>CM045495.1:49929660-52887160 GCA_024704745.1 Rosa lucieae
CGATTCATCTTGATGGGACTGTCAAAGGAGTCATTACATATGTAAGGGGCCTTGACCCAATGCCCAAATTTGAGTCAATATACTCCTTACTCCACCAAGAAGTTTTTATTCTCATTTAACCAATTTAAGTATCAAATGACAGTTTTGCCATCAATTTAATTAATAAACTACAAACTCATCGATCTCTCTCTCAGACTCTTCTCTCTCAGAGTCCCGCAACTACCGACCGGAGTCTGGCTGGGGTTGACCGCAGTCCGGTGAAGGCTCCGTGACTTCTCTATGACGAAGAGAAGAAGGGCAAAATTATCTCAAAAATAAACAACAAAAAAAATTGGGTATTAGGGCAAAAAATATGTAATTTGTTAGGTAAGTGGATAATCTTATAAAATGTTTTCAATAAGTGAGGTTAGTGTAACTCAAATTTGAGTAAATTGACATTTTTTCCTATTCATTAATAGTCTTTTCATATAAAAACAAAAACAAAAGTAATTTTGGACCAAATAAAACTATAACGAATTACATATAAGTTATTGACAAAAGATGACTTAACAAGTACATCATTAAAGATTGAATTAAATATATAAGGACAAAATCTTACAAATAAGGACAATCAGCTCTCCACTTGCCACATGTCATGAGTTAATTTACTTTGTTCTCCTTAACTACTTCTTTTGACTTTCAATCTCTTTATGTTACTTTTTTCACATCACATTTGTATATATTCCATCAATGGATATGCGTGGACATAAGATAAAAAAAATTAATTTTAATTACAAACACATTGGTCTATACCAATTTTCCTCCTAAAGTTGTATAACATATTCATTGTATTTAAATTGTTTAGGTTCATTCTAAAGCAATCATGAAGTGGAAAATGAATTCAGAGAAACCAACCGCTCGATTGAGATTGTAATGTTTATGGTGGTTGTAGAATCCAGCCAATTTGGTTCTCGTTTCGAATTCGATCAGCTAGATCAACTTAGTTACTCTTATAAACCTATAATTTATATCATATACTCCAAAGAGCAACCCATATCAATTCAAAGAAAAATGGAAAAACCGACCGTTGGTGAGTTTTTACAATAAATATGAGTGTGGTAAAAAATTTAGCCAATTCACCATATTTCGAATCCGATCGGATTAGTCACCGTAGACACTTATATGTTTTATTGGTTGACCGATGCCGTGACGACCTCGAAACGTGCTTATTTTTTCACATCACGTTTGTATATATTCCATCAATGGATGTGCGTGGACATAAGATAAAAAAATAATTTTAATTACAACACATTGGTCTATACCAATTTTCCCCTAAAGTTGTAGACATATTCATTGTATTTAAATTGTTTAGGTTCCTTCTAAAGCAACCATGAAGTGGGAAAATGAATTCGGAGAAACCAACCGCTCGATGAAGAGATTGTAATGTTTTATATGGTGGGTTTAGAAAATCCAGCCAATTTGGTTATCGTTTCGAATTCGCGATCAACTAGGTCAAACCTAGTTACTCTTATAAACTTATATTTATATATCATACACTCCAAAGAGCAACCCCTATCAATTCAAAGAAAATGAAAAAACCGACAATTGGATGAGTTTATTACAATAAATATGAGTGTGGTAAAAAATTTAGCCAATTTCACCATATTTTCGAAGCCGATCGGAGTAGTCAACCGTAGACACTTATATGTGTTATTGGTTGACCGATGCCGTGACAACCTCGAAACGTGCTTATTTTTTTCACATCACGTTTGTATATATTCCATCAATGGATGTGCGTGGACATAAGATAAAAAAAATTAATTTTAATTACAAACACATTGGTATATACCAATTTTCCCTCCTAAAGTTGTATGACATATTCATTGTATTTAAATTGTTTAGGTTCATCTAAAGCAATCATGAAGTGGAAAATGAATTCAGAGAACCAACCGCTCGATTGAGAGATTGTAATGTTTTATGGTGGTTGTCGAAATCCAGCCAATTGGGTTATCGTTTCGAATTCGATCAACTAGGTCAAACTTAGTTACTCTTATAACATATATTTAATATATCATATACTCCAAAGAGCAACTCATATCAATTCAAAGAAAATGGAAAACCGACCGTTGGATGATATATATACAATAAATTAAGAGTGTGGTACAAAATTTAGAGCCAATTTCACCATATTTTCGAATCCGATCGAATTGGTCAACCGATATGTAGAATATATATATATGCACATATTCTATATAGAATAATAGAATTAAAGAACTTCCACACACACACACACATATATATATATATATATATATATATATAAAAACACACACACACACATATATAGATATAGAGATATATATAAACACCCACACCACACCACAGATATATATATATCTCTCTCTATATATATATATCTAAAACACACACACACATATATAGATCTATATATAATTATATATTTATATAAAACACACACACATATATAATATATATACATATATATAAACACACACACACATATAATATATATCTATATATATATTTATTATGCGGTAATGCATATATATCTTTTCTATATATATATAACACACACACACACACACATATATATATATATATAAACACACACACAAATATATATCTATGTGTGAGTGTGTGTATATATATATTTATAAACACACACACACATATCTACACACACACATATATATATATAATATTTTACGGGCTTTTACGGGCCGGGCTGGGTTTTTGCGGGCTTTAGGCGGGCCGGCCCTCGGCCCACCGAGGCGGGCTTTTGCGGGTTTTTTGACGGGCCGGGCCGGGCTAAAAGCCCTCAGGGCCGGCGGGCCTCCATCGGCCCACTTGATCCGCGGGCTTTTTGATGAGGCCTAATCCTGCTACTGCACTCATGCTCATCCAATTCTGCTACTGCACTCGCTGAACTCATACTCGTCCAATTCTGCTAATGCACTCATACTTGTCTAGTTCTGCTACTGCACTTGTACTTGTGTTCGGCTACTGCACTCATGCTCGTCCAATTCTGCTACTGCACTCGCTGAACTCATACTCGTTCAGTTCTGCTACTGCACTCGTCCAATCCTGCTACTGCACTCGCTGAACTCATATTCGTCTAGTTCTGCTACTGTACTTGTCATCGCCTAATCTTGCAACTGCACTCGTCCAATTCTGCTACTGCACTCGCTGCATTCATACTCATCCGATTCTGCTACTGCCTTCGTACTTGTGATCTACTACTGCACTCATCATCGCCTAACCCTGCTACTGTACTCGTCCAATCTTGCTATTGTACTCATACTCATCCAATCCTGCTACTGCCCTCGTACTCGTGTTCTACTACTACACTCGTTAAAAGGTAAAAACAAGAACTTAAGGAAGAATTTGAACCATAAACAATGAATATCATATCATTAACATAAACCATAAACTATAAAGTAGTAGATCAATTCAGTAGCAGATCATACCATTGACAGTAGCCAATCTATCAAAGTAAATTACAGAACCTTAGTGATACTAAATTCATGAATCTGCCCTCATGTATATCAAAGTAAACTACAGAACCTTTGATTAACAAAAGACCAAAACCTTCAAATAAACTTCACAATACATTCATGAAAATATGTACTGCACACATAGTAAGCACATAACATAATATGTACTTCACACATACACTTTATGAGTGATGGGATAGTGAAACAGAGATGATCCCCGGAAGTGAAAATCATATTTTAGGCTCCATGTTGGTTTCAGACAAAATCTCCAACAAAAGAAACGGAATCCAAGATGTCTAGTTCATAACCTTTGCAATATGATAAGACAATGCTACATATCGTAGTAAATATGATTAATAATATCACTAATCTAAACAAAAGATATACATATAATATAGAGCAAAAACAATGAATTTTTAAAGGTAATAGCAAAGTAGCTGAGATATGAAATTGGCATTACTATTAAACAAAACAAGAAACATATTATGCATAAGGAGGTTTTCAATGTGTGTGTATCTCAGGTCTCACATATAGCAAGATAAGAACATTGATATAACAAAACCAGAAGTCAGAACAACAAAAAGCCATAACCCAAAATGGGGTAAGTTCCAAAACTGCAATAGAAGATGTATAGAGCAGAAATGACCATATTCACATAACATGATGCTAACTGGAACAAACAATATTATCCATAAAACTACAAGGAGTGGGCAAGTGCACTAGTACTGCAATACAATGATCGAAACATATAAGATAGTGAACGAGCACTAGATCCCAAGTGAACGAGTAATTTTGCTCAATTTATTTTACTGTTTTTGATAAAGAAAGAAATTATAAACCAAACTTGCAAAGAGCAACTCCAATTCCAACCATTTATCATATTTAATTTTTTTTATTTAGAGAAAAAAAATATTATTGCTTTATAGATTTTCTATATCTATCCCAATTTTAGATATAATGATAAAAGAGAAAATAAAATTCCCTAAATTTACAACAATCAGTAAAATTTTAGGAAATAATATGCAAATAAGGAATCTTTAAAGTATGGAATCTATTACAGTTGAAGATTTTGATTTTTGTTTTCCTATAATAGAAAAATTATTTATTCAAAAAAAAAAATACAAAAATTATAGAGTGTTGTAGAGAAACTGAATTTGGGAGAAATTTTCTGTGTATTCTCATTGATAATAGGGTCATTATTCATGAGGCCTCATGTGCTGCTACTTATGGGCCGACTTTATCGATTAAAGCTTGGAGTGAAACAAATTGTTTAGGCCGAGTTGTTACTTCCTCCTCTGCACAGTGCACCCCAGCCCAGATTTCATATATCGGCTAAAATCACAGTTGGGTAATGATCAGAAATGATTTGGGTGAGTTGGTGGGTGCTGCTGCTTTGGCAGTAGCTGACTTTGAAGCCAAGTGCAGTTGAAGCTTTGGCTTTGCCCGGGGGGGGGGGGGGCGGGGGGCGGCTGGAGGCTGAGGTATTGCACATTGATGGGGATAGGAAAATTGGAAATTGAAGGAGATGCATTATGTATCATCAATTCACTTTCACATTGTTTAGGCCGAGTTGTTACTTCCTCCTCTGCACCCCAGCCCAGATTTCATATATCGGCTAAAATCACAGTTTCCGGCATGAACTCGGAGGCTTGTGGTTACCCCGATATATAATTACTGGTATCTGGTCTGGATTTCCTATTGGCTATCAGAAATGAAAAGAAGAAGAAGACAAAAATGGGGTTTGGCAAGTAAGTAGCTTTCTATCTTTGTACTAAGCAACAATATGTTGTTTTCATAGCTAGACTTGGCATTTTATGGGCTGTCACTCCTCTCTGTATAGCTGTGGAATCTTGATGATGATTCTATCTTTGTACTAAGCAACAATATCATTATGCTTATAATATAAGTGACTCTTGCTCGGAGACTTTTAATCACTGATTATTATACAAAAGGAGACAGACAATAAGGTCATAAGAGACTGTTTTATATTGTATTATAATATATGACGAAGATGATGATTTAGTAGAATAATCGTATAAATCTATTCCAGAATCTGAGGGCGGCTGGATTGCAATTTACAAGCAGAGCAGAATATAGAGAGGAAGTGAAATGATTTTACCAAGTTACCCACATACGACCGAATCAGTGTAAGAGAAACTGAGCAAGAAGAGTAGAGTGGTAATTCTATCAATGTAGAATGTTTCACTAATCATCTGTATCTGCCATTTGTAAGCTGTAGGTTGAAGTGCTTATGTTTATAAAGCAATGACTGCATGAAAATGCAACAAATTTTATCAACCCATTTCCTGAAAAGTAGTAAACCTGATTCTCAATATTACTTCTATATGATCTACACAGCTCTCTATTTGATGTTCTGGTGATATTAGTCAATGTCCACGGCAGCACTTTCAAGTTGCATATATGGTGTTTGTTATTATGTCTTCCCATTAGCGTCCCTCATTTTAGCATGCAGAGTTAGGTCTCTTGGTTTCATTCCATGTCTTTCATTGTGCCCCTTGTTAGCGTGCATTATTGAATCTTTGTTTTCATATTAATTTCTTTCTTTTAATCCAGACCAGATTTTTTTTTCTTGCAGCTGTGATCTCATCACCCCAGTTTTCTGAGGTTTTGTGAAACATGGCTGAGGAGAATCCTTCAGATGGAGATGCAATAACAGAGCAAGAAACTCCAACAAATAGCCATCCAACAGTGATGGTGGGTTCCAACGAAAACAACTAGATACGAGCAAGCAAGGAGGATGGAACTAAAACAGTTCCACTCTACAAACTTTTCTCTTTTGCCGATTCCATGGATTACCTGTTAATGTCTGTTGGTACAATCAGCGCTATTGGTAATGGACTCTGTATGCCTCTACTGACCATAATCTTTGGAGATCTAATTACTTCTTTTAGAGAAACTGGGAATAACAAGAGAGTGGCTGATGCAGTTTCCAAGGTGAGTCTTCTGGGACGAAAACCAGATACATAGTCATCACTGGTGATGGAACATCTATATAATAGCTTGAATTAGTCCAGTATACAGTATGAAACAATAAAGTTTCACTTAATGCAGTATAAGTTCAGAACTATGTGATACTATTTGTCACTAAATTGTCTATGTGTATGCAACTTTCCATAGGTAGCTTTCATCAGAGCTAATTGGAAAAATTTATCCTCAGGTGGCTCTAAAGTATGTTTACTTGGCTCTTGGGGGTGCTGCTGCAGCATTTCTACGTAAGAATATTGGGTCCTGCTAAAATAAAACTTGCAGTCTCTCTTTAATAAATTGTTTGGCCAGGTGCAAAAGTGAAATACTTGATTTCTGTGTGCTGGATGAGCACTGGAGAGAGACAGGCTGCATGAATACGAAGTTTATACTTGAAGACCATACTGAGGCAAGATGTCAGCTTTTTTGATCAAGAAATCAACTCTGGGGAAATTCTTGGGAGGATGTCAGGTGATACTCTGCTCATTAAAGAGGCAATGGGCGAGAAGGTATGTATTTTACATTTGACATGCAAGAAAAATGACTCAAGTTTTTGCCATTTTCTCCCACTAACCTATATTTCATTCATTATTCTTATTGCAGGTAGGAACTTTTTTCCAAGTAGTTGCAACATTCATAGGCAGCTACTTTATAGCATTTTTTAAGGGATGGCTTCTCACCCTTGTCATGCTATCCTCTATTCCCCCTCTTGTCTTATCTGGTGCTGTCATGAACCATTTCATAGTGAAATTGGCGTCCCATGGACAAGCTGCATATTCAGGAGGAGCAATTGTGGTAGAGGAGACAATTGGTCTATCAGAACTGTATGAATCCTTGTCTTAAACTTTTTGGTTTTTTACTTTTTCTCTTTTTATACAAGTACAAAATGACAGGTATTTCACATGCAGGTTGCATCGTTCACAGGGGAGAAGCAAGCTATATCTAACTACAATAACTCCTTGAATAAAGCTTACAAGTCCGGTGTGCAAGAGGGTTGGGCATCTGGTTTGGGTTCTGGTGTACTTATGCTTTTGGTATTCTGTACTTATGCTTTGGCCGTATGGTTTGCTGGAATAATGATACTTGAAAAAGGATACAAGGGAGAAGATGCCATGATAGTAATTTTTGCTGTGGTAATTGGCTCACTGTAAGTTGCACTCTATTAGATTTGTAAACGGGATCCCCAAAATTTTCTGGCCACTCTCCCTCCCACCTTAACTCCATATTTTGATATTTGATGCTTCAGTAAATATCAAGATATGCTTACTTTTTCTTTATAAATTTTCAGATCTCTTGAAAGTGTCTCCTTGCATCACTGCATTTGCTCCTGGACAAGCTGCAGCTTATAAGATGTTTGAGACAATTAACAGAAAGCCAAAGATAGATGCGTATGATACTAATGGGAGGGTATTACAAGATATTCATGGAGACATAGAACTGAGGGATGTTTGTTTTAGTTATCCCACAAGACTGGATGAGCAAATATTCAATGGATTTTGTCTCTCAATACCTAGTGGTGCAACTGCTGCTTTGGTTGGAGAAAGCGGAAGTGGTAAATCAACTGTACTCAGTTTGATTGAGAGATTTTATGACCCCCAGGATGGTGAAGTTCTTATTGATTGTGTTAATATCAAAGAGTTCCAACTGAAATGGATCAGACAGAAAATTGGCCTTGTATGCCAGGAACCAGTTTTGTTTACTGGTAGCATTAAAGATAATATTGTGTTTGGAAAGGATGGTGCTACTACTGAAGAGGTAGTGACTGCTGCTGAGCTTGCCAATGCTGCAAAATTCATAGCTTGACTGCCTCAGGTATTACAGTTTATGCTCTATGATTATTCTATCTTTTACATTTGAATTCACTATTTTTCACAGTGACGGAAGCTTACTCAGGCATTTTGTAACATATATGTTACACTTATTCCCAATTTTGTTAAATTCAAGTATGAATCTTTCAAGTGGAAATGAAATAGTAGGATGAGGCATGGGGGGACGCTGCTGTGGAAAGTTTCATATTATTCCAATATATAACAATTTATCACAACTCTTGTTTTTTTTTTCCCCTAATTCATGGTTCTTGTGATTGGATTGTATAGGGAATAGATACACTGGTTGGTGAGCATGGAACTCAACTATCTGGGGGACAAAAGCAAAGAGTTGCTATAGCTAGAGTTTCTGAAGAACCCAAGAATTTTACTTTTAGATGAAGCCACAAGCGCTCTTGACACAGAATCTGAAAGAGTTGTTCAGGAGGCACTGGACAGAATTATGGTTGACCGGACTACTATCATTGTAGCCCATCGCTTGAGCACTGTAAGGAATGCTGATACCATTGCTGTCATACATCACGGAAAAATTGCTGAGAAAGGTAGTGCATTTGCTATCAATGTCATGTCGTACCATTTGAATATCAATCATCATTTCTCATTATTTTCCTGTCAGTAAATCTAAGTACAATCATATCATGTCCTTAATTCATGAGTGCTTCAGATATTGATCTCTTGCAACTGAGCAGGACCACATTCTGAGCTAAGCAGGGATCCCGATGGAGCATATAGCAGGCTTATAAGGTTGCAAGAAACTAGTTCTGTGTCAGAACACTCGGAACATACTTGTCTAAGTTCTGAGAAATCATCTCCAAGAAGTGGTAGTCGTCACTCATTCTCAATCTCATATGGTAATACTACTGCAAGCGGTATCCTTGAAACAACAACTGTGGAACCTGATGTTCCTGCTTCAGTACCATCAGAAGGGCCTCCAGGAGTCTCTCTTTGCCGCCTTGCTTACCTGAACAAGCCAGAGATACCAGTGCTACTTCTAGGTACTATAGTTGCAGCAGTCAATGGGGTAATCTTCCCTGTTTATGGTAGTTTGTTGTCAAGTGTAATCAAGACCTTCTTTGAGCCACCTCATGAACTCCGTAAGCATTCCAAGTTTTGGGCATCAATCTTTGTTGTTCTTGGAGTGGTATCTTTCTTAGCACAATCATCAAGAGCGTACCTCTTTGCCGTGGCGGGTTGCAGGTTAATAAGAAGAGTCCGAGCAATGTGCTTTGAGAAGGTGGTTTACATGGAAGTAAGTTGGTTCGATGAAGCTGAGCACTCAAGTGGTGCCATTGGGGCAAGGCTTTCTACAGATGCAGCGTCTTTGAGAGGGCTTGTTGGAGATGCTCTTGGTTTGTTGATTCAGAATACAGCAACAGCAATTACGGGGATGATTATTGCTTTTAGTGCAAATTGGCAACTTTCTCTTGTAATCCTTGTTCTGTTACCCTTATTAGGAGTAAATGGATATTTTCAAGTCTAGTACATGAAAGGATTCAGTGCAAATGCAAAGGTATTTCTCTGAAATCCAAAATTTTGAAACGATTTAATAGATAACATGGAGAAGCTGATGCAGTCTCAATTCCATAACTGACATAATTGTTCCATATATAAAGTTCATGCTTTTTACCAAATACTGAAATTCCAATGGTTGCAGAAAATGTACGAGGATGCAAGCCAAGTAGCTAGTGATGCTGTGGGGAGTATTCGGACAATTGCTTCCTTTTGCGCTGAAGAGAAGGTGATTGAGTTGTACAAGAAAAAATGTGAAGGCCCTATTAAGACAGGGATAAGACAAGGGATAGTTACTGGGATAGGTTTCGGGGTATCACTCTTTTTACAGTTTTCAGTGTTTGCCTTGATTTTTTATACTGGAGGTCTACTTGTTGCAGCAGGCAAGACAACATTCTTTGCTGTTTTCCAGGTAACTAATCTCTTCAGCCTTGCATGTGCTACAACCTTTAGTTACTATATTAGCAGTTTGTTAAATAAATATTCATTTGTTATTGTTCTCGAATCTTTACCAGTCCGTAGTTAACATCTTTCTCTCTGGTTCTGCAGGCTTTCTTTGCTCTCACTATTGCTTCTCTCGGACTTGCTCAGTCGAGCTCCCTAGCACCTGATGTTAGTAAAGGAAAGAGCTCTGCTGCTTCCATATTTGCAATTCTTGACCGGAAATCAAAAATAGACTCTAGTGATAACTCGGGCATGACAATAGAGAATGTGAAAGGAGAAATTGAATTTCAGCATGTCAATTTCAAGTATCCTAGTAGACCTAAAGTGCCAATTTTCAACGATCTTTGCTTGACCATTAGTTGTGGCAAGGTAAATGTCAAGTTATATTTTTGTAATCTATTTTCTAGCAATACAAAAGATTGTGGTACTTATGCTTAAATTATATTATTCAGACAATTGCTCTGGTTGGTGAAAGTGGGAGTGGAAAATCGACAGTGATCTCTTTGATCCAGAGATTTTACGACCCCAATGCTGGTCACATTACATTGGATGGAATCAAAATCCAGAAACTACAGTTGAGTTGGTTAAGAAAGCAAATGGGGCTGGTGAGCCAGGAGCCTCCGCTGTTTAATGACACCATCCGAGCCAACATTGCATATGGAAAGGGAGGAGAGGCAACCGAGGCTGAAGTTATAGCTGCAGCAGAACTGGCAAATGCACAAGAGTTCATTAGTAGTTTACAACATGTGAGTATTAGCAATTTCTCTTCGGCTACAATCATGCACTATTATTATCTTTTACCATGGTGGTGCATAAATCTTGAAGACTGGTTGTTACATTTAAAAACATTGCAGGGTTATGATACAATAGTAGGAGAGCGAGGGGTCCAATTGTCCGGTGGACAGAAGCAAAGAGTTGCTATTGCACGAGCTATTTTGAAGGCACCAAAGATATTACTACTTGATGAAGCCACTAGTGCTCTTGATGCTGAATCCGAACGAGTGGTTCAAGATGCACTGGACCGAGTTATGGTGGATCGAACCACAGTGGTTGTTGCCCATCGGTTTTCCACAATAAAAGGTGCTGATGTCATTGCTGTGGTAAAAAATGGAGTCATTGCAGAGAAAGGGAAGCATGAAAGTTTGATCACAATCAACAATGGCATTTATGCTTCTTTGGTAGCATTTCATGCAAGTGCCTCATCTTAGAGATTGAGCTCTGCATTATTAAGCAAGATGTATATACATGGATGAAGTACGTTCTTTCTTTCTTGAATACAACACGATATTGTACAGTGAAATTCACATAATTCTTAGTGGTATGACTGGTATCACATAATACTGATATTCTCTCCACTAAATCACATTTGACGAAACAATATTTAGAGTTTTATCTTATAAGTATTCCGGATAGAGATTGGCGCGCCTCATGAGTATACAGTCATTTTGGTCCAAAACAAATAAAATAAAAAACACACACTGAAAGTAATTGAGCCACCTCATCCATGAGGCCTTATGTCGATTAAAGCTTGGAGTAAAATAAATTGTTTAGGGCAGTCGCTTCGTCACGTCCTTCCTCTGCATTCCCGCCCAGAATTCATATATACTAGGCACTAGCAGAGCTAATTTATTATGTGTGTGAAAAAAAGTTAAAGGTAGTGGAACAACTTCTCGTATAACTATCATATTTTCTGTTTTTTTTTTTAATTATTTTGTTTTCTATTTTATAATTTACTATATTATCCTATTGATTAATTATAATTCATTATTTTTTAATATATAAAGGTTAAATTGGTAAAAATTTCAGTTATGGAGAGCAAGCTCTCTTCTCTTAATAATAGTATAGATATATATGCAAGCTGAAATCACAGCTTCCGGCAAAAAACCGAAGGCTTGTGGTTTCACCAATAGATGATTACTGGTTTCTGGTCTGGGTTGTCTATTGGCTTTTCAGAAATGAAAAGAAGAAGAAGACACAAATGGGGTTTGGCAGATAAGTAGCTTTATTTATATTCAGTAGGCTAATCTTTGTACTAGCAACAATATGTTGTTTTCATAGACTTGGCATTTTATTCTGGGATGTCACTCCTATTATGCTTATAATATAAGTGAGAATCAATGCATGAATCATGCATGACACATCCAGCTTCTTACTCAAAAGAGTTTCATTCAATGATTATTGTAGACATGCATAAGCAAGCGCAGATAATAAGATAATAAGATCATATGCAAGCGCAGATAATGAAACGTCATACGTTACTATGCGCGCGACAAAGATGATCTCTTTCTGGGTACTATATATACATGACGTAGATGATGGATTTAGTACAATAGACCGCTGGCATCTAGAGCCATGCATATTATTCCATTCCAGGATCTGAGGGCGGCTGCATTGTAATTTACAAGCAGAGCAGAATAGAGGAAATGAAATGATATTACCAAGTTAACCACATTCGACGGAATCCAAGGCAAGAGAAACTGAACAAGAAACTTGGTTTCATTCTCTGTCTTTCATTGTGCCCCTTGTTAGCGTGCATTATTGAATCTTTGTTTTCATATTAATTTCTTTCTTTTAATCCAGACCAGATTTTTTTTTCTTGCAGCTGTGATCTCATCACCCAAGTTTTCTGAGGTTTTGTGAAACATGGCTGAGGAGAATCCTTCAGATGGAGATGCAATAACAGAGCAAGAAACTCCAACAAATAGCCATCCAACAGTGATGGTGGGTTCCAACGAAAACAGACTAGATACAAGCAAGAGCAAGGAGGATGGAACTAAAACAGTTCCACTCTACAAACTTTTCTCTTTTGCTGATTCCATGGATTACCTGTTAATGTCTGTTGGTACAATCAGCGCTATTGGTAATGGACTCTGTATGCCTCTAATGGCCATAGTCTTTGGAGATCTACTTACTTCTTTTTTAGAAACTGGGAATAACAAGAGAGTGGCTGATGCAGTTTCCAAGGTGAGTCTTCTAGGACCAAAATCAGATATATATTAGTCATCACTGGTGATGAAACATCTATATAATAGCTTGAATTAGTCCAGTAGACAGTATGAAACAATAAAGTTCCACTTAATGCAGTATAAGTTCAGAACTATGTGATACTATATATTTGTCACTAAATTGACTATGTATGCAACTTTGCATAGGTCGCTTTAATCAGAGCTAATTTGCAAAATTTATCCTCAGGTGGCTCTAAAGTATGTTTACTTGGCTCTTGGGGGTGCTGCTGCAGCATTTCTACGTAAGTACATTGGTCAGTTTTTTTAATAAATTGTTTGGCTTGGTGCAAAAGTGAAATACTTGTTTAAGAATGAGAGATTTGAGAGAGATTGATGAGAGAATTGTATGTTTCATTATTGAGAATAGAAGCTCTATATATAGGGATTACAAAGTACATGTTCTAATGATACAAGGAAAACTATTCCGAATAGGACTAGGAATTCTAAAACCTTCTCTCCTATTACAATCATAGAACTAATCCTAGTTTGATTAGGCACACAAAAGTCGATTTCCTTTAACATTCCCCCCTTGTGCCGCTCAAACTTGGTGATGACGCTTCATCCGTTGTCTCGTTAAAAACCTTGCTCGAGTGAAAAACCCTGTGGGAAAAAAAACAAGCTCGAGGAGGAAAAAAAGAGTACAACACGTCATTCACTCTTCAAGATCAAACATGTAGACATCATACCTCCCCCTGATGTCGATATCTCCCCCTGATTGCTACAATCATGGGAGTTCGGATAACTTTCTCAATCCGATGCTCTTCATATGTTTCTCGAAGGTGGATTTAGGTAACGACTTAGTGAATAAGTCCGCTACATTATCCTCTTATCGGATTTGATTAACTTCAATCTTTAGAAGTGATTGTTGTTGCTGATTATAAAAGAATTTAGGTGATATATGCTTGGTGTTGTCGCCCTTGATGAAACTGATTATACGCATTTATATGCGTGTAATTATATCTAAAACATTATAAATAAGCAAATCCTCATGTCAATTAATATGTAATTAACCCATTTTTATTTATTTGTAGAAAATAAGCGGAGTCACGGTTATCGGAAGAAATTGGCGCGAAATCGAAGCAAATAATGAAGAAATGAAGAAAAGAAAAATTTCTGTTAATTAATTATTCTTTTCATTAATTAATCATTGGATAATGATTAATTAATAGAGGTTTAATCATCAGAGCAACATCACGTGGAGAGGCATGTTGCAATCAAGCAATTATTTGTTTAATTGAACTCAGCCACTCAGAAGATGACACATGGCAGCTGTACAATTAATCACTATGGTTTAAGGCAAATACTTAGGTGGGGGTTTCCCCACCACGTGGCCTTACGGCCACCCAATCAGAACTGTCGAAATTTTCCATCTCTGCCGAAAATGCCCCTGCTTCCTAAAGTGAAATACCCAAAACACCCCCCCTGCTGGGGGGTGATTGGCCCTCCCCACCACGTGTCCCTACGGGTGCCCCACGCAAGATCTTCTCATGGTTTAATCATGCAAGAGGGAGCAGCGCTTCTTTCTTTCTTTTGCTGCGAAAATGCATAGCACCACGTGCTCTTCCTCTTTCATTTTCTGACGTCACCTCCACCCCTCAACCATTGTAGCCTTGCCACGTGTCCCATTATCCCATTAACCTTTTCCTCCTCCACACGAAATAGCCACCCATTTGATCTCTTTCTCTCACAGAGTACCGATATATATATTCTCTTCACAACACCAACAGGAAGGAGAACCCTACAGACCTCACCCTAGCTGCCGCACATACCTAACAGAGGCAGCCCCTTTGGGCTGCTCTCTCTCTCTCTCTCTCTCCCTCTCCTCCTCCTCCATTTTTCATAATAGTTTTAGTTTTTTTTTTGGGTATTCATAGAATTTCTCACACAAGCTTCAAGAATTCATCAAGAGCTACAAAATTCAAGCTTTAGGTATTTGTGGGAGTTGTAATTCAAGGGAAGTCATATTAGCTTCCTAGCTAATTGTGGCTACCTTTGTGTTCTCCTACACTTCTATAATCTTTTCTCTTTGAATTTTGTATCTTTGATGTTCATAGTTATGGGTTGTGAGTAATTTCTTTGTTGGGAGTTAGGGTTGTGAAGCCCTAACTCATCTTGTATAGATATTGATGCTTTAATTTTAATAAATGCAATTTCCATTGTGTATGCTTTAAATCCGAATTTATTGGTCCTTAGAAGCATGTTTCTAGACTTTGTCACCCTTTGAAATTATGTTGTGGGCAATTGTGATGAGTAGATTGATAAATTGACAACTTATTGGTCTTGTGGCATCTGGGATTTAAGTGTGGTAACCATTAGCTAGCTTAATTGTAGCTAAGCTTGCTTGGGTCTCTATTATCTTGCACTCTAGGCCTCTAATTTTAGATATTGCGGCCTTAACCTGCGTAATGCCTAAATTAGAGAGTTGATTGTGGCCCTAACCGGCATAATCGATACACCGAAAGGATAATTGGTTTAGTAGCCTTGACCGGTACTAAATACGAGACTCGACACATATAGGAAATGCATGCATTTGTGAAATTGGCTTCGATATTTGCAAGGGGGTTAGTGTGAATCACCCGACACTCCCATGTTCCCATTAATTTGAAAACTCAAATTTAATTTTCTAGTTCGTTAATTAGTAGTTTAGTTTACTTTTCGGTTGCGTTTAATTTAGTTAATTCACAATTCAAAACCCCTTACAAATTTCGACTCATTTGTGCATATCCACCACTAGGCTCTTAGTTTTGATTAGGCTTTGGTGAAAACTAAAGCCGAACATTACTAAGGCTTGGTGCCTTAGATTAGCCTTTTCATTCACTTTATTTTTATTTTGTTTGCTTAGTGACTTTAGTTCCGACCACCCAAGGATTGTGGGTTAGCCACTAATCCCCGTGGTACGATAATCTTTGGGCTCAATATTTCCCTTACTTGACAACGATTCGTACGCTTGCGAAGAGTTTATGAGTCAAGTCAGAAACCTAACTTCATTTGCCCAATACAAGCTGCATTATCCTCATAAATGCATGTACGTTCATCCGTGGGAGACTTCAAACCACAAGTTCCTCGAATATGTCTAATTACAGACCTTAGTCATATGCATTCACGCACGGCCACATGTAGAGCAATAATCTCTGCATGATTTGAGGAAGTAGCAACAAGAGTTTGTTTTGTAGACCTCCAAGATATCGCAGTGCTTCCCATGGAAAAGACATAACCCATTTGGGAGCGACCTTTTTGAGGGTCAGAGAGATACGCTGCATCTGCAAAACCCATCAAAACATCACCATCATTTTGATGTAAGAAAGTTGGGTGAGACCGACCACCCTTGGTGGCGGTGGCGGAGCTGACGGCAATATGGCAGGCCATAGTGTTATGGTGGACGGCGGCGCCATGCCTAATGAGGTCCGATCCAATTCTTCCATCATTCCTCTTCTCTATGTAGGGATAAAATAAGCACATATCAATTGTATCCTTTAAGTATCAAAAGATTGTCTTTACACCAATCCAATGGCGGCGTGTTGGCGCAGAACTATGTCGAGCTAACAAGTTCACTGCGAATGAGATGTCCCATCTTGTGCATTGAGCTAAGTACAATAATGCGCCTATTGCACTTAGATAAGGCACTTCGGCCTCTAATAACTCTTCGTCCTCATCCTTTGGACGAAATAGATTTTTTGCGGGATCAAGATTACAGCCAATCATGGGAGTACTCACAGGCTTTGCTTGTTCTTCATTAAAGCGCCTTAGAATTTTCAGAGTATATGCAGACTGATGGATCAAAATTACATCACTACGGTGCTTGAGTTCTAAACCGAGACAAAACCTTGTTTTTCCAAGATTTTTCATCTCAAATTCTGATTTCAAATATTTAGTAGTTTCCTTTAACTCATCTAGAGTTCCAATTAGGTTCATGTCATCGACATAAACTGCTACAATAGCAAATCATGAACTTGTTCTTCTAATGAACACACATGGCATGGGCATATTTCATTTTTAATATATCCATTCCCAACCAAGTAGTCACTTAGACGGTTATACCACATCCGTCTGGATTGTTTTAATCCATATAGTGAGCGTTTTAATCTTATTGAAAATGCGCTCCGTGGTTTAAAGCCACTTGATTTGGTTAATTGAAGTGCATCTGGAACCTTCATGTATACCTCTAAATCTAGATCCCCATAGAGATATGTTGTAACCACATCCATAAGTTGCATGTCAAGTTTTTTGGAAACTACCAAACTAACAAGGTAGCGGAACGTTACAACGTCCATTACGGGAGAATATGTCTCCTCGTAGTCGATTCCAGGGCGTTGTGAGAAACCTTGCATGACGAGGCGGGCCTTATATCTAACCACCTCATTTTTCTCGTTACGCTTTCTAACAAAGACCCATTTATGGTTAACAGGCTTTATATCTCGGGGTGTCTACGTTATAGGCCCAAATACCTGTCTCTTTGCTAGTGAATCTAATACAACCTGGATCACATCTTTCCATTTAGGCCAATCCGCTCCACGTTGACATTCTTCAATAGAGCAAGGTTCGATATTATCATATTCTATAATTCCTTTTGCCACATGATATGCAAAGTCATCATCAATAGCAATAGAATTTTTATCCATCATCTCATGTACACTAGTGTAATTCTTGGAGAAGATCCCTATTCTCTGGAATTGGTTCTGACATTGGAGCGTCCCCCAATTATATCTCTTGAACATACCATAATCCAGAATATTCTCATGAGATGGATTATTTACGTCAATGATTAATGGATAATTTTGTGCCAAACTCGCTTTCTTTCTTGGGTGAGAATCAATCAAACTTTTGGGCCTCCCTCGCTTCCTTGTAGGGAGCCCGACCTGAGCCACTGCTCTATCACCATTGTGGGCTGCGGCGCAATGCCCAATGACACTAGGGACACCATGTACTCTATTTTTAGGGACTTCAATCCTTACATGCACGTTTACAGTAGGTATGTGTGATCTCGTCACTTTAGCGATATCAGAAAACGCATCAGGCATCGAATCTGCTACGTTCTGAAGATCGAGAATTTTTCGCACTTCAATTTTGGACTGTGCGGTTCGGCGATCAAGATAAGACAAAATGGGGACAGACCACGACAATTCCTGTCGTTCTTATTGAACATTTATGTTCTTATCTCCCCGTAACGACTGGAAGACTGTCTCATCAAAGTGACAATCCGCAAATCTAGTGGTAAAGAGATCGCCTGTCAAGGGTTCTAAGTAGAGGATGATGGTTGGAGAGTCATATCCAACATAAATGCCTAATCATCTTTGAGGACCCATTTTATGTGGCGGCGCAATTGGCACATAAACTGCACACCCAAATATGCGTAAGATTGAGACATCAGGCTCATACCCAGTCACCATCTGGGACGCAGAAAAGGGTTGAGTGGCAGTGAGCCTCAGACGAATAAGCACAGCTGCACGCAATTTTGTATAGCCCCAAGTAGAAATAGGGAGATTGGTGCGCATAACCAATGCTCTAGCAACCATTTGTAGTCATTTAATGGTGGCTTCTGCGAGACCATTTGGGTGTGAACATGAGGAACTGGATGTTCAACTTCAATCCCAATAGACATACAATAATCATCAAAAGTTTTTGATGTAAACTCCCCAGCATTGTGCTAGGAGTTTAGCAAATGTAGCGTTCCTTGTAGACAATAGTATGATATGTGACCAACGTGTCGATGCATCAACCAACACCATAAAATATCTAAATGGTCCGCAAGGTGGTTGAATAGGTCCACAAATATCACCTTGAATTCTTTGTAAGAATGTTATGTTTTCTTTAGTGTCCTTTGCATAAGATGGTCTCGATCCTAATTTTGCTAAAGAGTAGGCTTTGCAGAATGAAAGGTGGGTTTTTGAAGCAACCAATGAGGATTTTGGTTGAGCCATGAAGTCACAATTGACTTTAGAAGTAGAATTTGGAAGCAAAGAAGCACATGTGGCATCAATGCCACTTTTGGGCCGCAGGGGGATGGCAACACCGGCCTTTGATTACCAGACTTGCATATGGACGACGCCGTGAGGCGCAGGTGCTTTTTCATAGTCCAAAATTCAAATTTTACTTCCTTTTGTTCTAAAGAATGGATGTCAGTGTGAAGTCTTTAAGATGCGGATCATCATATCACGACCTACGTGTTCCAAATGGTCATGCCAAAACTTATATGTGTCAGAATACCATAAGTCATCTCTTATGATATGGTTGGATTCAATAATTCGAATAGTGGTTGCATACAACCCACTAGATCGACACATAAGTTTCTCTAAGACTCGTTTATGTTCGTAGTCATTAGAGGTGATGCAAAGGAACTCTTGTCCATTCTTACAATGTGTTTCCACATGAAAATTAACCATTGGCTCTTATATCTTTAAAGCTCATCGTCGAGGACCAACCCAATTCTTGTTACCACATGGCACAATCATTAATGTCACTGAAGCTCTCTACGGGCCATCGTAGTTACTGAAGATCGAGTAGGAGTCATCTCAAGAAATAACTGCCTATTTCGAAGTATGGTGTGCGTAGTAGCACTATCCACGAGGCATTCTAACTCTCTGGGAAACATACTTAAATGAATAAAGTTCGAATCAAAATCAACACTTTATTTCAATGAAAGCCAATGATTATGTCAAAAGTTTCTAATCCAAAATAATGACAATCAATATTTGACTTAATGGTTGTTACTCAATCCTTTTTGGTAACTCTAATTGAGCATAACCAAGAAAATAAGAGGAGATGTCGGTGGAGCAAAACTCGCTTAAGTACCACTTATCTCAACTATTTTCCTAGTGAGAAAGAGCTATAACCAATGTCTTTGTTGATAGTTTCCAAATTTTGGATTTGGATTAATGTTTGTATGGTCAAGTTTTGCTGCTCACGAACGCTCTTAGTCCTTGGTTTACGGACGCTCTTAGTTCATAATATTTTGATGCTTACGGACGCTCTTAATCCGAAGTCTACGAACACTCTTAGTTCGTATAGCGTGAATCCCCACGATTCCGCTTTTATAGAATCGAACCCACGATACAGAAAAGTGGGATGTACAAAAAGGGAGGTTGCAAGTCCCCGAAGAAAAGAAGAAGAATTAAAGACAGAAAATAGTAACTTTAATCTTAGATACTTACTTGGATTTCTTTTCTTGTTCTTCTTCTTAATCTTGATCTTGAACTCGAAGATGGTGGCACATGGGTGCGTAGGAGGAGGACTTGCGGAGATGGAGGTGGTGCACGGCAAAGGTGGTGCACCGCTACCTAGGGTTTTTGGGTTCTAGGGTTTTGTGTTGCACAGAAGGATGCTTTGCAGAAAATAATTTGGCTTCTGATTTCAGGGTTAGGGTTTGTGCTGATAACGTGTTTAAGAATGAGAGATTTGAGAGAGATTGATGAGAGAATTGTATGTTCCATTATTGAGAATAGGAGCCCTATATATAGGGATTACAAAGTACATGTTTTAATAATACAAGGAAAACTATTCCAAATAGGACTAGGAATTCTAGAACCTTCTCTCCTATTACAATCATAGAACTAATCCTAGTTTGATTAGGCACACAAAAGTCGATTTCCTTCAACAATACTTGATTTCTGTGTGCTAGAGATGTCATGCTGGATGGTCACCGGAGAGAGACAGGCTGCACGATTACGAAGTTTATACTTGGAGACCATACTGAGGCAAGATGTCAGCTATTTTGATCAAGAAATCAACTTTGGAGAAATTGTTGGGAGGATGTCAGGTGATACTCTGCTCATTAAAGAGGCGATGGGTGAGAAGGTATATATTTACATTTGACATGCAAGAAAAATGACTCAATTTTTTGCCATTTTCTTCTACTAACCTATATTTCATTCATTATTCTTATTGCAGGTAGGAACTTTTATCCAAGTGGTTGCAACATTCACAGGCAGCTATATTATAGCATTTTTTAAGGGATGGCTTCTCACCCTTGTCATGATATCCTCTATTCCCCCTGTTGTCTTCTCTGGTGCTGTCATGAACCATTTCATAGTGAAATTGGCATCCAATGGACAAGCAGCATATTCAGGAGGAGCAACTGTGGTAGAGGAGACAATTGGTTCTATCAGAACTGTATGAATCCTTGTCTTAAACTTTTTGCTGCTTCTCTTTTTATGCAACTACAAAATGATTGTTATTCCTCATGCAGGTTGCATCGTTCACAGGGGAGAAGCAAGCTATATCTAACTACAATAATTCCTTGAATAAAGCTTACAAGTCCGGTGTGCAAGAGGGTTGGGCATCTGGTTTGGGTTCTGGTGCACTTAGGCTTATGGTATTCTGTACTTATGCTTTGGCTGTATGGTTTGGTGGAATAATGATACTTCAAAAAGGATACAAGGGAGGAGATGTCATGACAGTAATTTTTGCTGTGTTGATGGGCTCTCTGTAAGTTGCACTTTATTAGATTTGTAAATGGGATCCCCAATATTTTCTGGGCACTCCCCAAGATGCTTCAGAAAATATCAAGATATGTTAACTTCTTCATAAATTTTCAGGTCTCTTGGGAAAGCATCTCCTTGCATCAGTGCATTTACTCCTGGACAAGCTGCAGCTTATAAGATGTTTGAGACAATTAACAGAAAGCCCGAGATAGATGCATATGATACTACTGGGAGGCTATTACAAGATATTCGTGGAGACATAGAACTGAGGGATGTTTGTTTTAGTTATCCCACAAGACTGGATGAGAAAATATTCCATGGATTTTGTGTCTCAATACCTAGTGGTGCAACTGCTGCTTTGGTTGGAGAAAGCGGAAGTGGTAAATCTACTGTACTCAGTTTGATTGAGAGATTTTATGACCCCCAGGCTGGTGAAGTTCTTATGACGGTGTTAATATCAAAGAGTTCCAACTGAAATGGATCAGACAGAAAATAGGCCTTGTAAACCAGGAACCAGTTTTGTTTACTGGTAGCATTAAAGATAATATTGCGTTTGGAAAGGATGGTGCTACTACTGAAGAGATAGCAACTGCTGCTGAGCTTGCCAATGCTGCAAAATTCATAGCTTTACTGCCTCAGGTATTACAGTTTATGCTCTTTGATTATTCTATCTTTTACATTTGAATTCTCTATTTTTCACAATGACGGAAGCTTAATCAGGCATTTAGTAATATATATGTTACACTTATTCTCCATTTTGTTAAATTCAAGTATGAATCTTTAAAGTGGAAATGAAATAGTAGGATGAGGCACGGGGGGACGCTGCTGATGATGCAAAAGTTTCAGATTTATTCAAAATTTATATCATTTTATCAGAACTCGCTCTCTTCTTCTTCTTCTTTTTTTTCCCCCCTAATTTGTGGTTGTTGTGATTGTGTAGGGAATAGATACCTTGGTTGGTGAGCATGGAACTCAGCTATCTGGGGGGCAAAAGCAAAGAGTTGCTATAGCCAGAGCAATTCTGAAGAACCCAAGAATTCTACTTTTAGATGAAGCGACAAGCGCACTTGACACAAAATCCGAGAGAACTGTGCAGGAGGCGCTGGACAGAGTAATGATTAACCGGACTACTGTCATAGTAGCCCACCGCTTGAGCACAGTAAGGAATGCCGACACCATTGCTGTAATACATCAGGGAATAATTGCTGCGAAAGGTAATGCATTTGCTAAATAAATACATCAAGCTCATGTTTTTCTATTTGAATATCAATCATCATTTCTCATTATTTTCCTGTCAGTATATCTAAATACAATCATATTATCATGTCCTTAATTCATGAGTGCTCCAGATATTGATCTCTTGCAACTGAGCAGGACCACATTCTGAGCTAAGCAGGGATCCCGATGGAGCATATAGCAGGCTTATAAGGTTGCAAGAAACTAGTTCTGTGTCAGAACACTCGGAACATACTTGTCTAAGTTCTGAGAAATCATCTCCAAGAAGTGGTAGTCGTCACTCATTCTCAATCTCATATGGTATTCCTAATGCAAGCGGTTTCCGTGAAACAACAGCTGTAGAACCTGACGTTCCTGCTTCAGTACCAACCAAAGGGCCTCCAGCAGTCTCTCTTCGCCGCGTTGCTTACCTGAACAAGCCAGAGATACCAGTGCTACTTCTAGGTACTATAGTTGCAGCTGTCAATGGGGTAATCTTCCCTGTTTATGGTAGTTTGTTGTCAAGTGTAATCAAGACCTTCTTTGAGCCACCCCATGAACTTCGTAAGCATTCAAAGTTTTTGGCATCAATCTTTGTTATTCTTGGAGTGGTATCTTTCTTGGCACAATCGTCAAGAGCACACCTCTTTGCCGTGGCGAGCTGCAGGTTAATTAGAAGAGTCCGCACAATGTGCTTTGAGAAGGTGGTTTACATGCAAGTAAGTTGGTTTGATGAAGCTGAGCACTCAAGTGGTGCCATTGGGGCAAGGCTTTCTATAGATGCAGCGTCTTTGAGAGGGCTTGTTGGAGATGCTCTTGGTTTGGTGGTTGAGAATACGGCAGCAGCGATAATGGGGGTGATTATTGCTTTTGGTGCAAATTGGCAACTTTCTCTTGTAATCCTTGTTCTGTTACCTTTATTGGGAATAAACGGATATCTTCAAGACCAGTACATGAAAGGATTCAGTGCAGATGCAAAGGTATTTCTCTAAAGTCTAAAATTGTCAAACAATTGTAATAAATAACATGGAGAAGCTAGTGAAGCTAATAAATAACTGACAGTTATTCCATGGAATATATAAAGTTCATGCTTTTTATCAAATACTGAAATTCTAATGGTTGCAGAAATTGTACGAGGACGCAAGCCAAGTAGCTAGTGATGCTGTGGGGAGTATTCGGACAGTTGCTTCCTTTTGTGCTGAAGAGAAGATGATTGAGTTGTACAAGAAAAAATGTGAAAGCCCTATTAAGACAGGGATAAGACAAGGTTTAGTTTCTGGGATAGGTTTTGGGGTATCACACTTTTTACTGTTTTCAGCGTTTGCCTTAATATTTTACACTGGTGGTCTACTTGTTGCAGCAGGCAAGACAACAGCCTCTGCTGTTTTCAGGGCAAGTTGCTTTGCATTGTGCGCTATAAAACTATTTTAGCAGTTGTTAAATGAACATACTCATTCGTCGACAACAGATAACTCTCTTTTTATTTTTATTTTTTTGATATATAACTCTTTACCAGTCCGTAGTTAACATCTTTCTGTCTGATTCTGCAGGCTGTCTTTGCTCTCACTATTGCTTCTTTTGGACTTGCTCAGTCGAGCTCCCTAGCAACTGATGTTAGTAAAGGAAAGAGCTCTGCTGCTTCCATATTCGAACTTCTTGACCTGAAATCAAAAATAGACTCTAGTGATAACTCGGGCATGACAATAGAAAATGTGAAGGGAGAACTTGAATTTCACCATGTCAATTTCAAGTATCCTAGTAGACCTAACGTGCCAATTTTCAACGATCTGTGCTTGACCATTAGTCATGGCGAGGTATCTTAATGTCAAGTGATATATTTTTTCTCTATTTTCCAGCAATACAAAAGATGGTGGAACTTATGCTTAAATTATATTATTCAGACAATTGCTCTGGTTGGTGAAAGTGGAAGTGGAAAATCGACAGTAATCTCTTTGATCCAGAGATTTTACGATCCTGATTCAGGTCACATTACATTGGATGGTATCGTAATTCAGAAACTAGAGTTGAGGTGGTTGAGACAGCAAATGGGGCTGGTGAGCCAGGAGCCTCTGCTGTTTAATGACACGATCCAAGCCAACATTGCATATGGAAAGGAAGGAGAGACAACCGAGGCTGAAATTATAGCTGCAGCAGAACTGGCAAATGCACACGAGTTCATTAGCAGTTTACAACATGTGAGTATTAGCAATTTCTTTTTGGCTACAATCATGCACTCTTATTATCTTTTATCATAAAGTGCATAAATCTTGAAGACTCATGCATGTTAGATTTAATAACATTGCAGGGTTATGATACAATAGTAGGAGAGCGAGGGGTCCAATTGTCCGGTGGACAGAAGCAAAGAGTTGCTATTGCACGAGCTATTATGAAGGCACCTAAGATATTACTACTTGATGAAGCCACCAGTGCTCTTGATGCTGAATCCGAACGAGTGGTTCAAGATGCACTGGACCGAGTTATTGTGGATCGAACCACAGTGGTTGTTGCCCATCGGTTATCCACAATAAAAGGTGCAGATTTAATTGCTGTGGTAAAAAATGGAGTCGTTGCAGAGGAAGGAAAGCATGAAACTTTGATCAATATCCGCAATGGCATTTATGCATCTTTGGTAGCATTGCATTCAAGTGCCTCAACTTAAGAGAGCTTTCAGTTATTCTTCTCACTAATGAAGCAAAATACTATGAGGGAAAAGAAATGTATAATGTAATCTTCTTCAGAATTGTAAATTGGCTGGGTGTATATTCATCAAGTTTTTCTTTTCTGAAAGACAACACGTTTCTGAGTGAATAGCCCCCTCACCAACCTCTATTTTTTGGATTACAAAACGACAAATGATGAGTAATATTAAGCACTTATCACACAATACAAGTCAATCCAAGCCAATTTAGAGAGTAGTTTCGGTTCTACATCTAATTAACTATTATTGGCCGGGTGACTGTGACGTCCTACCACCTGCATATCACAAACTCTGGTCATGCACTTAAAAACCCCCCCAACTTCTTTTCCAGTAGGCATGAACAACTCATCTACAACCTTTCACCATCTCTCAAGTCTCAACTACTTTCATGGGCTTGTTTTAAGGGTCCGACCAAGAGATTTAGTGTTAAAGTCTCAACTACTTTCATGGGCTTGTTATTGCTGGTAAAGTGAGTGCAACTTAATCTTGGCACACAATCATTCTATGGCTAATTATGAATGGGGTAATGTGCTTGCTATATGAGTCATCGACCTCCCAAGGTCATAATTCTTCCAACATCTTATTGTTTATCTTCTAATAAGTTTCTAGTATTTGGGCAAAAAGTAAAGTTTTTTTTTTTTTGGTCTTTTCATTGTGTGAATATACGTACGTCAGTGCATGTAGAGTTGCAAAGCTCCGTTTTGATGAGTCGACTCGTTCCTGAAATCTCAATCCAAAGCCCTAAGGTAGAGGTGGCAAACGGGCCGGTCCGGTCTATTTTAAGCGGGCATAGTCGTGCTTCGTGCAATGCTCGGGCAGGCCCATTTATTATTGTGTCAGATTCGTGTCGGCCCATTTACTTAAACATTAAGCCTGGCCCGACCCATGGCCCTAGCCCATATCGTGCCGGGCCGTTCTCGTATCGGGTCAATAACGGGCCGTGCTCGTGCCTACCCACTATAAAGCACGATTTTAAAATCTTAATTTGAACAAATAAAAATTAATTTTATTTAATTATTTAGAAAATTAAAATAAATTAAGTTCTACAACGTTTTTCTTAATCTTAGCTTTTTAAGATTAGATTTCTAATAATTTTTTATATTCCACTATAAGAAATAAAGAAAAAAAAATCAAAATATATTGTTTTTAGTATATTATTGTGAGATTAATCTTTATTAATATAATGAAGATTTAGTATCTATTATTCTTTCCTTTATTCTATAGTTGTATTATTATGAGATTAGTCTTTATTAATAAACATATATTTAATATTTAGAAAAAATACTTATGTCAAAACAAGGATATAATGTTTTGTTTCATTATTTTGACAATATAAAAGAAAGCATCGGTGGAATTGTCATGAGATTTTAAATAAAAATGTCTCATATTCAAATCTCATCATGGTAGTTTTTTAATATTTTTAAAAACAAAATGAAATTTTGTGTTTGTAACGGGCCGGCCCACAATATGTCGTGCTCGGGCCGTGCCGGGCCCATTATAGGCTCGGGTCGGGCCGAGCCAATGGGCTAATATTCTTAGGCTCAGCCCGACCCGTTATTCTTACGTGCTCGGGTCGTGCCGGGCCACTAACGGGCTTGGGCCGTGCCGGGCCCGGCGTGCTCGTGCTTAGTGGCCCGTTTGCCACCTCTATCCTAAGGCCATCTCCAATCGTGGAGGTCTAAAATAGACCATGGTATGGTCTAAAATTTTAGACCTTCGAGTGATACTATTCATCCAAATAGTGAGGTCTATAATTTTTCCAACTCCAATCGTTTGAGGTCTAAATTATAGACTTTAATATATTTTATTATTTTTATTTTGTATACTTCAAAATTATAAGTGTTTTCAGTTATATTACTAATTCAAGTATACTTAGAATTATTTTTAAAGACAAAAATATAATTTTAATGATTAAAGAAATCTTACTATATTGTTAGATAAGACTTTTCGTGTCCACGCGTCGATTCATACACAACTCTACAGATTACCGATTAGATTTTTATCGATCTTATCAAACATGTTTGGTCAAGACGAGGACAAAGAAGACCCCGGTGATATGGATGTGGTTTGTTTTCAGTTTATATATTTGTGGTTGTAATAATTGACAATTTATTTCATGTTTGAGTCTGTCTTTGCATTGTCTTCGTTTTTACCGTTATTTTTTCAATTATTGTAATGAATAAATGCAGTAAAGTATTATTGTAACGGCTCATTTTGTATTATACATTTATACTTCATAATTATATTTAGTTGATGTATCATACCACTAATAAATAATAATAATAATAATTATTATTATAATAAAATATTAGGTCAAATTTATTTCATAAAATAAAAAATTTCATAAAATCAAATTTATTCAAAAAAAAAAATTTGGATTAATTATGCAATAATGCAACTTGAAGCTTGAAGTGGGCCAACTTTGGTGGTCTAAATTTAGACCAAGAAATGGCCGGACTTTAGACCACCATAAAACATTTTTGTAATAGACCTAATGCATGATTGGAGATGGTTTTTGCTCAACCATGGTCTAAAATATAGACTTTAAACCTTCGATTGGAGATGGCCTAACAAATCTTGACCGGCCTTTTTTTTTTTTTTTGGGAGAATGGCGAATCAACCTAAATGTACCAACCCTAAACCCTGAGGTCGGCCTTGAGAAAACATAGAACTTGTCTATGCAAGAGATTGGGGATCTAGTAAATGATTTTATAATGCCAATTAAACATTGCTAGTATATTGCTTAAGTTTGTTTGTTAATTGTAGAATATAGAAGATGCATGTGTGACAAAAATGACATATGCAAATAATGTTTGTAAAGAAAAAGAAAGACTTAATGGTCGGTTGTTGCTTGGTAGACAAGCGACAAGTGACAAATCGAATATGATAAACGAGTGTTTAGTAAGATAAAAACAAGTACGTATATAAATGGAATATTGAAGAAGCAGACCAACCAGTCCTATACCTTAAAAACGACAAGTGCTATAAAGAATATTGCAAAGAAAAATGAAAAAAGAGCGAAAACAGGAAGAAACCCTAAGTCGTGTTTGCACTTGTCCGCGGCTCGGCATCGTCATTGACCTCGTCGGTGAGTTGTGGGTGCAGCCGGATGGGTCTGATTGTCTGTCCATCGGGGACGGGTCTGAGGTGCGATTGTTAAGCTCTCAATCAAAGTGGATCCGATGTAGATCGCTGGGATTTGAGAGAGGTGGCTGAGGAGATCGCGGCTAATGGCAAGCGGTGGTCTGGTACTCTTTGGCGTGGTCGACGGATGAAGCTGTTGTCGCGGGGCTGGCCGGAAGTCGCTGGTTTGGGAGCAAGGTCGGGATCGTGCGACGTCAGCGGAGGGACTATGGATGTCCTGCTCTAGGTTGGATCTATGGGTGATCCCAGATCTGATTTGGGTAGAATGATGGCCAGAGGAGTGCTGATGACGGCGGCGACCCGAAATAGGTAGAGGTGTGACGGAGGTGCCAGGATATCGGCGGTGGCTAAAACAGTATTGGGTCGGGCTTGTCATGTTGGCTCTGATCCTCTAGCTACTTGGGCTTGGGCTTGGGCTCAGTTTTTGGGCCCTGCCCTAGGTCTAAGTTTATTTTATGTTTTAGTTTTTTTATGTTGGTTAGTTATATGTAGCTTTATGCGAGCAATAAGTCCCTACATTAGTTGTGTAGGACTAATCGGGCTATGTGCCTGCGTATGCACTCTACGTGCCTTGTCTGCTCTAGGTCGGCAGCGAGTTATTTGCTTCGTCAAATGGGCCCTGCCGCCTAGTGGCCAATGACTAAAATATCGAGTATCGAGGAAATATCGATGGTTCGGAAAATGGAAATTTCGATGGAAATATCGAGAAAGTTTCGATATCGATAAATTTTAGAAAAAAATGATGGAAATTAGGAGAATATCATTGAAATTTTAAGTGAAACTTTGTGAACTACTTATTTGATCAATTATCTATTATATTGGGAAGAAAGAAAAAAAACAAACGGTGATCAAGCTTCATTTCATAGTGAATTATAGTAATTTAGAATAAATGTTTGAAGTTGCCCGTATAATATTTAGTACTTTTAAAATATATAATTCTAATTAGAAATTTTATAAAGTTGTAAAGCTATTCAATCAATAAATACAAATGAATTAATATTTCTACAACATGGCAAAATTATTTAGGAATGTTAGAGTCAAAAATAAAAATCTATAATTGCTGAAGGCCTAAAACTATATCTTAGAAATTAGAGGTTTAAATTAATTGTCTAAAGAAATTAGTAATTTATTCTATTAAAATGACTATTAATAAAATAAAAAAAGCATAGAAGTACTAAATTGAATCCCAGTCGAGTTGGCTGGGGTGCTTTTTCACTTCATACTGAAGGAGACGGGTTCGAATCCCATCTCTATCAAGGTTTTCCTTATATTTTGTTTGAGGAATATTCGCGAATATTCCCTAAAATTTCAGATATATCGCATATTTTGGAAAATATCGCACGAAATATTGAGGGAAGTCATCTAAAATATCGTAGCCTAAAAAAAACGAAAATTTCGCCGATATTTCGGCGAAAATATCAATTTTTTAGTCTATGCTAGTGGCAGGGTGAGACTAAGTGTCGTCGGATTTCCTTTTCGGCGGCAACATAAGAGGAAAGTTGTGCTAAAACTTGTATTTATGCTATGTTGTAATCGGGTTACCTATCGAGTTATCTTTCCGCTATATCACTGCTATGTTAAAGCAATTGGAGTAGCTAATTATGCACTCTTTGCTAGTTGGTGCTTTTTAGAATACATGTCTTATGTAAAGATTTTCCTGATATTATTTCAGGACATACTCTAAATGCTTATTGTATTCAGGGGTTTAGGCTTAATGTTCCCCCCCCCCTCCTTGTATTCGATAGTTTCATTAATCGAGGCTTGAGGGCAGTATGGATTAAGAAATTGATTAATTAAGCACGTGATCGTTAATTACATTCTTCTAACCAAACAGAACAGAACCTACAGTAATTCTGGTAGCTGATGGAGTCAGCAAGTTGGAAGGAAACTAACATTGTTATATAAAATTCGCTCTTGTTAGTTGTCACAAAGCAACAAATTAAAGAAAACGTACATCATCATCATGTGATATTGTGATGTGAAGTTGTAACTAATGATCATCAGCGAATGACAGTACTCCAACTCTTATATATCTTTGAAGTACGTACCACTATCAATCCATCAAATTCCTCCCCTGAAGTTCTCATTCGATCAGATCGATAATACATCCATTGCCAGCTGCTCAATCTTCGTCTTATTTTTGATCGAATATTCGCTAATATATCGATTGTTCGTTGATCGATTTCTAGTGCGCATATATCTGATGAAAGCTTGATGATATATATGCATGGCAGCTGATGGATGGAGTCATGTATATATGTCGATCTAGCTTCGGCGCCCTTCAGGTACGCCATTAACCACTTACCACTTATATATTTTGATTGATGCACTGCAGGAATACCGGTCATTTAACCAAAAACGAGTTTTTTATTTTTTATTTTTTTTTATGACAAAATAAAATTACAACGAAAAAGAAAAATCACAACAGACACCCGGTCCCCTCCCAGCTGATCCAACTGGAATGCTGGGTACACCGAAAGGGGTAAGGAGAAAAACCAGATTCTAGGGTGATTAAGGTTATATGCTAACGAAGTTAGATGATCAGCTACAAAATTAGCTTCTCGATATATATGTCTAAAAATAATATCTTGAAATTTCTCCGTTAAATCTTTAATATCTTGGATTAATATCTTTAGAGTCCAAGGAATCATAGCCCTTCCATTTATGCAGTCTATGAGTAACTTGGAGTTACCTTCCACTATAATTTGATTGAATCCTTAAAGATAAGTTGTATGAAGGTCTTCTCTTAATGTAGTAGCTTCCGCAGTTAATGTACATGTAGAACCCAACACCCTGCTTGTATTGTAACTAAAGAATTAATTACCATCCGTATTACGGGTAATGAAACCAAAACGCGTTTTCAATTTACCTATGATGACAAGCTGAAATTTTTGAATAGCACTTCTATATCCAACTGAAAATTGAAACCCAGCTGACCAAACTAAGTCCCATGCATGTTAAGGTGGTCCTCCTCCTTGGTCCTTAGTCTTGCTACTAATACATGCAAGCATGGTCCGGTCTGCTAATTAGAGCATATGCATAAATACGCCGATGGAGTCACAGATTGATCACAGTTTCTCAATGTATAGTCACGTGCACTGTTGTAACTATTTAAGCATATATAGATGGATATCGATGAGGTGGTTCAAATTTCACGGGTGGTTTTATATATATATGTCCCAACTCTTAACTGGCCGGGCATGTTTTGGTGCATGCACCGATAAATCAACTTCGAGTCCCCCTAAAATTCAGTGCTCGGAAGCCAGTACTGCTGCTTAACTGTATACCTGCCTCACTGCCTGCATCAGTTTCAGTGATTCAGAGGAATCAGACATTCAGACCAATCAAGTTAGCTAGTTACTGAAAAACTTGCCGGCCTAGTTATATAATGTTTGCCTTCACCCATGCATATGTTGGGAAAAATAGATTTTGCATAAAGTTATTATCAAGTCCTGGTGACTCTGTAGTCTCTATCTTGTCACATAGTTTTGACTTAGTACATTGATCACAGTATCAAGTGGGTTCAGATCCGTAATTTGTATACAAGCGCTTATAAAGGGTTGAATTTCTTGACCATTATTGTTTAATTTTGAGTTGTTTGTTTATGATTTATTAAGTTAATGGCAATTATAATATTATATGGTGAAAAAGCTGGCACAAGAGAAAGAGCATTAGTTAGTGCTTTGATTTTCATTTGATGATTTGAGGGTTAAGTAAGGGTCTATAATCATGATGGCTTTTAAATCCCTCACACAACTACTTTCGCTTTTTTGTGTTTTTATGCACTACGATTTTTGTTTCTCCAATCCATAGGTCCATGGTTCATGTCACATATCTTGATTCATATAGCCTATGGTGGATTTGGTGATTATGGACGTGTTGTTTCGATATCTATAATATATATGTTGGTTGCTTTGACAATAATCAAGAATACTAATCTTCGAAAGCCTTGTACATGTAACTATTTCATATATTTAACTTATTTGTGTTTGGAATATTTATTATTAGGTCAACCCATACTGTTATGGGGTGATTTATTATCATATACCATATGTTCGACACTTTTAAAATAAAGAGGGTGTAAAATTATATGAATTTTATAAAGTTATAATCAAATGCATGCGGTAACTAAAAATTAATTTTGTAAACTTTTTTTGGTCGATAAGTAATATTGACAATTTCCCTTAATTGTGGGAACAAAATTAATATGGAACCCCATCCCATCAAGGTATACTTTCTGCTATATTCCTTGCTTTACATCAAAAGGGCAATCTGACCCTATAAAGCCAAGACTGGTTTGCTTTTGTGTGATCTATTTCCCCTTTTCAGACTGATATGGAAAAGCTATGTACGGTCGAAAGCACAAAACGCATACCAATATCAAATGCTCTCCTTCAGCAAACCCATAAAACCTAACTATATACTATTTCAAAGCAAAACACTTGAGGTAAAAAAATAAAGATAAAATTAAGAACATTGTTTTCGGAAGGATGACATGGATAAGCACCAACCCCATCATAATTAAACCAGAGGAATTTAATTTGTCCATCATTGAGATTTAATTGAGAGTTTTAGACTACCATAATGGGACATTATTGTGACCTTGCAACCAACCAACCATTTTTAGAGGGGAGCAGTTTGTGCTTAGAAGACAAACTTGGCATGAATATTCAAAACGTTTCCATTTATGATTGGTCTTTACGCATTAAGAAATATCACCATTTGCTATAATTTTGAAGACGTTTGTACTCAAATTTAGAAAGTGTTTCATTCCTGCAGTAATTTTCAATCAGTATCAGCATTCATAAGTACCCAAAATGTGTTCTTGTCGCATGTGTCACGGACATTTATTTTTCTCTGTGGTACAAACAACCTGAGCATCATTGGCACATCACCATTTATAAGAGCACCTAATACAAATGGCCCTTGTTTTCACCACTTAAATGCAGGAAAAATACTTAAAATAGGCCAAAAGTTGTGTAACAAGGACTGGTTTATTTGATTATATAAAAAGAAAAGGCTCACAAGTCCACAGAGAAACACAATCACATCGGTATATTCTAGTTGTTCTTCTCAGAATCTCAAAAGGGTAGGAATGTTTTGGTATATAGACCCTATTTGTGCTTTTGCTAGCTTCACAAATTTGCTTGAGAATTTGAGATTGAGAGGGAGCCAAAATTGAGTGGCTCTTTTGCTTCATTTGATATGTGGGTTTAGTCTGTTGTGGCTTTTTGAGGGCCATTGATGAAAAAGATGAAAGCTTTATGTCAACTGCAGACCCCATAAATACGTAGCTTGGCGGCTTCGACAGAATTTGACAGAAGCTCTCCTAATTAAATCTTTGTTGCAGGTTTGTTGAAAAAGACACCATCTTCAAGCCATGAGCACAAGGCAAGGAGCTTCAACAAAGATTCAGAGCAAGAATTCCACTAACATGTCTCAGCTCAGAGCTTCCTCTAAAGCAAAGGAGTCTCAAACTCCAACTCAAAGACCCTCCAGAGCAAAATCAGTGACTCCAGATGTGAGTAATAGCAGTGATTCCAGGAGTATTAGGAGGGCTGTTCTGCAAAACAAGCCTAAATCTGGAGAACTGGTGTTGGGATCTCAGAAAAGTAAGGAACTTGAGGAGTTTAGAGTTGTGGGTAGTAGTAGAAAGCCCCAAGTTGTGGAGCAATTTGCTAAGCCCAGAAGGCAGAGGCCTGTTGTGGAGGCCAATTGTACGAGAAATGAGGATGACCCACATCAGAAAGTGAAGGACTTGCAGGAAAAAATTGAAGTGAGTGAGAGTTTGATCATGAATTTGCAGGCTGAGGTTTTGGGATTGAAGGCAGAGTTGGGTAAGGAACAGGGGATGAACCTGGAGCTGCAGTCACAGAATAAAAAGCTTACTGAGAATCTTGCTGCTGCTGAAGCAAAGATTGCAGCTTTAACCACTCCTCAACAGGTAAAGAATTGAGCTTTGATGGGTCTTTAATTGTTTTGCATGAAAAAGGTGGTGTCTTTGTTCTTCATGTTCTTGGTATTTTTTTCTTTTTTTTGGTTCATGTTCTTAGTATTTGATTGTGGCTGAAAATTCAATTGGGTTGTTCTAAAATGCAGTTTTATTATTATATCAATTTTAATTTTAATGAGTTTGGTGTGTTTGTTCTTCATGTTCTTATTTTTTTTATTGTGGCATAAAATTCAATTTGGTTGCTCTGGTCTCTTTAATTATGCTTCATTTTCTTTTGGCTGGATGTAGAGGGAGTCAAATGGCTACCAGAGTCCTAAATTCAAAGACCTTCAGAAACTCATTGCCAACAAATTAGAAAGCTCAGTAGTAAAGAAAGAGCCAGTGAATGAATCAAGTCCTATTAAAGTAGCATCACCTCCACCGCCACCACCACCTGTAATTCCTAGAGTTGCAGCCACCTTTTCACCGCCTCCACCTCCTCCACCACCATCACTCCGGCCACCACCACCACCTCCACCTCAGCCCTCGGCGAGGGTGTCAATCACTCAGAAGGCTTCAGAGCTTGTACAGTTTTATCACTCCTTGAGGAAGCAAGAGGTGAAGAGGGACTCTCCAGAATCTAGAAACCATCATAAACCAGGGGCTATTAGTGCACATAATAGCATAGTTGGCGAAATTCAAAATCGATCAGCACATCTGATAGCTGTAAGAGTTTAAGATTTTGATATCTAATTTGCTTCATTTATTTTTGATGATTGGTTTGAATAATTATCAAATGCATTTATATATATATATATATTTATATTATTACTTTTTTTTTTCAGATAAAAGCAGATGTTGAATCAAAAGGAGAGTTCATCAATGGCCTTATCCAGAGGGTTCTGGCTGCTGCCTATACAGATATTGAGGATGTTCTAAAATTTGTCCATTGGCTCGATGGAGAACTTGCATCGTTGGTAATTTCTAATGCCTGTACTACTATATTCGATTGTACCAAATCAATCAAGAATCATATATTCTTTACCATTCCATATGTAGAAGTCAAGATTTTCTAGAGCTAATGTCAACTATAGGATATACTATTGAGAGAATTGCTAGCCAAACATAGAAGTATAACAAACTGGTATTGTATATAGCGGTAATCTTTTTGCCTTTCTCAGATGGTAGATTGGTAGTCTCTCACCCTAAGTCAGCTTATCTTGCAGTCAGCCATTTATGTGGTAATCATCTGTTAGTCACCTAGAGTTTGGAAACCCTCAAAACTATGTACATGCTTATCTTGCAGTCAGCCATTTATGTGGTAATCACCTGTTAGTCACCTAGAGTCTGAAAACCTTCGAAACTATGTACATGGTCCAACTACTTTATTGATTTGGCAGATTATTGTCCAAAGATTCACATACATGAGATGGTTGGATAACCTTTAGTTCTCATGTTTTCTACAGGCTGATGAACGTGCTGTATTAAAGCACTTTAAGTGGCCAGAGAGGAAAGCTGATGCCATGCGAGAAGCTGCAATAGAATATCGTGACCTTAAACAGTTGGAAAGTGAAATTTCTTCGTATAAGGATGACACCACTATTCAATGTGCAGCTGCCTTGAAGAAGATGGCTGGCTTATTAGACAAGTAAGAACTATTTAATGTATCTTCTGTAGTTGTGAAGTTTGAAGCTAGACCACTTTGAGGCTGAGAATGTTAACTTCTCTCTCTCTCTCTCTCATGTCATTGTTAAGGTCGGAGCAAAGCATTCAAAGGTTAGTCAAGTTGAGAAATTCAGTTATGCGTTCTTATCAGGAATGCAAAATTCCAACTGACTGGATGCTTGATTCAGGGATTGTGAGTAAGGTATGATCCTTTTGTGCATTATATAATTGGAGTGGAAAATGATATTTCACAATGACACAGACCTTTCATAGTAGCTCTACTTTTATGGGTAGATTAGCATATCTCTGCATTTCTTAGTGACTTAACTCTGTTTTATCTCGTCACCTGTCAGCTTATGCCGGAAAGATTTTAAACCCTTGTGCACATTTTTATTTTGTACATCACTGAATATGCTTATATTACATTGTGATCAAATTGAATTGAAGTTATTACCAAAATGTGCAGATAAAGCTGGCTTCCATGAATTTGGCTAAAATTTACATGAAGAGAGTTACATTGGAGCTTGAATCCATTCGATATTCAGATAGAGAATCAAGTCAAGAATCTCTTCTGGTTCAAGGCGTGAATTTTGCATACAGGGCACACCAGGTAATCCTTGAGCCACTAGTATTTCTGCTATAGTATGGATCAGACTGACACGCTGAACACCTAACAACGAGCAGTGAATATGGACTGTCGTCCTGTTTCAACTTGACGAATAAAATCAATGTCCTAATGTCAATGCTTCTTTATCCCTCCTAAAATGAATCTCGCTATCCCTTTTTTAATGAGAAGCTAAACTATGCCTCTGTATGACCATGGAAAACAGAACTTACTGTGTTTTCTGTGCAAAGATCTCAATTATGACATCATATAAAGGAATTTAGAGACGGTGTTTTCTCACCTGTGGCATTTTTTTGGGTGGCTTGGACAAAATGGCATGGTGCTCACACAATAATTAGCTAGGCTGACTTTTATTTTTTTAATTTTTTTTATGGGAGTAACTAAAAGTTGCTACCTCTGAATATTATCGATTCTTGGGGTTCCTATTTACCTTTTCCTGTTCACAACAAGCAAGATCTGCTCATATGATAAGCCCAACTTTTTAAGGCTAAAAAATATCATTTAACAGGCAACAACTCTTAGAAGTGGACTTTGAAATGAGTCACTGTGTGATCTTGATCTTGACTTACTTAATTACATGTTCTTAATATCCCTTTTGGTTTTTCCTGATGTATATTGAGTGCAGTTTGCTGGAGGTCTCGACTCTGAAACATTGTGCGCTTTTGAAGAGATAAGACAACGAGTACCAAGACATTTAGGAGGTTCGCAAGAGCTATTGGCAGGCATAGCATCATCCTAACAAGCTACAATCAGAGACTTGTTGCTGCCAGTTATAGGCACTTAAAGAAAATTAACTGCATCCATCTAATATTCCATTACTTTCAGTGCATTTCTCACGTTTGCAAAAGCCTCAGCTCCCAACTGGATGCAAAGCTCTCAGAATCTCTCTGCAAAGCTATATCAGTTTTGCGAAGGAATTTAGTGGCTCCTTCACCACCAATCAAAGCTCCTGCTGTCAACTAACAGTTGCTGTAAAAGATGGTACACTAATTATACTCAAGAGTAAACCGCTGTTCGCACTGTATTTAATTTTCTTCTGTAATAAGACTGTACACTGATTGTGCTAGCTCAACTAGTTCAACGGCGCATTGAATAAAATCCCGGCTCAACTACCTTGGTTCATACGTAGCTTTCATGTAAATAGACTTTAACTTCGGCCGCACGTTACAAAAGCTTGAACCATTCTTTGCAAGAATGTCGATCTGTTGGCTGCTGCCAAACTTTCTTTCAGCATTGACACTTTGTTGCTGCTTCTGCTGAGCTGCACGAGATTGAAATCTGTCCTCGGCTGTCATTGTTGCTGGCCCGAGTTTATAGCCTGATCTAGGCCACTAGAAAGATTTCATTGCTCAGAATTCTCAGTCCATCATGTACTAGTTGAAGGGTTAACTATTCTAATTAGCTATGGCCGAGTGTTTATCTATGTATCACATTAATGACTTTATGACGGAGTGTTCGATGGGTAACTAATTGGCATTACAATGTGAATGTTTTAGGTCTCTCTTTTCTTGCATAATAGAATCAAACAACTCTGTATTACTATATAGTTTAAATTAGCTGACAAAGCTAAAAAGTTAAAAACTTAATATCTAAATATCACGATATGTAGCATGAGAAATTGAGAAATTCTATGAGCACGTCATTGGAACATAGATGAACTGAAGCCTGAAGGCAGCCGTGCTTCTCCGTTGCTTAAGACAAGTTTTTTTTTTTTTTCGTCACCAGAAATTCTTACATAAAGCAGCCGTATAACGTGTCTAGTATGGTTATCCAATCAAAACTCAGAAATTAAGTAGGATACAGCTTATAAAATTTCGAAACTATTCTTTATTTATTAAGTGAAATACCTAAAACACGATTCAGTAGATGTCCCCGGGGGAGCATCAAGAGGAGCTGTGTTTGACTGTCGACGAGAGTTTGCATTCTGCCACTTGCAACAGTCTGCAAAGATCATCCAAGTACTGAAAATCGATACTCAGAACTCGTCAAGAATCCTTAACTCGGTGGTTCTGCGCCAAGTGCGATCGATTGTCTTTGTTGTCATAGTCCGAAGAAGTCCTACCCTCATGCATGTGCACTGATTGGTCAGTCTTACGGTTGTTTGGCTCCAAAACCAGTTGGCGTGCAAACTGTCTCTTTTGAGCGAGTGATTGTGTAGGCGTGCCAGCACCGTGGGGTGCAGTCGTCGGGGGAGTCCCTTGACCTGACTTCTTCTTCAAGCACTGTGGATGAGGAGAGCACCAACCTCGTCACAGGGTTCTTCTCTTACCTTTCGGAAAAGGACTTTTGCCTTACGGATAAGGACTTTGAGTGTGATCTCTTCGGTCACCAAAATCGATACTCAACGTTGTAGGTTGAGCAGAGCAATCACTGGGAAGTCTTGAAAAAGCACGGGGTTTGCTAAAGCGTATCTTTAGCTTCGCAGGGTTGCGAGGGCGTTACTCTTGCTTCGCTGGTTGTATCGGTGGCAGTTGCACTGGCAGTCGGCTCGCGAGGAGACTAGGACTGGAAGCATGGTCGCCGGGTTGATCTGGTGATGCTGACAGTCGGCTCGCCAGGAGACTAGGACTGGCGGGCGGCCACCGGGTTTCAACGAGGTTGAAGGTTTGCTCCGGGGAGGCTTTGTAATCGCTGGGATTAGTTGATTTGAGAAAGGTCCTTGATTTCGCCGCTTAACCCTGTATTTATACCTTAGGGTTTCGACTGCTCCTTGTCTTAGAAGGATTATTAATTGAAGCTTCCTATTCAATCTCTACTACTCAATCTCAAGAAGGTTTCGTTTCCTTATGAGTCACGGAATGGGCGAAGCTATACCCCAAACCCGAGTAGCTTTATTTTTGGGCCGTGAGTTTATCAGCCCACTGGCTTAAACCCACCAAAGGATCCTACCAAAATACTTTTGGGCTCAAACAACAGTCACATGGCCCAATTACCTTACGTAAGAATCTCTCTTTATTCACAATGTCATTTTACAAGAAACAGGAAGATATACTCTTCAGATGTAGTTTGAAAAATTATTATGTCTACTTGGCAGCATACGTGACACCACTTGGCCTAGATCTACACCGTCGGATCCAACCGACGGTGATCCTTTACCCAATTCGCGTGCTAACTGAAAACGGTCACAAGCCTCCAACTGCTCACCACGAGCAGGCGCCACGTCATCAACCACCAATCAAACACGCCCACGTTGACAGGCCTTCCTTCTCTTCCCCTGTAATACTAGAAAGCTACCCACACAAAACCACCGGTCGTTCAAATTCGCCGAGGCCAATCTCCTTTCTTCTTCTACGCTGCAAACCTTTTGATAAGGCTTCCAAGTTTCAGCTTCGAAGTTCATATCTATGGAGGTTTCTGGATTAGTTTCCCGCCAAGTTCCATGCTTTTCCGGTGCCGGAATCGATACCCGGTCTTCAAATTCATCGTTTTCCGGCGACGTCCACTTTCCGGGTCGTAATGAATTTGGAGTGAGTCTGAGGACCCGAAGGGCTATGAGTTCTGGGTTTTGCGATAAGGGGCATGTGGAGTATTATTATTCGGGTCCCAGATGCGGTGGTAATAAGAAGGAGAAGGAGATCAAGAAGAAATTGAAGTTGCTTAAAGGATTGGCGGAGCTGTCTGCGTCTTCTCAGATTAGTACTGGGTTGGATTCCGAGGAGGGTTTGGCTGCTCAAGTTCAGGGGAAGCTGATTTCGGTATGATTCTGCTTCATTTCTGTTCTTCTTCTTGTTTGATGAGATGAATTGGGTTGTGTAATTTCACTTGCTTGATTTGTTCATGGCAAAAACTCATCTAGTTTGTTTGAAATTTTGCATATTGTAGATAGTTTTTGGATTCGTTGTAGTGATAGTTTTGGATTGAGTCTGAATTTGTTTACTTGGACTCATCATGTGCATGTTAAAGCCTAAGCCTTTTGTGTTTATCTCTAAGAATTAGGATTGTAAAATGGAGGATGTGTTCGATGGGCTTTGGTTTTTCGGAATTGGATTTTGGTTGCGATGATATGTTGTACTTCATGAGCTAAATGTGTAATTTGATCGGTGTGCAGGAAGGTGCAGAAGCATTGCTACTGCAATTGGAACAGGTAAGAGCTGAGGAGAAGGAGTTGAAGAAAAAGAAGAAAGAAGAGAAGGCGAGGCTTAAAGCAGAGCGGATGAATACCATGAAGAACTGTGAATCGTCATCTTCATCGTCATCATCTGAGTCGAGTGAGAGTGAATGTGGGGAGGTGGTTGACATGAACAGCCTGAGTTGTGAGGTCCCTGCGCAACCGATACTAGAGGGTTTGCAGCCATCGACCCAAGGAGGGGTGGCATTATTGACCCAGCCGAGTTCGGTAACCACACTTCAAGAAGATGAATCCTGCACTGGAACTAGTACTAGTTGTGGCAGCAGTGATAGTATTGGTCCTAACAATGCGGCTAGTAGCTCAGTTATGGAAGCATCTGTTGTGACGAAGATTGAAGTATGCATGGGCAAAAAGTGCAAGACATCAGGAGGTGTAGTCTTGTTGGAAGAATTCGAGAGGTTGATGGGTGTCGAAGGAAGTGTTGTTGGGTGCAAGTGTATGGGAAAATGCAAAAATGGTCCAAATGTGAGGGTTTTGAATTCTCTGGATGAAGGAACAGAGGACTCTGTAAGGAATCCCACTAATCCTTTGTACATTGGAGTGGGACTGGAAGATGTGAGCCTCATCGTGGCCAACTTAATGGGGGAAGTCAAGAAGGATTTGGGGCTTGCCACTGCAACTTAGAGAAGAATTCTATAATTACCTGCAATGAAATTGAATTGGTTCTTTTCTTATGTATGTCTTATAAAATACAAGTTTGCATAGATCATAAATATTGTTACTCCTGAAAATGTAGATAGATTAGATCAATCTTTCATATGCCTAGTCTCATCCATTCCTTACATATCCCAAGTCCTCTACGTTTTCATTGTATTTGGGTTGTATATGACAAGCCTCTAAATTATAATGGATTGTGCTTCTTCCCAATATTCTATTTGTATTGCAGATCATGCACCTAAATTTCTTCTATTATATTTTTCGATCTGGATCATGCAGCTAACTTTCAAGTCAAAGGAATAGGGAGAAGAATTTGAAGAATAAAAACAGACCAAAACTACACAGCTAATTTCACGTGAAATTAACACTAGGAAAATGATCATTTGTTTATATCATTGCTCTGCATGACATTGTTGAAATTATGAGTCAACGCGGTTTTGTTTGGTTTGATTTGGTTGCAATCAATGCATATGTTAAGTTTCAACGATCCGCCTTCATTTTTTAGTGAGAATTTTTTCCATCACTTTGCACGACGTTCTTGGAACTTTGACAATCTTCATCCAAAGTTGAGGATAAGTTCATCAACTTTTTTTTTTTTTTTTGACTTTGTTAAGGAGAACTCAAAAGTTTTCTAGGCCCAAGATAAACTCATTCGGCGCATGTGAAATGCTTCAACTCATTCGGCGCATGTGCATTGCAGCACAGTGCCTACCCACTTTGACAGCTTCGGGGTTCATCAACGCTAGCTCAAGTAGTATCAAAATGATCAAGATTGCAATAAATTCAACGCCCAAAATTCATCTTTAGTTTTTCTTGCAATAATAGTAACCAATCCTTGACTGGCTGCCTAAATTTTGAGGGCGCAAAAGTTCATTACTAGCTTAGAACCCCTTTTGTGGCAAGAAACGAAAGTACTAAATATTTAAACTTCTTCAAAATTATAGAAATTTCCGTAATTTGTGATTACTGATACTTGAGGATATCTAAATATCTTTGAAATTAGTTGTTGGGTACCAATATTGACCGAAAGATATCAAAATTTTCACTAATATATGAAATTTTGAAATACCAAGAAATCCATTGATACTGAAAAGTGAAATCTTGAACCTTTGCTTGAAAAAAAAAAAACAAAGGTGTGGGATGGGCTAGCCTGTGGAATTTGGGCCCGACAAGCCCAAAAGGTTTCGGACAAATTGGCATCCTATCCAAGCTTGTTAGGTTACTATAGTATAGCACAGGTCTTCTACTCTGCTCCTTCTCTCTCTCCAAGCTTCTCTTTCTTTTCGTCCCTCTACGCAGCCACTAGATTCCCCTCGGTGAGATTAATTGATTCATACTAATTTTCCATTATCGGAATCTGCATTTTTTTTTTTTTTTTTTGGTTTCCGATTTCAACCCGGCGTTATTGGAATGTTGAGTCTTGCTTTGCTTTTGTTCTTCTGGGGTCTGAATTTTAACTGCTAAGAATTGTTGAATGAGCCCTAATTGTGGTGTGTATGATATGCTCCAATTTTAGGTTAGAACAATCAGGACATGGCTGACACCGGTGACAAGAAGCCCAATGCCAATGCCAAGGTGAAAGTCAAGCATGGAGGTGGTGGTGAGTTTGCCTTGCTTTTCCGTTTCTCGGTTTTCGGGTTTTTACTTTGATTTCGTTTTGCTGTGAGCTTAGCTTGGAATTTGTGAGCTTAGCTCGGAATTTGTTACTGATTATTAGGTGGGAAGAAGAAGGAGGTGAAGAAAGAAACCGGCCTCGGTTTGACCAAGAAGAAGGATGAGAATTTCGGGGAGTGGTATTCGGAGGTATGATGTTTCTTTGAACTAGGTTGTGTTCGGCAATTTATTTGAACTAGTGTAAGTGAGATTTTTGGGTGTTGTTTTTGTTCCGTGCAGGTTGTTGTTTTCGGTGAGATGATTGAATACTATGACATATCTGGTTGTTATATTTTGAGGCCATGGACAATGGCAATATGGGAGACCATGCAAGTAAGTATACTTTTGATGTTTAGTGACGCTGTTTCATCTGTTAATTGTGTTCTTCTTTTGCTTGTAGAGCTAGTACAAAACTATCTGGTGTCTGCATTGTGATATGCGTTTGTCTAGTGTTTAGGGGTCGCCGGATGACTCTTTTTCCCTAGTTTTATTTCTAGCTGTCTTACCAAGTGCTACTTTTTAGTGGCATCCTTCTGTAACCACCTGATTTTGGACTACCACACATTGCACTTGTATAATTTAGTATTGGTGCCGAACTTGTTAAATGTCCATCCCCAGTTTCGAAGTTATGAACTTTATCCAGTAGCTTCTAATTGAGTATTTTAATAGCTTTTGCTTGCTGATTTATCTATTCATTTGACAAATTGCCATCGTAATGTAATTCCAGCTTACCTGACAGTTCTGTTGATGTGTAGGCATTCTTCGATGCAGAAATAAAGAAAATGAAGATTAAAAATTGCTACTTTCCTTTGTTCGTCTCCCCTGCTGTTCTGGAAAAAGAGAAGGATCATATAGAGGGTTTTGCTCCAGAGGTGAGACATAATGCTCTTTTGATGTGATAGAACCATATAACTATCTAAGCAACAAGGTTTGAGTGATGCTTTGGAATCTACTCTCCATCATATTCTCTTTCCTCTTCTCTTCTTTGTTATAATAGACTTTGACAGCGATACTGAGACCTTAATTTAATTTCACATATGTTCATGCATACGCACATATTCATGCTAAATTGCTAATACGCACACGCAATTGGTTGATGGTTAATTTTTGCATTTTACTTTTATTTACCTCTCCCTGATCTAGTTTATAGAGTTGTTTTCCTGCCCTATATTTACCAGTCTCCACTAGCTTACTGTTATGTATGTTATTTCTTTCATAATATTTCATGACTTTATTTTTATAATAGGTTGCTTGGGTCACAAAGTCTGGAAAATCTGAATTGGAAGTGCCTATTGCTATCCGTCCAACGAGTGAGACTGTTATGTATCCTTATTACTCGAAGTGGATTAGGGGACACCGTGACTTACCATTGAAGTTAAATCAGTGGTGCAATGTAGTTCGATGGGAGTTTAGCAATCCCACTCCATTTATCAGGTAGTTCCCGGTCTTTATGCATTTTTTATGCTTATGCATCTGTCTGCACCTACTTGTTTATTCCATTGACAATGAAAATGTCAAATGACCTTTTATGACTCCTGTTTAATTACTTCTTGATGTTTGATTGCATCTCTAGTGAGGGCTTAGGTCACAAACCCGTCTTCTTACACTTCATAGTTTTTGACAAGTATGCTAAATTTGGTCTACATCAAAACTGTTTTCTCCATGTGATTTCAGGAGTCGGGAGTTTCTTTGGCAAGAAGGCCATACAGCTTTTGCAACAAAGGAAGAGGCAGATAAAGAGGTAAGGAGATGAATGTTTCCTAACTGTTCTTTATATAAGCACGTTCCTAACTGTTCTTTATATTTATAAGAGTCCAATTTTCAGCTCTGTTTGCCCATTTTACTGTAACTTGTATAAAGTTAGCAGTTTACTTATATCTGGAGCACTTTTTTTAGTCTTCTGGTCTATAAGTTTTGCCTGTATCATTCTCTCGAGTGCAGATTCTAGGAATATTCTGCTACTAAAACCAATAAACAATCTCTGCTTTATACACGAACAATTTTACTTAATTAATTGGATTTTGTTATATTTTGTTATGTCATCCTAAGGTTACATTTGTACAGGAAATGATTACATGCGAGCATATAGTCATTCACCTATTAACTGTTTATTATTTGTGGGTCTTTATACAGAAATCTTATTATTTCCTTGTATAAAATAAATCTGTGAAGGTTGGTTTCTGATTATCGTCTTGGTTATAGGTCCTTGAGATATTGGAACTGTACAGAAGGATATATGAAGAATACTTGGCAATTCCAGTTGTGAAGGGAAAGAAGAGTGAGAATGAGAAATTTGCTGGTGGTCTTTACACCACAAGTGTGGAGGTACTTAATATATCCTCTATTTGTAATGGTTTTTAGTATATTGTTTTTGCTTCTTCATTGGGATTCAAATTACTTCATGTGTGCAGGCTTTTGTTCCAAATACTGGCCGCGGTGTACAAGGCGCCACTTCACATTGTCTGGGTCAAAATTTTGCTAAAATGTTCGACATCACTTTTGAAAATGAAAAGGGAGAAAAAGCAATGATTTGGCAAAACTCTTGGGCTTATAGTACTCGAACGGTAACTTCCTTTGCTTTTATTTTCTTGTTTGAAATCTTGTTTCAGATTCCAGTCTAATTTTGCACGTATATTAGTCACTGTTGGCATGGACCAACTGTAATTTTTTGGATCATGGACCAAAATAAAGGTAGGTTTGTCAATATGTGTTTAGCATCTTAGGTTACTTTTATCTCTTTGCTGTTTTTGGTAAATCATCTCTTCTTTTCCTGTAAGTTAGGGTTTATCTTTATCCCCAGAGAGAGAATATGTTTTTGCTCAAAAAGTTAACTGTCAGTGTGGTGTTTGGTTATCTGTACACTGTCAATCCACGTACTACCTTGATTGCTTTATAATAACTTGATATGCTTTTCACAAGAAATTCTGTTGGCATTTCTTTATGCACCACTCTTTTATGCAATTGAAGCTAGATTCACTGAAGTACCTAGTAATAGTTGAGAACAAAGCAAAACCTTATTTTCAGCTTGTCATGCATCATACTATACTATATCACTATTTCTGTTTCCAATCTATTCTTAATTTTCCTCCTTAAATTCAGATTGGAGTGATGGTAATGGTGCACGGAGATGACAAAGGCTTGGTATTGCCACCAAAGGTAGCATCTATCCAGGCCATTGTGATTCCAGTGCCTTTCAAGGACGCTGATACACAAGCCATATTTGATGCCTGCTTGAAAACTGTGGAGGAGTTGAGTGAAGCTGGATTTCGTGTTGAGGCTGATTTGAGGGACAACTACTCGCCTGGGTGGAAGTATTCACACTGGGAATTAAAGGGTGTTCCCCTAAGAATTGAAATTGGACCAAAGGATATGGAAAAGAAACAAGTGAGCTTCTTTTTTTTTTTTTTTTCTTTTCACACTGCATTTTTCATCAACTGGCACATTTTTGGTGGTGTTCTTTATGATCTGTTTAGTAAGTCTGGGATCAGGCCCAGAGACCTGCCTTGGGACCTGTTTTCTTGGTTTATTTTTTGGGCCTGATCATGTAATTCTTTTTTCCTGAGCCTCCCACATGCCAGTATGCCATGTTATCTTGCCAAAGAGAATATGATTAGATGGCATCTATATCCTAGTAACAGACTTTTTGTTTAATATAGCAATAGCTAGTCTGTTCCCACCTAGTATTGCTTGAAATCAGTGCCGAGGATACTTGGGGACAGACCGTCAAAGATTGAGCCCTTCAGAGCTGAATACATGAAAAACTATTATAAGTCGGGAGAATTGTAATAATTAAGATGCCATTGCTGAATATTGTGGGTTTTTACTTTGTTTTTTATTGATATCACTGTTGATTTACTTTAGAATTGGATTATGTTTGTCTGTTTAGGTACGCTGTGCTCGGCGTGACAATTCTGCGAAAGTGGACATTCCTGTGGTTGACTTGGTCAAGGAAGTGAAAGACATGTTTGATAAAATTCAACAAAATCTCTATGATGTTGCAAAACAAAAGCGAGATGCTTCTATCCAGGTTGTCAAAACATGGGATGAATTCACGGTAGCCTTGAGCGAAAAGAAATTGATCCTGGCTCCTTGGTGCGATGAACAGGTAATCACTGTTGTAAATATTGTGATATATTGTGATCAAGCATAGTTGGTATAGCAATGCATCTGAAAGAATAATATGATCTATTGGAATGGTACAATTTTGTGTTCATACAATATCAATTTCTCATTTTAAATGGTTTGACTAGTAGATGCTCTGAGTATCATCATAGCTTTGACTAATGGATAATTCACTTTCAGTTTATTAAACGAATTCTAGAGCCTTGACCTTTTAGTTTACTTTCAGCAGTGAGCTGACAACTCTGGTCAGAGTATATGCACTGATGTTTGTCTATTTTGTAATTAATCTCTGTAATTTCACATATCCTATTTGCTTTGCATTTCCACAAACCTTTTAATTCTGCTGCCATCAACTCATCATCGCCTATTTCTGTCTCTTGTTTCTTAGGCGGTAGAAGAGGATGTCAAAGCGCGAACAAAGGGTGAAATTGGAGCAGCAAAGTCGCTATGCTCGCCCTTTGACCAGCCCGAACTCCCTGAAGGTACAGTTTTAGGTTCATATACTAGCATATATATTATCATGATTGTAATTTCTGGTCAGTGATATATTTGAATGTTGCAATTTAGTGCATTGGTGGTATTTACAAATTAATAATTGAATTTTTGTGCAGGCACACTTTGCTTTGCCTCTGGAAAGCCAGCAAAGAAGTGGACCTACTGGGGTAGGAGCTACTAAATACACTTCTCCAATTATGCTGTCTATTGGTTTTCAGACTTTTGAAATATGGATGAATTTTGAAACTCACTTCATTAGTTAATTTCTGTAGTCTGTATCGTACAAATACACAAGCAATATGTTTGACATGTAGACATTAAGATTTTGTTGTCTTGTTTCTGGTGATGGGTTATCTAGGTACCAAGTATTTTTGGTAATGTGATTTTGAGTCTATATTCAGTGTTCTGGTGTTAATTTTAGACCGGTGCTACCAGTGACGAAATCTTCCTTTGATTGAGAGATCGAGTCTCATCTCTTTACTACTGACAGAGTTGCAACTATTCCTTGTCAAATGAGCACTTTGTTCTTTTATCTTTACCGGATACCCTGGCATCTTCCAGTAAGGTGGTCGTTTGCATTGACCCTCAGATGGTCAATTCCCCGGTTTATTAGGAAATCAAATGAAAATATTGGAATTTGGCATATTATAATGTTTTGCTTTGTGGCTCTGATAGTATTGCATTGTTCATTTTACCGGGATTTTACTTTGGTGCCGAGGAAAATGGTATAATCCCATCTGAACTAGGACTGATGCCAAAAGTACTCTATAATGACAAATGGTAAGCGCCAATGACATATAATATCAGTTTTTGCTTAATTTATTTTCTAGGTCACCTAATCGTTTTATTCCTCATTTAATATTTTAAAAAAGTATCACCATATTTTTAATTTTTATTATTTGAGAAAATGATAGTGTCAAAACAGTTAATTGTCATTAATTGAAAAACTACCTTGAATGAATAAAAAATTTACTAGTGACAAATAAAAAAGCTAATGTCAAATAACTAAAAATGCACTCGATCCTTTTTTGCAAGATCAATTGAAAAATAGATGGACTTGTTGCTTGAAATAGATACGCCTATTGATTGGAATGACCTCATGAGTTGAGCTTTCGAAAGCGCAGTGGGCGGAACACTCAACAAAAGTATCATGTTGATAGCATTGTAAATTTGGATATCATTCTAAAAATCACCTAAATTTCAAGACACAAGTAAAAAAAAAGGGAAGACGTTTATGCTATAAACTTGTTGTTTCCTTCTCGGCGAAGTACCTTTTTGGTTTTTTTGGAGGAAGACGTTTATGCTATAAACTTTTTGCTTCCTTCTCGGCGAAGTTTAGCATAAAATAAACTCTTCTTGTCTTGGTTAAACTTTTTTTTTTTGGATAGAATCTTGGTTCAACTTTAGAAAAGCAAAAAAGGCGCATTTCAACGGTGGCAGATTGATTGTTTGATTGTTCATGTTGGCGCTTTTTAAAGTCCCAAAATCAAAAGCGCAGAACCCCAAAACCCAAAACTCTCTCTCTCTGCGATCACACTCTCTCAGGGTATTCAAGAATGGATTTTGGGGCCGACGACGACTGGAATTTCAGCGCGGAAGAGCTTGATTCCCTCGAAAGAGACGCTTTCCAGAAACTCTCTCAGCAACGCATCAACTCCGCTTCCACTTGTTCCTGTTCTGCTTCTTCTTCTTCTTCTTCTTCTTCTTCTTCCTTTTCATTCAATCGCCACCACCCACACCAGTCGTCTTTACCCACCACCAGCAATGCCTTCGAAAGCTTCATTCCGATTTCTCTTCCTAACCAGGTGAATTTCCCTTTCTTGTTTCTTGCTTTCAAGTTTTTAGGGTTTCGAATGCCGAATTGTTGGATGCTCTTAATCTCAATATTCAACACCTTTATTTATTATATGCTTCCATTTTCATTCATATATTCTTTTTGTTCAGATTGGTGTTGTAAATGTTTATATTTATGATGTGCATACACTGGAAAGTCACATTGTAGTAGAATCAATGGCATTAGGTATTGAGAGTTTCGTGTTTCGCACTTGTGTTCTAATCACCATCTTCATGTAGGTGCCGCCGCCGCCTTTGTCTCCTGGAGCCAGAGTACTACCTTATTCTCTAGACGTTAAAGTAAACCCTGGTCAGTGCTTTACTCCCACTCTTGTTGCTTCACTCATATGCTACTCAAATTGATCACTAAGAGATGTTCCTATTCCTAAAAGGCCAAATTTGTCTTTCATGTTTCGAATTTTTTGACAATGAGTAACTAAGGACTGCAATGTCCTACCTACCTTATCAGTCTGAAGTCTTTGCATAATGATATTATTCGCTGGTCATATTATTCTCCCTGCTGTCTGACTCTGGGTTCCTATCTGCATATTGTTGCCTTTTGGCAAAGAAGTTGAACGGAAGCTCGCTGTCAAATTTTTTCTTCACGCTACTGGAAACATTGCTGCAAAATTTTCCTATGACCAGGTATGTATTCTATTTGCTTTCAGAATGACCATTTGAAAGACTTTTCAAAACTTATCTTTTGCTTACCATCTGTGTGTCTTGCACCAGGCGTTGGTAGCTGCTTTCCGTAAGATCCCCAAAGCCACATGGAATGCAAAAGAAAGGTCCTTTCCCAAATCTCCCACCTGATGAAAGCTGCTTTAAAACTGTGTTATTCTTATTTTTGATATCTTGTATGGAATATGGTTCAATGGGTTCTGGTTGACATGCTGTGTGAGGGAACTTCAGCTGGATGTGATAGTGATGAAACTGCAGGTTATGGATGTTCCCTGTGTCTTCTTTGTCATCGGCAGAAAAAGTTCTTCATGAAGTATCAGGAGTCAATGTTGAGGTGACAACTCCTGCTCTTTTCCAGTTTTTATTTGTTCTTTTACGTGATGATGCATTTTAAATTAATGTACGTTTCAGTTTTGTTGTGAACACTTACCATTTATGGTTGAACCTTTGTAACAATGCTTCTTTTTCACTTCAGTTTCATCCTGATTGTTGTTTTGTTGCAATTTTTACAGATAGAGAACTTAGATCCCTTAGTCCACCGGGCCATTGCTGCTGTGTCTGTTGTTCCAGATATTCGAGGTAATTATGATAATTCTAGCTTAGTGAAGTTCAATACACATGTAATGGTTACATTCTCTGTTAATAGTACCTCTGTTAAAGGTAAGAACTGTCCTTTTTTCAGTCAATGTTCAATTTTATATGTAATTTACTTGTGGATTTCATAAAATCTGGAACATGATTAGAAAAAAAAGAAAATTAGTGAAAAAGCATGTTGTTTTGAGTCCTATAAAGTTGGATCATAAGCTCATGAAGACTAAAACTGGGGTGTCAGTTGTAATATCCTATATCTGTGCCCTATTTTAGAGTAACAAGTTCTTTTTCATTTTTATTTCTTATGCACTTTTTCTACTTAAGCTAATTTTTAACATTTTTTTTTCCCTTTTTTGGTGTTTGCACTTTCAGACCTGTATGACAGGATACCTAGCTTTATTGAATCAAAGCTCTTGGGATTTCAGCGAGAAGGTGTAAGGTATCTTGTTAGTCTGGAGTTTGTTCCTGATTTAATGTCTGTTGTATTCAACTTGCATAGGATACTATATTCTGCAGATGATTGTGAGGTTTTTTTTTCTTTTTCCAAATTGCCATTATATTTAGTCTTTTGCTGAACTGTTAATTTTTAATATTTATCCGGTATTACACCTTCTCAGGTTTATCTTGCAGCATGGAGGGCGTGCATTCCTTGCTGATGAAATGGGACTGGGGAAGACTTTACAGGCAAGCATCTGTTCCTATATTAATAGTCTCATAAAATGAATCATGCATTTGAAAGGATTTTCTACAAGACAAGTCTCAAACTCCTATTTCTTTGCGAAGCAACTTGTAGTCTCAAGGATTTTAGCTCTTTACTTTATTTATGACAGCCAAATAAGAATACTAATGATGTAGGACTACATAACGTGACTGGCGCCAACGATTATATATGGGTGGCCTGTAAATGTCAGAAAGTTACTAATTAGAATAACAGAGAAACATGAGAAGAGAAGAAAAAGTAGGGGTAGATATATAAGTTTATCAACAGCACTTACGTTTCATTCAACAGAAAGTAATAAAGTCTGATTTACTTCACAAGAGTTTTGAACCGTCATTATGAGCTTCAATGGAATTCCCAACTAGTTTAAGAAGTATCAAAAGATTCATAGTAATAGAAGATCTAAAACTTCAACGGTGTTATGTATTTCTAAGAATCAAATACATTGACTTTCTGATCTGGATTTTATTGATACCTTACATCTTACTGTTACACCTATTTTCTGAGTTCTGACTCCTTACATCCAAATCCAGAATCATCTCTAGCAACTGTAATAACAGGGAACATTGCTGTAATGTGTGCACTGGGGCTCCCCCTCGCTTAATTATAGGGTGATTTGTGCCAATATGATAGCGATACCTCCAGAAAATTGATATTTATCTCCAAAGATTGAAAGCCTACACTGTTTTTCAGGCTATTGCTGTGGCTTCCTGCATTCGTGACTCATGGCCTGTTCTTATACTCACACCATCTTCATTGCGTCTGCAATGGGCCTCTGTAAGTGTGCTTTATCAACATCAGTTCTTGAGAAGGCAGATCTTACCCCAACTGATGTACTCTTCTGGCTTCTTTTTTTTTTTTTTTGGTAGATGATTCAACAATGGATGAACATTCCTCCATCAGATATTAGTGTATGTTGTCTACACAGGCTCAATATTTGTGTCATTTTTTGTTTGTATGGCAGGAGTATTGAGTACTTACTCACTGCCCTGATGCCTTCTTTAATATGAAATTGATATTTTGAATTTTACCTTCACTAGGTTGTTTTGTCTCAATGTGGGGGTTCAAACAGAGCTGGATATACATTAGTATCCTCAAGTTCCAAAGGGACCATTCATCTTGATGGCCTATTTAACATAATCTCTTATGACATAGTCCCTAAACTACAGAATCTGCTGATGGCATCAGATTTTAAGGTAAGAATTGAAACAATCATCTAGTTTAGTGCCTATGAAGACAGAATTTAGTGTGATGATTATTGATATTCTTTGGGCTGAAAATGCTAGGCTTTTGGAGAACATGTAAAAGAAAAATGATCTTAGCTGAATATTAGGGTTTTGCAATATAGATCTGGGGTATACTTGAAACGTGGAAACATGGTGTACACTTGTTAAAGCAGAATGTGACAAAACAATTGTAAGTTATGTTATTTCCTTGAATGATTTGGGTTTCTTTCACAATTCAAAAGTTTCAAACAAACCACAAAAGAGTCATTTAATGCTTCTTCTGGATATCTTTTAGAAGGAATTAATAACATGATGGCAGAAAGAAAGGGATATACTCTACTTTCAGTGATGGAGATCAAATACCATATAACATTTGCCTTCCCAAAAGTTGGAGTCTTTTTTAAGTTAAGAGATACTCATGGTCACTAGGAAATCATATGGATATTTTTCTTTTCCTTTTTTCCCCCCATTGCTTGCCATAATATGTTTTTGTTTAGATTGTGATTGCAGATGAGTCGCACTTTTTGAAAAATGCTCAAGCAAAAAGGACAACTGCTTCCCTGCCTGTCATCAAGGTCTTTCACTCTTGTGCACTGATGTCTAGCTAGCAACTCCTAACTTTATTCTCAGTTTATATTTCTACCATCAAGATTAAAGCATATGTCCCTCTCTCTAACTCTAACTTTGAGAACTTGTCCAGAAGGCTCAATATGCAATACTGTTAAGTGGAACTCCTGCATTGTCCCGACCGATCGAACTATTTACGCAGGTGATTTTTAATTCTAGCTTAGGATTTGCAGGTATATATGTACATAGAATTTAATCAGTCTTTTATTGATTTCTGTCACTAACAGCTGGAAGCCTTGTATCCTGATGTATACAAAAATGTTCATGAATATGGCAAACGATATTGCAAGGGTGTAAGTTACTATTTCCTTTGTGATGAAGTGTTTTACATTATATGATCTTGTAGATCTTCTAGCAGGTTGTAAGAGAATTTCTTTTCCTTTACACTTTTGAAATTTCAGGGAACATTTGGAATGTATCAAGGTGCAAGTAACCATGAAGAATTGCATAATTTGTTGAAGGCAACAGTGATGATTCGGAGACTCAAAAATGATGTACTCTCTGAACTTCCTGTGAAGCGCAGACAACAGGTCAGCATCTGTATGTTATATTCTTGACCTGTGAGATGGCCTTGGTAGTCCTGTTACAATCTTTGATTATTCTGTTTTTTTTTTTCCTGCGCTGATCCCAGGTCTTCCTAGATTTGGCTGAAAAGGACATGAAACAAATCAATGCTTTATTTCGTGAGGTAATTTAAATCATTGGTAGTTTGGTTATATATGAAATCTCTTTAATCAAGTTCATAATTTGAGACTGCATAACTACTGTTCTAAGGTGGTTCAACTATTCAAGACGAAGTTTGTTTATATGTCCCTCATAAAGTTTTCATTATATCAAGTTTGTTTCTCAAATGCAGAGCTAACCTTTATATTCTATGTTGTAGTTGGAGGTGGTAAAGCTGAAAATTAAGGCCTGCAAATCAAAAGAAGAAGTTGATTCACTTAAATTTAATGAGAAGAATCTTATCAATAAGGTATACCTGCTGATTATCCTCAGAGGAGGGCACATATGGTTGGCGTATATGTTTCCATTCTCGTACTGGGAATGCTGAAATAGTCATGAGATTTCTTATTTTATCTTTTGCTTTATTATGGGATAGCTAACTTTAAACTCTTTTACAACAAAATTTTCTCTAGATTTATACTGATTCAGCGGAGGCCAAGATCCCAGCAGTGCTGGATTACCTGGGAACTGTCATCGAGGTACTTTGGCCCGTGTATATCTTTCCTTAAATTCTCTCCTGAAGTGCTCAATTGCATGTCATTGTATGAACCAATTAATGGAAAACGGTTCCCAAAGACAAATTATAGATAACATTTGGTTTTGGTATGAATGTGTGTGTGTGGCAATTTGCTTGTATTCTAACTCTACTGACATGGTAATCCAGCTTAGTGGATTTAATGCTTTTCAATTGTCTTTTCATGAATGGAATCCTTTTCACAGCTAGTTCTAGGTTGACAATTTTAAAAGAGGCTTATAATTTCCTTAGTACTTACGTTCTTTTTATGTTGAAATGAATACTATATTTTTAGATAATAAGATCATTTGTCAATTTTGCAACCTGTATGTATCATCCATCTTTATTCATGATTTGCTGCATGAGCAGATTATCTATTTTTTGGTTGCTTGCCATCTGAGTTCTTTGAGGGTTTCTGTCGCTCCAAGATTAGGTCGAGATTTTAGTCTTTTACATGAGGCTCAGTGACCTAGATTTTTCTTTTCTTTCTTGTAACTTTTTGGGGTTATGTCCATTTCTTGTTTGGCTTATGCTTTCGTTTCATCCTCATTAGTTTGGTTTACATATATTCCTTTTTGGATGTTTGAACATTGTTATATAATGGTTCATGTAGGCTGGTTGCAAGTTTCTAGTATTTGCACATCATCAATCCATGATCGATGCAATATATCAGTTTCTTCTGGTAAGGACACATGAATTCATACTTTGCCATGAGATTTGTTGAACAGATGCTGATAAGAACTGCAAAATTTTCAGAAGAAGAAAGTGAGTTGTATTCGAATTGATGGCAGTATACCTACAGTAGAGAGGCAAGCATATGTTACACAGTTTCAAGAAAAAGATTCTGTCAAGGCAGCAGTGGTATGGCAGTTTGCATTGTTTATATGAAACTGTTTTCTTGTTGCAAGTTGAAATTGTTAAAAGAAGTTCAACTGAGAGTTGGAATACTATAGCTCAATGTGGCTCTATGACTTGAGATGCTAAGATTCATCTTTCTGAATATCATGCAGCTATCTATCAAAGCCGGAGGTGTGGGATTAACTTTAACAGCTGCAAGCACTGTAATATTTGCAGAATTGTCATGGACTCCTGGTGACCTAATTCAAGCTGAAGATCGTGCTCACAGAATTGGCCAGGTGAAATTATTGATCAGAAGGATTCTTTGCACTAATTCAAATTAATTTCAATAACAAATCATGTTTGGCCAGGGTTAGATTGGTGTATGCCTTCCTATGGGTTTTGGGTCTCATAATTTATCTGTTCTTTAGCTTTATACCATGATGAGAGACTATATGTTTGGTCAGCTTGGTTTGTTTCGTTCTTGTTACGTTTTCTGTTGATGGGTACGCTTGATGATATCAGATCTGGTTCATCTTTAAAATCTAAAAATGATATAGATTTGCCTGTTTAATAGGAGTTATGAATTATCTGCACTGGTTAAGGTTTAAATTATTACCGTCAACTTTTTTTTTTTTTTTGAAAAACTATCAGTATTTTTTTTTTCTAATTTATGCTCGCATATTTAAGATGGTGATGCACATTTCTTTTTCCTTAAGAAGCTTCATTCATGTTTTAGGTGTCCTCGGTCAATGTATACTACCTTCTAGCGAACGACACAGTTGATGACATCATATGGTACACTCTTAAGCAATTGACTGTTTTCTGATTGATTTGACATCTTTTGTAATCCAACCCATTCTCTTTTCAGGGATGTTGTTCAGAGCAAGTTGGAAAATCTGGGACAGGTAACTTAAACCCTTGTTGCCTAGCTCTATATATAAACACAAAGCACGGCACATACACGCACACACTTAAGTTTTAAGTTATATCACAATGGTTTGATGTCTTCATGAGATGGTATTCCATCTAGGAAGAAAAAGAATAAGAAGCTTCCTGTTTAGACTTGTAAACTGAACTCTGGTTTTGGGCAATCAGATGCTGGATGGCCATGAGAATTCGTTGGAAGTTTCAGCCAGCCAGCCGCGAAATAGCCCTGCAAAGCCGAAAAATAGCCCTGCCAAGCTGAAATATAGCCCTGCCAAGCCGAAATATAGCCCTGCAAAGCAGAAAACACTGGATTCTTTCTTGAAAGTTTCAACCAACCAGTCAAACATCAGCCCAGGAAAGCAAAAAACACTTGATTCCTTCTTGAAGCGTTGCAACAACAGTGAAGACCATGAAATTGAGCCCAAATTTAAATACCCAAGGCAGTAACAGACTACAGGATGGTAGTAAGGTAGTTCCATTTTTGAGAAGTTGAGATATAAGGAAGCATTTGGGTTTTGGATCGAGATAAAAAGAGGGGTGCAGGTTGGCCAGTGAATCCTAGTGCCACTCTCGGACTATGCATTTGCTACTACAGCAGACTTGTAAATCCACTAGTTGGATGCTTGCAAAACCGCTCAAATGGATATGCTTCCAGAAATGAGGAATTCCATGTTAAGCAAGTGACCCAGGTTTTCGTACAATTGGCTATCATATGGACGATGCGAGCTTCTTAAATTGTATAATCATGTACATGCAGACTGATGTATATACTACTGCAAGAAAATGAAGAATTTGCCAGATCTTCCTAGAATCTTGTTTTATCCTGAGTGACACTGTATAAAAGGAGTTAAAAGGGTAGTCTAGGAATTTGCTGTCCCTTTTTTCATTCACTCAGTAAGAGAACCTAATAAAATTCTTATTAACCGTCAAGAAATATTTTACTTACCTTTAATGAACACTCACTCATATGCTCGATATCTTGAGTTCCTGCCACACTCCACAAACACCCTGTAATATCCATGATCATATACATGAAACACATAATTAACTCCGACGTGCCAGTGTACCACGTATGCCTACTTTGTTTTCCACAATTTTGTCCATCGATCTCGCTTCTAACTCTTATTCTACGTATAGCAAGGATAGGAGCCGAAGTAATATAATTCAAGTATTCAACTAGGAAACACAAGTTTGATTTTGTTGTATCATTCTTGAGTCTAAGCGTAACTCATGCTTATTACAAAAGTACAGTGAAGCCATGGTTCATAACATCAAGAATACATGTAAAAGGAAAAAGATGGATTTAGGCATATTGAGTCATTAATTCATCCATGAGCACCAGCGGCACTTGAGCCTCCACCATTGGAACCGCTCGGGGGACAACACAAGTATCCGTTAGTTCACTCTCCTTATCTGTACTCACTGCATTCTGGTTCCTTGCATTTGTAGCTGTTGGCTTGAAAGCTATCTTCATGTTTAAGGTACCTGCTGCAAGGCCCCTTCCGAATTCAAATCCCTTTGTTGCAGGTAATGACAGACAAGCTTTAGCAAATTCAGCTCCAAGTTTGTCAAAGAAAGGCGAACCAAGAAGACCCCGCGGGCAATTCCTAACTATGCACCTCACAACACCACCAATAGGTTGATCCTCCCCTCTAACCCTAACAGCATGGATGGCAGCTATCATCTTCTCTGCGTATTCATGATCTGGACACCTAACTCTATTGCTCTCTATCTGATCAAGTGTCAGGGTGTCATGATCAACCAAGTCCTCCGGGAGGACAACCTTGTGAACTTGTGAAACATAACCAAGAACCTCGATTCCGGCCAAGTCCTTGAGGATTTTCTTCGCAGCTGCTCCTGCAGCAACTCTTCCTATTGTTTCCCTAGCTGAAAATATACCACCACCCTTAAGTATGGATCTGATACCATACTTCAGGTCGCGTGTTAGATCTGCATGTGAAGGCCTGTAAGCTACGGAGATTTCATCATAACCACATCGACCTGTCTGATCAGGATTGGGTATAAACACATGAATTGGTGTCCCAATAGTCAATCCTTCATGGACTCCCGAGAGTATCTTGCATGTGTCAGTTTTGATAAGTGGGCTGATCTGACCTGGCCTCCTTATTCTGTCGAGGCCCGCTTGCAAATCAGCTTCAGATAGTTGACTCCGAGGAGGAACTCCATCCATTACAAAACTAACACCAGCACGACGAAACTCTCCATAAGTTGTAACCCGAAAGTAGTTTCCTGAAGTAGTCCCAGCAGCCAGCACTTTGAGTTTCTTGAAGGTTCGAGGGCGGGCCAAGAATTGTACGGAGGGGGACGACAGGTTTCGAAGATCAGACTGACAAGAGCACAACCCAGAAAGCCCTTCAGGGACTGAAGGGCCCAGAACTTGTTTGAATGAGAGAGACGATGCCATTCAAGTCACCAATTTTGAGCTCACCAACAACAAAAGAGTTCAATCGACAACAACGAACAAAAATGCGGTAGAGCGGAGTTAGTAAAATAGTAAACAAATTAAGTCGTTGATGGGTCTGGTTTTATAAAAATGTGGATAGAATGAAAGGTTTCAACTCACTTCACCTATGTACCACCAGTCACTGACAAAACTAATGGTCTGAATTGTGGAGGTATATATTGACATATATCATACCTAATTATAATAGGAAACAGAATCCTAATTATTTATGGAATAGTGAATAAGAAGTTTCCTGTTTGGACTTGTATTCTATCTAGGAAGAAAAAGAATAGGAAGTATTGAACTCTGGTTTTGGGCAATAAGAAGCTGGATGCCCATGAGAATTCGTTAGAAGTTTTAGCCAGCCAGCCGCGAAGTAGCTCCTGCAAATCAGAAAACACTTGATTACTTCTTGAAGCGTTGCAACAACAGTGAAGACCATGAAATTGAGCCCAAATTTAAATAGCCGAGGCAGTAATAGACTACAGGATGGTAGTTCCATTTTTGGGAAGTGGAGATATAAGGAAGCATTTGGGTTTTGGATCGAGACAAGAAGAGGGGTGCAGGTTGGGTGACCAGTCAATCCTAGAGCCACTCGGACTATGCATTTGCTACGTAGTATTCTACAGCATTGACTTGTTGATCCACTAGTTGGATGCTTGCAAAACCCCTCAAATGGATATGCTTCAAGAAATGAGGAATTCCATGTTAAGCAGGTGACGCAGGTTTTCCTACAATTGGCTACCTTATGGAAGATGAGAGCTTCTTAAATTGTATAATCATCAAACTACAAGAAAATGAAGAATTTGCCCAGATTTTCCTACAATCTTGTATAAAATTAAGGAGTGGGTAATAAGTTTTTGATAGGAACCAAAAATTCATGAAATTGGAGTCGGTAGGGCATGTTCTATAATTTTTCTTTTATGTGCAGCTCAGCGGTGACAACCTCACTGGTTGATCCCACACTCTAGAAAATTTGATCTATATCCTATAATCATGTCCTAATTAAAATAAACTTTGTGAGCTCTAGCTTGAACTGGATTTTTTTTTCGACTTTTTATGGGAGCAATTTTAATTGATTGAGATAATCAATTTTTATTTTTATTTTTTATTAAATAAACAACTCTTATTTATCAACTAGTCTATTGCATGTGAGTCGAAATCACGACATTTCACTTATAAAGAGAAGACTTATGACACTAGATCAAATGGTACTGAGAGATTTTGATAACCATTCTTATCAACATATGTTGGTGAAACTGTGAAATTCTTAATTTTGGTAATTATACAGGGTCTGCTTAATTAGTCAATTCAATATCATTAGATGGAGGACTTTTTTTTTAATCAAATTAAAACGATTTATCATTCATCTCAAACTAAAATGACCATTACCTACCATTCTGCTATTGAACAAGCTACATCAATACATGTGATTATGAATAAAAATCAAGGGGATGATTTGATATTTCAAAACGGGATAGTTATCAAGGATTTTAAATGCATAAAGGTAGTGGTGGATAGTTTTTATTTCATTTTTTTTTGGTCCAAGTATATGGCTTCTACTATATTGATAATTCTTCTATGTATCGACGGTGCAAGTGAACTTGCAGATCTCAGTCATTGAAATTTATAGACAATTTTTTTTAATAATAAAAAAATGTACTAGATATTATCTAGCCGTTCATTTTCGTTAGTACAAGTGCACATCGGTGAACTGAATACTCTATCATATATAGTAAATGAATCCTTATTAAAGTGTCACTTTGAAATTTCATTGCTCTAACTGTAGACTATTTTTCATTACCAATTGGAACATGCATTTTTCTCATCTATATGGTCACTCAATCTTCTCTCTGTTTATTAACAATTGTCTTCAGTTTGGAACGCGCCCCACGCACGAAGAAGAAAAGGTAAACCCAGAGTCTGCTCGTTCTCTCTTGGCTGAACGCCACCGGCAATCCCGCCGTTGCGTTCTGGCCCGGGAAGGGATGTCGTTGATGGTTAGTGGCGGGTCCTCAAGGCAGAGACGTGGTCCAAGGGAGGAGGGTGGGTTCTAGACCTCGGGGTGGGCAGATCGATCTCGATTTGTCCCTCTCGGATATGGAGCGACAGCTGTTCTGGGGCTGAGGCAGATTCTTTCTTCCCGACGGTGGGTTATGGTGTCATCGACCAGGCGATTGGGGTTATGGCGGATGCAGTCAAATCGCGGCAGATGGGATCCCTGTTGGGATATGTTTCTGTTATGGGTTTGGATCTGGATGCGAGCGTCAACTGGGTGTAGACTTTGCTCGCTTTTTGGCAAGGTGGAGGGTCAGTATCAGGATGCGGTGAGGCCGCAGGATGGTGGTGATGGTGCTCGCCCGTAGTGGGAATGGTTTGCGACATCGTTGGATTACTGTTGGGGGAAGTGGGGGTTGGGCTAGGCCTCTGTTCTTGGGCCTTGTTGGTGCTGCATGGTTTTAATTTGTTTTGGTTTTAGTTGTTTTTTTTATTAGGGTTTTCTATTTGGCTTGTTTAGGTTTAATAAGTCCCTACTCTTCTGAACTAGGGTGGGGGTGGGTCTCCTACTCTGTTGAGATAGGATTTGGTCTAGGTGTTATGCCATGTAAATGGTGTCATTCCCGAGGACGAGGACGATTTTGTTCAACTCTGGTTTACTTTTGTTGTCGATTTGTTGGTAAGCGATCCTTTACACGTGGTCTAGTACCTTCGGACACGGTGTTGAAGAGGACACTGCCTTCTATGCGGTTGATTACGAGGTTTTACTGGAATTTTCGGGTTCAGATGTTCAAAGTAGCCTTGGAAATGGGCGTCTGGTGGTTAGAATTTGGGCCCTTTGGCCTGATGGTCTCTGTAACCGCGGTTTATTGGAGTTATGGTTCATGTCCCCCCATTGTAAGCTTTATTGATTAATGGTTATTTTCTATTCTAAAAAAAAAAAAAAATCTTCTCTCTGTTTTTTTTTTTTTTGGTTATTTTCTTTTTAGGGAAAATGATCATTTACCCGATTTTAGGCTAAAAACTGCCCACTTGCTCCACCAACTGTTTTTTAACCCCATTTACCCAAAACACTCTAAGGGATTATTTCCCCTTTACCCAATTAATTCTTTTTTTTTTTTTTTTGAGACTTTTTTGCCCTCTCCTTCTTTCTCACTTAGAGAGAGAAGTCACCTTCCACCTTACTGTGCTCCGGTGACCAGTGGCCGGCGCGGTCTCCGGTGACCGGATTCCGGCGACAGGTGACCGGACTCCGGCGAACGGTAACCGGATTCCGGCGACTGATGACCGGATTCCGGAAACCGGTAACCGAAATCCGGCGACCGATGACCGGAATCCGGCTATTATTGCCCCCCAGTAATCATATTACTGCCCCCCAGTAATCATATTATTGCCTTCCAAAAATCATATTATTGCCGTCCAGTGAATTATATGAACTCCCAAAACCAAAATGAATACACTACAGGCACAATTGATCAATTTATAATCACATTACTGCCCCCCAGTAATAATATTATTGCCCCCCAATACAAAGTCCAATGTCTCTACTGCCTCCCAATAGACCACCAAAAATGCACCATTTTGTAGGATTCACAGATAATTTGACTTTAATACACAGAAAACAACAGGTAACTTATCAAAACGCCACACTATAGTGATCCCTGTCCATCGTATCAAAGTCTACTGGGGGCCAATAATGTGTCTACTGCCGAAAAAAATTAAAAATAAAAATAAAAAAACTCAGGATGCCGGAAAAAAAAAAAGTTCGGGCACCCAGAAAATGCTCTGGGCACCCACTTCTTCTTCTCCTCCCATCATTGACTTCGACGATCGTGGATCTCCCTTCTCCGACTTCAATGGGTGAGGCCCGAGTAGGCTGTCGGTTTCTCTCCTCGGTTTCTTCCTAGGCGTGGAGATCAGTGAGAAAAGTTGTTGTTTTGAAGCACAGGTTTGCTTCGATCCCAGAGTAGGGGGGTGATCGGTGTTCTGATCGGTCGACCTGGGATTGAGGACCTTGGATTGGCTCCCTTTCAAGGTGGTCTCGGCGTCTTGGGTTGTCTAATCGGATTTGGAATCAGGTCAAGGTCGGGCTTTCGTGTTTGAGTTCGACGTTGATCTCCAGATTTGTGGTTGGACTTGGTGATTAGCACGGTGATGCGGTGCTGCTTCTGATGGGGGCTGGAATGTTTGCCTGGGTCGATGATGGAGTAGCCAGTGGTGATGGCCGAGAAGCGGCCAAGGAGGCTGTTGCTAGATCGGCGACAGTGGTCTAGTGACTAGTGAGGAGGCGGATGAGAGAGAGAGAGATCGTTGATGGTGGTCTCGGTGAGGAGGGGATGAGAGAGAGAGAGTGTGTAATTTATGAATTAAAATAAGGGCGAAACTGTCAATAGCTGTTAAATTGGGTAAATGGGGTTAAAAAACTCTTGGTGGAGTAAGTGGGCAATTTTTGGGCTAAAATTGGGTAAGTGGTCACGGCCCCTTCTTTTTATAAGCTTGATTATGTTATAGCTTTGTCCACAAGGCTTAATGTTGGCCCAAGAACATCTTCCCCAGCTCTCAGAAACTACAGTATCTAAACTAATGACAGTTCAAAGATTTTAGATATGAAAGAGAATCAGAGATGGTAATCGTTTTGTCTTGGTATACATAATCAATCTAACGAGCATAATCCGTCTTCTATGGTATATTCATATTATTAACAAACCACGAAGCTTAGCAGACTTGGCAAGAAACCTACGCATCTGTCTCTATATCTCTTGGCTAAATTCACTATCTCCCAATCCATACGTAAACCTGGAAACTACCTCGTGCTTTCCTCAAACTCTCTCTCTTTCGCAAATGGAGTACAACGATTGCAGAAGCACAACAGAAGCAAAAAGCTACTTATACTAAAAGCAGCTACTGGGTCACTCACTCCCTCACCAATTCACCACGTAAAGCCATGAACTTTGTTTGCCTCGTTCGTCCTTCAACCCTCTGAAACCGCTCTCAGGTATGAAGTTTCTGATCACCCACTTTAATTTACTCAAAGTTCTTTGCTTTAATCATGTTATGGTCATTGGAATGTGAAAATGAAAATTTGCAGGACAAGTATTTGTGAAAATGTCTGTGAAAGTTTTTATCTTTCCTGCTAATACTGTTTTTCTTATGTGATTAATAGCCAGAGAGCTCTTTGATCATGGCGTTTAAGTGGGTTCTAGTTGCAATATGGATATGGGTTTGGTCAGCTTACTTGGCTGCTACACAATCCGATGATGGGTTACTGAGGATTAGTCTAAAGAAGCATCCTTTAGACTTAAGTAGGATAAATGCTGCAAGGATCACCAATAGAGTAGATTCTCAACAGAGAGATAATGGGGATGATCTTAAAGCCAACATTGTATATTTGAAGAACTATCTTGACACCCAATTTTATGGAGAAATTGGTATTGGGACTCCCCCACAAACCTTTGCTGTTGTCTTTGATACTGGAAGCGCCAATTTTTGGGTCCCATCTTCGAGATGCATCCTTACTGTAAGTTTTGCAATGAGTATGATGTGTTATGATGCTTTTCCCTCGTTGAGTATCTTGTTAAGAATGGCTCTATGCAGATTGCTTGCTATTTTCATTCTAAATACAGGGCAACTATGTCAAGTACCTATACCAAAATTGGTAATTTTTCCTATTTGAATGACCCTTTATTGTTATGATTGGCACAAACATTGCTTGTGATAAATGTTGATAGAATCAAACTCAGAATTGGTGTTGTGTTTATTATTTAGGAATACCCTGCAAAATTCCTTATGGCTCTGGTTCCATTTCCGGCTACTTCAGTGAGGATAATGTTAAAGTTGGGGAAATTATCGTTAAGCATCAAGTGGGTTTTCTCCTTCCTTTTTGGCTTGTATGATTGTATCAAGTTGTTCGATAAGCTATTTTCTATTTTCTAAATGTCTGATGCTATATATGTTCCCATGCTTTAGGAATTTGTTGAGGTTACAAGGGAAGGAGTTGTTGCATTCTTAACCGCACGGTTTGATGGGATTTTTGGACTTGGATTTCAGGATATTTCTGTTGGTGAAGCCACACCAGTGTGGTATAGTCTGCACATAGACTGCTGATTTATTACTTCCTTGCATGCTTTTGTTTCTTTTTGTTTTTCTTTTGTAATGTGTTTTTTTTTTCCTTCTAATATGTGTCTTTCTATGCCATCATCTTGATATATTATAAACACCTCTTTTCTGGTGAACTCAGGGCTAATGATACAAAAAAAACCCACAACCAATACAAAGTTGCTATGGGTTTAGCGACGGTAGCTAAGAATAGTGGGAGGAGCACTATCCAGCTCTTCGGCAGAAAAAAATCATCTCCCAGTAGCCAAAATTAATAAGAACCAACCCACATTGTTTCAACAATCTCTTTATAGGTTTCTTTAGGAACACCCACCAAATCAAAAGAACTTCTACATACTGTACCTAGGTTCATAGTGACAGGGAAACCACAGATAAGAGCTAGCTCTTTAGTAAAGTTTCTTGAGAACGAAAAGTGTGAGATGAGAGGGATAGAGGTGAATAGAAGAGGAAGAAAAACTAAAAAGCATCTAAAATTGTTTTGCTTTAACTTACCTTATATTAGTCAAGGAAAAAGAAAATCAAAGGCATATATTGGATTTATGCCTTTTTTGTTTTTTGGTTACAGGTATAACATGGTGCAACAAGGTCGTATGAGCCAGAAGATTTTCTCTATTTGGCTCAATCATGATCCAAAATCACCAGTGGGAGGTGAAATCGTCTTTGGAGGATATGATTGGAGGCACTTTACGGGTGATCACACTTATGTCCCGATTTCACACAATGGATACTGGCAGGTTTATATAATAAAAGGAAAATGCTGTTTCTTTGTAATATATCCCTTAACAATTTGGATAACATAAAAATGTTGAATTCTCCAGATTGAGGTGGGAGATATTATTGTTGCAGACTTTTCAACAGGTGCTATTACATTTCCACTCCTTATGGTGTTTAGCTATATTCTTTTCTATATTGAAAGACAAAGTCTGATAAGTTTATGATTGAGTGTGGGAATTCATGTACCGTCTCCTTTTTTCTGTAAAGGAGTAAAATAGCTTCACTTGACTAATACATCACAGTTCAAAATTTTCAGGATTCTGCAAGGGTGGCTGTGCTGCCATTTTGGACTCAGGGACATCCTTACTTGCCGGTCCAACTGTATCAAATCATGCCTAAAGCTTCAGACTTGAATTAATTGATCTTGTTTTTGTAGTTTAACTCAAGAACTTCAACTCCATCCTTAGTTAGCTCTGTTTTTGTTTTTTTTCTTTAGACTGTTGTGGCTCAGATCAACCATGCCATCGGAGCAGAAGGATTTGCGAGCTTGGAATGTAAAACTGTCGTTTCCACTTATGGAAATCTGATATGGGATTATTTAGTATCTGGGGTTTGTACTTCTTCCTTGTAGCCTCTTCGATTGTCTTTAGCACTTCTGTTTAGGAATGAAGAAATGCATTAGAATTTACCTCACATTTGTGCAGGTACGGCCTGATGTACTGTGTGTGGATATCAGCCTATGTTCGTATGATGGATCTCGTCTTGTAAAGTGAGTCCTTCTTTTTCTTATAGTTATTGTTTTACTTTGTTCAGTTTCCCTTTATTTAATTTTTAGTTTTTTATTTTTATTTTTTTTCTGTGGGGAGAGGAGTTGATTTGGTAACTTCATCTAAATAACAATAACCAAATGCAAGCAAATCTAGGACATAGTTCTAGTGATGGTATTCAATGGTCCACTTCTTTGCCGAGAAGTGTGGCTAATGCTATCCACTTTGATGTTGTAAACTCTGGATACCCTAGAGGCTTCCACCTTTAATTCATAGTCTATTCATATATAAAAAAAAACAATAACCAAATGCAAATTTATACTTCCTGCAGCAATCGTATTGAGACAGTGGTTCGGAATGGAACTCAGAAGGAGGCATCCGTTGATGAAACTCCTTTATGTACTTTGTGTGAGATGATTGCCTATTGGATTCAACTTCAACTTAGAAAACAAGTATCAAGGGAACAAGTATTTAAGCATGTGAATGAGGTGAATGCTTCTTAAAAGTACCACACTGGATAACATATATGTATAGATTCTTAAATTGTTTTATTTCTTTGTGTCTAAAAGTTGTGTGAGAAGCTTCCAAATCCTGTGCGAAGATCATTTGTCAACTGTGATAACATTGCAGCCATGCCAGATGTTTCATTCGTGATTGCAAACAAAACCTTCACCCTCACTCCAGAACAGGTGGATTTTTTTTAGCTTATATTTTCACCTTGTTTACATACATCGCCTATTTGATCGATATGGTTTTCTTATGAATGTTCTGAAAGGAATAAATTTAACCAAAACCTTTTAGTTTCAGTCTCTTATTAAGATTCTTCTTTTACAGTTCCTAACATATTTGTATTAAATATTCAGTATATACTTAAAGTTGAAGAAAGGTGTTCTACTGTCTGCCTTAGCGGATTTGTTGGCTTGGATGTGCCTTCTCCACAAGGTCCACTATGGTAAGTCACTATCATCCTCCTTTATGTCTCAACTTAATGCATTCATGTGATGGTGCGCCTCCATGTAGAGACGACAGTGCCCCCAGCTCTTGGTTTTGAGGTCTATGCATTGTTATGACATTACTGCATTCTGCAGGGTTCTTGGAGCTATGTTTTTGGGTGCATACCACACGGTGTTTGACTTTGGTAATCTCAGGGTAGGATTTGCCAGAGCTGCATAGTGCGACTGCAATCCTTTGATTTCCACTTCATCTGTAAATTTTCTAGCCTTAAACGGTCATAATGGAAGTACATAGATATTACAGATTAAATGTTTTCTGGTATCCAATGTGATATGCAGGGCATTTTCTAGTTGTCCATAAATAATGTACATCCCATCTGATTCATACAATGAATTGTCAACCGCAATATATGATTCACTAGAAAGTATTCTGCTCGTTGGCTACAAAATTTCTCATAAGAACAAGAATACATAAGGCTTCATTTTCTGTTTCTGATGGAGCCATATGGGCGAGCTGCATCATAGTAAACTATTGAGCTTATTTCATTCTACATTTTAAGGTCATCATGCTCTTCTCAATTTAACGTATTACAATCTACCGATCAAAGTTTGTATATCCTTAACCTCCAAAAATTAGTTTAACCTTTTAACTAATGACATGACATTGATGAATTCACGAACACAATATATAATTACGGTTCTGACACTCGCAATATCTCTTTCTAACTTCCGGATATGCTCAAAACGTGTTCAATAGACTCCTTGGAGTTTTGGCCACACCATCACAAAGCTGCAAACTTCAATGTCTACGGTTTCAGCACTTTACAAAGTCACATCAAAATAACGTAGCTACAATTCTACAAAGCCAACTATTCACTTCGCATATTGAAATAAGTCAAATAACCTACCAGAAGCAGAACGTCGTTCTTTTGGTCTTCGACGATAAAATCCTAAAGAGAGATGTCGGGTCAGTTGGTTCCGGTAGCCGTGACGTTGAAGCCGGCAATCCCTTTTCACGGCGGCCGGAGAGCTTTCTCCGTGGTGTCCCGGAATCTGAATACTCCATCTTCATCGAAGTTGCAACTACCAAATATCCCATCCTCCCAAACACGACCTCTGCTTTCTTCTTCTTCTTCCTCTGTAACTGCTCCGTCCGTCCAAGTCGTCAAAGCTCTGCGGATTCGACCCAGTCCGGAATTGGGCCTTGCCTCTCTCCTCTTCGTCCTCTCCACGGTGAACCCATTTCTCTATTTACATGATTATGATAAAAAACGCAGATATTAGTAACTTCTGATTAATGTTTTTACTGGCTGTAATTGCAAGGCTTTTGCTGCACTTTTCTCCCTTGCTATATTTTCCATTCCAACTATCAATGTAAGTTGGTTATCTTTTGAGTTTGAACGTTGAGCAATGTGATCATTGCGTATACCAATCAAGTTTAATGAGATTTCAGGCTTTGAGAAAATTGGCAACTTCAGTGGACAAGCTATCCCATGTGGTCTCCGAGGAGGTACCTGGAACTCTGCTTTCTCTGAAACTCTCTGGCTTTGAGGTCAATGATTTAACCAAACAGCTTACCGGTATCAGGTACTACCATAACTTACTTCCTGAACTCTGTTACTTTGCTTGGCACACCCTTTTCCTTTTTGTTTTTCTTTTGGTACAATGCTTAGTACACCCTTTTGCTCATACTAGTTTGATTATTGGGTTTTCAAGGAAAATGGTGTCCGCAGCTCGGTGGGGGAAGAATTCAAAGTGACAACTCGTTGTTGATTCAATTTGTGTACACATAGGTGTAAAGTTTAAAGATAGGAACTTCACTCCAACTTGGTGTCTGTGTGTGTGTGTGCTCTCTCCATGAATATTTGCAAGTTTCATCAATGTCAATTAGGAAATTTTGATTTCAGAAACAATGCCCACTAGTATGATTCATGAACAATTTAGATGTTTTGTAGTGGGAGTTACGTCATCATGATAGGATTAGTATGATTGGAGTGATAATGATTTATCACTTTAATGTTGGGGGAAATGATTTATAAACAAGTTACAACTAGCATGATTTATACAAAACAAATTGTGTCAACCATTGGAGTTTGGATTGGGGATAATCATGGAAGATTTTCATTTAACAGATTCTTCCATTTTCAGACTAGGAAACTGCCCAATCAGGTTCTGTTCATCACCGTAAGGTATCCCATCCCTAAAACTATCCTCAATTCCTCATACCAGAGCTAGGCTTAATGCATAATCTCTTTGGAAAAAAAGAAAAAAGAAAAAAGAGGGGTACTTCATAATTGTTTGACACTCTCAGCTTGTCTGCGAATGCAGCATTGACCTGTCCACTTGGGTTCTGATCATCACTGTAATGTATCTCATCCCTAAAAATATCCTGAAACCAGAGCTAGGCTTAGGCACTCCCTTCTGTTTAGTGCATATCTTTTTGAATAATAATTATAAAAAAAATGCGTAGTTGATGCATGTTTGACACTCTCAGCTTGTCTGCAAATGCAACACTGAAGTAGAGCTATGTATGCGTGTAATAGATTCTTTAATTTCATCATTAGGTTCAGTAACAAGTAGTGTTGAAAAATAAACAGGGTTACAAAATTTCTATAATTTGGCATACTTCTTGAGGGCTTGACCTGCATCTTTTGCATGCTCTGGCACATGCATGTTGCACAGAAGAGTAACTCTTGATGATGATACTAGGGATTTGATCTCTGAGTTTGAAGGATCTATCTTTGAAAGTCGCACCTCCCAAACCTATTCAAAATTACCATGTCAGTATAATTTAGAATCGTATAATCTGTTTGTCGATGTCGTTACATAGATGTCATTGATAAATTATTGGTAGATGAACAACCAACTTGGAGAGAACCCCCAGACTTGGTTGCTTCACACTTTGGATAATTTAGACAGGATGCCGATGGATGGTGCCAATAGATTTATATATTCCAGTAGAAATTATCTGTAAACAATAGACGACTATATAATTCTGGGAAACTGAGAAGGGAAAAGGAGTCCGCATACATTATGACCTATGTGGATAATATTGTTGATAATGTAAAAACTAGTATGCAGTTTTGAATTGTGTTATCTGTTTCTTGAAAACAACACTACTAGTTGTATTAACAATTAGTCAATCACCATCCCAAGTCATTAGCAATAAATATGGAAAATCAAGTAGTAACTACAAGAGGATACAGTGGAACATGAACCTGAATGGTTTTGCCAACGCTGATGGGTGAGGCTTCAGTGTAGATAAGATCACCGAGCTCAGCTCGGTTCAAGTGGTTGATGCTGAGGTGAATTCCAGCCACCCTTTGTAAACTAGAAGCCAGGTGAGCTCCCATGCTAGCCAGAGACTCGGATATCAGAGCTGACACACCTCCATGTAACACCTTGAATGGCTGCTCACAGTTATTTGCAAATGGTTAGTGATATTCCTTGATCAATTTGTTCTGTTTGACTTTCATCGGGAAAGAAATCATGTAAGAAGAAACTTAAAAAACAAAGAAAGAGATGATACCTGACAGCTCTTTTCGGTGACTCTGAGGTGACCAGAGACCTTTCGGGGTGTCACTTCTTCAATCTCGAACCCGAATGCATGAAGCAGAGCATCCAGAGCCTCCGTCTTGTCCTCCGATGACGGTGGTGGTGGCTGAGACTGAGACTGAGGAGCCATGACTATGTCAGTATCAGATAGAATACTAGGTTATTGTTCTGAAATTTAATGGTATGTGTTTTTTTCCTTGTTCTTGTTACGGCTTCTTTGGCTTTATGTAAAGATGATACAGACACAAGCCAAACAATTCCAACTCAATTCGACGATTGTGCGACTTTTCCAAGGTGTGAGTGGGTGAGATGAGAAGACTCTCTTTTCTTTTAGACTCTTCTGCGTTTGGTCATGTGATATAATTATCATTTCATACCAGAACTTGGTTGGTGGTGGACATGGTTCATTTGCTTGGGAGGGTCCTGGTACAAGGATGGAGGGGCAGTTTAGTCAATTCACCCTACAATGTTGGGGTTGGTAGGTTGGGGTGAGGTGACTGATGTGCTGTGTGTGGATACATATCAGCTTATTTTCGTAAGATGGATCTCCTCGTGTAAAGTGAGTCTTTCCTTTTCTTGTAGTCGTTGTTTTACTTTGTTCAGTTTCCCTTTACGTTTTTTTGTTGGTGCGGAGAGGAGTTGATTCGGTAACTTCATCTAAATAACAATAACCAAATGCAAATTTATACTTCTGCAGTAATTATGGTTCGAAATGGAACTCGGAAGGAGGCATCCGTTCATGAAACTGCTTCATATACTTTGTGTGAGATGATTGCCTACTGGATTCAACTACAACTTAGAAAACAAGTATTACCTTCTTTACATGCATTGCCTATTTGATCGATATGGTTTTCTTAAGATAAAACTCAAATGCTATGAAAGGAATTAATTCCACCAAAACCTCCTAGTTTTAATTTGTTCTTAGAATTCTTCTTTTATAGCTCATAACTTGGATTCAATGTTCAGTATATACTTGAAGTTGAAGAATGGTGTTCTACTGTCTACTTTAGCGGATTTGTTGCGTTGGATTTGCCTCCTCCACAAAAAGGTCCCCTATGGTAAATCACTATCATCCTCCTTTACGTCTCAACTTGACACATTCTTGTGATTTTGCGCCTCATTGTAGAGATGACGGTGCCCCCAACTCCTTGTGTTTGAGGTCTACGCATTGTTACGACATTACTGCATGCTGCAGGGTTATTGGAGCTCTCTTTTTGGGTGCATACCACACGGTGTAATCTCAGGGTAGGATTTGCGCAAGCTGCATAGTGCACTGCAATCCTTTGATTTCCACTTCATTTGTAAAACTCAACCATCATAATGGAAATGTAAAGATATTATGGATTGGATCATGTGTTTTCTGGCATCCAATGTGATATGCAGGGCCTTTTGTAGTTGTCCATAAATAAAGTACAGTCCATCTGATTCATACTATGAATTGTCACCGCAATATTTGATTCTCATCGTCTCACGTGAATCGTGTACTAGAAACTAGAAAGTATTTTCGGAGAGTCTTCAGTACACGGCCGTTTATGTACACGGCCCATGTGCTGGACACGTGATGTCTAAATTGATGGACGTCGTTAGTGAATGGGGTTAGTGCGCGAAAGACCAAAAAGCGAGAACGCGGTAGAACAAAGTTTTACCATATGAACAATTCCTTCGAATTCGATCTGGACCCTCTCTCTCCAAGAACAACAGTCATTATCTTCCTCCAGAATCCTCAAGCGCTCTCCACTTCTCACGCATCAACCCTCTTCTTGGCTCTCTCCTCCCCAACTTCGTCATCGTCGGCGGAGTTCCCGACTCCGATTCGTGGCAGCTCGGTCCTCCTCTCCCTCTCGGTAACCCCAACAACCCCAATATCATAGAAAGGTTCCAAGTTCCTGGTCCCGGCGTTAATTTTGTATTCAATTTTACAATTTAATTCGAAATTGGGTGTTTCGATCATTTATGTGTTTTCAAATTTGCTGTTGGATCCGGACAACTACGACATAGTAGTGGGGATAACAACAGTGGATCAGATAATGGAGTAGCCTTGAATGGTGCGGTGACGGTCATCGAGCTTCTACAGCAGCTATTAAGGCAGCCTTTAGGAGATGAATATCAGGTCAGCTTTTAGTCATTGTCTACTATTACAACCTGAGTAGCCTACATACTATTAGATTCGTTGGCTAATGTGGAGATGAATCGAATTGGCATCTTTTTTTTATTCTAGATCTTCTTAGTATCATGGACCATGATGAATTAGCAATATTGTTTGTCTGGGAGTTATACACCACTGTAATAAAATAACACGGTTAACACCATAGGATACAATACTCAAATATACAATTTCATAACACTTAAAAAAAAAAAATGCAGTTCCCAATCTTTCTTGTTCAACAATGAAACATTACACTTGCGGAAAAAACTAAATGGATGTGGAAGTATAAATTTGTTGATCAATCTAATTTTCCTGCAACTTCTACATTTATAGGTTGGTAAGACTTGGTCATTGTTCAAGGTTAATGCTTCTAGTCCATTTAGTCTGCTTCCATGTTTTTCTTCTCAGAAAGTTGACATCCATATAGTATCATGCTCATAACTTAAACAAAATTTAGAATATTGTATAGGCTAATATTTACACTCGGTTGGAGCTTTGTATTTGCAGCAGTGACTGGCCATAACTTCTACAAAATTTTGCACATGCATCTGATGCGCTCTAGTGTTAGATAATCTAATAGGAAAACACTGACCTTGAGGACTTGGTGTCAATTTATGCTCTTACAGAATCTGCCCACTTGTTGTCATTAATTATGAATTTGTTTACCTCATTCAATGGATGCATAAATGGTTACTCCTGAGGCAAAGGTTAAATGTAGAAGGTTGATGCCGGATAATCTGGAACATTTAATAATTAAAGTTGATGCCGGATAATTAGATTTGTGTATGTTTTGATCTGTTTAGTGGATGACTGCAGCTTGATTTTGTGCAGGTTAAATTTGGTGATTCAGTACTTATGCATGAGTTTAAAGTGAACGTTGGTGGGAAGTTCCCATAATGTGGCAGAACAGGGTGGGCTGACTATACAGCTGGCTGCAATCCTAAAGATTTCAAAGAAACTGTTTTAGGTTTGTCAAATGCAAAGCCAAATGCAATTTATGAAATGGGATTTGGCCCAGTGCAGAGGCTAGGGTGCACCAAACTTAACCGTGAGATATGCCAAATATTGCAAAGTTCTTGATTACAAGCTCAATCCTAGTATAGAAATCTTGTGTGTACTGTGAATTTCTGTATAAAATGGGAATCCTGTTGTTGATGAATTCCTTGTATGGAAATAGAAATTGTGTATCAGTTGCTTGTATCCTGTATAAATTACTTCCTTGCATAGAGATCCTGTATAAATGGAACCCTTATATAGAATTTTATAGTTTGACCATAGTTCATAGTTGAACTTGCACACCAGAACGGAGTGAGCTATATACTATTCGATCAGGACTTGATCTCCTGCAGTCCCTACAGGTACGGACCATAGTCTCCTTGCAAATGGAGGTCTGATAGATGACATCAAATGTGTCATGGCATTAATTCCTCGAGTGCAGCCTTGCTATGCACCTCATTCGTGCAAAATGTGCTGGCAAAGGCTTTGAAGCCAATCATACTTTGGTGTGGCTAGACCAGACTCCAGAATGTATTCTTGATGTTATCAATTATGATTGTAACCACCTCACTTGAGGTTCTATCTAATGAAATTTCTTTCTTGATTCAAAAAAAATAGTTGAACTTGCACTCTTGCAGATAATATGTAAAGCATTTGTTGGTAAGAACATCATTTGTAGTACATGTTAAATATAAACATTGTCCATATAGGAAAGTTGTTTTTTAGTCCACAAAGGTTACAAGAGGAGCTCCAACCAGTCACATTGGTATAGAGTCAGCATCTTGTTTCCCATGGTTCCTTGTTCAGCTCTAACTCCAACAACTTCTGTGCTCTTACCCAGCACAAGAATAACCTGATCATATACACAGAAGCACGAATGATGACTGAAATAAAACATTTCATACCTCAAGCCATACAAGAAAACAGAGAGTCTGCAACAATTCTATACAAGCTTCCACAACGTCTTTATAGAAATGGCAACATCATATATTAGTTTCTTATAGCTCGTTTAGTATAGGAAGACAATTTTCAGAATACAAATATGATAAACCAGTAATCAGGCATTACCCAAAGGTTCACTAGAATAGACCAACCAAACCAAAATTGGCCTAGCATTATAGACCAAAACCAATCAAACCAACCCTAACCATGCTAGAAAATTATGCAGTATATCAGGAGATAAAAGTGTAAATTAGAGATTTATCATTAAGATACCTAATGAATAATCTGAAAAGCTGTGAACTAGAAATGCTTATGGAGACCCTTTAGCATAACAATTATACTGCCATCTCAGGCTCCATAAAAACTTGCTTGACAACCGAAAATGAAAGTTAGCCAACAGATAATCCATCTAATATGTGTAAAAGTATAACATGCTATCAATGGAAATAATGTAAAATTGAACACAGTCATATGACTAAGAAGGCAAACCTAAATGCACCATGGAAAAATTCTACAGTATTCCATAGCTACAATTCAGTGCATCCTCAGATCGTGTGACAGCTGCAAGAAATTGATAGCTCAGTCAGGACATGAAAAAAAAAAAAAACCTATTTCTAGCAGGCTTTGACAACAGAACAGCAATATAGTTCATATTACAAATAGGGACATTCATAAACACATCGGGATTCTCCCAACCTACTAAAAAATCCCTCTATAATATCTTATACTCTTCAGATAGCTTTATCAAAATCAGACACTCAAAATCCATAGACACAACTGATATACACCATTTCAGGTTATTATAAGAAAAGAGAAGCTCAAACCTTACTCTTCGATACTTCCAGCTACACTCTTGCCAAGAGCAATAACTACTTTCTTCGAGATAACTTCAGTTTTCCACAGCCTTAGATCACAAAAAGAAAAAAGAAATAAAATATAAATTATCTAAAACCACCCACCTAGATTGAACAAGACCAATTATACAAAAAAAAAAGAGTTCAACAAAAACTGATAGTCAGATTGAATACCGGAAGTCCTTGAAGTTTTACCTGCATTGAATCGAGCACAAGAAGAGGAAGTTTCTGCTGTGTGCAGGAATCAAGGGCTATTGCTTCGTCTGTGATTGAGAAATGAGAGTATGGATTAGCAGGGGTAACCGATTTGGATCACGGTGGTGACTGGTGAGGGTTTTGTTTGCGATTGGGATGGGCGTCTAGGTCTAGGTCGGGAAGAAGAAGACCACAAAGAAAGAAGAAGTTAAAATTGAAGAAATAAAAGAAGAAGACAACTCTTTCTCGAAATCTGCTTAGCGGCAACATTGAAATATTCCCCAAAGTTTTTAGCGGCAAAATTGAAATATTCTGAAAATTTAAATTTAAATATCTCTATTAAAACCCAATACCTAGATTTTTTACATGTAATAACATGTTACATCGAATGTAGTTTTTTCGTTTGGTGGGAATGCATCTTGTCCCCCATTCTCATAAAATTGAGCTCTATGAGTTATGGTTCAATTTCTCTTAGAGCAAGTTCATCCGTTGGGTCACCGGATCACCTATTATTCACTGCTTTTTAGTGTATATTTTCATTCTCTAGGTCACGAAATACACTGTGCCCGTGACCCAGGGCACGAAATATACTGTGCAGGTCACCATGGTGATTCAGAAAGTGACCTACGGTGACTCAGGACACGAAATGCACTGTACTCGTAACTCAAAGAGTAAAATAATACATAAAAAATTGTGAATAGTAGGTGACCCACGAGTGAACTTGCTCTTATATAATAGTAAATATAGTTGATCACCATAGCCATGTCCGAAACCACGACGAAATTATTCAGCTAGCCCTCACTTACCAATCACGCAATTGTGGTACAAACAAGAAACTAGAAACGTCATAGGATACTCATAGAAACTTAATCACACTCACATAGGCTGAAACCCCATCTAGAACAACTAAACAATAAACAGCTCATTTCCTATCGAGTTGGAGCTTATATCCGAACCTGCATTATTACCTTCAATTTCTTTTGCTAAAGTATACTTGCGAGGACGACCCCTTTTCTTTGGAGTTTGCCCCGAAGAAACCGGGACCTCCACCAATTCACCCAGCTAAAACTCCCGAGGTATAATAGGTAAACTTGGCTTGAATTGCTTCCTCTTCACACCCAAAGCTGCCTTTGAATGTTTCTCAACAGAAACAGGCCTAATAGCATATCCCTCCATGTCTGCACCATCAGCATTGAGGCCTAACCCACCAATTTGCAACTCTGGCCAGTCAATCCAGCCACCCCAGCGGTCAACCCTAATTTTGAATTAGGGTTTCACGTTGAGATTTCCGAAATAACCCGAGCTGCACTTGCAGTAGCCGTCGATCCCAAGCCCTCCACCGTTGTCGCTTCCGCCACTTCCAACACCGCCAGCCCCTTCGACACCCCATGGGACGTCCCTAGACAGCTAAATGCCGCCACAGAAGTCGACGAACATGGTGCAGAACTCAGCCCCCCACGGTCTAAACCTTCACAGCCCGATACTGCCAGCAGCAATCCCTCCATCTCCAACCTCCTGTCACACACACCTCCACCATGTCCAAAGAAACCACACGCAGCACAGAGCCTATGGCACTTCTCGTACTGGAGCTCAACCAACACCGACAAGGCCATTGAAAAGCCAAACACCCGTTTTACCCAGATCCTCCGACAAACATCGTGCAACACACGGACCCTCTGAACCGGATCCTTCCACTGCATCGCCCCCTGATCAACCTGAACAAAGGTCCCCAACGCCCGTCCGATCAGAGTTAAAGCTTTCTCATTGCGCATAGCGATGCGCAAACCCTTCACCGCCACCCATACCTCAAGGAGATGCAGCGGAGTGGCCTTGAGATCAGAAACACTGTCATAGTCGGCCAACAACAACATGGAATTGTTATAGAAACATGAACCCCCTGAAAGAATCCTATCCTTGACAGGCCTGTCCTTGAATTGGAAGACGAAGATGTCGTCCTCCTCCTGTTGGATCAAAACTCTCTCCCTTAACCCCCACACATTGGAGATCGCCGCTGAGAACAATGGGAGCACCACCACCTTCTTAGACATGAGGAGGCCACAAAGGTAGAAAAACAAATCGTGCATCGCATCTTCTCCTCCAACAAGGCTCACAAAAGCCTCCTCAAAAGGTGCAGGAGGAGCCACCATTACTTCACAAACACGATCAATCCGGATGGCTAGGGCAAAGAAACCCTAGTAGAGCCAAAAGTCGATGAAAGTTTATCTTCTAGTGGTTCAACTCCCTTTAGCTGAAATTTATCTTCTAGTGGTTCGATGAAAGCGATCCTAGCCATCCGGATTGATCTAGCAGAAAGTTTTGGCTCTGCTAGGAGTTGAACCCTATCAAAAGCGGTCAGCCTTTTTTTATATGATTATGGTCAAAATTTCAGCTATTTTCAAAGTTGTTTGGGCCTCGATCTACTAGGTCAACCATAAACCCTAAATAACACATAAAACTAATATGCTCATAACCGCTCATCCACAACTTATTTTTTCGATATGTTAGCTCTCACACTCTCGTGGGTATGAGCTATATCAGCTAATGTAAAAATTTCAGAAAGTTTATCTCCTCATGGTTTAGCTCCCCTTAGGGAAGTAGAAGCTTATAAAGAGTTGACCGCTTTATTTAATGTCGAAATGACGGCGAATTAGGTTTTTTTTTTTACAAAATTGCTATTAATATGCTAAATAGATGGGTAATGTCAAATTTATCTATTTTCAGTTTCGATTATTTGGATCACACAAAATCTTTATATGTTTACTAATGTGGTTTAACTTGTTTATTAGTTGTATCAAATATTTAATGTCGAAATGACGGCGAATTGGGTTAATTTTTCTACAAAATATCTATTAATATGCTATAAATAGATGGGTAATGTCTTCCAATTTTGATTATTTGGATCGCACAAAATCTGTATATGTCTACTAATGTGGTCTAACTTATTTATTAGTTGTATCAAATAACATACATTCCATGAGGAACAATGTAGAGGAAATAGACTTTATCAAAATCGACCGTTGGATGTTATCATTATAAGAATATATGATTATGGTCAAAATTTCAGCTATTTTCATTGTTGTTTGGGTCTTGATCTATTAGGTCAACCATAAACCCTAAATAACAAATAAAACTAATATGCTCATAACCGCTGATTCGCAACTTATTTTTTCGATCTGTCAGCTTTCACACTCTCGCAGGTATGAGCTATATCAGCTCATGTAAAACTTTCAGAAAGTTTATCTTCTAGTGGTTCAACTCCCTTTAGGGAAGTAGAAGCGTATAAAGGGCTGACCGCTTCATTTAATATCGAAATAACGGTGAATTTGGTTAATTTTTTTTACAAAATACTTATTAATATGCTATAAATAGATGAGTAATGTCAAATTTATCAATTTCCAATTTCGATTATTTAGATCGCACAAAATCCTTAATGTGGTCTAACTTGTTTATTAGTTGTATCAAATAGTATACCTTCCATGAGGAACAATTTAGAGGAAATATACTTTATCAAAATCGACCGTTGGATGTTATCATGATAAGAATATTTGATTATGGTCTAAATTTCAGCTATTTTCGAAGTTGTTTGGGTCTCGATCTACTAAGTCAATCCTAAATACCAGATAAAACTAATATGTTCATTCTCAACTTATTTTTTCGATCTGTCAACTCTCATTATAAAATTTCACTAGTTGTATTACATACATTTATTTTAGTGTGCTGAATGGGTCATCTGAACTCTAATGTGGCTCATCTCGATTAACATTGAATATACGCGATATGCTAGTTACCTTGTTATGTGGTGAGTTAGGAGTAATTTAATTTTTTTTTTTTTATCAAAAAGGTTAAATTGATATTAATTATTCAATTAAGTAAATTTTAGTTCTAGTTTTGGTGAATAATTTCTTAAAATTGAAGTTTTGTATTGTTGGAAATAAAATTGTTTTGATTTAAAAGGTGGGACCTTAAAAAGTAGGCAGATAAAAGAGTTTTGAAATAAACACCAAAACGAATAAAAATGAGACCAGAAAACAGCAACAGTTATAAAACATTTTAGATGAAACTAGAACAGAAATTTGAGGTGAAAATCAATCAAATTGCAAGAAAGATGAATACCATCATATCATACTACATGGAAGAACCCATGAAATGTCGTTCAACTCTGGATCGTTAAATGTTAAATTTGGTGATCCAGATCGCGAACTCGCAGTACGAGGCTCTGTTTGCAAACCTGATAAACTTTCAATACACAAATAACTATTTAAAAGAATACTTGATAAATAGAAAAGAAATTATAGATTTATTTCAATTAAAAAATAATAAATTTGTACCCAAAAAAAATAACAACTAATTGATTTAATGAAATTCCTTTTGAAAAAAAAAAAAAATCATCCAAAATAGAATCTTGATATATCATACTCATGTTACAGCTGCGATCGGCCATCTTCTCTGCAAAATCTGGGTTTAATGGTTACAAGTGAAGGAACTAACTGTAGAGCCAAACTTCGTCACAGTCAACATAGCACTAATATGTAGCTGAAGTTCTCTCATACAAACAATGTTATTCACAGAAAGGTAAGAATGCCTGAACTTTCAATTGCAAGTATAGAGCCCAACTCTAAAAGAATAATAATATCAAAGCTGCTGTGGGAGGAATCCAACATCAATCAGCTATCGTAGCGGATCTAAACCCATTCAACTAATCTTTTTCCAAAACCCATTCACTTCTCGTGCACCAACCCTCTTCTCGGCTTTTTCGACTCCGGCTCTCTACTCCCCAACTGCATCGTCGTCGCCGGAGTCAGATTCATCGGCAATTTGGTTGACATCGAGGACCGCTTGGCCGTCGGAGTATGAGCAGGGCCAGACGGTGGTGCCGACATCGAGGGAGCCGTTGTCTTGTTGGAAGGAGAGGATGGAGTCGCGGACCGGGAGCTCTATTACTGGCTAGTCTGTGAACTTAATAACTTTGCCGCCGATCAGGGCCGTCCCGTCGGTAGAAGAGCGCGGAGGTGCACTGGTAGCAGTCGAGGAAGGCATAGATTAAAATTTCATGGGAAAATTTTATCATCTATATTTTTTTACCGATTGACTCCTTTTTTTTTTTCTTTCACAGTCAAATTTGACTGTTAAACAAAGTAAGCTTTAATCAATGGCTTATATGACTTAATTCTGAGCCCACATATTGGACGGATCAGATTGGGCCACGTGTCTCTGAAATTGTATGTGCACTTCCACTGCCGTTTATGGAGAGTCTTCAGTACACGGCCGTTTATGTACACGGCCCATGTGCTGGACACGTGATGTCTAAATTGATGGACGTCGTTAGTGAATGGGGTTAGTGCGCGAAAGACCAAAAAGCGAGAACGCGGTAGAACAAAGTTTTACCATATGAACAATTCCTTCGAATTCGATCTGGACCCTCTCTCTCCAAGAACAACAGTCATTATCTTCCTCCAGAATCCTCAAGCGCTCTCCACTTCTCACGCATCAACCCTCTTCTTGGCTCTCTCCTCCCCAACTTCGTCATCGTCGGCGGAGTTCCCGACTCCGATTCGTGGCAGCTCGGTCCTCCTCTCCCTCTCGGTAACCCCAACAACCCCAATATCATAGAAAGGTTCCAAGTTCCTGGTCCCGGCGTTAATTTTGTATTCAATTTTACAATTTAATTCGAAATTGGGTGTTTCGATCATTTATGTGTTTTCAAATTTGCTGTTGGATCCGGACAACTACGACATAGTAGTGGGGATAACAACAGTGGATCAGATAATGGAGTAGCCTTGAATGGTGCGGTGACGGTCATCGAGCTTCTACAGCAGCTATTAAGGCAGCCTTTAGGAGATGAATATCAGGTCAGCTTTTAGTCATTGTCTACTATTACAACCTGAGTAGCCTACATACTATTAGATTCGTTGGCTAATGTGGAGATGAATCGAATTGGCATCTTTTTTTTATTCTAGATCTTCTTAGTATCATGGACCATGATGAATTAGCAATATTGTTTGTCTGGGAGTTATACACCACTGTAATAAAATAACACGGTTAACACCATAGGATACAATACTCAAATATACAATTTCATAACACTTAAAAAAAAAAAATGCAGTTCCCAATCTTTCTTGTTCAACAATGAAACATTACACTTGCGGAAAAAACTAAATGGATGTGGAAGTATAAATTTGTTGATCAATCTAATTTTCCTGCAACTTCTACATTTATAGGTTGGTAAGACTTGGTCATTGTTCAAGGTTAATGCTTCTAGTCCATTTAGTCTGCTTCCATGTTTTTCTTCTCAGAAAGTTGACATCCATATAGTATCATGCTCATAACTTAAACAAAATTTAGAATATTGTATAGGCTAATATTTACACTCGGTTGGAGCTTTGTATTTGCAGCAGTGACTGGCCATAACTTCTACAAAATTTTGCACATGCATCTGATGCGCTCTAGTGTTAGATAATCTAATAGGAAAACACTGACCTTGAGGACTTGGTGTCAATTTATGCTCTTACAGAATCTGCCCACTTGTTGTCATTAATTATGAATTTGTTTACCTCATTCAATGGATGCATAAATGGTTACTCCTGAGGCAAAGGTTAAATGTAGAAGGTTGATGCCGGATAATCTGGAACATTTAATAATTAAAGTTGATGCCGGATAATTAGATTTGTGTATGTTTTGATCTGTTTAGTGGATGACTGCAGCTTGATTTTGTGCAGGTTAAATTTGGTGATTCAGTACTTATGCATGAGTTTAAAGTGAACGTTGGTGGGAAGTTCCCATAATGTGGCAGAACAGGGTGGGCTGACTATACAGCTGGCTGCAATCCTAAAGATTTCAAAGAAACTGTTTTAGGTTTGTCAAATGCAAAGCCAAATGCAATTTATGAAATGGGATTTGGCCCAGTGCAGAGGCTAGGGTGCACCAAACTTAACCGTGAGATATGCCAAATATTGCAAAGTTCTTGATTACAAGCTCAATCCTAGTATAGAAATCTTGTGTGTACTGTGAATTTCTGTATAAAATGGGAATCCTGTTGTTGATGAATTCCTTGTATGGAAATAGAAATTGTGTATCAGTTGCTTGTATCCTGTATAAATTACTTCCTTGCATAGAGATCCTGTATAAATGGAACCCTTATATAGAATTTTATAGTTTGACCATAGTTCATAGTTGAACTTGCACACCAGAACGGAGTGAGCTATATACTATTCGATCAGGACTTGATCTCCTGCAGTCCCTACAGGTACGGACCATAGTCTCCTTGCAAATGGAGGTCTGATAGATGACATCAAATGTGTCATGGCATTAATTCCTCGAGTGCAGCCTTGCTATGCACCTCATTCGTGCAAAATGTGCTGGCAAAGGCTTTGAAGCCAATCATACTTTGGTGTGGCTAGACCAGACTCCAGAATGTATTCTTGATGTTATCAATTATGATTGTAACCACCTCACTTGAGGTTCTATCTAATGAAATTTCTTTCTTGATTCAAAAAAAATAGTTGAACTTGCACTCTTGCAGATAATATGTAAAGCATTTGTTGGTAAGAACATCATTTGTAGTACATGTTAAATATAAACATTGTCCATATAGGAAAGTTGTTTTTTAGTCCACAAAGGTTACAAGAGGAGCTCCAACCAGTCACATTGGTATAGAGTCAGCATCTTGTTTCCCATGGTTCCTTGTTCAGCTCTAACTCCAACAACTTCTGTGCTCTTACCCAGCACAAGAATAACCTGATCATATACACAGAAGCACGAATGATGACTGAAATAAAACATTTCATACCTCAAGCCATACAAGAAAACAGAGAGTCTGCAACAATTCTATACAAGCTTCCACAACGTCTTTATAGAAATGGCAACATCATATATTAGTTTCTTATAGCTCGTTTAGTATAGGAAGACAATTTTCAGAATACAAATATGATAAACCAGTAATCAGGCATTACCCAAAGGTTCACTAGAATAGACCAACCAAACCAAAATTGGCCTAGCATTATAGACCAAAACCAATCAAACCAACCCTAACCATGCTAGAAAATTATGCAGTATATCAGGAGATAAAAGTGTAAATTAGAGATTTATCATTAAGATACCTAATGAATAATCTGAAAAGCTGTGAACTAGAAATGCTTATGGAGACCCTTTAGCATAACAATTATACTGCCATCTCAGGCTCCATAAAAACTTGCTTGACAACCGAAAATGAAAGTTAGCCAACAGATAATCCATCTAATATGTGTAAAAGTATAACATGCTATCAATGGAAATAATGTAAAATTGAACACAGTCATATGACTAAGAAGGCAAACCTAAATGCACCATGGAAAAATTCTACAGTATTCCATAGCTACAATTCAGTGCATCCTCAGATCGTGTGACAGCTGCAAGAAATTGATAGCTCAGTCAGGACATGAAAAAAAAAAAAAACCTATTTCTAGCAGGCTTTGACAACAGAACAGCAATATAGTTCATATTACAAATAGGGACATTCATAAACACATCGGGATTCTCCCAACCTACTAAAAAATCCCTCTATAATATCTTATACTCTTCAGATAGCTTTATCAAAATCAGACACTCAAAATCCATAGACACAACTGATATACACCATTTCAGGTTATTATAAGAAAAGAGAAGCTCAAACCTTACTCTTCGATACTTCCAGCTACACTCTTGCCAAGAGCAATAACTACTTTCTTCGAGATAACTTCAGTTTTCCACAGCCTTAGATCACAAAAAGAAAAAAGAAATAAAATATAAATTATCTAAAACCACCCACCTAGATTGAACAAGACCAATTATACAAAAAAAAAAGAGTTCAACAAAAACTGATAGTCAGATTGAATACCGGAAGTCCTTGAAGTTTTACCTGCATTGAATCGAGCACAAGAAGAGGAAGTTTCTGCTGTGTGCAGGAATCAAGGGCTATTGCTTCGTCTGTGATTGAGAAATGAGAGTATGGATTAGCAGGGGTAACCGATTTGGATCACGGTGGTGACTGGTGAGGGTTTTGTTTGCGATTGGGATGGGCGTCTAGGTCTAGGTCGGGAAGAAGAAGACCACAAAGAAAGAAGAAGTTAAAATTGAAGAAATAAAAGAAGAAGACAACTCTTTCTCGAAATCTGCTTAGCGGCAACATTGAAATATTCCCCAAAGTTTTTAGCGGCAAAATTGAAATATTCTGAAAATTTAAATTTAAATATCTCTATTAAAACCCAATACCTAGATTTTTTACATGTAATAACATGTTACATCGAATGTAGTTTTTTCGTTTGGTGGGAATGCATCTTGTCCCCCATTCTCATAAAATTGAGCTCTATGAGTTATGGTTCAATTTCTCTTAGAGCAAGTTCATCCGTTGGGTCACCGGATCACCTATTATTCACTGCTTTTTAGTGTATATTTTCATTCTCTAGGTCACGAAATACACTGTGCCCGTGACCCAGGGCACGAAATATACTGTGCAGGTCACCATGGTGATTCAGAAAGTGACCTACGGTGACTCAGGACACGAAATGCACTGTACTCGTAACTCAAAGAGTAAAATAATACATAAAAAATTGTGAATAGTAGGTGACCCACGAGTGAACTTGCTCTTATATAATAGTAAATATAGTTGATCACCATAGCCATGTCCGAAACCACGACGAAATTATTCAGCTAGCCCTCACTTACCAATCACGCAATTGTGGTACAAACAAGAAACTAGAAACGTCATAGGATACTCATAGAAACTTAATCACACTCACATAGGCTGAAACCCCATCTAGAACAACTAAACAATAAACAGCTCATTTCCTATCGAGTTGGAGCTTATATCCGAACCTGCATTATTACCTTCAATTTCTTTTGCTAAAGTATACTTGCGAGGACGACCCCTTTTCTTTGGAGTTTGCCCCGAAGAAACCGGGACCTCCACCAATTCACCCAGCTAAAACTCCCGAGGTATAATAGGTAAACTTGGCTTGAATTGCTTCCTCTTCACACCCAAAGCTGCCTTTGAATGTTTCTCAACAGAAACAGGCCTAATAGCATATCCCTCCATGTCTGCACCATCAGCATTGAGGCCTAACCCACCAATTTGCAACTCTGGCCAGTCAATCCAGCCACCCCAGCGGTCAACCCTAATTTTGAATTAGGGTTTCACGTTGAGATTTCCGAAATAACCCGAGCTGCACTTGCAGTAGCCGTCGATCCCAAGCCCTCCACCGTTGTCGCTTCCGCCACTTCCAACACCGCCAGCCCCTTCGACACCCCATGGGACGTCCCTAGACAGCTAAATGCCGCCACAGAAGTCGACGAACATGGTGCAGAACTCAGCCCCCCACGGTCTAAACCTTCACAGCCCGATACTGCCAGCAGCAATCCCTCCATCTCCAACCTCCTGTCACACACACCTCCACCATGTCCAAAGAAACCACACGCAGCACAGAGCCTATGGCACTTCTCGTACTGGAGCTCAACCAACACCGACAAGGCCATTGAAAAGCCAAACACCCGTTTTACCCAGATCCTCCGACAAACATCGTGCAACACACGGACCCTCTGAACCGGATCCTTCCACTGCATCGCCCCCTGATCAACCTGAACAAAGGTCCCCAACGCCCGTCCGATCAGAGTTAAAGCTTTCTCATTGCGCATAGCGATGCGCAAACCCTTCACCGCCACCCATACCTCAAGGAGATGCAGCGGAGTGGCCTTGAGATCAGAAACACTGTCATAGTCGGCCAACAACAACATGGAATTGTTATAGAAACATGAACCCCCTGAAAGAATCCTATCCTTGACAGGCCTGTCCTTGAATTGGAAGACGAAGATGTCGTCCTCCTCCTGTTGGATCAAAACTCTCTCCCTTAACCCCCACACATTGGAGATCGCCGCTGAGAACAATGGGAGCACCACCACCTTCTTAGACATGAGGAGGCCACAAAGGTAGAAAAACAAATCGTGCATCGCATCTTCTCCTCCAACAAGGCTCACAAAAGCCTCCTCAAAAGGTGCAGGAGGAGCCACCATTACTTCACAAACACGATCAATCCGGATGGCTAGGGCAAAGAAACCCTAGTAGAGCCAAAAGTCGATGAAAGTTTATCTTCTAGTGGTTCAACTCCCTTTAGCTGAAATTTATCTTCTAGTGGTTCGATGAAAGCGATCCTAGCCATCCGGATTGATCTAGCAGAAAGTTTTGGCTCTGCTAGGAGTTGAACCCTATCAAAAGCGGTCAGCCTTTTTTATATGATTATGGTCAAAATTTCAGCTATTTTCAAAGTTGTTTGGGCCTCGATCTACTAGGTCAACCATAAACCCTAAATAACACATAAAACTAATATGCTCATAACCGCTCATCCACAACTTATTTTTTCGATATGTTAGCTCTCACACTCTCGTGGGTATGAGCTATATCAGCTAATGTAAAAATTTCAGAAAGTTTATCTCCTCATGGTTTAGCTCCCCTTAGGGAAGTAGAAGCTTATAAAGAGTTGACCGCTTTATTTAATGTCGAAATGACGGCGAATTAGGTTTTTTTTTTTACAAAATTGCTATTAATATGCTAAATAGATGGGTAATGTCAAATTTATCTATTTTCAGTTTCGATTATTTGGATCACACAAAATCTTTATATGTTTACTAATGTGGTTTAACTTGTTTATTAGTTGTATCAAATATTTAATGTCGAAATGACGGCGAATTGGGTTAATTTTTCTACAAAATATCTATTAATATGCTATAAATAGATGGGTAATGTCTTCCAATTTTGATTATTTGGATCGCACAAAATCTGTATATGTCTACTAATGTGGTCTAACTTATTTATTAGTTGTATCAAATAACATACATTCCATGAGGAACAATGTAGAGGAAATAGACTTTATCAAAATCGACCGTTGGATGTTATCATTATAAGAATATATGATTATGGTCAAAATTTCAGCTATTTTCATTGTTGTTTGGGTCTTGATCTATTAGGTCAACCATAAACCCTAAATAACAAATAAAACTAATATGCTCATAACCGCTGATTCGCAACTTATTTTTTCGATCTGTCAGCTTTCACACTCTCGCAGGTATGAGCTATATCAGCTCATGTAAAACTTTCAGAAAGTTTATCTTCTAGTGGTTCAACTCCCTTTAGGGAAGTAGAAGCGTATAAAGGGCTGACCGCTTCATTTAATATCGAAATAACGGTGAATTTGGTTAATTTTTTTTACAAAATACTTATTAATATGCTATAAATAGATGAGTAATGTCAAATTTATCAATTTCCAATTTCGATTATTTAGATCGCACAAAATCCTTAATGTGGTCTAACTTGTTTATTAGTTGTATCAAATAGTATACCTTCCATGAGGAACAATTTAGAGGAAATATACTTTATCAAAATCGACCGTTGGATGTTATCATGATAAGAATATTTGATTATGGTCTAAATTTCAGCTATTTTCGAAGTTGTTTGGGTCTCGATCTACTAAGTCAATCCTAAATACCAGATAAAACTAATATGTTCATTCTCAACTTATTTTTTCGATCTGTCAACTCTCATTATAAAATTTCACTAGTTGTATTACATACATTTATTTTAGTGTGCTGAATGGGTCATCTGAACTCTAATGTGGCTCATCTCGATTAACATTGAATATACGCGATATGCTAGTTACCTTGTTATGTGGTGAGTTAGGAGTATTTAATTTTTTTTTTTTTATCAAAAAGGTTAAATTGATATTAATTATTCAATTAAGTAAATTTTAGTTCTAGTTTTGGTGAATAATTTCTTAAAATTGAAGTTTTGTATTGTTGGAAATAAAATTGTTTTGATTTAAAAGGTGGGACCTTAAAAAGTAGGCAGATAAAAGAGTTTTGAAATAAACACCAAAACGAATAAAAATGAGACCAGAAAACAGCAACAGTTATAAAACATTTTAGATGAAACTAGAACAGAAATTTGAGGTGAAAATCAATCAAATTGCAAGAAAGATGAATACCATCATATCATACTACATGGAAGAACCCATGAAATGTCGTTCAACTCTGGATCGTTAAATGTTAAATTTGGTGATCCAGATCGCGAACTCGCAGTACGAGGCTCTGTTTGCAAACCTGATAAACTTTCAATACACAAATAACTATTTAAAAGAATACTTGATAAATAGAAAAGAAATTATAGATTTATTTCAATTAAAAAATAATAAATTTGTACCCAAAAAAAATAACAACTAATTGATTTAATGAAATTCCTTTTGAAAAAAAAAAAAAAATCATCCAAAATAGAATCTTGATATATCATACTCATGTTACAGCTGCGATCGGCCATCTTCTCTGCAAAATCTGGGTTTAATGGTTACAAGTGAAGGAACTAACTGTAGAGCCAAACTTCGTCACAGTCAACATAGCACTAATATGTAGCTGAAGTTCTCTCATACAAACAATGTTATTCACAGAAAGGTAAGAATGCCTGAACTTTCAATTGCAAGTATAGAGCCCAACTCTAAAAGAATAATAATATCAAAGCTGCTGTGGGAGGAATCCAACATCAATCAGCTATCGTAGCGGATCTAAACCCATTCAACTAATCTTTTTCCAAAACCCATTCACTTCTCGTGCACCAACCCTCTTCTCGGCTTTTTCGACTCCGGCTCTCTACTCCCCAACTGCATCGTCGTCGCCGGAGTCAGATTCATCGGCAATTTGGTTGACATCGAGGACCGCTTGGCCGTCGGAGTATGAGCAGGGCCAGACGGTGGTGCCGACATCGAGGGAGCCGTTGTCTTGTTGGAAGGAGAGGATGGAGTCGCGGACCGGGAGCTCTATTACTGGCTAGTCTGTGAACTTAATAACTTTGCCGCCGATCAGGGCCGTCCCGTCGGTAGAAGAGCGCGGAGGTGCACTGGTAGCAGTCGAGGAAGGCATAGATTAAAATTTCATGGGAAAATTTTATCATCTATATTTTTTTACCGATTGACTCCTTTTTTTTTTTCTTTCACAGTCAAATTTGACTGTTAAACAAAGTAAGCTTTAATCAATGGCTTATATGACTTAATTCTGAGCCCACATATTGGACGGATCAGATTGGGCCACGTGTCTCTGAAATTGTATGTGCACTTCCACTGCCGTTTATGGAAGAATTTTCGAAGTATTTTGCTCGTTGGTACTACAAAATTGCTCCATAAGAACAAGAAAACATAAGGCTTCGATCATATTCTGATAGGGTCACATGGGCGAGCTGCGTCACTACTGTATACTATTGAGTTAATTTCATTCTACTATCCTACCTCCCAAAGTCATCATGCTCCAACCTTCCATATTGCAACTAAATCAAAATTTGTTTATCTTTCACTTCTAAAAATTAGTTTGACCGTTAACTAATGACATAACATTAATGAGATCACAAACACAAAATACATAATTACTATTCGACACTCATAAAATATCCGTCTAATTTCCGAATATGCTTCAAAATATGCTCAATCAACTCCTTCAAATTCCGGTCACACCGTCACAAAGCCACAAACTTACAGGTTTATGGTTTCAGCAACTTTACCGAGTCACATTCAAAATAACGTAGCTACAAATTTCCTGCAAGGCTCTAGAACATGGGCAACTAAACGGCGATAGCCCTATTTATTAAGCATGTAAAAAGTTTTATGAGCTATCCTAGAGTCACTAATTCGCAGATTGAAATAGCCAACCAGAAACAGAACGTCGTTCATTTAATCATTTTGGTCTTCGACCTTAGAGAGATCAGGTGTCGGGTCGGTTGTTTAAAGTGGCCGAGACGTTGAAGCCGGCAATCCCTTTTCACGGCGGCCGGAGAGATTTCTCCGTCGTGTCCCGGAATCTGTATACTCCATCTTTATCGAAGTTGCAACTACCAAATATCCCATCCTCCCAAACACAACCCCTGCTTTCTTCTTCTTCTTCTTCTTCTTCTTGTTCTTCCCCTGTAACTTCTCCGTCCGTACAACTCCTCAGAGCACTGCGCATTCGACCCACACCCGAATTGGGCCTTGCCTCTCTCCTCTTCGTCCTCTTCACGGTAAACCCATTTCTCCATTTTACAATATTATGAATTTATGATCAAAGTTATTAGTAACTTCTGACTAATGTTTTTACTGGCTGTGATTGCAAGGCTTTTGCTGCACTTTTCTCCCTTGCTATATTTTCCATTCCAAGTATCAATGTAAGTTAGTTTTATCTGTTTTTGAGTTTGAGCATCGAGCAATATTGGATCCTTGCGTATATCAATCAAGTTTAATGGGATTTCAGGCTTTGAGAAAATTAGCAACTTCAGTGGACCAGCTATCCCATGTGGTCTCCCAGGAGGTACCTGGAACTCTGCTTTCTCTGAAACTCTCTGGCATTGAGGTTGATGATTTAACCAAACAGCTTACCAGTATCAGGTATTAGCATAACTTGCTTCTCCAATTCTGTTTGCTTAGCAGACCCTTTTGCTCATACTAGTTTGATTTTTGGGTTTTCAAGGAAAATGATTTCTGTAACTGGCTGGGGGAAGAATTCGAAGTGACAGTTTGCTGTTGATTTGACTCGTATACATATAGGTGTAAAGTTAGTGACTTCACTCCAAGATGGTGCAAGTGTCCTCTGTATGAATATTTGTAAGTTATTTCTTTAGTGCCAGGGACTCAAGTTTGATTTCAACAACAATGCAACTAGTATGAATTATAAAAAAGTTAGAACTTCAGTTGTGGGGATCATGATTGGAGTGATAATGGTTTATCACTTTAGTGCGGGGGATACTGATTTATAAACCAGTTAGAACTAGTGTAATTTATACAGAATAGATTGTATCAAATGATTGGGATAATCATGGAAGATTTTTGTTCAACTGATTCTTTTTATACTAGGAACCTGAAACTGCTTAGCTAGTAGCTTGTGTCATTGACCTGTCTAGTTGGGTTCTGAACTTCTGATCTGCACTGTAATGTTTCGCATCCCTAAAAATATTCTGATACCAGAGCTAGGCTTAGGCACTCGGCACTCCCTTCTGCTTAGTGCATCTCTTTGGAAAAAATAAAAAATAAACAAACGATGCATACTTGATGCTTGTTTGACACCCTCAGCTTGTCTGAAAATGCAACACTGAAGTAGAGGGGTGTATGCTTGTAATAAATTCTTTAATTAATTGCTTCATTAGGTTCAGTAACACTTGTTACAAGAACATAAACAACACTTGTTACAAGAACATAAACAAGATTACACAAGTTCTATAATTTGGCATACTTCTTGAGGGCTTCACCTGCATCTTTTGCATGCTGTGGCACAGGCATGTTGCATACAAGAGTAACTCTTGATGATGATACTAAGGATTTGATGTCTGAGTTTGAAGGATCAACCTTTGAAAGTCGCACCTCCCAAACCTATTCAAAATTAGCTTATCAGTACAATTCAGAATCGTATAATCTGTTTGTCGAGGTCATTTTATAGAAGTCATTAACAATTTTGGTAGATGAACATCCAACGTGGAGGGAACCCCCAGTCTTAGTTGCTTCACACTTTGGATAATTTGGTATTGACATTCACATTTTCATAGTTTCAGAGAGACAGGCTGGATGGTGCCAATAGATTTTTATATTCCATTAGAAATTATATGTTAATAATAGACTACTATACAATGCTGGGAAACTGACATGGGAAATGGAGTCCACATACATTATTGTTTGCCTTATATGGATAATATAGTTGATAATGTAAAACTAGTATGCAGTTTTGAACCTAAATTCGTTGTGTTAGCAATTAGTCAATTAACATTACAAATTACAAGTCATTCGTAGTAGATATGGAAAATCCAGTAGTAATGAACTAATTACTAGAGGGTATTGAGTGTGGAAGATGAACCTGAATGGTTTTGCCAACGCTGATGGGTGAGGCTTCAGCGTAGATAAGGTCACCGAGCTCAGCTCGCTTCATGTGGTTGATGCTGAGGTGAATTCCAGCCACCCTTTGTAAACCAGAAGCCAGGTGAGCGCCTATGCTAGCCAGAGCCTCAGATATTAGAGCTGACACACCTCCATGTAACACCTTGAATGGCTGCTCTGGGTTATTTGCAATTGGTTAGTAATATTCCATGATCAGTTTCTTCTGTTTGACTTTCATCGCGAAAGAGTTCATGTATGAAGAAACAAAGAAACAAAGAAAACGATCATACCTGACAGTTCCTTTCGGTCACTCTGAGGTAACCACAGACCTTCTGTGGTGTCACTTCTTCAATCTCGAACCCGACTTCACGAAGGGGAGTATCCAGAGCCCCCGTCTTGTCCTCCGATGACGGTGGTGGTGGCTGGGACTGAGACTGGGGAGCCATGACTATGTCAGTATCAGATAGATGATCAGGATATATCGTTGTTCTGAAAGTAAAGGTTATGTGTATTTTTTCCTTCTTCTAATGTGGCTTCTTTTGTTTGTGTATAGATGATGACACAAACCAAATAACTCCAACTCTATTCAATATGATTGGTGTGGCTTTTCCCGGGTGTGAGTGGGTGAGTGATAGGAGAAGACTTTCCTCTTCTCTGTTGGACTATGATATCATTTCATCATCTGGTTGGTGGTGGGCATGGTTTGTTTGCTTGGAGGGGGTCCTGGTGCTAGGATGGAGGGACAGTTCAGTCAATTCACGCAACCAACGATGTGAGGTGGTAGGTGAGGTGAGGTGAGGTAAACAATGGAGGGTAGGAGGAGGATTAGGTGGCTACCGGCCTTGTGATTTGTCCGCTTGCCTCGTGGTACTGGTGTTCTTTACCTTCCTCACTCCCCCTGTCGTTCTTCCTCACCCTCTAGCTCTCTGAATTTGGACAACAAGCATGTCACTATCATTATCTCTTTTTTATCTTCTTTCTCTATTTATTGATTTTAGGAATTAATCTGCCAATTTAATCAAGTCCAATGCAAATTATTAACTAGCAATCACTATGTTGCTATCTCAACGCTCTACAGTTGTAATTTGATGTCATTTTATATCATTGGTGCGCCTAGTTATACACCACCTGAGACTTAATTGTATCCTTTACATTTCTGTTCTATCTTGTTCTTCTCCCCCACACGCCACTTTCTAACTTTCTTTCTATTTGAGCCAAATTCATTTTATCTTCTTTTTACACCGAAAATTGTCTATATTTTTAAACTTTAAATTTAATCACACGTGCCCTTATATTTTTGAGTTGATCAATCATAATCAATTCTTATCAAATTGATTAATTTATTCATGACTTGTTGGCCTGGCCAGCTAGCCCACTCAAACTAGTTTTTGGCCTTATATCACTCGAGAAACATCCTATTTACTTGGTCAAGGATAAAAATTGGCATGTGTGACTAGTCATGTCTACATAGGGGTGGACATTTTAGCCCGAAAGCCCGAAAACCCAGACCGAATCGAACAGGACCTTCAGGTCCGGGTCGGGCTTTGAGAAAAAAAAAAAACACATAAAATGAAAGCCCGGACCAATTGCTTTTCAACTGGCCGGTCTCGGGCCCTATTAGTCATAAGGCTGAAAGCCCGAAGAAAAGCCCGAACTCATATAACCTAATAACCATACATCTCTAGGTATACTATCTTGACTAAGACCCTTCAAACTCACATCCTTTTTCTAGAAATTGGCCCCGACCCTTTCCCAATAACCTTTTCCCAAATGCAACCCCAACCCCAACCCCTTCTTAAACTGGCAATCTGCAGCCTTCTTCTTCGATTCCCTTCGTAATGCCAACAAGAACCCTTCGAAGCCCTCAACAAGAACCCTTCCCAGTTTCCCTTAGCAGCTCGAAAACCCTGATTTCCATTTTCGAATTTGAACTTCATGAGGTCCCGATTTGGTACATGAGGTCCCGATTTCTAGAAAACCCTGATTTCCCGATTTCGATTTCCAGAAAACCTCGATTTCCCGATTTCGAATTCGAAAACCCCAACTGGAGGAAACTCAACAATCCCTAGCCCTCAATCCCTTCTGGCCTTCTTCGATCAACTTGAACCCACTCGAAGCCCTCAAATTCCTAGCTTTCCCGATTTTGAATTCGAAAACCCCAATTGGAGAAAACCCAACAATCCCTAGCCCTCAATCCTTTCTAGCCTTCTTCGATACTAACTCGAAACCCCAAGCCTTCTTCGAAAACTAACCCCAATCCCTTCTGTGCATTGTGATATGCAATTTTGCACCTTAGCTTGTCCTAGACAATTTCTGTTCTGCTCTTCTTGCTCTTGGATATTGCTGGAAAATGTTTACTTAGGTACATGTGATCTATCCTTGCTTGCTATGCTTGTGTGCCTGCAGGTTTGTGTGATTATGATTTATACTGCTTGTTGTACTTGCTTGTTGTATATGCTTGTTTAAATTGTTCTTCCAAACCAGAAAATCAGAAACGTGATGAAACTGTGGAGAAAATGAAGGCAAGAAAAATAAGATTTTTGGGCCCGAAAACCCGACAGGACCGGCCCGGGCCCGCATGGTCCGGTCCTTCATGGTCCCTATAATTGAAAAACATTATTTGAGCCCGGCCCAAAAAAAAGTGGCTTGGTCCCGGGCCTAATAAATTGACATGCGGTCCCGGCCCGTGCCCAACCCTATGTCTACATATTATGGTAAAAGAAAAAAAAATCATGAACATCATGGTCAAGGATAAAAATTCAGTTTACTTTTCTGAGGTTTGGGTCCAACATCATGTCAGTCCTTGTGATTTCAATTTTTTTTTTTTTTGAGAAGAAGATGGTTTCAACTTAATTAAGAACAACTCCAAATTTCTTAATTTCATCAGCCGTGTCCAATACTCGCTCCTTCCAAATTGGAAGTTAATTAACGACGATGGCACGTACTTTAGGCTGACTCGTTGACTCCATGGATTGACAAATTGACAATTTAGACCCTAAAGTGGGTCCCATCATCGTTAGTTAAGGTTCAATTTGGATGGAACCAGTGAAATTGGACACAATTGATGAAATTAGAAAGTTTAGGGGTGTTATTGTTTAAATTGAAACCACACGGACTAACATGAGGTTTGATCCAAATTTTAGGGGGTAAACTGAATTTAGTCAAATTTTGTATTACTAAACAGATTCAGATTTAGATCGATCTACTCCAAATCTGATCAATTTACGTATCTAATTCTAGATAGCTATCGCGATCACACTAGACTTGCAAGTTTTAGATCCATTCTCTTGATTTGGTTAGGCTTTATAGATATATCTATAACAAATGTTCAAATCGATGATTAATAGTGAATGCGATTCCTCCAATTGCTTTTTTTTTGGCAACTCCAATTGCTTTTATGCACTGTAGATTTCTGTTGATCAACGGCCTCACCTTGCTTGTATGCATTGAATTAATTGCTCCAATTATGTTCTCCCAAAATGCTCTAAAGCTCTCAGCCCTCACCTTACATACCTATCAAATTGTCCTCATCCTAAACACACCCACAAGTCCTTCCCAAGAAGGCAAGAAGCCAAGAACCCTTTTTTCCAAAACCCATCACCACCTTCACCATCCAATGACCCTTACCCATATAAAGCTCATTATAAGTTCGAATCATATCCAATTCGAATCTTCTGCCCAGCCCTTATTAAAGTTTTTTAATCCTGCCATCTCAGTTTCGGGACACCAAGATCTATGTTAATGTTTCACACAACATACATAATGTACTAATAATGATCTCAGTTTATGTTAATGTTTGATGTTTAGATGGTTGATTTGTTTTTAGTGACTTTTAATCCTACGGCTCTCCGTGCATGCTTTCAACATGTATGTTGGACAACGCATTGCGCAGTTGGGCAAAACTATATTTAGTTTACTGTTTGAAGGACTAATATATGATTTGTGTCTAGTTCAAACATGATTATGGCTCCGTTTGGGATTGCTTCACTTTTAAAAAAATCAGCTTCTGTCTAAAATTTTAGATTTTATTGTGTTTGGTAAATAGATAAAAAGCAACTTTAATTGAAAATTATAGGTCACTGTCAGTATATCTTAGAAGCAACCCAAATGTTACTTTTTAAAGCTGATTTCAATCAAAACACGCCCTGAAGTTGTTTTATCACTTTATGTACTGAGTGCTTACACACTTTTAAAAGTATTGTTTACCAAACACGAAACTATTTTAATTCACAGCTGGTTATTCTCACAACACAGAAGCAGCAGTAGCAATTTTTTTTTTTTTTTTTTAAGTCAGAGCAATCCCAAACTAACCCTATGTATCCTAGTTGAAATAGGGGTAGAATCTTCTAGATATCCTAATTTTTACTAATAGGATTTCTTGTACTGAAATATATTGCTTGTAATCCTCTATAAAATAGAGGCCCCTATTATCAATGGAATACACATCAACTTTCTCTTAAATCTCTCTCTCTCTCACTCTCTCTCCCTCTCCTCTATTATTCTACAACATTTACAATATTCTAGGTTTGAATCAGAATAGAGAAAGTCAATAATGGTAGCCCAAGTGATAAGCAAAAGGCTCTGGAAAATAAATTGAGAACTTGGGGATAGATTAGATCAAAGTTCACTGTCTTCTAATGCAACCACAAGAGAAATCTATGGAGAAAGATGATTGTAATATTCAGTGTTGTTTGAAATGGCAAGGAAAGGAATATTTCACATTACCTTATCTGTCGTAAAAGGCAACCAGTTTGGCATAGCTTGATATAAATCACATTACCGATTTGTTGGAAAAACCAAACAATATACATTTTCCTATTGTTTAAGCTTTTGGAGCTGGTAAGACAACAAAGACACAAGTCAAAGAAACTACCTTCCATAGAAATGTATATGTAAGGTAGCAAACTGATTGTAATGACGGAAAATTCTAGCATATGTTGATATATGCCATACATCAAGTTTTTTGAATATTTTAGACCGTTAGATTTAATTAAAAGTTGAATATATCTGATGGTCAGAAATATTCAATAGTGGTGACCTGCTTACCAGGTAGCCTTTATAAACTTTTTTTTTTCTTTTTCAAAATTCTGAATTACATATCTACAATGAAATTATAAAAATAAAAAAAAACCCTAAATTGAAAAAGAGGAAGAACGACAGTTTGTTCATGTACAAAGCGAGAAAGAACAACCACTACAACTGGATGTTTCAATCAATACTCAGGTAAGTAGAATCCTTTTCTGTTTGTTCGTCTTCTCCTTGATGCCAGACGAGTTCCACCTTCTATGTAAGGATGGAGTGTGTTTCTGGTTTTCTTTGTACTATTCTCTTTTTTTTTTTTTTTTTTTTTTTACAACAAACTACAATCCGCATAGAGGTGGATTGGAACATTGGATACACACAACTAGTTCCAACAAACACAGGATTGTTTTCTACTCAGATCCAAGGCAGTATATCTTCCTAGCCTGATAACTTTGTTTTACAATTGACTCTCTAGCGAGATTTGGATATCAACACATACCTACACCCATTGATTTGAATACACAGACAAATCTGAGTCCATCCCAGTGCTTCGATTCCTATTTTCAATGTTCAATTAATCTTGATTCATTAACCTTGTTTGCTTCGATTTTGCGTTCAGTATATTTGGGAATAGCGAAGACAACCCTCCAAGATTATATATTCTATGCAACAAGCCTGTAAGTACATAAAAATTCATAATAGATGATCTATCCCAAGTCAAAATTATCCAATAGTCTGGAGCACAGTCCATGAAATTAGCAATTGCTGATTAGTTATATAGGCTCGATGGAATTCTTCGATTATAAGACTTTAAAGTTTAGCTGGTATAGTCTAGGCAATATCTATTGTTTGCGATAAAGATTTGAAAGCCCGTTAATCTTGTATTTCTGCTATAGTTTAGGACTCACTGCCTAGTATGTTATAGTGTCAGTTAAGCATTTATAGGCTTAAACGGTATCTCTTTCTTTTGCCCACTTCTTGTAGGCTTGTTTGTTTTATGCTTCTTGATTTGTGTTGTTGTGAACCTAAGGTATCTGACTACATCATGTAATATATATGTACCTGCACACAACATTCACTATATATATATATATATATTTAAGAACTATTACCGAGGTTTTGATCAACTATCTATCAATTAAAGACTTAATGTCGTATAATAGACTAATGTATCTGATGTAAACCTCTACCTAGTTATTGTCTTGATGCACTCATGAGCATATATATATATATATAACAGAACTATAATGCTCCTATTTATACCTACATGAAATCTACAAACAGAAGATAATAGAAATCTAACAATAATGACATTCTCTAATTAGTAATTTTCTGATAGACGAAAAACTCTATGTAATTGCTCGAAAGTGTTGAATGGCTGTGTTTATATGTTTGGTAAATCTGTGCTATTGTTTGGTTGGAAGTTGTTTCATTAGTATATAATTTCTCTAATATGTAGGTGATCTGTTGAAACTAGCATCGTTAATGACATGAGTATTTTTTTTTTAATAACACATTATGATCACTTTTAGGACTCCTCCATTGTGAATCTTAACTGATTGATGTCTTGTTATAGTTTGATCACCAATCATGATACCAAACAGAAGAATTAAGTTGATATGTTAATAGTGCATCAAGTCCTCTGAACTGCATTATTTTACCTGGTTTTCTCAATCAAAAGTATAAATAACATGAAGATGAAAGCGTAGACTTTTGTGTGGTGTGCTTATATTTATATGTAGTATTTGATATCTGTGATATGTTATTGAAAGTGGAGAACCTTATTTAGCATCAAGAGCATAATGGTTTAGATAGGTTATAGTATTTTACTCTTAGAGAATGGTTTGGGCTAGAAAATTAGACCAAACATAATGTCAGTTGATTATGGTTTGTTAATACTTGGGTAATATTTTCTTTGTTTCAGGCATGGATGGATCGTATGAACCTTCAATATATGATATTGGTTTGGTGTCCCAAAGTACGATAAATGGAAGTGATGGTAATGAAATGCAATAAAAGGGAGTTCGGTATGATAAGTTGTCTATAGAAGATCTTAAGGGACAGGAGTTTAAGACCGTGGAGGCAGCTGAGTCCTTTTACAATGCTTATGCAAAGGCCGTGGGTTTTGATGTTAGAAATTACTACAAGAGATTAAGTACACACACAACAGGTAGAGTCACTTCATTGCGGTTGGTTTGTTCTGCTCAAGGGACAAGAAGAGAAGAGTACATAAGTAACAAGAAAAGAGTTCGCAGGCCAAAGAAAAAAACAATATTCAATTGTCCATGCTTGTTCAAAGTAAGGTACCGTTCGAATATTAATGCCTGTATTGTTGATGATTTCATAACGAACCACTCACATCAGCTTGTACAAGCACATGAGTCGCATCTTCTTCGATCACACAGATCAGTTGAAGATCATCATTTAGCACTGGCCACATCTATGCAGAGAGTGTCTGTTAAGCCCTGTCATACATATGAATACATTGTTGATAGATCAGGAGGTTTTAAGAATGTCAGGTTTATTATGAAGGACTTGTACAACAAGTTAGATTCAAGACGCCGAGAAATTTTACTTAAGGGTAATATATTACAAGTCCGAGAACCATTTTACTAATGTGACAACGAATTGCTGTGAAAGTGGTAAAACTTTATGTATATATTGTAAATGAGGTGCGAGTCCTTAATTGTGTATTAAAGTTCTATATTCTGTAACTAATACTTTTCTTGTGCAAATCTCATCATCCATGAGAGAATTACTTGTTTGACAATGCATTTTACTATAAATTACAACAATTGAGGTATAAAGTGGTAATTATGGTTGTTTTTATGATAATTACATGAAATATGATCCATTTACAGAAAAAAAAAAACGATCCATTTACCAATGCTACAACAAATGTTTTGTTTATATGGTGAATAATCGTATTAGACCTAAAACTTTTCAAGTCCTTATTCTTGTAATCCAGTTGTTCTTTTTGTAATTAGAGTCATTTCTTTTGTAAATTATATCATCGATGAGGCATTTTACAACAAAATACCACATTGGACGTATTTAATGATAATTATAGTTGTAATAAAAGTAATTACTATATTTACGATATTCATTACAAGTTTTTGAACGATTTACGTATAAAAGAATAAATGAGTACTTAGTATGGTAATTTTTTTTTTTAAGTACACATGTCTAATTATAAGTGGATAACCTGTTGACCTGTACAACAGGTTTCACCAACTAATTTAATTTCATATATATTAATTAAAAAGTTGATGTATGACAAACATCAACACACTTTAGACTTCCCCTGTAATTACAATACGTACCATTTTAGTTTTTGATCATTAGCGAGGAAGATTTGAACTTTGATCTCATGGCTGCATTGTGGAATGTGGGGAAAATTAATAATAACTAGTCGACCTTTAGATTGAAATTTGACAAACTTACATCTTCACTCCCAATAATTTAGGCTCAATACTTGAATTGCATTTCAGTTGATGAAGAATGGTCAAGAGGTTTTAGGTAAGGTATAATATTGTTAAGTCAGAATGCATGCTTCTTCCGCTTTGCACATGGAAGCTGAAGCATGTAGGGCATGGCTTTTATTAGCTATCCACCAAAACATGACTGCTCTTGATTTTGAGAATGATTGCTTCCTTGTGGTTACTGCTCTACAGCATGATGTGGAAGATCGATCTGAAATTAGGGGCATTATGGATGATTGTAAGTCATATTTGACTTCTTTTCACTATTTTCAGATTAGCTGCATCTTTCGTGAAACAAAAGGTGCTGCAAATAGATTAGAGTATCTGGCTAGTTTTAATTATCTTTAAGATGTTTGGTTAGATGAGTCTCCTGTTATTATTTGAGATGTACTCTACGAGGACAAATACTGATGCTCGAGGTCAAGGTGTTATGTCCCCCTCGACGCATTGTAATTATTCTAATATAATAAGTCAGGCGTGGGGATGAGCCTCCCAGCTTGGCTGGATTCCAAACCTCTTTCTTTTAAAAAATAAAAATAAAAATAAAAATAAAAATAAAAATAAAAATAAAAATAAAAATAAAAATAAAAATAAAAATAAAAACCTTTGTAGGGAGGAATTAATCTGTACTGTTTACACACTAGGGTCTTAAGCCTTTCATGTTAATTTGTAGGAGTACTTACCCTCTAAGGCTATAATCTGTACATATATTCGGTCACTGCCAGTCTGCCACGTGTCTGGGTTTAGGTTTAGGGTTTTGATCAAATCTCGTAGATACAATATCTCTCCCTTCTTTATGAAACATATACAATAATAAATATCACAGATGTGATTGCAACAAGGAATCATATAATACTGAATTGCTTATTAATCAAACAAACTAAAGGCGGAAAAGAAGAAGATCTTGTGCCCTGAATTTTGAATGGAAAAGAAGATATTGTATACCAAACTCTGGTAGCTAATCTGTTGAGGGTTTTCTAGCTTTGATGAGATGCCACAAAGCTGGACAGCTTGAATGCACTGCTCAGTAGCTAGCTGCTTTCTCAGAAACCTCCCAGCTATTGTAATTAAACAGCCGATGCTTATCCCAAAAGAACCAAAAGAACTACGTAAATTAAGAGAAAGCTGAAAGCTATCACTCTGCAAACACAAAAGGCTTGCTTTTGAATTTTTCCTTTGCTTAAATATATCTGATATATATCTTCCTACAATCTTCTTCGTTTTCTTGTAAGGGAATTACTTAGCTAGGTACAGAGCATGCGGTGCCACTTTATTTAACTTCCAAATATTTTTTGGTGCCTAATTATGCCATTCAAATTTCAAACACCATTGAATGCACTACTATATATATATATATATATTAATATATATATGCATGTAGCAGTTAATGTCAACTATATTCTGCGTAAGTCTTAGTTTTGGTTCTCAATATCTAATATAGTGGCATTAATTTACTTGGTCTGATTGATCAATCAATTCTATGGTTTAGTATTACTTTGCATGGTTGTCAAATTAAACAACACAGAAATGAGAAGCAGATACATTCAGACATAGAATTAGACCGAATTGGCAGATTCAAATCCTAACAGCTAGAAACTAATGTGTGAACAAGGCTTCGAAATATGTAAGCTATTAGCATTAAAAACTTTAAAGTGTTTGGAAATGAGCAAAAACAGTGTATAGCTAACATTAGCTATCAAGAAGATAAATAAGACTTCATCTTTTGGTTCCTTAACTGGGTTTATGCAGCATGTTCTGATCTACTTTAACTTCAGTAATTTGTATTTTTAAGGGTCATATACATATTATTTTTTAAGAGATTCTTTAGAATTAGAAGTATTTGCAATATCTAGTTTCCCGTAGGCATTATTTTATAAGAGTTAGAGAGCATCTTTTGGGTGATAAATAAAGAAAACCGGTAAGAACAAAAGAAAAAGTTGGGTACTGTACCACCAAAGAGAACTCTGAGTCAATTCAAAAGCAGAGGACAATAACACTGATGCTTCTCTTTCACAACCATCAGATCATTGAATCCCAGCCGTCCATGTAAATTTGAACCTTCAGCGATCTTAGCTAGCTGGACTCCCATATGTTAAGATCTAGTGGTTTCCCTTGCACTATAAATAGGCACAGATATTCCACTCCATTGCGTCGTACTACAGGCTTATCAACCTTTCTTGTTAACAAAACCAGCCAACAAAACTAGCTAGGGAAATTAAAGCAGAAGTTCATCATGGGAAAGACGTCGTTGTTCTCCTTCTGCAACATGTTCAAGGCCTGCTTTTCTGGTGGAAGCCGGGACGACACTTACTCTGATGATGGCGGTGTTTATAGAAGAAGAATATGTCCGAGCGATGAGGACAGAGGCGGTTGGACTGCTGAGCCTGGGATCGACCGCAAGGCCACTGCTTTCATTGCAAGGTTCTACGAGAGTCACGTTTCGGATGCTGAGTACCATGCTGTTTGATCAATCAGTTAAGCTAGAGATTAATGTAGTACTCTTAATTTGATTGATCAGAGCAGCTGGTTAATTGTACTTTCCATTATTTTTTGTCATGCTTCCTTCCTTCAGCCCCTTCTTCTTCTTCTTCTTCTTCGATCTCCTGTAATTTTCTTGGAAGTGTGCAGTAATCTGTGAGTTAATTACAATAATGCAGACAATAAAACGTGGAGAACAGTTTTCTCCTTTTACGTACTTCCTTTTGCTGTTGTTGGTTTTCTTTCTGTTAAATCTTTATATCAAACAGTGATCAATCAAAACTTCAAAGTTATTGGGGTCGTCTTGGGTAACTTGGTGTTTGCTATACCCTTATTTTTTTATTTTTTTTACTTTTAGTAAATTAATATAGTGGAAACCTACTGAACTGGTCAACAGGTTACTCAATTAAATATCGACATGTGTCATTTTAAAAAATAAAATTTACCATATTAACAACACACTCTTTCTTGATATGTAACATTGTTAAAAATCATGTAACAACTATTGTCAAAATAATAAATTACACATAGTTGAACTACAATTACGACTTATGACAACAATTGTTGTGGTTATTGTAATTAAGTAGTCAAAGATGTAAATATCATATTTGGACAACTTTTGTCAAATTTAGAACTTTGATTATCAAGTGGAGAAGCTCCTTACAATACTGAGTTGTTACATATCTTTTGGTCTAATTTTAATTTTACCATTTTCACAACACAAATGTTGTAGGAATTGTAAAATTGTTGGTAATCTTGTAAATGGTATAGTTTTTGAAGTAATTACTACAATCAGAACAAAAGTTATCGCTTTTACACCAAATAGTTGCGAGTTATGGTAAAATATGTAGTCATTGAGTAATTATTCCATTAATGATAAAAATATAAAGATTTACCACTTTGACAACAAATTTGTTGTTACACTTGTTAAATTGTCCATAAATTAGTACATTAGTTTAGGTTGAATAATTACTATAAATAGGACAAAAGTTACCGCTTTTACATCAATTATTGTGATTGTGGTAAAATGTGTAGTCATTGTAGTAATAATTTCATTAATGATAAAAACATAAAGATTTACCACTCTGACAACAAATTTGTTGTCATACTTGTTAAATTGTCTATAAATTAGTAGATTATTTTAGGTGGAGTAATTACTACAAATAGAACAAAAATTACCGCTTTTACATCAAGTGTTGTGGGTTGTGATAAAATGTGTAGTCATTGTAGTAATAATTTCACTAATGATAAAAACATAAAGATTCATACATGTTCTATTTTATATAATATTTACCACTTTGAGGACTCGTGTAACCACTTTGAGGACACATGTGGTAATTAGAAAAAAAAATCCGCATTTAAGTAAATAAAGTCTTCGTTAGAGAAAAGTATGTTCTCATTTGAGTAATTAAGTCCTAAAAGTGGTAATTGTAATAGGTTCTCATTAGAGTAAAGTAGATTCTTAGAGCATCTCCAACAGAGTAGCTAAATTTAATTTTTAGCTATATTTAACTATTTTTGAAGCAAAATTCAGCTCCAACAGACTAGCTATAGCTTAGCTATATTTAACTTTAGCTAAATTGGCTAGCTATATTTAGCTAGAGAATCCTACATAGCTAAAGCAAAAGTTATATTTCTCTCTCATCTTTTGTCCACATGTCAGTTTACCATTCGATAAAACATAATATATCACTTACAAATAGCTATCATTGATGGAGCAACATTGTTAAATCAATAGCTATAATTCACAAGTTTAGCTAAATTTAACTAAAAAATAAATTCTACTGTTGGAGATGCTCTTAATTGAGTAAATAAGTCCTAAAGTACGTTCTCATTTGACTACATTTAAAACAAATATTATTTATTTTTACACTAATTGTTGTCATTGTCGTAAAATGCATGTAAAAAGAATTATATTTGGTTAAGGAAACTACTAATGATATAATTAATTGGTAATAAAGATTGCTTAACTAATACTAATTTTGCGAACTTAGGTTAGAAGGTTTTTGTTTTTAATAAGGAAAAAACGTAATTTTCAATTGTGTAATTGTCCATTAATAACAAGCATTAATTCACTAATAATAAAATTAATTAGTAATATAGACTATTTAACTAAAAGTAATTCGGTGAACCTAAGATAGAAGGTTCTTTTAATTTTTTTTTTAAAAAGGAAAAATCATAATTGTGAATTGTCAATTGATAATCAAACATTAATTTGCTTTATTGTTTTCACTATCTTTATTGTTTTCAATTCAATAAGTAGTTTGTGTTACCAAAAAAATTAGAAAGGCTAAGGGCTAAACAAGTTACCAATTTGTTAAATATTTTGAACCATTGGATATATTACTAATCCAATGGTCCAAAATATTTAACAAAATGAGGGTATGGCAAACACCAAGGTACCCAAGAATTCTCCCAAAGTTATTAATTGATCAAGTCATTAAACCTGCACATTTCACTGGAGCAATACATGCACTTACCAACTGAAACAAGTACTAATCAAACACTTGAGTAGACCATGCAAACATTCTTAATTTCTTGGTTAGATGAGTAGTCCGTTTATTCTTTCATCTTTCTCAATAAAACTGCATCAAATGAATCGGTGATCGAAAGTTCGTAACAATTGAGAATCAATCTAGAACGACCAACTTTAGTAAACTTCTATAACTTAAGCCATACCGTAAATCAGCACAGATAATTGATGGACTAAAGTCCCACTTAAAAGATGTACTACATCGATATAAAATATACATAACCTTGTTGTCTTTTTTCCTTTTACTCCTTTTGGTTGTAAAATCCCCACTTATATACATATATCCCTTTTTGTCTTTCTTTTTGAGTTTGATGCTCCATTTTCATATTCTCAAAGTTAAAGCCACACGAATAGTTAACCAACTAATGCAGAAAAAGCGGCTGGAACACACTTAACACACTTACATGCTCTATGTTTTTGAGTTTATGCAGTTTCCAGCTGCTACATTAATGATGTCAATCTGCCATTTTATAGAGGGGGATGGAGATGCCTATATAGAGTGTTAATTTGGCTAGTCCAAATAATATAGGATCCTCTTTAGTGCTTGTAACTAATATGGGGTTCACAGCCAAAATCAATTGACAATACTCTCAACCCGCCCCACACATGTAGCGAATTTTGAAGCCATACACATGGACAACTTATATTGGGTGACGTGTAGCCCATGTGTCAGCGAGGGATGCACACGTAGGATAACCCTCTCTGATACCATGATAAAGTAATATGGGGTTCACATCCAAAACCAATTGAAAATTGATGTAGTGGCCGAAAACCCTTATAAACTTATAGTCAAGGTCTCCATTTTCTTATGTATATGATCTATACTCTCAACAGTGCTTACATCCAAAGTGATGGCAAGTACAGTTACAGGTTAAGAGTTTTTGTTTAAAGTTTAGTATGTGTGTAATATTTTTATTACAAATACCAGAAAATTAATATGAGTCTAAAATGAAGCATATTCAAAAAAAAAAAAAAAAATGAAGCATATTAATACGTGAATGAAGCAACATCAGCAGAATTCAAGCTCATTTGTCTGTAGCTAAGACAAATCAATCAGAATCATCATTGTAAATGAAAAAGGCTGGCGCGCAATCACTTTCCTTTTCCCATAAGAGAATACCAAGGAAAAGCTAGAATTTTGTTCAGTAGGAAGTAAGTTCGTAACGATATATACCACACAGTCTACCCAGGATACCATTGAGGCATATTCCATATATCAATGGAAAATGTTGGGATGTTACAGATTTATTGAATGTGGCTTGATTTTCAAGAGGAGAGAGCCGTAATTTGTACTCATATCTGGCTTATAACTTTATATATCGCTATATAATTACTTGAAATAGTCAAGTGTATTACACAGTGTTTTCACATTTTTAGACTAACAGTGCTGCCAAACCCAGAAATTATCCACTTTGTTAAGTTACAGTGGCTACTTCCAATTGAAGAAAGAATAACAGTGCCCATGGTTTTCTGTCTTAAAGTTTTTTAATTAGAATGGCAAAGGAACCTAATGCTTATGGCCTCCAACTCATGGCTACTGAACCAAGCAAATAGACAAATTAAAAAGTAACACTAAACCCTAAACCCTAAAACAATATAAAATGCGCGCTGTTGTGAAGAACTAATATTGCTAAAGAAGCAACCCATTGCTAAAATTTACCGACTCTGTAAGGATTCCAAGTCGTTTCTGAGTTCTCTCTCTTTCCATTAAGTGAAACAATGCCAGGCTAAAAGTAAGTACCCTCTTTCTCTCTCACTTGGGTTCTGTTTCTTTTCTAACTCATTAATGAAGGTGAACCATATATCTAAATGTATATATGAATGGACATATCCGATCCCTTTTTGCAAGTCCCTTTTGGTGGTTTCTACTTCTACATGCACCATGCATCTTTAGACCAGTGATAGACTCGAACCCCCCAAGCTTTTGTAAATACCTTTCTACTCCACCATGCAACTAGTTCTTCGGAGCTTGTTGGAGTGTCAAACCAATTACTGTTGATTTATATGCACGAATGCAAGCCATCAAAGTAGAGAATCTTTACAACTAAGAATAAATTTTTCTTTTTTTTTAATTCTACAATTTAAAAATGTTTAATGAAATAATGTCTCAAATAGTACGTTTACTCAGAATAACACATTTTATTTAGGCGGCACACTGACTGATTACAAATTTAAGGTGGCATGGGCTCTCTCTAGTAAAGACTTTATAACTACTTCTAAGTAAAGACTTTTCAATAAGGGTAAAGCTATGGTATGTTAACATTTCTCATACATCAATTATTTTTACCCCTCTAAGGACCCATGTTATCACTTTGAAGACTAATATTACTATTATCAGGACTCATATGGTAAACTAAGAAAATTTACTACTTTAAGGACTCATGTTACTACTTTGAGGACTAATATTACTATTTTGAGGACTTATGTGGTAACTAAGAAAATTTATCGCTTTAAGGACTCATGTTACTACTTTGAATACTAAAATTACTATTTTGAGAACTCATTTTACCATTTTTAAGGTAATTATATGCATGTCATACGTTAACACATTGTAAAATTTTCCTTTCAATAAATGGTTGGATGAATGTTCTAAATTTTTATTAATATTTTAATAATTACAACATGAATATCATCTAAACCTTTTATTTACAATCTTCACTTTATCCTTAGTTATATTAAGAGTTTTCTCTTAAACATTCACTCCAATCCGGAAGAGTCTTTTGCTTTAGCGATACAAAAATGGATCTAAAATATTGCTAACTAGAATAGGATTCCAACAGTAATTTTGTTAATTAAAAAGGTTATAATTTATATAATATCGAAGTGAGACCATGCACCTGCATGCATGAAACGCTACTAGGCCTTAATTCATGGTTCGCATTTCACACTTTCACAGGGATATGCTCTACCTAGTTTGGTTTATATTAGTTTAATTCTGTTGGGGTTCTAAATCCCAGACAATTCAGTCTATACTCTACAATTAAGCTGTGATTAATCGATAAGGCCAGATCAATTACTGAGAACCATTAATTAGTTAATCTGGAGAGTAGCATGCCAAAGATTCTTCAATAGTTTAAACAATGAGGCTTCAAACTTCTAAGTTTGAACGTTTGAACAGAATCCAGTCCACAGCTTTTTACTACTAGTCTAGTCTAGTCGTGCAAGTTATTATTCCATAATTCAAACCTGTTAAACTTTGAAATTATTTTGGATAAACACCAAGAATAGAAAACTAAACAGCAACACCAAAATCCACAGCACGTCTTTTAAGTCATGTTAGGCCTAACTTATTTGAGTAATTATCGGATCCTTTGACTATTGAAGACACACCATATAGATAGTTGGAAAAGTTAACAAGCCAACTGAGCAAGACCTATGCTACTTGGTTAGCCAAAAAACCTCCAGAAAATAGGGAACTCCAAGTGGTTTCCAGGGTCCAATTATGATCCCCCAAAATTCTTTAATTTACAGTTATTGGTGTTTAATTTCTTCTTCAATCGTCCTTCCAATTATTGGCGTTTAATTTCTTCTTCAATAGTCCTTCTTAAGATTACACATGCATGATTCTGTGACTACATGTCTATATAGAGCTAATAAAACAATTAATATTAGAGAAGTTTATAGTCTATGCTACCCATATTTTTTAATGATATTTTTATAAAATTATTAGTCATGTGTGTGTAGGGCACTTCGGATTTAGGGATAGGGCATTAGACTAATTTTAAAATCATATTTTAGCATCTCAATCATTTAGTTTTTAGGTCCTAATGTGCAGATCACTTCTGTAATATTTTCGCAAAATTGATTATCGTTAAGGCATTCAAAACTGCTATTTTAAATTATAAGTATGAACGGTTCAGGTTTGACAGATTTGGTTCATCCATTGATTTAATCTAGTTTGATATCTTCACGATCACCGATTTAGCTGAAAATTTGCAGAAATGATCTACACATTAGGACCTAATTAAAAACTTAACGGTTGAGATGCCGAAATATAATCGGAAAGTTTTGTCTAATGCCTATCCCTAGAAAGGAGCAAAAAAAAAGGATCTTTTAGGTCTCGTTTGGTTTGTAGAAAGAAAAGTAATTCCTTCATCTTTCCCATGGAAGGGAAATGAAATTTCCGAAGAAATTTCCATTCCGATGTTTAGTAACATAAAGAAAGTTATCCGGAAAGTTGTTAAAAATTTGTAATTAATCAATAAAATAATGTGTTCTGAGTAATAAATGCGAGGAAAGAATAAGAGAAAGTGATTCCTTTAGAGTATGGAAGGAACCATTTTCCCTTCTATTTGCCTTTGCTTCATGAAAGAATTTCCTTTCCTTTTCCATACCAAACGCAGGAAAGGAACAACTTTCCTTTCCTGATGCTTACTTTCAACGAACCAAACGAGGCCTTAGTGGAAGGGCATATATATATTAGGGCCCTTCTGGTGAGGGATCCCTTTTTTTGGTCTTTTCTAGGGATAGGGCATTAGACCAACTTTTCGATCATATTTTAGCATCTCAACCGTTCAGCTTTTAGGTCCTATGTGTAGATCACTTCTCCAAATTTTCAACCAAATTGATTATCGTTAAGGCATTCAAAACGATGACTTAAGATTATAAGTATGAATTGTTCAAGTTTGACAGATTTGGTTCATTTATTGATTTATTCTAGTTTGATACCTTAACGATCACCGATTTGACTGAAAATTTGCATAAATGATCTACGCATTAGGACCTAAAAACTGAACGGTTGAGATGCCGAAATGTGATCGAAAAGTTGGTTATATATATATATATATTGCCGAAATGTGATCGAAAAGTTGGTTATATATATATATATATTGCCGAAATGTGATCGAAAAGTTGGTTATATATATATACACACACACACAAGACCCTTCTAGTGAGGGATCCGTTTTTTTGGTATTTTCTAGGGATAGGGCATTTGACCAACTTTTCAATCATATTTTTGCATCTCAACCGTTTAGTTTTTAGGTCATAATCCGTAGATCCCATTTCTGCAAATTTTCAGCCAAATTGATTATAGTTAAGGCATTCAAAATGGAGATTTAAGATTATTAGTATGAACGGTTCAAGTTTGACAGATTTGGTTCGTCCATTGATTTAATCTAGTTTGATACCTTAACGATCACCGATTTGGCTGAAAATTTGCAGAAATGATCTACACATTATGACCTAAAAACTAAACGGTTGAGATGACGAAATGTGATTGAAAAGTTGGTCTAATGCTCTATCCCTAGAAACACCAAAAAAATGGATCCCTTAGTGGAAGGGCCCTATATATATATATATATATATATATATATATGAGAAAGAGAGAGAGAGAGAGACACACACACACAGAGGCGTTCCAAAGAGGACGTCCGCACTTTCGCTAAAGTGCGGACGTTGACGCTGCAGCTCTGCTCAGGCCACAATGGAGCGGCGCCGCTTGCCGGACTGAGGCCAAGGGTCGGACTGACCAGTCTGCAGTCGGGTGAAGTCACAGGCGACGAGGTTACAACGTTGCCCAGAAACTTGTAGTTGCAAGTCAGGTCGCTGCCCAGAAACCTGCAACCTCAATCTCCTCCGACCTCAATCGCTGCCCAGAATGGTCTGGGATGCCTCCAGCCTCTGTCAGACAAGCCCCGAGCCGCCGTCGCCACCTGAAACGTCATAGAACCATCGACGTCCGCACTTTAGTGAAGTGCGCACGTCTGCTTCAAAACCCGCCAGCATATATTATATATATAAGAGATTCGAGAGAGATTGTAGAGAGAATTGGGGTGTCTGTTCTTGATAATAGGAGCCCTATATATAGAGATTACAAAGTACATAATCTTGAAGTGCAAGGATTCCTATTCTAACTTGAATTGGGAATTCTCTCCTATTACAACTATAGAAAGTAGATTTAGTTTGACAAACCATATTAAAGTTAACATTCTTCAACACTCCCCCTTGTGCAACTCAAACTTGGTGATGACGCTTCAAAAGTTGCCTCATTGAAAACCTTAATGCGGGACAAAAACAACCTCGAGGAGGAGAAAAGAGTACAATATGTCCTTCATTCTTGGAGATCAAAACATGTAGACATCATACATCTCCCTGATGTCGACATCTCCCACTGATTGCTACAATCATGGGAGTTCGGATAATTTCTGCAATCCAATACTTTGCACATGTTTCTCGAAGGTGGATTTAGGTAACGACTTAGTGAATAAGTTCGCTACGTTATCCTCTTATCGGATTTGATTCACTTCAATCTTTAGAAGTGTTTGTTGTTGCTGATTATAAAAGAACTTAGGCGATATATGCTTGGTGTTGTCGCCCTTGATGAATCATAACTTCATTTCCTCAATACAAGCTACATTATCCTCATAAATGCACAAGTTCCTCAAATATGTCTAATTATGGACCTTAACCATATGCATTCATGCATAGCCTCATGTAGAGCAATAATCTCTGCATGATTGGAGGAAGTAGCAACAAGGGTCTATTTTGTAGACCTTCAAGATATCACAGTGCTTCCGATGGTAAACACATAACTAGTTTGGTAGCGACCTTTGTGAGGGTCAGAGAGGTACCCTGCATCAGCAAAACCCATCAAAACAAAACATCACCATCGTTTTGATGCAGGGAGGGAGGATGCCAGCTGCGACGGTACCGTGTACCCCAGTCTCCAGCCGGTGGCGTTCGATTCCATTCTTTTCTCTCAGCAGAGATAGAACAATCTCATGTCTATCGTACCTTTTAAGTATCGAAAGATTGTCTTTACACCAGTCCAATGGCGTCACGTTGGTGCAAGGCTACGTCTAGCCAACAAGTTCATTACAAATGAGGTGTTTGGTCTTGTATTATGTTAAGTACAATAATGCACCTATTGCACTTAGGTAGGGCACTTCTGCCACTAAAACATCTTCGTCATCATTCCTAGGACAAAGCGGATCCCTTTTAGGGTCAAGACTACGGACGACCATAGGAGTGCTTCTTGATTTTATCAAAATGCCTAACCATTTATTGACACGGTATACAAGTTCTAAATATAGACAAAACCGTGTTCTCCCAAAGTCCTTCATCTCAAACTTGGATTTCAGGTGTTCAGCAGTTTCCCTTAACTCATCAAGGGTTCCAATTATGTTCATCAACATAAACTGCAACTATTGCAAATCCAAAACTTGTCATGGAAATGTGCGGGCATAGTGCATCATATCCCTTCCCAATCAAGTAGTCACTCTAGTGAACGTTGTATTCTCATTGTAAACGCGCTTCGTGGTCTAGAACCACTTGGTTTGAGTAAATGAAGTCCATCAGAGACCTTCATGTATATTTTCGTATCTAGATCCCCATAAAGATACGTAATGATCACTTTTGTAAGCTGCAAGTTCAATTATTTGAAAACTGCCAAAATGAAAAGGTAGTGGAGTGCAATGACACCCATTAGGGGAGAATATGTTTCCTCGTAGTCGATTACAGGGCGTTGTGAGAAGTCTTGTGCCATGAGGTGAGTCTATTATCTCTTTTTTCTCATCACGCTTTCTAATGAAGACCTATTTATGTCAACAGGTTTATGTTAAGAGGTGTTAGCATCTCAGACCCAAAATCCTTCCTCTTTATTAGTGAATCCAATTCAATCTGGATCGCATATTTCCATTTAGGCCTATTTTTTTATACATTGACATTCTTCAACAGAGTAAGGTTCAATGTCATTGGTCTCAATAATCCCACATCCTCATGTACATTAGTGTAGTTTGTAGAGATCTCTATATTAGCAGGAATTGGTTCTAATATTGAGGCGTCCCCCAATGATGTCTCTTGAACATAACCACAATCTAGAATATTCTCATGAGACGAATTTTGAGTATCAATGATCAATAGATCAAGTTGTGCCAAACTCGCTCTCTTCCTAGGGCGAGAATCCATCGAACCTATAGGTCTTCTATGCTCTCTAGCGGGTCAATAGATCAAGTTGTGCCAAACTCGCTTTCTTCCTAAGAAGAGAATCTATCGAACCTATGGGGTCTCCTTCGCTCTCTAGAAGAACCCATGTTTGTGACACCATTATGCCACAAGCACCTTGTGGCGTCATCATGCCACCATCCATAGCGGTGGCTCCATGCCCAGCTCTTCTAGATGTCACCATGTCCTTTTGAGGGGACATCAATCCTTGCAGTCATATTTGTAGCAGGTATATGTGATCTCGTCACTTTTAGGGGATCAAGATGAGACATAGTGGGGACATACCACAACAATTCATGTTGTTCCTGTTGAACGTTGGTGTTCTAATATCCCCCTAACGACGGGAAGACTGTTTCATCAAAGTGATAATCCGCAAATGTAGCGATAAAGAGATCTTCTGTAAAGAGTTCTACATAGCAGACTTATAGTTGGAGATTTATATATATCCAACACAAATATATATGCATTCGTTGCTAAGGATGTTGTCATGCTTTTCAGCGACATTCATAGCTCCAATGAGCTTATGAAAACTTGTGATTCGTCTTGCAGTAACATCAATTCAATAGTTCTTAGCAACCATCAATGTAGAGACGGGGACGGTAGAGAGAGTCTTCTCAATCAACATCGCATTTGTGATCTCTTTACCACATAATTCCATTAAGGATTTAATGCAAAGTGCTTCCGAGTTGTAGTCAAGAACTGACTTGAAATCACAGAAGCAGAGGCTATGCCATCTCACTTCTAGGTCAGGAAGCAGGGAGTCACGAACGTTGCCAAATCTTTCATCGAGTGAGACCCACAACCTTCTGGGGTCTTCTTCATTTATACACTCGTACTGGAGCGGATCATCCATATGACGAGTCATTAGGATGATGGCTTTCGCCTTATTTGCCTCTAAGGCTGCTCTATTGGCTTCCAAAGCTTGAGTTTGCTCAACAGTTAGCACGTCCTGGCTAGGCTCGAGAATTATATATAGGATTCCATCGGCCTTAAGATGCTGGCGGACATCACGAACCCACCTGTGATATCCAGAGCCAGTTGTTCCCAATGGAGCAAAGTACAATTTGTTCAGGTTACTCATCCTGAAAGAGAACAAGAAATTAGGGCTAGTTTTGGAGCGTAAAAGGCTACCACGAAAACAAATAAAATTTCTGAGCGTAGTCGCTTCCAAGAAATTAGGAATTTCCGAGCGTAGTCGCTTCCAAGAAATTCTTTTCCAAGAGGGGTTGGATTTGATCGAAACAATGATGTTTGCGGTCAATCATTTTATCTCAACAAACTCTAAGTTTGGAGAACTCTACAAGCTCCAAGCTTGGAGTGTGCACAAACCCCTATAGTTTGGCTTAATTTGGTCTCTCCTATGATGAAGAAAGGGGGGGTAGAAGAAGGGAGGTTGCAAGTCTCCGAGAAAAAGAAGAGAAATTGAATAAAAACTAAAAAAAGGGGAACTTTTAGTAAAAAAATACCTTGAAATAGGTGGCCGGAAAAAGTTGCCTTAAAAATGGTCAGAAAAGTGCCCGGAAAAGTCTCCAGAAAGTTTACCGGAATCGGTCAACCAGCTTTGACTGGCGTTGACCGGTGCTGACAGTCGCTAACGTGGCAGTAAGGTTCGTGTTGACATGGCAGTAGGGTCCTGAAGCTGACACGGCAGTGGGTCCCTGGGTGCTGACGTGGCATTGGGGTCTGATGATGATGTGGCAGTGGGTCCTGGAAGCTGACATGGCGGTGGGCCTGCGTCAGTGGGCTTTTGGGCTTCCTTCTTTTCCTCTTTTTTCTTTCTTTCTTTTCTGTTGGTTTTCTATAGAAGATTTAGTCGACCGGTTCACCCACTTTTAGGCCTGTTTTTGTGCTTTTTCTTCCTGTTCCTGAATCTTTAGCTTGATAGGCTTCTACTATCAAAATTTGGTGGAAATTGGAGGTCCGGAAGATGTTGAACGGGTGGAATATTTGCTGCGAGTTGTATGGAGCTTCCGGTGGCCGGTTCGGTAGGTTTCTGGCCGGTTCTTGTGGTGGGGCTGCAGGTTCTGGACTCCTGGGATCGAGTTCTTGAAGGTGCAAGGTGGAGGCAGAAAAGGCTTCAAGGTTTTGTATTCAGATTCAAGGTTTTTAGCTTCTTGAATCAGGGTTTTGCTATTTGTTTCAGGGTTAAGGCTTCGTGCTGATAACGTGTTTAAGGAAAACTGAATTAGGAGAGAATTAAGTCGTACTTTCATTATAATAAGGATCTCTTTATATAGAGGATTACAAGCATAGAGATAGAGTTGTACATGGAAACATAATCGTACATTGATTGGATATCTCCTAAGATTCTCCGAAAATATCTCTAATATAAACCCTATTTCAACTAGAGCAAGTAACCTCGAGTTTGGGCCAGACACATATTCTGGATTTACTTGAACAATTATATATATATATATATATATATTTTAATTATGTTTAAAAATCAAGGCGTGATAGGTATGTCCAAGACATTAAATAAAAGAATTGACACTTTATTAATAGCCAATGATTACATCAAAGTTTCTTGACCAAGATCTAATCCAAAACAATAAAATCAAATTTAGACAAATAGTAATTACTCAATCCTTTCGGTAACTCCAATTAAACATGACCAGGAAATTAAGAAGAGATATCGGTGGAGCAAAGCTCGCTTAAATACCACTTATCTCAACTAGTTTCCTAGACATCATACTTAATTGGATGAGCCTAGTTGTGAAAGAGTTAAAACAATTGTCATTTATTGATTTAAGGCACAATTGCCATTACATAATTCTTGGAAAAATAAAGGCTACACTAATTAAAATCTGCAGTATTTGATCTTCATCGCCAGATTTAAAGTCTTCTTTAACTCGATGAATTTATCACCGTTGATCAAATAATTCATAAAACACCATGAAGAGGATATTCTCTTGATTGAGGTGTATTGACATAATTTATATGGTCCTTAGGACCAATGGCGTTGGAATAGTATTACCATGACCAGAAGTGGCGCCATAGTGTCCAACCCATGTACCGTCAATGTCATGACTCCTGTGGTCATGCATTTGCCAACTTTGGCGATTACCTTCTTGAGCATATTGATCATATGAATCATATCGTCCATGGCGGCTTCTTCGATATAGCTATCAAACGATGCTCATGGTAGCCAACTCGAGGCCTACCATATACTCTATTCACAAATTCATGGTTGTGCCTTTCAACACATGTCATATCTCCAATTAGCTGATGAAAATTTGTGACATGTCCTTTGTTGATTAAGGTTCGAAAGAAGTCAAAGAACCTTAATTTAGTGACGGAGAAGGTAGTTAGGGTTTTCTCAATCAATTTTTCTTCTGTGATAGTTCTTCCATAGGCATGCATCAATGACTTGATGCAGAGATCGAGCTTCCAAACAATATTCCATAACTCTGTCAAAGTTAGAGAAGCAGAGATTATTCCATCATGCTTCTAAGTTCGAAAGATTGTGAATGTTGCTAAAGCATTCACGAAGTGCTACTCAAAAAGTTTTCTACCACTATCTTCATTCATGTACTCAAAATGGAGTGTCATATCCATGTGGCGTTTCATCAGGGCAAGTGCTATGGAATTATTTATCCCAGCTTGAGGGTCTAGAGTGGCGGTTCCTTTAGAATAGTGTTCTTGGATTGTAGGCAATACGGTGAAGCTCAATATTATGAGCGCACATGAAATATCCAGAGCCGGCCCTGAGATTTTCGGGGCTCTAGGCGAACTAAAAAAGTGGGGCTCCCTGAAATTTTTTGAGTGTTTTAGCTTGAAGCTTAGCTTCTACATCTCTCCTTTGTGTGAGGCTTAATCAGGCGATGAGATACGAGTCCATCACTGTATGCAAAGCATCTAATTTTTTTCAATACAGGAAAGGCTTGTGCAAATCATTTGTTGATAACTCAAGGTAGATCGAGTGTATGAAAGAAAGTCCCAGAAAGAATGAAAAACAAAATCAGAATCAACTCATAAAGGCACCAATCCATCTAGCCAAGATTCAATTACAAAAACAAAAGTGATCAAAAAGAGAAACACAACTAACCCAGTAAGGACAAACCCAGCAATCCAAGATTAAGATTTAAATAAAGCAATTTCAGTTAAAAAATCATGATGAACCAAAGGCATGGATTCAGGAAAATATATTTACAAAATTTGCATAGATAGATCGATAATAAGAACTTGAAGAGTTTCTTTCATATGTTCATCCTTTTTAGTCAAAGAGAAATTTATAAATTTAAACTAAATCCATTGTTCCTCTCATTTAAAAAAAAAAAAAAGTATTGTTGATTTGAAAAAAAATGTCTTGTTGCTTAGAATTGAGATTCTCCGATTCTGGAGATGGGAGACGGGAGACGGGAGACTTGAGATAGAACAAAAGTCGTGTAGAGTCAGAAGCACGACAGTAGTGAGTCTCTCCAAACATTTTTTTTTTTTTTTACATATATATAAAAGGAGATGTAAATTTTTTGGGGCTCATGAAATTGGGGGCCTTAAGCCCGCGCCTATCGGGCCTATGCCCACGGTCGACTCTGGAAATATCCTGTGCCCGTAGAATCCAATGGAATAAAATCGAGTTCGTTCCAGTTTGAAATAGATGAAGGTATCAATTGAAGCTCAGAGATCTAGTTTTATCATAATCAATGCATATACGCATGATGTTCTAGAATTTTTTAATCATTAGATCTACATTTTTCACCGAATTTAACGTTCCAAACATACAAATGATCACATACTCAACTGTTATGGAACATGGTAAAATTTTCTTGAAGAATATTCCCACTATATAGCCAAATTCTGGGGGACACTGTTCGTGGCTTTAAGAGACAGACAAACAGAAATGTGTGGAGCAGCTTAGAGCCACAGAGTCTGATAGCCGAAAAGTTAAGGCAATGAACCAACTATAAAATAATACTGTTGTTTTAGACAAACAAAAAATGGGTCGATACCGGGTTTGGCTTGGGTTGCATTCGGGTACTGGTTTGGTTGTACGTATAATTATTCATCTGCAGTCCAACAAGATGCCAAACTCCAATCTCCCACTGAATCTGATGGATCACCGCAAATCTCATTCACCACTCATTATCACCATAATTTTGGTGTGTTTTTATTCAATTATTAAGTGGGTCATCTCTTGTGCTCTTATCGGAAGAAAGACCAAGCAAAAAAGGACAGAAGTTTAAACCAGAAGGAAACACAAATTTAAAGAAAAAGGCCAAGAAAGTGGAAACTAAAATGAATAGACATGCCCATGCCAGGATTTTATAAACCGAACCATACATTATGGTGTCTGTTCCGAGTGCGTTGGCTATTACTTTTGTTTTGAAGGTTTAAGAAACTAATGATTACTTTGTATGTATCCTGAGGTTCTTTCGAATACTATCATTTCCTACTCTTCTTCTAAAGTAATAAATAGGGCCTTCCAAGTACATAAAATGGTATTATTAATTCGATTGGACCGATTTAATCTAATTTTATGTAATTCAATAAATCGAGCAATAGAGTGTTTCTCTGCTTTGGGATGAATAATGAGCTAGTTGTGGTTTTCTCCTATTTTTATTAGGTCTATTGCTGCATTATTTTTTTCTATCACATTGCCAGTGCTATTATACATGTACGGTTGGATCTTCAATAATTTACTTCTTTATCAGAATTTTTTTAAATAAAAAAAAGGTTCTGAAAACAGAAAAACCGACCATAAATTGATGAGTGCCCAAACATGCAGTCTGTCTACATGTGAAAAATATCCACCACCATCCTTGTTAGTTATTATTTAATCATAGATCAAAGATCCATTTATCTGAACTATTCAATCATTTATCTCATACAAACTGCCATTGAGCATGTGGGTTGGAATAATACACAAGCTAAATTAACTAATGAGTTAACTTAAAATTAAAGAAAAGAGGAGAAGAGGATAAGCTAGGAATAAGATAGAAGGGGGATGCATTTCACATTTCACTGCATGAACTCTACATTATAAGAAGTGTTCAGACCATGTCAGACATAACAGAGCATTTTGAGTTTCTATAACAATATTTTTTAATCTTTAGGGTTTGCTAAGAGTCCAATGAAGGTAAGGTAAACCTTGACTTGGTTTTATAATCTTCTCTTTCTTACATTGTTGGCAACATGACCGTCTCGTTTTGCAAGAAAAGAACACATTTTGCAAAGAAGATATATCATGTGCATGTTAATGGCATTACTAATTTAATGCTGCCTTGAGAATTGGAGACTACAAGTTGCATGATAACATTATAAACTAACCGAAAAATTGAAGCGAAATTCGGAGAATATGATGTTCTAAGTTATTTAATCATTGAATGATTATATTTAATATTCTTTTTTAACATGAGTATAAGTAAAAGGCATTAAATTCAATGGAAAAAAAAAAGTAAATGTAATTATTTTTTAAAAATCGGTTTGTGTGAACATGCAAGTAAGGCTGTCAATTCCGACACGACCCGATAACACGACTCGAAACCCGCACGAAATAAAACGAGTTGAACCCGCACGATTAAAAAGCGGGTCGGGCACGGGTCAACCCGCCAACACGAAGTGAACCCGTATAACCCAATTATGCTGTACTTCTTCTTGAAATTTGGGATGTTGGGAGTATTTGATCATAAGATTAAACAATTTGAAATATTTTGCTTTATAATTATTGGATTTAATTATTTATGAATTATATATAATTATTTATATTCTTTGTCTTGTAGAGTTTTTAGCGAATTTAATCAATTTATGCATTTTTTTAGTTAAATGTGTCGTATTGTTAACCTTTAAATGTGTCATTTTGTCTAACACTACACGACATATTTATTAAATGGGTTAAGCGGGTTGGAAACGGGTAACCCGTTTAATAAATAGGTTGGGTTTGGGTTTAAATTTTTGATACGATTATTAAATGGGTTGGGTTTGGGTTTGTCTCTTGCGACACGACAAATACCTTGACCCGACACGAACCCAACCCGACACGACCCATTGACAGCCCTACATGCAAGAGATAAAAGTTCTTATAGAGTAATTTTATACTAGGATTTTTTTTGTTTTGAATAAACTAGGATATTGTTATCTTCACTTAAATATTTAGTTATTATGTTTCATAAATTTCGGTTTGTCCAAACTTCACCTAAATTGAGGATATTTCAACTGTTTTGAGTTCCTAATCTGTCTTTTTTTTTTTTTTGAAAGAAATAGGTCAGCCCTTTCATTAGATTCAGCAAGCAATACAAAAACGAAACACCCCTATGAGGTCGACAGAAAGCAATTGTTCCTTAGAACCTCATGACACCCTATTCTAGAAGAATAAAATCCCAAAAAATCCCGAGTACACCCACCTTTTAGGAAGTCTACGCACTATTATTCTGACAAAAACCAGAAACCTCGAAGCAAAGGATGACATACCATCCTCCACGCATAAAAAACAACTAAGGCACTGATTTTTGCTACCTAAAAAGAAATTAAATTAAAATAGCAGTAGAAGGTGGCAGACCACCTTCCACATTATCCTCTCCATCAGGAGACCCAAAAAGGTCCAAGTTGGGTAAACCCTAGAGCCCAGCAAGCCAGTTTAGGAGAAACCCTAGCCTCCCCAATAACTTTGTCGTCGCCGTCATCCCAGCTGGCCCAGTAGGGCGAAATTGCTAAGGGCACCGCACGCACTTCATCACAGCCGTGCAAGCTGTCGCCGCCACCGTCGTGGGTCACAACCCCAAGGGGATCAGATTCCACCCAGCAACCGTCACCGCCTCCAGACAAAGTACCACCATCGAAGACCAGATACTTCGCCTGCATGAACCAGAGACAACCCCCACCGCCAACAGAAGCAATCTGGCCTCCGCGTCGGTCGCTACCACGACCATCAATCGACGAATCAAGAGCAGATCCATCATCACTATCAACCTGAAAATCCTCCAAGCTTTGATCGATCCCCTGAACTGGTCCGGCCAACCCCACTCCGTCAACACCACGACGCTGCAGCGAACCACCAGGGCCTACCAAAGCGATTGTACAATCCCTATCACCGTTGGAAGGCAGACGACCCCGATCCAAAACCCAGACGCGCCCATCCACCTTTGGCCAAACCAGAACCACGTCGTTAGAGTTCGGCCTCCGATCAGCCATCCAAACAGCAACACTACCCTCCCCAACAGTAACCACAGGGAGCCCATACCAAGGCGGCGCTCCGAGCAAGAAAGCAAAAGCAAAACCAAAAAAGAAACGATTAGCTACCAGATGAGCAGTAGCCATGACCATCAAGATCGTGGGATCCTGAGAATTTTGTCGAAGGGGGAAACCCAATGATAAACCCTATCAGAGCTAGGTCGCCGACGCTGGATAGATACAAATCAGTGTTGAGTTGAGAACTTGAGAGTGGTCCTTTAGTTTACATTTGTTTTGGCTTTTTTTTTTCCGATGAATAAAAGAAGGTTACCAACAAAAATCCCTAGCACAGCCACAACCCAGCTGTTCAAGGAGAAAATCAACAGTATGAGCTTCCTTTGCAGCTTGTTTTGGCTTTTCAGTTGCTAATCTGTCTTGACCTAGTTTCAACATGAATCTCTTATAATTGATTTGTCTAGTTGGGGTCTTCTTATAGAGGAAGTCGGAGAAATTATGAGCATCAATATAGATTTGAAATTGCTTCATACTTCACGTGAGGCAAACAGGATAGCTCATGTACGTACTTGCAAATTATACCTTGAACTAAAGTGAGAGTCCAACATGGTTCAAAAAACATGAGTCTCTCAAATTAATCTTTCAGTAATTCCATTATTTCCATCGATTTTTGTTAATATGCAACGCAGTACGCCCTATATCTTTGGTGAAGCATGTAAATGAAGTAACCAGTGTGTGTGTGTGTGTGGGGGGGGGGGGGTTTGGTGTTTGATTGAAACGTAAAGAAACAAGAACATTCAAACGTACTTAATGTTCAATTAAATTAAATTAGAACAAAATAAATATGGTGCGGCTATTGTCACCATACTATTTTATTTGTTCACTCTACGTACTTATTACACCCTACATTTTAATTTCAATTATTAAAATTACTTATTTAACCCATTTCTTTTTCCAAGAGTATCCTTATATGACATTATCCAATTAAAAAAATCTTTTTTTTTTTAAAGAAAAATCTCTTATTTAATTTATACCAATAAAAACACTAAAATATATTCAAGTTTTCTAAGTAATTTTTTTGTTTTGTTTCAATGTTTCTCTATTTTAATCTATGTCAAAAGATTAGTAAGTTAACAACTACGAGCAATGAAAAAAAAGATTAATTTTTTTCTTCGTGTTTTAAATTTTACTTTCACTATTCACAATGGGTATTGCAAAGATTTTGATGAAGTAAACATTAATAGTTTTGTGAATTGAATAACAAATTAACGATGAGGATGCAACAAAAAGATTAAAAAAATAGTAATAAATTCAAATTTGGGTGGAGAATATGAAGATTATTGTTATCCAATGAGGAATTAAGTAGTTTTTGTATTTAATTAATTGGTTATCTATTTATTTTTCTTACAAATTTGGATTTCAGAAAATCAGTGTACTTATTAGTCATTTTGTACTTGGGTAATATAGTCTTTCTATAATTCAAATGTTTGTAGGGTGAACTAAGAAAATAGTAGGGTGGCAATAGCCGCACCCAATAAATAACTAATTAAAATTTGGAGACCAAAATGCTAAAACTTTGGAGTATATTATATTACGTATCTTCAAAATGTGAATGCTTTGTTTTATCAACTCATGATTAAAATCAACGTTTCCCACAAATTCATGAAATTCATGTGTTATCTTCAATTTTATATCGAGTACAAGTTTTAATGCGGATCCATTAATCTATGGTAGCTCAATTTCTGCACAGACCATGGATGATTGGATTAGATTACTAGTTAGTTCTAAACAATACAATGCAAGTTGCAATATGGTTGGGTTTAGGGTATATGAACGTAAATATAACAGACACTGCTGCACTAGATTTGGCTGTCTCTCTCTCTCTCTGCCTTAGCACAACATGTGGGAATCACATACCCTATGAAATGGATAATTAGGCCTGTGGACATGTGGTCATGTTACTCATGTATTTCTTTTCTCCCATTAAGTAGAAGGAAGCTAGGGCAGGAATAATTTGCAGAAGCATTGGGTTGGGGGGGTCGTACTGAATGAATGAATGAATGAGTGGGAGTCAGGATTCACAATGTCCCTGGGGAAGAAGGGAACCAATGGGAGCTGGGAGTGTTAGGCTTGAGAGTGAAAATGCATGTGACAGACTGACAGGCCTTAAATGGATCAAAAGAAATAAGGCTATTGCAAACATGGATATAAGGCATTAATGCATCCAACAAGAACATTGGAAGGTGGTAGTGTAAGAGTAAAGGCTCGTATATATTATGTGATGACATCGTTAGTTTGGCTCCACTGTTATATCTGAGGATATTTTTTTCTTCATGGGTAAGATAAAGAAGTGAAAATGATACACACTTGCTCTTATATACATATCAATCTTCGTTTTTTTTACTCATAATCACATTATTCACGTATACTTTTCAAGAAAAACATAAAACAAACCAATCTCAGGTGTGAGATAAATAATTTAGTGTGAGTTTTCACATTTACACTTTCCAACCTATATCAAGTCACATAATCACATATCATCATTGTCATTGTTGAGTCAGTGAGCTCTAAATATCTACACTTTGATGAAATGCAAGTTCTCACACATCATCCAATTTAATTATCTAGGTCAAAGATATTAGGATCTTTTTAAAATCGGAATCTATTCACAATTTATTTCGAGTATAGCCCCTCTTCACCTATTGCTTTTACTGGAACTGCCACTTTGACTATGCAGCTTACTCCACCTTAAATAAAGTTTGCGTCTTACTCTTACCATTGACTATGATCCCAATTATTCTACCACCGACGAATAAGTAATGATTACAAATGTATGAAAAAAACGATATTGTGCTCACCTTACTATTAACTTGACATCGACTTTGTACTCACATTCAACACTAACTCACTATCAAGATGACACTACAGTAATCTATTTGGATTTCATTTCAAACGTTCTAAATACGTTTCCGTCCTTAACTTGTCAAAGCCACACAATTTGAACAAAACAGACCAAATATTGTCCACAATTAGGTGAAGGATGACTGTGATGATGAGATGGGGTACTCTCTGTCTCGGTGAAAAGGCAACGTTGTAACTTATGTGACGCTCATTGAAAGAGAAAGAAGAGTAAGATGGGCAATATATGTGATTATGCAAATCCCATAATATACGTCACATTCAGAAAAGTAAAGGGATTCACGTGTTGAGGGTCTCTCCCCTCTCCCTCCTTCCAACTCTAAGGCTTGTGGGAGCGTGCGCCATGTGCTTTGGTGCAGTCGGCGACCTTCAATGAAGATAAGAAAAAAAAAAAAAAAAAAAAAAAAGAGTGATTAACCGAGTGAGTGATGTTCCTCTATTCTAATCGTACCCCATCTCACGGATCTTGCCCCTTCTCTCTCTTCACCCTCCCACTATATATACAAATCCTCTGTATCGTCCTTTACAGCAAAAGCTGAACAAGGCTCAGAGAGAAAAGCTGTGAGGCTCTTCTGCAACACAAAACATTCATACAATACAATACAATACCAGTTCAAAAGCATCATCCTTATCCATGGCTTCTTGGAAGAAAACCATCACAACCCCATTCAGGAAAGCTTGCAAGGTCTTCAACCAGCAGCCAAGTACCAGAGACCAGAAGAAGTCTCAGCTTCAAGGTATAGATACATGTCTATCATCATATATATTGTATATCTTCATGGTAGATATATGTATATATGTATATATATATATAGATTCACTGAGTCATTGACTAATTGTATTCCATTGATATTATGTGGAACAGGGAATGAGAATAGTGTGACTGCTCTGCATGGTGAAGTGATGGCTTGTGGCTATGAAGATGTTCAGGTCATGTGGTCTATTCTGGACAAGTCCAACTCCTCAGCCTGCAACATCACTTCTTAACATAAATTGCAGCTAAGCTATTACCCAGTTTAGCCTAATATCTATCTAGCTACCCCAAAAAAGAAAATTACTCAAAAAAAAAAAAATCCACTTCAGCAATTGGGTGCCAATTGGGTCATCATGGTTTTGCTTGCATATCATACTGGTATGTGTGCAAATGTTACTTGTAGATAGTGATTTGTGTTGGGATGATGATCTAATTGTGCTTCAAAAAGTGTGGTGGCAAGAAGAAGAAACCCAATTGAGGAAAAGAGAGCACACAAAATTAGGGTTTTGTGAGGAGTGATTGCGAAATTTCCCCCATTGCCTGGAAGTTTTTTAGATTGTAATTGTCGAAAAATAGGGAATCCCTGTGATTAAATGAAAGATTACAGTGAGATTGTTAATGGAAATTTAGAAGGATTGTTTTAACTCATCTGCCCCTTTTTATTTTCTTGTTTCTCCTTATCTCCTTATCTCTCTCTCTCTTCTATCTGGTCCTCCAGTGATTTCTTTTACCACCATATTATTGGCTAGCAAACTAATACTATATATATCCCTCTGATGGTTTTAACCATATTCCATTGGAATGAACAGATGGAAAGCTTCTGTATTAACAGGGCAAATCAAACAAGGTCCTAATCTATAAACAAATCACAAAGCTCCCAACCACTTTTTAAAGCTGTTTAATGAACCTCCGACACATAACTTTCCTAATAAATATGATGTGCTTCATCTAGCTGCTAGAGAACCAATCATTCATAAGTTAGTCTAATTTATGAAAATTTCACATCAACTCACAATGACAAACATGTAAACATGGTACAAATTGCAGATTGTTTGAGTGGAGAGACATGTCTAAATGACTTATAAGGTTTGCAAGTTTTTCCTTTCATCCTTTCCTGCAATGTACCTCTTCTTCTTCTTTTCTTCCCTATACCCACTAAATTATATGAAAATCAAGATGCGCAACACTCTGCGATTCTTTTATGAGAACACATCAGTTTTGCAATTTAAATCCAATGAATCGACTTGCAAAGAGTAACCGTAGACAAGATACTACATTGTGTACCACATGATTACTACAGACTAGGTTTTACTTGTACACGTAGATCACACCTTTCGTCTCGAAGATTCAAATTCAATAGTACAAAGTTTATGCAAGTCCATGATGGTTTAATATGCTTTGATGCAGGATTGCAGGGGATTTTGAAGATCGGGTTTCTTTGAAGTTTTGGATAACAAGTATAGATGGTGGAGAGAATAATTAAAAGATTATGAAGATGAGTCATGTATGAAGAGATGAGTCATGAAGCCTTTTCACAAAACCATTTGTCATGCAATCGCACTATAACGAAACATTTTTTTAAAGCAAACAGCAGAGTACATCTATAACTTGTCCAAAGCAAATAATGGAGCTGGGATCTATTTATTAAAAGTACATGGAGTACAGAATACCGTCCTCCAAGTTGTGAAGTCACAACATTTGATCCCTTGTTGGAACCAATCACTCACAGTCGGTGCCTTTTTACGAGGTCACAGAAATTGACTCAAATTTGCAAAGATTTATTTATAGGTTCAATTTCATCAAAGCAAGGAAAACAGAGTTATGGGAAGGCTCCATGGCCCATATCCATGCATGATTAGGATTTGGATTGTCACCACCTTCAACACTGGTCCAGACTATCAATGATGTCTTATTGTAAGTGGTCAAATGAAGATGATATGAAAAGAATCCAAGATTGGAAATGAATGAACAATAGGAAAAGCGCGTGCCTTTTTGTGGAGATCAATTCAGAATGTGCAATATACTGGTAAGGATACAGTTGCAATGCTGGGAGATAATCTTCCTCATACACAATTCCAGGGATATTTAATTCCAAGGAAACTTGGCAGACCTTGTATAGTGAACTAAAAGACCCAGACTTGGTATCAAATCACAGCGAAATTTAACAGCTCAAAGAAGCGAGTGCCTTTTTTGGAGTTAAACTTTAAAAAGTGCACTTTACTGGAAAGGACACAGTTACATATGTCGGGAAATAATCCATCTTATGCCAGATTCTACAGAAATTTTCTACCAAGGACACTGTGCAGGCCTTGAACAATGAATTAGAAAAACTAGCCTTGGTATCAAAAGACTGCGAATTTTCACTACTCAGAGAATTCAGACTCCTAGCTAGTCGATTACAGTGCCGTATTTCAATATTCAGGAAATTCTGACTTCAAGCTAGTAAACCTGCCCTATACAACTATTTAATTTCCCTCACAGCTATTTCTTTGTTTAGCAAACCTCAACAGAGCAAGGGTCATTTTATTAATTGACAAAAATAGTACAGATAGCACATAGTAGGGGAGCATAAACCTCACCCATATAAAGAAGAGAAAATCACTAAAAATACAAAAAGGGGGTGGGAACAGGCAACTTATCCACTTGGGAAAGAAAAAATTAACTAAAAGTACAAACAAGAGAGGGGGGGAACATAAAACCTTACCCCTCACAGCTTTATCAGTTCACCGAGCGTTCCTTTCTTCTTTTGCTTCAAGGGCATCGACTTCTTCACTAGATAGCAGATCAACAATGGGTTCATACACATCCCACTCCTTTCTTTTCCTGATACATTTGGGAGCAAAGAGAACAATTATCAGTAAATCTTTGTTAATTGCCTAATTCTTATCTAAAAGTGAAAGTGTTAAACATAAGCAACTGAATCAAATATAAGAATCAAATGGATATGATTTATAATTGAAAATCTGGCGGGGAAAAACACGTTAGAGACTAAATGGGCAAAGTGTCGTAAGATTGATTTAGCAATTAAACTCAACCCTGCACTATCATTCCACTCAGGATGATTTTGAAGAGGCATGTAGGAATTGAATATCTATTATGTATCTTCATAGCCATGCCGAACAAAGTACTCACCATGGTTTTTTCACTAGCTATGAAGACTAAACTCTGAAGTAGGACCATAAAGGTTTTGCTTTTTCCAGTGTTATGGGGATTTCTATACTCACGTGGTGCAATAATTTATTTTTGGATTAAAATGAATAACAAATTTGGAGGTTCAGAATACAGTCCCACTGCCTTTTGTCAGGTATTTTCTTCCTTGAAGTGGATCAATTCATACAAAATAAGCTGTACGACGAAAGTCTGTAATGCCATGAAGATTATTGTGATTGTGCATATATCATGCTAATATATCTTTCAACCCTCCGTTCCAGATATTTTGGTCATATTATATCCCAATCAAAAAAAATTAGCATAATCATTTCATATATTTATGAAAAACAAACGTGTTAGTTCAAGAAAGAGACAGTAGCTTCAATAGTTTAGCAGCTTTAGCTAGCCCAGGAAGATCTAACGGCAAAAGAGAAGTACACAAAGTACATTGTTGTGGTCTTCCCAAAGCCTTTAGACAGGTATCTGTATCTTAATGAAGAAATTAAATTTGCAACTAGAAGCGCAAGCTTATGGAATGGAATGAAAAGGGTATTTTAAATGTAACTAGCACAGGACCCACATAAAAACTCAAAAGAACGGACAAAAATAGCGTATTTTCAGTTTCATTAACAACATAGATGTGGAACTTTCAGACTTCACAAGCAAAGAAAATTTTAAAACTTAGCGGAGTGAGATGACATACCGAATGACAGTAGATCTGTGACCAAATGACTTGACCAGGTCCAATCCAGTACTACTAGCTTTACTGAGAAAGAGATAATAAAATGTACCATCACGTAAGTATTACAGCGTATATTCCCTCTTAATGACCTAAATGAATTGTGTGCAACAGCCAGGAGGAGGCAAGAAAATGTGTTTTTAAAAAACAAAACAAAAAAGTCATCACAAGCACCTGAGTGGAGTATGATCACTCCCTCGGCGCCCTTTTTTGCTTAGTCTGCTTTCTCTTGCTGAAGCTACATTTTGGACTGCAATCTACAATATGAAATACAAAATGCCCACAGTAACTGAACAAAGACTAAAATACTTGTTAAATTAATCGCAAATACATTGTACCTCATGTGAGGTACAAAAGAAGCAACAAAATCTAACCTCATACAGCTGTTCTCTAATTGCAAAAGCAATTGCAGGCTGCAATAAGAGAATTACTTCTTTTAGCACACTGAAAAGGTGATCAAGGTTCCAATTTTGACACAAACCAAAAGAAGATATAGAATTGCATTTGTTAAACAAGAATGATATAGAATGCAATGACTTACACCAACTTCAGGGTCATGAACACCTAAATCTGCACACAAGGTTTTAGCAAACTCCTCGGGATCACTTTCAAAGTTGTTCAAGTCCTGAAATCCACCAAAACATATATGAAACTCAAGCTAACACATGAGGTACACTAATGCTATGATGAAACAAGAAACTGCTGAAGCTTTACCCATAAAAACTGGTCCCTAATGAGAGTATGGTTTACACGGAGATCAAGCTGAGAATTAAAAAAAAAAAACCATCAGAATTTTTCAACTAACCCCAAAAACCATTGAAAAATAGCAACTTTCCAATGCAGTAACCATGCTACATAATCTAAAATACGAAAAGGGTGACCTTAATCGGAACAATCCTCTCGCCGGTGTACATATCTTGGCCTTGGAATGATCGAAAAATGTCAACTTGGCTCTGATACCACATAACATAGTTGATAGTTATAATCTAGCCATTATTACCACTACAAACATAAATGGGACAATTTCCCAGAGTTGAATTCAATTCGAAACCTGAATGGAATTAACAATGGCTCTCTCGTAATTCGAAGACAGCTTCAAGTCTCTAACTGTTACTTTCGCAAACTTGGCAATCTCTCCATCAGGGTCTGTCATCAATCACCATAAACTCAAAAACTTGCCAAACCCAAAATTTGAAAAAGCACAAAGAGAAAGAATGAAACTTTTACCAGATGGGTTCCAAGTGAAGGCGTCTTTGAACCTCTGGCCTTCGACTTCGAAATCGACGCGAATTGGGACCAAATTCTGGGAAGTTGGCCTGCGAATTGGGACTGAATTTTGACCAAGAATTCGTGGGGACCAAAACGAAGAAAGATAGGAGGAGAAGAAGAAGCTTACATTCTGAACTTCTTGACAGAGCCTTTGGGAGCGTGGCCTTTCATGGTGGGGTTGGCTTCTCCCTCCTTTGGAGCAAGTTTGAATTTTTGTTTGGGTGACTCAAATTTCGGAGCTTCTTCTTCCTACGAATTGGGGGTTTGGCGCTTTATGCCCGACCCGATTGCTTTCTTTTGTTTCAGAACTCTCACCAATGCTCTATATGGGGTTTCGGGTTCGAGTTTTATTCTTGGATTTTGACTGCCCTCATTGATTTGGATCGGGCCTCAAAATCATGGATTTTATTTGGCAATTTCTTAATAAATAAAGTAGTTTCGTAGAAAATACAATTTTTTTTTAAACAATATTACGAATTTATCTGTTGGCCATGTCTCCTCCTTTTTGTGGGTTTGTCAAAGGGAATGTAGATGGTACTTTTTTTTCTTTTTTTTTTTGGCAGGTTGGAATTATTCTTTGTGATTAGAAGAGGGATTTTGTTCTAGCGTTATCTATTTCAAGCATGTTGAGATTGTTGCAATCTTGTCTGCTCTTAAATTGACATATGAGTGAAGTCACTCTTCTATCTTGTTGGAATCTGATGCCAAATGAGCTTGAGGGGGAAAACCTTGTTTGGTTCCGAATGGGCATCTATGAAATCTCATGTTATTTATGGATGTTTCTTGACATTATATATTGTACTCATATAGCACATCAACTAGCTACACACGGTCTAGATGTAGTGATGAACATTAGATTTTGTAACTAAGTTTTAGTTTTATAGGGTTTCATATATAATGTGTTTTGACTTCTTAGTTGATTTTTCATGTTTGTTTTAAGTTGAAATTTATTTATGATCGGTTTATCCAAATTTAGATTGGTAGAAGCGATATCTAACCCATTCACAAATCTACAACCCAACACTCACCCACTCTTTGCTATTGGCTATCTACATCTCTCCCTCCCTTGCTAGATGGTGACTTGTTGAGAAGGAGATAGAGTAAGAATCTGAATTTAACAAATAAAGAAAACACAAAGAGGAAAAAAAGAGTATGAATTGTATTTATAGGACTTTAGTGAAGTGTCAAGTTCACTTCCCAAAAAGAAAATGTCCATAAAAGGTTCCTATTCCTATAGAGGTCGGATACCTAAAAGTGACACTCACCAATATACATTGATGAGAATGCAAAACTTGGTAGCTAAACCTTCTAAACTTGTGGTCATGCAAAAGTTTCAGTCAATAGGAAATAGCAGTGCGCCATTTTCCATTTTTGCACTAATCACAACTTTAGCGGTTGGGTTACCTACTAAGATTCCTCCTTTTTCAGCACTAATCAAAATGGCCTGCCAAAATTACAAGAAATAACTACTATGCTCTTCCAAGTTTACATATATATGATGAAGAACCAGCTATTCATCTTGCCTTTTAAGACACCACCACCCCCACGTTTCAAGAAATTGGGTGATCAAATTTAATGGATATTCATTTAGTCCTCAACATTATTATTACAGATCAAGTAATATATGATCAATGCTTTTGTCCAAGTTTGAATGGAAACCCTTTTGGATGGTGTGCACGTCTAAAGCTCTCATGGGAGAAAAGAAAACACGTGTACCAAGTAGAAGATCGATCATAGTTCCTAATTATCACAGACATTCAATGGCAGCAATCTTTCTTGTAGTGACAACATCGACCTCACCTAACAATGCGAAAAGAACGCAGAAGGGAAAAGGAAAATGAAGCCCTTGTATGGCCCCATGTTAACAACCTTGCCTACTCTACAATGATTGGTTTTGATGGAGGAAAAGAAACCCAGAAAGAGAAACAAGTATAATCTCTCTTATAATATTGATGCTGTACAGAGTGTTTCGAGTATGAAGTTTGAACCACCAATAAGGCAAAACTGGATTAGGGCAGACAACTCTGAGTCTAATTATAATTATAAGATGAACAAATCAATATAATTTAGCTAACATCTGTCTGCTCTAGTAATCTTCAGTCTTTTCACAGTAGTCAAGAATATCCTGTTTCAAAAAACAAATTTAGAAACACAATTTGTGTGAGGACAGCTATTTTGAAAAGGTAGGCAGATTAATTTCTGCACTCCAATGGATACTGCATAGGTTTTTTTATACGGTGCACGTAGCTAAAATTGGAGTGCAGAAATCGCTAGCCTTTTGTAAATGCATGGATGAACTTGGTAAAAGAATAAAAATTGGGTTTAAGGTGCTTACTCCCAAGGCACATCTCCAACCAGCATCCAATCCCCTTCTTGATCTTCATAAGTTAAAACATAATATTTCTCTGAATGAACATGATTATTATCAGGACCTGCTTTCAACCAAAAAACAAGAAACATAAAATATTAACCCAAATATTAATTTTGATCTCAAAATTAGAGGTCCTATATAACAATTTGTGTTTGCGTCAACTTACATAGAATGGTGGTCTTGAACATGAGGCTCAGAGTTGTGATCAAAGCATCATAACCATCGTGAGCAAACAGATTCAATTTTCTACCAATTGGGATTCCCTCCATGTAGACCTTCACAAATAAAGAAGAATTCTGATGATGGTAATTCTCTGATTTGCCTGAAAGTGTGCTCCTCAAGATCGATTTGATCGGCGGCCAGCTTACCAATGCTTCTTCCCTGAAAGAGAATTTTGAACAGAGTAAGACAAGAGGATTTATTAGCCAAGAACAGTAAACAATCCATTTGGGAAGAACAGAGGGAAACAGAATGATGGAGCTGCAGACATGCACATACCTTGGGCTTGAAGTAGTGGAAGACAAGTCAGAGTGATGAGACGGTGATATGCTCAGGCCAAGTCTGAGATCAGTGCTCAAATCTGTTCTGGTATGATTGCTTCTGCGACTGTTACGAGAATTAGAACCACCATTGATTTTGTGGAGAGAGACGAAGAAGAAGACGATCCAGAAGGCTTAGGAAGAAGACCATCAGGTCAGGATGGTTGCTGCTGTCTATGGAAGAAGATGATGAATGTGCAGCAGCTCGTAATCCCATTTTTGTACTCAGATCAGAGGATAATATGAGACTTGAGAGAGAAGATATAAGAATGTGTTAAAAGGCTTAAAAAGCTGCTAACTCAGGCCATGAAACCATGAGCTATATATAATACTCTACAGTCTACAAGTCATATACACACAACTGATCGAGCAACTCATTCCTTCAACAAAAGAGAGAAAGAGACTCTAGTCAATTTGACAATCGATTTGTTACCCTATTGGTCCACATGTCCACGTTGATTTTTCCTTTTTTGGCCTTTTAGTTTTACAATTTTTTTTCAAGCCTACTCAATGTCGGATTCAATGTTAGTTTGATATACGCTAGTGTGTTATAATAAACAATTAAGTAATCTAATGTTTCGTGAAGCAAATAATGTGGCTCATAGGTTGGTACATTTTGCTAGCTTTGATCACGTTATGGATCTCTCTTTAGTTGAGGCTCCCTGATTTTATACAGGATGTTCTTTATGAAGACAATTGTAACGCAACTATACATGCTCAGGGTATAGGTGTATTATGTCCCCCCCCCCCCCCCCCCCCCCCCCCCCCTCCAAAAAAAAAAAACTTAAACTGGATTCCAAACCCCTTTATTCAAAAAAAAAAAAACAACTAAGTAATATTAGAATTGTTTGAAAGAGATTTTGAGTTCGAAATCTTCGTAACTAATTGTATTTATTTGTAAAAAACATGTTAGCATATAATTTTTGAAATTCACTGAATGGATGCCACATTTTCAAAATTATACAAATCTAGAAGTCAGGTTTATTTCATATACTTAATTTGCTTTGTTGTTTAGGATTTAGGGTTTTTGAGAAACGTTCGACCAATTGAACACTCATGTTGTATGGTGGTGACTCTACAAGGGAATGACATCAGATGTAACAATGAATTATTAATTAAATCATAAGCTTCCATGTAGCTGACTTTAGTATTTTGCTAAATGATAGTCGAAGGACAATCCACTGTATTCATCAAAACGACAAGAACAGAAGGACAAGCCCAACGTATCATCGATTTCTTTTTCTAGATAAAGATTTGATTGTTTGCTAGCTAACTAGCATATTTCAATAGTTAAATAAATTGAAGTCACGGAAAAAAAAATAGTTAAAGAAATTGATGATGATTGCAAGGAAATAGACCAAAGGGAAGATAACAATGGTAGCATTCCCTACATGCTTAAGAACTTTTAGACACTCCATGCCAATATATTACATTTTTTTTGGAGAATGTGCCAATATATTAAATTAAACGAATATTGACCATTTACACAATTTGAGTTTAAAAATTGCTCACTTACTTCATTAAGAGTTTTTTACTCTTATTTACCCAATCTAATATTTATTGACAGTTTTGACCTCATTTTAATTAATAAATTACACTCATATATATATATATATATATATATATATATATATCTCTCTCTCTCTCTCTCTCTCTCTCACACACACACACACACACATCCGCCTCCTCACCCAGACCACCGTCGTCGAGCCCTAAGCCTTGTAGCTTCTATCACCGCCGGCTACCAATGGGCATTTCTCAGCCATCACCATTGCCTACTCCATCGTCGAGCCCTAGGCCTATATCATCTGCAGCTTCATCGTTCTCGTCTCGTGCAACAAACTCGGCGACTTCTCGATCTCGTAATTGGATTGGATGACGCGTTGGGATAGTAGATGGAGAGGAAGGAGAGTCCAGAGATGGCAGCGAGGAGGTAGGATTCAGTCAGGCCTGGAAGGCGAGGCGGGAGTTGTTGGTGGTGTCGACGTTGAACCAGAAGACGGGGACTTGTGGCGGAGGTCGAGGAGAGTGATGCGGCCCTGGCAGTCGCCAACGACAAGGAGGAGGTGGCAGTTGGAAGGATTGGTAGAGAGGAAGTCCCGGCCGAGGGGGTGGAAGGCTGAAGTTTGCTCTGATTTGGTGCCTAGAACATTTTCTGGGTGGCCAATTTTTTTTTTTTTTTGGTATACTGTGAGTTCCTTGAATGGGGATTGGTTGTGAGCTCTGAGAATGGGGAAGGAACAAAAAAAGTGAACATGTAGAATTGAATATATAAATTGATCAATTGTGTCTGTAGTGTATTTATTTTGGTTTTGGGAGTTTATGCAATTCACTAGAGAGCAATAATATGATTATTGGAGTGTAATAATATGATTACTGGGAGCAATAATATAATTATTAAGAGGCAATAATATGATTATTGGGAGGAAATAATATGATTATCGAGAGGCAATAAAAAGAGTATTGGGGGGCAATAATATGTTTATTAGGTATTATTAGGGGGCAATAAAATCGGACGCAGGAATCCGACTACCTGTCCGATGGCTGGATTCCTGTCACCGGAGTCCGACAAGGTCTCTGAATCTCCGATGACTTCTCTCTCTAAGTGACAAAGAAGGAGAATGCAAAATTGTCCTAAAAATAATTAAAAGGTAATAAAAAAATACTTAATTGTGTATTATGGCATTATATATAAAATATTGTGTAAGTGGGCAATCTCTTAGAGTGTTTGGGTAAGTGGGGTTAATTAATCCCAAAATTAGGTAAATGATCATTTTCCCTAGATTAAACAGTATACCAAGTAAAAATGTTACCAACGATTTTGATAACGCAAAATACAGATCACTGAAGAATGTTGACCGTATCTAGTATTACTTGGTGTACACTAATTGATGCCATCCACGGGGCCATTAACAGATAAATATAACTACTAATTAGACATGTAGGCTTTGTTATATGTTTGCTCTGTTCAATAATAATTGAGTTGAGCATATGTTAAAGAGATGTTAAACCAATTTCAGACCCCTTATTAATCCATGTTTCCAAACACACAGGGTCCAATAAAACTTAGGAACTTGATTACCAAACGACTTTGAATTTTGGACAACTTTTTTCATACATAATTAAATAATTCATGGAGGGAAGATGAGGGAGTTAGGGGGAGTTGGCTAGTGGAGACAAAGAAGCAGATACTAAAGTTCACATTCTCTTCTTTGGAGGGCAGATGATCTGCCTTCTTCTCATTTTTCTCTCTTTTCTCTTAATTGTCCATTTAAGACTAAACAACTCAATAGGCTTTATGTTTGCTATAGAAAATGAGCTCAATAGGGATCAATTTACAAAGCAAAGATGGTCACATTAACCTATATAGGTCTTTAAAAAAACTAGCTTAACCAGCAAGCCAGGACAACCTTCAGCCATGCACATTCCTTGTCCCTTCACGTTACGCCCTCATAGTCATATTCTGAACCCTAAAAAATTTATAAGATTTCTGAAATGATTATGCATTAAACTTTTGATTGTTTAATTCATTAGAAATGTATTAATTATTATATGGGGTATGTAAGGCGAGCGAGTGATTGCTTTCCCACTACCCCATCAGACAAGATATAAAATCACCATCTACTGCTTTCATGTATCTTGTTGGCGACACGCTTTCTTTTGATTACATACCTCACGTGAGAAAATGAATTTAACATGAATAGACAGATGATTTGTGGTAAATGATTTTGCAAACTATTTTAAAATAATTTTTTTATATTTACGGGGCTGGTGAAAACCGTGAAATCACTCTTTCTTCTAGTGGAATCAGGAGTGAGGGTAGACAACTGTTCTCAGTCAAATTTTTATGTCTTCTATAAAGTTATGAGGGAGCAGTTTGTTCGTAAAATGCATTTGAAAATCCGCGGATGGACCAAAATAACAGGTGAGTTTTGTGGTTAGGTTAGAATATGCCTCTTAATGCTAGTCTCGGCCCCATAAAATAATACTACTTTATCTCCAGTCTTTCTCATGTTTATTCTCATTATATTTCTCAATGTTTCAAGAATTACTATTATTCCGATTTTAGATTGTAAAATGTCTAAAATTACACACGCAACATTAGTATAATGAACTTAATTTGAAATTCGCTATTTCTATTGAAACTCGAGGCAATACATAGGAAGCAAAGAGGGAGAGATTAAAGCAAAGAATGAAATGGAAGGGAGGCAAAGATAGACATGAGGTTTGAAACTTATAAAAAGTCTTGAAAGTCGTAGGAGGGTTCGATGTCGATGAGGTGGTTTGAAGAAATTGTTTCAAAGACTTTTGAACTAATCCAAGACTACGTCTCTCAAAAGCAAAGACATGACCCCAACTTTATGAAACATGCAATCAACTAATCTCCGCACCCAACGCCTTACTATTTAGTATCAACCCACCACCACACATGGCTTCTTCATGGATTTGTAATTATTTTGGAATCAAAAATTACAATGCCAAATGTGATCTCAATGTTACCACTTTACGATTATTTACAAACAAACACTATTTATGTCATTACGTGAGTTTAATCATTCCATTAGTTCTAGTCTTTGAGATGTGCCCATGACTTGATTCAAACTAATGATGAATAAGATAAGATACAAAATATTTCTGACATAATTTGTTTTTGGTATTAACTCAAAAACTATAGTTTATAATTCGTGGTTATAAGGAGTGTCCGTGAAAGCAAACGCTTCACTATAATTTTTATTTTTTCAATCCTACATGATTATGTGTTTACTTTTATCATTAAAAACTAGTTTTCTGTTCACATGCTCTGCATGTGTAAAATTTTTATAATTATTTTATTGAGAAAAGAAAAAATTATTTGAGAAAAAAGAAAGTGGGATATTATCTGAATTGTGGGTGGTTAATTGGTTATTGCAGTCATGGGTGGTTAACTTTCTAAAAATTAATTATTTAACTTATTTTTTATAGGAATTTTAATTTTGCTATTTACTATACTACCATTAAGTTATTAAAAATTATTTAAAATTAATATAAGGTCTAATGATTTTATTGTATTTTCACACCCATTTTGACTAACAAAGCCTCTTCTCTTAATAATAGTATAGATATAAAGATAAAATATTCGACAAATTACCTAAAAGGTCTTGTAATAAAAATAATTGCAAAGAAAAACAAGCGAGGCTCATTGATCAACGACAGGTGTATTACTACTTCCAACATTCATTTCTGGTTTGGGTCAATCTTGAATCTTCGATGCATATTGCACAAGACATGTTGAGATGTCCCAGGACAAACACCTTTATTATTCATGCCGTTTGTTCCAACATTCCAACAATTTGGTCTTTTTTATACGTCTTAGGTATTTATGATCTGACCTCGGACTGGGATATTTGCCCCGAGTAATAGGTTGTTCATATATTCAAATTAACCAAGTGGATTTCTGAGAAGATGCATCAAATTTTTTCTTTGCCTCACAGAGACGTGTAGTGCAAGGTCGAGGTGGGTTCAGCCCCCAAATTCCAAATTTGCCTCCCACTTCAAATGTTGGGATGAATTTGGCATGTAAATGATATAGTTTTGTTGGTTTATTTGTAGGGAATTAATTAGAAAATTGAAAGAGAAAAATGGGGGAGTGGGGGGACAAGTAGGCAAGCTTGATCCTGAAGAAAGGTGGAAGAAGATTTGGAATCAGAAGGGTAAAAGATAAGGTTGTTCCCCCAATGTTGCTTCGGTCTGGCTCAGCCTCCCCCTCCCTAGCTAGCAAGTGGCTCTTCTGCCCTTCTGGCATATCTTTCTCTTCCTCCAATGACATTGATCTTCTTCATGCACTTTGTGTACAACTCAAGCCTAGGTATATATGTATTTTTATACATATGCTACCCTCACTTTTTGGTCTATTTCGGTTCCTCCAGCCTAGCTTAATTAGCTAAAGACATTGAAAGAGAATCTGAGGTGCCCTAGCTTTGCTTTGGCCTTGGATTCTGGTTGATTAGGACCAACCTAAGCACCCCAACATGTTAATTAGTGCTGCCCCCCATTCTCACCCATAGGTCATTTTCTATTTTATTATTGTTCGGGTTTGAAGTTCCTTTCATAAATCTCAGAATTTGTGAACCCAATAAAGGGCATTGCCCCCACTGTATTGAAGAGCCTCTTTAGTCTCCTTTTTACTTTATTCATTTACTAAACCCTAAATCTACATATATAGAGATGTTAATCTCGTGTCTTTATGATCCTACTTTTCATTCTCGGTCAAATATAGGAAGGTATTTGAGTGAGTGAGTTACTTCCTTTGCTGGGATTGTGGGGCAGGATCCCTTTTCCAGGCTTGCTTGCTTTGTGGAGTTTTCTCGATGCGTAATAGTTTGTCCCAGATTTTTTTTTTTTTTTTTTAATTTCATTTGCACATCATTTCAATGATTTCATACTCTCCTCCTCGTCCGGTTCAAGAATTTTTCTTCTAGCAATGATGATTATTTTAATTTTTTTAAACATTGAAACGGAGGAAAATAATATTCTAAGTGTGTTATTCCCGACCAATTTTTTTTTTAGTAATGTCATGGGGGCGGAACAATATATTCATCACAAACCATAATAGGCCGTTACATACTCTTTCATTGTCATTTATAGACAGACAAGAAGCTAGTTGTAGTACTCACAAGTGGTACGTACATATAGTCCTACTCATTGTACATTCAAATATGTAGAGATAGCGGATATTCTCTTTTGGTACTACTCCAGAGACGCTAAAGAGACATTGGGTGCACATTAGTGCTTAGGTTCCTAAAAAACAAGGAATTTATTGTAAAAGACAAGCTAAAAACATAGTAAAGGCCTAGGGCAACAACCCTAGCCCAAAATAGCAGGCCCAAGAAGCATCCAAAGGTATAGTCCAACTCCAGAGCCCATCAAGCTGGTCTGGCCCCAGCCCACCATCCTCGACGACATGTCGTACACCACTATCCAAGCGCACCTGACGATATGTCGTACGCCACAAACTACAGCAGCTGCTTGACCCGCTCTGCCATGAGCTGTGCCATTTCGATCTACGCTAATGCGACTTCTCACCGCTTCAGCCCAAACTGCCGCGCCACAGGCTGCCACAGCTCACACCAGATTACACCGCCACAACTCATGCACTCCTCACACAATCCAAAATCCCGCTGGTCTGGATCAGCACACCACGCCACTGGTTAAAATGGGGCCCAAAAAACACAAACCGAAGCCGTCTGGAAACTATCCGAAGCACACCACCCATGGACGATCCTGGGGGGAAATCAGAATGAATACCCGTCCGGTAGTAAACCCCAGGATGGCGAGGCCGGAGGCCAGCACCGGTCAGGGCGCCGCTTGACGAGATCGAATATTGAAGGGAAGAAACCAGACTTTGGGGGTTTTAAGGTTTCTCTCTCGAGGATAAAAAAAAAAAAAAAATCTTGAAGCTTTTGTGTATTCCCGACCATAATTATGCCTTAATATTGTGGTTCTGAACAAGCTTGATCTAGTCTCAAAACGTACATGAGAATTAAGGACAAGAAGCCTTACTATAGCGCACAATTTTTGGATATATTACGAGCCTCTTTCACCGCACGAGGAGCAAAAGTAATGATCCCAAACAAGGCAAATGCATGATTTTTGACGAGCAATAGAGATGATTAGTTTTCTATTTATTAAAGAAAAAGTAAAAATCTTAATATAGTACGTACCTGAAGTATTATGAAATGCAATTTTTGGTATCTAAGAATATTATGACCATCTTACAAGACCTAAACAATATCCCTGTTACAGACTTAGGGGTCTCAGTCCAAATTTCCGTTAAACTAGCTTACATGGTGCTTACGGTGATATGAGCATATCTATCTGTCGTTATTACCAAATGCGATGTTATTGTGAAAATGAGGTACAAATAGGCAACTATCACCAAAAAACAATCAATCATTAAAAGATACGAAAGAAATAGGGGAGTGAAATTTGCATTGTTTCACTCCCCAAATTACAATATGCACTCCCACTATCACTTTTAATATTTTTATAAGTTCTCCTCGTATGTGTTTACTATATTAACCTTACATTCACACCTCTTTTCTTCAACTGATTTCTACCACAGTTACACTGTAGTTCTGACTACCTCATCTCTCTTAACAAAAGTTCCTTCCCCTTTTTATCAGATTTCAGTTTCATGATTTTCATCTACCTCTCATATATAAAAATGGGATTCCCTTCTCTGCTATAACAAGTGCTAGGATCTGCTTGGACTTTAATACCAAGCTGACACGTCATTTATAAGCGATCCAATGAACTACAATTAAAAAAACTCCAAAACCCGAATTTTATACCGCCACACCAAATCAGCCATAGACAACCCAATTCTCTTTGCTCTTTTTTTGGTTTTCTCTTTTCCGGTTCAAGATGCAGGCTTGCAGCCACTTGCTCATATATATCAGAGAGGCATCATCAACTCAAATATGTTGGGCTCTCTATCACTTTTACTTTTGTAAAGATTACTCTTTTCTTTTGAAATTAATTGTAAATATTTTTGCTTTCATGACTCGAATCAAAGAAAACTCTAGTTTGGATCCATGGTTTCTATTTTGTGAAACGGAATAGAAACTCTATTTTGATAATGGGTTTTATTTTTGTTAGTTTCAGGCAGATTTCAAAATTATCTAGGCTGCATTTGATGTGGGAAACCCCAAATGATTAGTTTTGGGCAACAAAGGACCCTCCACTTCTCTCTATGTGTTTCCTCTTTTCTAATGGTCCATCTCAATGTGAGTGAGGTGAACATCTCATATTACTAGTGGTCTATCAGCATTCTTTGTCCATAGAAGATATATTTGGGATTTGAAGCCACTTAACTTCAAGCATAACCATGATTGCAGTAGATTGGACGTTGGTTTACAATCGGTTTCCTCAAATATATTACATTGGATCCTTGAGACCGACAACCTCGGTCGTCTTTTTTCGTTTAATAATGACATAGAGATGGCTAAATGAGTCGGAGCCGGAATTGGACTTGTGTTGTTATGTTATAGAAGCCATGGGGGTTGAGAGAGAGAGAGAGAGAGAGAGAGAGAGAGAGAGAGAGAGAGTGATATGCCATGTGTGGTCTAAGGTTTGTGTCTTGGAGACTTTAATTGCTGGCCCTTGGATTGATTTTAAATGACGTGTCAACTTGGTACTAAAGTCCAAGCAGATCCTAGCACTTCTTGTTATAGCAGAGAAGCCGAATCCATAAAAATGAAAGTCCGAAGATGATTATCTTTTCCAATTTGAGATACATCGTTTAAGTTGTTTATGATAAAGCAATTCAATTTTTTTTCTCTTCTCTGTTCGTCAATCTCTCACTGATGCTTTGCTTTTCTCTTCTCTTCCTCTGATCTTGATCTTTCTCTTGTTTAAACAATCCAACAACCTATTTGATCAGTTTTCTTTTCTATAAGATGCAATTTCAATTGTGATTGAAACCCAGAAAGTAATAATAGCAAATCCCATAAAACCAAATCAAGTTTAGAAGATTTGTGCTTCAACAAAGTGTACAATCTGGGGATCAATTTCGGTATCAATTTTGGCAAGGAATCTGGGCAATTTTTAATAATCTATTTCTTTCTGTTTTGGAGAGGAATGAGTTATGGCATCTTCATATATTTAAACCAATAATCAGTATAAAACATACTGTTCTTTCGGTTTTGCAGCCTTGAAAAATTTTCCATTTGAACTATAGAAGGAAGAGAAGTTGAAGAGAAATGAGAGAACTAAGAGAGAGATTAGACTCGGCAAGTGAAAAACACCACTGAGAGATTTCTTAGAAGTTGAGGATTTTAAGGGCAAATGTGGAATACTAGAATGGAAAAGTAAAATTACATGTAGAAAACATTAAAGAAATAAGAGGGGAGTGCAGATTCTAATTTGGAAAGTGCAAATTTCACTTCCCAAAAAATATCTACAGCAGCAATTGATAGCAAACAGTAGGTCTTCCTTCTTCTTTTTTTATCTAAAATATCCATTGAAAATGTCAAGCGATTAATCTCATAACATAATTACAGCAAAAAAAAAAAGCAAGTAAAATTTCTAGCAATCCTAGGTAAAAGAGACATGAATTGTATTTTACTATAATCCCCCGCAACAGAGCCAAAGACTTATTAGCCAAATAGTCACACACAATTACAAGAGGTACAAGTAATAGTATAAGAATACAATCAAGATTGTCAGACTCACGAGGATTTGATTTGTTTCAATAGCTAGCTTGGGTGTTGACCTAAAGGAAAACTAAAATTTGTAAAAATGTACAATCACAAACCTAGACTCACAAGAGAGACAAAGATTTATGGGGAGTATGTGCAATATGGAGGTAGAGAAATGGTTGTTTGTTTGAGTGGTAAACCAAACTAATCTAAATATTTCCAAAGTAAACTAAGCTACATTAACTATACTTGTAATGAAATAGATAGAAGTTAGAACTTAGGTTTTCCACCTCTAGCCTCCCTTGCAAATTGAAATAGATGGGAGTTAGGACATAGATGACAAACCATCTTTGCTTTTTGGGAGCTGCTTCTACTCATCAGGATTATTTAAAGATCCTAAGAAGTGATTACAGTTGCTGCCTTATACGTACAATTCTACCACTGGGTGTCATGTATTGGCAATCACATATGGACAGACACCTATAGGTGGGTTTGGATGGAGGACGTAGATGAATGGAGGCATGTTATGCTAAATATTGCAATTCATTTTGATGTTATCCAAGGAGGATGGCATTTGAAGAATTGCTTGTTTTGTGTAATTGAGGGCTTACCTTCCACTCATAACACTAAGCCAGCTTTCACTAACTACGCACATCAATATTTCGCAATTGGAGATACAATGCATATACCTGCTGGCTGCTGTTAAGCTTACAGAGAATGTGACTGTAAGACTATCAAGTTTTAAAATATGCATTCAACTCTTGTTGGTTATTTTAGTTTGCCTGGAGATAGTGAAAATAGGGAAGTGACAACAATAAACTACCAATCAGCAGATGAAGATGTGTATGAAGCCCATATGTCTATGCACTAACCAGCCTATGAGATTGTCAATGTGTTGCACCTTTTGCTGACATATGGGCGCCTTTGACTTTTAGTATCCTTGTTGTGGCTACTCAGTTTCGTGGCCGGCTTGGATGAATGGTTAATTGCTAATCATAAACTTGCCTGCGATTGCCTTCTCTTCCTTATTGTATTTCCTGCTTAAATCCGTTGTCAAATGATATACACTACAATACTTCACTCGGTCACCGGTCCAGTGGTCACCCTCAAATATTGTTCTCTAATTTAGGCATCTGTGTGATTTTTTGGGTGTCCATATTTCCATCAGTATGGCCAATTCAATAATATTTTTTTTTAGGTTTTTGATCTAAAGCACCAAAAATTTATTCCACTTACCCCAACAATAGATTTTTATTCTCACTAACACAATTTAAATTAAAATAGCAATTTTGCCCTCAACCTAATTAAAAAACTACATCCATGCCATCTCTCTCTCCGACCTGGCCCTAGAGCCCGCCCGGATCCAACTCAACCATGTCGGAGCCCACTCGTCGCCGAAGCTCACCTTTGACCTCTCGTTCTCACTGACGATCAAGGTCGACTAGTTCTCCATTCCGCCGCCGGTCATGGAATCAAACTCATCCTCGAGCCCCGAACCGGCCTTCACCTTCGCCTTCAATGACCGCAATTTCTTTGATCGGGTTGTCAAGATCAATTTCAACATCTGCGACTCGTCTTTAGCGAGGAGATCTGGCTAGCGCAAGTTTCTTTCTTTCTCTCTCTTCACTTCGTTGCAAGCCTCTCTACTCACAACCACCACCACTGCCAGAAATCTATTTCCGGCAAACCTAATTCCACAAGGCTCCTATTCAGATGTTGAAGACAAGCTTGGTTTGGGATGACTTTGAAGACAAGCTCAGGTTTTGCTCAATTAAACTTTCATCTCAAGTACGTTGTCTTTGCTTCCTTAAACTTCTATTGTCCCCCAATAGACCCCTATTTCCCCCCAATAGAACTTTCAATCGGTAGAGTGGGAACTAATCTTCCTAAAATTAGACAAATAAAACTTTGATTAAAGAAAAAAACGAGGAGATTACATTAATTCAAAATGTTTATTGCCCCCCAATCAAGGTTCGAAAAATCGCTAGGCGCTAGTCGGGCGGTGAGCAGGGGACTAGCGCCTAGACGCCTAGGCGGGTGCCTAGGCGGCGCTTAGGCGGTTTTGTATTTTTTTATTTTTAATTTATTTTTATAACATTTAAGAATATATAAAGAATTAAAAAGTAATTAAATTGATTAAAAATGACATTATATCGAGATTATCATTTTACAAAACAAACTATCTCGATAGTATAAATGAAATTTTGACAAACCTTAAAGGAGTACTTCTGCCTCCTTCAAAAAAAATAAAAAAGAGTACTTCTGCACATTGAAAACAAAGGGTTGGTGACCGACAAGAAAGAAACTGAGAAGCAACTTCTTATCCTTCATGTTCTTAGTTTTCTTTTCTATTATTATGACTCAATTCATCCCCTTTTTCTTGTTCCTTCAGTGATTGAAAACCATTGTAGAATTTCTTCCTATATATGATAATGATACAGTAAAGTATAACCTAATTACTCAAAACCCCAAACAAAAAGTGACTGTAACTCTGCAAGAACAACTCCAGTTTGCAGCAAAAATTCAATTCCCATTTAATTAGTTTCCTGATAGATATTAAAAACCAACCAAATCGAAAACACTTCATCTTGCAAGAGCTATTCTTAGTACAGATCCATAATTGTGAAGCCTATAAACTTCATCTTCACATCATCTGACAAACAAAATCCGAAACACCTAAATGGATAGACATGAAAAGCAAACATAATTGAACCAAAGCAGAGGTGATAGGACCTAAGAAGCCAATAACATACCCAGACCTAGTTCGGCAACCTCTGATCAGATCACCACCGATCAAAGCATCGGCGAACCAGACATCTACCATCATTCCAGAATTCAGTGGTTGACCTCCCGTACCAGAATCCTCCAATCAGATAGGCCACGACATCAACGACCCAGACTGTCAAACTGACCACTGGCAACTGAGCCCAGATCAAAAACCTCGGCGAAGACCCAAATTGGATTGTCCCTGGAACATAACCGGACGCAGCCGCTAAGACTATTACCTCGACCAAGAATTGAAAAAAATACGCCCAAACCCGCTTAAATTCACCGCCCAGCATATTCCGCGTAGCCGCTCAGACGCCTAAGCGCCCGCCAAGGCCACCTAGGCGGCCGCCCAAAATCAAACCGCCTAACACCACCGATTAGCTATTAATCGAGTCGGAGACTCACCGCCCAGCGCCTAGGCGGCGCCTAAGAGGCCTGGGCGGCCGAGTTTTAGAACAGTGCCCCTAATAGATCTTTAAGAGGCCTTTATTTCCCCAATAGAACCTTTTTTTTTCTTTCTTCTTTTTTCAATTTGGGCTTCTGAACAAATTTACAGCAAAAAAAAAAAATTGATTTAGGCACCCAGAGAAAAGCTCTGGGCACCAAATCGTGGTTCTCCTCCACCACCGGCATACCAGATCCATGGTCTCCTCTGCCACCAACCTGTGTAGAGGCCGGAGAGCCTGGGTCGAGCACTAGAGGTCAAGTTGGAGTGCTAATTCCCGCTGGAGATGAGCTGCGGTTTTGATTTCATGATCGGTGAAGCTAAGCAACTAGCAACTTCCGTCTTTAGCACGAAATCGCCACCGGCGATGGATGGTGTGATCTCCGAGCTCGCTGCACGAACCGGAACTCTGACCTAGCTGCACGAAGGTGACGTAAAGGAACTAAGAGCTCGCTGCACGAACTCGCTGTCGGCTGTACGATAGATGGCGCCGGCTGCACGAACTCGCCGCTGATTGCACGAGCGCCAGCTTCTGGGCTACACAACCATCGCCGGCTGAGAGAGAGAGAGAGCATATGGGGTGTAATTTATTAATTTGACTGAGGATAAAATTATCTTTTTAAGTTAAATTGGGTAGTGGGGAATAAAAATCTGTTGCTGGGGTAAATGAGATAACTTTGGCTCATTTTGGTGCTTTTGGTCAAGACTCAAGAACCCATCAAAATTCTTAATTGAGAGAGAGAGAGAGAGAGCCTATTTATTGAGTAAATATTTTTTGTTTCTCTCGTTTTGGTTTTGTAGACTAAGAAAATCTACTGCACTTCTCTCCAAAATAAAATAATATATTTTTCTAATTTTCTTTCTTTCTTTCAAAAGATCAATTCCATTGGGCAAGTACTAGGAAAATTCAAAAACAATCTAAATTAGCTATATTATGCTACTATAATTTTCAATTTTGTTAATTTTTTTTTGGGTTGAAAAAAAATCATCTGCTTTGCAGTTCAGTAAGAAGTACAAGAACGACTTACGTTCAGTAAGAAATACAATAACAACTTACCCATAAGGGTCATCAGAAGGAGATGTTATCGAGAGTACATTACAAAAAAACATTTCTAGCACACCCATCTTTTAAGACTAAACTCAAAACAAAGAAAACAAATAGTCATGAATGAAAATAAGAGATTTCAAAATGAACTTTTATGATTTTTTTTTTTTGCAATCTCCTTGCTTAAAAAAAAAAGGTATGATCATTCTTCTGTTTTCTATCTGATAATTTACGTCTATATAGCAATAAGACAAAAGAAATGAACTTTCTTTATAGAGCTAAATCATTTTACCTCTTTAAACTTTACACCTAAAATCATTTTTGCCCCTGAACTTCTAATTTGATCACATGTGCTCTTGTATTCTCCAGTTTGATCAATTATAACCTTTTCTTAACTTATTCATCAATTTCTTCATATTATAGTTACCACTCAAACTAGTTTTTGGCCTTCAATCAATCAATAAGTACACCATTTACATGGCTAAGTGTCACGGGCCGACTTTATACGCAGCGGAATTAGCCCGTGAGGCGCCAAAGTTCCTCTTGAACCGAGGCTAGCCTACTTCCTTACTTCCTTGATACTCCATTTTTCTTTTTCTTTCTGTGTGCTTCTCTTGTCAACTTGACCATTTCGACATCGTCCCCTTACTTGTTGGGGTTTACCAACGAAAGCTACTCACACATAAGTCTCACATCTTGTGACTAATCGATCGCTTCCCTGTGTCATGGTTGTCTTCCAAGACACTCGCCCAACCAATGGGCTTTCGTGTCATCTCGTCTTGCGCCAGCCCATTACTGACCCGCGTGCATCCCGCACGTCAATAGCAAGTAGCATGACCGTGTACCGAGACTAAGTTGGCATTCACATTTCTTCCTTGAGTTATTCCTTAGTAGCTTGCACACCTTCCTCACTTTATGGGCATCTCTCGCACCACCCACTCACCTCCAAGACAACACATGTCTTGCATGTTTCACAGTCATGGGTATCACTTTTGCAACCCACTCAGTCTTCAGCTCAAGGACAACCCATGCCCGCGTACTTTAACCTTGTGCGCATCACTTACGCACCTTACTTGACAGCATGTGCCCGCTTACTTCGTCTTGTGGCATCACTGGCATAACCCTATGAACTCATAGACAACACTTGTTTTCATCTTGCACCTCATGCGCATCACTTGTGCAACTCACTCGGCTCGTGGACACCACCTGCCGTTGTATCTTTGCCTCGAGGGTATCTCTTGTGCAACCTACTGGGCTCTTGGGCAACACTTGCCCTCATACTTCGCCTCATAGACATCACCTAGATAGCCCACTTGGCTCATGGGTAACACTTGCCTGTCTACTCAAGCCTTGAGTACCCAACCTGACAAGCCATCGAGGCCTTGAGGCCTTTACCATCCAACAAGGCTACCATGTTCTCTTCTTGATGACTGTCATGGCTCCAAGGCATACTTAGCCCATAGGCCAATCCCCAAGAAGGCATGTCGTCCTACTTGTTGGCACGCTACTTGAGTGAACAACTCATCCTTGATGCCCCTCTTAAGCTTCCTTCAATCTAGCACGGGGTCGTCCCTCCCATACTTGCTGGCATCACTTTGCTTTGGGCAAGGTCGAACCCTAACACATGCCCACATCGCTTGGTCCGTGGCCAATGAGCACCACGAGGTCCCGACATATCTTTCGTAAGCCCACATGTTTGTCTAGCGCCGATGGCATAAGGATCGCCCTCACACGAACCTCGTCCCCCACGTCGACCCACAATATCGGCCTTTTGGCCAATACCGTCCACGAGACTTCCTGACTCATGGAAATATATGCCGCCCCTTTTTGACGACACATGCCCGGTCCCCTAGGCCCCCACGGGTGCCCGGGAGAAGCTCACTTAGTGCCCCATGAAGGCCAGCACCGGGGGTGGTGGAGTGCTTGACACCATGTCTCCCCCTATAGAGCATATCTTGCTTACATGAACGTGGCAAGAGGAAACATCAAAATAGCCGAGGAGACTAATTGTGCATAACTAATTCACAAAAAATCCAAATGACATGCCGTCAAGTGCGTTGAACTTTTTTCGACGTCCCGTACATTTCTCGTGTTTTGAGTTTTCCCAAATTCCAAGCCGAAGTACCTCGAACCTGAACTTCCACTTAATTACAATAATGCCATTCATCCTTACTTTAGCTGCAAGCTCGCCCTTGGGCTTCCAAGGCTCGCCCCTCTTTGCTTCTCCTTGTCCCAAGGCTCGCCCCTCTCTACATCTCCTCGCCTCAAGGTTCGCCCTTCTCGACATCTCCTCGCCTCAAGGTTCGCCCTTCTCGACATCTCCTCGCCTCAAGGTTCGCCCCTCTCGGCATCTCCCTTACAAAGTGTCACGATAGCACTACTCTTAAGTGCGGCTCGTGACATCCTCCCCCACTTATAATGTCAATGCCCTCATTGACGTGCGCTCTTTCTTTTCTTAAAGATGCTATATAAGCTTGCAAACATAGATGCTTCATTCACTGACTACTGTCCCCCCATTCTTGGAATCACTTCTCGTGACGACCTTTTCTCTCGCACACATGAACTTGGCAAATGGATTCTATCACAACCTTCTCACGCCCACTCATGAACTTGGCAGATGACACTCTCGTCACAGCCTTCTCGCACCCACTTGTGAACTTGGCAAATGACAGTTGTTCCACAACCTTCTCGCGCACATTGGTGAACTAGGCCAGAGATAACAAACGCGCCTCTCGCGTGCTTCAACTTCTGCATCAGCCACCTAGAGTAAATATTCCACCCACCGCACGTGTTGTCACCTTCTTCCCTAATCATGTTGGTTCCTCTCTCGGACTCCAAGCTTCTCTTTCTCACTTCTTCCAAACTTATCTTTGGCCAGACACCTTGCACTCTCTCGGTTGCACCTTGTGGGTCGTTTGTCATCCTGAACCATCTTCTGTTCCAGACCTTCTTGCACCCACGTAGTTGCTCAGAGTCTGCTTCTCTTCCTGTGTTGTGGCCCTCACGGCCTTGGTGGGCTCCCCCACTTTTCTTCGACATTCTCATTTGAAACTTGTTTGAACAATACCATCCAAGTTACACCTTGTATAATTCTTTCTTTCAATGTCCATCGGTATTCTCACAAACTTGGCCATCATGGCCCCTGATCTTCGCTTGCTCGACCCACTTTGGTCATTGTATAAGCTCACTTGAAACTAGAAAAAAGGTTACTTAACTCACTTTCTCTTGATATGATAGTTGACCACTCATGTTAACCGTTGTGGCTTACATGAACTCGAACATCTCCGGAGCAACAATGAACTGCTTTAGCTTCCTTGGCGAAATGCGCTCCTCTCGCGGCTTACGATCTCAAGGATCCTTCGAGAAATGCGCTCCTAATTATACGCATTTATATGCGTATAATTATATCTAAAACACTATAAATAAGCAAATCCTCATGTCAATTAATATGTAATTAATTCATTTTTATTTATTTTGTAGAAAATAAGCGGAGTTGCGGAAACTAGAGAAAATGGTGCAAAAATTGAAGATGATAGGAGTTTTCGACAAATCCGGTCAACTGTGGTCAACGGAAGCAAAGAAAAGAAAAAGGGGTTAATTAAATATGTGCATCAATTAATTAACCAATGGGTTAATTATGCTTATCAAATCAAGCACAGCACGTGCTCTTTCCCTTCTTTTGACATCACTCACTGACTCACATGACCTTATCCCTCTCACTCACTCTCTCTTCCTTGACGCATGGCAGCCACCCATCAATCAACCACAATTCTCTCTCTCTTCTTTACGAATCCGAGCCACATACCACACTAACCATTTTTTATTCTTCAATCCCAGCCATCCATTCATCAACTCTTCCCTCCTCAGCAGCCCACATATGTATTCAATTAACCCTTGAGCATGAAAAAAAAAAAAGAGAACGAAGGAACCGGAGAACCCTAGCACGGGCCGCAAACCCCATATTCATTTTTTTTCCTTCCTCTCTTCCTCTAACACCGAACCACCCACCTCCAACCCATTTTCTATATTTTTTTCACTATTCCACCACAAAGCTTCATCAATTCCACAAGATTCAAAAAGGAGCCCAAGCATCAAATCTTCATCAAATCAAATTTGGGTAAAAGTGGGAGCCATAAATCAAGGCTAGCCATAATTGTTCTATAGCAATTTGTGGCTTGTTCTTGTTACTCTCTACTTCTCTTCACTTTTTTTCTCTTTCAATTATGTATTTTGATGTTAGTTTGGTGATGGGTAGTGAGTAGTTTTGTTGTTGGGAGTTAGGGTTGTGAAGCCCTAACTCATTTTGTATAAATATTGATGCTTTAATTTTAATAAATGCAATTTCCATTGTGTATGCTTTAAATCCGAATTTATTGGTCCTTAGAAGCATGTTTCTAGGCTTTGTCACCCTTTGAAATTATGTTGTGGGCAATTGTGATGAGTAGATTGATAAATTGACAACTTATTGGTCTTGTGGCATCTAGGATTTAAGTGTGGTAACCATTAGCTAGCTTAATTGTAGCTAAGCTTGCTTGAGTCTCTATTATCTTGCACTCTAGGCCTCTAATTTTAGATATTGCGGCCTTAACCGGCGTAATGCCTAAATTAGAGAGTTGATTATGGCCCTAACCGGCATAATCGATACACCGAAAGAATAATTGGTTTAGTAGCCTTGACCGGTACTAGATACGGGACTTAACACATATAGGAAATGCATGCATTTATGAAATTGACATCGATGTTTGCAAGAGAGTTAGTGTGAATCACCCGACAATCCCATGTTCCCATTAATTTGAAATCCGAATTTTAATTTCTTGCTTGATAATTAGTTGTTTGCTTTTATTTTAGTTTGCATTTAATTTAGTTAATTCCCAATTCAAAACTCCCAAACAAAATTCTACCTTCCATTGTGCATAACTCATTTGGGCTACAAGTTAGTGGCTTTGATTAGGCTTAGTGTGAGCTAAGCCGAGCATTGTCGAGGCTTGGTGCCTTGTGAATATATTATTTTACTTTATTTTATTTTTATTTTTCATTGTATGCTTTTGAGTTACTTTAGCGCCAATTACCTCGGTTAGGTCCAACATCTAATCCCCGAGGTACGATAATCAAGGTTTTAATACTTCCCTTACTTGACAACGATTCGTACGCTTGCGAAGAGTTTATGAACCAAGTCAGCTCCTCTTGTGGCTTATAGTTTCGAGGAGAATGACGGCTTATAACTTCCCTGGAGAAATGCTCTCCTCTCGCGGCTTATAATCTCAAGAAGAATGCGTCTCTATCAACTGATTTGCTCCTTTGACTCTTCATTGGACACTGCACTAGTCCACCACAAGTGTCAACGACTAGATATGACTCTTCCTTCCTTCTTCTGGCACCCAGCTTGCTTATTTTCTCAGCATTTGGGCACTTCTTAGCCTTTTCTTCAACTTCAAATTAATGGACCAAGGTTGCAACTCACGCTTGGTTGCTCAATGTATCCGCTTTAACTAGCTTGTTTGGCTTTCTTCACCGTTGTCCAATTGGTATCCCCTTTGTAGCACTCGGGAAGAGATCCCGGTCTTCACTCCTACCATGGAAGGCCATTCCCCAGGAATGAACCAACCTGGCTCTGATACCAACTGTCACGGCTGACTTTATACGCAGCGGAATTAGCCCGTTAGGCTGGCCTCGGTTCAAGAGGAACCTTCGCCTTACGGGCTAATTCCGCTGCGTATAAAGTCGGCCTGTGACACTAAGGCTAAACTAGACCTTGAGTATGTGGACGTGAATAGTCACCAGTTTATAAAGAAATTGATAAATTAGTTTACTAATGGGTATGATTGATCATATTGGAGAGTGTGAGTCTATGTGATCAAATTAAAAGATAGACAACACAAACGATTTTAGATGTAAAGTTCAAGGAGTAAAATGAATTTAACCCTTCTTTATATCATGAGGTAATATTACAGATTCATGTAAGTAACACCGTCTATAACTTAAAATGAAACAGAAGAACAAAACAATTCAGTACAAAATACAACGTCAATTACATTTCAGACACATATTACTCACCAAAACAAACAGAAGTAGTTACTGTTTGCCCCTGAAATGAAAGAACTAAACAAAATCTTGCAAAATCCCACACAAAACAAAAAAAAAAGCATGGTCCTTGCCCTCCTGTGTATACCAATTGAGGCACACCAATTCAATCGACCACCGAAAGAACTATTTCACATTTTCATGATCTCCTTTGATTTCAGGTGAAAGGACTTTTGAGCTGGGAGATTTCCCAATTATAGCTTTCTTCACCTTCACTAAAGATTGCTTCACCTTTGATATTATATTGTTACCTGATTGCTTCTGTGCTGGTTTAGCTGAAACATCTTGTGCTTGGTCTTTGGATGTTTGAGTCTCATGATCACCATCTTTGCATGACTCAAGAGTTGGGGGTACATCAGTTTTGGACTTGTTTTTCTCTTCTTCTCCATTCACCTTAATGTCCTTATACTCATCTTCTTTGACTAAACCCTCAACCAAATCTCTATCACTCTTCTGCTCCCCCGCTACTGATTTTTCAATAACTTGATCTGTAGCATTTTTGAGTTCATTAGTACCATCCTGGGTTTTCTTTGCTTCGTTTTCAAATGATGCTTCTTCAGTTTTCTCATCACTCTCTTTAGTTGCTTGTGCTACTTTCACACACTCTTCTTCCTTCTCTGCAGCTTTTTCACTCTGCATTATCTCGTCCTTAACATTATCAACCACACCTGCTTCTTTCTCGACGGTTTGAGCTTCCTTGTTCGTTGTTAACTCACAAGCAGTCTTGCCTTCATCGGCAGTAGTCCCCTTCTCACCCTGAACATTTTCTTCAAGCTTGACTATTTCACTTGATGGATTAGACTCAAAAGCTTCAATTTTGGGCGTGGCATCTCTCTGTTCTTCAATAGCTGGTGCCTCCTCTTGTTTATTCTCATCTGCTTCAATGGCTTGTGTCTTCTCTGATTCTTTCTCAACTGCTTCAATTGCTATTTTCTCCACTGCTTTATCCTCACATGCTTCAGTAGCTTGTGTTTCTTGTTCATTTTCAACTGCTTCACTTGCTATTTTCTCCGCTGCTTTATCCTCACATACTGCAGTAGCTAGTATTTCTGATTCTTTCTCAACTGCTTCAATTGCTATGTTCTTCTCTTCTTTTTTCTCACACGCTTCACTAGCTTGTATTTCTGGCTCATTTTCAACAGCTTCAATTGCTACTTTCTCTACAGGTGTGTTGTCTGCTTCTTTTTCAACCGCTTCAATTGCTATTTCCTCCACTGGTTTATTCTTGTCATCTTCAATAGGTTCTGTCTTCTCTGGTTCATTCTCAACTACTGCTTCAGTAGTCTGTGCCTTCTCTGCTTCTTCATTCTCAATTGCTTCAATAGTTTGTGTCTTCTCCAGCTCCTTCTCAACTGCTTCAACTGCTATTTTCTCCTCATTTTCAACTGCTTCAACTGATGGTTTCTCCCCCTCAATTTCAACTGCTTCAATTGGTTGACACTGATGATCAGCTTTGACATTTTGGACCGGAACATGATCAGCCTTCTCAACCTCAGCCACCACAGGAGGCTCGACGTGGTTGACCACCGGTGTTTCTTCAGATCTAGTGATAGAAGTCTCTGAACCTTCAGACTTTTCGGCTTCACAATTTTCCTTTTCGTGCTTTTCAGCATCATTCTTGGATGGTGGAGTATCAACTTGTTCAACTGCATGTGTTTCTTCCTTTACTATTTTCTCATGTTCCTGCCATAATACAAAATCTTATCAGCTGCAAGTACTATCCATGACAAACCAATTCTGAAGCACTATAAGAAGTAAACACAACATTGACAAATCAGGAAAACCTGCTCCTACAGCCTTATGAGTTTTGAAGGCCAAAGCATAGTGATGTAGTAATGAATCAAAACCTATTTTCTAGTACCAAACACATTGTTAGCAGTTGAACCATCAAACATTTATATTATAACAGAATCTGACTTCACTAGATGAATAATTGAACGTGTAGCAGCATAACACACTAAGCTAGCTAGTTAGAACCTAGTAACTATATTATCATCATACATAAACATATGCCAAGCAGTACTAGGTTTTGCAAATTTCAAACAGCCTTTTAGCCAAAATTCTAGATGTTCTCAGCAAGTAATCAAGCTTGAATTAACCAGTTGCAAGTAAAACTGTTCACAGTTTGAACATTTATGCAATTATACTTCATTCCACAAGTAAAATTGATATATACAATTATACATTACATAAAAAGGTTAAAATGAACTACTAGATAAGATGCTGTACGCAGTCTAACCAAAACTAAGAAAGAGCAACATATACAACATGGTTGTCGAAATCATATTAGGCCGTGTTAATTACCTGAGTATCTTCAGGAGTGGGGACAGATACAACATTAGTAGTCTCAGTAGACATGGCTATGTACTGGGATGTGAATCAAGAAGAAGAAGAAGAAGAAGAAACAGAGAGGCAAATAGAAAAAAGTGAAGAAGGATAAAGAGCACGTAGCCTCCTATATATCCCAATACAAAAGCAGCAGTACTAGACAGAAGGGTGGTCGATCACATGAGCTGGTTAAGGCGTGTATGTCATGCAAGGGAATATATATAATTATGGGATATATACGATATCAATTTCAGAAGACAACTCACTCCTTCAGCCAGGCACCTGAAATATATTAAATAACACGTGAACTTCACCATATATACATAGTGGCACGCACAAAGCCACAACAAGATTTCATCTTTACAGATGCTAATATTGTGTAAATAGGTAAAAATTAAAACTAGAAGATACATGTATACAACTTGGCCGGGGTGTTTCATTGTACTCCGCAAGTGTTGACTAATTAACAGCTCATATTGTCAGAGTTTCAGTACTTTGGAACGCAGTAAAATTTTCTCATGCGTCAGTTTAGCTTACAGAGATCAAATCTATCGAGCATGCACTCCTACCTGGCCTACTCGATCAGGACAGAGTGTTGGTTTTGACCAGAAAGTCATAGAAGTGCAAAGTTGGAAATTAAAGAAGATTTAAGAAAAAAAGGTGTAGTCTTTGGCATGTTAACACAAAAAGGGATCACGACACCCCTCCACTTAATGATTGTTTTCTACCCATCCCAAAGAATAATCAAATCCAAAGTGATAAATATATGATAAATTAGTTTCATTTGGAAGTTTAGAACTGATCAAAGCCCAATAACATTATTCTTATACATGCCACAGAGAATTTGATGTTGCGCATTGACTTGACAGAGCATAAACAGGTAGACTAATGAACAGACTGTGAGGTATGGATGATCAATTTTTTGTAGTCTAAACAATTTTGGGTAGTCATGATTGATGACATAAGTGTCTTAGCTCTTCTATAACTATAAATTGATGACAGATCACCAGAACAAAAGCAGATATGGAGATTGCAGAAACTTGGTGATCGAACACATTATTGCTTGGGGTGGTGGAGGAAAGATGTATGAGGAGAGTGGTGGCCTAGACAGAAAGAAAGATAGCCAATAACCCCACGTTGTTAACTGACCCAAGGGCATGTGAGGAGGCAGAGCCACCCTACCTTTTGTTGAGCTTCTCAAGGAAATTGAAATGGACCACTCTCTGCTCCTTTTATCTGATATATTAATCACATTATAATCACCCAGAAAGAAATCCAAGTGGTTAAGCTAGTCTGCAGATGGAATATGTCTTAGTTTGGACTAATTAAAGACTTGGCTTGATGAGGAACGCATGCTATTATGCTGCCTTGATTTGCTTGTCAAAATGTGAGAACAGTGGGAACACTCTTATCCTAGGCAATTCATCGAACATGTTTCGATCATAGTGAAGAAAAGAAAAACAGAGGATATGAATGGAACTGTCACTAGATGCATGAATGATGTTAAATTTGAAATATATGTAATTGAACCTTCAAAATTTAAGATTTCACATCTTTTATTTTCCCGACTTGGCGACTTTAGACAGGGAAAGTGAAAGTCCATATTTGAGTGATGTAAGATCATATTGAACTAGATATATAAAGCTGGTATGAATACGAGTTGCAGCAGCAAAAGAAAATGAAGCTAAGTTATTGGGATTTAAATAAAACATTGGTGATTTAATTAAGTTATAAAATCATTTATAAACACTTAATTAAAGCCATCTGATTTGAATACAAACATTCAAATTATGCATTGATTAAGATAAGACCTTGTCTGACTAGATAAGAAGTTATAAACAGTTTCCTTGATGGAAGGAACTGCTATAACTGCAATTTGCAGTTACAAAACTGTTCTACAGATTTGTTGATTCCCCTGCAAGAACATAAACTAATCTCTATATATATTCCCATCAATACAAGGTGATTATATCGTATGGATCTTGGAGAAGGAATGGACAACACCAACCAAACTGGTCATTTACTTAAACTCTATATCTAATCCTAGTCTGACATAGAAATATATCTTCAGTTTATATATATGTTCTGCATTTAAGTTGCAGTAGGTTAGTTTTAATTTTACAATGAGTGAGAGCATAGCCAGACATGTCAAAATACAACTTAGGCCCCCTTTTTCTTTTAACATAGAAAATTCTATCTGCCCTTTTTCAAAGAACTTGTATCACACGTTGCCAGGTCTAATATGAGATGTTAGTCATGTTACAGAATTTTTTAAAACCAAAATTAATGTTTGAAAAAGTGGAGCCAGCAAATTGAGTCCAATATTTGAAGAAAAATGAACCCGTAAAATTTGGAAGTCATGTGAAAAATGATACCGTATATACCTGAAGCACTCACTCTAGGGGCTCGATCCTTAGAGGCGACCAGCCGCACGACTTGAACTCTGAGAACGTTTCATGACATCCATGGCATCTGCACTCCAGATGCTTCGGTGATCTAGTAGAGTACATAATTCTACTACATTTCTAGACAATGATGAGACACCGAGCATTTTGCCTGAGGAGGAAAATGAATGTGAGAGAATGATCGGTTTTCTTGAATTGATGGATCTCTGCCGATCACCAGTGTCTTTTGAAAGCCTGTAGGATGGCAAATAGAAGGACTTCTCCTTCTCCTTCTCATTCTCAAAATGAATACTGGGTAACAACAAAATTGTTTCATACATACTACAACGTTACACACACATATATACACACTTATCTTTCTATACACTTATTCCTTAGACGATGTTTATTCTTTTCCGGTGTCAAGAAAATAAAAGAATAGTGCCTTTCTCTAATGGCAAGCTAGACAAATACACATTTTACAAGTGAAAGAATTATTTTTTAATCACGCCTATAATCAAGTCTCACACAAAAGAAATGAAAAGTCGGAGCGATACCGAAACCTAAACCTAGGTTTCGCGAGCAGTGCGGCGGCGCTTCTTGGCTCCGATCTGCAACAGGGCGCTCCGGCGTTGCAAGCGGTAAGAGGATAAGGGCTTCATCTCCTTCGTGTGTTCAAAGGCTGGTCTAGTCAGAGGAAGGAGGCGAAGTACAGACCTTGTGGTGGTTTTGCAACAGAGATCGGCGTTTGCTTTGGTGGAATCGGGTTTGACAAGGAGGAGATTGGCTTCACTATTTCGGGACTAGAGGAGGAGCAAGTTCGGCGAATTCCTGCTAGAGATCGGCGGTCGGATCGCCGGTTGAGGCCTCGGGTTTGTGCTTGCAGAACCAATCTAGTGCAACAAGTGCAGTAGCTAGCAGCTTTGGTGGGCAACGCGATGGTTACCATGTTCTCCTGCCTGGGGAGGCCGCCATACTGATTAGGCGGTGGCAGGCAGTTCTCGAAATGGCCAGATTCGGCTGCTGGGTGTGAGGAGCGTAGGGTGTGGGCAGCGGATCGTGGGCCTCAGCATTCCTGGGATGCAGAGATGCAATCTAGAGAATTGGACCTAGGTTAGGCCAATTCCCCTATTTTTCTCACACTTGGGTCAAGTTTGTGCTTTTTAGGGGTGGTCTGCCCTGCTCTTTGTCCTGCATCTGTTCCTAGAATGTTGCTATGGGTGTGTTGAATGTTGCGACGTACACCAAAAGGGTCTTAGGCGTCAAGATGTTCAGGACATTGGTTCCATTTTAGGGCAGTGTAGGATTAGGGAGTTTTTAAATTTTGCATTTTCTCTTTCAGCAGTTCTTTTAGGATTTTAGTTTTGAAGTATGGATTTCTTTTGCATTTAGTACTCTTCGTGAGCTTGTATTGTAATATGAGGGGTGCTTGTACCCTTCATGCTTGACCGAGTGAGGTCGTCATGATTTCGATCAATGGATTAGTCTTCAGTTACCCTAAAAAAAAGTCTCACACAAAAGCGATGAGTCTCGTTCAGCTTTGATACACAGTGCAACAGAAAAGGAATGGTCCAGTATCACTAGTATATGGGAGTGATCTTGTACTTGGTTACCCTGAGCGATAACAAAAGCGTTGTATTATCCCGAAAGATCTGGGCATTATTACCAGTGACCCATTTTTTATGTACTACTTCAACAATTTTCAGTTCTTCACTTCAACAAGATGCAGCTTATTTCACCAACCATCATTTAGTTGAGTTAGATCAATCATGATCCCTTTCGATTAGGATTTTACCTCGACTCTTGTTTGCTTCACCTAGCTTCTGACTCCACCTATATCGAATCTCTTCGATCAATAAATTGTTTTCAGTCTTTGACCCAGACACCTAGTTAGAAATTTTCTTTGAGTTGGTTCCATATGTGAAAGTTTTGAATTGTCACCGAGATCATTTGCCCGATGCCAATTATTGTGTTACGGAATCATCTTGTCCCACTGCTAGTGATTTCTCATTTGGTTTGTGAGGGTAACAGTCTAACAGATTTATCCGAAAAAGCCTTGGCATTCGGTGTACTATATATGAAGTAGGCCTCGTCAACGGGCCGGGCTGGGCCTGGCCCGGCCCATTCATAGCGGGCCCAGGCCTAATGAGATTTTTAAATAGTGACGGGCCGGGCCGGGCCGGGCTTCATTGTAAATCAACGGATCCAAGCCCGTCCATATAAGGCGGGCCTTGCGGGCTTTTACGGGCCGGGCCGGGTAGCCCACCTTTATTCGGGCCGGGCCGGGCTTTTGTATTATGCGAGTTTTATTGTGCAATATTTAGTGTCATCCACAACAACTAATTTTACTCAATCTGCATGCAACTAATAACATGTATGATGTATATCCTATATCTTTCTTCTAGAATCTAGATCATCTCACAGGTCATATTGAGGATGCTATTTTTTTCCTTTCAAAGTTTTAAGGGGTTTGGACTTTGGAACCTAGCCGAACTAGGAGGCTCATCCCCACGCCCGTTTTAATGTACTAAAATAAAAATACAGAATACAAAGTGTCCCAATTTACAACTTAGAACGAAAGCAAATTATTAACACAATTTCTTTGAGTTTATCTAATTAGGCATATTCTCTTCCATTCAAATTTGGTATCATTGAGGCTCACTTAGAATCTGCTAGCAACCCTCCATAGTTGGTACAGCCCTGCAAAAATTTCATCAAATGAGCCAAATATCTAATCTGCAAGTTTTAGTAAAAGCAAGGAACTCAAAGTTTCAAATGAACCAATTCAAGCTTTAAAACTACCCACTATAGTCTAAATTCAGATGAAGTTTGTATGTAAAAGCATCTAAGAATTGTTAAGGATCCAATTACTATTTTCCACATAAATTGCAAGTCTGCAAACTGCAGCTTACTAACCTTGAAAATTTAAGGCAACACAAAACAAAAACCACTTCAAAGAATCATGTGAAAATGAAACTGAAACTGTAAATGAAAATGAAACTGAAAATGAAACAAAACAAAATAGAAACTGAAAATTAAACAAAACAAAACTGAAACTGAAGATCAAACTCAAACTCAAACTCAAAACAAAACAAACTCAAACTCAAGATCAAGATCAAACTCAAACTCAAACTCAAAACAAAACAGATCGCTCCGTTTCAGTACCTGCTCGATCAAATCTAAACGGACAGATTATCCCCTCCTGAGCCCGTGAGATGAGGAAGTGGAAGAGAGTAGCTCGTCGTGACCGGCTTTGCTACAGAAGATCCAAGGCTGCACAGAGTCGTCGAGACTCGAGAGGAGGCTGAGGAGCTATGGAGGAACAGAGTCGTCGAGAGACGAGAGGAGGCTGAGGCTGAGGCTGAGGCTGAGGCTGAGACTGAGGCTGAGACGAGAAGAGGCTGAAGCTGAGGCTGAGACGAGAGGAGGCTGAGGCTGAGGCTGAGGCTGAGGCGAGAGGAGGCTGAGGCTGAGGCTGAGGCTGAGACGCGAGGAGGCTGAGGCTGAGGCTGAGCTGAGACTGAGGCTGAGACGAGAGGAGGCTGAGGCTGAGGCTCAGACGAGAGGAGGCTGAGGCTGAGACTGAGGCTGAGACAAGAGGAGGCTGAGGCTGAGGCTGAGGCTGAGACGAGGCTGAGGCTGAGACGGGAAAGTGATAGATTTAGATCTGTCTGAGGATGAGACTTTAGATCTGAGTGAGGGCATGAGGCTGAGAGCCTGAGATGAGAGGAGGCTGAGGTTGAGGACTTGAGGCGAGAGAAACAGAGAAAGTGATAGATTTAGAATTTTAGATCTGAGATTCTGAGACGTGAGTGAGGCTGCTGAGGCTTTAGGTTTAGGACATAACTTTAGGTCATTTAGGCCGTCTCACACTCTCACACTCACAGCTGGTATCCAACGGCATCATGAGAAAACGGACGGATCCAACGGCAGGATTAGAAAACCAACTGATAATTTTCTAAAAACATATATATAATTTTACATAATTTAAATATAAATATATATTTATATATCATATTATCATACACTTCAAAGAACAACCCATATCAATTCAAAGAAAATTTAAAAACGGACCGTTGGATGAGTTTATTACAATAAATTATGAGTGTGGTAAAAAATTTAGTCAATTTCACCATATTTTCGAATCCGATCGGATTGGTAAACCGTAGTCACTTATATGTTTTATTGGTTTACCGATGGCGTGGCAACCGCGATACGTGCTTATTTTTTCACATCACTTTTGTATATATTCAATCCATGGATATGCGTTGACATAAGATAAAAAAAATTAATTTTAATTACAAACACATTAGACTATACCAATTTTATTCCTAAAGTTGTATGACTTATACATTGCATTTAAATTGTTTAAGTTCATTCTAAAGCAACCATGAAGTGGAAAATGAATTCAGACAAACCAACCGCTCGATAGAGAGATTGTAATGTTTTATGGTGGTTGTAAAAAATCCAGCCAATTTGGTTCTCGTTTCGAATTCGATCAACTAGGTCAAACGTAGTTACTCTTATAAACCTATATTTATATATCAAACACTCCAAAGAGCAACCCCTATCAATTCAAAGAAAATGGAAAAACCGACCGTTGGATGAGTTTATTACAATAAATTATGAGTGTGGTAAAAAATTTAGCCAATTTCACCATATTTTCGAATCCGATCAGATTGGTAAACCGTAGTCACTTATATGTTTTATTAGTTGACCGATGGCGTGACAACAGCAAAACGTGCTTATTTTTTCACATCACATTTGTATATATTCCATCGATAGATGTGCGTGAACATAAGATAAAAAAAATTAATTTTAATTACAAACACATTAGACTATACCAATTTTATTCCTAAAGTTGTATAACTTATACATTGCATTTAAATTGTTTAAGTTCATTCTAAAGCAACCATGCAGTGGAAAATGAATTCAGACAAACCAACCGCTCGATAGAGTGATTGTAATGTTTTATGGTGGTTGTAGAAAATCCAGCCAATTTGGTTCTCGTTTCGAATTCGATCAACTAGGTCAAACATAGTTACTCTTATAAACCTATATTTATATATAAAACACTCCAAAGAGCAACCCCTATCAATTTAAAGAAAATGGAAAAACCGACCGTTGGATTAGTTTATTACAATAAATTATGAGTGTGGTAAAAAATTTAGCCAATTTCACCATATTTTCGAATCCAATCGGATTGGTCAACCGATATTTAGAATATATATATGCACATATTTTATATAGAAGCATAATAGTATAAGAACTTCCTTACTTCCACACACACACACACACACACACACACACAATATATATATAAACACACACACACATATATGATATATTGATATATATATATCTATACAGATCCTATCCAGAGCGAGGCATCGCTTTGAAATTTCAGAGCGAGGTTAGGGTTTAGGGTCACTTTTCGGTCGCATATCCACATCTCAACCGTTCAGTTTCTAGGTACTAATGTATAGATCATCTCTACAAAATTTCAACCAAATTGATGGTCGTTAAGGCATTGATAACTGCCTTAAAGCTAGTACGGTTCAGGTTGGACAGATTCAGTTCGTCCATTGGTTTAAGCGAGTTAGATACCTTAAAGACCATCAATTTCGTTGAAATTTTGCAGAGATGATCTATACATTAGTACCTAGAAACTGAACAGTTGATATGTGGATATGCGAGCGAAAAGTGACCCTAAACCCTAACCTCGCTCTGAAATTTCAAAGCGATGCCTCGCTCTAGATAGGATCTATATATCTATATATATATATATATATATCTCTCTCTCTCTCTCTCTCTCTCTATATATATATATATATATATAAACACACACACACATATATGATATATTGATATATATATATATATATATCTATATAAACACACACACAAATATTAAATATATATCTATATGTGTCTATATATTATATATATATATATATATATATTTATAAACACACACACACATATATAGATATATCTATATATATCACACACACACACACATATAGATATTTCTATATATATATATATATATAATATTTTGCGGGCTTTTACGGGCCGGGCCGGGTTTTTGCGGGCTTTTTTTGCGGGCCTCCATCGGCCCACCAAGGCGGGCTTTTGTGGGTTTTTTGACAGGCCGGGCCTGCGGGCCTCCATCGGCCCACTTGATCCGCGGGCTTTTTGATGAGGCCTAATATGAAGTATGAACAATGATCCACCTACTTACATTTTGAATACTGTTGTGTATATTTTTCAATGCACAACTTCTCTTTATCCCAATATGACACGTACTGTCTAAGAACTTTTGTACTTCCGTAGCAAACAATAACCACGTACAAAAGTGGTAGCTGAAAATAGTGATGTAGATTACGGCCAATTCTTAGGTGCGGGTAGCCGCACCACATGTACGGTGCGGCTGCCCAATCAAATCTCAGAAATTTTTGTTTTTGTTCTGAAATTGTCCTTGATTTTTAAATGTGAAATACCCAAAATACCCCCCTACTAGGGAAATAATTGGTCTGCCGCACCACGTGGCGGTGCGCCTGCCCCACGCAAGAATCACACTGTAGATTACACTTACCACCTGATGGGCTGTAGCAATTCATCACCTTTTTTCTTCTTTTTTTGGCAAAGAAAGTTTTGGTTAGAAGTGGCTTTTCTCCCCACTAAAGGCCCCGTTGAACTACACTTTAAGGACCCCGATATAAGAGCCTAACTTTATATCAAGTGGCTCCTCGCAATCATCCACTAATGGTCACTTCTAGACCGGTATTGCCTCATTCTGCTGGTCACCCGGTTACATACCAATAGGGACTTTTGAAATTTTTAAGATTTGAATTTGGGTGGAGTTCCACACAAACCCAGACGTTGCTAATCTTAATTGCGAACCCCTCTATTGGCAGCAATTCCTCATTCTAACCACTTGCATTATTTTGTTACTCGCAAATTAAATTTTCTCTCGGAAATTGAAAAAAGTGTGGGAAAAATGGTTGGCTGTGTGTCGTTTGGGGGAAAAGTCTCGGGCGGCTGTTTATACATCAACGTGTTCCTTCTCAAACCAAAGCTTTGCTAGCTCATCCCCTTCGTACGTTCATCTCCCTCAAAAACAATCCCTAACACACACCATTCCCAAGTCAATTAACCAGACCAGTTGCAACGTCACTCCCACCAATAATATATAACTCATTCTCATAACTCATAAAAACCCATATCATCAAGGTTGAGAGAAAGAGAGAGAGAGAACCAGTACGTACTGCCACTACAATGTCTTCTAGTTTGGAGAATCAGCACCAAGCTGGGTCTTCTTCGTCTTCATGGAAAAGGTTCAATGCCAACAACTCTTCTAGCTCCCCTCACTCTCTCCAAGATCATCAAAGTGACAAGAAGCATAAACTAGGTTAGTTTTGCAGATCCTAATTCCGATGTAGTTTCTTAATTTTCTGAGTTGGGGGTTTTAAATGTATGTACAATACTCTCATCTTATGTCTTATTAGACGTTGATTCATTTTGGTCATGGGATGATGATGATGATGATGATGATGATGGTAATGTTAATCCAGAAGATAGCGACGAAGATATGTTCACCGTTCCGGACGTCGAGGCTATACCGCCTGATGATAATCCCATTAGCACCTCTACAGTCACCAACAATAATGCCACTAGCAAGAACAACACTGGGGAAATTGGCCTTTCAGGTAAACGCCGCAGAGGGCGAAACCCCGTAGATAAGGAGTATCGAAGACTCAAAAGGTACTATGAGACCGATAGTACTACTAATCGTCTTTTATTTTTGCACAATTAATTTCTTTATACGACATACTGTGCTAGACAATTTGGCAAGGGAACATTACCCTCGTCCAATTTGGTGCATATATAGGCATCGGGGAAGTTATAGAGTAGGCTTTTGTATTAATTTGATTGAATTCCTAATAATCAGCAGAACAAAATCGCTAAAATAAAACCAATGCATTGCATAATTGTCACCCAAGTGGATCGAGATGATGAGTTGTTCAATTGTCTCTTTGTTTTACCTTAATTGTCAGATCATTTACAATATATATTTGTCCCTAATTTTGATGCCACCTGGAATTTTTGTTTGCCATCTGGTTGGCATTTTGTTAAAGCTATCTGCATTGCAATGATCATAATTAATGTTAAATGTTCACAGCTAGACCTAGATACATGGAAGGGGAAGGTTAGCTATATGGGCAAATATTGACCAAAATCTCAATTATATCTCTACTAGCTACTTCTCAAAGGTTTTGGGTTCTCATATTATCAGTTGAAACATGTAGTGTCATAAGATTGCAGCTTGACATGTACTTTCCAACAAAATTAGTATCCGGTTCCAACTAACAGTACTGATCAAGAACTCTCGTACATGCCCTAAACTAGCAGATTGCTAAGGAACAGAGTGTCTGCTCAACAAGCCCGTGAAAGGAAAAAGGTTTACGTCAATGACCTGGAATCAAGAGCCAAGGAGTTGGAGGATGCCAATTCTAACTTGGAAGAAAAGATCTCGACCCTCATTAATGAAAACACCATGCTTCGAAAGGTGGTGATCGATAAGCTTTCTAGAACTTTTAATCATCAGTAATTCAGTACTACGTACTGCAAGCTGCTTGTAAAGGTTTGTTAAAATTTGAAATCGTTCTGTATCATGCAGGTTCTTATGAATACAAGGCCAAAGGTGGACGAAAGCATAGATCAAAAGCAGGATCGATCGGTTAAGTAAGAGCTCAGAAGCATAAATGAGGTGTTTGGTTTAGGATTTTAGGTCAATATATATATTAGACAATATAGAGACCCTTTAGGACGAATTGTGAATTAGCTAGGGCCTTCAATTCCATCAACTGCATATGGTAGTTTTTCATCAGTTTGTATTTAATGTATGAAGACTCAACTGGCTAGTGTGATGTAATAATATGATCATATGGTCCCGATATGTTTGCTTATGGTGGAGACTTTCTTATTTCTAATGAATTTTCATATCCTTCTATATATATCTACTTCTTTTGACAATTAATTAGCTAGACAAAAAAGTGATTGTGGGACTGAGGTTAGGTCATCTTGATTCTCGAGGAATCTGCAGGGTCTTGAGGATTCCGCAACTCTTTCGATCGAGTTGCTCGATTTCTCATGACTCAACCTTTTCTGTTTGTTGCTACCTGTGCCTTGAGTCACCGGTCCTGAGATTGAAAAGGGCTGAGACAAAGAATTAAAATGTGACCTATATAAAATTTAAATATTTTTTATAAAGGAAAAAAATTATAGACTTAAAACATACAAAAAGAAGGAAAAAAAAATCTAAAAAGGGCTTTAAGGATTCGAACCATGGTTGAGGTGATTTCTATAATTATCAGACCACCACTACACCAATGCAGTTCGTTAGGCTTAAATCAAAAGCAATAATATATCCTTATGAGGATTTATATCACTATATGAGTGTGGAAACTAACCCTCAAGTGACTGATGCATGGTTATAATTCATTAATTTGGATGGAGTACAATGGAACTGATGAAAAATACGAGGTGGATTAACAATTATGGCGGAGTTCAAAGATCATTTAAGTAGATTAACCTTAATTTAGGATTTCTATCAAACATTTAGTGACTAACTTAGCCGAGCAGAGAGTGAAGTTAGGGAGAAAACATTCGTGCTATTTCCTCCCGTCTGGTGGCGGCCATCATCAGGTTGATTTTGGGTTGTTGCCGGATAGGATTTAATTGGTTGTCCTATTGCGCTTTGGTTTCTAGGATTAGCTTGCTTTGGTTTGAAGCATCTCTACGACAAGGGGCTTGCAGACATCGTTTCAAGGACGGCTAGATGGCGGAGTGTTGCGCAGGGGGTCAAAATCCGGTGGGGTTTGGGACTAGTGCACATGTTCGTTGTCTTTTGGAGCTGGACTGGGCCAGTCTTGTTGGACTTGGGCTCTGCCTCTTCTGTTCGGCTTTGGGCTGCTGCTTTTGGGCATTTTAGGCTTCTAATTAGTTAGTTGTTTCTTTCTAATAATTCCCTACTTTTTTAGAGAGCTACGCACCTTTTGTGTTTGTATTGTGCTTATTTACTATGACGTAGTGATATCATAATTTATAGGCTTGCTTTTTAAGCGAGCGATAAATGTATAATGAATGAACCTATTCTTCTGTACTACTATATATGGTATCACAACAACTTATCTGTCTACAGATGACAGCGGAAGGGTATGTAATGACCATTCCAACTTAATTATCAATGACATGTCAATTTGACTTTATTTAAAAAAAAAAAAAATTAGTGACTAAGAGCATTTTTAGCAGACTCTCTATTTTTGCTCTTTAGCTATTTTGGAGAACATGTTTAGTTATTTATTGGGGTAAGTGGCAACCTCCTTCTGTTGACTATATCAAGATGAATTTCGACGGAGCCTGTGATACGAAGAACAGTCTCAGTGGGATGGGGGTGTTTTTCGAGACTGTTGTGGAGAGTTGAAAGGCGCGATGGCGGTACCACAAGTTGGTAATCTTCCTCCAAGATCGGTGGAATTCGAAGCCTCGGCATTGTTGCATGGTTTATGGTTTGCGTTGCACGTGGGCTTCCTTAACCTGGAGGTGGAAGGTGATGCTCTTTCAGTCATTAGTAGTATCAATAATAGTCTTGATGATTTGAGTCTTGAAGGACACATTTTGGATGAAGTTAAGTTGTTAGTTCAGTCTTTTAGTTTTTATAGTGAGCACTTTGTGAAACGGGAATGTCACGCCCATGATTTTATCACAAATAAAAATCGATATATAATCTCATAATTATACATGCGTGATCGTTCAGCCATTAATACAAAATACATGAAAACACCTTCCCTTTACAGCAAGTACATATTGATGCCCTGAACCCACAATTTCAAATATTGACCCGATCCACAGAGTCATATATTACAAAACTTACGAATTAAATTGTCATCACAAAATAAAACGTAAATGCTCCTCACAGCTTACTACATAGCGGAAGTCATAACAATGACAAAGCCAACAAAATTTGCTTCCTACCCGTTCAGCTGCTAACAAGCTACCTCAGCTTCAGCCACGATTAACCATGTGAGGGAGTTTTTGCGTTTTGGATCTTTTGCAGCAGGGCCCTCTTGATTAAGCGAGACTAGGCCCAAGATTGATCAAAGGTTGGACCTGAGAACAACCTCGTTATGACCAGCTAGATGACAACGGCAGTGATTGCACTAGATAATAACAGCAGTGATTGGATTGGATGATAACAGCAGCGATTGGATTAGATTTCACGAGAACAGAACTTACAGGTAGATGTGGTGTGGGAGCTAGATGCTTGGGAGTTTAGTCGAGAAAGAGAGAGTTCCAGCAATGGCATGATTTATGGGTTTTGGGTTAAGGTTGATTGGGAGGAATTGATGGCTAGGGATTCAGTGATAGAGCTTGATCTCTTGCTTGATGTTTCTGGGTTGTTGTGGCTTGGTTTCAAACGGCAATGAACCCGCCTTTTATAGCGAAGAAGATTGGTGATAAGGACCAAGGGTTCTGAGGGAGTATTATCAATATTGGAAAGATGATTCCCAAGCTTTCAAGTTTTGTTTTTCCCATGGAACTAAATGGGTGAAAGCTTGTTCAGGCTATGAGGTTGAAGGTCAGTGGTGTAATCATAGGGTGGTGAAGATCCCAGATTTTGTGCTGTCGTGATCTTTGAGGGATCCTAATCCCTTATTTCCTGCTATTGTAAATTGAAATCACAAAGTTTGAGGGCTATTGGAAATTGAAATGGGATTGCTAGGTATATGAATCAAAAAGCCTCTCCATGGATTCTGGGTTCTTGCCAAAAATGGTGAAGCATCAATCCCAGCAGCAATTTTGGATAGAACGACATTCTGGTTTGGGAAGAAGATGGTTTCAACGGACTTGGGCTAGAGGCTGTTGTAATGGGCTTTTGGTAAGGAGGTAATTCTAATGGGCTTTGAGTTTTGCTGGGCCTGTTTTCATCTCTCTACTAGCCCATGTTAAGATTTTGGTCCATAAAGCGTGAATTTTGGTTCCTAAGTCCAAAATTATCGATGGGTCTTATTGTAACAATGGGCCTCACAGGATCCGTTACTTTCCACACCACATCCCGCCGTATAAGCCCAAACGTACCTTGGGCCTACGTGTATTGCGTGGTAATAAAGTGTGTCGGCTGCTTTGAAGAGGCACGTTAGTTGTTTGAGAATTTGGGCTTGTTGTATCTCTTGCTAACTAGAAGGCTTCCTTTTGGCATGAAATGGGCTTGTTTGAAGGCCCAACTAGGTTATGAGGTTGATGACTCACCTTCTTCATGTGTCACTTATTAAATTTGAACCCGTGGAAATTTGGGTATCAACAAACCCCAATACCAATATTGTGGTGCACCGGGTTTCCACACAACAAAACCCGGTAAGCTTATGAAAGCTCGTATGAGTAACTCATGAACATCAATCAACAACTCACACACATCAGCTAAAGGAAACCATGCAACCATGATTCCCTCTAACACTCCATAACCTTCCCATCGAAAGGACAACATAAATCACCGCTGTGACAATGTTCTATTTGCTAACTTAACCATCAAGAAGCAATTCAAGTCTCATCTAGACAATAAAAGAAGAATACTCAAGGAATTCTCCTTTAACTACATACTTATGAGTCTCTAGCAACCTCGACTGTTACCCCCATAATCTATAATGGCAGACAGACTATAGCTCTATTGAAATAGTAACCACTTGTCCGGCCACGGACATGATTACCTATTTCCTGCCTTGGTCACCATCTGCGACCTGTCACCGTCTGTGACATGTGGTTTTCAGACCCCGTCTGGTCTCATAATTAACATTTAGATCACCATCTGCGACCTGTCACCATCTGTGACACATGATCTTCAGACCCGGTCTGGTCATGAAATCAAACATCAAGGTCACCGTCTGCAACCTATCACCATCTGTGACATATAATCTTTTTAGACCCTGTGTGGTCTTAAAGGCAAACATTAAGTACGTCGCACCCGACCTAAAAACATTACAAACATCTAGTTTTGGCTTTCCTAATCCCTGCTCACCATTTGTGACCCTTGATACAAAGACCAATACATCTAAAATGAGTCACGCTTGACTCAAAACGTAACATCAAGCTTAATACTTTTCAAACAATAGAAAACATCTTTTTCCACAATATTGTTTCCTGAAAAGTCACATTCAACAATAATATGAACACCATCATGCATATTATTCATCACAATCATCCACAAGGATATATATATATATATATATATATATATTTCACGTAAATATATATACGTAGTCACTCGCTCAGGAATGCCTACTAATATCAACGATAGTTTGCAGTTAAATAAATAACGCCAAAACAATAATGGTAACTCCGTTCGTAAATGAACCTTGTGAGATTACTCACCTCGAACTCCCGCTGCGTCTTCAATAAAGCACAAAGCCTCCAATCCACAAAATAACCGTCCAGAATACTTCGTCAAGTACCTAATCACATACGGTTCCAACTTAGTGACGATTCACATTTGATTTAAGTTCGAAACCCCTGTTTTGAACTAAAATCCCCAAAGTGGCGCCAATCGAGGCAAAACCACATCCAAGACCTCCCAAAGTCTCCGGAATACTTCCACGATCATTATGTCCAAACCACAAGTCGATCGGAAGCTCGAATCCTCACGGATCGAATAAATCGTTCGGTATGAAACTGCAAAAATCATAACAATTGTATATGAACTCCCAAATTTGTATATTATATATTGAAACGCTAGTATCAACGAGTAGAACATGTATAATACCAAAAACAGTTCCTTAAGTGGCCGGAACTCCGCCATAGGCCGTGGCGCACCGCCGCCGGCCAAAACTCAATATTTCCCCAAACTCCCAACATCAAAAAGCTTCATCTAAGCATGCTTGTGAATTCTCATAACTAGCTCGAAGTCAGAAAACAAGCATAAAGGGTTGAAAAATACCTCACAAGCTTTGGATTTTTGCTCAATCTGAGTTGAACTGATTTCCACGTAAATTGATCCAAACAAACACCATAGATCGACTCAGACGACCCCCACGAAGCCAAGGAAGGAAACTTGAAGCCGTGCAGTCGCCGGAGTTGCGTTTTCCGATCAGGTTCGAAATCACCCAACTGCACCGCCTTGCTGCGCCGCACACGGTGGATATCACCGCTGGAGAACACCACAGGGACGACCAGACTGAGGAGACGAACCAGCTGACCAAGTTTCACGGCTAGAGACCGCTGCAGTTCGCCCGAAAAGCCGAGTCGGGTCAGATGGAAAACTCAGACACTGAAGGTATCGATCGAGAGAGAAAAGAGAGAGAGAGAAAAAAAAAAGGTTTCCAGAAATGGAAACTTGAAATTATGAAAGAATTTCTGATTTTTCTCTATTTATACTAAAACAGAAACTTCTTCCGATAGCCATAACTTTCTCATACGAACTTTGATTGACGCAAACCATATGTCCACGAATTCATATTGACACGCTCTACAAATTTCAAGAAGGAAGTTTTCCGAGAATCCCAATGTTTAAAAAGTCAAACATCACACTATCCCCTAAACTGTGAAATTCGAATAATTATATGTACGAAAACCATTCCACTTCACAAACAACCTACGAATAAAGCACAATAGCAATTATTCGTACAACTGGTCCATTATTAATTACCAAAATTACATAACAAAAATCCAGGTCATCACAGGGAAGGCAATGGAATTGCTCACCGCCTAGCAAAGGAAGCCTTAAAAATTAGTCAGCCTTTTCTTTGTTTGGAGTCGAGGCCTGAGTGGCTCCATCAGTGTGTCAGTATGGACTTTCAGTGTGAAGTCTAGTATGGGAAACTTTGAGCATTTCATCATTTTGGTGGTTGCTTATAGTCTTTCCACAACTCATTGTAATTGATTCATAGTCAATGAAGCTCTTATTTGATAAAAAAAAATGATTAACTATAATTATGTTTTATAACACATGGGAGTTTTATATTGAGTAGTGGTATCACCACCAAAGTATTGGTGGTGAGCAAATTTGAATCCTAAGTTCACACTGGCCCATCTTGGACACTTGGCTTTGCAGTCAGCACATTCCCTATTCTCGCAATTTAACAAGTCTGTCCGGTATCTTTCTGTGCTTGGCATTAAGCTCCATGGTGAAGTTTAGGCTTGGGCGTCTGGACCCGAAGGACCGAACAAGACCGAGCAAAAAATACTGAATCGGTTCGGTTTTAATATGGAAATTATCGGTTCGGTGTAAAAACCGACCCGAATGTATGTAATCGGTTCGGTCTCGGGCTTCAACAATTCAAAGACCGAAAGACCGACCCGAACCGAATTGTGTCTCATTTGCCACTTGTCGTTCTATGATTGGGTGATATAATAATATGTTCAATATTAAAAAAAAACCTAAGACCTAACCCACCTCAGTCATCGAGTCGAGACTAACCCGATCTCAGCCTCCCTCTGACCCTCTCTCTCTCTCTCTCTCTCTCTCTCTCTCTCTCTCTCTCTCTCCGTTCACCACCAGGTCGATACCAGCTCCTCCGCCATTCTCAGTCTCCGAAATCCGCCTCCCCCAGTGAACCACTTGACGCAAAGCTCCAGAAATTCCCTGTCGCCGACACCCGACGATTTCACAGAGAGCTCTCGGATCTTCAATTCCACATGGTTTCGATGTAATTGTGAGTTGTGACTTTGTGTTTGTGAGTTGTTGGAGTTGGACAATGTAATTGTGAGTTGTGACTTTGTGTTTGTGAACTTTGTGAGTTTGTGTTGTAAAATTTAAGTTTGATTGAACATTTGAAATTTTCAATGTTTGAACTTTGAATAGGTTGTAATGTTGTATGATTAGTTATGTTAATGAGTTTGGGAAGTTGATGTGCATCCCAGATTTCCAGGTGCCAAAATGAGTCTGGCAGTTTTTCCAGAAGTCCAGATGAGTTTTTGAAAAACTGGGAAAACAGCAAGCTAAAGACTATCTGGATTTTGGGCCCGAAAAGCCTGAAAACCGAATCGACCCGTTTGGAATTGGTTTCTGTCGGGTTCCAATTTTGAAAAAGCCCGAACAGATTATTTCGGGCTCGGGCTTGGTCATGGTTTTACCAAATTTCGGGCCCGGCCCGACCCGAGCCCAGGCCTATTGGCCTTCTCATTCATGGTGACCGTAGAACGAAATTTGTGGGAGTCAAATTACAATTGCTTACATGTAGTTCAAGTACTTCTTTTAAATAGTCTAGGTCATATACGTTTAAGAACATTCCTATTGCCTTGAAGAAGATACATGTAAGGACATCCTATTATCTTGAGGAAGATTCATGTAATTAGGGACATTCCTCTAGCCTCGAAGAAGAATATTAAATAAGCTAGAAGAAAAGATCTCGACGCTCCATGATCTACCGTAGTACTAGACATTGCTGATAATTAATTAACTAATGTAAAACTTTAGATGTAAAAATTAAGCAGGTTTTGTATTTGATATGAATTGATTGTTTAACCATTTAAACAGGTCGACATGATATCTCAATAAAATTGGAACAGTATAGAGAAGGGATTACGCTTAAAGGTTAGGTCAGCTCGATTAGGCTCTAATTTTGTAGAAAGGTACACTTAGTGAGATTTTGCCCAAATGAATAACCAAGAGTACGTATTATCCCCCAACTTGAGTACGCTTTATGTTGAAGGATGTCGACATAATGTGTGCCTCTACAAACTAGGGTTTAGAATTGTAATAGGAATGTGTTCTAGGTATTCAATTGTAATCGGCTTCTATTACCTTTTTGGGTACCTTGTAACTCCCTATTTAAAGGGCTCCTATTATCAATAATATACACAATTTCATTCTCCTACAACAAGTTATCAGCACGAGTTCTAATCCTAGCCTAAAAAAAAAAAAAAAAAAACCAAAATAGCCACAAGCCTTCAACAAGCCAGCCTCCTGCCGACCTGCTGCTGCAGCCTCCAGCCCACGCTGCACACCTGCTTACGTCCATCCCTGCCTGAAGCCCAGCCTCCTGCAAGTCCCGCCTTCTGCAAGCCCACTGCAGCCCAGCCTCCTGCAAGCCACCGCAGCCCACGCTGCCACCAGCCCGCTCACCGCTTGTTGCTCATGCCTATTGGCCTTCTCGTTCATGGTGACCGTAGAACGAAATTTGTGGGAGTCAAATTACAATTACTTACATGTAGTTCAAGTACTTCTTTTAAATAGTCTAGGTCATATACATTTAAGAACATTCTTATTGCCTTGAGGAAGATACATGTAAGGACATCCTATTATCTTGAGGAAGATTCATGTAATTAGAGACATTCCTCTAGCCTTGAAGAAGAATATTAAATAAGCTAGAAGAAAAGATCTCGACGCTCCATGATCTACCGTAGTACTAGACATTGCTGATAATTAACTAACTAATGTAAAACTTTAGATGTAAAAATTAAGCAGGTTTTGTATTTGATATGAATTGATTGTTTAGCCATTTAAACAGGTCGACATGATATCTCAATAAAATTGGAACAGTATAGAGAAGGGATTACGCTCAAAGGTTAGGTCAGCCCGATTAGGCTCTAATTTTGTAGAAAGGTACACTTAGTGAGATTTTGCCCAAATGAATAACCAAGAGTACGTATTATCCCCCAACTTGAGTACGCTTTATGTTGAAGGATGTCGACATAATGTGTGCCTCTACAAACTAGGGTTTAGAATTGTAATAGGAATGTGTTCTAGGTATTCAATTGTAATCGGCTTCTATTACCTTTTTGGGTACCTTGTAACTCCATATTTAAAGGGCTCCTATTATCAATAATATACACAATTTCATTCTCTTACAACACATTATCAGCACGAGTTCTAACTCTAGCCTAAAAAAAAAAAAAAAAAAAACCAAAACAGCCGCAAGCCTGCAACAAGCCAGCCTCCTACCGACCTGCTGCCGCAGCCTCCAGCCCCTGCGTCCTGCACAGCCCGTGCTGCACACCTGCCTGCGTCGCAAGCCCACTGCAGCCCCGCCTTCTGCAAGCCCACTGCAGCCCAGCCTCCTGCAAGTCCACTGCAACCCACGCTGCCACCCCCCCCCCCCCCCCCCCAAAACACGCCTGCTCCAACACGCGCGTGTTGTTAAGCCCAAATCATCAAGTAAGATTTTGTAATTAAAGTTTATGCTTTATGTATTTTAAATTCTTTTATTTTCTGCAAATATTGGAATATATGTTGCCAAATGGTTTTGAGTATTTAACAAAGTGGAATTGTGGGGATTCACGCTTAACAAACTAAGAGTGTTCGTAATTAAACGAACTAAGAGCGTTCGTGCGAACTAAGAGTGTTCACAATGCTTGGACTAAGTGCGTCCGTAAGCATCAAATTGTGACCATATTAAAACATTGTAGTTTGGTCTAATCCAAAAGAGATTCTTGGAAATTGATTTCTTGGTAGCGCGGCTCGGAAATCTTATTATTTTAGTTTTCGTGGAAGTTTAGCTCCGAAACTAATATATCTTCTCTTCTTATTTTCATGATGTCGAATGAACCAAGGCTCGACTTTCCCATGCTTGACTCAACAGGCTCGGATTACCGCAGTTGAGTAACCGATGTTGAGAACCATCTCACTTTAAAGGGAATATTACCCATAATCCAGGCACCTAACCCGGATCTTGTGTTCGTGCGAACACCTACAAAGCATGCTTAAGCAGTTATCTTGATGCGGCGCCATATGGACAAGGCACTCAGATTGGAGTATATGTCGATCAAGAATGCAAGAGAGCTATGGGTAGCGCTAGAAGAGCGCTTTGGCAATGTCCAAGATTCCCTCCTCCCTGACTTGAAGGTTCAATGGAACAATCTGCGCTTTGCTGATTTCAAGTCTGTTGCTGAATATAATTCAGAAGCTCTTCGCATACAGTCCATGTTGAGGTTTTGTGGACAACCTGTCACAGAGCAAGAGCTAATTGAGAAAACTCTCTCCACCTTCCTCGTTTCAGCCATTGTGGTATCAAAGCAATATCGTACTGAAGTCAATGCTGCACGGATCACGAGGTTTCATTAGCTTATTAATGTTATATATGTAGCTAAGAAACATGATAACATACTCGTGAGGAATTATAATTCAATGCTCATTGGAACTAAAAGCGTTCATGAGGCGAATTATAATGCACCCAAAGGAGGGCGCAAGGAGCGGTACCCTAAGAATGGGGGACATGAGGGACGTATGGACCCATATAACAGCCCTAATCAGGAAGGAAACCGCAAGTTTGGTGTGGATACACATGGTGGTAATGCCACACGTGGGAGAGGGGGTCGTGGTATTCCTAGCTGTAATGGTGGCACCATGGGTCATGGTGGTGGCACCAACCCTCCTAGGGAATGCCCGCAACGTGCACAACGTGCACCTCAATTAAAGAGAGGCAACCACAATGATGAGTGTCATCGATGTGGATCAATTGAGCATTGGTTCAAGCAATGCAAGGCAGGCGAGCAACTAGCTGTAAGATACAGGGCATATAGGGACCTGAGAGAGTAAGAAGTGTATCTTGCAGAAGAAGAAGAAGATAGTGAAGATGTCAATCTCACCATAGAGGACTTCAAAGCTGAAGATGAAGTGCACAAGGATGCAGTAGACTTTGATTAGATTAGTCCTTTTATTTTTCCAAGAACTTTTGTAATGGCAATATGCCTTTGTCAATAAATGACAATTGTATTAACTCTTTCTTATGTGGCGGACCTAATAAAATGTGATGTCTAGGAAAGTCATTGAGATTATTGGTACTTAAGAGAGCCTCACTCGACCAACATCTCTCTACTTTTCTGGTCATATTTGATTGGAGTTACCGAACGGATAGAGTGACTACAATGTGTCTTAGTTTAATTTTATTTTGGATTAGATTTTGGAAACTTTGATGTAATCGTTGGCTATTAATAAAGTGTCAATTCTTTTACTTAATGTCTTGGAAATACCTTAATTTGAACTTTATTATATTAGAGCCAATGGTTTTCATGTGGAAACACATTATGAGAATGGATAGAGTTCCTTTGCATCACCTCTAATGACTACGGACATAAACGAGTATTAGAGAAACTTATGTGTCACTCTAGTGGGTTGCATGCAATCACTATTCGAGTTATTGAATCCAACCATGTCATGAGAGACGACTTATGGGATTCTGACACATATAGGCTTTGGCATGATGATCCGTGTATTAAAGACTTTACACGGACATCCATTTTCAAAACGAAGAGAAGTAAGAACCAAGAATTTGTTAAAGGAGCTGCACATGCGCCTCATGGCTCCATGATTGTGCAAAGACCGGCCACACATGGCAGGTGCCGCCTACCCCCTGCGGCAAATACATGGCATTGACGCCATAAACCCTTATTCAACTCCTCTCCCTACTTCTCAAGTCCATTGTGACATTGTGGCTTAACCAAAACCTCCATTGGTTGATTATAAGGCCCATGTTTCATTCTATAAAGCCTGTTATTTAGGATTGAGACCATCCTATGCAAAGGAGATTGAGGAAATAATTCCATTCTCACAAAGAATCAAGGGAATTCGGTGGATTTTATCAACCAACTTGCAGATCGTATAGATGTTTTATGGTGTTGGTTGATACGCGAACAAGCTGGTCACATATAGCTACGGGCTCACTACCCAGATCATCCCATTCAGTCAATTTGACTTGATAATGTTAGAGAGTTTACATCGAAAATTTTCGATGACTATTGCATATCATTGGATATTGATATCAAGTATCATATTCCCATGTACACACCCAATTGGTCTGGCGGAAAATCCACCACTAAAAGACTACGATGGTGGCCCGGACTTTGGTAATGCGCACCAATATTTCGGCCTGGGTTATGCAATATCGCATGCAGCTATGCTCATTCGTCTATGACTCATAGCATCCACTCAACTTTTATTTGCGTTACAGCCACTCAACTTTTATTTGCGTTACAGCTAGTGACTGGGTTCGAGTCTAAATATCTCATACTTATGCATATTTAAGTGCACGGTTTATGTGCCAATTGCTCCGCCACAACGCATCAACATGAGTCATTGCAATGAATGCATATATATATTTGTGTTGGCCATAGGCCTCTAACTATAAGTCTGCTACGTAAAACCCTTGACAAGTGATCTCTATTTCGCTGGATTTGCGAATTGTCACTTTTATAAGACAGTCTTCCCGTCGTCAGGGGGAGATTAGAACGTCAATGTTCAACAGGAACGACAGGAATTGTCGTGGACTATCCCCACTATGTCTCATCTTGATCCCCTAAAAGTGACGAGATCACATATACCTGCTGCAAACATGCCTGCAAGGATTTATGTCCCCACAAGAGGAAATGGTGCCACCCAGAGAAGATGGGTACGGAAATACCACTATGGATGGTGGTATGGTGACGCTACAAAGGTGGTATAATGGCGTCATAGGCCATGGGTTCCGCTAGAGAGAGTAGGAGACCCTTGGTTCGATGGATTCTCGCCCTAAGAAGAGAACGAGTTTGGCATAACTTGATCCATTGATCATTGATATTCAACATCCGTCTCATGAGAATATTTTGGATTGTGGTTATGTCCAAGAGACATCGTTGGGGGACGCCTCAATGTTAGAACCAATTCCTGATAATATAGAGATCTCTACGAACTACACTAGTGTAGATGAGGACGTGGAATTGTTGAGACCAATGACATCGAACCTTACTCCGTTGAAGAATGCCAACGTAGAGAAAATTGGCCTAAATGGACAGATGCGATCCAGATTGAATTGGATTCACTAACGAAGAGGAAGGATTTCGGGCCTGAGATGCCAACACCTCCTAACATAAAACCTATTGACATTAATAGGTCTTCGTTAGATAGCGTGATGAGAAAAAGAGGTGGTAATCTCACCTTATGGCGCAAGGTTTCTCACAACGCCCTGGAATAGACTACGAGAAGACATATTCTCTCGTAATGGATGTCATTGCACTCCACTACCTTGTCAGTTTGGTAGTTTCCAAATAACTGAACATGCAGCTTACGGATGTTGCCACTACGTATCTGTATGGGGATCTAGATACGGAATATAATAAAGGTTCTTGTGGACTTCATTTACCCAAATCAAGTGGCTCTAGACCACGGAGCGTATTTGCAACGAGGTTGAAATGCTCACTAAAATGACTACTTGATTGGGAAGGGATATGATGAACTATGCCCACGCGTTTCCATGACAAGTTTTAGATTTGCAATTGTCGCGGTTTATGTTGATAAACATAATTGAAACCCTTGAGAGCTAAGGGAAACCGCTGAACACCTGAAATCCGAGTTTGAGAGAAAAGACCTTGGGAGAACACGGTTTTGTCTAGATTCAGAATTTGTATACCGTGTCAATAGATGCTTAGGCATAAAGTCAAAAATGTACTCCCATGGTCATCTATATTCTTGGCCCTAAAAGGGATCCGTTTCGTCCCAGAGATGATGACGAAGACTTGTTAATAGCATAAGTTCTTACTTATGTACAATAGACGCATTATTTTACTTAGCACAATACAAGACCGGACACCTCAATTATTATGAACTTGTTGGCTAGATATAGCCCCGCGCCAACGCAGCGCCATTAGATTGGTATAAAGACAATCTTTTAATATTGAGAGGTACGATTGATATGAGCTTGTTCTATCCCTACAGAGAGAAAAGAAATGACGGAAGTGTGGGATCAGACCCCACAAGGCAAAATGCCACCTTCCGTGCTCATCCTCCCCTCCATCAAAATGACAACAAGCACTTCTAAATCTTGAAGTAAACCAAATCAGATCAGAGGATAATATAGCGGACTTATTTACTAAGTCGTTACCAAAATCCGCCTTTGAGAAACATGTGAAGAGCATCGGATTGAGAAAGTTATCCGAACTCCCATGATTGTAGCAATCAGGGGGAGATATTGACATCAGGGGGAGGCATGATGTCTACATGTTCGATCTTGAAGAGTGAATGACGTGTTGTGCTCTTTTTGTCCTTTGACCAGGGTTATTTTTGTCCCACAAGGTTTTTGTTACCTGGCAAGGTTTTTAATGAGGCAATGATCAAAGCGTCATCACCAAGTTTGAGCGGAACAAGGGGGAGTGTTGAAGGATGTTGACATAATGTGTGCCTCTACAAACTAGGGTTTAGAGTTGTAATAGGAATGTGTTCTAGATATTCAATTGTAATCGGATTCTATTACCTTTTTGGGTACCTTGTAACTCCCTTTTTAAAGGGTTCCTATTATCAATAATATACACAATTTCATTCTCCTACAACACTTTATTTATTTATTTTTATTTTTTTAACAATTCACTTGTTTGTGTAGTTACCACTACCACCTATGAGAGTCTGATAAGTCGTTATAAGCTTATATCATTCAATTTATTACCTATGGGGGATTACCATGCAATAATTACCATTAATGGATAATGTCTATATGATTCTAGCCCTCATTTTATATGTTTATGGACATACAATTTGTAGATATATACCATACCCATGCCAGCTCGATCCTATGCCTAGAGGAAGTTAATGTAAGTTTCTCATCAAAATAGAACAGCAATCTATAACTTAATGAAAACCATACATTGAAACAGCAGAAGCCATTTTCCTTGCTAATCAATCAACAAGTTGACACCGGCGAAGATCAGAGCACATGAACTTAGGCATGCTGATCACTCTTTGAGCTTCACAGCAATGACTTGTAATAAACAATAAACGTTACAAACCCTTAATTGGCAATAAAATGGAAATGAAAACATAAATAGATGATACAGCTTGTGATCACTTAAACACGATATTATGGCAGCTCTGGTCACAAGGGTAAGGACAATCTATAGCCTTGATATTAAGTCTATCAAAGTACCAGTTCCCCACAGATTTTGCTATCCCCTGCATATATAAATTGCGTGATTTCACGGTACCAACATGTCTAACTAATCTAAAATTCTAAATAATAAGTGCAACAGGACATACCTTATTTCCGATATGAGGAGAATCTTGAGCAAACCATGTGTCCTGTCTCTCGGTTTGGCAATGTGCAAAGCATGAGTTTATGAACAAACCATTTTTACCAGCCCTTGAGAAGCCGCTTACAGCTTTGAGCATTTGATTCCGGAAGCCTGTTTATGAAAGGAAACTAGTGAAGTTAATTACTTAAATCTCCATTTTGAACACAGCATAAAGAGACTAAATAAACTTGAGATTACTTTGAAAAAAGTTAATCTGCCGCAGAGTGCAACGTGCATGGTTCTTTTTGCATTCATTCCAATTGCCATTAGGATCTGCTATTGGTGGAGCTAAACTTGCCTGGATCTGTTAATGGAGAAAAAGGATCAATTGAATCATTTAGTCATCAGGAGATTACAATTCTACTGAAAGTCATCAGGTCATTTATGCAGCATGAGAACACAAGCGTTGTATTCATCCGCCAAGAAAGACCAAGGAATCAATTTTCCAACATAAGATGAGCCATATTGAGTCACATGGCCAGCATATAGGATTTAGATTGTCTCAACCTTGAACAAATTAATTACTCAGCATACGAAGAATGCGCATTAACGGTATTAAGATTAATGAGGCATATTATATCAGAAGAAACGTCCTAACTACATATAACGAGTTATTTGTGCATGTATTCCTTCAGCTGAAAATGTGACGAGGATATGAACTCACCTGCCATGTATCATAAGCTGCATTGACTAGAAAGAGGGGGGTCTTGACACTTGCAATTATGTGCTGAGGGAAAAAGCACTGCAAACGGAGTAAAGTTAGTAATGGACCAAAGAACAGAACGGAACTTCATTTCTAAAGTTCTGTACTTTTCCCATGTTTCTCTAAGGATTAGGTACAAGAAAGCGAAATACCAAATTCGGGTTGAGGCGATTAGTACAACTCCGTGGAAGGTTCTTCTTCGCTCCCTGCAATGTAATTATATTTATTATTTAAAGGAGTTCCCAGGATCAGTAGAAACTCCTAGGAGTTCAAACGGCATGAAAAAATTGCATCTGCTTTTAACTGCTTACGACCAAGATAGTTCATACTATTCATCATATACAACAATTTCAGATCAACATAATAGCTTTCATAATTCTGAGTTACCTATCTGTTCACTGTGTGACTAATTGGCTCTTTTAGTTACCATATTAAATTATAGTATCAAATGGGAGACTTGGAAATCTACGGATTAAAGATCTACGTACTGCAAATGGAATGTACCTGTAGGTTAACCACCCGTCTAAACATATTTCTCAAAGTGCGGCTACCAGATACATCAAATCTGCAATTTTAGTTGACAATGTTATATAATATCAGAGTAAGAACAAAAAGACATGTAGCATATTTAAAAAAGGGTCATTACGCATCAAGAAATAATCCAGCATCACTGAGGCACTTGACTCTAGTAGTTCCAGGAAACATTTCACGGAATTCATCACAGTGGAGGACAGTTGCAACAGCACCAGCAGAACATCCAGAAAGAAGAGCCTTAGATATCCAAAAGTAAGATTATAAGTTGTTAGTAGCAGAAGAACAAAAGTATATAATCTTTAGAAAGTCAATAACAATAACCTGTTTGGCATAGCGCATTCCATTGGACATCAGATCTTCCATAGCAGCTTTCCATATACGCTGACCTCGAAAATGCAATTGGGCTGCCTGAGCACCAAATAAGCCACTATATTTCATCATAACCAAGGCAAGGTTGACATGACCAATCTTAGAGATATCCTCTAGAGAGTAATATCATCACAGGTTCATTTATGAATAACAGCCTGGTTCCATAAACTTAACATTGTCTTTAATTCACCAAAAAAAAAACATTGTCTTTAATTCTTAACTTGTCAAATAGAACGATGCCAGAAAAGAATTAGCAGGAAAGAATGTTGGTGGTAAAAACAAAATGGACACCAACTGAGATGATTAAGAAGGCCATGGTTTGGCCATAAGCAAAATGTGGCGAAGCCTATGATATAAAGTAAAAAAGTAAACGATCGTTTATTCCCACTGACCTTATTTTCACCGTCTCCAGCAAAAGATGCACCATCACAATATCGAACCTTGACTCTGTTCCAGTTGAAAAAGTCTGCAAGTATTTATAATCCATTCAGAGCATCAGATTACTAGCTAATTACTTCATAAAGAAACCTGTGCGAAATGTAGTGCTTTATGATTTATGTACAGCCAACTATATACCAGGGTTTTCACTAGCTTTGTTGCTCAATATCCCTGTGAATGGTATATGCTTCTCCATATATGCTGATGAACCGCGGCGAGTTTTCTTGCGATAGATACAATTTCTGATTGTATCACACCATCCTCCTCCCTGTTAAGAAAAGAAGCCAAACAACTAAGTCCGACATCAAAAGGGGTGTGTGTGTGTGTGTGAGAGAGAGAGAGAGAGAGAGAGATGGGAGACATTGAGCACTAAGCTGTATATAGTAACTCAGGTTCTTATTCTCCTTCAGAAGTAAGATATTGAGCACCAAACCCATGTTACAGGCTAGCCACCCATTGAAGGAAAAAAAAGATTTATATCATACCACCTATATATGCAGGTCTAACTGTCTAAGGTCTGTTTAACATCACCCAAGTCTTCCCTAAAAGGTAAGAAAATCATCTATTTCCTTTATCTCCTGAAACCCATACAAGGCAGTGAATTACAAAACAACTTTTGCCAAACCAGAAACTTTAAATGGTAGGTTGATCAGAGATTACTATTTACTAATGGCAGATCAGTATCAATGATTAGTAACAACAGAAATCTCTTCCAATGACCATGACACTGATTATGACGGTAAAAGAAGAGCTATTCATAGCTTGCTTCAAACATACCTCCAAGTCAATGAGCCAACTGTTTGCTCCTGATCCATATCCCCGGTGGATATGGTATGCAGGTAATGTTCCATCTAGGCAGACTGCACATAGAAAACATAGAATCATGAAATTACCATAGCTTTTACAATTAGTCTGCAATGAATTTATACGAACTGGCTGTATCCCATATTCTGCTATGCTTGATCTGAAATATTGAATAAAGCCTGGTTTTTGTTCATCTGAAACTAATCATATGACTCAAATCATTGAGAAAGAATCAATCTTGATGGAAAAAAGAAAGTAATTAGGAGTGTGCTCATCAAGTTAAAATGTAATATCATAACATAAATAAAAACCAAAAAAGCATGGAAGTACAGTTAGAGATAGGGACAAACCTGCTCCTTTAGCAGCAGCGCCACCAATGAGAGTAAGACCCACCATCAAGGGTGTGCTGGAAAACCCATTAGTATAACCTAACACATTAATCTCACTATAACGCAAGTCTTCACCTTGAGTTACATTCCAATCTACAAAACCATCTGTTTGTCTGCAAAACATCAACCCCATAAACCCCCCAAAAACCCAGAACAGCTTCATCTTTTTCTGACTCAGCTCTCACTAAGACAATGTTGGGAGAACAATCAAAGACACCCAAATGCAGATTACAATGCAAGAGCTGAATCAGAACTGGGTTTGTGTTCTTTCACTTGTTTTTAGCTGAAGAAAGTCGAAAGCGCGAACAGAGAGAGAGTGTGTGTGTGTGTGTGAAAGAGAGAGAGAGAGAGAGACTGGAGAACCACTTTGGAAATATGAAGAGGAAATGCTGATGTAAATTGAGTGAGCTAAACAAGAAAGGACAAAACACACTAATTACAGAAAGGAAAAGATACTAATGATGGAGAAGATGGGGAAGAAGAAATGGCCTTTTGCTTTTGGTAAGGTAAGGTAAACTTTCATTCTTTAATGATTGCAATTCCAGCAGAACTGTTCCTCTGGATCTTCCAATCTTCCATTTAGGTGACTAATAAAGTTTGCATGAAGACGGTGACTAATATATAGGAAAATATTACACTACCCCATATTTGAAGAATAATGAAGATCAAATGAAGGGAGGTACATTATTGTATTAGCCATACATATATGCCATTTTGGATTCTTTCTGATGGGTTTTGTTTTCACATTACCAATGACAGTGTTCTTTTGTCTCTTCTTCATTTTCATAAAACTTCTATTGCATTTGTCAGATTAATTTATAAACCAAGAGAGTAAATAAGAGAAAGTTCACCCATTGAGTCACCGGGTCACCTACTATTCACTGCTTTTTAGTGTATATTTTCATTTTCTGGGTCACAAAATACACTGTGCCCGTGACCCAAGGCACGAAATACACTGTGCAGGTCACCGTGGTGACCCAGAACACTGTACAGGGTGACCCAGGGCATGAAATACACTTTGCTTTTGACCCAGAGGGTGAAATTAACACTAAAAAGTAGTTAATAGTGAGTGACCTGGTGACCCAACGGGTGAACTTGCTTAAGGTCTAAGTGGGCAGAAAGTTGAATAAATGAAATAATTTCTATGATATGTTGATCTATACCTAGACTTTTGCCATGAGACCCCAATGTAGATTTTTTTTTTTGGTAAGCAAAATGGTGGTCGGGTGGGACTACCACTCCGGGGCTGAGAGCAACATGGGTAAGACCCCTCCCCATAGAGTGTGTTTCACATGTGGATGATCGAACCAGCGACCTCCTTACCACTAAGAGTATCACTGTAGCATTCACCCAACATGCAGGAACAGCTTGCTACCACTGCACCAAACCCCATGGGTTGAGACCCCAATGTAGATTGGCAACCTTTAAATGATGTTTCTCTTTTTGACTTTTAAAGTTTGAAGCCAATACTCTCACCTGACCTCAATCCAAAAAGGTAAGGACACACATTGATGAACTAACTACTAGCTCATCAATCCAGCTATATTCCGCCGACACTACTAGAGCTGTACCTCACCTTCACTCACTCATTTGGTTTCGGTACCTCTTTATCGCCAATCACGACCCCATTCTTGCCAATTCATCTAATATTATCATTCCCCACTTCCATGCGTGTCAATATCATATATATACAGCATCATGATGAGTTCTATCCTAAGCCCACTAAAAGCCACATGCATTTGCTTCCCACATTACAATTTCTATTGACAATAAGTCAATAACATCCATTTGATTTTGGTTTAGCAATTACAGAGCTTCTATTATAGTTCGGAAATATGTGATATTTCGAATTTTTCTTACTTTAAATCAACAAATTAATTTAGTGGTTGAAAAATTCGAAACATCACATGCTCCGAAATATGGTAACTTTTAAAAGCAACTATAAAGATTTAATGTTCTCTTATTAGATTGTGAACCATAGAATTAGAAATTCCCAAATGAAACCATATTTTCTTATGTGATTCATCAACACATACACTACTACAATTCACACATTAAATTACACCTATATGACTATCTCCAATTTTAGGACTTTGAAATTTTTGCCTTTAGTCTTATATGCTGCATTTACTTGGGACTCAAAATTTTCTCTATCCATCCATAGTTGTTCGGTTGTTCCTACACATTCACTAGTGCTGTCTCTTCATCTTAGTTTCTGGACACAGTGCTTACACTTAGTGAGTTAGATTCATCAGCTCCAACTTGGCCTGCTTTGATTAGCATTTCCTCATCGACTGTAACATCGTTCTTATACGTGTACCAGTTGGCCCAGAAAAGATAATTTGCAAAGTTAAGCACGCTCAGAATCGCCAAAAACCAGTAGAAAAGTTCTATGTGGTTCTTGTTCATGTCAAGCCCCTCTAGCCACCCTAACTTGCTGTCTGTATACTTGCCAGTGATAGAGTTAATGAGCTCTACAAAAGCTGAGCTCAGGTAGTACCCAATTGAGAGAGAAAGCCAAGAAAATGAAGTAGACAGAGACCTCATGCCAGCAGGAGCTTCTCTATAGAAGAACTCCATCAACCCCACAAGTGTGAACATGTCTGCAATGCCGAAAATTGCATAGTGAAATGAGAGCCAAAAGAGGCTGATCTTGTGATTGTGGTGAATGAACTCATGCTTTCTCTTCACTTCCACGAACCCCGCTATAGTCATGGAGATAGCTGACAGAACAAGCCCAACACCAACTCTCTGGAGATGGGTTATGCCATTGGGGTGACCAGTGAACTTGCGCAAAAGGGGAACGAAAGTGAACTCGTAGGTGGGGATAAGAACAGACATGAATAGTAGAGGAATGACTGGAATTGTGGCTGCTGGAACATTAAAACTACCAATGCGTGTGTCCATGAGGGTTCCTTGTTGGACGGAAAGAGTTTGCAGTTGTGCCAAGCATGTGTTCATGAGGGTTGTGCTTAGAAGAATAGGCATCATCCTTGTGAGGATCTTCACTTCCTCCACCTGTGTTACTGTACAAACTTTCCATTTTGATGCAATTGCAGCATCGACACCGTTAGGGAGAATGGCAGCCTTGTCTAGTAATCTACTCAAAAGGGATAAAAATTACGTGTCAAACAAATGTAGCATATGGCACAGGAAGATGTTGTGCTGTTATCAATCTAGAGACCAATGATTAGGTAAAATCTTGTTCAACTTTTGTTCTACATTGAGAATATGACAACTTAATATGCCAAATAATTGGTAAGAGAAAGTTAAGAGAAACTCGTGTAAATTATTATGTTGTGAGATTGTTACTTTGGACTATTTATTGGTGGAAACTAATCCTGTTTAATATGTGGCCCAAATTGACACACTGACCACATAGTAGGCAAAACATTTGTAGGAGAACATCAAGAGAAACTTGCCTGAATTGGTCAGTGTGGGTGATTCTCTCTCTCTTTTTAGTGGATTCATGTAGTTCATCAGGACTCTGAGGCACCTGAACCCTCCAGTTCTTTACACTTGCCACCAAAACCTACAGAAAGGGTAATCTTACATCAGCATTTTTAGTTCTGGTATTACTAATTAATGACTTGTTAGCTAAGCTAGGTCAGAGAGAGGAGGGAGAGATCAAAGACCTGTAAAACCCTTAGTAAAGGACTTTCTCCTGCAACTCGAACACGATAATATGGCTTTCCCAAAGCAACAATGACAAGACCAGCACCAGCACAAGACAAGGAGATGATAAATGCTATGTCCCATCCAACCGTTGTGCTGACATATACCACAAATGTGACTCCAACCACAGCCCCAACGGTTATACTAAGCAAAAGCCAGTTGAAAAAGCTAGCTATATGCTTGCGCTCTTCGGGTTTCTTGTAGTTGAACTGGTCAGCACCTAAAGCAGGAATCGCTCCTCTGATTCCACCTCCTCCCAGTGCAACTAAGGATATTGAAGCATAAAACAGCAAGGCTTTTGTGCCATGAACGCAGGTTGATTCTCCACATGGTAAAGGTTGCAGTTTTGTATAATGGGATTGAATAATCAACAATGAATATCCCTGCAAATGACAACATGATATGCATTAATAAATAACCATAAGATGAACCAAAGTATTTTCGCAAGGTGGGAAACAATGTTTACCAACAGTTCTGCCACACCGAAGAGTAGAGTGGTGTTGAGGCGATTCATGTAGGCATCAGAGATGAATCCTCCAACTAATGTAAGCAAGAATGCAGAACCCAAGTAGTTTGTTGTGGTGGTAGCAGAGCCAGAGATGTCAAAGTGTATCACAAGCATAAAGTATAGAACCAGGCTTGCCATGTTAGCCACAAACCCTATGTTATCCAGAAACATCATTGCTGCGCATACACAAAAGTATACAGAAAACAGTTCAGTTACTGTGTCTCAAAGATGATATATAGTTCTAATGTCATTAATAACTTACCAAAGATGAAATAGTTGGCCTTAAATCCGCCTTCTCTTTCTTGTTTCTTCATAGATTCATAAGCTAGCTCTTTGTTCGATCTATTTCCAATTTCACTGTCCAACCCCTACAAAAATATGAACTAATATGAGAAACTGACATATAAAGTGTAGCAGTTCTAAATGTTAATCAGTAATTTAGTACCGGCCATGTTACTTTTATTTGTTTTGCCTAAGTCTAGTAAAACAATGAGTTTGCAGAAGACTAGATGTAATTACCATAGTGTAGGATGAAAGAGAGTACTAAGAGAAGAAAAGCTTTGTGCAAATGATGGAGGAGGTTCCGAGTATTTATAAAGGGGTAGGTACCGGGTATCATAACATGATACGTATGTGCACTGCATTTTATATTACGCCATCACCTTGAGTATAAGTGAAACAATACAAAAACAGTGACATGCCAAAGTTCCAATAACAACCCAGCAAAAGCCGACGCAACCGGCCTTGAGAGAGACCAATCCAATAACACTAATATCCATTCTCGTAGCTTTTGACAGCAACTTCAGCTCTAATATACTCCCAATCATACAGTAAATGAAATATAATTAATCACAAAAGTTATTTTAAGCATATGAACGTGGAACTAGAAGGGATACATTAGATGACAACCACCCCAAGTAACATGAAAGGCAGTAACAAGGGAGGGATAGTTGGAGAGAAGTCCCCAAAGGCTCTCCTAAAAGTGAGCAGTCTTGCTTTGCGTTTGTTTTTGGGTGTGAGATTCTGGGCGGTGACAAACGGCATAAGCAATATAAAATGTAGATGCTTCTTTGGCTTCACTGGCGAAGATGCCATAGCTGCACAACAAAACGTCAAAATCTGGCTCTGTTTGCTCTACGAGTGTATGAGGCGGCTCTCAATAATAATAGGCGGATGTTCCAACACTCTCGACTCCAAAGATCACACAAACTTATGCATCATTGATTTGGCATTCAGTTACTATCACATTCTATTCTTCCATATACAAGATGAAAAAATTACAATACGTTCGATTCGAATGGAATACAGTGAGGGCCAAAAGGTTTAATTGTGGATGAGTCTAAATTAGATTAATTTGTAGTGTAGTGAACCTTTAAGCCGATACGATGCTCTCAAAATTTATGCAAAGAACATCATATGCCGCTGTTGCTAGGACATCATAATAATCTTTGTTTCGATGAATTAATTTATCTATGGATTTTTACCCAAAAGATGAAAGAACTAAGCTATGCATTTGCTAAAATTTCTGTAAGAATGTCAATGGAGATGTTATCTGTAACTTTCACAAGAATCACTACAATAATTAAATAACATATTGGCAAAATTTGCAGCTCTTAGCTAGCATGTATGGTTTCTATTTTAATGGATCGTATAGGGCATGATCTTCCACTCGACTGAAATAGTAAAGTGAGGCTAAACAAATGAAACTGTCTGTAAGGACAAGACCCGCCACATCAAAAACAAACTTGGGAGCAAATAAACCCCATACCTGCAAGATAACATATTGTTAGGGGCATTGAATGTGCTAAGATTGTTAAAGATGACAACGATGTGGCAGAAAATGCGACTTTACCATCAAATGCCGCCTATGGATTGTAACACATAGTATAGTGGCTGTGACTGAAGTGGCCACGATGAGTCCATAAATCATATACACCTAACACATTAACAATAACCAATTACTAATCAAAGTGGCTAGAAAAGCCAAGCCTCACATGATCTTACTTAAAAGGATCCCTTTTACAGGGATAAAACTGATTATTAATTAGCAAGAATATATTAGGCATGTATCTAATAAGAGTAAACTTACCAGAGATAGTCGCCCAAGAATGGGTTGCTTTCCTTTTTCAGTCTGCCCCCGGCATGCAACAAGAAATGGAAGTCCAAGTATTGGAAGGATGAGGGAAAAACCATAAGTATCCATTGTAAGAAGGATTGCTTGGGGAACCACGATGAACTCATCAAAGCTGAAAATAGTAGGAGCCAATCACTATGGAATTCTTGAAATTCCAAAATACAACTATGAAAGTTAGTGCTGAGGTCTCTATATTCTAGTTCCCATATGTTGTACACATTGATTTTTGGATTCCTAGCAGTAAGTCCCATGGATGACACAAGAAGTTAACCACACTACATGTCTGCGCATATCAATGACTCACCCTGTAAATGCAGCACCATATCGGAGGCCATCAAAAGCACACCTGAAGAAAAGTTTGTTTCAGGGTATGAAACATAAGAGTGCAAAAGATGTCAAAATAATGTCCAGTATTGTCCACAGAGAAGGCAAAGCCATATTAGAGAGATTTTAGGGACAAAACAAAAGAGATCCAAGAACCTAGCACAAAGTATACTGACAGAAAAAATCAGAAACCTAAAGGTAGGGAACAAATGACAAACCAGTGGCCAGTGCAGAAAAACAGGCACACAGCAAAAAGGCTCCATTGTGTTACAGGAACTGGATCAAGCATCAAATTCCAACTACCTCCATCTTTGCCATCCAGTTCTACATTATCCAGCCGCATTATGCAATAACCTGTCAAAACAGACTCTTACATGAACCAAAATTTTCAGAAACAGAGACCGAATTGGGATATAGAACCTGATAAATTGTGAAATTTTGATAACAAATTTCTATGAATAACAATTACCAAAACTAAAAAAACCAAAAGTAACAAGCCTTATGAATTGTGGAATGCAAAAGAATTAAGGGCAGGTTTATTGACAAACATAATACTATTAAATAGAGAGCTTAGCACCAAAAGTATATAGTACTAAATTCCCCACCTCCAATTATGAATACTAACGCAATGAAGGGTCCTTGTTTTCCTAGCAGAATAATGACTGTTGAACTCCATACAGAAAACATGGCTACTGCTTTAGCAGATAAGATTTTGCTGCCTTCCAAGGATTTTTGTTTAATAAAAAGCTGATTAATTGCCAGTAATAACAGTTGTCCAAGTCCAATGGCATATACTAGCCGAGGAATGCAATTGCTTCCAACATCTTTAAGCACCCAAGCCAGATTCAATAGGTTACTTTCAACAGCCCAATGCACTGCTATCAGAATGTAACTTAAATGAGTTCCCATAATAATATACTTCCAAATCCCCTCAGGAGAGCTTCTAGTAATGGCCTTGTGTAGCAAGAATGCCAATAAAATCAGCGCAAGCACTGGCAAAACTTCAGCAACAAAATTCCAAAGCGAGGTGATCCCGAGCATCCACGAAGGATATGCACTCACAAATTCAGAACTAGAAGCATGCTTTGATAATCCAACTTGAATAGTAAATCTGCAAATGGTGACCAGAAGAAGGAAAACAAATGCCTGCAATTACATGAGAAGAAATGAGCATTACAAGAAAAGCCATGTCATTACAATTTTATTCCTACAAAAAGTTTGTAAGATTTCGGTCCCAGAGTAATAGAAATCCAAGGCAGACTACTTACTTCTGATATCATCTTCTTCTTCATGACTGAAGATCGCAACTTAACAAATCCAGTTGTGGCCAAAAGAAAGCATGCCACTTTTCCCTCTTCCACTGATCTCAAGGTTCCCATCAAGAAAAAAGAATATAAACGAAATTAGTTTTCTAATATGAGCATCAATTATGGATTGCATTCACAAGTATTGAAAAATACCCAAGAACTTACAGATAAAACTATTCGAGAGGAAGCTGCATGCACGTATTACCCCCACAAAACAAGCAAAAATTAACCCCAAGGAAATCCCAGAATCTCCAGATGAAGTGAAAGAAAAACCATACTGCTCCTTCACTTTCTTAATTGCAAGGAAATGGATGATAAGTGATACAACCATAATACCAAGTCCTGCACCCATCAACTTTAAATTAAACTCGGTCCATTTGGACCGTGCAAGTTCAGCAACACTCGCTAGGAAAGCAGAATACTCCTCAATTTGCCTCTTAAGAGCAGGCAACAATTCATTGCAGCTTTCCTTTTTATGTGACAGCAACTTCTTTGTAGTATGCGACCATCTCTCCTCTGCTTTAGCATATATGTTTCCTATGTGCAACAAATCTTCATGGGAAAATCCAATAACTGAAGAAGCTGAATAAATATCTATATATCTTTTTACCTGACACCAAGAATCCATCGTTATGTTAAATACATGTACAGGAGGGATACAGCTTTCCTTTTGAAATATTACAAAAAAAATGTATGATGACAAGTCATATTATGTAGGGGAGCTACAATGTCCTTACAAGTCTACTTCTAGAAAACCAGTACATCAGTTAAAACTTCACCGAGTGTATTTCTTAATACATTTTGATATCATGTTATCCAACAGCTTCTGATACTACTTCAGGATGCCCATGAAAAAATGAGCTTTCATTTTTTTTTTTTCCTAAATAAAAGTAAGATAGTATTATATCCTGACAAACAGGCCACTAACCTAGTTAAAGTGGTAGTCACTACCTGTCCCGCCTTGAGAGGGCCGGGATGTAGTAAAAGGGTTACATGTTTCCTGTTTAACCTAATGCAACTAGTCAAGTGCTTGATCAAAAGAGTACTCTTCTTTTATAAATTGATCAAGTACATTGGCATGATATATACTATTAAAGTAAGTACCTGCCAAGAATTGGTACAGAGTACATTGACATAATTCAGCATCCATTCATCCAACTTTGGCTGATTTTGGCAATTTCCCACACTGTCTTCAAAATTCCATGTTCCAGCTCCTAAAGCATAAAGCTGAGGATTAACACGCCCAATACTGAAACAGAATAATGTCACTCATAAGTGATGTTTATTTGTAAATAAATTTTTAGATCAACAAGAAGCTGAAGTAATGACAATTGTATTACGTAAACTATCCACACTACATGAGATCCAAGTGGAGACAGATAATTATCAGAACCCATAAATGTTTTAGAAATCAAGTTTTCATGCAAGTTAATCCTTTCCAAGCTTCATACTAGACATTGGCAATTGGACCCAAAGGATTTGGCCACATCAGTATATACTGCTCTCATAAACAGAGCACCATGATATAATTGCCAAAGAATCCATATTAATTAACCATATGAACATTTGATCTCCTGAAAGTGACGGATATAAAAGAATAAGCACATGTTCTATTCCATATTGAGTATTTGTCAACTTTATAAAGTCTCCTAGACTGACAGCTTCATCTACTAAACTACCTGAAAGTCTTTGAAGTTTAAAAAATGAGCAACCTAGTAAAAAGGTGTTACAATTATAAGCACTAATTTAAATTAAGGAAGTCAATATTGACTTCAATGGAGAATGTTTCATATACAAATTCTCAGGCTGAAATTATTTCAGTTCACTTCCACTAAGAGCAAGCACATGGTATAATAGGCTTTACGGAAGACTAAGAAGCGGAGATACTCATTTCATGACATCAATCAAATAAGTCATGACTCATGACAAATATCATGGAAAAATTTAATTGACAGGATTCTTGCTTACACTACACCTTCCAAAAGGAAAAGGAATACCAAGCAGCGCTGATATCGTCACTGCAAAGTCAAGCTGCAGAGAGTGACCTGACTAAGTATGTGTAGTGGCAATATAAATTTACAGCAAGCCAAAAAAAATTTTTAAAAAAATGTGTAAACCATTCTAACCTGCTGGATGGAACTGATGCAGATATTCCTGTTATCCTGGAATGGGATAGTAAATAATATGATCAGAAGAAAAGAAATTGACTTATGACTCATAATAACTTACTTCAAAATGCCAATTGAACAAAGAGGTTTTCCTTAATATATCCAAAGGCAAATAGGCAGGGGAGCAACTAATCTCCACATAAAGCATAAGCAGAGAGAGAGAGAGACAGACAGACAGACAGACAGACAGAGAAAGAGAGAGAGAGAGACAGTACCAAATCTAGTCCGCAAAATGAAGTATCAAATTCAGCTGGTATGGAAGATGGGAGATTCTTAAAACTCAGGGCAAACATGGATGTCTCAACCTGCACTGTGTTATTCAAGTTAGCATGAAGAAATGCCTAGGTAATCAATAAAGAAAACATATTCATTATACCTCTTCAGCAGTGCCCCCACCATGATCTCCATTTACAGTCTGTCCATGATCGCCCATCACAAGTAGTAAAGTATTCTCGTGTAGTCCCCCTGGCGCAGACTGGCTCTCCAGTGCTTCAACTACATTCTAAAGAAAACTGATCAGGTTGTTGAAGTAGCCATGATAGGATGAATAAAAAAATAATAATAAAAGGGGAAGAAGAAAGTATCACTGAAACCAGCCACATGTATGTGCCTAAAACAATGTACTGCATGTCAGCAAGGTGCTCGGTAAAGTATAACAAACATACCCATAAATGACAATACCCTGATCGTTCAATATCAATATTCAAGCCACGGCTTTACTATTTTCAGAAACGAACCAATTTCAAAAATTTAAGGGTAATTGTAATTCCAATAATGTATCCCATGTATTTTGCTTCACCATTCTTTTCTAAATTAAACTTTCTTAACAAGCTAGTCATTAAGGGAACAATCCAAGGAAGCAAGCATAGAGAGATGAACACTTTCGAAGTACAATTTTCATTATGTATCAGTTCAAGGAATTACTTGCAAAACAGTGTTGTATTGCTCCAACTTCTCTATCATTTGGCCAGAATCAACCCCAAATATGTGACCGGCATGATCCTGAGACAAAAAAGAAAATTAAAACAAGAAGTTCAGCAACTCGGTAATTTCATGCAGGTCTTCAGCTAACTCAACAGAAGGAAATTATCTGTTTCTCAATGAAAGCCGTAGTAATTTTATGTAGGTTTTCAGGAAATGGATACAGGATACAAATGATATAACTTCAATCAAATCACTCACAACAGAAGATGAAAGGAAAATAATACTGATTGGTTACATATATATTTCATAAGGACCCATTCTGCTAAATGTATTTCAAGTTGAGCACTAATAATCTGAACAATTAACAACATCTCAAAAGTCGGAGAAAAGGTGGATATGTAATGAAGCCATCAAATTAAGTCATTGCTGGGTACCAAAAACTAGAAAGACCCAGGTATCATTTGATAATCAATTAGTAGAACAAGCTAGCATAACGAGATCATATCTAATGTGATGTTCATAAAATCTTCCCAGGGGAAAGACAGAGATCTTGAAACAAAACTATCCGAGTTACTTAACACGGCATTAATCAAGCAAATGAATCTTACCACACCAAGAAAGTGTGCTATAAGGACATCCCAATCTTCTCGATGCAAGAATGGAAGAAGGTGGTCAATGCATCCGTTGTCCACCTGGAAAAAGAAAGACAAATGAGTTCTAGCCAATTCGCCATGAAAATAGTCAAGAATAAGAATACATTCAAGGAAAGTTATGAAAAGTGCAAAAACTTTTGCAAGACATACCGTGTCAAGATCTCTAACATTAAAAGATGGGTAAGGAAAAGATTTGTCAAAATGATTAGGAAACAACTGTGTCCATGTATCATCTCCCATCATGACAACTCTCTTTCCATTTTGAGCCAACTGCAAGTCAGTCCACGTGTCAGACAATCAAGAACAAGAAGTCTATAGCGTGAAAAAGAAAATATCTTTACAAGTGAAGACAGAGTCAGAGAGAGAGAGAGAGAGAGACAGAGAAAGCAACCTGATGTAACAAGTTATCTTCAACAATTGCTGGAGCACCAAAGCTATTCCCAACATCAATAAAAGTCGGCAGTCCACCCGTTGTCAATCCCTAACAAACATTACAAAAGAGATGAAACTAATAGAGTTAAAAATGCATCCTTGACAAAAGGACCTTCTAAGTTCCACTACGGAATCATGCTGAGAAGTATTTATAGTTGGAAAATATAACCACATTGGTGAACTAAGAAAGCAATCCCAACAGATAAAGCAACAATCAAAATTTATGAAAGGCTTAAAATGGTGCATAAAGCACGGTTTAGAACACGAAAGCACACGAGAGCTGACCTTCAAACGCTGCAAACTTGTGGTTGGTGGATCAGCAATGGCCTTGAAAATCCGAGCGGACGATGCATTTGTAGCAGCCAGCTGTTGTATAAGTTGCAATTTGTTCATCCATGGCTTCTTCTCTGTAACATTATCATCTATCATGCACTTGAATCAAATCGAATCGTAAATTAAAAAGCAAAAGCAATGGCTAACCTTGGAAAAAAGTACTGGGAGCTACAAAATCAAACCTGAGAGAGGAAAGCAAGCAAGAGATTAAACTAAAAACTGAAAATTGAGTCAACAATTACATAAAAAGGGACATGCTTTTGACCTCAGGGCGTCGAAAACGATGATGACGAGTCGATCAATAGCGGGCTTGCTCCAGCAAACCTTCTGGTTCGGGTGGCTCTGGTTGTGAGGCTTGTGGTCTTGGTCTTCGAAGAAGCAGGGGGATTGGGAAACGTCGTCGCATTTGCTGTAGTTAGGGAGCTCGGTTCGGGTGAGGAGAAAGCCTCTGGTGAAAATGAGAATGGCGACGACGTGAAGCAGCATCATGACCCAGTGCACCCATATTCCTTTCCCCATTTTCACAACACTGAGGAAGAAAGAAAAGGTGGTTTAGTGACTAGTACTGGGTTTCGTTGTGAGGCTTGTTCGTCTTCTTCGCATCTCGATTTTGAGAGAGATCCTCTATTCCAGGTCAAGTGAGTAGCGCGCCTTTGATTTAATCCTTTTTGAAGCCTATTTCAATCTCACTTTCTTTACTTTTTTTTATATTATTTTTTTAATAGTTCCGACCTTCTAGATGAGGTAGCAAATTACCTCGGTTACGTTAGCAAGATACAAACACACACCCACTTAATTAGTATGCGGACCGAGGTCCATGAAGGTATCCCAGCAAAAGCCACACTAATCCTCTGCCGCAGGCGCACGAACCTGAAAACCCCTCAAACATACTTCCCACAAACTGATGGGAGTTGAGACTCAAACATTAGACATTGAGGTTTCATGCTACCCCGTTCGACCAACCTTTTACATACCGAATGATTCTGTTTTTGCCTTTTGGCCCTATTTTAATTTATTTGTCAATAATAACAGTTATTTTTTTATTTTAGTTTAACATTCGGAAAAAAAAAAAAAATGAACAGCATTGTACCAATTTGGTCTCACTGCTCGGTTGCTTTTCATTTCTGAGGACTAGCCATTTGCTTCGACACTGTTTTTGATCAAGTTGCAGTTGCAAGCAATGTTCATGGATAATACACTTGATTCCATGTAATACATTGTTCATAATGACACAAAAGGGAGTGATGTTACAATAAGGAAGAATTAAAACCAACCATTCAATTTGGCAAAGAGTACGGCACAAGATTCTTTTGTCCAAAAACCACGATCATCACACCTTTGTCAAATTTCGGTTGCTCGGCTTTCCTAGCAGGTATGCATTATCTCCTCTATGTGAGACATGGTTTTTGAAATGTTTGTAGTTAATGCTAGTGTCTCTCCTCAAAGCAAGGTTATGGCCCTGTTCTATACTATGAAAGGACAGAATAAAGCCTGGAAAGAAAGACATGTACATTTCCAGTCAACAGAATGGTCAACCAGATTATGAAATTGATATCAAACATAAGAGAAGTGGAAAATGGGAGAAGACACTTGTCCAATAAGCATGTCATGAATATGAACAACAGCGTCCAAGAGATTGAACACATATGCTTCAAATCAGTATAAAGCACCAGACTTGCTACCATGGTAAGAATTCTAATAAATCCTGGAATATAAAAAGTGTGGCAAGTAGTCTATCTCCTGAAGACTATGATTTCTAATCAGATTCATGCTTCATCATCTTGCTCACTCCACATATGATTCTGTCAAATTATGAGGTTTCACTACTTAAACTTTCATAAATAACTAGTGAGTTACTCTAAAGCACAGTTTATTTAATTTATTCAATTTATTCTTCGAAAGGACTGGATTGACAGGACATCCATTCAGCAAAGGAGCACATGTATTCCTCTTGGTCTTACATTCTAAAGTCATTTAATGATCTTCTTATCCTGATAAAATGTTTCATTTCAAGTTTTGAAAGACATGAAAATAAAGCTTCAAGCAATATTTAACTGTTTCAAGCAAACATTGCTACATCCAAAATAAGAGGGGAACAATTGAGTATAATAATATTATATCTTCCACAAGCAATATTATATGTTCTTCAACATTATGTCAGATTTCAGGCAATGTCAATCTTATAGGTCTGCCCAAATGCATAAAATCACAACATATACATCAATTGTTCAAGCCTAGAACTTTACCTTGGTCACATGAAGATTCTTCTTCCATGGATGCACACCCTATGACAGTGCCACGAGCTGACCCAATCATGGGTCTGGTTTCCCTCCATTTTAATGGCTTAACCAAGGGGTTACAGACCCTCACCACATCCAACTTGACAATGTCAAACCTCCCAGCACCAGATTGTTCCCACTTGAGAGCCTTCCCTCCTAGGACATATAATTCATTTTGTAAGGCAGTAAAACCATAACCAAAAGCCTCCAGCTGCCGACAATGATCAGGAAGAACCACAGATGGAACTGAGCCTATGTTGTACCACTCTCCTTTTTCAGTATCTCTTGTTTTAATAAAGCTCTCACCCCAATCTACAACAGTATACACTCGATTATCTCCTATCACCTGAACTGCAAATTGCATTGCCCTTGAAAAAGGCCAAACATCTTCCATTGTGCACCATGTTCCATCAGATAGGCTAAATACCTCAGAGGTATTTTGGTCTTGCAGGCATACTTGGTCGCTAAGAACATGAAATTTCCCTTTATAGGATAATCCTAAGCAGTCCATCTGGGCATGGGGCATTGGTGGCAACTCCTCCCATCTGCAATTTCACATGTTTGTTATTAATATTAAAATTGCCAAACTAGGAACAAAATAAGTATGTAACATATATCATGAACATATATAATAGCACTATTTATACAGGCACGCTATCAACAAGATCAGGACACACTTCTCAGAAGAGAGGCCAGCAAAATCACAAATGCAAGTTACCAAACCTTGATTCTCCCCTCAAAAAGAATGTTCAGAAATACTATAGCAAGCACAGAAACATGAAAACTTTTCTTTAATCTTTATCAAGTAAAAATGGAACGAGCATTTGACGATAATGTTTGAAGGGCAAATGATAGGAACATACTTGTCAGCCACTGGATCATAGACCTCAGCAAGAGTAAGCCCTCTGGGGCAAGATAAGTTACGTCCCCCAGCAACATAAATCTTACCAGATACAACGCTACATGCAAAGTGAGAGCGGGGAGTAATCATGCTTGCCACATTGGTCCATTGTTTCTTAAACGGATCAAACTGCATGACCTCATTTGTTACCAAAGGCCTCTGATGGGGAAATGCAGGATTATGCTGAGAATAGGAACCTCCAATTACGAAAAACCGACTGCAAACACTAATACATGAAAACCCATACTGTTTCCCCTCAGCATGGACAGATGGAATCTTCGGCAAAGGATGCCACCTATCAGCTTCAGGATCATAAGCAACCCACTCATTGTTGGAGCATTCAGTCAAAACAAACAACCAGTTGCCACACAATCGTTCTCTAGCTTTATAGTTGGCATATTCCGAGCTTCGGATCAAATCTCTCCACGTCTTCGAAACACTTTCAACCAGTCCATGATATCCATGAGAAAGCTTTGCCAGACATCTCAATGCCAAGTCGTCAGGCAACCCAGGAATGATAGCTTGATGCAGAGATTCCCTATATGCCAAAGATTGAAACTTTACACCAACCCAATTGTTGAAACCAAAAATGGTAAAACTATATGCAAATAGATAACGTAAAGTCTAATCATCTAAAAAAGCAATAATTACCACAGAAACAAAACCCAACAACAATACACATGAGTAGTAACTATCATATAAGACTTCTTGATTATCTAATAAATTCTTAATGAGCAGCATAGGTAGTTACTTAAAGAGATAAACTTTCTCACATGAATCAATATACGGAGGAAATGATTTCCTTTTATGAATCTGATATGTCTCCTTCAGAAATCAAGAACCTAACCCCAAAATAAAATGATAAAACTTGCACCAAAATAATATGAATTTCCTGCAAATTGAATTCAGGGTTCAGATAAGGAGGAACAGATACACATAATGCTATGAAGAATGGGAAAGTATACATGAAAAGAAACTGAAAAACAATCCAGGGGAAACAAACCTATTAAAGAAATGGAAGCTAGTTGTGTTGCTCTATGCGATTCTTGTAAGGGCGTCTGGAATCTGTCTTGGATTAGGTGGTGGAAACCAAGGCCAAGCTTGGTTCTTTGGCATTTTCAGCAGCCTTGAGTGCCCTTAGGTTATCAGTCAATCGATGTTCAGATAGAGAAAGGGAGAGAAAGAGAAAGGGATGGAAATGGGTCTGCAATAGAGGAAATGAATCATACTCTTTTCAAAGACAATGATGAACTGTAATAATTATATTTCCATTTGTTTTTGTTTTTCTAAATTAGTAAAATACCAAATATTATTTTTTTTCTGGTAAGAAAATATTCTACACAGAGCAAAAGAAGTTAAGTGGCATTTTTTCCTATTAGTTCAAATTTGTCTGCACCAATAAAAATAAAATATTAGTGCAAATTTGTAGGCTTTGGACAATGAAGTTGGCAATGGATTAAAGAAAGAAGTGCATGAACCTTACTTTAAACAACCAAAATATTTATAGCAATGTTAATAATTAATTAATACCACCTTCCTTACTTTGTTGTGATTTGGATAAAGTCTCTACTTTTGTATCCAAAAGCAGACAAGCAGTAGTATCAAGAATTGAAATCATTTTTCTCAAAATCTTTGCGTTTGGTTTTTCTACTTGCCTCTTTCTGTGTTCTCATCGCTTCACTTGGATTAGCCGAGAGAGAATGTTAGTTATGAGTTTGTGTTTTAGTTTTCTATTTGATTTTTCTATCATTAAAAAAAAAAAGAGTTTGAGTTTGAATGAAATCTTAAAAATATTTTTTCATTTGTTTATTAAAAGCTCGTTTGATAAATTAATTAAAAATCGAGATGAGGTGATGCTAAACTCTAGTCGTCTTGTCATAAAACCAACTCACAAGTTTACTATTTGAGCTCAACAATTCTCAATTGAGCGAAAAATAAGGCGAACTTGATAAAAACCTATTCATAGACATAAATTCTTTTAAGGGTGGTTCTTTTTTTTCTTTTTTTTTTTTTTGAGTAGAAGGAGGTCAGCCATTTTATTCAATAGGAAAAAGCAATATTACACAGTGACCGACCCATGTGGGGTCGTCAGAAAGAGACACCGCTAAACGCAATACCATTCCACCTATTGAGTGAAGCTCAGGGGGAGTAAACTAATACAATACTTACAATAAATTTTTTCCACAGCATCTATCAGTAGACTCGCTGACAACCTTAGACCAATAATCTCTGCAGTTCCTCACGGGTATTGGTCCCAATAAAAATAAAAAGTTAGGCATCGAGACGAGAATCAACCTGGATCCCAAATTTTTATAAGAAATCCACCAGGATCCCAAATTCGGATCCAGAACAAAAAAAACCCACAAGCTACAATCTTAGTCAAACCATTAAGGCCCAAGTCCAAGTCAGAAAAATAGGCCAAAGCCCTAGCCCAATTAGGGTTGTCCCTTCCAGCCAAAGCCAAATTGCTTGTGATTCTGCCGCTGCCGTACCAAACTGCCATCACGCCTTCTGTCTCCCTGCACAGCGGCACCAGAGATCTCCTGACCCCCGTACCACTAAAGGACCCACGTAGAGAACGGACGTCGGCATCCATCGTGCCATCAACCTGTGGGCAACGTGGATGTGAATCAATCCATCCATCCAAACCAGCATCGACGTCTCAGAAGTCAGACCACCCAACCAAGGGACACCGAGTAGCCAGAAAACGACCTCGATGGGGGTGCTGCCATCCGTGGAGAGAAAACCCAAAAAGAGATTGACCCGACCTGATCGCACAGTCCGATCCCCTCCGCCATGATCAAATCGGAATTGCCTCAGCCTCTAGCAATGCACCTTGATCTTTGAGTCTCGCCCGCCTTGGCCTAAGCGAGCCACCACCATTAAAAGGTAGAAAATCCTATAGGACACAAGCCACCACGCCCACCAGCCATAATGGCACAGACAGAAGCTGCGACATAGAAGACACGGTGGTAGCCGGTCTTGATTTAGGAGCCCCCAAAGAAGACGCCGTAGATGCACTCCATACAAGACTGAGAGAGGTACAGAGAGGCCAAACCTGAGGGCGGCGCTCTCCAAACCCTGCTAGGTCGAGACATTTCGGAATTTCTTACCTCTTAATTTCTTTTAAGGGTGGTTCTAGTTGAACCTCTAAATTTAATATTTGGACCTCCATTTTTTTCAATTATTATTAGACTTTGTCAACTTATATGAAAAGACAAATAAGAACAGAAGGGAAAAGAAAAAAAACATATACTTTTCTCACCTCCACGACAAACCTCGTTAATTTTTTTTTATTTTTTTTTTACTTTCAAAGTATATTCTCCCTCTAATCTCTCATGCTTGGAAGTGACATGATACCTTTATAGAAATTTTTAATCTCCCATAACCATAAGCAGACATGGCATATATTCTCAAGTGAAATATTCAATGGATTGTTGGGTCGTTAACTCTATGACTCTATCTAACCCTTTACACTACAAGTCTGCAACACTTGTTCTTCTTCGTGTTCACTTTTCACCTTAAATTTCAAAGACCTTAAATCCCAAGTTTCTCATTTATTTTGTTTCACTGTGGTATGGGTTTTCTTTATCTACAATATCTTCAATTTAGCATAAATTTTAAATCATTTTCACTCATGGAAGATGAATTTAATTTTTTATAAATAGTCATTCACGTTTAGCAATTCAAAATTAAAGAAAAAAGATTCATAAGATACCCAAAATCTAGATTGGGTTCATGTTATAGGAGAAGATGATTGGCTCATCTTCCAGCTGATTCCAGTTTTGCTGAGCAAAGTTAACTTGGTACTTCCTTTGCAATTGACAAAGAAGATGAACTAATTAAGAATTATTGCTCTAATCGGAATTCTTCATGGTTGAATTGATAGAGTTAAAAGTAATAAGTAAATAAAAAAAACATAGAAAGAAAAAAGAGAAACAAGAAGAACAACAAATTGTTGAACATACAAATTTTTTTTTTTTTTAAATATCATGTCGATATATTAATAAACTCAGTCCAGAAATGACCATTACATATCCTCCCTCTACCATCTCTAGGTAGATAAAGAGTTTGTGGTATACCACATCGATACATAGATTAAATCCGATCATTTGACGGTACCCATGCTCACTTATTCAAAAAAGCCTATAAACTATGTAACAATGACAAGTAAATAGGCAAGTTTAAATGAAATAAAACTAAATTTTCTCCTTGCCCTTAACACTAAGGCTCGGAGGTTTACTAGGACAAATGACATTTAGCACATCTTCAGCAGTCACCTTCTTTGTCTTGGAGGAATTCTTGTTCTTTGATCCCAAAGGCCGTCCCTTCTTCTTCTTGGTTGGCTGTGTGTCCGCTTTTGGGATTAAACTTTCCTTAGAAATCAGAATTCCTCCTGGAGCTTCAACCAAACCAAGTGATTTAGCAGAGAATTTAGTATGGAACTCTAGGACTTTCAACTTCTTAGAGAGCTTAGATCTGCTCTCTGATGCTTCACCTAGCAAAAACTTGAATTTCTTTGGGGAAGAGAAAGGGGAAGCTGGCCTGCTGAGCTTCAAATCTGTTGGCATTTCCTTAAAAGGAACTAACGCTAGAGCATCCTTGCTAGCACCTTCAGTACAAGCGCGCATCTGCAGTTCGAGTCTCCAAACCTGTATTCCGAATAACAATGGGCTTTCGAGGCTTATTGCCATCAAAGGATCCAAACAGATTACGTGCTACAAGAGGTAATATTGGGGTTTGCATACCCTGAAATTTGAATGCTCCATTGACAAACCTGTTATCAGCAAAGCCCAAGAAAGGTTTCGACAATGGGAGGCGCAATTGCTCCTTCTCCCCAGAAGATTTGCTCGGTGAAATCGCCTGACAAACTCCCTTATCATGGTATATCAGATTGCATCTTTTGCATTTACCAATCAAGTTTTCGAAGAAAAAATCAATCTCAACCACAACTCCGGGAGCAAGCTTTAGGGTTTTTTTTTTTCCTGAAAGAAGGGTTTGGAGATTTCATGTGTAACATGAACCCTAATCTTGCAATGGAGGTGACATTCATGATCATCTGCATCTCTTCTAAAGCCGGTGGAATATTGTTGATTCTCACCCAAAAGTATAAGGTTTCTAGTGGTACAGATTGAGGAGCAGTAAAACCATCGTAGGCTTGTATGACCACTGGAGCTTTGTTGAAATACCAAGGCCCCCCTCTGAGTACCTTGTTTCGATCCTTACAACGATCAAAAGAGAAGACATACCGGTTTGGAGGCCGATCTTGTACCTTGAACGATCCATCTAACACCCAGATGCGTCGAAAGTGACGCTTCAGATCCATGCTACTGCATGCTTTCCTCGTCAATGGACGAGCTAGTAAGAAAACCTAAGATCCTCCCTTGGTGCTTCCACTTGCCATGTGGGAGATATCAACAACATCGCCCCCAGCAAGAGCAAGAGAGGCAGTAACATCCTTAATGGAGGTCTTTTTGCAGAAGGACGCCATGAGCAAGCGACACTAGGGTTTTGATTTTGGAGTGTGGCAGAAGGCAGCGTTAGGGTTTTTTTTTTCAAAAGTTCACTGATCAATAACATACAAATTAAATTTTTTTTTTTTTGAGGTAAACATACAAATTTAATTGTTCAATGGTATTTTGGTAAAGTTAAAGAGGTGCACTTATTCTTTTGGGTATTAACAAAAAAAAAAATTAGAGGTTTAATAAATATAAGAGGTCTAAATATCAAATATGACTAGATAATAACAGAGAAAACTTATTTAAGCAGGCCATGAGGCAATGGGCCTGGTCACGCATACAAATAAAAGGACAGGGGGAAGAAATTAGAGAAAAGAAAAAGAAAAACCGCGAAGCGTCTGGACTCTCTGGAATGTGCTTGTCGTGAACAAGGAGGCAAATCCAAATCGAAGATCAAATCGGAAACCCTAAACACGATGGAGAGAAGAGGATCCCGATCCAACGGAATGTTGCCGCTGCTCGCACTCCACGCCGCCAGCGAGTATTACAGGCTCGACAGGAAGCCTCCCGTCACCGCCGCCCTCATTGCCGCCAATTCTCTCGTCTACTTACGCCCCGCCTTCCTCCAACCCATTCTCCCTTCCATTCACGACGTCTGGTTCAACCCTCACCTCATCCTCAAGGTAATCCTCAATCCATCACCACCCTTTCGATTTCAAGTTTTCATCTTTACACCCAAAATTCCCAAATTTTCCAATTACATACGACGTCGTTTTGGTAATTGGGGTTTTGGAAATGAATTGGAATTGTTGTTGAACAGAATAAGGACTTGAAGCGGTTCTTGCTGTCACCGTTTTACCATGTGGGAGAGTCTCATCTGGTTTACAACATGCTCTCGCTTTTATGGAAGGGAATCAAGTTGGAGTCCTCCATGGATAGTGCTGAGTTTGCATCCATGGTTGCTGTGCTACTCGGTATGTCCCAAGGGATCACACTGCTGCTTTCGAAAGCGCTGCTCGTCTTGTTTGACTATGAGAAGGCTTATTATTCCGAATACGCTGTTGGGTTTTCTGGGGTGATATTTGCAATGAAGGTGGTTCTCAATTCGCAGTCCGGAAACTATAGTTATGTTCATGGAATTCCGATGCCGTCGCGTTATGCTGCTTGGGCGGAGTTGGTTCTTATCCAGATGTTGGTGCCTGGTGTGTCTTTCATTGGTCATTTGGGTGGGATGCTTGCCGGGTTTCTGTATCTCCGATTGAGGAGTGCATATTCGGGCTCAGACCCACTTACTTTAGTTCTCAGAGGTGTTACTAATGTACTCGAATTGCCTATGCGGTTTTTAAGAAGAGTGTTTCCATTCAGACGGAGGCAGTTATCTGGTAGAGGGCCGGTTGGTGGGAGACGTAGAGGAATAGCTATGGCGGATTGGAGGTGCAGTGCTTGTACATATGAAAACTCTGGTTGGTTGGATGCATGTGAAATGTGTGGCACAAATAGGAATGACAATGGCAATGCCAATCCCATGGCGTCGCATCCTTTGCCACAATATTCACGTGACCTTACTTTGGAAGAATTAAGGCAGCTAAGGTTGGAAAGATTTGGTAGATGATAGGGTCTTGACTCTGGAGCGTTGCCTCAAGTAGTCTACCCTAGCAGAGGGTGAATAAAATTACAGTTGTCATAGGGTCTGTCATCACTGCTGTTATGCTGTTTGTATCAAGTCATTCAGTTGGAAATCTGAACAATCAAGTCATTGTCTTGGACCTATTAGTGTAGCCTACTTGTGTTTATTCAATTATTATGGTGAACTTTCATTCTTTTAATTGTTGATCACTCGGGAGTCAGAATAGGTATGGTCGCATGGAATGGCCTTGTAGCTCTGTGTTTGAATTTGGGTAACATGACTTCTGCAAAGACAAGAAGTTCCTGTGTAGCAAAACAAGGCTGAAGTCTCACCAAAGCAACATCATCGAACACTTGTACAGTCGAGATTTGGTCAGAAGTTGTAAAACCAACCAACTTAACAGCATCAGTTGTCGAAAGAGTTTTCAGCTCTTGAATTAGAACAGGAAAATTATGGTTTCTCTGCTGAAATTAAAGTGATGGATTTGGCATGATTTGTACGTCCTTGAGCAATTATTAATGAAACAAATTACTTGTGTTTGTAAGAGATAAGAATCGGTAAAGATTGTCTTATTCTTGTTTTTGATAGAGTACAGACTCACAGATTATGATTTATGAACTGGTCAAGGAAGTAGAAAAGGTAAAAAGTGCAGAATATATCAAGACCTTATTTGGATCAATCAGTTTCTACTTGGCGCAAACCTAGACGCTCATGATTCTTGTATGGCTCTACCTGGCCAACCGAAGTAGATTGAGCACAATGACGAAGGTGGACAAGGGCATGAGAAGTAAAGACGAATTGAAGGGGAACCTGCATGAACCCTCCTCCGCAGTTGTATGGACAATGTCCTCTGCCTCTGGGGGTTCTTTAGCAATCCCAAGAACAGTGATCTCTGCTTCCACTGAGAAAGTATCGTTCTTCAAAAAACGACGTAAATCAGCCCGTGGGCCGTGGAATGAATTTACTCGAACCATAATGCTCACCGGCAGTGATGAAACATATCTTATCTACAGAAGAAGAATCTGTTACGGGAATTGAAGCAAAAAGAAAACAGAACAAAACCTTTATGCATGACTTTGACAGCATCATAGTTTCTTCTTGATAGCTAGCTATCTTCACTAATACATAACTTACGTGGACCAGATTGATGGCTGGCACGGTTTTGATTTACTATGCGTAAGGAAAACTCTGCATATACTCTAGTGACAGTAGGAGTTGTTTGTTTATCAGCCAATCCCAAGTAGAGAGAAAGATGAGAATCTTTCCCCTCGCGATTTCCCACGGGATAGAGTACTATAATCCTGCAACATCACATGAACAATACGCAATTTTTTACTTTGGAAAATAAAATTTAACGGAAGTATTACAATTCCAAAAAGTCTTGTCAGCGATAATAATGTGCATTATGTTTTGGTCAATTTGGAGATCTCCCTAGCCTTCTTGTTATTCTTCTTCTTTTGATTTATTCCATTCCAATGTTAGGGAGCTTGTTCCCCTCCCCTATGTCTTGATCTTTTGTCAAAATAAGAAAAAAGAAAAAGATACTCCCCTATGTCTTGTACTTCAAGAACCAAGTACATTCCCTTATTCTGATCAAGCAAAAACAATCTAAAATCAACAGATACTCCCCGACCAGTCTGAAGTGAATCTTCTCCGGCTATGCGCAAGTAGACAGAGATGTGGTCTTCCACATTCTTCGTCTTGTTTCCATTTGGGTACAGCACCAGTTTCCTGTGTCAAATCAAGCATAAACATAAGTAAAAGAGTTCTGTAAACAACGTGTGCAATTGATTGAATGTGTTCATTCAAATTAAAAGCGTAAATGCTTTATTGATTCTTGATACACACAAGTTTCGCAGAATATTAATTACCATATGTATCCTCCGGCTTCAAACTCTTTTGATTCATATCCATCGACTCCATGATATTCAGTTAGCAAGGAAAACGACTCTGTACTTAGGGGGGGGGGGGGGGGGGGTGTATTGTATATGGAATTAGTGGAAGTTTTAAAGAAATCTATGCAATTTAAAAGTCTGGGTGTATTCAATATAGACTTTTAACAGTCCATGAAAGTCTTGAGGTATTCAATTAGGATTTTTAAAGACTTCATGAATTCCACCAAAATCTAGGGGTATTCAATTAGGACTTTTAAAATGAATAAAAGTACAGAGGTATTCAAAATATCATTCATACTTATGGAATTAGAAAATCATGGATAATCATGGACTTTGTAGTGTTAACTATACATAACAAACTCTAATAATTTTCCAGTCTCCAGACCAAAGATTTCAAAAAGTCTATCAAAGTTTCCTCTTCAAAAAAAAAAAAAAGGTCTATCAAAGTTATTCTCTCTACGCACGAAGAAGTTTGTCCTTCATCATCTCTCTTTCTTAATTTTTTGTCTTTTCCCTAATTTTTTATGATATCAACTTTTTTTGATACCCAACATGTTCATTGTAGTTGTTGAATGTGATTTTTGTTTTTTTGTTTTTGTTTTTGTTTTTTGTTTTTTTCAATTGTGATACTTAGAACCCTAATAGCAATAAAAATGATTTATGAAACCCTAAAACTCAAATATTGTGGTCTAACCCTAAGACCTTGAATCATACTAAATTTTATCTTATTAATTAATTATTCTCATTAATTTGAATTTATATTATGGTTCAAAAAAAGGTTGAACAATTGAATTTCAATTGATTGATTATAGATCAAGACATTGATCAATATTGCTACAATATATGTTAATCGGCGAAAACAAAATTGATGAGAATAATTAACCATAAACATCAAGTGATCTATATTGTATATTTATGTTGTTGGGAGATTAGGAATGAGAACAAACTCGCTAGAAAGACTAACAATCATTTATTTGAGTCAATTTCTATTAGAAGATATTGGAGCATTGAAGAGATCGACAACAAGTTATTATTTTGTTTTGTGTTTGGGCTGCATTTATTTATTATTATTATTTTTTTATATTTTGTACATCCTAGGAAATCTGTAGAAGTCATTCATAATAAAGTATATAGATTTTCATGAATCAATAAAAGTCTGTTGCTAAAATCAATGGTTTTAAGAAATCCATAACAGTCTATCGACTTTTTAAAGAGTCTGTGGACTTTTCAAAAAGTCTGTCATTTAAAAGAAGTCTGCACAAATCCAAATACAATGAGTTGGCAGTGAATCTGAAAGTGATCTGAAAACGCCTGCAATGAAATAATATTAAGAACAGTAGGCGATCAAACTGATCAACTGTAGACGTAGAAGTTACTTGAGGTAAATAGGGGGGTTCCAGTACCACAGACAAAGTATATCTTACCGTCTTGGTCCGAGTTAAGGATAGCCATGGCTATCAAATTGACCAACCAACTTCTCAGGTTGGGAAGACGTCGATCAGACTAGGTTTTCTGTCGAATGTTGAATTCAACTGTACACTGTTTAAGGTATAGGGTACTTTAATACCATTAAATGTCTGTTATTTTTTTTTTTTGCCAACAAGAGTAATCAAGAATTAAGCTTGTAGTAGAATTAGGAGAAACAATGAGGTTTCTTGATTACCAAGTAACCTAATATTATTAGATGCTAATCCTTATTAACAAAGTAACAATTTGGTGTCCTTTGAATTATCTTCACCATATATTCGATGCTAATCCTTTATCGAGCTCATGAACAAAATTCTGCTAATTTGTTGGTACGTTGGGCGAAAAAATTCATTCATATATATGCAACCTGATTCTACAAAAATCCTCTTAGTGCTGCAGACAGAAATGGAGCTAGCGCAAATAAAATAGTATGATACTATGGCAATTGATCAAATAGCATCCTCTTGACAATCCAAGAGTCAAAATCCAACTTCCTTGACATGTTAATTAAGGTGGCTTATCATGAGTTTATTATGACCCCAAGTTTCTCCTCCCTAGCTCATAGCTGGTTTCAGGAATGGCAATAATAATGTGATTCAGTGCAAGGCCTTGCGCTTCGTGAGGGCCTCCTCCAAGTTGTCATCAAAATTTTAAAAAAGTTCCAAGTTGGATGAATGTGACTCCAACGACTTTATCATTTGGTAAATGGCAAGTGCAATATCACTTGAAGGCTCAAGAAGGAACTTTCCCATGCCAGAGCTTTCAAATCATAAGCTAGCTAGGCTTGATTCGGGATTGTAAGATCCTGTGTGTGCGACCATGTTATCATGTCGAGCCTCACAACAAGAGGAAATAAGGGATCGGAACCAAACTGCTACTTGTGATCCTAGACTTCATCAATAAGGTGTTCTTGTATTGGTCTATATGGTGTTCATTGGGAACCAAGCTTTCCCCTTCTCATCCATAGCAAAAATTATTTCTTGAGGATCTGATTCCACTTCAAGAAGAGAAGGACTCAACTGTAGTGCTATTCGGAACACGTATTCGATTTGCCAAGATCCCTATTTGGAGAGGAAACACTAGTAAAATAAATTGGAAATTAAGACGACAACACCAACAATACTAATTCTACTAAAAGCACTATCAACATAGTGAGGTACGAAAACGACGAAATTTCCACAGAAAGCAGGTGGATTTCAGTGTCCTTAATTGCCTCTGGGGGAACGATCTTTTTTTTCGAAGTCAGCATGCATCTTTAGCAAGAATCTTAGCAATTGCACGAACAGTGACCTCTGCCTCCACTAGGCAAGTATCGTACTTCAAAAGACCACTTAAATCACCAAGTGAAATGAATTCAGGCCAACCATGAGTCCGAGAGGCAGTGTTAAAACAGTACTTAACTACAAAAGGAAAGAACGATTCTCTGTTACCGGAAATGAAACAAAAAGAAAACCGAGCAATACCCTTATGCATCACCATGATAGCATTTTGTTAATGATAGTAATCACCCGTAAAGTATACGTCAATCAATCCTTACCTGAGCGATATTGAATGCTGGCATGATTTCGATCTACAATGCGTAAGGCATACTCTGTAAATACTTTGGTGACATGACTTGTTTTTTCAGCAACCCATTGCAAGTAAACAGACAGATGAGAAGGATCGTTTGTGGTGCTTTTCCTCTTGGGATAGAGTACTATAGCCCTGCAACAATAAGCAATATCATACTTTTGAAACAAAAATTTACCAAAATTAGTATATTACAATATCCAAAAGATCATGGACATGGTTAGCTTGGCTTTTCTGTGATTGTTGCTTCGGGGTTAAATAGGTCTCCCTCCCTTGTTGTTCGTCTTGTTTTTGATTAATATATTAGCATGTTAGGGAGGCTGTTCCTTAATTTCCCCTATAGTCGATTTTCTGTCAAAAGAAAAAAAAAAAGAAGGATAATTGGAGATACCAGTTTAGTCCTTCTGCACTGAATTGTTTTGAGTGGTAGAACTGAGCGTTCAACTTTGAAAATTTTTCAAGTTTCCAAACATGCTTGTACATACGAGGGCTCTTTATCCTTGATATACACTCTCCCTGGCCAGTTTTTCTTTCTTTGCAAACAAAGACCTCAGCTCCAAATACACACTTGTCATCGATGAGATATCCATTAGAAACATCAGTAAATTCTTGAAGACGGATTAGCTTATCAAAACCTACATGAAGCAACCCTGCTGCGTGAAAGCACTTCTGCTTTGTAAAAGCATCTGAACAATGTACACAATGTGAAAAAGGAAAAAGAATATCAGAAGACAGGCAATATATGTAGCTAGCTAGTCTGCATATGAAATCAAAACGTTTATGTAAATCAATATATTTGCTAGGGTAAATACAGTACGTACCTTCAAGAACCAAGTACATTCCCTTATTCTGATCAAGCAAAAACAATCTAAAATCAACAGATACTCCCCAACCAGTCTGAAGTGAATCTTCTCCGGCTATGCGCAAGTAGACAGAGATGTGGTCTTCCACATTCTTCTTCTTGTTTCCATTTGGGTACAGCACCAGTTTCCTGTGTCAAATCAAGCATAAACATAAGTAAAAAAGTTATATATGTAAACAATGTGTGCAATTGATTGTATGTGTCCATTCAAATATTAGTTGGTTTTAGGGTATAGACTGATGCATTATTGATTCATGACATACACAAGTTTAGCAGAATATTAATTACCATATGTATCCTCCGGCTTCGAACTCTTTTGATTCATATCCACTGACTCCATGATATTCAGCTAGCAACGAAAACGACTCTATATTTAGAGTGCAATGAGTTGGGAGTGAATCTGAAAGTGATCTGAAAACGCCTGCGATGAAATAATATTAAGGATAGCAGGCTATTAAACTGACCAACTATAGACGTATAAGTTACTCGGTAAATAGGGGGTTCCAGTAACACAGACAAAGTATCTTACCATCTTGGTCCGAGTTAAGGATAGCCATGGCGATCAAGTAACTTCTCAGGTTGGGAAGGCGTCGATCAGACTAGGTTTTCTGTCGAATATTGAATACAACAGTACTTTAATCCCATTAAATCTGTTATTATTATTAGTATTATTATTATTATTATTATTATTTATTTTTTATTTTTTTTTACGAACAAGAGTGATCGATCAAGAATTAATCTTGTAGTAGAATTAGGAGAAACAATGAGGTTTCTTGATTGCCAAGTAACCTAATAATTATTAGATGCTAATCCTTATTAACAAAGTAACAATGAGGTGTCATTTGAGTTATCTTTGTTAGATCAAAAGTGGACTCATCACAAGTTATCCTAGAGTAACTAGGAAACCATCAAATACATTAAATCGTATACAACATGGATTTGGAAAAGAATCTACCTAGATATCTAATGTGATAGTGTATTTAACATTGGATTAGGAATCCATTATTTGGACTACAAGAAAGTCCTAAACTATGATGCATTAGGAATCTAAGATACAAGTCTTGTTCTTCAAGGAAAACCTTTATGGGAGGATTCCTAGGACTTGAACTTGTATAAATAAGAGGTTAGAGTCCCTGTTATCATCACCGTCTACAAGCATTGTGTTCTGCCCATTCAGAAGCTACAATTGGTGAATAGCAGAAGACTTGAACCTCGTCTTCATCCTTGCAGCTGCAATAATGGCCTCGACTTATGATGTCAATGGTATGTTCAAGGTTAATGATGAACATGTTTGCGTGAGCTTGTTTGTAAATTAGTTTTACAATTGGTATCAGAGCTTAGGCTCACAAATTGTTCTTCAAATTATTATTTTGAAACAAAAAATCGTTTTAGGTTTTCAAACAAAAAAAAAAAAAATAATAAAATTTTTTGCTTTGCAATAAAACGGCCACGTTTTGGCCACCTTCAGAAAATCCTTCTTGACCCAAGAGCAACATACGTTGATCCGAGCCCAGACCCGGTCCAAAACCTACTTTAGAAACTAAAGAAAGTGACCGTTGTCACAACGGTCACATGAGGCACGATTGGTTTCTGGACATTCAGAATCGGAGATGCACAAGATGAACCCATCTTGTAGGGATTCCAGACCCCTATGTTGCTCGATTAAGATGCCAATAAGGATTGTTTGCTGTCTTCTGCTTATGAATTCATGCTTCCGCGAAAATTTCTGCAGCAAAATTGGGAAAATTGCAAAGATCAGGTTTTTACAAAAAAAAATTCAGTTTCGTTTTCGATTCAATTGTTTTGTTGATTGATGAGCACAAGAACCCTAGAAGCATTCCCGGCGTGCGCATAGGCTAGAGTAAATGGTGACCGGATGAAATTTAAATTTCCTGGATGTTTTTTGTGTTCTTATGAATTCGACATTGTGCTTGCATATCTGTGTTGCTTGTGTTTATGATTGGTATGCATGTTTGAGATAAATTCTTGAGCTTTGTATCTGTATCTTTGGTATAACAATGTATGCAGAAATCTCCCAAAATTCTTTGGCATTGTTAAAATTTTACAGGTAAAATGAGCTTAGGTTCTTATAAAGATCATTGATCCGGATAGAAAATAAGGTTACAAGCTCGTTTTGGTTTGTGTTTTCTGTAGTTTTGAGTGAACATATTGCACAAAGCATTCTTCATTAATTCTTGCAGAAAGCCTTGAGTTAACAAACCTGAAAATTGTATCTTGTGTTTTTAAATTATACATATAATTTTGCTTCCAAAGAAGTAGTACAGTATGATTTTAGAATGCAAATAGCAATATGCATAACTGTTGTTTTCAAATATGGATACTTAGAATACAAATTTCTGTCTAAAGATGTGATTTGTTTTCTTTGGATAACTTGTTTTCAACAGATATGGCTTATTGATTTGGAACCTTCAGAATATTATGTCTTCTGCTTAAAAGTGTTGCATGATATTAATTTTAGATAAAAGGGCTATTGGTTGAAATATGGTATTGCTTGTGTTTTTTGTTTTCTGTTTGCATTGTTTTGGTTTTGATATTGCTTGAAGTTACAGAAAACATAAAACTTGAAATTTCAAAAACTTCATAGATAGAAAACTTACAAAGCTTTATTTTGTTTTGCTCTTTAGGAATCCCTACTGTGACCTTGAACACCATTCAGCTCCTAACTGGCTATAACTACAAGAAGTGGAGAAACCAAGTAGAATTTTACCTAGCCATGAACCAGAACATGGACCTTTGCTTAACTGAGGATGAACCTGAGAAGCTTACTAATGAAAGTTCAGATGAAGAGAAGAAATATTTTAAGGAGTGGCATAAGGCTAATAAGATGGCAAAGAATGTTATTAGGACTACCATGTCAGACACAGTTAGAGGAAGTATAGAGGAACCTGATCTAGCCATGGATTTTCTGTATGCTATTCATGACATGTATAGGGAAAGTGACAAGGCTGAGGCTGCTAGGCTGGCAAAGGAGTTTAATGACCTTAAGTACACTGGAACTGGAAAAGTGAGAGAGCACATCATGAAGCTTATTGAGATCAATGCTCAGTTAAGAGACCTCAACATGGGGGTCACTGATGATTATGTAGTGCACACTGCACTGCATTCCTTGCCTAATAGTTTTAGCCAACTAAGGACCAGCTACAATGCTCAGAAGGAAAAATGGAGCCTCAAGGAGCTAATTGCCATTTGTGTAGATGAGGAGGACAGGATTAGGAAGGAAAGAGAGCCGAACACCTCAGTGAACCTTGTTGAAAAGCCTAAGAAGAAATACCAGAACCAGTCTAAACTCAAGCCTACCAAAACTATCACCAAAGGGTCTACCTCGGGAGCAGCTAAAGCCAACAAACCATTTAGGTTCAAGTGCTATTTCTGTAAGAAGATAGGGCACATGAAGAAAGACTGCACAGGCTTTAAGAATTGGTTAATCAAAAAGGGTAATTTTTCTAACTCACTGTTTTCTTTGGAAGTTAATTTAGTTAATGTTGAACCAACAACTTGGTGGATTGATTCAGGAAGCCCTTTACATATTACTAATTCTCTGCAGGGATTCATAAGGAAGAGAGTCCCAAGAAGTGATGAAGTGAACCTCTGTGTAGGAAATGGCATGAGAGTGGCAGTCAAAGCTATTGGAACCTTAAAATTAGATCTTGGTTTAGGAAAGTTGTTAGTTTTGGATAATGTTTATTATGTACCTTCCATGAGAAGGAATTTAATTTCAGTTTCTCTTTTGGTTAAATCTGGATGTAGACTTCTTATTGACAATAATGGAATTATTATTTCTAAAGATTCAGTTCAAATTGGTTCTGGTGTTATATTGAATGATTACCTACAGTTACATTGTTCACACAGTCAACAAGAAATTTCTCTTGTTGAAAAGAATAACACATCGAGTAACACCTTAACTGGTGTCAAAAGAACTAAAAACAATGAAAAGTCTGCATATTTGTGGCATAGAAGACTTGGCCACATATCAAAAGAGAGATTGAAAATTTTGGTTAAAAACAATATCTTGAATGAACTTGACTTTTCTGATTTACAAGATTGTGTTGAATGTTTTAAGGGAAAGATAACTAACTTAAGGAAAAAGACTGCATATAGAAGCCAAGCACTTTTAGAGCTCATACATACTGACATTTGTGGTCCATTTAGAACTCAAACAATCTGTGGAAATGTGTATTTCATAACCTTCATCGATGACTTTTCTAGATATTGTTATGTTTATCTACTTTCAGAAAAATCTCAAGCACTTACAGCTTTTCAAATATTTAAGGCTGAAGTAGAAAAACAACTAGAGAAGAAAATCAAAACTGTTAGATCAGATAGAGGTGGTGAGTTTTATGGGAAATACACAGAGAATGGACAACAAAAGGGTCCTTTTGCCTTGTTTCTGCAAGAACAAGGCATTAAAGCTCAATATACCACACCATATAATCCTCAGCAAAATGGTGTGGCTGAGAGAAAGAATAGGACACTTTTGAATATGGTCAGGAGCATGATGTGCACAACAGGCCTACCTAGGTTTTTATGGGGTGAAGCTTTAAGGACTGCAAACTATGTTTGCAATAGAACACCTAGTAAAGCTATAGAGAAAACTGCTTTTGAGTTATGGTGTGGCAGAAAGCCTAGCCTCCACCATTGTCATGTGTGGGGCTGCCCTGCAGAAGCTAGAATCTACAATCCAAACATTAACAAACTTGATCCTAAAACAGTAAGCTGCTATTTTATAGGCTACCCTGAAAAGTCTAAGGGTTATAAGCTTTATGCAGCTCAACACTCACCAAGAATTTTTGAAACACATCAAGTCAAATTCTTGGACGAGAAAATCCGCAATACAAGTCTTGAGGATTTATCTTCAGAATTTGAAGAAATTGTGGATAATGAGCATACTGAAAGTATATTGCCTATAATCCATGATACACAAGCAGCCATTAGTGTTCCAGAAACTCAAAATGCACAAGATCAAATTGTTGATCAAGAAATGCATTTTGCAGATGATCAAGCTAACCCTGAACCCTTAACTGATCAACCACAGTCTGTAGAACCTCAAGATCAGCCTGCAGAACCACACCAAAATCAAAATCCTCAATTAAGAAGGTCTAATAGAGCAAGGAAACCAACTTATGGGGGGGAAGATTCTGACTACATTGTTTATTTGCAAGAACATGAAGTTGAAATTGATCTTGCAGATGACAATGATCCAGTCACTTTCAATCAAGCTATTGAAAGCAGTCAGTCAAGTGAGTGGAAACAAGCTATGGAAGCTGAGATTGAGTCCATGAACCACAATGTAGTTTGGGATTTAGTGAAACCTGACCCCAAACAAAAGGCTATAGGCTGCAAGTGGGTGTTTAAAACCAAGAGAGATGTAACTGGGAATATTGAGAGACTTAAAGCTAGGTTAGTTGCAAAAGGTTTCACACAGAAAGAGGGTATTGATTTTACTGAAACTTTTTCCCCAGTCTCAACCAAAGACTCTTTTAGGATTATTATGGCACTTGTAGCTCAGTTTGACATGGAGCTACACCAGATGGATGTCAAGACAGCCTTCTTAAATGGAGAACTCGATGAAGTTATTTACATGAAGCAGCCTGAAGGGTTTATAGAACCAGGAACAGAAGACTTAGTCTGCAAGTTAAGGAAATCCATTTATGGTTTAAAACAGGCCTCTAGACAGTGGTATAAAAAGTTTGATTCTGTGATTTCTTCTTTTGGATTCACTGAGAATCTAGTGGATGAGTGTGTTTATCTCAAAACATCTGGAAACCAATTTATATTCTAGTACTTTATGTTGATGACATTTTGTTGGCCAGTAGCAATTTAAAGCTACTTAAAGAAACCAAAGCCTTTCTCTCAAAGAATTTTGATATGAAGGATTTAGGTGAGGCATCATATGTACTAGGAATAGAAATTATAAGAGATAGGGCACAAGGTTTGCTAGGATTATCCCAGCAAAACTATATTGCTAAAATTCTGAAAAGATTTGGCATGGAGACTTGTGCATCAGGGGAGGTTCCAATGTCTAAGGGAGATAAGCTCACCAAGAAACAAAGTCCAAATAATGATATAGAAAAGGTGGATATGGAGTCCAAGCCTTATGCAAGGCTTGTTGGCAGTCTAATGTATGCCCAGGTCTGCACTAGACCTGATTTGTCTTTTGTAGTTGGTATTCTTTCCAGGTTTCAGTCTAATCCAGGTCATGAACACTGGGTAGCTGGAAAGAAAGTACTTAGGTACTTGCAGAGGACCAAAAACCACATGCTTGTGTATAGACAGGTTGAAAAATTGAAGCTTGTAGGATATACAGACTCAGATTTTGCAGGAAATTATCCTGATTCCAAGAAATCGACTTGTGGATATGTTTTTATGCTAGCAGGAGGGGCAGTTGCTTGGAAAACTATGAAACAAACCTTAGTGACAACATCTACAATGCAGGCAGAATTCATTGCAGTATATGAAGGAATGTGTGAAGGGCTATGGATTAGAAATTTCTTGATGCAGACTAGAATTTTAAGTCATATAGTTTCTGATGCTCTTGTAATTTATTGTGACAATGAGGCAGCTGTGTTCTTCAGTAAAAACAGTAAAAGGTCAAATAACTCAAAACATATTGATCTCAAGTATTACAGTGTGAGGGAGAGAGTCAAGCATGGTGAAATTTCAGTATTGAGTATAAGCACAGACTTTCAGCTTGCAGATCCATTCACTAAGGCATTGTCAGTTGCAGCCTTCAAGAAACATATCGAGAACATTGGTGTTTTACCTAGTTTTAGGTTCTTAAGTTCAGTGGGAGCCAAATTTAGCTAAGAGCAAATAATTATAAGTTTTGTAATTTTCTGAGTTCTATGAATTTTGATAGTTGTGATTTCAGTTCAGTTATTATCACAACTTTATGTACTTTTGATTATCAATAAAAATTCTCGAGGTATTTCATTCAAATTTTGTTACTGCAATTTTATTGAAATTCTTTTGTGTTCTTGATTTACCTAAATGTCAGATGGTCTTGTAACTTCAGTGAACATGTTCCTTCAGTTTAAAGTACAAGCATTAAGACCATCAGTGTTTTCAGTTTTGCTTGAGTTTCATTTTGAAACATTCAGTTGGACCATTTAGGTATATGATCTTCTGGTAATACATGATGTTCATATACTGCATCATTTTGTTTGAAATAGCATATGTAGAATGCAGGAGTTTGTGTTAGTGGTCTGGAAGTGCTGCATTTTTGTTATAATGTATGCTTTTCCTTGCTCTACATAAACTACTGTGTTTTGACCATGTTGAATGGATTTTGAGACTTTTCCTTATTCTGGTGCACACTACAGTTGGTTGTAAACGAATTGATGTTATTCAGTTATGGTTGTCCTTGATAATCAGTGATGGTCCAAGTGGGAGATTGTTAGATCAAAAGTGGACTCATCACAAGTTATCCTAGAGTAACTAGGAAACCATCAAATACATTAAATCGTATACAACATGGATTTGGAAAAGAATCTACCTAGATATCTAATGTGATAGTGTATTTAACATTGGATTAGGAATCCATTATTTGGACTACAAGAAAGTCCTAAACTATGATGCATTAGGAATCTAAGATACAAGTCTTGTTCTTCAAGGAAAACCTTTATGGGAGGATTCCTAGGACTTGAACTTGTATAAATAAGAGGTTAGAGTCCCTGTTATCACCACCGTCTACAAGCATTGTGTTCTGCCCATTCAGAAGCTACAATTGGTGAATAGCAGAAGACTTGAACCTCGTCTTCATCCTTGCAGCTGCAATAATGGCCTCGACTTATGATGTCAATGGTATGTTCAAGGTTAATGATGAACATGTTTGCGTGAGCTTGTTTGTAAATTAGTTTTACAATCTTCACCATATATTTGATGCTAATCCTTTATCGAGCTCATGAGCAAAGTTATGCTAATTTATTGGTACGTACATTGGGGAAATTAGACAAATTTATTCTTATAAATGCAACTTCATCCTACAAAAATCCTCTTAGTGCTGCAACTATTATTGGTTCAAGCTACTGGAAACAGAACCCTCTTCTTGAAAACTATGACTCGTGGTTTTTTTCCCCTTTTTTTTGATAGGACACAAAGAACTTTGGGCCGGGTCAAAACATAGTTGGACCCGAAGACCGACCCGGTACAGAATACCGTCGATATATGATAAGGGGGAAATAGATAGATAACCGTTGTTTCCTCCCAACAACTCGTGTTCTTCTGCACTCTACTTCCACTCACCTGTGAGTTCTGAAGCTCAACAAATAAGGCAGAGTGCTAAATATCCATACCCAATTGCCCAAATTGTATATATATATCTAGACCCAGAAATACTGAAATGCTGGGCAAAGCTCCTGCTCCAGCAGTAAACCACCTATGGCCAAAACGCATTGACCCAGAATGGATGGTGGCTCAGCACCACTGCAGGTGTACTGTCCACCCCCATCAGATTAGAAAATGGGGAATAAGTTGCAGTTTGGGTCAGAAAGCCATGGATAACTCTGCTGCTGCTTATGACCTCATGGATGATTTCATTGTATTGGGTGCAACCAAGAATGACTCTTCAGTAGTCCGTGACTCTCCCAAAACCAATACCAGAGGTCCTCTTCTATCTCTCTGCTTTCAATATTTCAGTTCTATTCTGGGTTTCAGCTTCTGATTTCTGCTTCACCTCAACTTAAAGTTTGAAACTTTATCTGTTATACGCTGATATTAGTGAAATGGCTTTTGGTATCTCACATAGTAGACCATGTTATTTTGTATTTTGCATGAAAGATTTGAACTTGAGGCACATTGTGCTGATAACGAAGTATTTGTGGAGCACACATACATAATTTGTTTAGTCCTGAGTGTGTGTGTATATGTTTATTCTGTTGTAACTGTGAGGGAATTGACTCATTGAGCATGTGTTACCATTTACAGATAATGACCGTCAACAGGCGGCAACTACTAGGAGAGTTGCCAAAGTTGGCGGAGGTTTTGGGAGATTGAAAGTGCAAAGAGTGAAATCTGTAGTGGATAAAGCTTCTCGGGTGAAGCGAGACATGGATGAAAGTGAAAATGAACTAGATGTGCAGGATACATCACCATTTATCTCTACAATTGAAGGTATGGGGAAGAAGAAGAAAGCAAATGCCATGAGTCGTGGAGGGAGACTTTCAAATCCTTCCAACTCACATGAGTTTAGGGACGCATTGCGTAAGAAGGAACCAACAGATTACAAGGAAAATTCTAGAGTAACTACCAAAGATTTTTTTGAGCCACTCCCTGAGAGTCGGCATAAACCATATATGCGTCAGAAGCCTAACACCATCGTAGATCGACGAAGGCTTCAGTTTCAAGAAAAGGATGGGGTAGTGGAGGGTCCATACGTGAATCATCAGAGTATCCAGACCTAGACCAACGAAGGAGAGTGTCCAATGATGGTGGCTTTTTCAGTCGAAAATCCTTTAGGGATGTGGGATGCAGTGAGTATATGATTGAATGTCTAAGGAAGCAGCTTTTCCAGCGTCCATCACATATTCAGGTACATCAAAAGACATATGTAAAGCATTTGATTTGGTGGTGCTTTGAAAATGTATGCACTCCAAAAATTGTCCTATATATCCACTTGTAGGTCATCTTGCATTCTTAGAGATACTATAGTAATGGAGGTGTACTTAAATACTCTTAAAATTGGACTTATGGAATTCCATGTACATAAAATGAGCTAACAGTTTGATAGATATATAATGCAATATCAGAGAAAATGCAATATCTAGCTAATATACTGATATATTAAGAGCATGCTTAGTCAACCTGTAGTTCCTGATATACTGATATAAACAGTTCCCTATACATACACTCGAAACGGTGGCATACTCATAATTAACAATTTATACTTGTACTGCACATCTTGGATCACTGCAGGCCATGGCGTTTGCTCCAGTTGTTGCTGGAAAAACCTCTATTATAGCTGACCAAAGTGGATCAGGCAAAACATTGGCTTATCTTGCTCCTGTCATTCAACGTTTAAGGGATGAAGAACTTCAAGGACTGAGCAAGTCCTCATCAAAGAGTCCTCGATTAGTTGTATTAGTTCCGACTGCGGAATTGGCTTCTCAGGTAGTTACTATCGTGTGCACTAACAGTTACATTAACTTTTGCCTTTTCTGATCTACATGCTCTTTGTTTTTGTTTTCAGTTGTTACCTCTTCTCAGATGGATTATACCTTTCTAAGTTTCTAGGCATATTAATTTATTGCCAGCTGCTAGATATTTTACCCTGATCTCTGTGCAAAAGAGTGTTGTACTATTTCCTGTGTGTGTGGGTGTCTCTGTGTGTGTGTGTGAACATAACAAACATATGCAAAAGTTGCAAAACAATACAGCAGATGCACAAACCAGCAAAATAGAGGAAACAAGTACAGCGACCAGAAATAAGAATTAAAATCACTGTATTATGACCTTTCATTATTACGATTGGCCTTCTGCTTGTGTGTAATAATTATTAGCCTAGCTTAGTTGTTTATGGAAAACAGGAAAAGAATTAGAGAACTAAGATGCAGGAAGGCATTTACCAACCACAAACTTAGTTGTTGACAGAAAAGCTGTTTGGCTAGTATAATTATTTTGTCATGCAGTTTGCATATAAACAGGAAAGGATATTTAGTCTCATTGTATCCTTCTGGTCTTTGAATCATTACTTTAATTAAAATGTAACTTCTGCAGGTTTTGGGTAATTGCCGATCAATATCAAAATTTGGAGTTCCTGTCAGGTCTATGGTTGTAACAGGCGGTCATCGACAGAAAACTCAGCTGGAAAGTTTGCAAGAAGGTGTTGATGTTCTAATTGCAACCCCAGGTCGATTTATATATCTAATTAAGGAGGGCTTCTTGCAATTGTCAAATCTAAGATGGTAAGTCAGTTTCCTTTAACTTTGCATGAACTTTTTGTCATGGTTGTGTGTTGGGATTTGATTAAATTAAAGCGTCCTTTATATTTTCAATTTCAGTGGTGGTGTGTATCTTCCCTACTCGGCTGTTCTATTGTTTTCTTTTCCGAGAGTTTATAGTTTTTCACTATTGTTATGAGCAGCTTTGACAACAAGTCTACCAAAACTTCTAGATACAGCATGAGATGAATAACTTCTGGAATGTGTTCTTATAGTCTGTTTTGTCAAGGAGTGATAAAATGTATCTAAAATCTCTGGAGGGGGTTTGAAAACTATGGGCCTTGATTTTGTTGTCTATATTTGTATATTCCTTACCTAGATTGTTTTTCTACTTATATAAATGTACTCATCTTTTCCAGCCAAAAATAAAAAAAGAAGAAAGCAAAATTGTTGCTTGAACTGTTATTCCTTGTTATGTTTCTTCCACTTTGACAGGGTAACTCACCTAGTCAGCCAAAATTAATCTAGATATAAGTATATATTATAGTGTACAGGAGTTTCTTGGTGATGCTGTTGAGTCGTCTATATCTAATGTTTGTGGGTGAGTGCGGGTGCGTGCATGTATTTATGCTTGTATATGTCAATTTACCCACATGGCACACAAATATATAATTAGAACCTCTTGTTGCAGTGCTGTACTGGATGAGGTAGATATACTCTTTAATGATGAGGATTTTGAAGCAGCACTGCAAAGTTTAATCAATTCCGCACCTGTAACCACACAATATCTTTTTGTCACTGCAACTTTACCACTTGGCATTTACAACAAGTTAGTTGAAGATTTTCCTGATTGTCAAGTGGTCATGGCACCTGGAATGCACCGGATAAGCCCTGGCCTTGAAGAGGTTGGTTTACTAACGTTGTGGATTTTAAACTTTGGTCCTGCTATTTAGGAGGTCAATATGAAAGCTCTTCTTTTATGTTAATTATAGTAATGTGATTGTGTGTAATGTATATCAGTTAGTAAAATCCACCAAGATTAACCCATCGTTTAGCAAATTCCAATAGCAGTGTTGTTAAGAACTTCTTCATCCTACTCAAATTTGATTTGACAATCGTAACTTCTCCCAAATCATACTCTTATTTTATATCAATTTTACTGTGATGCAATAGAAAAATAGAGAGAAGGGTTTCATGCCTTGTTATTAACTTATCATAGCTGCATTAGGATATGGGATTTGACTAGTTTTTTTTTTTTCTCCCTCACTTGATTTAACTTTTTATGTTAGAACTGAAGAGCTTTATATTTACTCCAAAGTTATGGATTTTAATCATCAAGATTCATGTCCAGGTACTTGTAGATTGCAGTGGAGATGATCGGAGTGAAAAATCTCCAGAGATGGCATTCACAAATAAGAAATCTGCTCTTCTACAGCTTGTGGAGGGAAGTCCAGTTCCCAAAACAATAGTCTTTTGTAACAAGGTAAGGTGGGAGGATTTACTTTTGTGGTTTACACCGGTTGCCCCTGTGTGCTATTTACAAGCATTCTGACTTTTATCCTTTTTAGGGGATAGAAGACATTGAGTTTTGACTCAACTTATCTCACTAGTCATTTGAAAAATATTAATTCCAGTTAACTTTCATTCTATTTTGCAGATTGAGACATGCAGAAAAGTTGAGAATGTACTATCACGCTTTGACAGAAGTGGAACTCGTGTTCAAGTTCTACCATTTCATTCTGCTCTGGCTCAAGAATCACGGCTTGCAAACATGAAGGAGTTCACCAATTCTCATTCAGAGAAAGTAGCACAGTTTTTGGTCTGCACTGATAGGTAAGTAATCTTTGTTGCAAGCATGATTTCTAACTACTGAACTTTGTTGGCAGATATGAATGGTCTGATTAATATCTGTTCCCTCTAAACTAGTCTTAAAGTTCTAATATCAAGTTGATGTTTACAAAAATATCTGACAGAGCATCACGTGGAATCGACTTTCCTCGTGTGGATCATGTTATACTCTTCGACTTCCCTCGCGATCCAAGTGAGTACGTGCGGCGTGTAGGAAGAACTGCCAGGGGCGCTGGTGGAGTGGGCAAGGCATTCATCTTTGTCGTTGGCAAGCAAGTCTCTCTTGCGCGAAGAATAATGGACAGGAACCAAAAAGGTCACCCAGTGCATGATGTACCAGCTGCATACGAGCTTTTGTATTAATACCCCTACTGATCTGATTGTAAAATAGATGAGTAAAGAATTGCCAAAGAGCCGACAGATAGTATCTCTTTCTTTCTGAACCTCATACAATCTTTTTGTAAGCCCCGGGACTCTAAATGAAGCATAGTGCAAGGCTGGTCTTGGGAAATATTTACTTCTTATATGATTTAATCTGAGTTTGCTTCTCATCATTTGTTAATAAATACGACACACTATTACACTACTACAGCAAATTGGCTAACTTAACTAAATGCGAGATGTTCATGTCACTTGCTTTGCCACTAGTCTGCTCAACTTCGAAATTGGTATCAACGCATCAACACTACATCAATACGCATAAAATCTTTGTTGTTTTGCTTGAAATTTATCGGGTGATGTTGAAAACGAATGAACTTGTTAACTACCTAAACTTGTTCCAAGCGGTCAACCAAACGAGAAATTTGGCTAATGTCACAGATTACACGAGAACTTCTACCATATTTCTGAATATGTGATGTAATTAACTGTTGAATCAACTTCTCTATCTAAAATAAATAAATAATAAAACGAGAACTTCTACCATGCTCCGGAATATGTGATGTTTTGAATATGATCAATCGTTAAATTTATTTTTCTATTAATATAATTCTTAAGAAGCCTCGAAGCACCATAGACTCTGAAACATGATTGAAAATAACCAATTTCTTATTTTGGCAACTCTTTTTCTTTTCTGTTATCCTCAAAAAAAAAAAAAAAGGTGGGTAATGTTCAAAACGGATGCGTTTCTGGGTGGATAAGGTGTCAAATAAAAGAAAGGGCATTGAGTTTAGAAATAGAGAGAGGGAGGGAGTGTGAGAGTGAGAAACAGAAGGATAGAGAGATAGGAGAAAATGTCAGCGTCTCTTTCGTTCATTGGGTCTTCACAACAGCTATGGATGCGTCCCAAGTTTGTAGGAGTATCCGCTCCCAGGCCTCAATCTCAGTCTCTAGTTATCGAAGCCAAGGCCACTACCAAAAGAGAAGACAGGACCGCTCGCCATACTCGTATCAGAAAGAAGGTAACAACCATCTCCCTCCTTTCTTATCATACCCAATTTCTCAAATTTGGTTGCTTTCACCTACAATGCATATTGGTTAGTTTTTTTTTTACCACACAATTTCAACCAGATAAGTTATATCCTCCTTTAGATTACGAAAGTTTGGAACTTTTCCTTATCTTTGAGTAATGGGTAAAGCCCCTTCTTAGCTTACAAGAACAGAGAGATGGGTGTTCAATTTTATATGTGATGTCAAAATTTTACATGTACATGAACTGGGTTAGCCTGTTTTGGTTTTGATTAGAAGAATTTACAGTTTAGAGAGAGTAAATATATATTTGTTGTTTAGTGATACTAGTATGCTTGGCATTAGCAGGCACCTCAGTTGATTGGACAAGCTCCTTTGAGGTCTCGGCGTTAGGTGGTTTGGAAATTTTAGTGTGTTTCCTCAAAGGCTCAGAGCCAAAGTTTGAAGCTTTAATTGGTTCTCTTTTGCGTTAGACTATGCTAGTGAACAAGAAAAATGGTTCATCTTGAGAACATCTGTTTGCTTTGCTTGTTTTTGGAGTCTCTGAATTCCTGCGGTCCTCCTCATTCGGTTGGAAGGTATTTGCTGAAAATGAGAGTTGCTGGTTCTGATGATGGATGGCTCATTTCTTGGTTTTTCAGGTTGAAGGAACTACCGAAAGGCCAAGACTATGTGTCTTCCGCTCCAACAAGCATCTCTATGTCCAAGTGATTGACGATACCAAGATGCATACACTTGCTTCAGCTTCAACAATGCAGAAGCCCATCTCTGAGGAGTTTGACTTCACTTCTGGTCCAACCATTGTAAGTTCACGGATAACAATTGAACGGCCTGTTGAGTATTGATGCTACACTGTGTGGTTCATGTGTATTAAGCTTCATTCCGATATACATATCTTTATGGCAGTGGTCAACACGTATGTTTACCCTTGATTTTTATTGCCCAGTTAAACTGTTGCATTGATCAACTTGCAAGCTCCTTTTGTCACTTGTCTTTTAATGTTTAATCTTTCTGTAAAATTGTAAATAGACAAATGATTATAGTAACAACAACATTTGGTGAAGTTTTATCATTCAGTCTAGATATTGATTGGTTGGTTGCTGATTTTGTACATTTACCTTCTATTCATTATAGCTATTCGATAAGCCCTGATCAGTTCATGCTTTCTGGCATCAGGAAGTAGCAAAGAAGGTGGGAGAAGTCATTGCAAAGTCATGTTTGGAGAAAGGGATCACCAAGGTAGCCTTCGACCGAGGTGGCTATCCATATCATGGACGTGTGGAAGCCCTTGCTACTGCTGCTAGGGAGAATGGCCTTCAATTCTGACACCTAGGTGGGAAATTATTTCATTTCGAATTGTTGTACCATCTTATTTCCTTTAACTTTTGTAAAATCTTGGTATGGAAGAATGTATCATTTTGTAAACAGAGTTGTTGCTCTTTCCTAGTTAATTGAAGTTGAAGATTTGACATTTTTTTTTTCTTTTCAGAAATATGAATTACACTAATAAGCAATCTAGATAGTTATATCAAAAATAAGTACACAGGGCCATTGTGGCCCCTCCTCAACCCAAATTTGAAATGCAGGAAACAAAAATAGCTAAAGTGTGTGCTGCCTGATTACATCTCCTAGGGCTACATGTACATATAACTAAAGAGAAAAAGTGGAAGAGATTTCGCACTTCTTCAACCAAAGCACCTTCAATTGACCAATTTATATTTGCTGCATTCAAATCATTAATCACTCCCAAAGTATCCATTTCCAGAATTATTTGTGTTGATTGAAAACCTGTTTGTATAATAGTTTGAATGTCCAAGACGCATATGGTTCGGTAGCTTTTATAGAAAAACCACCCTTCATCCCTTTTGAAACTGCAATCATTAAATCATCATTTTCATTAAGGAGGACTGCTCTTAATCCTCTCAAATCAAGTACATCATTTACAACACCATCCACATTCAGTTTCAGAAAAGGACAAGAAGGTCGTGTCCATCTAACCTGAGCAGTTGGTCTACTAGCAGGGTAGCTAGGTTGTAGTTGTTTCTCCAAAAAATCTTGCTGCAAATGAAGAGCTTGAGCATAAAGGAAGTGAGGGCTGACTAGTTTGTGGTTGAAAATTGCATCATTACGAGCCAGCCAAATCCTTCTACATATTAAAGTCACCAAACCGAATTCATTCGAAGTAAGAACTGATGTTGCAAATCTGAACAAGTTTTTGAAAGTCCCAAAATGTCCGCTGCCCACTGCACTCTTGAAAGGAGTAAGCTTCCAAACCTCCTTAGCCTTTGAACAAGACCAAAAGGCATGTAGAATAGTCTCCTCTTCTCCTTGGCACCTAGAACAAACTGAAGAAACAAGAAGATGTCTACAGTGTAGCAACAAAGCTGTTGGCAAGATGAAATAGGGAATGCTGTTGGTTATTTCATCTCATTTTGATGACCCATCTTACAGTTTAAATTTAGCAGTATCAGAACATAAAGGACTTTCAGTTTGTTAGAGCTACGGACAGTACGGAGCTGATAAGCAAGAAAATTCTTGCATATAACTAGAGAGAATTGATTTGTTCTTTGTTTCTTTGTTTGTGGCTGCATTTGTGAAAAGGTAAGAGTTTGTTAGCTTATTTGTTCCTTGCTACTTTTACAGCCTTTCCTGTGTGTATAGTCAAAAAAAATTTGTTATAAAATTCAAATGTTGAGTAAAATTTATACATAGGAAAGGAAGAAGGAATAAGACCAAACCAGACCATAACCAAAGCAGAGAAACTGATGGACTTGTGTAGTCCTACTTTCTATTATTAAGTTGGTTAGTTGTATCTAAACTCTCCACCCATGCTGTACTGCTAGCCTTGTGTTCATCCACAGTCCATACATTAAGAGATCCCAAAATTACAGTTGGTTATGCTTTTGGTGCTCTCATATACATGTAATAGAACAGGAAGAACATAATTATGAGGTTCTGAGATAATTTTCGTATCGATTATTGTGTGCATCTCAATTAATAAAGTCGGTCTCAAAATGGCGCTCGCCCCGCAGCCGGCGACCACCCCACCCATGAAGGCCACTTCGAATGGATCATTTCAGGGCGAAAATCCACTTGATTACACTCTTCCCTTACTCGTCGTCCAGATCATCTTGGTCGTGGTGTTCACCAGGTTTCTTGCATATCTTCTAAAACCTCTCCGGCAACCCCGAGTCATAGCCGAAGTTATAGTAAGAGCCTCTTCTTTTCCATTCATTAAAAAAATGATTTTTGTTGAAGGAAAATCAAGTTTAGTGTGCCTTATCAAACTAGGAATAGGAATAGGAGAGAAGGTTCTAGATTTCCCAATCCCTACACGGATTGGTATTCCTTGTAACATTAGATTATGCACTTTGTAATCCCTATATATAGGGCTCCTATTCTCTATAATGAAATACACTTCTCTCATCAATCTCTCTCAATACCAATATACTTAAACACGTTATCAGCACGAGCCCTAAACCACAATAGCCAAAAAGCCAAAAAGCCGAAAAGAATTTCATATCGCCAAAACTGCCGCAGCCCCTAGCCCGTGCTAGCATCGCTGCAGCCTGCCCCGCGTGCGCCCCTGCGCACACTGCTGCCACCGAAGCATCCTTGCACCTAGCCCCTTGCTAGCCCGCTGCTCCTGCAGCCCTTTCGGCCTGCATACCTGCCAGCGCGCCCCCGCGCTCAATTCGCTGCCTTGCAGCCCCGCGCCCGTGCGTCCACCCCACGCTGCCCCTGCAGCGTCCCTGCTTCCCCGCGCACACCTGCGCACGCTGCTGCCCCGCCTACGCACCCGTGCACCTGCAGCCCTACACCACTGCTGCTGCCCCTGCAGTTTGCCTCCGCTACTCCTGCACCACTACTACCACCGCAGCCCCTGCTGCCCCGCATTCGCTGCACGCTTCTACTCGGATTGCTTCGCTCCATCACGCCTGCATCGACACGCGCGTGATCCAAAACCAAAAAGTAAGTATCCAAAAGCGTAAGTTTTAAAGTTCCTAAATTGAAATTTTTTCTTTTCTCGGGGACTTAAAAACCTCCCTTCTTCTTCATCCCACCTTTCTTATAACGTGGGTTCGATTATTAAAAAGCGGAATCGTGGGAATTCACGCAATTAACGAACTAAGAGCGTTCGTAAGACTTCGGACTAAGAGCGTCCGCAAGCATCGATTTATGACCTTATTAACATCATTGTTTCGGTCTAATCCAATTTTCTTGGAAATCGATTTCTTGGTAGCATAGCTCGGAAATCTTAATATTTAGTTATCGTGGAAGTTTTAACTCCGAAACTAATATATTTTCTTCTGCTTATTTCAGGATGTCGAAACTTGACTTTCCTGCACTTACCTCAACTGGCTCGGAATATCATAGTTGGGCCACGGATGTTGAGCACCACCTCACTTCAAAAGGGATCCTACCCTTAATTCAAGCTCCTAATCCTACTCTCATATTTGAGCGTACGGCTACGAACAATGCCACCGCCCTCATCTTGATGAGGCGCCACATGGATAAATCACTCCGACTGGAGTACATGGCAATCAAGGATGCTAGAGAATTATGGGTCGCGCTAGAAGAGCGATTTGGTAATATCAAGGATACCCTCCTCCCTGACTTGAAAGTTCAATGGGGCAATCTACGATTCGCCGACTTCAAGTCTGTAGCTGAATATAATTCAGAAGTTCTACGCCTCAAAACCATGTTGGGGTTCTGTGGACAACCCGTCACAGAGCAAGAACTAATTGAGAAAACTCTCTCCACCTTCCCCGTCTCAGCAATTTTGCTCTCAAAGCAATATCGAACGGAATTCGATACTAGACGGATCACGAGATTTCATCAGCTCATTACTATTATGTCTGTAGCTGAAAAGCATGATAATATCCTCGTGAAGAATTATAATTCAAGGCCTATCGGAACTAAGAGCGTTCATGAGGCGAATTATAATAATGCACCCAAAGGAGGGCGCAAGGAGCGGAACCCTAAGAATAAGGGACACAACGGACGTTCTGGTCCATATAACCGCCCTACAAAGGAAGGTACTCGTCAGAATGAAGGACGATCACGTGGCAATACATGGCAACGTGGGAGAGGAGGCCGTGGGGCTCCAGGACATGGAGGAACCACCCAGGGCCGTGGGAATGGCGCCAACTCCTATGGGGGACGCCACCCAAGTGCAAACAATGCACCTCAATTAAAGGGAGGAAATCACAATGACATGTGTCATCGATGTGGATCTAGTGAGCACTGGTTCAAACAATGCAACGCAAGCAAACAATTGGCTGCGCATTACAAGGCATTTAGAGACTTCAGAGAGCATGAAGCCAACTTTGCCGAAAATATAGAAGAAGATGGTGATGATGTCAACGTCAATCTCACCATAGCGGACTTCAAATCTGACAAAGAATTGCACAAGGATGCTGCAGATTTTGATTAGTATAGTCCTTTCCTTTTCCAAGAATTATGTAATGGCTATTATGCCTTAAATCAATAAAATGACTTATTGTATTAACTCTTTCCCTCTAGGCGTACTCAAGAGTACTTGTGATGTCTAGGCAAGGTTTGATATGAGAGAACGGTTTTAAAAGTGAGCAACGCTCCACCAAAATCTCGCCTTACCTTACCTGGTCACAACTAAATTGAAATTACCGAAAGGATTGAGTGACTACGATTTGTCTACGGTTTGATTTTTATATTGGATTAGATTTTGGTCAAGAAACTTTGATGTAATCATTGGCTATTATTAATAAAGTATCGATTTATTTTATTCAAATGTCTTGGACATATTCTAAATTCGAACTTTATTATTTTTCAGTATGTTTCCCGGAGAGCTCGAATGCCTCGTGGATAGTGCCACTACACATACCATCCTTCGAAACAGGCAGCTATTCCTATGGATGGCGCCTACTCGATCTTCTGTGACTACGATGGCTGGACCATCTCAATTGATTCATGGTCGAGGACCAGCTCAATTTATGTTGCCTAATGGCACTACTTTGAATGTCACCGAAGCTCTTTATGCTCCTAGGGCAGGAAGAACCCTATTGAGCTTCAAAGATATAAGAGCCAATGGTTTTCATGTGGAAACACATTGTGAGAATGGACAAGAGTTCCTTTGCATCACCTCTAATGACTACGGACATAAACGAGTCTTAGAGAAACTTATGTGTCGCTCTAGTGGGTTGTATGCAACCACTATTCGAGTCATTGAATCCAACCATGTCATGAGAGATGATTTATGGGATTCCGACACATATAGGCTTTGGCACGACCGTTTGGGACACCCAGGTCGTGACATGATGATCCGTATATTAAAGACTTCACACGGACATCCCTTTTTCAGAACGAAAGGAAGTAAAAATCGAAATTTGGATCAAGGAAGAGCACCTGCGCCTCACGGCGCCTTCCCCCTTCAAGTCCGGCCACCACTAGCCGGCGCCGCCATCCCCCTGCGGCTCCAGGGTGGCTTTGACGCCACCCCTGCTCCCCTGACTCCAATTTCTGCTTCTAAAGTCAAAAGTGACTTCATGGCTCAACCAAAATCCTCATTGGTTATTTCTAAAGCCCATTATTCGTTCTGCAAAGCCTGCTCTTTAGCAAAGTTAGGATCGAGACCATCCTATGCAAAGGACACCAAAGAAAATATACCATTCTTGCAAAGAATCCAAGGTGATATTTGTGGACCTATTCAACCATCATGCGGACCATTTCGATATTTTATGGTATTGGTTGATGCATCGACACGCTGGTCACATGTCATGTTATTGTCCACAAGGAACGCTGCATTTGCTAAACTCCTAGCACAAATAATTAAGTTAAGGGCTCACCACCCTGATCATCCTATTAAGTCTATCAGATTAGACAATGCTGGAGAGTTTACATCAAAGACTTTTGATGATTATTGCATGTCCATTGGGATTGATGTTGAACATCCTGTTCCTCATGTTCACACCCAAAATGGTCTCGCAGAAGCCGCCATTAAACGACTACAAATGGTCGCTAGGGCATTGGTAATGCGCACCAATCTCCCTATTTCTGCTTGGGGCTATGCAATATTGCATGCAGCTGTGCTTATTCGTCTGAGGCCCACTGCCACTCAACCCTTTTCTGCGTCCCAGATGGTGACTGGGTATGAGCCTAATGTCTCACACTTACGCATATTTGGGTGTGCAGTTTATGTGCCAATTGCGCCTCCACAGCGCACCAAAATGGGTCCTCAACGACGATTAGGCGTTTACGTTGGTTATGATTCTCCAACGATCATCCGCTACATAGAACCCTTGACAGGCGATCTCTTTACCGCAAGATTTGCGGATTGTCACTTCGATGAGACAGTCTTCCCATCGTTAGGGGGAGATAAGAACATAAATGTTCAACAGGAACGACAGGAATTGTCGTGGTCTGTCCCCACTCTGTCTCATCTTGATCCCCGAACCGCACAGTCCGAAATTGAAGTGCGGAGAATTCTCGATCTTCAGAACGTAGCAGAATCGATGCCTGATGCGTTTTCTGATATCGCTAAAGTGACGAGATCACACATACCTGCTGCAAACGTGCCTGCAAGGATTGATGTCCCTAAAAGTAGAGGACATGACGCCAACTCAAGAGTGCATGAGCATGGCGCCAACGTCCCATCTCTCAATGATGGTGACGTTATGGCTAGGCCCACGGCTCCTGCCAGGAAGCGCGGGAGGCCCATAGGTTCGATGGATTCTCGCCCAAGAAAGAAAGCGAGTTTGGCACAGAATAATCCATTAATCATCGATATAAATAATCCATCTCATGAGAATATTCCGGATTATGGTTATGTCCAAGAGACATCATTGGGGGACGCTCCAATGTCAGAACCAACTCCAGAGAATAGAGAGATCTCCATAAATTACACTAGTGTACATGAGATGATGGATAGAAATTCTATGGCAATTGATGATGCATTTGCATATCATATTGCGAAAGGGATTATAGAATATGATGATATCGAACCTCGCTCTGTTGAAGAATGTCAACGAAGAGCAGATTGGCCTAAATGGAAAGATGCGATCCAGGTTGAATTGGATTCACTAACAAAGAGACAGGTATTTGGGCCTGTAACGCAGACACCCCCAAGTGTAAAGCCTGTTGGCCATAAATGGGTCTTTGTTAGAAAGCGTAATGAGAAAAATGAGGTGGTAAGATATAAAGCCCGCCTTGTGGCGCAAGGTTTCTCACAACGCCCTGGAATCGACTACGAGGAGACATATTCTCCCGTAATGGACGTTATAACGTTCCGCTACCTTGTCAGTTTGGTAGTTTCCGAAAAACTTGACATGCAGCTTATGGATGTGGTTACAGCATATCTCTATGGGGATCTAGATTCAGAGATATATATGAAGGTTCCAGATGGACTTCAATTACCCAAATCAAGTGGCTCTAAACCACGGAGCGCGTTTTCAATAAGATTAAAACGCTCACTATATGGATTAAAACAATCTGGACGGATGTGGTATAACCGTCTAAGTGACTACTTGATTGGGAAGGGATATATTAACAATGAAATATGCCCATGCGTGTTCATTAAAAGAACAAGTTCCGGATTTGCAATCGTAGCAGTTTATGTCGATGACATGAACCTAATTGGAACTCTAGATGAGTTAAAGGAAACTGCTAATTACTTGAAATCCGAATTTGAGATGAAAGATCTTGGGAAAACACGGTTTTGTCTCGGTTTAGAACTCGAGCACCGTAGTGATGGGATTTTGATCCATCAGTCTGCATATACTCAGAAAATTCTAAGGCGCTTTAATGAAGATAAAGCAAAGCCTGCGAGTACTCCCATGATCGGCCGTAGTCTTGAGCCCGGAAAAGATCCGTTTCGTCCAAGAGATGAGGACGAAGAACCCCTAGAGGCCGAAGTGCCCTATTTAAGTGCAATAGGCGCATTATTGTACTTAGCTCAATGCACAAGACCGGATATCTCATTCGCAGTGAACTTGTTAGCTCGACATAGCTCTGCGCCAACACGCCGCCATTGGATTGGTGTAAAGACCATCTTTCGATACCTAAGAGGTACGATTGATATGGGCCTATTCTATCCCTACAGAGAGAAAAGGAATGACGGAAAATTGGGATCGGACCCCAAAAGGCAAAACGCCCCCGTCCGTGGAATGACCGCCGGCCATGTTGCCGGCGCCGCGCCGCCGCCGCTCATGGTGGCCGGCGTCCTCCTATCTCCCTCCATCAAAACGACAATGATGTCTTGATGGGTTTTGCTGATGCAGGGTACCTCTCTGACCCTCACAAAGGTCGCTCCCAAACAGGTTATGTCTTTACCATGGGAAGCACTGCGATATCTTGGAGGTCTACGAAACAGACCCTTGTTGCTACTTCCTCAAATCATGCAGAGATTATTGCTCTACATGAAGCTGTACGTGAATGTGTATGGCTAAGGTCTGTAATTCGACACATTCAAGGAAGTTGTGGTTTGAAGTCTACCACAGATGAACCTACATGCATTTATGAGGATAATGCAGCTTGTATTGAACAAATGAAGTTAGGTTTCATCAAGGGCGACAACACCAAGCATATATCGCCTAAGTTCTTTTATAATCAGCAACAACAATCACTTCTAAAGATTGAAGTGAATCAAATCCGATCAGAGGATAATGTAGCGGACTTATTCACTAAGTCGTTACCTAAATCCACCTTCGAGAAACATGTGAAGAGCATCGGATTGAGAAAGTTATCCGAACTCCCACGATTGTAGCAATCAGGGGGAGATATCGACATCAGGGGGAGTTATGATGTCTACATGTTCGATCTCGAAGAGTGAATGACGTGTTGTGCTCTTTTTTGTCCTTCGACCAGGATTATTTTTGTCCCACAGGGTTTTTGTTACCTGGCAAGGTTTTTAACGAGGCAACGGATGAAGCGTCACCACCAAGTTTGAGCGGCACAAGGGGGAGTGTTGAAGGAAAATCAAGTTTAGTGTGCCTTATCAAACTAGGAATAGGAATAGGAGAGAAGGTTCTAGATTTCCCAATCCTACACGGATTGGTATTCCTTGTAACATTAGATTATGCACTTTGTAATCCCTATATATAGGGCTCCTATTCTCTATAATGAAATACACTTCTCTCATCAATCTCTCTCAATACCAATATACTTAAACAATTTTCTTTTTCATCCACATTTCTAGGACAAAGTGTTTTACAAAACTCTGAAATCGCTGTGCTGCATTCACCAAATTTGTTCATTATGGCATTTTGTATCAAACTCCTCGCTTTTTCCTAATGCTCACTCAATTTGTTTATACCACATCAGTTTTTGAATCAATTTTTTTATGCATCCGTGCATCATTTGGTAAACAAATTCAATGAATGTAGGGCGGATGTCTGCTGGGGCCCTCCGCATTGAGGAGGAGCAAGAGCTACACACGATTTTCCCGCCAAAAGGCATGACCATGCTAGATACGGTAGCCAACATCAGTCTCTATTTCTTCTTCTTCCTCGTCGGCCTCGAGCTCAACATTGACGCCATCCGCCACACCGGAAAGAAGTCCCTCGGCATCGCCCTCTGCGAGATCACCCTCCCCTTCGTCCTCGGCATCGGCACCTCCGAAGCCCTACGCGCCACCGTCTCGAAAGGCATGAAACAAGGCCCCTTCCTCGTCTTCAACGGCGTCGCCCTCTCCATCACTGCCTTCCCCGTCCTGGCCCGCATCCTCGCTGAGCTCAAGCTCCTCACCACCGATGTCGGCCGCATTGCCATGTTCATACATCGACCAGAATTAGAAGCAAGAGTTGAGGCCACAGCAAGGACGTGCACCTTGAATCAGAAGGGTGGCCCTTTATTGCAGGACCTCGATCTTGCTTAATTAGTTTTGGCAGCATTTAGACCTAACAAAGTACTGGTACTGTACGTTAGGACAAAAAATTCCTAAAACAAATATGCAAGCTCGTAAATTTTTATCCAAGGCATACATGCCCTAATTATGAACAAGTTGAACGTTTGTTGCATCTAGTTATGTCTGAGCTGTGTTTAGACCTTGAGCACTTGCATACATGGATGTACTGCATACATTTGATCTCGTGGGCCTTTTGCTGATCAGATAAGAAGTTTGAGAATTTCACATTAGTTATTGTCAATGAAAACAACAATTTCCAATATATAGAAGAAATTATGATTTCCTCAAACATGAAGGGGTACGTAATGATATAACCTTGTCTACAAGAATTAGGCTTCACCACAATCAGAAAGCCAAGAACGAGCATATAGTGATCGAAGTGCTAATATGCAGGAAATGATTACAAGTCCTAAGATAATGTCCAAAATCATGCATGTTACTTTCTGTGGATCTCAAGTCTGAGATTTTCTTCAGACATCAAAGAATTAACTAGAAAAGTAATTCAGTCAACAAGATAATATTTGCAGTGGAAAAGGGGACTAGGGGAGGACAACTAGTCAACGAGAGAAACTTATAATTTGAATCCTTGTGTACGTTTTCTTTATTCCGTATACATGTTGAATACAGTATCTGCATGGACAAGTAAGCTATACCAGATAAACTCCCCAAGCTTTCAATACTTTGGACAACCAGCTGGTATCTGGTGTTGTGCGTGGTTCCATCTCTTCAAGTCTTATATATTTGTGTTCAGGGGCGGAACCAGGATTTATAATCAGGGGGGGTCCATACAAAATACAAAACTATTACCAATAAAATTTACAAAAAAATTTCTGTAAACATTACACATAGCAAGCAATTCATTTTTATGAATTATTTTAATTTAGAGTTGCTGAATCTCAAAATGTAAAAGAGCTCTAAAAATAAATGAGATATGTAAAAAATATATATATATCAATCAATATATTGTTGAAGTAAAATGACAATTGGAATAGTCTACTCATTTCATTTCATAGTCCCTTTATATAGGGATAGAGTTACAACAGAAATATTAATTACATTAAATACATTGAATGCTGATTGATCTATAATTGTGCTGATTGATGGTAATCACTGATTCCTTGATTCCCTCTCCGTCAGTTGCTTTGACGAAGGCACACAATATGTTTTTCCTTTAACACTCCCCCTTGTGCCAAGTCAAAGACGAAATGGTGCATGAGTTGTTGCCTCACTAAAAACCTTGCCAAGTAACAATAAAAACCCTGTGGGACAAAAATAAAACTTGGTCGAAGGAAAAGAGCACAACGCACCTTTTACATTTGAGTATGACATGTGTGTGTTAGACTCCCCCTGACGTCTACACCTCCCCCTGATACTTACATTAATCAGGGGAGCTTGGAAAGTCTTCGCATTCCTATGCTTTTCACATGTTTCTCAAATATGGCCTTAGGCAATGATTTGGTAAACAAATCTGCCACATTCTCCTCAGACCTTGCTTGATTCACTTGAATCTTGAGGAGGGACTGTTGTTGCTGATTGTAGAGAAACTTTGGCGATATGTGTTTTGTATTATCACCCTTGATATGCCCTAGCTTCATCTGTTCAATGCAAGCTGCATTATCTTTATTAATGCAAGTAGGCTCTTCAGTGGTAGAACTTAAACCACAAGTCCCTCGAGTATGTGTGATGATAGCTCTTAACCATACACACTCACAAACCGCCTCATGTAGAGTAATGATCTCTGAGTGGTTCGAGGAGGTAGCCATAAGGGTTTGCTTGGTTGATCTCCAAGATATCGTCATGTTCCCACTGGTAAGTACATAACCAGGTTGGGAACGTCCTTTATGTGGGTCAGAGAGATACCCAGTATCAGCAAAACCAACCAAAACTTCATTTGGCGTTTCGGTGCAGGGAGTGGCGCTTTCGCCATCAACATTTCCTTTAGGGATTGCAGTTCCATATGCGGTCCCTCTTGTCTCTCTGTAGGGAAAGAACAGTTCCAAGTCAATGGTTCCTTTTAGGTATCGAAAATGTTCTTGATACCATTCCAATGACGCTGCGTTGGCGCTGAGCTAAATCTAGCTAACAAGTTCACTGAGAATGCAATGTCTGGTCGAGTAAATTGGGCTAAGTACAATAATGCGCCTATTGCACTTAGATAGGGAATTTCAGCTCCCAACACTTGTTCGTCATCTTCCTTTGGACGAAATGGATCTTTCCTTGCATCCAAACTTCGACCGATCATGGGAGTGCTAGCAGGATGTGCTTTGTCCATGTTATATTTCCTGACTTTTGGACATATGCAGACTGGTGGATTAATATTCCACAAACTCGGTGCTCTAGTTCAAGGCCTAGATAGAATCGAGTTTTCCCAAGATCCTTCATCTCAAATTCGGATTTCAAGTAGCTCGCGGTTTCTCTTATTTCATCAAGAGTACCAGTTATGACATATACTACTACAATTGCAAATCCGGAACTTGTTTTCTTTATGAATACGCAGGGGCATAATTCATCGTTCTTATATTCCTTCCCAATCAAGTAGTCACTTAGACGGGTATACCACATCCGTCTGGATTGTTTCAATCCGTAAAGTGAGCGTTTCAACTTAATTGCAAACGCACTCTGTGGTTTAGAGTCACTTGACATGGGTAATGTAAGGCCATTAGGCACTTTTCATATATATCTCTGAATCTAGATCCCCATAGAGATATGCAGTAACCACATCCATGAGCTGCATTTCCAGTCCTTCGGAACTTACTAAGCTAACTAAGTAGCGGAACGTTATAACGTCCATTACGGGAGAGTATGTCTCCTCGTAGTCAATTCCAGGGCGTTGTGAGAAACCTTGCACCACAAGGCGAGCCTTGTATCTTAGGACTTCATTCTTCTCATTACGCTTTCTGACAAAGACTCATTTATGTCCTACAGGCTTTACACTTGGTGGGGTTAGCACTACCTGACCAAATACCTGTCTCTTTGTCAGAGAATCTAATTCTACCTGGATTGATTCTTTCCCTTAGGCCAATCTGCTCTTTGTTGACATTTTTCAACAGAGCGTGGTTCGATATCATCGTGCTCTATGATTCCTTGAGCAACAGTATATATCATCAATGTGTATGGAAGATCTTTCTATCAACTCATACGTACTCTCGTAATCCTTTGAGATTTCTTTGTTCTCTGGAATCATTTCAAACATCGGAGCGTCCTCCAGTATTGATTCATGGACATAACTATAATCAGAGACAATCTCATGAGAGGGATTCTATACATTGATGATTGGTTTGTGCCTTACTCACCCTCTTCTTCCTTGGGTGAGTGTCAATCGAACCAAGTGACCTCCCGTTCTTCCTTGGGGAGCCACGGCCTCAACCACACCTCCACTAAGTGCGGTTGCAGTGCCTCTATCTGCGGCACCGTGCCCCTTGTTGGGGACTTCTAACTTGCAGGCACATTTGCAGCTGGTATATGTGATCTTGTCACTTTTACGATATCAATAAACGCATCAGGCATCGAATCTGCTACGTTCTGAAGATCGATTATTCTTTTCACTTCACTTTCACTTTATGAAGTGCGGGGATCAAGATGAGACAGAGTGGGGACAAACCACGACAATTCCTGTCGTTCCCTTGGAAAATCCTTTTTCCTATCTCCCCCTAACGACGGGAAGACTGTCTCATCAAAGTGACAATCCGCAAATCTAGCGGTAGAGAGATCGCCTATCAAGGGTTCCAAATACTGGATAATTGTTGGGGATTCGTATCCAACATAAATACTTAATCGTCTCTGAGGACCCATTTTGGTGCGCTGTGGGGGCGCAATAGGCACATATACTGCTCAACCAAATATGCGTGAGTGTGAAGTGTCAGGCTCATATCTAGTTACCAACTAGTACGCAGAAAATGGTTGGCTAGCTGTGGGTCTTAAACGAATAAGTAAAGCTGCGTGCAATATTGCATAACCCCATGCAGATATAGGCAGGTTGGTGCGCATAACCAATACCCTAGCCACCATCTGTATCCTTTTGATGGTGGCTTCTGCGAGACCATTTTGTGTATACACATGGGGTACATGATGCTCTACATCGATCCAAATAGATATGCAATAATCATCAAATGCTTTTGATGTAAACTCTCCAGCATTGTCAAGCCTTATAGACTTGATAGGGTGATCAGGGTGGTGAGCCCTTAAATGTATAATCTGTGCTAGGAGTATTGCAGCATTTCTTGTGAACAATAAAACGACATGTGACCAGATTGTCGAAGTATCCACCAGAACCATAAAGTACTTGAATGGTCCGCATTCTGGATGGATAGGTCCACAGACATCTCTTTATATCTTTTGTAAGAATGGAATGTTTTGTTTTGTAGCTTTAGCATAGGAAGGTCTCGATCCTGTTTTTGCTAAAGAGCAGGCTTTGCAAAACGAGTGATGTGCCTTTGAAATAGTCAATGAGGCACAATGAGAGGGAGGTAGTGCTTCTGGTACTTCAGAAGGCAATGACTGCATTTGAGCAATACTAGAACCGACACCTTGCAGTGTGGCGGATTTTTCTCCCATTTTTCACTCGAAAGAAGGGATGTCCGTGTGAGTTCTTTAAAAAACGGATCATCATGTCATGACCTCGGTGCCATAAGCGGTCATGCAAAAGCCTGTATGAGTCAGGGTCCCACATTTCATTGTTGGTGACAATATAGGATTCAATGATCCAAATCGTAGTGAGGTACAGTCCACTAGATTGACTCATAAGTTTCTCTAAAATGCGTTTCCTTCCACATTCATTAGAGTTAATATCAAGGTATTCAGTTCCATTCTCACGGTGTGTTGTTATATGATAACCGTTGGCACAAATATCTTTGAAACTTAACAAGGTTCGATTAGCTCTTGGTGCATATAGAGCGTCTGTGACTTGAAATGTTGCGCCATTATGCAGTAAAAATTTGGCAGTTCCTCGCCCTTTTATTAGTTGTGATAATCCAATCATCGTAGTCACAGAGGAATTATAGGCTATTAGTTCAATGAATAATTGCCTATTTCTTAATATTGTGTGGGTAGTCCCACTATCAATTAAGCACTCAAGTTCTCCTCCATTCATTCCTACAAATAAATGGGAGGTATTTAGAAAATATAACTCATATTCTTTAGAGTATTTCTATTTGCGTAGAATGGTATTCTTTTCATTCTAATAATTTTTCTCTAGATTTATTGCTTTACATCTTTATAGTGCTATGTCGAACCATGTAAATATGTGTAGTAAATAAATTTGAATAAATTCAGTGCTTCAGAATAAAATTCAAAATTTATTAATAAGCCAACGATAATCAAATCAAGGTCTTGTTCAGAAATCAATCCATGATTGAAAATAAACTTTAAGACCAAACAATAGTCTAATTAAAAATGAGGCATTATGCCTTCACAACTGTCTTTGGAAAATAAAATGAATAAAGCAGATCAGTCAAGATTGAGAGCATCCATTGACTTAGCAAGTTCCTCTTTGCCATTTGAGTCTGCAACTGTAAGGTTGACGTCTAGGTCATGACCTCCTTCTTCCATATAGTGAGCCACTTGTTCTTTAGACTCTCTATACCTCTTGTAATTGGCTGCTACTCTGTTGTTTCCTTGGCAGTTCTTGTACCAATGTCCAATGAATCCACACCTATAGCATGGTTCATTGTCTACTCTTTCCTTTGGCATCTTGTTTCCATGATCCCCATGTCCCTTTCCACATGGTGCATTGTTGCCACGTGGGTAGGGATCAACACGTCTAAACTCCCTTGCATTGGAGTTATTTCCACATTTCATTTTTCCATAATTACCCTCGGGAATTTTCTTTGTCCCAGTGGGCCTGGCATTGTTATTCAAGATAATCTTATTTTGTCTCTCAGCCACTTGCAGTAGGCTTATCAACTTATTGAAGGTTGTGATTCTTTTGTTGTCATAATCCAACTGATACTGGTTCGCTAGTATAAAAGCTGAATTAGGAAATGTGGTAAGAGTCTTGTAGATCATATCATCTTCTGTGATTTCCCTTCCACAGAAATTGAGACGTGCTTTTAACCGCAACATGTCCTTGTTGAAGTCATTGACTTTTCTATAGTCAAGCAAGCGGATTCCATTCCACTGAACAGCCAGTCCTGGGAGCAAAGTATCGTGAATGTTCCCAAAACGTCCTTTAAGGGCATCCCACAGTGCTTTGGGTGTCTTCAACTGAAGGTACTCCCAGCGTAGGCTAGGATCAATATGTCTCCTCAGAAAAATTAAGGCATCTGCTTTCACCTTATTAGATAGTTCATCATCTTTGGGATCAGTAATGGTGGCAGTGTAGTCTTTTGCCACAAAGGCAGTTTCCATATCGGAAACCCAACGATGGTACTCAAGTCCTTCTGAGTCCAAGATGTCAAACTCAGGTCGAGTTGGATCAGCCATCTACATAAAACAAGAGAGAAGATATAAATTACGCAGTCATAAAGACATCCACGTAAATTATTTTCCAAACATATGAATTAGATTTCAAGAACAAGATTCGTAATGGTCACACATTTTTTTCTTTCGATGCTATGTGAAAATACTTTATCACGGTAATGTTGTGTGTATAATGCACATGAAAGTTCATTATCATGGCCAAACGGTATTGATATGTTGTATTTAAAATAATAATAATAATCATAGTACAACAAATTTCACAAAGCTACATTGCATGCTCAAATTTCACAAATATACAACAAATTATATACTACACATAATAATAACAATAATATATCATGCGTAAAATAAAATATAAATAATAGCATAATATAAATGCATGCTTAGGAATAATGATATAAGAGTAAATAAAATTCACAAAACATGCTCACAATTGCATAATAAAAACATAAGCAATAAAATATAAAGCATGCTTAAACATAATTATAAATCATGCTTAAACATAATGATATAAAACATAAATAATAAGGCATGCTTAAAAAAAAATATAATAAAAGCGTAAACAATAAAATATATAGCATGCTCAAGAAAATAAATAATGAGAATTTACCATAGTATGAAATTTAAATAAATTAAAGAGAACATACTTGGTTTCGAAAAATAAAACAATCCTAGCGCACGCGCGTGTTGATGCAGGCGTGCGTAACGATGTTTTGGACTTGAGAAAAACTGGGCCGCTTCCTCTATTCAGTAATGGGCCTTGTTTTTTTTTTCTATTTCTTGTTTTTTTTATTTTTTTTTTATTTGGGCCGGGTGTAAACTTGGGCCCTTCTCCCCTTTTGTTTTTTTTTTGTTTTTTTCTCTAGGCCTTCTGTTCTTTGGGGCCCTTTTTCTTTTTTTTCTCTGGGCCGAGTCCTTACTTCGGCCCGAGTTGCTTCTTTTTTTCTTCTTCTTCTTCCTTTCGCGTCTTCCTCCTTCTGCTCTTCTTTCTCCGTCTACTGGTTCGCCTGGGTTTTTTTTTTTTTCTTTCGGCGTTCAAATGGTTGCTGGTGCAGGGTCGCTGCAATTGGGTGGAGGCGAGCAAGGTGCAGGTGACAACCCAGATGAGTTCTGGGTTCTCCGGTGGGAATGGGGGTCACCGACGGCAGGAACTGATGCGGTGCTGCAATCGGTGTTGGGATGCAGGAATCGATCTGTGTTGCGATCGGTGTTTTGGGCTGCTGGCCAGTGAGATGAGGCTGGTCAGTGTTTGGGGAGGAGGCCGGAAGGAGGATCTGTGGGCCTGATGTGGGGGCAGTTAGCGTGGGGGTGCTGCAGGCCGCAGGCTTGAGGCTGGAGAGCGTGGGGCTGCTGCTGGGTTCTGCAGGCTGGAGGCGCTGCTGGGCTGGGGCTGCCCGGCTGGTGAAGGATGCTGGGGCTGCTCGGGTGTGGCAGCTTGCAGACGGCAACGCTGAAGGAAGGGGAGGGGGGGCCGATCTGGGCAAGATTTTTTTTTTTTTTTTTTTTTTTTTTTTGTGAATCGTTGGCGGCACAGAAGAAGAGGAAGAGAAAAGGTTTTTTTTTTCTCTTCTAGGGTTTGATTTTTCTCGACGAAAAGAAAATTAGAAAGCTAGATTTTTTTTTTCTTGGCTCTTGGCTCAGAGCGTGCTGATAACGTGTTGAAGTAAAATGACAATTGGAATAGTCTACTCATTTCATTTCATAGTCCCTTTATATAGGGATAGAGTTACAACAGAAATATTAATTACATTAAATACATTGAATGCTGATTGATCTATAATTGTGCTGATTGATGGTAATCACTGATTCCTTGATTCCCTCTCCGTCAGTTGCTTTGACGAAGGCACACAATATGTTTTTCCTTTAACATATATAAATATCTTAAACTTTCCGAGCGAATCTAGAGCCTTATACATCAATCTCCTTAAATTATTTATTTTTCCCTTGCATATAAAGGACTGTCATTAAATGAATTCTTAATAATTTTTGTAAATATCTAATGAGAGGTTCGTTTTTCTTTTTTAATTTTTTGTGATTTCATTATTATCTTCTATTTTGTCCGCCCCTGTTTGTGTTGTAATGAATACAAACTAGTCCTCTTTCTTTGTTAGTAATGGAAAAGGATTATGAAATTTGGGTTTTTGTCCATTTACACCATTTTTAGAGATTTTTTTTCCCACTTACCCCAGTAAGTTGTTTTAATTCCCTCTTACGCAAAACACTCTAAGGAGGTCTTCCCTAATACTCCATTAAGATTTTTTTTTTGTTTTTTGTTTTTTTTTAATACCATTTTACCCTCACCTTTGTTACTTAGAGAGAGAGAGAGAGAGAGAGAAAGAGAGAGAGAGAGAGAATGGAAGAGAGAGAAACCATAAGAGACTTCACCGGAGCCCGGTCACCAGCAGCCGGATTCCGTTCACCGGCCGCCAGATTCCGATCACCGGCTGCCACCTACCGGACTTTTCTAAAAACGTCTATTGCCCCCAATAGACGTCTATTGTCGCCCTAAATAGAGGGCCAATAGACGTCTATTGCCCCGATAGTCTATTGCCCCCCAATAGACGACTATCAGCCATGTATTACCTCCTAATAGACGACCATCAGCCATGTATTGCCCCCTAATAGATGACTATCAGCCATGTATTGCCCCCCAATAGGACTTTCAGTTGCCATAATGAGAACTAATCTCCCTAAATTTAGACAAATAAAACTTTGATTATGGAAAAAAAAAAACAAGAAAATTACATCAATTCAAAACGTCGATCTATTGCCCCCCAATAGCCGTCTATTGCCCCACAATAGACTTTAACGGATGTCTATTGCCCCCCAATAGACCTTTATTACTTTCTATTCTTTTCTACATAATATTATTGGTTAACAATAATGTTGAATGAATACTATATTAGCTAAAACTATATTTGGACAGATGCAATTCCTTGCCAAAAAACCCAAAACAAAAATACCTTTCAAGAAAAGAAAAGAAAAAACAAAACAGAAACAGAACAACAAATTCGGCTATAGCAAAGTCGAAGTTCATAGGGGACTTTCGTCGAACATGTGGTGGGCAGACTTGAAAGACGCATTGTGCCATTCCGGGCCTTCTGCCCCATTTCATCAATTAATCATGTACATGCAACTTCATGTTAATCATTCATTAAAACATGAATCAACTCACCAGATGGCATAGTTCATCATTCTGTTCCTACCTCTGTTTGGTCTAGTTATATACATATATAGGTAGAGAAAGACCAAAACAAACATCATTAGTTGAAATTAAAATATGGTAGGAAGAGATGGAGATCTAGATCTGGGTTTCGCAATGTCACATACACTTATGCAAAGATTATGAACCTCTTGTTGCAAGATCTCAAACTGCAAACCCAAATTAATTAGTTACATATGGAATATGGGCTAGATGTCGAACCGCGCCGGAGCTGGAGATCGGGGAGAGAATCGACGCCGACCGGAGGTGAGAGAGAGAGAGAGAGAGAGAGAGAGGATCGACGCCTGCCGAAGGTGGAGATTGGACCGAATCGACTCCGGCGGGAGGTGGAGAGAGAGAGAGAGACAGAGAGACAGAGAGAGAGAGAGACAGAGAGACAGAGGATCAACGCCTGCCTGAGGTGGAGATTGGACCGAATCGACGCCAGCCGAGGTGGAGAGAGAGAGAGAGAGAGAGTTTCAGATCGGGAGGAGAAAGAGAGAGAGGGGTTGATGTTGATTACGTCATTGTAATTCTTTAATTAGTTTGAGGGAAAAATAGTCATTTTCTATTAATTTGGGTAGGTGGGAACAAAAATCTCTTGCTGGGGTAAGTGGGATAATTTTCCCTCATTTTGGGCTTTAGGTCAAGGACCCTATAAAAATCTTCCATGCCATTTGATTACCAACCAAGACATGTAGTCAAGAGTAGTGAGTAGTCATGTGTGAGTTTTGCCAGGAGATGAAAAGTCTAAAAGTCATTTATTTACCCTACCGATAACACCTCCTATTACTCGTCGAAAGCAATTGGTGTTAAACCATCCAATTGCTTGTCGATCACTTATTCGATCATATAGCTCAAGTGTCTCAATGGTTTGTGAACAGAGGACTGTGACCAAAGACAAGTAACAACACAAAGAGAATGTAACTAATACAAACAAGAACACTTCACCGAATTGTGAATTTTGATATTTAAAACCACTGCTTAAAGACATTACAGGAAGAAGAAATGAACATCCACTAATAATTTCTCCTTGTGCATGTCTTATATTATCTATTAATTAATTCATAAGGGCAATGATACGGGGCCTCAATGAGGCTTAAGATTTGTGGCCTTAAATCTTAAGTGTCATGCCATATAATCAATGGCTTCAAGTTGAACCTCAACCTCTATTACTACTTCTTGTTGTATCTCAACAAATTCGTTCTCTTCATCAACCAATCCATGAATAAAAAAATTAAAAAAATTGATCGAATTTTGTTGAAGCAAAAGGGTTATACTATAATAAAAAATGAACGAGTGATTGACCGAAAATAAAAATTAATAAGTGTGATAACAATGCATGTTTTCTGGATTTGAGAGATTTTGGTGTTAAGATAGAACATGACAGTTGAATTTGTATAATAGAATAGGAAATAAAATTGTAAAAGAAAGTTAGTTAAGACATTTTACCAAATAAATGTAAATTTAAAGAATAAAAATGGAAAAGGATGTGTGAATAAAGATTTAAGGTGTGTTAATAACAACATCCTCTGTATGTGTGTGTATATATATATATATATATATATATATAGTCCTTCTTGGCTAATGACATCCTTACCTTAGCCTTAGGAACGGATTTCCAGTTTTTGACAACTTTTCGATCACATATTCACATATTAACTGTTCAGTTCTTAGGTCCTAATGTATAGATCATCTCTGCAAAATTTCAGCCAAATTGATGATCATTAAGGCATTCAAAACTGCAATTTATAGTAATGAACACGAACGGTTCCGGTTCAACAGATTTGGTTCCTTCATTGGTTTAATCGAATTCGATACCTTAATTAACGATTATCAATTTGGCTAAAAATTTGCAAAAGTGATCTATACATTAGGACCTAAGAACTGAACGGTTAAGATGTGAATATGTGATTGAAAAGTGGGCAAAAACTGGAAATTCGTTCCTAAGCTAAGTTAAGGACATCCTTAGCCAATAAAATTTGTATGTATGTATGTATGTATGTATATATATATGTATATTTTTCACATTATATTTTCATAATTTGTATGAATCCAACAAATCTATTGATCGAATTACATGAAATGTTTTCTATTCTTAATTGAAGAAAAAATATTGTTGTTTAAATATAAGCATGAGTATGATAAAAAGAAAAAGAACAAGAACGAAAATATTTTTTTTTTAGAAGAAAACCAAAATAATTTAGAGCCATTAGATTTTGGAATGATAAGATTTTTTCTTATTCAAGAATTACATAACATAATTTGACAAATAGGTAATGTGTAGGTGTCATGATTAAGGCCACAAATCTTACGCCTCATTGAGACCAACAAGCATTTTCCTAATGCATAACCAAAGCACCGAAAAAAACATTGATCACTGAAAAAGATGCATTGGAAGAAGTCTGACACAGTTAACACACTATATATGATCGATAGATTGTCGACATGGCCCATCTAAGATCACACCCTCATACTCTGCAAACGCTATTTTATCTGAGTGTCTGCATTAATTCCAGTTGAGCTCAACAACTATTGGAGTAGACACGATCATGCTTTGTTATCCAATCTTCAAAGATCTGGGAAATGTTTGGGGTATTTTGTTCAAAGGAACTAGTGGAAGTGGGCTGACATACTGCAAGGGGTGGTTGAGAAAAACAATATATGAGCAATATCATAGTAGACCTACAGAAGCTTTGGAGATGAGAACCCATATTGCTTAATGATTTGAGCAAAAAGCTTACCTACTTGTTCATATATATATAGGGGAGCATGCTTATGTAAATATCTTGGTCTGATAATTATTTGGAGTACTCTTGATACGCTAAAAGCAAGCGCATAATTTAACCCTAAAAATATCATTGTTAGTACATAGTAAATAGGGATTGTTCAAATATGGGGATTGAGGGTACACATGTCATTTTAAAACAAATAAAGAATTAAAATAAAAACAAAGTATAATATTTACACAAATATATACCAAGTAACGAAATTAAGGGGGGTTTAGACTTAGGTTTTCGAAAACTAAAATAAACAAAACAAAGAAAATACAAAAATACATATACAAAAGTGGAACGTAAGGAATAAAGATCAAAACCAAAGTCATATAATCAAATTCGATTAGGACCCTATAATTGATCATCTAAGTCATGAGAAAGAAGTTGATCATGTAAAACATTTGAAGCAAATGATTTTTCATATTTTACTTTCCTTTACTAATTAATCTAAGTGAAAGCATCTAGATCAATCCTATTAAACATGCAATCAAAGTCTAGAAAGCTAGCTAATCAAAACATGTTCAACGCAAAACACATAGAGAAAGGTTATCAACTCAAGTGCACAACTTAGAATGAATAAGTTCATCTATTTGGAATCCTTTTCAATTGAATTCAATTTTTGTCCAAAACCTTTACTACTTTTGATTCAAGTTCACAAAACTATTAGGTGAATCATTAACTTAAATCTAGCACCAATTATACATAAACCCTAAAAGTTTCGAACCAATTAGAATAAACATATAAAAGATATCAATCAAGTAAATTCAATTGAACAATCTCACAAAAGCAACTTAGAATCACAAGTATAGGAATCAAAAACTTATTTAATCATAGAAATTGGGCTTAAACTTTGCCCTAAACATTATATGTTAACTAGAACATGTTCATACGAATTCAAACAAGAAAAACCATAAGAGGTTACAAGGAAAAATGTTGAATTACACCGTGAATGGAGATGGTGATGAAGAACTTGAACGTTGAACTATGGAATCTTGGAAGTAAGCTTCAAAACTCACGGCTTCAAGGAGGATTATGGAGGGATGCTCACGGTTTCTTCTTCCTCCCTTGCTTGAAATCGCAGAAGATGAAATAGAGAATGGAGAGAGAGGTTTGACGTTTTTGTGGAATTTTCTGAATGAAAGGGAGACTGTAAAACATCAAAGAAGGGGAGTATATATAGGGGACATTGGCCTTGGTCTCCAAGCTTCATGAATCTTCTATTATTTTCCCAAAGAATTATTTAATAATTCCACATAGCTTCGACCAATCACGTAGCGCCATGTAAGCCCTGGTGTGTCATCCAACCAATCAAAACTCTCCAAAATAAGTCTATATCCCTTTTAATATATTGTTGCCGAAAATATATAAGGATTTTCTGATTTTCTTCATTATTTTCGGCCAAAATTTCTTTAGGGAATGTAGGGATGAACCTAGACTTGTTTTGAGCATTTTCTTGTTGTCCACACCTTCTTTCCTTACTCTCCCTAGAAAATCTCCAACGCAATCTTTTGATTTTATTCTTGATTTTCACGTTGCTTCCTTCTTCTCCTCTTGGTATATCAAGGCAAAACACATAAACCATCCCAAAAATATCTTTTGACGTCACAAAACCCTAATTTCAATGGGTTTTTATCCATTTTGCCGAAATCCACATTAATCTAGAAGGATCTTGGGTCTCCATGTCTCATCTTCAAGCCTTGATGCCTCCTAACGTTATTTCCCTTCATTATTTCCATCATGCTTCTTGGGTGACTTAGGAGTCTTGCTTTATCAAAGTTTCCTCTTCTGAACAGGATTTCCTGGTTGAAATAGGAAAACTTCATTCTTCATTTTAGCTCATTTATGTAGCCCTTTGTGTCTTGTCTTTAACTCCCTCCAACGTTGACTAGCTCCTCTTTCCACTTTTGAGCTCATTTCAGCTCATTTATTCCAAGGATCTAAAAATAGAAACTTTCTAAAAATAAGAAATGGAAACTTTCTAAAAATAGGAAATAGAAACTTTCCTAAACCAAAAGGATTTATTTAAGGAAATAACTAAGTAAATACGAGGAAATAACAGTTAAAACGTCGCATTGAAATGCTTCTATCAACTCTAGGGTGTAAACTTGTTAGAGATCCAACCACATATGCATAGTGCATCAATAATTTCAGTTCATATATGGTTGTATACTTGTATTTGATTTTGTATGATGATCTCTTTTAAGTCTTTCCCAAAATAACAGGGGAAAAATCCTCAAATGGTATCTGAACTATCATCACTACATCAATAATGGCATCAGACAACATGCTTCAGACAACTGCAAAAATTTGGACTGTCATCTGATACTTTGGGACGGCAGCAAAAATTATTCTGTCGTTTGAATTTTCGAATCAAACAACAGCTGTTACATTACTGTTATGCAATTATAAATCAGACAATGATTGTTTTTCTGATGTTGTCTGAGTCAATCAATTCAGAGAACAGTTATTTCGTTGATGTTGTCGAAGGTTGATTAACACAATAGTTGAAAAATATGTTGTCTAATTGTTTTTAATGACACATGAAATAGTTATTACTTCGTCATTGTGCAATTATTATTTAGGCAATGGTAGCATTTTGATGTTGTCTGAGTAATTTTATTCAGACAATAGTTTTTTTGTGTCTGTTGTGCAATTATTATTCAGATAATGTTAGTATCTGCTGTTGTTTGACTATATCGTCAGACAATAGTTTTTTGTGTCTGTTGTATGATTATAATTTATATAATGTTAGTATATGATGTTTTCTGACTATATATTCAGACAACAGTTTTTCTATGTCTGTTGTGCAACTCTCCTTCAAACAATGACTGTGTGTGTCTTTCTTGTCTAAGTTTCTAAATCCTGCTGCCCTAATTGAGTTCCCGCACTTGGCCAAAATTCAATTTTTCAACTCCCTCCATTTTGATGACTAACTCGGCGTCGTTTTAATCTTATACTCGTCTCCACTCTGTTTCATTAATCCCCCAATTCTCCTCTCTCTCTCTCTCTCTCTCTCTCTCTCTCTCTCTCTCTCTCTCTCTCTCTCTCTCTCTCTCTCACACACACACACATATTGAGATTAAAAGGATTTCTCAGACACCAAATACCCTTGGCAATGGAGGAACCTAACACGAAGACATCCTTGACGATGACTATGATGATGGTTCACGAGATTTATGAGTTCTCGGTCTCGCAGTTCTTCAATTTCATCAAGGAAGAGACCGACTGCGACAAGATCAATGCCGAGCTCTGGTTCGACTCCGCCATAGCCTACTCCCCTTCCGTAAGATTCCCTATTCCTCTTTTCTTTTCTTTATTCTTTAGTTCGTCAATTCCTTGTTACGCTTTTCTCATATTTGTTTTTGTGCTGGATTCCATTTTCTTTCCAAATTAGGGATTTAGGTTTTTCGAAAGCTCAAGCCTCTTGCCTTCTTCATCAGTTTATTGTAAGCGTTTCTCTTAGTTGATTAGGTTGAATTTGAGGATTAATTCAGGGTCTAGCTCGGTTTAATTCAATTTGTAGGGTTCAATTCAAATTGTTTGATATTTCTGATGTTGCTGCTAGTAGCTTGCATGTAGTGTTGGTTTGAGTTTTTATTTTGTGCTTGCTCAGTTAATGTTGCTCGGTAACTCGATTGTTATTTGGGTATTGGCTATTGCTGAACCACGTTACTATTATTCTTTTGGGATAATGACTATTTACACAATTTTAGCCTAAAAATTGCTCACATACTCCACTGAGACTTTTTTACTCCAATTTACCCAATCTAACATCAATTGACAGTATTGTCCTCATTTTATTTAATAAATTACACTTAAATCTCTCTCTCTCTCTCCCCCCCCCCCTCCCTCCTCCCCCCTCACCAATTTCTTCTCTCACCGTAGACTTTCCTTCTCTCCTCCCCGGATCGCCGTCAACCTTGTTCCATCCCCGCCGCGCAGTGGAAAAACGTCACCCCCTCCAACCATTCCTTTCCCCATGCTGGAATCAAAAGCCCAGACGCAAATCGAAAAATTATGATCGGATCCAACCCATATTGGGACAAACTGAGCTGAGCCAAGCAACATCACCACGATCCTATCAACTCCAGTCCACCTCTGCACCCGCAACGCCACTCTACGCCGACACACCAATCCTAACCCCAACCAACAAGAAAAGAACCATCACCCGCCAACAACCTTGATCTGCTCTACCATCCCACCGATCCCCTCGTCCCAGATCGAAGGTTCGCATGCCAAACCCGACCAGTTCAGCAGTTTGGGGTGGCTAGATTGAGGCAGAACCCACTTGGTTGCAAAATCGGGTGGAGTCAGAATCCGGGTCTGGAAGAGATGGAGGCGTTCATGTGATAGGGTGATTTGGACACCTTTCAGGCTCTTGTTGGAAAGTATGGTGGCGTCTCTGTGTCACCAAGAGGACCGACGACTTTTGGCATTGAGGCAAACGCTCCTGGCTTCTTCTTTCTTGGAGGATTTCGTCCCTTTTACTGTTGTTGGGTTTGTGGTGTTTTTTGCTTTCTCCTTTTTTGTTATCTTGACACAAAAGTTGGGTTTTTGTTTGTAAACTTTTATGTCTGATTTGGTTGGGCAATAATAAGATCATTAATGGGTAATAAAACGATTATTGGAAGATAATAATAAGATTATTGGGGGGCAATAAAATATTTATTGGGCAATAATAAGATTATTACGGGACAATAATAAGATTATTGGGGGCCAATAATAAGATTATTTATTTAGATAAACCCAAGGTTCAAAATCTCTGCGATATATCCGATATATCCCCCGATATCTCCTTTTTTCGACGGACCGATATATTTATGGGGGTAAATATCTTATCTGTCACCGTTTCTGCGAAATTTCTCCGACATCGTCAAATATCCCCGATATATTAGATATTTGCGATATATCCCGATAAAGTGAAGAAATATCAGTAAAATTTGAGGTTAAAAAAAAAAAAACTCAGTAATTCTCTACGTTATAAAAATAAAAAATAATGATTATATATATAGACTACGTTATAGTACTTCTAAAAAAAATCAAACATATATGATATATATAAGTATATAACAAACTGCAACCGACAATTCTCTATTTTTCTCCCATTTTCTCCTCTTTTCTGTCGTCCCCTCCGGCCCTCCCCACCTTTTCTTCCCTTTTCTTCTCTTTTCAAATGGTTAATGCAGATTGTATGCTTTAGAGATGCAAAGGAATCATTTGGGTCAACCATAGCAAGAAAAACAAGAGAAACCAAAAATACAGGTTTGTGGTATATCCGTATATGTATACATTAAAACACACACATACACACACATATAATTTCTTTAATAGAAAATGTTGATCTATTATAGTAGTAACTCATTGTAGTAGCTTTGCAGCTGATTGGTGGACACAATTTGGGTATTCTGCACCAAACATGCAGAAAATTGCAATGCGTATTTTGGCACAAACTGCTTCTTCTTCTACGTGTGAGAGAAATTGGAGTACATTTGCTATTATTCATACCAAGCAAAGGAACCGTTTGACATATCAGAAGTTGGAAAAGCTTGTATACTGCTACTACAACATGAAGCTACGGCTGCGAGATAAACAGGCAAAGAATAATGTGGTCAATGAAAACAACTATATAGATCTACTTCATGTTGCAAGCGAGCCGCTTGATAATGGCATTGATCCACTTCATGATTGGATTATGCCTGCACACCTCGATGATGAAGCTGGAAGACCTCTTCCACAAGTTGTAGAAACTGCAACTAATGCTGGAATCAACGTAGAGAGAGTCTTATCTGAAGAAGTTGTTAAAAACCCAGAAGATAATTCAGATAGTGATGATGCGTGGGGTGGTACAGCAACTCCAGATAGTTCTGATGATGGTGGAGAGGGTGGAAGCGGAATAGGTGGTGGAGGTGAAAGATATGAATATGGACAATCTTCTGTGGATGAAGGATTCCAATTTACCTGTGAAGGTAATTTTGATCATGCCACCCAAGATGAAGACCACGGAGTGAGAACAGCTGGTCATGGTGCTCAAGAGAAGACTCGATATGGGAGGAGGACTAGAGGTGCAACTGATGATCAAAGTACCCCATCTGATGTTTCTTCAATTGCCTTAAGTTTTGACTCTATCAGTTTAGGCACAGAGCGCAGTGGGATCTCAAATGAATCTCATGAAAACAATCAATTTGGTTATGATGCTTATGGATATAATCAATATGAAGAAGTATATGATCAGTCATCTAGTTGGGTTCATCCTTATTATCCCCTTATAAGGGAAACAGTCGGCAGCTCTAAAGAGATTTATAATTATCATTTTCATCACTACAATTCGCACTATATGGGTCATATGTCTTGGTCTGATTATTGCATTTTTGTAGACCAGCGAGCGACTTTTCAACCACCTAGAGTCTCTTTTTGGATGTAGATGAAGTTTACATTCATATGTATTTATATGTAGTTCTAAATTTCTAATAAATTGACTTTTTTCAAAAACGATATTTTCGTACACTGTATCCCCGATATATCCCCGATATATCCGATATCTCCCTTTTTCAAAGTACCGATAGATATGAAAATACCGATATTTAAAACCTTGGATAAACCTACTAAAACTTGCAAAATTACAAACATCTTCATTTTTCACTAATTATTGATCCCAAATAAACTTGTTATTTGAGGGCAATAATATGATTATTGGGGCCAATAATATAATTATTGGGGGGCAATAATATGGTTACTGGGTATTATTAGGGGGCAATAAATTCAGACGTCGGAATCCGGTCACCAATCCTGTATCCGGTCGCCGGATTCCGGTCACTGGAGTCCGCGGCCAGCCACTGGTCACCAGAGTCCGACAAGGTCTCCGATGACTTCTCTCTCTAAGTGACAAAGAAGGAGGGCAAAAATGTCCCAAAAATAAATAAAAATGAATAAAAAAAATTAATTAATTGGGTATTAGGGAAATGATCTATTAGAGTGTTTGAGTAAATGAGCAATTTCTTAGAGTGTTTGGGTAAGTGGGCAATTTTTATCGTAAAATTGTGTAAATGATCATTATTCTTTTTTTCCTGTGCTTGTTTGTATTGCTACTACGTTTGCATATGTGGTGCCTGATTTGCTTATTGTTATTACCTTTACCATCAGGTGTGAGAATATTGGTTTTTTTCTTCATCTTGTGTTGATGCTATTTTGATGACAAAGTTGGATCAAACTCTAAAATGGAGATGAGCTGCCAGTCGAATGACAATTCTATTGATATTAAACAGCTCTGTAACTCTGGGGGGACCTCATACCAGGACAAGACTTACTCGGGCTATATGCCTCCTCCTCCTTTTGTGAGTGGATGGATGTATGTTAATGAACAAGGACAAATGTGCAGTCTGTATATTCAGCAGCAGTTATTTGAAGTTTGTTAATTTTGTATGATATCCAAGAACAAGACTCTTGCTTGCACTAGGATATTCGTAATGGGGTTTCAAGATTGATACTTTCAGTTTATTCCTTTCTTTATTTGCCAACAATATGCAGATCCCTGCTCTTATTTGTCCACACATTACTAATTGACCTTAAACTTTATTCTTCATAGGTTGATTTAGACATGGGTAACTACGAGCGGTTCGTAGATGTGACTCTTACTAGGAACAACAGCGTTACGACGGGCAAGATATATCAGGTGCCTATATCTTCTACTTTTTTGTTGTTGGTTTTATTAAATGTCATCAAAAACTAAACTGCAATTTCCTTTTTTTTTTTTTTTGGTCTTGTTAGTCTGTCTATGACAAGGAGGGATCGGAGATTACCTTGGAAAGACTGTGCAGGTGATGATAATTAGTACGAAATTACAAAATAGCAAAAGCAGATAGGAATAATGTCTTTGTTTTGGGGCATATGTACATTGCTGGTTTGTAATAAAGGATAGATATAATAAATTCCAACTTATGTTTCCAGGAGAACAATGGGAACCCTGACCCAGCAAAGGTCGCCAAAGTAAAGGCCCTATGTAAAGAACTCAATCTTCAGTTTTGAACTTGATCTTATAAATGTTTTACTATTTAGCTTTATGATTGTCTTTAGTTTGTGTTGTAGAGGTAGTTTTTCCTTTAAAGGTGTTATATCTCTATTACATATATACTCTCAGATTCAGACTTTTACCTTTTCTACCTGGTATCATAACCATTGTTTTGCACTAGTTTCAGACCTTCCAATTTTTTTGTTGCTGCTTTTGGATTTCCCAGGCATAGATCACTTAGATTTCTTCCAAGGAAGCAAGCTGCTTGTCATAGAGGAACAGTGGGCACCCCATGCACTGAAGGCTTTTCCCAAGGATGACCTATCTAAGCCCTACAAGCTGACCACTTCTGATATATGGAATTATTGTTACATTTATATAAGTCCAGATGATGTCGCCCCATGTATTCCTTAGTTTCATTTAATAAAGATTGTTGTTTTTCCATAAAAGAAAATGTATATCATAAGTCACTTTCAAACCACTCTCAACTAAGCAAAAACAATTGTCCGAGAGAGTTAAACACAACTAAAATGATAGCAAAAGTTGTTGTTGGAGCCATCTTAGCACAACAAGACTACATTAAAAATCATTGTCCAATAAAAACTCATACAACAATTATTTAGATAAAACCTATAGTATCAAAATTGGACAGCCAACGCCATTTTAAGAAACCTATTGTGTTGTTTAAATCCAGTCAATAGAAAAAAAAACTAGTCCTTCGATGTAGAAGCTAGCTTCATAGAGACAACAGTAAGCATATATGGCGTTGTTGTTTTTTCTGGTATTAAGACAACAGTTATGTAAGCAGTTGCTCTTGTGTAAAATTTACTTAGACGACAGTTTCTTGCTGTTGTCTGATAATTCTACCAGACGGCACAGGTTTTAACAACAGCACTGAACTTCATCAGACGACAATCCAAAATTGTCGTCTAATGCCATTATTGGCGTAGTGGCAATGCACATTTTGCTACCTAAACTTTCAAAACTACCCTCGTAGTACCTGAACTATTACTCCGTTTCTCCATATGGTACTTCCATCCAATCTGTCGTTAACTTTGCCTATTATTTTTTTTTATTTTTTATTTTTTATTTTTGGAGTGAATGCCATCCTATAAGAATGAGCCATGTGTAGGCAAAGTTAACGGCAAATTGGATGGAAGTACCATATAGATAAACGGAGCAATAATTCAAGTACTACGATTGTAGTTTTGAAAGTTTAGGTACCAAAATGTGCATTGGACCATAGTTCAAGTACCATTTGAAGGATTTTTCCCTTTTTTAAAATCTAAACTTGTAAAGAAAACTAAACACATAACCAATTAATTAAATAGAAAAAGAAAAAAAAAAAGACGAGTGTAGTAATATTCTGGAAGGTTGCGGAAAGCGGGCGGGTACAGCGTGCGAACACAGCTTAAAGACGTGGCCGATTCATTCTATTTCCCAGCGCAACGCAACGCAACGCAACCGACGCGGTGGAGATATTTGATATCCCAGAGTCGGCCTCTTGTGTACCAGAGAGAGAGAGAGAGAGAGAGAGAGAGGCAATGGCGTTGAATCCTCAGCTGTTACCTAACGGCATGCCGGTTCCTTTCGTCAACGAGATGTTCGTCTTGATCAGAGACGGCGTCGAGTTCGAAGTCGATAAGATTCCCGGGTAAGCCCCCATCTTCATCTTCATCTCCATCTCCATCTCCATCTCCATCTCCATTCTTCTACTTACTTCTCAATCTGCCCTGTCCTCGATTCAATTTCTTTCTCTCTGGGGATCATCATTCCTGCGCGTTACTCTGGTTCGTTTTTAGGGTTTTTTAGTGGAATCGGAATGAGTAAATTGTTTAATTTCCCAAGTGTTTGCAACTGCGCTAAGTCTTGAGTGGTTTCTGTGAATTTGGTGGTGAATTGAGACTTGGCCTTTGGAATTTCAGATCCGATGGAGGTCGTGTTAAGGCAAAGGGAACAATTTACTTGTCAAATATCCGCATGGTCTTTGTTTCCAAGAAGCCTGATGGTTATTTCACTGCTTTTGATATGCCCCTGGTATGTCCTCCTTCCTTTTACTGCTTTTGATATGCCCATTCTTCTTTAGAAAGTGAAGTTTAGATTGTTTGAATTTAGACCTTCGCTCTGTAGTTAACGGTTTAGGAGGTTTCTGATGTGCTGTTTGTTTGTTGCCACCAGCCTGCTTATTAGAGAATGTATCTAGATTCTAGACCAGAGCTTCCGACAAAAAATGCATAGACAAGGAGGCTTTCACATTCTTTGTTCTGTGGTGTGACTCTGCAGACTTGCTAACACTTTTAGTAGTCCCGTCGAGATTAAGATAAGTTATAAATGATGTTGGAAGAACACTTTGAGCGATAGAATTATTCAAGTGGGAACTATTTTTATGTTAAATGGGATGAATGTAGGTAGTTACCATCTATCCCCATAGGTTTACAATAGGTATGCATTTCCTGTGTTGTACTTTTGATTTTGGGAACAGTAAGAAAGGAGATTTAGGTTAAAGATGAGAGAATATTGTTGCTAATTCAGACTTTCTTTTTGTATTTGACTCTTAAGAACATCCCTCTGCTTTATCTCAACTGTGCTTCTGGTAAGTGTGCTACTCTGGACTTTTAACATTGTACTTCAGACTAGACTATTAACTACTTTTGACTTTATTTTAAGTGCCCTCTTTTATGGATCTTAAGAAGGACCTTAAAATTCTGTGTGACAACCCTGCCTCTCTGATTGCTTATCTACTAACAAACAGTAGCAGCAATGAATTTAATATCATGTTCCAGTTAATTAACTTACTTTGCCTTAAATTTTGCCTCACAAATTTGTCATAGATCAACCTAGAGCCAGCCGTAAGTACATAATCTACCATTAGGAGAAATTTAACTTTCAGTGTAAATTACCGTATGAATTGCTAAGTGTTGATTTCGATGCCACATCACCTAAGCTTATGAATAATATAGTTGCTTCCACATTGCTGGAATTAGACATGGAAGTGATGGAACCATGTCTGGATATATTTCCTAGCTAATTTATTCACCAGATGGTGGTGAAGATCCAGTACCCATATTACTAACTGGATGTCTCGCCTCCTTGTTTATATGTATGTGCACACACACATATGTTTGTATGTAGATTAAAAAAAAAAAAAACTGACAAAAAAGGGGTCTGTTTCGATCTTTATTTTGTTGGATTTGATGTAGAGCAGCTAACCTTGTCTGCCATGGATCCAAGGTTTGTGCCAGTACTCATTATTCAGTACAGTGGAGCTATATGTAATATTATTGAATCTGTGGGAAGGTCTAAGTTACTGATTAGCTTCTTGGAGAGGTGCCAAACCTTTCATTATGTTGTAAATCCTGTTCCGCTAATGTTTTACCTTTAGAATATTTTAGCTTCAAGGTTCTTATGTTGTTTAATTGTTTTGAGATACGTGTAAGGCTAAATAGTGTTGTGGTGTGTTATGAATGGTTTGCTTGGTCACAGATTGTAAAGATACTCGTACTAGGGCAGTTCAAGCACTTTTTATTTTTATTTTTTTAATCTATTGTCTTCTCTTATAAATATCCATGTGCTTGCATCTCATTGATCTTTTCACTTGCAGCTTTATGTCCATGGAGAGAAATTTAACCAACCGGTCTTTTTCTGCAACAATATAGCTGGCCAGGTGGAGCCTGTAAGTATACCAGGTTATCCAATGATTAACAATAAACCCTTTTCTGATTTTGGGGGTCCTAATTGTTTCAATGACAAATTTCAGGTGGTTCCAGAAAACCAGCCCGCAGCTCTTTATTCTGTCCACTCATTCAAGATTTTGTTCAAAGACGGGGGCTGTGGGACTTTTGTTCCTCTGTTTTTCAACTTACTCTCATCTGTGAGGCGATATAATCAACAATTTCAACAAGCCAATGCCCCACAGGCTCATGTGGATCCTCTACAAGCAGCACAAACTCCAGTTGATGAGATGATGAGACATGCGTAAGTGACATATTTAGCCTAAATCACAAGTCTTTGCCATATAAGCTTGTAGTCAAGTGGATGAAGAGAAGAATAGTTGGTTAAAATTATGTTTTGCTGATTTTGCAGGTATGTTGATCCTAATGATCCAACGAGAATCTTCTTGCAGCAGCCTACTCCAGAGTCTCAGCTGAGGCGGCGTACATACCAGCCACAAGCTGCCAATCAGTAGATGTGAATTGAATAGTGAATAAAAGTACATGTTTGGAGAAACACATAGAAGTGTGCTGTGTATTTGGATTTATATATATGATAGATACTTGATAATGCCAAGAATGTTTCTACTTGTATATTAAGTATTAACTGAGATATTTTCGATAAAAGTGTTGAAAGTTAAGTATGGATGGATTTACATTGGGAATGTTTCTGCCCAAGTTTGCATCCCATTGCCTATTTTTCATCTCCTTACCATCAATAGGTTGCATTTGGTAGCATTTGGTACCAATAGTGAACAAGTTTGTGTTGCGGACATGATGCACCGCCATATCTTTCATTTTATGTTGCACTTTGGAATCGAGATGTAAAACTTGTTTTCAGTTCAATGTTATCATACACACCAGGTATAACAAATTATGGTTGCAAAGCTTACATGGCATACAATACAAGGGTGAGTTTCTACTTCAAAAGTGTAAACTCCACAAAAAACATCCATCTTTTTTTCTTACAGTGGCAATTTGCACACACCCAAAACCCAGAATCACAAGCAGGAACTAGAAAGATGGACGCTGCGACCCTCTTTTGAGCCACAACTGGTACGCAGTCATGTGGAAGGAATCATATCCCTTGGGAGTCTTGTGCCAAACAAAGTGCCTTCTGACGCTCAACAAATTCCGGTACATGTTCAGGTAAGTCTTCTTTGTTATCGACAGCAACGTCTTCTTCAACGAAGCAGCCTCATTGTGGTTAATGATGACCGAAAATGTGGTCCAGTTCAACACATTAGCAAAAGGAAGCTCATAGTAATTCGACATTATAACAGGGACACACCCGTAGTGTATAGCATCACTGACCCTGGCAGTGTTCACCTCATAGCCCTTAACATGGAGGCAATACTTGCTCCTCTTAAACCCTTCTTCATAAGGATACGATGGGTTCTCGGAGAAGATGTCCATGTGAGTATCATTGCCCCATAAATCCACTAGCTGCTGCCTCACAATCGAGTTTTGAACCCGCCCAGCAAAGAACACAAGCTTGTCCCTGCATATACATTGTTCACATTATCATGTAATCATTCACATTGTTGAAACCCCAATTGCGAAAATGGAATCAGTACCTCAATTTCGGGGGATTGAGGGTTTGCTGAGGCGGGCGAGGCCAGACTTGAGGCATGGAAACGTCTTTGTGGGCGACATAGAACCTCTGAAAGTAGCTGGAGGAGCAAGTGAGCTGAATGGCATTGTTGCGCAAGGCATTGTGTTTCGCCATGGCTTCTCTGCAAACAGAGTGGCAGCAAGCATAGAAATGATCCAAACCCATGGAGGCATTCCAGAAAGGAAACCCTTGGCTAATCTCATTGGTGTAATGAGCCACAAATTCGGAAATGGCATCCTCCGAATGGACCCTTGGGTCGTTTCGGAGAAGATTGACCGAGAACGGCAAGAAATAGAGATCAGCTTCTTCGGGATTGTGGGTAATGAGTGGGCTCTCAATCAGAGCCAGCTTGAACATGTGTTCACTGAAGTAGTTTCCCATTTTGGGGTCGAATGGGTTTGGGTGGGGGTCGAAAATCTGAGCAAAGGAAGATGAATTAGTTGGGTAGACGTAGATCTTGAAGCTCCGGATCATGTCCTTGAAGTCGGCGGCGAAGAGCTTGAAGTTGTGATAAGGGCTTGAATCAGAGAGTGAGGATTGGGGCGAGAGACCCAAGTTGGAACTGTAATGGGTGTTGCCGAGGAGAGAGGTTGCGACCCATAAAAACGAGGAGGCTGCCAAGAACACCATTGCAAGGAAGACCCCTTGCTTCAGTTTGGGCCTTTTCTTCAGGTACAAGAACAAAGCTTTCATCTTGGTGCTTCTTCTTCTTGTTGTTCTTAGATCCACACTTGGCATAAGAGAAGTGAATAGTGAGAGAAAAATAGAGTAAGCAAAGGAACAAAGCTGCCGTCTTTCACTCCGTCTTTATATTTATTACCATTTTGGTCTCTGACCTTTTTGGTAACCGACAAAACGACGACGTGTGGAGCTGGGCCTGGGCTATGTTGTATATGTACAAGCAAGAGAAGAATGAAGATGACGACCCCCATTTGAATTTGAAGAGAAAGATTGAAGCTTTATTCAAGAATGGCTAGCTGGGTTAGGAGTGCACAGCTTCATTCTTATCCTTCTCTTCATCCCCATCAATCATTGAAGAAGAGGCTTGAGATTCAACAGCAAAGTCATTTTATCTGCCTACCCAATTCTCATCGTCATCTCCGGGGAAGAGTCTTCTGCAACTTTGATGATGAAGCCGCCAAGAAACAATCGCAGCCGCAACCAACTGGGATTCAACTCTACTCTGAGATTGAGAGGTTTTTGTTTTTGTTTTAAGCTGGTTTTGTTTTGAATTCTGGTTTGATTGTTACTCTATAAAGTTGTGGTTTCGAATTCAATCCTTGTCTTGTTGCTTGTTTCAGGTTACTTACTGAGACTGTGAGGCAATCCCAGAGTGGTTGGAATGGTTCGAGTGACTGGAGTCAGATAGAGGTATCATTTCATTTTCATTCAGCTTATATGGATCATCACATGGGACCTTTTTAGTGAGGAAGGTGTTGTTGTCTATTTCAGGGAGCATGGGTTCTGAAACCGAAAAACTTGAAACCCACGGCAGTTGTACATTTTATTGGTGGTATATTTGTTGGAGCTGCCCCTCAGCTCACCTACCGTTTCTTTCTTGAGCGACTAGCAGAGAAGTGAGATTCAGTTCTTGTAGATGCTGACTTTAAGTAAATAAATTGATTGGTTTGATGACTTGTATGATCATACGCTCTTGTGTTTGGGAGTGCTTTAAATCCCCAGTTGCGTTACATAAGCTGATTTCTTTGAACTCCAGAGTGTAGTGTTGTTAGTGTGGGATCAGAAATTGAATTTGGTTATGCAGGTGTCTATTATACTTTTAAGTTATTTGATGCCGGTCAATCTACTATTAGTAAACTGTATTAAAATTTTATGAACAAGTCATATTGTTTGCTGTAGGGGAATTTTGGTGATTGCAACACCATATGCCAGTGGGTTTGATCACTTCTTCATTGCAGATGAAGTTCAATTCAAATTTGATCGTTGTTATCGGTTTCTCAAAGACACGGTGAGTTGTTCTACATTATGTTCATAAGCTTTTCATCTCTGGTTCAGCTTTATTTTCTTACAGAGGTGAACAAAACCTAAGATGTGCTTGATTGTACAGATTGAAGATCTTCCTATTTTCGGCGTTGGTCATTCTTTGGGATCTGTCATCCACCTTTTGATTGGTACAGCCAATATTTTGTATTCTCTCCTGACACACTTCTTTCAATGCTGCATGTGATTGGTACTTTAGAAATTTCATACATTGGTCAAATCGTTGGACAGGTTCGAGATATGCTATTCAAAGAAATGGGAATGTGTTGATGGCATTCAACAACAGGGTATTTACCTTCAGAACTTACCAATAGGAAACAAACTAACAAAAAAGGACACACAGAAGAATGGATCATTCCAAGATTTATGTTTTGTAAAACCATTTCTATAAAACATTTTTGATTCAAAAATATGGCTCTTCCACAATTTAACAGGAGGCGAGCTCCGCTGTTCCTATATTCTCACCTGTTCTTGTTCCAGTCGCCCAAAGCCTGGGACCAATTTTAACACAGATCGCATCATCACCAACATTTCGACTCGGGGTAAGATTACTATTTATTTAATAGGTATATACAGAAGTTTTTGAATATGCTACATAAAGATTGATTTCTTATTATCCTCTCATCAAGTTATTGGATGTACTCACTGTTAGCAAATAACATGAAGCTGCAACATGTGGATCTTTTCATGTAACCATGTTTATCAAGACTATATATATCTTTTCTTCTCTATTCAGAATTGTTGACTTGCATTAAAGACTCCAGAACAGATGTCTCATCAATTCTTATGAAAATGCTTGCAGGCTGAAATGACTCTCAGGCAATTTGAAAACCTTAGCCCACCCATCATGAAGCAAGTTATGCCTTTAGTGGAGCAGCTCCCACCCTTGTATATGGATTTAGTCAATGGAAGAGAAGATTTTGCTCCAAAACCTGAAGAGACTCGGCGACTTGTAAGCAAACCTTTATTTATTAACAAGTTAATCTAGACTTTCTTGGATAGCTTTTCTTTATTATCATACAATATTTAACCAATTGGTGGAGTTTAACCATTTGCTTAGCTATTATGATTGTTCCAATTAGCCCCTTATATTTATTTGTTTGCACTTTATGATTCACACCTAAAGCTATTCTGCCTCGGTAAGAATCTGAATATAAGCTTCATAAGAAATAAATATCCTCTTTGGAAGCCCAAAAATACGCCTATTTACCAAAGTCTGTTAAGGAGGTTTTTTTAGGTTCATGGTAATCAAAAGAGAGATCATTTACACACAACATAACAGCGATTTATGTCAGTAGTGAGTCCTTATATGGATATAACCAATAGGATATGAATGTATCCAACTAGTAAGGCTTAATGTGAAGAATTTTACTATTGATCAATTGCAAAGTGCATAGGATGATGGTACAGCAATCTTTTGGGATAGATATGGTTTTTTTTTTTTTTTTTTTTTTAATTCAAAGCAGTTCAAGAAAAGTTAGAGATGTACGTTTTCTTTTCATTTTGTGTTAGAAAGCAACTCTGTCTTAATATTTTTGTGCTTAAGTATCATGTATTTGCTGCTGTTGCTGTATTTGTTTATTAGCTGGCCGATATTTGACATTTAAGTTCCAGAAGTGGCTGTTTGGTTCTGCTGTTGTACCTTCTGACTTTATTTTATCAAAGCTGTTTTCCACACAGTGACTATCTACTGCAATTTTCGCTAAGTTTCCCACTTATAATATCACCTATTGATGCTTTCTCCAGATAAAATCATACTACGGTATTTCCCGGAATCTTCTAGTGAGGTTCAAGGATGATACAATTGATGAGACTTCAGTATTAGCACAGGTGCTAAGTTCAGATTCAGCCATAAGCACTATGCTAGACATGTCAACTCGCCTATTGCCCGGAGATCACGCGCTTCCTTTGCAACAGGTGATCCTTGTACCAACTCTTTGGTCAAACTATATATACATGACTTAACTATCTATGGTTCAAATGCATATTTGGAATCGGATCCATAAGACTCGGCAATTTAGATGACATTTCTATCTTGCAGGCTATACCAGATGTGCCTCCAGCAATGGCAGATGCAGTAAATCGCGGGAGTGAGATGTTGGCCAATCTCACTGTGGGAACGCCATGGGAGTCTGTTGCTAAAGAAATGGGAAACTCATTAGGCGTAGACTCAACAAAGATCCTTCGTGCAGAAGTGTCCAAAGACCTAGACCTTCTTGTGAATGTTATTGCATCTTGGATGGCTTCCAATACAGGTCCAAGGCTTTTGAAGCCATGAAAAATAGTACCATATAAATGATAGAAACTTAGAAAGCAATTTTCTCATCTCCCTTATACAAGGTATACAGGAATATGGTGTTTTATAGGCCAATTAAAAGAATTGCTTTTGCTTCGTTTCGGTTGTACTGTTCGTTTTAATGTCATTTCAGGGATGTACAAATGAAACATGTTTATACAAGCTTGTTTTAGTATAAATGTATATACTAGTTGTGATTCATAAAAACGTACTCTCACCGTATATCTATTTTTCATAGCATTAGGCATGAATATGCTGTCTTTGCATTTATATGATCGTTAGGATCAATTATTTGCTTGCCCCAATCCAAACCATATAATATGAGACCATACGGCAACTCAGTTGCCAGATATATACATCAATGCGTAGAGGAAAGCACAATCTATCTGACTTCTTAGTTCTTAATTAACAAAAAGTTGACGCATGGAGAAGGTCAAGGTCCACACTCCTACTATCTGGCCTAGTGGCATCTCTAATCCTCATGATACAGATACAGGCCGAGGCCAAATCGGGCACATGCCCTGCAGAAAGCTATTTCCTCTGCTGCAGCAACTGGATCAACAATGTTGCCATCACTGGGTGAAACTGTTCCAGTTGACTCACGGTGTGCCTGTGGTTAGATGAACATAAAAGAGATTAGAGAACCTGATTATCACAAGGGATACAATATGAGTATGTGGAGATAAAGAATATGACAAGATTCCATTGCTGTGAAATCACAATTAACATTGTCGTTACACTATCGAATTTTATAAAGCACACCAGCCACCAAACAGAGCAAAGGGACTCTTCATTATATAGAAATTTCACAACTTGTAGGAGAGCCTCCCTCAAGTTAGTTGGCTACATGAACTATACATCAACAACTCCTCATATTTATGACATCTCAATTTCAACATGCTTAGCATCTTCCACAACCCAGGCTAGTGGAATTTAGGCATGAAAAAATTATAGTCCATAGATCTCTAACCTACTACCACCAAATTACCTTCTGACTTGTGTTCTAACTAATGCTAAGCAGATGTGCCATAAGATTTAACATAATACTCATGGTACACTAGTCAACCACCAGAATTTGTTTTCCAATTTGACAGAGCAAACAGGCATAGACAACTACAGCATCCCTTATATTTGATATTGACCAGCTTACCCTGCCAAAATGAATAATATGAATTTGGGCTTCCTAATACTTGAATTTTTTTTTTTTTCCCTCCAGATCAAGGCCCCAAAAATTAACAAGGGTCAAACACCAACTACTTTCAGCCTAATCTTAGTAGAGGGCCAGAACTAAATTGTCATGGAGAATGCAAAAGTTTCTGCCGGAACCTGCTTTTTTGAACTTGATGACATCTGATATTCCGGCCTAACTCTCAAACATAGACATCAATCTGTTATACCATACTGGCCAACACAAATCAGAGTCTGGCCAGTATTTCAAATCCCTAATTGTTCTATTTCATTGTTCATCTTTGGTTGTTTACTGAAAATCATAGCTAAGGTGGGCGAGATGGTACCCTGCCTACGTAGTGATTGGCAGAGAGTGGACTATTTAATGCCAGCGCATAAAATGAACTTCAATCTCCAGTTATGATAGAAAGACTTTTAAGGTAATGCATGATAGAACGTGATAGAAACTCAGATGTATAGTATTATTGGTTAAAATTCATATATATTGCGATAAATAAACTAAACTAAATGATAGTAGAGCCAGACCTCTGCATCGGATCCTCGTACAGTGACACGGTATACCACAGTCACACTTCCATTGTCAGAAAATATTACATCACGGATTTCTCCACACCATCCTGCCAAGAAGAGTGTTAACAACTAATAATATGTGGAGGCTTATAAATATATAAATAAATGGCAATGCTGAAAGAAAAGTAGAAAACATGACAGTACGAAAACTGCCTGCTAACGAATTTGAATACGGGGTTGGTCAACCATAATGCCGGCTTCGGGGTTTCGCAAACTGAAAACAAGTTTTGAATGAGTGCAATAACTACATAAGGTCTCACTACCAGCTACTATTGGGGCCAAGCTTTTGGACACACATGTGAGTGTACCCGGTCGGTGTTTGCAGACAATTAACATATGTACTTTGAAAGAAAAGCAAACATGTGGATGCTAAGATGACACCACAGAGAGTACTCATATGGAAGTTAAATCATTGCTTTGTTGATGATCACGATGCAGGCATCTATTGCTTTGTTGAAATCAGATATGGAAACCATTTGAGCAGCAAATTATAACACGCATCAGGCTTTTGATAGCAATAAAATCTTAGCCGAAAATTCTAACAAGAAACACATGATCATGTGCTTATGAATTTTGCAAACAGCAAGCAAATTGAAGTAAAGACACACACCAGGAGCATAGAAACTCAGCATCCGGTTCGCATGGTACCTACAACAACACACACAAAATCAGCTCAAAATCGCAACAACAACAAAAAAAACCAGAGTCTAACAGAAAATGAAAAATCACCAAGGAATGAAGGTGGAGCGAGTGCTGGGAGGTGTACTGATGATGTTATCAGGAATCCTCTTGTTGAGGTCCCTGAGAATCTCAGCCAGAGGCCGAGTGATACACGACGAGTTATACGAAAACGATTTGTCTAAGGGCACCACGTAATTCGAATTGGGCACCCCACAGTTCTTCCCAGCATCGCTGCTCTTACACACACAAAACCCTCTTCGGTTTCTTCTCCAGATTTCACCTCCGGCCACTCTCCCGACCTCGATCTTCGGCGAATTGACAGAAAGAACCGATTTTGGGAGCAGGGCATTGCCGGCGGTCGCGGTCTGCAGAGCCATTGAGGTCAAAGCTTTGACCTTTAGTGCCTCCGGCGATCAAAAACAGGGAGAGAGAGAGTCTGAGTGGGTGAGAAATGAGGAAAGGAATTGATTGATTGATGGGTTTGTTTGGTTTAACCAAAAAAATGGGGAGAGACGTGTCTTCAAAGCTCGGGCCTTTGTTGAGCTTTTTTTTTCTTTCTTTATTTCTTTGCTTCTTGTTTATGCTACAGGCTTTCATTAATATAGTCGTACACTGACCGGAGCTATCAGACTGTGACAGTGACTGACCCGACCCGGAACCCGAATGGATTCGGATGGATGTGATCACCTACTTCTAAATTCTACTTATTCCTTTGCTGTCCACTTCTGGGAACGAGTCCTACCTACCCCCTCTCATGTCCTTTGCGCACCAACCACGGTTAACCGGTACCCAACTTTTCTAACCCAAAAATTGTATTTATTTCCCACGGTCCAAATATTAAACATTTATTTTCAGAATTTATATTTTATTTCAGGAAAAATGTTGACCAAAAAAATATAGGTGCCGCACCTTTCAATATTATTTGGTGGTGTCATTAGTTTTTCTTTTGCAAGCAAAGAGGTTGTGAGACTTGTCATAAATTTTGTGTATTTCACTTGTTGATGTAATATATCGTATGTCCTTGAATGAACTAAAAATAAATTAATTAATTAAAAATCTTTAAAATTAAAAAGTTAATAATTTGCATAAACCAGCTATCAATTAAGAGGAGTGATTGATGAATTATTATAAAGTGTCCAACAGTTCAAGCATGAGAACTCACTAATAGACGTGGTAAACAAATGGGACAGTGCAAAATTGTAGTTATATCCTAAATAATGAAGCCGTATTCTTGCAAATTCCATGCTGGACACCTTGAAATTGCGTTTCTTGTACAAAGAACAACAGAACCAGTTTATTAGATAGCCAAGTAATACTTGGAACAAAAAACATAAATATGGTTGTTGGCCTAATTCATTCTCCAACTAAATGTAAATGTATCGGTGACTAAGAACTCGCCACCTACTTTAATAGTTTAGTACGAAATTGATACCTAGAAAGTATCTGACCTCATATCCAACCATTCAGCAAAGTCACAAACCAAGGCTGAGCTGGTGTACCTGAGTGGTTAACCTGTGACAAATAGGGAAGTTTCATGGATCAAACCATGACTACAAGCAAATTGTTATCTTACCCACAAGGAGAGATCATATCAAAATGTTGGCCATGTACAGATCCATGGACAGCAGCATGACATAATTACAAGACCACCAGATGCATCTAGGTCGAGCAAAACCAGATTTGTGTAATGCAAAGTATTCTATTGTTTGCTGACTAATACATTTGATACTTTTACATCTTCGTTACTGACATATCAGCCAAGTAATCTAACAACTATGACAATACCTAAACCACACCAACTATCGCAGTCCAGCTTTGTGCCGATAAGTAATGGCTGTGATTGAGCAGTAGTGAATCTTTGCAGTTGCATGTTAGGTGCTCTTCATCGAGTGGATTGCATTCACATCATGCAGTCATCCGTGTTACCTGTCATTTGTAGCATGCGATATTAGACAAAAGTCCTCAGGATCAGTAAACAATTACACTCCAAAACCAGCAAGTCCAGTTACTACCTTTTCCAGCTTTCTTTGGAAAATCAGCTGCACTTCACTGCGGAGGCTTTCTACATCCATTGCATAATCTCTGTGGTATTCCTCTACCATTAAGTCCTGCAGCTGCTGCCTCATTCTCTCCAATGCAGCATCCAACCCACAAAAGTCCTTAAACACCAGAGCTTCAGTTGTCTTGAGTCGCAGAAGACTCTTAATTGCAATGAGGGCCTGCATACCATTGCAAACAAAGACTAAATGATATTAGACCTACATAGATCGTAAAGTTATCTACTTCCTAGCACACCAATACTTGAGGCATCTCTTAAACAAGATATATTGAAAACAAGATTCTAGCCTTTCTCACCTTTTCCTGTAGGTGAAGATCAGCAGCTGATGTTAGATCAACAACAGACTTCAAGAAAATGCGATTACTGAAAAAGGGCCGCTCGTCCTTATCTGTATTTCCTAATTGAAACTCTGCAAGATCTCCCAGAAGAACCACAGCTCTTATGCGCAGTCTGTTACCAATGCTCGAATCACTCACAATGTCCTAAACACAATTGCCAGTTCAGTTACACAAAAAACAGACAGCAACATCTACTTCAAACACTCTGCTTTACTCATTCTAATCAGTTACCTGAAGCAGTTTTTGCCAGATTCCTCATAGAAGATTTCCTGACCAGCTATATTATTCCTCAGCAAGGCTGAAACAGCATAAATTGCCTTAATGGCTTCTTCCACAAAGCTCGATTTTACCATCTTCATTAGCTTTGACAGTGCCCCAAGTTCCAAAACCTAAGATGATTTCCAATTCAGTCAATCAAAATAGTCTCAATCACATAACTCCAAAGCTAAAGACCCCAGCATATGTGCTTTCATAAATTCGACGCATACCTGCTTCTGAACAAGTGGATTGTTCTGACTAGCCTTCCCAATAATCCATGCAGCCATTTTCCTCGTCTCTGAATCAGAATGATCAAGCTCTCCTATCACCACAGCAAGTCCTCCAAGCTTGTTCAAATCTAACACCACAAAATTAACCATGGCACTAACTTAAATTCCTTCACAAACTCCAATACCTAAACCCTAATTGCAAACACAAATGAAAATCTCACAAATCAAACCTACCATTCGCATTGTCAATCGGCTCAACAAGCTCCAGCAGCTCCTCCAAAGCCCGGTGCCGATCTTCGAGCGACAACGACGAGTTCTTCAGGTCGAGTATCGCCACCTTCATCAGCTGAGCATCCGACGGCGTTTTGAGCTCCTCCATGAGCTGCTTTATCTCGAGCCGCCGCTTGTTCAGGTCGGAAGGGTTCAATCCCTGCACCTCCTTCGCCGCTTCTTTCAATTGATCGGGATCCGAGTGACCCAACGCCCACTGCAACATCGAATCGAGCGAGGAGAAGCCTCCGTCGGCGTCGAAGTCGGCGTCCACGGCGGAATCGTCAACCCTAGGCTGAAGCTGAGCCTGAGCCTCCTCTTCCGCCGTTGACCAGTATAAACCTCCCGACTTGTTATTACTCCGGTCTGCCGTAACGGCCGTAACCATCACCGCCGTCAACGTTAACGCTACCATCCATGAACTCCGAAGCTCCATCTTCTTCGTCTTCTTCTTCAGTGGACTCTGGAAGGAGACTCCGCTCCTCTCTCTCCCTTTTTAATCTGAAAAATAGTAATACGTCATCTCGTGTAACCATCGCCGTCGATCAATATCCGACGGTGGTTAGGAGCCTGACCACGTGGCAATTCTTGTCTTTCAATTTTTAATTAATTGTGGCTGAAACCATTCTTAAAAAAAAATAAAAAAGTAAAAAAATTTGTTTGTCTAAAATCCAAAGGCGACGGTGACTCCAAAACAATGATAGATTGTATCGACAATAACTATCTATTTCTCTACTAACATTTCGGCTTCCGTCACGCTTGACATTGCTAGTTGTCTTGGAATTCAGCATAAATCTACTATTGATCCCTATTTAGGTGTCCAGAATATTGTTTGCTCGAAAGACTTACTTAACTTTAATGATCTTGTTGTGAAAGTTAAGAAGAACCTTGCTGGTTGGAAATCTCATGCTCTGTCTCGAGCAGATAAGTTAACATTACTTAAGTCTAATCTTTCAAGCATGCCAAATCATATCTTATCTTATTGTAAATGTCCCAAAAGACTCACTGATAGACTGAATAAGGAATTTAGATCTCTTTTTCTAGGGCACGTCTCAACCTCATGTTGATTGGAGCCAACTTTGCCATCTTAATCATGTTACTTTGGCCAAACTTGGTCGGAGAGTGTTGGCTCAACCGGATAATTGGTGGGTGCAATTGGTCACTAAGTATCTTCAGCAAAATCACTTTTTCACTGTTCGGAAAAAAAGTTCTGACTCTCTTGCCTGGAAATGCGTTTTAGATGTTAGGTCTCTATTATCCTAAGGGATTAGATGGATCGTCGGGAATGGTAGTTTCATTTTGTTCTGGTCCTATAACTGGGTGCTTCCGTTTCCTTTGTTTTCCATTATTCCTGAGCCAAATAGACACAAATTAGATTGGTCTCTTACAGTAGATCACTTTATCCAAAATATGACTTGGGATGTTGCAGCTTTGAACAATTTACTCCCACAGGATATTGTCAAAATGATTTCAGCTATTCCTTTGCCTATTTCATTCTAGACCTGATAGGTTTGTTTTGGGTCCGTTTGCTTCAGGACAGTTCAAAGTTAAGAGTGCTTCTTGGATTCAGATCCAACATATGCCAAACCATTCCCGAGTTGATTTGTTAACTAAACTTTGGAAACTGAATATTCCTCCGAAGGTTAAACTTTTTGCTTGGTCTTTGATCAAAAATGGCCTCAAAACTAGGGATAAGATTGCTCCATATAATAACAATGTTTCGCCTCTATGTCCTTTTTGTTTATAGAATGTGGAGTCAGTGGATCATCATCATCTTTTTATGCATTGTTGATTTGCACAACAGGTTTGGAATAATACTACTTCACCTAAGCCTTTTCATTGGGATCGATCTTTCATTGATTGGCTTCTTCATATTGGTAGTATTTCGTTATATCAGGACAATCTTGGTTCCATTCTTCTAATTGCTTGGTCTATTTGGAACTGTAGAAATAAAGTAATTTTCCAAAATATTACTAATTCTCCTGCTCATTGTGTTTTTCAAGCCTTTAGGTTAAAGTCAAATTATTTGCAGGCTGATCCCAAAGTTGTTCTTCCAAACAAGGTTTTAAATATTGGTATCTTTATATGTATCGGTACTTTGAAAAAAGGAGATATCAGAAATATCGGGGATACAGGGTAACAAAATGTCGTTTTTGAAAAAAGTCAATTTATTAGAAATTTAGAACTATATATAAATGCATATGAATATCAACTTCATCTACATTCAAAAAGAGACTCTAGGCGGTTGAAAAGCAGCTCGCTGGTCTACGAAAATGCAATAATCAGACCAAGACATATATATGACCCATATAGTGCGAATTGTAGGGATGAACATGATAGTTATAGATCTCTACACTCACAGACTATACAGTAGCTTCGTTATTTCTCACTTTTTCAAGATGCATAGCCAAAATTTAATACTCCGTACTCTGCATTCTCTTCTCCTCATGTCATCCATATATGGTTCCTTGACTTCCTTCTGCAATGTCATTTGGCCTCATTTGAATAATTGAACCTTTATGGCTTTATCTTCTTTCTATTATTCAACTACAGAGTTACAAACTACATACAGAGTTACAGACATAGTCACAGACTACACAATACCAAATCTCTCCTCATACAAATTTGCATTTAGACTTTTAGAGAATTACTTCTCACCCAAAATCGCCTTGAGGGTATTTTTCCTCACCTAGATTCGCCTTGAGGAGAATTTTTTTCCTCATCTAGATTCGCCTTGAGGGGATTTTCTACTCACCTAGATTCACCTCAAGGTGATTTCTCCTCACTCAGATTTGTCTTTAGGAGATCTCTCTTCACACAGATTTTCATTTAAAGAATTATTGAGTTTTTTTTTTTTTGCCTCAAATTTTACATATATTTCTTCATTTTATCGGGGATATATCGCAAATATCTAATATATCAAGGATATTTGACGATGTCGGAGAAATTTCTTAGAAACAGTAAAAGATAAGATATTTACCCCCTAGATATATCGGTCTGTCGAAAAAATGAGATATCAGAAATATCGCAGATATTTAAAACCTTGCTTCCAAAACTGTCTAAGTACTTTCATATTAAATGGCAACCACCAAATATTGATGGCTCTATTAAAAATGGTACTTGATGGCCTCATAATTTGATTCCATGATTCCATTATTTTTAGACACATTTATAGAGTGGCAAATTTTGTGGCCGACTATTAGGAAATTTAGCGCACCATAATCAAAATCCCTTTCTTTGGTTTTTTTTGTTTCTCCCTTGTTGTGTCCCCAACGTTCTATTTGGATCAGTTTGGGGGGGGGTGTTCCCAAAGGTTTTGTGTTTTAGTTGGTTGTCTTTTATTTTGTCATAAAAAATAATAATAATAACACTTCTCTTTGGAAAATTCATATGCCGGTTACCCGTTTACAGCATCAACTATTTTTTTCTCTAATATTGAGTTCAAACTTCAAACACGTTTGATGCGAGGCAAATTTTGTGGCTGATGTACTTGCCAATTTGGCCAGCTAAACATTTGTGTTTTAAATGTTTTTAATTTTAATTTTCATGAGTTAGGTTGTAGTAGGGGTTTTTCATTGAAAAAAAAAAGAAAATTGTGGCTGCAACAACCACTTGGTGCAGTAAGTTTGGTCGAGCGGTCTAGAATGAAACTCTAGATTCAGCGTTCAAGTCTCAACTCCAGCAGATGCTGGCCACAAAGTTTGAGGGGCCTACGGTAGAGGATTAGTCTGACTTTTCTAGAATATCTCTATAGACTTCAGTCTGAATATTAATTAGATAAGTGTGTTACTAACACGCTAACATAACTTAAAAAAAAAATTAAAAAAAAATTAAAAACGACACCGTCCCAGCTGATTTCAACGGAAAGATAAACGACGTCGTTGCGAGAATAGGCGCACAAATAACCAACTGTTGAGGGCGGTAGCAAATTAGAATTAGGTTTTCAAGTTGTGGACCTTGGAGCTCCGACTGAGACTTACACGGATAGTGGAGCAGAAATTTGGGGTTTAGGGTTTTGGGAGAGTAAAGGAAGCTGGTTACTGCGAAAAGTAGAAGGAGATGGTGAGGCTGACTGCAGATTTGATATGGAAAAGCCCACACTTTTTCAATGCGCTTAAGGAGAGAGAGCTGGATCTTCGAGGTACTTGCTTTTTTCCTCTGAACCATTCGAAATTTCAAAATTCCGATACCACATTAGGGTTCTAGGGTTGGTGAATTTATCTGTTTCCGCTTTTTTGTTCTCAGGTAATAAGATACCTGTAATCGAAAACTTGGGAGCTACAGAGGTATGGAAATTAGTTTTAGTAGAAGTATTATCCTGAGTGTTGTTTAGATTATTGGGTTTTATGTTGAGCTGCTTGAAGTTACTGAGTGGGTTTTGCTTTTAATATGAACAGGACCAATTTGACACCATTGATTTGTCTGACAATGAAATTGTGAAGCTGGAAAACTTGCCCTATCTTAATCGTTTGGGTACTTTGATTATCAATAACAATAGAATTACCCGCATCAATCCCAACGTTGGAGGTAACTTCAATTCATTAACTTTGTATGTACTGTTATCTTTTCGTACTCTGTATGTTTGTTCTGTGTGCTTAATACCTAGTTTGTTTTTTTATTTTTTTATTGCAGAGTTCTTGCCAAAGTTACATACTTTAGTACTTACCAACAACAGGCTAGTGAACTTGGTAGAGATTGATCCTCTTGCATCCCTTTCAAAGTTGCAGTATCTTAGCCTGTTGGATAACAACATCACAAAGAAACCCAATTATAGGCTGTACGTGATTCACAAATTAAAGTCGCTTCGGGTTCTGGATTTTAAGAAAGTGAAAGATAAGGTGAGTCCTTTTTAAGGTGCCAAACTCATGTTTCTTGTTTTTGGCCTGGTTCTACTTTCTGAGACCAGCCGCCTAGTAATAACATATTCATGAAATACCACAACTTTATGCTGCAATGTATAGTCTAGGAACACCACAACTTTGTGCCTCAATGATGGTATAGTTGAATCTCACATGTAAGATTAAACAGTTAGCTTTACAGAGCAATATGGTAAAAATGTTACAATAGTTCCAACTGTTATTTTCCTGACAGTGGTTTTCCCAAATTGAACTGGAAATTTAATTGTTCTCTATGGATGGCAGGAGAGATTGGAAGCAAAAACTTTGTTTGCATCTAAAGAAGTTGAGGAGGAGGCCAGAAAGGTATCCCCAAAGAAATTTGTGCCAGCTGAGGATACGGAAATGGCCGAGGAACAACAGACTCCAAAAGTGGTTGCCCCCACTCAGGACCAAATTAATGCTATCAAGGTAATCATAGGTATCAAGGTCTTACATTGAGTCAATCATCAGTGATTATATGTAGTTTGTTTAACTTTATTACATGGTCAATTGTTTCATCAATGTGCAGGCTGCCATAGTGAATTCTCAGACTCTTGAAGAGGTTGCAAGACTTGAACAGGTGCTCTGCCTAACTGGAGAAAGAACTTCATTAACTTTGGATGTTTTCTCGCTTAAATTTTGGATATTAACGTATACTTGTTTTGCATGTACAGGCACTGAAGTCAGGTCAGCTTCCTGCAGATTTGAAAATTTTGGATGAGGATACTCCAATGAATACTGTTAAAGACAAGGATGATGAAATGGCTGTAACTAATGAAAATGAGGCCAATGTTGAAGTAAAAGATGTGGAGGAACAGAAGAACAATGAAGCAGAATCAATGGATCAGGTATTTTACGTTTCCTTTAACTGTTGAACATTTAACCTTTTGGTTTATTCTATTCTTCCTCTTTGTGGACTATTCAGAAAGCTCTTCTTTCCTTTGGAGAAAGTGCATGCGACTTTGATGGCCTTAACTAAGAATCATTTCTATCAAATATCAATAGAGAACTATCCTTTTATTGAAAAAAATGGTTCCGTGTAATTTGCCTGTACAAATAGGACCTCTAAAGGAGGGAAAGTGTTGTTGGTTTAGAAAGCAGTGATTAAGAAAGTGTGTTGGGAATGGGCATAAATAGGTTGAGTTATTTTGAGCTTTGTCTCCTTATTTCGTAGTGGTTTGAACTCTTGTCTTGAATATATGATTCTAGAATTATGACTACCATCAGTTGCGAGTGTAGGCTAAGGTTTTGATAGCTTTTGGCTTCTTTACAGAAGTGTCTTGAAAATTCCAACAGCATTAAGATCTTGGTGAGTACAGTAGTTGTTGGCAGGTTTAACACTGTTTAAGATTCTAACATAGGTACTAAATTATAATGAGCCAATGAGGTAGATTCCTTATTAATTTATTGGCAAACCAGGTTAAGTTGTTACTTAGTATAATGGTAATTAGTGTTCTTTTTTGTTCGGAATTGCTTCACTACATCTGGGAACTGAACTGCTAAAGGTTTTATTTTTCCCTGTTATGCGTCTAATTGATAGATGTTGACAACTTCAACTTCTCATTATTCGAGCTTCCTGTTTATTTCATCTTCCATTATTAATTTTCTCAATATTTTAGTACACATGCTTTTTATAATTCTAGACTCTATGAGGTATCGCTTGTCAATTCAGTCTGTTCAGAGCTTAAGCATCTATTATGTCTTTAGGATCAATCCATCGCTCTTATATTAGCTCACAATCTTCTTGAGTAATATCAGTAAGGGTGTGGATGTCTTTCTCTATATAAGTAGAATAAGATCAAAAATGATAAAAATAAAGTACTGTTACACCCCACAATGGACAATAACTAATCCTGGAGTTCATTTATCACCAAGCTTATCCTTTGTTCAGTATGCTCTCCTACACCTCGGCTTATCTACGTCATCTATGTTCTTTTGTAGGGATGATACTAGAGTTCAGTAGCATATATGGAGATTTAGAGTAATGCATAGCGATTAGGTAAAGTGAATGGATTGAGCTCCGCTTTGGAAAGTTTTTGAGGATTCTTAACAAAATCTAGTTCATGGATTGTCCACAGCCAAACTCTGTATCTTCCTACTGACCTGTACCCTGTATCTTCCTACTTGTTTTGGCTTAGTTCCCTAGTATCATACCTAAATTTCTAGTGTAATTCTTTTGTTCATTTTAACAAGATTCTGTGATAGGACTAAGAAGAATTAATTGAGGATGAAGCCATTTTAACAAGTTGTGCAGATTCTGTAAGCTCATAGTTTCTAATTTGTTGAGGATGAGCCGTTTTGAGATGGTTCTTTACTTAAGCTAGCTAGTAATATTGTTTTTGTCTTATGCAGGAATTTTGTAGAAGGGATCTGTTTTTCCAGTTTCATAAAGTGTCCTTCTATGGGTGCTAGTAATGAAATTTCTTTTTTCTTGCAGGAATAGAAGGATCTGTTTGAATTCCAGTTGTCATAAAGCTTGTCCTTTTTGAATACCCTATGGCGACTGGAAATTTTATTGTTAGGAAATTGTGAGTTCCAACTTTGTTGTTCAATATATGAGGAATTAACTGATTGACTCCCTGTTTATTACACAGACAACAAATCTTGTAGATTAAGTTCTGTTTAACTGATTCATTAATTTTCCCTTTTCCAACAAGTTTAAAACAGCAGTCTCAGGGTAGTTGGATAGATTATGAGTTCTGTTATCTAAACTTCTTTCCATTAAGAAAAACAGAAACGCAGAAACAAGCATCAGCAATCACACAGGTCTCATGTTGAGTCTTTCCTCTGCTTCGGCAAAATTTTGAATGAAGAAATTTCAAATATTGGTCTGTTGATGATCGGTCCACCTTGGAATCTCATGATGGAGCAGTCTATTCCTTCCTTGACATACAAAGCTTGGTATCGTGATCCACCGGTAAGCCTCACAAATATGAAAGTTATACATAACCGGTGCATGCAATCTATCTAACATTCTTCTGAATTTCAGTTAGGCCCGACACAGTACCGTACTAAAACAGTTTTCGAAAATGTATCACCAGAGGTATTGAGGGATTTCTTCTGGGATGATGAATTCAGACCCAGGTGGGATAAGACGCTCATTCACACCAAGGTTCTAAGCGTTTGCCTCCAAACTGGTACCATGATTGTTCATTGGATTAGAAAGGTGCCATTTCCTAGTTTATACAGTTGCTAGAACAATTGAACTTCACTTGATCAGATCTTTTAACTGCAATTGTCTTCTGTAAATCCCCAGCTACCACTACTCTGCTGCAATCGAGAATATATCATAATCCGTCGCATTTTTGAATCTGCATCAGGGTATTATTGCGTGACAAAGGTATGAACTTGTCCACTATCTGCAACATCAATTGATGAAGGTTTATTTGCAGAAGATACATAAAGCTTGCTTGTACACTTGTTACACACCAGATGCTCCAATATCTTGGTTTCCAGTTTCCATAGGTTTAAATGAGATTTTCCGAAGAATCCAGATACCGAAATTGTGGCTACACCAATATAATTTAGGCCTTTGTCAATTACATAAGTACCAAAACTAAAATTTGGTCTCGATGTCTTTATCCCAGGCAACACCATATCCATCCATACCAAGGCTAAGAAAACCAAAACGAGTAGATGTCTATCATTCAAGTTGGCATATAAGGCCAGGTATGTATTTAACTTCATTTTTGTCACGGTTTCTGTTCACTAGTAGAAGTCTATTGCGCTCAAGCATTACATCGAAAACCTATCTTTCAGTGAAACCCAGGAATGCAGATCAGCAAATGGGATCAGAAGTGCTTCTATTTCACTACGAAGACATACGTCTCCCAAGAGAGGTTGTCAAAATGGGCGTCAGGGCAGGAATGTGGAACATGGTAAAGAAACTACATTTAGGAGTTCAGGTTTACAGTATGGAAAAAGCAAATGATGAATCTCCTTCATACCATGCAATTATGGCACACATAACTACAAAGCTTCCGGCTTCACCATCCACAATCATGTATCACATCCCAGAAGTTGAAGCAGATGAGAATGCATGCCAGAGCCAAAACCCACAAGAACAAGTAACAGAGTTCATAGTTCAGAATTCAGACCCAAATAAGACGCTCATTCACACCAAGGTTCTAAGCGTTTGCCTCCAAAAGTTCATTGGATTAGAAAGGTGCCATTTCCTAGTTTATAAGTACTTGCTAGAACAATTGAACTTCACTTGATCAGATCTTTTAACTGCAATTGTCTTCTGTAAATCCCCAGCTACCCTACTCGCTGCTGCAATCGAGAATATATCATAATCCGTCGCATTTTTGAATCTGCATCAGGGTATTATTGCGTGACAAAGGTATGAACTTGTCCACTATCTGCAACATCAATTGATGAAGGTTTATTTGCAGAAGATACATAAAGCTTGCTTGTACACTTGTTAACACACCAGATGCTCCAATATCTTGTTCCGTTTCCAGTTTCCATAGGTTTAAATGAGATTTTTACATTAGGTTTCAGACAAAAGAATCTGAATACTTATGGCATAGAACTAAGTGTTCATCATCCAAATGGGAGCATCCAGAAGTTGAATGGGCGTCAGGGCAATGGACTACATTTAGGAGTTCAGTTTACAGTATGGAAAAAGCAAATGATGAATCTCCTTCATACCATGCAATTATGGCACACATAACTACAAAGCTTCCGGCTTCACCATCCACAATCATGTATCACATCCCAGAAGTTGAAGCAGATGAGAATGCATGCCAGAGCCAAAACCCACACGAACAAGTAACAGAGTTCATAGTTCAGTAAATGCAAAATAGAAAATAAGAAGTCGCTAGCTCCCTCAGAACTTGTAAAACTTGTCTTCAACATTATATTTTCAGACAAGGCTGAAACTTATATAGAAAAGTGTTCATCACTGGGAGCCAGAAGCTTTGTATCAAAACATGTTATTTGATTATATAGACTTAGACCAATCAAAATTAGAAAGCACAAACACAACGAATCTAGATTTTTTCCAGTGAAAAGAAACCACACCACATAAATTAGAATAAGCATCAGAATTTGTGCACAGAGACGAACTAAGAATCAGAAAAATGGATTGGAAGGCTGGAAGCTAAGCAAACATAGGTATCAAGTAAAGCAAAGAATTTTGTAGAACTTGGCCCTTTCAGTATCAGGGCGGCCGCGAGCTGCCTGTTCCCATATGAATATCACCCCCTTTTTATAGACCTGAAATCTTAAACCTCTTTTTGACTATCGACATAAACCCTAAAGAATGACTTGCATCAACCTATAGTAGAGTGACAGCTGGTCTTCACTAATCCACATCAGATGATGTTTTGCAATTTAATTTTTAACCATCACCGAGTAAATTAACAGTGTTTTTCAGAGAGGAACAAACCTTCAAAGAGGAACAAGTCGACTCAGCCCCACCTAACCTCAATTGTTGCATTCTGAGATGGATAATTCTATTTACAGGACGTTGCCTTTTCAATGTTCTTTGATCAAAGGGTTGCCTTTAGGTTTCAGCTTTCAAGTGTAGTTCCCAAAGGTTATGGGGAACTTGGTTCTGCAAAGAAAAGCCATCTTTCACACTCATACATGAGAAAATAATATCATAACTGACTATTCGAAAATAGATCGAAAACTACTACATAAAAAGTACATACTTTAAACATAATTGTTCAGCCCAGCTCCCATCTCAAAAGATGGGCACCAAAGCTACAGGACGTAAATTGCTACTTAAGAGTTATGACCAAAGCACCACCCATTATTTAAGGCCGGCTACATCTAAATGATGTGCCACAATTCTAAGGGGAGAATGCTACAGTACGTATAATAAGCAAATCCACCACATACAATACTTTAACCAACAGCAAATCCACGATACTTCTGGGGGTTCTCAACACATTGGTGCGGGTTCTCAACACATTGGTGCATATCTTCATAAGGTCTTGATCCAAAGGAAGCAGCTTGTGGCGTAATGTCCTCGTTCCATGTAGTCGATCTGTCAAGCCCCTTCGATGATCCAGATGAAATCACCGCATCAAGCTTTTCAGGATCAGATAATGAAGCCTCCTTCATGAAATAAAAGACTATCAAGAGACTGGTCATCATTATATGAAATGTGTGATTAGATAGAAGAAATTAATACCTTGATCAAGCCTGATAAACTTTTGAGCACCAACTCTGGAGCAGCAGTAGCAACTGCAACTCCACGCGCACTGGTGCAGGCTTTTTTACCCCCACCTTCCTGCACCAGCACTGGGGAAGAGATGATTGATTGCTATTCAGAATCATCATACACTTCACCATCATCAGAGAACTCATCAAAAGACCTCATGTCAAGCTGGTAGCGGAGAATTCCTCCAATCCCTCCAAAACCTCGGCAGAACTGTGACCCTTCTTGTGATTTGTTAGTTACAAACTCAAGAGAACACCCAAACCGCTTGTACTCATTAGCAAACCACTCCAACAGTGACATCTTTTCCTGAACCTCTAATTCTGCATTGGTCTCAGGATCACGATAGTTGCTCTGATTGTTTTCCTGCTCCTTGTTCAAATGCTTCACAATGATCTCCCCAGTAACGCTATGTTTTAGCACATACCTATTGATGTCCAGACTTTCCCACACAATAAGAATCTCAACAGCACCCATCTCCAAAGCTTTAAGTGTGTCATCTACACCAAAAACATACTTCCCAGTATCCTGACTAATCTCCTCAAAGTATTTTCCAATCAACTTCTTCTCCTGTATAAACTTCACATTGGACAGGATCTCAGCTGACAATTCAATAGCCTGATTAAAGCCATTCTCTCCTCCATAAGAAACATCCACCACATTCAGAATTTTGGCCTGCAGACGAGGATCAAACATATCTGACTGACTAAGCTCAGTTTTGAAGTCAGCTGATCCAGCAAGTATTAATCCTGAAACATTCGGCTGGCTGGTGGCAGGATTAATATAGAACTGTGTGGCAAGCTCTGCTGTCTTCCTAACATAGTTGTGACGCTTCTCCATTCGAAGACGAGCAAAACGAAGAGCTGATTGTCCTCCTCTTCCGTGTTTCTTTGGCAGGTCAACACTAAATTTATGAAGCACCTCTCTCGTGTTTCCACTTAGTGTCCCAAAAAGAGTTCCATTACCATCCATGACAATGAAGCCAAATTTGTCGTCAGATTCCAAGAGCTCATTCAGAGCTTCAATATGAAACTTGTTATCGCAGAGGTAAAGAGACGCATTAATAGGCCTGAAAGGCTCAAAATCAATTGTCACCTTCTTTTCCTTCCCATCATCAGTAACAATTGTTCCGGTATACAGAACAAGCCCATTTGGAGGAACCTTGTTGTAAAGCTTGAGCCGCTGCTGAGCAGATGTAATTGCCCCTAGAACGGATTGACGATTCACTCTACTCTTGATATTTGAAGCAGTTCCAAACTCATCGCCAAGCATCTTAGTAACACGAGATATTTGATCTCGGGGAGGCATGATGAGAGAAATCATGCTGGTGCCATTACCCCTTGCAGCTTCAAGTGCCTTGATCAGCTTCTTAATCTTCCATATCTCAATGTTCTTATCAGTCTCCTGACCATCCGACATTGTGAAGAATTACAGCAACAGCTGAAACCACAATAGATGCCTGCAAGACAACATACATGTAAGTCCCAAGTTCAGAAACATGCAGCCCATCCAATTGAAAGCAATCGCAAAATAACAAAGCAGACTGTAAGCAAGCCTATTAACAAGCCATAGCATTCTTTATTCCATAAAGGGACTCATCAAAGAACAACAAAATCTGCTAAACTGTCAGCGTTAGATGTAAATGTATGTGTCCAATAACACAAAACTCACATATACCCAGCCACATATGTTCATTGGATCATTAAAGATACAGAAGTCTAATACTACTACGCTGAAGAAAAACTCAATATTTGCAGGGTAAATAAACAAAATAAAACAAAATGCACAAGCCAAGAACACACGGAAGCAGAATTCACCACAACAGATGTAGATAGCAAAACAAACGGCTCCTTCAGAACATGAAAACTAGTTTCAACATGAAATATTCAGACAAGGCTGAAACTTAAAATATACAAAGTTCATCATCAGGAGTTGATCAAACACTCTATTAACACCAACAACAAGTCTATAGACCTAAACCTCATAACCGAAATCTAACACTACAAATTGCAAGACAATAAAGCCACAATCCACCGCGAATCTAACCTGAAAAGCTAACGAATAGTATAGATTTAGGGGAAAACTGATAGTCAAGCTATGAATATTAACAACAGTGCTATGAAATAACACAAATCCACAAATCACGTCACGAATCAAACAGAAACCAAGCAACAGATAGCAGATCCAACGCAAAATTCAGAGGAGATAACAAAACAGAACGATTTTTCGATTGCAATAAGCAGAATCATAAATACAAGGAGAGAATCAAAATCGAAATAGAAAAAGGAATGGAATCGGCACCTGATGGAGAACGAGCGCAGTTCTGAAGGTCGAGAAAGAAGATGATATTTTGCTAGTACTAGGGGTGGACAAACGAGGAAGGCGCTTCTTTTATAGGTGTGGCGGGCTTGGCCTAACCCTAACCAGGCCTCTCAATCGTGGTTAGGTTAGCATTAACTCGGGTATCGTTTAACCGACTTTACTTCAACGGCTACGATACCCCCCGGGACTGTTTAATAATGGACTAAAAGTGTAGTCAAGCGGACTAATAACATTGGATTAGCCAAGCCCAATGATAGAGATGCTGATAAAATTTGTTTGATCAAGCTCGGCTCATATTCATATCGAGAACTTGAATTAGTTGCTCCAATTTGAAACCCCATCGAGCTCCATTTTGTAGATTTATAGTGGAGAGATAAAGTTAAGGATTGTTATTGAGGTATTAAAGCCACGTGTTATTAAGGGGCAAACTAACATGTCAGAATCGTTGATCTGGAGACAAATTAATGTCTTGTTTTACAATCCCCATTCGTAAGCAACAAAACGACACCTAAACTTATTGAATGCAAATGATTTAACAAAACGTACGAATTTAAGACAGTGTTACATAACATGCGAAAATATTGAAATTTTGAAAACATAAAACTACTACACAAATTTTATGTATAGAAAATGGTAACAAATGTAACAACTCTCGTTTTCATAACTAACTAATCCCGAGAGACCATACTTTCAAAACACTATATAAGTTTACCAAGTGAGGTATAGATTTTTTTTCTGCTTTTTTTTATAACTTTTTTGAAAATTTTTTTTATCATAATTTGTAATTTTGTATAATTTTTTTTTTACCATTAGTTCAATGTACTGAGCAGTGAGCACTACAAACAGTAACAAATGTAACGACTCTCCGTCTACTCCGGAGAGACCATACTTCCACAGCAGTACAAAATTACTGTGGGAAAAAAAAATAAAAAAAAAATAAAACCGTGAAAAAGAGTAAAACCCCTTGGAAAAACCTTCCCATTTCAGAAAAACCCTACGAGTTTGAAAACACGGAGCGGCCAAACTCGAGAATAAAGCAAATGGCAATGACAAAGGAGGTGAGGCTAACGGAGATACAAGGCAGAGGAAGGTCATTAGTGGCGGCTCAGCCACTCAAAGGCGGCCAAATCGTTCTCCGCGACTCTCCTCTCCTCCTCTACTCTGCTCTTCCTCTCCTCACTCCCTCTCCTCCCCCTTATTGCGACCACTGCTTCAAAACCCTAAACCCACAAACCGCCCCCATTTCACTCTGCCAATCCTGCTCCCTCCACGCCTTCTGCACCCCCAATTGCCTCTCCGCCGCCCAGTCCTCCTCCCACACTCAATGGGTCTGCCAATCCCTCACGAAATTACGAAATTGCCACTCCCCGCTCTCCGGCCAGCCCGCCGACCGTCAGGTCCAAGCTCGCTTCTTGATCGCCGCTTACAACCTCGCCGTCACTTCGCCGTCGAGTTTCCAGGTGCTGCTCTCTCTTCAGGGCCAGCCGCAGGACTCCGCCGACGCTCAGTTCCTGCATTCTCTGATTTCGACCCTCTGCCCTCCGCCGCAGCAGCAACTGTTTTCGGTGGAGCTCACGGCGGCGCTGTTGGCCAAGGACAAGATGAATGCGTTTGGACTGATGGAGCCCCCTTCGGAATTTGGGCTGAGATCGAGCAGAGCCTATGGAATTTATCCCAAGGCCTCGTTTTTCAACCATGATTGTCTCCCCAATGCGTGCCGGTTTGATTATGTTGATGAAGGCAGCACGGAGATTATTGTGAGGATGATTCACGATGTTCCGGAGGGGAGGGAGATTTGCCTGAGCTACTTTCCTGTTAACCAGGCTTATTCGAGCAGGCAGAGGACTCTGGCTGAGGACTATGGGTTTGTGTGTCAATGTGATCGATGCAAGGTTGAGGCGAATTGGTCTGACAATGAGGAGGTTGAGGAGGAAGGTGGTTCGGCTGAGGTTATGGATGAGGACCAAGACCAGGAAATGGAAGGAGAATCGGAATCAGAAGCTGGGAGTGACATTGAAGTAGAAGCTCAAGGAGAAGCTGATTTTCCACATGCCTATTTCTTTGTGAGATTTATGTGTAGCAGAACCAATTGCTGGGGCACGCTGGCGCCTTTGCCCCCAAAAGACGATGGAACGCCTTCGGATGCTATGGAATGCAATGTGTGTGGAAGTGTTAGGAAAGATGAGGGGATTAGTGGTCATGGACAAAATGGGCTCTCTTTGGATGGCTAACTGCTCCTTATTGCTGCTTTATGTAAGTAGACCTATCTTGTTTCTGTAATGGCATCTATTTTTGCTTAATTGTAACTCCGATTCAGATATATGATCTTATTTTAAACTCAACTGAATGGTTTTGACCTTAAGTATGAATTGCACTCTCTGATAGCTTTGGACAAAACTGATTTGAACTTATTTGTTAGTGAAATATTCATTTTTTGTGTATCGAAAGGCTCCTATGACAATTTTTCATTTTTGTTGATACTCCTCTAGGCCTCTGTATCTATCCTCTTTTGAGACAATTCATCAAAAGACATTTTCTTTTTCTCCTTTTCTGTAGGGAAATACCATAATGCAAACAAAGAAAACAACACCCACCAATCAAGGATATTTATATAAAGGTGATTTAAGTTTCTTTGTTTTGAAACATAATGTTTGTGAATGAATATAATACATCATTCAAGGATTGTTCAAAGCTAATATGAACTTGAAAGATATCCATTTCGATACGACTAGTGGAATATATGCTGAAGTATCTAATGTCATAAAATAACTGTTTGTCATTGCCCCAAATCTACATCATTTTCTAATTTTATGGGTGGTTGCTTCTATGCAAACTATGATGATTCAACTGCATCATCCCTAAGCTAGGTTTGTTCTATATACTCGTGGATTGATTAGATCACAGGCTTCAAGAAGTGAAGCAAATTATTAATCCTTATGTCTTCAGTTAAAGAATGATTTGCATGTTCTATTAAATGTGGATGTATTAGCTGTTTGGAATTGGTATTCCCCTATTGCCGTGGTCTTCTTTACTTCTCTGGTTTAATACTATACCATTGTCCATTTTATGTTAATGTATATGCCCCATGTTTCCATTAACTGTCATGACATGTGACAAAATTGCTTATTTCATTTGTGCTATGTACCGGCCTGGCGGCCTGCACTCTGATGAGATTTCTGCTTGAACAATCTTTTATAAAGAATACCAACCATTTTACTCGTTTACTCCAATTGATCTTACTCTTATCTAGAATTTAATCTTTGTTTGTTTACAGAAGCTGTGACTTTGCCATCAATGGGGAGATGGACAAAGCCGTACCAATTGTTTAAAACTAATGACAGTCATAGATTTGTACTTGTGTATTTGTAATAAGGTTAATTTGGTTTTGGTAAACTATAGTAAGTTGGTTGTTTGGTAAACTTGGATGCTTTCCGATCATTGTCTCCTACCTTGCAACCAAGTTCCCCAGTGTTTACCCTCTCATCCCCTCCCTCTCTCCCATCTTTGAATCTGGATTGTTGAATCATTTTGGCAATTTTCTGTTCTCTAATTTTCTCTCACTATTGGGCCAATTCATGAATTGGTTAAGGGTCAGGCTGTTTCCACCCTATCAATTTCTCATTCCACCCTACATTTGAATTTTCAGTCAAAATTTCCACTTTTATCCTCACATTAAATTTAAAGTAAAAACAATCTAAAATTATAGGGAAAAAAATATGTTAGAGAGAGTCTGCCGTAAACCTTCGCACCAATGGTGCAGTAGCCTGAGGCTACTAGCCTCACAGGAACATGCTACCAAAACCATAACTAACTTAGAGCAACACATTTTCCGTTTCTTTCCTCTTTCTTTTCTTCTCTTTCCCTTCTTCTCTTTCCCTTCTTCTCTCTTACCTTCCTCTCTTTGTTTCCCTTGTAGTGATGGAGATGAGAAATAAAATTGCATCATACTCGGAGGGAATTTCAATTCAGGTTTAGAGAGAAAAAAGTGAGATTGATTTCTAGGTATTTTAGTGGTGGTGGCCTATTCAAGATCATTGCCGGTCATGGGGAAGTGCAGTTGTTGTCGACAGGGATGGTGTGGTCATAAGTGTATTTCTGGGTATTTTTGTTATTTTTCTTTTCCTATCTTTTTTTCTTTTGGTTTATTTTTTATGTTTGTAAGGGCAAAACTGAACATTTTAGGGTGAAAAATTAATTAGAGGGTGAAATGAGAAATTTGTAGGGTGGCAATAGCTGCACCCATCGGTTAATTATTGTTGGTAAGAAAATAAAAAATCCTTTCCAATACTTAATTTCTGCATTAGCCACCGTCTATCACCTAGCAATTCAGGTCCTTAAATTCTTGATCTTTGATTTTGAAAACAACCTTTTATGCACAAACTAGTTCCTGTTATAGAGAAACTGAATTTGGAAGAAAATTTCTGTGTATTCTCATTGATAATAGGGGCCTCTTTATATAGAGGATTACAATGCATAGAATCTCAATCATATAAGGAAAGTAATTCTACATTGAATAGGATTCTAGATCCTTCTAATTAAATCCTATTACCACTAGGTCAAGTAACCTAGAGTTTGGGCTAAACACAAATTAGGTTTTCCTTCAACACTCCCCCTTGTGTTGCCCAAACGCGGTGCTTCTCTCGTTGCCTCGTTAAAAACCTTGCCGAGTAACAAAAACCCAGTGGGACAAAAATAACCTCGGTCGAAGGGGAAAAAGAGCACAACACACCCTTCACGATTCGAGACGAACATGTAGACATCTCCCCCTGATGTCTGCACCTCCCCCTGATGACTACGATCATGGGAGTTCAGATAATTTCCGCAAGCCAATTCTTGCCACATGTTTCTCGAACGTGGTATTGGGCAATGACTTAGTAAACAAGTCTGCCTCACTGTCCTCAGATCGAACCTAGTTCACTTTGATCTCGAGGAGTGTCTGTTGTTGCTGATTATGCTTGGTGTTGTCGCTTTGATGTAGCCTTGCCTCATTTGTTCAAAACAAGTAGCATTATCCTAAATGCTCGTAGGCTCATCTGTGGTAGACTTCAAACCACAATTGTTCGAACATGCGTAATTATGGATCCAATCCATATACATTCACGAACCACTTCGTGAAGAGCAATGATCTCTGCATTGTTCGAAGATATAGCGACTAGGGTCTAATATGTAGACCTCCAAGATGTCACGGTCTTTTCCCATGGTGAACACTTAACCGGATTGGGAATGACCATTGTGTGGGTCAGAAGATACCCAACATCAGCAAAACCTTCCAAAACACATGTCGTTTTGGGATGGGGATAGAGAACGCAGGCCAGCGTTGGCGGCGTACCTGGTGTGTGATGGGTCCGAATCCATCATCTCTTTGTAGGGATAGAACAAGCCCATATCATTCATACATCTCAAGTATCGAAAGATATCTTTTACACCAATCCAATGGCGTCGCGTTGGCGCAGAGCTATATCTAGCTAACAAGTTCACAACATATGAGATGTCCGGTCTTGTGCATTGAGCTAAGTACAATAATGCGCCTATTGTACTAAGTAAGGCACTTTTGCCTCTAGCACATCTTCGTCATCATCCTTTCGACGAAGAGGATCCTTTTCAGGATCAAGACTACGGACGATCATGGGGGTGCTTGAAGGCTTGACCTTGTCAAAATGCCTAAGCATCTATCGACACGATGCTCAAGTTCCAAACCGAGACATAATCGTGTTCTCCCAAAATCCTTCATCTCAAACTGGATTTCAAGTGTTCAGCGGTTTCCCTTAACTCTTTAAGGGCTTCTAATGAAGATCATGTCCAACATGAACCGCGATAGAATCCGAAACTTGTCATAGAAACGCGTGGGCATATCCCTTCCCAATCAAGTAGTCACTTTAGTGAGCGTTTCAACCTTATTGTAAACGCGCTCCATGGTCTAGAGCCACTTGACTTGGGTAAATGAAGTTCACCATGAACCTTCATGTATGTTCCGTATCTAGATCCCTATAGAGATACGTAGTGACCATATTTGTAAGCTGCATGTTCAGTTATTCGGAAACTACCAAACTGACAGGGTAGTGGAGTGCAATGACATCCATTACGAGAGAATATGTCTCATCGTAGTCGATTCCAGGGCGTTTTGTGAGAAGCCTTGCGCCATAAGGCGAGATTACCATCTCTTTTTCTCATCACGCTTTCTAACGAAGACCATTAGTCAACAGGTTTTATGTTAGGAGGTGTTGGCATCCTAGCTCGAAAACCTTCCTCTTCGTTAGAGAATCCATCTTAACCTGGATCGCATCTTTCCATTTAGGCCAAAAACTCTCTACGTTGGATTCATTCATCAACGGAGCGTGGTTCGATATCATCTAACTCAAAAACTCATGCGCAACAAAATACGCAACTACATCATCAATTCTGATGGAGTTTCTATCCCACGTCTCATGTACACTAGTGTAAGTTTCATAGAGCTCTATATTCTCAGGAATAGGGTTTGACGTTGAGGCGTCCCCCAACGATAACCATAACCCGGAAGATACTCATGAGACGGATTTTGAGTCATGATGATTAAAGGATTGGAATGTGCCAAAGTATCATTCGAACCCACGGGCCTCCCACGCATCCTAGCTGGGGCCATGGCCTGTAACGCCAGAGTGCCACTCTCTTTGGCATTGGCGCCATGCCTACCTCCGTGTAGGGTGGCGCTACGTCCCTCGTAGGGACGTTCTTCCTTGCAGGCATGTTTGCAGCATAATTGTGTGATCTCGTCACTTAACAGGGATCGAGATGAGACATAGTGGGGACAGACCACGACAATTCCTGTCGTTCCTGTTGAACATCCTTGTTCTTATCTCCCCCTAACGACGGGAAGACTGTCTCATCAAAGTGACATCCGCAAATCTAGCGGTAAGGAGATCGCCTAGCAAGGGCATTTAAGTGGCGGACGATTGTTGGAAGCTCAAATCCAACGTAGTTGCCCATTCGTCTTGTAAGGACCTATCATAGAGCGCTGTGGCTGCGCAATTGGCACATAAATGGCTCACTCAAATGTGCGTAAGTACAAAAGACGTGTACCCAGTCACTAGCTGTAACGCAGAGGTACATTGAGTGGCGATAGGTCGTAGACGAATTAGCATAGCTGCATGCGATATTGCATCACCCCAAGCGGATGTAAGAAGATTGGTGCGCATTACCAATGTTCGGACTACCATCGTAGTCTTTTCCGCGAGACCAATTGGGTGTGTACATGGGAATGTGATGTCCAACATCAAACCCATTGCAATATCCATCGAAAGTCTTCGATGTAAACTCTCTAGCATAGTCAAATCCAATTGACTGAATAGGATGATTCGGGGAGTGAGCCCGTTGTCACATGATATGTGCTAGGAGTGTAGCATAAGTAGCATATAGGTGGACAATGGCACAACACGTGACCGGCGTGTTTGCGTGTCAACCAACATCATGAAATATTTAAGCGTCCGCAAGTTGGTTGAATCAATCCACAAAATCCCTACGGATTCTTTGTAAGAATAGAATGAGTATTGTCATATCCTTTGCATAGGACGGTCTCAGTCCTAATTTCCATAAGGAATGGGCTTTGTAAAACGAGCGAGAGGCCTTAGAAGCAACCAATGAGGAGTTTGGTTAGGCCTAAGCGTCTGTAGCGCTATTAGAAGCAAAATATGTGACTACATCTCCCATCATGGCGTGGGGCCATGGAAATTAGCATGTATGGCGTCATGGCCACAAGGAGGAACAACCATGGCGTTATGCCCATGGTTGGCGCCTTTTATGGCGGCATCTTGCTTCATTTTGCTCAAAAGAAATGATGTCCATGTGAAGTCTTTTGTAGACGGATCATCATATCATGACTAGGATGATCTATCCTGTCGTGACAAAGCCAATATGTGTCTAAATCCAAGAGATCTTCTCTCATAAGTTATTGGATTTAAGAGCTCGAATAGTGACATAAAGTCCACTAGAGAGACACATAAACGTCTCTAAGATGCGTCTTTGTTCGCAATCATTAGAGTAATGCAAAGGAACTCATTTCCGTTCTCTACATGCATTTTCGCATGGAATTCGTTGGCTATTCATAGGGTACTATTTGCCCTAAGAGCGTAGAGAGCTTCTGTGACAACTGTAATCAAGGTGCCATTTGGCAAGTGGAACTTGGGCTATTCCATGTCCTTAAATTAATACTGATGGTCTAGCCATCGTAGTCACAAAGTCATAGCTCAGAATCAAAATTGAGTCATAATGAAAAGAACTCGAAATTTTATTCATAAGCCAACGAAATACATCATTGTTTCTATGATCAAAGAAAATCTAATCCAATAAAAAGGAATATGGCAATCGCCTACATCTCTTGAAAATAAAGACTTAAACAGAATTGGCGATCTATTGATCCCAGCCAGATTTGTAGTCTTCAACCCTTCACTCTAGATCATCTTCTTGATCTTCTTGTTCCACATAGTGAGCTTCTCTTGCTTCACAATATGCTTTGTAGGCTGTGACCAGTTCTTCACGAGCTCTACAAATGTGTGCCCAATGTTCAGACACTCCACATCGAGAACATACATCTCTTTGCTCGAACTCCATTGATTGAGGCGCTTTGAAAGCGTCATTTAGATGGCTCTTAGTGTTGGTGGCGCCACCAACATGGCCAGAGGCATTGCCTCCCTCTCTCTTTCCACGTTTACCTCTTCGGTTCCGTGTTCGCCTATTTTGGCGGTTACCTTCCCAAGTAGAGCAATTATATGGATCAGAATGTCCAGAAGTATACCTAAGATTAGGGTTTTGCTCTTGGCGCCCTCTCTTAGAGGTGCGACTATAATTGGATTCCGGAATATGCTCTGTTTCCACGGATCTCGAATTATAGTTCTTCACAAGGATATTGTCATGCTTTTCAGCGACATTTATAGCTCCAATGAGCTCATGAAACCTTGTGATCCGTCTTGCATTTACATCGATTCGATAGTTCTTAGCAACCATCAATGCAGAGACGGGGAAGGTAGAGAGAGTCTTCTCAATCAACATCGCATCTGTGATCTCTTTACCACAGAATTCCATTAAGGATTTAATGCGAAGTGCTTCCGAGTTATAGTCAAGAACTGACTTGAAATCACAGAGCGGAGGCTATGCCATCTCACTTCTAGGTCAGGAAGCAAGGAGTCACGGACGTTGCAAATCTTTCTTCGAGTGAGACCCACAGCCTTCTGGGGTCTTCTTCATTCATATACTCGTACTGGAGCGAATCATCCATAAGAGTCATTAGGATGATGGCTTTCGCCTTATTTGCCTCTAAGGCTGCTCTATTTGCTTCCAAAGCGTGAGCTTGCTCAACAGTTAGCACGTCCTGGCTAGGCTCGAGAATCATATCCAGGATTCTATCAGCCTTGAGATGCTGGCGGATATCACGAACCCACCTGTGATATCCAGAGCCAGTTGTTCCCAATGGAGCAAAGTCCAATTTGTTCAGGTTACTCATCCTGAAAGAGAACAAGAAATTAGGGTTAGTTTCGGAGCGAAATAGGCTACCACGAAAACATATGAAATTTCTTAGCGTAATCGCTTCCAAGAAATTAGGAATTTCCGAGCGTAGTCGCTTCCAAGAAATTAGATTCCAAGAGATATTGGATTAGATCGAAACAATGATGTGTTTGTGGTCGATCATAACTTCTCAACAAACTCTAAGTTTGGAGGACTCTACAAGCTCCAAGCTTGGAGTGAGCGCGAACCCCCACAGTTCGGCTTTTGGTCTCCCCTATGTAGAGAAAAGGGGGGTAGAAGAAGGGATTTTGGAAGTCCCCGAGGAAAGAAGAAGAAATTAAAGGAAAAACTTCAAAAACGGGAACTTTTAGAAAAGTTTACCTTAAAAGATGGCCGGGGAAAAATGTCACCGAAAAATACTGTAGCAGCCGAAGTACTGTAGCAACCGAATCACTGTAGCAGACGGGAAAGTTGTCCAGAAAAGTCAGCCGGAAATTTGCCGGAAAAGTCGCCGGAAGCACTGTAGCAGTGAAGTACTGTAGCTGCCGGAGTTACTGTAGCTGACCGAAAAGTTGTCCAGAAAAGTCGCCGGAAGTCAGCCGGAAAGTTGTCGGAAAAGTTGCCGGAAGTACTGTAGCATCGGTACTGTAGCAGTCGGAGTACTGTAGCACGTTACTGTAGCTGCGGAGGTTTCTGGGATTTGAAGGCTACGATTATAGGGTTTCAGGGTTAGGGCTCGTGCTGATAACGTGTTATAGAGAAACTGAATTTGGAAGAAAATTTCTGTGTATTCTCATTGATAATAGGGGCCTCTTTATATAGAGGATTACAATGCATAGAATCTCAATCATACAAGGAAAGGAATTCTACATTGATTAGGATTCTAGATCCTTCTAATTAAATCCTATTACCACTAGGTCAAGTAACCTAGAGTTTGGGCTAAACACAAATTAGGTTTTCCTTCAACAGTTCCATCATTATGTTATGAATGGATTCTCTTTTTAGTAAGGAATCTTCAGCAACTATTGAAGATTGTATTCTTATCTGCTCGCAAATTTAGGGAGCGAGGAACATTTTAATTTTCAATAATACCCCTACTTAATGTCATTCATACTGTTGCCTCAGTTGGTTCCAACTACAAAAGAAACAATCCGCTTTCTATTAAGTTAAGGCCGCTATCTATTAAGTTAAGGCCGCTATGATGTCTCTATTCAGTGGAGATCCTCCTGTTGGTTTCTTCAAGCTCAATTTTGATGAGTCAGTTAAAGATCGTCACAACTCACAAGGCTTCTACTAATTTCATTACTAGAGATGCCAATGGCAATCCAATCCTTGTTGGTGCCCGTAGGCTTGGTATTGCTTCAGTCCCTATTACTGAAGGTAGTGCCCTCAAAGATGGCCTAATTCATGCTCTTCGTCATAATATCTCAAATTGAAGTTAAAGGAGACTCTCTTCTTATTATCAACTGCATAAACAAATCTTGTTCCCCTTCCTGGAAGCTTAGATCCTTGGTTAATGACATAAACTATCTTGCCTCAAAGTTTGATGTCATTACTTTCACTCATGTTTTTCGAGAAACCAATTTCGCTGCGGATGTCATCACTTCGACGGGTCGCTTTCTTTCCAATCCCAAAATTTGGTTCAATTATATTCGGATTGTGGCCTCTCCTGCCTTACATTTAGATACTATCATCCTTGGTTGTCCAAGGGGTTTTGTGTTATAATTTTTCTTTTCTCCTAGAAAAAAAAATTATTACATCAAATATCATGAGTTCAATTCTTATTGAAATATGTAAGGGTGAGGTGTACTAAGGATTTGAAAAAAAAAAATACCAAGACAAAATGGAGGATTTAAAATTTTTTTTTATTGAAAAATTGAGGATTTTAATTGGATATAGAGTGATGGACATTTTTTCATTTATAATATAAATTGTATATAATACCTTAAATGTATCAGTTTTGATAACTATGCAAAGCTATACAAAATAAATAAATTGTTGTAGAGAAACTGAATTTGAGAAGAATTTTCTGTGTGTTCTCATTGATAATAGGGGCCTCTTTATATAGAGGATTACAATGCATAGAATCTCAATCATACAAGGAAAGTAATTCTACATTAATTAGGATTCTAGATCCTTCTAATTAAATCCTATTATCACTAGGTCAAGTAACCTAGAGTTTGGGCTAAACACAAATTAGGTTTTCCTTCAACACTTCCCCTTGTGTTGCCCAAACGCGGTGCTTCTCTGGTTGCCTCATTAAAAACCTTGCAGAGTAACAAAAACAACCTCGGTCGAAGGGGAAAAAGAGCACAACACACCCTTCACGATTTGAGACGAACATGTAGACATCTCCCCCTGATGTCTGCACCTCCCCCTGATGACTACGATCATGGGAGTTTAGATTATTTCCGCAAGCCAATTCTTGCCACATGTTTCTCAAACGTGGTATTGGGCAATGACTTAGTAAACAAGTCTGCCTCACTGTCCTCATATCGAACCTAGTTCACTTTGATCTCGAGGAGTGACTGTTGTTGCTTATTATGCTTGGTGTTGTCGCTTTTGATGTAGTCTTGCCTCATTTGTTCAAAACAAGTAGCATTATCTTAAACGCTCGTAGGCTCAACTGTGGTAGACTTCAAACCACAATTGTTCGAACATGCGTAATAATGGATCCAATCCATATACATTCACGAACCACTTCGTGAAGAGCAATGATCTCTGCATTGTTCGAAGATATAGCGACTAGGGTCTAATATGTAGACCTCCAAGATGTCACGGTCTTTTCCCATGGTGAACACTTAACCGGATTGGGAATGACCATTGTGTGGGTTAGACAGATACCCAACATCTGCACAACACATGTCGTTTAGGAATGGGGATAGAGAACGCAGGCCAGTGTTGGCGGCGTACCTGGTGTGTGATGGGTCCGAATCCATCATCTCTTTGTAGGGATAGAACAAGCCCATATCATTCATACATCTCAAGTATCGAAAGATATCTTTTACACCAATCCAATGGCGTCGCGTTGGCGCAGAGCTATATCTTAGCTAACAAGTTCACAACATATGAGATGTCCGATCTTGTGCATTGAGATAAGTACAATAATGCGCCTATTGTACTAAGTAAGACACTTTTGCCTCTAGCACATCTTCGTCATCATCGTTTGACGAAGAGGATCCTTTTCAGGATCAAGACTACGGACGATCATGGGGGTGCTTGAAGGATTGACCTTGTCAAAATGCCTAAGCATCTATCGACACGATGCTCAAGTTCCAAACCGAGACATAATCGTGTTCTCCCAAAATCCTTCATCTCAAAACTCGGATTTCAAGTGTTCAGCGGTTTCCCTTAACTCTTTAAAGGCTTCTAATGAAGATCATGTCCAACATGAACCGCGATAGAATCCGAAACTTATTATAGAAACGCGTGGGCATATCTCTTCCCAATCAAGTAGTCACTTTAGTGAGCGTTTCAACCTCTTTGTAAACGCGCTCCATGGTCTAGAGCCACTTGACTTGGGTAAATGAAGTTCACCATGAACCTTCATGTATGTTCCGTATCTAGATCCCTATGGAGATACGTAATGACCATATTTGTAAGCTGCATGTTCAGTTATTCGGAAACTACCAAACTGACAGGGTAGTGGAGTGCAATGACATCCATTACGAGAGAATATGTCTCATCGTAGTCAATTTCAGGGCGTTTTGTGAGAAGTCTTGCGCCATAAGGCGAGATTACCATCTCTTTTTCTCATCACGCTTTCTAACGAAGACCCATTAGTCAACAGGTTTTATGTTAGGAGGTGTTGGCATCTCTAGCTCGAAAACCTTCCTCTTCATTAGAGAATCCATCTTAACCTGGATCGCATCTTTCCATTTAGGCCAAATTTCTCTACGTTGGCATTCATTCACCAACGGAGCGTGGTTCGATATCATCTAAATCAAAAAATCATGCGCAACAAAATACGCAACTACATCATCAATTCTGATGGAGTTTCTATCCCACGTCTCATGTACACTAGTGTAATTTTCATAGAGCTCTATATTCTCAGGAATAGGTTTTGACGTTGAGGCGTCCCCCAACGATAACCATAACCCGGAAGATTCTCATGAGACGGATTTTGAGTCTTGATGATCAAAGGATTGGAATGTGCCAAAGTATCCTTCGAACCCACGGGCCTCTCCACGCATCCTAGCTGGGGCCATGGCCTGTAACGCCAAAGTGCCACTTTCTTTGGCATTGGCGCCATGCCTACCTCCTTGTAGGGTGGCGCTACATCCTCTCGTAGGGACGTCCTTCCTTGCAGGCATGTTTGCAGCATATTTGTGTGATCTCGTCACTTTAATAGGGATCAAGATGAGACATAGTGGGGACAGACTACGACAATTCCTGTCGTTCCTGTTGAACATTCGTGTTCTTATCTCCCCCTAACGACGGGAAGACTGTCTCATCAAAGTGACATCCGCAAATCTAGCAGTAATGAGATCGCCTAGTAAGGGCAGTTAAGTGGTGGACGATTGTTGGAAGCTCAAATCCAACGTAGTTGCCCATTCGTCTGTAAGGACCCATCTTAGAGCGCTGTGGCGGCGCAATTGGTACATAAATGGCTCACTCAAATGTGCGTAAGTACAAAAGACGTGTACCCAGTCACTAGCTATAACGCAGAGGTACATTGAGTGGCGATAGGTCGTAGACGAATTAGCATAGCTGCATGCGATATTGCATCACCCCAAGCGGATGTAAGAAGATTGGTGCGCATTACCAATGTTCGGACTACCATCGTAGTCGTTTCCGCGAGACCAATTGGGTGTGTACATGAGAATGTGATGTCCAACATCAAACCCATTGCAATATCCATCGAAAGTCTTTCGATGTAAACTCACTAGCATAGTCAAATCCAATTGACTGAATATGATGATTTGGGGAGTGAGCCCATTGTCATATGATATGTGCTAGGAGTGTAGCGTAAGCAGCATTTATATGTGGACAATGGCACAACACGTGACCAGCGTGTTTGCGTGTCAACCAACATCATTAAATATTTAAGCGTCCGCAAGTTGGTTGAATCAATCCACAAAATCCCTACGGATTCTTTGTAAGAACAGAATGAGTATTGTCATATCCTTTGCATAGGACGGTCTCAGTCCTAATTTCCCTAAGGAATGGGCTTTGTAAAACGAGCGAGAGGCCTTAGAAGTAACCAATGAGGATTTTAGTTAGGCCTAAGCGTCTGTAGCGCTATTAGAAGCAAAATGTGTGACTACATCTCCCATCATGGCGTGGGAGCCATGGAAATAAGCATGTATGGCGTCATGGCCACAAGGAGGAACAACCATGGCGTTATGCCCATGGTTGGCACCTTTTATGGCGGCATCTTGCTTCATTTTGCTCAAAAGAAATGATGTCCATGTGAAGTCTTTTGTAGACGGATCATCATATCATGACTAGGATGATCTATCCTGTCGTGACAAAGCCAATATGTGTCTAAATCCAAGAGATCTTCTCTCATAAGTTTATTGGATTTAATAGCTCGAATAGTGACATAAAGCCCACTAGAGAGACACATAAACGTCTCTAAGATGCGTCTTTGTTCGCAATCATTAGAGGTAATGCAAAGGAACTCATTTCCGTTCTCTACATGCATTTTCGCATGGAATTCGTTGGCTATTCATAGGGTACTATTTGCCCTAAGAGCGTAGAGAGTTTCTGTGACAACCGTAATCAAGGTGCCATTTGGCAAGTGGAACTTGGGCTATTCCATGTCCTTAAATTAATACTGATGGTCTAGCCATCGTAGTCACAAAGTCATATGCTCAGAATCAAAATTGAGTCATAATGAAAAGAACTCGAAATTTTATTCATAAGCCAACGAAATACATCATTGTTTCTATGATCAAAGAAAATCTAATCCAATAAAAAGGAATATGGCAATCGCCTACATCTCTTGAAAATAAAAAGACTTAATCAAAATCGCCAATTTCTGGGTCTTGATCCTTGTAGTCTTCCACCCTTAGATATAGATCACCATCTTGATCTTCTTGTGCCATGTAATTTGCTTCCCTTGATTCACGATACGTCTTGTATGCGTTTGCAATATTCTGGGGTGCGGTACATGTTTTGGCCCAATGTTCAGTTGATCCACATCGAAAACAACCATCATTATGGTCAGGCTCCCTTGATCGAGGCGCCATTGGGGCGCGATTTGAACGACCTATCCTTTTGGTGGCGTTACCACCATGGTCGGAGGCTTCGCCTCTCTCTCTCTTCACATGTTGACCTCCATGGTTCCGTGTGCGCCTCTCTTGGCGATTTCCTTCCTCTTTAGGGCAAATATATGGACCAGAACGTCCAGAATAGTCCATATCCTTAGGGTTTCGCTCCTTGCGTCCTCCATTGGGGGCGCGACTATAGTTAGACTCCGGAATAGGCTTAGTTCCCACGGGTCTAGCATTATAGTTCTTCACAAGGATATTATCGTGCTTTTCAGCTACGTTCATGGCGCCAATGAGCTCATGAAACCTTGTGATATGTCCTGCATTTACATCAATCCGATAATTCTTTGAAATCATCAGTGCAGAGACGGGGAAGGTAGAGAGAGTATTCTCAATCAACATCGTATCAGTTATGGCTTGGCCACAATACTCCATCAGAGACTTGATACGAAGGGCTTCCGAGTTATAATCAAGCACAGACTTGAAATCACAAAAGCGGAGGCTATGCCATCGCACTTCTAAATCAGGAAGCAGGGAGTCACGAACGTTGCCAAATCGCTGCTCTAGTTCTACCCATAGCTTTCTTGGGTCTTCCTCATTGAGGTATTCATTTTGGAGCGCGTCATTCATGTGCCTTGTCATGAGAATTATGGCCTTAGCTTGTTTTGCTTCAAAAGCAGTAGCTTGCTCGATTGAGAGCATGTTCTGACCAAGCTCTTGGATGGTTTCCAGAATTCCATCAGCCTTAAGATGTTGGCGCACATCTCGGACCCACCTATGGTATCCTGCGCCAGTTGTCTCGAGTGGGACAAAGCTCAACTTGTTCATGTAACTCATCATGAAAAACAACACAAGATTAGGGTTAGTTTCGGAGCGAAAAAGGCTACCACAAAAAACTATTAAATTTCTGAGCGTAGTCGTTTCCAAGAAATTAGAAATTTTCTGAGCGTAGTCGCTTCCAAGAAAATCCGATTCCAAGAGGGGTTTTGGATTAGATCGAAATAATGATGTATGTGGTTGATCGTTTTCTTCTCAACAAACTCTAAGTTTGGAGGACTCTACAAGCTCCAAGCTTGGAGTGAGCGCGAACCCCCACAGTTCGGCTTTTGGTCTCCCCTATGTAGAGAAATGGGGGTAGAAGAAGGGATTTTGGAAGTCCCCGAAAAAAGAAGAAGAAATTGAAAAACTTCACAAAAACGGGAACTTTTAGAAAAAAATTACCTTAAAAGATGGGCGGAAAAAACCGTCGCCGAAAGTTACTGTAGCTGCCGGAGTAATGTAGTTGACCGGAAAATGGCCGGAAAAGTGACCGGAAAGTCCCCGGAAGTTGGCCGGAAAAGTCGCCGGCGGTGGTTGATCGGAGGGTTGACCGGCGTTGACTGTGGTTGACCGGCCTGCTGACGTGGCTGCTGACTGGATGCCTGCGTGGCTTGCTGACGTGGCAGGTTTCTTGGTGGCTTGGCGGCTTGGCGGCTATGAGGCTTGGCTTGCACGTGGGCTTCGCTGGGCCTGCTGGCGGGCTTGGGTTGTGAGGTTTTGGGCCAGACGCAGGGCTGGGCTTATCTGCTGCCTTCCTTGTTTTTTTTTTCTTTTTTCGCTAGTTCGGTAGCAGTCTTTTCCGGTGGCCGGTTCGGACGGTTCTAGGCCGGTTCCGGTGGAGATTTTTCGGCTCCGGTGATCTGGGATTTGGTTGCAGGTTCCGGTGAAGTTTGGTAGCAGTAGGCAGGGAGGAAAGCTTCGAACCGGGCAGGGAGGATAAAGATATTTCCGGTGGCCGGTTCGGATATTTTCCGGCCGGTTCTAGGGGCGGGGCCGCCGGTTCTGGACTCCTGGAGTTGAGATCTTCAAGGTGGGCGGCGGTGGTTTCTGGGATTTGAAGGCTACGAATTTAGGATTTCAAGGTTAGGGCTCGTGCTGATAACGTGTTGTAGAGAAACTGAATTTGAGAGGAATTTTCTGTGTGTTCTCATTGATAATAGGGGCCTATTTATATAGAGGATTACAATGCATAGAATCTCAATCATACAAGGAAAGTAATTCTACATTGATTAGGATTCTAGATCCTTCTAATTAAATCCTATTACCACTAGGTCAAGTAACCTAGAGTTTGGGCTAAACACAAATTAGGTTTTCCTTCAACATAAATAAAAAACTAGTTTTTCACCAATTTTGTAAATCATCTGTGACACTTTCTCATAGTTTTACATTTTTTTTTTTTACATTTGAGACTGTAGCTAACAATAACAAGTAACTCTTCTAAAAAAATTAAAATAAAATAAAATAACAAGTAACGACAAAGTCTCTTTGTTAGAGGGAGGATTTGTGTTGTTAGTCTTTCGGTGTTTTTTCTTTGTTGTAAACCCTGGTTGGGTGCTGTAATTGCAGTTTTATGAATGAAGTTAATTCTGATAAAAAAAAAAAAAAAAAAAAAGTAACGACAAAGTGAGAACAGTGAAAGAAAGAGGGTATCACATACATCATAAAACCCATCAGTGAAAGAAAAAGAACAGTGAGAAATAAAAAGAAAGAGAAGTGGCTATGTATGGAGGCTCAGGCCTTGAGGAGAGAAAACAGACGAACCAAAGAACGGGAAAAGAGAGAAAATGTGACTGTTGAGACAAGAAAGTGGTCTTCAAACCTTCCCATTCCCCCACTGAAAGAATGGATAACAGTATGAGCTAAAACTTGTTTCTTATCGTATATTTTAGTGTGTAGGCTTATATGGTGTTAAAGCAGCCATCTTTCTTCTTTTCATGAGTGAGATATGCTTAAAGTATGGTTCTTTTTGTTTTCATGAGGTCGATTTGGTTAAAGTTTGCTTCTTTTTGTTTCCATGAGTTCCATTTGCTTAAAGTTTGCTACTCTTTTGTTTCCATGAGTTCCATTTGCTTAAAGATCGATTTTTTTCTTTTTTTCCTTACCGAGCATCTCCAACAGTCGAATTTATTTTTTAGTTAAATTTAGCTAAACTTGTGAAATATAGCTATTGATTTAACAATATTGCTCCATCAATGATAGCTATTTGTAAGTTATATATTATGTTTCATCGAATCGTAAACTGATATGTGGACAAAAGAAGAGAGAGAAATATAACTTTTGCTTTAGCTATGCAGGATTCTCTAGCTAAATATAGCTAGCCAATTTAGCTAAAGTTAAATATAGCTAAGCTATAGCTAGTCTGTTGGAGTTGAATTTTACTTCAAAAATAGTTAAATATAGCTAAAAATTAAATTTAGCTACTCTGTTGGTGATGCTCTTAGAAAGCTATTTGAACTGTTTTCATCAGTAATGCTGTATTTTCCGACTTTCTTGGCTATTTCTACGGTCAAAGACTTGTTTTCTCATATTAAATTGGAAAGGCTCTGACTGCCGGTTTTTGTTGCCGGATTTTTGGTCGGAATAACACCGGAAAGGTTTTTTCTTTTTTGATCAAAGGGTCCGAATCGTTTTGGGTCGGGTTTGGTTTTTGATTAAAGAAATACTAAATTGCCATGTTGGGCCTGAGCCTTACCATTGGGTCTTGAGTTCTTGGGCCTCCTTTGTTCTGCTCGTATCTTGGTTTTCAAGTCATCATTTTCTGTTCGTATGCCCTACAAACAGCAACCCTGCTCAGGTAAAGTGCCAACTTTATGTGGATTTTGAAGCAGAAGATGAGGATCGTCGCTCAACCCTATACGATTACTTGCTCCCATGTGAAATTACAGACGAGATTCTCGCAATCCTGTTACAGGTTGGAAATTGATGTGATTTCTTTGAAAATCTGCATTTATTTAATAGACAATACTTATCTAGATTGCTGTGTTGAATATTGAAGGAGGATCGTGCTTATGAGGAAATGGAGACACAGATGAAGTACACTGACTACGCTAAGACGATGAGGAAAAAAATTCTTCAAACACTAGAAGAGAAACCAGTGGATAGGACACCATTCGGTTGGTTCCAGAAGTCAAAAGAACTGGGATTATGTGTGAGCGTCAATTGTCTATCACTTGCAATCGAATCAACAGTAAGTTAACTTATATTTTAGCTTCACCATGCTCCATAATAGTCCTTATCATGTAACGCAAGCCTCTCATCAGTAGTAGTTGAAGTGATGCAATTGTCCAGGCAAAAGAGAACCTGTCACCAGAGCCTAGCCTCCATGTCAAACCGTTAGGGAGAAGATGTGCATCATACTAGATACCTCCACCAGTAGGTGAACATTAGGCGTTGGGCGTGGCCTTTACTTGCATTTTCTCTTTATTCTCACTTGCCTTCAACATATTTTTTATTCAATGGCTCCAGCAAAAGCTGTTTGAATTAACGGAAGGGATAGAATCCCAATTTGATAACATGCATGGTGCATTGGTTTTTGCAAAGTTAGGGGAGTAAGTAGAGTGGCCAAAAGCTATGAGCCCGGTATTTTGGCTAATATGACTTTTGTTATGCTTTTGTTTGTGGTTGCCTTCTGTTTTATTGTAAAATCTGAATGCCCCTCCTCTTTAATGATTTAGGAGACCAAATCTCATGAGTTAGCTGTTGCATACTGCTTCCATGCGTTTTGCACCCAAGAAGACGATCCAAAATCTAAGGTAAGATGTATGTGTGATTTGTGTGATACCCGTACTACCTTCGATTGTTAGCGTGTAAATGATTCTGTACTTCACAGGTTGTTTTCCAAACTACTTTATTCATATTGTAACTATGGTTAGTTACGTAATAGCGAAACCTTCGAGCTTTGACTTAATAGAATAACCCTTCGAACACTGCAGTATTACTGTATCAGTGAAATGGCATTTCTGTTTTCCAAGAGGATGATTAAATACACACACACACACATTTTTGCTCAAACTTTTGCTTCTGGGTACATTTATGTTTGCTTCTCTAGAGTGTCTTTTGTGGATGGGAAATAAAGTTTTGCTTTGGTTTGATACCAGACTGAGACAAGAACTCAAGTGCTGTAGAGATGTTTGTAGCATCATGATGGCTACAATAGTTAAACTGTTTGTTTGTTTTCGTATTGAGTCTTAATAATAATTGGCAGAGTTTGAACACGAGCTAGTAGATGTAATTTTTTGGCATTGGGATTAGAATTGGTACAGGGAAGCAACTCTATGATATGACAGTTATGACTTATGACTTCTGAGTTACTGTAGATTTAGCAATATCAGCATTTTAAAAGACGAGTATTTACATATGCTTTATAATATATCGTCTTTACAAGGACATCATAGGACTTTGACCAAATAAAGTAGTTTTTTCATTCATTAATATGGTTATTTGTAAATATTGGCTTTGTTGTTCGTAATATCAGATTGAATGGAGTCCATTTTAATTAAGAAAAGTTTATCTCAAGAAATTTGGAAGGATGTCGACCAAAACCTCCAAACTTATATATATATATATATTCTCTGTGTGTGTAGATGACTGTTAGAAAGGACTATCTGCATAGTGATTTCTTAAACAAGAAAATATTAAACACCATTATGAAAGGTGATGATTTCAACTATTAAGTTTACCAAATTTTGAGGAAGAAATTTAATAGGAATTGTAGATTCATTCTGATACCTGTAACATTTAGCAAATTATGGTAACACAGTAATAACTGTATAAGAATGATGAGCAATGACTAGCTATCTAAAGAAGGCGTAGAAGCATAGGTGGCAATTGAAGAGTACAGCTGGGACATGGTGCACTCCATAATTGACATGGTTTTTATATATTCCTACTCTACCCTCCCCTCTTCTCTCTACACCTTATCCAATCTTATTGGTATTTCTTCATAAAAGTGTAGATATATCTTATAGTTTGCAAGATTTGGGTTTTGGTAATCAGTAAAGCTGGTCATCATGAGACAAAGATGGTCAAATTGTAAGACGGGATGTTGAAATAGATGATTGACTCTGTACACTACAAGAAGCCTTTGAGCCGGTCGCACCTTCTAGACTCTTCATTTATCTGGCCTTTAATTTGTGCAGTTGTAGTATAAAACTGGTTCATATATATTATGCTATGTGTAAAGTTCCTTGTATGTTTCAGGTGAGTATGTTTTTGGTCCAGGAGTTTAACTTGCTTTGTGTCTATTGTGCCTCTTTGTCTGTTGCTTCCCTTTATCAACATAAATAAATAGAGTTCTATCTACATCTAATCCTAACAACAAATGAACACCTAATTGACAACCTTCTGAAAGATATGCATGAAGAGTAATATGCTTCCGATCAGTATAACATAATCTACCTTTGTTTCGTTCTTTAAACTTGCTTAACTGTATCTGCACATCACTTAGGAAATTAGAAGTTGCTCCAAAGCAATAAGCCATGATGTCATCAGCTGACTGCAAAATGGTTGGATATTTACTATATACTAAACCTCCTACACTGTTCATTTAACAGTGATTTTGCTCCAAGTGGTTGGACCATTTTGCCCTCGCTTCAGATTCTTTTTTCCGGCTCTACCTCGGTTCTGGATATATCTTCCTCGCACTGTTTTGCTCTTTCTTCTACAATCTTCTGACCATCTTTACCAATTGTTGAGAGAGAGAGAGAGAGAGAGAGAGAGATCGGTTGTCTGTGTTTGCTTCGCACGAGGAGGTAGTGAGGTAGATCGGAGGGAAAGTTTGAATCCTCAATCCTGGTTGAGAGAGAGAGAGAGTTAGAGAGATCGGTTGTGTTTGTTTGCTTCGGACGAGGAGGTAGAGAGATAGATCGGAGGAAAAGTCTGAATCTTCAATCCGGTAATTGTCTCGCCTAATTCTCAGGGCTGGTTGCACGTGGATGTGAATATTGTGGGTTTTGTTTAAATTTACTATATACTAAACCTCCTACACTGTTCATTTAACAGTGATTTTGCTCCAAGTGGTTGGACCATTTTGCCCTCGCTTCAGATTCTTTTTTCCGGCTCTACCTCGGTTCTGGATATATCTTCCTCGCACTGTTTTGCTCTTTCTTCTACAATCTTCTGACCATCTTTACCAATTGTTGAGAGAGAGAGAGAGAGAGAGAGATCGGTTGTCTGTGTTTGCTTCGCACGAGGAGGTAGTGAGGTAGATCGGAGGGAAAGTTTGAATCCTCAATCCTGGTTGAGAGAGAGAGAGAGAGTTAGAGAGATCGGTTGTGTTTGTTTGCTTCGGACGAGGAGGTAGAGAGATAGATCGGAGGAAAAGTCTGAATCTTCAATCCGGTAATTGTCTCGCCTAATTCTCAGGGCTGGTTGCACGTGGATGTGAATATTGTGGGTTTTGTTTAAAGTTGTGGTCTTTCGATGGAAACTTGGGGCCTCCGATTTGTGAATTTTTCATTGTTTTGTTTTTTGGTGAAATTGGGTTTTCGGTTTGTTTGTTTGATTTGGTTTTTTTGCTCTATTGTTCCTGGTTTCTGTGATAATAGTGTTTGTTTGTTTATTATCGTTTGTTTCATTGATATGATACCCAAACCAAAAAAAAAAGGGAAAGAAGAAGAAATTAAGAACCGAAATCTAATAGTTTGATTGATGATTCATTGATCAACTAACTTCAATAAATTTGTATGTTTGTGTATATATTTGCCTCCAAATCATGCAGCAAGAAATTTTGTGTGGGAGCACAAAACAAAGTTTGAGGGAGGGAAAGGTCGTTGGGATTGAGAGAACAGAAGGAGAGGTTTGTGTGTGTTTCGTTTCGATATAAGTAGTGGGTTGTTGTTTGTCTGGATTTTGAAAGGTTTAACATCGACGGAAGCTATTGTATAAGGTATTTTGTAATGGATTGTTGGATTTTTTTGTTTTCGTTCGAGTTTATGTTGTGGTTGGCTTAGAATTGATATGGGCTTTGATGTTTTAGGGGTATTGTTTGTTCTTGAGTTTGGGATTTCGGTTATTGATTAGAAGAGGAAGAGGTTCACGGTGAGGTTTTGTTTTTGGGTGATTTCAAAGTTTTGGATTTCAGTTAATACATGGGTTTCGATCTCTTGATTCTTTTTTTTGTTGTGGAATATTGATAGTTATTTTATTTTGATTATGTCATGGTAAAAAATAATCACTATATGTATCACTAAAGTTTGCTTTTGTTATTTGATTTCTATTAATTTTATTCAATTAGTCATATTCGATGTGTGTGTGATTGATTTCTTATTATAGTTTGCATAGTTGTGGCTTTTGGGTTTTCAGGGGAGAAAGGAAGAAAAACAGAAGAAGAAGAAGAAGGGGGGGACGGGAAGGACAGAAGAGGCAGAGAAATCCAAAAGAGGAGAAGAGCTGCTCTACTTCACTGATTCAAGGTACATATTAATACACCAAAATAATTTTTATGCTTATTGGTTATGTATCATAAAGATTAATTTCGGGTCGATTCCAAGTTTTCACTTCATTGTGTAAATTTGAACTTGAATTTCGTCAATCACTGGGCATCTCATGAATCATTGTCCACCCACTATACACATATGAACTGAGGAAAGTCCTGCATGGTTACAGTTTGATATAAGGAATTCTGCAATAATTGAGACTCAATATTTGAGTTAATACTGTTTCGTATTAGTCTCAAATTCTACCTCTTATTTAATTGTATCTTCTATTTTATTTGTCTCTTACTCTTATTTGATTGTCTATATATATATATATATATATACACACACACACACTATTTCCAGTGTTTAAGTTTAGGACTGGGTAAGAGGTGGACTTCTTAAAATTTCATATACCTAAAGTGATTTTGTTTGATTTTAGCCATATTACTGTCCTTCTGAAAACGATTGAAGTCAGATTCCTTATCTCTGATATATGTGCCAAACAAATGGCCAGATGGCGCAACAGAGACAAGAATCTTAAATGGAATAGCAAGGACCTTCACCTTATCGCCTAACGAAAACAAACCTTGCTGTTTGCATCAGGAGCAAATTTGTCTGCAATTATGACCTTCACCTTAAATGGAATAGCAAGGACCTTCACCTTAAACGATGAGATGATTCTTATATATTAGCTTCACCTTCACTCTAACGTGCAGCAAAGTTATACAAATTTAACTTACTATTAAAATATGAACTGACATGCATATTTTATTAAAGTTATTAAATTATGAACTGACATGCATATTTTATTAAAGTTATACAAATTTGTTAAAATAAACTTCCCTATGCCAACAAATTCATATGATTCTTAAACTGTACTCCTGATGCTGTACAAATTTATTAAAGTTAGTTGATCAATGAATCATCAAACTATTAGATTTTGGTTCTGCTATTTACATCTTTGTTTGGTTCTTTCTTTATTCTTCTTTCCTTTATTTTTTTATTTTTTATTTTTGGGTTTCTTTTCTGTTTTGCCTCTAAACATTTCATTACTTTGCATTCATAGATAACAGTCTATTGTTGAATACCCAATAGTTTGTTAGTTGTGCTATTTACATTTTTCTTTCATAATAGTCATCGTTTGATAGGTAATCTCTGCACATAGATGTTTCTTTTCATAAAATGAATGTAACATAATAACTGCTTACTTTTTTTTGTTCATATCACTGCACTGTTTTCACTCATCGCTGTTTGTTCTTCAATTTAGTTTACATTGGTCACTTTTATATGGATTTATTGATCTGTCATAATTGAGGCATTAACTCAATGTTTTCCTATTGTAGGAACTTTATTTCTTCCGTGACTTGGCATATGAGTAATTGACTGCAATACTTTGAAGGTAACAATCTGATATTTTCCAGTCAGTTCTCTGTTTATCTTATGAATCCACCATTTCAATCTGATACTTTCAAGCACAACAAACACTCAGCCACATTTTTTTTAATCTTTTTTCCTTTATCATTGTTGTGTTTTTTTTTTTAAATTTTAAATACATACAATTTGATCTCATTTAATAAGCCAACTTTTAAGTTTTCAATGGTTCAAGTATCCAAAATGATTTGCTACAACTTTCTTTCTATTTTGTTTGTTTCCTTCTGTTTCCAGCTTCAATTTTAGATCTGTTGTTACTACCCCGGCCTTTCATTTCTACTTTTAAAGTACTATTTAAGTAAATTATCTTGAACTACTGGAAGATCATTTCGCCATTCTCTTTGTTATAGGATCTTTTGTTTCATTGCTTTGTCTTATTTATGTTTTATGATTTCTTGATATCTAAGCTACAAAGTTATTAAAACCAAAGTTCACATGTTACTGCATAAGTCAATTCAATTGGTGACCGGAACCTAGTTAGTATAGTTTGATATTGCCTATCTGAGGTTTTACTCATATCAATTTATGAAGCTAAAGTTCTATTTTTCTCCTTCAATAGGGATTTGATTGTGAAATAGCGTGCTGGGATGGTACTGTACTTCATCCTGTTGTCTTCCCAACGACTTTCTATCAGTTCTTCATTAATTTTTCTTTTTATGAGTGATTTAATTTACCACGGTCATGGTGACTTATAACTTCTGAACAGCTTCGGTTTGACCGCAAGTTACTTGATCATGAGGATTTATTTGGGTTTTGGAGTTGATGTTTATTTTTGTGTTATTGTGTTGTGGAACGGAATACTACCGTACTAGTGAAATAGTACTATATTGTTGTGCAGTGTGAAGTTGTATCTCTTTTCTGTACGAAAATATTTAGGGAGGCTGGAGTTAATTGGGAGATCCCAGAAGGTAGTCATGCTCTCTTCTGTCATCATCATTTTTTATTTTTTGGCTTCGGGAAGTGGAAGAAGTCTAAGGCATGTAGTTTTCTCTGTCATTTGTGTGCTCTGGATCGAAAGACTAGAAGGATCTTTGAAGAATACTTCCGTTTAAGGGTGGAGGAATTTAGGTATAGAGTAAATATACTGGGCACCTCTTCAGGCTTCTGTTTCGACGTTTTCCCAAAGCCTACTTTTTTTCCATCTGTTAGATTGGAAGGCTGCTGTAACCTTGGTTCCTAGGTTCTTTGCTCTTGTTGGGGGAGTTGTGTGTCTCGGTCTTGTTGCTATTGTTGTTTGTTTCGGTCTTTGGTTTCGACGTTTTTCCATATGTTAGATTGGAAGAGTGCTGGACCTTGGTGCCTAGGTTCTTTGTTCTTGTTGGGAAGTTGTGTGTCTCTGGTCTTGTTGCTATTGTTGTTTGTTTTGGTCTTTGGTTTGTAGCTCTGTTTTGGTCTTTATCCAATATTGCCATATATAAGATGATGATGTGAGAGAGAGAGAGAGCGAGAGACCAGTTGCAAACTTGCTGCTTAAGGACACGTACTTTGTATAACCAAATGTAAATTTGAACACCTTTTACAAGAGTTCTAATGCAGGGTTCCATACATGTGGTAGAACATTTGGTATACACCAGGTACTCCCCTGCTTGACTGCTTCTTTCAAGCACCTATTAACACATCATTCCGTGTAAGCATAAACCTTCGTATTTATAAGACTCATAAGAAGATAGAGCTGGGCCAGTGCTACATCATCTTGAGGTTGCACAGTTATTCCCAAACACAAAATTGACACCGTCATTATTACCAAAACCCTGTTGGACTCTTTGATCCCATATTTCCCAGTACTTCTTTGAAACTAAATGCAGCTGCCATTTAAAGTTTCACAAACTAGTTTATCATAGGGTCTATATAAATGTTCCTTAGATATGATTCATGCATGAATTTCTTATTTAGTTACTTCCACTTACCGTTTTATACATTTGGTTAAATTTATCTCTTCTGGTAATTGGGGTAAGATATGTTTTAATACATTAGGGAACTTTGAGATTGTTTGTCTGTTTGGAAGCATTTTATACCTCCTTGCAAACAGGTCATGTCCCTTTATTAGTTAATTAATGGGCAATGATATAGGGCCTCAATGAGGCCTAAGATTTATGGCCTCAAATCTTAGGTGTCATGCCATGTAAGTAAATAAAAATTATTTTCAATTCCATATAATATATCTTGCCACATCATACTATTTCAACACCAACTTTACCCTTTTACATTTCCTTTTAGATGTTAGGAGGTGAATCAATTACATTAATGAATTTAATTAGGTGAAAAAAAAATATCAACTATTAATTATATATTAATTTAAGGGATATGTCTACAGATTCTTTGATCAATATTTTTCTTCATTTAATTAAATTTTTTCCTTTAATTTTTCTTCCCAAATGGCATTAATATATTGAATTATGTGTCAAGAAATAGACGTTAAATTTTCTTTCCAAATATTGATTAATTTCATCCACAAAAATATAGCATTAGTAAATTGAATATGGGAAATACTTATGTCTAAATTAAGAGGTAAGAAAAAATTACACATTAACAACCATTAATTAACATCTATAATCTAAATATAAGGGAAAAACAAACAAAAAATAATAAATTCAGATCTAACTTTTAAACCCTAGCTACATAAAGAGAAAACAATGAACAAATGAATAAATACAATGATATGAATATGTATTTTTCACATTATATTTTCAAAATTTGCAGGAACCCAACAAAGGTTGAATTCATATACATGTGTTATACAAATCTATTAATCGAATGTACGTGCAAATCTATTGACTAAATTTCATGAAATTTTTTCTACTCTTGATTGAAGGAAAAAAAAATTGTTATTTAAATCTAAGAATGAGTGTAATGAAAAAGAAATGAAAGAAAGCCTTTTTTTTTTTAGAAGAAAGCCAAAATAATTTTTGAGGTAGAAAACCAAATAATTTAGAGTCATTAGACTTTGGAATGATAAGATTGTCTTTTTCTCAAGAATTACGTGGCATGATTTGACAAATATGTGATTTGTGTAGATGACATGGCATGACACCTAAGATTGAGGCCACAAATCTTAGGCCTCATTGAGGCCACAAATCATTTTCCTTCTCTAATTAATTCCAAAAGCTTTAATTATCTACTAATTTTCAGCAAATGTATATTACACTTGAAAAGTTGTATCTATATTGACTAATCTTTGTTAACACTCCAGAGGCTTTATCATATGCAAGGAAAGCTTTTGCCATACGTTTGAATCTACTTACGGAAACCTTTGTTGATAAAAAAAGTTTCCAATTCTTCAGAACTCGCGCAAATATTATGTCTTATGATGAACTGGAATTTGATTTGAAAAGTTTCTGTCCTAGTCCATGGAAGATACTTGCATGTTATTTTGAAAGCAAAATCTTCAGATGGGGTAATCCAAGACCTTAATGGAGATAGAATAAAAGCCCTACAATTTCTTACCAGAGGAAAGACCATTTGTGGGGAAAGGTTTCCAGTAATTGGACTTGCATTTTCTTCTGCCTTAGGTATGGAAATAACTTCTCTTTGTTTTCTTCTTGTTTGAATATTTCACACAAAATATCTTCATTCTCTTTGATTTTTAAAAGATGTGATAATGATAATTGGCTAACTCATTGAATATCTTTAGGGAAAGTGCATTGTAAAGAGCAAAATCTCAAGTCAGCTAAAAGTGAATTCCGAGACACTGTCGCCTTATTCAAGTGTATGGAAGACTTTCCCTGCGAAAAGTGTAAACTAAGGTTAGCGGGTACTATTTTTCAGAACTCACTACTGTTATTCTATAATAGAAAAACTGCATCACCAGTGAAGGTATGTGATTTGTGATGTTGTAGAGGAGTATAAAGCAGCCCACAGTAAACTAAATGATTCGGAATGGAGAAACAGTATTAGCTGCAATGATTATAATTCTCATTTGGAGGTTAATATGAATAGCATCTGCAAGACTAGCGGTTGTTGGCAATGTTTGCTTCGAGGAGTTGTCAAATCTACCTCAGTGATCGATTTTGTTCATCTAAAATGGGAATCGGTGCGGAGACACCTATCTCTCCAGCTATTTTCAGGATTAGCTATGGTGTAGTGTAATCATTTAATTTATATGTCTGCATCCACAAGTTTTTTATTTATTTATTTTTTCAATGATTCAATTTACTATTTTAGCCTCAAGGAATCACATTTTAGAACAAAACTGATTTCATATTGGCCGGTTTTAGAATTACCAAATAGGGCTTTGTTAGAAATACATTTTGATGCACAAAACATGTTCTCGTAATATTTTCAAAAAAAAAAAAAACATGTTCTCGTAATAACAGTATTGACTATAAGATAACTCTTATTTTTTCTTTCCCAAGTGAGCGCTAAACCATGCATGCTATCTAAGCATATGCTTGACCTTATTTTTTATTCTTTTTACTAATTTCAGGAAAGTTTTTAGAGAACAACACAGAGCTTACAGATGGTATTTCAGAAGACATGTCATTGCTAAATTGTATTTTGCAGAGCATGTCCCTCTTGGTTAGTGGGAATGCATTTTCTCCTGCTATCTCTCCCGATCTTTTCCTTGACACAATGGGACAAGATATTACGGGATTTGATCTTTCTGTTGAGCTTGCAGAACTACTCTACAACATATTTTGGTGGTGTTTGCAAGCTCGTTCGGACAGAACTAGGTAATATAGTATGTACTTATGTATGTTTATACAAGCTTCATTACTTTGTTTTCACTTTGTCATCATTTTTGTCATGTTTATTTAGGTATGTTCAGTGATATTTGGTAACATTATGGTCACATATCTAGGATCACTTTATAGAATTCTAGTAGCGCATAGATTGCTGCTTACTACTTGTGTTTTTGTTTTTCTGCGTTCTTCCATTGAATCAGACGGACTATCTTTTCTGATTTGGCTGATAATGATCTTGCCAAGAATCTGCGTGCCTAGACTGTTATCTTGGTTGGTCCTGGCATTTGTGACAAGCAGAGAAGTTCCAGTACTTTTTCAGAAGGTGAAACATTTCTCTCAATCTCTTTTATTCTATTTTTATTTCAACCCTTGAAATCCTTTTCAGCTCTGGATTTGTTGTGTTGATAATATAAATTAAGAGAAATTAATGGTGGAATTGGATTTGATATTTCATCTTGTGGAAAAGTAAATAGATTTAAGATAAGGAACTAATACATCAAGGAACTGAGTTTTAAAATTTAAGAGATCTGTTTTTGGATTGTTTTTGCTGTTGAAATATGAGCAGACTTTTTTTTTTTTCCCGTCTTCTTCTTCTTCTTTTTATATATAAGTAACTTGTCAACTGTCTTGGTTGAAACACGTAAAAGGGATACATTGGTAATAAGTAATTGAATCATGTAATCTATAACTTTTCATAAGGATTTCTGTGCATGTATATAATCCACACTTCGAATCTTACAACAAAAGTGGATATTATATTGGTTTTTCGGTTGGAAGAAAAGTTCAATAAAATTCAAACCTATGGTTTTAAGTGAATGTCACTTTTTTAGTAATATTTTCTAGGTAAAAGCACACTGAGTTCTGAATAGGCTGTTTTAAGAGGTAGGGATGTGAGTGTAGTTCATTCTGTGTGTTCAAAAGAAACTATCTATCAAAATTGGCTTCATCATTCATGGGGATTTGAGGCCGTTCCATGATACTGAAATGATCTTCCACTTGTTTTGATCTTTTATTTTTCAGTTTTATTGTCATGCCTTGGCTTTGTGGATTGTGAATGACTTTGATGTTCAACAGGTTGCCAAACTGCTTGCTATGATTTGTTCATTGAACTATGCTACTCTTGACCATGACAAGCATTCTCCTTTTCTGTCTTGCCGAGATCTCGGGTATTTCACTCCAGAATGGGCATCATATTTCCATCAAGCTTCCTTGGTATGTCTTTGCACTCCAATTATGTATATGTAGCTTATTTTTATGAGTATCTTTAGCACAAATATTAAAGCAAATTATATACTTTTGAAATCTTTGATCTGTCATGAAGCAAGGATGAGTATTTTCTTAAATCTGTATCTTCAGGATTCAAATATGTATCCCTAGTTCAACAAAACGCAATCTTGCACCACAAAAGGTTGCTGATCTTGGATCATTTGTAAAAAGTTTTTTTGAACGCCTCCCTTCGACACCAGTAATTTGTTTAAGTGTGATTGGTGGCTCGTATAGTAATCTTTTGCAACAATTGGTGTCTACTGATTCTTCTCTTCAAGCATGGATTTTAATAACACGCCTGATCGGAGTAATATTTTCTATGTTTTTAGTATCATTTTAACTACAATTTGCTTAGTTATTCTCTTAACAATATCATTTCTAACTTAGTTTTGTGTTTTTAAGGTACATTTGAACTCCAAACGTAAGAAATGAGCTAAGAAGAGCTAGAAATGATGGAAATGAAGGCAAGGAGGAAATGAAGCGCATAAATGACAAATAAATGGAGAAATGAAGTTTTCCTAATCCTACCAGGAAAAGGAATCCCAATTGAAGTAGGAATCCTAATGCAACTAGGAGTGAGCTCGGGAAAATATGCGAGGAAATGAAGAAATGACAGAGTCCCAGTTGGACTAGGAAACCTGATGACACTAGGAGTCTTGTTGCTGCTAGGAGTCCTAGTGCTGCTAGGAGATGCTGTGTCTTGAAGATGACTCAAGATAGTTCAAGATTGTTCTAGAATAATGAAGGAATTTCGGCAATATGAAGATTAATTTCGAATTGGCCCATTTTGGGAAAGTTTGGCCCGAAGTTTGAAGCATGTGACTTGCACATGATGCTCTAGATCCTTCTTGACGTTTTTAAGGTATTCTATTTTCTTGAGATTTTATGAGAGAAAATAGATGAATAAGTATTGATTTATGACTCTACATACAAGGGAAGATTTCGGCCCGAAAATAAGTCTAGATACATGGAAGATTTAGGCCAAAGAAAGGTTACTTGCTCTCTAATTCATATGCTATTTTTCTATTGGTCGAAGTGATGCTTCAAGGGAACCCTAGCCCTTGTCGTTCACTATATAAAGGGAGTTTGTGAAGACATTCTACACACCACAAAATTCAGAATCAAAAGCCATAAACACTCCCCTTTCTCTTCCAAGTTTCGGCAACTTCAAGAAATCCAAAGTTCAAGGCCGTGAAGCATCCATTCATCCATTCAACTATCCTTGCTGTAGCTCTCATCCATTCCATCACCTTTTGAAGCTTCTTGCGTCCTTGAAGATCAAAAAGTGTAACCATGGAACCTTATTTTCTGTTTTCGGTTTTGAACTATGTAAAACTATTTCGGGTTTTCATTAAATTGCGTTTTGGTTTTATGTTCTTGGATTATGACTTGCGATTTCTATGGTGGATGAAAGATTGAATTTAGTTATGTGATTTCCAAATACTATGAAGCATGAATTCGGTTTTAGGTTTTTAAATTGAAAATTGCGATTTCTATTTATGTCTTGCATGATTGTTAATTTCGAACTTCAATTTCATATTTTGTGTGTTAATTGATCTTTGGATGCATACTTAGATTGATGAACATGTAATTGAATCCATATTAAGGTGTTAGCGTTCTAAGCTTTAATAATTTCGGTGGAAAACCTAAAAGTACTTAGGTAAATTAACAATGAGTTTTGTATGCTTGATTAGCGTTCTAACTTGTGTTGTTGACTTGAATTGATCAAACTTTCATGATTCTTAATGCGTTATGAGTGTTTTTGTTAGTGATTAGCTACCACTAGTGATTGCATGATTAATAGGATTAACTATGGTGAGTTCATCTAGTTAATTTAATTAAGGGAAATAAAAAGAATTTTGTATGCGTTCATCTTTGTTCTTGATCAATTCTATGCTTAAACATATTTTGATTCGTGATTTGATGTTTGAAACCTTGTCAACGTGTTAATAGTAGTTGATTACATATTATTTTCGTTCCATTCATATAATTTCTATTTGATTCTTGGTTTGATGTGTCACATATATATAAATACTTAGTTGTTAGATAAAATAAAATCTTAAATCCCCTTGTTATTTTTCGTGAATAATGTATATAAATATTCTTTTATTTGTTTTACTAACGTTTTATTTTTCAGGAATTAATTAGGCCCTAATCCCCGGTTGAGAACGATCCCTACTTATTCTTACTACATTGATAGGGTTTTAAATTGATACACTCATTGGTGTACGTCAACGCCTTAGGTCGAATCGGAAACCTATTAATTTGCTTCTGCCAATTCCGGAAATGATTGAAGGTAATTAAATTTATTTTGAACGTATAATTCAATATCTGTGGACACTGTTACACAATATGCAACTTTTAATAGGAGGAAAACTCGACTGGGACAAGAATCATGAGAATGTTGAAAGTTGGCTCTGTCCATGGGGTTCCGAAGGTTCTACTGAAATTGAGGATATAATACCTGAATATAGGATCATAATGGAGGGGGTTCACTTGTTAGAATAGCATGCTGACGTTCTGCCGCTTGATCATCGGCTAAAGACATTTATCAGTTAGGTTGTTCGAATCATATTGCATATATCATGAAAGCATAAATATAAAGACCTGAGTTGGATATTGTTTGCTTTAATATAAGGATCTGGATATTAAAATAAAAGAGAATAATGTCTGCTTTAGTCTGTTGAACATAATACATAACTAATTTCCATAAAATTTTCATGCACTAGGCGATTAGAAGATTTGTGGTTTGGATATGCCAAGTATTTGCTGCTAGGAGAACGGTCAAGCTTCATGGCCTTGAACTCTGTATATGACAGACTGAGGAAGAAATTCAAGGGCAGAAAAAAATTATTTAATCAATATGGAAGGGCATTCAATTTTGCTGTCATTTCACTGATTGGGAGTTCAAAAGCAGCATTGACTGAAAAAAGGTTTCTTTCACTACTTCATACTCATGTTGACATATATTTGTAAAATTTTGATTGCTTCTATTTTGTATTTGAACAAAATATAATCGAAACCACAACTTGTTGATTTGATTAATTTGCAGTAGCAAATGAAGCATGAACAGATCAACTTAACCCAGCAAACTTGTGTACTTGAGTTTCTGAACTTGTTCTCTTTTTACATCAACCAACACTTCCCTTATATAGGGTACAAGATTAACCTACAAAACATCTAAGATGAAAGCATATTAAACTAGATTAAAAGTACTTTAGATACAAAATATCTAGCTTAATTTGATTGGAGCAAACAGTAATGCAAGTGGCTGTAAAATATCTTTCACCGCAGCATGTTTCATGACAGAGAACATACTCAACCTTCACGAACAGACTTAGTTATTTCGCGAAGTGTTATTCGCGAATACTACTTTTTAGCGAACTCGCGACTTACTTTTCCCCACAGTGACGTTATCTCACGAATGCACATTAAGCGAACATTAGCGACCAACTTACCTCTCGAACATTTCACCGCAGTGACCTCATCTCTCGAACGCACTTTAGCGAACATTCGCGGCGAGTTCACTTCTCGAACTTTTCGCTGATGTAGAAGGAAAACATTAATTCTATCAACTCATGGTGTCGTCCAATTAACACACCACGAAATGGAGTGCATCAAGAAGGAAATCCAAATCCTTGAGTCTATAAAGACTGTTGAGAGGGAACCAATCATTTTTGTTTTAGAGCCACAGGTTCAGGTATGTACTTGTTTTATATCATAATGAACTTAGTTTATTCATTGGTAGTATTTCAAACAAGAAATATGTGTTTGTTTACGGATGTTACCTTTGGAGCATTTGCCAATCATGAGGAATCAAGAGGCATATAGAATGCCTTCACTATGGAGTATTTTTGAAATTATGAAGAAGCAACCCAACAATCAGATCCCTTCTATAGCTCCTAAAGAGTCATTTGCCCTCCTCAATGCGGATAAAACTCCTCCATTAGCTGAGAAGCTGTTATTACCACAGTTAATAGAAAAAGGAGTCACGGTATTATTCTTACTCACAAAGAGCATGTATGCATGTCTAATTCCAAATATTACTCTTGAAGTTTAATATGTGTTAATATAGCATAAACCAGTAGACCACATGCACGTTGAAGTAGACATGTACATCACAATCTCTCTCTGTTATTATGTGCTCCTAAAATTCTCTCTTGAGTGGGGTTCACCTTGGAGTTCCTGTATATCACAATGACTTATTTGTTAATTTTTCCTCAAGCACATATGGTACTCATTGATTTATGCATTCTGTAGGTACGAACTCATGAGGACATACCCTCCCATGAAGAATTTGTTAAGCTTTTGAAGGCGAGGAACCTCTATATATATGTCGGTCACAATACTGGTATGACATCCATCCTAGGATTTTGGGGGCTGCTTGCATGTTTTATTTGTTTGTTCTGACTCTCTATATGTTGTCTATGTTGTGATGTGGTCACTACTACAAAAAATGGATTTAAGGACGTTCGAAAAACGTCCTTAACAATATTAGATGACGCTTAAAAAAAACGTCATCTATCAAGGAGTCATAGTAAGTCATCTTTTAGGACGTTGAAAAAGTGTCCTTATTTCTATTCACAAACGTCCTCTAATGTCTACAATGACACTAGAAAAACGTCATCTAATATTTACAAGGACACAAGAAAAAAGTTCTTGTATCTCATAGAAACATCATCTAAAGTCTACTAAGACGTAAAAAAACCGTCCTTATATCTTTTACATGACAAATATATATATATATATATATATAATTTGATACAATACTAACCAAATATATACATTATAACTAAAATACAATACAATGGGCACAAAGTTGTTAAGCTATAAGTAATGATCCAATAAATAACTACTAATAATGATCTAACTATAACTTTACAAGTTCAACACACAACGCTTTGATTGAGGATGTCCATGAATTTGTCTAGACTCTTGAACTGCAAAAGTCAAGAAAATAGTAGAGAATAGTAAATGTTAATGAATATATGTCCCAAACAGAGCATTCATTCTCAGAATGCAAAATTCATAAAAGCAATATATCTCTAAGCACAATGCAAAAATCCTATCATAAGTCATGCAGATGCAGTTATCTCTAATCAAGTACAAGACAAGTATGAATGAAACCAATCTGCAGGAACCATACTCATAGTGGCTGGTATGCATGAATGAAACCAATCTACAAGAACCATACTCACATGATTCTATCTCTACAATTAAACAACATCATAACTTGCAAAGCACCACTACTAGTACTCCAACATCAAGTAACTGTGGTCCTCATATAGCCAATTACCTCTCTTTGGTATATTTGAGAGCAATTAGGAATGTTTATGTCCTTTCCAACTGTAAGCAACTTTAAGACTTGCAAACTTGCACGGGAATTATATTCCCTTGAATACATTAAAATATAGTTGACCTTTGTGTAAGCTTCTACTAGAGGACATTTAATAACAAATTGCCTGTGAAGAGGTTTCTTGTTCAAGACACCTAAAACGACTTTCTTGTAACATGTTTACTTACCATAGTGTTGAATATCCTGGCAAAACTTCCATTTTCTATTATAAAGCTCTAAGTAGAAAAGCTCCCATTATAAGGTCTAAAGACCATAACCAGAATCACACTGAATAAACTAAACTCATAATGAGTTCTCATAGTGAGACTCATAATGACTTCTCATAGGAACAACACAACCACGCAAAGCAAATAATCAAGCATGTTGGCAGTTTGATCAAGTATTGGGGCAAACCATACACTTTCACAAAGTGAAATATGTGCTGCAACTAAAATTAAAAACATAGAAAGGAATCAATGAGGTAACATACAAGAAATAGAAGAATGCAGTTGGTGGTTTCTTGGGCATCCCGACATCAATTTTTGCACCTTTTTTTCTTCTTCTTGGTTTTCGATCTTTTTACTGAAACAACCCACTTTTTCTCCTCCTTAGCTCTGATTAAGCTTGATAACCTCTTTGTCGCCTCACTTAATCTCACCCTCAACACCATTCTCCTAAAAAATTTCAGAGTTTTTATCAGAATGCTTTAAACATTATCAAGAGCAAACTAGACTCTAAAAAATCCAACTTCTTATTCAACAATGTCTGAGACCCTCAACATACAGAAAAACCTTGTGAAACTAAAAATACAAAACTATCTATCTCCAAATTTAAGATATTTGTCAGTCATTTGCTCTGGATCCTTCTCACTTTCACAAGGAACTTCAATAGTATGTCATCCTTGTCATTCTGTGAAACATTAATAAATACTCAAGATTTTCATTAATGCAAGCTTTGATAGGAGTGAAAATGTAATCAAGTAAGGTACTAAAGGATTAAAATATGACTTAAAATATAGCAGATCCATCAAAACTAAACCCAATACATATGGCCAAACATTTACAACATCTTTCATTCAAATATCACACAATTATTGTTAAGTTGATTCAAAATGCAAGTTCATAATACAATTACAAGACAATATTTATTATTCACACAGAAAGAAATGAGGAAACAAATGTTGATTTGTTTGATTAAATCAATATTTGCAGAAGTTCAGATTCGCAGTTACTCAAACATACAAACACTTTCACTATAATCAACCACATCCAAGTAAAGATTGAGAATGAACTTACAGCTGGGGCTAGTGAGTTTAAGTGTGGGTTCTCGACAAGCTGATGAACAGACAAAATAGCATTGTAAGGCTCCACAACAGTATCTGATACCTCAGGAGATGGGAACACAGAGAAAGTCATCATTATCCGATCTGGGTACTCCTCCCTAATCTTGGAAATTAGAAGCTTTCCTATTCCAAATCTAGTACCACCACCCAAAGAATGGTACACCTGGAACCTTGAAACAAACAACCAAACCCTTAAATCGTAGGTCTGTATTCACCAAATCCATATAATACAACGATTTACATGTAAACTAAGAATAATTAGGGTTTGGTTAGACCAGATTCATACCTTGCAAGCGGTCACAGTTCTCCACCTCGTTTCTCACCAAATAGATAATTGAATCGATCACCCTCAGCCCACTTGGTCAGAAGATCTTACCGTAGAGTTCAGATCTGACGCTATCCATGGTCTCAGGCTCTAGATCCATGAGGACGGCGCGCGTAAAACATACCTTCCGCCGTTGGCTTCGTTGTAGTAGACGTTAACCCTCTCAAGCAAGAGCTCGGAGTCGCCGTTGTATCATCCGGTGGAGTCGATGCCATGCTCGGTGCGTGTTGATAGAGAGTGAGAGAGTTTCTCTGTTTTTTCTGAAAAGTGTACTCGTCTATCTCATCTTTTCTCTTTAAAAATTTCAATTGTTTTGGCTCAACGTCATTAAATCTGTTTCATGACACTCAAAGTAAAAAGGCGTCCTTATAAAAAAAAATGAGGTGTCTAGGTATGTGTTTTGTGTAGTAGTGGGTTCAGGGAAAAACTATTTTCCTCTCCCACTACTTAAGGAACTACACAAGTGTGCTACTGCTTTTCTGATGGGCTGTGCGAAAGGTTAAGCAAGATTGACAGTTGTTACGCTCCATATTATGTTCCACTTTATTATTTGCATGCCGGCTCGCCAGTGGTTATTTGTACCTTATGGGAGATACTTAGTGGTGAAAGTGCGTCATTCACGAACAGGCTGATTGACCAGCTGTTCGAACCGGGTTGCACTTCCACAATTGGAGCACTTCTACAGCAAGCCTGCAGAGGTTCTACTTTCAAATATTTAGATGCGCCACAGATCTGTTATGGGGTCCCAACTGGCATAATCTAAAGAGTAAAGAGTACATGTTGAGTCACAAATTACTTATGCAATTGTGCCCCATAATTATGAAAATCGATTTGTCTTCCATGCTATTTTACCCTTTTTAATCCATTTCCTTTTATTTGTAGGAAATCTTTCATTGAGAATAAAATGACTATTTGAGGCTTGAAATGCGGAGATTTGAAGCTAGGGGAAGAAGACACGGAGATTGGAAGAAAATTGCAAATCGACTTTTCCGGTGATTTTTCCGGCGACTTTTCCGGCGAGCCGCCAATCATGGAGGGTCTTTTCTCCAACAAAGGAGGACCATGGTTGTGAGAATCTCTTATAACTTGAAATTCAAATATCTCCCTACACCCTGTCCTTTTGTCACCTTGCCAATTTGGGACCATTTGGGGGACAATGGTATAAGAGCATCTCTTGCACACTTGGGGACCAAAGAGGACACACATAGCTGATCAAAGAGAGGCCAAAGACCAATTATTCAGCATTCTTGACTTCATTCAATCATCTTCATCCTATCCAAGATTCATTTTCTCTCTAGAGAAGACGCCACCATTTCCACCACTAAAACCACCATCTCCACCTCCAAAACCTCCATTTTCCTCCACTACAACCTCTATTTCCTCCACCACTCAACACCACAACTCATCTTAGAGATCCCAAATTTCACTATTCTTACCAATATCAAGAGCTTGGAGCAAGGAGAAGGAGGTGACTACCACCACATCACGTTCTTGGAGACCCATCTCCACCACTTCTTCCGGCATCATCAATAGTCACCCTTTACTCCTTATCTCTTTATGTATTTGATGTTTAATAGAATGTTGAATCTTGTGTATCTAGCTATGTGTGAGTAGTGAACTAGTTGGGGCTAGGGTTAAAAGCCCTAGCCAAACTTGCTTGGATTGATGCTTTTATTTATAAATTGATGCAAATTCATGTTGTCATTCTCACATGCTAAGTCAATAGTTGAATGCATTACTTAGACCTAAGCAATTTGAGTTATGTGTTTGCCATGACATGAAGTTTTTCCTAGAGATTAATTACATTTAGGTAAAAAGGGAGCATGAAAGCACACCATGTGTGCATGTGAGGTTAGTGAGCTAAAATCACTTAGAGATAGGATTGGTTTGCTTGCTTGGTTACCTAAACTCTAAGCTTTATGCATTTAGGGGCAAAGGATTGAGACCTATCTGGTAATTGAATTTGTCTCTAGGTAGTTAGCTTTAGACTTATCCGGTTAGAGTTAATAAAATGAAAGGGGTTTAAGCCTTAGTCCTATCCGGATGCTGAGAGGGTAGTTGGACAATTAGCTTTGCATCATTCATATTCAATTGCTTTAATGCTTGCAAGGGAGGCAAAAGGTGAAACCCAATGCCCTAACTCCCATCCATTTGATAACAACTTGTTTTGTTTAGCTTAGTTTATATTACTTGCTTTCATTGTTTCAATTTGAATAGAAACCAATCTCAAAATCAAAATCAAATCTCTACACACCATCTTGCACATACTCACCATGAACTTTGGTTCACTTGTGAGCCGTTGTTTGTGATTGTACATTTGCATATTCTTCTAGTTTTTCCTTAGGGTTTCCCTAGATAGGAAAGGATTTACCAATCCTCGTAGGTTCGACATCCTTACTTAATCCCCTATTCTATAACTTGTACCTCTTGCACTTGAGAGTGGCTTTAATGCTAACAAGTTTTTGGCGCCGTTGCCGGGGATTGGTGTGAAAGCCAATCCCTAGCTTGGGTAGCCTTAGGGACCAGCTAGAAATTTTCCTTATTTTATTTTATCTCTGTTTACCGACCAGTCGTTGGTCCCCAAGGACCAGTCGGTTGTGTTAATTTCGTGTGATTTTTGTTTCGCCGACCAGTCGACAATTGTCGATTTTAGGGTCAGAAGCTCACCGACCAGTCGGCAAGTGTCGTCGATCGGTCGTTTCCTGGAGGGGTATAATAGTCATTTTAGGACTGTTGTGTGAGAATTAGAAAGAATAAGGAGTGAACTGTTTAATTTTAAAATTTTGGACTAAACTATTTTTCATGCAAAATTATGAGGAGTAACGAGTATTTAATCTTATATATATATATATATATATATATATAAATTAGACCTATCTGCTAGAGTAGAATTATGTCAAAATTGACATAAGCATCTTGACTCAACCATTGGAGATGCTCTAATATGACAAGTTTGGTGTCTCGTCTACTATTGAGCGTCAGCACAATGAACACAAATGACAGGTTTGTAACTTATGTGATGAAGGTGTGAGCAGGGCAAGTGAGCAATAAAGTGATCAAGGCTGTCCTTACAAACCAGATACAAAGCTGCCTAATAGCAGCTGGGAAACTATCCAACTTCAAAACCAAATTGTTTTATAGTATGGGGTAATTATTTAAATTTATACAAACCGAACACAATTAGAAGCTAAACTAGCATGAGAATCCACGCGATGCCGCGGGACGTATTTTCTACTTTAATTTTTTTATGTTCGGTTATAAGTTTTTAGTTGATAAAAATAATTAAGATGTGTCTAGATGAAACAAAAAACATGTTCTTACTTGGTATTTTCCCAGCGCTATTCTACGGGTTTGCTTTTTTTTTTTTTTTTCTCTCTAAATTGTACATAATAGTTTCACTATCATAAGCTAAGAAATGTTAATTAAAAATGTAATCCCTTTCATATTACAAAAGCTGGTGGCTTACCCAGACTTGCATATTTACATATTTCAAAAGCAAAATTTTTAGCAGATGCTGGTATTACTATATATAAGTTCTTCAGATGAATCATCCTCGTCTGCTGTTGATCTGGGGGCTGGCACTGAAAGATTGGACGGTAAGAGAAGAAAGGAGTGACTGAAGTTGCCGTTAAAATGTAATCTTGAATATGCTCAAACATTAACATATAAGAAGCACTTTCCTTCCAACCCTATTTAATATCAAACACACACAATAGTAGCAGTAATATTTTGGTCATTTCTCTAATTAGAACTTTAATTTAGGATAAGAGGAGGTAATGCTTAAAAGAGTTGAGAAATTTATTTTGATCCATGAGTAAGAGGAAAAGAAAATATGTTTTAGACTTTAGGGCATTAATCTCCTTAATCAATTTTTTTTTTCTTTTGTAAAAGAGGATCAAATGGTTTCACTCCTGCCCCTATGGTGACTCGAACCCATGACTTAGTACATAGATAGTGGGTGCTCTAACCACTGAGCTAACACCACTTCATCAATGTTATTAGAGAAGGCATTAGAAATTGACCACTGTTTATATATAGTTTGCATCTGATTTATCTATATCTAAGGTTTTTGTTTTTTTCTTGATATTTTATCTGTATCTGAGGTTTTTGTTTTCTTCTTAATATTATTATAAACAGAAACTTTGGACCAAGAAAGTGCTGAAAAAATGTAGTGGTATCTAAATTTGAAGATCTAAATAAGAAAAACAGAGATATTGAGTAATCTAATCAATGGAATACTGATGCAGCCAAAAAGCCAGAAGAGCCGCACAACAAAAGTCAATGGTCAGAAATTTCATGTCAGGAAAGATCTGTAATGCATTTCACAGGACATAGAACCTAGCTCCTAAACTGATTTTGCATTCTAGCAATCTTTATAGAACTCTCGATCCCCAGAACACAGCAGCTCAGCAAGACCTATATTAGCAATATTGTATGTAAGTAGAAGATTTTTCAAAATATGAACCAACATTGGAGAGGGAATGACTACACTGTATACACTCCACAGGTGGAAAGCAATAGAACATTTATAGTCACGCATATAAACACGGAAGAGTCAAAACTCAAAACCCTCTCTATTGCATATAGAAGTTCCCCTTCAAACGATGTTGTGAATTCTTGATAATAGGATTGACGTACTCCCATAAAAGCAATAGAGGGTTCAAGTAAACATTCTCTGTCACCCCTTGGCTATGCCTAATCTCCATTAACAGTTGTAATCAGCAATGCATGTGACAACTGCATACAGAGCATTGCATCGATCTTAGGGTGATGCAAGGACCCATTGCCATTGGTTATTTTTATGTCTGTACGTACACACATGCACTTGCCTGTGCTCTAAGATTGCTGCTTGGACAATCTTTTGAAAAGAAAACCAACCATTTTCATTATTTCAGGAGGTTCTCTTAATGCTTATTGTAATATGGGGTTTAGACTCTACATCCCCCCTCCTCCCCCCAAATGTATTATGCAGTTTCATTAATATTCAAGCTTGAGGGCAGCCGCACTAAAATAAAAAACCAACCGTTTTCATGTTCTGATTTTGCGCTGATTGATCTTAGTCCTAACTAGAAGTTGACCTTTTTGTTGGTTTGCAGAGACAAAACCACATTGTTGTTCTAGCCACTTCATGTTTTAGGCGCTAAATGTTGCTTTGCTCAAAGGAAACTTAGGCATCAATGGAGGGTGACAGTGGACAAAGCACTACCAGTTTGTTAAAGCTAATGACAGCCCATAGATTGTACTTGTATGTATTTGTAATTATAAGCTAGTTATTTTTGGTTTTGGTAACGGATTAGTTAGCTCTTTTAACTGCTCCAACCTTTACCGAATCCAATACGTAAGGAGATGCCTTTCCTAATCACTAATCACGTTAATGGTGCCACTGTGAATCACCACACTCTCTTTGTACCACTTCATGTGCACCAATAGCCAACTTCATAGTTTATAACAGAGAGAGGGTAGCACCAGACGTGCTCATATTTAATCAGTGTTTTTTTGCCACAAAATCCTTTTATTTAATCCTCGACAGATGAAGAGAAACTTATTAGAAGAAAATAGATATAAGTACCAAATATAGCACAATATCATTGTGTATTCTTATGTTATGTAATAAACTTAAAAAATAAAAGAACACAAAAGAGAGAGAACATGAATCAAAACTCCTCAAACAAAAATGTAAGAAATTAAGCCATACCACAAGCATTTGAAGAATCTGTAAAATATATATATTTGCGCACATAAATGAGAATCGAACTCAACTTCAGTACTTGCGTCATTACTAAAGGTTACCACTTCACTTGTAAATGTGGCTGTGCTTACACCTTTCGTCCTGGCTGAGACAATGGTCTGCTTGGAAGATGAGTAGTAGCCTAAAGTTTGCTCTACTTCTACCACAGCACGACAAACCCATCAAACAAAAACAAACTGTCATAAAGGCAAACGAGAAAGGAAAAAAGAAAAGAAAAAGGAATTCAAATAAAATGTCCGTGAAACGTAAAAAATCTAATTACACACAAATGAAACATTTAACCTTATGACAGTTTGCATCCCATATTCCCATAGAGTAACAACTTTGCAAGCTTGTAAACGTGGGCTTCGTTTTTGTTTACCATTTTTTGCTTAAATCATTCTAAAGGTGCATGTTATGACAATTATGTAATGGAACTGGATTTTTTTAGGCTTTATACGTAATCACTTTCTAAATAAGCACAAACAATTAAACTCATCGTTATACTTCTTCGCAACTCGCAATACATACTACTTCAACTATAACATGCCAAGACTTATAAAATATATATATATATATATACACACACACATATATATGCCAAGACATTCTACCGGTAGCATTGCCGTGTCAGATGGAACCACAAAACCTAATTAACTTGGCCTAGCCTAATTCTGTCTTGTCATGGTGTGCTTAATGCCGTAGCACAAGAAATGAAGATGATTCGAGCATCGATCAGGACGTCACAGATGGTGTTCATGGAAATGGCATGGCATTATTTTACATAATCTTGGTTGTGGTTGGCATGTGATTATTGTTTAGACGGTGGAAATGGAGCATCATCCTCCTCGTATGTGAGATCGGATGCACATCTTTCTGCTTTTTTTTTTTGGCGCTTTATGTTTAACATGTGTGTTCTATGTAGGGAATTTGGGAATATTCGAACGTGTCTTTCTTTCTTTTATCTCCTTCCTCACCTTCCTCAGCACTCGGCACAAAAGAACCACCACCAGTGGAAAAGACCCTAGCCTTGTAGCCATGGGAAAAAGGAACCCAATATGAATTCATAGATAATGGTGGACAATGCAAGCTACCTCTTTAGTTGGGGCAGTAGATTCCCAATACCAACTGCCGCAATTGCTCCAGTAGTTCAACTATTGCAGTGGACGTGACAATATTACTCATAATTTTTCATACACTTTTTGTTTGTTGAGAAAAAACTCATTCATCTTTCAATTTATTTTGTTAACTCGTGAAATTTAAAAAATGGGGAACCTACTTGCGAAATTTGGCTTCATTCGTAGTAGAATCGCACATTGCTTAGTTAGGCACACGCTAATGTGCAAGTAAATTCTTTTTAGTTGAATTCGTCCCTCAACTCCTAAAGGAAACTTTATCTCATGATTGTGATCTTCATTGATTAATACAAGCTTCTTTTACTAAAAATAAAAATAAAAATAAAAATTACAAATGAAATGAATTTGTGATCAAAACCAAATCTCTATAATAATTTTCATCAGTATCTAATAAAGATGACAGTTTTTTTTTTTTAATTAAAAGCGATCATGAAATGATGATAAACAAAAAAAAAAACAATCTCAATTAGATATCACTCTATGTAATCTTTGATAGAAAGAATAAAGAGAAAATTATTAACATTTTTCGTGCCCTGAAATCACAAATCTTAAATCAAGATTCATACAAAACAAACAAACAAATCTCTATTACTATAAAATGAAGTCAAAGTTTCATGTCACAAACTTCACTAACTTTTGAAATGCCTACAATACCTTTTAGAATAAAAATAAAGGGTTTTTGTCTATTTTTCCTAATTCTAGGGATTTTTTTCCCACTTACCCCATCAAGTTTTTTAAATTCTTTACTTTATCCAAAACACTCTAAGGAGGTCTTCCTCAATACCTCATTAAGTTTTTTTTTTTTTTGAAACTATTTTACCCTCACCCCTTTGTTATACACACACACACACACCCTATCCATAGCGAGGCCTCGCTCTGAAATTAAAGTGTAAGGTTAGAGTTTAGGATCACTTTTTGGTCTCATATCCACATCTCGACCGTTCAGTTTTTAGGTACTAATGTATAGATCATCTTTGTAAAATTTCAGTCAAATTGATGATCTTTAAGGTATCTAACTCGCTTAAACCAATGGATGAACTTAATCTGAATTTGTCCAACCTGAACCGTACTAGTTTTAAGACAATAATCAATGCCTTAACGATTATCAATTTAGCTAAAATTTTGCAGAGATGATCTATACATTAGTACCTAAAATCTGAACGGTCGAGATGTGGATATGCGACCGAAAAATGATCATAAACTCCAACCTCGCACTTTAATTTTAGAGTGAGGCCTCGCTCTGGATAGGATATGTGTGTGTGTGTCTATATATATATATATATAGGGCCCTTCTAATGAGGGATTCCTTTTTTTTTTGTCTTTTCTAGGGATAGGGCATTAGACCAAATTTTCGATCAAATTTTCACATCTCAACCGTTCAGATTTTAGGTCCTAATGTCTAGATCACTTCTGCAAATTTTCAGCCAATTTGATGATCGTTAAGGCATCCAAAACTGCAATTTACCATTATAAACACGAACGTTTCCAGTTTGACAGATTCGGTCAGTTCGTATAAATTGCAGTTTTGGATGCCTTAACGATCACCGATTTGGCTGAAAATTTGCATAAGTAATCTACACATTAGGACCTAAAAAATAAACAGTTGAGATGCCAAAATATAATCGAAAAGTTTGTCTAATGTCTATCCCTATAAAAGACCAAAAAAGGGGATCCCTTAGTAGAAGGGCCCTATATATATATATATATATATATAGAGAGAGAGAGAGAGAGAGAGAGAGAGAGAGAGAGAGAGAGAGAGAGAGAGAGAGAGAGAGAGAGAGAGAGAGAGAGAGAGAGAGAGAGAGAGAGAGAGAGAGAGAGAGAAGTCATAGGAGATTTCGCTATAGTTCCGTCACCGACAGCCTAATTCCAGTCACCGACCTTCAGATTCCTACCAACGGTCACCGGTAGCTCGATTCCTGTCACCGGCCGTTGCCCACAGGATTTTTCCCTTGCCTGAGGTCTCCAAAGAGGTCGTCGGAGATCTCATAGGTAGCCAGAAAAGTTTATTACCCCCAAATAAACATATATTGCCCCCCAATAAACCTTTATTGGCCTCAAATAGAGGGGCAATAAACCTCTATTTCCCCCTAATAGAATTTACAGTCGCTGGAATGGGAACTAATCTCGCTAAAATTAAACAAATACAACTTTGATTAAAGAAAAAAAACGAGGAGATTACATCAATTTAAAATGTATATTGCCCCTCAATAGACATTTTAACATACCTCTATTGTCCACCAGTACAATAAATTTTATTTTTTTTCATTTTTCTTTCCTTCAGGGCCTTCTGCCCCATTTTACCCAAAAAAAAAAAAAAAACGTGACATGGGCACCCAAGCATCCAACAGACCCAGCACACTGTCGGAGATGGTGCCAAACACTAGCTGCTCACATACAGACTGTACAATCCCATATTCACCAATTATCACCCACTTGATTTCTCATGAAATGTCACAAACATACCACCAAAAAATCACATATCGGGAGGACAAAACCACCAGTGAAGATTTCGTCCTCAAGCGGTTTTACTCGTTCAAATTCGAGCGGAGCTTCACTTTGGAGCGGATGATGGTGACAGAGCCGACAACGGCGTCGCCGTAGCAGTACCAGAGAGGCGGAAGCTTTTGGAGCAAGAGGTCATCGCCGTTCGGGTCGCTGAAGCCTCGGGGCTTCTCGTTCCGGTTGCGAATTGGAGTCGCCAGGGAAGCATAATGGGAGTATAATTGTGAATCAGAGTCGCCAGTTTCCCATGGATCAATTGCTTCATGGTGTTTGCTCAAAGAGGGAGAGAGAAAGAGAGAGACCGTGACAGTAGCTGTAGTTATCTAATTAGAGAATGGGCAGAATAGTCATTTTCCTTTAAATTGGGTTAGTGAGAATAAAAATTTATTGTTGGGGTAAGTCAAGGACCCAAAAATAAAAACGTATAATGAAAAGAGTTATTATAATAAAACAAGATAAAAAATACAAAAAACATAAAATTAAGGAAGTGGATGAGAAAAAAACTCTCATATTGTTATCCATAACAAATAACGCGTATACCGCACAGATATTAGGCTAGTATATATAACATATACTACATATATAGAAACAAAAATAAGGAATCCTTAAATCCATCTATCTCCTTTGCTAACAAAAAAACAATAAAATTCATATATCCCGAACTGTTCCCTTCCGAATGACCATTTTGTCCTTTATTCTTCCCTAACAAACAAAAAGCTAAAGTAGTGCGAACCCATGCTAAAAGCGAAATAAATAAATGAATCTAAGGCGGTGGCAAAGCTCAAACCTCTGCCACAGCCCATGCAATCTATGCTCCTAAACTTTGCGGCGCACCGCCATGTGACTCACCAGCTACAGCTGGGCCAAGATATTTTTCCAGTTCCCGATATTCGCGAACACCTTATGGTGTCCGAGGCCCAACCGGAAACCGCCACGTACTCTGTGCGCAAATCAAAAGCAACCATCATTCGGGACTCGGATTTGGATCGGAGACTGGTTTTAGTGGCAGTATTGGACTGGGAAACCGGAGAGGGGTAGAAACGGAAAAATATTTTGTTCCAAAAATAATTTGGTGTTTGTCATGAGGATAAAAAAACAGGAACAAATATCTATAAATAATATAGGTATCCTATTCCATTTGTACGTTTGCCATATATATAAGCAACGACCCAAGGATATAGATCGAGGAGCAAAGAGAGACCAGAAACTAGAAGTAGATAGATTGAGAGAGAGAGAGAGAAAGAGGGGTTGTGATTGAGCCACTTTAAAGTGAGACAGACACAGCTCCCCCGCCCCCCTTTCCTTTCCATTCATAGCCTCTCAAAATAACAGAAAATACAAACCAAAAAAAGTTGGATACAAATAATCCGGCTTTTTTTCCATCAGCAATCTAGCGCCGCAGCGAAGGAGAATCGAGGACGCCTTCATCCATCTCTCTTCTCCTTCGCTCCTTCTGCCCCCTCCCTAACCAGGTTTTCCATTTTTCCCATACTTTGATTCATTTTTGTTTGGGAACATGCATCACATTACGTTGATTTGTAATCATTACATTGGATTAGGGAGATGGCGCTGTACGAGCCTATCAAAGGTCACGAAGTTGATGAGGAACACAGAATGGCGGATTCCGTGATCCTCAACAACAGTAGCAAGAACGTCGACGATGATGATGTTGAGATGGCTATCCGGGTCTCCAAACTGACATCCGCCGCCCCTCCCAACGACGCCGTTTCCGTCGCCACTGCCTACAGTCACCCCGAGGCAACCTCATTGCCCAGTTCCAAGGTGCGCCACCAACAACACCATCAGCTACGGCTCGTTTCGCTCGACGTCTTTCGCGGACTTACGGTTGTGGTAATGTCTATTTTGCCCTTCCTCTCCCGTCCCTTTTGTTTCGTTTCGTACCGTCGTACCCTCTCGCTTCAATTCCATTAACAAAACTATTAGCGGCGAAGATGACGCCGTTTAAACGCTTAAAATCTGGTTTTCCTTAACCGACGTCGTTTTTGTTTCCCCCCTTTACTTTTCCTTTTGTCCTCCTTCTAAGCATCGGTTTAGGTTTGTTTTGTTTGGTAGTGATTGATGACTAATCAACTGTATTAATCTAGTATTAAGTGTTACAATAGGACCTATAAGATAAAAAAAAAATTATATTAGATATAATCACGATTAAAATGAGCGTCATGATAGCTGTAATCAATTTTTAGAGATAATCATGATATTTGTTCCAGTAGAAGTAACGTTTAGATGGATTCATCTTTGAAAGGAAAAGAAGACCAGACTCTTTAATGTTATGTTCTTTCCTTTCACGCCAATTTAACGTTTTTAATGATTTTCTGATGATCTTTCCGATTCAGAAATGGGAAAGGGCCAACGGATTCTAAACAAACCTTATAACGCTCTACGTAAAAAGAAATGAAATAATAGTTATGGTAGTAGTGGCACCAAACACTCTGCTCTGGTATTATTATGGTTCCATTTTGCGCACATAGCAAGCAATCTGCTTCTGCCTCCTTCTATCTTTAATATGACATGATGGGCCAGCGCTTTCTGATCTGACATGTATTATGGGTCAGTTTCTGGTTATACTTATTATACCTCCTCCTTGAGGAACGTGATGAATGGCATCATAGTGCCTCAGTATTTTTACATTACCTATATGGAGGTCACAGAATCGGTCAGAATCAGTGAGTCAGGTTAGTCATTGGCAATTGCAGCTGGGGCTTTGAAATTGCCATAAAGTCTTGTCACTGGCATTTAAGTGATTTAACACCCTTCACTTTGAGACCAGTGCAAACCATAGTCTTCTCATTTTATGTGCAGATCTCTTCTATCTATTTTTCTTTTAGTTGAAGGACAATGAAGGGTGATCTCTTCTGATAATAAAAGGGCTTCTGCTGAAATCACTTTTTAAAGATTTTTTGTTGAGTTTCTCTAGGTAGATTTAAGCCCTTCCCGTAGGAAAGGAAATAAGATAACTTGTTTCAAAAGAACTTAAAATTTTCTATTATTAACAAATGATTTTTTTTAATATCACGTTCACAGATTTGATTGTCTAGAAATTCCTTAGAAATAACTAAGAAGTGCTTCTATAATCTAAAAACACTTCTATGTTGTTTTGTTCATGCTAATAAAAGACCCTTTTATTGTCTAGAAACACTTTTTATCAACTTCAGAAATATAAACGAGCGTCAGGCTTGCAACAAATTTTTCATGTGTTAGCAAGGTCTGTGCCATAGTTGTTTTTTCGGGATGAGATGTTTGTTTCCATGATTACTTATCCAAGTAATTCTTGATGATTCAGCTGATGATACTGGTGGACGAAGTTGGTGGACTTGTGCCTGCTATCAACCATGCACCCTGGAATGGTTTGACACTTGCAGATTTAGTCATGCCATTCTTCCTCTTTATGGTTGGTGTTTCACTTTCCTTTGTCTACAAGGTACCTATCTATCTCTATCTCCCCACAACTTTTTTTTTTCCCCTTTAATTTGCATCTACCTGCTTGTACAATGTTCAAAATACTAATCTCTATCATTCTTGAAAATATTTCTGTGTACAGAAATTATCATGCAGGGCCATTGCAACTAAAAAAGCATTAATAAGGGGGTTGAAGCTTCTAGCATTAGGCCTGTTTCTTCAAGGTGGATTTTTCCACGGCATCAAGGAACTAACTTTCGGGGTCGATATTGCAAAGATGAGATGGATGGGCATTCTCCAGGTGTGTATGCTGTATTGCTGTATTATTAGTGTTACTTTTCTAAGTTCTTTATATTATGGTCTCCATAGCACCTCTAACATGCTAGCTGTCTCCCACAGAGAATTGCAATAGGATATTTAGTAGCTGCATTGTGCGAGATTTGGCTGAAGGGTGATGGTACTGTTAGTTCAGGATCATCTCTGCTCAAGAAGTATAAACTTCAGTTGTAAGTAGTAATCACCTTTTTGTTCTTTTAGTTTTCTGTTTCATTTCTTATCATATCTATATGCTTAATTTTGAATGTTTGCAACCTCTTTCTCAGGGTTATGGCACTGATGATAACTGTGACATATCTATTATTGTTATACGGCTTGCATGTTCCTGATTGGGAGTACCAAATTTCTACTGGACCCTCCTCTGCACCAAAAACATTTTCGGTAAGCTTTGATCATTTCTTTCATAACTTTCGCTACTAACTTTCCAGAAATGTGACTCGAGACTTTTTCTGTCTTATCTTTATCTTGAAGGTGAAATGTGGAGTAAGGGGTGACACAGGACCGGCATGTAATGCTGTTGGGATGATTGATCGCAAGTTATTGGGTCTTAAGCATTTATATAGAAGACCAATCTATTCAAGAACAGTGGTAAATATTACTTTGAAATTCATTTACTTTTGGTGTTCCTCATTTTCTTTACTAACGATTTAAAATATGTTTGTTAACAGCAATGCAGTATTAACTCCCCGGATTATGGGCCATTACCTGCTGATGCTCCTTCTTGGTGCCAAGCCCCTTTTGATCCTGAAGGACTTTTAAGTTCATTGATGGCCATTGTTACCTGCTTGGTTGGTTTGCACTATGGTCACATCATTAACCATTTTAAAGATCACCGGAACAGAGTTCTGCACTGGACTATCTCATCCACGTCTCTCGTAGTCTTAGGCCTTGCCTTGGACTTATTTGGTGAGGGACTTGTTCACAATTTTCTTGTATACAGTAGCAACCGTCGAAGTTGCTGTGTTTTGTTTGTCTCTAAACTATCTGCTTCCATCTTTTCAGGTATGCATATAAACAAGGCTCTCTACACATTCAGTTACATGTGTATGACAGCTGGTTCTGCCGGCATTATCTTTGCTGGGATTTACTTAATGGTAGGAATCTTTCTAATCATGTAATATTACTTCACAATTTTTCTTGATTCTCATTAACCTGAGGTTTTGGATGTTACTGCAGGTTGATGTTTGTGGCTACCGGCGTCCAACTATTGTGTTGGAGTGGATGGGGAAGCACGCATTGGCAATTTTTGTTCTTGTAGCTTGCAATCTCTTGCCAGTTATTCTCCATGGATTCTATTGGGGCAAGCCTCAGAATAACATTGTAAGTTCCTATTTCTACATCTTGTGTGTCAGCTATCTAGTAGTGTATTGCAATCTGATAATCTACATCACCTCTTGCAGCTCACCTTAATTGGAATTGGAAAATGAACTGAAGGAGGCTAGTTTCTTGGGTTATACAAGTTTGAGTTCGACTAATTTTGTTGCATTTGGAGACGGAGAGAGATGATTTGTAGTTTGGTCTTTTTGTAGAGGCGGCATCACATTCTCTCTCCCTCTTACTCTCTTCCATGTATTTATTGGAGCTTCTGTACATAAAATGGTGCAGGCCTAACCTTTTACTAATCAGGCTTGCATTAAAAAAAGAAATACATGGAGAGATTTGAAATTGCTTGCGGTATCTGTAAATAGGAAGGATTTCAAGGTATACTTATTATTTGTACGATTATATCGAATATTGCTTTGGTGCCACCGCTCACTGATTATATGTCTGGATACAGACTGAGCCCCAGATAGCTTGTTTGGTGATGTATGTCATTTTCTTCACATTTTAATACATTTAAAAGTTTAAGCAAGCTTAATATATACGAATAATTATGGTAAAACTGACTGCATAAATGAACAAGCTCATGTTTCAACATTCAAATGGTATACTTGTTGTGGTGAGGAATTTGTTCCAACAGAAGGTGAAGTCTCAAGATTGCAGTGAATCAAGAAACAAAAAAAAATCAATCAGGAAAGAAATCACTGTACAACTACGCGAAACCCCACAGACAATCTACTAAATCCATCAATTGGTCAGCATGCATACCATGGTAACGAGGATGAAAGAAATCACAAGTGTCGATGGGGAGGTGGAGTTGGAGGATGAATGTTTTGGAGGAGGAGCCGGAACGAGAATGACAGTGGAAGGAGAAGAATCATTTGGTGGATGGTAATAGGGATATATGGCATAACCAGTCTGAGCTATAGTGAACACAAAGAGGAAGACACCAGCAATGAAAGAGATAATAGCCCATGGATTTCGGAAGTAAGTGTGAATAAGATTGGCGCGCCACTCATTCCACGGCTTTCTGCAGTAGTGATACACCCTCTTATGCACAATTTGAAGGCTGCTATCTGGGTCCTGTGTCACATCCTTAGACAGTGAATTGAAGAGATTAGCCACTGCTTTGTCACTCCCCAAAGCATTCTGGATAATCCCTTTCGAGTGTAAGAGGGCAACATCCATAGCATTGTCTATGATGTTGTCCATGAAGAGTAAATAAGATGTCACCTCATTTCCTGCTCCTACATGGAATCTTTCAAACGCCATCAGATTCAAGAACATGGACTCGGTGGTGTCATCCACAACAACAACAGGGAGCCTCAACACTCCCCGGGCGAATGTGATGTCTTTGAGGCTTGTAGTTGCACTTTTCTTGAACCTGATTCCTGCTTCATTGAGCGCTGTTGCGGACCAGATGATCTCATCGTCATGCTCACTTGACCTTATTTTGTAGCGAATAAATTTGGGATCAGGCTCATGCTGAAGCAGACTCTTCCTGTACATGTCCAACACATGCACACACTTGCCCATGTTTGGAGAAACGTTACTGGAGCAGAGGAACTTGACTATTAGCTTGGTCACAAACCCTTCATCCTGTCCAAAACAATGTAGTCATTGCTGCAAAACTTTCGATAGACTAACTAATCAATTACTCAAAACTGATGATTGACATACTTTACCTTAGCTTTATCATGTTCAACTGCCACCAGCTTTTCAAGAACAAGCATTGGCAACTGATTCTCAAGCATTAACATGTCACGCTTGATGTATGGCACGACATGGAGCCTACCATGTTCTCCGAAGATGGGATCATTAGGAGCATAATCATCCAATACATGAGCAGCACTCCTTATGATTTCCAGCATGAAACAGCCATCTAAAATCATCAGTTGCAGGAATATGTCCGTAATTTCTTTTGGCACAGAACGAAGCAGAGTATATGAATCCTTCAATTCATTCTCTACTTCAGCCAATGCATCTACAAACAACTCAACAGGCTTTCCACATCTTTTGAGGAAATGAAGCAGCGCGCGGTGCTTGTGCTCCTCCATTGGATTTAAGGAATTGTAGTGGTAAGGCCCGAAGGAGACTGTTTGAGGCTTGTAGGCCTTCTTGTTCATGTCTGTGAGGCTAGCTGGTAGTTTGTAGATTGACCCCTTATTCCAGTGATCCTGTTCTGTTGAAAGACCTTCCATGTTCTTGAGATCTTCAGTAATTTGAATAATCCATCCGGTGCCAGCCATTATGATCTTCTGGTTTCTCAACAATTCTACTGGCTTGAGATAACTAAATCTGTTCTTTTTATACTTCCCTGAAAATCAGAATCAAATTCTGAAGTTTCACTGTTTCAGTGTGTACAATGTTTTATTCTTGCTTTAGAAATAAAACCAAGCACGCATGCTGCTGCCACCAAAGAAGCGTACAAACTACGTTATTACTAGCATTCTTAAAGCTAAAGTGGTCAGGGAGTTCAATAAACTAGAGCCATGGGGCAAACTATGAGTCTGAAAATTCCTTTCTTCATGCAAGGAAAGCTTCATTACTAAGTCATCAAGGTACGTAGCTGATTCCTTCTTGAAAACAAAGTTTCTATCCAATTGAATTACAAATTCAGAACATTCTTCATTTTGGTTTGAAGCTCAATCTTTACTGATCCCTAAGACAATACTATTTAAAGCTAACACCAGCCCCAGTAGTGACCCTTAAGCAGGTTTTCAGATTGCTTCTAATACAAGAAATCATAGAATAGAGTTGCCCAGATACTATTCTAATACAAGAAATCATAGAATAGAGTTGCCCAGATACTATTACAGATTGCACATTACTCCTGTCCATTTTGACTTTTGAGGATAGCGGGAATAGAATTCGGCACCGGACTATCACACCTTCTGTAGTTTGAGTCTTGGATGGTACTTTTATTTAAGCCATAATCTTTCCTTCGTTTTCAAGGCATGCATAAAAGCAACAATGCTCTTTACACATTCACTCGGTGGGATATGTATCAGCTGGTTCGGCTAGCATTCTCTTTGCTGGAATTTACTTGATTGCATTTACCCAAAAATATAAATACTTGCATGATTGGGGGCGAAAAAAATTATCATAAGAAACCAACTAATCGAGAGGCGATCAGTAAGGAAGAAATAAGAAATTATTGAAGAACACACACATACCCCATAAATCATCCATCAGTAAGCATCAATACAGTAAATAAGAATGATAAGAAATATTGGCCGTGAGGTTCGAGATTTATGCACGATTTGAAGACACCTTAAGTGGAGGAGGAGACCCCGGTTCTGAAGAGGAGGGAGCTATTTCATCCATAACCTGGGTAACAGTCTGAGCTATAGTAAGCACAAAGAGCAAGATTGCTGCAAAAAGAGATATAATAGCCCATGGATTTCTGAAATAAGTCTGGATAAGATTAGCGCGCCACTCGTTATTCCAAGGCTTCTTGCAGTCGTGATAGACACTTTTATGAACTTTATCAAGGCTGCAGTGTGGGTCAAGAGTTATATCCTTGGAGAGTGAGTTCAAAAGTTCAGCCACGGCATCATCACTTCCCAGAAAGTTGTGGATGATGCCTTTTGATTGCAGGAGGCCAACATCTCTGTGATTGTCTATGATGCTGTCCATGAAGAATATGTAAGACGTCACCTCATTTCCTGCTCCAACATGGAATCTCTCAAATGCTGTCATATTCAAGAACGTGGACTCGGTTGAATCATCCACAACCATAAGTGGGAGCTTCAGGATTCCCCAAGAGAATGAGATGTCTTTGAGGCTTGAAGATTTGCTTTTCTAGAATCTGATTCCGGCTTCTTTAAGCTCTGTTGCAGACCAGATGATCGCATTGCCATTCACAGATGCTCTGTGGCGAACTATTTTCTGGTGGGGATCTTCCTGAAGCAGGCTTTTCCTGTACACGTCCAATACGTGCACACACTTTCCCATGTTCAGGGGTACTGTGCAGGAGCAGCAGAACTTTACTATGAATCTATTCACAGATTCTTCATCCTGTTGAAAATAAATTAGACTGATATAGTTACCTTAGCTTTATCAGTTTCAACTGCAACCAGCTTGACAAGAACAAGCATTGGCAACTGATTCTCGAGCATTAACATGTCGCGTTTGATGAAGGGCATGACATGAAACTTCCCGTGCTTGCTGAAGATAGGATCAGTAGGAGCATAATCATCAAGTATATGAGAAGCAGTCCTCAAGATTTCAAGCATGAAACAGCCATCCAGAAACATGAGTTGCAAAAATCTAGCTGTATTATCTCTCCACACTGGCTCGAGAGGATTGTATGAGTCCTTCAAATCTTCCACTACTTCAGCAAGTGCATCTGCAAACAGTCCAAGAGGTTTTCCACATCTTTTGAGGAAATGAAGCAGCACACGACGCTTGTGCTTCTCCATCGGATTTGAATGATTGAAATGGTAAGGGCCGAAGGAGACTGTCTGGGGCTTGTAGGCCTTCTTGTTTATGTCTGCAATGCCGGGTGGAAGTTTGTAAATAGACCCCTACCACTGCTCCACTGTAGAAACACCTTCCATCCTATTAAGATCTTCATTAACTTCAATAATCCAGTTCATGTCAGCCATTGCTCTTCCCCTTACCCGATTCCAACCTGCCCTGCTTGACACACCTAAACTCAATCTAGTCCTTTACAAATCAGCTGTGTTATTCAATGTTGTAATCCTTGCTTTACAAACAAGAATGATGAAAGATGCAAAGATGGTGTTTGTTTTGTTTAAACAATGGCAGTGTTCAAGCTAAAGTGCTTACCAATAGTCCATAAACTAGAAGCACAAGTCCTTTCTTGATGCAAAGTTGACGCCTCAATGTAAAATCATTTAAGGTAGATGTTACTTTCATTAGTTTAAGACTCCTTCTCTTTTCATTTTGGCACATTTAGCAGATTACAGAGATTCAAGTTCATCCACAAAGCACAACAAGAAATCCTCAAAATTGCAATATTATAAGAAAAAGAGTTACCCAGGTACAGAACCAAAGAAATAAATCCAATGAAATCTTGACTCCGAAACATAGCAAAAACCCTAAACCCCAAACACACTCCTCAGTAACCTCCCTTGAGGTCATTGACGACATCATAAGGAATAGGAGTGACGGTTTCCAAAGAAGCCCCTTCCACCATGAACCCGGGCTTTGGCCCCTGCGGCTGCCTCTTGGTGCTGATGGCTTCCCCACGCGCCTTGGCCGCCGCCTTCACCTCATCATTCCGAGTCTTCCTCGCCTTCAACTCCTCCTCGCACCGCGACGGCTGCACGTGCTCCACTCGCACGTGGATGCGCTTGCGGATGACCCGTTTGCCGACCAGCTTGTTGATCTCGACGCCGATGGCCCGCTTGGTGACGTTACAGACCCGACCCGTGCGCCCGTGGTAGAACTTGTGGGGCATGCCCTTGTGGACGGCGCCGTTAACCTTGACGTCGACGTACTGGCCGGTCCGGTAGGTTTTCAGGTAGGTGGAGAGAGGGTTGTAACCCTTCTTCCTGAAGCCGCGAGCGAAGAGGTCCCGAGTGCGAGATCGAAGTCCCTGACCGGCCGGCATCGCTGCTTCGCTCTCTTTCTGGCTCTCCCTCTTTTCCTTAAACCCTAGACGGCTCAACCTTTCAGTGTTTTCTTCTGGCTTTTACATCCATTCACTTGGATTGGGCCAACTCAACTTGGGCTTTGAGTCTGATTTAAGGCCCAACCCAGTGAACTACCAATTTTGTGAACGTGACTTCAACCCGGTTCACCGCAAGATCCGTGGTCAATTAGACCCATGCCACAACTCAACCATGTGAAATTGCTTCTGATAGGCCCAAAACTGTTCTTTGGGGCTTTCGTAGAGTGTCTCTCACTCGAGACAATGTGATTGTCTACTCTTTTTTTTTATTTTTTTATTTTTATTTATCGTTAATTTTTTTATGTTAAAGTTTTGGGGTCTCCAAACTGAAACTAACCCTTAGAGCTGAATCTAGTTCAGATAACCCTAAAATGAGGGACATCCTTAGTCTGCCAATGAAAGTCTACTCATAGTCTAATACAATTAAAGCTAAGCATTCTTCGTATGAGTTATGACTAGATCCATTCATGCAGAAAAGAAAATAGATTCACATTATTCCTTTCAAGAGCAAGGTATGATGTACATGCACCCATCCAAAGCACTCGCGGACCTACCTCATGCCCAATGGGGAATGCTGCCGTCACTCAAAACTTTGCGTACTTGACTGTAATTAACATACTTGCCAATGTATGGTATGAAAGAGTTTAATAAAAATTAAGGGCAACTCTCCCTTAAAATGAAATTCAGCACATATTTATAACTTTTATATATTAATACACACACATATATATATATATATATATATATATTAGTTTGGTGTTTAGACTGTTTTCACATCTCTCATTGACCCAAAACCTTGCTCCCCCAAATTTAAAATTCTAGATCCGCTGCTGGTGAAGGAGTGCAGTTCAAAATTAATCAAATCAAAAGTTAGGGTTTAGGGTTTCTCACTGGCATCACCCTTTGCTAATAATCCCCACAGGGATAAAGCCTGTATATTCCAGCTTTCACGTCACTGTAATCCTAGTTGCCATCATTCTCTGTCAATCCTGTCAATCCACATGAGTGAACATTGGCAGTTCCGTGGGGGAAACTTTTTTCAGGGCTTCAGGCATCAGTGACCTTTACCAATTCATCGAACACCTGTGACTTTACTGGCTTGTTTACTTTATCCCCCACCTCCTCCTATTCCAAAGAACCAAAACTGCTCGAGTGGTGGTGATACTTCCAACCCTCCGCTAGAGTTTGAGTTCTTCAGTCTATCACTACCAAATTTCTTGCTGCCCCCGATGCCCTAATTGGCTGTGCTCCCATGTTTTGCCAATTTGATCCGCAAATTATGCTTCCTACTTTACCATTTTCAAGTGAGTCATCTCTGTCATTTTCCAGGCCGCTTCCCTCCCTCCTCTCACTGTTTCCACATTGTCTTTTGGGTTGTACTAATATAATGCAAAGTCACCAATCTTGAGACATGAAAGTTTCAAATTAGATATTTAACAAATCAACAACTCTTCCTACCCCTTGAATACAACCTTCATTAGGCTTTAGTCCAGCTTATTGGATAGCTAAATCTAGCTATTTTTTATAATTCTATTTGTTTTTGCTTTTATTCCAAGAGGCAAGAGGCGAGTGGCCAGATAAAAGAAACTCCCATTCTAACATGTTTTGCTCGGAGGTTAATCCAACAAATATCTTATACCTGATCTCCTTTTGATTCGATACATGTCTACTCATATGAAAAATGATGAATAGAAGAAGATTTCTTAAAAAAATAGGAATGCCTACCAACCATCATCAGAGAGACAAATTTCTGGATGAGAAGGAGAATTCTCTTACTTTCTAATTTCATTTGTTTAAGTAAACACAAGACAACCCTATAACCATCAAATACTTTTGTTTTTTGTACTCATTCAAAATATCTACTTCCCCATGCATACTATTTTCAGAACCAATGCTCCTTCATCAAAATTCGACAAGAGACAGTCTCGGATGGGATAATTTTGTTTTGTATTTGTGCCTCCAAGATGATCCCATCCCTTAGAAGCATGAGAAAACCTTGGAAGCATTCCAAACATGTACGTCTTTCTTAACCTAATAAATCTTCTTATTTATCCGACTATAGATCCTCTAAAATACTACCAAAACATTTCTAAACTAACCTCAACACCACCTTATGGGTATCGCCAAAAAGCCACCGACCCATCTCTGCCTCTTTGCTTTTGGCAGACCAATAATTTTTGCCCTTTACTCAGGTACCATCATGTTTTTTGATGACAAGGTACCATCATGTTGCGGCTAATTGGAATCCTCGATCAAATTTTAAGCATGTGCACACATGAATCCACAATACGTGGATCATGATTAAATTACATAAAATACAAAGATACTATAGATTAAATCCAATAATTATGACAGAGATACAAATTACAATAACAAAGACAGTAGTGATTAACGCCCTCGAGGCATGAGAGCTTTTGATTCAACATAGAAAAACACAATTCAAGAATATGAATTTAGAATCATATAATATAATGTATGCCTCTTCTTCTTCCTCATCATCGATCTTCATCTTATCTTCATATGTCTCTGTCTCTCTTGCACTCCGCAGGGAGACTAGGGTACCTAGTCCTGTCAGTGCAGTAGTTGTAGATGGTGAACCTCTGTCTAACCCACCTCAGCCTCCTCCATTGATAAGCATCGAGGTCCTGGAACTCCTTCTGATCCCACCACCTCTTACCCTGAGTGGCACAGTACTTGGCTTCCACCGACGCCTCGCAGCCGTCGATATGGAAGCCCCTATAGGTGGCCACGAAGGGAGCCTTAGACCAGTCAGTCTTCTCGAGTCCTCCCCTGGTGGCCCAATCGTCTGCGTTCCACAGACTAGAGTAGAGCTTCATGGGTTGGTTGAATGGGAATTTCACTCCCAAGTCTTTGCTGTTCTTGAACACTCGGATTGGGATGTCATCCACTAAGAATCTGAGAGATTTGGGCATCAAAAAAGTCAGCACTCATCATCAACCTCACCTCGCAAGTATTGTTTTAAAAAACCAGACAAGACTCAATCACGAATAATTATGTCAAACAAAGTTGTGAAAAAGGAAAAGGAGAAGACCCCATTTAAATTATTTTGTGGGATGCGAATTTCAAGCTTGGTCGGTTGAAAAAATGCACATGCCAGTCAACAAGCTTTAGCATAAAACCCTATTTTATTTTTTGTTGGATAGTGCTCAATTTGAACTTGGAGTGTTTGATTTACTCAAAGTAAAAGGCCAAGTAAATATGAAGACTTACACAATCTGGTAGAGATTCCAGAGCACAGAGTAGGAGTGGTACTCTTTGGTTGGGTCGAACCAGAGGAAGATCCTCTGTTCTCGGTCACCCTTTCCTCCGGTGAAGACATTAGTCTGCAAAATGTAGGGCTGCCCTGTTCTGTTCCCCAAGAACTCGAAGTCGATCTCATCGTGCTCTGAGTTTGTAGAAGACAGCTGCAACATAAAAAGAAAGTTTCCATTTTTAGCAGAATGAAAGAAGCTGAGGAACAATGTGTTGAAGTTAGATGAGTATTTAGATACTCACATAGAAAGCAGTAACAGTTCCAGCAGAGTCACCAGGGACCAGTTTGATTTGCATATGGAAATGACCAAACAAGTATGAACCTTTGGATTGGAAACCAGTACCTATTTCCCAAAATGAAACACAAATTTTAGTAAAAATTAGAGAGAATCAAAAGCTCAAGCTTCTTCGCATTTATCTTGGTTTCTTTTACCTGTGTATTTGTCAAGGTGGAGCTGAATCTCATTGCCACCATTGTAGTACTTGATGTGGTCAAAAGCCCAGGTGGGCTGGTAGTTTCTTCCAAAGGGTACAGCCACAGGCCTCCTTGGGGGAGCTGCCATTGTTGCAGAGACCATAAGCACTAAGCTCAAGAGCAGAGTCCATTGCTTGTAAGAAGCCATTTTTCTCTGCAAAGAACAGAAAAGGCTCCCAAAACTTAGAATCAAAATTAGCCAAAACTTGAAACTTTAAAAGGGTAACGGTGTTCAACAATCTGAAAGCAGTACCTGTGCAACACAGAGAGAGTGAGAGAGTGGTTTGAGACTTTGAGTTGTGATGAGGAAATGGGAAGGAGGGGAGGTCCTTTAATAGGGTCTAATTTCATCCACATTACATAATTGATGAGGGGCTGTGTGCAACTAAATATCAACCAATGGCGTTATTATTTAATTATTTTATGAGTTTGTGATTATTAAATCAGCAGCAGCAGTACAGCTGTTCAATTATTTCTAGCTTCGAAACAGAGCAAGCAAATGTACTTGTGAATCCTACATAAAACGCTTGAGACCAATTTTGAGAGGTGCTCTCACTTCATAGAATTTGAAATTCTAGAGCCTCCAATAGTTGTATTAGCCTTATTGCTTCGGCTACGATTCAAATAATTTGCAATCCAACGGTTCTTAAATTTTTGATTTTCTAGTTTCAATACTTTAAAACACCGTAAAACTTTTACAATTTTGATATTTTAATTATTGGTTGTTCAATATCTCTCTCACTGTGTCTCTGTTTTAATTTTTTTGCGGTGAATCTGGGCAAAAATGTGGTCACGGAGATAGTCCCAGCCTTACACATTTTGTCTTCTTTTCTTTGGGCTTCTGCATTTGGACAGAGTCAAGTAGAGCCATCATGTTTTAAATTGACCAGGCCGGTTGTGGATCAATAGCTAAGGAACTGTTGTCTATACACAAGCAAATATCTGAAAAGAGTCAAGTAGAGCCATCATGTTTTAAATTGACCAGGCCGTTGTGGATCAATAAGTAGCTAGCTAATTTTACGAGTAACTTTATCACTTTCCCTTTAATCCACCTAATTAACCAGTCTGTCAGACACTTACTGCCCTGAATAAATAACTTAGATCTCAAATAACGAGTCAACATTGTCCTACTGCAACCTCTCTTTCGTCCAGTCTCGAATGTAAAATTTTCTGTAAAATGTTGCTCTGAAACCATACTAGACGCTTAACAGACCCTAAAGCTTACAAAGAATGAAATAATGAATCAAACAATACTGGAAATGTAGACCAGTATGGAATATTGAACTTGTTATTTTAGGATGGGAATATTGTTTAGTTACTTTGCTGCCATGGTTGTTGTTTGGTAAATTCCACTGGTACAGACGCCACAATATTAATTAGTGTTCTTTATTTCTTACCAATGAAAGTAAGTGGAAAATGAGGGTTGGGTGCAGAGTTGCAGAGCAGGAATTGGTTATCAAATTAAGAAAAGCAGCCCAGATTTTAGTGCACGTGCTTAGCTCTGTTCGATGCTTTCCTTTTCAGGAGGGCAACACATACTATACATAGTGATTACGTGATTACCCCTCAAGTCCTCAACAACGGTGAAAACAGCCATCCTATCCAGAAAATGTTTAATTTTATTCAGTTTACTCACGAAATTAGTTTATCTTAGAAGTAAGGTTCCATATATTATATGGACCATGCCTGGTGCAGTTGGATACTTCAGAATGAAGGAATGATATGTTGCGAGATATATCACTCATTCACTCGCATTATCTTGTTTGAGAGAATAACATATCGGTATATTAAATACAGATTAATTTTCTTATAGCAGAAAGGTTAGATTCTTACAATCGGTCTTGAAATCAGATTGAATCAGCCTATTAATATAGGAAATCGATCTATCTATGTATCGAACTAATCTACTTAATATATCAATACATTTAGTATATCGTAACGAATCTCATTTTATTTGCTTACATTTAAGATAATTTATTAATACTTTTGTTTTAGCCTCTCTAAACGTTCTTCACTATTTTAAGAGAAACTTACCAAACATCTGGTCTTCCGTGCTTCTCTACTCACCATAGGGTAGAGATTGCATGACACGTGAAATTGCTGCTATTTTTATATGAAGAGGAGAAATTATTTAAAAGAGTTATTATGATGTTTGACTCATTAATCAAATTTTAAAAATATATAATATCCTGTATGTGGGGAATTATTAGGTAGTCCCGGAGTACCACGTGGCACTGTCATGTGGTGGTCCCAACCAATAATATCACTCAAATCTGGTGGGGACCATGCAGAGGGGGTTAAAAAAGAAAAGAAAATTTAAATTAGAAGCCAATCAGAAATAACTACAAGTCACATGGGCCAATAATATCATCCCGGACCACCACGTGTACTATGGTCCGGGACCATGTAATAATTTCCCCCTGTATGTAGAGATGGCATTAAAACACACGGGTACGGATACCCGCGGGTAATTTTTCCTTTTGGGTATCTGTTAATGGGTATGGGTATGGGTATGTGTATGGGTAATTACAAAATACCCGTATAAAAATGGGTTGGGTATGGGTATACCCGTGAGTACCGAAATTTTATCCAAATACCCATATAAAATTGTAAACCACGCCCAAATACCCAAATCCAGTTCCACCTAAGAATGGGCAAGTGGGCGGGGGCGGGGGCGGGGTACCGGCGGGTTTTCCCCGCATTTCTCAAGCGGGGGCGAGGTTTCTCTTTCCCACCTAGAACACACCTTCAAGTCTTCAACGAGACGAGTTGTCATGACTGGAGGTGTTATGCAGCCAAAACTCTGAGACCCAAAATGTAATGACCGAGATTTTTGGTATAAATTTTTGTTTCGCGCAAATTTAATAAAGTCTCAATTGTTACGAAATGTAGTTTCGATATATTGGCGTAAATGGATTTTGATCCTTGAGGATTAGGACGTCCAATCGACTTGTAGATTTGATATATTGATCATAGAAGTGTTCCGTTGGATCATCGTATAATTGTGAAAAGATGATTCAAAAGCCGATCCATACGGATTTGACCGTTGGATCTTAGTATAATTTTGAGAGGATGATCCTAAGGGCGATCCGTGAGGATCCGACCGTTGGATCATCTTATAATTGTGAAAAGTCGATTCAAAAGACTATCCATTAGGATCAGACCATTGGATCATCGTATAATTGTGAAAAGATGATTCAAAAGGCAATTCATGAGGATCCGACCGTTGGATCTTCGTATAATTTTGAGATGATGATCTTAAGGGAAATCCGTGAGGATCTGGTCGTTGGATCATCGTATATTAGTGAAAAGACGATTCAGAAAGCGATCCGTGAGGATCCGACCGTTGGAATGTTGGATCATCGTATAATTGTGAAAAGATGATTCAAAAGGCGATCCGTGAGGATCTGGCTGTTGGATCATCGTATAATTTTGTGAGGATGATTCTAAAGGTGATCCAGGACACTCCAACCGTTGGATCTTCGTATAATTTTGAGAGGATGATCTTAAGGGTGATCCGTAAGGATCCGACCGTTGGATCATCGTATAATTATGAAAAGAAGATTCAAGTATTGCTTCCTCGTGACTAAACCAACAATATCTTTCTTAAACACTGTCTCAAGTATTTGAAATACTCAATCGACCAAAACAATGATGAAAATAAAAAAAAAATATTTTTTGTCAAAAAAGGAAAGGAAAAAAAGAACTGAAAAGATAGAAAATAGAAAATTTCAAAATTTCAAAATAAATAATGAATCCCCCATTTGAAAATATCCCCAGATGGAATGGGGGGGCTTAAATAGTGAGTATTTAAAAAAGAAAAAAATCTCAACTTTTAATAGGCTAAAGGCCTTAAATTTATAAATAAAAATAAAAACCCTGCCCATATTGAAAACCGGTAAATGGGTGGGTATGGGTTTACCCATTTGGAAATGGGTTGAGTAAATACCCATCCCCGTGAATTATTTGATGAGTATCACCCACAAATTATTATGGGTGTTTCTAAATGTACTCAGCAGAAATCTATGTACACCCAGCAACCTATTTATATCAAAAATATATAAATAAATTTTACTCATTTTCTCATTCAGCCCCCATCACTAAACATATATATACCCATAATTTTTTTTCCTTCCAAAATCTTATACCCAGCACAACGAAAGTGCAGAGGCTCCGAATCTCATCAACTCTCTCTTCAGAGCAGCACGATTTGAGCAAGCCGTCCATGAAATTCGATATGCCGGAGAAGCTGACCGCCGTCGATTTCTTGGCTAAGAACCGATCCAGGTCCTCAATGAGGATCACCGACTTGCTCGTAGTCTGTAAAAGAATCATCTTCAACTCCGAGTCATCTTTAACCCTAGAGAGGTCGAGATCGTAGACGTCGTAGTCGAGGAAATTGGCCATGGCGGCGACGAAGCTGGATTTCCCGGTGTCGGAGGGGCCATAAAGCAAGAAGCTTCGCTTCCGGACGCGGCTGAGTCGGTTGTAATACTGCTTGGCTTTGAGAAATGACTCCAAATCGGAGTCCTCAATGGAGGTCAATGAGTTGAGATATACGGTGACCTTGCAGTACAGCTGATTCTCCATGAGATGAAGGCTTATCATATTCATATAGATTCGCACCTTTCCTCTGTCTTGAAAGAAGTTCTTTCGCTTTAATTGAGAATCAATTGAACCATAACTCAAGTATGTTTACAATTGAATCAATTAGCACCATATAATTTCTCCAGTTACCCATTCCTACCAAAACATCTATCTTGAAACTTTGAGTTTCTAAGTTCTAACTGATGAGAAGAGAAAGGGAAGATGTTGCTGGGTATGTTTTCAGGAACATTGTTTTGTAAGATGAGGGTATTTTAGAGAATTTAGCTAGGTTTAACTATATATTATTTAATATAAATAATTAACTAGGTATATTTAGAAATTTATTTGTTACATTTAGAAAGACCCATTATTATTGGGTGGGTATTTTCCGATGAATATAAATGGCAACTTTACCTGCGTATTAGAATATAAATGCCAACTCTACCTGTATGTAATATGCGCTTATATTTCATGCAAATTATGAAAATTGATAAACGTGGCGTGGTTTAGGAATTGGTCGAACTATTCTAGTAATCGGAGGAGCCTACCAAAGACTCAGCTGTCTCCTGCCGTCTCTATAGATAGATGTGCCACGTTTGAGATCTTGCAAGGGACCAGAAAGTGATCAAAGTTAAAGGAGAGAGGTGTAAACTTGTGAGTGAATGACTTTGGACAAAACAAGTAGGGTAATTAAGAACAGGGGGAGAGAAATATCAAATATGTGGATAGATTAGATGGTGCGTGCACATGGTCCTTTCTACGACGAGTTGACGACTTTGAACATAAACATGTGGAGAGGTCTGCCGACTTAGCAACAGTTGGAAACCTGAGCACATGCACATGAATCCGCACAATCCAAATTCCACAATTAATATAAACTGCTTGTGTATGCTTCGACATCCAACTGCCTATTCTAGTTTTGATAGAGAAAGGACGTCTTGCCTAATGCCTTAATGGGGATTCATGTACTGATCGATCGAAATGACATGAAAATGGATCCCCTCTCGTCTTTGTTCTTTGCCTACTTCAATTATATATGGTCGCGAGCTCGAACAACCGGATATGATTGGAGACATACCTAAAAAGTAATAGTGATCGAGTGCTTTAATTAACAGTTGTCTGCAAAGTCAATCGTCCTACTCATATACTCGATACCTCCATGTATCGGGTTATATTGTTAACAGAAATTGGTTAAAATAGTTGAAATAGATTTAGAATGAGACATAAAGTGTTAAGAAAGTAAATGATTTTAAAAGACTATAATAAAGTGTTTGATGCATTACTTTACAAAATAATAATAATATTAATAAAACATAAGTTGATAGCTAAGCAAATACATTGATATGGTTGATCTCATGATTTTTTTTTTCCCAACCAGGCAGAATAAAACTATAACGCAAAACCCCTAATACAACTACAATCCAAATTATCAAAAATGGAAAGCTTGACTAGCTGATAAAGGTAAAGAGTGGCTCCATGAATGAATTTCAAGAAGATGACCAGATTTGGCTATAGCATCCGCAAGAAAGTTTGCTTCACGTTTGACATGCTTGAATGTCACATTCTCAACTCTATCTGCCATAATTCTAGTATCCTGTAAAAGAGATTGTAACTTCCAAGGGATTTGACAAGCACCCAATATACTGTCCAGTAGAATTTTAGAGTCTCCCTCCACCTCCAGATTAGTAAAACCATGTAACCAAGCTGCAATTAAGCCCTAAGTGCAGAAGCTTCAGTAGTGAGAACATTAGTATCGCCTAATTTCTTTGAAGTTGTTAACACAGGAAGACCTTCTGCATTACGAAAAACAAATCCAGCAGCACCAATATTATTTATAGCAGAGCCATCAAAATTCAATTTCAGATTCCCATAAGAGGGAGTATACCAAATAATAATTTTGTTAGAAGGGCCATTTTTAGAAGTAGGAGGATTACAACTTAAGTAATTCTGAAGTATAATAGCAGAAGCAAAAAGCACCTGTATAGGTTTTGTATGCTTGTCTCTGAAAATTAAATTATTCCTAGCTTTCCAAACACAGTAGGCAATTATATAATAGCCATTTCAAAATAATGCTTGTCTCTGAAAATTCGATAGGGTTGATCTCACGATTTCTTCATTTGATTGGTCTTAACTAGAGAAAATTATGAATCTTATTTAGAGTAATAAATTCACTATTTTTTTTTCATTACACTTTATATAAAAGTCAAGCAAAGACAAACAATAATATGAATAGGCATGGTGAAACTGATAAACCAACATGAGACCTTAATCTTTTGTTAGCTTTACTTATGCATAATAAATAACCCGCTCAAATTTACTATATCGTATATTCCCCATTTATCTTCTTTTTTGGTCAGATCATTTTTTATTTTTTTACTTGGTTCACATGAGCATCACGCCCTCATCGGTCGGAATAAAATCTGGGGTTCGTAGTCGCCACCGCATAGTGATGTGATGGGAAGATGAAAGTCGGGCCCGTGTTTGGAAATTTCTAGCCGATGAGAGGCTTTTTGGATGGAGTTGGGTTTCAGCTCTATCCAAAAGCCAAAGCAAACTCCATGCAGCTGTCTTCTCTTCTCCTCCAGTTGTATTATTTTTTTCACAGTTTTTGGTTGCCAATCCATTCAATCATTCATTGATCGAAAAATATCATTAAACTCAATCCCTGCACTTGCTTAGTGCTACGTATACAATTTTTGTTTTCTTCTTCACCACTTACAGCTGCAAGTAGCTAGGCTTGCCTTCTTGCCTTCTTCCATCAATTTGGCCAACGTAACCCTTTTTCCAACATTGAAATCCTTAATCGACTATTCTGGAAGCATTTCATTTCCAATACGTAAAATAAACTCAAAACAATGTTATCAAAATAAGCACACGGTCAGATCATATTTGTATTTTTCTTCCTTTTCTTTTGGTGTATTCCCCTTTCTTTTTACGAAAGGGATAGGGGGTGTTATCATTTCTTTTTTTGGAGTAATGTTTTAGAATAATTAGAAGTCGGCTATTAATTGGGAAACTAACAGTCATCTGATATTACACGTGCATGAGCTAGGAGCTCCCACGTGCATGGGAAAATAACAGTCATCTGATATTATCTCATTATACTCGGCTCTAAGGATGATATCCTCAAATCACGCACAATGGATTTGATTAATAAGATAATACCTGAACCAGATGACTGTTTCACATGCATGAGCTAGGAGCTCCCAATTAAGCCATGCAGTTGACTTCATTATATACAAAGAAATTGAATAATTGTGAGCGCTTATCAATGGCTATAACTCTGTCAGGTCAATCAGTTTCTACGATCCAGTCCAACCTGGTTTTGAGTCATGGATCCCAAGGATCTGAGCTGCTCCGGTCCTCCATGTGAAGCTTTTTTTTTCTTTTTCAAATCAATTTCAATCGGAATTGTGTAGCAAATTATGAAGATCAAACATTACCAAATTTCTTCAAATCAATCTCAATAGGACTCGTGTGTTTAACCTTTAACCTTCCAAAGATCATATCTAAAATCAAAGTATCAAACATTTTTTATGGAAACGATCTCACGTTATGTTTGGTATTCTCATTTTCAATACACAAACAAAAATTAACGAAATCAAAAATTTTCATCCAAAATTGATCAAATAATTTGATTGATCGCTCAAAAGTTTATATTCTTATATCTAATCTTCTATTTCATAAAATTGGAGGCCCAAAACCATGATTTCCGATCTACAGGATATATAATACTTGTTATTGGAAAGTTAAGTATAAATATAACTATATGATTTGTTAAAAAAAAATATATATATATATATATATATATTTATATAACCATCTCGTGTGGTCAGATTGGTCGATTTGCCTAGCTAGCATGGAACCCCCATGTCTAGAAATATTCGAGTTTCAACTCCCGCCACCAGTTTGTGGTCAGCAGGTTTGAGGGGCATTCGGGTTCGTGCGCCTGCGGTGGGGAATTAGTTTGGCTTTACTGGGATACCCTTATGGACCTCGGTCTGAATACCGATTGAGTGGGTGTGTTACTAACTCACTAACGTAACTGAGGTGGCTTACTAGCTAGCTACCTCACTCCTAATATATATATATATATATATATATATATACATATCTTATCTAGAGCGGAGTTCCGCTTTGAAAATTAACTTGTGAAGTTCGAGTTTTGTGTTACTTTTCAGTCGCATATCCACATCTCGACCGTTCCGTTTTTAGGTACTAGTGTATAAATCGTCTCTGCAAATTTTCAACCAAAATGATGATCGTTAAGGCATTAATAACTGCCTTAAAGCTAGTACGGTTTAGATTGATAGATTTAGTCCGTCCATTGGTTTAAGCGAGTTAGATACCTTAACGATCATCAATTTGGCTGAAAATTTGCAGAGATGATCTATACAGTAGTACCTAAAAATTGAATTGTCGAGATGTGGATATGCGACCGAAAAGTGACCAAAAACTCGAACTTCACACATTAATTTCAAAGCGGAGCTCCGCTCTAGATAGGATCTGTATATATATATATATATATATATATATATTACTAGATGAATTCAGACAGTTAGAACGTAGAGATTAAACTTGTCCATGCAAATAATTAAAAATGCTGCTCTTAGTCTGTTAAGTTAGTTTGGAGCGAACTTTGAGCCAAAACATGTGAGATTAATCAATGTTTCGACGTGCAATTTGGTTTCGATTTCCTGAGATTAGGCCACATATATTAATATTAGCTAGCCATGCCATGCCATTAATTAAGCATCCTTATAATCGAATATTATTTACGAATCTCCCAAAAATCTGTCACAATATATATGGTCTAATACTGATTATTCTGATCATCATTCATAAGTTGGGTGTTATTAGCTGTCCCAACTTTCGATTTGGTGGTTGATAACTTGATGTGGTCGCAGTCTCGTATGATATGATGGATGATAAGACTCAAGTCACTCAATAATGCAGAGATCCAGGTACATAATGGCACTTCATGCATGTATATGTTAAGAGGCCAGCCAGCTTCACTAGACCAGTTTCACGCACCATGTCTAGTGTTTACGTACGATTCCAACCACCCCTTTTGCAGCCCCGACTGTATATATTTTTGGCTAATCTCATTATTAGCTATTCATTAATTACTCGACATATATGCGATGTATGTGCAATATGTAGTGAAAATTTTCTGCAATGAAATATGAAGTTATAAAAACAAAAGATCGTAACGAATACGAAACTTAAATAGTATAAAAATTAGTTTAAATCATGCATGTGTGATTGTTCCTGCAATAGTTGCGTTGTATAATATATTTTTTTTTTTTTTGAGAAGATGAAAATTCCATTAATAATCAAAATATTACAAAACAATTGGATCCATAGTTACGGGACCGTCACCATAAGTGACCTCCATGAGCCGAAGAGGCCCAACCCCTAACCAAATTCTACGCCCATACCTACGAGCTACAATGAGTACCAACCAAACCTGTACCGATACCACCCAGCCACCAACACTACGATGAACTGTTTTCACCCGTTCGGACACCGCATTCCAAAACAGCCAGAACACGTGTAAGGGTGATTCACCATCACATTGATAACCATAAAGTACCGACAAAAGACCAGACCAAGACACAGCAGATCGACCATGACACCAAAACAATGGTATCGACACGACACAGAAACAACCACCCCCAAACCCTCGCTTACAAGAGGAGGGACTTATTTTCACCAAGACAACAACTAAAACCAAACAAAGAAAACCTAAGCAACCAGAAATCAAAGACCACCAGCGAAACCTAAGAACAACGACCCAGCCCAAACACCACCTCCCATAGCCCAAACCAATCGCAGCTTGCAACCATTCCCGCCGCCAGTGAGCCCAGACGCCATCATGCCGCCGCCCCACAGCAATACGCTGTTGCACCGAAACCCTTCGCTGCGTCACCGCCTTTTCACACAGTAGCAAGCCCCTACACCAGGAAAACGGCCACAAAGCGATCCCAGACCAAAGCATAGGCAGATCCCATTCGAGATCTCCCCATCCTCGATCCGATTTGAATCGCCATAGCCACCACCCACGCAGGATCGATGACGCCAGAAACCACCACTGGAAAGCCGAAGTCCGTCGCTGCTGCACCCCTGCCTCCGCCCCAGATATAAGAGAGACAGATCGAGTTCGATCTGTGCCACCCAAACCCGGAGAACCAGCCACCCTCTCTGGACCATACCACCCTCCTGAAAGCCCACTCCATCTCCGCACCATCAATCCTCTCCCGGGCCGGAACTCAGCGGCGAGACCGCCGGCCGTGTTCGGCCGGGAGAGAACACACGTCTCTGTCGGGTTTTCTCTTTTACCTAGGCGCGTGAGGCGCGTTCTCTTTTTTTTTTTTTTTTTAGTAAAGGCAACGCCTCAATCGTCTTTGTCGTGCGTTGTATAATATATTTATCATGAACTATTATGCATATTAGATATTATATGATAATGTGGTGTATTTGATGAACTGTTATTTGACATAGATCAAGTTCTATTATATAGAGTAGTTTACATATGCTTATGTCATTCGCCGCTTATGGATAACGAGTCAGCACTTGGGGGTTTCGCTCCGACCAAGAGAGCTAAATTTAAAACCTAGTCACATGACATGCAGAAGGATTAGGATGTGCAGTAATCCAAAGACTAACACGTGTTCATGGAAACTGTGCTCATGTTTGGGCCATACAGGCTGCATTTTAAACATCTCGAATCGACGAATTACTATGTAACCTCACTCATCGTGAGGGACTCTTTCATTACAACAAATGATTTGGTTAAGTTAAATGTAAGGGCTCAAATATATCAACAAATTGATTACATAACTCAAACTCAGTTGGATGGATTTTTATTTAAAATAAAAAAATAAAAAGAAACCATTTTGACTCAAACCGATCTGGAGTGTTGATTACCCCTACAATTTCTCTGTAAATTCTATTTCTCAGGGTATTGATATTAGGTCCCGCCGGAAAGGCCTCCAACTTTGGCCGAGTTCAAACCCTCATTTCAAAAAATAGAAGAAAATCTTTACAATTTCCAACTCCAGGGGTTTTTAACGAATATATGGTATCTTATTTTCCAGCGAAGATGTGCGAGAGTATTCATAACTTGTGTTATAGTCGGCCCATAGTTCATGAATGAAATCATATAAGACATACCGTCGTGGATTCATTCTGGGGATAAGCCACTGAGTATATCGACACTGATTTATTCATATGTAAGTAGTTAAGCAGCCTATGTTGTATGGTTCGGTGCAAGAACCCCAACTCGATTGTGGCAGGCCAGGTCTCAAATTGAGAAATGTACAATATAGGTGGCATAAAAAAGCCCAATATTTAAGCATACTGGATGGGGCTCCTTCTGTCTTAATTATGTGTTGATTAGCTTCTCTATTCGGTATTTTACTCCTTTGCACCAACAGTCATTTGGGATTTGGGGCTTGGTAGCAGGCCTAATGTTACTCTATTCTTCAAATTTAATTATTAACAAATTACATATAAGTTATTGATAAAAAATGACTTAACAAATACATCTATTAAAGATTGAATTAAACATATAAGGACTAAATCTTACAAATAAGGACAATGCGCTCTCCACTTGCCACATGTCATGATTTAATTTACTTTTTTACTCTTAACTACTTCTTTTGACTTCTAATTCTTTTACAAGGATTAAATCTTACAAATAAGGACAATCTGCTCTTCATGTGTTAATTTAATTTTTTACCCTTAACTACTTCTTTTGACTTCTAATTCCTTTAACCCTTTTCTTTTTAGAATAATCTTTTTACCTTACTTTTTTTTTTCTTGAGAATAATCCTTTTACATTACTTTTTTTTATAGAACAATCCGTTTATGTTACTTTTTTTTTTTTGGAATAATCCGTTTATGTTATTATTATTATTTTTCTTTTAGAACAATCCATTTAAGTTACATTTTTTTTCTTGAGAATAATCTCTTTATGTAACTTCACAAAACCTCATTCTCCTACTACTCTCATCTCATTGCCTAATTCTGCTACTGTACTCGTCCAATTGTGCAACTGCAGTTTCTGCACTCATACTCGTCCAGTTCTACTACTGCATTTGTACTCGTGTTGTGCTACTGCACTCGTGATCGCCTAATCCTGCTACTGCACTCATACTTGTCCAGTTCTGCTACTGCACTCGTTATCGCCTAATCCTACTACTGCACTCATACTTGTCCAGTTCTGCTACTGCACTTGTTATCGCCTAATCCTACTACTGCACTCATGCTTGTCCAGTTCTGCTACTGCACTCATCATCGCCTAATCCTGCTACTGCACTCATTGTACTCATACTCATCAAGTTCTTGCTACACTCATACTCGCCCAATTATGCTAGTGCACTTCTACTCGTGTTCTGCTACTGCACTCATTATCGCCTAATCCCGCTACTACACTCGTCTAATCCTGCTACTGCGTTTGCTGCACTCATATTCGTCCAGTTATGCTATTGCACTTGTACTCATGTTCTGCTACTGCACTCGACATTGCCTAATCCTGCTACTGCACTCGTCCAATCCTGCTACCGCACTCGCTGCACTCATAATCATATTGCACTTGTATTGGCAATATGATTGTTTTTGGTCTTTGCCTTTGTTTCTTGCTCCATTGTTCTCTTCTTCTTCCTCCTCCTCTACTTCATTGTCCTCTTCTCCCCCGTCTTGTTCCTTATCATCTTCTTCCTCCTATTCTTCATTCTCCTCTTCTTCCCTTTCTTGTTCCACTTCTTTCTGCTTTTGTCTCTTTACTCTTGTGTTTGGAAACTTTTTCCTACGTGCCAGAGCTTTTCTTCTCACCGATTTTGTTGTGCCATCTCCCTTTTGCACCTATACACAGTAGCAGATCAAATCATTAACATAAACAATAAACTATAAAGTTGCAGATCATTTCAATTTGAACAGTAGCGGATCAAATCATATTATGTATGCAATGCACCTTAGATATATAGTACCTATGGTTCTTATTTAAACACATCTGCTTGTTTGAACTTTACTTACCTACCTTGATCACATTCACATGGTTTCACCTTCTATATATACCATATCCTAGAGGCAGAAGTCCCTTTCTTGAGTACAAGATGTGCTAGAGGCAGAAGTGTCTTTCTTGAGTACAATAGGCGCATTATTATACTTAGCTCAATGCACAGGACCAGACATCTCATTTGCAGTGAACTTGTTAGCTAAGGTATAGCTCTGAGCCAACGCGAAGCCATTTTGATTGGTGTAAAAGATATTTTTCAATACTTGAGATGTACGATTGATATGAGCTTGTTCTATCCCTACAGAGAGAAGAAGGATTCGAACTCATCACACACCAGAAACGCCGCCAACGCTGGCCTGCGTTCTCTATCCTCATCCCAAAACGATATAAGTATTTTGGAAGGTTTTGCTGATGCTTGGTACCTCTCTGACCCACACAAATGTCGCTTCCAAACTGGTTAAGTGTTCACCATGGGAAAAGACCGTGATATCTTGGAGATCTACCGAATAGACCGTAGTCGCTATATCTTCGAACCATGCAGAGATTATTGCTCTTTACGAAGTGATTCGTGAATGTTTATGGATTGAATCCATAATCACGCATTTTCGAACAATTGTGGTTTGAAGTCTGCCACAAGATGAGCCTACGAGCATTTAGGATAATGCTGTTCATTTTGAACAAATGAAGCAAGGCTACATCAAAAGCGACAACACCAAGCATAATCAGCAACAACAGACTCTCCTCAAATACCAAAGTGAACTAGATTCGATCTGAGGATAATGTGGCAGACTTTTTTACTAAGTCATTGCCCAAATCCACGTTCGAGAAACATGTGGCAAGAATTGGCTTGCGGAAATTATCTGAACTCCCATAATCGTAGTCATCAGGGGGAGACGCAGACATAAGAGGGAGATGTCTACATGTTCACCTCGAAATGTGAAGGGTATGTTGTGCTTTTTTTCCCCTTCGACCGAGGTTATTTTTGTCCTACTGGGTTTTTGTTACTTGGCAAGGTTTTTAACGAGACAACAAGAGAAGCACAGCATTTGGGCAACACAAGGGGGAGTGTTCAAGTAAACCATAATTTGTGTTTGGCCCAAACTCTAGGTTACTTGATCTAGTGGTAATAGAGTTAAATTAGAAGGATCTAGATTCCTATTCAATGTACGATTACTTTCTTTTATGATTGAGATTCTATACATTGTAATCCTCTATATAAAGAGGCCCCTATTATCAATGAAAATATACAGCGATTTCTTCTCAATTTCAGTTTCTCTACAACAATTTCCAAATTTTTCCATACAAAGAAGGAAAGGGAATAGTTATTCATATGGAAAAAGGAAAGGGAAAGCTCATATGAAAAAGGAAAAGGAAAAAAAAATAAAAATAAAAAAGGTGGGCTGGGCGGGGTCCAAGAAAAATTAACTTAAGTGATTTCTGAAAAAAATAAAAAAAAGAAATGTTCAATTTGGATCCTTCTCAAGCCACTTAATTAGATAATTGATTGAAAAGATTAAAAAGTATATAGAAGACAGGCGTGGGATTCGAACTCTGGTGGAGAAGATGCTGACTGACTTGACTTCTACTGGAGCAACACCTAGTTTCGTGCGTGTTGGAGCAAATAACCTATATATCAACATCTATAACATATATACAGGAACTCCAGAGGCCCCTGGGAGCCGGTGGCATGAGGCGGCAGCCCTCAGGGCATGCCCTGCATGCAGCACCAACTCAATCATCTCGGGGTGAGCCAAAAAAGAGAAAAAGAGAGAGGCAAACCAAGAAGGTCCAGAGGTCGTGGGTGTGGGAGCATTACGACAAGTATGACAGTCTACTCTTCAAAGATGTCGATGGGAAGAAAGAGCAAGTAGGATTTGAGAAATGGGCAAAGTGCAGGTATTGTGGCACTGACCTTGTTGCTGATTCTTCTTTTAATGGTACCAGTACTTTGTGTAGACATGTAGAAAAAGTGTGTAAGAAGTATCCTAGTAGGGAAAATTTAGAAGAAACTAAGTAGGTGTTGATTAGTGATGGACAAACTAAACTTACCTTAAATGTTAGCAAAGGCTAGTCACAAGAAGCTTATGTCCAAGCTACTTGTGAAATGATAGTTATAGATGAACTAGCATTTAGCCATTCCTCGATTTGAGGTGCTTTCTAGGAGAAAAATAGTAAGATGCTTCTTGGAGATGTATGAGAGGAAGAAAGAGGAGCTTAGGATGCATTTAAGTGGCCACAGAGTCTGTTTAACTACCGATACTTGGATCTATGCCGAACATCAACTACATGGTGTTACAGCACACTTCATAGATCATGGTTGGAAATTGCACAAGAGAATCCTCAATTTTTGTGTGATTCCCAATCACAAAGGCACAACAATAGGAAAGCTGTTAGAAACTTGTTTGGTGCAGTGGAAGATAGATAAGGTTTTGACTATGTCTATTGATAATGCTAGTGCAAATAAGGTTGCAATTGATTATTTGAGAAGGAAAATGGCAGGATGGAAAAACCCCCCAATTTTTTGTGGCAAGTTCATGCATGTGAGGTGTTTGGCTCACATCTTGAACATTATAGTGAGGGCTGGACTGCATATAATGGATAGAAGCTGTGCAGCAATTAGAAATGTTGTGAAATATATTAGAAGCAGTTCAAGCAGATTGAACTACTTTAAGCTATGCGTTGAAAAGGAGATGCCGGAACGTCAAAGAATTCCTATGTTGGATGTGAATTCCACATTTCTCATGCTTGACACGACTTTAGATGTGAGGACAGCTTTTGATAGGTTGGCTGAGGAGGAGGACTAGAAGTACTTGGGCTACTTCGATGAAGATGAGGAGCTGGAGGAGGAAGCAGACATTGAAAGTTCAGTTCAGAAAAAATCAAATGCAAGAAAAAGAGTGGGGCCACCTGTTGATGCAGATTGGGATAAAGCTAAAATTTTTGTCAAGTTCTTGAGGGTTTTTTATGATGTCACAATGAGAATTAGTGCAACCAAAAACTCACTGCTCATAAGGCTTTTCACGACATTGTGGCAATACAAGCTGAGATTGATACCCTTTTTGTGCAGCCTGAGATGAGTGATGGAAGTGAAACTAAAAAATAATGGTTGACATGGCAGTGAAGATGAGAAGCAAATTCAGAAAGTATTTTGGAAGCATCGATGATATGAATCAGCTGTTATTAGTGGCCTAGTCTTGAATCCCATGTTCAAGTTGAAGAATATAAGTCATATTTGTACTGTAATGCTCAGTTATGATGTCGAAATATTGAAAGGAAAGTGCAATGAAGTGAAAGAGTTGTTGCTGTCCTTGACTGATCTGTATGCAAACTCAAGCAATGCCTCTTCAAAGAGTAAAAGCAGCAGTGCAACAAGTTATGTGGTTTCTGCTAGTACGCAAGCAACAGTCACATCTTCCAAGTCCAAGAGCAAGAAAAAAATGAGTGGAAAAATGGCTGAGATGTTAGAAGGGTGGCAGCGAGCCCTAGCAGAATCTGAAGAAGTTGTGGTGGAGAGTGAAGTGGATAGGTACCTCCTTGATCCAATAGAGAAGCCCAAAGAAGATAAAGACTGGCAGCTGCTTACATGGTGGAAGATGAATGGCTGCAAATATCCAAACCTCGCAGCCGCTGCAAGTGATGTACTTTCAATCCAAGTCAGCACAGTTGCATCTGAGTCTTGCTTCAGTACAGGTGGCAAAGTGATTGACCATTTTAGGAGTTCTTTAACTCCTAAAAGTGTGGAAGCATTAATTTGTTTGAAAAATTGGATAAGGAAAAAAAGATCAATCTGACATTGAATATTATCCAAGCATAGAAGAGCTTGAATTCTATGAAAAAATGGAAAGAGGTACTTTTATATTTGTTTCAATGTTTCACAGGTTCAAACTTTGTTTGATGACTGAGGTTGTAATTATAATTTGAACATTATTGTTTTCTGTAGATGTAATAGTAGACAAGGGAAAACAAGCGGCATGGCAAAACAAATTGAAGCTGCTCCAGCAAGTGAAGCTGGAACCTCAAAGTCTGCAAAAGCAAAAGCTTCCAAGACAAGCACTAGTCCAGCTCCTTCAAAGTCTAGAGCTGGTAAACTGACTCCATCAAAGAAATCTAAAGGTACAGAATATATAGATCGGAGATTGTCTGAATGTTTGAATTTGTAAAATGTGTTAGTGTGTAATACAGATTTATCATTTATGTTTGTATTGTGTAGGGAAAAGATGAACTGTAAATTTGTAAATTGGAATATGTTTAAGTCAGCAAGCTAGTCAGAAAGCCAACCAGCAGGCAACAGCAAGACTTTGACAGTTTCACGCTTTCACAGTGCAATCTTTATATGCAGTCGATCACTTGATTTTCATCATTTCAATTCTCTACTTTTGTTTATTTCAAAATGCAGAATAGCAGACAGTTCACAGTTGTAATTCTGCAGATTTAGACTAAATTATTGTTTCTGACTTTGTGTAGTGCTTTGGTCATTTGGATGAGTTTATGCTTTGGTTCACAGTCGCAGATTTATGTTGGAATGTTGGATGAGTTTATGCTTAATGGTTTGGTTCACAGTTTTATGTTCATTTTCATTTGGTCATTTGCAGATTCAGTTCATCGTTGTAAACTTGTAATTGATGTTAAATATTTGTATCCATGTTCATTTGGTCATTTGGATGAGTTTATTACTGATTTACTTGGTTGGATAGTTTACTTTGAAACTTGGATGATCAGTTGGACAGTTTGGTTGACTTGGTTATGTACTTATGTTGATTGTTGGATCATTGGATGAGTTGGTTACAATGAATTTGTAATGTTATAAACTTATAGAAGTATAGTGTAACACCTCAAGCTGCACCTCACCAGCTTAAGCACGTCACAGTGCCGCGACCCTCTAAAACATAAACCGAATGCTCGATTTACATTCTAGAGAACCACTAGGCATTTTGTTTGAAAACTTTTCGTAGGAACACAGTGGAAGCTACAAATATTTTTGAGGTGAAAATAATTGAGTTGCTAAAATTTATTTCATTCGTCTAGAACTTGGATAAGGCTCACACAGGGTATGGATTCCAATGGAAGAGAATCTAACTGAGTTTAACACGAGGCTAGATAACAACAAGCTCCAAAACACGAAGTTTGAGAAATAAGATTTAGCATAAACTCCAGACAAGGGTTTACCGAACTTGTTCTGCACACCCAGCTCCGTCCGCTATTGTTCCGTCACCAGTGCACAGTACCTGCATTCATACTGTTGTAGGGGTGAGCTTTCATCCTCACTGCTCAACAGGAACTCTAACTCGACTAGGCTTGAAACCAATAAATAGATTTTGGAGCTCCAGTATGAAAATAGGCTTAAACCAAGTATTTAAAGTGAACGACAAACTTTAATGTTTTTCAACTTGAAAACTAATGCATGATGCTTAAATAAATACGGCGCCCCATCCAAGTTTTACCTGATGGCCGGTCCCTAAGACCCACTACACTACCTTACCTCAATTTAATTTATCACCAGGTAAGCGTAGCGAGAGCGTCCGCTACCTAGCTACACACACGGATCAGGTCATCATTGTGATCGCTCATCGTCCGACCGGTGTAACTAACCCTCCGGAGGTTTTGGGGATCGAACCCAAGGAAGTCAGAGCCACTCTTCGCTCTCAAGCCATCACATTTCTCACATGGTTTGGTTAGTATGCATTGCATTTGAACATAACCAAACCATACCAACTAACATGCATCATTTAATACCAATATAAGAAAATCACTAACCGAGGAGAGTCCTGAATCCCTACCTGGATTCCGATGCTTTCTCTCACGTACTCCGAGAGTTGCGAACCTTCTGTTCCTCGGGTAACTGGAGTCCTAGATTCCGACATTTCGGTAGTTAATAATCCATTGAACAATTTTACGAAAACTCGACGATTAACAAATTGTCTAAACCAACTGTTCCTGGTTGGACCAGGAGTGGACCAAGGTTTGACCAACCTTTCCTGGTTTGACCAGGAGTTGACCCTTTTGGCCACTGCTTGACCGACCTCCTTAGTTTGACCAACATTGACCAGTGACCACATTGACCAATGTTAAATAGGTTCGATAATTAACTTAAAATATATCGAACATTTACTTCAATTTACAATATACTCAAACCAACGGAAGTTATATTCATTTCCCAATTTTATCCATGAAGGGATTTAACTTTATTTAACGATCTCGTCACATAGCAATTCCATCGAATTACTATGGACACCCAACATAAATCTAGCTTCACACAATGTGTCCCCAAAACTGCTAAGGACACCCAAAACCGTACTTGACCTCCTTTTCCATTTTCATTCAAGGTGTGCCCAAAACTACTATTAACACCCACTTAACCAATTTCAAATATTTCACAACCAATTCACAATTTCTTGACAACAGCCACAATTTCAAATATGCATCACAATACCCGATCAATCAAACAACTACTTTCTGCACTCGTAAGCAAAACAAGAAGCATCTAGTCCAGAACCCGAGTTTAGCTTTGCTAGTACAACTCGTAGATGAACTTCGGGCTTTAATTCGACCAGCTACGATCTGTGTTCCACCTCCTAATTTCTGAGATTGAACACAACTGAGGTTCAGTTCCAAGATTCAAGTTTAACTCAACACAACAGTCTCACAAGGAGTTTCAAACCGGTCGTCACGCACAGCAACGCCGGCGGTGATCGACTGAACCTAGACTGCCAGAGCTTGAAACTTTAGCCAGATTGGAGAAACCACTTACCCAGACGCGTAGAGCTTGAAGACCTGATCGTCTTTCATGTAGCAAGCACGCTCAGAAGGGCCGGAATAGTCACCGACGTCAATGAACTGCCACAGAACCGAGAGCACCCAGAAACCACAACCGTCAAAACTCGATCCCATTTGAAAACTAATTGCAGAAACATGTATAGAATGACGAGGAGGTGAGTTTTTGTACCACAGGTGGCCCAAACGGTGGCCGGAATCGCTGGAAATTGCAGAGGTTGGCGGGGAAAGTTCGAGGCTTCCAGTCGTAGGTCCTCCGTCTACTGCCGGTGCATGTACGATCCGAGGCCACAGGCGTGACGGCGACGTCGACGCGAAGACAATGCCGGTGGTCTGCCGCTGTGAGGAGGCCGGACGGAGTAGCCCCGGTCGGATCCTCTTTGCGGGTCTCCGGGTCGCATAGAGAACTAAGGTTCTCTTCCCTCTCTCTCGATCCTTCTGGATCTCCCAACAGAGCAACACTTAGATATATAGACTGATCCAATTAAGGATGGACGGCTAGGATCAAGTGGTGGGTGAATCAATGGCTGAGATTTCTCCACCTATTTTCTATTTCTTGTTTTAAGTTCTAAAATTCCACAACTTCGGAAATTCACTAAAAATAGTTCGGGTCACCGGAAAATTCTCCGAAATTTCCACAAACTCGTCATGACGTGTACTTCATTATCCAATTCTAAATTGAAGATTTCACGTCACAAAATTTTCTGAAAATATTCTCGAGCACATTGACAATTACCGAGATCGTAAATAAATAACATGTCGAAAGGTCTCAATGTAAACTCGATAAATTTCTCGGGGCTCACATATAGAACCATAAAAGAGTAAACTGCAAAAGTTTTTTTTTTCAGTTTGTGGTAGCTCTATGTTTTCAGAATTCCAGCGATTTCAGTTTTCAGATTTGCAGACTTCCAATTTGCACTCTGTTTCAGTTGACATATTCAGGACTGAAAGCCCACTTGGACCGGCCCGTTCAGTGGTGGTCCGGGCTCAGTTCGGTCCCTACTCTCTAAAAGTAAAGGCCCGACCCGAGTTAAGTGATGTTGATCCCGGTCCCAGGAAAAATGGTGCCGGTTTGGGACCGTGCCTAAGCCTAAGTCTTTCAATTGAGCATGTTTTTATTGAGAAATTTTCATTGGGTGGAACATGATATAACTGCTTGTGGCTTCGACACTATGAAAATTCTTATCAGTTGTTTGATTTCTCTAACTTGACCTATTATGGTCGTATGATTTAATATCAATGGAATACTCTTTCTTTCCCTGAAAAAAAAGTATTTGATAAATTGTTGTTGTTGAGATAACAAAGCCTCTATGTTTTTTTTTTCTTTTTTTCCATCTTTTTTAAAGACCAACAACAACATGAGCTAGAAAATGTTAACAAGTTTTCTAGATGTTTTCTCTTTCTATCTGCTTTCATGAATAATAAGAGATTGATTGATTGTTTCTCTCAAAAAAAAAAAAAGAGATTGATTGATTGTTGTTCTTGTTGTTATTGCTAAGATACTTGGATTCATGTACCGACTTTACAAACCTAAAAGTCCACCATCGTGCTAGAATTTCAACCATGGAAGAAGAAGAAAGAAGAAGAAAGGAGGAGGAAGAAAGAGAAACGCAGAGAGTTAAAAAACTACATTTTGACTCGAATATTAGAATCAAAACAATTACAGCAATTTTCTTTATATACTATAAACCATATTACTATACTACCCTTAACACATCGTTGGTCTTAATTTTGCTTCTTAATTAGCATGCAGTACGTAGTTATTCCATGCTGACTTAGCTGCTGCGGATCTTGCTATTGATTCTGAAAACAACGGATTCTACGTTTTATAGAGTTTATACATACAAAGTGAAGAGCATGGTAATTATAATACTGATTCCTCACGAACCCTAATAATATAAGACCAGTCTAAGGAAAGGGACTGATTGTCTGTATGTATAATTATAGCTAGCTAGGAATGAAATATACGTTTGTGTTTGTCTGGTTTGCTTGTACAACATAAAGAGGTGGTTGTGAACATATCTTTGTGATTGTGAAGCCGCGTTTGAAATAATAAGCAAGTTCCAACTTCCAGCCGCGTCTGGAGGAGACTGGAGACCGGAGGATCTGGACCTATCCGCCCCACTCGGTCAATCGGATTCCTCCATCTTCTATAATGTTTTGGGAAGTCAATCCACTTGTTGGGACTTTATTTCGTTTGCATATCCTTATGGATTCTCACCCCATGATTCCAGCATTAGACTATTGAAGAATCCGGTGGAGGTTGATTTTCAATTATTTGAACCTCATTTTTCCGTAAAACTAATTACAAAATGAACACCTATTCATTTGACGGATCAATTTACAATGTAATTCGATCATTATAAGTATAAACATTTTAAGTTTTTTTTTTTTTTTTTCATGTATTGTATCTGCAATTGACTAGCTCAATCGGAAATGCATGCATAGTACCTTGTACGTAATAAATGCCTTGTACCGTATGAATAGAAGTTGTTTCTCTTTACAATAATTCAACGTGCATGAATATTAATAGGGCCGGGTGTCATTCATCTTTATAAATGAATTGATACATTCTCAATTTATAATGATTGTACACATCACCTTGTAAAGAAGATATATGCACTTACTCATTAGGAATATAATGATTTATGGTATCAACAACAAAAATATATATATATATATATATATATGACTAAATATTGTTTACTACCATGTAGTTTAGGTCTGAAATCAATTCAGTTATTTAACTTTCAATTTCATCCAAAATACCCATGCGTTATCAAATCTCATCTAATAGGTAATTCTGTCAATTGGAGTCGTTAATTTGCTGACGAGGCATGCCGCGTCATATCATGTGGGCCCCACCTATAGGAAAAATTCTAAAATTGCCCCTGCCTCTCTCCCAACTCTAGAAGAACTCGGCTTGGAGCTCATATCCTCCTTCGTCTCCAAATCCACTGCATCCTCACTCTCCCTTGCATTCCCAACATCTCTTCCCACCTTGTGCACCTCATGTCTCCCAGAAGCAAAATCATCCTCACACTCAGAAGAAGCCCTACCCATAAAGATGTCCCCTTTTCGCGGCAGAGCTGGGGGCGGCGATGGTTGGAACGATTTCGACTGGCCAAAGCCAGGATTGAAGTTGTTGTTGTGGTGAGGGGGTTCCGAGTTGTTGTTGTGGTTGTTGTAATAGCCATGGCCGCGGAATGAGCCCTCAGGCGAGATCCAATTGATATGATATTAACCCTAAGAGCCAAAGAATAAGGAAAGGAAATAAAAGAAGTAAGATGAAAGCACAATTCTCATTCAATGTGTCGGCAAGCTTACAAAGAGCCCTAATATATCCACTCGGGATTGCCTACGATCGTGACACTTGTCAGCCATCTAACACGTTAAACTAACCCTAACAATTACACAAAACAGCCACGTGCAAGCCATGTGCACGAGCCAACATCTTCAGAGAAATTGGCAATACGGTATACAGTGCGTATTGAAATAAACTAAGATTATTCTTGGTTGACCTAGGATTGACCAGCTCCAAACCATAACACCGATCCATTCCGATACGGTCCATACCCATTGAATTAGACCGGTACCCATTTCTGAGATTGCGGTGGTTGGCGTGCATGTTTGTTATTTGGGTCACAAAAATCTTTAAAATCAAAGATTTGAGTCCTTTGGAGAAAAAACGAAGGAGGGCTTCAGCTGAAATGGGGTTTGCCATCTACCCACCAAGAGAGATCGACTTGATATATAATCTTTACTGTACATGTTTTCCAGTTTTGGAGAACTATGATAAGGGTTTGACACTATATTCAAAGTGTCAATGACAATATATAGACCACAAACCCTTTCATCTATACTACGGGATGGGACAAGCTTATTGAATATCTTCCCTCTTTAATGAGCTCATCGGTGCCTTCTGAAGCAATGCTCTAAGTAAACATATAAGAGTTTCTTGATGGCTAATTGCCCGTTTCCAGAATTGCCATATTGGGTACACTCAGCAGCTAGGATTTCAATAACACTTAACATAAGAAATACAAGAGTTTCTTGTTATGTTACCTAGGGAATTGAAAAGAACTAATCTTTCTGTCTTTTCTTCCAAATTTCCATGTAAAGATTTGAAATTTGCAGGACCCAATTGGTAAACAGCTCAAAGATTCCGACTTGTTGGGTTCTTTGTTTTTCAATTGCAGATCAACCAGCCTCAAAAGCCAAATCTAATAACCCTACTCCCTCCTCCAGTTTTTGCCGAGCCTCCTCCGGTTGGAAATGGAGGCCAAAGCTCTGGATTAATAGTCAATTTTTCAGTTTCCTGTGATCAGCAGCTTTGAATAGAAGTGGGGGCAATTTTGAAATTTTGCCTATAAGTGGGGCCCACATGATCTGACGTAGCATGTCTCGTCAGCTAGTTAACGGCTCCAATTGACAGATGATTGAAGTAAAAACCAATTAGATGAGATTTGATAACACATGTGTGTTTTAGATGAAATTGAAAGTTGAAGGATTGAATTGATCTGGGACATAAACTATAGGGTAGTAAATAGTATTTAGCCCATATATATATATATATATATATATAATTAGGAAGAGCACCCACCACCAATTAATCAAGAGTTCCAATATATAATCTTTTTTTTTTCTCTCAATCATATTGACAATGAGATGATGGAAGAAGTAATCATGCACAAAGCTTGACTTTTCTTATGATAGTTCACACTGTGATCATATAGACTACAGTAATTTTGTAGACCAAACATATATAAGATAATGGAAATAGACCAAATGGCCATGATCAAGGACTACCTAGCGTTCACAAATAACATCTAGGCATGAATTAATCCAATAATGGATGTTGGGAACTACAAGGTTTATACCATTAGTTTAACTAATATATACCCCATGTGAAGCCAAATTTGTTAGATTGTAATTACTTATACAAACGTCGAGTTTATCGTTCTTAATTAATTAGTTAATCAGTTGCATTTGTATATGCATTTTTGGACATCAACCACTTGGCCTCATATATTATTTGTATATGCATTAGTTGTAAGACCATGCTTCATGCTTTGTACCTTGTGTGCTACGTACACACCGATGACCAACCCAAATTAGGTCATTTCCATTCCTTATTTAAAGACTAATCACATACTCTAAGTACGTTTATGACCATCCACAGAATGTAGAAATTCCCTCAGTCAATAGTCGCCCTTCTGCCCCCATTTGATTTTTGTAAGAAATGGTCTTACAACTAATTTTAGATGCTGCCGTTTGTTATACTTTGGTGTTTAGTTTAAATGACCTAACCTAGTTAGCTTGCTTACACATGCAAGAGCACAAGGTACTGCTAGAATTTGATTGCCGTTTAAGGAAGCCTTTTGAAGGAGCTACTCCAATATGCATGGTCTAAAGAAAGCAAATATAGTCGTTCTAAGCAAAGAATTAGACCCAAAGAAAAGCATAGTCTTTATTTCTGGTGCTACTTTAGAAGCGTGGCCCTCCTTTGGTAAACCTTTCTTTATGAGAGAAAGAGGTCTTTGAAAACTCAAAATGATATTGAGCAAAACGTGGATGAAGATCGAATATTATTGTTGTGATGAACGGTAAATCAGAACCAGACCCTGTATGAAAATGTAATGAAGATTAAATGTAGTCGTAATGTCACTCTCTCCGTAATCCACGTTTATGTCTTTTAGTTTGGTTTATTACCACTAATTCACCAGCTTTGACTCCACGAGCACTTTCATACATAAATAGATGAAATATCAGATTGATGACTTGATGTGGTTATTAACGTCATCATATCTCTGAAAAAATCACGTAACAAATAATCAAGAAAATGTCCATTAGTTCATAACTCTTGTATATAATGATTCATATCATGACAAAGACTTCTTATTTGCCCCGGAAGAGATTTAGTATACACAGTTACTCCACTTCTTCTACTAGGAAGGATTAGGAGAGATGTAGTTTGTTATTAACAAAAGCCGTAACGTGATTGGTTTCATATTGATCGAAAGTCAAGTCGGGTGTGTCGGACAGTCATTGTTTTTCACTTTCACTTCAAACCACAGCATGCTCCAAATAGCTAGACTAATACAATAGCGGTGAGCAGTTACAGCATAAAACTAAGGAAGGAATAGTATATGTAGCTTTGTATATAGTTCTACGATTTCAGCACACATAAAGAGCGAAATGTTTTAATCTTCTTTATCTTAAAAATTATTTTCCCGAGTTTTCATTTCGGTGGTTATACATATTAACTATAACAAAAGATGTTTTCATTTCAGCGTTTAAATTTATCAAAGAATCAAACAAAAGAAAATAATTTTGTTTTTTTTTTTTGTTTTTTTTTTTTTTTTTGATTTCTACTTAATGTTCAATCTAGATTGATAAAGTATTTACAATTTACTAGTGATCTACAAGAGTACGGGAAAATCAAAAGCATGAAATTGCAAATTTGTGAAAATGGTAAAAGGAAGGTGCGTTACTACTTCTTTGTTGTGGATCTGAGGCTCTAAACATCTAAGGAAACGAGAAAATCAATTACATAACATCATGAGACGGTGAAAATGGTAAGAAAGGGAAGCGCTGAATTCTATGGTTGGAGGACGCAGTTGACCGGCGCTCGGTGCTCTCTTTCCTACCACTTTCTCATTTTTACAGAGAGCTTTCCTACCACTTTTTACTTCAACGTCTACAACTTTATATAAAAGAATACAGTGATTCCAAAAACAATAACGTGTATATATAAATCTAATGATCTGAGTCACTGTGTTGGTTAGAGAGACAGCAACACCCGCCGAGTGTCCCTCCTTCCTTCAATCTTCTCTATACTTTTTAATGTTCTTCTCATGCTCAATTGACTTTTCTGCTCTGAAAATCAAACTCCGTGTTTCCCATCTCTCTCTCTTTCTCTTATCCAATCTCACTCCATAGCCTATATATACACTCCTCCAATTTCAAACCAGAAATATCAAACCCCAGTTCTTCCTCCACCACATTCTTTCCATTTATGACTCAAGTCGCGATCGCACATTCTTTAATTTGCCGAATCCGTTTCATGTAATTGAATCTGTGTCAATTTGTCCGGTTGGTTGAGTTTCTGATTAGGATTCGAGAAAATGGGAAGCCGTCACGAGGATGGAGCTTCCGCGGAGAACAAGTCCGACTCCGAGGTCATGGCAAGAGTGGAGAGGAAGGCTTTCAGCGGTCCTCTAGGCTCGAGCTCCTCCTCCAGGGCTTGGAGGAGGATCAAGAGCTTGGATAGGAAGAGGACTAGTAGTACTAGCACCGAAAACGATGACGACGAGGCCTACGTGGAGATAACTCTCGACATCCTCGACGACTCGGTGGCCGTGCACAGTGTTCAGGCAGCCGGAGGCGGTGGCCACGAGGATCCGGAGCTTGCCTTGCTGGCCAAGAAGACTCTGGAAGGCAAGAAGTCGGCTTCGTTCCGGTCGTCTCTCCTCCGCAACACTTCGACGCACATACGGCAGGTCTCGCAAGAGCTGAAGCGTCTGGCTTCGTTCTCGAAGCGAAACTCCGGCGCCGGCCGACGTTTCGATCGGACCAGGTCTGCCACTGCACAAGCCTTGAAGAGCCTCAAGTTCATCACCGCCAAGGCCTCCGCCACCAACGGCTGGGCCACCGTCGAGAAACGTTTCGACGACCTTACCGCCACCTCCAATGGCCTCCTCAACTCTTCTCTCTTCGGTGAATGCATAGGTACATAACTTATCACTTAATTAGTTAACTAATTAATCTCAACGTACTTTTTTGTTCATTAACTAATTAATTTGGTTCTGATGACGTAGGAATGAACAAGGAGTCTAAGGAGTTCGCCGGCGAGCTTTTCCGGGCACTTGCTCGGAGACGCAACATTAGTGGTGATTGCATCAACAAGGCACAGCTTAGAGAATTCTGGGAGCAGATTTCTGACGAGAGCTTCGACTCTAGGCTCCAGACTTTCTTTGACATGTACAAATTTTTAATGCATTTTTCTCAATTATGTATCATATGGTTTGGATTCAATTTCCAATCTATAGCAAATCAAAACGTTTTTATATTAATTAATCGCGATTATTACGTTGCATGCAGGGTCGATAAAGACGCCGATGGAAGAATCACAGAAGAAGAAGTCAGAGAGGTAGGTGACACTGGCCGGCTAGATTGGTCCAAATTAATTTGTTCCTAATGTATATTAATTGCATGTGGAAATTTGGTTACAGATTATTAGTCTCAGTGCTTCTGCGAACAAACTCTCCAACATTCAGAAACAAGCTCAGGAATATGCAGCGCTCATTATGGAAGAGCTTGACCCAGACAATGTTGGCTACATTATGGTATGTTTAGCTCCATAATTAGAATTATAATGGCTTTTAAGTCTCTGATTAAATTGTTTGACCCCGAAATAATTAATTTACAGGTTGAAAACTTGGAAACTTTGTTGCTGCAAGCTCCGGTGCACAAATCGGTCACGGTAGGCGACAGCCGAGTTCTGAGTCAGCTACTGAGTCAGAAGCTGAAGCCAACACAAGAAAACAACCCAATTACAAGATGGTACCAGAAGACCAAGTACTTCTTGTTAGATAATTGGCAAAGAGTTTGGGTTATGATGCTATGGATTGGGATAGTCTCAGCTTTGTTTGTGTACAAGTTTATTCAGTACAAGAATAAGGAAGCATTTGAAGTGATGGGCTATTGTGTTTGCATAGCCAAAGGAGGAGCAGAGACTTTGAAATTCAACATGGCACTGATTTTGTTACCGGTTTGTCGAAACACAATTACTTGGCTCAGAAACAAGACCAAATTGGGGGTGGTAGTCCCGTTCGATGATAATCTGAACTTTCATAAGGTCATTGCAGTTGGAATAGTCATCGGGGTTGGATTACACGCCGGAGCACATATGACGTGTGATTTTCCGAGGCTGATTCACGCAACGGAAGAACAATATGAGCCGATGATACCCTACTTTGGTAAAGACCAGCCTGAGAATTACTGGTGGTTTTTGGAGGGAGTGGAAGGGTTGACTGGGATTGGGATTGTGGTGTTGATGACTATAGCATTCACTTTGGCCACTCCTTGGTTTAGAAGAAACAAGTTGAACTTGCCAAAGCCGCTGAAGAAACTCACAGGTTTCAACGCCTTTTGGTATTCACACCATCTATTTGTGATTGTCTACGCTCTCCTCATAATCCATAGCATTAAACTCTACCTCACTAAGAAATGGTACTACAAAACGGTAAGTTCCTCTCCTTCATTTGATCATCAATTCATGTTATTTTGAGTACGTACCTACTGTATATATTATTTCATGTGAATGTATATGAGAAGCGGATGTTGCATTATGATGACAACGACTACTTTTACGGGTTTGCAGGCATGGATGTATTTGGCAGTGCCGGTTTTCCTCTACGCTTGTGAAAGGCTGATCAGATTTTTTAGATCAAGCATTAAGCCAGTGAAGATTCTCAAGGTAAAAACTAATTCTAAGTTGGTCCAACTAGTTCCGTTGCTCTTGATTAATTTCTTTATTAGTGTTGGTGACACAATTGTGATATTAAATGATTGAAGGTTGCTGTTTATCCGGGAAATGTGCTTGCACTGCACATGTCTAAGCCGCAAGGCTTCAAATACAAGAGCGGGCAGTACATGTTCGTCAACTGCGCCGCAGTTTCTCCATTCGAATGGTAGGTAACACAAATTTTGTTGTTACATATTTAGTTGACATTGTGACCGGAACTAAACTAAAGATTTGTACGTGGGTATAAACAAACAGGCATCCATTTTCAATTACCTCTTCACCGGGAGATGACTACCTGAGCGTCCACATTAGAACACTCGGGGATTGGACTCGGCAGCTCAAGACCGTTTTCTCATCGGTAATTGGTTCACATTTGCCCTTTAATACAACTCATGTCATTTTTAATTTGCATGATCTTACTGTTATATTTTTCTGTATGAATTGGTTACTATAGGTATGTCAGCCTTCAACTGCTGGTAAAAGTGGGCTACTCAGAGCTGACATGCAAGAAGAAAACAACCCCAGCTTTCCCAAGATACTAATCGACGGTCCATACGGAGCACCAGCACAAGACTACAAGAAATACGACGTCGTGTTGCTGGTCGGCCTCGGAATCGGGGCCACGCCCATGGTCAGCATTGTCAAAGACATCATCAACAACATGAATTTCTTGAAGAACAAGGAACTAGACGAGTACGCAGTTTTGGACGACGTACTAGAGAGTGGCAAGGCTGTTAATAACAACAACAGCAGTAGTGGCAAGAGCAACAAGAGCAATAAAGGGTTCAGGACCCAGAAAGCTTATTACTATTGGGTCACGAGAGAACAGGGCTCGTTTGAATGGTTCAAAGGGATTCTCAATGAGGTGGCAGAGATGGACGAAAAGGGTGTGATAGAGTTGCACAATTACTGTACCAGTGTGTACGAGGAAGGTGATGCCAGGTCAGCACTGATAGCCATGCTTCAGAATCTCCACCATGCCAAGAATGGCGTAGATGTAGTCTCTGGGACGCGCGTCAAATCCCATTTCGCCAAACCCAATTGGCGCCAAGTCTACAAGAAAATCGCGCTGCATCATCCTGATAGCCGAGTTGGTAAGTAGCATTGCTAACCTTGCCTCAATAATTATGCCGCCACTAGTTCCCAGTGAGCAAAATCATTGATCTTTTTTTGTTGTGTATTTTGCAGGTGTGTTTTACTGTGGGGCACCGGCACTAACAAAGGAGCTGAGGCAATTGGCGCTGGACTTTTCTCACAGAACCTCCACCAAGTTCGAGTTTCATAAAGAGAATTTCTAGACGAGTATTATAGCTAGCCACATTATCTGTTGTATATGCTTGGATGACCTAATGCCTATGTAAGAGAATCAAACAGTTTGGTTTTGGATAGAGATTATTAGATTAGGGGGAAGATTCTTTGTAAATTGTATTTCAGCCAGAGTGGGAAATAAAAGGACCACACCCACTTGGTGGTGGGTGAGTGCCTGCCCACGAGTAGTCCCATAATTTGAGGAAGTGGCCAAGAAGGAAAAGGAAAGGACCCGCCGCAGAAAGTGACCACCAAATAATGGAGATATGATTATGGTGTGTCAGCTCGAAATATCACCACACCAGCCACGGCAAGAAGTGCCCAATTGCAGATATATAACAATTCACTTTTTCTTGTGTTCCCTTGGGAGCTTTTTCCGCATTTTAGTGAATTCTTTAGTAGGGTGTATGTCCGTTCTTTAATTAAACTTGAAGAGCCAAAGCAGATTTGAGTCTCCTTTTTTATTTTTTCACTATGCTGATGGCATGCTTACAAACTTGGAAGGGAGAGGAGGAATTGGGGAAATAATGAAATGGGGTCATGAGAGTCATCCCACTTGGATTTGTAATGCAAAACATTCTCCTTAAATGACCAGCTAGTTAGATTATTGATTATTTAGATATGAGTGTATTAATTTTTGAATTATGGAGAAAAGTGAGCGTCGGTTTGTTATTAGAAAACAAAAAAAAAAATTGGTTCCCGATGGTTCTATGCTCAGCGCCGACGGCCGACCCTTAAATGATGTGACTCTTGACAAAATTAGGCACTATGAACTCCATGCTTTCTTAGTTCTCACTGTATTAGTAAATACAGAGCACAATACAGCTTCCATTTTATGTTAGTGAACGGACCATGAAATCACATCTGAAAGTTTCTTATTTACAACTGATTGACACCCCATACTTTGAAGCATACTATTTGGGTTATGAGATTTCTGCCGTTGAAGTTGGACAAATGTACTCTTCGATCTATTCCATGGTCAATCCAATGATGCTCCAGTCTTCGATCACTTAATGCTTAAGTCTTAACTCTTGATATGTGTGCTGGGTACATGCATGAGCAAAACTAGGGACCAAACCTAACCTAAAAAGTGGTTTTGAGGTAGCCACATTATCTTGAACTGAATAACACAACCTGTCATAGCGATCTAGCTAGGTGGTCAATAATTTAGTGCATACAGAACCATTTTGTTGGAAAATACCAATTTGAATTGGCAAGCTTAAACTTTTCTGGGAGGCTGAAGGGGGACTCCTCATATTTTTCAACATGTGGTTGGTGTAGATTACGTATTACGTACTAGGGGCTGGATTCTCCCAAATGAATATAAATTCCATGGACAATACAATGATGCTCGAGTCTTTACTTCATGCATGGCTTCATGCTGAATTCCAAACACTAATTAAGCACATACCCCTCTTGATACTTCCAAATATGCATGTATACATAGCATGAGAAAATCCACTTTTGGATTTTCTGAAGGGTTCGTAAGGAATCCTTAGCGATCTAGGTGAAATACAGGAATACACGTTTGACTTGGCAAGCTTTAAGCTTAATTAGCTGGGATCATATTTTCAACTTGTCGTTCGGTACGATTATGTACTACTAGGGGCTGATTCTTCCACATTATTATATATACATTTCAAAAAGTAAGATCTAAGATCTATCTTTTGACATCCTTAACCAATTAAAGTTGTCATTCATGATTGTTATAAGAACATATTGCTATGATTTCAATTGCACTTGGACCCAATAAAAAAATATAGCTCATGAGGAGATCCCATAATTCGTAGCTGACCTAACATTAGCTTACGTATATGTGCATCAAACAAACTGGTCAACTGTGGAACATAACCTCACCCGTCGATAGTGCCCAATTTGTTTTGGCACCCTTGGATAATCGGATTCATACTCTTAAGGATTGGTCATTTTCCGGCCGTTGTAAATCAGGTATTATTTGACGAATTTTTCTCTGATAATTAGGCACCTGATAACATTCCAGCCCTGGAAGCTTGATCTAAAGGTTGAAGATGAAGATGAGCAAGAGAGAAAAGAGAGAAAATATCTAACTGAGTTTTTCGATAATGCAAGCTAATAAAAATTATTACAGCCACACCTATTTATAGTAGTCACTGGATAACACTCTAACAAACTCATGTAACTGACTTTTACAGAAGGTAAATCCTGTTAGGATCCAGTTAAGCAGATAACAAACTGAGCCACATCAGCACATTTCATTCTTTAGCAAATCTTGACTAAAGTCACAGGGTTGACTTGTTAACACCTCCCTTCAATCTCAGTGGGGGCACTACTAGAAAAACCCCCAAATGCACACAGATCACATTCACACGGATATTCACACAGATAAGATTCTGTATGAGTAAACCGGCAATACACACAGATTTTTGTATGAAAACAACATTCACACAGACATCCGTGTGAAATATATTCTAAAAGTGGGGCCGCGAAAATTTACACACAGACTTCCGTATGAATTATGATAATACACAGACTTCTGTGTGTATACGTGTCAGAAACTCACACAGATGTCCGTGTGAAAATTTAATTCGTCTACTTTTTTAGATTTTCCATTGGTATCAAAATTTATTATTTAATTGTATACACGGACATCCATGTGAATGTTTATTTTAAAATAAAACAAAAGTAAATAAATTTAATAGACGTATTATATTTGGGAATTATCTCTGGGAAACATTTTGTTTCACACAGATATCTGTGTGAAGCATTTTCGATAAGCATTTTCGATAAGTCCAATGTCCTCTTCAAACACAGATCTCTCTCTCTTCGAAGTTCTCTCTCAAAATCCATCTCTTCTAATCTCTCTCTCTCTGACTAATCTGGCATTGGAGGGAGCAATTAATCCAAACCCAGAAGCTGCTTCCGGTTCCGCCACCGTCGATGAGCAAGCCTATCCTCCCGCCGACGTTGCTACCCTCTGCGAACACGATTCATTGCCGACTAGATTTATTGCTTCTTCTTCACAATCGCGATTTGGGTTCTCAAATCATTAACTGAAACTGAAACCCTTTTGCTCCAATTTGCTTTTCCATCGCCGATTACAAAGCTCATATATGTTTTTCAAGATGTCAAATCCCCAGGTAAGGCATGGGTATTTCAATTTCCTCTCTTTACAATTTTTCGTAGAACTATCTAATTTTGCTGGTTTTAATAGGATCTCTCAACCCATTTCTCTTCCAATATCCTCCAATTTGGATTCAAATCAGTATGGGTCTCTTCCGCCTCAAGCTAACCCTTTGGATCCAATACTTCGAACTCGCGACAAGCTTGGCAATAGAGTTATCTGGGTTCTGTGGCCGCCTTAAGATAGAAGAAGTGGTGTTGGGATGCTTATAGCCCTCCAGAGCCTTCATATTGTAGATCTGAGCAACTCAGCTATCTCTTTCTATGTGAATTTATATGGATAATAGCTTTCAGTTCCTGCTTGCTAGTCAAATTTTAAATTTATGATTTTTGATCTGTGTCTTCCTCCTTACTCTATCGAAAATTTGTGTAAATTGTGAGAAGCAGGAGTAGTGGCTTATATTGAATGGTCGCAGCTCAGATGAATGGATTCGGTCACGTTTATGAAGATATGATATCCTGCAGCACAAGTTGTAATTGAACTCTTCTTGCCCCATGGATTGGTGGTATTGATACGGCGGTATTGGGGATGAAAAAAGACAAAAACTTGAGGGACCAAAACATAAATATGTAAATAATTTAATAAAGTTTAATAAATATATTTTGTACACACCGATTATTTTTTATTTTTGTGAAATAATTGATAGAGTTGTGATATAAGTGGGACCCACCGAATATATTCACACGGACAGATAACTCCGTGTGTAAGTAGCATTACCAACGCCAGTAATACGTACAGATATATAATCCGTCACTGTACCGTGTGTATTGGCCTATTCACACGGATTTCCGTGTGCAATACTATGATTTCACACGGATTCTCATCCGTGTGCACTGGGAGGTTTTTCTAGTAGTGGGGGGGGGGGGGGGGGGGGGTGGTTAAGCACACTAAGATTGGAGCTATGTGTACTGAATACTGGGCTTGTGTAAACCTTTAGTAAGAATGTTTGCAGTATGCTTAGTGTTTGGACCCAAAATGAGCATTTTGGCCTGACAAGGCGTGTCTTGGAGAAATTGAGCCAACGTTAGTGGCTTAAGCTATATATTGTCGACAAGTTTGAAATATATTATTTAGAGGCTAAATAAAGCCTACTATGGAAGATTATGCGAGTTGCAAGAAAAGAAAATGATGGAAGCATGGAAATGAAAAGTCAACTTTAGCACATTTTCCTACTTCGGCTAGGAGAAACCGAGCTAAACAAGGAAAGAGGGGCGGAAGACTAACCAAATAAGATCCAAATAATCTGAAACTTTCCATATTAATACTAGACATCCCAAGGATAATTTCTTATGAAAAGTGCAAGATCTAATTTCAAGTGGAAATCCTTCAAACAATCAGTCCAATTTTCTACAGAAGCAAAACTGGAAAATTGGACCTGTAAGAGGTTCAGCAGCATTTCCGGCCAAACCACATGAAATAAAGCTCTGAAAATTTTTCACAATGATCTACACTCATTTTGGATCATTTGATATGAAGAAGTCGAAGGCTCATTTTGAGTTTTTGGTGGAGATATAGCTGCAGAAAAATTGGAGCAGTAAGTGCTTAAACCTAACATTCCATTAGAGGCTACAACAAAATCAAAACACCAATTCACTCATCAATACATCTCTAAGATGATCTAAGTTCTCTCTAGAGCAACCTCTCTAAGAGAAACTTCTCTCCTTCTCTTTCTATTACCGGTGATCACACTCCTAGTCCTAGTCTTCTCAGAAGCCGACTTTCAGTGCCACCAAACCCTCTGTCAACGTACTTCGGTCCTAGTCTCCTCGGGAGCCGACGGTAGTGCCGCAACCACAACGGTTACTGAACTAGCCAAGCAAGGGTAACGCCCTTGCACAAAACGACAGAACAATCAACGACACACATTTCTCATCAAAGAGTCTCTACGACTTCTCAACTCTCTCCAGAGAACCCCTATCTTTCTCTTACCGGTGATCACACTCCTAGTCCTAGTCTTCTCAGAAGCCGACTTTTAGTGCCACTAAACCCTCTGTCAACGTACTTCGGTCCTAGTCTCCTCGGGAGTCGACGGTAGTGCCGCGACCACAACCGTTACAGAACCAGCCAAGTAAGGGTAACGCCCTCGCAAAACACAACACAAGAATCAACAAGACCAATTCACTCATCAATACATCTCTAAGATGATCTAAGTCTCTCTAGAGCAAACCTATCTAAGAGCAACTTCTCTCCTTCTCTTTCTCTTACCGGTGACCATACTCCTAGTCCTAGTCTTCTCATAAGCCGACTTTCAGTGCCACCAAATCCTCTGTCAACGTACTTCGGTCCTAGTCTCCTCGGGAGCCGATTGTAGTACCACAGAAGACAACAATAAACAACACCAATTCATTCATTAAAACATCTCTAAGATGATCTAAGTTCTCTCTAGAGCAACCTCTCTAAGAGTAACTCCTCTCCTTCTCTTTCTCTTACCGGTGATCACATTCCTAGTCCTAGTCTTCTCAGAAGCCGACTTTCAGTGCCACCAAACCCTCTGTCAACGTGCTTAGATCCTAGTCTCCTCAGGAGCCGATTGCAGTACCACGACCAGAAAACAACACAACAATCAACAACACACATTTCTCATCAAAGAGTCTCTACGACTTCTCAACTCTCTCCGGAGAACTCCTCTCCTTCTCTTACCGGTGATCACACTCCTAGTCCTACTCTTCTCAGAAGCCGACTTTCAGTGCCACCAAACCCTCTGTCAACGTACTTCGGCCCTAGTCTCCTCGGGAGCCGACGGTAGTTCCGCGACCACAACGGTTACTGAACTAGCCAAGCAAGGGTAACGCCCTTGCACAAAGCGACACAACAATCAACGACACACATTTCTCATCAAAGAGTCTCTACGACTTTTCAACTCTCTCCGGAGAACCCCTCTCTTTCTCTTACTGGTGATCACACTCCAGTCCTAGTCTTTTCAGGAGCCGACTGCCAATGCCACCAAACCCTCTGTCAAAGTGCTTCGATCCTAGTCTCCTCGGGAGCCGACTATAGTACCGAGACCACAACGGTTACGGAACCAGCCAAGCAAGGGTAACGCCCTCGCAAACCAGCCAAGCTAAAGTCATTTTTTAGCAAGTTCTCCTCACTTCCCAGTGGTTCTTGCTCTGCTCGATCTACAACATCGAGTATCGATTGTGATTTTCAAGAAACTTCAGCAAAGTCCTCACCACGAAGCACAAAGAATCCCACGATGAGGTTGGTGCTCTCCTCGTCCACAATCTCTTGAAAGAAGTCAGGTCAAGGGACACCCCCGACGACCGCACCCAAACGGTGCTGGCACGCCCGTGCAAGAAAAGAGACTGTTCACCAGCTGCAACAAAACTGGAGCCAAACACTTAGTAAGAGGAACATATTGAAGTAAAAGATCATACCTCTGCACTCTTTCTCTATCAACATGAAAATATGGCTTTTCATATCAGCTCTTGATGTATCCATACTAGTTCTATGATTTAAATTATTTGCATATTTTTCTTGACAGATGAACATCTCATTATATCTGTGACTTATCTCTTGCTTTCTTAGGCCAATTTCTTTATTCATAGTAGAATCCCACTCTAATTTTCTAATAGCATCTTTAAAGGTCTTTGGTTCTGTAGCATCATGAATATCCAGTACAGAAGTAAAGCCATTGAAGTATGCAGACACATCATAAGCACAAAAATTTTGAAATGTCAGCTTCTTGACAATTTCATTTTTGGTTCTGGTAAGCATGGAATGTTGATTATATGCCTGATCTTGAGCAGAAAAAGTTCCATCAAGGATATCATTACCAATACCATTATTCAACACATATCCGAGATTAGGAGCTGAAGAAGTACCAAATGTAGGACCACTGGAGTTGTATGAAGACTTAGCAATAGCAAATCCAGAGCTTGACATCATAGTATTTTGTGGTATAGCATATCCAAAGTGTGTAGTGGAGGCAGAAGGTGATGTATTGTAGTGATGCACACTTGACACCACAGGAATGATATTAACATTATGATGTATAGGAGCAGATACAGCACAATTACTAAGGTATTGAAGTTCACGAGGCAACTTACTAAGGTATTGAAGTTCATGAGGCAACTGCAACTGTGCAACAGTATGATCATTACTTGTCACTTGTTGTTCTCCCCCATCAACCACAGCAGGAGAGACAAGAGAGCTACTCAAAGCCGAACTGATTGGAAGAACAACATTCAAACTAAGGACATGCATCAGGCTATAGGCTGTGTAGAGTAGCAGAAGAAGAACAGAAAGAACCAGTACCAACAGATGAAAAACCATGTGCAGAAGCAGAAGCACTAGAAGCACTAGAAGAACTAGCTCCATTGGTATTACATGCAATCATTGCAGTAAGAGTATAAGGTGATTTTGCTCTTTGAGAGGCATAGTTTGACCTGTGATGGCAGTCCAAGGCTGCATGTCCTTTCAGGCCACTGATTTGGCAAACCACAGCGGACAAGCTTGGATGATCAGATGGGATATCATTCTTGTAAAAGCAGTTCACAGCTGTGTGTCGTCCTTTCTTTCTGCATATTTGACATTCTACATTGAAGTTTCTATTGTTTCCAAACCAATTGTTGTTGCCATGTTTGTAATCACCATAGTTTTTGTTTCCTCTTCCAAACCATGTGTTGCTAGGTTCACCGTTTCCATTTCTTGCATTACTACTCCAGTTGTTGGTAGACTTCCCCGTAAATGACTTGCCTTTGTTGCTACCATTGTTTTGAAATGTGGAATTGTAAGGCCTGTTTGAGCTGTTACCATTGTATCTGTCACTTCCAGACCAATTCTTCTTGTACTTCTCTCTGTTATCTCATTCATCAAAAGCATAAAAATGAGTTCTTTGAGAGATGTTTCTTGTTACCATTGCTGACATGTGAGAATGAGTTTGGAAAATGCCTGCAATGTCTCTCTCAACAGTTAACAATTGGGACCTGAGATTTTCTAGAGTGATGAGAGTATCTCGGGCACGAATGATAGTTTTAATCATTGCATATTCTGTAGGGAGCCCATTTAGAGTCACAACAACTATGTCTTCATCTGAAATAGTAACCCCAACAGAAGCTAACTTATATCTTACACGCTTCACACGAATCAAGTACCTCTAAATAGAATCATTTCCTTTCTTAATTGTTTGAAGGTCAGTCTTGAGCTGCATTATGTTAGCTCTAGACACAGTAGAGAATCTCTGCTGTAGATTGAGCCATGCCTCCCTTGAAGACTTGCTTCCAACCACAATGTCCATTATTTCATCATCCACAGTTGCAACAAGAAGACTAAGCAAAGCCTTATCTGTTTTCTTCCACATTTTGTAGGCTACACTGCAATAATCTCACCTGTTACTCCCTCACTATCAATGATCACATACTTTATAGGACAAAGAGTATTGCCATCGATATAAACAAATAGGTCCTGTCCCTCTAAAAGAGTTTGAAATTGATAGCTCCAAGTATCGAAGTTATCGTAATTCAATCTTCTTGTCATCATACCAAGCAACATATAAATCTGAAGCGGAGGTTGACTAGCGGCCATATATACTCTAACCAGAGTTTGCTGACACCAAGTAACTATGTCAAATTATCCAACTCTAAAATGAATCAATGAAATTCCAAATTCACTAATCACCAAATTTTTGTTTGTTTTTTACTACCACCAAACTTTATGAAAACTTTGTTTTCAAAGCCACCGTATGGCTTGCAACATGACTTCATTTTGTTTAATTCAAGACTTTGTCTTTAAACATCACCATCCAACTCTCAATAACATCACCAATCAACATAACTTTGTCTACTATTCCAAAAGCTTTAGTGCTTCATAGACCAATGCAAGTTTTCGATCATAGCAACATCCATCATATGTAGGAAGAATCCAGTAACAACACACATGTATAGTAGTGTAGATACTACAAATACCATGAACTAGGTGAATTGAAAAGATCGATAATACCATGAATTTGCCTGAAGATGTTCGATGAAAGGCCGGATAGAATAACAACTCTTCAATTTGAAAGTCAGACAACTGAGCCTCCGAAATCCATTCCAAAATCAAATATGCACAGGGCAACCACAAGAAGCAATGTTTAGTCAAAACAAAATAAGGTATAGCATGAACACACAGACGCACAGTAGGTATTCGATAAAATGCTCGAACAATTAAATCACTTCAAAGCAATGAATCAAGTGATATCCATAATTATACATAAGGAACACATGACCAAAAGCAGGATCTGAATATACTATAAATTCCAAATCTTAACGAGTATGAGGTTTTGCTGAGAGATTGTAGTAGTGAAGCAGTAACCTGCAAATCAAAGTAGACGAGCACAGTTGGAAAAATTAGGGCACAAAATGCAGTGTACGAGCTGAATTGAGATGATACGGAACCATAGAACAGGATTTTCAAAGCTCCGAGAGCCTACACTGTTGCAGAAGCATGCTATGAGTCACTTTATCATCGAACCACAGATCTAGGTTTTCACCTTGACGTAACATAAAGAGACTTGAATGCGGAAGAAAAGATAAGAATCGGACACAACTTCAATAAGGAGTAGAGCACAGGATCAAGATTTAAGAGTCATAGCTCTGATACCATGATAACATTGCAGCCATGGAAGCTTGCTAGGATCTTGATCCTGTGCTCTACTACTTATTTAAGAGTCAAGCTTCCATGACTTTTACAGAAGGTAAATCTTGCTAGGATCCAGCTAAGCATATAACAAATTGAGCCACATCAGCACATTTCATTCTTCAGCAAATCTTGACCAGAGTCATAGGGTTGACTTGTTAACAGCACCAACCTGGAACCATTTTAACTCCCCTTATTAACCACAACAATCAAGTTATCAGCTAGAGTTGCTTTAAATTTTACTAAATTGCCTCATCAACTACTTTCTCATCAAACACAATTAGGTTTTTTTTTTTTTTTTTTTACAAAAATAATTTATTAAATGAAAAAGAAAATAAATAAAAGATGAACATGAAGCCAAAATCCCTTAGCCTTAGAGAAACTCAGAAGGGAAAAAATTCAAAAGACAATACCAAAACAGTCAGGTGCATTTCTCACCAGTCACCAATACCAACTTAAGTGATCCTCACAAGTTGGTAGCTAATTGCTACTAGTTTAATAAAAAGGTTATTAGTTCCATCTCCATCCAATTAAGAAAATAATGGGTACTACACAAAACCTTCTGGAATTTTCATGTTTATTAACTGACCGGCCAGTTGAACAAACTGAGTGATATGAAGCTGATAAGATCATAAGATCTATCCACGATGCATGGGATCCATTAGGGTTTTAATTATCATGTTATTCTTCCGATCATTGTTAGAGAAATAATGTAATATAGCTTGGGGAAGATTAGGGATTCCATAGGATTTAGGGTTGTACACACACACTCGAGTTCTCTTAATGAAAACCAGATCCTGTTTTGGAGATCAACTGCACTGTTTTGCTCTCATTTCCTTGATCGTTTCTTACAATTATGTCCTCACTGGTTCGAAGATTTGCTATATATATGTATACATGGCTTGCCACAACCCTTCCATGTTCTTGACATTCATCATGTCAAGACCCCCACCAAAGGTCTTCGACAACATGAGGAGAAGGTGATCGTCAGCTCCTTTAAGTAGGGCTACAGAAAGAGGTGGTTGATCAAGATTGTGGAAATGTGTTAAGACTGAATTGCACAGTCGCTTATATTTTGACTTGTACTTATGCTCTATGGTCTATATGCAGGCATTTTTCTTGTTGTTCCTCTGACGTACGAGCATTATGTCGTAATAGTATTTCTCTCCAAAAAAGTGGTGGTGTTGATTGGTCATTGAGAGAGATTAAAAATTAAGCAGTGCCTGCAGATCTGATTGTATGAGAAATTCACTGTAAAGAACAAAATTAGTTCTATGATATTGTTACTGTTGGAATTTGAGTAAAGTTATATATATATATATATATATATAACTTTACTCAAATTCCAACAGTACCTAAAAAATGAACTGTCGAGATGTGGATATGCGACCGAAAAGTGACCATAAACTCCACCCATCTATATATATATAACTTTACTCAAATTCCAACAGTACCTAAAAAATGAACTGTCGAGATGTGGATATGTGACCGAAAAGTGACCATAAACTCCAACCTCGTACTTTAATTTCAGAGCGAGGTCTCGCTCTAAATAGGATCTGTATATATATATATATATATATATATATAACTTTACTCAAATTCCTTAAAGACCATCCATTGGTTTAAGCGAGTTAGATACCTTAAAGATCATCAATTTGGCTGAAATTTTGCAGAGATGATCTATACATTAGTATCTAAAAACTGAAAGGTCAAGATGTGGATATGCGACCGAAAAGTGACCCTAAACTCCAACCTCGCACTTTAATTTTAGAGCGAGGCCTCGCTCTAGATTGGATATGTATGTATGTGTGTGTGTGTGTGTGTGTGTGTGTGTGTGTGTGTGTATTCTAGATTGTTTTAAAACCCTAACAGCTCCCAATTTTCAAAACCCTAGCCTCCTCTTCACAGCATCCCAACCTCCATCGCCAATAGCATAGCATCCATCGAGGATGTTACTGCAAGCTTTGCTACTTCTCTCGCTCTTGCGGGCTCTGACGTTGTCAACATCTCCCACCTAAATGATGGAGGCAACATATCCAACTCTGAAGCTTTTCTTCTGGCCAAACCTTTGACAAAGAAGAAATATGAAGCTATGGACCATCAATGCCATGTCAGGTGCATTTGAGTCCTTGATGGAGGCTTTAAAGTGCAAACCAGTATGCAAGGATGGTTTATGTTTGCCTTTGATCTGAAAAGAGACTGAAACAAGGTTATCGGGGGAGGGCCATGGTACTTTAGCAGATCTCCTGTACTGCTGCAACAATATGATGGGCTTGCAGATCCGCTTGAGGTTTCCATGAATCACCTCTTCTTCTGGGTCAAGATTTCAGGTATTCTGCCTACCCTAGAAGACAGGAAAACTATTATGAATGTGGCTTTGATTGCAGGCAAGTTTCTAGACTTTGATCAAAAGCTATTTGATAACAAAGGCCTGGTTAGGGTTCATGTAGCGCATGCTACATCCCAACCTTTCTTTCTGAAACGTATGCTGAAACTTCTCCTTGGTGTGGAGAAAGAAATATCCTTTTTCTTTGAGAATTTACATAGGGACTGCAATCTAATTTTCCATGATCAGGATATCTGCCCTCTTAAGGCTACACTGAAGGAGCAAACTAATACTGAAACACAGGTTGCAATTCGGAATTCTCTGGTGTCCCACTTTCCAAGCTTCTCTGATCTTCGCTTTCAAAATGGGACATTTCATTTTCATGGAGTGCAGGCCCCCATACTGCCATCTATTGCTCTGAATTTGTTTGGGGCTCCATCTGTGCACAAATCTAGACGTCCTATTGTCATTAGGAATGAAGATCTAAGGCCTGAAGCGGCAAATACTGTGCTAGCTTTACCTCTTGCCGAGACAGACCAAGCTGCAGTCAAAAGAGGGCGTCCATCCTCACCATTCACGTCCCTAAAAAAACTGAACACTTTTTAGGGAAAGTAATTAGGCTACTGATGTCGCTTTTGGGAAGCGCACAATTTAACCCTGAAATGTCGTTAGTAGTATAAGTAAGTAGGGATCGTTCTATTCCGGGGATTGAGGGTACACCTGTCAATGTAGGACAATTAAACAATTAAAATTAAAACAAAGTATAATATTCACAAATATATTCACAACTATAAACATTATTTACGAAAAAGGGGGATTTTGTTTTTGGTTTCGAAAATACAACTAAGTTAACAAAATAATTAAAATGTAAAAACATAAAAATACAAATGGAATGAGAGGACAAAGATCAAAAACCGAAAACATATGATTAAAATTGATTCAAACCCTAATATTGTTCATCTAAGTCATGAGAGAGGAGTTGATCATGTGAAACGTTAAAAGCAAACAATTTCCCATATTTTACTTTTCAATGCTAATTAATCTAAGTGAAAGCACAAAGACTAATCCTATCAAACATGCATTCAAGCCCTAGAAAGCTAGTCAATCATAACATGTTCAACGCAATAAACATAGAGAAAGGCTATCAACTCAAGTGTACAACTTAGTATGGAAAAGTCCACCTAATTGCAATCCTCGTTAATTAAATTCGATCTTTGTCCAAAACCTTTACTACTTTGATTCAAGTTTACACAAAACGAAAAGTCGATTTCATGTTCTTAAACCTAGCACCAATTATATCAAAACCCTAAGTGTTTGCAACCACATAAGATTAAAATACAAAAGTTATCTATAACGCAAATTTAATTAAACAAACCCACATAAGCAACTCTCGAAGAACAATAATATGAATCTGAAAATTCTCAATTAATCATAAAAATTCCAGAAATTAATATTCATTCAAACACATATGTCAACTAGTTCATAACCAACGAAATTCAAAGCAAAGGTTACAAAGGAGAATCGGATTACACCGTGAGATGGAGATGGTGATGAACGATTGGTGTGGTGGTCTCTTGAATCTCGAAAGCAAGCTTCAAGGTTGGAGATGGATGATGGATACTCACGGCTATGCTTCTTCTCCCTTGGCCTTGCTTGAACTCGTGGAGATGACTAGAGGATGGAAAAACTCACGGCTATGCTAAGAAGATTTTCTGATTTTTTTCTAAAGTGTAAATTGTATGGGAGAGAACCTTTGACGTTGAGAAAGGGGAAGAATATATAGGGGACGGCCTCCTTGCTCTCCAAGCCGTGTAAACCTCATGGAATTAATCTGAAAATTCCACATAATTTCCTCCAATAATATCTTGCCAAATAAGCCCTATGAGGTGGTTCAACCAATCACAAAATTTCATTTAATTCCCTAATAATCTTGCCGAAATTCCCTTGATAATATTCTGATTTTATACTTTAAATTCGGCCAATATTTCCTTTAGGGAATATAGGAATGTATCTAGACTTCTTTTGAGCTTTTCTTGGTCTCCACCTTTTTCTCTTTCCTTTTATTTCTCCCTTGAATATCTCTTTGCCGAATTCTCTAGGGTTTTCTTTTTATTCCCTTGTTTTTCTCTTGGCATTGGACGGCAAACTCTCTAGGGTAAGTCTCCAAGTATATTTTCTTTCCATAAAAATTACCCTAGAAAATCTCAACCGAAATTCTCTTTGATAATTCTGATTTTCCACGTCATTTTCCTTTTTTCTCTCCTTTGCTTTGGACGGAAAACTCTCCCTAGGGTTTAATCATGCGTTAAAAACCCTAATTCCATGGGCTTTGTGGGCTTTTAATCCAATTGCCGAAAATCCACTTCATTCTTGAGAGTTCTTGGGCCTCCATGTGCCACCTTTATGCCATGTCATCATCTAGAGTCTTCAAGAAGCTTCTCTCATGCCATGTCACTTCATTAATTCGATCTCCATTCATGGTTGGCTCAAGAGTCTTGTTTGGCAAGCTTTCCTTTTCTGAACAGGGTTTCCTGGTTGGACCAGGAAAGCTTCATTTCTTCATTTCTGCTCATTTGTGCTTCCCTTAATGTTCGTGAGCTCCTCTTTCCATTTGTGAGTTCATTTCCACTTTTTAGCTCCGAGGTCCTGAAAATAGAAACTAGTAAGAAAAATAAAAACTTTCCTAAAATGAAAAATGGCAACTTTCCTACACTGAAAATGGAAACTTTCCAAAAATGAAAAATAGAAACTACAAAATAGAAACTTTCTACAAATAGGAACTTTCCCAATCGAAGAATGGAAACTTTCCTAAACAGGGTTTTAATAAGGAAATAACGCAAGAAATGTAGGGAAATACAGTTAAAACGTCGCATTAAAATGCTCCTATCAGCTACAAGTCCATCCATGCTCTAAAAGAAGCGGAAGGTGTCGGAATTCCACACCAAATTCTCTGCCAAGTCTCTTGGACTGATTGAGGCCTCAGGGGGAATCCTGATTCCTAAGGAAGGAATGATCCCAAAAGAAGACATGTAGCCAATCAAGAAGAAGAAAGGAAGGCCTTTGGGGTCGAAGAACAAGAATCCCTCTAAGAATAAGAAAGCTGAAGCAGTGCTAAGTGTCATCTGCCCTAGCAAACCTCCAAGCCCTAGTGTTAAGGGTAAGGAGAAAGTTTAGTTTATTTTCATTTGAACTTTGCCTATCTACTTGTCATTGGTAGCATAGTTTATAGGCTTTCTTTGAATAAGTGAGCATGGGTACCGTGTAGGTACAAGTTTCTTGTTGTGTGTTGGCATCCCTATACAATGCTCTAAAGAAGTCAGTTTGAGTTGGGTTGAGTCAGCCCCGTGTGTCAAAGAGTGTTTGATCTAGGAAAGTATCTTTTGGGTTTAATATGTTTTTTTTATATAAAGATATTTTTCTGTTGATCAAATCGGTTTATTGAAATCCTAGGTATTTTAGGATTTGATGTTTTTAATTTGTTATCCTTAATCAAAAAGATTTGTTTCCTAATAGGATTATAATTAGGGTAGAATCTTGGTTGATTGGAGCACACATTGGTTCTGAATATATTCAATAAAAGAGACGTCCATTTGGGTGAACTAAGGACGCAAGAATTATTTGAGTAGTCTTGCTTGTTTGCTTAAGATGGAATCATCATAAGAGTCAAAACACTTGGTCCATGTTTAAGTGTTCTTGGTGATTTATTCATATGCATAAATTCTCTTGAGATCAGTAGAGAAGTTTTGAAGAAAGGAGAGCGATAATTGGTGATCGTTCAAGTGAAGAAGGAGTCCAAGATTGAAGACAAACTTCTTGTTAGTTTTGTCTAGTGATTGTAGCCGAGCTAGTGCTATTTGAGTTTGTAAAGAACATATCCTTCATCATAAATAAATTGTCTTTATTTTAGGTTTTCAAGAGTAAGAGCCCCGTAGTGTTTTTAATCTCATATTTGAGATTTTCACTGCGTAACCAAAAATCTGATGTTCTGTGTAAAATTTTTGGTTTCTGCCCAGTAAGGATTGAAACGTGCCTATCAATCCCCATTTTCCAGAAAAACGTTTCATCCAAGTATTTTCATACCGTCAAATGATCGGACCTAATCTATATATCGCTGTGGTATACCACAAACTCTTTATCTACCCATAGATGGTAGAGGGAGGATATGTAATGGTCATTTCTGGCCTGAGTAATAATAATATATCGACATGATATTCTTAAAAAAAAAAAAAAAATCAATATATTCTACGTTTTTTGTTTTGTTTTTGTTATTCTTTGGTGTGTAGTTCTCTAATTAATTGAAGAGCGTAATCCCGTACCAGAAACAATTATCGTATTTGTTAAGGATAACAAGATGTTCCAAGTGGCAATAGCAAAATATTAGCACTAAGTTTAGACCATTTTCACCTCAATCATCTTCTCTTCAAAGCACATTAACAAAAGTGATCATGTTACTTATTTCACAATGATACTCGTTATACTAATGACATGTTTGCTGAATCGTAATGAGAATGAGAATTGAATAGAGAGTAAGGAGGACATTGGGTAGAATCAAATCTAGCCGACGAATGTTTCAGCGATAAAGATGCATTGCTTTTTATTTTATGTTTTATTAGAAGTTTTTGTGGATTGTACTTTCAAAAAAAAAATGATCTAAAGAATCAGTGTGTGTGGACGCGCCTGAGAGAAAGAAGAGAGTTTCCTCCCTGTCCGGCAGAGAACTTTTTCGCAGTCGTCGGACGGGCCATTGTTGACCCCTTGTGGATCTGGTGAAACACGGTGGTTGTCTGTGAGGTCCAGGAGGAGGAGATTGCAGCGGTAACCAGGTTTTGGTTCGTCCCTCGCTGGCTCGATCGGTAGATTGGAGTTCGGGTTCAGAGGTGGCCAGGTTGTGATGCGAACAGGGCGGAGCGGCTGGGGTCTAATTGGATTGCGTCAGTCTGGTTTGGATCTCAAGGATCCGATCTGGTATGGAATTTCTCTATGGCGCTTATGCTTCGATGGGACACGATCTGGGATATCTGGGAGGTCGCATCTCCATGGTGTGACTGGGATGGCAGATCGATGTCGGAGGATGTTCGACTATGGTGGCGGAGCGGGGCGGTGGAGGATCTGCCGGTGGTGGGGTCGAGCCAAGCTTGGCCGGCGTCTGGTGTATCTCCTGCTTCCTGGATTGGGCCTTGTGTTTGGGCCCTTTTCTAGTCCAAGTCTGGGCTGGTTGTTTAATTTCTGGTTTTAGTATTGTTTATTTTAATTGGTTAGCATTGTCTCGCCTTTGGCGAGTAATAAGTCCATGCCGGTATCTTGTAGGGTTAGTCGAGCTTTGTGCCTGTGAATGCACTCAATGTGACTTAGTTGCTCTAGGTTGGCAACGAGTTATTTGCTTTGTCAAATGGTCGCTACCGTCTAGTGGCAGGATGAAACTAAGTGTCGTCGGATTTATCATCTGACGGCAACATAGTAAGAAAGCTGTGCTAAAACTGGGAATTATGTTACGTTGTAATCGTGTTACGTATCGAGTTATCTTTCCATTATGTCACTGTTATTTCAAAGCTAATGGAGCAGCCAGTAGAGCGCTCTTTGCTAGTTGGTGCTTATTAGAATACAAGTATTGTGTAGAGATTCCTGATATTATTTCGGGACGTACTCTAGTTGCTTATTGTAATCAGGGGTTTAGGCTCAATGTCCCCCCCCCCTTTGTATTCAACAGTTTCATTAATCAAGACTTGAGGGCAGTTGCACCAGCCTTTCTTTCAAAAAAAAAAAAAAAAAAGTTTTTGTGATTAATAATTTGTTGGACAATATGTGTTTCTTATATATTACATTTTAGGCTCATTGGGTTGAGGACAATAAGCCCAGATATTGAATTCGAGAAAGATAAGCATTCACCATCGCAAAAGTTCCAACGGCACCATTTTCGCACCTCATTGTCCTTGTCTTTACTAAACCACTATTCTTATACAAGATGTTTAATTCTCTGTCGACTAGAATTGCACAAAGTGGTCATATGTTGCTGATCCTTTATGATATACGTGATACGGATGAGATGTAAACATGTTACTAAATTAGAATGAGAATGAGAATTGGGGAGAGTGGAACTTAATTGGGTGGGAACGAGTCATTCCATTGATATGCTTACTACGTTCTTGAACTCATAACTCGAATGAAACACATTCCCGTTAAGGTATGCACTTAAATTTTATGTATGCAAGTCCAGTGGCGTATCTACTTGAGAGGCTAGTTGGGCTATAGCCCAACTCAAAATTCTTCAAGTATTTTATATAATACATGTACTAAACTTTTTAACAGCGAAGTCTAGTTTAGTTGGCAAAACGTTGTCTTATTTTCATGATAATACATGAATCTCCTTTAAGGCAATTCATGCCTGTTTTCTTTGTTGTTTCGCCATTTTCTTCTTTACTTTTTTGTTCTTTTGTCCTATTTTTTTTCTTTTACCCATTTTTTCTTCCTTTTCTCTCTCTGCTTTTTTTTTTTCCTTTTGTTACAACATTCTTCATTAGAATTTCTTAAAAATTTATTGCTTTTCTTTTGCTCTTTCCTCATTTTCTTATTATTTTTTTTAATTTACAACATTTTCTATTATTATTTCATTAAAATTTAGTTTTAAAATTCTAGGAAGCATTATTGACAAAAAAAATAAAAATTATAAGCAAGTCTAAGAATAGCCCACTCCTAAGTTACATCCTGAATCCGCCACTGTGCAAGTCAAAACTAGTTCGATTAATAGTAATTGGTTTCCAACATTATCACAGTCGATACAAACCTCTCGTAATGCGACTCTCGAAAAATCAGGAGATATTAATCAACATAGAGTTCGACACTCTATATCATGTCAGTCAACATTACCCCTCAGATCATATACATTTTTTCTTTTTTCTTTTTGGGTTGGAGAAGATCACAAACCTTCTTATTTACAGCTCATTCACACTAGAGAGGATAAATACAATTTTGTTTTTTAGATTTGTGCCGTTGAAGTTGAATAAGTACTCTTTCGATAATTAATATTCGATGGTCAATAATACAATGATCGATGCTTGAGTAAAGACTCCATTCTTAAGTCTTAACCTACCCTCGAGACCATAATTAAACACCACTACTTTTGATAAACTTCTAAATTTATGTATATACATCGCATGAGCAAGACAAAGGACCACACCAATTGTTCTAGGTAGTCAATTTGGCGCAATACAGAACTGCACTTTTGAATTGGCAAGCTTTAAGCTTTGCTGGGATTGTATTTTTCAAGATATGGTTGGTATGATTCTGTATTACTAGGGGATGATTTCGTCCACGTTATACATATATTTCAAAAAGTAAGATCTAAGATCGATCTATCCTTTTGAAATCCTTAAAGTTGTAAATCATGATTGTTGAATTATAAGAGCTTATGCTATGATCTCATTTGCACTTGGGCCATGTTTGGTTCCCAGAAAATATGCATCAGGAAATGAAACTTTTCCCTTTTTTGCGTTTGGGATGCAAAGGAAAGAAAATCATTTCCTGAAGTAAGGGAAAATAAAGAGAAAAGTGGTTCCTTCCAAACTTCAAAGGAATTACTTTCTCCTCTTCTTTCCTTGCATTTATTACTCACACTATATTATTTTATTACATTATTTACAAACTTTTTAACAACTTTCCTAATAACTTTCTTTACATTACCAAACAACGAAATAGAAAGTTCATGGGAAATTTCATTTCATTTCCCATGAGAAAGATCAATGAATTATTTTCATTTCCGTGAATCAAACGAGGCCTTGGACCCCAATACACAATATAGCTAATGAGTTCCCAGCTGACCTAATATCAGCTTATATTATGTATGCACGTATTTGAATCAATGATCAACCAATTTAATATGGTCAAGAATACAACCTCACAGGTTGATATGCCCGATTCTCATTTCTGATTGTTCTTGGACAATCGGATATCGTACCGTTTAGGATTGGTCATTTTCCAGCCGCAATAAATCAGGTACTATTTTGAAGCACCAACCCTACGCCAGACACTGGAATATCCCACCTACCCTTGACCACATTAATACTTTAAATCCTAAAACCGTCGGTTATCAATTGGAGTTGCCTCATATTTATGCCTCAACAATACCAAAGTTTCTAATCCCACCTTGGAGGTTGCTCAAATTGATTGAAAACATTAGAATTATTGCAACTTCCTTTCCTCAAATTTCCTTTAAGCATATCTATTGGGAAGACTTTGTAGTTGACGCCATTGCAAATTTAGGACATGTTACTTTTCTTATGTCTTGGAGTGATAGGGTTCCTAGTGTGGCTTCTAGAGCCTAAATGTTTGACGTTGTAAATATTGTTGCCCAAGAGACTTCCTTCTTTAAGTATTTTATTTCAAAAAAAAAACGATACCAAAATTTCTCGTCAAACAATTAGGGTTTCATTAACTTTTATTAAATGACCTCACCAATACGAACTTAATACTTGTCAAATGCAGAATCAAGTTGGTAACTAGTAGTAAGCTACTACTCTTGAGTTTATTAAATAGCTACTTAGTTTCCATGATCTCCAGTTGAGAAAATGGGTCCTGCATACAAAACCATCGCGTTCCCTTAGCTTCTGAGATTTTCACATTTACTTACCAGCCGAACAAAATGACTGATATGATGCTGACGATATATATATATATATATATATATATATATATATATATATATATATATCCTGGATGAGATCCATTAGGGTTTTTAATAGAATGTTATTCTTCATTTCTTCCGATTATGTCCTCACTGGTTTGAAGATTTGCTGTATATTTCTGTAGATGGCTTGCCGCAATCTTCCAAGTTCTTGACATTCATCAACCCAAGAACCCGAAAGCATCCTGTTATCACATGACGAGAGAAGAAGGCTCGTCTCTTTTAAGTACGTAATCAGCTGGACTACCAAAGACCGACATGGATGTGAAGGGTGTTAAGACTGAACTGCAGTACTATTCTATCAGTTCTCGGTCACGATGTTTTTTACTTTGTTTTCAAGTTTTAAGCCTCATTTTGAACATATGGATACAAGTGCAATCACTGCAATGAATATAATCGTACTAGCACAAATTGTATTCAGCATTGCCTGGGTGGGAAGTGGATCATGTTGACAAAAGGGGTTCTAAGGTCCAGTAGCCATATTACGACCAGAGCTGGGATTGTTTAAGATGCCATTTTGAATATGCAAGCAAACCTGGGATTCTTTTTTCAACATTTGGATGGTTATGATTTATGAATAGGCATTACGAGGGGATGAATTCTTCCACATGATAGATAGGGGTAAAGTTACAGTTCCAGCAGACAACAAGAACTGATACAAAATAGCCACAATGTAGCGAAAGATTTTTTAACTTACTGTGCAGTAAACATTGTCATGGTACACTTATCTTCCTATGCTAGAGTGCAGGGATGAGAGAGCATAAGATCTCTGACATGGTCCCAAAATCACCCATCTTACAGTTTAACTAATCATGATAAACAAAGAACCTTAGGAAGGAGAAGAAACAAGACCTGACTGGTAACATTGAGATCAAAATAGCAGATCATCCAATGATAGACTATAGCTATAAGTAATCTCGACAACATAACATTGAGCAATGAAAGAAGATCAAAACACTAAATCGAGTTTAAAGGTTTATCTGTTATTACTGGCAGAAGGAAAAGTATCAACTATTGACCCTTTTTCAGGTCCTTGTTATTAGAGTCATTGCTGTTATTAGAGTCGTGTGAATGCTCACTGGGGATGGGAGACGATTCAGTCACTAATTTTTCAGTGGAGTACTTCTTAATTCTCAAGGAAATAAGAATGCTCGACATAATTCCTAGTACAGGAAAAAGGTATGACCAAACTTTAGATTTCTGGGAGCCAGCGGCTGAAGAAACAGCAGCACCAGCCAAGCTGCCAATCGACGTGTTCTGTAAAATCATCGGCATGCATCCAATAACTGTTGGGAGCAAGAAATCCACAACAAACCGAACTTTCGTCGCAGCTAGGGCATAGTTTATAATATAGGAAGGCATTGGCGAGAAGCGAGCAAGAAGCACGAATCTCCAACCATCCCGCTCAACTCCTCTGGAGAGTACAGCAAAGTACTTGTTTTTCTGTACCCATTCCATTGCTGAAGTTGAACTCTTAAATATCAACCTGAAAGTTACACAAGGATTATAGCACTTCCCAATAGCAATCACTGAAATACAAACACAGAGTGCAACCTACTCAAACAGAGCGTTAATCCCTCATATTGGCACGAGGGGAAATTGAAGTTTATGGGGGTAGTCACATTATATAAAGAACGCAAGGTCTAACGAGCAATGCAGCCCACAGGTTAGTATACTACCCACTTGGACTCGATTCTGGTCTGGGTCATCATCCTCATCCATGGTATTACTATGCATTTCACATTGATTTCTGATAGATTAATAAAAGTCTTGCTACTTGTTCAAATTAAGATGTATGCAGAAGCCCATATCTAAACGGGTATGCAAATGAAACTTGCCCTTCCCTCAAAAACTAAACCACTCCTATAGATGGATGTAAAACAAAGCCAACAAACTATCACTCTATCTGATCCTCTGTAACAAAACAAAACCCTTGATTTCTCACTTCATGCTTTCTCATACTCGTAACTCTTCCAGCCAAAGAATCTCACACAAAATAAGACAACTAAGCTCTACCACAAAAGCATTAAGCAGTCCTTCACAACAATACCTATTAAGCCTTGCTCACATTACAAAAGGATTAGCTTCCATAGTTAGGTTGATTCCTCCAAGTTATTATTAATGCTGCCAAACTACTTTTTCTAGCCTAAAACTTGTGAAATAATAAATGCCCCCATAGATTAAAATTAATTAATAATTATTAGTGAGATAGAATTGGATTAGTACCTGCCGATCCAGAATGAGAGGGAAGCGCCGAGGAGCTTGGCGGCGAAGACGCAGAGCACCGCGGGGAAGAACCCAAAGAGCATAGAAGCGGCGGCCTCGAAGAAGACGGCGTAGGGCAAACAGAGAGCGAGAGTGAGAGTGTGGATGGCGACGTAGATTGGGATTGCCCAAACCCCTAAGCGATCAGACAATTCAGCAAAGACCTTGATCAAAGCGTCCTTGTCCCACCCGTATTGCTTGCTCACCTCCCTCACCGTTCCCACTATCGCCACCGCCACTCCGATCGTCCACCATTTCTTCCCCATCTCTCTCTCTCTCTCTCCCCGCAAACTCCTCTCAGGACTCCACAGTCTCTCTCTCTCTCTACATAGTACGGGCTACTGAGATGAATGGGCCGGTGCTGGGCTTACGTATCGTGGGCTCACCATTTACTAATCGGCCCACATGTTATTTTTTTCTTGAAAGGAACTTTTTCTTTTGTTTTATGTACTTGAGGTTTTCTATTTCCAAAATGATTTGGTACAGTATGTAGACTTAAAAGAACCGAGTAAAACCATAGTCAAGTTTTGTAGTTTTGTTAGCATTTCGTTAAAAGGGTCGTCAATCAGGTTCTTTTTTCCCCCTCTTTGTTGTTGAAGTTTTGAAAACCAGAAATTTTGGTATGCAAATTGTAAAACCAATCAAATAAAGTTTTACTCGAAATTTTAAAGTTTATTGATCAAGATCATTTTGTTAATATTGTGTTAGAACGCTGTTTTGAATAATTAAAAATGAATTTTTATTGTAATAAGTGGGTAAAAAACCGTCAAATACTCCATCTCAAAAGCGCTACTTTATGGGATTCGAGCACTACCTCAAATGAGTTTGAGCTTTACTTTGTGATGTCTCTCAAACGGTCGTGTTCATGGCATATCTAGAACACAAAAGAGGACCCATAGACTTTAACTGGGGTCTGGAAAACAGGTTCCCCTACTTATTTGATATCCCGTTGGGTTCCAAGTTTCACGTCATTTTCATGAATCACATGATAAATGAAATTTGGCACCGACATATGTCTGGTTGCTCATTATTCTCGAGTCATTTTCACTTTCCTTTAACACGTAAACGTAAACACGTGTGTTTGGTCAGAGAGAGAGAGAGCGGGCAGAATAGAATGATCTTTATCCTCCTTTAGCTCCTCTGATTTGGCCATATGTTCAATTCTTTGAATTGCTTTTTAAACAGCTGGATGAGGTTAGGATAGCGCCATCAAGAATTGGTCGTTGAATTATTGTATCTTTGGATATATAGGTATATACGTGCGTTTTTTTATGACTAACAATTTTTTAGTTTGACTATATATATACATATGAATCGATGGTAATAGAGTTTTTATATTGGAACATCCAAATTTGCTCACTTGATCTCTATGTTTTTTACACATCCTATCAAATTTTTAAATACTAAATTTACTCACTACACCTCACTAAAAATCCTTAAATAACCTCACTCATATAATTTGCAAACAAACTATTATCTTTAAAATAAATAAATAAAACTTAGTCATTTCAATGATTAATTACTCTATAATCTTAATTACATGTATATTCCTTAATCAGACAACATAAATCTCTTATCCAATAAAAAAAAATCAAAAACAATTTCTAATCAACAAAAAAATAACATGAACTATTGTGTGATTTTTTTTTTAAACTTTTTTTTTCTTTTAGTTGTGCAAAAAAAAGTGTAATAATTTTTTTCTTAATGTTTTTTTTCTCTATTTTCTGCACCTCATGATTAATTATTATTATTTTTTTTAGTTTTTCTATAAATGCTAGCTCTTTTTTTTTTTTTTTTTACAAATATAATAGATAGACTTAGATTTAGATTATAATATGATTTATTTTGCTCTCCCTCACAATCTGTGCTCAACATGTATATTATATATTTTTATGTCACATGATCTTAATCATAATTTTAGTTCTTATTAAATATATATGAATGCTTTAATGAGTATGTAGTGAAATTGGAAAATGAAAATAGATAAGGAAAATAATAAAGTATGCAATCTGATTATTATTGAATTGGAAAGTCTAGAGAAATAAAAATAATATTTTTTTGATATAATTATTGTCCTTAATAGTCATTTTATAGTAGGTTATATATGTAATTTAATAATTCGATTATGAATGAGGTCAGGTGAGCAGATTTGGAGGTTTCAATAGAAACACTCATGGTAATAAGCTTATTAAGATATGTAGCACTATTTTTTTCGTTTATATATATATATTCGAGAGTATGAGTGTCAATTTTGTGTTGTATTAATTTATTTACAATTATATTATATATGATTTAATTTCTGAGTTGAGTTGAGATGTTTCATACAATATTTATGCGTACTTTTTATATATAGATGATCAGAAAAAAGTAATGTTTACTCGTGTATTACATTAAATGATGTTTTTTGTATTATATATAATCAAATTTGTGTCTAATTGCTTTGAATTGTTTCAGAAATAGAAATTAAAATTTATGCTTGAATTTCCATTTTTATAGTTCAAATTAACCTAATAAAATCTCGCTTATCATTTGTAATCCTTGTTATGATGGATCAATTGTATTAAGCAAAACCCCGTGAGGTTGTGAAATGCCTACCTTTCTTGAAATATTTGGAAAGGATCCAAAATGAGAACTTGGCAAGCGTGTTTGAGTCAAAGAGTGAGTTTAACCTACCTAATAGTATCTACAACTAACATGCATCCAACTTCTGATGTGACAACTAAAATTGATGCTCCTAATTAGGCCCTCCTACTTTAACCAAAAAATAAGACAATTCATGATGTGTATATGTTGAGTATTCATATCCTCGTGTAGGAAATCAAAGAGTACCAGTCAAAACCCAACTCTACTCTCTCTCTCTCTCTCTCTCTCTCTCTCAGCTTAGCTTGAGCATTCGTGTGATTAGTGTGAACAAATGGTGAGCGGTAATGCTGTTTTATCGGTGTCAGTGCAATTAGTGGCAACAAAAAGACACAAATCCTTGTCGAACGCAACCCTAATTCTGATTTCTATGAATTAGCTAGGGTTTAGCTCATTAACAATACCAGACCGTGCGTGTTGGTGGAGGTGAAGCTCATATAGGGAAACGGGAAACCCAGTTTGAACTTTGAATACGAATTTCGTACAGGTACTAATCACGTATCGAAGCACTACCTCTCTTTTGCAATTTCCCCCCTGATTAGTTGAAAATGAAATACAGCATTCGAAGAATATTTAATGGGTTATTTAGCCAATGAACGAAGCTCCTCCTCATTTCCTCAAACACATCTGACCTTGTGCCCTAGCTCTAGAAATTTGCTGCGGAGTTCTGACATGCATATACAATATATAAATTCAAGGATACAGATTTGACTGAGCAGAATGAAACCAGCTGCGACCAATCAAGATCTCTCATCTTTTGTTTATGAAACCAAAGAAAAAGTTTATATATATATATATTGTTTCCTATACTTGTGATTGGATAGAATGAATGAAATCTCTGAACTTGTTTGATTTATAATTATGTGATCGACGAAGAACTTGAATTTGGGAATGGTGGTGTGTGCGTCACGTATGGGATGGGGGTGGTGTTACTGTTACGCTTCTTTGGGAAATGTAATGTGTTGTCACCCTTTCCTTAGACCATGCAACACATGAAGGACGAAACCTAGAGAAAAAAAAGATATTCTTTTGTTTCCAAGCGACAAATTAAGCATTATATAGAAATTTATGTTAACTTAACACTAGAGACTTGCAAATTCAGCTAACTAAATATGTGATGAATTAAAAAACCGAGTTAAAAGTAGTACATATATGTATAAGCTAGCATATCTCAATTGAGTCGGATTGTTTATAAAAGGAAAACTTAATTACTTTTGCAATTGTGTGTTTGTAAGAACGTAGTTCTGAGCATAACTCACTATATTACGTTTTCTACTAACTTGTTTATAAAAAGAAAACTTAATTACTTTTGCTTTTGTAACTTGTAAGAATAGTAGTTCTTAGCATAGCTCACTTTATTACATCATCTACTAACTTGTTTATAAAAGGAAAACTTAATTACTTTTGCTTTCGTGACTTGTAAGAATGGTAGTTCTTAGCATAGCTCACTTTATCACGCTCTCTACTACCCGCTAGCTAGCTAGCTTATAGTAGTGATTAAGTTCCAACCTTCATTTTTACAAACAAAAGTACATATAACTCCACCAGTTAGATATACGTTTGCAAAATGATCTTTCACAATTCTCTTTATTTACTTACAAATATCATCTATCATATAAGTGAAATGAAAACTGACATCAATATTTGTGAAAAGTTTCTAAATTGGATAATTGTTTCTTTTTTTACAAATAACTCTTGCACAGGGAAAAATTAAATTGAATTGTTCCAATTACTAAATCATATACCCAATAAGGAGCCCTCAGAAAAATATCTTTTGTGGACGAATACATGAATTCTTGTTCATGGAGGCATGAGAATAAAGCTCGCACATCAGCTTGTTTCGCTTGCTCTACTCCCTTATTTGAATGTTCAATTCAAATATTCTCTTAATTTGTATCTTTCAAGTCGTTTATCTCTACTTAATCAACCGTCTAAACCTCTTTTGAATATTTTCATAAACATTTTAAGCTATGAAATGGAAGTAGTTTCACGGTCGAATATAAATTCGAGGAGGGCTACAATTCCATTCGCAACACGGTCACCATGTACAAGGGATAGCACACAGTCCACTGTTGATGGCAGATTTTGCAGTCCATACATTAAAGAAGAAATCAATTGACTATGCAGATGTATCGCTGGATAATACAGTCGATGCCTTCGATCGGCATCTTTGATTGTATGTGGTCTGGTCCTCTCATCTGACCCCAATAAATCTCTGTTCCCCTCGTGCACATATCTGGATAAAGATGACTCCTCCCCTATTAATCAATCCTGAGGATTTCGTATGCCATATATTAAACGCCCTTGGACCACCAAAAATTTCAGAAATGAAAGGCGGGATCTGAGATTTTTTTAAAAAGGGTTTCCTCCATTAGCTAAGCTAACCCAGCTTAATTTGGCCTCAATTGGCGTTCGAGAAGACTGAAGCTGTAGTCAAAGTTTCAAAATATGTGAATAAAATAAAGGTCGATAGATGCTACAAAGTACTGTGGTTGATGTTGTTGCCTACAAAAGAAAGCAAAGCTTTACCCGGGTCTCACGCCCATCTCCTCCTAGTCATCTCTACCCCCTCTCCTCTCAGTGACTCAGTCAGTCCTCCTTCCTCTACTCCCTAAAATCCAAGCTCTTTCTTGAACTTTGATAAACTTTATACACACTCCCATTAATATATAAGCCCCAAAATACTCTACCCCTATCTTATTAGATAGCTTTGTATTCAATTCTCAAACCCACCTCCCCTTCCCCTTCCCCTTCCCCTTCCATAAAATTCAGAAACCCTCTTGCCCTCTGATACCAATCCTTCTCACATTGGTTGTTTTTTGGTGTTGAGCAAAATGGGTGTGAGGTTCTTCACTCTCCAAATGATCCCCATGTGTTTTCATGTCACGGGCAACCACCATGTCTCCTCTTGCGTCCAGCTACAACCGGACGACGATGAGGAGGAGTATCAACCACCGCGCGCCAAGGTACGTGGTAAGCGTGCTAAGATAAGTGGTAAGCGCGCGGTGGTTGGTACCATCAAGGTCGTTAAGTCCGACGGCCTTGTGAAGATCTACAACAAGCCGATTGATGTATCAGAGCTTATGAGGCAATTTCCCAAGCACCTAGTGTGTGCTTCCGACTCATTTTACATCGGCCAGAAAATCCCAGCTCTTTCGGAACACGACCAGCTCCAGCTCGGCCGAAAGTACTTTTGCTACCGAAGCACTTTTTCCAGACTGTGCTCTCCTTCGTCACCATTGCCTCGTTCGCCACCTCCGGACCCGAATCCGAACCCGAACAAAAGCCCTCGCCGGTTCCCTCCACCAATTCCAAGAATGCGTTTCTAAGAAAGGCCGCGAATTGCGAGCCTTTTCATATACAGAAATCGGAATCCGGTTGCCTGAGAATACGTGTCTCCGACGAGTTTATATCGCAATTGTTGGAGGAAGGCAAGCTCAGCGACGAAGCTAAAGTCGAAGAAGAAGATGAACATGGTAAGAGTTTTGAGCCAAACAACAGCAAAGTCTGTACCACGCCGCAGTTACAGAAAGACTACTCGCAACTGGTTGGATCAAGACAATGGAAGCCGAGGCTCGAGCCAATTAGAGAGACCCGGGAAACCAAGAGAAGATCAAGACTTTCTTCGTTTGGGATGAGAAGATCAAAGAAGAAATCTCAACCCAATTCATCAAAAGCAACACAGAGTTCAAAGGGTCCAAAGAGTCCAAAGATTGCTACTTTAGTAAAATCTGAGCACCATTCCAAAACCAAGATCAAGATCAAATCATCAAAGAAATGATGACCCAGTTTTAGTTAGGATTACTTCTAGGAGTTAGGATTGAATTGAAATGAATATATGAATTTTGTACATAGATGACTAGATTTTCTTGCTCTCAATTTGAATACAAACGTACGCTATCACTTTCTCTTAATCTCCATGCAAAGGTCTTATCTTTTTGGCTCTGCAAATTATTGGTTTTGGATGGATTTCAAATCCAGGCGGGGGTTGTCAAAAAAGAAAAAATCCAGGCGGGTGTGACACATGAACAGTGTTATTTGTATTATGTGATGATGGGTTAGGCAGAAAAAGAGCTGGATAAGTTGGACTGACTGTCTACTTGTCTAGCTTTTGGTGGAGAAGAAATAGCGATACCTTTAACTTGTTCTGGTTTCTGATTTTTGGAGATTGGGACGAAGGAGAAACTGGACAAACTAGCAGTCAAAAAAAGGCTTCTTTTCCCTTTCAATCTTACACACAAGTTTTCCAGATTAATAAAACATGGATTAATATAAAACATGGATTAATTTGAAATAAACCAATTTGCACACCAATGGTCAAAACTTGGGTTGGTGCTTTTTGGGTCAAAATCCTCCCCTGTATCTTTATTACAGAGACTGAGAATGAGACTGGGCCTGGTCCTCTGCATGTTGTCTGTCCCATGTTTCTGGTGGTTTATTAAATGGTGTGCTGCTCTTATTTTTGGATTGACTGGTCATTTGGGGTGAATTTCAGTCTGGAGCCCCGTGGGATTTCCGCGGCTACAATTATAGAAATGTAAGGCAAAGTGGTAACTTCTAGGACTGTCAAAGTTAAACCGTGAACAATTGGATGGGGTTCAGACTCAGATTCTTTTTTTTTTTTTTGAGAAATTAGCCTCTTGAAAATAACATTTGGATTTTGGAGAGGACCTTAGCTTAAGCGCGTACTATCAAATGTTCAGAAAAAATAAAAAAAACATATTAAAAAGAAAAATAAAAAAGCAAAAGAAAAAGGAAAAGAAAACGATGATTCATATTATATTCTTCAATGACAAGAGAAAAAAGACACCAACTTTTCTAGTTTTTACACTAATATTTTATTGTTTAATCTATTTATTGATCTTCTAGAATTATCATCAAAAAAAGAATTAGGCACATAGAAACGAGTGAAACTATGGTGATAGTCTTTTTAAGGCCCTTAACTTCTGTTTGACCTCAACAAGAAGTATCCACTTTGCCTGCTTTTTTTTATTTTTGAATAAAAATTGATATAATTAGAATCTATCTGCACTTACAATCAAGGTTTTAAAAAACGCTAGGCGCTAGTCGGGCAGTGGTCTGGGGCTTAGCGCCTAGAGGCCTAGGCGGGGGCTAGGCGGTTTTTTTTTTTTATAAATTTTATTTCTATAATATATAATTATATAATAAAATATCATAGTTTATTAATTATTTATTAGCAATGAATTTTATTTCATTGATTAATATTGAGCTAATAAAAGAACAGTATTGATTATTAATAAATAATAACCAATTCATTGATAATTCATTAACAATCAATTCTAAATCGTCATTTTGCTTTTTTTTTTTTTTTTTCTCTCTCTCATCTCTCTCTGGCTTCACTACAGTTCAAAAGCTCACAAAGCTCAACCCCATTCAATCCCAATTCATTCTTGATTTCTAACCTCTAATTTAGCTTTACCGGATTCAATTCCTCCATAAAGCAAGAGCCTTTTGCTCTTTTGCCTCTTCGCCAAATTTGGCCCCCTTTGTGAAATTAGGGATTAGCTCATCTCAGATGGCTTCCATGGACGCCTCATACTGGTGCTACACATGCAACAGAACGATTTGGGTCAGGTATCGGGCTAAGACTTGATCTTTTTCTCCGATTGCAGCGCCGGATTCATCGAGGAGATTCAGACCCCGACCCGATCTCTTCTTAACCCATCCATTTTCTGGCCACGTTTCACGACAACACGTCGATATTGCAGAGCTTGAGGAGCAGCGCCTAGTGCCTAGCGCTCCGCCTAGACCGCCGAGAAGCCCCGCGCCTAACACAATCGCCTAGGCCAAAGTCGAAACGGTGACCCAACGCCTAGCGCCTAGGCGCCGCCTAAGCGGCTGCCTAGGCCGTTTTTTAGAACCATGCTTACAACAACATAGCCGGTAAAAAAAAGTCAAAAACCATATTCTAAGCAAAAACAAACTCATCACAAGTCGATGATAAGCTCGCTAAAATTAGTTAACCTATAAACAAAGAAACTTCATGTCTTTAGCTTCTAGGGCAAAATCATTTACTATCCCATTAGTCAATCAAACAATTGTTGTACCAATAGAAAGCCACTTCCTAGCCAACAAATAAGGGCAACTCCTTATTCATAAACCTCTTGGAAAAAAAAAAACATCAATCTTATTCCAGATAATTACTAACTCCCATAGCAATCTTGATCCTAAAATCGGTTATGAACCATATACCAACCAAATTGCCCAAGAATGTCCACCACTTAGGTCGGGCCCACCTTCACTACTAAGTGATAAATGAGGGTGTCAAGGCACTCCTCCTTAAAGGGCCACATATTTGAGCCCATAAGTCCAAGTTTGAGCCCTGCCCAAAAACCCAATCCCAAGCCCAAACCAACAAGGCAGAAATCCTAGACCTATGTTGTTTGGCTGCCTCTGCCATCGTCAGGCCCTCAATCGGTCAACTTGTCCATCACATCACACGGTTGATCAGAAATTTGATGCGCCTCGACCTCGACTTCTCCTCAACCACGCCTCAAACACCGATCGCCAACAAGCAAAGAGAGCCTAGCATAAAAAAGTGCTACCCCAAATTCCGTAGCCCAAAAACGAGTAGCGCAACAGACCCCCAAAAGCCAATTTCGCTGCACGTCGCTCGTTCGATTTAATCCTCAACCAACCGGAAGACAGTCGAACCACCAACCTGCCACCGACTCCAACTCGACCCCGACCCAGAATGAACTCGATCCTTCAATGAAGAAGCACCCGATGGTCGATGCCACTAGACACAACGGATTCCAGTCGAACGTGGTGCCGCTTCTATACTTGAAACCTAGATTTCACCTTTTTAGCAGAGAGAAAAAAAATTACATACCCCATTTAATTTAGCTGCTCTCTATGCAGTTTGCCTGCTATTTTAGATTTTTTTGTGATATATTGAGAAAATCTTAAAATAATTGTTTGAACTTAACCGTGCATAAATTAGATCTAAAATCAACTCTTAGAATATTTCCTATTTGATATCAAATTAAACCTTAAAAGCATTAAAACAAAAAAGATGTACAAAATGAAATGACATCGCTATTAAAGGTGAGGAATCACCACTTACAATGAAAAGAAACCATTAAAAAAATTAACAATAATAAAAAACCTATTTGTTTAAGGAAAACTGAAATTGGGAGAGAATTGAGTCGTGCTTTCATTGATAATAGAGACCTCTTTATATAGAGGATTACAAGACATAGAATCAGAGTTGTATAAAGAAAGATAATCGTACAATTAATCGGATATCTATGAATATCTCTAATTCAAAACCCTATTACAACTAGGTCAAGTAACCTAGAGTTTGGGCCAGACACACATTCTGGATTTACTTAAACACTACCCCTTGTGTCGCCCAAACATGTTGCTCCTCTCGTTGCCTAATTAAAAACCTTGCCAAGTAACAAAAATCATGTGGGACAAAAATAACCTCGGTCAAAGGGGAAAAAGAGCACAACACACCCTTCAAGTTTCGAGACCACACATGTAGACATCTCCCCCTGATGTCTGCATCTCCCCCTGATGACAACGGTCATGAGAGTTCGGATAACTTCCTCAAACGATGCTACCAACATGTTTCTCGAAAGTGGAATTTAGGCAATGACTTAGTGAGCAAGCCTGCCACACTGTCCTCATATTAAACCTAGTTCACTTTGATCTTGAGGAGAGTCTGTTGTTGCTGATTATGCTTGGTGTTGTCGCTTTTGATGCAGCTTTGCTTCACTTATTCAAAATAAGCAGCATTATCCTAAATTCTCATAGGCTCATCTATGGTAGACTTCAAACCACAATTGTTCGAACATGCGTAATTATGGATCCAATCCAGAAACATTCATGAACTACTTCGTGAAGAGCAATAATCTCTGCATGGTTCTAAGATATAGCCACTAGGGTCTGTTCTGCAGACCTCCAAGATATCACGGTCTTTATCCATGGTGAACACTTAACCAGTTTGGGAATGACCTTTGTATGGATCAGAGAGATACCCAATATCAACAAAACCTTCCAAAACACATGTCGCTTTGGGATGGGGATAGTGGATGCAGGCCAGTGTTGGATACGTTCCTGGTGTGTGATAAGTCTGAATCCATCATCTCTCTGTAGGGATAGAACAAACCAATATCAATCGTACATCTCAAGTACCTAAATATATCTTTTACACCAATCCAATGACATCGCGTTGGCGTAAAACTATATCTGGCTAACAAGTTCATGACAAATGAGATGTCCGGTCTTGTGCATTGAGCTAAGTCTAATAATGCGCCTATTGTACTTATGTAGGGCACTTCCGCCTCTAGCACATCTTCGCCATCATCCTTCGAACAAAGAGGATCATTTTTAGGATCAAGCCTACGGACGATCATAGGGGTGCTTGGAGGCTTGACCTTGTCAAAATGCCTAAGCATCTATCAACATGATGCTCAAGTTCCAAACCGAGACATAATCGTGTTCTCCCAAAATCCTTCATCTCAAACTCAGATTTCAAGTGTTCAGCGGTTTCCCTTAACTCTTTAAGAGCTTCCAATGAAGATCATGTCCAACATAAACCGCGATAGAATCCGAAACTTGTTATGGAAACGGGTGGGCATATCCCTGCCCAATTAAGTAGTCACTTTAGTGAGCGTTTCAACCTCTTTGTAAACACGCTCTGTGATTTAGAGCCACTTGACTTGGGCAAATGAAGTTCACCATGAACCTTCATGTATATTAAGTATCTAGATCCTTATAGAGATACGTAGTGACCACATTTGTAAGCTGCATGTTCAGTTATTCGGAAACTACCAAACTGACAGGGTAGTGGAGTGCAATGACATCCATTACGAAATAATATTACTCATCGTAGTCGATTCCAGGGTTTTTTGTGAAAAGCCTTGCGCCATAGGTGAGATTGTCATCTCTTTTTCTCATCACGCTTTCTAATGAAGACCCATTAGACAATAAGATTTATGTTAGGAGGTGTTGACATCACTAGCTCAAAAACCTTCCCCTTCGTCAGAAAATTCATCTTAACCTGGGTCACATCTTTCCATTTAGGCCAAATTTCTTTACTTTGGCATTCCTTCGTCAATAGAGCGTGGTTCGATATCATTGGACTTAAAAAACTCATGCGCAATGAAATGCGTAACTACATCATCAATTATGATGAAGTTTCTATTCCACGTCTCATGTACACTAGTGTAATTTTCAAAGAGCTCTATATTCTCAGGAATAGGTTCTGACTTTGAGGTGTCTTATGAGACGGATTTTGAGTCTTGATGATCAAAATTGGAATGTGCCAAAGTATCCTTCGAACCCACGGACTTCCCACTCATCCTAGCTGGGGCCATGACCTGTAACACCGGAGTGCCACTTTCTTTAGCATTGGCGTCATACCTACTTCCATGTAGGGTGGCGCTACGTCTTCTCGTAGGGATGTCCATCCTTGAAGGCATGTTTTGCAGTAGATATGTGTGATCTCATCACTTTAGTGGGGATCGAGATGAGACATAGTAGGGACAGTCCGTGACAATTCCTATCATTCTTGCTGAACATTTATGTTCTTATCTCCCCCTAACAACGGGAAGACTGCCTCCTCTAAGTGACAACTTGAAAATCTAGCGGTAATGAGATCATCTTGCAATGGCATTAAGTGGAGGATGATTGTCGGAGTCTCAAATCCAACGTAGTTGCCCATTCGTCTGTAAGGACCTGTCATAATGTGCTGTGGAGGCTTAATTGGCACATAAATGGCTCACTCAAATGTGCGTAAGTACGATACTTGTACCCAGTCACTAGCTGTAATGCAGAGGTAGATTGAGTGGTTGTGGGTCATAGACGAATTAGCATAACTGCATGCGATATTGCATCACCCCAAGCGGATATAAGGAGATTAGTGCGTTTTACCAGTCTCCTGACTGCCATCGTAGTCGTTTCCGCGAGACCATGTTCATGAGAATATAATGTCCAGCATCAATCTCATTGCAATATCCATCGAAAGTCTTCGATGTAAACTCTTTAGCATTGTCAAATCTAATTGACTGAATAGGATGATCCGAGGAGTGAGCCCGTTGTCATATGATATTTTCTAGGAGTGTAGTCTAAGCAGCATTACAAGTGGACAATGGCACAACACGTGAACAGCGTGTTTGCGTGTCAACCCACATCATGAGATATTTAAACGTCCGCAAGTTGGTTGAATCAGTCCAAAGAATCCCCATGGATTTTATGTAAGAACAAAATGAGTATTTTCATATCCTTTGCATAGGGCAGTCTAGCTCAGTTCTAATTTCCCTAAGGAACAGGCTTTATGAAACTAGCGAGAGGCTGTAGAAGCAACCAATCAGGATTTTGGTTGGGCCTGAGCGTCTGAAACGCTATTTGAAGAAAAGTTGGTGATTGCAACATCACCTGGGGTGTCATCACCATGATGTACGCTATCCATGGAGTCATGGATAAGGACTATACCAGCCCTAGGCTGGTGGTGGACGGCGACTGCTCCAGAGGCAGCAGCGGCGGTCACACTTAGTCCAGAAATTAACTTTTAATTCATGCTTCGTTTCGCTAGAAAGAAAGGATGTCCATGTGAAGTATTTAGTAGACGGATCATCATATCATGACTAGGATGACCTATCCTGTCGTGACAAAGCCAATATGTGTCTAAATCTAAGAGATCTTCTTTCATGACTTTATTGGATTTAATAGCTCGAATAGTGACAGAGTCCACTAGAGAGACACATAAACTTCTCTAAGATGCACCTTTGTTTGCAATCGTTAGAGGCATTGTAAAGGAACTCATTTCCGTTCTCTACATGTGTTTTCGTATGGAATCCGTTGGCTATTCATAGGTGCGATTTGCCCTAGGAGCGTAGAGAGTTTCTGTGACAGTAATCAAAGTGTCATTTAGCAAGGGGAACTTGGGCTATTCCATGTCCTTGAATTAATACTGATAGCCCAGCCATCGTAGTCAAAAAGTAATATGCTCAGAATCAAAATGGAGTCATAATGAAAAGAACTCAAAATTTTATTCATAAGTCAATAGAGTACATCATTGTCTCTTAACCATTAGGATAATCTAATTCAAATGCTAGCTAATGCAAAACAAAGGTAGTCGTTTAACTTCTTTCGGTAACTCCAAAATTAATATGACCAGGTGAGTAGAGAGATGTCGGTGGAGCAAAACTCGCTTAAGTACCGCTTATCTCAAAACCTTCCTAGACATCATACTCATTTTGGATGAGCCTATGTGAAGAAAAACTAAACCAATGGCATTTACTACAAAGTATATGGCAATTGCCTATTATATCTCTTGGAAAAATAAAGACTTAAACAGAATTGGTGATCTATTGATCTCAGTCAGATTTGTAGTCTTCACCCTTTCACTCTAGATCATTTTCTTAATCTTCTTGTTCCACATAGTGAGCTTCTCTTGCTTCACAATATGCTTTGTAGGCGGTGACAATTTCTTCACGAGCTCTACAAATGTGTGCCCAATGACCGGATACTCCACATCGAGAACATACATCTCTTTGCTCGGACTCCATTGATTGAGGCGCTTTGAAAGTGTCATTTAGATGGCTCTTAGTGTTGGTGGCGCCACCAACATTGCCAGAGATGTTGCCTCCCTCTCTCTTTCCACGTAGACCTCTTCGGTTCCGTGTTCGCCTATTTTGGCCGTTACCTTCCCAAGTATAGTGATTATATGGACCAGAATGTCTAGAAGTATCCCTAAGATTAGAGTTTCGCTCTTGGCACCCTCTCTTAGGGGCGCGACTGTAATTGGATTCCGGAATAAACTCTGTTTCTATGGATCTCGAATTATAATTCTTCACAAGGATGTTGTCATGCTTTTCAGCGACATTCATAGCTCCAATGAGCTCATGAAACCTTGTGATCCTTCCTGCAGTAACATCAATTCTATAGTTATTAGCAACCATCAATGCAGAGACAGGGAAGGTAGAGAGAGTCTTCTCAATCAATATCGGATATGTGATCTCTTTACCATAGAATTTCATTAAGGATTTAATGCGAAGTGCTTCTGAGTTGTAGTCAAGAACTTACTTGAAATCATAGAAGCGGAGGTTATACCATCTCACTTCTAGGTCAGGAAGCAGGGAATCACAGACACTACCAAATCTTTTTTCGAGTGAGACCTACAGCCTTCTGGGGTCTTCTTCATTCATACACTCGTACTGGAGATAATCATCCATATGATGAGTCATTAGGATGATAGATTTCACCTTATTTTCCTCTAAGGCTGCTCTATTTTCTTCCAAAGCTTGAGCTTGCTCAACAGTTAACACTTCCTGCTTAGGCTCGAGAATCATATACAGGATTCCATCGGCCTTAAGATGCTAATGGATATCACGAACCCACCTGTGATATCCAGAGCCAGTTGTTCCCAATGGAACAAAGTCCAATTTGTTCAGGTTACTCATCTTTGAAATAGGTTGCAGGGAAAGGGTGGTTCTAGTTGGACCTCCAAATTTGATATTTAGACCTCCAATTTTTTTCAGTTATTAATTGACTTTGTCAACTTATATGAAAAGACAAATAAGGACAAAGAGAGAAAAATGAATTAAATAAATAGGTAAATACTCTTCTTACCTCCTTCAACCAAATATAACATTCAATTAATTTTTTTTCCCGATATTTCCTTATATTGCCTATATAGTTTTATAATTTACTTAAAATAATTAAGTAAAAATAATAATTTCTATACATGGCCTATCATTTATTACAAATGTAAATTCAAAACAATCTGATTTGGAATTGTCTTAAACTAAATTAATTGAATATTATGACATAGTTATTACTTGATCTTCAACCCAATACCCTTGAAATCATTCTTTTAGCAAATTCAAAGGGGTTCCAACAACATATCAAGATCGAGAACCATCTGATTAATTTTGGTGGAGGAGAGACTTACTCATAAGAAAGCAATGTCATGTGATTTTGATTCATTTTTGTTCTCGTAGTTGAAGATAGAGATAAAAAGTAGAATAATAGATTGTTGTATCTCATGTTCAAGGGCATTTTGGTAAAAATAAAGAGGTCTACTTAGCTTTTCAAGTATTATAAAAAGTAAATTAGAGGTGTACTAAGTATGAAAGGTCCAAATAGCAAATTTGGAGGTCCAACTAGAACCACCCGCAGGGAAATTTGACAGAAAAAGTAGCCGGAAAAAGTGACTGGAAAAGTCACCTGAAAGTTAACCGAAAACTGTCAACCGACGTTGACTGGAGTTGACCAGTGCTGACGTGGCAGTGGGGTCCAGAGATGATGTGGCAATCGAGGTCAGCTGTTGACTTGGCAGTGGGTCCCGGATACTGATGTGGCAGTGGGTCCGGCGGCTAACGTGGCTTGCATTAGTGGACCGCGGCTTGGGCTACCTCCTCTTTTTTTTTTTCCTTTTCTTCTTCTCTTTTCTGCCTATTTTCTGCAGGAAATTTTGGTTTCCGATTCAGTAACTTCTAGACAGGTTTTTGTGATATTTCTTCCGGTTCCTGAATCTTCAGATTGAGGGGCTTTTGCTGACAGAATTTTGTGGAAATTGGAGGTCTGGAAGATGGTGAACCGGTGGAATATTTGCTGCAGGTTGTATGAAGCTTCCGGTGGCCAGTTCTGGTGGTTCTGCCACTTGTTTTGGATTCCGGGAGTCGAGGGCTTCAAGTTGTGATGCAGAGGCAGAAAAGAGTTCAAGGTTTTGAATTCAAATATAAGGTTTTAGCTTCTTGAATCAGGGTTTGGCTATTTGTTTTAAGGTTAGGGCTTCGTGCTGATAACGTGTTTAAGGAAAACTGAAATTGTGAGAGAATTGAGTCATGCTTTCATTGATAATAGGGGCCTCTTTATATAGAGGATTATAAGACATAGAATCAGAGTTGTACAAGGAAAGATAATCGTACAATTAATCGGATATCTATGAATATCTCCGAGGATATATCTAATTCAAAACCCTATTACAACTTGGTCAAGTAACCTAGAGTTTGGGCCAGACACATATTCTGGATTTACTTAAATACTATTAACATTAACTTATTATTTATAGCATGCATGTCCACAGGTGGACAATTAGCCCTATTACTACCTAAGTTTAGCCTTAGAGATTGAAAAAAGTTGAAGAATTCAAATCTCTTCTTGTGGGAAGCATGGTCTCTATCCAAATTGGGGCATGGACTGAGACGCTTCTGACCATTGAGCGTGACCCAATTGCCACGATGGCCTAACATATAACATGACTAACGTCATTTGAGTGTCACACTTTTGTGCGAGATAAGCCACTTCTTAAAATTCTTAAATGTGGGGAGACTCGAATCTTTATTGTGTAGGTTTACCAAAATCTACATCATCACTATTTATTTACATTATATATTTCATATTAAATAAAAATAAATTTTATTTACTCAAGCCTATTTACACCACACTCTCTCAAGTCAGCTTAATCACTTAATGACCCTAAATCGTTGACCAACTTATCATATATTAGTGTTCTACTCCAATGCCTCAAACACCTTTAATCAGATATAATCCATTTAATCATTTACAAAAATCAAATGTTTATGCAATACCATACTCTTACTGTGTTACTTTTCCTTAGTGACACAAATCATTGTAATCAAGTCGCATTGCCGCTGATACTCATATTACTCTCAAGTTAAATTATACAATTTGTTTGGCTCCAAAACCAGTCTGGCTAGCAAACAGTCTCTTTTGAATACGCGAGCTTGCCAACACCATGCAGTGTAGTCGTCGGGGAGTCCGTAGACCTGACTTCTTCTCAAGTGCTGTGAATGAGGAGAGCATCAACCTCGTCACAAGGCTTTTTTCTCTGCCTTACGGATAAGAACTTATGGTGTGATATCTTGCGTCACCGGGTCGATAATTTGTTTTGTAGACTAAGCAGAGCAATCATCGGGAAGTAGGAGAAAGCATGAGTTTTGCTAAAGTGTGACTTTAGCTTCGCTGGGTTGCGAAGGCGTTACCCTTACTTCGCTGGTTTCAACTAGGTTGAAGGAAGGTTGCTCCGGAGAGACTTTGGATAATCTGTGCGATTAGTTGATTGAAGAGTTATTTCATATTTCATTTTTAGCCTCCATATATAGGCTACTTATTTTCAAGCATCTTCAATATGCGGATTCACTTTCCTAATAGGAGTGAAATACTATATTTTAGGCCATATTTATTGGTCTTGAATCAAATCAAAACACTTATTAGTCTTGATAACTATCATAGACAATAATTATCACGCCCCTGCTTTTTAACAAAAATAAAAATCGATACACAATCTCATAATTATACATGTGTGATCGTTCAGTCATCAATACAAAATACCTGGAACATCTTCCCTTTAAATCAAGTACATATTGATGCCCTGAACCCACAATTCCAATATCAACTCACTCCACAGAGTCATATATTACATAAGCTTACGAATTAAATTGTCATCACAAAATAAAACGTAAGTGCTCCTCAGACCTTACTACATAGCGGAATTCATACAATGGCAAAGCCAACAAAATTTTCTTCCTAACCGTTCTGCTGCCAACAAGCTACCTCAGCTTCAGCCATGATTACCCTGACCTGCAGGATTAACCCCTACACAGTTTGAATGGTGCACCGGGTTGTCACACAACAACCCGGTAAGCTTATGAAAGCCCGTATGAGTAACTCATGAACATCAATCATCAACTCAGACAAATCAGCTTAAGGTAACGATACAACCATGATTCCTTCTAACATTCTATACCCTTTCCACCGAAGGGACAACATAAGTCACTGCTGTGACAATATTCTATTTGCTAACTTAACCATCAAGAAGCAATTCAAGTCACATCTAGACAATAAAAGAAGAATACTCTCGGAACTCTCCTTTAAAACTACATACTTATGAATCTCCAGCAACCTCGATCGTTATCCCCATAAGCTATAATGGCAGACAGACTAGAGCTCTAACTGATATCGTAACCACTCGTCCGAGCAAGGACGTGATTTCCGATTTCCTGCCTCGGTCACCATCTGTGACATATGATTTCAGACCCTGTCTGGTCTTAACATCAAACCTCAAGGTCACCACCTGCAACCTGTCACCATCTGTGACATAGGATCTTCAGACCCCGTCTAGTCTTAAAATCAAACGTTAAGTAAGTCGCACCCGACCTAAAAACGTTACAAATACCTAGTTTCGGATTTCCCCATCCCTACTCACCATCTATGACTCTTGGTACAAGGACCAATATACTTACAATAAGTCACGCTTGACTCGAAATTGTAACATCAAACTCAATACTTTTCAAATAATAGAAAACATCTTTTTCCACAATATTGTTTCCCGAAAAGTTGCCTTTAGCAATAACATGAACACAATCATGCATAATATTCCTTCACACATCACTCACAAGAATATATATATATATACGTAGTCATTCGCTCAGGAATGCCTACTAATACCAACTATAGTTTGCAATTAAATAAATAACACCAAAACAATAATAGTAACTCCGTTCATAATGATTGTTGTGAGATTACTCACATTGAAACTCCCGCTGAACAAAGCAGCCAATCCACAAAATAACCGTCCAAAAATACTTCGTCAAGTACCTAATCACATACGGTTTCAACTTAGTAACAATTCACAAACGATTTAAGTCCGAACCCCCTATTTTGAACTAAAATCTCCAAAGTGGCGCCAATCGAGGCGAAACCACATTCGAGACCTTCCAAAGTCCCCGAAATCCTTCCACGATCAATATGTCCAAACCACAAGTCGATCGGAAGCTCGGATCCTCACTGATCGAATAAATCAACAGGTATGAAACCGTAAAAATCATAACAATTTCATACAAACTCCAAAATTTACGTATTATATATCGAAACGCTCGTATCAATGAGTAGAAGATATATAATACTAGAAACAGTCCCTTACATGGCTGGAACGCCTCCACAGGCTGGCGCACCGCCGCCGGCCAAAATTCAATATTTCACAAAATTTCCAACATTAAAGATGTTCATCTCAGCATGCTTAACCATTTTCATAACTAGCACGAAGTCAAAATCGAAGCATAAAGGGTCGAAAACTACATCGCAAGCCATGGATTACTGTTCAATCCGAGTTGGACCAAGTTCCACGTGAATCGATCCAAACAACCACCACAGATCGATTCAGGAGGCTGCTATGAGCTCCCCAAGCTTGATTTAAAGCCTCGCCGACGTCGGAGATCGGAGAACAGATCGGGTCTGAATACACTAAACTTCGCCGCCTTCTAGCGCCGTCGTTGGTGAGAATCGCCGCTAGAAGATGCCAGAGGGACGACCAGAGCAATAAGGTGATCTGATATGGAGAGATTCACCGCCGGATACCGTCGGAGTTCACCGGAAAAGCCGGGTCGGGTTGGCTGGGTCCTGGTCGGGTCAGTCGTAAAACTTTGATACTGAAGGCATCAGTCGAGAGAGAAGAAAGAGAGGAGAGGACTTCCGGAAATGGCAAATGGAATATATGAAAACAATTTTGGAAATTCCCTATTTATACCAAAATGGATACTTCTTCCAATGGCCATAACTTCTTCATAAGAACTCCGATTGACGCGTTCCATATGTCCACGAACTCGTATCGACGCGCTCTACAACTTTTGTGAAGGAAGTTTCCAGAGAATCCCAACGTATAAAAAGTTAAACTTCACACGACCCCCTAAACTGTTAAATTCGCATAATTATACGTACGAAAACCATTCTACTTCACATACAACTTACGAATAAAGCTCAATAACAATTCTTTGTACAACTGGTCCATTATTAATTACCAAAATTAAATAACAAAAATCTAGGTCATCACAATAATAGATTGCCTCTTGGATGCGACACTATGGGAAAGTGACACAGTAAGAGTATGGTATTGACCTTCACGTCTCGCGTGTTTATATATATATATATATATATATATATATAGCCTTTCCACTAAGCGATCCCTTTTTTGATCTTTTCTAGAGATAGGGGATTAGACCAACTTTTCGATTACATTTTGCAAGCTCAATCGTTCAGTTTTTAGGTCCTAATAAGAAAATCACCTTTGCAAATTTTTAGTCAAATTGGTGATCGTTAAGGTATCGAACTAGATTAAATCAATGGACGAATTGAATCTGTCCAACATGAACCATTCATACATATAATTGTACATCGCAGTTTTGAATGCTTTAACAATAATCAATTTAACTAAAAATTTACAGAGGTGATCTACACATTAGGATCTAAAAATTGAACGGTTGAGATAAAGAAATATGATCGAAAAGTTGGTCTAATGCCCTATCCCTAAAAAAGACAAAAAAAAAAGGGATCCCTCACTAGAATATATATATATATATATATATATATATATATACAGTCCGTCTCAGGTGCGGACGTCCGTACCGAGCGGACTGTACGGATTTCCTGTTTTCGACCACTTTCCGGCCACATTTTTACATCTTAACCGTTCAGTTTTTAGGTCCTAGTGTATAGATCACCTCTGCAAAATTTCAGCCAATTTGGTGATCGTGAATGCATCCAAAACTGCAATTTACCATTATAAATACGAACGGTTCCGGTTCGACAGATTCGGTCCGTTCGTGTAAAATGTAGTTTTGGATGCCTTAACGATCACCAAATTGGCTGAAATTTTGTAGAGGTGATCTATACACTAGGATCTAAAAACTGAACGGTTAAGATGTAAAAATGTGGCCGGAAAGTGGTCGAAAACAGAAAATCCGTACCGAAAATTCGGTACGGACGTCCGCACCTGAGAAAATTCCTATATATATATATATATATATATATATCCTATCCAGAGAGAGGCCTCGCTCTGAAATTAAAGTGCGAGATTGGAGTTTAGGGTCACTTTTCGGTCTCATATTCACATCTCGACCGTTCAGTTTTTAGGTACTAATGTATAGATCATCTCTGCAAAATTTCAGCTAAATTGATGGTCGTTAAGGCATTGATAACTGTCTTAAAGCTCAGGTTTGACAGATTAGTTCGTCCATTGGTTTAAGCGAGTTAGATACCTTAAAGATCATCAATTTGTCTGAAATTTTGCAGAGATGATCTATACATTAGTAACTGAAAACTGAACGATTGAGATGTGGATATGCGATCGAAAAGTAACCCTAAACTCCAACTTAGCACTTTAATTTCAGAGCGAGACCTTGCTCTGAATAGGATATGTATATATATATATATGCATATATGTATGTATCTATACAGATCCTATCTAGAGCGAGGCATCGCTTTGAAATTTCAGAGCGAGGTTAGGGTTTAGGGTCACTTTTCGGTCGCATATCCACATCTCAACCGTTCAGTTTCTAGGTATTAATGTATAGATCATCTCTACAAAATTTCAGCCAAATTGATGGTCGTTAAGGCATTGATAACTGCCTTAAAGCTAGTACGGTTCAGGTTGGACAGATTCAATTCGTCCATTGGTTTAAGCGAGTTAGATACCTTAAAGACCATCAATTTCGTTGAAATTTTGCAGAGATGATCTATACATTAGTACCTAAAAACTGAACGGTTGAGATGTGGATATGCGACCGAAAAGTGACCCTAAACCCTAACCTCGCTCTGAAATTTCAAAGCGATGCCTCGCTCTGGATAGGATCTGTGTATCTATATATTCACGCAATTAAAATTGATAGCTTCCTTAATTGACCTTCTGCCATGCATATATGTGAATATGGTAGCCATGTTTGAGCATCTTTCATGCAACTAAGTAGAATCAAGGGATGATTCTCCTTCCTTAATTGATTAAAGCCATGAGAATCCTAACCAAAGACATGCACGTAACCAAGACTCCAACCTTAATGCAAGATCTTTTGCCAAATATACTCCGTCTTCGTAGTCAAGTAAACCACCATTAATTATTAAATATCTTGAGTATTAATAATAATCTGATAATACCGAGATTTGCCATAGATTGCTTGGTCTCAAATTAGGCTTCAATTGTCCTTTAAACAATACATTTTGAACTTGTCGAAAATATAGAGCTTTGGCCACGCATATTGGCCCGATTTTCTTCCAGACACTCCTTGTCTAGAAAAATGTTAATTTTGAGTTCAAACACAATTATCCGTCAATTCTCATTTTAAGTTGCTTATATTAATTGGAGTAACACTCATTTTAACACATACGTACATGTTATCAATTATAAAAATAATATATTTGAACCATTAAATTATTATCTTCAAAATATAAACTTAGGTACGTACATTAAAACACTTGTGAGAGCGTACACGGCATGCCGTTTGTACACTAATTAAAAGTGCTCACCTGCTCCACAAGCCCTATCTCCGAAGTCCGAAAATAGAAACCAGTCCTCGATAATAACATAGCAAATCATCTGTCTTCTTCCCCCAACACCAGCCCTCCTCCTCCAATACACACAATGCAGACCTGGGTTTGATCCATTTACCAATGGAAGCCCTCCCATCAATACAAACCCAGCGCCTTCTCATCAAGGACAACCCACTCAACCCTTCCCCGCAGAGACATGTTCAGACCCCGACGAAGGTCGCTGTGGCACACCAAGTGTTCGACGGAGTGCCCCAGTCAGACACCTACGCTTGGAATAAGCTTATCCAAACCCATATCGCCAGCAATGACTTCCACCACGCCGTCTCTACTTACCGCCAAATGCTCCACCGCGGTGTTCGCCCAGATAGGCACACTCTGCCTCGTGCATTATCCGCTTCTCGCCTCTCGGCTGATCTATCTCTCGGCAAACAACTCCACGGCCATGCTCTGAAGTTCAGTTGCACGAATGACCGGTATGTTATTGCTGCTCTTATTGAGCTTTATGGGCGTCTTCAGAGCGTTGACACGGCCAAATGGGTGTTTGATAAGTCCAATGTGAAGGATTTGGTGTCATGGACTATGATTGCTAGGTTGTACATTGCGGAAGGTAAGCCGAGAATGGCGCTTGATATGTTCGATGGAATGGTTGAGTCTGGAGCTGAGATAGATGCCGTGGCACTGGCGACGGCTGCTGGAGCTTGTGGCTTGTTGGAATCGATGACGGATGGAATGAAAGTCCAGCGGGTTGCAAAAGAGCGGGGGTTGGAGTTTGATGTGTTGGTGAGCAATAGCCTCTCGAAAATGTACATTGATTGTGGCTTTGTAGAGGATGCTCGGGCGATTTTCGATCAGAGGCCTGCAAAAGATGTCATTTCGTGGACAGAGATGATTCGTGTCTATGTGAAGAAGGGAGGTTTCAATGAGGGTCTTAAATTGTTTCGGCAGATGATTGCAGATGGACTGAAACCGGATCAACTCTCGGTATCTAGCGTCCTCCCAGCCTGTGCAAGAGTGTCTGCCAATAAACAAGGTAAAGAAATTCATGGATACTTGCTTCGAAATGGAATCCATATGAATCTCACTCTCCAGAATGCTCTTATGGACATGTATATCAAATCAGGATTTATTGAATGTGCTTCGAAAATTTTTGCCGGGTTGAAGCACAAAGATGTTATTTCATGTACTGTGATGATATTAGGGTACAGCTTACATGGACAAGGACACCTTGGAGTTGATTTGTTCCGCCAAATAGAGAAAGACTCGAGCATAAAGATTGATGAATTAACATATGCTGCTGTACTTCATGCTTGTGTTGCTGCACGAATGGTTGAGGAAGGGAAGTTTTACTTCAACTGTATAAAGACACCTACAGTTGCACACTGTGCTTTGTTAGTAGCTCTTTTATCTCATTCTGGACTCTTTGATGAGGCAAGGAACTTCATATCAGAGAAAAGAATTGAAGGACATGCTGAGGTACTGAGAGCACTGCTAGATGGCTGTAGGATTCATAAGCAATTGATATTAGGTAAGCGGCTTGCTGAGCAGCTCTGTGATTTGGAACCTCTTAATCCCGATAATTATGTGTTACTCTCCAATCTGTATGCTGACAATGCAAAATGGGACATGGTCTTTGCACTGAGAGGAATGATTACTGACATGGGTCTGAAACCGAGGGAAGCTTGTTCTTGGATAGAATTCAGAAAGAAAATTCATGTGTTTGGCACGAGAGATGCAGCTCACCCAAGATCAGAGAGACTGTACTGGGAGCTGCAGTGTCTGACAAAGAAAATGGAAGATGAAGATATCAGACTTGATTTGGATTATAGTCTCCATGATGTTTATGAAGAGCGGGAGTGCATTCAAATTGGACACAGTGAGATGTTGGCAATTTCTTTTGGTCTCATCAGTACACTAGCTGGAACAACAATACGTGTAATTAAGAACCTCCGGGTGTGCCGCAATTGCCATGCTGCTGCAAAAGCTATATCCAAGATGGTAGGACGAGAAATCATACTCAAGGACCCAAATTGTTTCCACCATTTTAAGGATGGATATTGTTCATGTGGTGATTTTTGGTGATTTAATTAGCTGTCTGTACGGATTCCTGAACTGCTGAGACAGTGAGGCTAATGAGCTGGGGCAGTTTCAGATTCTGATGCAGTGTGAATTAGAAGTTAGAACAGAGCATCGCATCATGATAATTAGAAACATGGGCATTGCCATAAATTCATGTCACCAGGAAAAAAAAATGAAGAGCATAACCGGAGCACGATGAAGCTGTAAGATAAGCCTTTGGGGTTAGCAATAGTAGTGAGAAGGGTAGAGAAAGAGGCGGATTAGGATATGTTGACGTTGAGAGCTCAATCGCTTCAAAAAGTACCAGAAATAACATGCTTTCGCATCTCAGTTTTTATTGATCATATGAACCTTCCCAATAAAATTGTATATCACATTCTTTCTTTGAAGTTGTGTATGTCTTCAGGATTCGCAATATTATGGGATTACATTATTCCTTTCTCTGGGATACCAAAATATTGCTTCTACAAATATACGAAGCAAGCAAGAGTACAAATATAACAGGCAAATGAACAGTGTTAAATGTATTTTATTTAACTAGCCTTTAGGGCCTGTGGATATTTATGCCTATTTGCAAAGATGAGACAGGGATATGAACACGAAGCATTCCAAGACAGAGATGAAGAACAGTGGGAAAAATGAAGGTCCAATTCTGTATGTATAGTGGAACATCTAACTCAAGCAGAACACATCAAAAAACACAAGTTGTTCTAATAAGAAGAAAAGAATATCATGGAAATCTACTAGCAATAAATCCAGCCATATTGGCTCTCTCAAAATTTTGCAATATAACCAGAGTAGTTATACGGCAAGCTCAAGTTTCCCTTCTGGTAGATCTCCTGCGGGGAGTGGCATCTTCCTTCTCAGTCTCATCTGCCTTCACCCCACTGCTTCCGCTTCCTTCCTTGGTGGAAATCCCTGCAGCCTCTCCCCTGTAAGGTTCATGAGGAGCAACCTGCAAATAATGATTCAGTACAACGACATCAGACATCATAGCCAGTACAGAGAAATGCAACTATATGCAAGGTGTAATAGCATACCGCAGGTGCTTTGCCACCAAAAAGAATTTTGAAGAGAACTGTCAAAAGAATGACCACGATGGATACAATGACACCAATTGTAATATTGGGCTGTTTTTCTGCTTTCTCAATTAGATCCTGCATGAGAAGTGCATAATATATAGTAATACCAATGGTTAACACATTCTACTAGCTCAAATTAAGCAGTGCATTTGAAGGGGATAAAAGAAGATGACAGGATGTGAGCTCACAATGATCTTGGGTTTGTATGCATCCAAGAACGAAACACCTGCCATCTTGTAGAGAACGTCAAATATTTTTTTCTGCAAGTATTAGTCCATAAAATTGTTAGCTTTGAAGTACCAAAGATTACTACCAATGAAGTCAACTCAAATATAAAGAAGAAGAAGACGAAATGTATTACCTGGATGCTTGAGAGTCCAAATGAAAGTCCTGCAGCGGCCTCCTCAGCCCTTTGCTTCTCTTTCTCAACATTAAACTTTGGCTTCCATGTTGTTCTCCTATAAGATTCTGCAACCTTCTCATTATCAGCTATTAGAATGTTGTCAAACAATATGCCCTCCTGCATTGTCCAGATCTCAATGCCAATGGCAGCTATGGCCTCAAAGTCAGGCTTATCAGTCTCAAAGTAATGAGGGTTTGGGATTTGTTGAGGTTTCCAGATACCCTTGTAACTGGGATTCTCAATCAGAGGACGGTGCCATTTTCCTTTATAAGCAGGATTTCTCTTCATCGGCCTCTTCCATTTTCCACAACCTGGTGCCAAGAAGCACTTGGGGTTTTCCAGCTTTGGTGGTTCCCATTCACCATCCTCTTCATCATCCCAATCCTCTGGCTTTGTTGCCTCAGGGTCATCAATCTCGTTAGGCTCATCATCCAACCACCCTTCAGGTTTCTCAGCTTCCTCATCCTCAATTTCCATTGGAGCATTTTCATCCCAATCATCAGGCTTCACAGCATCTGGATCTGGAATCTTCGGCCGCTCGTCCCAATCCGCTGGCTTCTTATCATTAGGGTCAGGAATAGTCTTGGCTGGAATCAATGCAGGTTCAAAATCTTGAGCAGAAAGGAACCTTGCCTTCTTCTTCTCCTCCCCATCTACCAAAATTCTAACTTCTTTATTGGCATTCACTATTGCCGTGTAGACATGGGAGAGTCTGTCATCAGGCACAGTTGGAGTGTTCTTGAGATGGTGCTCAACGTACTCACCACTCTTGGGGTTCTTGTGCTTAAAAATGAAATGAACCCTATTCGTCGTGCCACATTTATCAGGTCCAAACATAACTGAATACGGGGAATCATTATCAAACCCTTCAGGTTTCCACCCAGCCTCCTGTGGCCGGAGGTACTTCAAGTAAGCACCACCACATTCAAGGCTATTCTGTAGCCGAACCTCGAACTGCAACACAATAGTTCTACCATTAAGGCTCACGGCCTCATCTAGCTCTTTCACTAGCGCATACTTCCTCGCTTTCTCACTCACCAAAAGCCCATAATCATCATGCCCCTCACTCTTTGATAGTTTCCACACACCTAAATTTTACGATCATTATTTCAAAAAAAAAAAAATTACGATCACATGAACACACACAATTCACAGTAAAACTAAGATAACCTTGGTTGATTGATGAGCACAAAACAATTCAATCTACTGACATGGAAAACTCAACACGGTGATAATAATGTACGTGGTTAAATATATGAATAGTTCGCTAAGACGAACCCTAACCTTTGTACTCATCTTTGGCGGAAACGATCCAGCGACCTTCGAATGACTCATCGAACGGCTCGTAAAAGATCTACAGGTGATCATCGATTGTGTTTCAGAGTATTGAAAGAGAGAGAGCAAGAAGACGAAGAATGCATGATGCATGAGTATTGATGGAGAATATATAGTTAAAGGAGAGTTACCGCATTGACGTCGTGGTTTTGAGAAGAAGCGTGGATCTCAAAGGCGAAGCAAGCTGCGATCAGTAGCAGTAGAAGTGGCCGAAGCTCAGTGATCTTAGGCCTCCCTTCCATCAAGACCATAAACGCTCAGTCAATTAAAACAAAGAGAGATAGGAGGGAGAGACTTGTATGTATATTTGGGTTCCCCGATGGGGATCTAGATTCTATTATTCTTTCGCCGTTAAACTGAAGGGGTCAGTTTAGACACTTCACTCTCGGATCGGAAATACCAGATTGAATATATAAGAACATACAAAGTACATTAACTTCACCAAGCTATAGGATACACATACATGGCAAATTTATTCTTAAACGTAGAAGCTTAATGACAAGCATTAAGCTAGCTGCTAAGCCAAAGGAAGGTGAAAAATTGAAAGGACAACGATTGTACACGCACAAACAGTCAAACACACACCAAACCAACTTGACAGGCAAGGAAGGCGATTGCATTTAGCTTATGCAACAAGCCTTTTAAACCCATCAGTTGGCTAGGTTATTCATCACGACTTACAGGACAGGACGAGTGGAGTGGAGTCTGGAGGATCGATGGATGATCCATTCAATCCAAGCTAGCCCGCGGCAGCAGGCACCACGAGGACTAGTTCATCAGCAGCCAGTGGGTTTGATAGAGCAGGCAATGATGTTTTAGTAGACAACACTGCAGAACTAACAGGAACAGTTTCATATTCACGCACATCCGTTAAGTTCATTTGCACCCAGAAAAATCTGCCAAGTTCAGTGATGTCTAATGTGAGACAACAAACATCGGCTAGGATTTTCAGTTTTTCCACTATTAAATCTGTTGCACAAATAGCTTGTGCTACTTTTGCATATCACTCTTTTAATGTCATACATTTTCACACGTATCAAACTCAGATGCATAGCCAAAGTGTATAACGAGAACTATATAAGTTTCACCATAGCTTGGATTCCAATTAATGTAAGTATAACAATATGCGGTGGACAGGAATGCAATACTACGAAGAAAAGGAACTGCAAAGACTAGAGATAATATGGTAGCATTCAACAAAGCACATGGAAATTCTCAGATCTTCTTGCTAGCTACTTGTCTAGTTCATTGCCCAACGAAAAAAAGGAGAGCTACTACTGTAGTTCTGAAAAACTCTTGCTCTTCATTTCCACATCATCCTGAAAGGCGATGCCTTATCAATCCCCGCTCTTCATCCAACACAAAATTGGCACGTGTGAAAAGAGCACTGGTAAAGAAGGGGTTTAGATCATAGATTTCATGCTCGTTTGCCTGCAAAAAAATGAAATAAAATGCAGTCAGCTAAATGGTAAGTGCTTATTTTGTTCCAAGCCAAAAAGAAAAAAGTAAGTGCCTAATTTGTGTATGCTAGTAAAGAAAAGTTTTCATATCCATTATTCCCGTTTGCATTACCTTGTTCAGCAAATCTCCCACTTTTACATCAATATGGGTAAGCCCTAAAGAAGAGCCAGAAACAATTTCTTCAAACTGCAATGCATTCTTCACAAGCTCTTTGAGAAGAAAGAGGAGCAGTTCATTCCTATCTTTCTTGAAAGTGATATGCCTTTTGAAACTCTGCAAATACACAGCAAATTCTGAAAACCAAATTTTGGAGAATCAACTATTAAAGAACTTCAAACTTTTTACCATGTAGTCCATGGTCTAATTCAGATGGTTATAGGAGAATTATCAATTCATGATGTTATAGAAGGGAAATGATCAGGTGTTTAATGACACTTAACGTAGTTCTGATCTTCAAAAGTTAAGGGCATGTTCAGCCCACTTATGGAAGTTATTACAAGTCAATTGATTAATCTGTGAGCATTAACCAGTAACAAGTACAGAATAATATGAATAGCAAGTTGGCAGCAGTGTCCTACTTTAGAATCCTCACACATCCAATTGACCATGCAAATTACCATGTAAAATTTCCATTGCCATGAGAAGTGTAAGTTGATATCAGAACCCTTCAATGAGGCAACTAGACTTGCCATCAACTACTAGAAGCTCCGGAACAATTTCTAAAGACTAGTATGGGAAAAAAGAAATAGAAAAAGAAAAGGTGTGCCAGTCTTTTGATACCTTTTGTAGAGCTTTCTGCACTCCAAATTTTTGGGTTGAGATGAATGAATCGAGTGCTACGCGAATTGCCATGTCCACATCATCTCCGGTTACTTGATGTCTAAGGTGCATTCTTGCATGTGCTTCAGACATTCGTATCATTGATTCTATGTGCCTTACGGCTATTGGTACTCCTTGTCCATGCTAAACAGGGCAAATGAAATCGTAAGCCTCCTATAATAACCCAAAACAAAAAATCTTCAACAGAAAACAAGTATGAAAAAAACTAACCGAAGATTCTCGCCGCAGTTCAGCATAAACATTTGAGAGTTTATCCAAATCAGCATCGTGCAACCTTGGGAATACATATAACTTGGCAAAAGTCAAGTATTTCTTTAGCAAGTCTTGAGGAAGTATCTGAAAAGAGGGAAAAACAAAATGAGATTCAGAAAAAGACTCTAGTTCAGACAAACTTAGAAGCAACAAAATGAGAGACTCAGTAGGATATGGTATATACATCAGGATCTACTGGACTGGTGGAGGCTTGGATATCTTCTTGAGACTCGTCTAAGGTTATATCATCCATATTAGCCCCCTTGGGTTGCGACTTGAAATGACTATCAACTACAAACTTTGCAAGCATTTCATCAGTGACGGGGTCAACCACATCCTGCATGTTACCAATTTCCACCCTGTTAAAATGAACTGAAAAAAAAAAAAAAAACGCAAAGGTGGGAAAGAAGGATAGAGTTTGCCAATTTCTGACCTTCACAACACAAAGGATGTCAAAACGAGAGATGATGGGATCTGTCAACTCAACATTTTGTGTAAATGTTTTTGAGGAATCATATCTGGAATATAGACATACAGGTTAGATTTGTTCCTAGAAATCCAAGTGGATGGTTGGATGAGGACAACAAAAACATTGTGGTTTAAAAATGTAATTGCACATTTCTGATATGTATGTCAAAGTTGTATACTTCTCATAATTTATTCACAAACATACCTTCCTCCAACAGGGTTTGCAGCTGCAATGACAGAGCAGCGTGCTTGGAGAGAAGTGACAATCCCAGCTTTCGATATGCTAATACTTTGCTGCTCCATTGCTTCATGAATACTCACCCTAACCGCAGATAAAAAAAAAAGATAAAAAATAAGAAAAAGAAGAAAGAAAATAATCCTCAAGCATCAAAAGAAGTCGGGAAGCGTGTTTGATGGGAGGATTTGCATACCTGTCCTGATCATTCATTTTGTCAAATTCATCAATAAGGCATATTCCCTTGTCTGCTAGAACAAGGGCTCCTCCTTCAAGGGTCCACTCCTTTGTAACTGGATCCTTGTGCACAGCTGCTGTAAGCCCCACGGCAGATGCTCCTTTACCAGTGGTATACACAGCCCTCTGCCCAGTCTTTTCAACATACCTAATGAGAGAGAAAATTGATATTTTATTAAAATGTCCCCCATAGTCTTTTCAACAACCAATGATAGTAGCTCTTACTTAAGAAATTGTGATTTTGCTGTGCCTGGATCACCTAGGAGAAGTACGTTTATATCACCTCGCAGTCGGTGTTTTCCCTCAACATTTTTCTCTTGGCCTCCAAACATGGCAAGAGCTATTGCAGTCTTTATGTCCTCATGGCCATATATAGATGGAGCAATGGACTTGACAATCTGTTGGTTCATAACATCTTTAGTTTTATTCATAATGATATATTATAAGAGGCGTTGACAAAGAGGGTCTAGCTAACAAACCTTTTCTCCGATTCTTGGGTCTTTAGATAACGCTTCGATCTGTTGTTTGTCTTCCTCAGTAAGTTTGTAAGCAGAAAAGAGGTCCTGCTTCTTCGTGATATAATTTGCTTCAACCACAGTAGCAAATACAGGAAAACCATTCTTTGTATTCAAAGACAAGTCAAAATTGTTTGAATAAATACCAGTGACCTCCTGGAATATACCAAATGAGCAAAAATAAAAACATATCAGTAAGCATCCACTAAAACAGGTAACAAGAAAAATCAGCAAGACCAAGATAAGGAACTTACAATCTCTTCCCCTGGACGAGCACAATCAATTAGATCATTCAATAGTATCACTTCCTTGTATCTTGGAAGCCGACCTGCAGGCACTATTCCTGGGCTCTCCTGGAGCGTAAGCTTTTGATAATTCCTGTATATTGTCTGAAATAAGATGAATGGATATATTATTAAGTTTGTGTTACAGAGATATTTATAAGAGAGATGTATGGAAATGAAAAGAAGATAACTTCCAGTCTCAAATCTTTTTTACGGTGAAAATGTAAGGTGCTAAAGCATTGTACAATTCAATGGTAACTCTGTTTCGTCTCTTCAGAATTTTCCAGGATACCAAGGCACATGTAAGTTTATATAAAATTTACCTGCTCAATATTGACAGTAAATGGCCCTTTGGATTGACACTCGGGGCAAGAACCAACTTTAACTTCCGAATAAGAATTCTGAAAGAATGGCCCCAAGACTGCTCCACATTTATTGCAATCATACTTTACTTGTTGCAACTGGGGAAACACCCCAGAGCGTCGGGTCACAACCCCTCCAATACGAATCATGGTATTCAAATGAATCTGCCTGCAGATCATTACAGTATGATGAGACTAAGCTAGAAAGAAAAGTGAAAGATATACGTTGCCACAGAAATGAATCTCCACCATACCTAATGTTACGAATCTGATCATAAACTGGTAAGTTAGTTATGCGAACATAGATCTTTTGATGGATAAGTTTGTAATTGGGGTGTAAATTAAACACAACATTCTTCGCAACATCTTCCATGACTTCCAGGACAGACTGGGGCGCATCAGCCAACCAAATAGCAATATTGGGATGAACATAGATGAATTGCTTGTAGTCAATCTCCAGACTACACTTGTTCGCTGCAAATGCAACAGTGAATTGGTTAATATGTGAAATAATGTAATGCTTTGTGTAGCTTACACAATTCCTTAAGATAAAAGGAATACATGAGCAGACCTAGAGAGTCAGTAGAAAGGAGCTATGCATTTACCTAACACCATCTCATTAATAAGGCGAACATATTCAATGTCACCATGATCGTTCCTTTGATTTGTATAGGTGAGTAGAAACTCTTTAAATTTCTTGGCAATAAATCTTCGTACTTCATCTCTAGTAACCCACTCTCGGAGTGTTCCCTGGACACGATACATGTCAAACCCATCTTCGTCTTCATCATCCTACATACAAACCCAATGATGGTGGTGAGAATTGAGAAATGAGAAAGTTTGATGGTGTAGCTTGAGAAATTCATAGAAGCAGTTATTTAAGCAAAGTGGTAAACCTCATATTGATCATCAGTCTGATCAGTCATGGGAACATCCTCTCTGGAGTGTCCAGGCTGTGATCTTCCAGGCGAACTCGGCATTCCATCGGTATCATCTGCGCTCCTCGGAGGCCTGAAGTCAGCTCTCGCCCTCTTTGAAGGCCTGTAGTTGTCCTCATCAGTATCTGCAACATAACATCAACCTCATCACCACCTCCAACATCAACTAAAACATTTTCATTCAATTCCTATTTCCTAACTGTGTCTACAACACTACATTAACACCACAACCATCATATCATCATCATCCAATAAAGATGCATTCCATTCATATTTTTTTTTCCCTAATTGTACTGGAACCCCAAATTGAGTGCAACAAGAGTTGGATGAGAGTACCTTGGTCATGAAGAAGATGAGGAAGCTTGCGAGAGGCCGGTACGCCGTCGCGTTTATCAAGCTCAAGTTCAGCCGCCCGGCGATCCGCCATGATCTGATCCAAATCCCTCTCGTCCTCAGCCGAATCATCCAGCCCCACCGACTCGTACTGATCCATCTCATCCATTCTCCGGTAGTCCCTATATTCCATTTCACAAAATTTTCAGTCAAAATCGAACTACAAATCAATTCCAAATCCATGACTTTACAAACAAACACAAAAAAAAATTCGAACTACTTACTCCATGTAATTTCCTTCCAGGAGATCCTCCCCCTCCGGCTCTTCTTCGACAAGGAGGTCGTCCTCCACGTCATCTTGGAGGATATTGGGGTCGACGTCGGCCTCGTCGCCGGAGGAGGAGAAGTTCTCGGAGGTGCGGCTCGTGTGCGGCAGCTGGTCGGTGTTGAACCCTACCGACGTTGGTGAATCCGGCGTCGACGGCGGATTCCCGGAGTTGTCTGCCATTTCTTAGTTGTTTTCACTCTCTCACTCTATAGCTGAAGCCGGCGGAAATTGATTAGAGAGATTGGGGATTAGGGCTTTAAGGGTTTACATTTTGGCGGGAACCTTTCCCGCTATTTTGCCTCACGTGGGAGGCCACGTTGCTTTAATAAGGGGACCACGATCCGTATCAGCTTGACCCGAATGTTTTTGGGCCTAAACTTGGATTTATAAAACAATTTCTTTGTTGGGCCGAGTCTGTGATAGTTGTTGTTAAAACAGAAGACTGTCACATCTCTGGTGCTGTGTGTTGAACTGTATGATTACGCACCAATAATAGATGAAAAGTTGGATCTCTGTCAAGAGGGCGGTTACGGGCAGGCTTAACGGGTTGGCGGTCTTAATAGGTTGAAGTGAGTTGAACACAACGGGTTCACGGGTTACTTGTTGGAACCCATTAAGACTGTTAAGGAAATTTTTTTTTTTCATTTTAAAATTATTTTCTAATCAATTACCATTTTTTAATTTTTTTTTTTTTTTTTAAACCCTTTTCCAACCCAAAAAAGGTTGGTTCAAGCAGCAGCATGAGCTGCCAGCAAGTGTGCTGCCTTGTTTGCTTCTCTCTTAGGCTCTTAGCATGTACTATTTGAACCTGGTTAACAACTTTCACATCAAATATGAGGTCCTCATAAAGTCTTCCCATTGCAGATGTATTCTGCATATCTACTTGACACAATAGTTGCTTCAATACCAATTAATCAGTCTCCAAAATCACAGGTTGAATTGAATGCTCCAACACAAAATTAACAGCTTCTCTGTAAGCAATAATCTCAACATGCCCATTACCAATTGAAACTCTTTTTCATTATTGCTTTGAAAATCAACAAGCTCAAAGAAAATCATTAAATCAAAAGTTAAATTTATATTAAACTCACAATTCTCTTAATAGGTTAAATCCAATGTTACTTGAAATTAAAATATTGCAAATTCAAAACAAATCATTACATGAAACTAAAAAAGTCTTTAGTTGGTGTTTGAAACACAAGCTTTTCTAAGAGTCACTTTATTACCATGCTCCATCACTGACTCACTGTTTCCTTCTTCCATCATGTTGTGAGTGTTGTCTTCGTTTCTAAGTAATCTTGGTCTATTCTCTGGAACGGATTCTATGCACCGTCAGTACAAATGCACTGACGAATATTTTAATATTAAAAAATAATCTCAGCCATTCATATTTGGGATCAATTATCTATGTAATCTGAGCCGTCTGAACATACAAACATTTTATTAACAGACGTTAACTACAAAAAACTCAGTCAAGAAGGTAAAATATATCAAAAGAGTAAACCATGGTGAGTTTTGAAATTAAACCAAGAGAGAGTGAGTTGAACAGTCGGATCGACGGCGAATTAAACCAACACAGAATGGCGATATCATTATATCAAGACGAATCGCTCTTTCTCTGGTTTCAATTTCAAAACTCCAACACTACAAATTCAGAAAGAGAGTGAATTATGGCGGGATTGCAGCATGGACGGCAGTCTTAGTCGGAGCCGGCGGCGATCAAGCCGACGGTGACAACAATCCCAATTCAATCCCACTGATATTCACATGGGAGCATCTTTTAACTTGTCCAGTGGCTTCGACTTGAAGGAAGTCGAAGAAGAATGGAACAATAAGCAAATCTGATATTCTGGGTTTTCTGGGTGTTGTTGAATCTGATTCATGGCAGAGCTACAATATGAATATATATATATATATAAAAGAAGGTACTTATCTCAGTAAGTATAGTTGGCACAGCGGGAGATGCATATGGTCACTCATGCGCGTACCAATGCAAGATCGAACCACAACATTGGGTTTTTTTTTTTTTTTTTTTTTTTTTAATTTTTTTTTTGTGTGTTTATCTTTTTCTTTTTTTAATAAACTACGTTACTTGAAAAAGACTTCAAAATACATATATAAAAAAATACATTAATTAGTTTTTCAGTTTTTTTTTCATAATTTTTATTCATTTTTTGTGTTTATCTTTTTTTTTTTTTTTCTAATAAATTACGATACTTCAGTAAGACTTCAAAATATATAAATATGCAATCATTTCGGCTATGATTGAGGCAGTCAACTCTCATTCAACTAATTATAGAAATATGATTTTTCTCAAACGCTGATAGCAATTGTGTTACGACTCCAATTTTCAAGAGGTACAGTTTAAGACAACATTCTCACATGGCCGAGCTCTATCTACCAATGTAAAAATGTTCAGTCCGGCATCCACTCTAGATCTCAATTAAACTAGTCTTCAAAACTTGAAATGAATAAATATAAGCGTATAAATGTAGATTTGGTTGATCACGTAGATCAATATTGAAAGTAGGATAATAGGGCTAAGAATTTTACCTTATTCATGTAATATCTAAAGATCGGATTGAATGGTTGATTTCAACTTGGCATACCGTCTTAATTAAATTGTTCTTTGAGAAATCTAATAAATTAATACATGAATATAAATGTATCTTAGTTGACCAATTAAATCGAGGTTGAGGCGAGGATCAAATTGGCTGAGATATTTACCAAATACATAACATATCTTATTCATCGCATCAAATGGTTTGTTTGATTACTTCCTTTACCGCTATTCATCTGATTTCTAAGGACTAAAGATATACATTTATTGATAATCATAACAAGCATATTGGAATTTCTTGCGATTCAATAAATAAAAAAAGCCTACATAAAATTAAACTTGACATTCTCTCTCAATTCATCATATTTGCCTACATAAAATTTAAAACCTGACGTCCTCACTCACTTCAGTTTATCTTTAATAAAACTAATTAAAGACGTACATTTGATTGATCACATGAATCAAGGATGAAACGAAGATGAAAACTGCTTAAAAAAATTTGGGGTGGAAACTCTTTACAATTTAGTATTTTATTTTTATTTCTTTTCTTGACATTTTTTAAAATACTGAAATATACTGAAAAGTATTTCTAAATGTGGGTGCTTTTAAATATTAATAATATTGATAATGTTTTTATTTCTTTACAATATTAAAACTAAAAGTCAAGAAAAAAGTGAAAACTTGGAAAAAGAATGACGAGAGCCGAGAGAGGATGCCCGCGTAAGCTGGCAGAACTTAAAATTTTGCAAAAAATTTAACCAAATTTTAAATGGTTGTTTAATTTAAGGCGGGAAAATATTCAGATCAACTTACAATTCCCGCTATCTACTTTCATATTCCCTCAATTTGATTCAATTAAAGGAAAAAAAAAAATCAAAATACGCTATCCCTAGCTTTAATTCGTTCATATTCTCCCATTATCCATCTTCTTCACACCCAGATTGCTAGAAGATTCTCTCTCTCGTAGCAAATCCAAGGCACCAAGATTCCCATTGTTAGGCAAAGGAAGCTCATTGGCTTTGTGGTATTTCTCATCCTCCTCTTCCTTCCTCTATGCTTTTCTGTGTGTCTGGGTAGGCTTAGGGGTTTCGAGAAATCTAGAATTGCAAAAAGAGATACGTAGAGGTTTCTAAGATATCTACATTTTGCATGTAGAGATACATAGAATTAGGGAGTTTAATTCTTTTAATTTTTCAATTACAAATTTAGGGAGTAATTTGGGAGATTCTAATTTATTGGGTTTGTTCAGATTTGGTTTTTGTTTTCAATTATCAGTGTGAACCAAGGTGTCTCCGCTTCCCAAATTCCTCTCCTTCACTCTGCGGAAATTCTGAAATCATTCTTCAGTCTTCAAATCAACATTGCTGGAATGGCAGCCATTTCAAATGTCACGGGATGAGGTCACGGTGGGAGCTCAGTAAGGTTTTGAGAGAGGAGACTTCAGTTTCAGTCACTTCCTGAATTGATGTCTCCGATCTTTTGCGCTTTTCAGGTTTATTCCTGATAGGCTTTCCCATTTCTTTTCGAGTTTCTATTGTAAATTTATTTCAATCATGTAATTTGAACTTGAAAAATGCTCTTTACCATACAACGAAAATTTTATGCTTTTGATACGAATTCGAATAAGGCTATGTGGGTTAGTGACTATGATATACCAACAAATTGACGCTGTCAGAATATTGATTTTGAACTATGGATCAAGTGGACAGTTCATGAAATTCTAGTTGTAGTTTGATACTTTTCCTTGTATCTTTCTTGTAAAAGAAACTAAAAGCCAGATGCCCAACTAGGTTACATTCTTGCTGATCTAGTTTATATATCTTTATCATGCCATTTCATCCTCCTGCGAATTTTGGTGCAGATATAAGGCACATGGATATGCCTTTGAAAAGAAACACAACCTTGCTAGTCCCTTGAAGTGGCAACGCGACTTGTATGAGATTATGCAGGATGCAATTATGTTCACTGCCTAATTAAATCTTAAACTGATGGAACATTGGTTCACATTGTTGGGATGCGAATCCTTCACAAGGAAGTTGGTATGTGTAGATTCTGAATTCACGAGGCTTTTCTGAACAATAATGCAGAAGCTATGATGATTATATTCTTCATGCATGTATCTATGCATGTATTATTTTAGCTCATGTTTTTCCATGTGCTTGAATGTTATCTATTGTGATTGTAGATGAAAATGTGCCAAGTGAGTTGAAGAAAGTTATCGTGCAAGCTTGAATGGATGAGAAGCTTACTCAAGTTGAGTTTGCTCAAGTAACACTCTCCATAGATAGACAAAGCAGAGAGAGAACCCGAGTTGCAACATGCAGTGAGGCAAGGAGAGGATCTGGTATTAAAAGAGAATCAGGCCATCTGTAACGTACTAACTACATCAATATATTGATCTATATTAACACTATGGAAGAATCATTGTTGGATGAAACTGCTGGAATGCTCCAGTATCAGAGTATGAAGAACAGGCTTGTGAAAAAGATGTCTACACATGGCTCTTGAACTTTTTGCCTATCTTGAAGACTTTTTTTTTTTTTTTGATAAAAGCCTATCTTGAAGACTTGAACAAATGCTGTTTACAATTTATTTAGCTATCTCTGTACGTGTCTGTTTTGTAGTTAATCAACTTGAAGATCGAGTCCCATGTATTGGTAATCATTTGGATTTTTGTTTAGTTATATTCTTTGGGAAAATATAGCATGTACTTGTGTAAATTTACTTCTTTGATCCATCAAAGTTACCCTTTTGTTTTTGAAATTGAATGGTTTAATAACCAAATAATAGACTTTTTACAACAATTGAGATAAGCAAATGTAACTGATCGAATTGAGAGGAAACGTAACAAATTGATACTTGAGTCAGGGCTGATGTTGCATACAAGAGTTCAAAAGAAAAAGACGTTGTCCAAGACTCAAAAAAGGATAAATAGTGCAACAACTCATGTATAGAAATAGTCAATGATCAATTTACATATTGGTAGACAACAACTATTGTTGGTTTGGCAAGGTAAACTACACTGTAATGTATAGACAAGAGAAACAAGTTCTAGTGTTATACAGCACTTGGACTTTGTGCTGATGACAAGGCATCCTGGGTATTTTCTCAAGACAGCAGCTGAGCAGCATGGTTTTCTTTTAGACTGAGGACCACCGACCACCCCATTCTTCTTTGAGGATAATTACCTGGACCTGGAGTCATTGAGATGAGTTCTCTTCTAGAGAACAATTGTGTGTACTGCTCTCTTTGCAATTGGATTAAAACAATATTATAGTATTATTCATACGATAGGGGCATCAAGGATTTCAAAGTTGAGCTTGGTCTTTATATACAGCATACGGGTTAGTTATCAAAACGGCTAAACCTCAGCGCTTACCATTTTGTAGTTGCTCCGGCCAGGCGACGAAGAAATCTCGGCGATTCACCTTGACCGGAGGCTGGGAAATCTTGGGTTTATTCGATTACCACGACCTCTGGCCTCTACTGTCCAGCCCAATCGGGCTGTGGGGATCTCTCCGACCCGAGTCATGTGTTGTGAATCTGGGTCATCTGTTGGGGACGTTTTAGTTGGGGGTAAAAATTATTTTTACTCCACTGCAGATTTTTTGTCTCAATTTCGTTGTTTGTTGACTAACTGCAGATTAGCTAACGTCTGCCATCCACTAACGGCGCACGTGACCGCGTGCTGTCAGTGCATTAACTCGTAGGTGCACAGAATACACTCCCGTCTATTCTCTTGCCCCTAGTTATCGGGTCCCATACTGGGGTCTCGATCAGGATTTGGGTCCGGAGTCCGAGGAATTGGTTCGAAGTTAGAATTCGAGTCCCATGTTTGGGTCCACATCTCAGTTTCATATCAAGGGTGGATATATATAATTGTACCAATGAATTTATGCTTTCCAAACAATAACAGATCCGTTGTAACCGGAAAAAAAAAAACAAAAAATAACAGATATATATGTCATATTGGCTGATAGCTAATTAGCTATTGGAAAATACCAACGTTTATTCATATCAAAACTATACATCAGTAGTGGTAGCAGCATTAAGCTTATGCAAATTACAAGGCAACAAATGTCAAAGAGAAAAAGAAAAAAAGAAAAAATAGAAACAATCCCCCAAACCCCGAAGCCTATGGTTTCAGTTATATGTATATAACTTCTGAAACCGGCCGGGCCAATTATCTGCGTGAGGCATAAGAAGTTGGCTGATCAAGTACTAGCTAGTAGATATAATATAAGGAGGGCGGGTTGGATTGAATGCCCCCCACATGTATGTAAAAAGTTTTGCACTGAGAAATTAAGTCCAGTCTAGGTGCTTCTCTCGAGCATGTCTTTGTACCTCTTGAAGGACTCAAGCTTCTGCAAGCGGATTTGTTTATGAAACCTTGTAATGAACAAGTCCGCAACTTGATCTATCTCGTCTTCCAGCTTGAAATCTTCTCCTTCCACTCTCGAATTCTTAACAATATCAACCACAGACACACCGGCCTTAATGTCATCAAAGTTTTCGTCTTCGTCGAATAGGCAGTGCCTCAGATCCGGGTACTTGTCATTGTCATCCTCCTCCTCGTCTTCAATGGTGTGCAGGCGGCACGAGCCAGCTGCATGCGAGTACTCGTTGGCAATGGCATTGTAGAGCACAATGGCCCGGCTCTCGTCTCCATCGCCATCCCCTTGGTTGCTGTCTTTGTCGTGGTGGCCGAGGAGGTTATGAAACTTGTGGGAGACAGTATCCATCAAGACCTTCTTGTTCTTCAGCAAAGAGAACATTACGAGGCGAGCCTTGGCCGCGCTGGTTTTGCTCTTGATCGCCATTGTCTTGGCTTTGGCTATCGAGCTCAGCAAGGTGATTATCTGCTTCAAGAAAACTGAAGCCTTCTTCATGATGAAAACGTATACTGAAAACTTTGGGAAAAGGAAATACCAAACAGGAGTGAACAAACTCGATTTGAAAAAGGAAGGAAGGAAATAAAGAGAGATATAGGAGATGCAATGTTGATGAATAGGATTATAGTGTGTGATTAGTCGAAGCTTTGCATGAAGGAATACAAGAGGCTTTGGGGGGTTTATATAGCAAAAGCAAAAGCAAAAGCGCGCAGCAGCTTCTGGGTTTTGGTTGTGAATTGGTGGGGGGAAGGTGCTTCTGTGAAAGCAACAAATATGTATTCAGTTACGGAAGCTTCTTGCTTAGCACAGTGCACATGCCCTTCATCTTTATTCTGATCAATCGTCGCCGTACACGACTCCAGGACAAACCCTAAAAAGCATGGTGATCATAAGGGCTATTCTAGCTGGGTGCAGACAACATTCATTTGCCCCCGAAACTAAAGCATATGTTTCTGGTTGAAAAGACGATTGTGCCCTGGAATAATGGCACTCAGGTGGGTGCACCTTATTTTATTTTACCTTTGTCACTAAGGAAAGGTGTTAAAAAGGAATTTCGGACCGTTGGCCGGTGAAAGTTGAAGCCAGTAGTAGCAGTGACCAGTGAATTTGGACAAAAGAGGGAATAATTCGTTGCCTCTGTTCTAAGGTTTTGATTTCCTGCAGACTAATTAACTTCGTTCATCAGTTCGTGTTCATGCCTGATAACGAAGTAATAATCACGATTTGCACTGTTCATTTTATATGTTTCGTTCGTATATCACTGAATGCCTAAAGATGCACTATTCAATACTCAGTTCATTAATTAGTTTGGTCGATTTACTAATATTTAATCATGATTTTAAGAAAAATAAATTTTGAATCATTTAGCATGTTCAAAATCATTCAGATAGTAATACGATTTTGATCCACTAGACCACGACATCATTTAATTAACATACTTGTTAAGATCAAGTGTGTTCTGAATACTGCAGGAGAGTCTGATTTGCATTCCATGACATCTATATTGTCTGCTTTCACAAACATCCCATCAATGTGTGAAAACGTTTATTAAACAACACCATAAGATGAAGGGAATTCAGTGGCCAATGACCACTTCCGTCCAAACAGATCATGTTTGATGATACTATTTATCACAATCTAATTCCATAGCGTCACCTCTTTATACATATAATGGTTCATTTGAACTCCCTTTTCTTCTTTAATTGAGATCTGGTTTTAGATCTTGCGCATCTCGAATAGTCACATACAAAACAGGTAAATATTAAGAATAACATGCATGAAATTCTCACTGTTTTGACCCTAGTCCTTTGGGAAATAATGGAAGGTAGGGTATGCAAAGCTCCAAACTAGCTAGGCTAGCTTGCAGCTTTTCTTCTTTACTAAGAAAAAACTGAAGACCAGGGAAGCTTTATTGGTTGTCATTCATAATAGGGTTAAAAGCAAATGCCTTGCTTTTATTATTCTTATTATAAAATACCACAACTTGAGATTGTTATTGTTGGTAATAATGATTATAACTAATCAGCAAGATCTAGCTAGCTTAGTCATAACACGAAGTCACCCTCTCAAGTTTCCTCGTGGTATGACTTTGTATAATGCCATGCCAAAAATGGCACCATCCTCGTGTGAACTGTAAAATGGCAGTAAGAAAATTTTGGAAGCCCTAGGGTTCTAGAATTGGATTAGCAAAGAGATGGAAGTGATGTTCTCTAAGAAAATTCACGGGTATTGGCTAGATCGTATTACATCTGATGTGCAACACCAATGTCAACAGTACATGCACATAGGGATCCATAAAGATTAGCGAAGACAATACTACCTCATATTGGGTAACCCACTTTTTATATTTCTTGAGAAAAAAAAAAAAAAAAAAAAGACAATGCATTTGTTAAAAGGGGTTCTCGACCAAAAGCACTAAAATGAGGCAAATTTATCTCATTTATCTCAGCAACATATTTTTATTCTATGTTACACATATGCCTATGATCTCACTCTCTCTCCCCCCCCCCCCCCTCTCTCTCTCTCTCTCTCTCCACCTTCGGCAGGCGTTGATCCATTCTCCACCTCCTGCCGGCGTCGATCCTCTCTCTCTCTCTCTCTCTCTCTCTCTCTCTCTACCTCCGGCAAGTGACAATTCGCTCCCCGATCTCCAACTCCGGCGCAGTTCGACCTCTCACCCAGATTTCGCAGCAACTCGTCGATGAGCTTGACTGCGTCCAACCGCTGTTGCTCTAACAACGATGTCATCTGACGTCGTCGATGGCCTCCTAGATGCCTTGCCGGCGCGGGTCGGCTTTTGTCAAGATTCTGCTGCAGCTCGCCCAAGCTTGGCCGGCGCTGACAACGACAACCATATGACGTCTTTAATGGCCTCCTGGATGCCTCCCAGTCTCCTTGGCGTTGCCGATGGCCTTCTGGACGCCGCCAGTGCTCAACCCAGGCTGTGGTAGAGGAGCTTGGTGGTTGGGTGCCCAAATCAATTTCTAGTTTTTTTTTTTTTTAAGTAACGGGACAGAAGGAAAGAAAAAAAAAATTTTGAATGTCAATTTCCCCCTAATAGACGTCTATTACCCCAATAGACGTTTTAAAATTGATATAATCTCTTTGTTTTTTTTTCTAATCAAAGTTGTTTTATCTAATTTTAGGAAAATTAGTTCCCATTCAGGCTACCGAAAGTTCTATTGGAGGGCAATAGACGTTTTGAATTGATGTAGTCTCCTTGTTTTTTTTTTTTGTAATGAAAGTTTTATTTGTCTAAATTTTGGGAGATTAGTTCCTATTCTGGCAACTGAAAGTCCTATTGGGGGTCAATAGACGTTTATTAGGCGGCAATACATGGTTGATAGTCGTCTATTAAGGGGCAATAAACGTCTATTAGGGGGCAATAGACTATTGGGGCATTAAAAGTCTATTAGGGGGCAATAGACCTCTATTGCCAATCTATTAAGGGGCAATAATGGGGCAATAGATGTCTATTGGGGGCAAAAAAACTTTCCGGTAAGATTTTCAGCAAATTCCGGGAGGCGGCAGCCGATGACCGGAATTCGGCGAAAGTTGACAGGATTCCGGTGGCCGGTGACTGGGCTCCGGCGAAGTTTCCCATAGTTTCTCTCTCTTCCATTTTCTCTCTTTCTCTCTCTAAGTAACAAAGGGATGAGGATAAAATGGTATTAAAAAAATTAAAAAATTAAAAAAAAATCTTAATGGGGTATTAAGGAAGACCTCCTTAGAGTGTTTTGGGTAAGAATAAATTAAAAAAACTTAATAGGATAAGTGAGAACAAAATATCTCTAAAAATGGGGTAAATTGACAAAAAAACCTTAAAAGGGTTCTTGTTAAAACATTTACAACGTATTTAGAATAAGCAAAGCATATTGAGAAAATGATGAATGACCGAATAGCGTATACAAATAATCAAAATAAGATGTCTGTTATGACTCTTAGTCTTGGGCTAATGTGTTGAGCTACCTAAATGAGATGCGTTTCCATCTTGATCTCTATACCGGGTCGAGTCATCCCGCAAAATAGGTGTCTAAGGGTTTTTTTTTTTTTTTTAATAGATAGACTTAGCAATCTGTCTCCATTTTAACATATTAATATGAATCTTGCTTAACTTATTTCTTTTTAATTTCCTTTAATTAACTTTTTTTTTTGGATAAAACGGGATGATTTTTTTTTTATCAGATTAACAACTCAAATGTTACAACTAATATTTCATTAGTCCAATTCCTTTTAAGAATTATGATCTTAACAATGTTCTAGCAGTTACATGATATAGTCGCATATAAGACTGACTTGAACAAACAACAAATCAAAAGTCTAAGAATACATGCCATAATTATTTCCAATGCACTAGATAAGTGAAATTATCACATCAATGGGTGTTGTCGTACAAGGTCATGGTCATTAGTTAAGATTCTCCTGATTAATAACTTTGAATGCGAATGGGTCAAAGGAATGAGTTGAACGATGAATAAGTAATTGTTGTATTACTGACTTCGTCCATTATTTAGTGAAAATAACAGTCAAGCATCTCATGGCTCATCATCGTGTGCTTCATCAAGTCCTTCACCGTGTGGGCACTGTGAGTACGACACAATCTCTACCGTTGACGTACCACTGGATTTAATTAGTATTCATAGCTACTTCTATGCTCAACACTTGGCTAAGATTACTCAACTCAGAAGGACTAACTACGTCAATTATATTCTACTTCATGGTAATGGCACGGGGAGGTTTCATTCAGCCCCATGTTGTAGTTTTGGCGAGATTGAGTTTGTCGAAAACATCCTATTTGTTATTTAACATTTAACGGATGATTGGAGTAGTAGATGCAGAAGTCGTTATTATTTTAAGATGTGTTAAAAGTTATAGAGATAGGATTTCGGAAATAAGAAAAGATCCAACACTTAATTCTAAGGGGAGTGACATTGTTGAAAGGCTTTGAAGATATGTGGTTGAGTGCTTGACTTGATCGAGTGTATGGTTGCAGGTCAACATTAATTTGGATTCGATTATTGAAGGGCTTCAAAGGTTGTTCCAGAACGCGAAGATGCAATTTAGGTAGCAGCCTTAGAAGCAAAAGAAGAAGGCTCCTAATTAGTATAAGACACTACAGTAACAAAACTTCATATCATCCAAAATCAAGGACTTCCAGTATTTACAAACCAGCTAAACCTCCACACCCCAAAATGAATTAAAGAAAGCAACATAGTTGGAGTGTGAACTTATAATCTTGCACATGAAACCAGGCATATTTTCTTATAGGAGTATGAAGATTTAGCACATGTTATATAGCTGTATAATCATAAAGTGCTAATACAGTAATACAATAATACAACCCAGCTAAACCTACACGAGCAAAGCTCAATAGCATCTGCCATTGGTAGTAGTTTCCGGATCTGGAGCTTGAAGAAGATCACTTCTATTCCCTGGAAAATTAGTCCTCCATGGACCCTTATAATCCACCATCCCAACTTGTCCTAAACCGGCAGGGTTGCTACAGAAATTGCAACCATGATTTGTGAACTCTGATGGATGCCAGTACATCCTCGGAGGTTGAACAAATGGCGAGAATGCTTGACATGGAGGAGGAGGAGGAGGAGGATGATGATGATGATGATGATGGTGATGAGGAGGAGGAAGCGAAAATTGAGTGCTAAGCTTTGGAGAAAGGACTGGAATTTTTGGTACGGGACTGGAAACCTCAGCTAATGAAGGATAGAACAGATCCCGGGACAGGGATTCTACTTCTAAAGTGGGGTAAAGAGATTGAACCTGAACTTTACCAGCAGGATCAGGAACATTGGTTTTTTCGGATACTACGGAATCAGGAATTCCATTGTTGTTGGTGCTCTTCTTCCCAATTACATGGTAAGAAAAATCTAAGACCCCATTAGACTTCCCATCACCAGTCTTGACTTGATACCTCATAAACCTGACTGCTCCATTGAACTCCTCGATCAACTCTTTCAAAGGTACCTGCACTTTGCCAAGGCTCTTCCCCAAAACTGCACCATCATTGCGCATGTCGAACTTGATATACCAGTGATCCCATTGATCATCGAGCGATGACATGGCTTTCGTTCGAAGCTCATCGTATGATTCCACTCCGGGTTCCCATCTCCATCTCTGTCGACTGGTGTTTTCTGGCGCTGCTGCAGATGTTCTTGCTGTTGCTGCTCTTTCTTGATTTCATCATTGGAGATGGAGACGTCTGCATAGACTGAAAGCTTCTGGAAGAAATTGAAGGCTTTGAGATCCTTACAGGAGATAACCTTCAGTTCAATAGCACTGCAATCCATCAAAATTCTAGTTTGTTTCAGCCGGTGCTCAAACATAGAAAATAAGAAAGAAGCAGAGAGGAAGCAGAGATTTCTTTTGGCTTTTAAGCGTAGAGTTCACGCGTTACTACGTACGGAGCAAGTATTGAAAAATAGTAGCTTATATTAACCAAGAAATCAAAACAGTAAGAGGGACCTAGTGAAGCAAATGAGGTCCAAGTCTGCATCATTGACTGGTAGTTGTGAGACTTGTTAGTATCTGAAAAAGACCGCAAGACTTGCAAATCCTTCAAAAGAATCCGAGTCTTAATGGGCCAAAATAATGACGCCCATGAAAGCAATAGTTACAGATTCACACAAAAAGATGAGCTGTATCAGCTAGAAAAAACATATCAAATAGTAGAGACAATCAAATCCACAATCAATCTCAGTGAAAGAAACCATTCATTGTCTGTAAAGCTTTCCAAAACCATTAATTGCTTGGTGACTGTTTCATAATCCAATGAATCTACAAACCAATCAGACTATTATTCAAAAGGAACATTATAACTGGCACAATACAGAACCACAAAAAATGTAAACCGTAAAAATCTGAAGTCAACCTCAGCGAGTTTTGTTCTTCTTCTGGCCTTGAGCCTGTACTGCTGCACAAATCCTCTTCCAACTCCGGATTGAAATGAGTGTGGGTATAACGATCCATGAAGCATTGGCAGCAATGTAGTATTCATAGTAGTAGAGTGGACTTGCAGCAAAGTGGTCACCTTCCAAGAAGGCTGTAATGAAATATACAGCAGTTCCGTAGAGCTGCCCCAAAGAAATGGCAAGCTGGAGCACATAGCTATATGACTTGCCTTTAGCTATTGCATACCTGACAAGAATTTAAAAAAACCAACAGCATAGCATACATTTTAGCATTCCACAATGAGAAGGATGATTGATTGCACACAGTTTTGCTTTGTAGACTGATATTCACAAAGCATATTTTCTTGTACAACATAAAACTTCACATAGTCCTACTCAAAATCTTACACTGCAAGAAGGCAAGCCGGTCCCTCTATAACTGCAGTCAATCCTTCAACAGCAACAACTCCTGCATCCCTAAATGCGTATCTTGAATCACCTTTGCTGTATTCTTTCCCTGCCAATTTAATCTATAAGTACAAGAATCTAAACAAGTAAAGTCATAACAGTTCTAACTTCTAAAGTCACCAAAAGTAAAACATTATGCTAATTGTCCTAGATGGAGGGAGCAATGTAAAGCAGAACTTACAGACTTCAGCCAGGTAACAAGCAGTCTTATCCTTGTAAAACTCGGGCGAGAATGCAAAATAACCTTCAAGTATCAAATGCGTGAGGCCCGTGAAAGCCCACCAACACATAAGCCACCTATCAAGTTTTGATTTCTTCGGGGCTCTCCCTATTACATAGCAACAAGTACAACATATACCTATGAGAATATTTCTGTCTGATACCATGACTGAATAATAGAATAGAAATTTCTCTGCTATTCAAGATTAAAGTTCAGCGGGTACACTGGATCAATTGTCAAGATATACAAAATGAAGTCGACTACTTTTATGATCCAATGCTATCGGCACAACTGTCAGATATAAACATTTACATTTACACATCCAGGTTCATCATTCACAGAGAGTTTTGGAAAAGAGAATCAGCATTCAAGACAAGTTTAATTGTCCAAAGATTTAAACTTTCTGGTCCCATGAATCTATGACAGCATCCATTAGACTAGTAAATTAAAGGGTTTTAACGAATGAAATGGATTTGAACAAAGTTGGATCCGGTAAGAGAGAAAAAAGAAAAGAAAGCCGAGTGTACCTGAGATGAGCCAAGTAAGGGAAACGACGAGTAGGGAAGCGAGGCCATAAACGCCAAGAATGGTGGCCTGTGAATAAACCACAGGTACAAATCCCGGTAGCTTTACATTCTGAGGCGAGTACGGATGATTCAGAGCAGAGTCAGATCCCTCCATTTTGGCTTCCTTTGGGATTTGGAAACAAGGGAACAAACCAACACACTGAAACAAAGTCAAAACGGAGGAAACATTCAGGGTTGAACCTAGTTGGATCTCAATAATGCTGGTTGGACTGGCCCAGTTGAGATTTGGCCTACGCGTATCTATCATAGACCAACCATACATAACCACGTGGGCACACACAGCATTTTTTTAATTTTTTTTTAAAGAATTTTATTCCATTATTGTGAACTTGAGCCTGGTTCAGAGCTGGTAGAGCTTGACTTAAATGCCAACAAATCTTGGTGACTACACATGACTAAAACACTTGAGAAGCTCCAACAACTAAGAATTAAGATCATGATTGAGGAAACAAAACCACAAATATCTAGAATGGTTAATTACATAATAATATGTAGAATGAGAAATCGTTAAGGATCATGTGATGTACGTAAGTCGGCTTCATTCAAAAAAGTAGCACTTGATGATCACATAATGAACAAGAACCGAACAACCAATTAAAACAAACAAAATTGAACGAATTAAATATTAGATAATAGTTATTGTAAGATTTGATGTTCCGAACGACGAAGAGGGAAAAAGGCTATAAATCGAGGGAAAGAAGGTGGAACTGATAAGAAGGGCTGCGAAGTGTTGGCATGAGAGTCACTCTCCATAATTGTAGGGATTATAGTATAATTAAGATTGTATAGTTAACGAGAATATTATATAGTTAAGGGATATTACGGTGTAATTAGTTTCCTATTAGGATTGTGTATACTTTGTATGTACTCCGTCTTTGGAGAAAATCAAGACATCAGAAATTCCCAAACTTCCTCTTTGCCTTTTTTCTGTTTGACTTAGTATCAGAGCAGAGATCCGTATGGACTCTGTCCGTTTGTTTTCGCTGCAAATTTGTCTTTGTACTCTTTAAGAGTTTGTCATTTGTCTTCGTCCTCTGTTCCTTTTGCTCTAAAACCATAAAGTTTGCAACACCTTGCCATTAGCCCCTCCTTTCTTAGCCGTGGCAAAAGTTTGTGATTTGTGTTATTGTTTGAAGAAGAAGAATGGCAGATTTTCCTCTTAGTTCATTGTTCAATGGAGGAAATGAAGGATCTCCTTCCACCCCTCATGATGTTGTGATTGTTCAAAACATCAACAATCAAAGGTATCAACCAAGTCAGAATTATAATAGAGGACCAGTTTCATTCAACCGTCAGGTGAATTGCAACTACTGTAAAACTATTGGCCACTACAAGAGTCAATGCCCCAAGTTGCTAAGACTCAACTCTAATAACTCTGGTTGGAAAGGGAATGACATTGGTCAGAAAAGCAAGGCGGCAATCCAACTGGTGCAGGTGCAAGAACCTGATTTCTATGGCATGGAGTGCCAAGATCAAACTATGGTTAATGTTTCTCTAGCTCAGGAAAATCGAGGTAAAATTGGCATTGCTTTAAATGTTTATGGCTTTACTGGTAGTAATACATGGATAATTGATTCAGGTGCATTTGATCATATTACCTATGATAAGTCTTTCTTTGTTAAGATGTCATCCCCATCCATAACACATGTCTCTAATGCCAATGGTGAGTCTTTCCCGGTCTTAGGAATTGGGTCTGTCCAAGTTACACATTCCATTACTCTTCATAATGTTCTCTTTGTACCATCTTTGTCCTATTATCTCTTATCTATGTTTCAGTTGAATACACAAAACAAATGTTCTGTAACCTTTTATCCTATGTATGTCATCTTTCAAGATCTATGCACTCGGATAATAATTGGCAAGGCAGACCTGAGGGAGAGACTGTTTCACTTGCATTGCATGTACGCAGGACATACACAAGCACAACCAAGTTGCAAAACCCTGTTGCCCTGACATTGAGTTCTGATTGGTTAAATGAGTTGTGGTTGTGGCATCGCCGTTTAGGCCATCCATCCTTGGGAGTTATGAAGAAGTCCATGCCCTCTCTTTTTTGGAATAAAGGAGTCTAGCTTGCATTGTGAGACTTGTGATGTAGCTAAGAGTCATAGGCCTAGCTATCATTCCAGTTTTCATTCTAGTACAATACCATTTGAATTGATTCATTCGGATTTATGGGGACCTTCCAAGCATTCAACCCTTTCTGGAATGCGTTATTTTATTTTATTCATTGATGATTTCACAAGATTGACTTGGGTTGTTTTACTTAAGTCAAAAGATGCAGTCTTCTCTGCCTTCACAGCTTTTCATAATCTTGTTCGTACCCAATATGATGCTTGTATTAAGATATTTCTGTCTGATAATTGGGGGGAGAGAGTTTGTTAATCATTCATTTCGTGATTACTTCCAATCTCATGGAATTGTTCACCAAACCACTTGCTCATAAACACTAAAACAGAATGGGCTCTCTGAGCAGAAGAATTGTCATTTGTTAGACATGGGTTATGCCCTTCTCCTTAGTGCCAATATGCCTAAATACCTTTGGGAAGAGGCAGTGTAGTGTGCCTCCCATCTTATTAATCGTCTCCCATCTTCCTCTCTTCAAGGTCGTATTCCATTTGAGGTATTTCCTAGTTATGTCTTTATCCCATCTCTTAATACCCTTCCTGCTCGTGACTTTGGTTGTGTAGCCTATTTCCATCTTGATAAGAACCAACGTTCCAAGTTAGATGCAAGGGCTCTCAAGTGTGTCTTTGTTGGGTATGGGACTCAACATAAAGGATACGAGTGTTATCATCCTCCCTCTCAATGATTTTATGTTACTATGGATGTGACATTCAGTGAGGATACATGTATCAACGACACTCCTATAGAAACAGAAAAGACAATTGTCGAACAGAGCCTTGCGAGTTTCGAAATAGAAAAGGCAATTGCTGAATTATCTACTTTTCGCCATGCAGCTGCCGAATAGAGCATTGTGAGTTCTGAAACATAAAAGGCAATTGCTAAATCGTCTACTGCTGAACAGAGTATTGTGAATTCTGAAACAGAAAAGACAATTGCTGAATCGTCTACCCTTTAAGAAGAAGCTCCTAATCATTCAGTCTCTCATTCTCCATCAGTGGTCTCCCCTGTTAAATCTTCATCTGAGGTATGTAGTAGTTTGCCTTTGTCCCAAATCCTACCTTTGTCTAATAGTTTTACTCCTTTAACTAATTCTACACATGTTCAAACACGAGTCTTACCAGAACGGCCCAATTGTGGCCAGCCTGGCAAGAAATATGAACCAAGTTTGTGTGCTAAGACCAAATATCCTGTAGCAAATTATGTGTCTACTCATAGGTTGTCTAAACCATATATAGCATTTGTGAATCAATCATCTTCTGTGTCACTTCCTAATAAAGTGCAGGATGCAATGAAGTACAAGAAGTGAGCAAAAGCAATGGTTGTGGAGATGGATGCACTTGAGAAAAATCAAACATGGGAGTTAGTATCACTACCTCCTAGAAAGAAAACAGTTGGGTGTCGATGGGTGTATACAGTGAAGCACAATTCAGATGGTTCGGTGGACAGATATAAGGCAAGGCTAGTAGCGAAGGGTTATACCCAGAAGTATGGTGTGGACTATGATGAAACTTTTGCAACAGTAGCAAAGATCAATACAATCAGGGTACTTCTGTCTCTAGAAGCTAATCTTGATTGGCCTCTACAACAATTTGATATTAAAAATGCCTTCTTGCATGGTGATTTGAATGAAGAAGTATACATGGACTTACCTCCGGGATATGGTACTTCCACTGGAGTCAAGGTGGTGTGTGGTTCAAGGAAGTCCCTATATGGCCTCAAACAATCTCCAAGAGCTTGGTTTGGTCGATTCACGACATTCATGAGGAGGATTGGGTACAGACAGAGCAATTCAGATCATACCTTATTCCTTAAGCATCAAAAGGGTAAAGTTACCACTTTAATTATTTATGTAGATGACATGGTGGTGACAGGTAATGATCTTGAGGAGATTAAGAAGTTGTAGAGTGCATTGTTAGCAGAATTTGAAATGAAAGACTTGTGGAGTTTGAAATATTTCTTGGGAATTGAAGTTGCTAGATGAAAAGATTGTATTATGTTGAGCCAGAGAAAGTATGTCATTGACTTATTAATAGAGACATGTATGCTCGATTGCCAACTAGCTGACACATCCATTGAGCAGAACCATCAACTAGCTGAGCATCCAGATCAAGTACCCACGAATAAGGCAAGATATCAAAGGTTAGTTGGAAGATTAATTTATTTGTCACTCACTAGACCAGACTTAGCTTATGCAGTTAGTGTTGTGAGTCAGTTCATGCATAATTCTAGTAAGGCTCATATGGAAGCTGTAGTTCCGATTTTGAGGTACCTGAAGTCTGCTCCTGGAAAGGGGTTGGTGTTTTCTAAGCATAGGTATTTGGATGTTTTGGGGTATACAGATGCAGACTGGGCAGATTGTATAACTAATCGACGGTCCACTTCCGGATACTTTATGTTTTTAGGTGGGAATTTAGTTACTTGGAAGAGTAAGAAGCAGAAGGTTGTGGCTCGTTCTAGTGCTGAAGCAGAATATAGAGAAATGGCTCGTGGAGTTTGTGAGATGTTGTGGTTAATTAAGGCACTTGTTGAGGGATTTAGGGTTCAAGTAGAAGAAAGCCATGCCCTTGTTTTGTGATAACAAAGATGCAGTTGAAATTGCTCATAATCCTGTCCAACATGATTGCACAAAACATGTGAAGGTTGATAGACACCTCATCAAAGAGAAACTGGATCAACAAATCATCCCTTTTCCCTTTATACCTACTGAGGAGCAACTGACAGACATTCTTACAAAAGTAGTCTCTAGCAAGGCGTTTTATGACTCACTTGACAAGTTGGGCATCTGCGATCTGTATGCTCCAACTTGAAGGGAAATGTTGGCGTGAGTCACTCTTCATAATTGTAGGGATTGTAGTATAATTAGGATTATATAATTAAGGAGAAGAATATTATGTAGTTAAGGGGAGAATATCACGGTGTAATTAGTTTCCTATTATGATTGTGTATACTTTGTATATGTACTCTATCTTTAGAGAAGATCAAGGCATCAGAAATTCCCAAACTTGCTTGTTGCCTTTGTTCTGTTTGACTCGTAGTATGAACTCAATTGTATACTAATGATCTTTTCTGTTTTTTTTTTCTTTCTCAAAACTCTTAAGTCTGAAATAGAGTACTGCATTGCATAGGGTTTGGTAATAACTTTGTTTTTGTAAATGTGATTCTCTTACAAATTTGCGGTAGCTTACATTTTGATAACATTAAGAATAAGCTCAAATTTATTGGATCTTCTTAGTTCCGAAGTCGGAGGCAGATCTCGAGGCTTTGTCTAGTATATTTGACATGAAGTTGTTGTTCATGATGGCACTTCCCATTCGACCTGCTGCTTGCTCAACTGCATAAATGGCTGATCTTGCTTGTTCAATTACCACTCTTCTTCCTTTCTCGGACGAAAGCTTCAAGCTCTCCTCCAACCCATCCCTGCTTTTCTTCAACATTAGTTCAAGGCCTTTTGAAGAAGCCATACGCTCCATCGTTCTACATACTGACATGTTTTGCCCTTGGCTTTTGCTCTGAAACAATAAGCAAAAAGATACTCATCAAATTCTTACTACCTCATTGTTCTAGGCTTCATGTACTCTGGCAAATTAGATCGACTTGTAGAAGCGCCGAAAGAATGGAGGTGTGGTTGCTAATACTAAGAGAACTTCGTGTTTTTGAATGACGGACAGGCATACCAATCATACAGTACATTACCTGAAGTAAAGTCCTAAATTCAGGTTACATGAATGATAAAAGAGAACCTGAGACTCATCAGTGTCGTCATCTGATTCAATAGGAATCTTTATAACACATGCAGGTAATACGCAAATGGGTTTCCCTCCAAACACAGCATCCTGCATTCAATTCATTGCTTTCACTCACACTCATAAAATATCAAACACAAAATAGCGTCAACTTATAACACATATCGTGGCTTACATCAAGGAGAAGAGCAGTTTGGAAAGCATAAGGCTGCCCAAAAGTCACTAAAGCATAGGGCGATTGCTCTTTATCTCTGGCATTGATGAAACCAGATCATAATTATATGTAAATAAAAATGAAGAGATTAAGCTGTAAAGAGGTTGTTTACCTCAAGAGCTGGACATTGTGAACAGTTCCACAATAAGAGAAGAAGGTAATCAAGTCTTTGAGGGTCACCCTTGGAGAAAGGTTGAGAACTTGAATAGTTAAATCCCCTGTGTCCATTATGATTATGTTCACAGTTACTCAACACCCTTCAACTAGTATAATATATCCATAGTCTGTACAAAAACAATTGATTCTATTGAGATTATGAGACCAAACATGATAAGGAATTTTCTAAAGTTTTCACAACTTGGAATTAAGATGATGGGGAACTTATTCCTCTTTCAGAAGAAAAGGAAAAGATGTTATCTATAAGCTAAAAAGAATTTCCACTTCTGCTAGACAGTGCCGAATCAGGGACTATGTTTGTTAAACTTTTCCCAAAATATCAAAAGTGGGAATCTTTTTCATCAATGGATTGATATAAATGTTTGATTTGACTCTGATATATAGTAACAGATGACAACAACAGATACCTGAAAAAGTAAGAAGACAATCAAGAAGCAAAGCAAACATTTTGCTGGATGCAGATCTTGTTAAAGACAGATGGATTGTGCACCACTGCACCAGATGTGCTTTTGCTCTCTTTGACCATCCTTTTCTCATTTCAGAATTAACCGTTTAATAATAATAAAAATCATATCATACCACAAACCGACCTTAGCTCAGTTGGTAGAGCGGAGGACTGTAGTGGGTAGAACCGTCAGAAATCCTTAGGTCACTGGTTCGAATCCGGTAGGTCGGATTTTTTTTTATTTATAATTTTTTTCATTTGTATTCTTTTGCAAGTAAAAAGCTAACAACTTCTCGGACTTTTTTCATGTGTTTTTATCATTAATAGTGTCTAAATTCTTGCGTGACTTCCTAATTAAAAACCACAAGTTTGTGGACTTGCGAACTTAAGTTGTAACCTAGGTCATGACTATTCGAGCAATAACCATACTACTTGGACAGTTAGACCCGAACCTAAGATGAGGCTCAAGTGCTAGCTGCCTCAAGTTCAGAAATAGGGGATAGTTTGGTGTCAAAGGGTTTTACCAAAATTTAGTTTTCTTAGAATGCCCATTCAAACACACTTTAATAACTTTACTGACTTACGAAAATGTTCACCTGGTCAGTTGCTGACTAAGAAAATAATGCTCAATCACCGTTGGATGTAAATCCAATGGCGGAGAGAATTATTTTTAAGTTGAAGTGTTTTGTTTTTCACCCTTGGATGTAAATCTAAGGGTTATTGAGCATAAATTATTTGGTCAGCAACTGACCATGTGAACACCACTAACTGACTTAATATTTTTTAAGGACAAATTATCAAACAATACCATCTAATAAAAGAAATAAACATATGAAAACTATTATGCCTTAAAAACTACCCACTAATTAAACCATGAAATGCACGTTCCATATAATTTCATCATCTCAATATATGTATATAGTATTTTTTTCTTCCACGCATGGTGCAGACATGAGACTAGTAAATATAAATGAAAGCCAATCATCATCATTTAATACACACACACACACACACTTTTGTTTATCCTATTTTTACTTTGCAATAATGATGTCTACAAAAAATAACCAAATTCATAATCATTTGGTCATTGATTGTGTAAACAAATGTAACCTGTAAGACAAAATTAAAACGAACACTGTGCTAATCAAATGGTTAAACGTTTTCTGATTTGGCTAATATTTTTTGTAGTATTTATGTGTGTAGGTAACTAGTAATAAGTGGTTGTGATTATTAAAATACATCCTAAAACTAAAAACATCCTCATTTTTCAAGTTTAAAAGAGGTATTCTCTTGATCCTCCCTATATATTTATATTAATCGCTTACGACATTACTGTATTGAAAACTTTCATACATCGTGACATATTTCCACAAAAATTGGAAAGATTGCTTGGATTTCCTCGGGGAAGTAGTTCCTTGCATCACCGGTAAGTAATTTGATATGTCCTACAATCGCATATGTATATGTAATTATAGTTATTGTCTTGTTGAAAATAAGTCCCTCCTTCTTTGAGCGAGGGTTGGTGTTTTAGTGTAATGTCGATGCCATTGTTATGGTGTCATGGTCGTAATGGTGTCGGTGCTTTCTGGTTGTCAAAGTAATGGTGAATCACCCTTACACGTGGTTTGGCTGTTTTGGGACACGGTGTCTGAACGGGTGAAACAGTTCGTCTTTATGTTGGTGGCTAGGGATTGGTTACTACTCACTGTAGCCCGTGGGTATGGGTGTAAAAGTTGGTTAGGGGTTGGGCTTTTTTAGCTCATGGATGTCAATCATATTGACGGACCCGTAACTATGGATCTAGTCGTTCTAATATTGTGTAATCTGTTTGGTTATTAATAAAATTTTATTCTTCTCACAAAAAAAAATGTATATGTAATTACGGTTATGAATTTGATTGGTTAATGACATGGGTCACTTTAGTGTCCGAACAATCCAAGTATGTAGTAGATTTCAGTGCCATGCATATACTTTTCATCTTCAAATTTCAAACACTCAAACTTTCGATTTGTTCTTTGCTTGAGCGCATGTCAGATTCACTTGCTTCACATTTTCCACTCGCGTTTCTTGGACATTCGGCATACCTCACCAACCACCCATGCAAAGTAGCCAACACTTTCTATGCATCAATACCAAGTGTGTTCTCATGATTCTCCTTGAATATTTAACTAAGGCACGTTTACTTACTTGAAATAGGAGATAATGATTACGGGGTAAAAAATTTCATGCGTTTACTAACACATGAAGGAATCGGAATGGATGTAGGTCTCACCTCTTTATCAAAAATCGATTCCTGAATACTTAGGAATTTGATTACGAATGGGGGAGATGAGTTTAGGAATCAATCCTCCGGAATCAATACCGATTCCTTTCTTCTCTCATTCCACTTGTCTCCGATTCATAATTATTTTCCATTCCAATTAAGTAAACATGCCATAATTGGTAGCAAATTTTAGGGCAAAGTTTTCTCATCAGATATCTAATATGTTTTGTTGTATTTGTGTCATACTTAGGCTCAAACTAGAGGTATAAGGCCCAAAAGGCAGCTGCCTCAGGCACATAAATTTAGAAATTTAGGGAGGCCAAATTTTTTTTCCCCCACCATGTGAAAATTATGATAAAAATTGAGCTTTTACTTATTATACATGTGTGTGTGTGTGTTAGATATTCGAAGAGAAAACTTTACCCTAAAATTTGCTACCAATTAGTTAAATGTTCGAGGAGAATCATGAGAACACACTTGGTATTGAGGCATAAACAAATATTTTGACTGACAAACTCTATTTTCTTAAATTGAGTATTAACAAAATGAAAGCCCAATCCCCTTTAGGAGTAAAATATTTATTATATAAAAAATATATGAATACACACACACACACCCCACCGTGATACCCCACAAACTCTTGTCTGTCTCGTAAATAGCAGCGGATGAGTATGTAATAGTTATTCTGGCTTGAGTATCAATGATAAATCGTTTTAGATTTGATTCAAAAAACAATGCAATTACCCCAATGTCAAAGAAAAGCAATTTTCTCATTTTTGTTGAACCTTCCAGTTTTATTAATTTAAATTTTGGTCTACAACATCTTTAACCTATCTTTATAGTTTTGAATTGGAAAGTGTTTAGCTCAATTTCTTAAATTTTGGTTTGGAACATTTTCGGCCTTATTATTTAATTACAAAATAATCTTTGGATATTATATTACATTTTATTTGTTATTTTATTGTTTAGATTTTGAGTTTACAATTTTATTTTCGTAAAATTCTTATGAAAAAAATTAAATGCATACTATGATTAGAAGGAGTAACTTTTGAAATTCGCCGCAGTTATGAAATTCTTAGGTCACACCCTAAAAACACAGCAACGAGATCATTTGATAGTATTTGGTGAGGAGAGAAAACCTCGCTACTGTGCATTGTATTGTATATAAATATGTTACAACTTACATATGAAATGTATCTCATTAAAAATCATGTATTAGGTAAATTCCACATATCAGCTTTGCCATAATGAAACTTCCTAATCTCTAAGACACTAAAACTAAAGAAAGAGAAAAGAGAGAGGCATAAAAGCAAAAGCAAAAGCAAAAGGAAGGGCGCCTAAAATTTCATGCATGGGGAGGCAAGCAAGGCCCTCCAAAGCCAGGGGGTCATTATTCACGAAAACACTTTGATTAAAGTGCTTTTAATTTACCAAAAATTAAGAATAAAATCCCAGAGAGAAACAATATTGGTGCGTAAACCAAGCTCATATTCCAGCACTTCAGGCTATAACAGAGTAGGAGAAAGGTCCGGCGAAGTCCTCGGCTCACAAACCTCATCATCATACTTGTCCTCCTCCCACAACTAGTGAGAATTTCCTTCCCCATTTAAAAAAAAAAAAAACATATAGTTACAAAAACGGAGCCAAAAATATTCGAAAAAACCGGCGATCCGAGTCGTCGGGAAAGGTCATCGCCACGGTGGCAAAACGCATTGTTCCTCTCTCTCTCTCTCTCTCTGACTTGTAATCACTATCGCATCTTCAAAGTCTTGTTCGGGTTTTGGAGACACCAGATTTCCGATCCTCCTCCGCCGATCCGTACCAGTTTCCGAGCTTCAGCGTCTGCAAATTTCATCGGAATCCTAAACCCAAAAAAGCCCGCATTCTTTTGAGTCACGGAAGCTTCGGATACGGTGCTCTCCTCCCCCCATTGCAGGACCCAGAAACCGGAATTCAATAAAAACACAAGGTACGCTCAAAGATTTGATTTTTAATCGAAATGTTGGGTGCCCATTTCTGGAAAGATTGTTAATTTCAAACCCTTTTTTGGATTATAGATTGTGAAATGTTGAGCTGAGACTATCATGATTCTGAGAGCGTTGTGTGTGGGTCGGGATTGTGTGTGTTGCAGATCGTTTAGGGAAGACGACCTGTTGTTCTTGAGATTCAGAATCAAATGCATTGAGCTCAGGAATTTGAAGGGTGCGGGCCAATGAGAAAAGACGACGACTTGGTCAGAACGCGGGAAGGAATGCACGGTAGTTCTATGCATGATCAGCATTCCAACTCCGACCGCCGGATTATGGACCCACCTGGCCCCTCCCTCAGAGTATTTCAAGTTTGGAAAGGAAACAATGTAGGTCTATATTCCTCTGCAGTTTCTCTATTTAGATTTAAGGTTCTTGATAGGCGCTATAGTAAGCTGGGATTGGTGTTTGGATTTGCAGAAAGGTACAATGTGTCTCATTTTTTGCATTTTTTTTCTTTTCTGTGCAGAAATTTTGCTTCAATGGCAGACTGATATTTGGTCCGGATGCCAAGTCATTGATTCTTACTGTGTCGCTGATTGTGGTTCCGGTGATCTTGTTTTGTGCTTTTGTTTCTAGAGGACTAGTTCGTATTTTCCCCTACCATATTGGCAATTTTATCGTGGCTTTAGCTGTTGTGTCTACAGTCTGTGTGAGTTCTTTACATGACTGCTTTACTGATTCCCATCTAATGTATGATAGATACCTGGTATGAGGAAAGTAAATAGAAAGAGTAGACATTTTCACTCAAATAGTTGCAGCATTGTTATTAAGGATATGTAATTTCTCACTTAATCTGTTAAGTGAGTGCATAGGATTTATCTAGTTAACTTTCTATTGCCAGTTTTTGGAAAACCAGAATATAGAAATTGAAATGTTTGAACTTCAAATGGAGCATAAGGACCTACATAATTTTGTTCCTGCTTAGGCAGAGACACATAATGATTTGTTAGTGTTTAGCTCCAATGAGGTTTTTGAGATGGAAGCCCTATTATAGCATTTTCTGAAATAATATTGTCTTTGACACATGGTTCTGCTGTGTGGTACCATCAGTGATAATAAGTTTGGTTACTTGACTTTTCTTTAAAGAGCTTGCATATTGTTTGTATGGTGTATACAATTTTAGTAATGAACGGTTTTGAAATACCGACTTCTGCAGGTTGTTAGTCTTCTCTTGATTACAGCTTCAAGAGATCCTGGCATTATTCCTCGAAGCCTGCATCCTCCTGAACCAGAAGATGATGGTTATATGTCTAGTATGTCATCTGAGTGGCCAGGAAGTCAGAATGGACCACCAACTGTACCACCCACAAAAGATATAATGGTTAATGGCTCAATTGTCAAGGTCAAATACTGCCATACATGCATGCTATATCGTCCGCCCCGATGCTCGCACTGCTCTATATGCAACAATTGTGTGGAGCGTTTTGATCACCATTGCCCATGGGTGGGGCAATGTATTGGGAGAGTATGTTTCATTTTGTCATTTTTATCTCTCTCTCAATCTAAACAGCTATTCTGTTTTTAAAATCTATGAATTATCTTTGTAATATGAAATCAAACCTTATAGCATAAGATTCTAGTAAATACCCTGCATATATGCATTATGAGTTCAATGCCCTGCATTCATTCCTTCCTGAAGTCAGTACCTAGGGTTATGAATTTCCTACACTCATTCCTTCTGAAGTCCATACCCTGAATATATGCATGTAGCTGCATCATCACTATCCTCCTTGTTTGAGTTCAAGGGGTTAATTTTTATCTTTTGTTGGATATATTATTATCTCTCATGGGCCTAACGAGGTTCAATTTATTTGTCTTCTTGCAGAGGAATTACCGATTTTTTTTCCTGTTTGTGTCCTCCACAGCCATGCTGTGCCTCTATGTCTTTGCCTTCTCCTGGGTAAACATCATGAAAATAATGGATACTTACCATTATGATCTCTGGAGAGCTTTATTGAAGTCACCTGTTTCAGGAATTCTAATTCTATATACATTTGGAGCTGCTTGGTTTGTTGGAGGTCTCAGTAGCTTCCATCTATATTTAATCTGCACCAATCAGGTTCCTTATTCTTGACCCTTATCACTGTTTGGCCTTCCCACTCTGTCTCTCTCTGACTAGGATTTTTTTTTTCCCTAAATTTTTTAATTTTTACTCCTTGCAGACAACTTATGAGAACTTCCGGTATCGCTACACTATCAAGATGAACCCACATAATCGTGGGTGTTTTGAAAATATCGCGGAAGTTTTCTGCTCTAGAATTCCTCCATCTAAACATAACTTCAGGGAAAAGGTTAAGGGCGAGTCGTCTTCTGTCTATACCAATTCAACAATTTCATTAGGTCATCCTATGAGCCCAGAGATGCCCAAACCAAGATATGACATAGAGATGGGAAAACGCCAAGCTGTGGCTGCCGAAGATCTTGAGGATCTACAGAGTCAGATTGATAGTGTTGTTGGTATGGATAGGTTGGAGAGGTGTGGAACTCAGCCGAGGCATTCAAACTGGGATCAGAAAGCCAACTGGCCATCCACACCTGATATACAAATCTTGGCTGCTGAGTTCGGAATGGAAGATGGTTCAACAACAGGCAGACAGAAGATTGAAGGGCCTAGTGACCTAAAGTAGAGCAATTTATGTTTGATATTAGAGCCAAGTTTGATAATAGTTGCTAATCTGGATGACTGGAATTGAATACTGACATAGTGCTGAACTCCCGCCATTGGAAGGATGTTATCACACTTGAGTTCACATTGGTAGGACTGATTCAGAATGAAAGCTGCGGGTCAGTTAAAACAGTGAAGAGACATTTGACATAAATCAAACTGCATTTATGGCTACCTAGATTGAAGTGTATTCTTCAGGAAACCATGGTCATCACCACATATTCATTATTCTTGGTTGAATCCCAGAAGAGCTTGTAGAATGTGGTGCAGTTCCGGAGATGGATATGAGTCATGCCAGCAATTGTCATCCATGGGATATATATGTAAGTTGTTTTAGATTTAAGTTGAGGGAAAAAAAAGACTCGAGGAAACTAATTGTTTGCCTAGAAATCAGATGTATGTAAACGATTTCTCCAATTATAACTTGTGTATTACATTCACCAATTTATCTCTTAAAACATAGAGACAGTGAGACTGTAGGTGGAGGATAGAGGGGCGTAAGAAGAACAAACTTGTAAATACATTCTCCTTGTGTAGTCTGCTGAAATGCCGAAGCCTTTGCTGCTACAGAGGGAGCTACGTCAAAGCCATAAATTGTAGTTTACAAGCCATTTTTATAGGTCAGCAATTTTCTGAGGCAAATAGTTTACTCCATGGATTGGCTATTTACCCTTTGTTTTTAGTATCTTTCCATTTTTCTTGCCAGATTATGTGTTTGGGTTGAGTAGCCTCCTGATTTCATAGAGGATGATTTGTTAGAAGATTTTATGTACCATGTAGATTCAAGCTCTTAATAAAAGTCATTTCCTTTGAGGAAAAAAAAAAATGCTATAAAGGGTATCTAGTAAATCCTCTTTAGGAGCATTTGGACCATTGAATTGTCAGTGATCTTATCACCCACTTCATGTTTCTTAGTATTAATTTTTTAATTGAGAGAAGTCTATTGACCATCTTAGATATTGACATAAACTTAGAATTGTTTGAAAATAACATTACCTTGTCGCATTGTACTAATTAAACTAAACTATCAAGTCTTCTAGGATGGTAAGAGGTGACGTCCTAATTTTAAGCCTGGATTCTTTAAGTAAATTTAAGGGATCTCTTATTGAAATAATTTGTTGCTGTCCTAATTTGCTTATTTAGTAACCACTGCAAGTGGCTAGAGGTTGTTGCCTAGTTGGATGTGCTCCCCAACCTAGGTTCGAACCTCGAAGCTGTCAAAGTGGCCAGGCATTGTGCTGCAATGCACAGTTGGAGCATTTCACATGTGCCAAAGGGGTTTATCTTGTGCCTAGGAAGCTTTTGGGTACCCCTTGACAAAGTCAAAAAAAAAAAAAATTTGCTTATTTAGTCTGCACATTCTTAATTGCCCCTTCGAAAAATGAAATTCATTGCTAGCCGGGGGGCTGTATTGGCACTTAGAATGCACGTATATTCATTATTCAATACTCTACTAGATCCATTTCACTTTAAACTTTTCAAGTTTGAACTTTACTGCCAAATCCTTGATCCAATCTATTAGTATTCCAGTGGAGGACACATTTCAAAAGGCATTTGCTGTATGAGTCTTGTCATGAAGTATTGGTTAAGAATTAAGATTAACTAATAAGACCAAAGGGTTGGAGACAACCCAAATAGGTGTCTAGAAATGATCCATGAAAAAAAAATATATATTTCAGTACATTTTCAAGCATATTTTTCGTGAAACAAACTTTATAACTGAATTCTAGTTAGTCTTGGCAGCATAATCAGTCATCGTATTACGACCTTCCTCGGAATGAGCTTTAGGCTTGCAACCTTATTTTCTTGGCCACGATTGGGTTTATTTGCCTTAGATTAGTTCATTTCCTTACCAATGAAACATGTGTGTTATTCAATATCACCTCCCCTACTTTATGGTAATCAAACGGCTGAGTAGTTTGTCGATGATACTCGAAAAATTAACATGTATAGCCCTCATACATTAAAATGTACTTTAAACTAAATCAATCCACAAATGTATTATAATAAAGTCAAGCACAACAGAAATAAAAGTGCTTGTAGAAACAACCACTCCATCCATACTTCACTTGATCACCCATACTCGCACACTTTCACACTCCTTTGGGGATTCATAGTTAGCATATAGACAAGCACATTTTGCAACCTATTACTCAATTGCCTACACAAATTTGGCTCCAACTGTCAATGGTGGGATACAATTATTCATTCTATTTTAGACATTGTCACCTCAAATCTCAAATCTCATAGGTCATTCCAACTCTGAGAAGCCTAGACCTTGGAATTGCCATTATATTCTGCCCTTGCCTAAAGTTTTTCCTCAAGAAATCATAGACATAGTTGACAATGAGCTTCTTGAAGAAAGATGCGTTTTCTGCTGCAACCACTTCTGTCTCTCCCAGCAGATATACCATCCCTTTTTCCATTTCTGCTTGCACAAACTGCATTTCCTCTTCGGCCCCTCGGATTGGAACAGGGACAATCCGGCTAGACACAATCCGGTTAGACGAATTTGTTGACCTACCAGCATTGAATGACTGAATCGACGGTGAGGAAGCAGATGAAGGGTTAGGCTGTTGCTCTGCTTCCACTTGCTCCTCTGTTTTTTCTCCATTCCCGGGTGCTTCTCCTTCAAGTACAAAGTGTTCATGGCGAATAAACTCCTTCAAATTCTCGATTAATTGTTGCTCAAACTCTTTTGGCCCCTCCACTCTGTCATTGTAACCGTATCTTGCTACGCAACGGAACATTCGGTACTCTCTTGGCTCCAACTGTCGGAACAGAAACCTCTCCTCCACTGCAACTTTGCTGAGGGGAATGGACTTGATAGACACAATTACCACAATTGAATGAATGGAGGGTATATTGGAAACAAAATGAGAAAATATAGGAGGAATTCCTTGGACAAGCTCAGAATAGAGAAGTCCAATTCCAGGCACGCGGTTAATGTTGGGATTTGAGGCTAATTGTCTCATGTATTCGCTTGAAACCTTGTTGTTGATCTCAAACATGTATCTTTTCTTGTGTACATAATGCCAAATCGCCATGATTGCCATAAGGAATGAAGCAAACACCAGAGGAAGGAACCCGCCTTGAATGAATTTGTACATAACTGAAGATAAATAGATGACCTCGATTGAAAGAAACCCCACAAGGAAGAGAGCAATCAACCATATGCTGGTCTTCCATATTACCAGCATAATTAGAGTAAGTAAACCAGTTGTAATGACCATCACACTGACCACTGCGATTCCATAAGCGTTTCCAATCTTTTCTGTAGTCTTGAAGGCTGCAGTGACCACCACGCAAGCGATCATGAGCATATAGTTAACCTCAGGTATGTATACTTGACCTTCGTACTTAGCGGAGGTGTGAACGACCTTAACTCGTGGGAAACAACCGAGACTAAGGGACTGAGAAATTATTGCGAATGCCCCGGAAATCATAGCTTGGCTGGCAATAATGGCAGCAGCTACGGCCACAACAAAGGTTGGCCAGTACAAAGGATCTGCATACGGAAATGAGTTAATTAAGAAGACAATATATACCAGTTAAGTTTGACGACAACTTTACCATTCAACGGTATAGGACCGGACATTCTTCACATTTTTTTCAATTATGTCTAGCTTATTTAAATATGGAATGTGTCGTACACCGGTCTATCGTAAAATTTCCTCAATTTTGTTTAAAGGAAAGTGATCGATTGAGTCATCACCTGGGATCGATTTGTAGAACGTCTTCTCCACCTCGAGAGGGAACTTACGGAGGTATGCTGCTTGGCCACTATATGCAGTGATCAACGCGGGAAATGTAATGCAAGAGAAACTGATCTGCGAAATTTATACATGGCAAAACTGTTAGATTAGGGACTCTACCCTATGATATATGTACGTATTACTTGTTGTCAAAATAAGATTACGAGAAAAACAATAATTAATTTAAATCTGATATGCACATGCTTGCATTATTGGACCATATAAAACCCTTGAAGTCTTAATTTGTTAGTTATTTAACTGCCAAACATACATATGCGATTATTTTTCTCTCCTTGTGAACATGCGGGGTATGAAAATAAAAATTTAAACTATGCATGTACTAAAAAACTAAATCCTAATTTTATCATTTTGGCAATAATCGCAATATAAATATGATTTCATTTAATACATCAAAGTATTGAACGTAATGTAAGATACTCGCATCATATATGGCCATTTTCAATCTAGTTCTCATAATTGGATGAGAATGAGGAGATTCATTTTCCTGTACGCGTACTCGTGATTGAAAATTTGGTTTTATATATATGTTGATGCCCTTGTCAAGTTAATAATGTTCTTAATTTGGTCAATGTCAACTCAATAATGACATCTAAATTATTGTATTAAAAAACGATTATTGCTTTTGTTTCCTCTATTCCAGAAGAAACCTAAGTCGGATGTCTCCAACATTATGCTAGCTAGTAAAGATATGAAGACGAATAAACCAGGCATATGGTATTTACTATGTGCAGGCTGTAGGGTAGAGACTACTTACTTGGACTGCTTTGACATTGAAGTGACCCAGATCAGCAAACATGGCTTCGGTGCCTGGTTATTTTCTTATAATGTTAATTACATACTAGTTAATTAAATTAAATGGTTATAAACAAGGACTTGCCGACTTCGCAGAAAATAAGCCTCACCGTCCGAAAGATTAAACAGCTCTATCATTTTGGAAGAAGTCCGCATGTCTACTTTAATTATTGAAAATATAAAAGCCAGTGTAAAAAAAACAAGTACCAGTAATGCAGAGAAATATTCCCCCAAGGGAAACCCATCCTTTTTTTCCGTTTCTTTGGAAGTACTGAACCATGTACATTGGATTGAAAGCACGAAGAACACCAATGTCATGTACGAACAAGTTGTAAAGACCAATGCCACTGATGAAGAGGAACCACACCAAGATTACAGGAGCAAAGGTAAACCCCACTTTATCGGTACCGAATCGCTGAACAGAGAAGAGAATGACCAAGATCGCTACCGAAATCCCCACGACAGCATCTGATATATTTGTGTGTGTGAGAGAGAAATGACAATTTTATTAATGATCAAATATATAGCACTCAATACCTAAGAAACGCAGTATATTGATCATATATCCAAATCAAATTGCTCGACGTTAATTATAAGTTTGTAACATACTTTTTCCTAACGAGTCGATTCCACTCACTGCAGAAAGAACTGCATGCAGATTGAACATAAGCTTTTGTTAAATTTTGCAGGAAATATAATAGTATATAATCCACAAACAAGTTCTTCTAATAAATACTGCGCTACGAAAATTCCAATCTCATGTCGTATTGGATATTATTAATCTGAGTGGGTACTTGAATTAATTACCTGAAATGGATGGAGTAAGAACCCCATCTCCAATTACCATGGAAGTTCCCATAATGGTGACAGTGAAGAGTATGTATTGAGCCATTTTACTATTTTCCAGCTTCTTCTTAATCTTCTGGGCTCGTTTCAATTCGTTTGATGGCAAGTCGAGCTTGTAGTTGGATAGCTGCGTGTCTTCTGGCTGGTTATTCGGAATTAAACTCACCTTCGCATATCGGCATATCAAGGAATACAGGGCAAATGTTCCCCCTACAAGATGAATATGCACCATCTTATAGATATTAATTATTAAATCGCAGCATCTAACTCATTATCAGAACATATCTAGTGACGTAAGAAAAGTTCATATTTCTGATAACTTACCATCGCCGTTGTCGTTGGCCCACAAGACGATGAACACATACTTGAGCATGGGTACGAGTGCAATGGTGTAGATGATGAGTGACAAGACCCCTATAATGTCTTCACTGTTGTCAATGCCATCAGTGAATGTGCTAGCATACACATAGAGAGGAGACGTCCCTATGTCTCCATATATAACCCCAATGCTTTGAAATGCCAAACTCAACGTCCTCCTCCAGCTCACCTGATGTAATAGCACAGAATTAGCCGGTAAATTAAGAACAACAAATCATTGATGCTTGCCGAAACAAAAATAGAAATGACAAACTGGGAGTAGGAATAACACAGTGCCCTAACCTGTGAGCCGTGGCTGTGAGTCATGGAAACTCTTCCGGCCTCCAAATTGAGGGAGTCTACACGCCGGAGCTTTGCCCACGATACCTTTCTCTCATTCATCTGGTCGTTCTTTTTTTCCAACTCTTCTCCTTCTTTCTCTACTGATTTCCTCATCCTCTCCACTTTCTCCGCCATCTTGTTGATGATGATCAGTTTCTTCTCTGAAAACTAATTGACTGCCTGGGTTTTATAGGCAACTAAACACCTACAAAATTCTGACCTGTAGCTTATTTTATTCTTATCCATCAATGATTACCTTTCTTTATTCTGAATCCTTGTTCAATTACAAATTGGTTTCGTACTTAAATGTCCAGTTACTCATCTTCTTATTAAAATTTTGGAAAGAGTAAATTGTGAAAACAGCATACTATTAAAAAGAAGCACTGAACATTGTTGAGCTTTCCGGTGGGTTAGAGTCGCATATTCCCATCGTACTCATGGTATTCTAGTCTGCAATATTCAATTATGAATATTTTGATTATTTTCCTTATAATCTATGGACTAGTAATTAATTTTTATTCTAGTAAAATTCAGTTTGTGATATATGCGGCATTAGGAATACGATTTGATATCTTATTTTTGGCCTATATGCAAGAGATAGCGGCCCTTACGGCAATTAGTCAATCACTAGTTTCCTGCCCGTACACCCCGTTTGTTTGTTTTTTTTTCCCTCCTATATTGGAAGTTTGGAATTGAGAGTTTCTATTGGGACCTCCAAATCTGCTCACTTGACCTCACTCTATTATGAATTATTAAATGACATATATAACGTACTATAAAATGACTATTAAGGACAATAATTATACCAAAAAATATTATATTTATTTTTTGTAAACTTTCCAATTCAATAATATTAGATTGTATTCCTTATTATTTTCCTTATATATTTTCATTTTCCAATTTCACTACATACTCATTAAAGCATTCATATATATTTAATAAGAATTAAAAATATGATTAAGATCATGTGACATAAAAATGTATAATATATATGTTTTTTTTTTTTTGAGAATTTATAATATAATATATATGTTGAACGCATATTGGTGAGGGAAAACAAAATAAATCCTCTTATGATTTATAACCTAAATCTAAGTTAATCCATTATATTTTGGGAAAAAAAAAATTATTTAAATAATTAACCATGTGGTACAAAAAATACAGAAAAAAAAAATAAACATTAAAAAACAAATGATTTTTTTATAGAATAAAAACAAAATGATTTCTTCATTTTTTTTGTACAGCTAAAATAGAAGAAACTAAAACATAATAGTTCATGGCATTTTCTTATTGATTAGACATTAATTTTTGAAACTCAAGTTTGATTAAGAAATGTATATTTAGTTAAGATTTATAGAGTGATTAAATAATTGAAATGACTAAATTTTTTATTTTAAAGATAATTAATAATTTGTTTGCAAATTATATGAGTGAGGTTATTTGAGGAAGTTTAGAGAGGTTTAGTGAGTAAATTTAGTATTTGAAAATTTGATAAGAGGTGTAAAAAGCATAGAGGTCAAGTGAGCAAATTTGGAGGTTCAAATAGAAAAACTCTTTGGAATTACTTGATTTTTAGCTTTGTTTTCTCATCAAAACCTAAATCTTATGAGAAAAGAAAATAGAGTTGAATTGGATTGTGTCATGTAACTTATAAAAAATGAATGTCAAAACTCAAAACCAACAATAGTAACTTTATCTGCCGATTACTATAAAAATTAACATTATTTTTTGAACTGGGAAGATGTGGCATGCTTTTGCCTAACTTTCATGAATATGAAGAAAAAAAATTCGTAATTTTAGTACGCGGATGAAACACGGATGAACAGTTTTACATATAATCAAATGAGAGTTGTTGGCCGGGAGGATGACAAATGGGGGATATTAAATTCAAGGCTGGACTCTATGAACATCTTTAGCAATATATAATAGATGGATATTTAATTTAGCTCTGAATCTTGAAAGCTATGTCAATACTAGTTTATCAAGCATTATTAATTTGTTACAATGATCACCAATATTATATACCAAATGAACATATATATATTTAATCACTATAACCATGGAATATACTCAATATAGTGATTGGATTTCTAAGCTGACAACCAGAAAATAATCAAAACAATTCGATCGATATAAGGTGGCAGATTTAATCAGCTTACATTCGTTATTTCATGTACGTGATCATTGTGTCCTTTTGGTAAATACTATGTCCTTCCTAATCCTTCCAAGTTCCAAGTTCCAAATTCCAATATGTCATTGGATACATCCCTATGCTTAGCCTTTTCATTTACCATATCGCTACAAATTAGACTTTGTATAGTATAAGAGTATTTTTAGTAAACTCTCTATCTTAATTGGTTCCTTAATCATTTTGGAGTAAATCTTATATCTTACTGAAACTTGGTGTCGATTAAAATATCAAATGTATACGTACATGCAATAAAAAAAGTCTCTAACATACGCAAGAATATTCAATTCAAACGTTGCGGGAGTGTGCTGGGAGGATCGATCACATACCTACATTCCGTAGATAATGTTACAACTTACAACTAGCACGAGAGTGATTGGCTTGTTCAATTGACCGAACTCATTTCCAAATGGCTGAAGTCAAAGAAAGCCTAAGGCGTCATCTTGCACGTTCAGTGAACTGAAGATTTCAACTCTATTAATCTTCCAACTGGTTATAAAAGTTAGCTTTGTTGGGAAGCAAGCTCTTGATGTGGTGTAATTTTTTTCTAATATTTACTCATATATAATTTTGTGAGAAAAGATTGACTTGAGTTGGTATCTCATCCAACGTTTGGGGAGATTATTGCTATAACTTAGTATGGCAATTATGTATGGCAATTATGAAGTGATATATACTTTAAATATCAAAATAAATCCCACAAGTTTGATGCATACTAGTTAATTGGTCGGTTTTCTAACTGATGTGCAAGTGTCCATTCATATACAAGTTTCATCAGCGAAGTAACATATAGATAATATAATTACTCGATCACTTAATTAACAGGCATGAGTTATTATATATTTAAGTAATTTCACCTCCAACATCAAAAATGTAGTATATGCTGTATAGGGGTGTGCTTGGTAGTGTGCTCTATAAAATGACTATTTCTGACAATCATGACTATTCAAGAGTAAATTATAATTGTACAACTTGCTGAATTGCATAATAGACGATAATTTCAACCAAAAATAAAATAATGGGCAATAAGATGAATGAATAACATGAGATCTCCTGCGACATCCGGATAGGCCACAAAGCCGGTTATTTGAATCACGAGAAGGAGAGAGGAGTAAAAAAAAGCATAATAAGTTTTTTTTTTGCTTTTCTTTTTTCTAGCTATAACCATGAATGTTATGTGTAACTGAATGGCCTGGTAATCAAATGCATATTAACGAGAGTTTATTTTTAACAAAAGTAGTTATTGTCAATGTCAATTATCCTTGACAACTACAACATACACCAAAATAACTTTAAGCCTCTACTAATTAGGCTTCAATAATGCAAAACTAAATTTGACTTTCCGTACTCATTTTGTGGCATCATTATCATAATCAATGGAGTTCTTCTGCATCTGGGCCGCCCCGGCCAACATGTTAAGTTGACTTCTAAACACAGATTGAATATAATTAAAATTAATAATCTGATATGTTTCATTCCGACAATCTATATATAGTGCTCCCCAATAAACACTTAGCTAACCTGGCTATACTAATGTACGTAGTACGTCATATATATGTGAATATAGATACACATACTTAAGTTACCCACCCAATGACGGAGTTAGAATTTTAAAATAGGGTGAGCTAAAAAAAATATATTTTCTTAAAATTTTATAATGTTTTCAAATTATTTTTTTTCTTCAGTTTTACAAGTAATATGTTTTAGGATTAAATTCTGCTTACTACCCTGTACTTTTAAGGGTTCATCAGTTCAGTCCCTGCACTTCTAATTTAATCAGAAAAGTCCTTGCACTCTCCAATTTCATCAAATCGATCCAATCCGTCAGTATTCCGTCAATTTTCGGAGAAAATTTCCAAACTATCCATCTGCATTCACAACACTAACGCGTCGGCAGGCTGTCTAGAGATGGGTAGTTTGGGAATTTTCCATGTGAGAAGGTGCCACGTCAGCATTTTAACAGCGAAAATTGACGGAATAGTGACGGATTGGATCGATTTGATGAAATTGGAGAGTGCAAGGACTTTTCTGATTAAATTAGAAGTGCAGGGACTGAACTGATGAACCCTTGAAAGTACAGGGTAGTAAGCAGAATTTAATCCTATGTTTTATTCTTTTCTTAAATTAAAGTACATTATATATTAAATAATCAAATAGCTAAATGACCCACAAAATCAACATGATAACGTGTGATAGAAATTCGATAACAAAAGTTTAAGACAAAATCAAATTGTACCCTGCGCCCTTGAATAGAATCAAAAATATTTAATTATTGAATATGTATTATAATTTTCAGTTGGCTCTTTTTCAAACCTAATTTACCAAAAAAAAAAACACAATTTTTTTATGCGACTATGCCTCTTAAAGCATAATACAAAATAAAATCAAATCAAATACTTTAAGCAAATAAATAACATATCTATACTATTAGTAAGAGAAGAAGTTTTGTTAGTCAAAATTGAAAATTTTGACAGATTTAACCCTGAAAGATTAAAAAACTTTGAAAATAAATTAAATCAGAAAGATAAATAAGATAATTATAATAGATTTTTATTAAGAAAATTAAAAAGAAATGAATCTACAAGTCTACAACCCCCACTTTTCTCTCCCACTATTTTCTCTCTTAAATAACTACCGGTGAATCTACTTATTCTACAATAACTACCCACCTTTTTTTTTATAAAAATAAAATAAAAAATCGTACACATGCAGAGCATGTGATTGTAGACTAGTGTATGACTAAAACAAGAAAAGAAACAATATATGGCCTAAGTTTAGAAATTTGAGGTAGGCTAATTTTTAATATTTAATATGTTAAATCATAATTAAGCTACAAATTTATGTTTTTTCAAAATCTGGGCTGAGCTAGAACTCAACGGAGCCCGTGTGTATCTACACCTTTGCACCCACCGTCCATGCGTTACTAGATTGTTCATCCAATTAGTCATGAATTTTCTAACTAACTCAAATTCTCTTGCTCTAGTTGACACACCATTAAATTAACTTGTTGATTAATACTCGGATTTTGGCTTCTTCTGTATTGTCAAATTAATGACAGCATATGCATAAAAGTCAATGCCATATGTTTTCAGGTTTTGACAACTCTAAAACCAACTGTAAGGTGGGGCGGCGGTTGGGTTACTTGTCATGGGCCGCCTACCAATTAGAATTCTTTTTAAAAACAATATATACTCAAAAATTTCTCAGATTACTTTTAGTTTTGTAAGGGGTTTTGCTATTTGTATTCTGCAAAAATCATAGTATACCCAACGGTATGATTTTTGTTCCTAACCTTATGACAGCAAAAATCTGCACTGTCGTAAAGTCGTTCCGTCCTCCCCAGATTTTCTCATTGGCTCACCTCTTGTCATATATTCAATCATTTTGTTAGCATGGTCTTCTTTGATCTTCTCAAAGATGGACCTAGAAGGAGGAGGAGGACCTTCTTTGATCTTCTCAACTATACCTCGTATATGTTTTTGTTTTTGGCCGAAACTTGTTCTTTGTTTTAGATACTGTAAAAGCTTTTGAAATTTTAAGAATCTCTTTATGATTCTATATATTAATCAATATGTTATTATATGAAGGTAGGCTGAGTGCATCTTTGTGAGAAATTAGGTTGAAGTTTGTATTTTGTTGCCTTGGTTTTGATTGTCCTTGCATCATATTTTGAGCATGAGGGTTATCAAAATAAATTAGCTTTAAGTGAGATTGTGGATTTGATATCCTGATTGCTCGAATCTTGTTGACCATAAGTGTGAGACTTGTAAATTCTCTAAGATATTTGGAAGACATTAAGTTTGTGTCTTGGGTACGTAGTTAGTTTCTTTTGTTTGCTAGGGACTAGCAAAGTTTAAGTGTGAGGATATTTGATAGGAGAATTTTATGCGACGTTTATAATCATAATCCCTATGTTTTTCTTTGTTGCTGACTTGATGCATATACTCTTCGCAAGCGTACGAATCGTTGTCAAGTAAGGGAAATATTTGGACCTTAGTTTATCGTACCTCGGGGATTAGGTGTTGAACCTGACCAAGATAATTGGCGGTAGGATACTAAAAGCACACAAGAAAAAATAAAAGTAAAATAAAAACTATAAACAATCAAGACACCAAGCCTTGGCAATGCTCGGCTTAGCTCACACCAAGCCTATTCAAAGCCACTAACTTGTAGCCTCAAGGTGAATATGCACAATGAGTTGATGAATTTAATGTTTGAGAGTTGATTTGAACTTAACAAAAAGTAATAAAATGCAAGGAAATTAAACTAGAAAAGTGTAAACAATATAATGAGAATGTCAGGTGCTAGGGAGGTTCCTTCACCCAAATCTCATGTGTCGGAAGCTAATCAAATGTAGATGCAAATTTTCAACTTTGGCGGTAGTCGTATCCAAGGCGGTTCAAGGCTCAAGGACTGAAATTCCCTTTCATGGTATTCCTACTCTGGTTCAAGGGTCGTAGGAACTCACTTGGCATGAATAAGAGCCGGTTCAAGGGTCTCTAATTCACATCAAAGGGCCTAAAGATCGAAGAATTAGACTACTAAGCAACCCGTCCGCGCATTCACGCAACGGGTGTAGATCACCATGCTTGTAACCCCTCGAATACGAAATTGAAGGTTTCTAGCTTAGGAATTAGAGGGGGTCAAGCCTCCAACTCCATCCTAGACATGCTCAAAATACACACCCTAGAGTTGACTAGGCTCCTAGACGTGCATTTTAACCCAACAAAAATAGATATAAGCATCCATCAAATGAAAATTGCATCATTACATTAAAATAAGCATCTTTTACACAAGATTTGGACTATGGCACACAACCCTAACCCCAACAACAAATCTACTCACTACCCATCATTAAACAAACATCAATATACATAATTTAAAGAGGAACAAAGTGAAGAGAAGTAGGAATAACAAGAACAAGCCACAAATTGCTATAAAGCAATTATGGCTAGCCTTGATTTATGGCTCCCCACTTTTACCCAAATTTAATGGTGATGAAGTTCTTGATGCTTGGGCTTCCCCTTTGAAATTTGTGGAATTGATGAGAAGATGAAATCTTAGTGAGGTAGATCTTGGTGAGGTGAAGTGGATCTTGGTGAGGAGGGAAGAAAAGATGAGAAGGAAGAGATTTTGGTGAGGTGGGGATGGATTTTGGTGAGGTGAAGTGGATCGTGGTGAGGAGGGATGGATTTTGGTGAGGAGAGAAAAAAATGGAGATTGGGAGTTGGATCTGGGCGTGAGAGAGGAAGGAGAGGAAATTGGGTTAATTGATATTAGAATGGTGAGGTCTGTCGTGAGGAGAAGAAGAGAGAGAGAAATGGGATGAACTGCCACGTGGAGCATGTGAGAGGACAAGGAGAGAAAAAAAATAAAATAAAAGAAAAAGGAAAGAAGAAGAGCACGTGGGAAAGAAAAAACAGAAAGAGCTGATGATGGTATTGCTGACGTCATGATGATGTCAGTACAGTGCAGATTTTTTTTTCTTCTTTCCTCTTTCTTCTCTCTTCTCTATGCACTTCCACAACATATTATCGAAGGTGATTAGATTCCGCTCCCTTGATAGTGTTGACTGTGGTTGACCCGCATTGACTATTTCGTCATTTTGTCAGAAACTCCAATTTGCTCCAATCTTGCACCATTTTATTTCGTTTAAGCAATTCCGCTTATTTTCTATAAAATAAATAAAAATAGATTAATTACATAAAAATTGACTTGAGGATTAACTTATTTTTAGTGCTTTAGATACAATTACATGCATAGAAATGCGTGTAATCACACCCGCACACTTGAACTTTGCTTGTCCCCAAGCAAACTAAATGTGACAAAATCTGAAATCTACAAACTCACAAACATAAAGATAGTGTAGTATTAGCCTTTCCAACCATAACCCTCCGAGAACTAATTATGTAAATGATCAAGAGGTCGACAAAGCATAACGTAGGAATAATGAATTTGTAAGGCAATTAAGATGCACATGTGAAAATGCTCAAGTATATGCAAGTGTTGACCACGTGTCAAATCAATCCACCGTAATCAATAGGCATATAGAAGACCCAACCTAACCCGCTAAACTCACATAGGTTCACTAAATATTACCGCTAAACTGTTTAGGGGTTATATGTGTTTCACTCAAAAGCAATTTCACAACACACGTCGCCATATGCTTTCTCTTCGATCTCATCTCCGCTAGGTAACCCACAACATTCAAGATCAAGAGGTTTTTTATTTGGTTGTAATGGGGCTAAGGGAAAGTGGCTAATAGAAATGAAGGATAAGGAAAACAAAGTCCAAGGAAATCGGTAAAGAAATTCTCTCTTGTAGAGATATATGACTTTGCTTTCAAATGCTAACTCAGTCACTCTAATCCTGATGTACAACCCACACTACACTATACTATAAGCGAAAAACTAATACTTGCTCTTTTTTTTTTTTTCAACACTTTTTTTTTCGATCACTTTTTTCTTTTTCTATTTTTTTTTCTTCGAATTTTCTTTTCTTAGCACACACACCCCCACACTTATTTTTTTGTAACTTCACACTTTTGACTTTTTCTTTCTTTTGAAGCACTCAAACATAAAGACATTCTCTCAAATCGCTTCACCAACTACCATGAAAGGGTAGGATAAAAGTGTATAGGTTAGGTAGGAATTTGTGGTGGTAATGAACAAAAAGGCTAAATTATATAAATAGGCTCAAAGTGGCAATCTAATGGTAAATATTTTTGGGCACATGCTTCTTTGGCCATGGTGGTATATAGTCCTAATGTCTCCATCCTTTCTATCATGTCGCAAGCTAAAAGTAGCCTCGAAAGGTCTCAAGAAAGTTCTAGATACGCAATGTCATGAAATTGTACACACATGAAAGAATAAGTGAATGAACGATGCATACACTATAGATATAGGCACAAAAGCTCACAAATAAGGATATGCAAGTCAATCAAATCATCTATATGCTTCTCTAATTATGATGAACCAACCTAACCTTAGGCTATGTGCACACATATAGTCAAGCATAGATCACATATACACTTAATCACAAAACAAATTCAAAGTCCTAAATCATGCTTAATCTATTCACAATCACAACAAGTTAAGTCCATGGCTCGTCATTGGGGTTGGAAAAGGCATTAACCACTAAAATATAATTACATAAAACTAACTAAAAATGAAAACTCTTTTTTTTTTTTTAGGCACCCGAGCTCTCACCCCCACACTTAAAACCAACATTGTCGTCAATGTTGCAAAGTGAGCTCGAAAGCTAAAATCAGTGTCGGATTTAGGCATGAGAGTGAAGTCCGGGCGAAGGCACAAAAATTGAGCTATGAAAAATAAAAATCTAAATGCGGTGAAAAGTTACAGAAAACTGCCTTTGTCGACACTCCATTGCTCACGACCTTTGAAGAAGACTAATATGAGACACCAACCTCAAGGCACAAGGCCTTGACTTCCTTTACGTATGCTCAATAATAGGTCTAGGAGCTCATGAAAAGATCAACTCCATTGAGAAATGTGTAGTGTCCAAGAGCAATGCATCAAAAGTAGCTCATCAAGGAATAAGGACAAGGGTCCTTCATTAAGTTCATAGCCTTGATCCCATCAATTCACAACCCAAAGTCATCCTCCATGCCAAATATCTCCATATTCTCCGAATTCCAACCCCCTCCCAACCTCCCAAAAATAACAAGAAATTAAACTACCTACCACAACTATCAACAAGGAAAGTAAACATCACAAGTAATGCTAGGGTTGCCTCCCTAGCGAGCGCTTTGTTTAAGGACTTCATTGCCGGTCCATATGTCAAGGGTGAGTCAAGGGACATCTTGGAGGGTGACCCCATTCTCTTGAGTGTCAAATGTGGTGTCCAAGTACGGTTTCAATCGATGCCCATTTACCTTGAAGGGTTCCCCACCATGAAGATTCTTGATTGTGATAGCACCATGAGGGAAAACTTCAACTATTTCAAAAGGACCGCTCCACCTAGACCTCAACTTCCCAGGAAATAACTTGAGCCTAGAATTGTATAGGAGAACTTTTTGCTTGGGAAGAAATGTCTTCTTCACCAAGTGTCGGTCATGTATCACCTTGGTCTTATCCTTAAACAATTTGGCACTTTCATATGCCTCTTCCCGAATCTCCTCCAACTCACAAAGATCAAGCTTCCGCTTCTCACCACTTGCTTCTAAGTCAACATTCAAAAATTTGATAGCCCACATAGCTTTATGCTCAAGCTCGACCGGAAGGTGACAATTCTTTCCATAGCATAAACGGAAAGGAGACATGCCAAGAGGAGTCTTATATGCGGTCCGATAGGCCCATAAAGCATCATCAAGTTTAATGGCCCAATCCTTTCTAGAAGAGTTGACCGTCTTTTCCAAAATTCTCTTAATCTCCCTATTTGACACCTCCACTTGACCAAAAGTTTGAGGGTGGTAAGGTGTGGCAACCTTATGCTTGACTCCATATTTCCTCAACAAGGCATTAAAAATCCGGTTGATAAAATGTGTGCCGCCATCACTAATAATAATCCTAGGAGTCCCGAATCGAGAGAAAATATGCTCTTTCAATAACTTGGTGACTACCTTAGAATCATTCTTCCTTGTGGCCTTGGCTTCAACCCACTTCGAAACATAATCAACCGCGACTATGATATATTCATTCCCATGAGACTTCAGAAAGGGTCCCATAAAGTCTATGCCCCAATAATCAAAAATCTCGACCTCCATAATGTTAGTAAGGTTTGGTCCTTGGATGAAATATTCCCGATCCTTTGACATCTATCACATTGAAGCACGAAAGAATGACAATCTTGAAACAAAGTAGGCCAAAAGAAACCGGACTGAAGGATCTTGAAAGCTGTCATCCTCCCACCAAAATGACCTCCACATAAAGATGAATGACACAATGAAATAATCTCTGGGGCCTCCCATTGAGGAATACATCGTCTAATCACCTGGTCCTTACCCACCTTCCACAGGTACGGGTCATCCCAAATATATGATTGAGCATCTCTAAGAAACTTCTTTCTGGCCTGTGCATCATAGTTATCCAGAATGAAAGTACAATTGCTAGCCCAATAGTTCACAAAGTCCGCAAACCAAGGCATCGCAGTGTCAACAAGGAATAAGTACTCATCGGGAAAATGCTCAATCAATGGTATGTCAGAAGAGTCTCCGCCATGCTCAAGTCTAGACAAATGATCTACAACAAGGTTCTCTCTACCCGGCTTATCCTTGATCTCGATATCAAACTCCTGGAGCAATAACACCCAACGAACACCGAACGAATCAAACGAGGCTTGGCATCCTTCTTGCTCAACAAATATCTCAATGCCGCATGATCCGTGTGAACAATCACCTTACTCCCAAGAAGATAACTCCTAAACTTCTCCAATGCAAAAATAATAGTAAGAAGCTCATTCTCGGTAGTAGTGTAGTGGACTTGAGCATCATTCAAATTCTGGGAAGCATAATATATCACATAGAGTGCAATCATGTCCACTACACTAAAATAACACATCGCACAATCATGTACACTAAAATAACACATCGCATAATATATCACATAGAGTGCAATCATGTCCACTACATCGCACAATCATGTCCAAAACAGCCCCCATAGCAAAATCTGAATCATCGTACATCAACTCAAATGGTCTAGTCCAATCAGGTGCAATCATGATCGGTGCATGAGTCAATTTCTCCTTAAGTAGCTCAAAAGCTTGCAAACACTCCAAAGTGAACTCAAATGGCACATCCTTGCCTAGCAAGTCACACAATGGCTTGGTGATCTTAGAAAAATCTGGAATAAAGTGTCTATAAAAGCCAGCATGCCCAAGGAAACTCCTAACTCCTTTCACATTCTTCGATGGCGGTAAACTAGAAATCAACTCAATCTTCACCATATCCACCTCAATGCCACGTGATGATACTACATGCCCTAACACAATACCCTCTTCCACCATAAAGTGGCACTTCTCCCAATTGAGGACCAAATTGGTCTCCTCACACCTTTTTAGAACAAGGGTCAAGTGTTGGAGACAATCATCAAAAGTATCTCCATGAATCGAGAAATCATCCATAAAGATATCCATAAAGCGCTCAGTCATGTCATGGAACAATGCCATCATACACCTCTGAAAAGTAGCAGGTACATTGCAAAGTCCAAAAGGCATCCTCCTATATGCAAAAGTACCAAATGGGCATGTGAAAGTAGTCTTCTCATGGTCTTCCTTAGCAATAGCAATCTGATTATATCCTGAATAGCCATCAAAGAAACAATAGTGGCTATGACCTGCTAGTCTCTCCAACATGTGATCAATGAAAGGTAGTGGAAAATGATCCTTCTTTGTTGCTCCATTAAGCTTTCTATAATAAATACAAACCCTCCATCTATTCTAAACTCGCTGTGGCACATCTTCACCCTTCTCATTCTGCATTACTGTAATTCCTCCCTTTTTGGGGACAACCTAAACTGGTGAAACCCATGGTGAATCAGAAATCGGGAAAATAACTCCAACATCCAGAAGCTTAATAATCTCCTTCTTCACTACCTCCATCATGGGAGAATTCAACCTCCTCTGATCCTCTCGTGTGGGCTTACACCCCTCCTCCAAGTAAATGTGATGCTGACACTTGGATGGACTGATGCCTTTAATATTGGCAATGGTCCAACCAATAGCTCTCTTATGCTCACGTAACACCCTCATAAGTTTATCTTCTTCAACTTTACTCAACTTCAATGAGATAATCACAGGTAATGTACTTCCCTCTCCTAGAAATGCATATCTCAAAGTCGAAGGTAAAGTCTTTAGCTCCAAATCTGGTGGTGTCTCATATGAAGGAATAGGTGGTGTAGTAGAAGGTGGCAAAGGTAAAACTGGTGGAACACGTCTTGGCAAATATGGTGTCAATGCCTCTAAGTTTGCAATAGCCTCAACATGCTCCTTACTCTCAAATTTGGTTCCATCTCGAGCTATACAAGTCTCCATGTAATCCGTCGATGAATGCTCAATAAAGTTCTTCCCAACAATATTATCCATAACATCAACCCGGAAGCACTCATCAAGATGATATAATGGACTCCTCATAACATCAAAAATCCGAAACCCAATAGTAGTGTCAAATACTGTCATGGTAAGTAAACCCTTCTTAACATCAATCTTGACCCCTGCAGTTGTCATAAATGCTCTACCAAAAATGATAGGTAACTCATCATCATCATCCTCATAAGGAGGGTCCATGTCAAGTACAACAAAATCGGTCGGCACATAGAGCTCATCTACCTTGACAAGAATGTCCTCCACCACTCCACGAGGGTACTTGATACTCCTATCCGCCATCTTAAGCTTAATCTTTAGAGCTTGATCGACTCCAATGACAAAGTCTTATACACATCATAGGGCATAAGGTTGATGATAGCCCCCAAATCTAATAATGCTCGATCAAAGCATCGCAACCCAATGGTACAAGGAATAGTAAAAGAACCGGGGTCACTAATCTTAGGAGGCAACCTCCTTTGAAGTACGGCCGACACATGCTCACTCAAGTACACATCCTCATTCTCCACAAACTTCCTCTTATTAGTGCACATGTCCTTCAAGCACTTTGCATAGGCCGGAACTTGCTTGATGGCATCAAGTAATGGGATATTGATGTTAACGGACTTAAATAGCTCAATGAGCTCTTGCTTTTGTATCCCCCTCCTCTTCTTTTGATCTTGAGCCCTCTTAACTTGTGGATACAGAAGTCTAGGTTTCAATGGAGTCAAATCAAGTGGTGGAGAAAAAGTGAGTGTCCCCCTTGAACCTCTAAGGGTGGTAACCGTCCTACTAGGGTTCTTAGCTCTCAAGGCCTCACCTAGTGTAGAATGGATCGGTCCACTCCTATCCCTAGAATCCAAAGGTATATGAGAATAATCTTCCTCCTTATTATTTCCCCCTTGATGTTGTTCCCGATGCTCACTAGATGATGAAATAGGTAGTGAACCATTAGAACTCAAATCCGAAGATGTAGTCCGACTAATAGAATGATCCCTAGAGGTGTTTTCGGCCAAGCTAGGATCCATAGCCTTCACGGCCTCATCTTGCTTAGTAGGGCCGAAACCTTCCTCATCCCTAGAACTCAATCTTGAAGACGAACCATGTGTATCAATAGAACTAAATGAAGTAACTTCCGCCTTATTCCTCCCCCCTTATTGTTGATCCCTAGATGATGATAAAAGAGTAGTGGGGCCAAAATGCACATGCTTAGGTGGTGCCGATGAAGAATTAGATGCTTGAGACTTTAAAGATTTAGAATGAGATAAAGAGGTCTTCCTTCCTTGTGCACCTCCGGGAAGTACATTTTCTTCCTCCCCGGCTTCCTTATCCACCCCCTTATTTCTTCTTTTTGTATACAAAGTCACATCACCCACTCCAATTCCCGGGGGTACATTTTCTTCCCCTCGGTTCCCATCCTCCTTTGAAATAAAAGTACGACGCATATGCACATTATCATTAGCAACATGACCAAGAGGTACATTTTCTCCCCCCTTGGCCCCATATGAATGCAACAAATTATCATTATCACTATCAATGCAATCCTCTACTAACACATGATCATCATCATTAGAATATGAAAGTGAAGAGTGGGGATCATGTATAGGAGTGGGAACATATGTATCATAAGAATGTGATATAGGAGAAGTGGGAGCATACATGTCATTATACACATTAAAATGGGAGTTGGAAGGTGTAGGCATGCGTACCTTATTGTCATAAATCCTCCCACTTCGAAGTGTAGTAATAGCCTTAGCTTGCTTATGTCTTGGATTTGGATCCTGTTGTGTAGGTAATGCACCTTGTGGGAGTGAACCAAGCTCTCTAGCTAATTGACCCATTTGAACTTCTAACTTTCCCACACTTTGAGCAAGAGAACTTTGACTTTGTGTAAGAACCGAAATATTTTTCTCCGTCTTCATTTGAGATTTGGTCAATGCGGTTAGTAACTCTTCCATATGGTTCTTTGTTGGCTCTTGAGTGGTATTAGGCACCCCTTGAAGAACTTGCCTATTTTGAAAGCCGGGAGGTACATTTTGTGCATGAGAACTATAAGAACCTCCATGAGAAGCACCAAATGAAGACCCTTGGCCATGAGAACCAAGAAATGAAGAATGTGGTCCTTGTTGCCCTCCATAAGAATAAACACCACCTTGTTGTGCACTAGAAGATCCTCCACTATCTCTCCATGAGAAGTTTGGGTGATTTCTCCACCCCGGATTATAAGTACTTGAATAGGGATCATTCCTTGGTCGGTTTGGAAAACTATCAACCGCTTTAGCATGCTCATCAACAAAATCCGGATAGCTAGAGGCAAAATGACACTCACTAGTAACATGTGTAGGTGACTGACAAAGTAGACATAGTGATGAAGGCATAGAGGCGGCCTTTACATGATGTGTAGGTGCACCATGCTCTTGAGCTTGAAGAAGTAGATCAAGCTTCCTCTCAAGCTTTCTATAATCTGCACTAGAGCTCTCTTGAGCAACCCGTGTCTCATGAGTGTTCTTGGTGTCATAATATGAATCTTTCCTCAATCTTTCTCTCCTAGAGTCATGATCATCCCATTGCCTCGATTGTCGACCCAAGTGCTCAAGTATATCCCATGCCTCGGTTTGACCATGGCTATGAAGTGAACCTTGTGAGGCAACATCAACCCTCCTCCTCTCATGTGGTAACAAACCACCATAGAAGCCATCAATCATCATTGACTTAGTCAAACCATGATGGGGACATGCATTGCAAATATCCTTGTACCTATCCCATGCCTCCCAAAATGTCTCATGATCGCGTTGAGCGAAGAGTAAGAGCTCATGTCTCATGCTAGTGGTCTTGTGGGGTGGGTAGTAAGCATCCAAGAAAGTATCCGTCAACTCATCCCATGATCGTATACTCCTTGGTTGTAGCTTCAAAAACCATCCCTTTGCATCATCTCTAAGTGAGAAAGGAAACAACCGCATCTTGAACTCACCTTCCGGAAGTCCACCCTTTGACATAGTGCTCACAATCGCCTCAAAGTCTTGCATGTGGTTGATGGCATTCTCGGATGGCATCCCACGGAAAATAGGCAAGATGCTCAATTGTTGTGGCTTGATCTCAAAGTCCACATCTCTATCCTGAAGTACTAAGCATGATGCCGTATTGGTCATGGAAGGTCTAGAGAACTCTCGAATAGGTCTTTCCCCCATCTCTCTAATCGGTGATCTAATCGGACTCGGTGAGGGATCTCTTGGAGGTACTCTTGGCCTTGGAGGTGTTCGTGAAAGATTCCTTGGCCTTTGTCTAGGTAATCTTTGCAAAGTATGACCACTCCTCTAATTGATAGGTAATAAAGTGTTGCTCATACACCTATAAAGAAACACTATAAAATTAAGCACCTCAATAAGCAAATAAACACAAAATATTCACCAAGTTTGCCAACCACAAGATTTGACAACTAATTAGAGGGTGAGAAAAGAAGGAAACTTAACAAGTAGTGAAAAATAAAATTCGAAACTAAACAACTAAATAAAGAAACAAGAAATAAAAATAAAAATAAAAATAAATGTATGCTAAAAGTGACCCTAAATGCCAATTACCAAGGGATTAAGGCTATTAAACCCTAATCCCCGGCAACGGCGCCATTGACTTGATGCATATACTCTTCGCAAGCGTACGAATCGTTGTCAAGTAAGGGAAATATTTGGACCTTAGTTTAGCGTACCTCGGGGATTAGGTGTTGAATCTGACCAAGATAATTGGCGGTAGGATACTAAAAGCACACAAGAAAAAAAAAAGTAAAATAAAAACTATAAACAATCAAGGCACCAAGCCTTGGCAATGCTCGGCTTAGCTCACACCAAGCCTATTCAAAGCCACTAACTTGTAGCCTCTAGGTGAATATGCACAATGAGTCAATGGATTTAATGTTTGAGAGTGGATTTGAACTTAACAAAAAGTAATAAAATGTAAAACAATTAATAAAAATGCAAGGAAATTAAACTAGAAAAGTGTAAACAATATAATGAGAATGTCGGGTGCTAGGGAGGTTCCTTCACCCAAATCTCATGTGTCGGAAGCTAATCTAATGTAGATGCAAATTTTCAACTTTGGCGGTAGTCGTATCCAAGGCGGTTCAAGGCTCAAGGACCGAAATTCCCTTTCATGGTATTCCTACTCCGGTTCAAGGGTCGTAGGAACTCACTTGGCATGAATTAGAGCCGGTTCAAGGGTCTCTAATTCACATCAAGAGGCCTAAAGATCGAAGAATTAGACTACTAAGCAACCCGCCCGCGCATTCACGCAAGGGTGTAGATCACCATGCTTATAACCCCTCGAATACAAAATTGAAGGTTTCTAGCTTAGGAATTAGAGGGGGTCAAGCCTCTAACTCCATCCTAGACATGCTCAAAATACACACCCTAGAGTTGACTAGGCTCCTAGACATGCATTTTAACCCAACAAAAATAGATATAAGCATCCATCATATGAAAATTGCATCATTACATTAAAATAAGCATCTTTTACACAAGATTTGGACTATGGCACACAACCCTAGCCCCCAACAACAAATCTACTCACTGCCCATCATTAAACAAACATCAATATACATAATTTAAAGAGGAACAAAGTGAAGAGAAGTAGGAGTAACAAAAACAAGCCACAAATTGCTATAAAGCAAAATTATGGCTAGAGTTGACTAGGCTCCTAGACATGCATTTTAACCCAACAAAAATAGATATAAGCATCCATCATATGAAAATTGCATCATTACATTAAAATAAGCATCTTTTACACAAGATTTGGACTATGGCACACAATCCTAGCCCCCAACAAAAAATCTACTCACTGCCCATCATTAAACAAACATCAATATACATAATTTAAAGAGGAACAAAGTGAAGAGAAGTAGGAGTAACAAAAACAAGCCACAAATTGCTATAAAGCAAAATTATGGCTAGCCTTGATTTATGGCTCCCCACTTTTACCCAAATTTAATGGTGATGAAGTTCTTGATGCTTGGGCTTCCCCATTGAAATTTGTGGAATTGATGAGAAGATGAAATGTGAGGTGAAGTGGATCTTGGTGAGGAGGGAAGAAAAGATGAGAAGGAAGAGATTTTGGTGAGGTGGGGATGAATTTTGGTGAGGTGAAGTGGATCTTAGTGAGGAGGGATGGATTTTGGTGAGGAGAGAAAAAAATGGAGATTGGGAGTTGGAACTGGGCGTAGAGAGGAAGGAGAGGAAATGGGGTTAATTGATATTAAAATGGTGAGGTCTGCCGTGAGGAGAAGAAGAGAGAGAGAAATGGGATGAACTGCCACGTGGCAGCATGTGAGAGGACAAGGAGAGAAAAAAAAATAAAATAAAAGAAAAAGGAAAGAAGAAGAGCACGTGGGAAAGAAAAAAACAGAAGGAGCTGATGATGGTATTGCTGACGTCATGATGACGTCAGCACAATGCAGATTTTTTTTTCTTTTTCTTTCTTTTCCTCAATTTTTTTTCCTTCCTTCCTCTTTCTTCTCTCTTCTCTATGCACTTCCACAACATATTATCAAAGGTGATTAGATTCCGCTCCCTTGATAGTGTTGACTACGGTTGACCCGCATTGACTATTTCGTCATTTTGTCAGAAACTCCAATTTGCTCCAATCTCGCACCATTTTCTTTCATTTCCGCAATTCCGCTTATTTTCTACAAAAAAAATAAAAATAGATTAATTACATAAAAATTGACTTGAGGATTAACTTATTTTTAGTGCTTTAGACACAATTACATGCATAGAAGTGCGTGTAATCGGTTGCTTTATTCTATTTTCTCTTTATTTATTTAATTTTGTATTTATTAGGTTTTTCAAAACAAGTATTAGAAAAGGAGAAAAGATGTGTGAATAAGGGAAAAGCTAGAAATCCTTACTCAAAAAGGAATCCCTGATGGACCGAAGAAAACCCATTGATGGAAGCAACGCAGAGAATGAATAATATTTAGCAATTTATGATGACATTGCATGTTTTCGTTGGTTGAATGATGTGGACAATCATAAATCAACAAGAGGAATAAAAAGTTGGTTTTTTTTTCCCTTGACATTCTCAAACCTATAAGGAATGAAATAGGGGAAATTAATTGAGCAATATAAAAAGGCTGAAAAAAAAACTGGAAAAACTCATATGCTCGAGAATCAAGCAAGAAACCCAAGCATAGATGTAGATCAGAGCCGTTGTCAACTAGTCGAAGGTTGCCTATCGACCATTTGAGTCCGATGTCTTCCGGATCGATTGGGACTTTGGTTTTCTTAGTTTCTTTTTCTATGATTTCTTTTGTGCTTTCATTCAAGACCATGAGTAACTAACTTTTTAATAGTCATGGGTTATTGATCATGGCTGTAAAACTAGTTATGACTTTCAATTAGTTTTGTTTATCAATTGGATGAGAACTTGATTTCTGCTTTTATATCGATGAATTCTATTTGTGTTTTCTTTGGTGGCTAACTTAGAATGCATATCTAGGGTTTGATTTCTATTAATGAGTGTTGTCTGCTCCTTGTTAAGTAAGGTTCTTTCATAAGTTATAGAGTAGCAAGTGTCTATAACATGTGATTGAGTTACCAGGCTAAGTGAGATGCGTCATACTCATGATGTCTTATGGTGTCTCTTCTTTTTAAAGCTTAATGGTTTTTACTTGTTAAATCTAGAGATGTGTCATCCTAGGTTGCATGTTAGAAAATAGGTTAAATGTAGAGCGTCTCTCACCTGGCCTACAAAGTAAGAAAAGATAATAGGCTAGTTCTAGCTTTGAACTAATCCAAGCACCTTCATTAATAGATAAATGAAATTAGGTTGAACATGCATGACTAACTGCATGATTGATTCATTTGATTGGCGGTAAATGCAAATCCCCTAGCTACTATTTCTCATTGATTTCTCAAAGCTTAAGCATTTAATCGTCTTTGTTTTATTTACTGTAGTTTTATTTCACAATTCAAAACCAACCTTTAAATTAAAGTATAGCAAATGTCGGCCCTCAATATCATGTAAATTAGGGTTTCCTTTCCCGGCCATTTTGTTCACCATCGATCGATCAGTTTCAAAACCTGCTTCAAATCGCACCTAATATCGTAACTTTCGATTGCAGATCGCAACTGTGCAAAGACCCAGAACCAGAACCATCAATCGATCTTATCCTACTCGTTTATCTCATAACTTTCGCCACCCGATCTCATTCAAATGGCCATGTATATCGGGCTTGATGATTTTAGACTAGTGAGAGCAGAAGAAGAAAGGCATGACGAGAAACCTTGCAACATTCTGCAATTGCCAGATCACATAACTCAGGACATCTTCTGTCGAATCCCATTGAAAACTCTCATCCAATGCAAGTTTGTGTGAAAGTCTTGGCATCGTTCTCTTTCTAACCCCGCCTTCACAAAAACCCTAGTTTATTCACGAGCGCCTACTTGCCATTTTCTCCTAGACCTTGACAAAAATAAACACGTCCTGGCCTACGTGAAAAGCACCTGGAGCCCCAACAACATGGTCTTGAAGCTTTCGGACCCTAATGGTTTATACAATAGGGTCAATGATTCATATATTGTAGGTTCTAGCAACGGCTTCCTCTGCTTAGTCTGTCATAATCATAAAATTGGCGCTGTGTATTTTAATATACCCAATCCTATTATCAGAGAGTCTATAGCTCTTCCAATCCTTAACGATAGGGGTAATGTTCCACTTGGATTTGGGTTTGGGTTTGAGTTTAGTCCCATAAGTCATGTCTACAAGGTGGTGCTGTTTATAAGAAGAAATCCACCATGTAAGAAGTTGGAGTTTATAGTTTTGACAGTTGGCTCTGGGATTTGGAGAAGCAATGGAAAAGTATGTAGCAGTATTGTGTATACCACAGATACGGTCTTTCATAATGGATTTCTTCATTGGCTTTGCTACTGTAAACGTTCTCGTTCTCGTTTCATACGTGCCTTTGATGTTGAAAGTGAGCGTTTCAAGAACTTACCAATGCCTCCTGCTTGTGAAACTACTGCTAAACTAGGAGTGTTAAATGGTTCACTTTCTATAAGTTGTTTCTCATTTGGTACTTTTAAAGTTTGGCTAATGAAGGAATATGGGGGCAAGAAGTTTTGGACCAGAGAGCTTGAAATTCATGACACAATTCAGGACCGCTGAATAACAATAGAGGATGACACATGTTGGGGGGGGGGGGTCCTCTATCCAAGCATTATATTGAAGTTCTGAAACTTATAAAGGGGAAAAAAGCTCCGAAAAAAGCTTTACTGCTAGACGTACAACTTTAGAATGAGCCTTTATACCCCTGTAACAAGGTCCCTTGTGAGGGTTCAAATTGATAGGATACCTTACAATGCTAAGAAGCCTATGGTAGCTAGGTGTCCATATTCCAAGCTTTGTTTCACCCAAACAGATTATCAGGGATTACATCTCTAAGCATCCAGAGGAAGTAGCTGAAACATCTGATATAAAAATACCTGCATGGACAACTAGTGTTGCGGGATGGGGAAAGAAAGATGAAAGCGAGGTAGTTGAGATTCCAAGAGGCCAGCCTACCCCATTCCTTCCGCTCCCAAAGGACCTTAAACATGTAAGTGCAGCTACAGCTTCCACGCTACTAGATATGATTAGTGGTTTGAATGTCCTTCTATTGCATAAGTGCATGGTAGGAAACGATGAGATCAAAAGGCTCAGGAAGGAGAATGAAGAGCTCCGTGCAAGTGTAAACCTGCTTTCGGGAAGGCCGGTGAAGGTGATTTTGTACAGGGGGAGGATAACTACAAAGAATGAAATTTTGGGGCTTTGAACCTTATTAGGTCACATATAGTAATTTACTTGGGTTATGGTGGCTTCTAGTACATGGTTGTTGATGCACCATATGTGTGTTCCATATATCATATATGTGGTTACTGCATATGCACGGTTACTGCATGATTTTCTTCTATTCATCAGTTTGTAACTATTTTAGCTTAGTATTTCATTTTGTTCTCAGATAGGTTTTGGTTTATGTCCCCCTCTCTTCTTATACTTTCTTTTCTTTTATTAATAAAATAAAATAAAATAGAGGGATGGGTGATGGGTTCCTGGTTGTGATGGCCCCCTTTCTTTCAAATTTGTGGGTGGGGTGCTACTGTGCTAGTCACCCCAAATCAGCTATTGCACCCTATCCCCTGTTTAATTTTTTTTTTAGGGTAAATTAGGGTTATCTCTTTATTTATTTTTTATTTTTTTGATAATAAAAAACAAAATGATGGATGTTTAGGAGTAATACTGAAAATAAGAGATATGTTCAAGTAAATTCCTATTTGTGTGTCTGGCCCAAACTCTAGATTACTTGACCTAGTGGCAATAGGGTTTAATTAGGTAATCTCGGAGAATCTTAGACATTCCTATTCAATGTATGATTACCTTTCCTTGTATGATTTTGGATTCTATGCATTGTAATCCTCTATATAAAGAGACCCCTATTATCAATGAAAATACACAGCAATTCTCTCTCAAATATTGTTTTCCTAAAACGTATACATTATCAGCACGAAGCCCTAACCCTGAAATAAATAGCTAAACCCTGATTCAAGAAGTTAAAAACCATGAATCCGAATACAAAACCTTGAAGCCTTTTTTGCCTCCACCTCACACCTTGAAGCACTAGATCCCAGGAGTCCAGAATAGGAGGTGCCAACCCAAGAACAGGCTTGAAACCTACCGAACTGGCCACCGGAAGCTCCATACAACCCACAGCAAATATTCCACCGGTTCACCAACATCTGGACCTCCAAATTCCACCAAATTTGGTCACAAGAAGCTCCTCCACCTGAAGATTTAGGAACCGGAAGAAATATCACAAAAACTGGCCAAAAACTTGCTGAATCGGCCTACTGAAAGTCAGGAAGAAAGAAAAAAAAGAGAGGAAGGAGAAGCCACAGCTCAGAGGCCTAAGCCGAGCTCAAGCCGAACCCAAGCCGCGGTTAGCAAGCCACTTCATCATCCGGCCCCACTACCACGTCAGCATCGCCATGTCAGCAGGAGGGTCCTACAGCCACGCACTATGTCACCAAAGTCATCAGACAACAGCCGATGGCTGTCGTTTGATTCAGAAATTTTCTGTTGTCTATTGGCCTGATGTCTCTTAGGTCTTCAGACGACAGATATCACCCGTGGTCTATATCTCACTCAAACAACAGAGACATGCCAATAATCTGTTGTCTGATTATATCGAGATATGCCGAAATGTGACATTCTGTGGTTGTAGATGTAACAAGACGACAATTATATGTTGTTATAAAGGATCCTGCACAACATATTTTCATAAAACTCTATCATATGTATTGAATTAAGACGACAGAAATCTGTAGTGTGAATATATAGAGATTTGAACTATCTTGGCTATCTTCTGTTGTCTGAATCTATTGTAGACAACATATGCTTATTATGTTCTATTGTTTCTTTTTTATTAAAATGACATAAATAAGTTGTTTGAATAAATAGACCAGAACTTTTCTTGTGCTATGCTGTTGTCTGACTATGTTTTAGACCACAAAAATATGTCGATGTACAATACTGTAAACAATAGCTTGAAAATTTACAGTGGTTCTGAGTGTGCTTCAACGACATTGGTTTGTAGGTTTTGTTATGGTAATTTACTTTGAGCAATGAATTTTTTGGTTTTATGTTGTCTGATTATCATAAGGAATATAGAAGGTCTGTTTTTTATGTGGTCTTCAGTTGTTTCAGACAACAGATATTTGGTTAAATTCTGTTGTTTGATGTGAGGTGCAATATCAGTTTCTTTGGTATTTATGTTGTCCTAGTTGTGTTATAACCATAGTTTTCTGTTGTCTGATGTTGGGTGCAATATCATTTTCTTGGTTATTTCAATTGTCTCAATTGTCTTTTAACCACAGGTTTCTGTTGTTTTATGTTTTGTGCAACATCAGTTGGTTCTGGTATTTATGTTGTCTGAGTTGCCTTACAACCATACTTTTCTGTTGTCTGATGTTTGGTGCAACATCAGCACTTTTGATATTTATGTTATATGAGTTGTGTTATAACCACAGCATATATTGAGAAACCTGTGTTGACTGATGAGTACAATAAAAACATCCAACTATAACAAGTCAAAAGCCATTTCATTTCAATCAGCCAGCAAACTACATCAATATTCAACATTACCATCAATCCATCCTAAAATTGAGTAATCTGTTAGGAGGTCAGAATAATAATCGATAAAGGCAAAAGTCGATCATATTAGTTAAGTAAAAAGACCCTCCATAAGCTAGCTATCTAGCTATGCTCGCAATGTCAATATGCACAAAAATAGATAAGACCCTAACTATGCATATACCACAAGGCCTTTTTGTGCGCACTAGAGTTGTGCAAACTTTATAACACGGTTTGCCCATGCAGCCCGAACTTCATCAATATTCTTTTCTGTGTAAACAAGATTTGTTCTTCTCTTCCACTGTAAAAAAAAAAAAAAAAAAAAAAAAACCAAAGTAGTATGATATATCTCATTGATGAAGCTTACATTCAAACCAAGAAATAAAGTGTATTATGATATTGGAAGCTGCTCAAATACCTTAGTAGCAAACTCCAAATTTGTGTCTTCCACTATCTCCTTCATGTAATGCATGATCCAATAACCACAACTCTTGCCACCATTTTGCTCTGGAATGCCCTGAAAATAACACAAGGCACCATATTAGAAGCACTAGTTACTATGTAAAACCTTAAGAGGGTAGGATACTTCAAATCCCTCCATCAACTTACAGAAAGATTTTTCCATTGGATTAATTTCCTCCATTTCCTATTCTTGTGCGCATTGTAGATTTTAATGGAGCTTCAAAATGAATAGAAAAACACCAACATAAGTAAAGCATTTATATAATTATGTGCAAATAACACCAAGTATTGATCGATTTATATAGTGAAAAAGAGACATACTGATCCAAAATTATTTTCCATTCACCAGTTATGAGGCGCCTTTTTAACGGATCTATGAAGTAAATCATCTCTTCATCAGGATTCACAACAGCCCACATCCAATGAGAACTGAACTACAAACAAAACTCATTTTCAGTTTAGTTAAGCTAGTTTATATAAAGCAACTATGTAGAAGCAATATAACATAACAACCCCACTGCTGTAATTCAGTTTACATACCCTGAGTTATATGGCACCAAATAAATCTGTCCAGGCTTCCCATTTTCAAACCGATTAGACAAAGACCGAGCGCGTTCGGTTGGATTTCCGCAGCCAAGTGCACCGGTGTGATCAGGGTCGACAAAGGCTACCATGTCAGTCATCTTAGAACTCTTCAAAACATCATAAAGGTAGCTACATAGACATTTTAAATTCACAATATTACCACTAATTCACATAATACTAATCATAAACACAAGTCAAAATCAATGCAGCTACCTACAATATATTGATTACCTCATCAACACATAAACATCATGATTGTTCCAATCGAATTATAGTTAGCTTTAAGGTATTTACCTCATGTAAAAAACAATGCAGCTGCCTCCTAGTTCCAACATGTGTGCCATGGCATAGATGTCACTTCTAAAGACAATAAATTTCTTTGGATGACCAAAAATTTCAGCATCAAAAGTGGTGTAGATGGTGGCTTCATCCTGCAAATTAGTGTTGGCCCAAATGCACAAGGCACTTACAGCTGCTGGCAGATTTGGTGGTAGGTTTTGCAAATCTTCTCACATATCTCTTGTTGTTCTCTTTTAATTTTTACGCTTTGACTTTTTCTATTATTGGAAAAAATAAGTTAATATAAACTGCCGTAATCACATTATCAATTAGTTGTCCAAGTGACATCCATATTGAAGTAAAGACAAACAAATTGAGTAACCTTGGCATTTGATGCAGCGGCAATGACAAGGTTCTTCGGCCAAGCAACACATGTCCCAATGGCATCCTTAACGGTCACTATCTCATCTTTTATGGGAAATGGTAGCAAAGGTTCATGAACCAATGTACGAATGATAGTGACGCGCACATTTTCCTTGCCCAATGAAACACCATGGACAGTTTGCTACTTGGTCTCAATGTCGACATTGATGATTGTTCCAATGGCTACAATGTTTTCCACAGAATCAATGGCTAATTTGCACTCGTTCTGACCTAACAAAACCTATAGCAGCATAACATGACAATTATTAAATTAGACATGACAAGTTCAACTTTATTTAATCATGTATGAAATTTACCTTTTGACCATTCACATAATGAAAGCTATATCAGCATAACATGTCTAATTCAACTTTATTTACGCAAATATGAAATTTACCTCTACATCATTTACTCTTGCCTTCGGAACAGCAAAGACATGTCTTAACTCCTCTTCCAATATCCCAGTTAGTTTTGCCTTCCCATTAGTGGCATGCACAAGTTCCTCTTTAGATACCATGTTAACATCATCTCTTAAGACCAACTTCTTCTTTGCAGCCATCATTATCTCAGTTTCTCCATTACAATTTACACCCTGTTGAGAACAACTCCCTTGTCCTGAACCAAGTTCATTGACCGGTGTGGCAGCTTTGGGTGTATCAATAGGCAACTCATTCCCATCAATCTTTGCTTCTAGCCTGGCAAACTGCTTAGCCCAATAAGCTCTTTCCTCAGCCAACTGTTTATCTCTCTCCTCCTCCCATGAAGCTCTTTCCTTAGCAATTAAACTATCATTCTCCTCCTCAAATATTTTCTTCATTGATAACCTCACAGTCTCTTCCACACTCTTTCTTTGCCGTTTTGGCAAGTTGAAATATGCAGCTGGCTTCACAGTCCCACCAACACCTCTAACCTGACCATGATGCTCGGGATTCCCCAATGCGATAGTCAGCACATCATCAGACCCACATGTGGTGATCTCCCCTTCAGCCTCCCTTTTCTTTAAGTTTTCCTGATTGAAAATTATATCATTATACAAACATCCAATACATCTTTAACAGTTCATGAAAAGTTATAGCAAAGTAGAGTTAGATACACACAAATAGTCCAGTAGCATTACATTCATGCATAAAGCCATGAAACAGTCTAACTATAAGTGAAAAAAAAAAAATCAGTTTACATAAGTGGACTTGTAAATCATAATGTGTAGAAAAAAGAAAGTTGTCGTCCTATATGTACTTGCAATTTTTTTTGCGGTCTCCTCTACCTTAGCTTGTTTGAACTGACCATTCCTATCTTGCCTAGCCTTAATCCACATTGTAACTCTATCCAGTTGTTCTAACGGCACACTTTCAGACTAAATCAATACACAAAAAAGAAAAAGAAAAAGAAAACTCAATTAGTTAATCACTTTATAGAAATATCTACTAATAAGGATGCTCATTAAAAACATTTAGCAAGTTAGTTAGTTATCCATCTAAAACTCACCAATTCTTCCTGCAAATTTGCATACCCTTTACGTGCCATACGGTGAGCGTATTTATTCTCCTTTCGCTTCATAATTTGAGCCTCATGTACTTCCTGAAACCAATCTAAAGAAAATCACATACTACAGTGACTTATTATAGGATTTTAACAATAAACACCAAAACATAATTCATTTCATGAACAACAAACCAGAAAACCAGCTGAAAGCCTGTCAGCAACAAACGTTTGCCAATTGTTTTTCGTTATGCTTCAGTAATCATCTGGTGGAAATTCCAAGAGATCAGGTTCATTCATGTAAGGGATAATGTATAACTTGGTCAACTTGCTCTTGAACTCTCTCCATTTATTTGCAGCCGATGTGATCACCATTTTCTGACAATCTTTAGGTATGACAAATGCATCCTAAACACATAGCAAAAATCAATGTAAAATTAGGGTACTAATAGTGGTCCAATAACATTAAAACCATGTGTTTTTCAATGTAATTTGTAAAAATTGAGTTATATGCATATAAGTACCGTTATGGACTCCCAGATTTTTTCCTTTTGAGTCTTGATAGACGTCTCTCCAATCCGATATTGAGATTGAGATATTTGTACGAGTCAACACTCCTATGTAGGACTGCATTTCCTTTGCCACCTTACTAACAGGTTCCCCTTTATCATTGAACTTGACAGTAAGTTTCTTTCCTCGAATAAGTCTATTTGTGATGCGGCTCATAGTTACCATCCCTCTCTTCAGCAGCTTTAATCCGCGGTTTTGTTTTCATCATCATCATCATCATCATGAGCAGCGGCCTTACTCTTTGTCGAAATCGACTTTTCTGATGACTTACTTGATGCCATAACTTTCTTGAACTTAGAAGTCTTGCTCAGCTTCACTTTTCTTGATGTAGTTTGATGCTTCTTGGGGGAGGAAGCTTTTCTAGTAGCTTTAGGCTTCTTGGGGGTTGCAGCTTTTTTTGGTGGTGTCACAAAATTCTCAGGGGAGGTAGCTACTTCTGAAACACTTGCATTTATTGGTGTGGCAGATGCTGATCTTGACCTTTTCATTGCTGCATTTTTCATCCTTAGTGCTATGGATCTTGCAGATGCTGATGATCTTGTGGACGGCGACATTGTCTGAAACTCATAGAGAAAATAGTTAGGTACTTGTTAAATAACAGGACATGTATTGTATCAAATCAACACAGATTAATAGTTAAACAATAGTATTATACTTAGAAAAAAAATAACAAAAGCAATAGTAAAGCAGGAAAAGTAAGAATGAAAGTGGTCTTTATCTAACAAAAACTTGATTGGAACTTGATAAACTAAAAAACCTAAACAAAGAAACCCAACCCATAATAATATGCATACATATCAAATAACTCATGTTTTCCTAATCATTAATCCACCCATATTCCTTCATCGCCATCTCGAATGTAGGAGCTTGGTTCATCACCAACTACATCATCAAATGTCTCGATTGATGGCATTATGGGAATAAATGGGTGCTGCGCCACTTCAATTTCTTCAAGCTCTTTATCATTACCAACCCCTTGGTAGTCTCTATCCGAGCACCGTACTACCACTAACTATTGATCATCAAGAGGGTCTTATATGTAGAAAATTTGTTTGACATGTGTGGCTAAGACAAATGGATCATTTAAACGCTCTATCCTATTTAGTTTAACCAAAGTCAAGCCAAGTTCATCTACTTTGATGCCCCTAGCTGACTCAACCCAATCACACATAAAGACTGGTACCCTAAACTTGTAGTAGTCCACCTCCCAAATTTGTTGTATCCTGCCGTAGAAGTCCATATCATCAGTTTTGGGGTTATTATCCTTTGCACTAGCAACTTGCATTGCATCGGCAACCAAAAGAACCCCACTATTTTGAACTGATCTTACTTTGTCATGCGCAATAGTGTTGAAATCAACCCCATTAACATAATATCCACTAAAAGTAGGGACCTCCTTTTTCGGTCTACCTGCCAGCCACCTATTGTTTTCTAAAATAGCATTATTGGCAAATCTCATTTCATTTGCAACCTGCAAATTATATCATATGTCAAACAGCGTACCACACATGTTTTGTTAGACTCAAAACTTAAAATTTACTTCACATTATACTAATAAAATAAGGTAGAAGATAAGCTACGTACCCTCTCCTTTAACCAACTAGCAAAGGTAAAGTTCTGTTTTTTCTTCAACCACTTTTTATTTTTGGTGAACTTTGGGAAATTTAACTTCAATAATTCCATATGCTCACTGCAAAGGGGGAAATGCATGAAAACCTTAGAATAACCATAACTAATGTGTACGTTAATATAGTACAACATTAAAATTGTAACAAAAGAATAATTATTACTTACGTGAAATATGGGATTGCATCTTCCGTGTTCTGCAATACACAAAGGTGGGCTAGGTCTAGCTGCTTATGATTCACAGTAATGATGGTGGCGCCTGACAAGGGCTTGCAGCCATTTAAGAGTCCAGATTTGGTTCTTAAAGGGATCCCAACAGTGGTAGCATCTTCAGGAAGTATACTTTCTGAGCAAAACTCAATTACCTCTTCAACAATATAACACTCAGCAATGCACCCCTTAGGAAACTGTCAATTCCTCACCCATCCTTTGAACACCTTCATGTACCTCTCCAAAGGGTACAACCATCTCAAAAATACCAGACCGCATAACTTAACTTCCTTAACAAGATGAATGGTTAGGTGAATCATTATGTCAAAAAATGAGGGTGGAAAGAACTTCTCAAGCAGGCAAGCTGTATCAACTAGGTTTGCTTGCATTTGCCCCAGCTTTGAAACATTAATCATTTTGCTACATAGTGCTTTGAAGAATAGACAGAACCGAATAATTGCATACCGAACCGGTTTCTCTAAAACTGAACATAATGCAATAGGGAGAAGAAGTTGCATTATAGTGTGGCAATCATGTGATTTAAGACCGACGAGTCTTAAATCCTCCATTGACACCAGATTTCATACATTGGATGAAAACCTTACCAGAACAGTCATATTGAAAAATGAACTACAAATGATCTTTCTTTCATCTAGGAACAAGTTCCAACTAGCCAAAGGCAACTTATCCTTTTTTCCAGTGCTTGTAGCCTTCAAATCAGTACGTATGCCCATATCAACCATGTCTAAACGAGCAGCAACCCTATCCGTTGTCTTCCCTGGAATATTCAACAACGTACCAAGGATAGCATCACAATAATTCTTCTCAATGTGCATCACATCAAGATTATGTCTTACTAGAAGATGTTTCCAATAGTCAAGTTCAAAGAAAACAGACTTTTTCTTCCAACAAGGTCTGTTTTGATCTTCAAGACCCTTGTAAGGGGGAGGAGGGTTTTTTTTTGCCAAATGGCCAATCAAGACCTTGAACTTTTGCCAAGACCTCATCTCCACTTAATGGTCTAGGAGCTTCACCCTCCTCTATAGTGTTGTCGAAAGCAGCCGCTTGCTTTCGATATGGATGATGTTGTGGCAGGAATCTTCGATGCCTCATAAATGCCATTTTTTTAGATTTCTTCAACCGATACGGTTTGGTCTCTTCAACACATATTGGACAAGCATTGTATCCTTTGACAATGCTTCCCGATAAGTTCCCATATGCGGGAAAATCATTAATTGTCCAAAACAGTGCTGCCCTCAATGTAAAATACTCTCCTCTTACAGCATCATATACTCTTTCAACCCCATCCCATAACACTTTCAAATCATCAATCAACGGCTGCAGATAGACATCAATATCATTTCCAGGCTGTTTAGGTCTAGAAATTAACAGCTTCAACATCATGTACTTCCTCTTCATGCACAACCATGGAGGAAGGTTATACGTGATAAGTATAACAGGCAAGCATGAATATTTGCTACTTAGAGAATTGCGTGGGTTAAACCCATCCGATGAAAAAGCTAGTCTAAGATTCCTAGGCTCTACACCAAAATCTGGCCATTTTGTGTCAATCATTTTCCAAGTCGGGAAATCCGCTGGATGTCTCATCATTCCATCCTTCTTTCTATCATCGACATGCCAAGTAAGTTCCTTTGCTGAAACAGTTGATTGGAACATCCTTTTGAACCTTGGGATCGGTGGGAAGTACCACAATACCTTGCAGGGCACCCCTTTTTTCTTGGATTTATCCCTGCCTAGTTTCCACCTTGATTCACCACAAGTGGGGCAGCTAGTCGCATCAGCATGCTGCAATCTATATAAGATGTAGTCATTTGGACAAGCATGAATCTTTTCATACTCCATCCCCAATGCACAAAGTGTTCTTTTAGCCTCATAAACTGACCCTGGTAACTCATTCCCTTCAGGCAACAAGAGGCCAATCATAATTAACATGTCTGAATAGTAAGCATCAGTCATGCCATGTTTAGCTTTCAGATTGAATGTTTGTATCAAACCATTCAACTTAGTTGTCTTGGTACAACCAGGATATAGAGGCTTATCTCCATCCTTTACAAACTTCATAAACTCATTCGAGTCTTCCGAAATTGCCTCATCCTCACTGCCCTCTTCATCCTCTTCTATCCCTAAATCAGGATTTATGTCAACTGTTTCAAATCCCCTCTAGCAGCATTCAAGGCAGAAGTTGACGGTTCTCTGTGCCACTTCCATTGCCTATAGCTGACATCTATACCATTATAAAATATATGGCCCTTGATAACCCCTATGGACCATACATAATTGTTAAAGCACTTCAAACAAGGGCAGCATATGCTATTTATGTCCCTCACATTAGCCAATGCAAACTTAAGGAATTCTTCAACTCCTATTTGAAACTTTAGTGATCTCCTATCTTCTTTCATCCATGATTTATCCATCTTATATACACACACACAAAAAACAATAAGAATTCTAATATTTTACCTAGGTAGGATCATAATATATGGTTAAACTAGTTCACACAAACATGTACATGCTACGTAATTTAATTAGTATGAATTATACTCATTATAATAGATAAGTTGCATCCTTTTCTGGAATTATACATTTCCGAGATTTATCAAGATTATTACTGTTCTTTGTTAGCAAGAAGACCATATTAGATAAAGCAAACTAAAAACCCTACATGCTCTCACAATTCCTGAATTCATCTTAGATAAAGTAAATTTATGATTTAAGTCATTTATATCTTTAACTTCAGAAAAAGATAAATGTGGAAAGATTGTAAGATAGATCAAATAATCTCACCTTCTTGTTTGTTTCTTGGAGCTCTCCAGCAAGACTAAATTAGTCAAGTATCAAATAGACTTGCATACAAGAACATGTTAAAAAATGTAGTAACTTAATTACTATAATATGCAAGCTGGCACATTCTCTGTGGCTCTTTTATTAGACATGTAGCAAAGTTTTTCAATTTGGATATCGCATATATAATATGGTGTGCGTGTAAGTAAATATATATATATATATATGTTGTTTAGCAAAAGTTGGATAGCAATATTGTACTGGGTCTTTAATACAAGTCAGAGAGATAAAACAATCTGCATAGATATTAGAATATAGAAAAATAGCTTCTTACTTAATAAATAACTAGACAAACAAAGAGGATGATCAAAGACCACCATAAGGTGATTGAATAGCAAAACAAAAGCTATTTAAAACTTCCAAACCCATTTTGTATGAATTGTTTCACTTAACTTCTTGCCTTCTTAGCCAGAATTGTTTTGTTCATTCTGCTTATTATTAAATTAACAATTTATCAATCTAAAATTAGCCAATTAGATCAATATATGAAATTTATAATACCAGATCCCACCAGAATATATAATTAATTAACATGCAAGAATAAAATACAAGCCCCAAATATTTTGAGAAGAAACTAGTTTTAAAATGCATGACACATATCAAGCAAGGAAAATATGTACCATGTAAATCATAAGTTATATGGTTCTGTTAATGTGCAAAAATATTACATGTTGATATAAAGCAGTGGAAGAGTAGTAGTCCAGTAGTGTACATACTTGTTAGAACTAACAGAAGAAGATTGAAGAAGAATTATGACAAGGATGTTGATTAGGAACAATAGCATATTTCACTTTGGGCTGACCAATAAACCTTTCATTGTGGATGATCTGAATAAAGAGAAAACAGTAAAAATTAATCCAAAGTGAATGAACATATACACATACTTCCACAAACATAGCATTACAAAACACTATGAAATCCATGTTGCAGTAGTAGTAACTATTGAGTTTCACTAATCACCCACATAAGAAAATAGCTAATACATAAGGAAGCAGATATACATATTCAAAAAAGTTAATAGGTTTAGACAGTTACCATTGTTAACTATTCAGGAATATACGCATGACTTTGCCATTGAATGAAAAATCAAATGAGTGGAAAGAAACAGCAGCAGGTGAAGAGGTACAAAGGCATGGCTTCACATGGCAAGGACTATATACATACTGATGTTGGAGAAGTGTTGGCAAAGGAAAGGAAGCTATAATGCAATGAAAGTCACTGAGTCAACCGACAAAAGTAGGAACAGGACCATTAGTAAATGACCGCAACAATGTGGCTTCTAGAGTTTTATCATAAATGACTAATGCTCCAAAGGTTGGCTTAGCAATGTCCAACTACAAATGACTTTTTTGGATTTCTAGATTCACTAATGATAAATATATATATATATACACACACACACTTTTGAACTTAGAAATACAAACTGTGCATTTTACGACTTGATTAAAAAGTGAATTCAAAGCGAACCAAGGCAAAGAATAATCACTCTGCAAGCTTTCTCTCCCACAATTCCAAATGTACATGTAATAATTTGTCATGTCATTTGACATCAATCCAGAAAAAAGATTATTTGATAGCCCTTTCCCTTCCTATACTTAATCTTTCTACTCATATAACACTACCAAAAACAATAGCATGACAATAGTACCTTTTTCCCTGAACAGGGGGTTAGTAGGGATGGTCAGGCCCTTGGTTTGCTCCCATCTATTATCTGGGTTAACAATCCTCCTAACCATTTGCTAAAGTTCATAATCTCCTATAGATTGTATGGCTCTGGTGGAGGCCCTAGTTTCAAGCGCATTCCTGAAGGAGTGGACGATTTCTGGATATCAGAAAGCACCATTACACCTTCCATGATCATTTTCCTTTACAACTCATCTCGTTTTTCCACCTTTCTTAGTTCCACCATCTACTTTTTGAAACCCTGAGCCCACTTCCCTTTACATGCTACTTTTTATTCTGATGCATTTGGATGCCATAATAAGGTTATATTACAAATAGTAACACTCAAACACCCCTCGCTCCATAGAGCCAATTATATGAAATATGTTTAGCTCCTTCTTTTATCACACATAGAACTACTCAAACAGCTTAAGCCACTACTTTGAAGAATCTACTGAATATAAAAGCTACACTGCATATAAACGTAAATACGACCTCCACAAATCAATGTTAACTAACTTCATCACTAAAGAAGTAATTTGTGTTTCAATTTTCAATCTCAGACTATTGTTCTATAACTACAAGTAGCAATGCCCTCAAACTACAGCTGGTGCATGAAACATTTGCAAACTATCCCAGTTATTGAGCAAACACATGACTTAGTGATCAAAGAAATAAATAAATACAAACAAAACAAATAAATTAAAAAACAGAGCAAAGACATGGATAAAACTATATCACTGATAATTTAAGTTAACAATTTCATTACATAGATGAGGAAAGAGTGAGAACCACAGAGGGAAAGCCATACTGCCACTACCAATAAAGCAAGAGAAAAAAAGTAGGAGTAAAATTACCTTTTATGTTTTTTTGAACCACCTAGCTTTGAATCTTCAACTGAACCCCAAATTCAAAATCGGAATGTGCAAAACATGTACAAATTCATTTACATCTAGAAAACACCAAGAAGCTGAGACCTTGCAAATATATAGAAATAGAGGAAAAAGTGAAAGAATGAGAGAGAGATTGAATACCCATATCTTCGTGAGTGGAGAAGTGGTAGGAATATATCAATGGGCTTGCCCTTGAACTTTTCTCTTTAGCTTTTGGATTCAACCCATCTCTTCATGTACAAATTCATCTACATCTGGAAAACACCAAGAAGCTGAGACCTTGCAAATATATATAAATAAAGGAAAAAGTAAAAGAATGAGAGAGATTGAATACCCATCTCTTCGTGAGTGGAGAAGTGGTAGTAATAAGTAGGTTGCCTTGAACTTTTCTCTTCATCTTTTGGATTCAACCCATCTCTTCATGTACAAATTCATCTACATCTGGAAAACACCAAGAAGCTGAGACCTTGCAAATATATATAAATAAAGGAAAAAGTGAAAGAATGAGAGAGATTGAATACCCATCTCTTCGTGAGTGGAGAAGTGGTAGTAATAAGTAGGTTGCCCTTGAACTTTTCTCTTCAACTTTTGGATTCAAGAGATAACAACCTCCGCCTAAACCGTTTGTGTTACCGCCTAGGCAAAGTGAGATGAATACTTAGGGTTGATTCATTGAACAGAACAGTTGGAAGCTCGTCGAGCTTAACGAAGAGGAGTCTGCAAATAAGGGTAAGAAGAAGATGGCTAAGATTCAAGCTACCATGAATAGATCAAGATTGATGTTGGATTGGGTTTTCAGTTCAAAGATTTATGTTGTGTACCAGAGCGAGAGAAAAGATTGGTTTGAGAACAAAAACGAGCTAAGAAACTGTTTCTAGGTTTCTATCAGTTTGACAAATTTGTCGGGCCAAATATCATTAAGTGTTAGACTGGTAAAGTCAGTTTACCAAAAGCAAAGAAAAACAGAGGAAAAGTTAACGAAACTGCATTTTCATTCATGCCTATAACAGGGTTCCCAATATAACATATATAGTCTTTACAAAAATGTTATAATCTGAACCAGCTGTCAACTATTCATGCTAGAACCAAAACGTGTCCAGCACATGAGCTAAAGCTAATATAAGATAATAGACCCACACAGTGAAAGTCAGGAATAAACAGTAAATGATCTTATCAACTCCCCCCCCCCCTTTGAGTAGGGGCCTGACCCTAGGCACAAATGCAGGAAACTTGGCTTTGATGGTGTGAGCATCCTCCCAAGTGGCATCTGCAGGAGGAAGGCTGAGCCATTGGGTGACATTCCTTTTCTTGTTCTTCACAATTGCCATGTCTAGCACACATTTCGGTTGCCATAACAGCTCACCTTTGTCATCGAATTCTGGAAGTGTTGTGGTAAGTGGAGTTCCTTCACCAATGCGCTTCTTGAGAAGTGATACATGAAAAACTGGATGTAGCCGGAAAGAATGGGGAAGTGCCAAAAGGTAAGCAACTAGACCAATTCTAGTTTGAACTTGGAAAGGGCCATAGTTTATGAGAAGGATGCTTGAGCAAGGATCGCTGCTATAAGGGTGGAGCTTTAGGAACACCCAATCACCAATGTTGAACTCCCTTTCTGTATGTATGCGTTCTGCAGTTTGCTTCATACGATTTTGAGCTTGATGCATATGTAGCTTAAACAATTGAATGAGATCATCACGACTCTTTAAGGCACTATCAACAGCATTCACTAATGTAGAACCTGGAATGTAGGCTGCAACTGATGGAGGTGGGGTGCCATAGACTGCTTAAAATGGTGTCATCTTAATGGTGGAGTGATTTGTGGAGTTGTACCACCACTCTGCCCAGTGAAGTAGAGAACTCCAAGATGCTGGTTTATCAGTTGCAAAGCAGCATAAGTAGTGTTCGAGCGACCTGTTCACCATTTCAGTTTGGCCGTTCGATTATGGATGATATGCTGAGCTTCAACAAAGGGTGGTGCCTTGCAATTCGAAGAAAGCTTCCCAAAAGTGGCTAATGAAGATGGGATCCCGATCGCTTACAATCGATTTGGGCATGCCATGGAGCCTAAAGATCTCCTTAAGAAAAACTTCAGCAATTCTAGTGGCAGTGTAAGGATGCGAAACCGGAATGAGATGACCATATTTGGATAATCGGTCAACAACAACCAACACTGTATTATGGCCTTCTGAAATTGGTAAACCGTTCACAAAATCCATTGAGATGTCGAGTCAAATATTGTCGGGAATGGGAAGTGGTTGTAACATACCCGGAGGATTGACGGTCTCATACTTTTGTTGCTGACAATGATCACACTCTGCAATGAACAACTTGATTGCTTTGCGCATACCGGGCCACACAAAATTGCGAGAGAGGTGATGGTATGTGCGCAAATAACCTGAGTGTCCTGCTTGAAGGGATGAATGAAACTTATAGAGTAGCTTTGTACGCCAATCAGAGGATTCAGGGACAAAGAACTTGCCTTTATATAGCAGGTGGTTGTTATGCAAGGTGAAGCCTTTTTTGCTCGGAAGATGCTGCTGTAATTGGGAGATGATGGTGTGAGTCTCCGGATCTCTGAGGAAGGCTTGTGCTATGTGTGCTAACCCATCAAACACTGGGGCCGAGATCGCATGAATTGAACAGAGTTCATGGTGGCTAGACAATAAATCCAGAACCGTATTCAACTTTCCTTGCCTATACTCAATCGTATACTGGTAGCCCATTAGTTTTGCCAACCACTTGTGTTAAGAAGGAGTGCAGATGCGTTGATCTAAGAGATACTTGAGTGTTTGGTGATCAGTGATGATGGTGAACTGATGGCCCAAGAGATAGGGGCGCCATTTGTCAATGGCCTGCATGATTGCCAGCATCTCTTTATCATATACAGAAAGCAATTGATTGTGGAAAGAGAGAGGCTTACTGAGGAAAGCAATTGGATGTTTCTGTTGGGAGAGGACGGCGCCAATACCCAGCCCACAAGCGTCAGTTTTGATGATGAAGGGGATTGAAAAATCTGGCAATGCTAGCACCAGCGCTGTCATCAGAGAGCGTTTCAATTCCGCAAAGGCTGTTTCTGATGCTGGTGTCCACTTGAAATTGTTGGTCTTAAGCAGCTCGGTCAACGGTTTGGTGATGATGCCGTAATGTTGAATGCAGCGGCGGTAATAGCCAGTGATACCAAGGAACCCTTGGAGACCTTTCAGCGTTGTGGGTTTGGGCCAAGTCTGTATGGCTTGGATTTTTGTTGGGTCAACAACAACTCCATGAGTTGAAATCACGTGGCCCAAATAGTCGACTTGGGTTGTAGCAAATCTGCATTTTGATAGTTTCACCCGTAGGGAATTAGTCCGAAGTAATTCAAATACCTCCTTAAGGTGCACTACGTGGGATTGCAAGTCTTTGCTATAAACCAAAATATCATTGAAGAAAACCAGCACACATTTGCTTAATAATGGTTTGAATACTTGATTCATTAGAGCTTGGAAGGTGGATGGTGCATTTGTAAGCCCAAATGGTATTACAACAAACTCGAAGTGGCCTTCATGTGTTCTAAAAGCCGTTTTTGGGATATCTTCTTCAAGCATTCGCACTTGGTGGTAGCCGGACCGTAGGTCGAGTTTAGTAAAATGTGTAGCTCCATGTAACTCATCCAATAGTTCATCTACAACCAGAATAGGAAACCGATCCTTGACGGTTGCCTCATTTAAGAAGCGATAGTAGACTCAAAATCTCCATGTGCCCTCTTTCTTTTTGACCAAGAGGACCGGTGAAGAAAATGGGCTAGAGCTAGGTCGGATAAATCCACTTACCAACATCTCGGTTACTTGTTTCTCAAGCTCGGCCTTTTGAGAATGGGGGTAACGGTAGGGATGGACATTGATTGGATTGGTGTTAGGGAGGAGGTTGATGCGATGATGAATGATTCTCACTAGAGGTAACTGCATTGGTTGAGAGAAGATATCATGGGATGAATCTAGTAGGGCTTGAATGGGAGGTGGGTAAGGTTCGGATTGGGGTGGGTTTGTTAGAGTGAGTGTTTGGGTTGGGCCATGGAGTCCCATTTGGTAGATGGAATGAGGGTAAAAAGCTCATTGGTTGGTGATTGGTTGTGAGGCCTTTTAGTACATGAAAGTGCCCCTCAATGAAGAAGCCCATTATTTTCTCTTGAAAGTGCCAAGCTATCAGGCCCAAAGTGTTGAGCCATTGGGCTCCCAGTACCAGATCGCAGCCAGCCACGGGTAATGGAAGAAATGAACTGGTGAAGGAGTAATCTTGGATCGATACCTTCACGTTGTGGACGATACCTACAGGTCAGAGTGATTCACCGGAGGTCGAGTGGAATTGAATCCCTACTGCCCTCGAGACCGATAATTGGAGCAGGTGAGCGATGGCTGGGTGGAGGAAGTTGCCTGCCGAACCGCAGTCTATGAACACTTTGATGGAGGCATTATCAATCTAACCGATAAGTCGTATCATCTCCCCAATTGCAGTATGGGTAATGGCTAGAAGTGGGTAGGCTTCCTGTGTTTAGGGATGGGTCTCATCTAAGGTGGGTGAGCAATCATGAAAATCTGGGGTGTCAGAGGATTCGTCACTTGGTGTGGTAGTAGGTGCTTCTAGTATGGCTAGGAATGGTTGTTTACATGAGTGCATGGGGGTGTACTGCTCATCACAATTAAAGCATAAACCTTACGCTCTTCTGTTACGTTGTTTTGATGTTGAAAGGATTATATGATTGAGATGGGTTGGGGTTCTGGTAAGTTGTACATGTGGTGGGTTAGGTGGTTAGGTGGTAGTAGGTAAGGGCAAGGTATGGTTGGCACGGTAAGGTAATGGGGGAGTGGTTGAGTATGGAGTGGTGCTGTTGTAGCGAGAAGACTGGGTCCACTGATTTGGTCGGAAAAATTGATTGGGGCGAAGGTAGGAGGTCGACTGGTATTCGGAAAGCTTAGCCTCACAGCATCGTGCCAGCCTTTGTGCTTCTGTCAAAGTGAGAGGATTGAAGGTTTTGACATCGTTGCAGATTGCCGGTTTCAGACCGCCCAAAAACATGGGAAGAAGATGATCATCGTTCCAATCTGGGGCTCTGCAGGACAATTTGGTGAAGGCGCTGATGAAGAGCTCCACTGTTGATGTCTGCTGCAGGTATGATAGTGCAATCTTGAAATTATAATTGTCACTGTACCGAAATGGGCCAAGAAAGACGGTACAAACTGCTCCCAAGTAATCAATGGATGTCGCTGTTCAAACGAATTCATCCAAAAAAAAGCATCGGGTCCAAAATGAGAAGCTGCAATGGCCACCTTTTCTGATTGTGGTATGCGCTGGGTTCGCAAATACCTTTCAGCCATGGTGATCCAACCGATAACATCATCACCAATAAATAGAGGTAAGTCGACTTTTGGGGGTCTGAAGAATTAGGGTTCATACTGAAGTGTGTGGTGAGCTTGGGTGTGGTAAGCATTATTGGTGGTGGAAAATGGAATTATGGTTGTGTGGGGTGGCAATTGTGGTTGTGGAATTGATGAAATAGTGGAATAATGTGGTGGTGCAGATTGTAATGGTTGATGTGTGTGTGGATAGAACTCAGGAAGTGTAGGTATTGATGATGTGAGAGCTGGGAAAGGAATAGGAGAATTCAAACCTTGCGAAGAAGAGATTGGGGTTGAGATGGACCCAAATGTTATAGGTGGGATGTGGGTCAGTGTACACGGTGGTGGAAGTGGTGAAAATGATGGAGTTGAAGTGGGGTGGAGGGAGATGCCGAGCAAATGGGTTGGTGTTGTCCAGTAAAACCTTGTACCATAGTGCTTTGCAAAGCTGCAAGTTGTGCAATGGTGTGATTTTGAAAGGATGTATGGTTATGGTTGACTGCGTCAATTGCTTGGTGGAATTCCTCTTGAAGACTGGCTAAGGAGTTGTGAAATTCTGCCCTTTGTAAAGGTTCTGCTTCATCAGTTGGTTGATAAGAGGAAGAAGCTAGGTGGGTAATTGGCGGAGGGGGTGGTAGTGAAACCAAAGTGGAGGTGACTGGGGTAAGGGAGGGAGCGGGAGCTTGCACGGTCCGAGCCATGCTCTGATACCAGTTGGTAGAGTCAGTTTACCAAAAGTAAAGAAAAACAGAGGAAAAGTTAAAGAAACTGCATTTTCATTCATGCCCATAACAGGGTTCCCAATATAACATATATAGTCTTTACAAAAATGTTATAATCTGAACCAGCTGTCAACTATTCATGCTAGAACCAAAATGTGTCCAGCACATGAGCTAAAGCTAAATTAAGATAATGGACCAACACAGTGAAAGTCAGGAATGAACAGTAAATGATCTTATCATAGACGAATATGTCTTCACGTTGTGCCAAAAAACCAAACTCAAAGGAAGGGGAAAAAAAACCCAAACAAGTGAACAACCAAAACTAAATCAATCTCACTTTATTGTACAACAAAAATCTGTTGTCTGAAACACAGCCTTTTATAAACAGCTCCTTTCAGGAAAAAAAAAAAAAACCAAACAACCAAAATTAAATCAATCTCAGTTTAATGCACAACAGAAATCTGTTGTCTGAAACAAAACATTTTTCAAAAACCTAATTTACCATGATATACACTATATTCAGACAACATAATTTTTTTTATTCTGTCGTTAAAATTATTCTGACAACAGAAAACAATCATTCTGTCAACAGAAAACAATCATTCTGTCGTCTGAGCTCTGTCGTCTGATGAGTTTATTGACATAGTGATGTCAGCAACGGGCCCCAGCGCCACGTTAGCACTAATCAACACCGATTGACCGTTTTCGGTCAACTTTCCGCTCCTTTTTAGACCATTTTCCGGCGACTTTTTCACGCCAAATTTTCCGGCAACCTATTTCGAGATATTTTTTTACTAAACGTTCCCGTTTTTTTAGAGTTTTTAAATTCACTTTCTCTTCTTTTTTGGGGATTTGCAACCTCCCTTTCTTCATCATAGGGGAGACCAAATTAAGCTGAACTGTGGGGGTTCGTGCTCACTCCAAGCTTAGAGCTTGTTGAGATCTCCAAACTTAAAGTTTGTAGAGCATTTATGATCGACCACTTATGTCATTGTTTCGATCTAATCCAATACCTCTTGGAATTTAATTTCTTGGAAGCGATTACGCTCAGAAATTCCTAATTTCTTGGAAGCAATTATGCTCAGAAATTTTATATGTTTTCGTGGTAGCCTTTTACGTACGCTCCGAAACTAACCCTTTTTTTCTTGTTCTCTTTCAAGATGCGTAACCTGAACAAATTGGACTTCGCTCCATTGGGAACAACTGGCTCTGGATATCACAGGCGAGTTCGTAATGTCTGCCAACATCTCAAGGCTGATGGAATTCTGGATAGGATTCTCGATCCTAGCCAGGACGTGCTAACTGTTGAGCAAGCTCAAGCTTTGGAAGCAAATAGAGTAGCCTTAGAGGCAAATAAGGCGAAAGCCATCATCCTAATGACTCGTCATATGGATGATTCGCTCCAATACGAGTGTATGAATGAAGAAGACCCCAAAATGATGTGGGTCTCACTCGAAGAAAGATTTGGCAACATTCATGACTCCCTGCTTCTTGACCTAGAAGTGAGATGGCAGAGCCTCTACTTCTGTGATTTCAAGTCAGTTCTTGACTACAACTCGGAAGCACTTCACATTAAATCCTTAATGAAGTTCTGTGGTAAAGAGATCACAGATAGGATGTTGATTGTGAAGACTCTCTCTACCTTCCCCGTCTCTACATTGATAATTGCTAAGAACTATCGAATTGATATTACTGCAGGACGGATCACAATGGTTCATGAGCTCATTGGAGCTATGAATGTCGCTGAAAAGCATGACAACATCCTTGTGAAGAACTATAATTTGAGATCCGTGGAAACAGAGCATATTCCAGAATCCAATTATAGTTGCGCTCCAAAGAGAGGGCGCCAAGTAGGCCTGGGCTCGGGTCGGGCCGGGCCCAAAAATCAGTAAAACCGAGACCGAGACCGAGATTTTCGGTTCGGGCCGGTTCGGGCTTTTTTCGAAATGAAAACCGACAGGGACCGAACCGGTTCGGGCCGGTTCGGGCTTTCGGGCTTTTCGGGCTTTTTTCGGGCCCAATTTCCAGTTCAAAGATTTTTCCAGTTTTCCCTGTTTTCCAAATACAATTCTGCACCCTATCATTTGCCACTCATTTTGGTACCTGGAAGACTAGAATGCATATCCAATTATCTCATTAACATAACAGTAATCATGCATTATTACAAATTTATATAGTTTACAACACAAACTCACAAATACATTGTCCATTGTCCATTGTCCAACAGAAAACAATCTAACTTATTCAATCATTTCAACTATGTGTTCAATAATTTGAAATTCAAAGTTTGAATGGTACTACAACTGCAACAGAAACATGAACACAATCCTCCCGTTTTGCACAAAATCACAAATTGCTGCTCCGCCAGCTCCCATGCTCAACAGGTCTAGAACTCCATGACAACTCCAACTTGCAGCTCTGCATTCACATTTCAAAGCTGACACATTAGTTCTATTTGAATCATAACCCCAAAAAGAAGAACAATCCATGAATCCAATATCATCAGTTCATCACTAACCAACAGAAATGCAGAACATTAGGCAAATAGGCAGATTATACATTAAGCTCTTTACTACTTTCTCAGCACAAACATAAAGCTCAAACACCAAAATGCAGAGAAGAACAAAAAAGCATAAACGCACAGTTTTAAATGCATAAACGCACCCTTTTGTGCTAACTAAATGCATAAACGCACAGTTGACAGTTTTAAACAAAAACTGGGGCAGATTGCATAACCTAATACTGAGACACACACACACACAGCAACTTAATATAAGGAAAAAAAAAAAAAGACCATCCCATCATAGATTTTAATCACAGTACCAAGAATAGTGCCTTAACCTAATACTGAGTTCAAGATCAACAGTCTTCTTACCTGCACAGTCTTGTCTATCAGATTCTTCCTTTGCTGCTCATTAGACACGTGACAGACGACTCCCAAAGCTTCAATTCCTTGCGCTTTAAGTTTATGAACCGCTTCATCTACGTTTTTCTGCATCAATTTGATCAAAAACACATAACCAAAAACTCAAACCAACATACCCACACGAAACCAACACAAAACTTAAAACTCAATTTCCAACAGAAATGATATGATAACAAGCAAAATCGTGACTCAAACTTCATAGCATTTAGCTCAACTGAAACTGTGCCTGTTCCAACTAGTTCCGCTAATAACCACACAAATTATTACAATAATGATAAGCAAGATTTCAACAGCTTTTCTAGTTAAGGATGAAAGTAAATCCAATTCCATAGAACACACACAAAAACCCAGACACACACACATAAACCCATATAATTTCACACTGAAATACACAAATTCAATTCAAATATGATCCAAATGGACCCTCAAATATGATTCAAATATGATTCAAAACCTTGCTGGGGAGCAGCAATGGATGCGGTATATGAAAAAGTAAAGACAAACCCAGATCGGTAAATTTACCTCGCTCGTCGACGACGTCGAGGGAGCAGTGGACGATATGGTGGAGAGAGAGAGACTGGAGAGAGAGGTTGAGACTGGAGATCGTCAGATCGAGACTGGAGAGAGAGGTTGAGACTGGAGATCGTCAGATCGAGACTGGAGAGAGAGGTTGAGACTGAGATTTGGGGCTGAGTCACTGAGATTTGGGGCTGAGAATCTGAGATTGATCGACGACAAAGAGAGGGAGGCTGAGGGAGTATCGACGATTCGACGGTATCGAGTATTGACGCGACGACGGCAAAGAGAGGGAGTACTCGACTGGAGACTTGGAGAGTGGATACTGGATAGGGAGTATTGACGCGACTGGAGACTTGGAGAGTGGATACTGGATAGGGAGTATTGACGCGACTGGAGACTTGGAGAGTGGATACGGGATAGGGCTGGACTAAAGAGTAAAGAGTAAAGGCCTCGGTCCCTAGGAGTTAGGAGAATAGGAGTAGCCGAGTAGGGTTGTTCACTTGTTTATATATTTTTTTTTATATTTAACTTATTATTATAACACCCAATCATGGACTGACATGTGGCAACTGCTACAGTAATCGGGTCGGTTCGGGCTTTCGGGCCCTGAAAATATGGAACCCGAGACCGAACCGAAAATTTCAATTCGGGTCGGGCTTTAGACCGAACCGAAAATTTCCATTCTAAAACCGAACCGATTCGGGCTTTTTCACTCGGTTCGGGTCGGGCCCTCGGTCTTTCGGGTCCGGACGCCCAGCCCTAGCGCCAAGAGCGAAACCCTAATCTTAGGGAACCTTCTGGACATTCTGGTCCATATCATCGCTCTACTTGGGAAGGTAATTGCCAAAATAGGTGAACACGGAACTGAAGAGGGAGGAAACACCTCTGGCCATATTGTTCGCTCTACCAACACTAAGAGCCATCTAAATGACGCTTTCAAAGCGCCTCAATCAATGGAGTCTGAGCAAAAAGATGTATGTTCTCAATGTGGAGTATCTGATCATTGGGGTCACATTTGTAGAGCTCGTGAAGAAATTGTCACCGCCTACAAAGCATATTGTGAAGCAAGAGAAGCTCACGATGTGGAACAAGAAGATCAAGAAGATGATCTAGAGTGAAGAGTTAAAGACTACAAATCTGGCTGGGATCAAGAAGATAGCCAATCTGGCTGGTCACGTGTTGTGCTATTGTCCACTTGTCAATGCTTCTTATGCTACACTCCTAGCACATATCATACAACAACGGGCTCACTCCCTTGATCATCCTATTCAGTCAATTAGATTTGACATTGCTAGAGAGTTCACATCGCAGACTTTCAATGGTTATTGTATTGGGACTGATGTTGGACATCATATTCCCATGAACACACCCAAATAATATCGTGGAAATGACTACAATGGTAGTCTGGACATTGGTAATGCGCACCAATCTCCTTATATCCGCTTGGAGTGATGCAATATTGCATGGAACTATGCTAATTCGTCTATGACCCACCGCCACTCAATGTACCTCTGTGTTACAGCTAGTGACTAGGTACAAGTATTCTACTTACGCATATTTGAGTGTGCCTTTTTGTGACAATTGCGCCACCATAGCTCTCTATAATGGTTCTTTACAGACGAATAGGCAACTCAGTTGGATTTAAGACTCTAACAATCGTCCGCCACTTAATGCCCTTGCTTGGTGATCTCCTTACCGCTAGATTTGCGGATGTCACTTTGATGAGACAGTCTTCTCCTCGTTAGGGGGAGATAAGAACATGAATGTTCAGCAGGAACGATAGTAACTGTAGTGGCCTGTCCCCACTATGTCTCATCTCGATCCCTACTAAAGTGACGAGATCACATATCTGCTGTAAATATGCCTGCAAGGAAGTACGTCCCTACGAGAGGACGTAGCGCCACCTTACATGGAGGTAGGCATGGTGCCAAAGCCAAAGAAAGTGGCACTCTGGCGTTACAGGCCATGGCCCCAGCTAGGATGCGTGGGAGGCCCGTGAGTTTGAAAGATAGTTTGACACATTCCAATCCTTTGATCACCAAGACTCAAAATCCGTCTCATGAGTATCTTCCTGGTTATGGTTATCATTGAGGGACACTTCAATGTCAGAACCTATTCCTGAGAATATAGAGCTCTATGAAAATTACACTAATGTACATGAGACGTGGGATAGAAACTCCCTCATAACTGATGATGTAGTTGCGCATGAGTTTGTTGAGTCAGATGATATTAAACCACCCTCCGTATCTCTATGGGTATCTAGATATGGAATGTACATGAAGGTTCATGGTGAACTCCATTTACCCAAGTCATGTGGCTCCAGACCACGGAGCGTGTTTGCAATAAGGTTGAAACGCTCACTAAGATGACTATTTGATTAAGAAGGGATATGCCCGCGCGTTTCCATAACAAGTTTCAGATTCTATCGCTGTTCATGTTGGACATGATCTTCATTGGAAGTTTTTAAAGAGTTAAGGGAAACCGCTGAACACTTGAAATCCGAGTTTGAGATGAAGGATTTTAGGAGAACATGATTATGTCTCAGTTTGAAACTTGAGCATAGTGTTGATAGATGCTTAGGCATTTTGACAAGGTTAAACCTTCAAGCACCCCCATGATCATCTGTAGTTTTAATCCTGAAAAGGATGCTCTTCGTCCAAAGGATGATGGCGAAGATGTGTTAGAGGCGGAAGTGCCCTACATAAGTACAATAGGCGTATTATTGTACTTAGCTAAATGCACAAGACCGGACATCTCGTTTGCAATAAACTTGTTAGCTAGATATAGCTTTGCGCCAACGTGATACCATTAAATTGGTGTAAAAGATATCTTTCAACACTTGAGATGTATAATTGATACGGGCTTGTTCTATCCCTACAGAAAGATGATGGATTTGGACCCATCACACACCAGAAACGCCACCAACGCTGGCCTGCGTTCTCTATCCTCACCCCAAAACGACATAAGTGTTTTGGAAGGTTTTGCTGATATTGGATATCTTTCTGACCCACACAAAGATCATTCCCAATCTGGTTAAGTGTTCACCATGGAAAAAGACTGTGATATCTTGGAGGTCTACAGAATAGACCCTAGTCGCTATATTTTCGAACGATGTAGAGATCATTGCTCTTCACAAAGTGGTTCGTGCATGTATATGGATTGGATCCATAATTACGCATGTTCGAACATGTGGTTTGAAGTCTACCACAGATGAGCCTATAAGCATTCAGGATAATGCTGCTTGTTTTGAACGAATGAAGTAAGGCTACATCTAAAGCGAAAATACCAAGGATAATCAGCAACAACAGACTCTCCTCAAGATCAAAGTGAACTACGTTCAATCTGAGGACAGAATGGCATACTTGCTCACCATGTCATTGCCTAATTAAATTCCACTTTCGAGAAACATATTGGCAGCATCGTTTGCGGAAGTTATCCAAACTCCAATGACCGTAGTTATCAGGGGGAGATGCAGACATCAGGGGGAGCTGTCTACATGTATGGTCTCGAAACGTGAAGGGTGTGTTGTGCTCTTTTTCCCCTTCGACCGAAGTTATTTTTGTTCCATTAAGTTTTTGTTACTCGGCAAGGTTTTTAGCGAGGCAACGAGAGAAGCGTCATGTTTGGGCGACACAAGGGGAGTGTTCAAGTAAATCTCTATTTGTGTGTCTGGCTCAAACTCTAGGTTACTTGACCTAATGGTAATAGGGTTTAATTAGATAATCTCGGAGAATCTTAAAGATTCCTATTCAATGTAAGATTACCTTTCCTTATATGATTCGGATTCTATGCATTGTAATTCTCTATATAAAGAGGCTCCTATTATCAATGAAAATACATATCAATTCTCTCTCAAATATCATTTCCCTAAAACAAGATAAAATTTATGGTGCTGGATGTACTAAGATTTTTGCTAGTTTCAAATAGCAACATCCTTTTGCAAGTAATCTGAGCAAGTAAAAAAAACTACAACAAGCCGTCACAGTCACCAAGGGAACAATTAGGACTTCAGTAGTTTCATCATGCGACCATTTTGTTAGAATTCTTGTCACAAGATTAAAAATTTCATTAGTATAGGACTAGCCACTGCTCATTCATTAATTGAACAACCTCAAAAGGCATTTTTAGCTTAATTAAACAAGGGATTAAATAGGCCAAAATTTCAATTAAAATTCTACAACTGCAAAAGATGAGAGAGAGAGCAGAAAAAAAAAATTTCTCAAAGAGATTCGAGAATATATATTTTTTAATTAAACACTAAATGTTGATTTTATTCGAGCCAAAAATGAAAATGCTCAGTGCTGAATGTACCTATGCTAGGTTACATATGATAGAGCGAGACTACCCAAGAAAAAGAAACGCACATAAGAGGAAAGCAAGGTAGCATTTTATTATGTACTGTCTTAGCATAGGCTTGTCTTGCTAGGCTGAGATTGACTTCAAAAAAATTATATAGACGACGAGCTTGGTTAAGGATTATATGTCATAGGTCATTCCAACCCTAAGAAGCTTGGTTCGAGGGATTGCCAAGATCTTGTCACTTTGCCTAAAGTTTTTCCTCAAGAAATCGTAGATGTAGTTGACAACAATCTTCTTGAACCAAGTGGACTTCTCTTCTGCCACTACTTGTGCCTCCCCCATCAGATAAACAACCCCTTTGTCCATCGCCTCTTGAACGAATTGCATTTCCTCCTCATAACTGTTTGTCGAATTTCCTTCGCTCATCACACCTTTCATTCTGATGAACTCCTTCAGATTCTCCACCAGCAGCTGCTCGAACTCTTTTGGTCCCTCCACCAAGTCATTGTAGCCATACCTCGCAACGCAACGGAACATTCTGTACTCCTTCGGCTCCAACTGTCTAAAAATGAACCTCTCCTCTGCTAAGACTTTGCTCACCGGGAGCGACTTGATGGTCACTATAACCACAACAGAGTGTACTGAAGGTATGTTGGAAACAAAGTGAGAAAATATGGGAGGAACGCCCTGAACGAGATCCGAATACAAAAACACCATTCCAGGGATGCGGTGTATGTCGTGGTTTGAGGCCAATTGCTTCATGTATTCGGTAGAGACCTTATTCTTGACCTCAAACATGTAACTTTCTTTGTGCACGTAATGCCAAATTGCCATGATCACCATGAGAACGGCAGAGAATAACAAAGGAAGGTAACCTCCATCCACGAATTTGAAGAGGACCGAAGATAGGTAAACCCCTTCGATTGCAATGAACACCACGAAGAAGATGGCAATCAGAAAGATGCTGGTCTTCCATATGACTAACATGATTAGAGTGATCATACACGTTGTGATTATCATGACACTCACCACCGCGATTCCATAAGCATTACCGATTTTCTCAGTGGTTTTGAAACAGGCGGTGATGATCACGCAGGCGATCATGAGCAGGTAGTTGATCTCAGGAATGTAGACTTGGCCCTCGTTCTTGGCAGAGGTGTGAACAATCTTGACTCTAGGGAAGCAACCCAAGCCCAAGGACTGTGCGATGATTGAGAATGTTCCAGTAATCAAAGCTTGGCTCGCAATGATGGCAGCAAGTACGGCTACAACGAATGTTGGCCAGTATAGAGGTTCTGCATATAAAATAAATTTTGGATATTACAGCTGGAAATACATAACAATTAAACAACAATATTCTCTTATCAAACAATTTGAAACATGTTTTTATACTTTAAATCAATTTCAAGTTCTCAACTATTAACTATGTAGACTGTGACTTAGAAGTGTGAATGTATGCCACAAGCATAACGAAAGCATGTTAGATTGTCTGATGAGAAAACTTAATCCTAAAACTCACTTGGTATTGAGGCGTAGAAAGTGGTTGCCACATCTCCTGGGTGCTTGGCGAGGTATGCCGATTGCCCAAGATAAGCGATGACTATTGTGGGAAATGTGAAACAAGTGAAACTGATCTGTGCTCAAGTGAAGAAGAAATTGAAATTTTGAGTGTTCGAAATTTGAAGAAGAAAAGTATAATGCATGGTACTCAAGTCCACAACCTACTTGGATTGCTCGAACACTGAAGTGACCCAGATCAGCAAACATGGCTTCAGTCCCTGGTTAAGTATTTCTCATATAATGTCATTAATCAGTTAAATTCATAACCATAATTACATATCTGCAGATGCAATTTTCGGACATTTTGGACTAAATTACCGGTGATGCAGAGAACTGCTCCTCCAAGGGAAACCCAAGCAACTTTTCCATTTCTCTGAAAATATGTCACGATGTACATTGGATTGAAAGCTTTCAATACAGTAATGTCGTAAGTGATCAAGTTGTAAAGTCCAATCCCAGTCAGGAACAGAAACCACAACAAGATAATAGGAGCAAAAGTGAAGCCCACTTTATCAGTCCCAAACTGTTGAACGGCGAAAAGAAGGATCAAGATTGCTATAGAAATCCCCACAACAGCTCCTGATCATCATCCGCCGATTTTTCACTCAATTAATATACGTTAAGAGTATAAACATGTTTTTTTTTTTTTTTTTTCAAGTGCGCGCCTAGTTTATTTGGTCAAAACTAATTTGAATAAATAAAACAAGTACTTGTCACATATATAGGTTGGTGTAACCCTAAAAATTATTTGATTTTGATGAATATAGCAATAGTGGGACGAAATACATGATACGTACTTTGGTCTAGTGACTTGATCCCGTTCTGCAACCCGCTCACCGCTGAAAGAACTGCTCAGACACAATCAGAATAATCAGAATTAGTTTGTTGTACTCCAGACGCATGTAGTATAAGTGATGCAAATGGAACTTAGCTAATGAGCAATTACCTGAAATGCATGGAGTAAGAACACCATCTCCGATTACCATGGAAGTTCCGGTAATGGTGATAACAAAAAGAACATATTGGACAAGTCTACTATTCTCCAGCTTCTTCTTGATGGCTTGGGCTCGTTTCAACTCGCTCGACGGTCTGTCGAGCTTGTAGTTGGATATCTCCCTATCCTCTGGCTGGTTATTTGGGACTAAGCTCACCTTTGCATGCCGGCAAATCAAAGAATACATTGCAAATGTTCCACCTGCAAATAACCAATTAGCTAAACCCTAAAAAAAATGAAGGACGTGAATTTGAAGCAACTTGCTTCATTACCTTCCCCATTGTCATTGGCCCACAAGACGATGAAGACATACTTGAGCAAAGGCACCAAGAAAATGGTATAAATGATGATAGACATCACCCCTAGAATGTCATCCTTTTCTTTAATTCCATCAGGGAAAGTGCTCGAGTACACATAGAGTGGAGAAGTCCCTATGTCCCCATACACAACCCCCACGCTTTGTATTGCTAAACTCAACGTGGTCTTCCAACTATGCTGCAAAAGAAAAAAGAAAAAGGAAAATGTCAGCACATTTTCTAGCCTCCTATCAAAAGAAAAACAGGTGATGAATGAACAACTGTTTGTATATTCAGGTGGAGGACACAAGGAGGGGAATTCAAACTCTGGACACAAGGAGGGGAATTCAAACTCTAACCTAAATGCGACGATAAATTAAGATTAATCCTTAAAACAATGGAGCGTGATGGAAAAAAAGAAAAGAACATGTACTAGTTGGTGAAGCAGCATAGATGCAATTGTGTACTGGGTACCTTCGCTCCATGACCTTGATAACCGGAAACTTTTCCGGCCTCGATATTGAGGGAGTCTACCCGGCGCATCTCTCCCGTCTTATCTCCAGTCCCCACATCCTCCGTCCTCACTGTTTTCTCTCCCATCAACCCTTCGCTTGTCAACCAGTGTTTTTTTCAGACAGATCGATGACGAAGGTCTTAATTTTCACTTGCCGTTTTCACCAATGGTCGTACGTGGTTTGCTTTTATAGGAGGTAAGCATTAAGCTAGCAAGTAATATTTTACCTACGCGTTCACTCGGTGTTTTGTGCGTGTTAAGCTGTGTCAACACTGGCCACGAAAGTCTCTCCACCCCTAGTTTGGCTTTGGGGCCGGAAAGCCATGCCACAAACTGATCAGACTTTCTCACAACATTTGTTGATCGCAGGTTTCACTCGGTCAAAAATAGTCTCTTCCAAATTAGGACTGCAGATCGAGGTCTCTTCTTGACAATTACACGTACATCATCCTCACTCCTCAGCAGTTCTGTAGCTTTTTGCTGCCCTCGTTTCGGAGAAGCAGTCCAGTGAAAATATAAAGGTCATTGAAGGCTTTTTGACGTTGGCATACAGCAAAATATGGTTGTTCACAAAATGATAACTTTTTTTTTGGAATATCCAATCCACCCGAATGTTATTGGACTAGAAAGAAATCACATGTTTATTGTACTTTGTTGTTAAAAAAAAAAAAAAAAAAACCTAATACACTAATTATAGACCGAATTATTAGGAAGACCTAGTTATATTTGAACCCTCTAAATGAGTTTTCCTATCTTGTTGAATTACATTGATGTAGATCGAATTATTAGTATGGATTATAAATGTGGAAGTATCTTTCAGATTTGAAATTAAGGGGGGTGTATTCAATCTAGATTTTAAATGATTCTGTCTGATTTTTTATAATCTGTGGATTTCTATAGATTATGCATAATTCACTGATTATTTTAAGGGGTTTGTCCTTTACACCATTTTAGAGATTTTTTTCCCACTTACCCAATTAAGTTTTTTTAATTCTCTCTTACCCAAACACTCTAAAGAGGTCTTCCCTAATACCCCATAAATTTTTTTTTTTTGTTTTTTAATTCTTTTTAATACCATTTTACCCTTACCCCTTTGTTACTTAGAGAGAGAGAGAGAAAATAGAAGAGAGAGAAACCATGAGAGACTTCGCCGGAGCCTCGTCACCGGCCGCCGGAGTCCGGTCACCGGCCGCCGGATTCCGGTCACCGGTTGCCGGAATCCGGCCAACTTTCGCCGGAATCAGGCCAACTTTCGCCGGAATCCGGTCACCGGCTGCCGCCCACCGGAATTTGCTGAAAATTTCACTTGAAAGTTTTTTTTGCCCCCAATAGACATCTATTGCCCCCCAATAGATGACTATCAGCCATGTATTGCCCCCCAATAGACGACTCTCAGCCATGTATTGCCCCCCAATAGACGAGCATCAGCCATGTATTGCCCCCCAATAGACGTCTATTACCCCCCAATAGGACTTTCAGTTGCTAAAATGAGAACTAATCTCCCTAAATTTAGACAAATAAAACTTTGATTACAGAAAAAAACAAGGAGATTACATAAATTCAAAACGTCTATTGCCCCCCAATAGCCGTCTATTACCCTCCAATAGATGGGTAATAGACGTCAATTAGAGAGCAATAGACATTCAAAATTTTTTTTTTTTTCCTTTTTCCTTTCCTTCTGTCTTGTTACTTAAAAAAAAAAAAAAAAAAAACTAGAATTGATTTGGGCACCAGAGAAAAGCTCTGGGCACCCAATCACCGTTCTCCTCTGCCACAGCCTGGGTCGAGCACCGGTGACGTCCAGGAGGCCATCGAAGACGTCGCGTGGTCGTCGTTGTCAGCGCCGGCCGAGCTGCAGCAGAATCCGAGCAAAAGTCGACCAGCACCGGCGAGGCAGTTGGATGCAGTCGAGCTCACCGGCGAGTTGCACGGAATCTGGGCGTTGCAGCAGTTGGACGCGGTCGTTGTCAGAGCGACAGCGGTTGGACGCTGTCGAGCTCACCTGCGAGTTGCAGCAGAACCTGGGCGAGAGGTCGAACCTCGCCTGAGTTGGAGATCCGGGAGCGATGAGAGAGAGAGACGGAGAGAAGAGCAGATCGGAGAGGAATGAGAGAGAGCGGAATCTGGGCGAGAGGTCGAACCTCGCCGGAGTTGGAGATCCGGGAGCGATGAGAGAGAGAGACGGAGAGAGAGCAGATCGGAGAGGAAGAGAGAGAGAGAGAGAGAGAGAGAGAGAGAGAGAGAGAGAGAGAGAGAGAGAGAGAGAGCAGGTCGGAGAGCGATGAGAGGGAGAGAGAGAGAGAGAGCAAACGGAGAGGGATGAGAGAGAGAGAGAGTTCAGATCGTGGAGTGTAAATTCATTAATTAGCTTAGGGCGAAATTGTCATTTTGTTTTAAAATGGGCAAGTGAGAACAAAAATCTCTTGCTGGGGTAAGTGGGATAATTTTCCCTCATTTTGGGGCTTTGGGTCAAGGACCCTTATTTTAATTCCGTATGGATTTGAACAGATTCCTAATGTATTATTTTTAACAAGATTTGTTTGGATTTCAATGGATTGTCTTATCATAGAATAGAAATCAAATAAAATAATATAATTAATTATTTTTTTTGTTTGGACAAAATAATATAATAATCATCCTAAGGAGCTCCTTGTAAAAAGCTGCTTTAGACTAAGCTATAGGATCCTAATATGGTAAAACAATAAAAGTCATGTGTTGAGAAACTACTTTACTGTTGACACTATACCCATTACATTGTTTATCCTCTTGAAGACACAGTCCAAAAGCCTTGGTAGAATCAAATTTTTGTTTCACAAAGTTTTCCATTTAATTCTGTTAATAATGTATCCCTTCTCTTTTGCACCTCCGAATGAAGTATATTATTGAGATCTCCACATAAAAGTATAATCTGAGAATAATTGTAGAAGTAAAAGAGAAAAATGTGCTTGAGGCCGGGTGCTACAAAACAATCCAATAGACTCCTAATTGAATACACCCCCCTAAACTTGCATCTTGCACTAGACTAACATATATATGCCACGTAACCAACCCCAACCCTTCTCAAGTGTAATCAATAGTCACTAGAAAACGTACTCGCGCTTTGCTGTAGAATATGTTTTTATTAATGAATTAGCACAATGAAATACAAAAGAAAAAGTATTACATATTATTAAAATAGTGAAAGAGTTTTTACATATTTTACCTTTTAGTTGCAGTCCATTCAACTGGAGCTGGTGCAAAAATGCTAGCTCTACAAAAGGGTTATAACTTATAAGTTAATCTAGCAAAAGTTGCTGCTGGAGGTTGTTCAAAATAGTAAGTGCTCCTGTTGTTCAAAAGGTGATTGTTTCAGTTGTAGCTGCGGAAGATGCTGGAGTTGGTTAGCAAAATCCTTGAACTCCCAAACCTCTGCCTCTAGGAGTTTAAAAAACCTGGTCTTCCCAACTTCTTCAATATATGCAATTTTCAAGGCCCAACTACACAAAAAACAACAAATCAGATTTTTTTAGGGTTCCTAATAGCATCTAAACTAAACAAAACAAACACATAAAGTTTTATTAAAAAAAAAATGATCTCCCTTCTGAGATTATTTCTAGCGTTTCTAGCCGTGGTGTTGCATGGTCGGTTTTCCGTTTCTTCTAGTACTTTTGAAGACAGCGGCGAGGGAGTGTTCCATCAATGCCTATTCCTGACTCCTGCAAGGGAGATTTCTCGACTGTGATTGATATATGTTGGTGGTAGTCATGTACCTTGGACGGGAGGTAGCGCTCTCCTTCCTTTTCCCCTTTTCTGTGGTGGTGACAACGATGGCGGTATAGGTGGTATTGTCGGTGACAAAGATGGTGGTATGGGTTTGTGTTCTGGGAGTACGATCGGTGGTGGAGATAGTGTTCCCTCAGATTTGGATTATTGGGATTCCGGGAGGCTTGCCGGTGGGATGGATTTGTTCTACGTTGGGTTGGCTTGGGACTGGGATGTAAGCTGGATGAAGATTGCTAGAGCGGGCTTTTGTGTCGGTGCTTGGCTTGGTGATGATGATATCTGGCTGGGCTAGGAGCGGTCGATTTCTATGGAGGACGAAGGGATAGGTGTTGATCCTGATTTTTCTTCAGTGACAGAGGTTGCGGTCGGGCTAGAAGATCGGGGGATCGGTGGTGAAGAGCTCTGGTGGCTGACGATTGGGAGTTTAGTTAGGCCGGTGACTTCAACAGAGCAGTTGTGCTTGAAGCCGGGTGCTACGCGGAGTTTCTTTGCCCGAGATGGGGTTAACCTCGGCTCCGGTGGTGGTAATGGTGGCGTAGGGGGCAGTGATATGTGCTGGGGTGTCTCTTCTACTTTCGGATGCAGAGGCAGTGGCTGGCCTATGATGGCGGCGAGGAGGATGGTCGCTGGGCTTCTAGGGTTTACTCTAGTGGCTTTTGGTGGGTCTGGGCTTATTGCTGCTTGGGCCTTGAAGGCTGTTTGGCTGGTTTGGGCCTCTATGGCCTAGAGTATTGTTTAAATTTTTGTTAGGTCGCAAAGACCAGTGGCTCTGAGGATCATTTTACTTTCTAGTTTCAGAGTCTCTAGGTTTTTGTTTGGAATAATGATGCGTGGATTTCCTAAAAGGTGGGTGTACTGGGAGTTTCCTGGGTCTTATTCTTGTTTCAAACTAGGTTTAGGGTTCCCTAAGGAACGATTCTTTTTGTCGACCCCATAGGGGTGTTCCGTTTTTGTACTGCTTGCTGAATATATGTAATGGGCTGACCTCTTTTCATCAAAAAAAAAACAAACAAACAAACACATAGTGTTTGGACCCAAAATGAGCATTTTGGCCTGACAAGTCACGTCTTGGAGAAATTGAGCCAATGTCAGTGGCTCAAGCTATATATTGTCGACAAGTTCGAAATATATATTTAGAGGCTAAATAAAGCCTACTGTGGAAGCATGGAAATGGAAAGTCAACTTTAGCACATTTTCCTACTTCGGCTAGGAGAAACCGAGCTAAACAGAAGGAGCGGCCGCCTGACCAAATGAACTCTAAATGGGCTGAAACTCTGAAGATCCATTCTAGACATCCTAAGAAACATTTCTTATGAAGAGTGCAAGATCCAGATAGAAGTGGAAGGCCTTCAAAAGATCAGTCCAATGTTCTGCAGAAGCAAAATTAGAAAACTGGACCTGTAAGGGGTCCAACAGCATTTCCGGCCCAACCACTATACTAAAAGCTCTGAAATTTTACCAGCATGATATACACTCATAGTGGAACATTTGTTATGAAGACGTCACGGCCAAAATATGAATTCCTGATGGAGATATACATGAAGGAATAAAGGAGCAGAAAGTGCTTCCTTATCTCCCAAATTCATCATTCCTTATCTCCTTATCTCCGAAATTCATCATTTCTATCTCCATTAATGCTCCATCTCCACGTCCCTTATCTCCAATTAGTGCTCCACTTTCATTTGTTTAATGCCAAAGTAGTTGGCATGGTAGCCTATAAATAGAGGTTACATTGAAACACCAAAACACACATTCACAACATCAAAACGTCTCTAAGATGATCTAAGTTCTCTCTAGAGCAACCTCTCTAAGAGCAACTCCTCTCCTTCTCCTTCTCTTACCGGTGATCACACTCCTAGTCCTAGTCTTCTCAGAAGCCGACTTTCAGTGCCACCAAACCCTCTGCCAACGTACTTCGGTCCTAGTCTCCTCGGGAGCCGACGGTAGTGCCGCAACCACAACGGTTACAGAACCAGCCAAGCAAGGGTAACGCCCTAGCAACCCAGCCAAGCTAAAGTCACGCTTTAGCAAGTTCTCCTCACTTCCTAGTGGTTCTCGCTCTGCTCGATCTACAACATCGAGTATCGATTGTGATTTTCAAGAAGCTCAGCAAAAGTCCTCGCCACAAGGCACAAAGAATCCCACGACGAGGTTGGTGCTCTCTTCGTCCACAATCGCTTGAAAGAAGTCAGGTCAAGGGACACCCCCGATGACCGCACCCGAACAGTGCTGGCACGCCCGAGCAGAAAAGAGACTGTTGACCAGTTGCAACAAAATTGGAGTCAAACACATAGAACATAAAACCGTTTTATTGAGCAGATTCTTTTGTCATTTTTAAAGAAAATATACTTAATGAATTTAAACTCCACAAAGGGAAACAAAAGATTATTCACACAAAGAATAAAAGCATTTGAGAAATCAATACTAATTTCATCAAGCTTTATCTGCTATGATTTTTGCTCCGTTCTTACTCCATTATCAAACTCCAAAATACAATAAACATAATCTAAACAGTTCCATTATAAAATCAGAACCAAACTCTGATTACAGAAACATTGTTTCCAAAAGTCATTACTACTAACAGATTACAGCAACCCAAATCATACCTCACGGACATCAATCTATCATGTCCCTAAATTTCAAATTCGATGTGCATCTATAGAATTTCAGACAAAACAAAATGGCAAGTAAAGAATATCAATCCACACGTAGTTGAAATCAATGTCTTCATGATTCTTCAATTGTCATTGCTTGAGATTTCACATTTAAAATAAAAGAAAAGAAAAGAATAGGAAAAAAAATTATAACTTGTAAGAATGATGCACTTTTAATTGACTAATTATATCGAATTTGCGTCCTCTGTTTGGATTTTGTGAATTGCTCGAAGTATTTGATTTTTAATATTCACCATGCTTTATATATTTTATGGTTGCAAAATAATTGTTGTAACTCTATAAGACACATAGAATTAACTTTTCCAAGCAGACAAAACATATCTAAATAGATAAGGGTGAACTGCTCGTGCTCACACCATTTTTGAATACACAGTACTATTTAGAAATAGTTTATATGTGAGCCCCGGAAAAGTTCTCGAGCTTAAATGAAATAGTTTGCTAGTTGACTTATCGATTTCGATAAAAGTTAAAGTACTCGAGAATAATTTTCAGAAATTTCGTAAAGTGAATTCCTCAATTTAGGAGTTGGATAGTAAAGTACACGTCCCGACGAGTTCGTGGAAATTTTCGGGGAATTTTCCGGATACCCGAGCTAATTTTAACTATTTTCTGAAGTTGAGGAATTTTAGAAATTAAATTAAGAAATTAGGAAACAGTTGGCGTCATCCTAGCCGTCCACCGACTCCACCGCTTGATCTGGGCCCTTGATTTCATTTTAAAGGAAGGACCCCAAACTCAGTTGATTCAGAACAGTCGAGAGAGAGAGCTCTAAGCTCTCTGACCCGAAATAGCAACCAGCCACAGGCTCCGACCGGCGCTACTTCGTCCGGCCACCGATCGACGACGGACGGCCACCATCTTCTTCACCTCTTCATCGCCTATAGCATGATGCTCTTGGATCGTCCATGCACCTGACAAGAACGAAGAGCAGACGGTGAAGGTCCAGCTTTCGCCGGCGATTTCTGCAAGTTTCCGGCCACCATTCAAGGCGCATTCGGTATGGAAATTCATCCCTTCGTCATAATCTACACGATTCGATACTTAGTTTTCAGTTTGGGTTGGGTTCTGATGGTTTTCGTTTCTGGGTTCGACGCTGTTGCTGACGCCGGCTACTTTTCCGGCTCTTCTTGGCTTGCCTCGATCTCTACTGCAACTATAGGCAAGGTTTTGGGAAGCTTGCAGGGAAGATTACGTCTACATTCCCAGTTCATCATCATCTTGGTTAAACCGAGCTTGCTTGGAGTAGTTTTTGAAGGTATAATTCACATACTTGACTTGCAGATTCTTCTTGTGCAGATCGGAAGTTAGTGACTTGAGTTGGTACAACTTTGGATTGAAATCGATTATTTGTATGTGAAGTGAACTGTGGTGTTTTTCCTAGTTTAATCGAGTTGTGCAGTTTTGGTAGTTTGTGAATTATGGATTAATTTGGAGTGAACTGATGGATCTGTTGGTGATATTGAAATGGTTGTGTTGATGAGACTTTAGATGATTTAGAAAAGTTTGGAAAAGATCAATTTCTAGTTATGGGTGTCCAGAGTAAACTAGGTACATCCATATTGAGTCGAAATTATGTTGGAAAAATATTGGGTGTCCTTAGTAATTCCGTCGAATTACTACGCGACACAATCGTTAAGTGAAGTCGAATTTATTCGTTGACGAGATTGGAAATTTATTATAATTTCCGTTGTTTGAGCATTATATGAAATGGTAATAAGCAAAGAAAGGAAAATAAGTAAAGGTTCGGTAATTTGGGTTAATTATCGAACAAGTCTCAGATGGTCAAACCATGGTTAAAATGGTTAATCCTGGTCAAACCAGGAAAGGTTGGTTTGAACGATTTACTAATCGTCGTGATTTCGTATACTTGTTCAATAAGATATTAACTATCGAAATGTCGGAATCTAGGACTCCAGTTACCCGGGGAACAGAAGGTTCGCGACTCTCGGAGTACGTGAGAGAAAGCATCGGAATCCAGGTAGGGATTCAGGACTCTCCTCGGTTAGTGATTTTCTTATATTGTTATTAAATGATGCATGTTAGTTGGTATGGTTTGGTTATGTTCAAATGCAATGCATACTAATCAAACCATGTGATAAATGTGATGGCTTGAGAGCGAAGGGTAGCTCTGACTTCCTTGGGTTCGATCCCCTTAACCTCCGGAGGGTTAGTTACACCGGTCGGACGGTGAGCGATCGCAATGACGACCCGATCCGTGTGTGTAGCTAGGTAGCGGACGCTCTCGCTACGCTTACCTGGTGATAAATTAATTTGAGGTAAGGTCGTGTAGTGGGTCTATGGGACCGGCCATCAGGTAAAACTTGGTTTGGGCGCCGTATTTATTTAAGCATCATGCATCGGTTTTCAAGTTGAAAATATTAAAGTTTGTCGTTCATTTTCAAATACTTGGTTTAAGCCTATTTTCATACTGGAGTTCCAAAATCTATTTATTGGTTTCATGCCTAGTCGAGTTAGAGTTCCTGTTGAGCAGCGAGGACGAAAGCTCACCCCTACAACAGTATGAATGCAGGTACTGTGCACTGGTGACGGGACAATAGCGGATGGAGCAGGGTGTGCATAACAAGTTCGGTAAACCCTTGTCTGGAGTTGTGCTAAACCTCATTTCTCAAACTTCGTACTTCAGAGCTTGTTGTATCTAGCCTCGGGTTAAATTCAGTTAAATTCTCTTTCATTGAATTCCGTACCCCGTGTGCGTCTTTATCCAAGTTCTGAACAAACAAAGTAGTTCCTAGCAATCCAAGTTTTCACCTCAAAAGTATTAGTAGCTTCCGCTGTGTTTTACGAAAAGTTTTCAAACAAAAAGCCTAGCGGTTCTCTAGAATGTAAATCGAGTGTTCGGTTTATATTTTAGAGGCTCGCGGCACTGTGACTTGCTTAAGCTGGTGAGGTGCAGCTTGGGGCGTTACATTATATATGCAAGGCAAGTAGTCATAACTGCATAGATATGTTTGTTTGCTTAACGCAAACTACCCTACTTCTTTTCTCTACTTGACGTAATTTCAAAGTTTGCCTAATTTATAAACCAAATGTCTATATATGAATTAATTGCACCTTTGTAGTTGTTTCACACTTGCCTGGCTATCACCAGTACAAAAATTGAATCAGACGACGGCTAAAAACTGTCGTCTGTTACAAAGATGACTGTCGTATATCTCGCTGTCGTCTGATAAAACATGATTTAGAGAACTGTCATCTGAAGAACTCGGCATCTATGTCGACAGGCTGTCGACAATATTAATTGTTGTGTGAATGTTACTCAGACAACAGGCCACTTAAGAATCTGTTGTGTGATTGCAATTCAGAAGTCGTTTTTGTTTATAACTGTTGTGTGACTGTTATTCAGACGACAGTTTTTATTTTGTATCCATTGTGACTATTGTATACATACGATAGTTCTTTTGGCAAAAAGTGTGATGTGAAGACTAACAATTAAATATTTTTATGCGACGACATATTGAGCTTTTACCATTGTGCTATATAACATCCTGGACAATTCTTTTCATTCATTCTTGCATGTTGTCTAATTGTTACAAATTATATAAAATTAATTCAAATCCCACCATATATAAAATGAATTCAATAAATTGATATGAAAAGAAAGTATTTCCCAAATATTCACACAAATTACTTTTGCCTTCTCCTCCAGCTTGTTGTAATCAATATACCCAGTAGAGGAGAAAAAGGAGAAAACATAAACTAAACTAAGAACCCTAGCTTGACTTGATTGAGATTACATGAACTGTATCTTTTCCCCTCCTTCACAATCTATATATGAAGCAACTTTGTACCCAACATCCTGTGATTGAGTCTGCAATTTGATAATATCAATCAATTTTAGCACCAGCTCAATTACACATGATCGCACAAATTCAGTACTTTCTTTTTAGAACTGAAAGTAAGTAAAGAAGGAAGGACAATGTACTAGAAAATAATCATTGAGAACAATTCTCCAGACAAAAATTATTGAGAAACAAGGATAATATCATTTAGACAACGTACAGCACACTCAAAATTACCACAAGGTAAACAAAGCAATTGAATAAGAAATACTCGTACAGCCAACACAAATTTATCTGCATAAAGAAGTTTTATAATCAAGGAAGGATGAAGGCATTTCAACATGATGTTCCATTCCTAGTTAAAGCATATGTACTGGAGTTTTTCATAAGCAGCACATCTTGAGTGTGTGTGTGTGTGTGGGTAGCTAGGAGGTTCTACACTCACGGAAGAACAGATTCACATCCTAGTTGAAGGTTATATCATGAGAATATAACATGACCACAAAATTCCAACACAGAAACAAGCACGCATAGAATAAAGAGTAGTATTCTGGTCCTAAGCATATATATAATATATATATATATATATACACGTAAACACAAATACCTATATTATGCTACATAATACATATATGTGTTATATATATTTTTTAGAGAGCAGAGAACTAATAAAGATCGTAAACCAAGTAAATGTTCAAGCAACTAAATGAAAGTTTCAAAACACACCTCCCATATATGGTGAACATGAATTATCAGATTAAAAGATCCTATGTAGTTCAAGTTCATATTCAATTAATTGAAATTTATATTCAATTTTTATAGATTTCAGCTACCAATAAATGCATAACAATGAGCACCTGAAATGCAATACAAGCTTGAATTTACCCTTCTCAAAGCACATGGACCTGTTGAAGCATTTGGTCAATCATTGCTCTTACTTGCTCTTCATAATAGCATCTCCTATTGTCAACAACCTTAAGCTTTCAAACTGAGAATTTATCATCAGAAAAACATCCAATTAATTTCAGGTCAAACTCGATTATTGCAGCAAATTAGATTTCCAATTCAACTTCAAAGCAATCACAGATAGCTCCTTGAGTGCAGAGAAGAACCCTAATTGTAGAACAAAATTCATGCAAAAGAAAGAGATTAAATATTAACCCTATACCTTGTCGAGTTGAGAAACCAAAAACACACTATCCTTATCTAGAGTAAGAAACCTAAAACACATACATCCTCTCTCTTCTTCTTTTTTCTTCATTTATACAGAAAATATCTTTGATAAATATTTCTGATATATATATATATATATATTTATTTATTTATTTATTTATTTTTGATTGCATGAGATGCGGCTCATTCTTTCATATATCTTTCTATGGCCAACATATACAACATAACTGAATTGATTTTTAGGAGGCAACTGCCCAGAATTCGTCAGACCTAAAAATTAATCTGTAGTTGCTCCTCTCCATGAAGCCAGGAAACTTTCGTACCAAACTTATCACGGAAAACTAATTATTATTTGAAATTCTTAAAAGAGGGGAACACCATCCGTTGATTGAAACCATTTCGAAGTAAACAATATATGCCCTACTTTTAAAGTGTATAAGGGCCAACCAAAGGACTTACACGATCAAAAATGTCTCTGATATATATCTTTTGGATTTAGATAGAATATATTTATCTTTTTTTTTGGTCAAATAAAATACATTTACCTATTTAAAGTAAATAACAGCATAATAAATATGTTTCTAATAAAAAAATGTATATTAGTTAAAAATATTGATACCGATTTCAGTGGGAGAAATTGAAAGTCACCGTTATAATAACAGTGTGCAAATAAAACATACGGATAAGGGTGTGGTCTATTAATTTTATATTTTTTTATTTCATTTACTATTATCTTTTCTTAGATACATACTGATATTAGTATCTAATAAGTCCTAATATTTGGATTTGTTACGGTTACGTGTATCTATTAGACAAATGAAACAGAAAATAAAAAAGGGTGTCATTTGCTCTATCAAATGATACTGTTACAAAAGTGTGTCTAATAAGGGGGTGGCTGTAGCCAATTTTCTAGTAGTGACAGTTATTAAGTATCTTAATTCTTTGTGGGGGCTTGTACTCTAACAGGCAAAAGAAACAAATGCATGTTCAAACACAACGATAGTCCAGGTGTTATGGAGAATGATGTATGAAGCATAAGTAATGACCTTACCTGCACTTGCCAGAGTCCTCTGTCTCAAACATAATTCCAAACCTCATGCCAACCCCCAGTAAGCCTTTTGGAATTTGGCAATAGGTATAACAATTCTGAAGGGCATGCCCTACATTTGAGTAGAAATAGGAGCACAGTCAAGTAAAGATAAACCAAAAGAATAATTGTAACTATAACAAGGTGAAGAACATGCATCATCTTTCTTAATACCTCCTATTTAACTGATTCCTGCTTGAATCCAACAGTATTATCTGAATAGAGAGAGAAAAGGTAAAGCCTGAGAATCAATTCGTCTTATATATGTTAGATTGATTTGCAATTACATGCATGACTTGACAAAGGATTTCCACTTGCACAGCTGAGGAGTAATAAAAGAGAAAAAGGAAATAGAGATTTGAAAAATGGAAGACATAAGATTGCGATGGTCACTTATTGAGACAAATAAAAAGATGGGACTTATGGAGAATGATATAAGGATAGCAAGATAAGTCTACCTGCTTTCCATGGGACCCAGTTATTTCTAGCTGCAAAAAACCATCATGATACTTCTTCGACTTCTGAGTTAGTTGTGTGGTGTACAAAGCGTGCCATTCTACATAGTGAAGGGTCAACGGTTAAAAACAACTTTTAAAAGCCAGTGAAGACTGGAAAACAATTAATCCGCAGACTAAAATGAAACTATTGAAACACATGAAAAAGAAAAAGCTTCAATAAAGCATATATTTATAAACCACTACCAGTGTAGAAATTAAAATTTTCTTTAATGCTTAGTTAAAGAAACTGTTTTATATAAGATGAGCTACAAACTCGCAAGCTAACCTGTTGTGCTAGTTGTGCCTTGGGACTACTAAGTCCTGCAGACTAGCACCACTTTCTACACTACTCTAGACTAATCTACATATGCAATCCTTCACCATTATACTGCAATACAAGGAATGGACTAGACTATTTAGAAATCAGAGGTTACTTTAACATAAATATGTATGTGCAAATGCAAGAAATAAAGGAACAACCGTAAGAACACATGTTCTCAATTGTGTTCTTGATCAAGACCATTTCAATTTACTTTCCAATTGCAAATAGAGTCATTTTCTGATCTCAAAGATACACTCATACCCCTGATCATCAGTTAATTCAAAAAAATCTATATGCACAGACACATGTTTTTCTTCATTGAGGAACAACAATCCAAAACCAAGCATGACAATAGTAAACTGTGTAGAATATCTGAATATCGGCATTTCAAAGAATATAAGACTTCCAAGAACAAAGGCAATATAAATTTGCTTATCTGTCTATTCCAGCTTTCTGAATTTAGGATTGCATGACGTGTAGCATACATAGCTATGAAACCTGCAACATGAATTCCAGTTTAAGATGAAAGCTATATATTGAATAAGATGAACCTCTCCCCTAAACATTTTACTCACATTGTGACCATTTCTCGATACTAATTTACTCAATTCCATCCTAGATAAGGAGAAACGCTCTATAGGAACCATTCCCCCCAACACAAACAGAAACAACCAATCCAATAACTCAGTTAAGTAACACACTACTTATACTAAATAAACCAAAAAAATCCAGACAAAGATCACAAAAGGTTCCAACATCTTCTCGAACAACTTTAGTGCACTTTTTTACTCATCTTATTCAGCAAGATATAAACTTTACCCCAGTATCAATAACCCAACCTAAATTAAACAAACAAAACCTAAAATTCGCCTTAATTGAGAACCAAGTACCAATCAAAACAAACCCCATAACAGTCGAATTGAAATTTCTAGAACCAATTACTAGGGTTAGGGTTAAGGATTCAAAAAATTGAACTTTCAATTAGAAATAGAAGTGCACCTCTGGAATTGAGCTTGATCCGCTGGGCCTCAAGTCGATTGAGATTATGGGTCTTCTGGCAGACCTGGAGCTGGAACTCGTAAAGTTCTTGGAGATAGTACGTTCGAAGCCCCTCGTCGAGTTTGGAGGGGGATTGTTACCGATGAGATTGTTGGATTTGATGTTAGCCTGAGCGCGGTTAGAGTAGAGCTCGGAGTTGTTAGGGTTGTGGCGATAGCCTGAGGGTAGAGGTTAACGGCAAGCTCAAAGTGGTCGTCGACGAAGGCCTTTGCTATTTCCCAGATCGAATAACCCATTAAGTTCTGGTATGGGTTTGTCGAGTCGAGTCGAGTCGAGAGAGAGAGAGAGAGAGAGAGCTTTCTTTGGGTTTGTGGAAGAACAGATAGGGTTTGTCGAAGAGAGAGAGGGAGAGAGGTCGGGGTTTGTCGAAGAGGGAGAGCTTTGTCGAAGAACAGATACAGTCGGGGTTTCCAGTGATTCCCGAGTGTTGAGAACGAGGGTTTATGTCGACAGTATCGATATGTTTTGGGTCGATATGTTTTGTTATTTTTTTTGATCAAGTGCATTGACTTGGGCAAGTGCTATAAGTACTCACAAGGACAAGCCTGGCCTTATAATTTCGACAAGCCCTACAAGGACTCACACAGAAGTATTTCATAGCAATGTGGTCTGAATGCATAAGTTTTAAATTTGATTTTCCTCCTTAAGGAGTGAGAGAAAAATGATGGTTGGAAGTCTCCCTCCTTTCTGTCAAACATATTGATCAGACCACAGTTTTATTATCTTCAGACGTATGATCAACATGTGTTGGGGAAAATTTAGGATTTGAGATAGGGTTTGGCACCGCTGACATGGTGGGAAACTTGGCGCTCAATTTTTTTAGCCTCACACAATAGTTTTTATCTTAAGTGCCTTCTGAACTAATTCCTATGTCCCTATTAGACGACGACTCTTACAAAAACGACGTCTGAAAAAAAAAATTTAATCACACGACAGATAATTGCATAGCGTCGTCTGATTCAATTTTTGTAGTAGTGCATGAACGACATGAAGAAGACAGATCATAAAGTAAGTGATAATGAAACAAATACATTAGTCCACAGCAGGATTATTGATGAGAGCAATATTATTTGCTATGTTTTTAATGTTATTCTCTCTACATTTTACTTGCTTATTCTCTTAACATTATCATTTCTAACTTAGTTTTGTGTTTTCAGGTAGTTTTGAGTCTAAAAAGACAGGCAAGGAGGAAACAATTCATAATAAGAGACGATTGCTGAAGTGTTGTGAGTTTGATATTGAAATGAGTCATTTGGGCAATACAAAAGTTTTAGCTAGCTTTAGTGGGGTGTGCGGTGTGCCAAACCCAAGCGACAGTGCAAAGCTCAGGAAATGCTGTGAGAACAGTAGTAGCAAGCCACTATACAAAGCTCTCTACTTTAAAAATTAAAAAAATAAAAAATAAAAAAATTTAATACCTTGTGACCATTGACCACATATCAGATATTAGGCCGAGTTACATGATCTTCTATTAAGAAAGAAGCTGAGAGACATTCTTCTATTAGACCTCTTATTTTATACTCAAGTCTGCTCTCCTGCCGCCTTCATAGGATCTATGTGGGACAAGCAAGCTAGTTTTTGATCCCTAATTTATACATAGATTAAGATCACTCAGATCAGCTTTAATTCCAACAAGCGTAGACTATCTCAAGGAATCAAGAAGGCGTGAATTAATTCTCTCCATCTGCAACTTACTTGTTTTTTGTTGGCTGACGGCAGTGAACAGTCTTACGAAGGAGTGATAAGTGGGAATCTGGGATTGAATAAATAGATCAACTTCTTCACGTTGAGGACTTGAGGCTGCTCTCGAGAATAAAGTTCATACATATTATAGCTTGTAATTAATAACCCTATAATCCCATATATTTGTGATAATATAACACTACTCCGGCCACTTCGATCTCAGAATACTTTGAGGCTGCACTAGAACAACCTTACATTATCATATGAACATCTTAGCCAAGTAGCCGGCATACGTACGGTACATCCGGTACATACACCAATGTTTTGGACTTTGTTGAGTAATGTTGAAAAATCAAGAACAAGTTGTAATTAGAATAAGGAGCATATCTATATATTTATGATGTCTCTGTTTTATTAGAATAAGGGCAAAATTGAACCAAGGCTCTCGTCTCTGATATCGTTGTAGTCATCAGGGAGGCCTCGTGATCATGACGTACAAATTTATACATGTCAAACAGAAAAAACTATGGACAGAGGAAAACCAATTAATGGAAATGCTATATACAAACTCCCGTCATAATTAAAATAAAAAAGTAAAAAATTATGCTTTGGCTCAGAGACTCGAGAAATGAAGACGTATAATCAGATTGTTCAGATGGATGGACGGAAAGTTCTGATTTAATAGCGACTGCTTGGCTCCACTCCAACGGACTTGAGCGTCTCCGCCTTGCGTGGCCTGCAAGTATCAACCAACACCCTCCAGTAAGGATCATCTTAAATATGAACTAGTAAATAATAAATGTAAAAGGAAACAGAGTTGAGGTAGCTAGGGACGTACGCAGTAAAAGGGTTAGGGCGGGAGGGGTCGTGGACGGTGTTGGTGTTGTCCTGGATATGAGCGACTTTCCTGAGGAAAGACTTGCTGATGAACTTGTCAGCAGAGCCGACGACAGCATCGGGATCATCCACCTCCGGTACCGATTCCCTCTTAGTCTTGCGGAAGTTGACGACGGGGGAATGCACCAGTTGTTGTTTTGCAGTGTGAATCGCTATTAACACTGCCGCCCCGACCATTCCGGCTACAATCCAAATGGGTGCATTCTCGGCCTTCATAAGAGCAGCCCTAAATATATAAATATCAAATCAGTATACAAATGATGCCAAATTCAACAACACATAAAAAAGCACGAGCCAAATATGAGAAACTTTGTGGAGAAAAAAAGACAATATATACTAACAACTATAATGCCAAGCCCTGTTTTGGATTAAGTGGGGTTGGATGGGATCTCAGTTGTGCGCGCTTTTCGTTTTCATTCTCCATTCTTCATTGTGTTAATTTTTTTTTTTTAGTTGCGATTGATATACTTTTTCATTATTAATCGAAATACTATCAGAACTAGATCTATGTATAAAAGTTGTTTTTCTTATAAGTGTTGAGTCATTTGCAACGTCAGTACATAGAATAATTTACATTCTATGTGTACTTGCACCGACATAATTAAAAGGATAGTTAGATTATATTAAATAAACTTTTAGGTTGTTAATAAAAATATTAATTATAAATATCAAAGATTGAGATCATCTTATAAGTATTTGGTCATTTGCACCGTCGGTGCATAGAATAATTTCCAGTTTTGTTTTTCTTTTCTTAAATAATAGACATATATAGCATTAATCCAAGAAATTAATGAGGTAGAATACCTTTTTTCCACTTTGTCAAGTATTTTTTGTTCTTTATCTGATAGAGAAGAAACATGTGCAGTTGCTGGTTTCATGTTGGGGATGGTTGAGGTTGCAAACGACCGCTTCTCTCCCAACTGGGTCAGCACTGATCTGCAGTAGTTCTGCAGGGGTCAACAGATACATCATTTCAGCAATCAGATAAAAAGAAAAGAAAAAAAAAACTTGGCAAAAGAATTGAGGAAATGCACTTTATAATTTGATAATAGAGAAGTTACCGCTGCTCTTGAAGCCATTTTTGTTCAAATACTATAGGGATGGATAATACTTGGAGCTATTTGTCTTTCAAGATCGATGAATCTGCTTTCGTTATACTTAAATTATATAGGGATGAGGTAGGCTTTTTCGTGGCTCTTGCTTCACCAATTAATGGTCAACAGCTAAATCCAGTCCCAGCTATAAAATATATATATATATATATATATATATATCTGAGCGTTTCACTGCCATTTGCCCCTGATGTACGTTTTTTTTTTTTTTTAATTAAATAGAGAATTAGGCGATATTAGTTCCCTGATGTACGTACTTACAAATATAGCAAGGTTTCTAGCTCTGAGAATCGGTCACCTTTGTTCCATCAATTCCTAATATTTAGTACAGCCTCTCAATATCTATCTCTACTAATAGCCGCCGGATATTTTGAAAATGTAAATCGTCTATAATCCTACTGGTATCATATCTTTACCTCCGGGAACATAAAATTTTGTAAAATTATGCTTCTCCCCAAAAATACTACTTCACCATACTCGAGATAATATAATCTAAAAGGAAAATGCCCCCAAAATGTTTTTATATATCTATGGAACAGAAAATGTATGGTAATAACAAGAGACATGAATCCATGACAAGATAGAGCAAACTTGATGAATGATACTGTACTCAGAAGTATGAGAAAGTACACTGGCTAAAGCTATTGCTATCACAACTCGTGCCTCTTCAAAATTTATGGCTAAAGCCTAACTTTAGAATTTCTATGTGCTTTGAGTATTCTATACTTTAATTGATCTTCATACTGGGCAGCTGCTGCACAAGAAAAAAATGGCGGAAGAATCAAATCGGTGGTATTATACATGTATCTACAATCTGCCCCCGATCACTGTCTGTATGTGTCAAGAAGCTCACATCTTGGGATAGAAATTCTCCCATTAGATTCGCTTGGTGGTGCTGTAAGAAGCTCTTCCTCTAGCATCAACCATGTTAACTAAGCGATTAGAAGTATGAGGACTGCTCTGGGATGATTCCCATCTGCCTAAGTACCAAAGCTGCTTTTTTCTTAAGGTCATCATCGCTGAGAAATTGGATGAGGATCCTCTCAAACCTCTGCATCACCGGTACACTGATCTTTGTATGTAAAAGGATCTTCTGAAAGAGGTCTAAGGCTTTGGTTTTGGCAGATACAGATCCCTTGTCCAAGACGTGTAGAATGGCAGCCACACCCTGGCTGTCCACGATCACAGCAGTTGATTGTGATCGTGTGCTGTGATCGATAAGCATTGTTTCAAGTGCCATTAGAGCTGCCTCTGCCACACCCGACTCTGTGTCACTCAAAGTCATCACAAGTGGCCTCACCGCATCAGCCTTGACCAGGCAGAAGGTATCTCTTGGTGAACAAGCATCACCGTGAACAGAACATGAACTGAAATTATGTGACGATGCTGTGCAGCACCACATACTGGTGACATGCTTGAGAAAGAAGGGCATGGAGGTCTTGGTTTGTGGTGCCATGATGGTTTCATCAGAGAATGACCGGCTGGTGGAGAGGGATAGCTGGGCAAGTGCAGTTGCTGTTCTCCGCTTAGCTAGTGAGCTGCCCCGTGTCAGTACACGAACTAGTGATGGGTATAGTTCAAGCTTTCCCAACTGCCTCTGAAGATCGGGTTTGGAGGGTTCTGTAAAGCGTAACAGGGCTGCTAGAGCATTCTCCAGTAGAGATGTGCCTTGGTCGGAAGATCCTATGTTCCCACTAATTTCGTCATCCATGCTGCAAATTACCCCATAAATGGCTTTCAGCGCATCCGATTTTCGGAGTATCTCATCAATGCTACTATCATTCTGAGGAAGCTGGCTAATAATTCCTGCAGCAGCAGATCTTTCTTTGGTATCTGGTGAATTAACGAGGATGGTTGCTAGGTTGGTAATGGCTGTTTCTTTTTCAGGTGACGTTGGTAGTGGAACTCCATCAGGATGACCTTCAGATATGCAATATATAAGTTTCATGACCCACCTTCTCACCTCAGGATGGTCGCTGTAAAGGGATGAAAAGAGCTGAGCAATTGCATCGTTGTCTGTTCGTATTAAATCACGGGCTATCTCTGATTTAGAGCTTAGCTCAACCAGTAGGTGTAAAAACTGAATCTTGGTTTGATCTTCGGCACTGGTCATAATCTCTAACAGCAGACTAACATTGTGCTTGGATTGCAGTTCTTGCAAGCCCTGATATTTTGGTTGCTCAAATTGCTCACTATCTCCAATCAGTTTAGCCAGAATCTCCGCAGCTCCTTGTTTCAAGTGCAGGTCAAACTTGTTAAATGAGATGAGACCAAGCAAATGTGGTATAGTTACAGCATCTTCCAGAAGGCGCTCTACAATCTTGTGGTGTGCTACAAGTTTCTTGATACATTTTAGGCAAGCTGATTTGGATGCTGGGGAGCTGGAAGAGAGCATCTGAATTAGATTGTGGATGAATTGCTGTTCTCTTAAGTCATCAATGTTATTCTCCTTCAGTTGTATATTTACCAAGGCTGCAGCCATCAGGGTTCTGGTTTCTCCAGCCGCTGCAAAATGAGACAAAAGGGGATGGTTATGTGTGCAAGAATAGAAAGGTACACAATTTATGATTGACGTCAAGCATATCATTTACCATCGTTGAAGCGAGCTACAAAAGGTTGGAAGTGTCCTGCTTCAGCCATCTTGACAACAAAATGGACATTGGAGGAGAGGTTCTGAAGCACCTTACTAGCTTTTTGAGACACATCTGGGTTATTTATATGGAGTAAAGAAACCACAAGGGGAATACAATCTTTTGTATTTCCCATCTTTTCTGCAAGGCTTTCCTTTTCAGACAACTTCATCAAGACTCCGAGGGCATGGCATTCATTTCCACCTTTACAGATATGCTTCACTATTCTGCGAATGCCTCCTGCTATGACAATAGCTTCCTGAAAGTCGAAGCAACAAGACCACATACATTTAGAATAGATTAAACAATGAAATGGATTTGGTATAAGCAACAAAATATCTTTTTTTTTTTCCTTTTTACCTTCTGATCATCATTGTATTTGGCTAGATAGTACAGGCATTTTAATGCTGCACCAGCATTTACCCTATCATCTTTTAAGATTTCCACCAACTTTTTCGCAAGCCCTTCCTCTGCAGCTTTGGTCACATATCTGGGCCTTTCCAGGAAAAGTTGCAGATCCTCCAAGGCCTTGTCCTGTTGTGAATGCTCACTGGATTTGATTCTAGGCACTGCAGCTTGGAATTTTAAGTCCATGTCTCTCTCATTCCATTCTTCTATAGAGTTTCGTAGCAAAAGGTTAGGAGTGAGCTCTAAAGATGAAAGCTCCTGTCTGCAGGTGGGGCAGTTCCTCTCTCCTCGTCTGAAGTGTTCCTGAATCGCCTCCCTCTCAAAGCTGTGGCCACAGTGAATTGCTACTGGGTCTGTCATCATCTTGTTGCACAACTGGCATATGAATGAACCAATCGGGTATAGTTGGTGATGAGTAGAAGCTGTTTCCTCATCAACTGGCCTTGTAACGACTTCAGTACTGTAAAGGAACTCAATCAGTTGAGATAGCTGAAGCGCCTCTGCCTGCTTTTTTTGAGCTTCCATCTCTTCTTTCTCTTGCTTCAGAAGTGCCAACTCATTTTGGACCAAGGATGCACTTGGCCTAGCACCAACAGCTTCAGCAATCTTCTCCAGGAGCTTTTTAGCATTCTCTCTATTCTTCGTATTTTCTGATATTGAAGTCTCCATCTCTGAAGCAATTTTTTCTGTTGCAGCTGCTGACCTGAATTCCATTGATCCCAGATTGTTGATGATCTGGCTAGTCATAGTATTCAAGTTCAGTGCAGTATCAAGATTGACCAGCTGAAATGTGGAGATAGTCTTGGCAATATCTTTAGCTACATCCTCCATCTGCAAGAGAATAGAGTGAGATTTAAGCAAGAGACGGAGGCGGCTTCCACATTTGTAATCCTTGATGATCTTGCTTGCTTTCTTCAACTGCTGGTTCAATGTTGTCAGTGCAGCTCTCGTGGACTCTAAACCAAGTGCATTTTCAACCTTCTGGGCATTTAAGCTGCTAAGGAGGATATTCAGCTCAGAAATGCTCCTGGAGAACTCCAAAAAGCTTTCCTTTTCAAACAACATATCCCTTGTTTCGCTAACAAGCCCCATGGTCTGAAACGCCACCTTATTCCATAATTCCTGTAGTACTGCAATTCCAACATCCTCCATTCCGATACTGAAGTCCAGTCCAGACATTTTCTAGTATCTGCTAAATGTATGATATCTATTCCAAGTGTCACTAGGTTCTCATTATGTCAGTCAATTCCGACATAGCGCCCACACAGGTTTATTGGTATCAGACGAGCAATCCTACAAGTATGAAGTAAGTTATATAAGAACTCGGAGAGTAAATCCAATGCACTACATTGATCTTTCATCAAAGTCTGTCTTTACCATATGGTCAACTTAAACAAGATATAAGGTGCACTGCAAAACAATTATAATGACAAACTGAATAGTAATGGCTGTTGGCAAAACCCATAATCTGCCTAAAATCTAAAATAAGCTCCAGACCGGACTCTAATCTGCTTCTTATTTACCTTTTAATATTCTTTTTGGTCGATTTGTATTAATGGGTTGTACGTATATCCTTCATCCACACAAATCATATCTTACATCACATTTACCAGAATTTAGACAGTATATTCATGCATGTATATAATTGAAAACTTCAAGTTCAGAAACACACTAGTTAAACAAAGCCCAAAATACTACTGCACAAATTAAAAGAGAGAGAAATTTCCAAAGCGAGTTCCTGACCTCATTTGTAGACCAAATTTATCACACTGGAAATTGATATTCCCAGTTGTATCTTTCAAATTCCTCTTCAAGCCTCTGTTTGAGTTCTTCACACTAGGGCAAGGAGATGGAAGATTACCACTCTGAACTCTTAAGTTTCATCAACCAAACTGCAAGAGAGCTAAGCTTTGGTTTTTGACAAAGGTAAGAAGAAGGAAGAAGTGAAACAAGAAACGTCAAGTTGAAGACTTTGATAGTCCTACTGGTCCTTCTATTTTGTACTTATTATTATAGCCCCGGTTGAATTTTTCTCACACCGGAAACAATCAAAAGAAAAGCACAAAAATTTCATTATCTTTTACTCAAACATTAAAAACCCAAGAAGCTTAAACACTGCAGCTTCATATTCGGTAGCTGGGTCTTTAGTTTGACTTGACCCCAGTGCAATTACGTATAGTTATAGCTTAATAAAGTGACCAAGAAGTCGACAAAATCAGAATGTGAAAGCTTGAGCTTGCATTTGCTTTGAAATTTCATGGGCATGACTGGTTCCAATTTCTTTGTGATTCATATTAAACTTACATTTTCCAATTGCCCCCGTGTTTGCGTCTCTGCGGTGGCAACGACGACGACGACTGCGACATATGAACATCGGAATGCTTCGTCATCATCACTCTGTTGGGAATTGGGAGTTGAGAGCGACCTTTCCTTTGAGTACGTGTTTTACTTTTGAGTTTTGACCAAGACTGAGGAACACCAGGACGTCAGTCTTTCTTTCGCTTGACGAATTTGCCGGCCATTAGGGGCAGCCAATCGATTGTAAATAGACAAAATCAATAAGTATGTTTCTCCAAAGAAGAAAATCGATGAATATGAATTTACCATAATAAGAACAAGAGTGAATAAATGAATGTTCGAATATTTGCGTGACTACACATTACTAAATCGAGTCACCGAAAAACAAAATACATATACATAATGTAAACTCTCGGAGCAAACATACTATCATGCTGAAAGTTTTGAGGAATTGAGGGTGTGCTATCCAAGTGATTGCTTTGAGTCCCCTAATACAACTTCAAGGAGCAAAAAATAACATACACCAGCCAATGCACGCAATTGTAGTACTAGTTGCTACGTGCACAACCGAAAATAAATTGAATTTCTCATTGTTCTACAAGCAAAAATAAATAAAAAATTACTAATTTAGTAGAATATCACCAACATTTTGTTGATTTGTTTGTACTTACTTCTTTCTCATTGCTTTTAAGTTGCATGTTAGGTTACCACATAGGGTAGGGGAAAAAGTCTAGGTTTGTATAGTAAAATCCTAAAAAGTCATTCCTTATATGCGAGTTGCACGGTCGATTGTGCACAAGCGACATGGGTTATGAGGTTATCTTATAATTGGACAATATGTTTGCAAATGTAGTACTAGTTGCTACATTGCTACAACACAATCGAAGAATAAATTGAATTTTTCGTAGTTCTACAAACAGTTGTACATGCAAGCACAAACAAAAAATTACTGATTTAGTAGAATACCACCAAAATTTTGTTGATTTGTTTGTACTTTTTTCTTTGTCACTACTTTTTTGTTGCATGTTAGGCTACCACATAGGGTAGGGAAAAAAGTTTAGATTTTTTTATAATAAAATCCTCTAATTAAAGTCATTCTTTATATGCGAGTTGCACAGTCGATTTGTGCACAAATGACATGGGTTATCTTATTGGACAATATATTTGCAGTTTAGAATGAATATTCAAGATTTTAAAATATCAGAAATCCAAATCCTCTTTGTACATAGGAGACCATGTATAGCTTGATCCTAGTTGGTTGTCTTTTACCCAGAGTTCCATGCATGAAAACGTGCGCTAAATAAACATTTTCTCGTACTATCAAAGTTTCAAATAAAATGAAATATTACTAACCAAAGATCAACATTTCCATTTTCAAAGAGGCTCAAATTCTCGAAATATATATAATGGCCATATCCAGTACATACTATCAAGGGGCCATTGCCTTTAGGGTTTAGGCTTTAGCCCAGCACAAAACAAAGCAAGTGAGAGATATTAAGAAAACAAAATAGCACACTTAGAAGATTAGACGACTAGTGATTGAAAAGTAACAAGAAGTTAATAAAAATAGGCAGAGGATGAGCCTAGATCAAACCCATCGACACCGGAATCCGAAACCGGTGGCATGCTCCCAAAGAGTGGGCTATGCTGCACAAACTCATTCGAGTCAAAACCCATGTATGACCCACTGGCCAAGGAATCAAACCCATGTGTGGTAGTAGGCTCCGAGAACCCATCAAAGTCCGAGCCCATAATTTCCCCAGGCCCATAACCAGTGGAGGAAACACTTGGAGGCAAAGGTGGCAGCTCATTGTCATGAGACCCGGCTCCATCACCAACAGCACAACCCGAACCGGGTCCGTAAGAGCCATACGACCCGCCGGAAAATGGGTAGGCATCAAACGGGTCCTGAGTGAAAAATGGCTGCTGCTGCTGCTGGCCGTTGTTGTGGGTGGTGATCATCTGCGTTTGGGGTTGGGGAGGGACGGTGAAGAAGGCTGACATGTCGCGGTGAGATTCGTCCGGTGAGATAATGGAGGTGACGGACGAGCCGTGAGGCATGTCGGAGTAGACAAAGTTGGTTCTGGCTTTGGAGCCGCGCATGGAGCGGGCGGCTCGGTCGTAGGCCAAGGCAGCTTCCTCAGCTGTGTCGAAGGTTCCGAGCCAATGCCTTTCCTTGGTGGAAGGGTCTCTTATTTCGGCGGCGTATCGGCCCCACGGCCTCCTCCTCACTCCGAGGAACCTCGTCTCCTGCTGTTGTTGCTGCTGAGGTTGCTGGTTCTGTTGTTGTTGCGGTTTTTTCTTGGACTTTGAGGAAGTGGGGGAGGGAGAGTTGCCCCCTTTTGACGATGAGTTGGTGAAGTACTCCATGGAGTGGGAGAGGGAGGTTGCAGTTAGTCAGTGACTGGGTTTGATGAAAAAGAAAGGTTGGGTTGGAGAAAAGGACAGTAGTCTTAGTTTGGTTTGTCTGGAATTGGATAGAGCAGTAGTAGTGAGGGAATGATTGTAGGCTGTTGCATGTTAGGGGTTTAAATAGCAGATTTATCTACTAATTAATTTTGATTAATTAGATTATTGTGTGTGTTAATAATTACCAGAGTTGCCCTTGAGGTGAGAAATTAAGTATAATTTCGGATTCTCAACAAATGATGAGCAATCTCATGAGTCACTGCATGAAATTATTGGGGCCATTTTCTGTGCGAGACATCATAAACTCATGCCATAAGCGAATCATCCATGGCTGAGGCACCCTGGCCTGTCACCTCTTCTGTTGCTGCTGCTGTAATCTCCTCCTCCATCGTTTATTTAATTTGCAAGACGAAAACCCTACCTCGCAGCTAGAACCCTAAACAGCAAAATTCCTGTTCATCCTTTTGATGTCAGTATGCGCTTATCTTTCTAGCATACACAAATGTTAATATTTTAAGTAAATGACAAATAAATTTGTGAACTCAGCTGAAATGAAATATAGCGATAACTATATGAGTCTGCAACGCTCGCTCCAAAACTGTCTTTTAATATGAAACCCTAAAATAGACACGCCATTTATTCTTAAAACCTAAATTATAACATGTTTGAAAACAAATTATCGCAATGTCAACAAAGGAAGTAAAAAATCAGCATCACAGGATCTTATTCCTTTTTTTGCAAATTCTTGATTAGATTTGCGATCTATGGAACTAGAGATACGAGTATTACAATATTAGTAGTTCATGTTTACATATGGAAGATGCATGATTGGCAACTAATTGCCATTATTATTTAGTGGGTGATTCAATATATAACTTTTTGCAAGCTTATGTTGTTAATTATGAAGTTCATTATAATTTGGACTAAATAGTAGGTACTGACCAAAAGTTCTGAGCATCATATCTAACCTAAAGTTTGCTCGCATGTGACCTTGAGAGGAAGAGAGAAGTCTAAGCAGTTGAATATATGATCATCATATACTAATTAATCAAATTAAATCATGGATTATTGTGGTACTAATCAAATCACCGGTATATAATGAGCATGCACGCGTCAGAAAAGCTTTAATCCAAAACCCGAAAAGCTCTGCATTTTGCAAAAGACTAACCTGCACCATATGATTGCTCAGTACATGAAAAATCTAATTATCATTCATTCCCATATGATCATTCAATTGTCAGTACCCATCATTGGTCATCCCTATGCAATTATATGTACAGGCATTTTAATACCACCTTTATCATTTCGAGCATATTCTCTAATCACCATATGGTACATGCACTAATCAATTTTTCTTTAAAATTGACCGAGTTTTATGCATATGTAATTTTTATAACAGTTCTAATTAATTAGAATACTATCTTGGATACTCAAAAGAATAGAAATCTCGTATTAAAAAATAAGTGTTTACATGCTTTTAGGATTATATACACTTACACTATAAGAATTTAACTAAACTGATATTTTCAGTTAGTAATTTTTATAACGGTTCTAATTAGAAAACTATCTCAGAAACTCAAAAGAATAGAAATCTCGTATTAAAAAAATAAGTGTTTGAATTATTTTAGGATCATATACACTTACGCTGTTGTTAGTTAGATGTATCAACTATATTGATTGTATGATGATATATTTATGATTAATTTATGGAAAAGAAAATAAAGATAGTTTCTCTCATTCAACATTATTTATATCAATTAAATTACTCAACAAATCTTAATGGCACGCCATTTGACATTTATCTTAAATAGTTCAGGATTTAGGACCAACCAAACATGCATGAATTGCTTTAGAGTTTTTTCATATATTCTATATGAGCTTATGGACTAGAACGTAGGATTCCTCAGATGATGAATGTTATGATATCTCTTAGAAATGACTCGCAATATATAATCTTGCTATTCGATTAGACATTTCGCTCTAAAATATGATATGATAGGATAATATTACCTATATATAATAGGGAAACAAACGTATAGATTATCATGTTACTCTTATACAATGCATATGGAGACTTTTACGTACTTGGAACACATTGGGGAATATAATTATCTCAGCCACGTGCATCCAATTTTGAGCTTAATATAATGATATGTTCCACACCCCCTTTCCCAACTTTCAAACCAAAAGGCTTCGTTTTCTAACTTGTTTAATTCCATGGAAATGGCTTTTTCCTCTTTTATTTTTTTTGCTGAATTTTGGAGCGTCCTTTGTTGCTCATGAATATGAACATATAGACCTCCAAATGAGGGAAAGCCATGTTGGGTTGCATGTGAGAGAGGGACACAAAGGGCAAGCTTTTTTGAAGAAAACAATCACTAGAAAGACCTACTTAATAAACAAACTACTAGATATCAGAGGGTTTTGTTAATTTTACATTTATCAAGCTAAGCTAGTGAGACTTGACCCAAATGGAGGACCCCATGCATTACTAATTGGCCTTTCGGTACACAGTAGATGTAAATTCACTTTTTAAGACATAGTTTAGTGCATGTAATTATTGTAATTTTCAACTTAATTGATTCCAATTTAAGACCAATGCTGGCCTGTGGATAACGAAAACTAGAAAGAAAGGTACTAAATTTTCATACCTTAATGAACACACATAGTCAGCTGACTGTAAATTATTGAAGGTGCATGGTAGTTCAGATCCACGCATACTCTAGTCTTCTATCTTATCCTTTCAAATACATTTTGAGAAGTTCTTGTAACTTCTGCTGATTGCAATGAACTTTAATCTTAAATAAGACTATCATTGTGCGAAGAACACTCACCACAATCATACAAATACCATATGAGTGTTTGTAATTCAGTGATATTGAGTATTCCATTCAAATCTGAAATCTCTTTCCTTTGCATGGCCTTAATGTAACCAAAAAGACACACATATGAAGTGGAAATATGTACATACAAACCCATTTAATAGATACTTCTAGGCTATATTTTCATTTCCAAACAATTAAAGTCTTCCCGCCAATAGTACACTGGAACTGTCTAGAATCAGAATTCTGATACCATGTTAAACATGATCGACTAAAATCGTAAAATTTATATGGCAGGGTAAGAGAAACTGACATCAACTATGTGAAACTCTCACTACAATCATATTTATACACTTTTACTAATTACTATTTTCCTAAACCACTAAACCCTAAGGTCGAGTGGCGGATCCACATATAGCTTCGGGAGAGCTCAAGGCCACCCGAAAATTTTGGAGAAAAAATTTTCTATATATAATGTCATCAAAACATTGTAGTCTTGATGTTGACACCCACCCAAAAATAATTAAGGATTGGTTTTCAGTATTCTCTTCGTTATTTCCATCACTCACCAGCGATTGAGCCCTCGTTTTCTTTGTCACTCAGGTTTCTCACTCTCATTTCTACAGCCAGTCAGCCACCGCTTCTTCTCTTCCAAATACTCTCGCCTTCCGGCCTCCTTTAACGACAATACAACATTTGTATATACTATATAGTTGTACCGAAAAAAATTTTGAAGCCCAAAAGAAAACACCTTAATATATAGCCCACCCCATTTTAGAATCCTAAATCCGCCACTATATATATATATATATATATATATATAACCTACTTAATTAATTACCTACCATGCTGAACGATCATGATCAAAAGCTCCAAGTAGAGCTAGAAATTGGTCCTTGGTGATGGACAGAACTCTGAATTTAAGTAGGTGGGTCTATTGATATTGGCCATAGAAGGCTTTATTGGTGATTTAGTAGTAGCATTATTCAAAGATATCAAGCATTAAGAATCTAACAGTGTATTCTTTTTAGACATTTGGCAAATTTTATTCTATGTGGTGTTATTTGACTGAGATATATATGATCTCCATTGACTCATGACTGACATATAGCTTCATATCAATTCCATTCCAATTAAACAACTCACTAATTCAGACAGATAGAAAGAAAGAGATTCTCTACATAGTAACTTTCTCCAATCTGAAATCGATGGTTTTGTGAAGACAATATTTACAGTCTAGTGAGTATCAATAATCCTAGGCTAAGCTACATGCCTACATGGTCTTAAACTAACAGATGTCGTTTTCGCAATCATTAGTGAAATCATCAAGAATTCCAGGCACGAAAGACCAACCCATGTGATCCACTTACTGTGAAAAGCATTTTGTGAGAATATATCACAGTAAATCTGTGTTATTACTGTTCAGTTTTAGGGTTTAGATATCAAAGTGTAATGATATTAGAGACTTGATTGCTATCACTACTACAAATGTGGGCAAAGGCCACACTCTCTTTAGCCACAAATAAGTTAATCGTGGAGATTTTGCTCGGTTAGTACTTAGCGTAGTAAAGATTCCGACTTTTCTGACTATAATCGTGCCTACGCAACTGTTTATCTTTTTTCCTACCACTGGGGCCCACTTTTACTGTTACGAATAGCAAGTTACCGCACCATCAGTCTTTATCTTTGCACGTGGTAACCATTCACTCTCCTTCTTCTCATCTCTCTCTCTCTCTCTCTCTCTCTCACATGTTGCAGCCATCTCCAGTCCATGGCAACAACAGCAGTACTTTTCCACTTGCTCTCTCAATCAGATTAGCAATCCGCCGACGCGCCCCACGCGAGAGAGGAAAACAGAAAGGAAATTCGGAGTTGCTTTCTCTCCCGGCCGAACGCCGATGGCTCTCCGCCACTGCGTTCTGGTCTGGGAGGGGAGGCTGGTGTTCTGAGTAGTGATGGGGTTCCATTGCAGCGGCGTAGCTCTGGGTAAGTGGATGGGTTGTCGTCTCCGGTTTGGGTGGATCGATCTCGATCTGCTATTCCGGCTCGTGGGTGTTGGCAGCGGTGGTGCAGCGACGGATCTGGGGAATCTGGTGGTGTCTTCTTTCGTCATCGTCCTTGCTTGTTGGGCTGTGGCTTCCCAGATCTAATTGAGGCGATGCCGATCCTGGAAGGGACTGGTTCCGATCTCGTTTTTTGGTTCTGTGTGGGGTTGTCAGCTTGATGCGGGTTTGTCTGTGGCGTGTCAGGGCAGTGCAGCGGTGGAGTGGTTCGGAGAGACGATGTGTGGACGCGTGGCGACGGCACGGTGACGGTTGGGGCTGATTGATTGCTGCAGTTTCTGCTTGCTGCGCTTGCCTGCTGCTGGGGGGTGGTCTTGGGGCTGGGCCTGGTTCTTGGGCCTCTATGGTTTGTTTTTGGATCTGGTTGTTCATCTGTTTCTTTTGTTTGGTTTTAGGTGTTTGTTTAGATATCATATTTAGAACTTCCATTTATATACAGAATTTTCAAAAGTTGAAGTCATCACAGGAGCTTAACCAGAAGTTGAAGTCATCACAGGAGCTTAACCAGAACTTGAAGTCATTTAGTCTCAAGTCATGATAACGAGGCCATCATATAAGGAAATCCTATATTCCTTCTTGTGAAATATTCCTTTGCTTGTTCCAGTGTGTAAGTCTTTGGATTGCTGGTTTAATGAACTTCGTTGGAGTTAGTATTGCTGTTTGGTATGCATTCCTTTGTGGCAGTTGATGGAAATATCAAATATGTAGTTTGCAGCTATGAAAAAACAAATAATTTGATCAACAGTATTTTTTTTTTAATATATTTGTTTATGAAGACACGAACAGAAAGCAAATGTGGCCTGTACTAATAAAATAAAAGAAGCCGACCACTTGCACAGTTGCGGGACCCATCATGTCACGTTTGAAGAGTTTGCGTGGGTTTTGGCAATAGATACGGCTCTACAGAGCACGGACCGCAAAGAAAGTGGCTGCACCGTTACTGTACTCTATAGACACGCATAACCGTGGCCTTTGACCCTCATACCCACGAATCATGAACGTGCCTGTTGCTAAGAATTGTGGTAGTGTATATTGACATGTAATCCGATACTGCGCGTGTCCTTAGATTTGTCTGCAGTAGAACATACCAACTAGCTAGCTACATATTGATTTAGTGATAATATCTGTAGTCTTGATGATTTTTGAAGATCAAGAATTATTTGATAAAACCTCAAGTAAAATAAAAATGGAATCCTATAACACAATTTATAATATTTCACGTCATGCATCTGCAATTTATAAATTTAATATTATGGATAAGATCATATTTTCACACAAAAATGTGCCAAATACATATAGAAAAGAAAATATGTTATATACGAGACATTAATAAATTTAAAAATTAAAATATTTTGCATCGTAAAATGTAAATTGTCCTCATGACGTTGTATACTCCCACCAAAACAACCACAACTATCAACTAGCTAGATACGATTTCTGGGGAGAGCCATGCTCATCTCTGGAACCAGGCTAACATACTTTTCGCTGTTCGATCGAGAGGGATTTCAGGTTTCCACTAGTGCAAGGTTCAAGTTCCAGTTGAATGATACTCCAAGATTCTACTTGGCAATTAATCTTACAAAAAAGTCTCCTTGGCGCATCATAACTTGAAGATGTATTTGGCTAGCTCGACAAGCAAACTTGAACACATGCATACGCCTTAAAAAGATCTTAGTCACTCTGTTGTTGGAAGTTGATAGTTTGATACTAGAACAATGGACTCCCCCTTAGAGCAAGTTCACCCGTTGGATCACCAAATCACCTACTATTCACTACTTTTTAATGTATATTTTCATTCTCTAGGTTACGAAATACACTGTGCCGGTGATCCAGGGCACAAAATACACCGTGCAGGTCACCATGGTGACCCAGAACACTGTACAGGGTGACCCAGGGCACAAAATACACTGTGCTCGTGACCCAGTGGGTGAAATTAACACTAAAAGCAGTGAATAGTGGGTGACCTGGTGACCCAACGGGTGAACTTGCTCTTAGTGCCCTTTTGTATTGATGTAGTTATTTTCCCCAATTAAAGAAAAACAAAATATAAACCTTCCTAGTCCAAATAGGAGAAACAATATAATGGTAATAATAACAATAATTAAAATGGTAATAATAACATCACTTAAATAATGGTAATTATCTATCATACCAAATGGTAATAAAAGCTATACTTACTTTCTTAATTAGTAAGTACAAGAGTTTAGAAGAGTTCAAATTAAGGAAACAACTCGGTCTAATCTTCTTGATCAAAGAAACCAAGTTGATGAATAGTACTTTGACTACAGAAAAAGTACCAAAAGTCAAGAAAACTCAAACAAGGGCCAAATCATTTGTGAATCCCATGAATCTCCACTTCCAAGGTTCAAATAAAACAGATCATTGAGTAAAAAGATGTGTTTGGAAAGAAAAGGGTTATAGAATATATAGTCAAAGGACCAACCCTCCCCGTGTTACATGGAGGCTTTATATCAAAGCTAAGCTAAGCTAGCTAGAGTTTGAATGCTTCACAATAAAGATGGCAGAACAAGTTCAACAATCTAGACAATGCAAAGTTAATTAAGCACACGGTCGTCCTTCTGATCCTTTCCCATTTGGTCGTATATTCTTTTCTCTTCTCCTTTATCTCCCACATTTTTAATGCCACTAATGCTCTCTCTAAGCCATAGCCTTCAAAATTAAACTAAACCAGAATGAATATTAAAACCAGCAAAAGAGTGAATGTTTTCGAGGGAGGAGCGCGTGGAGGTTTGAATTTTTCTTGTCGTGATATGTAGATCGTTCCCGGACTTTGAGATTGTGCTTTGTTCTGCTTTGGTTAATGTGGGCATCGTTATCCCAGAAGCAGCTGTGTCTTTGTGGAAGCTTAATTAAAGAATGTTAAGGTCACGAAAATCTACAAGAGAAACCAACTGTTCCTCCTATTAATCTCGATTTATTTACAGGTTAAACAGAATTATCAAAGAAATACAACAACGAATGTCTAGGATTTACTACAATTGGAACTTGCAGTACAAGGGTTTTGACTTGATTTAGGCATGATTCATTAACCCTGTGTACAATGCGTTTGCGACATGAATTCTCAAGCTGCGAGCTGCTGAACACTAGAATGACTAGCAAAGCAACCGGATGGTGATGATATTTGATGCTCTGATCCGACTTCTGAGATAACTGGCCTCAAAGGAAATCCATCCAGTTCTTCTCTCGGGCCATTTTCCGTGTTATCTGAGAGTGCTATCAAAAGCTTTCTAAGAGCTTCTCGCATCCAGTCATACCGACAGAATTTGAATGCGTCTTCTACGGTAACCTGAAAATGACACCAACCAAGTCTTCAATATCAAGTCCTCACGTATAATAATTGAATCACAATACTTGTTTGCAGAACTGGAGTTGTTTTTCAAGTTTCAAAGATGATAATGACAATGAACTCTTTTCATTCAAGTTAACGATTATAATAACCAAAGCACAGAACTTGTTAGCAAAACTGATGTCATGTTTCAAGATTCAGTAGATGTCTTTCAAGTTTCAAATTGTATAACTTTCATGCTCCTTTCTTATTTCTCCTAGTTCCTATGGTGGATGAAGATATACATCAGTTACAACTCACCCATTTCCTTCCGTAGATGGCCTGCTCGGGCCAGGAGTCGAGCTCTTCAGTAACCCTTAGTGCAAACATGTAACCTCTACAACCACCTTGCAGGCTGCCATTGTTCTGTTTGCTCTTGCTTCTGAACTCCCATTGTCCTAGTGGAGTTTCCTGAAGCAAACATGAAATTGATTTGTTTAGCCGACCAGGGGTTACAATTCTGTGTAGAGAAGCAATTCAGTCTCAGCAGATGCAAGAGACAGTTTGTAATCACTTCAAAAATGTACAAAACCACAAAGAGATTCCAAAACATAGTAGACTTCCAAAAAAATGCAATTAACCCCACTCTCCTCTACTCCACGCAGCAATATGAAGTGAAAATCCATACAGCAAGAAGTTACAGGTGGAAATGGTGAGGCAAAAAATCTCTACTTTTAGAGCTCCAATTACAAATTTCTATACCCTTAATTAAACAATACAGTGACAAGGAGTCCATGCCTGTTACCAAGCAGGGAAGAGAAACCTACACCAAGAACTCCCTTCACTCCTGCTTCTTCTAAGGCCTCGCGACAAGCAGCTTCATGCATGGTTTCGTCATTCTCCCATCCTCCCTGATCATGAACAAGGTGTCGCTGTGGTCAACACTCTTATCACAATAGAACTTTAAGTATGAAACAAATAAAGAAGGAAGATAGATACCTTTGGAAAGACAAGATCATCTCGATCTGGTGAAGAAATCATGAGAACAAGCAACTTTTTCTCTACATTGCAATTGCTACTCCCTACCGTCTCTTCAAACTTATAAGGTATACATCTATATATTTTTTTTTTCCACCAAAAGAGTAAAAGTTAGATCCAAATTTTCCTCAAATGTAAGAGAACAGCTGATTGAAATGGACAAAATCCCCACTAAACTCTCGGAGAGAGAGGGTGGTGCTCAGGAAGAACTTAATCAACACATGGAAATCCAGAGAAAACAAAGGGTAGAACCAACACAAATAATGCACTAGTTATGGTGACATGATACTGAAACACGTTTCCACATGTCATCTACATTTCACAAGCCAAAGAAGGTTTAATCATGAAATTAAGATTCCAATTCATCACACAATCTTTCTAGATAAGTGGTTATGCTCAGGAAAAATAATCAGAAGAAGGAGTCCATTTAAGTATATCCCTCAGCAGATGTCATGTTTCTCTCACTATGCTGATGCCAATTGGTGAAAAACAAATCCAGTAAGCAAATACTTTCTGCTAGTTTATGAAATTGAAAGCCAAAAGGAGGTACTAAATGGATTGAGTCAGAAAGAAAAGATTGCAAGCACTTTCCTGCACTATTCATGAAAAACTAACCAATAGTTGATCATTACTTATAAGTATAACTTTTGTTCTTGATCTGCTATGATATTTATAAAGAAGATTACAGTTCGACCTACTTAGAGGCTAATAAATGGTTAATGATTAACAACTGAGTAATGTCATATTGAAAAGCACAAAATTGCCAACCAACAAAGATCCAAGTAAGAGAACGATGCAAAATCCAGACTTCAAAACATAAATAAAATCAGTACTGTAAGAATTCAACTTTTCAAACTGCATTATTTAGCATAAGAAGAGATGTTGAAACACCATTTATTAATATCATGTAATGTCAACTCAGAATGAATACAATATGCAACTCCTGGCTCTCCTTACATGATGTTCTGTTTAGAATCATAACGCTTAAGAATGTGATATGACATGTTTCTTTTTTTTTTTGTGGTCAGAAAAAAATTAACTACCCTATGTATGCTTATGCAGCTGTATGAATACAAACTCACAGTAAACAAAAATTTTCTGTAGAAATACTAGGAGAGGGATTTTCGAATGTATATGGACATATGGTGCACATTGGAACAAGTCATGAGCTAATATTAAGTCAATCCCTAAGGCCCAGCTCTGCAAGTACCTTTGCCCACTAGCAATGGACCTCAGGCAACTTGTTAACAACCATTGGGACCCAAAAGACAAAAGCTTTTCATAATTCCACTGTTTCCAAACAAAAGATTCCAATCTTGCTTACAAACTTAAAACTTACAATACTCCTGTATCATAATTCATAACAACTAAAGATATAATGCAGACTTGTTTAGACCAGAAATGGATAATTTGCTCCCTCTAGCTTAAAGAATGTAAGAAAACAACAATTCAAGAGCACAGTGTTTACAGAAATAGAAAACCAAATTGATAAATTTATAGAGCCAAAAGAACTAGTGCTCACCCTGAAACAAGCCTCAATTGATCCTCGTACCGCTGTCTATGCCGCCCTGTTCTGGCTGTCAAACAAGACATGATTTTTGATAATCTGCACAACCAATAGCCCTAACAATCTGCACAAAGATGGAATCAGAAACCTGGGTTCTGCTGGATTTGTTGAAACCTCTGAGGTTATGAGTTCAACAAGTGAAGGGCAACTAACTATACTGTAGTTTCGACATTGAGAGCATACCAAGAGATCACAAACCCAAAACTACTCCATAGAGCAAAACGACGACCTCGAATTTAACGAGCAGAAGAGGAAAGAGATAAAATGGGTCAATAAGGGCAACGATGACAACACGCTTAAAATCTTTTCGGCGCTCTTCGAAAGTTCTAAAAATCTTAGTTATTTTGAACTAGTCTGAAGATGTTGGGATGCTCCTTCATAGAAGCTGCACTCTACTAGTTCCTATAGCTCTACATGTATGCCAGAAAGATAGATGGGGCATAGATAAGTTTCAGCGGGAAGACCAAATCAACTTTAACCCACTTAAATATAACGTCAGCCTCAAAGCCTGACCTGACATGGGTCTTGTTTCTAGCTTTTTTGTTTTTTGGCAAAATGAGCATCCCACATCGAATGAAATGGTTCACATTTGCAGAACTCGGAATCCCAATTGAACACTCAATTTGGATTCAAATGTCGGCAGATTGAAGACAGAACATGGATTGGAGTTCACACACGAGAAATCAAAGGATAGATGGAACTCAAACCTGCAATGGACTTTGTTACATGAAATGATGAAAATGTCTTTAAATTTTAATATACCGTTGAGCAGAGTCCCCACAAATAATTGGCCGACCATAACTCTTTTAATATATCACGGTCTTGCATTAATTCATCAAGTATAATTTTATTATATTTTTCGATAATTATCCAAAGTGAGAGGAGGTAATCAAACTCGAATTTTAGTTGTAAGTAGATAAATGCTTATAATTACTGAAATCTTACCTTGATGCTCAACTATAGTGATAGTTATAGATGCTCAAAACCACTGAAACTACAAATCAACGCTCATAACCATAAGAGCTACAAACCACTCAAGACCGTAGATGCACAAGAAGAAGGGGAAAGAGAATATTTGATTGAAGAACCGAGTTAAGCCGCAGAAAACAGAAGCCAAAGGAAACTCTTCTTTTTTATCTTGTTTCTGCTTTCTTTGTTTACTAGATATGATTGCCACATCCACTAGCTAGTTTAGCTGAGGAAGATGTCACATGAATTATTGATATAAAGTGTCTGGAACTCAGAACGTTACATGCCCAATACGCCAAAAACCGTTTACTCAGGTCAATGCCCCCATATGATATCATCAATTCTACATAAATCATAACATAAGAAATTCGGATGTCAAGATAAGATTAATGATGACCGAGGATGTAGCATAAAAATTTTCCACACTTGAATGATTGACACCGACATTGGTACAAATCCTAATAGTGAATACAGTTCAAAAGGCTCAGGCTCACTGGCACAACCCCCAACCCCCACGTCAAGGCACTTCTAGATGTCAATTTTATTTGCACAAACGTGAAAGACGGTACCGAGGTAGGCAACGCTTGGGAAAATGCCAGAAAGTTTTCAGGACTTGTAAAGAGAAGAATGAAAACTTCTAAGATGCAGAGCAGGGAACTTAGCTACTGTTCATGTACTTGGGCAAAACCTAGAAAGGAAGGGTTTTCGGTCGCAATATGAAACACCAACACAAACAAAATATGAATATATCAACCCACATTGCCCACATTGCCCATAAACAAAGATTGGGTGGTTGAGGAATATACAACCACAAAGAATGAACATCAGTAGTCTTTTGCCCACTCCGCGGCCAAGACAAGATTATACACTTCGCACCAAAAGCATACATGTGACAAGACTAGAGCGCTCAACTCACTTAACACCCATGACAAGATTCACTTATACCCAATACCCATGTCTGATAAGATTGTCAAAAGTATTCTACTCACTTAGCAGCACAATATTCTGCACTAAATGAATGATACGTAGACTCCAAACTTGTATCCCTGATTCAATTATACTAGATAATATCCCACCCTTCTTCAGCTCTCTTGCTCCACTCAAAAATCAATTATACTAGATTCACTTATACCCAATACCCATGTCTGATAAGATTGTCAAAAGTATTCTACTCACTTAGCAGCACAATATTCTGCACTAAATGAATGATACGTAGACTCCAAACTTGTATCCCTGATTCAATTATACTAGATAATATCCCACCCTTCTTCAGCTCTCTTGCTCCACTCAAAAATCAAGACAATACCTACCCTTATCTTTGATTGTAAAGTACTTCCCCAACATCTTGGTATGATTCAACTCTCACTTGCTACCCCACCCCACCCACCGCAACAAGACCAACTCTCAATTACTCCTAACCATGATAAGAAGCCAACCACCCCTAATTGAATAGCACTTCCAAATATCCTTTGATGAGATTCAATCTCACTTGCTTCACATCCAGAGTGAGACTTACTCCTAACCATGATAAGAAGCCATCTATACCTGATTCAAGGGAATATTTCCCAGCATCCATGAAAAGTTTCAAGTCCCACTTTCTTCAAACCCACAATAATAAGAGGCCCAACATTCTTCCCTCCCCCTCCCATGATCCACTTACCATTTACTCCAAAGCATGACAACAAGTCAAGTATCACTGATGTAGACCACTTTACCAAAACCTTGATAAGATTCAATTCTCACTTGCTTCACACCCATAATAAGACTGCCTTCCCTCCTAGATTCCTCCCCTCCCCTCCCCTCCCATACTCCAAACCATGATAAAAAGCCAAGTATCACTGATGTAAAAACTATTACAATAAGATTCAATCCTCAGTTGCTTCCTTCCCTCCTCTGATTCCTCCCCCTCCCCCTTCCCTAGAAATTAGACATAAAACTTACAACTAGGACCCAAATTAAACAACTAAAAAGCAGAAACAATTTGCTAAATGCGTCTGAGAAGAACAGTTCAGATACTGAAAGAAAGAAAAGCATAAGGAAGCAATTATTATTGCAAAAAAAAGAACATAGACATCTGTATACCTCTATTCAGCAAACATTAATTTTCTGCCCTATACAAGGAGAAGCTCATGATAACCATAGACATGGGCAAGACAATGATGGATAATAAAAAAATAACATAGATAGAACAAAGAAAACTGACAATGGTACAAAGTAACAAAACACAAAAGGTAATAGAGTTTGAAGATGAGAATGAAAATTGATAACATCAAACAGCTAACTTAATCAAGGAAGTTCTGAAACGCACCAGTATCACATTAAGCAATCTTAACAAAATTAAATACCAAAACCCAATTCTAGATAATAAAACATAACAAGAAAGCATCCATTTCTCTCCTTCCATGAAATCAAGGCTCAAACGCCCTCTTGCACATAATTTAGAGTCAAAAGTGTACTAATGTAGCAGCATCAGTCTCCCTTCCTCCTGAAAGAGCACCCCTCAGTGAGCCTGGCACGCCCACCAGTTGGCTGGCACAAAACTGTCTGGCAGTTTCCGCACACCACAACTGTTTGCGAGTGGCTGAACACAGTGGTACTGCACACATACTCGATAAATAAATTTCCTCATTTTCAAATTTAAATCATAACCATCACGAACAGCACAAGTAAAATTAACTCACATGTTGAAGCATCCCTGGCATTTGACGTCCTGCGCAAAATCACAACAATCAGATTACCACAACCCTAACAAAAACCTCAAAACACACACACAACTCATCGAATCATCACGAGTAATACCATGAAGAATGAATTAGGGGTCTGCACGAGCCTCTTGAGCTTGTGCTTCCTCTTCTCGAGGTCAGCTGGTGGGTGAAGCAAATCAATATCGTTCTGGAGCACCTGTCACCACAAAACCAACACCAGTCACCTCCAAAATCTCATTTCTAACAAATTAATCACCTTCTCCTCTACCAATTTCACCAACACAGATCAAAAACAAAACAATTCTCTTCCGGTACCAGTGCATAAATCCAAAACCTAAATAAAATCTGACCTAACAAAACCCTAAACCACGTTTCTAAACCGATCGAAATAGTGCATAACGCTCAATCTAAACAGAAAAGTGAACCTGAGGATTCATATTAGAGCAAGGAAAAGGTGAGTGAGACTCACCATCTTGATTGACGAGCGGAGATCGAAGAAGACGGCGGCGAAAGCAGACGAGTCTCTACGGAGCGAGTGTGCGGCGATGGATAGAGTGGGAGGGGGAATTAGGGTTTATATTTGTGAATATAAACGAATGGCTGAGCGATGCTGGCCGTTAGATCCTTGATCTCCGCCTTTGGCCTACATTAGGGATATTCTCGTCTTTGAATCTAGCTTTTATATTTTGATTTCGGCCCCTTCAGTGTTTGTTATTCTCAGTTTTGAACCAGGAGACGGGTGGGCTGCTAGTATTATGGGCTTTAAACTTTTATTGGACCCTTGTTTATAATCCATGCCACGAATTTGCTGATCATGCATCCGGAATGTGATGCAACTATCTTAGGGGGGTGTATTGTATTTGGATTTGTGCAGACTTTTTTTAAATGACAGACTTTTTGAAAAGTCCACAGACTCTTTAAAAAGTTGATAGACTGTTATGGATTTCTTAAAACCATTGATTTTAGCAACGGACTTTTATTGATTCATGAAAATCTATATACTTTATTATGAATGACTTCTACAGATTTCCTAGGATGTACAAAATATAAAATAAAAAATAAAAAAAATTAAAGCAAATGCAGCCCAAACACAAAACAAAATAATTACTTGTTGTCTCTTCAATGTTCCAGTATCTTCTAATAGAAATTGACTCAAATAAATAATTGTTAGTCTGTCTAGCGAGTTTGTTCTCATTCCTAATCTCCCAACAACATAAATATATAATATAGATCACTTGATGTTTATGGTTAATTATTCTCATCAATTTTTGTTTTCGCTGATTAACATATATTGTAGCAATATCGTCAATGTCTTGATCTATAGTCAATCAATTGAAATTCAATTGTTCAACCTTTTTTTGAACCATAATTTAAATTCAAATTAATGAGAATAATTAATTAATAAAATAAAATTTAGTATGGTTCAAGGTCTTAGGGTTAGACCACAATATTTGAGTTTTAGGGTTTCATAAATCATTTTTATTGCTATTAGGGTTCAAAGTATCACAATTGAAAAAAAAAAAACAAAAAAAAACAAAAATCACATTCAAGTGATGTTGGGTATCAAAAAAGGTTGATATCATAAAAGATTAGAGAAAAGACAAAAAATTAAGAAAGAGAGATGGTGAAGGACAAACTTCTTCGTGCGTAGAGAGAAGAACTTTGATAGACCTTTTTTTTTTTTTTTTCTGAAGAGGAAACTTTGATAGACTTTTTGAAATCTTTGGCCTGGAGGTTGAAAAATTATTAGAGTTTGGTATGTATAGTTAACACTACAAAGTCCATGATTATCAATGATTTTCTAATTCTATAAGTATGAATGATATTTTGAATACCTCTGTACTTTTATTCATTTTTAAAAGTCCTAATTGAATACCCCTAGATTTTGGTGGAATTCATGAAGTCTTTAAAAATCCTAATTGAATACCTCAAGACTTTCATAGACTGTTAAAAGTCTATATTGAATACACCCAGACTTTGAAATTCCATAGATTTCTTTAAAAGTTCCACTAATTCCATATACAATACAACCCCCTTAATTTCTGGCTTAACATTTGTGCGTGATATTTTGCTATATAAACGCCTCAAATGCAACACATTAAATCTCAAACAAGGTACTTAGTTAGGAGAAATTTTTAGGTGCTCCCGTCAAACCACCTTGGATTGCCAAGTGATTTGACACACCAATGAAAATTTGACATGTGGTTTCCACTAAAACCTAATTAACTCAGTCATTTGTTAAAAAGATCATTCAAGGCTTTTATTCTCTGCTTCGTTCTTCATGATCGTCTAGAATTCCAGATCCTGCTAATGAAAAAATTTCTCGAACTCTATATCCTATCCCACCAACACTATCATCAAGATCCTCCTGCTACGCCTGCCCTATCCTTAAAAAGCCATTGGATTATACTCTTAAGATCGGAAATTATAATTGTAATGATTTGAATTCAAATACTTAATGATTAATTATTATAAAGCAAGATCGACCAAACCTGTGGATATAGCCTCGGTGAAATCCTCGGCACTGATGACCAAAGCTTATGGCTAGAAAAACCAATTAGATTACATAGATTGACCTCTCATATCCAAAAACTCCTGAATCCAGTAAGTTTTTGAAGGATCGCAACTGTTCCAATTAAATTCCAAATACAATTTAGATTTGAAGGACCCAATTAATATTGAGGGACATATAACATATTTGAAGATTAATTGGTTCACTCTCCCAACATTGGTTATAGTTGCATAAGACAGTTATGCAAATTATGGATAATGATGAGGTTGGAGGATGAAGACGAAAAGATACTGAATAAAAGACCATTCAAGAAGGACCCGAAATGGTCTTTTCCCAAATAAAGAGAAAGACTTTACATTTTTATTCAATAAATTGAAAATCACGTGTCAATGTCTGATTGATTCGTCAAACCAGGTCAAATGCCAGCATGGACTGACAGGAGCACTCAAAAAATTCTCCTTAGTTACAAACAAGGTTTTAAGTTTCTCCGAAACTGCCGAAATTTTCTAAAATTTTTCATACATTTCCTCGAAATATCTACACATAAAAAATATATTAAAAAATTCACACCGAAATTTTGTCTGAAATTTCTGTGAAATTTGTTTGTCACTGACAAAATATAAAAAAAAAATTTAAATTTTTTTTTCCAATCAAGTTGAAATTGGATACAACAAAACCCTCTCTGCTTTATCTGCTACCAAAGTACTCATGCTCCAAGTCTTCAACCACATCATGATTCTATCTGCAATCGTGAGGCAAATTATGGAAATGACTGGGGGAGTGGTAATTCATGGCACTATAACCAATATAGTAGTGATGATCATACTACTTATCCTAGTGCAAATCATGAATATAATTCTAGAGCTAGGGATGCACAAGGAAGACGCGATAGCCATTTGTCTCTAAATGAGTTTGAATCACTTTCTTCAAGTCTTGACTCAATGGACATAGGAACTCAATGTAGTGATAACCCTAACCCATTCCATTCTCATTATCCTCATCATGAAATGAGTTCTACCTCAAAAACTACTTACGAAATTAGATCAAGCTCACAACGTGGAAGCACATATAGCCTTTTTTATCATTCTTCGTCCCAAATGTCGTATGCTTCATACAATGAAACACCATGTTGGGTAATTCCACAATATCAGATATATGGATTGCATGTGGGAAGAGATCAACACACATACATTACCCCCCATGTGATGAAGTACCAAAATCATTTCCAAAATTCATGTACTTGGGAGCAGTATGCCAGTATTGTATGATATTAAATGGGAGCAGTTCAACCACATGGATCGAACCACATCGTTGTAGCTCTTATTACTAATACTTTATATTGCTTTTGTTGTACTTATTTATTTTCATTCACGAGATTTTGGTATTACGCCCCCCAACCCCCGGTTGTATTTTTCTAATTATTAGTGAAAGAGTTTTTTACTTCAACAGTGTCTGAACTCTTCGAGGGCTTTTAAAATGATACATGAACTTTCAAAGTTATCAATGTAATACCTGGACTCATTTTTTCGTATCAGCGTCATATCTACGATTAATTTCCGTTATGGTGCCTTTAACTATGACCACGTGCCCAGCACGTGAGGCACTTAATGAGGTTAAGAGACTGATTTACCCTCAAAAGTTTGTTTTTTTTTGCTTTCTTTCTTTCTGTTTTTCTTTCCTGTTTTTCTTTTTTGACGTCTTCTTCCCTTTGATTTGTCCCCTTCGATTGGAAGCCATGGCCGCAAATCAGATCTCACCTTCTCTCTCAACCACCCAACCCTTTCCAAGCACTACCTCACTACAACCACCCAACCCTTTTCCAAGCACTACCTAACTACAACCACATTGAACTCAGCTAGATCGATATGGCTACCTTGCAAAAATTCAAGCTCCTCGTCACTCAATGCGCCGTCGTCGCCTGAAACCCCACGCGCAGCCCATCCGCCAGCCCCCTCATCCACCTCCACCGTCGTAAAACCCTTAGATTGTTCCTCACCCGCCCCGACCACCTCCGATTGCCTCGTTGGAGTACCTTGTCCAATGCTCCCACTAAGTACTGATATTACGGCCGCAAATAACCAAAGGCCGGTTCTTTTTTGGACAAATTGATTAGAAGCTGGAATCAGTGAAATGATCATTGCCCCATTGTTCGATAAATCATATACAGATAAATATAGTTATACACAGACACGCAGTCGTGGAAAAATCAGTTTTGGGTTTTCTCCCATCATCACCATCCTTCCCCTTTTCGCCGCTGTTGAGAGAGAGAAAGAAAGAGACTCTCAGTCTCCTTCACTTTTGCAGATTTTGATTCAATTATACAAAGACACTGACTATTTTTGAAATTCTTGAACTTATGCTGTGATATTAGTTGCGGTGAGGAAGCCGAGTGGCCCGCCTCCATCATATCTCCGGCAAGCTACACAAGAATGTATGGATTGTCGCCGGCCATATTCTCTCTCTCTCCGATCCCTCTTTCTGAAATCTCAGGTAAATTCCAAGTCTCAGATCTGGAGGCTAAGAGTTGTGAAACCGTCTATGCCGCTCCGGCCTGTAATAAATGCAGAGAAGCAAAGTCATCGAGCAAGCTGTGCTTGGAGAACTCCAACGAGATGGAGTCCCCGGTGGTGTCCGTCCATCAGAGAATTGGATTCAAGTTTTGCTTTGGGTTTTGCATTTTGCTAAGAAATATCATCCCATCTGATTGCATTTTGCAGATGAAAATGGAAATAGAAATGGAGAAGAATAACTGAAGGTATGACAAGACACGTGAAGAACTAAAGGAAGTGGGAAAGGTCATTTTTACCCTTATTTTGTGCCTCATGTGTAGGACACGTGGTCATAGTTAACGGCACTGTAACGGAAATTAATCGTAGGTACGACGTTAATACTAAAAAATGAGTCCAGGTATCACATTGATAACTCTGAAAGTTCAGGTATCATTTCAAAAGTCCTCGAAGAGTTCAAACACTGTTGAAGTAAAAAAACTCTTAGTGAAAAAGACGTGATGACCAAGCCTCCCACTAGGTTCCAGTCATTAAAAAAATAAAATAAATCACATTCACATTGTCAATATACAGAACATTTATAATTACATATAGATAAAAACTTACTACAATTTTATTTAATTACTCGTGTATATTAAATATCACAATTCTATTATTTATGTATAATTTTAGAGAGGTTATATTGTAAATAGGTTTATTATAGGTTAGTTTATTCTATATAAAAGTTTCATTCAAAAATATCATTTTATAAATGCAATTAATATGATTTCTTTATTTTTAACCTAAATTTCCATTGAAATTGAAACTTTCTCTGAAATTTCCTTAAATTTGAAGTACCAAAATTTGAAACCTTGGTTATAGATCTTTAGAGTTCACGTATACAATGGCAGCTCTTCGAAAGATGTCAAGTGTGCTTCTGTTGGTCATTATATCGTGACTGTGCTCTTGCTAGCATGGCCGCAGGCACGGAACCAAGGGGGTGTTGGGATGTGCTACAGCACCCCCTATTTTTTTTAGAGAAAAAAAATATCTTATATATATTTAATGTATAGAAGCAAGTAAATGCATGAAGATAGAGGGAAGATTAGAGAAAAGCATGAGAAAAACAATTATATATGAGTAAATACATGCTAATACAAAAATATTAAAAGATTGATACAAGCAAAACCCAGGATCTGTATTTCCTGAAATGACAAAACATATATTTTGAAAACTTTGACCAATCACAAAGAAAATCAAAAGAAACTAAGCCACAAGTCCCAAACTACTAACGAAAAATCAATCAAACTGAAATTTAAGCCAAATCTTGATGCTACCAGCACCGATTCCATAGGTACTGAGTAGATGTAGAAGCTAACAGAATAGCTTTGCAGCATGAAGCCATTAAATTCATACGAACTCATCGAAGTCAAAGTACAACAAATAAGCTTTATATGAACTTAGGAAAACGTGACAGCATCATAAGGTAATATTAGTCCCCCTCAACTTAAATTTCTGGTTCTGTCCCTACATGGCTGGCAAAGGAAGTTGGCGCTGATCAACAAGTTGAATACAATTTAGAATGTATTGAGAACTGCTTCAGTAACCATGCAGAGCAGACTACCTCATGCATTGTTCGGACAAAAGTAACCGAGACATACCGGGTTGTTCAACTGTTTGTGACGGTAAGAGGGTATACTGCACAAGGAAATGTTGTTGCATGTGAACCAAATTCATGATCAGTTAATACAACCAATAGTCAGTTTACATTCCCAAACAGAAGTACTCTATGCTTGTACGTGCTTTGATCAATAAATAAATCATGTCGCAGTAGTGTACTAGTGTAATACATTACATGGATAATAAAAATGATGGAAGTTTGTATGTTACGAGCAGTGTTCTAAAACTCGACCGCCAGGGCACCTACGCTGTGGGCGGTGAGTCTCCGACTCGATTAATGTCTAATGGGTGCTCTTGGGAAGTTTGATTTTGGGAGGGCGCCTGGGCTTCTAGGCGAGTCTCTCTCTCCTTTAGTCGACAACTGCGCCTCTCTTTCTCTCTTTCAGTTGCCTGCGCCTCTCTCTCTCTCTTTCAGTTGCCTACGCCTCTCTCTATCTCTCTCTCCCCCCTCCAGTCGCTCACTCCTCTCTTTCTACTCGACTCTCAATCTCTCTTTATTCTTAAGTCTTCGAATAGTAGGTATTCTATGAATTTGGCTAGTGAATGTTGGGTTGAATGTGAATCTGATTATTGGGTTGAATTGGTTTGCCTGATTTTCAGAGAATGGGCGTTTCTTTTTTTAATCAAGATTATGGGTTTTACTGGGTTGGATGAAATTTTGATGGTAATTGCGTTTATGTATTATTTTTTGTGTGGACACGGTGATTGAACAATGAAAAAAAATGAAAATTGATGAAGAGAGAGATGAAAGAGAATGTGCAGGTGGTCGCTGTTGGTTGATGAAGAGATGAGAATGAACACAGAACATGAGCATGGTAGCCTCTATTGTCTCAAAGGGAGAGAATTCTATTAAAAAAAATGTGTGGCTGTTGTTCGCGTAGAGAGCGAGAGAAGAGGGATAGGATGGCTGGATGGACCGATGGACGTGTGTGCAAGCCAAAGTATAATTGAATACTGCTCCTTTTATGTTTTCCTTGTTTAATTAAACAAATATTCAATTAAATAAAAATTTTTTTAAAGGGGCTAGTGCGGCTGCCCTCAAGTCTTGATTAATGAAACTACAAAATACAATGGGGGACATAAATCCTGAACCTCATATTATAATAAGCATCAAGAGAACATCCTGAAATAATACCAAGAGTCTCCACAGAATCTATGTATTCTAACAAGCACCAATTAGCAAAAAGTGCAAGAATGGCTACTCCATTTTCTTTGACATAGCGGTGACATACCGAAAATATAACTCTATCACGGAGAAGCATCATTACAAATAATACAGCTTTCCCACTATGTTGCCGCACAGAGATAAATCCAGCGGCACTTCGTTTCATCCTACCACTAGGAGGTTGCATCCATTTGATCAAGCAAACAACTTGCCGCCTCGCTAGGCAAGATAAGGCACACAGAGTGTGCATACCGAGACAACGCCTACGTCGCCCTACCAAATAATGGTAGGGACTTATTACCGGTAAGAAGCCACAAATTACTACAAGTAAAAAATAATAAAGCATAAAATAAAAGTTTAAGCAACGTGGGCCCAAAGCCAAAGCCCAGGCCCAAACACCATCAAGCCCAAGCCCAAGTTGTAGACTGCATAGGCCACGACACCACCATCCCGATTGCACCTCGCTCGCAGTCCCACCACTGGCAGCTCATTCGCCGGCATCTTCTATGCACTGGGCGATCACAGGCCAGTCACGCCTTCCCTCCATGCCTTCAACATCTCCAGAACGTGAGCAAGACGCTCCTCCTCTTCCTAGATCAGATCAACCAAACCAGATCGAAATCTTCCGATCCGATCCGGTCACACCAGATTCCGTCCTCACCTTCCGCCCACCAGGTTGGCGCTCTAATCTAGGTCAGCGCGACAGCAGCCTCGCCCCCCAACCTTCCCCGACGCAACCTCCAAGCAATCTAGACAATGAAGCCGTCTCCACACAACCCTTACTCCGGGACCACCCCTCACCAGACACGAGGTCCTCTATGGCCCGTCTGACGATGACGCCGCGAGGGCGTGCCGTCGGACAGGGTATAATTCTCACTGTATAGCCCAGGCGCATGCGCGGGGCGTTTTTTTTTACTTGTACATTTATTCTCAAAATTTTTTAATCTTCAATTAAATAAATACTAGTCTTGCCCACATATGCTATGCATATGTAAAACAGATTTTTCGTTTTAAATTTTCTTTTTGTAATATTTATGTCTTGATAATTATTGAAGTTAGATAAATATGAGAAGTTATCTGCACAATAGGGTAGTGGGAAGTTATCCACGTACAAAATGGGTTAGTGGGAACCTATTTTTTTCTTTTAAAAACTGATAATCAGTTTTTTATTATTTACTATAATACCCTTCAAATATTAGAAATTATTTAAAAATAATATATGGTGTGGGGGTTTTCGTGTCTTTTCACGTTCACTTTGACTAACAAAGTGAGTTCTCTTAATAATAGTATAGATTATGTTAAACAAAAATTTAATAATTTAATTAAATATATATTTTTCCTCCTCTTATTTTATTTTTCTTTATAGATATATATATATATATATATATTTTAGAAATAAAATAAAAATAAAAATAATATAAAACCGCCTAGGCACCCGCTTAGGCGTTTGGGCGCTAGTCACCTGTCCACTGCCGACTAGCACTTAGAGTTTTTTCGAACCTTGGTTACGAGCTTTGGATAGCTGACCAAATATCATATTATAATTAAGTAATATATTACCGGTATCGACTTAAGCAAATGAAATTTAGAGTTTCTCATATCTTTTGAGAAAGCTAGCAATCGATCGAACATTGGATATTATGTTACCATTGTCTCTAGTTCTATTAGCGGTGGAAACCAATTCCACCTTTCTTTGCTTGTTTTTGTGAAAACGCTTGTTTGGGTATGCCTCAACTGTCCCCGTGTTTATATATTCATCCCCTGTAGTGAAATAAGGTAACTGATACTCCCTCTTTTATATGTACCCACGCAGTCATGGTTTCATTGATATATTAGGAATTAGGAGAGAAGAGTTACGTACAGATATTCCTTTTGGCTCTCTCATATATACATGCATGCGTCTGGAATTCTGTGATATAGATAGAAAACCGATCAATCATTTTCCAATAGAAAAGAAAAAAATGCTTAATTTTGTTAAAAAAAATGTGTATGACCTTTGTAAATACTATATATAACCGGCACATCCAGTATTGCAGAACCACATACATTCTCATCCAGCTAGTTTCTTAAACAATTCTCTCCAGCTAATTTGCATATCCATGGCTACATCGAGAAGCGCTGCGCTTGTTCTTGTGATAGCAACACTATTCGTGTTGCTAACTTTGCCTGATGCAGCAGCACGCGCCAATGGTCAAGTAGACAAAGTCATGGTAGAATGTCTTGATGCCTGCACTGACAATGTCCTGATGGCATGCATAGATATGTGCGACCCCAGATTTGCAGCTGAATGTCGGAAGAAATGCAGAGACAAACAAGCCAGGTGCACGAACAGCTGCATGAACAATGAACCAGCTCCAAGATCCATTGCTGCAGCATGTCCATGATCGATCATTAATAATGCAGCCACCGCGGCGCTAATTCAAATCATTCCTGCAGTGTCTGAGTAACTACCTATGTACGCGTGTACGCGTACAATATCTAAATAATGTTATGTTTGTTGGTGAAATGAAGGAACGTATGAAGCTTTGCGCTGCATAAATGATCGATGAACTTGATTATGGATCTGAAATAAAAATTGAGTTCCCTAATTGTTATCGCTATATGTTGAGGTCTGTTATGACAAGTTAAAATTATTACTGATCTTATTGCGTAAAGATTTGGATTGAATGATTGAGTAGCTAGTACGTCCACGTATGAAGTGGTACTGGCATGGGATCTTTACTTTATTCGGAGTCCAAACAGTGAGCTAAACCAACGAGAATACGTACTATATATGAGGGTCTTTATTTTTCAATTCCAAGGCCAGTTGGCCATGCATCGATCAAGAAGACTGAGGGCAATATTGGGCGTTGAAATTATGTTTGTCCAACGAGTTTTCTTAATTTCTTGTCCTAATTGCAAACGCTCAAGAGAAGAGAAGATGATGAGGATTAAGCAGTGGTTTCGCGCGCCTTGTTTGGTTTGGGTATTCTTCTCTGCAGCTATGTCATCTGCATGTCTAAATATAGTATGTCTAAGGAGGCCAAATAAACGTAAGAAGGAATTAGGAGTGTGTGACGTACTGTGTCTGTTTTATTTACGGCTTTAAGCATAGCGAATCTCGGTTACCGATATGCTAATATGTAAAGTCCAACAATTGAAAAGAAACGGAACTAAAAAACGTTTCGAGAAGAACAAGATTCAATATTTGCAGATCTATATATACCTGATTTAATTTAGAGTGAAAGTAAAACTGATAAGAGGTTATATCAATTTGGGGAGTTAGAGAATTCAGCAAAAGGAATAAATTGTGGTTGTGGGATACGAGGATTGATGAGGAGAAACCTTTTTTCTTTCGTTGGGGGCTAGATTGTCATGGCGCTCGAGTAAAGCCGTAGCCTAAGTATGATGACGATTATTAATGCAGCGAAGAGCCAGTTTATATGCACAAGAATACTGGATGACTATGTTTTTACGTGCTTCAGTAAATAAATCATGTCCTAGTACGTATATTTTAGGTATAACAAGCAAGCAACGCACACCCATAATGCGTGTGCAACTTAATATTGATATCTTTTAATATGAGTATTCTTTTAATTGAGGTCTTCATAGAGAAAACGTAAAATTTGCATATCATTGCATACAAAATTGAAACATTAAACTGAATTCTTAACTATAAAACAACAAAGATCAAACTTTCTAATTTCCTATATTTCAACGTACAATGTACTAAGGTAAAATAAATAATCAAAAAAAGAAAAGAAAATAAAAAACAGCTCAAAATTTATTACAATTACAGTCTCAATTGAGTCAATTCTTTTCATGGTAATCTTTTTCACTTAATTGGTTTTTCTTTGTTGGCTCTTCAATGTCATAACCGATAACCTAGAAGTCTGGTGCTTCCCTTGTTAGCCTGCATTGATATAGTCTGAGGAAGTTCTAGTAATTAAGCAAAACCATTTAGCAAGATCTAACTATATTGAACAGCTTATTTTTTCCACAAAAAAATAAAATGGAAGCTTTGTAAATCAAAAAGGAAACCAAACTTCACACTTTAGTCTTTGTTCATGATAAAGAGAAACCATCGGCACAGTCAACCTATATGCAAAATCAGGTTGAATTATAACAGCTCAATGTGCAATTGCAACATGATGACTAATCTACAAAGTTGTAAAAGAAATAGTGACTATACCGTATATACATGTCGACATTGATTCAGAATAGCTCTCCTTGAGCATCTTCTTCTCTCCAGGCCCATCATCAACATTTGTTACCATTTCGGACAAATGGCTTGTGCACTTCATTTCCATTTGTAGGTTATCCTCAATATTAATAGTGAGATCTGCAAATTTCAACCTCATAAGCTCTAAAATACACAATATCTTATGTGCAAGAAAGAAGATGCAGATCTAATTGAAACCAAAAACTTCTAAGTAGTTAACACCACACGCTTTGCGTAAATTTTGCCAAACATATGAATGTGGTATCCAAAAGGCTTGGGTAAGCTATTAGATTAACTCTTATACCTGGCACTGAAGCCATTTTATCAGGTCCCCTATAAAAGTAAATTTGTTCATAATGAAACAGAGAGAGTGCATCAAACTTTAGAAGAAAATCCGGAAAATTGAGATTCCTCCCATCCAATTTCAAAGAGGATACAATCTCATCCCATCTCCTATCTTTGTTCAACTGAAAATGCATCAAGATGTCAATCAAATTCCATGAGAGGTCAAGAACGACACTCGATTGTAACAGTCTTTGCAGAATATAAAGATACTAAAATGACATGGTAAAACCTGAAATTTCCATTTGTAAACCAATCCCACATCCAAAATCCATCACAGGAAAGGAAAATATTTACCTTCAAACAACTTGCACAACCCAACAACTCAACAGAGATAGATCATGAAAAACTGTACCAAACAGTCCACAACCTATGACTCTGCAGAAAATGAAAAAAACAATGAGCAAATCATACATGCAAGACAATAAAAACTGCAGGAGAACACCACACCACTTCCGATCGAAAACCGAGCAATCCCAGATGAAGCTAAGCAATACCCAAATCAAATTTTAAACGGAAACTGCAATTGCCCATCAATTGAAATCTAATAGCTGGATTGCAGACCTGTGTTCTTTGAATTAGTAATCCTTTCAAGTCTTCATCATGCAACATCAACATCTCCTCCGGTGCCTTCGCGAAAAGTACAGAGGGAGAAGACCGCATCTGATAATGTGATCCAATTTGAAAATAAGAGAGGGCAAAAACATAATTTCAATAATCGGCTCGGCTTGAGCCGTCCTGTTACACGGCTTAGTAACAGTAACCATCCCACCAAATTTAGTATATGTATAATAATAATAGCTCGGCAGGATTATATGTTTCGATTAAGCAAATGATTTTTGGGGTTTCTTGATCATAAAGCTATCGACTAGTACTGGGTGCTTTTGCAAATCATTTTACCCTTGTCTCGTTCTATTTGCGGTGGGATGCAATTCCAACTTTTATAATAGTGAAAACGTTTGTTTGGGTATGCCTTTAAATGTCCCTTGTTTATATTCATTCCCAGTAGTGAAATAAGGTAATCGCCACTCCTTTTATATGTATAGATTAATAGAGTTTCATTGATATCATAGGACTCGGGTGGGAAAAGTTACGTACAGAAATTACTTTTGGATCTGTCAGACATACATGCGTCTGAAATATTTTGATATAGATAGAAAACTTATCATTCTCCAAAAAAGAAAAATGCTAAATTTTTAAAAAATATATATCTGACCTGTGTGTGTGACTAGCTAGCACCTTCTGTAGTGCAGTAGCATATCCATTCTCATCGAGCTAGTTTCTCAATCATTTCTCTCTAGCTAATTTGCATGTCCATGCATGGCTATGTCAAGAAGCGCTGCACTTGTTCTTGCAATAGTAGCACTACTTCTGTTGCTATCATGGCATGATGTAGCAGCACGCGACATGGCTGGTCAAGTAGATAGAGCTGTGGTAGAATATTGTCTTGATGACTGCAATAACAATCTCATGACTCCGAGCACATATGGGTGCAAGCAAGGAGGACTCGGATCATCTACAGGTTTGAAGAAGTGCAGTGAGATACTGAGATCCAAGCCAAGTGCATAAAACGCTGCAAGGAACCAGTTTCACCATATGCTGCTGTAGCACATCCATAATCGATCATTAACAATGCAGCCGCAGCGCTAAATATTCAAGTCATTCCGGCATAAACTGAGTATGTACCTAAGTACGGGCACGTACGATATCTAAATAAACATTATATATGTTCCTTGGTGAAATATATAAGAGAATGTTCGAAGCTTTGTGCTGCATAAATGATCGATGAACTTGATTAATGTTGATCTGAAATCAAAATAGATCGAGTTCCCGAATTGTTATAAATATTATGTTCAAGTCTGTCATGATCGACAAGTTAAAATTATTACATTGCGTATAGCTATGAAATGAACAATTCAATTGTACGTCCACATATATATGGAGTGGTAATTAATGGGATCTCTGCCTTCCAATTCCAAACAATGAGTACAACCCAACGAGAAAACGAACTATGATGGGTCATGAATTAATGGTTAATGTTTTGTTGGAATTAGGTCATTATCATACATTTATACATGGATTAAATACTGTTTACTCCCTATACTTATAGGGTTTCATCGTTTCAGTCCCTAACCTTCGAATTTCACCTAAAAAGTCCCTGAACTCCCAATTTCCTCCCAATTGGTCCCTGCTGTCAAAATTTTCTGTTAAAGTTGCTGAAAATGTCTATTATGCCCTCACTTATTTTTTTTTAAGGATAAATTTCAGTTTAGTACCCTGTGATTTGGGGGTAACATCATGTCAGTCCCTGCTCTTTCAATTTGATCAGCAACCCTCCTGTGCTTTCAATTTCAATCAGCCGTGCCCAAATTTTACTGTTCCGTCCAAATTTTACTTTGTTAATCAGTCAAAGTTAACGTTCAAATTGGACAGAACAGTAAAATTTGGGCACGGCTGATTGAAATTGAAAGCACAGGGGTGTTGCTGATCAAATTGAAAGAGCAGGGACTGACATGATGTTACCCCAAAACCACAGGGTACTAAACTGAAATTAATATTTTTTTTAAATTTATTTTACTCTATTTTATTTCTTTTTTTCATTTCACCTCTTGAAGGTCTGTGGATTGGAACCATCTTGATGAGGAGATGAAAAGAAGGAGGTGAGAGAGCCGGAAGAAGAAAAGGTAAAACGAAAAAAAAAAAAAAAAGAGGAAAAGAATTTTTTTTTCTAAAGTAATTGAGGGTATAATAGACTTTTTAGGGGAAGATAACGGAGTTTTTGACGGATGTTTGACGGCAGGGACCAATTGGGAGGAAATTGGGAGTTCAGGGACTTTTTAGGTGAAATTCGAAGGTCAGGAACTGAAACGATGAAACCTTATAAGTATAGGGAGTAAGCAGTATTTAACCCTTTATACATTATGGTGGTTTAGTTTTAATCAGATAGACTTGGTTGGTCATGCAAATTAATATTTATGGAAATGGTTGGTATATATAGGAGGCTTTTATCAAAAATGGCACCCGATTGACCAGAAATTTTGAACTTATGAAAATGGGCTGCAAATTTTCATTGTTCTTATCTACTACGTGAGTGTTACTTTTATGCATAATTTTGTGTCAAATTTTATAAATTTCGCATGAGAATCAAACAACCGCCCTTACCATTTCAATATTATTATTTCCTTGGCCTTTTTGTTTTAAAGAAATGATCTCTCATTCGATTTTCATATTCGTGAGTGAAAGTATTCAGAAAATAGATCAAGAGAAATACTGAGAAGCAAGTAGTTTTGGGTAAGTTAAATCGAGAATTTGGAAAAAGAAAGAAAGAGAATATGATTTTGGGAAGTGAGGAGAAACCTTTTTTTTGGTTGGGGGCTAGATTATCATGGTCCTTGATCGAGTAAAGCCAAAGCCTAAGTTTTGAAAGCTCTGTATATTATCTTGAAGAGAAGGAAAGAAAATGAAGAAGAAGAGGGTCTGTATTCGATCAAGAATGAGAGCATATTACAGAATGAGAGTGAGAGTACTAATTGCTATTTATACAAATATATCTAACTTGAGTTGACAAAATACACTTTTACCCTTAACCCCCCCCCCCCCCTAAAGCTGATGGGAGGGAACCTAGCATCAGATTGTAGCTGTGATGCCCCGGAAATTCGTAATTATTTTCCAAGGATTTTCCGGAATTAATTTTATGTTTATTGGACGGTTTCGTGGCTCGTGGATGGAGCGGAAGTGTTTCGGACGAATTTCTATTCGGAAAGTGTGACTTTAGGGGTGGCGCAAATGTTGACTTTTTATTCGTTGGGATTCTCGGGAAACTTCCTTCATGAAAGTTGTAGAGCGCGTCGATACGAGTTCGTGGATATGTGGAACACTGAAATCGGAGTTCGTATGAGAAAGTTATGGTCATTGGAAGGAATTTCCATTTTGGTATAAATAGAAGTTTCCCGAAGGAGAAACTTACTATTTTCATTTGTTTCCTTTTCCGAAAACCGTTCCTTTCTCTCTCTCTCTCTCTCTCTCTTCTCTCTCGGCTGCTACCTTCAGAATCGAAGATATCAGGCTGACCCGACCCGGACCCGGTAGATCCGACCAGACTTTTCCGGCGAACTGCGGTGGTCTCCGGCGATGAAACTTTCCAGCCAGGATCGTCTCCTCCGTCTGGTCATCTCTCTGGTGTTCTCTAGCGCCGATTCTCGTCCATGGCTGCGCTGCAAGGCGCTACAGTTTGTGGATTTCGGACCCGGTCGGAAATCCTTGTTCCGACGTCGGCAAGGCTTCGAGTCTTCTTGGTTGAGCTCAGAGCAGCCTCGTCGATCGATCCTTGGTGGTTGTTTGGATCGATTCACGTGAAACCTTGTTCAACTCAGTTGGGATTATTGTTCACGGCTTGTGAGGTAGTTTTCGATCCCTTAGGCTTGTTTTCTGACTTCGATCCAGTTATGAAAGTTCACAAGCATGCTTAGATGAAGCTTTTTGATGTTGGGAGTTTTGTGAAATATTGAGTTTTGGCCGGCGGCGGTGCGCCACCGTCTGTGGCGGCGTTCCGGCTATGTTCCGGCCATGTATGGGACTGTTTTTGGTATTATATATGTTATACTCGTTGATACGAGCGTTTCGATTTATAATATTCAAATTTTGGAGTTCGTATGGAATTGTTATGATTTTTGCAGTTTCATACCGATCGATTTATTCGATCCGTGAGGATTCGAGTGTCCGATCGACTTGTGGTTTGGTCACATCGATCGTGGACGTATTCCGGAGACTTTGGGAGGTCTCGGATGTGGTTTCGCCTCGATTGGCGCCACTTTGGGGATTTTAGTTCAAAACAGGGTTTCGAACTTAAATCAAATGTGAATCGTTACTAAGTTGGAACCGTATGTGATTAGGTACTTGACGAAGTATTTGGAGTAGTTGTTGGTGATAGTTTTGGTTCGGTTCTGTATTGAAGACGCAATAGGAGTTCGAGGTGAGTAATCTCACGAAGTTCATTCACGAACGGGTTGACCCTATTGTTTTGAGAGTTATTTAGTTAACTGCAAACTATAGTTGGTATTAGTGGCATTCCTGAGTGAATGACCACATATATATATATATATATATATTTACGTGGAATATGTATATTCTTGTGGGTTGATGAGTGAATTGAAGCAATAGGTATTGATGGGTTTCATTCTATTGTTTTGGGGCTTGACTTTTCGGGAAAGATTTTGTGGGAATTGGGAATTTCTATTGTTTTGAAAAGTATCAAGATTTGGTGTGAGTTACTTTGATGTGATTTGAATGTTTTGATCTAACGACCGGGGGTCAGAAGATCTCTGAGAGTCACAAGTTGTGATTTCTCCTTTTGGTTTGAGTTAATGTTTTGATATGATGACCGGGGAGGTCTGATGATTGGAGGTCACGGGGTGACATCTCCTTTTGTGTGAGTTGAGTAACTTTTGGGTCCTGAGTGACCATTTTGAAAGGTTTTGATCTGACGACCGGGGAGGTCTGAGGATTTGGGGTTGCTGGGAGTAACCTCAGGCATATATATCGGGACTTCACACCTTTGGTCGGGTTTGTGGATACGATCAGTTAGAGCTCTTGTCTGTTGCCATAGTACATCATGGGGGTAGCGGGGAGCTATCTGATGCTCATGAGTACGTGTTTTAAAAGGGAGTTTCGGGGATTCTTTCTTTTAAATGTCCTGGGAGGTCTTGTTTATCATATTTAATTGTCAGAGTTTCAATTATTATGATTTTGTCACGGGGTGACTTGTGTTGATTTTGAGAATGTGTTTTAAAAGGGAGTTTCGGGGATTCTTTCTTTTAAATGTCCTGGGAGGACTTGTTTATCATATTTAATTGTCAGAGTTTCAATTATTATGATTTTGTCACGGGGTGACTTGTGTTGATTTGGAAATGTGTTTTTAAAAGGGAGTTTCGAGGATTCTTTCTTTTAAATGTCCTGGGAGGACTTGTTTATCATATTTAATTGTCAGAGTTTCAATTATTATGATTTTGTTACGGGGTGACTTGTGTTGATTTGGAAATGTGTTTTTAAAAGGGAGTTTCGGGGATTCTTTCTTTTAATGGTCCTGGGAGGACTTGTGTATCATATTTAATTGTCAGAGTTTCAATTTATATGATTTGGTCACGGTGTGACCCTTATTGTGATTTTTGGGAAATGCATATTGAATTGTCAGAGTTTTCAATTAATATGGCTTTGTCACGGGGTGACTTGTATTCGTTTCTTTTGGGAAAAGAATGTGCTGTTTTGGGAAAACAGGGTGTGTGTTTCTTTTACGAGTTGATGGGTTTCCTCGTTAGGCGAGTTGTGCATGTGTGGTTTTGAGTTACTCATACGGGCTTGCAAAAGCTTACTGGGTTTGTTGTGTGGCAACCCGGTGCACCATTCAAACGGTGTAGGGGTTAATCCTGCAGGTTAGGATAATCATGCTGAAGCTGAGGTAGCGCCTTTGCAGCTTTACGGTAGGAAGCAAATTTTGTGACTTTACCGTTATTTGGACTTCCGTTGTAGTGAGCTCTGAGGAGCATTTACGTTTATCTTGTTGTTGACAATTTAATTCGTAAGCTTGTGTAATATATAACTCTTTGGAGCGAGTGTATATTAACTTTGAGGGTTCAGGGCATCAATATGTGTGTAAGCTAAGGAAAAAAAAAAGATTTCAGGTATTTTGTATTGATGACTGGACGTTCACGCATATATAATTATGGGGTTATATATCGATTTTCATGTGTGTAAAATCAGGGGCGTGACAGTAGCATATGAAATAGTTCAAAGAAAGCAATCAGGAATGCTTGTTTCAACCAGGAGGAATAAGCGGCAGTGATTGACATATCTTCATAGGATGAGAGGCCTGCCTACAATGCAGTGTAGTTTTATTCGAAGGAGTAAACATGAGCTGCTTAGTGCCTTGTGTTGGTAAAGCTTCAATTTCCTTGAGCAATTGATGTTGCCATTCTGATAGATCAGAGGAAACTGGAGTTGCAGAAAGAAAAGCATTGTCATTTGAAATCCCAATGGGAGCTGAAGGATTGCTGGACAATAAAATAGGTTTAATAGGAATGGATGCTCCCCTTGATTGAGAAGAGAATGAAGCGTTCATAGCTTGAGGCCCTTCATGAGTTGGTGGTTGAAAATCATAATGATGTCTATGTAAACACTTTGCTGCACTGTGACCAGTCTTAAAGCAAATTTGACACTGTAAAGAAGAACCGGTATCAAGAACTTGCATGGGAGATGGTCTTTGAGAACATGTCAGAGTAATATGATCAGAATCGTAACATATTTGACAAGATTCAGGAATGAAGGATGTATTATGAAGATTTCCAGTGTCTCCATGTTGATTACAAGAGTCTCGAATAAAGGTGTTGTTATGTTGATGACAAACTAATTTCCCAAAACCATATGAATTTCCAACATTCTTCACCAAACCATGTGTATTAATATAATTTCTAGAAGTCCCAGCAAGATTATTTCTATTGAAATGATGGTATCCTCTAGAATTTTCATATCCACCAAAGAACCCAAGACCATTGTGATTCCCAGTTTGCTGATAATGAACTTTAAATCTTCTTCTTTGATTGAAGCACTTGTGATCATCAAAATTATCATTAAAAGTAGGAGTACTAAGATGTGTACCAGAAGAATATTGATGACAATGCCCTGCCTTAGATCTTGTGTGATTCACATGATTAGCGACAAGTGCAGCCACAGAAGAATGAGCAAGTGGTTTTGATTCTTGGACAACATCAGACTCAACATTCAGTAATATAGGTTTATGATCAAAAGTAGTAGCCGGTAGGTGAGGTCCTCCGAAGTAGGAGCAGAAGAAATAGACTTGTCAGCTTCTTCAACTTCAGCTTCAGCAATGAGTAAAAGAGATCTTAATTCTTGGATTGAAATCGGGGTAGGCTTAGCCCTAATTATAGTTTTCATAGTGGTATAGTCTGAAGGCAAACCAAGAAGAACAAAGACGATTATGACTTCATCAGTCATATGAATCCCTACATTAGCCAGCTGATCATAAGCTATCTTCACCCGATCCAAGTACTTGTAATAGAATCTGAACCTTTTTGGAGTTTATAAAAGTTGGTCTTTAATTGCTCTTTGTTAAACCATGAAGTAGAAGCATACCTCTCCTTGAGAAAACACCAAAGTTCTCTAGAAGTATTACTTCCAACAACAAAAGAGAGAACATCACTATATAGAGTGGCAGCAAGCAAAGTCATAACAGCAGAATCGTTTTGCTTCCAATTTATGTACTATGTTGTCATTTCAGATGTGACTCCGTCTTCTTCTGCGATCATGTATCGTGAAGGACAAGGGAACGATCCATTGATATATTTCATGAGGCCACAGCCTTTTAACATTGTCTCTAACAAAAACTTCCATGTGACATAGTTAGAGTTGTCTAAACGGACTGAAATCAGATTGCAGAAATTGGACAGTAGACAATTGCTTAACTCAATATTGATATTCATGATGGTAGGCAACACAAAATAATGTCTTGACTGAGGATAGTCAATACCAAGACAATTCAACTTTCACCACTGATGAGCTCCAATGAGTATCTGCTGAACAATACTAAGCTCTAACTATTTCCAGCTTATGCAATGTCTTTCTAAATACTATCAATGCTTTTCAATGATTCCACAAGAACTAGTAGATGATTAGTACCTAATGACAAGGACTTTGCAGTGGCCAAAGTTCAATTAGAAATTTGTGGTATTACCGACTTGTAACAAATGCCAACCAACTTGGAGCAAATTTCAAATCCTCACAATAGCCAAAACCTGAAAATCCCCTGCTCACAATTCTCTGACATATCTACTTCAAATCTTTGAAATCCTTGTCAATAAACTATGAACAAGCAGCAATCTTTCATATCAAATAATCTTATTATAAAGTTTCTTCAAGCAAAAACTTAGAGTACGTTACCGATAGTTTTCTGCAACACTCTGCCGATTAATCGTCGCAATTCAAATCAAATCACCATAATCTAAGAGGCCATATCAAAAGCCCTCTGCAATGCAATGGAAAAAGCCTTTGATATTCTTCAAGCAATCTGAAGGAATCACAGAACTCTAGGGTTGCCGAATCGATCAGGTTGTGTCAATTGACAGCAAAATCGACGATCAAGAACAATCAAATGATTTTGAAACCTCAAGAACAATCAAATTTCGTAGAGCTTCAAGAATTAGGGTTTTGAAACCTCAGAATATCACAATCTTCACAGAATTTCAAGAATCAACAACTATTTCTTGCATCAAATCATACTCGAACACAGTATATATGAAATCTAAGCTTCGAAGCTAATCAATTTCTGTAATTTTTCATGTAGAATCAATCTTTTTCTTCAGGAAATGTAAAACTCATCTGTGTAATCAAACTGAATCAAATACAAAGAAACCTGAATCAAATCGTGAGGCTAAGCAGGAGAAACTCAATGAAGCTACCATAGGTCGCAACTTGGGCTCGTGATACCATGAAAGCTTTGTATATTATCTTGAAGAGAAGGAAATAAAATGAAGAAGAAGAGGGTCTGTATTTGATCAAGAATGAGAGCATATTACAGAATGAGAGTACTAACTGCTATTTATACAAATATATCTAACTTGAGTTGACAAAATACACTTTTACCCTTAACAAGTTTGACAACAATTGAAAAAACGATACACGGTTTTTATCTTTTATGCCGTTTACTGCTTGGTAGCATTAAGACAAGCATCATTGTATTACAGCACGGTCAATGGCGTTTCAGACATGGAATCAAGGTGAGTTTCTTTTTACATGTAACATTCAACCACATTTATAGACAAAGAAACGTTTAATATATATATGACATTTAATTGATCTCTTTCTAGTAGTGGTATATATACGATATTCTCAAGTCTCAACGAGCTAGGTTTTACAACTTTAATTAATTTGCATATCCATGGCGAGGTCAAGAACTAAAGCGCTTGGTCTTCTGTTAGCAGCACTACTGGTGTCGCTATCCTGGCCTGAGGTAGCACGCGTCAACGGCCAAAGAGATGGAGCCACGGTAAAATGTCTCAAGGCTTGCGATTCCAACGTCATGATACCGTGCACTAATCGGTGTTCTAACGGTGGAAGACAGAAAATAACAGATGCAAGTTGGCAGGAATGCGTCAAGGTCCAAGCCGAGTGCACACACCGCTGCTATGGCCCGCTGTAGCACTTCCACAGTCGATGGTTGGTAAAACTGCAGGCATATGATGAGAGGGATACGTACATTTTCTTAATTCATTCCTGCAGTTTGTGTCAACGTGTATGATCTAAATAACGTTTTTATTTGGTGAAATAAAAGAACCAAATAAAAGAATGGTTTAAGCTTTGTGCTGCATAAACCATGCTTGAACTCAGTTAATTAATTGATCTCAGTTGAACTCTGTTATGTAAAGTTCTACTGATCTGATTTCCAAGCTAGGCTATTAATAAAATGCATTAGTAGTATTTGCATAGCCATCGTATAACACAAACTGTATACAGAATTAATGCAAGCCGCCTTCTATCAAAAATGCCTCTCTTTTAGTTCACAATTATAACCTACACCTCCACCGGTGTAGTATAGCTCCGGTTCCTGGGCGGTCATGGTATCACTTGGTTGTGTACAATAATATCTTGAACCTGTCACATGTCATATATATAATTTGATTTTTGGACCTGGTCAAGTGTAAAATAGACCAAATTAAGAGGCTGGTCCACTAATTGCTGTGACGACTAGTAACGGATAATTAGTAGCGGATGGATTTGTTTATGTAAATGGAAGATCGATACATACAACTACGTGGTGTGGTGTGCTGGTTGAGCGGTCTAGTCTGAAACCCTAAGGTCTAGCGTTCGATTCCCAACTCCATCCGGTGGCCAGCAGATTTGAGGGACCTGGGTTAATTAACACCTCAGGCTCGTGCGTCTTCAGTGCAGTGATTAGTCTGGCAAAGCTGGGATACACTGTATGAGTGTGTGAGTTTGGTTACTACTGAGATGTCAGGACGTAAAAAGAAGAAGATCGATACACACGACCACCAGCTAATTAAATATTAATGGTTTGAATTTTCAAGGCCATGCAAATCAATAATATCAAAGAAATTAATGACTACTAAACCGCTAAAAAAAATCGCTCAACAGAAGAAAAAAAAATAAAAAATTGTGACGCCACATATAAGATAAATTTAAGTAAATAAATAAAACAAGAGAATGAGCAAATTTAGTTCTACAACCTTAATTAAAACACCAGTAACCATAAGGTATGAAAACTAAGTAGAGGAATCCCTTAGTTAAGCACGATACATTAGATTGAAAACATCTTTATGATTTTTTTTTAATTATTTACAAGTTTTAATCATTTTTCAATAATTATCTCAATATTTTTGTAAATAAACAATTATGGTTGCTTTTTTTTTTTTTTTGTCAAGAATTATGAAATTTAATGCAACAAAATTTCAATTATGGTTGCGTTAAGTTTCATCTTTAATGCTCATATTTAATGCCCATGAACATTCCCTTATATGAATAAGGTTAAGTTGGGTATTTGAAAAAGGTCTAGTTAGCAAATTTTACTTTCCAAAAGTATCTAAAAGGTGTAAAAAAATATGAGTGGTCATGTGAGCAAATATGGAGATACCAATAGAAAATCTCTTTTATTTTTAATTGCGGTCCCAACCACATTTTTCATTGTCCATTTTGTCTCTCAAGGTAAATAAATGAAACAAATCAAAATCTCATGATTTGGGGACTTTGTTTTCACTTTAAATATTTAAATTTTGAATTTCAAATTCCTTAAATCTACTCAAGAAAAACTATAATAAATAATATGCATTTAAATCAATGTAAGAGAAATTTTAAATACACACCCCTAATCACTTGATGCACATCCCTATTATTTTATATTTCAAATTAGATTTTGTAGGTAGGTTGAATGACCAAAACAGACATCTATGCATTAGAAAGAAAGAAAAAATAGTTATATTTTCCTTATATAGAATAATTTATGTATAAATAGTTAGATAAACACCACAAATTTCTATACATGGCCTCTTAATTTAGTACAAGAATAAAGTTAGAAACTATCTAATTTAATTTTTTTAAATAAATTGTAATTAAATGAGGTTAGAAGCCATAATATTTAGAATTGCAAAATCAATGGTATTAAATGTTTTTAAAACGGATCGTTTTACTCCCATTTTTTAGTTAATTTCCTTTTCTTTCTTTTTTCTAAGAGATACAATTAATCCATTTATTTTCTAATATAAAACATCACGGGTGAAAAAACTTTATTATTGTTAATTTGTTTGGCCCCTATAATGACAACTTTGTAGTTCCATCATTGGAGAGAAACTAGTGATATAGTTGTGTTTAAATGTTCAACTCATAATTTTATACTTGATCAACATGGTGTTTGGTGGATGAGAACTCAAATAATATAAAACCTATTTATATGCATTTATTTAAAGGGAACAATAATAAATCTTTATGGATTTTTGAATAAGTAACACAAATAATCAATATGGTCATTTAAAAACATCAATATACTAGAATATACTAATCATATTAAATAGTAGCCTTAATATAGTCAAATAATAGGATATTTCATGATTTTTGAGAATAAGGATATTTTAGGTACTTTTGGTTGTGTATTTAGTAGAATATTAGAATGAGAAATTAAATGGGTGGTGTATTAAGTATGGAGTGTGTATTAAGTAATTAGGGGTGTGTATTTAAAACTTATCTCAATGTAAACATATCATATGTATACCTACATGAAAGGTCAATAAATTCTCAAACAATGGTGTGTATCTATATCATAGAGTCAAAAAAATAAAAAAGACAAATTAAGTATGTAGTGCCATTTTTTTTTAGTTCAAATGAATTCCATTGATAGAACGGTCAGAACGGCACATACAAACGGTTCATATGGACACCCGGTACCATTCACTGTTACAAATCTTGCTCAATTACTCAAAGAGCTTGCCAAAACTAAACCTAAACTAGGCTTACAAAAAATACTTTTGACTTGAGCCTCCCTTTGCCAATGCACACAATTGTGGTGCGCCAAAAGGATCAAATATTTAGTGCAAAAACATAGCAGAGTTTAGAGAGCAAGCTAAAAGACCAACTTACAGATTACTCAATCTCTTTCCCCTTACCCTTACCCGAAGGGCTAGAGGAACATGGTGAATAGGTGAGACTCAATGGAAGAGCAGATTCCTTGTCATTCTTGGTCTTTGATGGATTTGTATTTCGGGCTCCAAGAGGACTCCCCCATAGCTCCTCGGCGACCAATCAATCACCCATTCCGGTTGCAATTAGTTGTGCAATATTGGAAGAGGAGATCCAGTGGATCTCCTTCATGAAGGGGGGTCGTGGTTGAAGATTTGTCCACCACACAGGATCTTGGTTTGCCGGCAAGTGACGGCTTGAGGCGACAGAACACGGCTTGGCTTCGGCATCGAGCGCCATAGATGTAGCCTTGGCCTTGGCCATGGCGGCTAGGGTTTGGAAGGAAAAGGGATGGGAGGTAGAGAGCCATAAGTACGTAGTGTCATTGACACAACTATACGTAGAGATATAGTAATAGAGTAGTCTATGGTCAAGTTTTAATATTATTCTTAATTAATAGGTAGGAAAAAAGAAAACAACACTACTCTACCTTTTTTTATGATATGCAAAATCTCACACACACACATGCGCACAAGGTAATGAAAAAAGAGAAAGATAGTTTAAACATGGTTTCTAATAAAAAGGTCGAAAAAAAATCATTGCAGCTTGCCTTTACCCTTAAGAAATTATCTTTGTACTAGGTATCAAAATTGCAAACATGTCTATGCACAAGGTAATGAAAAAAGAGCAACTTAGTTTCACATTTTTCCTAATCAAAAGGTAACGAGAAAAAAGAACCATCACAACTTGCCTTTCCCTTAAGATATGAAAAATGCATCTCCCTTTCCAGAATATCTCTCATTTGTACGATTTATCTTAAGGAGCAAAGGTAGATATGCACATTGTAGAATATCACCTCTTTAAATGGATCAAAACCTTCATATGAATACTCATATGAAATATCTATTTGATTGTATAATGAAGTTGAACAACATGACAATTCTATATTGAAGGTGTAAAAACAAGAAGAAAGTGATGAGAATAAAGGAGAAGAAAAGAGACAAGATATAGGGTGTTGAAAAATGATGGTAAGGTATGATCATTTTATTTAAGTTATAATTTTTTTAAGGACTATATATGCATCAATTAACTGTTTTGTTGTGCTGATGACATATTATAATTGGTATGGTTTTTACGAATACCAAAGTAATTGAAAAGTAATATTAACTCTCAATTAATTGACTCATAAATTATTGATTGTTTTGAGTAATATTGTCATGGGGAAATTCAGTATGTGGAAAAGTCAAAGTTGACTCATCATGCTAATATAGAAAAGTAAGCTGATGTGGATGCCTAGTCATTGAACTGCAACTAACAAAAAATTTCGTCCGGATTACATTCAATATAGGTCATGATTTTTGGACTTAAAACTAATTATCTCTTAGAAAGAAGATAGAGTTTATAGCAACAATCACATAGAGCATCTCCAACATATTTCTTATAAAATTCCTATTTTATGGACTAAAAGTTTAAATTCCTATAATTTTTCTTTTGTAATTCGAACATCATCCCTGTCAAATTCTCTATAATTTAGCTCCAACGATTAAATATAGTAATACTTTAAAATTACAAAAATGCAATCAAATAATTAAAGATTGAAATAATATAATTTGAAGAGAGAGAGAGAGAGAGAGAGAGAGAGAGAGAGAGAGAGAGAGAGAGAGAAGAGCAAAAACTTCCTAAAAGAGGATTACCTATAATTTTAGAGTTTGTTGTAAATATAGATAATTTTGTTTGGGTGGTGCTATTCGCATACCCATTTTCTCTATTTTTCCATTACTTTAATATAATTTTTTTTTTTACAAATTACCCTAACTACCCTCTATTGTAATTATGTTTCTTTTTCTTTTTTCTATTTGGCAAGTCAATCATGAATTAAACATCATTATAAAATACTTGGGTTGACAGATTGCCACCTGAAGCTACTAGAGCTATTTTGTTTGACTCTGTAAACTTTGGAGGTCCTCGAGGCCTCCGTCTTTAATCTATAGTCTTTTTGTATATATATAAAAAAAAAACATCATTATACAATAAACCAATTTTTCTCGTGAATGTCATTGCTGATTAGGAAAAAAAAAAAGGGTAGGACGAAGTGCAATATGTCAAAAGTTCTGCAATTAGTGTGGCAAAGTTAGGGGTCAGATGAAAATGTAACTGAGTTTGGGGATTTAGGTATATCATCATGACTGCTATACACAATTGAAGAAAGATATAAGCATATCACCTAAACTAAAAGAGATCCAAAACCTCTCACATTTGATTAAGCAACGTTGGCTCAATATATCATTTTTAGTGACATAAAGCATTTGTAGAGTAATGATATTACTAAAGTCAAAATGAAATCAAAGCGTCAATAATTTCAAAATTATCAATCAACTCAAGTCAAAACCATGATTAGCAAGCAAGCCATACCAAAATCAAACTAAGACGAACAGAACGCACAAATTAAAATCTTCTAGTCCACCAAATCGCTAAGAAATTGATATTTTTAGTGGAGAGCGATAGATTGAAATACACTATAATTTCAATTAAAATCTTACAGGGAATGATAGATTCAAAGAGGTTCGAATGATCACTAAACTCATATTTTTCTTCCATGTCTCCATTGCAAATCAGATGTAAATTTTTTTTTCCCTAAGATGGATCTAGAGTTACTTGTTCTGCCATAAAAAAACTTCAAAGCATTACGTTAGAGAGATAAAATGACTATGCTAGAGAAGTTTTTGATGGAAGAGAAAAGAGAAAATCGCAAAGAGTTTTGAAGTTCTTTGTATCCGCAGTAAAATAAGGGTTTAGGATTTGGGAATGATTGACTTGCCAAATAGAAAAAAGAAAAAAAGAAAAAGAAACAGAATTGCAAGGGTGGGTAGTTTGGGTAATTTGTAAAATTAAATTAATAGATAAATAGAGGGGGTGTGTGAATAGAGAAAATTGGTGTGCGAATAGCACCACCCTTTTGTTTTCTCTTTGTTCAATTTCTATAAAACGGATATAGGTATAGGGAAGCTATTGGAGCAAAATAAAAGTTTTTTTCTTCCCTAAAATAAAGTAAAAACAAGATATACAAAAGTTGTTAGAGATGCTCTTATTCCATTTAAATAATTATCTATATATGTGGATCAATCACTTACATGCAAGTTCTTGATGTGCTCATATTATCCTATATTTCTATGCCTCGTAATCTTGATTTTTATGTTTGGTTCTCTTTATTTATGACTCATTTACATCTTTTAATGTTTTTGTAGGTTTGTTTCATAGAAAGAAGAAAAGAAGCTAAAATGAGCTAACTAGGATTGAAAAGCAATGTGCAATCTGAGACTGGGAATCTGCCTGTGCAGAACATCCAACTTCTCCGAATTACTGGGAAAGTATCAGATCGACTCAATCATTGAAAATCTACGGATGTTTACTTTATGTAGAATTTTATGGATCTCGATTTTGATACTTCTGGAGAAAGTTATGATTATTTGAGTGAAGATTGGTCAGACCGGAAACCTGCTTGGAAATTACGAACATTCGTGGAGAACTCAAGAGCCATGGCATAAGATGGTCAATCCTAATGTTTCAAGGAAGTTATTTCAGATGAGGATTAAATGATGAACTTATTCTTACTTCTACAAGAGATGTTTCAAGGTTTTTCCATTCCAAATGAAGAAAAAAATCTAAACCCAAGTTTTACAAGGAAACATGAAGCCAAAGATGAACAGAAATCTTCCCTAAATAAGGGAGCACGAATTTACATGAGGAGAAGAGTCTCTGGAGCACATTGAAGACGCCTAAGGAGCGAAGACTACTCACCCATCTTTCCCTTCTTTTCCCTTTCCATTCTTTTCATGTTTTTTCCTATGTTTTATTTAGTTTTATTTTTCTAAACCTCTTTTCTAGGGCTAGGATGAGGCCCTAGCATGATTAATTGTTTACATGTTTTGATATTCAATTGATGGATTATTAGTTTCTTTTCAGATGAATTCTTAATCTCTGCTTGAATTGTTACTTATGTTAAAGTTTTATTGATTTGCTACCTTTAGGGCTTTGCATCTAGTTATCAGAAGATGAATTTGAGGCATAGCTGCAATTTAATTCATATTAGCTTCATGTGATTAAGAATTGTAAATTACATTATTACTTGAGAAAGAATAATGATTTGCTTGATTTGCTTGTTTTCTAAAACGTAATGAGTCCTGCATGTTAAATTTATACCTGAGAAGGATAAACTGCATAGTTAGGATATACGACCTTTACCCGAGAGAGAGAGAGAATCACGCACTTAAGGAAAACTAAGGTCTAGAGTACCTGAGAAGGACTTAGATACGGGAATTATCATCTAAAGAAAAGAAAGAATCCATTGGTTGGTTCAAAACGTAGATAAGATTGCTTGTGGTTGATTCCGACACCCTAGGCTCATCATCATCATATTCTTACTTTTAATCATTATAAACTATTTTCAATTTATTTAGATTCACTTTTTAAGTTTTTATTTTCAAGTTATTTTCCCATTATCATAAACTCTTTCAAAACCGTGAAAATCATAAGTTTTAGTTTGAGTCATTGTGTGTGTCTTAGTTGATTTGTGCTTATTGTTTTGTGTGTTTTTCGTTTAATTAACTTAGGTTTTCATATTGTGAAGTGAACTAATATCCTCGTGGGAACGAGAACCCCTTTTCTGCCATTACTGTACTACATCCACCCTGTATACTTGCAGGAATTCCATCAGTTCTTGCCCATTTATTTTGGGGATCAATTTTGGGCTATTCTTCTTGTGCAATAGTGGCATCACGGAGTTAATCGAAGGTCTTTTGGTGGTGGTGCGGGTCATTGTGAAACTCGATGCTTGTGGATCGTTGGTGGTGTCTTTTTTCATTATGCTTCTATTTAGCTAGTTGAAGCAGTGAGATTCTTGATAATCATTCGATCTTGGACAAGCTAGTTATTATTATTATTTTTTTTTTTAAGATTAGACAAGCTAGTTTGGATGACCATATTTTGTCAAAGAATGATATGGAAAGAAAAAGAATACAAAATACGTAAGTAGTCAATAAGGCTGGGTGACAAGCTAGTTTGGATGACAGTATTTTTTCAGATAGTCAATTGATTTTATACTCACTCGTGCTTAATAGAAAAAAAAATGTTCAACTTAGGTAAGCCCAAATTAAACAAATTAAGTCATTTCCCATGGGGCCTCACAATCACACATAGTGCCAATGCAATATAGATACTGAGAGAAAGAAAGGTTGTTGACATTCATGAGCCCATTTCTGAAATTGATTTGCAAGCCTTGTCTTCTTTGAAAAGCTGAAGCAATCTAATAGAAGAATTTTCCTTGTCCAATTAGCCGTGGTCAGAGCACCACGAGCTCCACTTTTCGAAGAGGCTAGCTTTTGATCAATTGGCCAATATTTCTCACATCTTGGACTTCTAGAGCAATTTGATGAATCTCAAGCCACACTGAAACTCGCGGCGCAGATTCCAGTTACCAATGCGAATCCGAATCTGAACGATCTTGACTTAGCTGACGAGAGTCGTTCTCTGGAGATCCACGTTAAAGGTAGTCTTAAGAAGGCCAAAGAGTTGGCGAAGCAAGATTTCACTCTATTGCTGAAGAATCTACTCAAATCTTATGGATTGAAGGCCATTACCGTCGGACATGCTGAAACTGAGAAAGAAGACAAGATGCTTGAGCTATTTGCGAGGAGTTTGATGTCTGACGTGTCTGAGGAGGAAGATGAAGACGTTGCCAATAAGCAAGATGCCGGCAAAGGTTCCAAGCAGAAGAAATTTTCCAAGGCTAGGATTTCGAGGAAGCTAAGGACGACTGAGGAGGAGACGAGTAGGGTCACTAAGTGGCTGAGAGCAAGGGCAAGTATCATCGGACAACATGCCACTGCGTGCATCGATCGGTCACTGAGTTCTAGAACCAACTACATTGTGTGCAAAGCATTGAAGAAGGCCACTGGAGGCATGATCAGTGGGTGCTAGCTATTTCTGTTTTCTATCTTGTTTCTAATAACTAACCAAGTTTGGACATTTAAGTTGGGTCTTAACCTTGTTTTCCAAAATACTGAAAAATAACCATATAGTGAGTGAAAATGTCTTAATTATCCCTTAATGGATTCATAATCACTCTATCTTTAAAATCTCATCTTTTTTATTTTTCGACTTGCCTTTCTAATTCTATTGTTATTTTTTGTTTTTATTTACTCCGTTTACATTACGAATAAAACTAACATCCTTAGCATCCCCACCCTTACCATCCAAGTAAATAAACTTTCGAGGGAATGAATTAAATAAAATTTTTTTTGAAAGAAAATAAGAAAGAAATTTACAAGTGAATGAAATTTTTTTTATTTGAATGAAAGAATGACCAAAATTTTGCGATTGAACGACCGAAAGACGTTACCTACCGAATGAATGAGGGTAATTTTTATCCTTAATTCAATTGCAAATTTTTATTTTGTTTGTTCGTTTGCTCGTTCAAATAAAAATAAAATTTCTTTCACTTGTAAATTTGTTTTTCCTTCATTTATTTGCTTAAAAGTTCATTTACTTGGATGATGAAGGTGGGAAGCTGAGGAGAATGGTTTTATCCCTATTGTATAGGGAGTAAATGAAATGAAAAATAACAATAGAAGTAGAAAGATAAACAATATATATATATATATATATATATATATGAGATGTTAAATATAGAGTGATTATGAATTGATTAAAGGATAATTAAGACATTTTCACTCACCATATGGTTATTTTTTAATGATTTTGAAAAATAAGGTTAAAAATCAACTTAAATACCCAAACTTGGTCATTTTTCAAAATTTCTCTTCTAATTTTGACCATATTTAATTTTAATTATTTTTAATCAAAATATTGTAATAATAATGAATTGTTATTATAGAATCACTATTGGAAGAAACACGAGGGTTACAGGATGCTTTGAAGGAATCTTGCAAAGGAATGGTGTGGATGGTGATGGTATGATTCGCTCCGTCTATTCATAATTTGTTGTAGAAAAACTAATTGTGGAAATGTTTGTGCTAAACAGAATTTCATTACTATTTTCTTCTCCAGGTGAAACTCAGTAGTAGACATTGACATCAGGTTCTGTGCATAAAATTTTTCGTAGGAAGCAGGTGGCAGTATATGATATTGGCATAGATAAAGATGGTAACACAGTAGTAGGCTGTCACGCCCCGAATTTTGAATAAAAGAATTCAAATCCGAAACGCGAAAACTCAACAAGCACAAGAAAACGCTTTGAAAATTTTTCATTTAAATTAAGCTCACAATGTAAATACCGACTCGTTCTTTAGAGTTACATATTGCATCACCAAGTGTTTACAAATTAAACTAAACAACAATTCAATAAGTAAACCGGCTCACCAACTCATTACACAGCGGAAGACTTAAAACTAAGAGTACCGTTCGACGTCCACGCTACCGAACGTACACCTCAGCTTCGACGATGATTAATTAATATTCTAACCTGCACAATAAACCTTACACCATGGAATAATGCACCGGGTTGAAACAACAAACCCGGTAAGTTTTTGCAAGCTCGTGTGAGTAAACTCAATTAAAATGACTCACGTCATGCATGCTTATAATTTCTCAACTCGTGAGATAAATTAAAGCAACAATATTTAACTCCACAAAACACAACCAAACATACAATCACACTTGGTAAAACTTAGTAATCCCTGCATAGAGAATTAGTTCAGGAGATCACCTAAAATCACACAATTCAAATCATAGCAACTCCTGCATATAGTTTAGTTCAGGAAATTACATTAAAACAAATAATTCAAAAGGCAGTAATCCCTGCATATAACTTAGTTCATGAGATTACATTTAAAATCACCTCCACAATTCATTCGAAATCAAGTCCCACATGAATGACAAAAGAAAGGACACCGACACTCTCTTTTAAAACAAATATACCCATGGGCACACGATAACTCAAATTTATTCCCCAAGAAGTATATTGTACTCAAGGGCACACAATAACTCAAAGTTATTCCCCAAGAAGTACATTGGCAGACAGACTAGAGCTCTAACTGAATTGTAACATGTCACCTCGGCCGAGGTTCAGCCTTACGATAATACTTGCCTCGATCACCAATGTGATAAACGATACTCAACCGAACATTTGAAAGTCCACTTGACTCAAATACTTTCCTCAAGCAAAACACACTTTTACTGTTTTACACAATAATCAACACATCATGATAATTGTATGCTTGTAAGAGAAATGCTCGAAATAACAATTCAATCAACTCTCAATCATTACTTCACTAATGTCACACCATCCAATATATATATTCCACGTAAATATATATATATATATATACGTAGTCATTCACACATGAATGACCACTAACACCAACTATAGTTCACACGTATTAAAACCAAGAAATTTATTTTAAACTTAAATTCATTTTTTTACTTGTGAACCGTAGCCCTATGAACCGTAGTCGATCGAGTTCATATTATTTCAAACAAATCTTTATTTTTGAAAATGATTTACAATTATCAATCAATTCCGACAATTAAATAACTCGGTTCGTAAATGAACCACATGAGATTTACTCACCTCTAACTCTAGCTCCGTCTTCTCTTACAGCCGAGATCACACAATCAACAAATGTTTGCCCAAAACAATTTTGTCAAACACCTGATCACATACAATCTCAACTTAGCACATAATTCACAAAAACACAATTATACAATGATCCAATGGTTGGATCCTCATTCGAGACCACACAAAGTCATCGGAACACTTATACGATCAATATATTAAATCTACAAGTCGATTGGGCTGCCGGATCCACACGGATCGAAAATCTAACGAACTAAAAACCCTAAAATTCATAACTTGCTTATACGATTTCCAAAAATTACAAACTATATATCGAAATGATCGTATCGATGTGTAGAATAAAAAGAGGAACATAAACTGTTCCTGGGGTGGCCGGAAGTGGTCAGAAACCACCACCACAGTGGCGGCGCTGCCGCCGGCTCAAAGTCAAAATTTGCCAAAACTTCCAACACAAAAGATCTTCATCTCAACTCCAATTACAACTTTCATAACTAGCACAAAGTCTGAATTAAAGCCATTTGGCCAGAATTTACCTCGCCAGGTTTGAAACCCGAATAAGATTCCCAATCTTCAAAATTTGATCACTACGAGTTGAATCGTTGCAAGCCACCTTGGGAGAAAGCTTCTACAACCTTTGGGCTCCAAAAGCCCCCAAGAATCACCGGCTATGGTGGCCGAAATCGAAAGTTCCGATCTGGCCGATTTGCAGCGCCGCCACCAAACTTCCCGGCCTTGCTGCGCCGTGCACGGGCCAACCCACGCCGTGAAACTTCCCAGACTTGGAGATGGGACTGAGGGGAAGAGAATGGAAGAAACGATTAGTCGATTGGTGGCCGGAGGAGGGAGAAATCAACCGGCAAAAGTAGCTCGGCTATTTCTGGTCGGGACTGAGGAGAGAGAAAATATTTCCCTTTTTGGAAATTCTTATTTTCTGATTTTTTTTTCCCGTATTTTTCCTATATATCCCAAAATGGAAACTTTTTCTGAAAGCCATAATTTATTCATACGAACTCCGATTTTCACGTTCCATATGTCCACGAACTCGTATCGGTGTGCTCCACAACTTTTGTGAAGGAAGTTTTCACAAAATCGAAACATACAAAAAGTCAACTCTTGAATCGAAACATTTTGAGCAAAAAATAGTTCGAAACACTTCCGCTCCACCCTCGAACCACGAACTAGTACAAACGAACACTATTAATTTTAAGAAACATGTAGGAATTAATAACGAATTTTCGGGGTCTTACATAGACATTGACATCAGGTTCTGTCCATAAAATTTTCTCTACGCAGCAGGCGGCAGTATATGATATTGACATAGATAAAGATGGTAACACAGTAATACTGTAATAGACAGTATGGAGTACGATTTGATATCTAACTCCATGCTTGTTAGATCTAAGTTACCATATGGTTGTGCATAATAAAGGGCACCTGTTCTGTCTTATTTTTTGATTACTTTGCATCCAAAGTATAGTTTTTCATATTAAGCATCGTAAACCCTTTCAAAAGCATAGTTTTTACTTGAAGATTATAAAGTTCTCCTATAAAGCATGTGTGCACGCAGAGCCGCAGAGGTCTACCTATCGATGCCTACATACAGGGATGTCAACGAAACTGACTGGGGTTGGGTTTGTCCATATATATCCATATCATCGTATATTAATATGCATGTTTTCCTTCTGTGCATTTAGTATTGTAGGTATAAGGTTTACACTTGATGTGTTGACATCCCCATACAAAGCACTGAAGAAGCCTACAAAGTTCATCAAAACTGATCTTGGAGAATTTCAGGTAATTGCATCTCATGCATAAGCACGGGATTGCAACATGTGTTGCAATCTCCGAGTCAGTCTGAGTCAGTCCTAGTCAACCCTACCTTTTTGGGAGTCCGATTTTGGAAAGTATATTTTGGTTTTTAGATATTATATTATAAAGATATTTTCTAACTATAAAAATCGTGCTATTGAAGTCCTAATCGTTTTAGGATTTGGGTATTTTAACTGGATAACTTTTTAATGAAAGACCTTTCCTATTAGGAGTCCAATTAGGGTAAATCTTGATAATTGAGGATTTGTTTTCTCCTGAATATATTCAGAAGAAAAGAGCTTTCATGTTGGTGGGACTTAGACCCAAAAATTCATGTTCTTCTTGTTTGCTTAGAAAAAGTCGGGTGCTTTGAAACACTTGTTCCATGTAAAAGTGTGTCATTCAACTTTCATATACATGCATTGATTCTCTCGAGATCAGTAGAGAAGATTGGTGTTGCAAGAGGAGCGATATTTGCAAATCGTTCAAGTGAAGAAGAAGGTCAAGATTCAAGACAAGCACTTCTTTAGTGAGTCTAGAGATTGTACCCGCGTAGAGAGTTATATGTGTTTGTAAAGAACCATATCCTTCACTATTATTGGATTGATTATATTTGGGTTTTCAAGAGTAAGAGCCCCACAGTGTTTTTAATCTCAGAAGTTGAGGTTTTCACTGCGCAACCAAAATCCTATGTTCTGTTTGAATTTTTTATTTCCGCCCAATAAGGATTGAAACGTGCCTATCAATCCCTGTCACCCAGATTCACGTTCTTCCTAATATTTTCAACCATGCATTTTGTTTCTGACTTTCTGTTAGTATAGTTTTGATGTCTGTTGGCATTCCTAATACAAAAGCTAGAATCATAGGTCTGCTAGAATTATCAAGTGTAAACTGGAAATGATATATGGTCATACAATGCTCCAGCTGACTCTTCGATACACTCCAGGTAAGAGCATATGCATTTGCATTTCATAAAGCTCAATCTATATGCATACTGGGTAGGGCTGCACACGGATTGGGTTGGATCGATTTTGAGTCCAAACAGTCTCTATCCCAAAGTGAGCGGTTTTGGAATTTTAGAAAATTGGTCATAAAAAAATAAAAAATAAAAAACTCAATCCGACCCAATCCAATCCAATTAAAGATGGTTTGGTTTGGTCGGTTAGGCGGTTTTCACCTATGTAATATTAACATGTTATTTACAAAAAAATTCATAGTAAAAATTCAATCTCAAGAATTGAAATTATGTTAAATTATCTAAATTTAAAATTCAATAATCAAAATCCAAAACATATAGTCCAAAACTGAAACCTAAATTAGATTCAAAGTTATTCACTTATTTAACGACTTAGCCATCAATACTAGCTAAATATGATAGTATTAAAGGTCAAAGAATGAGAGATCAGGGATGTGATATGAAAGGATCGAAAAAATTGTAGCTATTATATACTAAGGTTTTAGGCCTTTGGGCCTTGAATTCAATATGATAGTATATCATTTGAGAATAAAGTTACAACTGGAGATTTAGAACTTACTTAGAACAAACCGGACAAATGAATATATATTTATTATGTGTGTGTGTGTGTGTGTATATATAAACTTTTTCTCTTATATTTCAAACATATCAGTCAGTTTGGGTTCTGCGGTTTAAGTACAAGAGAAATCAAACCAACCCAGATCATAAATGGTTTGGTTCGGTATTGAATCGATTTTCAATTTTTAAAGTCAAAAAATCTTAACCAAACCATATTTATCGGTCGGTTTTGACCGGTTTGTACCATGTTTTGCACACCCCTAATATGGGGATTGCAATCTGTTCTGCAGTCCCTGTCAGGTCAGGTTGTTGGATGTTATTTCTTCTCTTTCACGTTTTGTGCGCATACATTAGTTGAGTCGTAAAAGGCTATTTCTCTAAATGATTTGATTTGTTAAGTCTTATCGTCTTTATTAAGAATAGAATCATGTTTACTTGTTGAATATCTTTTTATGATTTGTTCCTTCCATATTAAGAGTCAATTAGGTTTTGGAGTGTTTACTGTCCAAGGTTTTAGCGGGAGTCTGAAATATATATATACAACGTGTATAGCCATTCATTTGGTGACCTTGAAGCGAATAAGAATTTGTGCATCTATTGAGTCAAAGTTTTCCATTTGTTTGTGAGAAATTGTGTACTTCAGATTCGAGTCTATGAACTACTTGTTCCATGCTTAAGTAGATTATTGAGTCAAACACATTCATCATTCATTTCACATCGAAGTGCTCTCGGGGTCAGTTGGAGTCATTGGTGTGCGTGCAAGGTTGAAGGTCGAGGTCAGCACTTATCAACCAGTGAAGACAGTTCAAAGGTGGTGAAGATCTACAAGGACATGATCAGACAATCTACTAGTGTGTAGTAAGAAAGCCGAGGTCAGAGCTTTGGGTTGTTTGTAAAGAACTTGTATTCTCTCATCTAATGATTTGTTTTCATTAGGGTTTTTAACCTTAAAGGCCCCGCAGTTATTTTCTCATTTTGAGGTTTTTACTGCACAAACAATTATGGTCTCTTGATTGTTGTGGGTTTATGATTATCGTTGTTTGCCTTGTTATCTCACTGCTATTTGTTTAGGGATCCATACTTGTGGTTCAATCCTTAATTTGGTCTGTTACTTTTTAAATTAAAAGAAAGTGTGATTTCTGTGAGAATAGCCTATTCACCCCCCTCTAGACATATTTGTTTCATCCAAGTATTTTCACTTTCTGTGATGAACATCTTCTATGATTCAATATTTAGTGATCATTACCTGGTCTTGTTAACTTGTATGTACAATATCAAAAGCAATGGACTGATGGAGACATAACCTGCCCAGTTCTATTCTTTTTTTTTTTTTTGTTAAACCAATGTATCCCCCACCCGTAGGTAAGGACTAATCCCTCTCGAGCCGGGTCTGAACCTGCCCAGTTCTATTCATGTATATAATTAAGCTCCCAAGAATTGAAATGGAAAGAAAAATTAAAACACTGCCACAAAATCGTTAAGGTAGTACGTAGGTACGTAATGCACTTCAAACTTATAACTGATCAGCCATCATACAAAAAGTATGGTCGCTGATTGGGTGGCAAAAGCTAACGCGGCTATACCCAAAAATCCTCTTTTTTATTATCTGTTTCCTAATAAAAGAAGAATTCCTACTTTATTTATCCTTCCTTTCCCGACAAGGAAATCTAGAGAGAGCATATGTATATACGTAAATATTAAGTCCACAGAAACGTAGACAGATCAAATCAACAGAGAAAGAATTCCCACTCTCCAAAAAATCGATAACTAATGGCAGGTTTTGGAATAGATTTTTCAACCGTATGCGTCGATGTCTCAAAGTTCTTGATACCGCATCTTCTTCTCTTGTTCTCGATCGAAAGTAAGTAGCTGGAATTCCATTATTCCTTGTTATAATGTTTAAATTTTTTCTGATACATATTACCAGATCGATCAAATACACATGAATAGTTTATTTTCAAATATATGTCAGGTAGAATGTTAGTTATCAAATTTAAATAGTTGACATAGAACCTTTGCGTATATTACCTTATGGATTCCAGCTCCTCTAAATTTAGATAGTGTGAAGTTACATGAATTTCATAAAATCGCAATCCTTCATCTAATCTAACGGATAGAAGAGTGCCCACCTTAACTAATAAAAATTAGAGTTTTTTTTTTGGGTACCAATTTAGCTTTAACATACGTTGGCATTAGGCATTGTTAACAGAGGTAAAAATTAAGATCTAATATGGGTTCTCTACAATCCTATACGATCCAACTACTGTGTAAATTTTAATCTCTCTCAATTTTTGAACTTTTCCCTCTGTTTCTCAAGATCAAAGGGGTACTTATTATGTTTGATCTGAGTTTACTTTGCTGCCGGATGGATGAATTCAATTTGGCCAATATCCCTTCAACTGCAAAGGGATTTTGCCCATGACCTGTGCCTCTATTAATTCTTTGATTTGTATCACACTTCATTTTGGAGATGATGGGTGCCTAATTAACCTTTTGTAATCATATATGCATATGGATTAATCATCTATGGGACGTCGGAGTGCTTGATATATAGTTTATCCAGCACTGTATGTGGAATTTCCTCAACTCGATCTATGTTTAATAATTGATATGCTTATGTATGACAATTGCGAATGAACTAAATGTAAAAGTTTTGTATTGCTGGTGCAAGTACCATGAAGAACAAAACCAAACTGTTATGAGATGCAAGAGTCTGAAACAATAACCGAAGTTAACGTCAGTTATTATTATTTTTTGGCTGTGACTATTAACTTCAGTTTGTAGGAAAAAATAAAATAAAAATCCTTTTAGATATGTATTGATTTAGGTGGCCACTCTTCTATCCGTTAGATTAAATGAAAGATTGTGATTTTATGAAATTTACGTAACTTCACACTATGTAACTTTAGGGGAGCCGGATCCTTAATTTATTGGAAGATTTTTGAAGATTACACATTTTGTTATTAATAAGATATTTCCTTTTTTCGTTTATGTTTGATTGATGATTAGGGTTGGAGAATTACAAGAAAGATCCAAATCGTGGAATGTTTAAGTTGATCAACATGCCCGATCATATCATTGTGGATATCCTTATGAGACTGCCCCTGAAATCATTCTGTCGTCTCCGATGTGTCTCCAAGACCTGTATGAACATGATTGATTCCCCCCTTTTCACACAATTGCAAAAGGCACGTTTACTTAAGCTTTCTACCGACTACTACGCTGCTACTGCTTTTACTTCTGCTCCGGATGTACCTCAACTTGGAATGCTTCAGTATTCATCGAGGAGTATGAAGTGGCAGCCATTGGCATACAATGAGAAGCGTGGCTTGACACGAATAAAACATGCTCTCCCGATCTCAGAGTTGTTCATCTCGAGGTACTATGAAGTACATTTTGTTTTTTGCAACTTGTTTTTCCTTAAAATAAGTAAATGCGGATTTTGGCTCCCCAATTCGTGTTGCTTATTCAATCCCCTAAGGGGAGAAGTTCTAAAGATCCCAGCCTGTCCTACTAATCACGAGTACTTGCCAGTGGATTGGTTTGGTATGGGTTTTGATTGTACAACCAACACTTACAAACTCGTTTGCGTTTCGGGGAGTCAGGAAAATCACCATGTAACGGCTCATGTTTATGTTCTAGGCACTCACTCATCCTCATGGCAAGAGATACAATCAGTTCCTCCTCGTCGTTTAAGTAAAAAAAATGTATGTGCTTGTGGAGACATGCATTGGTTGGTCGAACAAGGAAGCCATGTTAATATTGCAGGAGGAGGAAGCCATATAATTTCTTTCGACTTCAAAAAAGGAGAGTTTTGCTGGACTCCTCATCCCACCTTAAAAGGGTTGAAATTACATGGTTATTTTGGATTTGGAAACTCTCGTTTGCTTGAAGACTTTCACTTGCTTAATATGAAAGGATCTATGGCTCTGGTGGATGCTAATTCATTAGAAGAATATATTCACATTTGGGTACTGAAAAGTTACCTTAAGAAGGAGTGGGCTTTAGATTACAAAATCAATACCCAAACACTTGTAGGATATCCTGAAGGTGGGTTACGAAATTATACTTGTTATGAATGGGAGCATGGAATAGCAGTCCATAAGGGTGACATGTGCTACTTTTTGGATCTAAGATGTGACTCCATAAAATGTGTCAAAGGAGGATTTGAGAAGATCTACAGTTTTACTGGAAGCTTGATTTCCTTGAAAAAACTGTCACAATTTGTTTGAGGTAACAAAACCAGGTATATACCAAGTTGAACGATTGGCGGAAGTTTATGTAAAGATAAGAGACGAAGAATTTCTTTAGCAATGCTAGCTATTTTAGAGTTAAATTTTAGCCAAAGTAGTTAAAAAGTTATTTCAGCTAGCCATTTTAGAAATACGTCTGCATCAGTACTCTCTATTTTAGCTAGTTTTGAATTTATATAATTTTTCAAATGAAGATTAAATAGTTTAAATATATTTATAAATTATATAAAATAACTTAAAATGAATGTTTTAAATTATAGAGAGCCTCATCTCGCTCTCTATATTTATGAGCGAGATAGCTAAAAGTTATAATGGAGAACCACTTAGGAGTCTGGTGCAACTGCTAAAATAGATAAAAAGCTAAACATCCTCTTCAACATAGCTAAGGAGTCAAAATAGAATCTGCTAAAGATGTTCTAACGGTTGTTGTAGAATTCCTCAACTCCATGTCAGATTTTAAGGGTCAAACTAAATGTATCCAGCAAATATCTTACTACACCCATCCCTAGTCATATATATATCATATTATTTCCAGTTCTATCCCCATTGTAATATAGAAAGGGAAAAAAAAACACTTCACCTTTCACCAGTTCAACATCAACGCAAAGTCGCAAACCCTCACCACCACCATAATTGAAACTGTATGTATCAGAGAAAAACATTGATTCAAGAAGATGTTGGAGGCTCTAGTCAGTTGACTAATCCATTAGAAGATAAAAGTAGTTGTGATTCTTGAGGGGATTGATGAACTAGTAGATCAATATGCCCACACATGGTACGCATTTGTTAACATACACCCATCACCCATGTATTCAAAATCCTCAGGTCTCAACCAGATTAATTGGTTCTCATGGATCTAATACATGCTTACATGCATCCAATTCATTCTTGAGGAAAAGCCAACTAAGTACAATCAACTCCTCAGCAGATTACTTGTCTGTTCTTAAAACATCAGTCCTACCAACTATAGCAAACCTCACAAATCAAATTAAGGAGTAGAGAGGGGAAGCGTAGAGGGAGGGGGGGACGGAGGGAGCGGGAGAGGGGGAGAGAGAGAAAGAGCAGTTAGATGAGGGGAGGAGGAGCCATCGTCCGGCTAGCTAGCATCAACAGGCTAATTAGCGGTGCTTTAATTTTAATTTTTGGGTCCTTGACCCAAAGCCCCAAAATAAGGAAAAATTATCTCATCTACCACAGCAAGAGATTTATGTTCCCTCATACCCAATTTAACATGAAAGGACCATTTCGCCCTCAAACCAATTAAAGAGTTACAATGACTGCCATCAACATCAATCTCTCTCTCTCTCTCTCTCTCTCTCTCTCTCTCTCTCTCTCGACGAAAGCTCAGTAACCCATCGCACGGCCCTCCACTTCTACCATGAAAACGGTGCTGCTCACCGCAACGCCAAGCCTCAGAACCTCGAAGGCACCGGAAACTGAAGGTTTTCGATTACGGACCCTCCGATTTTCCGGAGTAGCTCCAGGACGGCTTCCTTCACACTTCTTGCGGGACGCCGGTGTACATGGAGCCGGAGGTTCTGTACCGGGTCGGGTGCGACAGATCCAAAGGCTGATGCGTGGTCCTGCGGCGTCATCCTCTTCATTCTCTTCGCTGAACAGTTGTCCACGACTCCTAGTCTTTCTCTCCCCGTCACCACATGGATCTACCACCATCGCTGTCGTCGTGCCATGGCGGTGGCGTAGGTTCATATTCACAGTAGTGGCGGCCATGGCTAATATTGAGCTCACTGGTGGTGAATGAGTAAAGAGGTTTAGATAGGATTCCAAGAAGGAAATCCGGAGCTGTTTCTTCTGTGATACAGATCTGAAATTATGCTTCTCAGTTTTGGCTTTGGTTTTGTTTCGGTGTTTTGGAATGCATTTTGGACTTTGTTTCTTGGATTTGTGGCTGGACTGCTATTTTGCAATGCCATGGCTGTACTGAATGAGCGCAGGTTTCTCAGTTGAATAGGGCTAACTCTGAAAGAGGATGAAGCTGGGGATGAGAGGAAAAAGCTCATCACTTTCAAGTATTGGGTCACACGGATTTTACAGGCCGCCCGATGGTCAAGGCAAATCCTCATATTGGTGAACGGCATCATTATTTGTATTCTGTTGTTGCTTGGGTACTGGCTCTAGTTCTTCTTCAAGGCTCGGTCTCATGAATTTGGTAGGGTTTAGTTGAGTTCATCTTCATCCATCTTCTTACTTCTTAGGGTACTACTGGTGTGTCTGGTTTTTATTACTGGACCCTACTGTGTGTGGATCCTTGAGTACTGGTGGATTGATCAGATCAAACTATAAGGCTATCGTAGAAAGTTCACAGAAGGTTTAGATAGGTTTAGACAAGCGCAATTAAACACCTATAAGGCTATCGTAGCAAGTTCACTGTTAGCTCAAATTTTTTATTTTATTTTGGGTAAAATGGGGCATAAGCCCAGAATGAAAGAAAAATGGAAGGAAAAAAAGGTTCCTATTAGGGCAATAGAGGCTTGTTAAAGGTCTATTAGGGGCTAATAGACATCTATTTAGGGGTAATAGACGTTTTAAATTGATGTAATCTCCTCTTTTTTTCTTTAATGAAAGTTTTATTTGTGTAATTTTAGGAAAATTAGTCTCCGTTTCGATAATCGAAACATCTATTGGGGAGCAATAGACATCTATTGGGGGGCAATAGATGTTTTGAATTGATGTAATTTTCTCATTTTTTTTTATCTAATTAAAGTTTTATTTGTCTAATTTTAAGAAGACTAGTTCATATTCCAGCGACCGAAAATTGTATTGGGGGGCAATAGAGGTTTATTCCCCCTCTATTGGGGGGCAATAGACGTGTATTGGGGCAGTAGACTATCGAGGCAATAAGCGTCTATTGGGGACAATATGGGGCAATAGAGGTCTATTGGGGAGCAATACATGGGTGATAGTCTTTTATTGGAGGGCAATACATGGCTAATAGAGGTCTATTGGGGGGCAATACATGGCTGATAGTCTTCTATTGGGGGGCAATATATGGCTGATAGTCGTCTATTAGGGGACAATAGACTATCGGGGCAATAGAGGTCTATTGGGGGGCAATAGGGGCAATAGAGGTCTATTGGGGGGCAATAGATGTCTATTGGGGGCAAAAAAACATTTCCGGTGAGATTTTCAGCAAATTCCGGTGGGCGACAGCCCGCGACAGGAATCCGGCGAAAGTTGGCCTGAATCCGACGACCGGTGACCGGAATCCGGCAAAAGTTGGCCTGAATCCGGCGACCAGTGACCGGATTCCTGCGGCCGGTGACGGGCTCCGGCGAAGTCTCCTATGGTTTCTCTCTCTTCCATTTTCTCTCTCTCTCTCTCTAAGTAACAAAGGGGTTAGGGGTAGAATGGTATTAAAAAAAAATTTAAAACAAAAAAAAAATCTTAATGGGGTATTAGGGAAGACTCCCTTAGAGTGTATTGGGTAAGAGAGAATTAAAAAAAACTTAATGGGGTTAGTGGGAAAAAAATCCCTAGAAATGGGGTAAATGGACAAAAACCCTTAATTTTTTTATGAAATTTAATATTGAAATTTTATGGGTAAAATTGGAAATTTATAGCAAAATATACTAGAGCTAGGTGTAATTAGATATTTGTTGGGTACATTTAGTTTGACCCGATTTTAATCCACCGAGGCAAATCACCTAACATCACTCTAGTGACTCTACCTTCTATGCGTTTAGTAATTAGTACATTTGTTTCGGACTTTCTGTCGTGTAGATTTGTGGTCTTGTTAATTTATTCTATGTATGATATCACACCTAATGGAGACATCACCTGGCAATTTTTAATCATGTATTATTAAGCTATAAAAAAATTGAAATGGAAAGAGAATTGAAACACTGCCACAAGTTTATGAAATATACTTCAAACTTATAACTGATCACTGATCATGCGTTCGCACTTAGCAATGTGAGGCTTAATTTTGGGGTGACCTCCTATTATAAGCTTTTCAATTTAATGCTCTCATCATCACTCTCCAATCTCAAATTCTTAATTACCGTTTCTGCTAAATATGCCAAGTAGTAGTAATCTGGATATTTGCCTAGTAGCTGTATTTGTGATGGCGGTTTTGCTAGCATGGCCATCGGCAAGACAAATAGGTGACGGCCAAGTCGAAATACGTGTGAAGAGTTGCAACAGTCATCCATGCATGAGCTTAGGGCTGGACTCAGTTACATTGATTCTGTTAGGAGTAGGCTGGAATGAACCAAAAACTTTGTAGACCAAAGGGGCCCCACTGACGTGGTCAGTCGAGAGCCTCAGGATCAGATTACTTTATATTGACCGTTATTTAGACGTCAAGTGTAAATTCTCTTCCGTGATGTTAAAGGAGGAGGGTTTTCTGGTAACTTAGGGAGGGAAAATATCTCCGGTCCCAGCTTCCTATACAAATCGGACATGAGACTTTACCTCAAACTGGGGATGATACCAGAGTCTTTTCTTTCCGCCACCAACTACTACAAAGGATTTGCCAGAATTCGTCCTATTTTGCTAGATCTGAAACTCGGTTTCCAATTAACTGTGCCTTTCTTTCCGGCTGCAAATTACTTTTGCATCAACTTAGGGAGTTAGACCAGATCGGCCCTCAAAATATGAAATAGAGTTTGCACTTTTCAGTTTTCTTCAAAGCAAATTCTGATGTTTCGTTGACAGGAATATTGATGGAGATTACTATTTAGTCTTGCAAACCTCTCTCCTCGAGGCAGCTGCCTATGTCGTTCTCCCATAAAAGCCCATGTGGTCACTTCCTAATTTACAGTTTCATCTAACTTGTCGTATGTGAGGCAGTCTAACAGAAAAGCAGACGGCGTCTGTTGGTCTACAAAGTTTTTGGTTCATTCCAGACTTCTCCATTCTGTTATTCGATACTAACTGAAACCGCAATGTAAATTTGGTTAACAGTATCAGTTAACCAATATATTGGTTCGATTTGGTTCGGTTTAGGTTAGATTCAACTCTGTTAACATTATTAATTTAATTCTTATATATTTCTAATGAGAATTTGTATTTCTTCCGTTGCAATCTTACATATAATAATTATCCAAACAACATCAATATCCACAAATTTAATGTAAACCGAAAATATACATCAAAAAACCAACACGACAATAGATACGAATATACTATAGCTTATTCTATAATTTAAAGCTAGAAGAAATATATAAAAAAAAATAAGCAAATGAAATTAACTAAAATTAAAAATTAATTTACAACTCAAAAAAAATTAAAAGTAGCAAAGAAAATTAATCACATGTAGGAATTAATGTATAGTTGAGGAACAAATACCTATAATACAAATATATGTTTTACCTAACAGTTTAATTTATCGTTTCGGTTCAATTTTTTTCAGTTTATTTTAAGCACTAATCGAAAATCACACCTTAATTAAGTATTAGTTAATTTGGTTTAGTTTCGGTTAACTTTTATCTGTTCGGTGATGTTTGTCGGTTTTCGATTTCAAAAAGTCCACCCCTACATGAGCTGGTGTACATGTTGCTTTTACCAACCAACTTAATGTGGACTTATCAATACTCAATAAGGAATGCAACTACTTAGCTACATCCCTTACAAAATAAGTAATTGGACAATGTTGGTAATATTCTGATTCATTATAGGTACGTATATTTTATGGCCATTACCTGTATCGTAAGTAATCATATTTGTACATGTATATGTTTATTGGGCCTATATGGAATAGGACTAGGAATCCTTTATGGGAGGTACCTAGTTCTGTAATGCCTATATAAAGTAGAAAATTATATAGTAGCACATGACCAAAGATGTAAACATAGAAAACCCACTTTTAAAAAAATTTATACAAATAAGGATATGAGCCCAGACTCAAAAGTTAAATGATGCAAGCCTCACTCCCAATTTTAATGTCAAATGACTAAAATGCTCGAGTTTCATCACAATTTACAGGCTTGCCACTGACCCAATACCTAATACCCAAAAACGGAACGACGAAGCAAACAAGCAAACCTCAATTTCGCAGTAGCAAAACCCCAGCAACGGGCCAAAGCAGTAGCATCTACAATTAAATCCGTACTCAGCTCGAATTTGACTTCAATGGCGGTCAATAGGTAAGCCCTTCGTTTATGTTTCTTTGCTGCCTTTGTTTATGTTTCTTCGAATTAGCAGTAGCAGCGAAAATGCTTGTTTGATTGTTTGTGTGGTGATTTTGCTGCATTTCAATTCTTGTACTTCTATTGATTTATGGGTGCTAGTGTTGCTTTCTTGTTGCTAGTGCTTTGTTCTTGCTGCTTTTCAATCGAGAGCTCTGTAGCTTTTTTTTAGTTTTTCTCTCATCTTAATATGCGGTGCACACCAAGTGTTTGTGAAAATGGTTCTATGAACATTTTACTGCTTTTGATTCTTATTCCACCGGTGTGATTCTTATTCGACCTCTCCCGAATGGCCAGAATTAGGGGGACTGGTGGGTAAGATTGGGAATTGAATGCCCAAGTGGTATTGTTTAAACTGAACGGTGTTGAATTGCTTATCTTCAATTCTGTATGTGAGCGAGATTCATTATCTGTGTTCATGCCATGTGGCAAGTGGATAGCAGATTGTCCTTATTTGTAAAATTTAATCCTTATAAAGGGATTAGAAGTAAAAAGAAGTAATTAAGGGTAAAAAAGTAAATTAACTCATGACATGTGGCAAGTGGAGAGCAGATTGTCCTTATTTGTAAGATTTAGTTCTTATATGTTTAATTCAATCTTTAAAGTATGTATTTGTTAAGTCATCTTTTGTCAATAACTTATATGTAATTTGTTATAAAGAGATCTTGGTCCCTGCTCTAGCAATGAGAAGCACTTTATTAACACTCCGCCCCATTGAGAAATTACCTAAAGAATTGCTCAGAGGAGAAGTACCATGATCAACCATGTAGTGTTGCAGGTTAGTACCAAGTACAATAAACATTCATCTTAACTGTAATGAATAAACGTGTTCTTATATTGAGTACAATATACATATCTATAATCTTAATTTACATTTGGTATCAGAGCCATTGTGCTCGATTAAGAATCATTTAAAATTTTGATGTAAAAACAAAATAATAATTTTGAAAAACCCAAGCACCAAAGGGGGGAGAATCTGTAGTCTTGTTTGATCTGGACCCGTTTTATGAAAGCCCAACCCACAACTGACAACCTAAGAGGCCTGCATCTAAAACGGGACAAAGCAAAACTTTACTGTTGATATGCCAACGGTCAGCCCCAAATCTGGGCTGCACTAGATACTAGGGTTCTTCGATTAAGAATTCAACAATCGATTTCCGCCTAAATAATTCTTCAAAACTTGTTGAAATCTTAATCGAATAACCACAGCATCTCCTATTTTGACTCCGGATCGTCGGTAGTGACCAAACCTTCGTAAAGTTCTCAAACCCAGGTGTGTGCTAATCAAAATTCCTTTTTCATATATGCTTTAGTTTTAAGTTTTTTGCAATTTAAATTCAAATAGCCTTGTTAAGGCCTATATATATGACTATTGCAGATGGTTGATTGTTTTTTGAGTATTTATTTTCTCTTGTTTGCTGTCTCCTAATTCATTGTAAAACTACACAGTAAGCTTTAATCACAAAACTCAAATTAAACAATTAAAATCGTCTTGATCCAGTTTTAGTTAAAACTTTTCACATATAGTATTGTCCATAGCAATCTCATGCAAAAGATTTTAACTAAACCTTAGTATTGGATCAGCAACTTGTGATATTAGTTTTAGAAGCTAGAATCCTTGTTTCCCACAGGAGGTTTAAATGATTATGGCTCCTAAGATCAATGTCAACATATAACAAGATTTAAAACTCACTTTCAGAGGTAACTAGAGCTGTCTTCTTGCCACCCTAGGTGTTGACATGTTCATTTTCATAAGCATATCGCTAAGACACTTCGTTTTTCTGCCTATTTTTCTATCAACCTAAAGTTGAGTTTAGTTTCTGGTTATAAGGTTCAGTAAATTGTCTGATGTCCTTTTGCCACTCCAGATAAGGCTGACACAATTAACATATATATATATTGGGGCTCTTCATTAATGCCTAGTATATTCTACATTTTCTATCTTTAAGGAACTGTTAATGTTAACATCAATGCATGCATGAGCGTATATTTCATGAGTATAAGTAAACTCGAACCTCTAAATAATTTTGAAAGGTGAAATCATGCCATAGAGCTCGTACTAGGTCTATTGATTCTTAAGGATAAGACTTCATATATCTTAGAAAGTCCATGAGTGTATTTTCATATATTATTTTTAGAGCTAAATACTGTTTAGTCTCTGAATTTTTGCTGAAAAAACACTTCAGTCCCTCGCCTTTTAATTTGACTCGTTTACTCTTTGTTCTTTCAGTTTTACACCCAATAGATCCATTCCGTTACACTCCGTTAAATTGTGCCGTTAACTTCCTATTTTAAGGATAAACTTATTATCATAACCCTGACTTTCTCTTTCTTTAATTTTTTTTAATTGATTTTATTCTTCTCTTTAATTTTTTTAATTGTTTTTATTCTTCTCTTTAATTTGACACGTTTACTCCTTGTTTCTTCTATTATGACTAATTTTATGGGGTATTTGGGTGAGCCGCAGAAGAAATTAATTTGCTGCTTGAGGCCAATAAAATTAGTCATAACTTTTAATACGACTTTTATTAATTTTTTTAATATTTTTATTCTTCTCTTTAATTTTTTATTCTGATTGGCACCAATAAAAAAGAAGAATAAAAACAACTAAAAAAAATTAGTAATTTTATTAATGCAAATCAGAAGAAAAAATAAGAGAAGAATAAAAATAATTTAAAAAATAAAAAAATCGTACTAAAAGTTATGACTAATTTTATTGGCGTCAAGCAAAAAATTAATCTCTTCTCCGGCTCACCCAAACACCCAATAAAATTAGTCATAACAGAAGAAACAAGGAACGGACTACAATAGTAATTTTTATCCTTAAAAGAGAAGAAAATAAAAGAGAAGAATAAAAAAATTAAAAAAATTAAAGAGAAGAATAAAAACAATTAAAAAAAATTAGTAATTTTATTGGTATGAATCAGAAGAAAAAAAAATAAAAGAGAAAAATAAAACAATTAAAAAAATTAAAGAAAGAAAAAATAAAAGAGAAGAATAAAAACAATTTAAAAATTTAAAGAAAGAGAAAGTCAGGCTATGATAGTAATTTTATCCTTAAAATAGGAAGTTAGCGGCACAATTTAAGTAAGTGTAATGGAATGGACCTATTGGGTGTAAAACTGAAAGAACAAGGAGTAAACGTGTCAAATTATAAGGCGAGGGACTGAAGTGTTTTTTCAGCAAAAGTTCATGGACTAAACAGTATTTAGCCCTTATTTTTATATACCCTTGAAGTAATAGTATTCCTTGAAATGCTGATTATGTGGTTATATTGATTTATTTAAAATTGGGATGAGTTTATATAGAACAACCAGTTAACTGAGTTTTTACCTTTGTACGTAAAGACCTACAATTGTTTGCATTAACCCTATTGATAAGTTGTAGTTAACTAAAGACTATTTTCTTAGTGAAGGTAAAGAATAAAGGAAGCATCTTTGCTCATTTCAGTATCAACGACTATTAAGCAATGTTCTAAAAAACGGCCTAGGCACAAGTGTACCATTCCGATTTTGGCCTGGGCGAAGTCATTAGGCGTTGGGTCTCCAGGTGGCTGCTTAGGCGGACTAGGCAGCGGCTAGGCGAGGTAGGCGGTCTGGGCACTGGGCGCTGGGCAGTCAGATCTCGTCGCGTCTCTCTTTTCTCTCTCTCTCTCTCTCTCTCTCTCTCGTTTCTGACGTTGATTATCAATAGCTTGAAGATTTCTCTCTCATCTCGTCGTGCACTTGATGATTTGTTAGTTTTCTTTGATTTTCTTTATGGGGGTGATGAAAGGAGATTCGATGATCCCTTAGAAAGGAGGGAGGAAAAGGGCCATATATTCTGAATACAGTGTGAGAGAGAGAGATTTGCAGAAAACTGGAGGTGATAGAAGATGAAAACATGGTTAAACGTGAAAGGTCACGTCAGTTGCTTGGTATTAAGTGGTTTGGTCAAAGTTGACCACCACAACTTAAATTTATAGATTTTCGGATAAAGTTTAGTATAAAACGTCTATTTATAATCATCTAATTAGTATTTTAAACTATTTAATGGGTGGGTTTGGTGTTTTGAATATAATTATGTAATAAAAAATTATCAACATGAGAATTATTCTATTTATATGTATTTGTTATTAAAATATTAAAAATAAAATTAAAAAATAAAAACCTCCTAGTCTCCGCCTAGGCGCTAGTCCCCGGGTCACCGCCCGACTAGCGCCTAACGTTTTTTAGAACCTTGCTATTAAGAGAAGTTTTTGCGAATTAAGTTCATTTTTCTACTCTCTACCAAAAATATACCTCCAAATTAAGTTTTGAGATTACTAAAATTTTGAAATGCTTGTTTTCATTTAAGCTTGACCTATATTTTCCTATGTGATATTTGTGTAACTGTGAATCATCGAGTCCATCATTCTTAGTTCATGTTACTCATTTTTCAAATAAATTGTATTATTGATGATTCACATATGGTGATATGAGCTACAATACCTAGATAATTTTTTTTATTAAATAAAACTACTTTTATTTTTGACAGGTTTGTTTGATAAGCATGCATTGTTTATCTTAATCATTTTGTTAAATGTCCAATCAACCAGGGGCGGATCTAGGATTGAAACCTTGGGTGGGCTGGGATTTGTTAAACAAAATAAATATATATATATATATATATATTATATTATAGAGAATCTCGACGGTGCGAGAGAATTTTATTAATTTAAGAAATGGACCCAACAAAACATAGGCTTTTCGAATACTATCACGCTCATTCACTAGATATTTCCATATGGCACAAAGTAATCTAGGATCACGTTCAAGAGCGTTGATATTATTTTGTGGTTCAGGAATGGAAGGTTGAGGTTCAACATCAATATTTGAAGAGGATATGGAAGGTTCAGAAACCACATTTGAACTTGAAGACTCAACATTTGTTGTTTTAATTAAACTATGAGTTAATGAATTTTGATCGCTTCAGTTTTGGCTCATGATTTGACATTTTACTCTAACACCTATAAATTAAGAAATTAACTTTAAATCAACTACTTTTCATAAAAACTAATTTAACAAAAATAAAAAACCACAATATAAGCCGCAATGATATATATATGCACTGATGCACAATGAAAGGAAAATCAGCAAATAGGTTGGTTCAATGAAACCGCTTGACAGTTGACACAAATCAATTACAATTCAGTGACAGATCACAAATATGTTCCCATTTCATATAATCATACCTCCATTTATATAGTCAAGTTCTCCAGTCATCAGACCCACTTAATCAATTAATCAAACATTCAAACCCACTTACCCACATCACATTTAACCCACATCAATTAAACAATAAAATGATACCAGATTTCTAGACGATGAGACGAAGAGAATTGGACCGCAAGTCCGCAACCTTCATTCTTCAATGAGTTTAATCCACGAAATCTTCACCTGAATACAACCTAATTTCACATCAATCCTTAAACCCTTTAAATTGCCCCAAATTGAATTGATTCAATTAAACAAAATCTTACATTGAATCATTGCTCCAAATTGATGTTAATGTCTTGATCTCTGAGAGACGTGGAGAAGCCGAGAATGCCAGAGCTACAGATTTGAAGAAGTTTAGAGGAGGAGGAGGACTGGAGGAGCAGACAGCTGAGGAGAGATGATTAGTCGGATTAGACGAACTAGAGGCTGGAGCGTAGTCGAAGACTCGAAGTCGACTAGTCGAGTGAACAAGAAAAAAAAAGATAGGACGAGCTTGGGCTGGAGTGCTGGACAATACCCAACTAAAAAATAATGTATACATCTAATTTTTTTTTTAGCCCAAAATTCTCGGACGGGCTTGAGCCCGCCCCACTTATAGTGTAGATTTGCCCTGCAATCAACTCTCATTTTGTAGGGTAGACATGTTGGATGACAGATGTTTGGGTTTCAAGCCAAATTTTGCTGGTTCTGGATCGAGGGAAATGGGGGACGATCGCAACGGTGGCACTGGTGGCTCGCTGCAGCGTCGACGTGTCGCCGGAGTTGGGTTGGTCCAACCAGTTCAAGGGACCGATCAAAGCTTAGGTGATTTTCAGGTTGTGTTGGGCGTCTCTGATTGCTTTGTCCCGATCTAGGAACTGGTTTTTTCATTGCTTGCGAAGGTACCAGAATTGATATGAATTGATTCGAGGTGATCAGGATTTGGCGTTGACTTGGGTGCCTTTCAACCCTGGAGATGGTGCAGTCTCGTCGGCTGTGACCCACGGTGACGGCGGCAGTGGCTTGCTGGGCTGTGGAGGAATATGTGGGGTGGCCTTAGCTGTTTGGCCCTACTGGGCTAGCTGGACCTGGAATGGGTTAGAGAGCCTGACGCATGACTGAAGGTGGATAGATTGGGTCCTACGCCTTTTTAGGGCCTGGTTTGCCTTTGGAATGGGGGTTGATATGGGGATCTAGATGCAGAAATATACATGAAAATTCCAGATGGAATTCAGTTACCCAAATCCAGTGGCTCTAAACCACGGAGTGCGTTTGCTATAAGGTTGAAACGCTCACTATATTGATTGAAACAATCCGGATGGATGTGGTATAACCGTCTAAGTGACTACTTGATTGGAAAGTGATATGTCAACAATGAACTATGCCCATGTGTGTTCATAAAAAAGACAAGTTCCGGATTTGCAATAGTAGCGGTTTATGTTGATGACATGAACATAATTGGCACCCTTAAGGAGTTAAGGGAAACAGCTGAACACTTGAAATCCGAGTTTGAGATGAAAGATCTTGGGAAAACACGGTTTTGCCTCAGTTTGGAACTTGAGCACCTTAGAGATGGTATCCTGATTCATCAATCAAGTTATACCCAAAAGATGCTTAGGCGTTTCAACACTGACAAGATTAAGCCTTCTAGCACCTCAATGGTCGTCTGTAGTCATGATCCAAATAAGGATCCATTTCGTCCAAAAGATGACGATGAAGAAGTGCTAGAGGCAGAAGTGCCCTACCTAAGTGCAATAGGTGCATTATTGTACTTAGCATAATGCACGAGACCGGACATCTCTTTCGCTGTGAACTTGTTAGCTAGATATAGCTCTGCGCCAACACGACTCCATTGGACTGGTGTTAAAGATATCTTTCTATACCTAAGCGGTACTATTGATATGAGCTTGTTCTATCCCTACAGAGAGGCGATGGATTCGAACCTATCAAGTGCCAGGGACGCCACACATGGTGGACTACGTTCCTTCTCCCCATCCCAAAACAATATAAGTGTTTTGGAAGGTTTTGCTGATGCTGGGTACCTCTCTGACCCACGTAAAGGTCACTCCCAAACTGGTTATGTATTCACCATGGGAAAGACCGCGATATCTTAGAGGTCTACAAAGCAGACCTTAGTCGCTACCTCTTCAAATCAAGCAGAGCTTATTGCTCTTCACGAAGCAGTTCCTGAATGTATATGGCTTCGATCCATAGTTACGCCTGTTCGAAGTAATTGTGGTATGAAGTCTACCACAGATGAGCCAACGAACATTTATGAGGATAATGCTACTTGCATTGAACAAATGAAGTAATGCTGCATCAAAGGCGACAACACCAAGCACAGATCGCCTAAATTCTTCTACAATCAGCAACAACAGAAGCTCCTCAAGATCAAAGTGAACCAGGTTCGATTCGATCCGAGGACAATGTGGCGGACTTGTTTACTAAGTCATTGCCTAAATCAACGTTCGAGAAACATGTGGCAAGAATTGGCTTGCGGAAATTATCTGAACTCCCATGATCATAGTCATTAGGGGGAGGCGCAGACATCAGGGGGAGATGTCTACATGTTCGTCTCGAAGCGTGAAGGGTGTGTTGTGCTCTTTTTTCCCTTCGACCGAGGTTATTTTTGTCCCACTGGGTTTTTGTTACTCGGCAAGATTTTTAGCGAGGCAACGAGAGAATCACCGCGTTTGGGCAACACAAGGGGGAGTGTTTAAGTAAATTTAGCCCAAACTCTAGGTTACTTGACCTAGTGGTAATAGGGTTACATTAGAAGGATCTAGATTCCTATTCAATGTACGATTACTTTCTTTGTATGATTTAGATTCCATGCATTGTAATCATCTATATAAAGAGGCCCCTATTATCAATAAGAATATACAGCAAATTCCTCTCAATTTCAGTTTCTCTACAACATATATATAGTTGTGGAGTTTTAATAAACCATGGGCATTACAGATACTTCAAAAATTTAACCATTCTGCTTGAGAATTGACTTAATTAATAAAGATATAAGATAATTTATTTATTAATATCTATATTATGTGAGGGCATACATGTCAGTTTAAAATTTTAACAATTATTTCTAAGCAGTGGCTTAATTATGTAAGATTGAAATAAATGGAATCTAATCATTTATTTATTATCAACTTTATTTTTAAGATATATAGATAAGAATTTACCAACACCATTTTCGGAGATCTCTCGAAAAGAAAAAGGAAAAGACCCATTTTCAGAGAGATATTGCAAGGCGTCGTCTTCTTCGATACGTCAAAGCGAACCCGACCCGAATTGCGTTGACCATGGCTCCACTGTTCAAAGAAGCTTCGCTGTTGCCTAAGATTGCTAACGTCCTGGAGGTTCTGGAGCAATTTGAAGAATCGGAAGCCACTCTGAAACTGGCGGCGGCGGTTGGAGTGCCAAATCTGAACGCGGAGCTTATGGAGCTTCTTGACCTCAATGATGTGTTGAATCCGGATCCGAATCGGGATCGGGTTCTGGATCCGTTTCCTAATCTGAACGGGCTTGAAGTAAACCAGATAAGTCGCATTTTTGAGTCTAGAGCTTATAGCCATCTCAACAAAGCCAAAGAGTTTCTGAAGAGAGATTACGTTCTCCTGCTAAAGATTCTGCTCCTTTCTGATGGAGTGAGCACCATCAATCCTAAAGTTCCGCGTAGTGAGATAGATGCCAGAATCCTCAACCTATTTGGGAGCTGTTTGATGTTCGAAGATGAAGCTGAGGACGCGGGCGGTAAGGAAGACTCCGCCAAGAAGAAGCAGAAGAAAGCTAGGGAAGCTAGGGTTTCAAGGAACATGAACGAGCCGGAGGGTTCAGGCAGCGGCGTCGCCGACTGGCTCAGAGCAAGGGGAGAGGTTATTGGAAAGCACGCCACCGTCTGCATTGATCGCACCCTCGGCTTTGGAACCGACTTCATGTTTTGCGAAGGATTGAACAAGGTCACGGGGGGCAGAATCAGTGAGTGCTTTGTTTCTAATTATAATCTATGTTTAGTACTCGCTTCGTTTCTAATTAATCTATGTTTAGTCTGAGTTAGGTTGAAACGGACACAGATTTCATAGAGGTCTTAATTGCATAAGATGTCCTGGAGAATTTTTTTTTGTTTCATTTGTTGATATTCTGAGAAGATTGTATAGTCCTGAGACTAATCTAATCACATAAGATATCCTGGAGAACTTTCATTAGATCATGAATGTTGAGGTTTGTTTAGAATTTAGCTACTTGGTTTCTCCACAATCCACAATTCCACATTATGTACATTACTGTTGTGAGTGTCTATTCTATAAAAAGAACTAACCTGATTAGTTGGTATTACTTTTACTTTTGGAACTGTGTACTTTTGGGCCAACAGTTTTAGTTCCTTTCCACCTTAGCCTTCCATAATCTGAAATGTAATTGAGCTTTGTTCTTCCATTTACTGTCAAATGATAATCACGTAAGGTTCGATTAGACTAAAGATGCTTATGGTTTCTTTTTTGGGGAGTAAATACGATGCTTATTGTTTTTAATCCTCAGGATTGTAGGTGAATTACTGTATGTTTTACTTGAAATTGTGAGGTGGTTTTGAACCCTTGAGGGCAGATGTTCCTTTCTGAAATATCTCAAATTCAACTCTATTTGAACCATAGATCTTAGAATAGTAATCTTCGTGTTTGGGTGGTAATAGTGATTATTTCTATATTTGTAATATGGTTAGTATAATCATGTTTATTTGGTTGTTGTTCTTTAAAAGTTAATTGTTTAGTAGAGATCAGTTCGTTTCAGTTTTACCTAATCAAGCATTATTGTTATCTTAATCAGAAGCACTGTTGGAAGAGACTAGAGGCTTGCAGGATGCTTTGAAGGATTCTTGCAAAGTCAATGGTGTGGATGGTGATGGTATAATCCTGATCTGATCTGCTAGTTATAATTTCTAGAAAAGCTCATTTTTGGAAATATTTGTGAATTGTGCCAATCAAAATTTCATGTTTTTCTTCTGCAGGTGAAGCTCAATCATAGATATGATATGGACATCAGGTTTTGTGTTCTCTGTACTTTCTGACTCTGTAGGCTGGTAGCAGGAAAGTGTCGTATAGATATGAGGCATAGATATGGTAATACACTACTACGGGAATTGGTTGCATGGATGACAAAGCTTTGATATGTTTTTTGTGGCGCTGCATAGCAACATATAGGCAACACATGGACATCAGGTTTTGTGTTCTCTGTACTCTCTGATTGTGCAGACTGGTAGCAGGAAAGTGTGATATAGATATGAGGCATAGATATGGTAATACACTACTACCGTAATTGGTTGCATGGATGATGAAGTTTTGATATGTTTTTTGTGGCGCTGCATAGCAACATGTAGTGGTCTAAATGAACATTGTACTTATATGTTGAAACTCATCAGACAAATTCTTTGGTGATGTGCTCTGTCTGCTAGTGATACTTCTGATATTTTGGTTCTTCATTTTCTGACACGTACACGTACACGTGCACACACTCACCCAAAGCAGATATTTAGTTATAAAGTAGTTTTTCCAAACTTGTTCTAGAGGCCTAGGATTGAAAGTAACAACCTTACCTTCTTGGATTTTACCCTTGTAAGTTATATGCAAGTGAGATTTTAATTTATACAGGGGGTGAGGGAGGGAGGTAGATTATGGACTATGGATGTTGTAGTGTATTGTATAGAGCAATTGTGGAAAAAGGACAAAGCCATCAATGAGGGAGGTAGTTGACTGTTTCAAAAAATTATGTCGGGTTTTCTAAATTAAGATCTAGATGAAGTCTTACTTTAGAGGATGAGTATGGACAATGCACAATGTTCGTGCATGTAAATAACTTCTAATTTGTTCTTTTTTCCTTTCAGTATCTGAGCTGTTCCTCCTAGACTCTTGTAGCAAATTGTTTCTGCGTTGAAGTTGTTTAATGTGGTCCTAGTCGTAAGTTTTATGTCTAGTAAGTCAGATGAAAAAAAATGTCTAGTAAGTTCTATAGAAGGGGGAGGGTGAGTAATGTAGGATGAGGGAAGGCAATCTTATTTTGAAATTTTTTACATCAGTGATACTCCTTGTTGCCATGGTTTGGAGTAATTGATAAGTGAATCATGGGAGGGAGAGGAGGAGGAGGGGCAGGGTGTGTGTGTGTGTGTGTGTGGGGTGGGGGGAGGGAAGGGAAGGTAATCTTATTGCCGTTATGAAGTGAGAATTGAATTTTATCAAGGTTTTTGGGAAAGTGATCTACATCAGTGATACTCCTTGTTGTCAAGGTTTGGAGTAATTGGTTAGTGGATTATGGAAGGGGGAGTGAAGATTGTCAACGGGACTGATTGGGGTTGGGTTTGTCGATATCCATACTCTATAATCGTATGTTAATATGCCTGTTATCCTTCTGTGCATTCAGTAATTAGTATGCATCTTGTTAACTTTTATGTATAATATCATACACAATGGACTGATGGAGACATAATCTGGCAATATCTATTCTTGTATAATTAAGCTACCAAGAATTGAAATGGAACGAAAAATTGAAACACTGCCACAAATTCGTTAACCTACGGAATGTACTTCAAACTTATAACTGATCACTGATCATGCGTCCGTAATGTGATGCTTAATTTTGGCGTCACCTCCTTTTATATATACACCCAAACTTATTGCGTTCATCATTACTCTCTAATCTCAACTAGGGTTTACATTCTGCTCAAAATGCCAAGTTTTAGTAATCCGAATATTAGCATTCTAGCTATCTTTGTGATAGCGGTGTTGCTGGCTTGGCCACCTGCGACACCAACAGTTCACGGCCAAGTTGAGATATGTGCAAAAGGTTGCAACAATCTGTTATTGTCATGCATGAGCTGGTGTTCTGGCGGCAGTGAGAGCGCCACTGAGTTGCAGGAACTAAGAGCGCTCGAACAATGCGTTAAGCGCTGCAACAAGTCCTTCGATGGGTGCATGAAATGGTGCAACCAATAAACCAGACTATCCTCTGTGCCAAATCTATGATAAGTTCATTTATATATGTACCGTACGTAAATTGAATAAATAGACTTCTTCTACGCTAATAGTTTCTGTATGTTAATTCATCGAATGAAACCAGTTCTCCTCATATGATGAAGTATTTTCAAAATGTGTCAATTGATTTCCTCGAACTGAACAAGGTAGAGACTAATTTGTTATCTTCATGGTAATATATTATGAACTTTCTCTTTGTACACGAACCAGAGATTTATACAGTAGAAGAGAATGAGGGAAGAGAAGGAAATAGATACAAGCTAAAGGGGAAAGATTGTTCACGAAGTACTATACTAAGAAGGTAAATTTCTATGGGATTCACGAGAAAATCTAGAATGACTCATTCCTTGTCATTTAGATAGATGGCGAAGTTGCTAGTTACTCTTATTCAGTGATTAACCAACTTTTTATATTCACAATTTTTATCTTTTACAATTGTCCAAACACAGAATTTTTTTTGTTCAAAACACAAACTTTTCTACTAAAATACTCCTGGATGCTACCACTACACATCATAAAAAGAATGAAATCCCTAATGACACTACATATATTAGTGGAAAATTGGAGTCAGGATTTTAATGAAGCAATTCCGATATTTCTTTCCCCCAAAATTTTATTATTTCTTAGTTCAGAGAGTCAAAAGAATTAAGGTAATATATTTGAAGGCTAGAAATTAAGAAACCTCCTAATTAATTATGTGCGTGACCTTTTATTGTAGACAAAGTACACCCGTTGCCACAGAGCAACACCTCATACAGTAAACAGCTCTAACAAGGTTCTAAAGTACTATATTCATTTGGCTCTCTGCAAAACATGTCGAGGGTGATTTTGATCCTTGTTCTCGTGACCGCTGCGGCGCTGCTGGTATCATGGCCTGCAGGCTGCAACACAGTTCCTGGGCTAAAGTACGGGACCCAAGGACCAATGCATCAAGAACGTACTGCAAGGCTATTCATGCGTCGTGCATCAACTACTGTCGCGGCCAGCCGAGTGAGTGTGCTGATATATGCAATTCTAATGAACATAATGCATACAGCATTGCGTTTAGTTATCCCGCAAGTTGAATCCATGATCGATAATTGTTGCAGCGATCTTAGCTATATTGTCAGACTTGAATTTACTGGCCTTAATTTTATAATTAGGGTTTGTGAACAATTCAACACAGGTACATACATGCACTATCTGGAATCCAACTAATTATACATGAGCCAAAAATGTGATGCAACCATAACCCCTTAAGTTGGATAGCTTTTGGTTAACAATATATGCATGACCTTTCGTTTAATCATGCATATAATTAGCAGGTTACCCCCTTGGACCTCGCTTGTAGTGCTTGTTCCGTCAAACAAAACCATTCCCGGCCCCTTGATGATTATTAGTTTCTGGTGATCGACAATGAGGTGTAGTGTGCTTCTTATACTTCATTTTCTGGTAATGGCAGTAGTACTCTTCCTAGCTTTGCCAGCGGCACAAGTCCACGGCCAAGCATCAGGAACCGATCGTGATAACTGTATCGAAGGGTGCGTCCCTGTCTTCGAAGCATGCTGGAGTCACTGTGCTGACAATGACATGGGGGCAATTACAGTTGTATGTGCTGATGGATGCTATGATGAATTAGCCAGATGCTCAAAGCATTGCCCTGGATTACAGACCAGTGTCGCAGCACCTTCATGATCAGTGCAGCTATAGTTAATTTATATACCTGCAGGGCCAGCATATCGTGTTGTTCCTATATAACTACGTATTGTTATCTATATATGCAGGAATAGAAGAAAAAAAAAGGTTGTCACTTGAAGCTAATTTGAACTTTGAAGTGCCCCCTTTTATATGAAATTATTTGCTATCTCATATCCATCAAATAGTACAGCAGCAGAAACATATTCATAACTCATGACATACAAATATTAATGTACATCCTTGAGGTTAACCCAAGTGGCAGTGATGAGGGAGGGAGGAGTTGGGATAGAATTATATGCTAAGTCGGGAGATCTCCTCCAACTTAACAAGAAAATAAGTAAATTACATATTTGCACTGGTTAATTAGACTTGGACCTTAGTCGAGTCAATTAAACAACATAAAGTATAGATTTAATTTAGGGGTTTATTTTCCCTAATCCTTTTTGTTTACCCCTAAACATCCTGAACTAATTTGAAAGTTACAATATTATCAACCTCCACAGAAGGTAATTTACGCTATACATGATGGTGAAAGGTATTTAAAGATCAACATAAGTTGCAATATATCTCTTTCGAATCCACAGAATTTAACTTCAAATTTTGGCCTTTAATAATATACACATGATCGAGTCGATCAAGTGTACATCTTCAGCGTTTAAGTTTTGTATATTAGTATATATACATAAGCAAAACTAATTATACTTGCGTACGTCCGGAATATGATACAAGTATACAACCCATCCTTTATCGGAAATGCTCACTTTTGGCTAAACAATATATGCATGACCTTCAGTTTATAGGTTATATAATTAGCAGGTACCTTAACTAACCAAATTCTAGCTATATATAGAAAACCACGCTAGCTTTTATCAATTGATGGCAATGAGGTAAAATGTGACTCTTATACCATATCTTGTGGCAACGGCAGCTCTCTTGCTAGCTTGGCCTGCAGCACAAGTTCACGGTCAAGATGGAGGAGCCCTAGAAAATTGCCTCAATTACTGCACCGATGTCGCCATGTCTTGCCGGAATCGGTGTTCTAGCAGACAAACACCGGCCAGCACATGCATGTATTAATAGATGCAACAATGATGAAGCCGGGTGCACAGAATTTTGCTTCAATTCCCTTACCGTATCCCGTGTAGCGTATCATGATGAAGGCGACCATAGCTAATTTATGTATAGGGGGCAGCCGCGCAGACCATGGATTCTGCACCAAATAATTATGCACGTATACGAACTGCGTGAAATAAAAAAGAGAGAGCTTATTGGTCAAATCATTCAAATGATCTTATTTTATATGACAGATTATTGTGGGAATTTGAGTTTATCATAGATCAATCTCTCTTCTTTAGCTCAATAAGATTTTTATGTGTCTTGAACTAAACGTACCAATGCTTCAAATTAAAAGTGAGTAGCAAAAAACTTTGCATTAAGAGTAAATATAGATCAACGCCTCTTAAACAAAAAGTCCTAATGCCAGATATTTACTATTTACTTAACCCATTGATAATACCCTACAGACCCTTAATTTCCAATATTGTAGAGTGCAACTACATTCTTCAATTTTGGTCTTCTCTTTTCCTGTTGAAGGATATCGACATAATGTGTGCCTCTACAAACTAGGGTTTAGAGTTGTAATAGGAAAGTACCCTAGGTATACTAATTGTATTATGATTCTGTTACCTTTTGTGTACTCTGTAAACTCCATATATAAAGGGCTCCTATTATCAATAATAAACACAATTCTATTCTCCTACAACACGTTATCAGCACGAGTTCTAACCCTAGAAAAAAAAAAAAAAAAAAAAAAACCCTAGAAGAAAACATTCTTCTTCTCTGCCGCCAACCCAAACACAAAAAAAAAAACTCCAGCCAACCTCACCCCAGCAGCCTAGCCTCCTGCCCACTGCACACCAGTCTCATCTTCCTGCCGACCGCACAGTCTCATCTTCCTGCCGGCCGCAGCCTCCATCCACTGCATCGCAAGCCCATCTGCCTTTGCGTCCCTCCAGCCCACTGCAACCCACCGAGCGATACGAGCCCAGGCCACCGAACTCCAGCAGCAGCAGCCCCGGCCTCCGACCTGCAGCAGCCCAAGCCTCCGATCAGCCTTCCTCCGCATAGCCCGCGCACCAGCCCCCTCTGCACACCGGCGAACTGCAGAAGAACCAGAGGAAGAAAAAGTCGCGAAAAAGAAGGGAGAGGAAGACTGAAAGAAAAAGAGAAGGGACCAGGCCGAGAGGAAAAAAAAAAAGAGAAAGAAAAAAAAAAAGAAAAAAGAGAAGGGACCAGGCCGAAAGAAAAAAAAGAAAAAGAAAAAAAAGAAAGAGAGGGGACCCGGCCGACCACAAAAAAAAAAAGGGAGGAAAGCCCAGAAAGAAAAAAAAGAAAAACCACGCCTGCTCCAACACGCGCGTGTCCTCAAGCAAAATCACGTAAGTTTTATAATTAAGGTTGTTACTTTCTTGTATTTAAATTCTTTTTATTTTCTGCAAATATTGGAATATATGTTGCCAAATGATTTTGATATTTAACAAAGCGGAATTGTGGGGATTCACGCTTAACGAACTAAGAGTGTTCATAATTAAACGAACTAAGAGTGTTCGTGTGAACTAAGAGCGTTCACAATGCTTGGACTAAGAGCGTCCGTAAGCATCAAATTGTGACCATATTAAAACATTATTGTTTGGTCTAATCCAAAAGAGATTCTTGGAAATTGATTTCTTGGTAGCATAGCTCGGAAATCTTATTATCTTAGTTTTCGTGGAAGTTTAACTCCGAAACTAATATATTTTCTCTTCTTATTTTCAGGATGTCGAATGAACCTAGACTCGACTTCCCATGCTTGACTCAACAGGCTCGGATTACCACAGTTGGGTAACCGATGTTGAGAATCATCCACTTCCAAGGGAATATTACCCATAATCCAGGCACCTAAGCCGGATCTTTTGTTCAACCGAACATCCACAAAGCATGCTCAAGCAGTTATCTTGATGCGACGCCATATGGACAAGGCACTCAGATTGGAGTATATGTCGATCAAGGATGCAAGAGAGCTATGGGTAGCGCTAGAAGAGCGTTTTGGCAATGTCCAAGATTCCCTCCTCCCTGACTTGAAGGTTCAATGGAACAATCTCGCTTGCTGACTTCAAGTCTGTTACTGAATATAATTCAGAGGCTCTTCGCTTACAATCCATGTTGAGATTCTGTGGACAACCTGTCACAGAGCAAGAGCTAATTGAGAAGACTCTCTCCACCTTCCCCGTTTCAGCCATTGTGGTATCAAAGCAATACCGTACTGAAGTCAATGCTGGACGATCACGAGGTTTCATCAGCTTATCAATATCATATCTGTAGCTGAGAAACATGATAACATTCTCGTGAGGAATTATAATTCAAGGCCCATTGGAACTAAGAGCGTTCATGAGGCGAATTATAATGCACCCAAAAGAGCGCAAGGAGCGGAACCCTAGGAATAAGGGACATGAGGGACGTATGGGTCCATATAACCGCCCTAATCAGGAAGGAAACCGCAAGTTTGGAGCGGATACACGTGGTGGCAATGCCACACGTGGGAGAGGAGGTCGTGGCAACCCTATCCGTGGTAATGGAGCCATGGCTCGTGGTGGTGGCGCCATGGGTCGTGGTGGAGGCGCAAATCCTCCTAGGGAACGCCCACAACGTGCACCTCAATTGAAGGGAGGCAACCACAATGATATGTGTCATCGATGTGGATCTAGTGAGCATTGGTTCAAGCGATGCAAGGCAAGCGAGCAACTAGCTTCAAGATACAGGGCATACAGGGACCTGAGGGAGCAAGAAGTGTACCTTGCAGAAGAAGAAGAAAATGGTGGAGACGTTAATCTCACCATGGAGGACTTCAAAGCTGAAGATGAAGTGCACAAGGATGCTGCAGACTTTGATTAGAAATAGTCCTCTTTATTTTTCAAGAATCATGTAATAGTCAATAAATGACAATAAAATATGATGTCTAGGAAGGTCATTGAGATAATTGGTACTTAAGCGAGCCTCGCTCCACCAACCTCTCTCTCTACTTTCCTGGTCATATTAGATTGGAGTTGCCAAACGAATAGAGTGACTACAATGTGTCTCAGTTTGATTTTCTTTATTTTCGATTAGACCTTTTTGGACCATTTGATGTAATCATTGGCTACATTTATTAATAAAGTATCGTATTATTCAATGTCATGGACATGTTTTTAATTTCGAACTTTATTTTTTCTCAGTATGTTTCCTGGAGAGTTGGAATGCCTTGTTGATAGTGGCACCACACATACTATATTGCGACATAGGCAACTATTTCTATGCATGACGCCTAGTCGATCTTCTGTGACTATGATGGCTGGACCATCACAATTGATTCATGGTCGAGGACCAGCTCAATTTATGTTGCCAAATGGCACAAATATTAATGTCACCGAAGCTCTATATGCTCCTAGGGCTGGAAGGACCCTATTGAGTTTTAAAGATATAAGAGCCAATGGTTTTCATGTGGAAACACATTGTGAGAATGGACAAGAGTTCCTTTGCATCACCTCTAATGACTACGGACATAAACGAGTATTAGAGAAACTTATGTGTCGCTCTAGTGGGTTGTATGCAACCACTATTCGAGTCATTGAATCCAACCATATCATGAGAGATGACTTATGGGATTCTGACACATATAGGCTTTGGCACGATCGTCTGGGACACCCAGGTCGTGATATGATGATCCGTATACTAAAGACTTCACACGGACATCCATTTTTCAAAACGAAAAGAAGTCAGAACGAAAATTCGGTCCAAGGTAGGGCCAGAGCCGCCTACCCCCTGCGGCCCAATAGTGGTATTGACACCACTAATGCCTCCTTGGTTCCTTTCTCTACTTCTAAAGTCAATTGTGACTTCATGGCTCAACCGGATTCTTCCATGGTTGCTTCTAAAGCCCATCTTTCGTTTTGCAAAGCCTGCTCTTTAGCAAAATTAGGATCGAGACCATCCTATGCAAAGGACACTAAACAAAATATTCCATTCTTGCAACGAATCCAAGGTGATATTTGTGGACCTATCCAACCAACTTGCGGACCATTTAGATATTTTATGGTGTTGGTTGATGCATCGACACGTTGGTCACATGTCATGCTTTTGTCCACCAGAAATGCTGCATTTGCTAAACTCCTAGCACAAATCATTAAGTTAAGGGCTCACCACCCTGATCATCCCATTAAGTCAATTCGTCTTGACAATGCTGGAGAGTTTACGTCAAAAACTTTTGATGACTATTGCATGTCCATTGGGATTGAGGTTGAACACCCTGTTCCTCACATTCACACCCAAAATGGTCTCGCAGAAGCCACCATTAAAAGACTTCAAATGGTTGCTCGAGCATTGGTTATGCGCACCAATCTCCCTGTTTCTGCTTGGGGCTATGCAATATTGCATGCAGCTGTGCTTATTCGTCTGAGGCCTACTGCCACTCAACCCTTCTCTGCATCCCAGATGGTTACTGGGTATGAGCCTAATGTCTCACACTTACGCATATTTGGGTGTGCAGTTTATGTGCCAATTGCGCCGCCACAGCGCACCAAAATGGGTCCTCAAAGACGATTGGGCATTTATGTTGGATATGACTCTCCAACCATTATCCGCTATTTGGAACCCTTGACAGGCGATCAATTTACCGCAAGATTTGCGGATTGTCACTTTGATGAGACAGTCTTCCCGTCGTTAGGGGGAGATAAGAACAATAATGTTCAACAGGAACGACAGGAATTGTCGTGGTCTGTCCCCACTTTGTCTCATCTTGATCCCCGAACCGCACAGTCCGAAATTGAAGTGCGGAGAATTCTCGATCTTCAGAACGTAGCAGACTCTATGCCTGACGCGTTTTCTGATATCGCTAAAGTGACAAGATCACATATACCTGCTGCAAACGTGCCTGCAAGGATTGATGTCCCTAAAAATAGTGGACATGGCGCCACCTCTAGAGGTATTGAGCATGGCGCCACCATCACTAATGGTGATCGCAATGTGGCTCAGGCCGGGCTGGGCTCCCAGCAAGGAAACGTGGGAGGCCCAAAGGTTCGATGGATTCTCTCCCAAAAAAGAAAGCGAGTTTGGCACAAAAGATCCATTAATCATCGACATAAATAACCCGTCTCATGGTTATGTCCAAGAGACATCATTGGGGGACGCTCCAATGTTAGAACCAATTCCAGGGAATAGGGAGATCTCTATGAATTACACTAGTGTACATGAATAGTTGAATCGAGATTCTATTATCCTTGATGATGTATTTGCATATTCTATTGCTCAAGGAATTATAGAACACGATGATATCGAACCTCGCTCCGTTGAAGAATGTCAACGTAGAGCAGACTGGCCTAAATGGAAAAATGCGATCCAGGTTGAATTGGATTCACTAACAAAGAGACAGGTATTTGGGCCTATAACGCTGACACCCCCAAGTATAAAGCCTGTTGGCCATAAATGGGTCTTTGTTAGAAAGCGTAATGAGAAAAATGAGGTTGTTAGATACAAAGCCCGCCTTGTGGCGCAAGGTTTCTCACAACGCCCTGGAATCGACTACGAGGAGACATACTCTCCCGTAATGGACGTTATAACGTTCCGCTACCTTGTCAGTTTGGTAGTTTCCGAAAAACTTGACATGCAGCTTATGGATGTGGTTACAGCATATCTCTATGGGGATCTAGATTCAGAGATATATATGAAGGTTCCAGATGGACTTCAATTACCCAAGTCAAGTGGCTCTAAACCACGGAGCGCGTTTTCAATAAGATTGAGACGCTCACTATATGGATTGAAACAATCCGGACGGATGTGGTATAACCGTCTAAGTGACTACTTGATTGGGAAGGGATATGTCATGATGAAATATGCCCGTGCGTGTTTATAAAAGGACAAGTTCCGGATTTGCAATTATAGCAGTTTATGTCGATGACATGAACCTAATTGGAACTCTAGATGAGTTAAAGGAAACTGTTAAGTACTTGAAATCCGAATTTGAGATGAAAGATCTTGGGAAAACACGGTTTTGCCTCGGATTAGAACTCGAGCACCGTAGTGATGGGATTATGATCCATCAGTCAGCATATACTCAAAAGTTATTAAGGCGCTTTAATGAAGATAAAGCAAAGCCTGTGAGTACTCCCATGATCGGCCGTAGTCTTGAGCCTGAAAAAGATCCGTTTCGTCCAAGGGATGAGGACGAAGACCTATTAGAGGCAGAAGTGCCCTATCTAAATGCAATAGGCGCATTATTGTACTTAGCTCAATGCACAAGACCGGATATCTCATTCGCAGTGAACTTGTTAGCTCGACATAGTTCTGCGCCAACACGCGGCCATTGGATTGGCATAAAGACAATCTTTCGATACCTGAGAGGTACGATTGATATGGGCTTGTTTTATCCCTACAGAGAGAAGAGAAACAACGGAAGTGTAGGATCGGACCCCACATGGAAAAATGCCACCTTCCGTGCTCCTCCTCCCCTCCATCAAAATGACAACGATGTTTTGATGGGTTTTGCTGATGCAGGGTATCTCTCTGACCCTCACAAAGGTCGCTCCCAAACGGGTTATGTCTTTACCATGGGAAGCACTGCGATATCTTGGAGGTCTACAAAGCAGACCCTTGTTACCACTTCCTCAAATCATGCAGAGATTATTGCTCTACATGAAGCTGTGCGAGAATGCATATGGCTAAGGTCTGTAGTTAGACACATTCGAGGTACTTGTGGTTTGAAGTCTACCACAGATGAACCTACATGCATTTATGAAGATAATGCAGCTTGTATTGAGCAAATGAAGTTAGGTTTCATCAAGGGTGACAACACCAAGCATATATCGCCAAAGTTCTTTTACAATCAGCAACAACAGGCACTTCTAAATATTGAAGTGAACCAAATCCGATCAGAGGATAATGTAGCGGACTTATTTACTAAGTCGTTAGCAAAATCCACCTTCGAGAAACATGTGAAGAGCATCGGATTGAGAAAGTTATCCGAACTCCCATGATTGTAGCAATCAGGGGGAGATATTGACATCAGGGGGAGACATGATGTCTACATGTTCGATCTCGAAAAGTGAAGGACGTGTTGTGCTCTTTTTGTCCTTCGACCAGGGTTATTTTTGTCCCACAGGGTTTTTGTTACCTGGCAAGGTTTTTAACGAGGCAACAATCAAAGCGTCATCACCAAGTTTGAGCGGCACAAGCGGGAGTGTTGAAGGATATCGACATAATGTGTGCCTCTACAAACTAGGGTTTAGAGTTGTAATAGGAAAGTACCCTAGGTATACTAATTGTATTCTGATTCTGTTACCTTTTGTGTACTCTGTAAACTCCCTATACAAAGGGCTCTTATTATCAATAATAAACACAATTCTATTCTCCTACAACATTTCCTTTTTTTTGTTTTTTTTTTTTTGTGCTGTCAACTCTTCTCTCTCGTCTCTCTCAGTCGCTCTCAATCTCATCGGGGAGGTTACGCTCGTTGCGCAACCACATCCATCTCAATGGGATCCCATTAAAAGTCTCACCCACATGACCCAATTAATAATATTGTTCAAACACTAATACTTTTTGATATGTTTGGTAGGCGTGTGATGAAAGTTATTTGATAGTTCTTTGTCGATATAAAAGAGACGTTTGAGAGTTCTTTACCGAACGAAAACACAAACTGCATGTTAGGCGTTAGAGATTACAAACAGTGAAAAATGGAAAAAGAAGTTGTGTATGTGATGGATGCTAAGAAAAGTGTTAGGCTAGACAATACATGCTTCCGGAATGTTATACAATCATCCTCCACTGGAGATGCTCATTTTTGGCTAAACAATATATGCATGATCTTCTGTTTTAGCTATAGAATTAGCAGGTACCGCCAAGCTTATGCATATTTCGCCACATTCTGTAGAGCAAAAATCACTACCCCTTATCAACTGATCGCAATGAGGCCAATAGTGACTCTTGTACTTTTTTTTTTTTCTGGCAATGGCAGCACTCTTGCTAGGTCAGCCCGCAGCACAAGTTCACGGGCATGGTGACCTAGGAGCCTTACAAAAATGCACCCAGTACTGTTTTGATACCCTCAGGTCGTGCGAGGATCTGTGTTATAGCACTTCTGATAGAGAAGAATGTTATGATAATTGTTACAATGACTTCGGTGAATGCATGGAGGATTGCTTCGATCGCGTATAGCGCATCCATGATGAATGCAACACAGCAAGTTTATGTATATTTGCAGAATATGCATATATATTGCACTACATAATTCATAATTGATGTTCGTATACGTACTATATATGTGGAATAAGAGAAATAAGCTTGCGCGTAGCTGTGCTTGAAACTAGCTTTGAATTAATTTTGAATGGAAAAATTGATCAAATCGATCAAATGAAGTGAGCCTTTATATGAAAGTTTTGTCGTTGAAATTTGAGTCTACCACAGATTGATATATGTCTTCTCCTTTTATATGAAACAAAAGTATCAATGGTTTTTTAAAGTTTCCCAGTGTCTTGAACTAAACGTATCAATGCTTTTCAAAAAACTTTGCATTAGGAGTAGGAAAATTAACGGCATGTAAAGTTTAAGCATCCTAAGCTATAAAAAATGCAATATCAAGCTCAATGGCATGTAAACTACGAACGCTGCTATCGATAATGAATTAATACAAGTTGCATCATATATCTCTTTCCCAAATCCAACGTTATTCTTAATCAAATTTAAGTGTCAATCTCCAAGCAAATCTTTTGTATTTCAATCCCATGGACAATTGGCCATGCAACTGATGCAAGTAGAGAGGAAGAAACTCAAAACCCCAAAAATAATACTTCTAATTAATTGGTGACCCTTCCACCCTGATGAAAGGTCTTTCAAATGAATGGGTTTTTAAAGTTCAAAATACTTTCTGTTCCTCCGGCAGATCACCATATCCATGTGCATCAATTCCACATTAATTCTTATAACAATTAGAAAAGGACTTTATGAGCTTCTTTTGTTCCTTTATTTGTTGTGAAGAATGATATCGAATCATTAGAGTTCTACAAATAGAACATGCAAAGTTTAATCTACCAGGAGTAGAGAACATGATGAACAAATAAGATAAGAAAGTTCAAATATATTTATTTACTCGCTATTTCTTGTTCTCTTATGATCTGTATGAACATCGTCTCGTTTACATTTTGGGTTCTCTATCATATGATATATTATCACATTCAGAATGTACGTCCATTATTCATGATCAACAACTACAAAATATTTGTTTGCAATACCGCTTAGCTTGAATTAATATCATATTATGATGCATTAAAAATTCAAATGAAAAAGAAAATTATCACTGCGACAATCATTATGTATGAAAACACAAAATGATCGATACCCACCCAAATAAGCTTCGTCCTGCAACACGAGAGGTTGGAACTGATTTCTTTTAGAATTGTAATGCTGGAATACAACTATTTGTAGCATTTTAATGGTTCAGTCAAGATGGAGAAAATACAACCTTTGTTTTTATCATAAAGGTGCCGTGCTAGGTAGAAAAATTTGGTTATGCAATTATTCTTTAGAGACGAGTACTTAAGGCAAACTGTTAAATGATATATATTTTTTTTTTAGAATAAAGTGGAACTATATTCACATGAAATACGATTACAAGATATAAGTACGGGAGAGTCAAAAAAAATCCACATCCTAATATGAAAGTCAGCAAACAAAAGCGCGTTCACTACTAATTAGCTGTGTTGCCTGTAACTTTCACGAAATTACATACTTATAACCAGAAAATGGAAGAAGTGGAAAAATGTCTTCACTTCTCCTCACCATAAACTAAAGGTGGCCTCGTTAAAACCTTAGTATAAAACCCAATAGGAAAAATTCCTAACCGAGGAAAGAGTACCACCTATTATAACATTATTTGGAACCTAAACCAACTCAGCAACAAGCCAACAATCATGATTAAAGACCGAGGTGGACTACGATAGGCCCAATTCTGCGGTCAAACCCAAATTAAAAGTTTGGACAGCTGCCCTGTGCCAACTGGTTGTAGCCAATAGCAGTTCCTACTCCCGCAAAATAGAGTGGTTTCTTCTTGTGAGTAGCCGCCTCATAACTTCATGCAACCGTTCGCACCTCCCGCAGGCGAAACTGGACTGCCACCAGTAGCGAAGCACGAAGTTGATAGATGGCTGGTTGTCTTGGATTGTGAAATCCTTCTATGTTTATGTTTTCACCTCTGTCAACCATGATGGATAGAGTAGAGCAATATGGAACTCAATCGAGTAACTGGACAATTTGGAACATCACACTGTTCAGAAACTGAACACTATCTCCCAATGGGAGAGAACAATAACCATTTAAACGGGGTTGAACCCCATCCAAACGAAAATCACCTGCAAAAACCCGTCATCAGAGATCACAACTAAACAAAACGCAATGATAATTGAATGTACACTACATGAAAATATGTCTTTTACGACGTGCAAAGCGCGCCGTAAATTACAATTTACGACGTGCAAAACAGTGCAAAAATGCGCTCTTATAGACCGCGTCATGAAATCGAGTTCAATTTTTGAATTTCACGGCGCGCAAAAAGAACGCCGTAAATGAACCCAAAAGCACGTCGTGAATCTCTTCTCTCCAATTTGAAAATGTTAAACTGACGACCCCAGTGCACGTCGTAATCAACACTTACGCACGCCGTAATTTTACATTTTGCACGTCGTAAATCAACACTTATGCACGCCGTAGATGGACAAATGCGTGCTGTAAATTTGTTTGTTTTTCCTGGATATTTTCCCCGTTTCAATGAGCTATTATGTTACATTTCCACATAATTACATTAACTAAAGCACCCAAAAGTTAAGTAGACAAAGAAAATGTGCATTTTATAAAATTATCCATTATATCCAACAACTCAAATTAATCCAATGTTGATAAACTATTCTTCAAGCCATAACACAAAAGGCCTTCAAAATGAAATGAGAGGCAAGAACAAAAAAGAGGTCTAAAACTTGCCCATCCTCGAATCTCATATATGCTCTTCCTATCTTGTTTTTGAAATGATCAAACATCTTATCGGTAATGTTCTTGATTTGCTTTCCTCCATTGCTTACCTACAAGGAGGAAACAATCATATAACTTACACTTCATAAAGTATACAAATAGAAAAAGAATGCTAGCCAAACAAAAGAATATTGTATCTGCATTGGTCCAAAACTAATATTTACACATCATACTAATAAATGGCAGCATACTTCAAATATCCCAATCCCTGAATCAGAGCCACTTAAACTAGACTCGTCTTAAACTTCAGAAGTTTGTTCTTTTCCCATGTCATCCCATATTATCAAATAAAGCATCAGAAATCAAACAAAGAGAAAAATGAGTACTAAATGCATCAAACATCAACATCACATGTTCCATGTATCTCAGTCACTCAGTGCACGAAACTATTGGTCTACATTTCTAAGACAAAGTAGCAGAGAGAGTGATCCATTACAAGCCTCATCTACATCACAACAACACTTCAAAGAAACAGTAAAACATACGTGTTACTAAAAGAAACAGTAAAACATACGTGTTACTAAAAGAAACAGTAAAACATGGGAGCACAACATAAGATGTGGATCACACATAGTGGAGAGTTTGTGTCTATTTCCTGAATAGATCCAGATCATATAATAATGCCTCAGTCACCAAAGCAGGAGGTCTATAAAGAGTGCAAAGACCATTAGACTGAAAATTCCATAAACTATTGCTCTTCAAAATTCCATAAACTAGAACATCTATTCCCTCAGACAGTCAGACATCAGTTCTATGTTATGAAATGCACTCAAAGTCTAAAAGTTTACCTCAAATAGCACATATTAAAGTAGCTTGATGAAGTTGATGGGCCAAGCCACTGTGCTTCCTTTAGCTGCACCAAGCGTACTGAACTCTTGGGTTGGCCGAAACAATGGTATGTCATGAGAGACTTCACGCACCCAAACTTTCCAACAACCAAGACCAAGAGGAACACAATGTACTTTCTCGTTTGGATCCTCTGAGTGAAGGTCAGCAGCTGCAACAATCTTTTCCTCTTTATCCAACCAACTTAACAAGTGTAATTTCTTCATCTTTACTTCATTCCCACCTTCCTTTTCTTTGGCTGTTGGCCGAATACTTGCATGTGTCTTCTACTTGCTTTGTTTTCTTCCTTCTTGTTCAGAACCTCCAACTCTACGATCTTTTTCTTTTCTTTTCTTGCTCCCTGTAGTGTCATTTACTTTTTTTTCTTTGTGCAATTTCAATGGCAGATTGCTGAGCACTGCTTGTTTCCTTTTTATTACATAAACAAAGAAATCAGTAACATTACTATACATATGAAAAAGAAATAATACATGATGTATTTGGGCCAAAATACTTACATTATTCTTTTCTCCTTTGTCTGACTGAGCTACAATGTTTTTTACCACCATTTTCAACTCTTGCAGCTCTTGTGAAGTAGCAAGCAGTGCATTCTCCAACATTGTAACTTTGCTACCCATGTATGTTTGACCATCTACCTTTGAAGGAAGTGCTCCAAATCCATATCCTCGTACTCGTCCTCGTCGATCGGGTCCTAAAACTTTAGAAACAGCATCATCCTTGACAGAACGAGTTTGTGAAGTTGCTTGTTCTGCCATGGTTTTTTCACTTGTTTCTGCAAAATATAGCAAACAAATGAAAATATAGAAATAATTTCTCAACAAAAACAAAGAATATGCTAAGTGAAATATGCATTCAAAGTCAAAGATGGTAGAATTACTCACCACTACTTCTGGATCTTCAACATCTTCAGTTGAATCCTTCTTCTTTGCTTCATAAGCATGAAGCCACACATCACACCTTGATATTGAATTAGGTTCATCACTTTTTTGCTTCTACAAAACAAAAATGATAGGGATCAGCTCTATTATTCTCATTCATAGAACATATGCAATTTTGTTCAATCTTACCAATTCATCCTCAATGCAGGCAAAACTTTTTCTACTTGTCCTATGAAGTAAAGTCTTCTGTCCTCTCATCCGTTTAAACTTTTCACACTTTTCCTATAAACAAAACCAAGTGAAAGTAAATTTGTCATATGCATCCAAGATGTAGCAGAGCAAAATGAGTAGCAAATCAAGTAATAGTCACGAGAAACCTTTGCTGATACACTTACCATAAAGGCTGGAGTCATTCTGGATTTGATAAAACTTAACCACGCATCCATAGAATGTATATTATCAGGTTTGCACATGGCAGCAGCTGTTTGTAGGCCCACTGATTCAGCTTGCTTTCGTACTTCTTTTAATGTCAAGCATCTATAATCTCGCCAAAGCTTAGCCATTCTTTGGAAAATTGCTTTCTTATGAAACTCGTCCACAATGTAATAAGTCTACATAGAAAATAAGAACAATAAAACATTACTTTTGTACAAACAACAATCATACTAAGCGGTTACAAACTTGTAAGTAAAAATGAACTTACAGTGATGTGTTGCCAAATTTGAGTTTTGAATTTATTTGAGATCGCTTTTCCAGTCCAAGATGGAATTGTTAATGGTACTAATTCTCTTGCTGTGACCCCAAGGAAAGTAGCAAATCCAGCTGCATGTTTCCCATAAGGCTGACTTCTTTCATTGAATTCGACTTCAATAGGTTCTATTACTTTTCCTTTGTCTAATGCCTTTGCCTTACCTCTTGGTTTTCTGTTTGAAAGTTCTGAATTTGTCGCATCTTCAGTTCCTCTACTAGCAGATGCTTTGGGAGAATTTGAACCTCCCTCTGAGATTCGTAAAGTTTCATTTCTTTCTTGCCTAATTGCAGCAATAGTAGTGGCTAACACAGCTTTCCGTTGTTTTTTCCTCTCTTCTCACCTTTTCGTGAAGTCTAGCGTTAACAATGAATAAGCAATTAACTAATGATAATTTCTCAAGTGAAGTAAAACTAATGTAAATATTTAAAACAATGAACACAAGGTTTAACTTATTTCTCCATTAGCCATGATTGATTACTTCTCCTTTGTGCTTGACTGAAGTAATTATGTTATCTACCCAGAGTTTGTATAAAGAAAAGATTGTATAAAGATTGCTATGCTACCCAGATAAGTTTTTTGAATAGAAGAATGAAAGCTCAGGCTTCAGCTACCCAGGGAACTTATCCTCATAACAAAGAATCACAGTGTATTTCATGAACACGTTTAAATAGATGCGTATAATCATTTCTTGTTTCTTCTAACATTGAAAACATTAAATATTCAATGACTGCATCAGAAAAGATTGTATAAATGTAGAGAAAATGTATAATGTAAACTCACCTTTCAGGAGGGAACATCCATCGTAGATGTATCGGCCCACCAATTCGAGCTTCTTGCACAAGGTGAATAGTTAGGTGGACCATAACATCAAAAAATGATGGAGGAAAGAATCTCTCCAACATACATAAAGTTTCAGGCACTTCATTTTCCAATTTTTCCAATTCTTTTTCATCAAGAACTCTTTGACATAACTGATTAAAGGTAGCACAGAGTCGAAAAATAGCAATCCTTGGTCCTTTTGGCAAGAGTCCTCTTAATGCCACTGGCAAAACTTGCTGCATAAGCACATGACAGTCATGTGACTTCAGGCCTACGATTTTATAATCTTCTAGTGACATCTTGCTAGCAATATTAGAACTATATCCATCCGGCATTCTCAAAGATGCTGCCCTTTCACAAAAAATCTGCCTCTCTCCCTTTCATAATACATATGCAGGTGTAGTACCTTTAAAGCTGCTAGGGTCATTATTCTTTAGGTGCAGGTTCTTTCTAATCCCCATCTTCTTCAAATCCTTACGAGAATTTGGGTTGTCCTTTGTTTTTCCCTTCATATTCAAGAGAGTTCCAAGAAGGCTTTCACAAATGTTCTTCTCGGTATGCATCATATCCAAATTGTGACGTAATAATAATGCCTACAACATTAATAATATGATAATATCAGCAACCAAGAAAGGAAGTTATAATAAAAACTGAAAATGAATGAGAGGGAAAAAAAATAACATACCTCCCAATATGGCAGGATAAAAAAAGATTGATCTCTTCTTCCAACGTTTTGTAAGCTTATAAGGATTATCACCATCATCATCCTCTGAATCATTAGTCTTGTCTTCAACCCTCTTTCTTTTTCTCTTTCTTTTGCCATCCTCCCCATCTTTCTGTTTTTTTTCTTTTCCCCAATCATTTACAAAGTCCTTAACAACTTGGAAAACTTGTGATCCCGTTAATTGTATAGGCTTTGCTCTATGCTCCTCGGTTCCATCAAACCAAGAAGCTTTAAATCGAAAAGGATGATCTTCAGGAAGCCACCTCCTATGACCCATATAAGCATGTTTTTTCCCATTTTCTAGCCATTGTGAGCAGGTTTGGACACCACAAACAGGGCAAGCTTTTCTGTCTTTTGTGGAATAACCCGATAAATTCCCATAAGCAGGGAAGTCATTGATAGTCCACATTAAAATTGCCTTCAAATTGAATGTGTTATCTCTCCATGCATCATACACACTTACCCCTACCCATAACTCCTTCAAATCTTCAATAAGTGGCTGCAAATAAACATCAATATCGTTTCCAGGTTGCTTTGGTCCTAGGATCAGCAATGTTAACATCATATTTTCCTTAGACATACATAAAGATGGGGGAAGATTGTATGTCATCAATATCACCGGCCAACAACTATACCTAGAACTAAAATCACCAAACTGAGTGAATCCATCCGATGATAGTCCAAGTCTCAGATTTCGAGGTTCCGATGCAACGTTAGGCCACTTATTGTCAATGTTTTTCCATGCCGGAGAATCAACAGGGTGGCGCATCTTACCATCCTGACTTCTGTGATTGTAGTGCCAGGTTAACGGTTCAGCCATCTCCGCTGACTTAAACATCCTTCTAAACCTGGGTATGATTGGAAAATACCTCAAAACCTTTGCCGGAACTCCTTTACGAATTTTTTTGGTGTGCTTATGAACTTTCCACCTCGATGAACCACATTTTGGACAGGTCTCCACATGTTCTAGTTCTTTTCTAAACAATACACAATCCTTTACACAAGCATGTATCTTCTGGTAACCTAGATCAAATGCTTTCAAGAGTTTTTTAGTTGAATACAAGGAATTTGGAAGAATGTTCTCTCTTGGTAGTAAGCCCCCAACAAATTGGAGGAGGTCATCAAAAGCATTATCAGATAAACTGTGTCGAGCCTTATATTTAAACAAGGAAACTGTGGAAGACATCTTAGTAAAATCAGACCCTGAATATAATGGTAGTTCTGCCTCCTCTAATATATGTCTAAAGTCAGCCTCATTCCTTTCATTTTCAGGTTCCATAACAACATCATCTTGAAATTATGCATCTTTCAAAATTCTGTACGTTTCTGGAACTTGAACATTCTCTTCTTGTACATATGTTGTCGACTTCTCACCATGTAAGATTTGACTAACATGAAGAGGATGGATCTCATTCATGCACAAGTGACCAAAAACTAACTTAGGGGAATGCCACTGCATATTTGCAGAGGCGACAAGGGCATTGCATGATAGCTGGATTCCCCAAGCTAGTGTGAAGTCTATCAACATACAATTGAGCTCCAGCACGGTAGGTTTCAGAGTTTCTAAAGAACAGAAAAAACAGTAACAATTTTACTAAGAATCTACATATTTAAAACTTATGGCCTAAGGTTCTGAATATAACCTGGGATAATATATCCATTCTGTATCCATGGAAGCTTGCCTAGGTGGCTCCAATTGTCTTTTAATTATAAGCAAACTGAAATGAAGGGGAGCTTGATTATAAAACAAGTCATTTATTGTTCAGTTCAATCACTCCATATTTATACATATCTGCTAATTCAACTAAACTCATAAAGTAACACTAGTACTCAGTACATTTCAAATATAGAAGGCATCCCAATATACAACTACCAAACACATGACCACAACAATAAAAGAAATATGAATAGAAGGCGGCACAATATACCTTTATGTAAAGAATTACAATTATAGAACAATAGAATAATGCTAACCTGGAGTAAGAGAACTACTTCAGAGAAGATGTCACCCATTGGACGAAGTTGTTTGACTGCATTTGTACTTATATTAAAGAGTATATTAGCGACTACCTGCAATCAATCAGGAATTCAATTAGTCTATTTGAGGCTTTACAAAAGTACAATGAAGACTTGAAGACTTGATGTCACCCAAGGGACCAGCTGTTCCCATTTCCCATTTTGCATCTCTAAACTTAGTCATTGGAATTGTATAGCTTCTGCAGATGAGGATGAGAGGCTACGCTTGTTTAGGTCTCAAAATTCTCAACCACTTCTGAAATAACTCAAACTACATATATATATATATATATATATAATCATCCAGTAATGCTCCCAAGTCATACTTTGTTGGCATGAATCAGTTAATTAGGCAGGTGTTTACTTATTGAGAGATGTTAATGTTCACAATTAGCAAAAGTATGGTAATATAACTGTGTATGTCTTATCTTCTTCATAATAAAGACAAATTATAAGCATTGATAAGCCATGCACGAGTCCAACATGAACATTAGTTTAAGAGCTTAATTAAGGAACTGAAGTACGTGACTAAATCAACTGATACATTTCTAGTCAAAATGCAAAAGTTGTTATGTTAATACTTAATATTGCGTCAAGCCATTAGTTCCAACTTTGAAGCCTATTTATGTTGAACTGATAAGTGCACATTTAGTACCTGAGCCTTTATTCTCACTTGTGTCCAGCAGTAGTTTTCCTATTGCCTTTAAGCGTAATACCCTCCTTCAGTGTTGATTGTGCTTTGTTCTCCAATCCGAGTGCAGAAAGGGCAGCAACCTTGAGGTTCATGACGTTTTGAGCCAAATAATGTATACAGAACCAAGTATTACCAAGCACAAAGTATATAAATCAACCACAATGGGAGCACATTTAAGTTAAACACCACCACAAATGCTAATGGCAAATCATATTTTACAACAAACTTGTGCAGATTGTTTCAATCCGTAAAGTGAGCGTTTCAACCTAATTGCAAACGCACTCCGTGGTTTAGAGTCACTTGACTTGGGTAATGTAAGGCCATCAGGCACTTTCATATATATCTCTGAATCTAGATCCCCATAGAGATATGCAGTCACCACATCCATGAGCTGCATTTCCAGTCCTTCGGAAACTACTAGGCTAACTAAGTAGCGGAACGTTATAACGTCCATTACGGGAGAGTATGTCTCCTCGTAGTCAATTCCAGGGCGTTGGGAGAAACCTTGTGCCACAAGGCGAGCCTTGTACCTCAGGACTTCATTCTTCTCATTACGCTTTCTAACAAAGACTCATTTATGTCCTACAGGCTTTACACTTGGTGGGGTTAGCACTACCGGACCAAATACCTGTCTCTTTGTCAGAGAATCTAATTCTGCCTGGATTGCTTCTTTCCATTTAGGCCAATCTGCTCTTTGTTGACATTGTGCAAAAGAGCGTGGTTCGATATCATCGTGCTCTATGATTTCTTGAGCAACAGTGTATGCAAATACATCATCAATGTGTATGGAAGATCTTTCTATCAACTCATACGCACTCTCATAATCCATTGAGATTTCTTTGTTCTCTGGAATCATTTCAAACATCGGAGCGTCCTCCAGTATTGATTCATGGACATAGCTATAATCAGAGACAATCTCATGAGAGGGATTCTCTACATTGATGATTAATGGATCGGTTTGTGCCTTACTCGCCCTCTTCTTCCTTGGGTGAGTGTCAATCGAACCTAGTGGCCTCCCCCTCTTCCTTTGAGGAGCCACGGTCTCAACCATACCTCCACTAAGTGTGGTTGTAGTGCCTCTATCTGCGGCACCGTGCCCCTTGTTGGGGACTTCTAACCTTGCAGGCACATTTGCAGCTGGTATATGTGATCTCGTCACTTTTGCGATATCAGAAAACGCATCAGGCATCGAATCTGCTACGTTTTGAAGATCGATTATTCTTTTCACTTCACTTTCACATTGTGAAGTGCGGGGATCAAAATGAGACAGAGTGGGAACAAACCACGACAATTCCTGTCGTTTCCTTGGAAAATCCTTTTTCCTATCTCCCCCTAACGACGGGAAGACTGTCTCATCAAAGTGACAATCCGCAAATCGAGCGGTAAAGAGATCGCCTGTCAAGGGTTCCAAATAGCGGATAATCGTTGGAGATTCGTATCCAACATAAATACTTAATCGTCTCTGAGGACCCATTTTAGTGTGCTGTGGGGGCGCAATAGGCACATATACTGCGCAACCAAATATGCGTAAGTGTGAAATGTCAGGCTCATATCCAATTACCAACTGGTACGCAGAAAATGGTTGGCTAGCAGTGGGTCTGAAACGAATGAGTAAAGCTGCGTGCAATATTGCATAACCCCATGCAGATATAGGCAAGTTGGTGCGCATAACCAATGCCCTAGCCACCATCTGTAGCCTTTTGATGGTGGCTTCTGCGAGACCATTTTGTGTATGCACATGGGGTACAGGATGCTCTACATCGATCCTAATAGACATGCAATAATCATCAAATGCTTTTGATGTAAACTCTCTAGCATTATCAAGCCTTATAGACTTGATAGGGTGATCAGGGTGGTGAGCCCTTAAGCGTATAATATGTGCTAGGAGTTTTGCAAATGCAACATTTCTTGTGGACAATAAAACGACATGTGACCAGCGTGTCGAGGCATCCACCAGAACCATAAAGTACTTGAATGGTCCGCATTCTGGATGGATAGGTCCACAAATGTCTCCTTGTATCCTTTGTAAGAATGGAATATTTTGTTTTGAATCTTTAGCATAGGAAGGTCTCAATCCTGTTTTTGCTAAAGAGCAGGCTTTGCAAAACGAGTGATGTGCCTTTGAAATAGTCAATGAGGCATAATGGAAGGGAGGCAGTGCTTCTGGTACTTCAGAATGTAATGGCTGTATTTGAGCAATACGAGGACCGACACCTTTCAGTGTGGCGGATTTTTCTCCCATTTTATTTTTCACTCGAAAGAAGGGATGTCCGTGTGAGTTTTTCAAGATGCGGATCATCATGTCACGACCAGGGTGCCCTAGGCGGTCATGCCAAAGCCTGTAGAGTCAGTGTCCCACATTTCATTATTGGTGGCAACATATGATTCAATGATCCGAATCGTAGTGAGGTACAGTCCACTAGATTGACTCATAAGTTTCTCTAAAATGCGTTTCCTTCCACATTCATTAGAGGTAATATAAAGGTATTCAATTCCATTCTCACAGTGTGTTTCTACATGATAACCGTTGGCACGAATATCTTTGAAACTTAACAAGGTTCGATTAGCTCTAGGTGCATATAGAGCATCTGTGACTTTAAATGTTGTGCCATTAGGCAGCAAAAATTTGGCAGTTCCTCGCCCTTTTATTACTTGTGATGATCCAATCATCGTAGTCACAGAGGAATTATAGGCTATTAATTCAATAAATAATTGCCTATTCCTTAATATGGTGTGGGTAGTCCCACTATCAACTAAGCACTCGATTTCTCCTCGATTCATTCCTACAAATAAATGGGATATATTATTAATTTTGAAAATATAACTTATATTCTTTAGAGCATGACTATTTTAGTAGAATGATAATTTTTTTTTTTCATTCTAATAATAATTTTTTTTTCTCTAGATGTATTGCTTTACATCTTTATAGTGCTTTTTCGAATCATGTGAATATGTGTGGTACATAAAAATCGAATAAATTCAATGCTTCAGAATAAAATCCGAAATTTATTAATAAGCCAACAATAATCAAATCAAGGTCTTATTCAGAAATCTAATTCAAACAATTATTGAAATAAACTTTAAGACTACGTAATAGTCTAATTAAAAAAAATGAGGCATTAAGCCTTCACAACTGTGTTTGGAAAATAGAATAAATAAAGCAGATCAGTCAAAATCTGAAGCATCCATTGACTGAGCAAGTTCCTTGTTACCATTGAAGTCTGCAATTGTGAGGTTGACATCTGGGTCGTCATTGCCTCCTTCTTCCATATAGTGAGCCTCTTATTCTTGACACTCCTTATACCTCTTGTAATTGGCTGCTACTCTGTTACTTGCTTGACAGTTCTTGTACCAATGCCCCATGACTCCACACCTATAGCATGGTTCATTGCCAACTCTACCCTGTTTGACTGAAGGGTTCTTAGGTGCCCTTTGCACCTTGTTTCCATGACCACTAGGGCCAGCACCACCATCTCTGGGCCATACATTAGGAGGGCCTCCACGGCCCATACCAGGACCCCCACGTCCCTTGCCACGTGGTGCATTGTTGCCACGTGGGTATGGATCAACACGTCCAACCCTCTTTTCATTGGGGTTCTTTCCACCTTTGACTTTGCCATAATTAGCCTCAGGAATTTTCTTTGTCCCAACTGGTCTGGCATTGTTGCTCAAAAGAACCTCATTGTGCCTCTCAGCCACTTGCAGTAGGTTGATCAGTTTATTGAAGGTTGTGATTCTTTTATTATCATACTCCAGCATATACTGGTTCGCTAGTATAATTGCTGAAGTAGGAAAGGTGGAAAGAGTCTTTTGGATCATATCATCTTCTGTGAGTTCTTTTCCACAGAAATTTAGACGTGCCTTTAGGCGCAACATGTCTTTGTTGAAGTCATTGACCCTTTTGTAGTCAAGTAAGCGGATTTCATTCCACTGAACAGTCAATTCTGGAAGCAAGGTGTCATGAATGTTCCCAAAACGTCCCTTAAGGGCATCCCACAATTCTTTGGGTGTCTTCAGCTGGAGGTATTCCCAACGTAGGCTAGGATCAATATGTCGCCTTAAAAACATTAAGGCGTTTGCTTTTACCTTATCAGACAGTCCATCGACTTTGGGGTCAGTGGTAGTTTTGATGGTGGCAGTGTATTCTTTTGCCACAAATGCGGTTTCTACATCGGAAACCCAACGGTGGTACTCAAATCCTTCTGAGTCCAAAATGTCAAATTCAGGTCGAGTTGGATCAGCCATCTACATCAACAAGAGAGAAGATATAAATTACGCAGTCACACAAGACCATCCACGTGTATTATTTTCCAAACAATATGAATTAGATTTCAAGACCAAGATTCGTAATGGTCACACATTTTTTTTTGATGCTATGTGAAAATACTTTATCACAGTAATGTTGTGTGTATAAATGCGCATGAATTTTCATTATCATGGCAAAGCAGAATTTTATATGTTGTATTACAAAAATAACTATAACACATTTAATAATAAAACATAGCATATATAAAAATAAATGACATGGCTTGTTCAAAATTTTACAAATATACAACAAATTATATACTACATATAACAATAGCAAGAATATATCATGCATAACATAAAATACAAATGAGAGCATAATATAAATGCATGCTTAGGAATAATTTATATAAGGATAAATCATGCTTAAAGGTAATTATATAAAACATAAAAACAAGGCATGCTTAAAATGATCAAAATTATCTAATTAAACATGCGTAATAACAAAATATAAAGGTATAAAGCATGCTTAAAAATAGAAAATATAAATAAAATTCACATGCTTTAGATTCCACGAATATATATCACATATATAACAAGCAATAAAATAGCATGCTCGAAAATAAAAAATTCTAATAATAAATAATTAAATATACCATAATATGAAAATAAAAGAAAACATACTTGGTTTCGAGAAAAACAATCCTAACGCACGCGCGTGTTGATGCAGGCGTGCGATGTTTGTATAACTGAAAAAAAACTGGGCCGCTTCCTATCTCTTTTGAGCCTTGTTTTTTTTTTTTTTTTTTTTTTTTCTTCTTCTTCTTCCTCCTCCGGCTTTCCTTCCTTCTGGTTTAGGAGGATCTGCAGGTGGGCAAGGGCGCGGCCAGGCGTAGCAGGGCTGCGGGGATAAGAGGCCGGACGCGGCTGGGCTGCAAGAAGGTAAGGTCGGCGCTGCTGGGCTGCGGGGATGAGAGGACGGACGCGGCTGGGCTACAAGGAGGTAAGGCCGGGCGCTGCTGGGTTGGAGGCAGCGATCGGTGGTTGCTGCAACAATGGGGAGCGATCGGTGGTTGCTGCAACAATGGGGATCGATCGGGAAATGCAGCAGAAATCTGCCGGTGGGTTGCAGGTGAGAGGCAGTAAGGCTGGGTCAGAGGCGCTGATGCAGAGCCGGGTCGGAGGCGCTGCTACAAGAGTCGGAGGCTGGGCTGTGCGCGCGGAGGCTGGATTGAAGGCTCGATCGTGCTGCTGGCGTGGGGGCACTGCAGGTGGGTGGACGCAGGGGCGTCTAGGTGCCCTTAGTAATTCGATGGAGGCCGGTGGTGGCTTGTGGTGTTCGGCCGGAGAGGCGGAGGTCGGTCTGGGGAATTTTTTTTTTTTTTATTGGTGGCGGCAGAAAAAGAAAAAAAACTCTAGGGTTTTGAGGTCTTATTTGCTCTGAGCGTGCTGATAACGTGTAAAAGTAAAATGGAGATTGGAATGGTCTACTCATTTCATTTCATAGTCCCTTTATATAGGGAAGAAATTACAACGGAAATAATGATTACAATTATGATATTAAATACTGATTGATCTATCTTTTATGCTAATTGATTGATAATCACTGATTCCTTGATTCCCTCTTCGTCAGTTACTTTGACGAAGGCACATAATATGTTTTTCCTTTAACAATTATAAAATTTTTACACATGCAGAGCATGTAAGCAGAAAACTAGTATATTGTTTAAGTAAATCTCCATTTTGTGTTTAGCCCAAACTCTAGGTTACTTGACCTAGTGGTAATATGGTTACATTAGAAGGATCTAGATTCCTATTCAATGTACAATTACTTTCCTTATATGATTTAGATTCCATGCATTGTAATCCTCTATATAAAGAGGCCCCTATTATCAATAAGAATATATAACAAATTTCTCTCAATTTCAGTTTCTCTACAACATGTTATCAGCACGAGCCCTAACCCTAGCTTTAGAAACCAAAACCCCAGAAATTGATCAAGCTTCACCATATTAGCCTTGCTGGCCCTGCAGCGCCCGTAAGCCTTGCTTGCCTCCTGCCCTCGCGAGACATCGCGACGCCAGCGACCCCACGATGCCTGCTATACCGCGACCCCAGTGACTCACCCGCGACTCCTCAACCCCGCAGTCTTGTGACTTTGCATACCGACGACGCCAGCGACGCTAGCAACTCCGCGATATCCGTGACCCTGCAACCACTTACAAAGCACCACATCCATCACTCTGCAATCCTAAGAGGTATGTTTTACTAAAGGTTCCCGTTTTGAGTTTTTCCTCCTTTCTTTTCTTTTCTCGGGGACTTGCAACCTCCCTTCTTCTACCCCCCCCCCCCCCCCTTTCTTCTTCATAGGGTCTCCAAAAGCCGAACTGTGGGGGTTCGTGCTCACTCCAAGCTTGGAGCTTGTAAAGTCCTCCAGACTTAGAGTTTGTTGAGAAGAAAACGATCGACCACATACATCGTTGTTTCGATCTAATCCAAAACCCCTTTTGGAATCGGATTTTCTTGGAAGTGACTACGCTCAGAAAATCCCTAATTTCTTATAAGCGACTACGCTCAGAAATTTAATAGTTTTTCATAGTAGCCTTTTTCGCTCCTAAACTAACCCTAATCTTGTGTTGTTTTTCAGGATGAGTAACCTGAATAAGTTGAACTTTGTTCCACTGGAGACAACTGGAGCAGGATACCATAGGTGGGTCCGAGATGTATGCCAACATCTTAAGGCTGATTGACTTCTGGAAACCATCCAAGTGCCTAGTCAGAATGTGCTATCCATTGAGCAAGCTACTGCTTTTGAAGCAAATCAAGCTAAAGCCACAATTCTCATGACAAGGCACATGAATGACGAGCTCCAAAGTGAATACCTCAATGAGGAAGACCCCAGAAAACTATGGGTGGAACTTGAGCAGTGATTTGGCAACGTTCGTGACTCCCTACTTCTTGATTTAGAAGTGAGATGGCATAGCCTCCGCTTTTGTGATTTCAAGTCTGTGCTTGATTATAACTCGGAAGCTCTTCGTATCAAGTATTTGATGGAGTTTTGTGACAAAACCATAAATGATACAATGTTGATCGAGAACACTCTCTCTACCTTCCCCGTCTCTGCCATGATGATTTCAAAGAATTATCAGATTGGTGTGAATGCAGGACGTATGACAAGGTTTCATGAGCTCATTGGCGCCATGAACGTAGCTGAAAAACACGACAATATCCTTGTGAAGAACTATAATGCTAGACTCAAGGGAACTAAGTCTATTCCGGAGTCTAACTATAGTTGCGCCCCTAAGAGAGGACTCAATGAGCGAACCCTAAGAGTAGGGACAATTATGGACTTTCTGGTCCATATTCTCGCCCTAAAGAGGAAGGAAATTGCCAAGAGAGGGGTGCACGGAACCGTGGAGGTCAACGTGTGAAGAGAGAGAGAGACGGAGCCTCTGACCATGGTGGTAATGCCACCAAGAGAAATGGTCGTCCAAATCGCGCCCCAAAGGCGCCTCGATCAAGGGAGCCTGACCATAATGATGTTTGTCTTCGATGTGGATCACCTGGACATTGGGCCAAAGCATGTAAAGCATCCAAGAATGTTGCAAATACATACAAGACGTATTGCGAAGCAAGGGAGGCAAACTACATGGAACAAGAAGATCAAGATGGCGATCTGGATCTAAGGGTGGAAGACTGCAAGGATCAAGACCCAAAAACTGGCGATTTTGGTTAAGTCTTTTTATTTTTCAAGAGATGTAGGCAATTGCCATATTATTTTTGTAGTAGATGCCAATGATATTAGTCTTTCTTCAAAGTAGGCGTACTCAATGTAAGTGTGATGTCTAGGAAGGTTTTGAGATAAGTGGTACTTAAGTGAGCTTTACTCCACCGACATCTCTCTACTCACCTGGTCACATTTATATTGAAATTACCGAAAGGAGTTAGACGACTACCATTGTTTTGCATTAACTAGTTTATTGGATTAGATTTTCTTTGGTTAAAGAAACGATGATGTAATCCGTTTGGCTTATTAATAAAAGTTGAGTTCTTTTCTTTATGACTCCTTTTTAATTATGAGCTTTTCTTTTAGGAATGGATGAACTTCAATGTCTTGAGGATAGTGCGACTACGCACACCATTCTTCGACAAAGGCAATTATTCTTAGAGATGTTGCCTACATATTTATCTGTGACTACGATGGCTGGGCCATCAGGTTTAGTTCAAGGACATGGAATGGCCCAATTCCTATTGCCAAATGGCACCTTGATTAAAGTCACTGAAGCTCTCTACGCTCCTAAGGCAAATCGAACCTTATTGAGCTTCAAAGATATAAGAGCCAACGGATTCCATGCGGAAATGCATAATGAGAACGAAAAAGAGTTCCTTTGCATTACCTCTAATGATTGCGGACGAAAGCGCATCTTAGAGAGGCTTATGTGTCAATTTAGTGGACTTTATGTCACTACAATTAGACCAATTGAATCCAACAATGTGATAAGAGAAGATCTCTTGGATTCTGACACATATTGGCTTTGGCATGACCGACTAGGACATCCTGGTTGTGATATGATGATCCGTATACTAAAGACTTCACACGGACATCCATTCTTCAGAGTGAGAAGAAGCAAGAATAAAAAATTGATTCTCAGACTTAGCAAGACCGCAACAACTGCAGCTTCTGGCGCTGCCGCTGTCTTGGGCAGCCGAAAGGTCACCCACGTCCCATGAGATAATGCCATAAATGGCGCCAACCATGAGCATGACGTCATGGTTGTTCCTTCTCCAGGCCATGACCCCATAAACAACAATTTCCATGGCTCCAACACCATGATGGGAGATGTAGTCACACATTTTGCTTCTAATAGCGCTACAGATGCTCATGCCCAACCAAAATCCTCATTGGTTGCTTCTAAGGCCCCTCACTCGTTTTACAAAGTCTGTTCCTTCGGGAAATTAGGACCGAGACCGTCCTACGCAAAGGATCCCAAAATACTCATTCCGTTCTTACAGAGAATCCAAGGGGATATCTGTGGACCAATTCAACCATCATGCGGACATTTTCAAAACTTTATGGTATTGGTTGATGCGTCGACACACTGGTCACATGTCGCACTGTTGTCCACTCGAAATGCTGCTTATGCTAAACTCCTTGCCTGGATTATCCGTCTACGGGCTCACTACCCTGACCATCCAATTAAGTCAATTCGACTTGATAATGCTGGAGAGTTTACATCGAAAATGTTGGATGACTATTGCATGTCACTAGAGATTGATGTAGAACATCTAGTTCCCCATGTTCATACCCAAAATGGTCTCGCAGATGATGCTATCAAACGACTACAGATGATAGCACAGACATTGGTTATGCGCACCAATCTCCCTGTTTCTGCTTGGGGATATGCAATACTGCATGCAGAGACTCTAATTCGTCAACGACCCACTGCAACCCAATCTTATTCTAGATTATAGCTAGTGACTGGGTGCGAGCCTAATATCTCACACTTACGCATTTTTGGGTGTGCCATTTATGTGCCTATTACGCCGCCACAGCATACTAAGATGGGTCCACAACGACTAATGGGCATTTATGTTGGATATGAATCTCCAACTATCGTCCGCTATCTTGAAATCGCTAGATTTGCGGATTGTCACTTTGATGAGACAGTCTTCCCATCGTTCGAGTGAGATAAGAACACAGATGTTCAACAGGAATGACAGAAATTATCGTGGTCTGTCCCCACTATGTCTCATCTCGATCCCCGTACCGCACCATCCTAACTTGAAGTGCGACGAATAATCGAGCTCCAGAACGTAGCAGACACTCTGCCTGATGCGTTTTCTGATATTGCCAAAGTGACGAGATCACACATACCTGCTGCAAACGTGCCTGCAAGAATCTATGTCCAGAATACTGGACATCACGCCACTCCTGTGACACCAGGAGATGGCGCTATTGCCTAGCTTGGCAATGATGTGGCGTCTATGGCCGCAGGTCCAGCAAGAAAACGCGGTAGACCAATTGGTTCGAAGGATACTCGCCCTAGAAAGAGAGCGAATGAGGCACAAACAAATCCTTTGATCATTGATACTCAAAATTCGTCCCATGAGAATGTTCCGGATTATGGTTATGTCTAAGAGACATCATTGGGGGACGTCTCAATGTCAGAACCTATCCCTGAGAACGTAGAGATCTCTGTAAATTACACTAGTGTACAAGGGACGTGTGAAAGAAGCTCCATCATCATTGATGATGTATTCGCGTATTCAGTGGCACGTGAGATTATTGAGACCGATGACATTGAACCGCGCTCCATTGATGAATGCCAACGTAGAGATGATTGGCAAAAATTGAAAGATGCGATCCAGGAAGAACTTGATTCTCTAGCGAAAAGAAAGGTATTTGGAAAAATCGTGCCAATACTGCCCAACACCAAACTAGTTGGTCACAAATGGGTATTCGTTAGAAAGCGTAATGAGAAAAACGAGATTGTAAGGTACAAAGCTCGCCTTGTGGTGCAAGGCTTCTCACAACGCCCTGGAATCGACTACGAGGAGACTTATTCTCCTGTAATGGACGTCATTACGTTCCGCTACCTTGTCAGTTTGGTAGTTTTCAAAAAACTGAACTTGCAGCTTATGGATGTGGTTACAGGGTATCTATATGGGGATCTAGATGCAGAAATATACATGAAAATTTCAGATGGAATTCAGTTACCCAAATCCAGTGGCTCTAAACCACGGAGAGCGTTTGCTATAAGGTTGAAACGCTCACTATATTGATTGAAACAATCCGGATGGATGTGGTATAACCGTCTAAGTGACTACTTGATTGGAAATGGATATGCCAACAATGAACTATGCCCATGTGTGTTCATAAAAAAGACAAGTTCCGGATTTGCAATAGTAGTGTTGATGACATGAACATAATTGGCACCCTTAAGGAGTTAAGGGAAACCGCTGAACACTTGAAATCCGAGTTTGAGATGAAAGATCTTGGAAAAACACGGTTTTGCCTCGGTTTGGAACTTGAGCACCTTAGAGATGGTATCCTGATTCATCAATCAAGTTATACCCAAAAGATGCTTAGGCGTTTCAACACTGACAAGATTAAGCCTTCTAGCACCTCAAAGGTCGTCCGTAGTCATGATCCAAATAAGGATCCATTTCGTCCAAAAGATGACGATGAAGAAGTGCTAGAGGCAGAAGTGCCACTACAAGAAAAATGGCTTTTTGCAAGGAAATTTTTCCTTGTAAAAAACTGGAAATTCCTTGCATTAGGGTTAATGCAAGGAATATTCCTTGCATTTGGGTCCTTGCAAAGAGGCCCTTGCAAAAGAGCAAATACAACGACTTGAAAATTCCTTGCATTTAAGAACTCAAATGCAAGGAATTTTTCATCTCAAATGTAAGGAATTAAACACCTGGGGTTAACTATGGTTAACTGATATACAAGGAGAATTCCTTGCATATCATTCCTTGCATTTATTTATTTTTAAATTTAAAAAAAAAAAACCAAAACTGAATAAAATAAAATACCCCAATTTCATTCTAGACTTTTCTTTTATTGCTTGAATTAAAAACAATTAGTTCATTTGTACATCAAAAATTGCGATTCAACAGGCTTTCACTTAACCACAAAACACTTCTACTTTTAGATGCAGACAAACACTTGGAGGCGATTGAAATAGAAACTTGAGACAAGTCCATCACCTTCTAGCATTCTGACCACCACTTTAGACATTCTCGGCCTATGACCAGGAAGGCATTGAGTACACGAGTGCAACTTGAATCATTTCTTCACGCTCAATGCGATCATGGTTAGTATTAATATCCTTGTCCACTAGCATTTCAAACTTCTTTTCCTGATGCAGCTTTTTAACCTGTGATCAAATAAATCTCAAATGTAAATCATATAAAATTGGACTAATCAGTTATATACTTATATTTAGTACTATTTTCGTAATAAATATACAGGATTTGTGTTGTTTGCTCACCCAATCAAGTATGGCTCCTTTTTGGTTAGTTGACTTGGCAAATTCTAAAGCTGTCTGGCCTGTGATTAGTTCAAGGAGAAGAAAACCGAGTCCAAAGACATCTTATCAGAGGACTGGAGCTATGTGCCCTATGGTACCCCTCACTGCAGTGGTGACAGGTGAATCTTGGTGATTCAAAAGCTTTGCCAAATCAAAATCTCCGACTACGGCTTCACTAGTCATCAAGTACATTTGCTGCCTTCACATCCCTGTCGATAACTTTCGGGTCACACTGCTCATGAAGGTATAACAGTCCTCTTGCAGCTCCAAAAGGCAATCCATTTCCCTAGTTCCCAATCCAACACTGGTTTCCCTGTTAAAAGCATTGATAAAATTTAAATTTAGCCAAACATAACAAATATTCTAAATGGTAAATTGAGTTGGTTCTCTCCTTTGATTTAGTACCTCTGAGATGAGAAGCCACTGGACATGTATGGGTAAACTAGAAGTCTTTCTGTTGGAATGATGCAAAACCCATAATATGTCACTCACAGTAAAGAAAATCACAACCCAGCAAAAAAAGAAACAAATATACTTCTGAGCTCCAAAACCAAATGGAAAAACAAGAAAACCTGCAAACCGAAAATCACATACCAGTCAATCAAATGTACTAATTATGTCCCATATCCTCCGCCTCAACTTCCTAGTAACTGTCCTGTAGCAGGTATTTGTTCAAATATTAGAGTGAGAGAAACATGGTGTGTGTGAAGATGTTATTGGTGTGTAAAAAATATGGTCAAACACATCAAGGTATTAAACTAACCAGTATTTCCCAAGTTTCAAATCTTTAATGAAAAAAGCTTCAATGACACACATAATGACAGAGTGTTAACGTAGATACTCCAGACTTGCAGGAATATTATAGAATTGTAAAAATTAATAATAATAATAATAATCCAATGGCTTACTTGTTCCTTGCCTTAACACCATTCCTCTTGTCAGTTCCTCTTTCATCATCCGAACGGTCATTTGAAGCCCTTGGTCACACACTCAAAACTTTTTGAGTTTGGCTCCGAAGCAACACTGCTTGATTTCTTATCAACTCCTCATTCCCACAGTAGATTTAGAAGAAAGGATGAGCCCAAATAATTGCAGAAGCTAGCTGAATGCATGAAGACACAAATGGAAGTTAAAACTAAAAACCCTGCTCTAGAGAATGCAACTCCAGCATGAATAAAATGATATTACCATCTTCTTTGATTTCTCTACTTCAAGCTTCTTCTTATCTTTCTTTCTCTGATTTTCAATTGCATCTCCCTCCTCCTGGAACAATCCATGGCATAGCTTCAATAAAGCTGTATTATCTCAAAATTGATTGCAGCCAAATCGACAGAAAATAGAGGTTCCAAATACATACCCACTAAGAATTTCAATAACAAAATCCTTAAAACTTCCCCAAAAATCCAATCTTTGGCACGCCTGAATTCCTTTTCACATTCAAACATGTACAAAGGAAAAGCAATGAAGAAAAGGGTATGTACATGTTCCTTGTCCAAACCCACTGGAACGTTTAGCAGCCATTGGACTCTGAAAAGTGGGTAAAAGAAAACCTGCTTAAGTTTGGTGGTGAGCTCGATCATACAACTTTGAATCTCCATGAATGCCTGTAAAAGATTGATTGTGGTAAATAGCTAGCAAGTAAAGGAATCAGAAACTATAGAGAGAATGACAAAAGCGGGGCTTACAGCTCATTCTTCTTCTTTCTTCCTCTTGGTGGGTTCAATTGTTCTATCACTCTTTCTCTCTGCCCCTCTCTCACTCTTCTTTTTGTGCAGATCAAAGAAGTAGGTTCTGGAGAACAAGCAAATGTTGTTTTAAGATAACACCTTGGTGAGTCATCTGTCATCATGCGACTCCAATTATTTAATATAGTTTTAAGACCTAATATTTGGATGGAAATGGCCCAAGAAATTAATCTAGCAACAAGGAAGAACATAAACCCCAAACCCAGAAAGTCAGAAACTGGCAAGTGCATACCAGTCAACCAAATATATCCAAAACCAAAACTTGTAGAACCTGAAAATTGTTTGAACTTAGAACCCATTGAAATACTCAATAGAATCACAATTCAGAACTAAAAATGAACCAAAATTAGCCCCTAATTCCTTGAAATCCAATGCAGACCTAAACCAAATGCACAAAAACACACTTTCATTATTTGAAATCCTGTGCATCTCAAAAAACTTTGACAAAACTCTTTGAAAATTACTTGTCCAATAGTGAGAAAAGAGGCTCGCAATAGTACAGCACCAACTATTAAAAACCAAATCAAGACCTAAGCTATAATTAAATCATAGAAAAATTAAACTAATATGAACACCTACATAATGCGTAGCCAAAGAGAAGCATTAATTTAAACTGGAAAGAGTATCCTCCTAATTTCCTAATATCAACTTAAAGGTTACAAGCTTAAGCTTTTTTGGACAAAGTTCAGTGAACCCTGAAAATAAATATGCAGATTGTGTGATTCTTCAGCAATTAAGATGGACAATAAAGAGAATCACAAACTCAGCAAAGTAAACACAAATTTAACTCAGCTCCAAAACTAAATGTACTAGTCACATACCAAAGGCAAAAAGAATATTACTCACCAGTTTAACAAAACGTACTGGAAACCAAAACCTCTACAGCTAGCAATTATTTGCTGAACCTGCAACCATTGAATTCCGTAACATAATCACAATAATATATTGAAATTTAAACAAAATTTACCTCCGATTTAATGAAAAGCCCAATTGCAGAAAACAACAAACTATCAATAAGAATTCAGATCCTGAGCAAAATAAAATACCTTTCCAAAACGAGGGAAAGCAGAGTGCCTAGGATGAACCAAAACTTGCCGATTTGGAAACCAAATTTCTTCCTGGGTATTTGGTAATCTATCATGGATCAAAAATTTAACTTAAACCTCGTAAAAATTGAAACAGTCATCTTGAAGTACTCGAGCACGCTCATGTACAAAGGAAAGGCCTTTGCGTAGCTTCCAACACTGTCTTTATGGACAGTTGCTTGATGTACTCTATCACCTACTCTTTGAAATTGCATACATCTTTGGGCGTTGCCGGAGCTGTGACCACATATATGGAATTGGAAATCGCTGCGATCTAATTTGAAATTGAAATTGGAAAGGGAAGAGGAGGATTCTAATAAGGGGAAATCGTGAATCAAAGGGTGATTTTGAAGTGGAGAAACCCTAGATTGGTTTGGTTGGGTATGAGAGGAATTGAGATGGGAGGGAAGAGAGAGAATGGAGAGACGGAGAAAGACGGGAAGAGAGAGAGAGAGAGAGAGAGATAGAGTGAAAAAAAAAAAGGATTAAAGAGCAAACCTAAGAGCGCTAAAAATCCCGCTCAACCGATGCAAGGAAATGAATAGCAAATACAAAGACTTTTAATGTTTTTATATTTTAACAAACAAAATGCAAGGAATTTATGAGTTCTTGGTATTATCTCCAAGCTAAATGCAAGGATTTGTATAATTCTTGGTATTATCAAGCCAAATGCAAGGAATTTTGACTCCTTGCATATAAACCCGTTGCATATACCCAAATTTCTTGTAGTGTGCCCTACCTAAGTGCAATAGGTGCATTATTGTACTTAGCATAATGCACGAGACCGGACATCTCTTTCACTGTGAACTTGTTAGCTAGATATAGCTCTGCGCCAACACGACGCCATTGGACTGGTGTTAAAGATATCTTTCGATACCAAAGTGGTACTATTGATATGGGCTTGTTCTATCCCTACAGAGAGGCGATGGATTCAGACCTATCAAGTGCCAAGGACGCCACACATGGTGGACTACGTTCCCTCTCCCCATCCCAAAACAATATAAGTGTTTTGAAAGGTTTTGCTGATGCTGGGTATCTCTCTGACCCACGTAAAGGTCACTCCCAAACTGGTTATGTATTCACCATGGGAAATACCGCGATATCTTAGAGGTCTACAAAGCAGACCTTAGTCGCTACCTCTTCAAATCAAGCAGAGCTTATTGCTCTTCACGAAGCAGTTCCTGAATGTATATGGCTTCGATCCATAGTTACGCATGTTCGAAGTAATTGTGGTCTGAAGTCTACCACAGATGAGCCAACGAGCATTTATGAGGATAATGCTGCTTGCATTGAACAAATGAAGTAATGCTGCATCAAAGGCGACAACACCAAGCACAGATCACCCAAATTCTTCTACAATCAGCAACAACAGAAGCTCCTCAAGATCAAAGTGAACCAGGTTCGATCCGAGGACAATGTGGCGGACTTGTTTACTAAGTCATTTCTTAAATCAACGTTCGAGAAACATGTGGCAAGAATTGGCTTGCGGAAATTATCTGAACTCCCATGATCATAGTCATTAGGGGGAGGCGCAGACATCAGGGGGAGATGTCTACATGTTCGTCTCGAAGCGTGAAGGGTGTGTTGTGCTCTTTTTTCCCTTTGACCGAGGTTATTTTTGTCCCACTGGGTTTTTATTACTCGGCAAGATTTTTAGCGAGGCAACAAGAGAATCACCGCGTTTGGGCAACACATGGGGGAGTGTTTAAGTAAATCTGTACTTTGAGTTTAGCCCAAACTCTAGGTTACTTGACCTAGTGGTAATATGGTTACATTATGGCCATGTTTGGTTCATGGATTTGAGGCATCAGGAAAGGAAAGTCTTTCCTTTCCTTTGTTTGGTAACCACAAAATCTGGAAGCATTTTCCTGACAGAGGGGAAAATTGGGGGGGAATGTCATTCCACTCAAGACCCATGGGATTGATTTTCCCCTCTTCTTTCCCAGCATTTATGACTGCAATTTTGGACAATAATAACCCTGCGCAAATATACAATTGCCAAATTTTCCCATTGAATCTCCTAGAAATCTATGCCTCTTTCATCAGTTCCAAAGTCACGCCTCATTCACGCCTCTGTTTCGCGCCTTTTTCATCACTTACAAAGTCACACTGACACATTCCAAAAGCTCTATATCAAGGGAGACGAAGTGGATCATCTTCACTCACAAAGAATTCATCTGTTCTCATCTGTCTCCCAAGTGATCAAAGGTCAGGCCTCAACTCTCTAATCTTGTTCATAATACAATTGGACTCTCTTAATTTGGTGTGTTTCTATCTGTGTGTGAATTGAGAATTGATTGGAATCATGTGGGTATGTTTGAAATTGAGTGAAATTTAGCTTCTTGCATTTGGGTTGTGCCGTAATTGTCGATGATGTTGTTCTATTGAAAGTTTGGAATTAATTGAAAGGAAAAAGTTTGGGGCTTTTTGATCTCTCTAGTTCTGTACAACTTGTGGCTGGGTTTTACTTTGTGAAGCATGCATGGGCCTCAATATAAATTCCAGAAACTTATCAGTTGATGAGGACCCCAAACTATTGTTTAAGTATGAACCATCACGAAGCCAATAATCAATCTTCAACCACCTCCAGTCCTCTCAACTCGATCTCATTCACAAAGCCAATAATGTTTGGGGAAACAAGTAAAATTTCATGACCTAGAACTCCATAGGATTGAGCGGGATTAATTTTGCAAATTAGCTGCACACATAAACTAACAACAAATATATGTTCATTCGATGATTCGATCATAAGAATTTAATTGTAGTGAAAATGTCTAATTACATAAGAGTGATCTGAATTCTAGCATTCCATGCCATTTTTCTATGCTCTAACATTGGTATTATGCATTGTAGACTCTTCAACATTGGTATTGGTTATGCTTTTCCTTTAACTCTTTTTCTGGCAACCAAACAAAGTCATTTTATAGGTCTGCTTCTTTTTCAGGTTATGAATTTGACAGGCAATATCCAGATTATACTGCTTGTTTTTCTTTTTTTTTGTCCCCTTAAACAAATCAAATCAAATATACAAATATGAACGTGTAACATGCATAACTGATTATCTGCTTGTTCTTTGCACAAGTCTATTGCATATTAATGTATGTTAGTGTTATTGGTTTGTCTTGCTAAGTTATATGCTATTGGTACTCTAGTTTATACATTTACGTTGTCCATAATTTAATTGTATAAAAAATTTTGGTATGCAGCTATGGCTCGCAGAATCTTGTCAAAGACTAAAAAGATTCTACTAATATTGGAAAATATTAAGGATTTATTTAATTTTGTCGTTATGATATACGTTATCATGTATATCATTGCTGAACGACATTATCGTAAGTACCGATTGAAATCAAAATCTATCTACGATGCTTTTTCAAGAGTTGGAAATTTTCAACGCATGGTGCATGTATGTGAGTGATGTAAGATGGATAAATGAGCTTCGGATGGATAGGTACACATTTAACAAGTTGTGCTCCATGATACGCACATCTGGTAGACTGCGAGATACAAGAAATGTTTCTGTTGATGAAATGGTAGCTATGTTCTTGAACATACTTGCACACCATAAAAAGAACATAGTCATAGAAGACAAGTTTTTACGTTCAGGGGAAACTATTAGCAGATACTTCAATGCAGTTTTAAAGGCAATATTATGTCTACAAGGACAGTTATTGAAAACACCAGAACCAGTGGCTGAGAACTCAACTGATGAGAGGTGGAAGTTTTTTAAGGTACATAAAAACGTGATTATTCTTATTAACTTGAACTGAAAACAGAAAAAATTATAAGTGTTTTATTGTTTTAGAATTGCCTTGGAGCATTAGATGGGACATACATTAGAGTACATGTACCAGAAGTTGACAAGCCTAGGTATCGATCTAGGAAGAATGAAATTGCTACAAATGTCTTGGGAGTACGCTCTCAAGATATGCAATTCATTTATGTGTTACCGGGTTGGGAGGGTTCCGCTGCAGATTCGCGAGTCCTTCGTGATGCTATTAGTCGAAGACATGGTTTGAGAGTTCCTCATGGTGAGATGAAGTGAAATTAATTATGTGTTGTCCTTAAGTCCTTGGGTTTCTATTTTCTTTTAACTTTTTGCAGCATCATTAATAATTTAGTGTATTCTATAGGACATTATTATCTTGTTGATGCTGGATATCCAAATGGGGAAGGATTTCTTGCCCCATATAGAGGGCAGCGATATCATTTGAACTATTGGAGAGAAGGACACCAACCTACCTCTACTGAAGAATATTTTAATATGAAGCACTCATCTGCTAGGAATGTGATAGAGAGGTGTTTTGGGTTACTTAAGTTACGTTGGGCAATTCTAAGAAGCCCTTCATTTTTTTTCTGTGAAGACACAATGCCGAATTATTACTCCATGCTGCCTACTTCATAATCTTATAAGAAGAGAAATGGCCGTTGATCCATTAGAAAATCAGTTGCCAAATCAATTTGAAGATGACAATCATGATGAAGATGATTTTATCAGTAGTATTGACTCATCTGAACAATGGAATAATTGGAGGAAAGATTTAGCAACAGTTATGTTCAACGAATGGAGAGCAAGTAGGAATTGAAGATGAGAAACTGTCTTTTTCTTTAGAAGATCAGTTGCATGTCCTTTTTCTGTTTCATTTGGCTTTTTTGTTGTTTTGTTCTAATGCTGTGTTAGTTGTTTTGTATGAAACTTTATGTCAGTGGTAGAATTGAAATCAAAATTTTTTTGTACGACTTCGTATTTGCTGGTTAGAAACTTTGGAATGAATTTCAGTTATATTGCTGGTTGGTTCTCAACACATATTTCTTTTATATTGCTAGTTGGCTATTAACGCTTTGGAATGTTATGTTGCTGGTTGGCTATTAATGCTTTGGAATGTTATATTGCTGGTTGGTTATCAACGCATATTTCTTTTATATTGCTCGTAAGTTGGAATTAATTTTAGTTAGAAACTTTGATCATTGTCCTTCAATTTATTGCTGATAAATACGTATATGTACTTAGGATGAGTTCAGCAAATTCTACTTGTAGAAGAAAACAACCAGAACAACCATCACACAACTGGACCCCTCGTGAAGATGTGGCTCTAGTTGAGGCGCTAACAGAGATATGTGTTGGTGGCTATTGGAAGGTTGACAATGGCTTCAGGTCTGGGTACTTGGGTAAACTTGAAAGAAGAGGTAAGCTTGTGGAGGAGCTTATGAAAATTGAAGGCATAAATGACTATGATGTAATAGAAGCTGCTGCTGCAATTATTGGTGATGACTCCAAAATTGACCTCTTGTTCAGTTTGCCAGACAACCTCAAAAGTCAATGGATTCATAAACTTCTTGGCCGTTAGAGAGATGGGTGCTGGAGATTAATGTTGGCTTGAGTTTTCTTTTGTTTTGATCTTAGGACAGCATGATGACTCAAGTAATGATCTAGATATTTTGAACTTTTATAAAAGACTATGATCTATTTTGAACTTCTTATCAATGTAAGGCTATTATCTATTTTGAACTTTATACTATGGTATTGACTAGATATGGATGAGGTTTTGAATCAAGATTTTATGATGGATGCTAATGTTTCTGAAAAGAGAATTATTGTAGACACCATGGTAAAAAAAAAACTAGATATGTTCTCTACACTTTGGTAACTGATGTCATGGAGATGTCAGCAAAAGATAATGGAAGGTTCCCACTGGAGATGAGGCATTTTCAGCTTCAGTGGAGTATCGTTGATCATTGATTATGCTGGTAGGAGGAGCAACAACAATGAAATTAAGAAGGCTTGAGCTTCAGCATTTGCAAAAAGATTGTCCAGGTACGTACTACAGATGTTCATGAGTTCATCTGACTTTTGTTTACTTTTGTAAGATTTTGAGTTGTATTGTATTTGTTGCTCAGAAGTCAGACCACTATATTGGGGTAGCACCACCGCAGAAAATCATTGTAATGCCAGTTTTTAGTGCAAGTAATTTTTTTTTTTTTTACATATATGACTTTTAATCTGGCCTATCTTTTAGGAATCTGAAGAAAATATATGTATTTGCTTCTGCAAAGCAAAATAATATTGGAACTACAGTCACAGCTATATAATAATATTAGCTTTACTACACTTCCTATATATTATCATTAAATCCAATTCATTGCTACGTTAATTCGAGTCCATGGAAGTGGGTCTACTCATAATAGACTTTCATATAGTCTTTATCAACTCTAGAATTGTCATTGCCTTCTTTATTCAAGTAAGCCTTAAAGTGTCTAAACTCTGATAAGGCATGTGGAGTAGATAATATCTTAAGTATAGGGACAGGGGACATTTTATAAATCTCCAAGTCAATTCTGACCTATTTACTTGTAAAATATCATTTGCACTTCGTATCTAGTGAAAAGTATGATGCTCAAATTTACAGTTTACCAGTTAATTGATGTTTATTAGAATCATAGGAGCTGGTAATTGACGATACGCTCATATTGGTGACGTTATTTATTTATTATGTATAATAAGCATGTCATTTTATAAATCAGTATGCTCTTTGCATTTGAAGCTGTTGGAAAACATATTGCATCATATCTTTCTACAACAAATTTCAGAAAGGTTTATGAAAATATGAACATTAGCCTCTTCAGCTTGCATCTTTGTCTGATGAATACCCCCCCTTTTTCTTTCAACTTGTTAAGTTTGTCCCCATCTGTCCAGTACTTTGTTCTTTGTGTGCCTTATTTATGGAATTTGAATTGATGTGAGAGTCCAATGTATGAACAGAATATATCATCTCAGTAAGTTGGCAACTTATGAATCTTTTGTGACAAATTTTTTGCAGATGATGCAAGGCAATATATGGATGTCCATGAACCCAATCAATCTTGTAGAAAGCACGACACTTGTTCTCAGGTTTCAAATTCTTCATTCTTTAGGGAAAGCTATGTATGTCGCTGGAAGTCTATTGGAGCAACCAGATTCCAACTCAGAGTTCAGAGGACTCCGGGTTGTAGTAGCAGATGATGATAATGTAAACAGGACTACGACCAATAAACTGCTCCAGAAACTTGGCTGTTAGGTCAGTACTGTTTCTCTGAGGTTTGATTGCTTGAGTACCCTTGGCAGTTCTGAAAATCTATTCCAGATTGTTGTTTTGGATCTTCACATGGCAGGAAATTCCCTCTCTTGTTGAAAAATTGGTGTACTTTTGAATTTTTATGATGTTGTTTTTATTTTAAAATACAACGGTATTATTGAAACATAGCTATATTTTTACTTTCCTTTCCTTCACCAACCAAACACTGGAAGGGAAATCAAATGGTCTTTCCTGGATGCTTTCCCTGCTTTACCAAACACAGGAAAGGAAACCTGACAGGAAATTTAGTTTTCCTTCCCCACTGGAAAGACAAGGGAATTGATTTCCCTTCCGTGAACCAAACGAGGCCTAGAAGGATCTAGATTCCTATTCAATGTATGATTACTTTCTTTGTATGATTTAGATTCCATGCATTGTAATCCTCTATATAAAGAGGCCCCTATTATCAATAAGAATATACATCAAATTTCTCTCAATTTCAATTTCTCTATAACATATATATAGTTGTGGAGGTTTAATAAACCGTGGGCATTACAGATACTTCAAAAATTTAACCATTCTGCTTGAGAATTGGCTTAATTAATAAAGACTAGAAAATGTCCACACACCCGATGGGTGTGAGAGTAGTGGGGAGTTATAATTCTGAGAGTGGAGAGTTTAAAATAGTTATTTTCTTTTATTTTGTTTTTTTATTGTTTTATTTTGCTTTTTACATTTTTATCCCTAATGTTAAAATGTAATCCATGATATTTTAATATTTGAGGGTTATAAAGGTAAAAAAAATCAGTTTTGGCTAACAACACATCTTCTCTTAATAATAGTATAGATATAAGATAATTTATTTATTAATATCTATATTATGTGAGGGCATATATGTCAGTTCAAAATTTTAAGTGGCTTAATTATGTAAGATATATAGATAAGAATTTACCAACACCATTTTCGGAGATCTCTCGCAAAGAAAAAGGAAAAGACCCATTTTCAGAGAGATATTGCAAGGCGTTGTCTTCTTCGATACGTCAAAGCGAACCCGACCCGAATTGCGTTGACCATGGCTCCACTGTTCAAAGAAGCTTCGCTGTTGCCTAAGATTGCTAACGTCCTGGAGGTTCTGGAGCATTTTGAAGAATCGGAAGCCACTCTGAAACTGGCGGCGGCGGTTGGAGTGCCAAATCTGAACGCGGAGCTTATGGAGCTTCTTGACCTCAATGATGTGTTGAATCCGGATCCGAATCGGGATCGGGTTCTGGATCCGTTTCCTAATCTGAACGGGCTTGAAGTAAACCAGATAAGTCGCATTTTTGAGTCTAGAGCTTATAGCCATCTCAACAAAGCCAAAGAGTTTCTGAAGAGAGATTACGTTCTCCTGCTAAAGATTCTGCTCCTTTCTGATGGAGTGAGCACCATCAATCCTAAAGTTCCGCGTAGTGAGATAGATGCCAGAATCCTCAACCTATTTGGGAGCTGTTTGATGTTCGAAGATGAAGCTGAGGACGCGGGCGGTAAGGAAGACTCCGCCAAGAAGAAGCAGAAGAAAGCTAGGGAAGCTAGGGTTTCAAGGAACATGAACGAGCCGGAGGGTTCAGGCAGCGGCGTCGCCGACTGGCTCAGAGCAAGGGGAGAGGTTATTGGAAAGCACGCCACCGTCTGCATTGATCGCACCCTCGGCTTTGGAACCGACTTCATGTTTTGCGAAGGATTGAACAAGGTCACGGGGGGCAGAATCAGTGAGTGCTTTGTTTCTAATTATAATCTATGTTTAGTACTCGCTTCGTTTCTAATTAATCTATGTTTAGTCTGAGTTAGGTTGAAACGGACACAGATTTCATAGAGGTCTTAATTGCATAAGATGTCCTGGAGAATTTTTTTTTGTTTCATTTGTTGATATTCTGAGAAGATTGTATAGTCCTGAGACTAATCTAATCACATAAGATATCCTGGAGAACTTTCATTAGATCATGAATGTTGAGGTTTGTTTAGAATTTAGCTACTTGGTTTCTCCACAATCCACAATTCCACATTATGTACATTACTGTTGTGAGTGTCTATTCTATAAAAAGAACTAACCTGATTAGTTGGTATTACTTTTACTTTTGGAACTGTGTACTTTTGGGCCAACAGTTTTAGTTCCTTTCCACCTTAGCCTTCCATAATCTGAAATGTAATTGAGCTTTGTTCTTCCATTTACTGTCAAATGATAATCACGTAAGGTTCGATTAGACTAAAGATGCTTATGGTTTCTTTTTTGGGGAGTAAATACGATGCTTATTGTTTTTAATCCTCAGGATTGTAGGTGAATTACTGTATGTTTTACTTGAAATTGTGAGGTGGTTTTGAACCCTTGAGGGCAGATGTTCCTTTCTGAAATATCTCAAATTCAACTCTATTTGAACCATAGATCTTAGAATAGTAATCTTCGTGTTTGGGTGGTAATAGTGATTATTTCTATATTTGTAATATGGTTAGTATAATCATGTTTATTTGGTTGTTGTTCTTTAAAAGTTAATTGTTTAGTAGAGATCAGTTCGTTTCAGTTTTACCTAATCAAGCATTATTGTTATCTTAATCAGAAGCACTGTTGGAAGAGACTAGAGGCTTGCAGGATGCTTTGAAGGATTCTTGCAAAGTCAATGGTGTGGATGGTGATGGTATAATCCTGATCTGATCTGCTAGTTATAATTTCTAGAAAAGCTCATTTTTGGAAATATTTGTGAATTGTGCCAATCAAAATTTCATGTTTTTCTTCTGCAGGTGAAGCTCAATCATAGATATGATATGGACATCAGGTTTTGTGTTCTCTGTACTTTCTGACTCTGTAGGCTGGTAGCAGGAAAGTGTCGTATAGATATGAGGCATAGATATGGTAATACACTACTACGGGAATTGGTTGCATGGATGACAAAGCTTTGATATGTTTTTTGTGGCGCTGCATAGCAACATATAGGCAACACATGGACATCAGGTTTTGTGTTCTCTGTACTCTCTGATTGTGCAGACTGGTAGCAGGAAAGTGTGATATAGATATGAGGCATAGATATGGTAATACACTACTACCGTAATTGGTTGCATGGATGATGAAGTTTTGATATGTTTTTTGTGGCGCTGCATAGCAACATGTAGTGGTCTAAATGAACATTGTACTTATATGTTGAAACTCATCAGACAAATTCTTTGGTGATGTGCTCTGTCTGCTAGTGATACTTCTGATATTTTGGTTCTTCATTTTCTGACACGTACACGTACACGTGCACACACTCACCCAAGCAGATATTTAGTTATAAAGTAGTTTTTCCAAACTTGTTCTAGAGGCCTAGGATTGAAAGTAACAACCTTACCTTCTTGGATTTTACCCTTGTAAGTTATATGCAAGTGAGATTTTAATTTATACAGGGGGTGAGGGAGGGAGGTAGGATTATGGACTATGGATGTTGTAGTGTATTGTATAGAGCAATTGTGGAAAAAGGACAAAGCCATCAATGAGGGAGGTAGTTGACTGTTTCAAAAAATTATGTCGGGTTTTCTAAATTAAGATCTAGATGAAGTCTTACTTTAGAGGATGAGTATGGACAATGCACAATGTTCGTGCATGTAAATAACTTCTAATTTGTTCTTTTTTCCTTTCAGTATCTGAGCTGTTCCTCCTAGACTCTTGTAGCAAATTGTTTCTGCGTTGAAGTTGTTTAATGTGGTCCTAGTCGTAAGTTTTATGTCTAGTAAGTTCAGATGAAAAAAAATGTCTAGTAAGTTCTATAGAAGGGGGAGGGTGAGTAATGTAGGATGAGGGAAGGATGCGTCAGGATGCGTGATAACTGTATCGAAGGATGCGTCCCTGTCTTCGAAGCATGCTGGAGTCACTGTGCTGACAATGACATGGGGGCAATTACAGTTGTATGTGCTGATGGATGCTATGATGAGTTAGCCAGATGCTCAAAGCATTGCCCTGGATTACCGACCAGTGTCGCACCACCTCCATGATCAGTGCAGCTATAGTTAATTTATATACCTGCAGGGCCAGCATATCGTGTTGTTCCTATATAACTACGTATTGTTATCTATATATGCAGGAATAGAAGAAAAAAAAAAGGTTGTCACTTGAAGCTAATTTGAACTTTGAAGTGCCCCCTTTTATATGAAATTATTTGCTATCTCATATCCATCAAATAGTACAGCAGCAGAAACATATTCATAACTCATGACATACAAATATTAATGTACATCCTTGAGGTTAACCCAAGTGGCAGTGATGAGGGAGGGAGGAGTTGGAGATCTCCTCCAACTTACCAAGAAAATAAGTAAATTACATATTTGCACTGGTTAATTAGACTTGGACCTTAGTCGAGTCAATTAAACAACATAAAGTATAGATTTAATTTAGGTTCCCTAATCCTTTTTGTTTACCCCTAAACATCCTGAACTAATTTGAAAGTTACAATATTATCAACCTCCACAGAAGGTAATTTACGCTATACATGATGGGGAAAGGTATTTAAAGATCAACATAAGTTGCAATATATCTCTTTCGAATCCACAGAATTTAACTTCAAATTTTGGCCTTTAATAATATACACATGATCGAGTCGATCAAGTGTACATCTTCAGCGTTTAAGTTTTGTATATTAGTATATATACATAAGCAAAACTAATTATACGTGCGTACGTCCGGAATATGATACAAGTATACAACCCATCCTTTATCGGAAATGCTCACTTTTGGCTAAACAATATATGCATGACCTTCAGTTTATAGGTTATATAATTAGCAGGTACCTTAACTAACCAAATTCTAGCTATATATAGAAAACCACGCTAGCTTTTATCAATTGATGGCAATGAGGTAAAATGTGACTCTTATACCATATCTTGTGGCAACGGCAGCTCTCTTGCTAGCTTGGCCTGCAGCACAAGTTCACGGTCAAGATGGAGGAGCCCTAGAAAATTGCCTCAATTACTGCACCGATGTCGCCATGTCTTGCCGGAATCGGTGTTCTAGCAGACAAACACCGGCCAGCACATGCATGTATTAATAGATGCAACAATGATGAAGCCGGGTGCACAGAATTTTGCTTCAATTCCCTTACCGTATCCCGTGTAGCGTATCATGATGAAGGCGACCATAGCTAATTTATGTATAGGGGGCAGCCGCGCAGACCATGGATTCTGCACCAAATAATTATGCACGTATACGAACTGCGTGAAATAAAAAAGAGAGAGGTTATTGGTCAAATCATTCAAATGATCTTATTTTATATGACAGATTATTGTGGGAATTTGAGTTTATCATAGATCAATCTCTCTTCTTTAGCTCAATAAGATTTTTATGTGTCTTGAACTAAACGTACCAATGCTTCAAATTAAAAGTGAGTAGCAAAAAACTTTGCATTAAGAGTAAATATATATCAACGCCTCTTAAACAAAAAGTCCTAATGCCAGATATTTGCTATTTACTTAACCCATTGATAATACCCTACAGACCCTTAATTTCCAATATTGTAGAGTGCAACTACATTCTTCAATTTTGGTCTTCTCTTTTCCTTTTTTTTGTCCTGTCAACTCTTCTCTCTCGTCTCTCTCAGTCGCTCTCAATCTCATCGGGGAGGTTACGCTCGTTGCGCAACCACATCCATCTCAATGGGATCCCATTAAAAGTCTCACCCACATGACCCAATTAATAATATTGTTCAAACACTAATACTTTTTGATATGTTTGGTAGGCGTGTGATGAAAGTTATTTGATAGTTCTTTGTCGATATAAAAGAGATGTTTGAGAGTTCTTTACCGAACGAAAACACAAACTGCATGTTAGGCGTTAGAGATTACAAACAGTGAAAAATGGAAAAAGAAGTTGTGTATGTGATGGATGCTAAGAAAAGTGTTAGGCTAGACAATACATGCTTCCGGAATGTTATACAATCATCCTCCACTGGAGATGCTCATTTTTGGCTAAACAATAGATGCATGATCTTCTGTTTTAGCTATAGAATTAGCAGGTACCGCCAAGCTTATGCATATTTCGCCACATTCTGTAGAGCAAAAATCACTACCCCTTATCAACTGATCGCAATGAGGCCAATAGTGACTCTTGTACTTTTTTTTTACTTTTTTTTTTTTCTGGCAATGGCAGAACTCTTGCTAGGTCAGCCCGCAGCACAAGTTCACGGCCAAGGTGACCTAGGAGCCTTACAAAAATGCACCCAGTACTGTTTTGATACCCTCAGGTCGTGCGAGGATCTGTGTTATAGCACTTCTGATAGAGAAGAATGTTATGATAATTGTTACAATGACTTCGGTGAATGCATGGAGGATTGCTTCGATCGCGTATAGCGCATCCATGATGAATGCAACACAGCAAGTTTATGTATATTTGCAGAATATGCATATATATTGCACTACATAATTCATAATTGATGTTCGTATACGTACTATATATGTGGAATAAGAGAAATAAGCTTGCGCGTAGCTGTGCTTGAAACTAGCTCTGAATTAATTTTGAATGGAAAAATTGATCAAATCGATCAAATGAAGTGAGCCTTTATATGAAAGTGTTGTCGTTGAAATTTGAGTCTACCACAGATTGATATATGTCTTCTCCTTTTATATGAAACAAAAGTATCAATGGTTTTTTTAAAGTTTCCCAGTGTCTTGTGTTGGAAAGATTTTCAAATTATAAAGAAGATAAATTGAATTGTGACTGATCACCACAATTCAATTTTCAAAAAGGATCTCAGATATAGGAAGCAGCTGGACAGTTATATTGGTGAAGCATTGTGTTGCTTCACAAGCACCAATCTGTTGTTTAAATTAAGCAAACGTTGTTAACTTGTTAACTTCTACTGGTGACTTCTTGGGATATTAATTACATGCTTTTATCATCATCTTTCATAAATGAAAGGTTGCCACCCTTACGGAAGGGTTATCCCAATTAATTGAAGAGGCATATACATCCCTATATAAAGGGGTGAAAACTGCAGATTAAAGATAACTTAATTCATATATCTTGAGATACTCTCTGCTTTATTCTTTCAGTTCCTCCAATCCATTGCTTCCTTGCTTTACAAAACAAATCTGGAAACTATATATATACTGCAGTTTTAGTTCCAGAAACCTTGAGCCTCTTGTAACCTTCAATTGAGTGTTTGGTTGATCTTCGTAAGTGCAAGACGCCGATCAACAATAGCAGGACTGCTAGGCTTCATTGTATCCTAAAGGCTTATTTGATCAAACCCCTTTGCACACTTGTTGTGGGGCAAATAAAGTCTAAAGGAAAGCGTAAATTCATACGTGCCTTTGAAGCATTTTCCTTCACTAGCCATAACCCACAGACACAGAAACTCAACAATCTTTAGACTTTATTTTTCTGCTATGGCATCTTTGAAGGAGTTTACTGCAAACTTTGTTAAACTTGATCGTTTTGATGGAGCAAATTTCAGACGATGGCAAAAGAAATTGCATTTCCTACTTTCAAGCCTAAAGGTGGTCTATGTGCTTACTACTCCAAAACCTCAAGAAATAGAAGATGAAACCCTTGCTGCACAGCGTGAACGAGTTAAGTGGGAACAAGATGATTATATTTGCAAGGGCCATATTTGCAACTCCATGTCTGATGCATTATTTGATATCTACCATGAGATGACTACTGCAAAAGAAATATGGGACGCACTTGAGGCTAAGTATATCTCACATGATGCTACCAGTAAGAAATTTCTTGTCTCAAAGTTTTTCAATTATAAGATGACTGATGTTAGATCAATTGTTGAACAATTCCATGAGATTATGCATATATACAATCAGTTCAATCAATTTAAAATGCATATGGATGATTCTATAATTGTATCTGCAATTATGGATAAACTTCCACCATCTTGGAAGGAATGCAAAAAGAGCCTCAAACATAAGAAAGAGGACATGTCCATAGAGCAATTGGGGACTCATCTTCGCATTGAAGAAGAATGCAGAGCCCGTGAGAAAACTGATGAAGCTAATCCCTCCTCCAAAATTCATATGGTTGATGAAGGGCCTAAAAACCCAAAAATTAGCCATGAGAATAATAAGAGGAAGGGAAACTTTTCCAAGAAAAACTCCCAAGGTCAGAGGACAAACAAAAAGAAAAAAGGAGGATGTTTCTTTTGTGGAAAGCCTGGTCACTTCAAGAAAGATTGTCGTCATCTTAAGAACAAACAAGGAATCAACAATGAAAAATTTGTGGCAATGATTTCTGAAATTAATATGATGGAAGATGCTGAAGCTTGGTGGATAGATTCTGGTGCTACAAAGCATGTTTGCAAGAACAAAAATATGTTCAAAACATATGAACCAAGTGGAGATGACAACGTACTTTACATGGGAAATTCTTCTACATCAAATATCAAAGGCAAAGGGACAATTGAATTAGAATTCACATCAGGGAAAATCCTTACTCTTACTGATGTCTACCATGTTCCAGAAGTTAGAAAGAATTTAGTCTCTGCAAGTCTCTTGAATAGGTTTGGTTTTAAGCTTGTTATTGAATCAGACAAGTTTATTCTAACCAAGGGTGGTACTTTTGTTGGGAAAGGGTATATGTGTGATGGAATGTTCAAACTTAATATTAATAAAGTATCTACCATTTCTGTTTACATGCTTGATTCTTTATCTTTATGGCATAATAGGCTAGGACATGTTAATACCAGAAAATTAAATAACATGGCAAATCTAGATTTAATTCCAAAACCTGTGAATGATATGCCTGATAAATGTTCTACTTGCTTGCAAACAAAACTGACTAGAAAGCCTTTTCCTAAGATTGAAAGAACCTCTACTTTGCTACAGATTATTCACAGCGATGTTTGTGATTTGCATAGTACACCTACTAGAGGAGGAAAGAAATATTTTGTGACTTTCATAGATGACTTTAGTAGATTCTGTTATGTTTATCTTATACATTCCAAGGATGAAGTTCTGGAAAAATTTAAGATATATAAAAATGAAGTAGAGAATCTTTGTGAAACTAGAATAAAATATCTACGATCAGATAGAGGAGGAGAGTATCATTTTCCTTCGTATTGTCAATCAATAGGTGTTGTACATGAAACTTCAATAGCCTATACTCCACAGCAAAACGGAGTTGCTGAAAGGAAAAATAGGACCCTTGTAGAAATGGCACTACTAGAAATTTCCCCAACAGGGACGGATTAGTAGGCACCAAAAATTATCAGTGTGAAATGAAATAGTAAGCCACCGTTGTGAAATGTCGGTGGGATAAATTATGGTCGACACTGTACAACAGTGGCAAAGTGTGAAAAAGCAGATATTTAAAATTAAGTAAAAACCCAGCCCACTGATATTGGTGTCAAACATTCAGATCCACTACCCACACATGCTTTATCGATTTTGACAATCTTTTATAACCGTCGGATTAGTGATGGAGATGTGATCGACGATGAGTTTTTCTTTCAATATACCCCCTTCACTCCAGAGTTCAAACATAATTTAGATCTAGATCCGGAGGTTTCTCTCTCTCTCTCTCCGTCTCCAGACCAAAACAAGATCGATCTAGTTTTTTCTCCCCTCCTTTTAATTTTCGATCTCTCTCCTCTCTGGTGTTTTGAATCTTCTGGGTGACTGTTGCAGTAAGGAAAAGATCGTCTCCCATCACTTAGCACTACAAAGAACTCGAAGCCGCCATTCACGTGCTTCCAAGCTCTGTGTCGAGGTCCAAATGGCGTTATCTTTAAGCGAAGCGAAGGAGAGATTCTCGAGAAGAACGTACGACTCTCCGTTTGAAGCCTTCAGCTTTGTTTCTTTTCTCTCAAGATCTGACCCGTTGCCGCTTAATCTCCAGGCCTCGATCAAAAGTTAGTCGAGGTTAGAAGTTGCTTGGATGTTGGTCAAATAAAAAACCCAAGCTTGAGCCCTTCGATCTCTCTCTCTCTCTCTTCGTCAAACCCTAAAATTCCATTCTCAGATGTGAAGTTCTCTGGCAGTCTAGTTCCTATCGAATCTATGCCTTATCTTCTCCAAGGCTCCACCAAGGTAGTTCCTATTCTAACTCTTCCTTGTTCTCATTGTTGCTTTTTTTCTGAATTTGATCTATTCTGATTTGGGTATTTTGGTGTAAAATGGACCCAGATTTGAATGTTATAAGCATTTTAGTGAATATAGAGAAATTATTGATTTGTGCAGGGTTCGTAGACAAAAGAATGTGGCCTCCGCTCAATTTCTGTGTCCTGCATTGACAGGCTTCCTACAAACACACACTGGAATATCATCCCTGAAACCCCCCAAGGTAGTCATTCTCTTCTCTGGAGTCTTTAGAGTTTAGAATATCTCGTATTTGTGTTTTAGACTACCAAGTGAGCGGTGTAGTATTCGTGACTTTGGGTGGTGAATGTTTGTTGAGTGTGTTGAAACTTGTGTGTTCTTTCTGAATCATTTATATAGTGAAGTGGCTTAATGTAGGATAAATGATGTGGGAGAAATCAAGAAATATTGTTTATGCTCATACTCTTGTTGAACTCGAGACTAGGTTGTTATGTTCTTGCCAAAGTTGAAGAAGACTAAGACGACAAACGGTTTTTTCAAGGGCAGTTTGGTTTTGTGAAGAGGGAGAGATAAAAGAGAAGTTTCAGCTTGCCTTTTTGTTTTGCAGCTTGGCTTTGGAATCTAGTTATTAGTTAGTGAAGTTCTAAGTTTTTATTTGACATAGATTGATCCGCAAAGATGTTATTTACCTAACTATCTAACTAGTTAGAGAGGCTGCTCATGCCATTTTTTTTTTATTGAGCATGCTCTACGGTTAGTTCTAAGCAGCTAACTAACTCACAGAGGTATGTGTCAAGCATCACTTCTCGTTATGCAAGTAAAAGACACCCACTAAGCACTCACATAATTTTGCTGTTAGATATTATATAAATCTTTTCTAATTCTTAATATGTCTAAGTAGTAGTAAAAGTGTAATTGTAATTTCATATTACTTGGTGAAATTGAAACTGAAATTTCAGACATCTGATATTTAATTACCTCATGTGATACAGCTTAAACATGATGTTCACATGTCAAAGTGTGAATCAAGGGCTAGATAAACTTATTATAGCTTCAGATTTCTAAGTGTTGCTTCCACTAGAACTCTTGTGTCAGATCCGTTGAAGTGGTTGTCAGCCTTAAGTGTTCATACGACTTCATTCTCTCTTTTTTGGCCAAGAATTTTATGGTCACTTTCTTCTAGTTTTGAGAATCAATCTATTATATGATACTTGGAATGCATTCTGTTCAAGTGTCACGAATCATGATGCTTTCCACTGTATTTTAATGTTCTTAACTTTGTATTTTAATGCTTTTACAAGTATACAGAGTATGAAAATGCTGGTAGTCAGTTCTGTACTTCCGTTTTCCCTTGGTAGAAAACCCCACACTTATACAAGTACATATATACATTTGTAGTTATTCTGCATATCAAAAAGTACATGCATGCCAAACTGAATAACTATTTTTCTACTTTGTGTTTAGGCTCCAAAAAAGCTTTAGCCAAGTTCATAAGTTCAAGATTTACGGCAAGGATTTACTACAGTTAATCAGGTAAAGCACAAGTATTTCAAGATTCAAAGTCTTTGGAGATGACTACATACTCATTGCCTATCATCACTGCCTTAGTCTTTAATTTGCAGGAAGCTAAAGCATTATTAAGAAGATACAGATATCATACAGGAACCATAGAAGTTGCTTTACATGTATTTGAAGGGGAATAGATATTGATGCAGTGACTCCAAAAATCAAAGTCACCCTTGCTTGAGCAGGCAAACATTGTAGGAGACGTTAAGGTAATTATGGTACCCCACCTATGTATATAAATGTTGTCAACTTACTTCTGGAAGCATATTTCTTAAAGGAAAATCATTGCAAAGACAGAAAAATTCAACATGGAATTTGTGAACTTTCTAAAATAATCATCTGCCTTTGTTTTCTTTAAGGTACTAACTCCTACATATAAGTATGTGTTGGGATAGTGACTTAATCTGTTGCTAAAAGTGGCTATTATAGTTGTTGATTGTTTGGTTTGGGGCTGGTATATCACTTTGAGTATCTTGTTTTGGTATCAGTGGCGTTTTCTAATAATCATATACAACAACTCATTATTTTCATTCTCAAACATTTTTGTTATGTGTTGTTAAGATGTTAAATTTAGGATACTGATTGAATTGAATAAATTTTCTATTTTGGCTGCTCTATATCTCAGTTTCATTCTTGTGTATGTTGAAAGTCTTTTATTGAGCTTTTGATTTATTTGACAGAAAGCATATGAAAGTTGCTGGAGGTAGAGGTAGCAGATGCAGCTAAGGGGAGGAACATGAAGAGATTTATGTTTTTTTTATGTTGTAGTTTTGTTTTACTTTTATGAATTGTACAGTATATTTTAGAAATATATAGTATATTTGAAGTTTTATATGAATTGTACAGTATGTTTTGGGTTATTTTTTTTTATTTATACTCCCAATTTTGCCACTGATGTTGGTGGCATTGAGAATACACACTGATTCAGTAACAGTGGGAAGGCAAAAGGTATCTTGCAGCATTGGGTTTTGGGATGCCACTGATGTTTTATCAGTGTGGATTGCCCCAATAGCACCTGCTATAGAGGGGACTGATTCCTCATTAGTGGCTGCATAGTGGCTAATGACATTAGCCACTATTATCAGTGTGCTTTGTCCCAATAGGGACTAATTCAGATTAGTGTGCAATGGGGAAATTTCTAGTAGTGTGGTTAATGCAATGCTTCAAAACTCTTACTTAAGTAAGGGATATTGGGGAGAAGCCTTGCTCACTGCTTGTTACATCCTAAATAGGGTACCTTCTAAGGTATTAAAAATCACACCTTATGAACTATGGTTTAAAAGAAAGCCCAACTTAAACTACCTTAAAGTTTGGGGCTGTAGAGCTATAGTTAGATTACCTGAACCAAAGATCAAGAAGTTGGGACCAAAGGCAATAGAATGCATTTTCTTAGGATATGCAGAACATAGCAAGGGATATAGATTTCTTGTTATAGAACCCAATGATTCTATATCAGTTAACACTGTAATAGAGTCAAGAGATGCCGAATTTTATGAAAATAAGTTCACTTCTTTATCTAAAAATAACAATGAAGAGGTGGAGGTTTTTCCAAGAAATAATGATAGTGAATCAAATTCATCTAACATATCTAGACTCCGTAGTGAGTCTGATGAACATACAGAAATTAGACGAAGTAAAAGAAGAAGGATAGAAAAATCCTTTGGACCAGATTTTATTGTGTACCTTGTAGAAGGTACAAGAGACTCACACAAAAGGCAAACAATGGTTACACCTAGTATAGAGTCTGATCCTCTCACTTATGAGGAAGCAATGAAATCACAAGATGCTTCTTTCTGGAAGGAAGCTATTAATGATGAGATGGATTCTATCATTGGAAACAAGACCTGGAAATTGGTTGATCTACCTCATGGTTCAAAACCAATAGGATGTAAGTGGATATTTAAAAAGAAAATGAAAGTTGATGGAACCATTGACAAGTTTAAAGCAAGGTTAGTAGCCAAGGGATTTACACAAAAAGAAGGAATAGATTATTTTGACACCTATGCTCCAGTTGCTAGAATTTCCACCATAAGGGTACTTATAGCTCTAGCTTCTATCTATAAGTTTCATATACACCAAATGGATGTGAAGACGGCTTTCTTAAATGGTGAACTAGATGAGGAGATTTATATGCATCAACCCAAGGGGTTTGTCATGCCTGGACAAGAACAAAAAGTGTGCAAGTTAATTAAATCATTATATGGTTTAAAGCAAGCACCTAAACAATGGCATGAGAAGTTTGATAAGGTTATAATCTCCAATGGATTTAGAATTCATGAATCTGATAAGTGTGTCTACAGCAAGTTCCAAAATAACAAGGGTGTAATTATTTGCTTATATGTTGATGACATGCTTATATTTGGAACTGACATAGAAAGCATAGAATTAACTAAGAAATTCTTATCTTCTAGCTTTGATATGAAAGATATGGGAGAAGCTGATGTTATCCTAGGTATAAGAATTACAAGATGTAATGATGGTTTGATATTAACTCAATCACATTACATAGAAAAGATACTTAGGAAGTTCAACCATTTTGATACAAAATCAGTTTCTACACCTTACGATCCAAACTTGAAGTTGTATCCAAATAATGGTAGAGCTATAGATCAATTATCATATTCTAGAGTGATTGGATGCTTAATGTATACCATGTCTTGTACTAGACCCGACATAGCTTTTGCCGTAGGCAAGCTAAGTAGGTATACTAATAATCCTGGTCAATTACATTGGAATGCAATTTCTAGGATATTAAAATATTTGAAAGGTACCATTAATTATGGAATAAGGTACAGTGGATATCCTGCAGTTTTGGAAGGATATACTGATGCTAGTTGGATAGCATATCATGAGGATCATAAATCCACTACTGGCTGGATTTTCTCACTTGGTGGAGGAGCCATTTCTTGGGGCTCTAAGAAACAAACATGTATTGCAGATTCCACCATGGCAGCAGAATTTATAGCTTTGGCTTCATGTAGCAAAGAAGCCGAATGGCTAAGAAATTTATTGATAGAGATACCAATATGGCCTAAGCCAATGCCTCCGATCTCTATTCATTGTGATAGTCAAGCAACACTATCACAGGCCTATTGTCAAGTATATAATGGCAAATCAAGACATATTGGCTTGAGACATAGCTCTGTGAGGCAACTAATAACTGATGGTGTAATAACCATTGATTTTGTAAGGTCATGCCATAATTTGGCTGATCCATTAACAAAAGGACTTGCAAGGAATTTGGTGTGGAAAACATCAAAGGGGATGGGGCTAAAGTCCATTTCTAATAATCACCAATGATGGAAACTCAACTCGACACTTGAAACATCAAGTCCTTGAGTTCAATGAGCAAAGTACATCATATGTAGTGATTGCAAGCACTAATATAAATTGATTATATATTTATACATACATATATATATATATATATATATATATATGATATCTATCCCAAGGTAAGAGTGCTTGGTACCTGTAATGAATTAATGGTGGAGGTTGAGTTTATAAAACTCTTAATAGGCATGATGGAAAGTACTTTAGTTATAGGGGTGCTACATGCTTACCTATATGAGTGTGAAGGTGGTGCCGCCTTCTATGCGACTTGGACTAGTGTCTAGAGCACTCATGAAAAGGATACAAGACACAAGGCCAATCCACGTGTCAGTTTTTAGAACACTCAAAAGAAGTAGAAAACTAGTGTGTGGAAAATGTCCGGTTAAGTCACAATAGGATCGCAAGTTCAAAGCAATGCTACTTCGCCATCCTGATTTAACTTTGATGTATTCTCACTAAGCTAAGGTTCAAGTCCACAAGACACCTTAGTTTATGCATTATGTTTTCCAAGATTTTGTTCAAGGTTTTTCCAAAAACATTTTAAACTTACATACTTTTATATTTTGAAAATGGTGGAGGATTGTTGGAAAGATTTTCAAATTATAAAGAAGATAAATTGAATTGTGACTGATCACCACAATTCAATTTTCAAAAAGGATCTCAGATATAGGAAGCAGCTGGACAGTTATATTGGTGAAGCATTGTGTTGCTTCACAAGCACCAATCTGTTGTTTAAATTAAGCAAACGTTGTTAACTTGTTAACTTCTACTGGTGACTTCTTGGGATATTAATTACATGCTTTTATCATCATCTTTCATAAATGAAAGGTTGCCACCCTTACGGAAGGGTTATCCCAATTAATTGAAGAGGCATATACATCCCTATATAAAGGGGTGAAAACTGCAGATTAAAGATAACTTAATTCATATATCTTGAGATACTCTCTGCTTTATTCTTTCAGTTCCTCCAATCCATTGCTTCCTTGCTTTACAAAACAAATCTGGAAACTATATATACTGCAGTTTTAGTTCCAGAAACCTTGAGCCTCTTGTAACCTTCAATTGAGTGTTTGGTTGATCTTCGTAAGTGCAAGACGCCGATCAACAATAGCAGGACTGCTAGGCTTCATTGTATCCTAAAGGCTTATTTGATCAAACCCCTTTGCACACTTGTTGTGGGGCAAATAAAGTCTAAAGGAAAGCGTAAATTCATACGTGCCTTTGAAGCATTTTCCTTCACTAGCCATAACCCACAGACACAGAAACTCAACATCTTGAACTAAACGTATCAATGCTTTTCAAAAAACTTTGCATTAGGAGTAGGAAAATTACGGCATGTAAAGTTTAAGCATCCTAAGCTATAAAAAATGCAATATCAAGCTCAATGGCATGTAAACTACGAACGCTGCTATCGATAATGAATTAATACAAGTTGCATCATATATCTCTTTCCCAAATCCAACGTTATTCTTAATCAAATTTAAGTGTCAATCTCCAAGCAAATCTTTTGTATTTCAATCCCATGGACAATTGGCCATGCAACTGATGCAAGTAGAGAGGAAGAAACTCAAAACCCCAAAAATAATACTTCTAATTAATTGGTGACCCTTCCACCCTGATGAAAGGTCTTTCAAATGAATGGGTTTTTAAAGTTCAAAATACATTCTGTTCCTCCGGCAGATCACCATATCCATGTGCATCAATTCCACATTAATTCTTATAACAATTAGAAAAGGACTTTATGAGCTTCTTTTGTTCCTTTATTTGTTGTGAAGAATGATATCGAATCATTAGAGTTCTACAAATAGAACATGCAAAGTTTAATCTACCAGGAGTAGAGAACATGATGAACAAATAAGATAAGAAAGTTCAAATATATTTATTTACTCACTATTTCTTGTTCTCTTATGATCTGTATGAACATCGTCTCGTTTACATTTGGGTTCTCTATCATATGATATATTATCACATTCAGAATGTACGTCCATTATTCATGATCAACAGCTACAAATATTTGTTTGCAATACCGCTTAGCATGAATTATATCATATTATGATGCATTAAAAATTCAAATGAAAAAGAAAATTATCACTGCGACAATCATTATGTATGAAAACACAAAATGATCGATACCCACCCAAATAAGCTTCGTCTTGCAACACGAGAGGTTGGAACTGATTTCTTTTAGAATTGTAATGCTGGAATACAACTATTTGTAGCATTTTAATGGTTCAGTCAAGATGGAGAAAATACAACCTTTGTTTTTATCATAAAGGTGCCGTGCTACGTAGAAAAATTTGGTTATGCAAATTATTCTTTAGAGACGAGTACTTAAGGCAAACTGTTAAATGATATATATTTTTTTTTTTAGAATAGAGTGGAACTATATTCACATGAGATACGATTACAAGATATAAGTACGGGAGAGTCAAAAAACAATCAACATCCTAATATGAAAGTCAGGAAACAAAAGTGCGTTCACTACTAATTAGCTGCATTGCCTGTAACTTTCACGAAATTACATAATTATAACCAGAAAATGGAAGAAGTGGAAAAATTTCTTCACTTCTCCTCACCCTAAACTAAATGTGGCCTCGTTAAAACCTTGTTAGTATAAAACCCAATGGGAAAAATTCCAAACTGAGGAAAGAGTACCACCTATTATAACATTATTTGGAACCTAAACCAACTCAGCAACAAGCCAACAATCATGATTAAAGACCGAGGTGGACTGCGATAGGCCCAAACAGGTCAAACCCAAATTAAAAGTTTGGACAGTTGCCCTGTGCCAACTGGTTGTAGCCAATAGCAGTTCCTACTCCCGCAAAATAGAGTGGTTTCTTCTTGTGAGTAACCGCCTCATAACTTCATGCAACCGTTCGCACCTCCCGCAGGCGAAACTGGACCGCCACCAGTAGCGAAACACGAAGTTGATAGATGGCTGGTTGTCTTGGATTGTGAAATCCTTCTATGTTTATGTGTTCACCTCTGTCAACCATGATGGATAGAGTAGAGCAATATGAAACTCAATCGAGTAACTGGACAATTTGGAACATCACACTGTTCAGAAACTGAACACTATCTCCTAGTGGGAGAGAACAATAACCATTTAAACGGGGTTGAACCCCATCCAAACGAAAATCACCTGCAAAAACCCGTCATCAGAGATCACAACTAAACAAAACGCAATGATAATTAAATGTAAGAGAGGAAAATATCAAAGTTGTGAAGTAGTAATTCTCATTCAAAGACGTCGTCGGAGATAGTCATGATTAAGGCAGACTGGCAGGGTATGACGAAACAAGAAGGACTTCATGGCGATCTCATCATCAACGGTGCAATGACGGAACTCGAACATGAACCAATTAGTGATTTAGTGAGGATCTGAATTTCTTTGAGATCAGGAGCGCCGTGGGAGATGAGAGTGGAGGATTGGATGACAGCAGAGCCCAAAGAGGCGGCGACGGAAGCGCCTTGGAATTTCTTCTTCTTGGAGATACCACCGGCAGTCCACCCAAATGAAAAGCATACTCTAAACTCTAAGGCCTCGTTTGGTTCGTGGAAAGTAAGCATCAGGAAAGGAAAGTTATTCCTTTCCTTGTGTTTGGGATGCAAAAGGAAAGGAAATACTTTCCTGAAGCAAAGGAAAATAGAGGGGAAAATGGTTCCTTCCATACTCCAAAGGAATCACTTTCCTCCCTTCTTTCCTTGCATTTATTACTCACACATATTATTTTATTCCATTAATTACATACTTTTTAACAACTTTCCGGATAACTTTCCTTACATTACCAAACATCGGAATGGAAAGTTCTTCGGAAAGTTCATTTCCCTTCCCATGGGAAAGACAAATGAACTATTTTCTTTCCCGCGAACCAAACGAGGCCTAAAGGTTTATTTCCGTAGTCATTAACTATTTCTAGTTTTTTTTTTTTTTTTTTGAAAATGAACTATTTCTAGTTTTAGAGAAGAATGAATTTGAACTTAAAAACTTATCCGTAAGAGAAATACTATTGCATGATCTCGAATTTGTAAACTTGTAATCATGTTTTTAAAAAGTTCAAAAAAATAAAAGAAAAAGGAGAGAGAGAAGGAGGAGACTGCATTGACCATCACCGTCCCATGCCCGTTAATATATAATGGGCCGCCGTGACCACATGTGATCCATTTTCATAGATTGGTTTTTTAACTACAGATATCCTGGCCCAAACTATATAATATGCATGTTAATTAGTTATTAATATGATGTAATCCCCAACTTGAATCCATTTTAATAATGATCGCGCTACTTGGTCTTGGATCTGGTGCTTTCCGGTGCTTTCCGTCAATGTCTTGAGCTTAAGATACTCGATACAAAATTGGCGTCAAACCACTCATTGACGCCAGGAAAGATTGAATACTAAATAATGTTATGTAGGTTGGACTTGAGGCCGGCTCTCTTTCCTTGAGGCATATGATAAGGTTTTTTTCTAAATCCAACATAAGATTAGGTTAAACAAGGTTTATGTTACATGTTCTACCCACTAATGTAGTTGATCTCGACTAGATGATCGATGAGGTTTTTCGGTTAGTTCTAATCAAATGGCCTGCTTTTGCTACAGTAAACAGCCGACAAACATGTTTTTATTTGTGCTTAAGCAATACTTATATAATGAACATGATGTTTATAGGATTAATAACAGGTGGTAGAGCTAAGGTTGGTTCATATTAAAAATTTGAAAAGGTGAATGTGTGTTTACTTTTAGTACCATCACATGCAATTAATGATATGATATATTTGTGGTTGTGAACCCAATCTCTTGCTTTGAAACGAGGGAGATCGAAGATCCATGTGTACTCTTAGTTGTAATGTCAAACATAAATCTTACTCATAAAATTTGTAGGTTGAATTTAGGGGTTCAAATGGACTATATTGATTAAGAAACATAATAGTGAATGGTGACTACCTATGCTAATTAAGTTGAGAAACCTTTATATGTAGATTACATGCATGTCCCCACCTTGGTCAATTAGGGTTCGGATTACCTTCAACTACTAACAAATTACCATCTTATACATTGTAAACTACCTTACCTTTCATTTGGTGTGTCTGAATGTCTCTCACTTCACTCGGGAGTTGTATATAATCACGCATGTAAGCTAATTATGAGTTCTATGTAAGACTAACTCCCTTCAACATGATTTGTATGGAATCCATTAAATCAATCCCACGAGAGGCGTTTCCATATTGTCTTTGGGGCGTCAACTTAGACCCGTACTCACTCATTTTTCCTTGTTATATATAAGATATTGTCCCTATTCTCAAGTGCCCGGTAAAATGTATCCAAAAAATCTTTGTGCATTAGAATTAGCGCTTCATTTTCTTTACAACACATTTTTAATGATTTCATAGAAGAACATTTATAAGTCCATCACTAAATCAATGTTTACTAATTAATGTATTCACTTAAAAATTGGCCAACATTTTGCATAGCTGTATGATGCGTATAAGGTCACTTCTGCTTGGATAGTCTCATTGACTCGATCATTTAATTTGAAGAGGTTGAGGGTGGAGCTTTCATTCTGGTCAAACAATGATATACCATACCTCTGGGAAAGTAGCGGGGGATCTCACTCTTCCTCCTCCTCTATAATATTATCCTCACTCCCCCATCCTTACTTTGCTCCTCTTCCCCTGCCCATTTCAAGGGCAGTCTGTCCCCCCCTTAAGACACCTACTTTGTTTTTTCTTTAAACATGAAGACCTAAGCAAACCAAATCTAGCAAATCCCGATCAATATGTCCTAATATTGCTTATTAGCCATTATTTTTGCATATTATGCTTCTTCTCCAATCTGCTAACCGAACAACGGTTTTCTATTATTCAAATCCTAAATACAGCAGTGCCAGTGTGACGCCCTAGTCTTTTACCTGAAGCAATCTCGACCATCACAGTTCATGTGACCTACATTTCTTTTTCTGTTAGTAATTTGATTTTAATGTTTATTAACTCTCTCTACCTCCATCACTATAGGTAAGACGTTCGATGAAATGTCTCCAAGACTTACAGTACTACATAAACTAAGGGTAGTCTTGGTAACACCTTTCTCTTTTGTATGTAATTTTTCCGTTGTTTTATTTATTTGTTTTTAATGTTCTTGAGACAAGCTAGTGTATTGGTGGGTATGAGATACCCTCATTTACAACTATTTGAACAAAAATTTACAAGTATTTGAACCAAAATTATAACATTGAGAACAAAAGTTACCATATTCATTTACACTATTTATATATAGTTAAACAAAAATTACAACATTGACAACGAATTTGTTTAAAACCTTGTAAAAATGTCGTAAGAGGTGTAATTACCATGATTAGAACTAAGATTATAACATTGACAACGAATTTGTTCAAAGACTTGTAAAATGTCGTAAGAGGTGTAATTACCATTATTAGAACTAAAATTACACAAAGTAGAACTCAAATTACAACTTTGATAACAAAATTTGTTCTCACTTTTGTAAATGTGGGTATGAGATACCCACCACTACACTAGAATTTCCCAATGTTCTTTACTTGTTCAAATGAAGGTAAGGTATTCGATGAAATGTCTTGAACTGTTACTTCACAGGCTGAGGAAGTTATAGTAAACCCTTATAGTGTTCAAGTTCATAACCTTCTTTATCACATGCGCTTTAGTAGATAAAAGTTTCTTCCGTTCATGTCATACCAATTAAGACCACCAGAGGTCCCTAGAAAACTCTGAAGTCCAATATTGTCTTGAAATGCAACTACAAGAAAAAACCTAGAAAACTCTGAAGTTCAATATTGTCTTGAAATGCAACTACAAGAAAAAATTACAGGGTTGGTGCTAGAGAGTCACATGCTGACCAGTTACCTTGTTTAGGCTAAATTGGTTAGTTTTGATAAAATAATCTGGGGTTCACATCCAAAACCAATTGGCAATGGATGAAGTGACCCAAACTCTTATAAACTCATAGGCAATGTCTCATTTTTCCCATGTGGGATGTATATATTCTCAACACTCCCCCGCACGTGTGGCGAATTTCCAAGCCATATACATGGACAACTTTTGGGTGACGTGGAGCCCGTGTAGCCGTTTGACATGCACACGTGAATAACCCGCTCTGATACCATGATAAAGTAAGTTGGAGTTTACATCCAAAACCAATTGGCAATGGATGGAGTGGCCCAAACCCTTATAAATCCATAGGCAAGATCCCATTTTTCCCATGTGGGATATATATATTCTCAACAAGTTTTGATAGGGCCATTCTTTCCGAAGTCGTGGGTGTCTCCACACCAGAAAGGAAATTCAATTCCATTTCTGGCCTAACTTACAGTAGCTATCTGTCTCCTGCATGTCTGCATCTTTTTCTTACAGAAACTCCTACTTCTTCATTGTCTTTCATAATTTATGACACTGAGCAGTTTTCTTGACTACAGGAAATCGATTTTGTACAGTGTTAAGTTGTTAACGATCTTGATCAAGTGTATTGGAAAAGAAAATGGCTTTTCTTGGAAGATGAGTGGAGTCCTCTGGAAAGATTGGAACTTTAGCTGTATGTAAGGCGTGCGTGCATTTGTTTTGGTGTGGTTGATAATTTACTCAATGATAGTAGTCTCTTTTTGTCCTCAGATCCTTCAATTACCAGGTAGCTGAGCTCAGAATAATCTCAGATACAAGCCAACACTTTGCTTGACTTAATAGTCCTGAAATTTATAATACAACAAGCTTTTACTGGTTTGGATCCCAATAAATTTTGTTCCTCACGGGTTGGTCCAATCATAATTTCATGATTACAGGGTAGGGTCCTCGAAATGACAGATGATTCACTACTCAGTAGCATGAGTAGATTGCATGACAAACATTGCCTCTATAGTATACACACACACACACACACACACACACATCAAAATCATTTTCATCATTTACCAAAAAAAAAAAAAGCAAACGAAAAAAAGACTCACCGTTTATCATCTTCATAGTTTCTTTTTGCTACACTCTCTCTTTCTTGCCTGGAGAGAAACCATTCATAATATAACTGATGTGAACTGCATATGATGTGCTGTGTTAAACTGTTAATCTCTTAAACAAAACTGTCAAAAGGGCCACTGTTATGTGATTGCAATGGAAAAGGGTGTCTGATATTGGTTAGTCTTTTAAGATTGTGACATTTTCTGTCCATGCAAGTGGAGATATAGTGATTCATGTGAAATTAAGATTGTGACTCCTAGTCCTAGCGTGTTGTTGCAAACCATAGGCTTTTGGAGCATAGATTCAATATATTTAAGACTAAATAATTGCTACACACTTGCTGTGGCTTTGAAACTCTGTGACTTAACATCTCATAGTATTGGATTAGGAATAAGATTTTTGATTTGAGGGTTTGAACAATGAGGAAAAGAAATCATTAGCTTGCAAATGTTTCATTTTTTTAGAGCCACAAAAGTCGTTGTGGGTCTAGTACATGCCTGGTGTCGAAAACTTCCAATTAACCTTGGTGGCAGCTTCTGTCTGATTCAGTTTTAGTATCAGCCTAATAAACCCTATTGTTTTGGTTTTGGAGCATACATTTTGGTTGAGAATGTGACAACCAACGCTTAAATGTCTTAATGTGGCCGTGCGAGTTGTGCAATCTATTATGCTATGCTGTATTGCATATAAATCATGTGCAATACCACCAAAAGTGTCTGCTAAACTTAGCAGACCATGATTTGAAAAGATGTTTCCTGTTATAATCTCCATGTCTGCAGTAGCTGAAGCTGTAAAGCTAGTTTTCCATGATTGCTGTTTTGATAGAATTGTCCTATTCCGGCATTTACATTTGGATATATATCTTGCAGGGCCTCTTTGTTATTGGTTGTTCTCCTTTTGCTAAGAGAGTTGTTGTTTTTATTATTATTTCTCATTCTATCTGTCTAATTTAATGAGAGGTACTCAAAATAGCTAGGTTCTTGGCAGCAGTGGCAGGTATGGTTGAATGATTAATTGCAGACCAAGCTTATCTTAAGCAGCTATTAATTTGAGCTTGCAATTCTGAAAGAATTATTTCATATAATATAGTCTGTAGGAAAAAGAGGTTATTGAAGGAAGTTTTGACCATCCATTTTGTAATATATTCACAGCTTACCAGACAGGGCCACGTGTGTAGGACCTCTATAGCCTCATCTTCCTTTACATTTCCTTTTTCTAATTTTAAGATTTTTGAATATGCATCATTTCCCAAAATCCCCTCCAGAATCTGTTATTTAATCATTTCCCTCCACCCCTCTTATCATAAGCTATGCAGAAACACATTCAGAGAAGTCTTCTAGTATAAGACAATGTCTCATACATTATATAGCACTTTCTATTCCTTTGTTCTTTAAGCATTTTCAGTCTTCTTGTTTTGATTTTCTGTTAAGTCAGCTTTACAGATTACAAAAGTTCTGTTCAAAAGGCAGAGATTCTGCCTTTCTAAAAGTTTCAGGGTCTTATCTGATCAAATAAGATTGAAATTAGCAAATGACATGTCCTAGAGCCAGCTCTAAACCAAAGCTTGTATATTAATTTTGTTTCTTTTCCTAATTTTTCCAAAGATGATTCCCAGTTATGATCCACATGACAGTGAATATGGTCTGAAGCTTTTGGAGGACCTGACAACAAATGCATATGAAGTACAGCAAAAGGTGTTAGAAGAGATACTAGCAAAGAATGCTCAAACAGATTATCTTAAGAGCTTTCTCAATGGTCACTATGACAAGAAGCTTTTCAAGCAGAAAGTTCCTGTTGTAAATTATGAAGATGTCAAGCCATATATCGAGAGAATTGCCAATGGAGAGCCATCGGAGATCATTTCAGCTCAAACAATTACTGAACTTCTCACAAGGTATGAAAAATATTATCACGAGCTTATTTTCTCAGATTCTTTCCCTGAATGCTTGTCTAAAAGGTATAATCTTCCCTAATCGCAGCTCGGGAACTTCAGGAGGGCAGCCAAAGATGATGCCTTCAACTGCTGAAGACTTGGAGAGGAAGACATTCTTTTATAATCTCCTTGTGCCTGTGATGAACAAGTGAGAAACTAGCTTTAATTTTCTCCTTTTGTATTATGTCTAGTTTCATTGATGGTTCTAAATTGATGTAGCAGTGGAAGCATAACATGAATACTTTTGTTACTCTAATTCAGGTATGTGGATGGCTTGGACCAAGGAAAAGGAATGTACCTCTTGTTTATCAAACCAGAAATTAGTACTCCTTCTGGTTTGGTCGCGAGGCCAGTCCTAACCAGTTACTACAAGAGCAGTAACTTCAGAAACCGGCCTTTTAACCGGTTTAACGTTTACACAAGCCCTGATGAGACCATCTTGTGCTCAGATAGCAAGCAGAGTATGTACTGTCAATTACTCTGTGGATTAGTACAGCGGGACCAGGTCCTGAGGGTTGGTGCTGTTTTTGCTTCTGCTTTTCTGAGGGCTATCAAATTCCTAGAGGACCACTGGAAGGAGTTGTGCTCAAACATAAGATCAGGTCAAGTCAGTGATTGGATTACTGAACCAAGTTGTAGAAATGCTGTGTCCTTAATCCTTGAGAAACCAAATCCAGATTTGGCTGATTTGGTTGAGCATGAGTTTGCTACCAAGTCATGGGAAGGCATTATTAAGAAGCTTTGGCCTAGAACAAAGTACATTGAGGTTATAGTCACAGGGTCTATGGCCCAATATATTCCAACACTTGAGTTCTACTCTGGAGGGCTGCCTTTGATTTCAACAATGTATGCTTCTTCTGAATGCTATTTTGGGATCAATTTCAAACCGCTAAGCAAGCCACATGATGTGGCTTACACCCTCCTTCCTAATATGGCCTACTTTGAGTTCCTACCTGTGGAGAGAAACCATGAAGAGGTAGTCTTGTGCAACGGTGTTTCGGATCAAAATTGCGTGCTCAAGGAAGATGAAACTGAGAAACTAGAAACAGTTGACCTGGTGGATGTGAAGCTTGGTCACTACTATGAACTTGTTGTCACAACTTTTACAGGTATTTTACTTTCATCTTCAGATCTGACCCACATGGTTCAAGTATTTTCTTTTTTATTTCTTAAGCATGCATGTGCAGAAGTGAAACTTACCTTGTTAGTAATGTGATGCTACAATTCAACAGTAAAATCCCACTCACAGAATGACCAATGCCAATTTTCCTAACCATAGTTGCATTATTAAACTGATTATTCTCTGATGAAAAAGCCCCAGATGTCAGACAGTTTTGTTTATTAGCTTTTCTTCATTCTCTACAGGGCTATACAGGTACAGAGTGGGCGACATTCTAATGGTGACTGGTTTCTACAACAATGCTCCTCAGTTTCGTTTTGTGCACAGGAGAAATGTCGTGTTAAGCATCGATACTGACAAAACCAACGAAGAAGACCTTTTGAATGCAGTGACACAAGCAAAGCTACTCCTGGAACCCCTCGGCTTCCTCCTGATCGAGTACACCAGCTACGCTGACACTTCTTCGATCCCCGGTCATTATGTACTGTTTTGGGAGCTCAAAGTGAAAGGAAACAATGACTTAGAAGAGCTAATAGACCCTAGTATAATGGAGCAATGCTGCTCCACAATGGAAGAGTCACTTGATTCTGTGTATAGGAGATGCAGGAGAAAGGACCACTCTATTGGGCCATTGGAGATTAGAATTGTGAAGCATGGAACTTTTGATGCACTCATGGATTTTGCTGTGTCTGAGGGATCTTCAGTGAACCAGTACAAGACACCAAGGTGCATTAACTCTGAGGAAGCCATTAAGATATTGGATTCAAGGGTGGTGGGAAGATTTTTCAGTAAAACAACTCCTTTCTGGGAGCCATTTAGAATGGAGACTAAATAAAAATCCATGGTGAAGATTTGCATGGCCTTACTTTCCAGACACAGGCAATGTGGGCCATTAGGGATTCATTTCTTCCTGGGTTATGTACCAAGAACCATATTTTCATGATTTGAATTGTTAAAGTTCTTGTCTTATATATTCTGTGCTTTCCCTCTCATTGTGTATGTTGGATTCGGATGATTAAAATTTAGACTACTGTTCAGAAGGTTTGTGTGTCTTTGGTCTTGAAATCACATTTCTGCCCCTTGTTTACCGAAGAATAGGATTATTATTCATAACTATGAAGATTAAATGGGATCAATGCAAGTTAGTCCTAATCAAGTAGTTCCACTGCTACAAGGAATTGATATATCACATGCTCATTAAGTAGTATCCCTATACACTAGTTATAGTTTTCAACCACTATCATTTTCAGTACTAATTCAGGTGTTCTCTTCTATGACAAATATCTTAACACCTCCCTAACCCTAACCACAAACTGACATATACTAATATCTTTGGTTAAGCAATCCCTATATCCCACCCAAATTCGAACACATGACCTCCCAGTATTGTTTTTACAAATAACCAACATGTCCAAGATCACCAGCATAACTTTAGGTCATCTTTGTTAAAGAAGGGTTGAAAATTGACAGGCGTGCATGGAACTCAAGGATGGTGTTCTGGTAACCTGCTCTCCAATGACATCCACATAAAATGGAGCTGAGGTAGCCCTCTATATGTGTGTTACTGTGGGTGATGGCAAATTAAGGCTACGATTGAGCCACACCTGTGGGAAGAAAAATTAGGCAAAGAAGAGATTGATGATCTGAATTCTGATGAGCAATGGAGCATACAAGGGGATGGATGGATAGGCAGAAGGGGACAATGAGAGCAACTCAAGGAGACATGAGAAACTAGACAAGCAAGAAGGGGGGCATAGGCCATTATAGTCTGAACAAGCCAAGCCAATTGCCCATTTGGCTTTTTCTCAAAGCGTAAGAGAGAGAGAGAGGCACGCATTTATGGGGAACATGTGGTCTTAACCACCTCCAGCTCTACCCCATCTGCATTTAGAACCCGGGTAAGTGAAGCTGGGTAAGGGCCTCCTAGCCTGTACAATATCCGCCTCCTGTTTTTCAATGTATGGCTCCCACTCATTCATTTATATATAAATGATGCATGTATGATGTATCCTTGTTCTTCTCGTTTTTTTTTCTCCCATTCATTCAAAAAAGTGGTGCTAGCTATCCTATTTTGTGAATACATGTATTATACACGTACATGCATATAATATTATATATCTCTCAGAGAGATTCTCCTATGTTGTTCAACACTCATGTTAAATGTGATGCTAATTATCTATGAATATATGTATTATACACATATATGCATAAAATATTATCTATCTCCTGGAAAAATTAGTTCAAAATTCATATTAATGGCACATTTACTTACTTTTTTTTTTTTTTTTTGAAATGAAGACGACAAACTATATTAAGTGAAAATTGAGGATTACATGGAGTGATGCATAAAACATCAAAAGAAAGCAATAAAACATAACAAGATGCACAAACGCATCTGTAATGAAGAAAAAACAATAAAGCATAATTAGATGCACAATCGCATCGAGAATAAAAGGTAACCAGGTAACCATGTGACTTGATGCCGTAAGGCATTGCTGCACTGCATATGTCACTGAAGCAGTGTAAATAGAAGAGTAACCGTAACTGTAACCGATGATATGACCACCTAGGAAAGGCGATTCGCTCACCAAGAGATCGAAAGCGACCAAGGGTGTCAGAACCTCGGATTTAGGCAGACGAACTCTGAAGAACCAGAACCAATACCAGAACAATATGAGCAGCTGTTTTGGATCCAAGATCCGAAATAGAATACGACCTGGATCCCAAATGCGGATCCAAATCCGGCCTGAGACCAAAGTCAAAGCTGCCAAAGCAGACTCGACAAAAGCCCAAGCCCAAGCCCATCTAAATCTGATTTGGACACCCAAGTACATGGGCACCCTATCAGACCTTCTCTGGGCACCCACACATCTACTCTCCCACTGCAGCCGTCGAATGCCACCAGTGGAAGGACCCACGGCGCCGCCTTCACCATCCAAGCACAGCCCCAGAACGCCTCGTCCTGCTCTGCCGCGCCACACCAGATCGCGCCGCCAATCCTTTAGAAGATCCGATCTCAGAACCACGAGCCCATGCCGGAAAAGGCCCAACCCCAACCACTGAACCTCCGTCCCACAATAATCAGATCCCGGCTGAAGCAGAGCCGGACGAGAATCCTCATAAGTCAGGCGTGCAGCCAAGTGCCCCCGCCACCCAACCTCACGGCCAAAATTCCAAGAAATCTTCAAAGTCCCTGGATCCCAGATCCGGATCCGGCCGAACAAATCTGATTTCCCAGCAAAAGGTCGGCGACCACTTGCCCAAGTCGAGCGCAGCCTTGAATCCCAGGCTGTAAAGACCCAAGAGAAAGAGAACAGATCACGATCCGCCACCGCTGGAGGAGTTGTAGACCACTCCTTTGAAAAGCAAACCGGAAGAAAAGAGGAGACGGTATGCACCGCATTCGAGGTATACAACACCAATGGATGTGCCGACATTGATCTCCGTCGGAGATGGAGAAAGTTGCAGAAACGTCCACCCATCGGGGCGGCGTTCTCTCAAACCCTAGAGAGAGTTTTCTAGTAATATATTACGGCGTTTCACCCAGTTAAGAATACTGCTGGCACATTTACTTACTTGGAATGAGAATAGAAATAAAGTGAATGATTCTGGTGTATGAGATTTCTTATATAGGTATGAGAATGATTCCAATATATGAGCTTCATACATTTCCTGACATATATAGATATTGAAACGAGTGGGAGTCCCACTTTATTATCAGAAATTGATTTCTGAATAACCCTTAATTTGATAATCAATGGAGGGTATGAATTTATGAATGATTCCCATGCCGATTCTGTTTTTCTGTCGTTCCAATTATCTCCGATTCATAACTTATTCTATTTCAAATAAGTAAACGTGGTATAAATGTTATAAGAGTCATCAAATTAGTAATTAATTGAAAACTAACTCATCTAAATACGCAATTGGTGGGTCCATAATCCTTTAACTCAGGTATGGTTGGAAATGAGAGCTATTTTTGTGTACTTGGAAATATTGAAGTCATGCAACACTATACTTTTACTTTTGTTCAAAATTTATGATACATGCAAGGCCAAGCTTTAGATGTAAAGGGCCTTATGTGAAATCTTGTAACGCTGCTCATGGTTGAGTTTGGTTTAGTTTTTTTCTTTTTTTCACTAAATTAACATTAATTGCCTCTTTGATATTGAAAATTTACATATCTTTTGTTACTAATAGAGACCTCGTGGGCAATTGCAAATTTCTCCAACAATTTTTTTTCTCAACATGTATATGATAGCGAATTGGTTTGGTTAACATCAATGTGAACAACTTGTAAATCAAACCAAACAAATTCAAATTAGTGTGATTTCGTCATAAAAGTTTTAAATTCTGGACAATTGACCAAAACTTTCAAAATCGATTTAGTCGATTTGAACGATATTTAACACATCCCAAGATTTGAACCATTATAGCACACCCACTATAAATAATAAGTAAATTTTGTTTCAACAGAGAATAATTTCCATAAACATTAATATTGTACTTGCTTAGGCATAAATGGAAGTTTCAATTTACTTGATCTAACGTGTCACTATTTAGGTCTCACCCTTTTATGCATGATATTTGCATGAATAATACTAAACAAACGTGACGTGACAAAATTTACTTATTTATCGTTCAAATCGACTAAATCGATTTTGAAATTTTGAATTTGTCGCTGGTAACAGGGAGGCATAAACATTGATTATTGTACTTGCTTCGGCATAAATGGAAGTTTGAATTTAGTTGTTCTAAAGTGTCATTATTTAGGTCTCACATTTTCATGCGTGATATTTGCATGAATAATACCAAATTGACATGACATGACATGTCTATCAAAATTGTGTACATCTCTAAGTCTCTAACAACATGTTGAATTGTTTAGGAGTTTCGGCCGATTGAATTGGAAATATGATACTAAATGTATAAAATGTTATAAAGGACAATATCGCATTTCTTCTGAAATTAAGCTTTGAATTTGCTGGCGGTTGTCATTATGTGTATCTTAAAATAAGATCATTATTTAAAACAGTTCGAAATTCACATTTCTCACTTGTGTAACTGAAAGTTTGTACTTATCAATTTTATGTTTATCTAACCTAGTAAAATTATTCGCATCCCTTGACTTTTATGAATGCTTACATCCCTAACTGAGGCTCATCGAAGTGGTAGATTTGAATGGCATGGGTACACCTCTAAAGCTCTAACATTATGTTTAGTGGTTTTGAATAAAATGGCAAGTGCCCATGAACGACTATATTTGGTAAATCCAGTTAGTCTAATAGTCTTTAATTTCATTATAGATCTATATATGTCGAACTAGAGCTTGTTAAAGTGTTCTTAAAAGTTTTAGTTGTAACATTCAATATAGTTGATCACAAGTCTGCCTTTATAATTTATAAGTGCATGAAAAATGTCTTAAATTTGACTTGATTCATTATAGTTAACCGATGACCCGATGTGATTAACCATGATAGATCTGAAAGAGCTGCACATCAACTTCATACGTTGTGTAAGCTTACTATTAGGGTCAAATGTTCGTAAAAATAATAATAATAATAATAAATAAATAAATAAAATTAAAAATTACAAAAGTTGCTTTAAGGAGACTGTAGAAGATACTGAAGAGAAAAGTCAAGAGTATGAGAGTCGAGAGCTTTCTCTCTCGAAAACCTAGTGCAGCCTCCTTTGGGCTGCTTGCAGGGAGGCCTCCTTCACCTCCATCAGACCTCTCCGATTATCGGTTTGAGGCATCGCCTGCTCGTTGGTTGGCAGTGCTATGTCTCAAGTTAGGGCTGCGACCACGGCATGGTAGATCTGGGTTCGATATTGGGCAGCGCCTACCTTCTTACAGTGATTGAAGGATCTTCGATGGCGGTACTGGATAGCTTGCGGCGCAAAGCTTTGTTCGGGCCTAGTTTTGGTGGATGGGATTGCTGGCAACGCCGGTGATATGACCAGCATTGGTATTGACATCGAAGTCGATGGCTTGGCTGATCAGCTTCTTAATCTTGGGAGGCTGTTGCCGTGCTCTCGGGTGGCTACGTTGGGTGGAGACGAAGCTGGGGGCGGCTGAAGGACGACGACCATATTTGGGTGCCCGGCGGTGGGTGCCTAAATTAGATTTGGTCTTCAGGAGGTTGGGCTGGTTTGGGGTCCACTTCACTACTCTATTGGGCCAAATTTCTTTATGGGCTTGGTTTTGGGACCCTGGAGATTTTGTGCATGATGTTTGGTTCGATTACACCTTTTAGTGTTTCTCGATCTAGTATCTTGGTATCTGACATTTGATTCCAATCTATTGCTATTTAAGTTTAGTTTCTCTGATTGTACACCAATTGAGGTCTTAGGCAATTAGGGTTACTCTAGTAAGGATTTAGGTAGTTGTTTGCATTTGTCTCCTGATAGCTAGGTCAAAAGTTGTGCTTATTTGTCAACAGTGAGGGTTACTTGTCACGTGTTTGGTAACTTAGACCATCTATTACTTTTGGTATGAGACAACATATGATGTACGTACCTTCTAACCATGAATAAATTAATGAAATTATCTCTTCTCTCAAAATAAACAAAAAAAGAGGAGACCGTAGAAGATACCGGTTTTGATATTAGGATTAATTTCAGTTTAGTACCCTGTGGTTTGGGGGTAACATCATGTCAGTCTCTGTGGTTTGGGGGTAACATCATTTCAGTTTAGTACCCTGTGGTTTGGTTTTGAAACAGTAAAATTTGGGCACAGCTGATTGAAATTGAAAGCACAGGGGTGTTGCTGATCAAATTGAAATAGCAGGGACTGACATGATGTTACCCCTAAATCACAGGTACTAAACTGAAATTTATCTTTGATATTATCGAGTTAATAAGTCTGGTGATCAGGGCAAGGGCAGGAACCAAAAATGAAGGAGGTCGTAATCAATGTCTAAAGCTGAAAAAGATGGATCTGTCTGATTCCCCATGTTACGTGAAGGCTGTTGGCATTTGGGAATTAGTTAAAAGATGGATCACAGGCACACGTGTGGTGGACTCTGCTCGGATTCGAGATCGAAGACGACAAGCTCTGTAGTTGTAGTTGTTCTTTTGAGTCAGAATGCTGGAGGGTTGCGAGTCTTTTCAAAAGCCCTAGCTCACAGGCCCACCACCTCTCCTTCTTGCCCTAGCTAATTGATGGACACTTGGAGCGAAGTCATGCATGCAAATAGAATTGGGATGGAGACTTTTCCTGGCTGCTTTGTTTCGGGGATAAGGTCATGTCGTTCTGCCATGTCGAGGAAAACGAGAGGACTATGAGCCTGGGACCTCCATGCTTTTGGATCCCAATCAATGTTGTCCTCTTGATCCATCTCTGGAGAGAGTATCATTATTAGTCTACTATACTACTGCGAGTTGATCAGTACAGGCATGGGGGTTATGACACTTCGACAAAGGCCATGCATGTAAAAGCGACTGAAAAACGAAGCTGGCGTGCGTTGACTGCACGATTGCGATACTGCTGCCAGTAAGTATAGATGGGAGACTCAATGGTAGGGGTCCGAGGAGGGATCAGAAGAAGCTTTATGATGTGTGGCAGAATTATAGTGGTGGGGGTTAATGTCACGCTTTTTAAAATAAAATTAATATATAATTTCATAATTATACATGTTTGATGGTTCAGCTATTAATACAAAATATTTGAAAAACTTTTTCTTTTTTAAACCAAGTACATATTGATGTCTTGAACCCACTATGTCAATACAGACTCACTCCGCATAGTCAAATATTACTCAAGTTTACAAATTAAATTGCCACAACAAAATAATAAGTAAATGCTTCTCAGAGCTTATTACAAGCGGAAGTCTTAATAACGATAAAGTCACAAATTAGTTTCCTACCGTAAAGCTGCTAGCACGCTATCTCAGTTTCAGCCACGATTACCCTGATCTGCAAGATTAACCCCTACACCATTGAATAGTGCACCTGGTTGCCACACAACAAACCCGGTAAGCTTATGAAAGCTTGTATGAGTAAACTCAAAACCACAAAATAGAAATACATTCTTAAGTCACATAAACCTAAGCAACGATATACACATAACTCACACCCACAACCATCAATTTCATATCCTTCCATATCATGCGTGCATAAGTCAATTCGTGACTACAACCTCATACTCAAAATTATGAACCTAGCGTCCAATTACACAAATTTCAGTCAAACAAGTCTTCCTCAAGCAATGTCTGATACCATTCTAACGCACTACGGCGAATTCCAAAATCACATTCATTCCCTCTCCATTAGAAGCCTTTGTCAACAACATGACATCAAAGGTGAAAATCAATGAATCACCTTCCTATCCTCATCATAGAGTATAATTCGTCACCACTATGGCCTGTATGATAAATCAATAAAATCAGGAAGAAAACATCAACATGACTACAACCACATGCTGAAAATTCTCAACCTAGCGTCCAATTATACAAATTTCAGTCAAACAAGTCTTCCACAAGGAATATTTGATACCATTCTAACGCGGCTAATTCCAAAATCACATTCGTTCCCTCTCCATTAGAAGCCTTTGTCATTAACATGACATCAAATGTGAAAATCAATGAATCACCTTCCTATCCTCATCACAAAGTACAATTCGTAACCATTATGGCCTTTGAGATAAATCAAACCATCAATCAATGAAATCAGGAAGAAAACAAGGCAAACACAATTCAAAACAAGCAAAACAATTCATGGTAACCCCTACATATAGTTTAGTTCAGGAGGTCACATTAAGTCAAGCAATTCAAGTCATAGTAGTCATCGTAACCCCACACTCTAACATCCATAGGTAGTTCCGACTATCACAGTAGTCCTCTCGATCATTGTTAACTTAATAATAATTCAACTCCGCTACCGTGCAGTCATCACACTGATCATCGCACAGATTTCATTGGTCATCACACAGATAGCTATCATCGTACTGATCATCACACAGATTCTGCGGGTCATCACACAGATTTCGCCAGTCATCACACAAATAACAATCATCACAGAGATTCATCACACTGATGTCAGCGATTCATTACACAGATATATATTCCTACATAAGCTTTACATGAAAATCATCACAATATTCATCACACTGATTTCAACGATTCATTACACAAATATTCCTACACAAGCTTTGCATGACAATCACCACAAAGATTCATCACACTGATGTCAACGATTCATTACACAAATATTCCTACACAAGCTTTGCATTACAATCATCACAATATTCATCACACTGATTTCAACGATAACAAACTCAATACGTCCTATGCTGCCCATATCACAACAATTGCATCAATACATGTATATAAATTTCAAGTAAATTAATACACACACACACACACACACATAGTCATTCACTCAGGAATGCCACTAATACCAACTATAGTCATAGTCTCCAAGACAATATGGTAATTGATGTAGGACGAGATTTTAGCCAGTTTCAACCAAAAATCTCGAAAAGAAAGAAGCGTCTTCACATTAAGAAGAATAATTTGAATATTAGAAATTGGTATTCAAATAGACTTCTTAATGATGAAATTAATCATAAATTACTCTTTTGGATATATCGGGATTCTCGAGCAAAATCTTGATTGGGATTCCAAACGTTATATTCTTTAGTATCTAGGATTTTATTTCCGATTTTTATTTAATCAGGTTTAATTAGGTTTCCTAGTTTTAGTCTACAATAAATTGTTCTTTATGTTTTCTAGTTGTATTGGGTTTATGCTATGTGCCCTATATAAGGCACCTCTTAGAATGTAATTTTCATTCAAGTTATCAATAAAAAACCAAATATTAGAGAAATTTCTCTATCTTTCTTACGGCTGTGCCCATAATTGCTAGTGGATTCTATCTTATCTCATATGGCTTTCGACGCTTAACAGAGCCTCTTACTATCGTGTTCACGCTTCCCGCATCATTTGGTATCAGAGCGGGTATCGCCCACTCCTTAGCAGACGACGATCCAAGGGAGAAGTTCACTACCACCAACCTCAACGACGCTGGTAATAGAGTATCTATCAAAGAAAGTTTCGTTGAAGAGGAATATGCCAAGGGATTTGCCCTAGGACAACCTCATCAATCCAAAAAAAAAAAGAAGAAAAAAAAGAAGAAACATGGAACGTTGGATATTCACAACGCCGGATTACGACGACTTCCGAACTACATATGTCATCAAAGACAAGGTATATTCTGTAATAATTGACAGTGGTCTACGAGAGAACTTTGTAGCAAACAAAGTTGTGGATTATTTTCAATTACTGACAATGAAGTTGAGTGATCCGTACTGGATTCCATTTGGAGAGGATGAATATGCACAAGTAACAGAGGTTTGTAAAGTTCCTGTCTCTATGGGAAAATTTTATAAAGAAGAGATTACTTGTCATGTGATTGACATGGACGACACTAATGTGCTTTTTGGAAGACCATGGCATGAAAGCGTCAAAGGTAGATATTGCAAAGACAACACATATTTATTTAGGTGGGAGTCGAGCAAAATTAAAATCAAGCCTGGAAGGAAGAACATCAAGAATGACCATCCTGAGGTATGTGAAAAGGAACATGAAGAAGTCACTTTGAAGATTGAAGAGAAACTCATTAAAGACAATGAAGCTGATTCATTCATCACATCGATACCCATGTCATGCATACCTAATTGTGTTCAATGTCAACCCAAGGAGAAGTCAATGCCCATTCCTTTTCAAGTGGAAGAGCTTAAGTTTCAAGATGCTTATTCTAAACTTGTCTACGGTATTGGATTCATGGTGATACCTTTTAATTTCGAGAATATTGAAGTTGATGGCTTATCATGTTTTTTTCCTATTAATGATCTAGCTGCATACAAGAGGAACTCGAGGTCGAGTTATTTTCAAGTGGAGGAGACTAATGTAGGACGAGATTTTAGCCAATTTCAACCAAAAATCTCGAAAAGAAAGAAGCATTTTCACATTAAGAAGAATAATTTGAATATTGGAAATTGGTATTCAAATAGGCTTCTTAATGATGGAATTAATCATAAATTACCCTTTTGGATATATCGGGATTCTCGAGCAAAATCTTGATTGGGATTCCAAGCGTAATATTCTTTAGTATCTAGGATCTTATTTCCGATTTTTATTTAATCAGGTTTAATTAGGTTTCCTAGTTTTAGTCTACAATAAATTGTTCTTTATGTTTTCTAGTTGTATTAGGTTTATGCTATGTGCCCTATATAAGACACCTCTTAGATTGTAATTTTCATTCAAGTTATCAATAAAAACCCAAATATTAGAAAAGTTTCTCTATCTTTCTTACGGTTGTGTCCATAATTGCTAGTGGATTCTAGCTTATCTCATATGGCTTTCGACACTTGACGGAGCCTCTTATTATCGTGTTCACGCTTCCCGCATCATTTGGTATCAGAAGCGGGTATCGCCCGCTTCTAAGCAGACTACGATTCAAGGGAGAAGTTCACTACCACCAACCTCAACGACGCTGGTCGTAGAGTATCTATCAAAGAAAGTTTCGTTGAAGAGGAACATGCCAAGGGATTTGCCCTAGGACAACCTCATCAATCCCACAAAAAAAAAAAAAAAAAAAAAAACATGGAACGTTGGATATTCATAACGCCGGATTACGACGACTTCCGAACTACATGTATCATCAACGACAAGGTATGCTCGGTAATAATTGATAGTGTTCTACGAGAGAACTTTGTAGCAAACAAAGTTGTGGATTATTTTCAATTACCGACAGTGAAGCTGAATGATCCATATTGGATTCCATTTGGGGAGGATGAATATGCACAAGTAACAGAGGTTTGTAAAGTTTCTGTCTCTATGAGAAAATTTTATAAAGAAGAGGTTACTTGTCATGTGATTGACATGGGCGACACTAATGTGCTTTTTGGAAGACCATGGCAAAGACAAAGGTAGTTGTTGCAAAGACAACACATATTTATTTAGGTCGGAGTCGCACAAAATTAAAATCAAGCCTGTAAGGAAGAACATCAAGAATGACCCTCCCGAGGTATGTGAAAAGGAACATGAAGAAGTTACTTTGAAGATTGAAGAGAAACTCATTAAAGACAAGGAAGCTGATTCATTCATCACATCGATACCCATGTCATGCATGCCTAATTGTGTTCAAGATCAACCCAAGGAGAAGTCAATGCCCATTCCTTTTCAAGTGGAGGAGTTCAAGTGTCAAGATGCTTATTCCAAACTTGTCTACGGTATTGGATTCATGGTGATTCCTTTTAATTTCGAGAATATTGAAGTTGATGGCTTATCATGTTTTATTCCTAGTAATGATCGAGCTGCATTCAAGAGGAACTCGAGGTCGAGTTCTTTTCAAGTGGAAGAGACTGATGTAGGACGAGATTTTAGCCAATTTCAACCAAAAATCTCGAAAAGAAAGAAGCGTCTTCACATTAAGAAGAATAATTTGAATATTAGAAATTGGTATTCAAATAGGCTTCTTAATGATGAAATTAATCATAAATTACTCTTTTGGATATATCGGGATTCTCGAGCAAAATCTTGATTGGGATTCCAAACGTAATATTCTTTAGTATCTAGGATTTTATTTCCGATTTTTATTTAATCAAGTTTAATTAGGTTTCCTAGTTTTAGTCTACAATAAATTGCTCTTTATGTTTTCTAGTTGTATTAGGTTTATGCTATGTGCCCTATATAAGGCACCTCTTAGATTGTAATTTTCATTCAAGTTATCAATAAAAAACCAAATATTAGAGAAGTTTCTCTTTCTTTAAGAAGAATAATTTGAATATTATAAATTGGTATTCAAATAGGCTTCTTAATGATGAAATTAATCATAAATTACTCTTTTGGATATATCGGGATTCTCGAGCAAAATCTTGATTGGGATTCCGAACGTAATATTCTTTAGTATCTAGGATTTTATTTCCGATTTTTATTTAATTAGGTTTAATCAGGTTTCCTAGTTTTAGTCTACAATAAATTGTTCTTTATGTTTTCTAGTTGTATTAGGTTTATGCTATGTGCCCTATATAAGGCACCTCTTAGATTGTAATTTTCATTCAAGTTATCAATAAAAAACCAAATATTAGAGAAGTTTCTCTATCTTTCTTACGGCTGTGCCCATAATTGCTGGTGGATTCTAGCTTATCTCATATGGCTTTCGACGCTTGACGGAGCCTCTTATTATCGTGTTCACGCTTCCCGCATCAGTAATCATGCTCATAACGAATATCATGAGATTTACTCACCTCTGATTTCTGCTGCGGCTTCACACGCTAACTCAAACAAGCACAATCGCTGCAATCCGTTCAACACAAGTCCGACAAGCACCTAAACACATAGGGTCTCGATTCAGTGCACGAATCACAAAGTGATTAAAGTTCGAAACTCTAAATCGAACAACAACCCTGAAAGTAATATCAATCGAGGTGAAACCTCATTCGAGACCACCCAAAGTCTCTGGAATGCTTTTACAACCTATGCGACAAAACCACAAGTCGATCGGGTAGTCGGATCCTCACGGATCAAATAATCGAACGATCTGAAACCGTAAAAATCATAACAATTTCATATGATCTCCAAAAATTGCATATTATATATCGAAACACTCGTGTAGACCAGTAGATGATATATATAACCAGAAACTGTCCCCTACAAGGCTGGAACACCACCAAAATGCAGCCACAGGCAGTGGCACAACCCCTATCGGCCAAAACTCAAAACCATCTTAATCTAACCATCCAAAATATCAAGAACACCAAATAGAACAACTTTAATACCTGGGATTCTAGCCAACTCTGCCTAGATCAAGCCTGCAAGCCGAAAATCACTATTCACTCCGAGTTGAACCAATTCCAACGTGAATCTATCGAACCCACCACCAAGGATCGACAGAGGAGGTTGCTGCGAGCTCCACAAGCCTGGTTTGAAGCCCCGCCATCGTTGGAGATAGGAGAACCGATCGGGTCCGACTGCCTCTAACTTCGCCTCCTTGCAGCGCTACTGTGGGTGAGAATCGATGCTAGAGGGTGCCACAGGGAGGAGCACACGGAGGAGGCAAAAGGATCCAGCTAGTCCGGTGGTCTGCCGTTGCTGGAGTTGCTAGTTCCGGCCGGGTCGGGTCTGACGCAAAGAAGAGAGAGAACGGAGGTTCTGATTTCCAGAAATGGAAGCCCATAAAATAGTAAATTTCCCGAAATGCAAATATCTATTTATAGTGATTTCCAAAAATATCCGAAACTTCCATAGACCATAACTTCCACATACGAACTCCAATTTCCGCGTTCCACATGTCCACAAACTTGTATCAATGCGCTCTACGACTTTCGTGAAGAGAGTTTTTGGAGAAACCCAACGAATAAAAAGTCAACCTTCGCGCCCCCCTAAAATGATGCTTCCTGAATGCCCGAAACACTTCCGCTCCATCCATAAACCACGAAACCGTCCAATAACCACTAATTAGATTCCTGAAAATCCTCAAAAAATAATAATGAATTTTCAGGGTACTATAGTTAACATGTCGATACACAGTTCTTTTCTCTATAAACGTATACATATAATCCTTATTCAGAAGAGGTTTTGCAACGGTTAATCAAAACATTACAGAGGGTGAGTAACTTTTTCATACCATCGATTGTATACAACTATTTCTATCATTGACTATTAAATTGTTCAAAAACTTGAATGCTACTATGACTTAAGTCGACTTCTATTATATGCACAGTTTGATTCTTATACAAGAAAAAGTGCTCTATATAAACTCTAGAGATTTGAGTTGTGTGTGTGCGGGTGACTGGACCAGCCACATCATACAAAAAATAAAATTCTCTTGACATATGTCAATACTTAAAGTCTTAAACAAGTAACATAATGACCAACTTTACTTGATTAGTAAAGGCACATAAGATTAAATTTAAAAAATTAAAATATAGGATTTATTTATGTGTAAAGTTTATGAAGGCAAAATGAATAACTTGTTGTGTTGTAATTTTGAACACAGTTTCCTTTACAAAGAGACTACATATATATACTATGTAGATTATCGACTAACACCATAGGTGTCACGCCCCAAATTTCGAATAAAGAAATTCGAATCCGAAACGAGATAACTTAACAAACCCAAAAGAACACCCTAAAATTTTTTCATTTACACTAAGCAATAAAACAAACCGAGCTCACAAATGTCTAGACCGACTTGTTCTTTATAGTCACATATTACATTATAGAGAGTTTACAAATTAAACTGAACAACAATTAAATAAGTAAACTCACTTACTACATAGCAAAAGACTAAAACCAAAAGTACACTTCCACGTCCAAGCTACGACAGCAACAAACCCTCAGCTTCAACGATGATTACTCTGACCTGCACAATAACCCATACACTATAGAATAGTGCACCGGGTTGAAACAACAAACCCGGTTTGCTTTTGCAAGCTCGTGTGAGTAAACCCAAATAACCACAAAACACATTTCCGACTCAAGGACAACAAATCAACACAATTATTATCTCAAAAAAAAAATCATTTTCTTTTTAAGGAAAACACAAGTCATCATCGTGACAAACCAAATCATTTAAAAGCTCAACAACAAATCAAATAAATCACTCTTCTTTCCTCTCAACGGGAAGTATTTATCACCGTAATGACTTGATAAAACATTTCTCAACTCACTACGAGTCTCATCCACAACTGCACTCACAAATTAAACTAAATAAAACCAATAATCTCTGCATAGAAAATTAGTTCAGGAGATCACCAAAAAGCACACAATCCAAAATCATAGTAATCTTTGCATATAGTTTAATTCAGGAGAACACATTAAAATCAATTGATAGAAATCATAGTAATCATATGGTTTAGTTTAGGAGATTACATTAAAACCTATCAATTCAAAAAACAGTAATCCTTGCATATAATTTAGTTCAGGAGATTACGAAAGAAAACAAACAATTCAACAATAGAAATAATCTAGAAAACAATACACAATCATCCATTGATAACACCAATCACTACAACATCAATCACTCAGCAACAACCCACATCATTTACACAAAATCATCACGCAAATCATCTCACAGATCACCACACTGGTTGTCACATAAAATTGTTTCACCATCTCCAACAACCTCAAAACAATAACAAAATAATTTCCCAAATATTGTTTCCTCAATTCAAAACCATCACCAAAATCATACATACTTCTTTCAAAACTCAAAGCCGACAAAACCGTCATTTCTTTCCAAAATCATTTATTTTCCTCAACATCACATTGCACAACGATAGTGAACTACACACACAATTCCACCAAGGTATATATATATTTCATGTAAATAAATATATATATATATATATATATATATACGTAATCATCCACTCAGGGATGCCAGTAATACTAACTATAGTTCACAACTACAAAACCCGTGAAGAATTATTTATAATAAAACTTCATTTTACTTACCTATGAACCGTAAACAATCAAGTTGATATAATTTAAAAAAAAAAATTATTTTCGAAAACAATTTCACAATTTAACAAATAATTTCAAATAATAAAGTAACTTTGTTCATAAATGAACCTCGCGAGATTTACTCACCTCTAAATCCTGATGCGTTTTCTCTCACAGCCTAGATAAAGTACAAACTACTCTCTATCAATCGCCTAAGTAAAATAAGGTCTCAACTTAGTACACGAATAAAATGTAAACGGTTACGATTTGAACTGAGCATTTGAACAAAAAATCAGAGATTTCGCCAATCGAGACAACACTTCCTCCGAGACCTCCCAAGGTCTCAATTTCTCAAAATTATACAACGATCCAACGGTCGAATCCTCATGGATCGCAAACCGGGAAAAATGAAATTACGTTAAACCTAGTATTTTTCAAATGATCACAACATGATCTCATAATATATCAACATGCTCGTATCAACGAATATGTGATAACGGAGTAAGGATCTGCTCCAACAGAGGCTGGACGTGCAGCCACACTCTGCCACCAGCGGTTGAGCGTGAGCCCCATGCGCCGCCACTTCGACCTTCATTCCAAGCTAATCTAACCGTACACAATGTAGAACACAACAAGGGGTTCAAAATTTACACCTGGAGCTAAGGTCGATTTTGACTTGATCGGCCGGGATCAAGAGCGAAAGCTTGATCGGCTACTGTTCACCATTTGAACTTCAATTCCAGATTTCGATCAATCCACGATGAAACGTGTTGCAAGGCCAGTATGGATGTGATCGGAAGGAGAAGAGCTTCAAAACCATATCCAGTTAGTCACAACAAAATTGTTTTTGGGTCGCGCCTTTGATCGATTTTGGGCCTGGTCTTCGCTCTACTGGAAACCCAAAACACAAACATGCCCTCACAACTTCTAAATATGATATTAAGCACATCCATATGACTTTGATTGGTTTACATGGAGGTTATCTGAAATACGATTTCATAGCCCCATTTCATTTTGATAAGGAGATCTCTGTTTTATAATATTGTTATTGATGTGGTTATGAAGTTTATTCTTTGCATTTTGGACCAGACAGCTGACTGCAACTGCTATACTGAGTTGTACAAACAGATGCATTACCGAATTCAAATCGAAATAGTTCTCCCCAACATGTAGAGACTAATGATATGAGAGGTTTGACTTTTTCCAACTACTAAACTAATGATTGTAATTTTAATGAACAATTTAACTAACTATTTTCAACCATTTGATACAGGTCAATGCTCACAATCATTTGGTAAAGTAGCATATCAAAGAAGCAAGCAAGGTTCTTCGTGTAAAATTTTTCTGCTATTACTTTGGAAGAATAGTGATAATGATGTGAATTATTTAACAAAAAGAAAATTTTTCATTTTACAGTTGATTGTGAGATATGAAGATTCAGGTGATAATATTTATACATATGATCATTGTAGCGCACATTTTTGGTTTGGAGAAGCTATTAAGAGATCATCTTCAAATGCACCTGTTATTTACACAAATTGTTGCAAAAAAGGACAAATCAAAATTCAACAGCCAAAACCAACGCCAACATTTCTTGAAAATTTATTGAATCTAAATAATGGCCCAAAAAGCAAACTATTTATAGAAAATATTAGAGTTTATAATTCAATGTTCTCTTTTACATTAATGGGAGCAACAATTGATCATAAAATAAACACATTATAGAACGCGTTGCACGAGCCTGTCGTCTGTAAGAGAGAGTATGCTTTGTCTGGCGGCGCGTACCATGGATGTCGTCGTCGGACGGGCCACTGTGGGCTTTAATGGCCTGATATCCTTCCTCTGTTGTCAAGGTGAGAGTGGTGGCCGAGTTGTGGCTGTTGTTAGTACTGACCCATTCGATCTAGATTGGATCCGATTTGATCTGGGGTTGGGTGTGTTGGATGGCGGGATTGATTGTTGAGCTTGGTAAGGGATGGCTGGGGACAGTCAGATCAGAGGGAGGAGATGGAGGATTCTGGTCGCCGTGGTTGAAGCTGTGCCATCTATCTGTGGTTCTGAGGCTGTGTTTTCTCTGCCAGGGAGTTGGCTATGTGGGTTCATGTCAGAGATCGTGGCTAGGTGTTGGTTGGAGATCGTGGCAAGGCGGAATGTTCTGGTGGCTGGGTTTTGGTTGGAGATCGTGGCAAGGCGAAGGTGCGGTGATGGTGATGTGGTGGTGGCAGTGGCAGCGCTGGTTGGATCGTGGTGTTGTTGGATTGGGCTGGACCTGTGCTCCTTCCTTGCCGGGCCTAGGCTTTGGCTCAGTACCCACATTTTTATTATTTTATGTTTTATGTTATGTTTTATTACTTGTTAGTTTTAATTAAATGTGGCTTGATGCTGGTAATAAATCCCTATCACTATTTGATAGGGCGACGTGGGCTTGGTACCGGACTGCACCTTTTGTGTGCCTGGTCTGCCCTAGGTAGGCGACGAGTTCCTTGCATTGGCAAATGGTTGCAATCTCCGAGTGGCAGTAACGTATCTGCTCTAGGTAGGCGGCGAGTTCCTTGCTTGGGCAAATGGTCGTTACCTCCTAGTGGCAGGGTGAAACTAAGTGTCACTGGATGTACTTTCCAGTGGCAACATGATGGGAAAGTTGTGCGTATGGAACTTATGGTAAGCTGTAATCGAGTTGCAGATCAAGTTATCTTTCCGTTGTGTCACCGCTGTGTGACCTATGTCAAAGCAAATAGAGTCTTAGGGTTTTGATCCTTATTTTTCACTTCTCGACTGCTTTCCTAGGTTACAAAGTTTTGAAAGACTAAGTAATCTGGTAGTAGGTATAGTCTTCATTATAAATTATATAACAGAACTGACCTCATGTAAAGGATTTCCAGGTTCGATAGGGTTTATGAAATCCGTGATTCCCCTTGCTTGGCCTATGTTCACATTACAAAACTAGTACTAACTTAGCAAATCTTATAGAAATTAGAATCTAAATACCTTGTTGATTAAACAAAAAAAGAATATACATTTGATGAATTTATTGGGGTTAATGTCAACCCCAATTATTTTAGATGCTGCCCTGGCTCTTCCCTAAATCGGTCTACTATGTACGCACATATTGTTCTCAGTACAGTAATTTTGTTTTAATAAAGGATCCTACAGGTTTAAATTTGATATAAATAATCCATCTACAAATATCTTGAACTATATGTTGCATATTAGTTTATAATCTTAGTTTGTATAATTTTTTTCTTTATTTCAGGCATGGATGGATCGTATGAACCTTCAATGTCTAATGAAAGTGGCAGTAATGAAATGTAATATAAGGGAGTTCGGTATGATAAGTTGTGTACAGAAGATCTTAAAGGGCAGGAGTTTAAGATTGTGGAAAAAGCTGAGTCCTTTTATAATGCTTATGCAAAGGCCATGTGTTTTGATGTTAGAAACGACTACAAGAGATTAAGTACACACATAACAGGGAGAGTCACTTCATTGCGGTTGGTTTGATCTCCTCAAGGGAAAAGAATAGAAGAGTACATGATCAGTAACAAGAAAAGAGTTCACATGTCTAAATTTTTGCTTATGCTTATGCACATCTTATTGTGTATTAGCTAGGCTTGGCTAACAACTTCTTTATTAGTTTTGGCGATCATTTTATCCTTTTGTTATCTTTTGGTGATTTTCAGTTGGGTTACTTTTTCTAGCAACGTCAATGTTGATACAACAATGGCACACACACAAAAAAAAAATCTAATATGAGGGCTAGTTGCAGGTCAAGTCATCAAACTAAGTAATTTTGATCAACATATTTAAATCTCTAACATCAATAAATTTCGTTCATAAATTATAAATCTACAACCTATAGTCCGCGACCTAAACCCTAAAGCCCCAAATGAGAACGAGCCCAGTCTTCGATTCATATAAAAAATTAACAGAAAATACATCAAGATTGACAAAACTTAGAAGACCCAATGCGTTGAATCATGATAGTTATATAAACAAGAGATAAACTACAATATTTATAGGTCTAAATTCAAATTTTCAATAGCAAAATCAATATACATCAGTTCATCCACCTCTAATATTACATCAAATTCACAAACTCAACAAGACCCTGATGGTAAAATAATAGTAAAGAACCTAAATTGAGTCTCACCAAATCGGTCCAAGAAACTCTGCTGAGAATCACATCGAGTCTCACTGGACGGGTAATTCCGCCATTTCGACCATCATTACTTCGTTACGGTTTTGTGACACTAGGTCCCGGAAAAAGGTAAACGAGAGATTAAGACAGATTGAAAACTTTAAGGTTTGAGAATTCTGATTTGGGGGTTTTGGGGCTTCTTCGATTAGATTTCTGTAAATTCAAAGACAAGAGAAACTAAGGATGGAGAAAATTGCAGCGGAGAAGTGATAGCGGAGTGATGTTCAAGCCGCCATGGATCTACCACGCTAGAATTTCAACTATGGACCAAGAAGGAAGAAGGAAGAAGAAAGAAAGAGAAAGGAAAAGAAAGGCAGATAGAGAAGACTCGTCCTCAGTTCCAAAAAATAAAAATAAAAATCACTTGACTAACCATGTTCTCTTTTGATGGTCAATAGTAGTAATTAAGGTTGTAATTTTGATAATGCTTCAATATTCCAACCCCAAATCATAAACTTGATGATAGAGCGAATCATTGTAAAAAGGGGTAGTCAAGTTGTAATTAGTGTTAATATTTCACTATAACTAGTTTGAGAACCATTTTACCAATAAAACAATGAATTGTGGTAAAAAGTGGTAATTTAGTTGTATTAAGTTTTAATTCTTAACTATTACAAGTTTTCATAACCACTTTACTATTAAACAACGAATGTGTTGTTATAACGGTAAAACTTCATATATTTAAGTAAATTTGCTGTGAGTCCTTTACGGTGTAATAAGGTTGTCTGTTTTGTAACTACTGTTGTTTAGGAGTTATTTACTTATTTGACAATGTTTTTTTTCTAGATTTTAAGGAAATTGAGGTCCAAAGTAATACCCAAGGTTGTATTTGTGGTAATTCTTCAATATTACAAGTTTAAGAACCATCTAACGGGTGAGACAACGAATTGTTGTAGAAGTAATAATCATACTCTTATTTGTGGTAATTTTTTATATTACAAGTCTGAGAACCATTTTACTAATATGACAACGAATTGCTGTCAAAGTGGTAAAACTTTATGTATATGTTGTAAATGAGGTGCGAGTCCTTAATTGTGTATTAAAGTTCTATATTTTGTAATTTAATACGTTTCTCGTGTAAATCTCATCATCCATGAGATAATTACTAGTTTGACAATGCATTTTACTATAAATTACAACTATTGAGGTATAACGTTGTAATTATGGTTGTTTTTATTATCATTACTTGAAATATTATTCTATTTAAAAAAAAACGATCACTTTACCACTGCTACAACAAATGTTTTGTTTATATGGTAAATAATCATATTAGACCTAAAACTTTTCAAGTCCTATTCTTGTAATCCAATTGTTATTTTTGTAAAGAGAGTCCTTTCTTTTGTAAATTATATCATTGATGCGACATTTTACAACAAACAACCATATTGGACGTATTTAGTGATAATTATAGTTGTAATCAAAGTAATTACTACATTTACAATCTTCATTACAAGTTTTTGAACGATTTACATATAAAACAATAAATGAGTACTTAGTATGGTAATTTTTTTTAAGTACACATGTCAAATTATAAGTGGATAACCTATTGACATGTACAACAAGTTTCACCAACTAATTTAATTTAATATATATTTATTAAAAAGTTGATGTATGATAAACATCAACACACACCTTCGACTTACCCTAAAAAAGGTTGTTAAGATTTTGATTCTATAAAAACAATTAACGGTATTACATATTCTTCTTATCATGAAACTTGCCAAATTTTGGGTTTATTAGGCGATGATAAAGAATGGATTGAAGCATTAGAAAAATCTTTACAAGCAGCAACAACTTCTGAAATTCGTCAACTATTTGTTACAATTATATTATTTTCAATTGTCGGAAATCCGAGATGTTATTAGATTCACATTGGTTAAATATGTGTGATGATATTTTATATAAAGCAGGATAGAAGTTGGAAATCCAAATCTTATCCTACTTGAATCAGAGCTAAAAATAAACTATTATTTGAGTTAAACAAATATATAATAGATCATCAAGTTCATTAAAAGATCATCAATTACCAATGCCTGACACAGATAAAATACTGGATGTAAATAATAGACTCTTAAAAGAAGAATTAGATTATGATTGTCTTGAATTAAAACGTCAGCATAAAAATTTAGTAAGTCAACTAAATACATGTCAAAAAATTGTATATGATGAAGTTATTAAAGTAATTGAAGAAAAATCCTGTAATACTTTTTTTGTTCATGGTCATGGAGGAACTAGCAAAACATTTTTAGGGCATATAATAATAAATAAATTAACATAAGAAGGAAAAATTATTTTAGTTGTTGCTTCTTCTGGAATCGCTTCATTATTATTACCAAATGGTAGAACTAGGGCTGGGCACGGTCCCAGACCGGCACTGGTTTTACAGGGACTGGATCCAGGACCGACAGTCTTACTTCGGGTCGGTCTTGCAGTTGCAGAAAACAGGGACCGGGCTAAACCCGGACAGGCAATGGTTTTACAGAGACCGGGACCGGTAGTCTTACTTCGGGCAGGTCTTGCAGGTGCAGATAATAGGGACCGTGCTAAACCTGGACTGGGACAAAACGGGCCCTTTTCGGGTTTCTGGTTCCAGTCACTCTTTGCAACACTGCTGCATTTTGCTCCTTGACCTGCTGTTTAGAGAGTATAAAGAGTAATGCAATCTAAACTAGCAACAAGGCTGCAATGCTGAAAATAAAACCAATAAACCATTTTGCAGCATGCACAGATGCACTAGTAGCAAGGCTGCAACTAAAGCCATCTTGCAAATAACAATCAACACAGTTACACAGTAAGTTCACCAACACAGTAGCACATATTGCAACACTAAGTTCACCAACACAGTAGCACATATTGTCTCAAATCCATAACAAATTAAAAACCAAAACAATGTTAAGGGCCAAAGTCTAAACATCCGAAAATCCGAAATCAGAAATTTTTCAACAAGACAAAAACCAAACTTCCATGCTGCCATGCTCAATGCTATGCAGCTGCTCCTCCAGTCCTCCCTCTTCAAATTTTTTTCCCTACACATTTCAGTTTAAAAAGACACTGTATTACACATTATATAGTTATACACTTATACTTTGCACCAATGCAACATCGTAGAAACAAAAATAAAAAAAACAGCAAGGCAATAAATTGATATACCTTTAGCTTTTCTTGGTGGCAGCGCGCAACCCTTGTTTTGCTACTTTTGCAGATTTTGAGGTCCCAGCAACGACACTTGTAAAAGGAGTTCCAGCTGCAGCTCTTTTGGAGACTTTTGTAGACTTTGAGCTTGAGGTTCCAACTTTGGCAGTTCTTCTTCATCACTTTCGGCAGCTACTGCTTTTCCCTTTGCTACATCTGCAACAACTCAAGATGTAATGACTATAAGATGTAAAAATTAAAATTGTAAACTGCAAACACCTCACCAAAAGCAAGAAACAACAACAAATCTGCAAATGCAAACATATGTACCTCTTTCCATTTTTTCATAAAACTCAAGCTCTTCTAGGCTTGGATAATACTCGATGTCAGATTGATCTCGTTTTTTGATCCAATTTTGCAAGCAAATAAATGCTTCCACACTTTTAGGAGTTAAAGAACTCCTAAAAGGGTCAATACCTCTCCCACCTGTACTAAATGAGGACTCGGATGCAACTATACTAACTTGGATTGCAAGTACATCCCCTGCAACAAGAGCAAGATTTGGATATTTGCAGCTGTTTATCTTCCACCATTCAAGCAACTGCCAATCTTCATCTTTGGGATTCTCCATTAGATCAAGTAGATACCTATCAACTTCACTCTCAACAACCACTTTGTCCGATTCAGCTAGGGCTCTTTGCCAACCTTCTAACATCTCAGTCATTTTCCCGGACATTTTCTTGCTCTTCTCCTTGGCCTTGGCCTTGGACTTGGACTTGGAAGATGTGGCTGTTGCTTTTGTGCTGCTAGGAACGACGCAGCTTGTTCCAGTGCTGCTCCTAGAACTTTTATTCTTTGAAGAGGCATTGGTTGATGATCTATAGAGATCAGCTAAGCATACTAATAGATCTTTCACTTCATTGGCCTTGGCCTTTGCTTCGGTAGCATCAAACTGGAGCTGAGTTAGACATATGTGACTAATGTTTTTCAACTTGAACCTAGGATCTATGACAAGGGCTACTAACAGCAGTTGATTCATATCATCAACCGTTTCAAAATACTTCCTAAACTTTGTTCTCATCTTCACTGCCATCTCCATCATTAGCAGTTCGGTTTCACTTCCATAACTTATCTCCGAAGGCACAAAGAGTGCATCAATCTCAGCCTCGATTGCTACAATGTTGTGAAAAGCTTTTTGAGTAGTGGGGTGTTCGGTTGCACTAATTCTCATTGTCACATTGCAGAAAACCCTCAAGAACTTCACAAATATTTCAGCTTTATCCCAATCTGCAGCAACTTGTGTCCCGACTCTTTTTCTTGGTTGAACTAATTTTTTTTGAACTTGTATTTCACCCTCCTGTTCTTCTTCAACCTCTTCATCTTCAACAAAATAGTCTTTGTACTTATTGTCTTCCTCATAAGCTATCTGATCAAAATCTGGCTTTACCTCCGAAGCTATGTCAGGCATCAAAAATGTGGAATTCCATCACGTTGGAACATCCAAAGCGAGAATTCTTTGAGAATCTATATGGCCTTCTTGTGTCTCCTTTTCAACACACTCCTTGAAGCAGTCCAATCTGTTAGAACTACTTCAAATATATTTCATGGCATTTCGGATTGCAGCACAACTTCTATCCATAATTCTCAAACCAGCCCTAACTATAATGTTCAAGATGTGAGCCAAACACCTCACTTGCATGAACTTGCCACCAAGCACTAGGGGGTTCTTCTATCTAGCCATTTTGCTTTGTAGATACTCGATTGTCACTTTATTTGCACTAGCATTATCACCAGACATTGTTAACACCTTGTCTATCCTCCATTGCAACAAACATGTCTCTAACAGCTTTCCAATTATGTTGCCTTTGTGATTGGGAATTACACAAAAGTTCAAGATTCTCTTGTGCAAATTCCAACCGCAATCTATGAAGTGCGCTGTTAACACTATATAATTGATGTTCTATACAGATGTCCAAGTATATGTTGTTAAGCACACTCTATGGTTCCTTAAAACCATCTGAAGCTCCTCTTGCTTCTCCTCATACATCTCCAAGAAACACCTCACTATTTTTCTCCTAGAAGGCACCTCAAATCGAGGAATTGCTACTTTGCAAAACCACCTAAACCCATCATTCTCAATGTGGCTAAATGGCAGTTCATCAATAACTATCATTTCAGTCGTAGCTTTGACACAAGCTTCTTGTGACCACCCTTTATTCACCTTCAAGCTAGGTTCAACTCCACCATCACTAATCAATACTTGTTGTGTGTCTACTAAATTCTCCCTTCCAGGATACTTTTTGCACACCTTCTCGACATGTCTACGCAAAGTACTTGTACCATTAAATGAAGAATCAGTAGCGAGGTCAGCGGAGCAATACATGCATCTGGCCCTTTTCTCAAATCCACATTCTTCTTTCTTCCCATCTTTTTGAATGTAGAGTATTCTGTCATACTTCTCGTAATGATTCCACACATTTGACCTCGGGGATCCCTCTTTGTTTTATTTTCTCTTCTTCTCTTTTTCAAGTTTTTCGGCCAACCTCGAGATGCCTGAGTTGGTGCTTCATTTTCTGTTTATAACGCAGCTTCTGTTTCCCTGGCTGGTTCCTTGTCCTTACCTTGCTGAGACACAACATTTTTATCATTCCCAACAACAATAATTTCATCATTATCACCATCATAATGAGAACTGACTGTATGACTTGAATTCGATGAGGTTGCCATCAAGTATTCAAGTCTGTAAAATGTCCAGGAAAACACAAGCTGCGTGATTAAATAATGGTTATGAGATTAATACACAAGCTGACAAGCATTAAGCCATTAACTTAATTCAAATTTCAAAATTTCAAATGCAAAAATTTCCAGGGATAGATGCTTTACATGTTCAGTAGCCCCCAGTCCCTCACAAGTCACAAGCTTCAACTTAAAACAGCCACCAAAAGCAATCAAGCAAACTATAACTTTAAATAATTTTAATCCAACAACCAATAAGTTATAAAACACAACATTATTGCTAGAGATTTAAGATGTGAAATTGCAAACACTCACCAAGTCACCATAGCACCTCAAGGGCACTTCTTATCAATGTATGTTTCTGCAGAAAAAAGGCAAACAATTCTTAATGTAAACCACAAACACCAAATTTTCTTGCTGATTTGGCAGGACAGTACACCATTTTCATTTACAAGGCAAATTCCTCGCTACTTCCACTCTAGCAACAAAATCACCGCTTCACTAACAAAACAACATACTTGGCAAACAGTATAATTCGATCAGATGTACCACATTGAGTTATTGATATTTAACAAAACAAAACAACATACCAATGTTTGCATTTACAAGTAGCTCATCTTAGTGAAAACCGTTTGTTTACATCAATTTCAATCATCAATATGCAAATGTTTTGACACGAAGTAAGAACATACACTAAGCACATGCATAATCAAAGTAAAGTTTATGGAATGGAACCTTCAATAACATCTATGGGAGTCTTAAAGCCCAAGTGCCCAACGCTCTTCCATAAGCAATTGCCTGATTTGCCTCCCTTTCCAGGCCTCCTTCCCTTGCCAGTCTTCTTGGAGCTGCAACCACATTCATATGTCAATTCTCTCTCAAACTCAGAAAGTGATCTCCAGCTCAGATCTTAATCCCTGATAAGCTAAAAGACTCGACAAGAATATAGAATGAGTTAGTGAGTACCTGGGAGGCTGGGACAGAGACGCAAGAGACCAAGATGGGCAAGAGTGAGAGCTGAGAGGCAGAGCCGCAGAGGTGAGGAAGACCGATTGTGGGGGAGAGAGCCAGAGAGGCGGAGTCACAGAGAGCAGTGAGAACAAAGGGAGAGAGCTAGACAGGCGCAGTCGCAGAGAGCTGAGGAACTGAGGAAGATCGATTTGGGATATTAGATTTTAGTTTTACTTACCCATGGGTTGGCGTTTCTGCACCTCCCTCCATCTCCGATGGAGCAAAATTCCGGCCCTGGTGTCGCAGCTGGCGTGTACGGTCGAGGCCGTACCCTTTTTTTTTCCTTTTATCTCCAAGATGTCGACATCCACCATCCGAGTTGAGTTGACGACCCTCTCTCTTCCTCTGATTGCTACGAACAAGGGATCGAGTTTGTCCTCGGTTCGCCGCTCTGGAATAGTGGCTGCAGGTGAATGCAGGGTTTGGATCCATGGCTCCTGCCGGCGTCATGGAGGTCTGGTCTGAGTGGTAGATTGGATGTTGTACCAGTAGCGTCTTCGGATCTGCTGTGATCGGATCGTGTTCTGCTGGAACCCTTCTTCCACGGTTGGCAGCAGGCGTGATGGTGTTCTCTATCTGATCTACGAATTTGGAAGGACTAGTGGATTCCCCTCTATGAGATGGCGATGGAGAGAACTCGTGGGGAGGATGCTGCTCTTCCTGAGGCTATTTCACACGAGGTCTGCGGGTCTTCTCGAAGAAAGGACGCCAGCGCTAGGCTGGAGAGTCGGTGTGGTGTCAGTGCGGCGCCGGCTGGATTGATGGTGTGGTGTTGGTGCGACGGCGCCGGCAAGCACAAAAGGTTTGATGAATGGGCTACTAGGGTTCATTCTTTTTGGGCTTGGGTTTGGATCTTTTTTTCATATTTGGGCTTGGGCGTGTTTGGGTGGACTAAGGCAGTGATAATTGGGCTCTCTGAGGTTTGGATCCGTATTTGGGATCCTGGTGGATTTTCTATAAAAATTTGGGATCCAGGACGGCTTCTGTTTTGGTACCTAGTTTGTTATTTTTCTTGGGATCAATATCTGTGAGGAGTTGAAAGTCTTATTGGTTTGAGGTTGTCAGTGAGTCTACTGATGGATTCTGCGGATAAATTTAATTGTCAGTTTCTTATTAGTTTACTCCCCCCTGAGCTTCACTCAATTGGTGGAGTGGTATTGCGTTTAGGGTGTCTCTTTCTGACGCCCCCACTGGGGCTGGTCACTGTGTAATATTGCTTTTTCCATATTGAATAAAAATGACTAACCTCCTTCTACTAAAAAAAAATGTTATGTTGTGACTATTAATAAAAGTCAAGGTCAATTATTAAATCAAGTTGGTATATATTTACTAGAACCAGTTTTACACACGGACAATTATACGTTACACTTTCAAGAGTTACATCAAGAAATGGATTAAAAAATTTAATAAATAATAGCAACGATATACCAAATCAATATACTAAAGATATAGTTTATAAAGATGTGTTAAATAATTTATAAAGACAAATTATATTATATTGTCAATTGAATGATTATATTGAATTATTGTTTCGAAAATTAGACAGTAATGCAAAATCTAATGTATTTCTACTAAAACAACCGCATATAACAACAAAATTGTTAGTTGTTTTGAAACTTGGTACAAGGATATAATTTGATACGGTTTATGTGACATATGCTCTGTGACAAAATTTATGTGACATAGACATTGTGATAAATAATGATTATAGGCTTTTATATTTTTATATGATATTTACTCTAAACAAAAGTCAACACAAAGACAAAAAGAAAAAGAAAGAAGAAAGATAGAGTATTAAAAACAATGGCACCCAGTGCAGGTGGCTTAGTGGTTCTTGCTTAGTTGTGTGCGTTCCGCAACCTAGTTTCGAACCCCGAAGCTGTCAAAGTGGCCAGGCACTGTGCTGTAATGCACAGTTAGAGCATTTCACATGTGCCGAAGGGGTTTATCTTGGGCCTAATAAGCCTTTGGTTCCCTTTAACAAAGTAAAAAAAAAGCTTCTAACGTTTCAATCTATTTGAAGCTCTGAATCTCAGAGGCTGCTTTCAAAATTATGCTGGAAAACGTACACGCTTTGAACCAAGTTTCACTTGCAGACAACAATTCAACCTGATTTGCTAGATTGAACTTTCCACAACCTTTGATAAATATCTGCTTTTGTCACTTTCCAAATCCCTGTTTCCATATTCTTTGAAAAATATCTGGTTTTTGTCCTCTTTATCAGATTCTTGAACGATCTGAACTTTCTGCCAATTTACACTTCTACCGTTTACCTTACCCATATAAAGCATAGAGTGTCCAGCTCTACCGACTATAGTCGTACCACTGTTTGAGATCTCTGATCAACACTTGGGTTAGAATCACCCATCCTTATCTTCCACTTTCTGTTTTTGTCAAGTTAGAAATCTAAACAACTATGGATTGCTTGTCTCAATTGACTTGAAATCCAACTGATGTCTATGAATTAATCCACAGAGATGCTTTCAGCTACAGATAAAAAGTCGAATTTGGTTTATCAATTTAAATCTCCTATAATCATACTCTTTGTTTTACAAGCTAATCATTGATGTTCATAAGAAAAGTATTCAATTTTTAGATGAACTGCATATATGGGCTTTAGAAAACGATGTTTATGCTTTGATGCAAATTAACGAAGATCAACAGAGATATTGAATTGTACAACTGATTTCACATGCTATACACTTTTTTTTTTTTTGGTCAAATAGCTAATTCATTAAATGAGAACAAATTACAAATGTTGATGTGCATAAAGAAGCAAAAGTCCTAAGCTTGGAGGCCCAATAGACAAAAACTTAATTAACCTACACCAAAATAGAAAAGAGAAACAAACCGAGGCCCAAAAGCCCAACAACAACCAAAACAACCCTAGATCTAAGCCACAGAGAGACTAGCCGCTATGGCTGACCACCAAGTTGCAGAGAGAGGCATCGACCAAAGCTTCACTTCCGGAGGCCAGAGGTATGTTCACCATCATTCTCCATACCTGAGTAGTCTGCATAAGAAGGACAGAGGTACCAAAGGACATGGAAACGGCAGTCGTGGTGGTGGAGACCAACGAGCAACACAACGCCACTGGTCCGGTGACGTCCACACACATCGGTGGAGTATCGGTTCGGTAGCTTTTCCCAGGTGTAGCGTTAGGTGTATATACCTTGGTGGAGAATGAGTGTGAGGGGACTGTGGAAAAAAGAGAAAAAGATGGGATAGAACATGAAAGATGGAGCTGTATGAGGGTGGAGAAGTGGAAGTAAATCTGAGCAATTGAAGAGGAATTGGGCTGGGGTAAAGAAAAAGATAATGAAACTGAGACATAAAGCCTCAGATCTGAGACAAAACTCAGAGGAAAAACACCACAAAGGGTGGAGACACACCACAGAGGGTGGAGAAGCTGTTGACTGACTCTCAGAACTGCAGAGAGAGTATTTCACCGAGAGAAAAGAGAAATTATACACCTTAAGAATACACCTTAAGGATCTAAAAGTTGTATATACTTTGATTTTATTTGTTCACAAATTATATTTTCTTTTCAATGATAACAGTTTACAAAATGAAGAAGTATCCAATGAATCAATTGAATATTGGTTTTCCTACTTAATTAAATATATCCTTTCATTCAAAAATTTTCAACTTTTTTTTTTGTTTTTTTGTAATTGGAACCCAGTCTAACTTGGAGGCTCAACCCTACGCCCATTATTATTAATAATAGTAGAAGTATGATTGTATAGCGAGGGGGACGTAATACCTATACCTCGAGTACTAATACAAGAATCTTCATAGAGTACATCCTGGATAATCACAGGAGTCTCATCTAACCAGTAATCATCTAAATAGTTAACACTAGCAATGTGCACCAATCTATGAGCCACACCATTTGCTTCCCTGTAAATAGATCGTAAATTGCAGGAGGGAATTGCATTCATATAAGTTTTGCAATCCTCCACAATACAACCTACCTCTGAAAGATCTTCCATATTTCCTTTAAGTGTAGTAACAACCGCGGCACAGTCGGTCTCAATGTCCACACCATCCATGCCTTGGTGAATAATTAGTAGAAGACCCGCTCTCATAGCCTCAAACTCCATCTGGAAAGCTGAGCTAACATTGGAAAAGGGCTGTGCAATTGTTGCTAAACACACACCAAACTCATCTCTGATAACGGCACCAATTCCTCCTTGTCCAGTTGAGCCATGGTACGCTCCATCCGTGTTCAGTTTAAGTCTCCCACTCGGTGGAAGCTACCATTTGGTCCTTTGTCTCATCTTCCTCCTCTTCTTAAGAAAAAGAATAACTAGCAAATTGATCATCAATTTTTTTTTTTTTTAACACAGATCATAATGATATAAAACTCTATTGTCTCATCAATTACTGCACAGCACCTTATAACTTAATTAATCTAGGTTTTTGTCATGTGATTTGAAAGTGAAGAAGTTTAATTAAATCTACAACTTATTTAATTGAAAGACAATCTTTCATCTTCTATCAAAATCTCACCTACCTGTTTCAATATTTCTATTATATATATATATATATATATATATATATATATGAGGTTTACCACTTTATGCCGCAGAAACAGGGCTGGTCCTAAAAATTGAGAGATATAGTGCGAAAGTTTGATTGAGGCCTTATGTTCATTGCATAATGATTTTTTTTTTAAATGAATGGATATAATAAAATAAATGTTGCTTTCGGAGGTTTGGAGGTTTGGTCCGGCGACTGGTGCTTTCGGAGGACGTCCATTGATTTAATCTAGTTTGATAACTTAACGATCACCGATTCGGCTGAAAATTTGAAGAAATGATCTACACATTGGGGCCTAAATATTGAACGTTGAGATGCTGAAATGTGATTAAAAACTTGGTCTAATGTTGAACGTTGAGAATCCGACCGTTGAATCATCTTATAATTTTGAGAAATTGATCCTAGAAGTGTTCTAAAGACCTTGAGAGGTCTCGGAGGAAGTTTTGTCTCGATTGACGAAATCTCCGGTTTTTTGTTCAACTGCTCAGTTCAAACCTTAATCGCTTTCGTTCTAAAATCGTGTACTAAGTGGAGACCTTATTTTACTTAGGTGATTGACTAAGTGTGTTCTGTATTTTATCTGGCTGTAAGAGAAGATGCAGCGAGATTTGGAGATGAGTAAATCTCACGGAGTTTATTTATGAACAGAATTACTTTATTATTAGAAATTATTGTTAAATTGTGAAATCATTTTCGGAAATAAATATTTGTTTTAAATTATATGAACTTGATCGTTAACGGTTCATAGGTAAGTAAAATGAATTTTTAGTGTAAAAATGATTTTTCACGGGTTTTGTATTGGTGAACTATAGTTGATATTAGTAGCATTCATGAGCGGATGACTACGTGTGTGTATGTGTAATGGTGCAATTGCGAAATGAGGTGGAATTAGTATGTGTTGTGATTTGATTTTGGGGAAATTACTAGTCCCCCTGTACTTTTTGGGATTCGACAGTTCAATCTCTGCTATTCCAATTTAGGGAGAGATACGCCGCACACAGGCAAATGCACACAAGTAGGCCAAAATGACCAGGTGGACTCCGCACGGCCGGGTTGGGGGCGGATATATCGAAGACACACACACACACACAGAGGGACATAGAGGAACAGAGACCACAGACAGACGATACAGAAGCTACACACACACCACAGGATGTACAGATAGCGACATATACATATCAGGACATACATACATATATATATCTACACACACACACATGTAAAAATTATACATATATTATATATCTACATATACATACATACATACATTATCTATAGATAGATATATACATACACATTAGATATATGTATACATACATATACATATATATATATATATCTACATATACATATATGTATGTATACATATATATCTAATGTGTATGTATATATCTATATATATATGTGTATATTATATATATATATGTATATGTACACACACATATATACATATAAATATATATAAAAAGAGAGAGAAGATTAAAGGGTTAAATACTTGTTATTCCTCAAACTTTTATTTGAAAAACAGTTTAGTCCCTCGCATTTCAAATTAAACTGGATAGTCCTTATTCTTTCTAATTCTCACACAACAGGTCCAAAATAGGTCTAAAATGACTATTCTACCCCAAGATCCTTTTTTTATTTTTTTTCTCTCTCTTTTTCTAATTTCTCTCTCTTTTTTTTTTTTTTTTTTTTCTGCTTTCTTCTCTCTCTCTCTCTCTCTCTCTTCTCCTCCTCTGAAACAACCCCTTAGTGCTGACCAAGTTTGCCGCCACCGCCTCCGACCTTAAAGCCATTGACCAGGCCTTTTCCATCCTGTTCTCGCCGGATTCCGATACCCATTTATACGATGCGTTTTTCTTCAACACCATCATCAGGGCTTACGCTCAGACCGGTCATGCGAAGCATAAAGCTTTGCGCTTTTACAAAGTTATGGTTAAACGTGAAGTCTTGCCTAATAAATTCACCTACCCTTTTGTTCTCAAGGCCTATGCCGGCGTCGGGGACTTGAATTTGGGGAAGTCGGTTCATGGTTCGGTGGTGAAATTCGGGTTTGGTGATGATGTCCATGTTCGAAACACCATGGTTCATATGTACTGTTGCTGCAGTGGAGGGATTGAAAGTGCACGAAAGGTGTTTGATGAAATGTCTAATTGGGACTCTGTTTCGTGGAGCGCAATGATTGGAGGGTATGTGAGGCTGGGGTGGTCTAGTGATGCGGTGGAGTTGTTTAAGGAGATGCAGATGGCGGGAGTGAGGACGGATGAGATTACTATAGTTTCGGTTTTGTCTTGCCTGTACCGATTGGGTGTGCGCTTGCGAGAGAGAGCGAGAGAGAGAGAGAGAGAGAGGAGGGAGAGAGAGAGAGAGAGAGAGAGAGAGAGAGAGAGAAGCAGAAAAAATAAATAAATAAAGAGAGAAATTTTAGGGGTAGAATAGTCATTTTAGACCTGTTTTGGACTTGTTGTGTGAGAATTAGAAAGAATAAGGACTATCTAGTTTAATTTGAAATGCGAGGGACTAAACTGTTTTTCAAAGAAAAGTTTAAGGAGTAACAAGTATTTAACCCATAAAAATATACACACACACACACACACATACATATATACTCACACACACACACACACATATGTGTATATATATATATATACATACATACATAAAAGAGAGAGAGAGAGAGAGAGAGAGAGAGAGAGAAGAATAAAAAAAGAAAATGAAAAAAGAATAAGTGAGGGGTAAAATGGTCATTTTGGACCAAATTGTGTGAAATTTGAATGTTTGGGGAGTTATCTGTTAAAATTGGAATAGCATGGACTGAACTGTCGAATCCCAAAAAGTACAGGGGGGACCAGTAATTTTCCCTTTGATTTTCTAAGAAAATGAATGAGGTTTGGTAATCTTGATTGGAAACAATTATATTAGGGAAAATTTCATGAATGGTACCCAAAGTAGGCCCACTATGCATTTCTGTACATCAAGTTTCAAAATATAAATTATGGTACATGAGGTTTCAAAACCAACCCAGTATACATACATGACGTCAATGTCGCCGTTAGTTTGGTGCCAGCTGTCGCATTTTAAGAGGTAAAACGATCTCTTCACATTTTTTACTCTGAGTACCCAGCTATCTCTCTGTCTCTGTCTCTCTCTCTTCCCCATCCTTCAATTGGAAATTGGAAGCAGGTTTCGGGATCCGATGCTACCATTGGCAGCGAACCACTGCTCGACCACAAAGGAGGAGTCTTGTCTCCAAAAGCTTCCCTCACTCTAACTCCACCACCAAACTCCAACCGACGCTCCTTCCTTCCCTCGCTCCCCTCCTTCTCTTACTTTAGGACTTTCCCGGCCAGACCCAACCAGTCCCGCCATGGCCATGGCCTCTTGCTTCCCCAGACAGGATCGAAGTCACGCGCCGCAGCAGCAGCAGCACCTCGTCATCGAGCCTTCGCCGTCCAAATTCTCCACCGACTCTGTTGCCGCCTAGACCTCACCGCTCGTCTCTTGCTCCGTCGACACACATGATCGCACTGATCCTTCGTTTGCTTCTCCCAATGCCTATTAGGTCCTCCTAATCTTCTTCTTCTTCTTCTTCTTAATTCACAGTGTTCTTGTTTTGGAAACTTCGTGTTTGGAAATTTATACTTTCCAATCCAATAGGATTTTTCACACACTTTCGGGGTCGTCGACGAAGTGGCAGGGGCTGGGCTTTCGAAGTGGTTCAGAAGAGAAGAGAGAGGAAACACGTTGACAAATGAAAAACCAATTTTGCCATTCATTATGTGCGTAATGACATGTGGACTTACGGAGTCATTGACATCGTGTACGTATATTGGGTCGGGTTTTATATTTGATGTACCGAAGTTTATATTTTGAAACTTGATGTACTGAAATGCATAGTGGGCCTTACTTTGGGTACCATTCATGAAATTTTTCCATTATATTATTGACGTTTCTTATGTGAGAGTTTTACTTGTCAAATTGTGTTGGTGGTTTAAGGTGTGAAAACAATATTTCGAAATTCATTATTATATTGTTTTGGAAAGTGATGAGGTTATATAACATTTTGAGTCTTGGCTGACTTTTTAAATATTTTGGTCTTTGTACATTGGGTCTTTGTACCGAGGTCCACAGTAGTGACCAAGGGTGGGTTATCAGAACCAGGCCCTTGGCCGGGGTATGGTTACGATTCAGTTAGAGCTCTAGTCTGTCTATCATTGGATGTTATGAGGGGTAACAAGTATGTTACTTGGACTCATGAATACGTGTTCTTAAAAGAAAGTTTGGGGTATATTCTTTCTTTTAATTGTCCGAGGAGAGATTTGATTTTCATATTATAGTGTGAGTTAAAATAATGCAGTAAGGTGTTTGAAAGTGATCAGATAATTGATTCGCTCGCACCACATTGATAAAATTGATAATATCACCTGTTGGACATGCTGGTATCATTTTAATACTTTTGATACTCTTTCTAATAAATGTGCCAATACTATATCTTAAACATGCTCTTACTTTTGCAGCAATGGTACTCGATCCTACAATCAAGAACCGATCCATCCAAGCCAGCCAGCAAAATTTAGCTAGAATTATGAATGAGTCCCAATGATATTTTGCTGGCTGGTTTGAATGGATCAGTTCTCGACAGTAACACATAGGAAAAATCATTTATGCCAGAATACCAAATAAAGGCAACTGTCCACAATTTAAGGTAAAATATTCTCAACCCTCCTGGTATGATTTTCCTATCTATCCTGAAATCTATCTGATTATGACTTCTATTAATTGCACAAGAAATAGCCACTATCAACTGTGATGATGATGCTGCACTTGCACAAATTCTTCCATCAGCCATCACAAGTTGGCACAATCTAGCAACAAATTTATGCTTTCAAACACTATTATAATCGTGGCTATAATCATTTTAATTCACATTCAATATAACTTTATTATCTATTTACTTACCCAACTAATTAATTCAATTGCAGGTCCAACAATACGTTGTAGCCATTCATTCAAAAGTTCTTATGCACTAAGTATCATTTGGATTTATTCATTTTTTTTTTTAGAAAAAGGGATAATTTCATTAATATATCCATGGCTAGAAGGCATGTACATCATATGTTGTCTCAATATAACTTTATTATCTATTTACTTACCCAACTAATTAATTCAATTGCAGGTCCAACAATACGTTGTAGCCATTCATTCAAAAGTTCTTATGCACTAAGTATCACTTTTTACCTAGCCAATGAAGGCAAATCCAACACCACATAAATCCTTGCTAGAGTAACTCTAATCGCCTAAGACCTCAATTGGTGTACCATTAGAGTAACTAAACTTAAATAGCAACAGACTTGAAGCTTCAACTGCTAGGTACCGAATAAAGGAAGCTTAGAGCTTACCTTTGCCCTGCTCTACAGGGCTAAGCTCTTGACCAGTTTCAATAGTAGGGTAAGTAAGACGCAGGGGAGTCCTACTCACCATCTTCCTGATCCAAAATTTCCATCCCAGAAGACAAGATTGGCCATGAAGCCTACCCCGTCGTGGTCGAGGTCGGAAGCTGCGCAAACCTACCAATGTAGCCAAGGCTGCCAAGCAACGTGCAATCCACCATCCCTCACAAGTAGAATGGAAGCGATCTGAATAGAATGTCTATCGAGACGAGCAAGGATGTGGAGGGGACCTCCCTGAAAGCAGCCTAGAGAAGGCGGTGGGCTCCTTGACAACATCGATGGAGGTCATAAGGCTGGGGAAGGAGAGACTAAGGGGTGCGATGAGAGGAAACTAGGCAAAAAGGCGTGGGCGCCGTTGAAGTAGGGTGAGAGAGAAGTCGCTCTCCTAAGGTTTTTTTTTTCTATTGTACTTCTTTTTAGTTTTTGTTGATTTCGATTATTTGGATTTATTCATTGTAATGGAAAAATTTAGGTAAAGAGTACCTGATCTCAAATAGTAGTTGGTCAGTTGTACTTGATCTCCAAGGGTGTGTAAAGACAGCTACACCAAAATGTGGTTGAGATTCAATTAGGACATAACTTCAATATGTGTTATGACCAATTGAATCTCAATCTCATTGTGTTGTATCTATCTTTACATTACCCTTGAAGATGAAGTACAGCTTACCCAAATTTCTCCACCATTATCAAAAAATTCAAACCAAACCAAATGTACAAACCACAGCGAACCCTTTGTGCCATATAACATTGCAAAATCCATGATACTCTTATGTATAAAAACAGTTACTTTTCTAAACAATTCAATCATAATAGGAAATCCCACAACAAAGCGCGGGCAAACTTGCTAGTAAATGACTAAAGGGTCTAGATTCTTGGATTCTTGGCGTTTTCTTTTGTTCTTTGCTTTTGCAAATTAAGAGTTGCACTGTTAGGATAATTTGTTTCATGGGTCTACGTGCTAGCTGCAATTTTGGGGATTCAACATGGATTTCAACCTTTTAGATTCGAGATTTCTTGGAGTTCTTGCGGCGGGAGAAATTGATCTTCATTAACTAGTTTTTTTTTTTTTGCTATTTCTGTTGGCCTAGTACTAATTTTTTGGGCCTTTTAAACATTTCCTTAATTTAATTTAATTTACTTCGATAATGCCAAAGAGATGGAGCTAATGTGATGTATTCTCATCTGAGGATGAAAGTCTCTCTCTCTCTAACTCTCCAACGAGAGACTGTATGCTTTGCGGTTATCTAACCCGAGTGCCGGCGGTAAACCTACGATCGGAAAGGTGGGATTTTCTCTTCTCTTTGATCTCTCTTTCGGGGATGGTGGTGGGCTTCAGCTTCATCGAGTTGCTGAGTTTGCTGCATCTGGTCATCTTCTGGTGACCAGCGGCGCCTTTCATTTATGGCAGGGGGGATCTCTCGGTGGGGGTGCTTTGATGACGGCTGCAAAGGTTGTGCGGCATGGTTTCAAGTCTGGCAGCGATATGACTTTTTCTGGGGGATCGTTGATGGTGGAAGGAATGAGAGCGAGCCTCTTGGCTGTTTCATATTTCTACCCACATCGGTTAAACCAGCTGGATTGGATCTTGTTTTGGTAGTGTTCGTCGATGTTGTCCGGGTTGCGGAGGATGACGGCGATGTGGTGGCTGGTTTGGACGTTTGGTTGGGAGTGATGGGATCGATGATGGTCGTAGCAGCGCCGGTGGTCTTGATGCTGTCGGTGGAGGTTCTGTGCAGGCTAGGGTTTCCGATGGTTGGGAATTCTGGGCCTCAAGTTGGAGGATGGGCCTTCCTTGTGCGGGCTTGGGCCTCCTTGGTTATTTTGTTTTCCTTTTTAGTTTTAGTATTGGGTCTGCCTTCTTTTTTACCAAAGGAGGTTAGGTCAAGTTTCTTTTTTTGAGAGAATAGGTCGCAAAGATCTAATTTGCTTTCTTGATCTTTTAATTCTCTTCGGAGCATTAGGTTTTTGTTAGAATAAAGGTGCGTAATCTTAAAAGGTGGGTGTACTGGGGGTATACTGGTTTCTTATTCTGTATTGAGAATAGGTTCTTAGGGTACTCTGTAATACGACTCTTTTTGACGGCCCCTAGGGGTGTGTTGTGTTGGTACTGCTTGTTGAAATACAATATTAAGATGACCTCATTTTACTCAAAAAAAAAAAAAACATTTGTTTATTTTATTTCAGTGTGAGCCTTGTTGGTGCTGAAAAATTCAATAGAACATCTCCTTAATTACCTACTTCTTCTGACTAAAGCAGGAGTGAAAGCTTTCCGCTCAAAAAATTAGTTAGCAGTCTTCAGATTTGGTTCAGTATTTGGCAAGTCAGGCTTGAAAAAGATAGGGTATATGCAAAAGATACTCTGATGCCTAAATCAGTAATAGTATGAGTTGAAGTAGCTGTAGATGGTGTCGATTGCTTACCTTAAATGTTTCGTTTCACCAAGTATTTATAGGAGAGTCGAGTGAATATCTAGACTGGTGTGTATAGTGGTGTGCTTGGTTCGCAAGTCATACGTTGGTGGATCCATTGCGTCACTCTCAAGACAATGTAGGGATGTGCTTCCCGATTTCTACGGATTCGGCTGAGCTAAGCAATTCCGTTGACTAGTTTCGTTTTTTCTAGATCCACCTCAAGAGGATTTCTCCTTGAGGCGATCTGAACTTCTCAGCACTCCTCATATATATTGGGTCATCAGTCATCTGTTGATCATAACATGATTTCACCTTACTTAGGTCGTTTTAGAAAAGATTCCTTCTTACTTAGATTGGCTTTGAGGGGATTTACTCCACTCGGTTAAGCCTATAGGAGATTTCACCTCAAGTAGATTGGTCTCGAGAAAATTTACTTTACTGGATCCGCCTTGAGGAGATTTCACTTTATTTGTATTGGTCTCGAAGAAATTTACCTCACTTAAATATGCTTTGAGGAGATTCCACCTACTTAGATTGACCTCGAAGAGATTTATCTCACTAAAATTCGCTTTAAGAGAATTTCACTTTAAGTAGTTTTTCCTCAAACAAGTTGGACTGCCTTCTTTTAGTTCATTCTCTTTTAGTTCATTCAGTGACTCTAACCATTCCCAAAAGTGAGGGTGAAGCCTCTATTATAAATTTTCTTATTCTAATAAAATTTGATTTCACTGACCAAAGAGCAGAGAGTGAGCTATTTGATTTGGTGGTCACGTTTTTTCATTGACCATATCTATTGTGAGATACAGTTGGGCTGTGTTGTTTGAGTTTTTCATTTCACCGTTAACATCTTATACATTTTTCTGAGCACTTGAGCTAATTGCCACATTTTATTCCAACAAAAGTTGAACAGTTATGATAGGCCCAGTTCAACAATGATCCACATTTTGTCCCATCAATGTTAAGAAAACAATGATCCACATAAAATTCTTACGTTGTTGTCCAGCTCTTAGCCCAGCAATTCAAAGATGAAAGGTCGATCATTACAGATCGAAGTGAAATAGTTATGTCCCAGAGAATCAGGTCAAGAAAAGGATGCAGTATTACCTACCGAAGTAACCAAACAGTGGCCCAAACTCTTTTTTTCCCTGGTCAGACAGGCCGGAAATTTTTTTTTTTTTGTTAAGCAAAAGTTCGGGTAAAGAGGGACTGAGGGAGGCTTTCCTACACTATCAGGGTCAGAGCAAACCTACGACCTTAACCTAACATGACTTACGAAACTGGCCAATATCCCAACCCAGCCCTTGGTATGAAATTATGCATGACATTTTCTAGATTATCCACCAACAAAGGATAATTGGCAGCGAGATTTGAACTTAAATGGGGGCTCCAACACAAGGCCGTTCTTACCAACTGAACCAATGTTTGTTGGCAAAGGCTGGAAAGAATTTAGTTAACTCTCTATGTTCCAATATTTTCCGATGTAGGATAGTGCCGCCCGTTTTCTTAACTCTCAATTTTAAGCGTTAAATCAAATAAATTGACTGTAAGTAAAGAGCTTCTCTCATCGAGTTTTATTTCCAAACAGAAGACTATCATAGTTCAAAATATAAATTATAAATGAGTAAAACATTACTATATAAAGGATAATTTTTAAGGGAACGTGTTTAAGTTAAATTTACTTGTCCTCCACGGTCCCTCAAAACCGTTCGTCCGTTCCTTAAGTGATTTCCACTATATAAATAAGTTCGACTAATCAGAAAATTTACGAGCCGAAAATCAAATAATAATTTGATTCATTTTTAAACAAACTCGAGATATTGAGAAAATGATAACGTTGCCTATAATTTTAGTCAACTCTATTCATCGCTAATTGATTTTATTTTTTGTTACAAAAAGTTTGGAGAGAGTAAAGCTATCCTATACCTCCGTCACTACATGTTAGAGCAGACTTATAATCTCAACCTTAAAGGACTGTGGAACACGTACCTGTCACCACAACCTCATCACCCCATGTATGAATTTCCGTAAGAGATCTCCAGATCACATCGCTAATTAATTTTGATTGTGAAGTCCAAATTATTTTATTACGCTCAAGATTTTTTTTTAAAAAAATAATCGACAATTCGAAGAAGTCAAAATTGGTGAATTTATAGTCCTAATATGTAAAAAATACTAAACACCCAAAGAAAATAGAGAACATACAGGGAAGCACACGCCGCAAGATGGAAAAGTCACTGATTCGAAGGGGAGGAGAAAAAAAAAAAGAAAAAAAAAGTAGAACAGTCACGAACTGGTCACCCACCATTCGTAGCCTGCACTGGCAAATATAGCCCGCTAGATCAAGATCCAACGGGCAGAACACTCCCAAGACACGTCACGGCTTCCCCATTTCCAAATCTCCCCAAAGCTAACAAAGAAGAAATCATCGCCGGAAAAGTCTCCCTCAACACTAGACACACACTCTCTAACGACTAGACCATCAGTCCTGACGGACACTGATAAAGTAAGCAATGATGCCGCCGGAGCTGCAGCCGCGGTTGTTCCGTCCGTACATCTCAACGGCGGCGAGCGCTTCTTCTTCTCTCTCCTCCTCCTCCTCCAACGCCTTCAGCAATGGCTCCCCGAACCCTAGCCCCACCGACTCCCGCTTCAGCAACGGCGCTGCTGCTTCTAGATCTCTCAAGAACTCGCGATTCACGCCCGCCGCCTTCGCGCACAACGCCAGAATGGCCGTCGCGCTCGTCCCCTGCGCCGCCTTCCTCCTCGATCTCGGCGGCACTCCGGTCGTCGCAACCCTAACCCTAGGCCTCATGATCTCGTACATCATCGACGCCCTCAACTTCAAGTCCGGTGCCTTCTTCGGCGTCTGGTTCTCCCTCGTCTTCTCTCAGATCGCCTTCTTCTTCAGCTCGTCGCTGTGGACCTCCTTCAATTCGTGGATTCTCGCCGGCCTCGCCGCCTTCCTCTGCGCCGAGACCAATTTCTTGATCGGCGTTTGGGTCTCCCTCCAGTTCAAGTGGATTCAAATCGAGAATCCTTCAATTGTGCTCGCCCTCGAGCGCCTCCTCTTCGCCTGTGTCCCTTCGCCGCCTCCTCACTCTTCACTTGGGCCACCATCTCCGCCGTTGGTATGAGCAATGCTTCTTATTACCTCATGGCCTTCAGCTGCGTTTTCTATTGGCTCTACTCCATTCCTCGCATTTCGTCTTTCAAGACCAAGCAGGATTCCAAGTACCACGGCGGCGAGGTTCCCGATGAGAATTTGATACTCAGCCCCCTCGAGAGTTGCATCCACACTCTGTATCTGCTGTTCTTCCCGCTACTCTTCCACATTGCCTCTCACTACTCCATCATGTTCTCATCCGCCGCCGCGGTTTCCGATTTGTTCCTGCTCTTCTTCATTCCTTTCCTGTTCCAGCTCCTGGCCTCTACCAGGGGAGCCCTCTGGTGGGTCACTAAGAATCCGAACCAGCTGCGAGGAATTCAAGTCATGAATGGCGCCGTTGCTTTGGTGGTTGCCGTTGCTTGGTGGTTGTTGTAATCTGCTTGGAGATTAGAGTTGTGTTTTCCATTCATTTGGGAGGTACATTCAGGTGCCTCCGCCTTTGAATTCCTTTGGTGACTACTACAATGCTGGAGGTGCAGCTGGAGCTGGTGCCTTTGCGCTGGTAGATATATCTGATGCCTTCAGCTCCCTGGCTTTCACTGCTCTGGCTGTTGTAGTGAGTGCTGCTGGAGCTATCGTTGTCGGATTTCCTGTTTTGGTATGCAATTCACCTCCCAAGATTTCTGTTTCATGTTTTGTGAACAATCATGCTTTATCTATTACATTAGGTAGATATAGGTTGTGTAATTTTGCGTTCTTACTTATAGGTTATTTCACTTAAAATATACTATAGCATCTGCTATAAATTTGTCTTTGTTCACAAATCTTTTGTGCTTCAAATTCAGTAGTCCAGGTTTATTTGATGGTTTAAGAGTTTGTGTCGATCTGGTGGGACAGTCACTGTACATTATATCTCTTACAATTTGCCAAACTAAAAGTTGAATTTAATTGGTCAACTGCATGAGGAATCAATGTACAATGATAGTTTATGGATACCCCAATGAATAATGGATCTGCAGCGCACATGATTTCTGGGAACCTTCACTTCACTTCTCATTGCACTTAACTCTGTCAACATAGTAGAACACACACCAGCCACTTTGTCATTTCTTTGGGCTGTTGGTATGCTTGAGCTTGCTTTCTGCTTTTACTTCATTAGTGTATAAGTCAACAAAGGGATTCAATATTATCTTTCTAAAACACCACTGAAATGAAGTGTGTTAGGCCATGGTAATCCTGTAATTCGTTCTGTTGTTGAAACTTCAGTTACCTTTGTGGTCTTGCAATCTCAGGCACCATATGATAGTAATGTTTTGTAGGAAATATTTGCCAAACTGAACGTCATGTTAATTGTTGTATGTATTTTCCCGTCAACTTTATGAAAGGAAAGTGGAATGGATGATATAATGCATTGTGATATGTCTTAATTTAAGGTTATAAATGTTGGACAAGTAATAACTACTGCTTCTCTTTGTCCTACAGTTCCTTCCACTGCCTTCAGTTGCTGGCTTCTATTTGGCTCGCTTTTTTACAAAGAAGAGTGTTCCATCCTACTTTGCTTTTGTTGTGCTTGGGAGCCTGATGGTTACATGGTTTGTAATGCACAATTTCTGGGATCTAAATATTTGGATGGCAGGCATGTCCCTGAAATCCTTCTGCAAACTTGTTATTTTGAATGTTGTCTTGGCCTTGACTATTCCTGGTCTAGCTCTACTTCCTTCGAAGCTCCACTTTTTGACAGAGATTGGTTTAGTCACTCATGCATTGCTTTTATGTCACATTGAGAACCGATTTTTTAATTTCTCTGGGATATATTATTATGGATTTGAGGATGATGTAATGTATCCAAGCTACATGGTTCTCGTGACAACATTTGTGGGTTTAGCTTTGGTGAGAAGACTGTCTGCGGATCATCGAATTGGTGCGAAGGAGTTTGGATTTTGACATGTCTTTATTCTGCAAAGCTGGGTATGCTAGTGATTTCATCAAAGTCGGTTGTCTGGATGTCAGCTGTTCTATTGTTGGCTGTAACGCCACCGTTGCTTCTCTACAAGTAATTACTCTGTCTTAACTTAGTTTTTAGAGGTTCATAGGCCTTTGATTTGTAAATATCTAATTTATTGGTTCTTTGGTTACTGGGGTTTACAGGGATAGGTCAAGGACAGCCTCAAAGATGCAAACCTGGCAAGGTTATACACATGCAGGTGTGGTTTCCTTATCAGTTTGGTTTTGTCGTGAAACAATCTTTGAAGCCTTGCAGTGGTGGAATGGAAGAGCTCCCTCTGATGGCCTACTCCTGGGCTTCTGTATTGTCTTGATGGGCTTGGCTTGTGTCCCTATTGTGGCTCTCCACTTCTCTCATGTCTTGGTATGTATTATTTTTTTTTCTTTTATATAATAAGAGAATTCCTCACTTTTTCTCATCACTTCCTAGTTAGTTAGGTTTATAACTTTATAACCATTATTGGAAACCACACTGAGCTATACGAAGAGAAAAGAATAAAGCTTTCCAAACTTCATGTAGTTTATGAAGCTTTTTACTGAACATTTTTTTATCACCGAACTTACAGGTGTATAACTAATTATTTTTTACTCCTCTGTGCAGCCTGCGAAGAGATGCTTAGTTCTGGTGGTGGCTACTGGCTTGCTCTTTATCCTTTTGCAACCACCTATTCCAGTATCATGGACTTACCGGTCTGACCTAATTAAAGCTGCCCGTCAGTCTGTTGATGACGTCTCCATATACGGGTTCATCGCACCAAAGCCTATGTGGCCATCATGGCTGCTAATTGTGGCTATCCTGCTTACTCTAGCTGCTGTTACATCTGTTATACCAATCAAATACATGGTTGAGTTGAGAGTGTTTTATTCCATAGCCATGGGACTTGCTCTAGGTATCTACATATCTACTGAGTTCTTCCTCCAGGCAGCTGTCTTGCATGTCCTCATTGTTGTAACCATGGTGTGTACCTCTGTGTTTGTGGTTTTCACTCATTTCCCATCTGCCTCAAGTACGAAGCTGCTTCCATGGATATTTGCTTTACTAGTAGCTCTCTTTCCTGTGACATATCTTTTGGAGGGCCAAGTGAGAATTAAAAGCATTCTTGGGGATGGTGGATTTGGAGACCTAGGAGAAGAAGAGAGGAAGCTTACAACTCTATTTGCTGTTGAGGGGGCAAGGACATCTCTTCTTGGTCTTTATGCAGCAATTTTCATGCTAGTAGCTCTGGAGGTAAAGTATGAACTCGCCTCATTATTGAGGGAAAAGGCTATTGAAAGGAGTGGAATCAGACACAGTCTTTCTGGTCAAAGCACATCTACTAGCTTTCCTTCAAGAATGAGATTCATGCAACAGCGCCGGGCTTCTAGTATCATCCTTCACAATCAAGAAAATGACTGCTGAGGGAGCATGGATGCCAGTTTGGTAATGTTGCTACTGTGATGTGCTTTGCCATATGCATCATCTTAAATGTCAATCTCACAGGTGGCTCAAACCGTGCAATATTCTTCCTGGCACCGATTTTGCTGCTACTCACCAGACTCGATTGATTTTGTTGCTGGGGTTTGGGGACAAGCAGAGGTATTTCCCTGTTACAATAGTTATATCATCCTACCTAGTCATCACTGCTGTGTACAGCATATGGGAAGAAATCTGGCATGGGAATGTAGGTTGGGGATTGGAAATTGGTGGTCCGGATTGGTTCTTTGCTGTGAAGAATTTGGCACTCCTTATTCTTACATTCCCAAGCCATATCCTTTTCAACAGGTATGTGTGGAGTTTAACAAAGCAGACAGACTCAACTCCATTGATAACTATGCCCCTTAATTTGCCATCTGTAATAATAACAGACGTGCTGAAGGTTAGGATATTAGGTCTCTTAGGAATTATTTATTCCCTAGCCCAGTATCTAGTATCTAGACAACAGTACATCTCAGGATTGAAGTATATTTAGACAAACACATACTCTGTACTATATGTTTTGGCAATTTTCAGATCAGGAGTGTAAGAGTTCAGGTTTGCTCCTTTGTTTCAAATGTTCTTACCCTTATTTAGGCTTTTACTTGCCCTGGAATGCCTGAACTGTCGGCTGCCTTTTGAGCCATTACAGCAAGTAATTATACCGAGACCTTGAAGTATATGAGTTAACATTCCAAGCAAAGATCAGGTTTATTTGGTCATCTCATAGCTGATAGCCTTATATTTAATGCCTTGCATCCACTTAGAATTCTAAAACGACTGGGGATATTTGTCCAAATTGCAATATTGTGCACTGCGACTTCTGTTGTTACGATACTTGTTTAAACAATTAAACATGAGTTTTGTCTTGCTACGGTAATGTTCTTGCTGGCTTAGACTTCTTTTCGAGCTCCGATCTTGATGTTTAGTGGGTTTCAGTTGCTATTGTGTTTGTCTATTATATCGAAGGAGATACTGAGTCATTGTTGGATCAGTTTGTGTTGAATGTTCCAAATTCCTTGATAGTTTCAGAACAAACACAAGGATTTAATTTAATACAGGAAAATGATCAATACAAGCGAAGCTAACCTAATGTGACAAACCAGCCTCAGATGAACCAACGCTACTTGTTATGCCATACACCAAACCAGGGATAATGCCGTTTACTTCCCCCTGTCCTGCACCCATAATTCCACTGGTTTGTGTTAACATATCTGGAATGCCTGGTCCTCCCTTTTGCCCCTCTCCTCTAATAACAGCTACTTCTCCCTCCTTCCAAACACAGGATCATCTCTGATAACCGCAAATATAGTCTCCTCACTTCGAAGACAAGTGCTGGAAATCTTTGGTGCATGATTGACAACGATAAAGCAATATACTTGTTGAGTTCATTGGGAATTGAAGAGAAACACGGGAAAGTTTCTAGAGAGAGAGGCTCCTCCTTCTCTCTAGAAATTTTCTCAGATCAGCCATTATTTTGAGAGTCTCACCTTCTCCGTTTTCACCACCCACCCCACCATTACTTTTACCTCCATCTCCACTCCATCCACCCAGCCTCTTTCTTGACCAGATCTGCCCCTTTCCTTCATTTTCCTCCTCTTTCTCTTACCTCTATTTCCTTCATATTCTCCACCTACCCATCATATGCTGCCACCATGAGCTCCCTCATGACTGGGCGAGCTCTCAATCTAATCAACCCCATCACCTCTCCACCTCTTCACTCCATCATCACAACCCAAATCCTATCTCAAATCAACGTTTCAGAAGCTTTTTAGCACAGATTTTCCTCCTCCTTTGTTATTGTTCTTGTTTGGCAGGTTTGACCGATTTAGCTTTCAGATCTACTCCCTGCTCCACCACCTCTAAACAAACTTTCACCCGTTGGCGAATTTTTGTTATCTCAAAAGAGGGTGTTCAGATTACCTCGGTAATCACTCCCTCTACGGTTACTCGGTTTCTATTGGGCGTTCCTGAGCCTGGCGTGTGTCACAACCGGTGGAGAAGGCGGTATGATCTGGTGCTGCGGCGGCGAAGTCATGTCAAGCAACAGCTTGATTACTGTGGCAGGAATACTTTGCGGCTGATGAAAATGTGGTGGCTGCTAGGAATTTTAGGGTTTCTTTCTTTTATCTTTGGGCTTCTGAGATGTAATTTGGCCAAACTCATTATATCTTTGGGCTTCTGAGATGTAATTTGGCCAAACTCATTATGGGTTTTATTGTGTTTATGCTGGGCCTATGTGCCTCTTGTTGCTGGGGCCTATGTGCCTCTTATTGCTGGGGTCTGTTGTACCCCTTGTATTTTGATGTACCATTTGGACCATCTAATACAATCGACCAAAAAAAAAATGATTGACAACGATGATTATGATGTAGAGCCTCTGATGCGAGCACCTGCATAATGATGGCGGGCGTGAAAAGGAGTCTCGAGACGGGAATAGAAATCCCAGATTTTTTTTTCCGGTACAAACTACAAATCCCAGATTTTTACAAATAATTCCCGTAAAATTAGAATTTCAACTCATCACCCTATTAATAGCCTATTAGGGTTTTAGTATTAATACCCTTTGTAAGGGCTTCAGGATACTTGATCCGCAAGAAACAATACTTGATCCCCAAGTAATTATTCTGGAAAGTTTTTTTGTTGGTTGACATCAGCCGTATATATATAGTTTTTGTTACCTCTATCCACACCAATTTGTCAATAGTTTTTTTTTTTTTTTTTCAAATCGTTGGAAGTGTTCTTGTGAGACTAGGTCAATTTCTGCAATAAACATTAGACTGCGTGTCGATCTGGACTTCAAATCCACCTGAATCATGAGTGATAATACAGAAAGCTCCCGCCGTGCTCTGGGCAACACTCTTGAACGGCGCTTCTTTTACATTCCTTCTTTCAAGATTTACGGCGCTGTTGCTGGCCTCTACGACTATGGCTCGCCCGGCTGCAAATCAAGAAGAATGTCCTTTCACTTTGGCATCAGGTTAGGGTTAACTTAACCAATTCTCTGTGTGTGTGGTGTGTGTGTCAGTTTCGGCTTTGAGGCCTTGTTTTTGATCTCTATGCTATTTGATCATGCAGCACTTGCCTCATGCCAGAGGCTGTTTTGAAGGCATCTGGCCATGTATATAAGTTCACTGATCTCTATGGTTAAGGATAAGAAGAAAGGGACTTGCTACAAGGCTGATCACTTGCTCAAGGATTTCTGCAATAAGAAGCTTGAAGAGGACCGTCACATTAGTTCAGAGATGGCAATGGAGCTGAAAGAAGTGCTTTCGAAATTGGACGGTCTATCAGCTGAAGAGCTGGGTGCATGCATCAAGAAATATGGGATTACAGCCCCTGAAACAGATAACCATCCTCTCTCAGATCCTTATCCTTTCAATTTGATGTTTCAAACATCAATTGGTCCGTCTGGTTCGAGTACTGGGTGAGCATTTGAACCATTAAAGAAGTTCAGAGCTAGCTGTTTCTTTTTCCTTCAAATATTTATATATTACATCATACTTGTAGTTTCTTTCGCCCAGAAACTGCACAAGGCATATTTGTGAATTTTATGGACATTTACTATGACAATGGGTGCAAGCTGCCTTTTGCTGTTGCTTGCGCAAGTTGGCCAGGCTTTTCGAAACGAGGTCATAATTCTCTCATGATCCAAAATAAGATAATGTCTCCTTTATACATGTTTTGTTCACTCTTTCTTGTTTTTCACCACTACGAGAATGCTTGTAATTTGTAGTTTGCTTGAATGGCTTTTGTTGAGGAGTGGATGTCCAGCTTGTGTCAATTCCTGACATGTTGTTATATGTGCAGATATCTCCTCGCCAAGGCCTGTTGAGAGTCCGTGAGTTCACACTCGCGAGATTGAGCACTTTGTTGATCCTAAAGACAAATCTCACCTGAAATTCCCCAGCGTTGAGAAGTTGGAACTTCTGATGTTCCCAAGGGATGAACAAAAGCCTTGGCAATCTGCAAGATTAATCAAAGTGGGTGAAGCGGTGCATTCTAAGGTTTGGTTTTATCACATTTTACTCAACTTCCTTTTCTTCTTTTGTATCTCTTCCAGTGACATTACTGACTATGATCTGATATCATTTTGGATTCCAAGATTGTGGAGAATGAAACTCTTGGCTACTTCATTGGGAAAGTATATCTCTTCCTCACTCGTCTGGGTATAGACAAGAACCGTTTGAGGTTCAGGCAACACCTTGCTAAAGAAATGGCTCACTATGCTGCATGCTGACTGCTTGGATGCTGAGATTGAGACTTCCTATGGCTGGATTGAGTGTGTCGGTATTGCAGATAGATCTGCATATGACTTGAAGGCTCATCCGGTTAGGACTTGTTTGATGTTTCTTACAATGTTATGCTTTAATATGATAAGTCTATGTGCATAGACAATTGTTTTCTGCTCTTTGGCAGGGGAAAAGTCGTTTTGAGGCACATGAACAACTTTCAGAACCAAGAGACGTGGAGGTAATGCTTTTTGCATTCTGTGCATTACCACTGTAATTAGTAAAGGTATTGTGATGACATATATACGGACTCTCTCCAAACATATATCATTCTTGACTTTGTTATATAATTTGAGAAATTGGTTATATCTCTGGTAAAGAAACAGATTGGCCCTGCTTTGGGGAAGAAGCAAAAGAATGTGCTTGAAGCTTTGAAGGTGAACTCTAGAGAATCTCCTCTATGACGTACTACTGTATATGTTGTTTGAGTATATTTATTAACTTATGCATTTCAGGCTATGAATGAAGAAGAAATTTCAAAGATGATGGCTGAGTTAGACTCAAAAGGGGAGGTGGACTTCTTTGTCTGCACTCTTGGGGAACATGTATCTATTAAGAGCAGTATGGTGACAATTTCAAAGGTTAAAACAAGAGAACATCAAAGAAAATTCACACCCTCAGTAATCGAGCCTTCATTTGGTATTGGGCGGATTATATATTGTCTCTTTGAGCATTCCTTCTACACCAGACCAGATAAAACTGGGGATGAACAATTGAATGTGTTTTGCTTTAACCCACTTGTGGCGCCTTTTAAGTGCATGGTTTTCCCTCTGGTTCGGAACCAACAATTTGAGGCTGTTGCTAAGGACATTTCCAAGTCATTGACTGCTGCTGGCATATCGCATAAAATGGATACTACAGGTAGGAACTGAGAATTATCTCCATACGTGCCCTCAGTTATGAGCTTCTCATGCTTGGTCTAATTACCAAGCAGTTACTTTAAGTTTCAAGTTAACTGTATCTTTGATTTTGATCAGGTACCTCGATTGGGAAACGTTATGCACGTACTGATGAGCTCGGTGTACCCTTTGCGATAATGGTTGATTCTACATCCTAGGTGACAATTCGTGAAAGAGACAACAGAGATCAAATCCGTGTTAGTGTGAAGGAGGCAGCATCTGTTGTGAAGGAGCTCAGACTTGGGAAGATGTGTGGTGGTAGCCTAGTCAACGGTGGAAGAGATTCTGGCGTTCCTGCTTCTGATTTATATTGTCTAGAAACTAATCTTGCTGTTCAGATTGGTTGCCTCTTGAATATTGACCAATATGAGAACTAAATCTTTCTGGTATTACTAGGTAATGGTAAGTACTTGCACAATAAGCTGAAGGAACTTTAGCTAATACAAGAATAGCAAGTAGCTGGCATGGATGAAAAACTACATGACACTCCGATTTGCATCATCAAAGTTGGGGTCACGAACCATTAGAGTTACACAGAACAGAAAAAAAAAATGGTAATTGCCAAATTTCATATCCAATCTCAGAGTAATGAAATCTGGCAAAAGTCATTGACAGTAATTTTTTTTGTTTTGAATGTCAATAACAATATAGTTCATTACTTTCTTGAATCGTGGGCATCCAATATGTGACTCTTCAGCTCATACAAATCGCATGATCAGTATCTGTCACAAGCATTGAAAGAGATCAGTGCAAGTTGATGGTAGAATGTAATTGCAATTTGTATGATTAGAGGATATTTAAACGACTGCTGCACCACCTTCTTCATCCTCTTCTCTAGCCAAGTAGCCATGATACTTGCTTGGTTTCAATACTAGCCATGATACTTGGTTTCAAGTAAGAGTACAATAAGATATTGGAGTAAACTGAAATTGGCAAGAGGTGGCTCAAACTACAACTTGACTATTCGTAGTGTATATGACGTTGAATAATGATTATTATAGAGTCGCTAGAAGAACGTTAGATTACTACAAGATTATGTGTAGTATGCTGATAGTGAATAACTAATTGCCAACTTAATATTTTTGCCTTATACCCTGCAATAAATTCCACTTTGTTGGTTGGCTGCTTGCATCAGCTAGCACATGTATTAATAGACCTGTTAGGATGGATATCTAGTTGTAATTATTTTTCTAAAATTCTTTTATTCTTTAAACATGTTCTCATCATCATTATTATCCTTGACACAACACAATTAAAATTTATGTTAAAAAGTCTTCTTTTTTTTTTTTTTGAAAAGAAGGACCTCAGACTTTATTATAGCACTCAAAAGAGATTAACGAGTACAATGCATGGCCACACAGCCATAGAAATGGTACCTACCTAAGAAACATCTAACCTAGAATATAAAGCTAATTTTGCAAGTTTGTCTTCTTTTCCTTAAAAAAAATATCATGAAAACAAAACAAAACATTTTTTACTTCAACATAATCCCTTTTATTCAAGTGACAAGAAATGAAATCAAAATATTAATCACATTTTGGAACGGTGATTGAAACCTTAACGACAAAAAAATCCTATATTATGTGTATATTTGTATGATTATCACTTAGCAGTGAGGGTGGGCCTGGCCTAAGAGGTGGACTTTCTTGGGCAGTTGGGCTGATATCTGGTCCATGACTTCTGAGGGAGTTGGTAATTATCTGGAATAAGATTGACATTTTTCAAGCGGCTTATGGATAAGGAATTGCTCCTATTTGTTTGCTAGGAAGTGGCTCTCTATTGGTACCACAATTGCGCGCCTGGCCGATGGGGAGGCTAGTCAATGATTTTGCCCTAGAAGACATGGAGTTGTTCTTTGTTTATGAGTTCACTAATTTTAGCGAGCTTATCATCGACTCATAATAAGTCTATTTTGCTTAGAATAAGGTTTTTAGATTTTATTGCCGGCTATATTGTTGTAAGTACAGTTAGACTCTAGCTTTTGGCAGTTTACCGACTATTAATCTTAATGCAATCAATTCCTATTCAAAAAAAAAATTGACAATATCAAGTTTTTTACATCTTACTTCTTTTTTTTTTTGAAAGCTATGTTTTAATATATTTTCATCGTTGTTTTTTTTTTTTTTTTTCGATTGGACAAAAAAACTATAGTCGTTGCATATTTGAGCCACCTGTCCCAATTTGACCTACCACTTCGATATCATCAAATGACACTTTCCTCTGTTAGACCAGAACTGAGCTACCGACTTCCCCGTAGCAATGTCTTCTTCCATAGCCAAACTCAACACCTCCTTCATCGCAATCCTCATCCTCCTCACCTCTCCTCTCTCCTCCTCATCTCTCCCAAACGAACCAGACCCATTACCGACCCCATGGCCCCATCAATTCCACTCAATTCTGGTGATGAACTACAGCGGAAGCCTACAGATAATCGACCTCTGGTACGACTGGCCCAACGGTCGAAACTTCAACATCGTACAGGATCAGCTGGGTTCAATCCTCTACGACCTCGAATGGAACAACGGCACCTCCTTCTTCTACAGCTTAGACTCTTCCAAAAGCTGCAGCAGCGTTCAACTTGAAGTAGGTATTCTCCGCCCCAATTGGTTCGACGGAGCTGAGTATATGGGTCAGCGCCACGTGGATGGGTTCCTCTGCAACGTTTGGACCAAGGTCGATTTTCTTCAGTATTATGAGGACGTTGTCACCAAGAGGCCTGTTCTTTGGGTCTTTTACACAGGTAAGTGCTGGCAATAGTGATTGATTACATTATTTGATCAATCCCTTTGCGGTTCATATTTGCGAAATTCGGATTCTGGGTTTTATCAATTGGGTTGTGGAAGTCGAATTTGGAATCTATTTGGTTGTTTCGATGTGTGCAGGGAGGGAGGCACATGTGATGACATTTGAGGTCGGAGCTGTGCTCGAAGATGCAAAGTGGCAAGCTCCTGTCTACTGTTTTGATAAGAAAGCTGAAAGTGATAACAAGGGAGCAGGGTTTTCTATCACTGGTGCTTCTATGGACGGATTGATAAGAAGTCCGGTCATGGGGATTTGATATTTTTTTTTTAGTGATCTTCATTTTTTATTCATGTGATCTAATGGTACTCTAATATTAATTATTGTATAGATTTTTATCCTAAACTTGTTGAGAATATATTTGATCTTCCTTGGTGATTAGGAAAACTACTCCTAGCTGATCCAGGACACTAGGCCAAAACTGAAAATAAAACTAAAGGACAGATCTCTTCTTAGACTCCTAATTTCTTTGATAACGTACATTGTGATCTTCTTTCCTGAATTCATACTCCAATCCGGCAGCAATTCTCTGAAAAAAGATTGTTAGTCCAGGCAATCAGAGATCTCGGAAGGGAAAATGGGCCTAGGACATGCACTTCTTTCATAATCCCGACTCTTAACTGCTTGCTTCAGTTGCACTACGTGCTGGTGCATATAAGTACCAGCCACCGATGAAAAAGAAATAGTCTAGGAAGGCGTAAAGGAGAATGGCAAGCAAAAAATCACCAACCCATTCATCATGGGGTAATATAATTGCATGTGATTGAGAGTAGAAATCTCACAACAAAAATCAAATCTATGTTAGTGTGAAGAAGGCAGCATCTATTGTGAGGGATTGGGAACTTGGGAAGAGATTTTGGCATTCCTGCTGGAATGTATCTTTCCTTAGATTCATATAGTGTAGAAGCTAATTTTATTGTTCAGATTGGAATTGTGGCCATCCGATATGCGACTCTTCAGCTCACACAAAGCGCATGAGAAGTGCAATTTTGATGGTAGAATGTAAGAAAAATATCTATGACTAGACAATGGGGCGCAACACCTTCTCCATCCTCTAGTCCAGTCTTGATGCTCAGTTTCAAAAACTCATTTAATTTGTAGAATCTGTATGTAGGTGATGGACCTTAAGATATTGGATACAACAACTCAAATTGAATTTGTAGGTAGCTAGGTGTCTCTTTTTTCTGTAAATGGACTTTGAGATATTGGAGTAAATTGAAATCTACAAATAAGAGACAAAAGATATTCAAACTCTTACTTATCTTTTCTTAATATATATGTAGCGGTTTGAAAACCTTGAGATTCACCCTAAGAGTAACATGCTATAAGTTAAAGGTATGCCAACAATAAATAACTTATTTTTCCAACTCATCTTTTCCGGATCATAATTTGTAGGTATGTTAATTTTGAAGGTATTATAATTAGTTTGGACAGGTGTAAGTAGTTAGTTGTTAGTTGATACAAGATTCACCTCCATCATTATCTTAGATAGAAAATGAGTAATATTGTATGAGTTATTGTATAATTCAATTTATCTTTTGAATATTTCTACCAATCCCTTGTATAATTGTTATTACCATCAAAATTATTATAAAAATTTACCATCAAATGCCGGAAAAAATAAAGAGTTGCTAATAGTAGTCATGAAAAAATTAAAAAAATAAATACCAAAACAAATCAGACTTTTGTTGCACTTCAAAATTCAATAGTTCATTTTTAAAGTGACAAGAAATGGAATCAAAATGCAAGATACCTTCACATATTGATCCTGAGATCATTACTGATACAAAAAAATGTTGCATTCCTCAATATATTTGTAATATAGACAATAACGAGTTTTTTGCATCTACTTCTTTTGTGGACATTATATTTAGAGAAATCAACTTTGCTATAAATTCTTGTTCTAATTCAATTACTTTAAAAAACTGATCATATACATTCCACTATTTTGGTTCGGAGGCCTCTTCGCTTTTTTTTTTTTTTTTTTTGAGAAAAAGATAAATAACCATTCAATCAACTAGAAATCATACATTGGGGGGGTGTTGTTACATAAACCAAAACCCTAAGAAACTGCAGTTACATATACCATCAAGCCAATGGGTCCAAACTCTAACCACCATACGTCCCTTTCCAAGGCTACTTTGGCCATATGAACCTGAAAGTACCAGTAAAACCTCGTAGTCAATTGCAAAGAAGACAACGTCCTCTTCAACACCGTGTCCAAAAGTACCAGACCACATGTAAAGGATCGTTCATCAGCAAATCGACAGCAAAGGTAAACTAGAATTGAACCAAATCGTCCTCGTCCTCGGGAATGACACCATTTACATGGCATAACACCTAGACCTGATCCTAGCTCAAAGGAGTAGGAACCCAACCCTAGCTCTGATAAGTAGGGATTTATTAGAACTAAACTAACCAAAAATAAAACCCTAAATAAAACCAAAAGGCCGCCTCCATGAACCACATCTCACTGCCAAGTAGACAGACCCCATCCTTCGATAATCCCCATTGTCGGAATTGGATGGTCGGTGATCAAACCCCCTCTACCAGATCTAAGCCGCGCTGGACCTTGAACCAATCCACCCTCGCCGCCATAATTCGACCCAGCTGGATGGATCCAATTCTCAACCGCTAGGCTCCCACGATCACCGTCACACTTCCCCACGATCCACCACAGCCCAGATCTGACACTCCCTGATCACACCATTGGGACAAATCACAAAACCATCTTTCCAGCCGTCGAGATCCCCTCCCCCATTGATCAAAAACCAGTGCAGCCCAACTAGAAACCTCTAGCCATGACCGCAGACCAAGCCTTAACCAAATCAGGAGGCCAAACCGAAGAATTGCCACCGCCAGCCTAATAAGAGAGACACCACGAACAAACAACCCTCCTACAAGAACTCCACACCACCGGGGAACAACCATAACGCGTCTGGCAGCAACCCCAGCACCACAGCGCGGCCAAAGACCAACTCCAGAGTAGGGCGCCGCCAGACGAGAACCGTCAAAACCAGGGAAACCAAGTTTTCCTAAGCGCGTGGAGCGCGTTCCAATACTTTTTGACTATTTACCAAGATCCTTGTACCATCTTCTTTGAAGTTTGAAGTAATTCAAAAATAATAATAATAATAATAATAATTTGCCTCTTTATTTTTTATTTGATTCATTTAAAGATTTAGTTAATATTTTATTCAATCCTCAAGAGAGTCAATACACTTTAATCCATATTCACCTCAAGAATGAATCTTAGTCTTATCTATTTAATTTCACTGATTTTTTTTTTTTGGTTGAGAATACTGATAATTTCCTTTTCTATCCAAAAGAAAACAAAAGAATTCCCAATGGGCTATGCATGTACAGACTAGGATATCATCAAATCCAAGTGTCCTTCGTTAAACCTTCTCACAATCCACTGCCACAGCTCGACCCAACTTCACCACAGCAATGCCTTCCATAGCCAAAACCATCACCACCTCCTTCATTACAATCCTCATCCTCCTCACCTCTCCTCTCTCCTCCTCACCCCTCCCACATGAACAAGACCCAACACCAACCCCATGGCCCCATCAATTCCATTCAATTCTGGTGATGAACTACACCGGAACCCTCGAAATTATCGACCTCTGGTATGACTGGGCAACGGTCGAAACTTCAACATCATACAGCACCAGCTGGGTTCAGTCCTCTACGACCTCGAATGGAATAACGGCACCTCCTTCTTCTACAGCTTAGACTCTTCCAAAAACTGCAGAAGCTCTCAAGTTGAAGTGGGTATTCTCCGCCCAAATTGGCTCGACGGAGCTGAGTATCTGGGTCAGCGCCACGTGGATGGGTTCCTCTGCAACGTTTGGAACAAGGTCGATTTTCTTCTGTATTATGAGGATGTTGTCACCAAGAGGCCTGTTCATTGGGTCTTTTACACAGGTAAGTGCTAGTAATTTCATCACTTGATCAATGGCTTTACGGTTCTTCTTTGCCAAATTCGAATTCCGGGCTTTGGCATTCGGGTTTATGGAAGTAGAATTTGGAATCGATTTGGTTGTTTCGATGTGCAGGGAGGGAGGCACATGTGATGACATTTGAGGTTGGAGCTGCGCTTGAAGATGCAGAGTGGCAAGCTCCTATCTACTGTTTTGATAAGAAAGCTGAAAGTGATAACAGGGGAGCAGAGTTTCCGATCACTGGTCCTTCTGTGGGTGGATTGCTACGAGGTCCGTTTCGAATTGGGATGTAATTTTTTTTAATGTTGTTTGTTTTCTATTCATGTATTCTTATGATACTGTTAAGAATAAATTATTGTATAGTTTATTGCCCTGAACTAGGTGAGAATATATTAATCATGGTGTATTAATCATGGTGGATATTGCACTTGTTAACGGGTCGGGAAAAGTATTCCTAGCTATTTCAGGACACTTTGCTTTCATAACATTGTTGTCTTGGAGAGGGCAAGCAAGATATGACTAAACTGTTGAAAAAATCATCATGGGGAAACTATAACTGGGTCTGAAAGAAAAAAAAAACCTTGAAAACAAAATGTGACAGAGTATATCAGACATATAGAATCCATCCATCTTGGTGAAGATTCAGTTAGTTCAGTTTTTCTAATATACCTCGGAAACAGATCGTGAGTTCGGGTAATCAGAGATCTCGGAATGGGCCGGGAAACAGGACACTTTTTCTTAGTCCAAACTCGTAAGTGCTTGCTTCAGTTGCACGTACTACTGGTGCATGAGTTCCACTGTACCAGTCCACCAAAGAAAAAGAAATAGTTGGAAGAAATAAAAATGAAGGCCAAGCAACTACTGACTGAAGAACTGTTTCGAAAGTATAATGGGTTTGAGAGTAGAAACCTTCAAAACAAAAGTTGACAAAGAAAGCTAGTACATGTATCTGAGAGCATGCTATATCCTTCAACAATCCACACGCAAATAACCATTGCTAGATAATCATCTTTTGACCCGAAGAAACTCCCGAGTGCACCAGCTCTTGGACACACACTTACATAGGAAAACAAACACATCCTTAGTGATATCATCAATATTGATATTCATCAGCTTTGATAATCATCTCTTTGTTGTTGCTGATGCTGCAGATCTTTCATCAATACTGTCCAGGATTAATATCTCACCACCAGTCATCGCGGTAGGCAGAGAATGATCAAAGACTTGGCATCTTTTTTTTGGTGAGAAGGACTAAGCAACTTGGGTATATTGAAATTTAGGATCTGACCTTTTTTCCCCATGATATATTAGTTTGATAAAAGAACAAAAAATACAGCTAAATAAAACAGTAGTAGTATTATGGGCTTAGAAGAATCAAGGACCGCCCGTATAAGCCTAATTCTATCGGCCCATGTCAACAAAATCGCTAGAGCACATTTTATTTATTCGGATAAACTCATAATTTTTTTTTTGGAGGAAATGAGGAATTTTGTTACTGGATACGATTAGAGTATCATACATGAGGGCATCCAGGATGAAATCTGGAGCATGAACAAACCAATCAAGGTGGCCATTTGACTCATAACTAAAGCTAGCTAATCTGTGAGCTACAGTATTGGCCTGTCGAGGGACAAGACAAAGTTTATCTCCATACTTGCCGCTAGTAGTACCTTGAGGTCTGTAATCAAGGCACTCAAAGGAGAAAGGTCCACAGCTATTGAGTTTATAGCCTGCACTGCAAGTAAGCAGTCGTCTCCACAACTGCTCGTGTGATTTGCATAGCCTGGAGCAGTTCCAATCCATTCTTCAAGGCTAGTAGTTCGATGTGCAATGGGGAGCTGACAAACTCCATTCTACAAGAAAAGCCAACAATGAACTGACCTTGAGAGTTTCTTATCACACCCCCCTTACCACCATACTGAAATGAAGGCAGGACAGAACCATCCACATTCAACTTTAAAGAATTATCATCCGGAGGAGTCCATGCTTCATAGGTTTCTATCGATCTTGCTGTGAAGAAATAGCAGTCTGATTTGCTTGCAGATACTCTTCATGTCCATGCCATAGCAATGGCTACTAAATTAGCACTAGTTCTAGAATGATCCCTCCATAATATGTCATTCCTGTGTTTCCAGATACTCTATAGTAGAACCAACAATTGATCAAAGGACTCAAGGGCCAAAAAAGTTGCCTGATCCAAAATCCATTCTTTCCGACTTAGAATAGACGTAGGAATAGAAAAAGGGGGGAGCTCCAAAAATTTCAATGGCAAGAGTACATTCACAATAAGTGTTCTAAGGTTTCAACAGCTCTAGAGCATACCACACAATGCAGTGTACCTGAATAACCTTTGGAGGTTAGAGCAGCTAGAGTTGGGAGAAGATTGTGCACCGCCCTCCACAAAAAAATAGCCACTTTGCTAGGGACTTTTGCTCTCCACAAAGCTTTCCAGATAGGTCCGTATGGATCTCTAGTAGAGGTAGAAGCAAATAGGTTACCAATAGAGAAATCACATGCCACCCTATACGTCATTTTGACAAAAAATGACCCTTTTTCTCAAGCTTCCACAACAACCTATCAGTGCCAAAATAATATCTTAATGGAATAAAAAGCACTTGGTCTGCCACATGAGGCTCAAAACAAGCATGAACAGCTGCATGGTCCGAAGTCAAGGAGTGGTCTAAAACACGCTCAAAAACAGAGTCATCAGGTCGAGACAAGGAGTAATAGGAGACATTTGGAATCCACTCATCATCCCAAATGTTAACTAGCTGACAGTCACCAATCCTCCATAACAACCTTGCTTGTAGATCGAGCCTCCATTAAACTTCTCCAAGAATAGGAAGGCCGCTCACCCATAACTGCTGTGAGAAAAGATCCAAATGGATAATAAACTGCTTTAAAAACTTTGGGCACAAGTGAATCAAGTTTAGAAAGAAGCCTCCAACCCTGTTTTGAAAGCATGGCGAGATTATAAGCATGTAGGTGTTTGAATCCCATACCGCTCTGATCTTTAGGTAGACACATTCTTTCCCATGGTCTCCAATGAATTCTTTTTTCTCATTAGTACTACCCCAAAAAAATTGACAACATAACTATTTGTAACTCATCACACATAGACTTAGGCAAAGCATAACAATTCATGACATAATTGGGCAAAGTTTGAGCCATTGCCTTAATAAGCAATTCCTTACCTCCAGAACTCAGAATCTTGGACTGCTAACTAATAAGCTTCTTTAACAATTTCTCTTTCATATAAGCAAAGATGACTTTCTTGTTATGCCCTATATGAATAGGCAAACCAAGATATAAACCATGTTCTTTAACACACTGCACCCCAAGAATAGCTGCTAGGTTGTTCCTGTTCTGCAAACTGACATTACTGCTAAACACCACACTAGGATTCTGCAAATTAATATGTTATCCAGAAGCTCGTGCATACACTGAGAGTATCTGTTTGAAGGCTTGACATTCACGAACTGAGGCTTCCCCAAAGAGAAAGCTATCATCTGCAAAAAGTAGATGGTGGATAGTGGGAGCAGTAGGGGCCATGGTTAAGCCTCCAATAGTTCCATTATGGATAGAGGAGGAAATCAAGGCTGAAAGACCTTCTGCATGCAATATGAACAAATAGGGAGATAAGGGGTCTCCTTGTCGTATACCCTTGGTAGGCAATATAAAACCTGTAGGAGCGCCTTTATCAAAAGAGAATAACTGACAGATTTAATTGTTGCTAACACAATAGAGACCCAGCTTCGACAAAAACCCAGCCTGAGAAGAACAACTTCCAGATATTGCCATTCCAACTGGTCATAAGCTTTAGAGATGTCAAGTTTAAGTGAAAAAAATCCCTTAGCCTGCCTACAAAGCTTTTTCATAAAATGAGCAGTCTCGTAGCTACCAAAGTGTTATCCGAAATTAGTCTTCCCAAAACAAAAGCACTTTGTAAGGGGGAAATAATGTGAGGCAGAATTGTCTTGAGTCTATTAGCAAGGACCTTGGAAGAAATCTTGTACACAACATTGCATAAAGCAATTGGTCTCAAGTCATAGGGAAGCTTCGGTTCTTTGATCTTCGGAATAAGAGTAAGATGTGTGAAGTTTGATTCCTAGGAAATATGATCTGTACTCAACACTTCCCTAACTGCACAACATACATCAAGTTCCACCACATTCCAAAATTTCTGGAAGAAGCAAGGGGACATCCCATCAGGACCCAGCTACTTTGAGGCATACATTTGAAATAAAGCCTTTTTGATTTTAACATCAGAGTACGGAGCTGTAAGCTCATAGTTCATCTCCTCTGATACCTTGGGTTGTAAGCAATCCAACACCACATCAAGTGCTACAGGATCAGAATTATCAACTCAGAAGATGGACTCATAATACTAAAGTAAGATTGTAGAGACTTCTTCTGGTGTAGAAGTTCACGGCCCTGCTGCATTTATGAGACCTTTAATTCGATTTCTGCATTTGCAATTCGAAGCCGTTCGATGAAAGGATCCAGTGTTACGGTCCCTTTCCTTTAGCCATTGAATTTTGGATCATTGCCTCCAATAGGTTTCATTCACAGTAAGCAATTCATTCAATCTGAATTGAAGAGCCTTTTGTTCATCAAAGTGACTAGGTTCAAAGTTCTTCTTCATTATGTCTTCCAATTTACTCTGACTCAGTCTCATTTTGGTTTGTCTCTGTTGGAAAACACCGAATGCCATTTCAAGAATAATTGACCAGTATGTTTGATCTTCCTACCAACTTGCTGCATGGGTTTGCCAATTGTAGGGAGCATCCAACCTTGTTCCACTACATTAGCACATTCAACATAAGCCAACATGCCACATCTCCTCAAAACGAAATTGCTTAGGATTTTGATTCGATATGGCCAGTTCAGGATTAACCTCGATCACGATAGTGCAGTGATCAAACTGGCTAAGAGGAAGAGTGATAAATTAGGAAAAAGGATAGAGGTCTCTCCATTGAACTGTTTGGCAGGCCCAATCAAGCCTTTCCTTAGTGAATCGATTAGACCACGTAAATCGAGATCCCACAAACCCCATGTCGATCAAATCACAGTCGACAAGGGCTTGTCTAAATCTGCGCATTTGGGCTAAAGGTCTAAGAGGACCCCCCTGACTTGTTAGCATGGCATAATATCTCATTGAAGTCTCCAGTAACTAACCAATCCAGATGAGTCTAGGTAGCTAGCAACAGAAGGAGATTCGTTGTGATGTCTCGATTCACTGTAGTAGCCACTCCATAAATACTAATGAAGTGAAAGACTCCTGTTGAACCCACAACACCGACCTCAACATCGATGTGGTTTGCAGAATAGGTTCAAAGGCGGACTGGGATCTCAATGCCCTAGAAGAGAGCTAGGCCGCCACAATCATGCTCCTTGGGCCCACAGATGACACCATCAAATCCTATTTGTCATTGAATTGACATAAGTAAATCCGGAGATGCCAAGGTTTCTGAAAGAAAGATAACAAGAGCATCCTGTATTTCTGTTATCAAACAATACTAAGAAGAGCATCCTGTATTTCTGTGTTGTTGAGGCCCCTGAAGTTCCAAGCCAGAATTTTGAATCGCTGCATAATACTTGGGTAAAAAGAGTGTTGGCCACCGGCCGATCTAGGGTTTCGCTAGAGATGAGAGGGTTACTCTCCTAGGATTCTAATTCTAATTGATTATGGTACCCTACTATGATAAACTCAGAATTCTAGTATTTCTTTTTTTAGATTTATGTATTTATTTGATATATATATATATATATATATAAACACACACGGAGACGTTCTGAAGAGGACGTTCTCACTGTCGCTAAAGTGTGGACTTCTGGGATTTCTCCTCGTTCAAGTGCAAAAGGCACTGCGCCTTTCCCCGGACGGAGGCCAGGGGCATCTCGGACCAGTTTGCAGTCCGGTGGAGTTGCCGGTTACCAGTTTGCAGTCGCTGTCCAGAACCTTGAAGTTGTAGGTGAGGTTGCTGCCCAGAACCTTCAACCTCGATTGCTGCCCAGAAGCGGTCTGGGATGCCTCTGGCCTCCGTCAGGCACAATCGCGCCGCCGTCGTTGCCTGATTGCTATAGAAGTATCGACATCCACACTTTAGCTATAGTCAGCCCCAGAACGGGCCTACACACACACACACATACAAGGTCCTTCTAGTGAGGGATCTCTTTTTTTGGTCTTTTTTAGGGATAGGGCATTAGACTAACTTTTTTTTATCATATTTTGGCATCTCAACTGTTCAATTTTTAGGTTTTAATGTGTAGATCACTTATGCAAATTTTTAGCCAAATTGATTATCGTTAAGGCATTCAAAATAGCGATTTAAGATTATAAGTATGAACGGTTCAAGTTTTACAGATTTGGTTCGTCCATTGATTTAATCTAATTTGATACCTTAACGATCACTGATTTGGCTGAAAATTTGCAGAAATGAACTACACATTAGGGCATAAAAACTGAAATGTTGAGATGTCGAAATATGATCGAAAAGTTAGTCTAATGCCATATCTCTATAAAAGACTAAAAAATATCTCTTAGTGGAAGGGAGCCCTTCTAATGAGGACCACTATAGTAGATAATTATTTGAAGACTTTCTAATCAACGGTTTGGGAGACCCACTTTTCGATTACATTACGACAAATCAACCGTTAGATGTTTATGTATGCATGAGTTTATCACTTTTGAAAATTTTCTTCCAAATTGCTAATTGTTTAGGTACCGAACTAGATCAAATCAATGGACGAACCAAATCTGTCAACATGAACCGTTCATGGTCATAATTGATAAATCACGATTATGAATGCCTTAATAATTTTCAATTTGGTTAAAATTGCATAAATGATCTACACATAAATATCTAAACATCTAATGGTTGATTTGTAAAAATGTGATCGAAAAGTAGGTCTAACAAAAAAGTCCTCAACTAGTCCTCATTATATATTCTGTGATTGTGAAAGCTTCTCTTAAATTTGTTAGCACACATTCTAGAGTGGGACCAAATATTACTCATAAAGAAGGTGTATCAACCTTTTTTTTTCCCAGAAAAACTATTAAGGCATGTGCTTTCGTGAAAACCTATTTTATACTATTAGAGTTGAACAGTCCCGTTCCCCTGGTCAGCAGCTGACTAGGGATTGTGTGGTCACTCATCGTTCGATTTTAATCGGACGGTTGACAGCTCTCAGCCTCTCACCACAGATCTCATCACTTAGCTGTCAACCGTCCGATTGAAATCGGACGGTGAATGACCACACAATCCCTAGTCAGCTACTGACCAGGGGAATATTTTCGTAGAGTTGAAAGTCGATAACTATCCAATAATTATAACTATTTAATGTTAGTAAATTTAAAGGAAAATTATTTCTTGACCTAGCGCTCTGCTAGGGTTTATCGTTGGCCTCCCTCCTTCGACAAAATATCCAAATTTCCAAACCTTGATGGTCATGACCATTGCTAACCTCGTGGCTAATTGTCTCTTTCTTTCAGTTGCTTTTGCTTTGAGCTTGGAGTGCCGCCTTGGACAAAGATCCCTATGGTTGTTGTCAGGGACAGTAGGTGTGTTTGCTTGGCTGATCTAAGGTCGAGATCCGATTGGATGAATCTGTGGTGGTCTGTGGCGGATCGGCGCGTGGATCTTGGATAGAGGTCACACGGCTAGTGACTATGTTGATAATTTTACAGTCAGCATGAATGGAGGTTGGGAACAAGAGTTTGGGTCTCCTCGAATTACTGCCGGTTGGCAGCGGCTAGTGTTGGTGTCTCTGTTCCCGATCTGGTGTTTGCAAAGTGATAGGAGCATTTTATGCGACGTGTATATGGTTAATCCCTATATTAATCTTTGTTAGTTTATTCTATTTTCTCTTTATTTATTTACTTTTGTGTTTATTAGGTTTTTCAGAGCAAATATACAAAAAGAAGATAATATTGAGGAAAGATGCGCAAATAAGGAAAAGCTTGAAGTCCTAGCCTAAGCAGAAGACCTTGATGGAACGAGAGGCCCAATCCATGGAGATATTGCAACAAATTATGGAGATATTTGCAGAGATATTGATGATGACATGTCGAATTCTCATTGGACTAAGTGATGTGGAGAAATCCTAATTCAATCAGAGAATTAAGAAGTTGATTTTCTCTACACTTTAAGGATTCTCAAACCAAAAAGGAATGAAGGAGGACTCAAGAGCAATATAAAAAGGCTAGAAAAGCTAACGAAAAGACCCTTATGAGCGAGAATCAAGCAAGACACCCGAGTAGAAGAAAGCAGATCAGCCATCCACCTACCAGTCGGCAGATCCCGCCGACCAGTCTTTCTGACGACTTTTCCAACTTGATTTTTAGGGTTTTTCTGTTTTACTTTGTTTATGAATTCTTTTATGCTTCCAATTCAAACCATGTGCAACTAAATTCTAAGTAGTTAGGGCATGTTGAAGCCCCAATTATTATTGTATGTCATGCTATGACATTTAATTAGTTTTTGTTTATTCAATGGATGAGAACCTAATTACTATTTTTACATTGATGATTTCTTTATGTGCTTTCTTTGGTGGTCAACTTAGATTGCATGTTTAGGATTCTATTGCCATGAATGATCATTGCCTGTTCCTTTTAAGAAGGTTCCGTTGAAAGTTCTAGAGTAGTAAATTGTCTATAGGGCGAGTGATTAGGTTCCTAGATTAATTGAGACGCGTCGTACTCATGATGTCTTGTGATGTCTCGTTTTTCTTAATCTTAATGATTTCTTTGTGTTAAATCTAGAGTTGCGTCAACCTAGGTTGTATTTTAGGAAATAGGTTAGGTGTAGAACATCTCTCACCAAGCATACAAGTAAGGAAAAACAATAGGTTAATTCAGGCATTGGGTTAACTTAAGCGTCTTCATCCATAGATAAATAAGACTAGGTTAAACATGGTTTGCATACTTGATTGATTGGTGGTGGATACATTCCCTAACTTCTACTTCTCTATTGATTCTCAATCTTAAGCAATTTCATTATTTGTTATTTACTTTCAATTGTCTCTACAAACTCCACAATCAACTCTTAAACTCGGAAGGTCTTACAATTAGTTCCATAAGTCCTCTGCGGGAGACCCTACTTCCTTATTCTACAATTGACATTCAAATCGGTAGTAGGAAAATTGTTGGCATAAAAATAACCGATCACAAAGAACAACGTTGGTGATTGGGTTGTTGATTGGAGGACCGATCCAGGCCAAAATGCTCCAGGGATGATGGCTGTGAGGTCTGACATTGGTGTCGGTGTAGAGTGCAACAAAGATTGTTGGCAGAACTAGGGTAAGCGCGAGCGTATGGTGGTTTGCTCGTCGTCGGTGCTGTTTCTCTTGGAATGGGATCCATGTGCTAGCAGCGGTGGTGGAAGCGCGGGCTAGGTCCTCCGGCTAGTGGTGATCGGTGGAGGGGGCAGGACTATCTTGTCACTTAGAGTTTGCCCTAGATGGGTTGACTGGGCCTGGTATTGGGCTGCGAGGGCCTTGTCTTGGGCATGGCTGGTAGTGTTGCTTTTCATTTTCAATTTTTGTTTGGGCCTTCATCTTTTTGTTTTGAAAGATGAGGGGCTGGTTTATTTCTTACGTTGAGTGGGAAAGATCACAAAGAAAAGAGAGACCCGTTGAGCCCATGAGGCGTTATTTTTATTCCTCGGGCTTCTACTTTTCTTTGTTTGGGCTTAATCCTAGGAGGTGGGTGTACTAAGAGATTACTAGTCTTTTTGCTCTATTTAGGGGTTGATTTGTAGTAGTTTCTATGGAACGGTTCTTTCTGTCGCCCACAAAGGGGGGTGGGATCTTTTTTGTATTGCTTGCTGAGCTACATAATGAATGACCTCTTCTACTCAAAAAAAAAAAAAACTTCTTAATGTTTTCTAGTAACATGAGTGGCAGTATCTAGCGGAAAAAAAATTTGCTTGTCGAAAAATATGTTAAAAGAAATGCTCTCGAAAAAAGAAATGAACATGGTTTGGAGATATGATATATGATTAACTTGGAATTATCCTCTAGTATGATTTTTTTTTTTTTTTTTAAAACAATACTCTACTATGATCCTTGAATTTACATCATGCTCATCGAGCATGCAAGAACTCATCTTTCAAGGTTTGACCATTACTCCATTGAGTTGATTTTTTTTTAGAAGAACTAGTTGATTAATTATATAGACGATAATAAAGCGGGGTGGTTCATAAATTACAATGTCATTTTTTTTTTCGATCACAATTACAATGCCTTTTCTATTTTCAAATTTATTGCATAGTCGTCACTCGTCACCGCATCATATTTGGGGATTGCTCTATGAATGTTCACCTAGTAGGATCGGAGATCCAATAGAACCCTATAGTTTCAGAATTGATGCCCCAGTTTACAAAATAAAAAGAAGCCATTAAGCAAAAATCGTATCTCCATCGAATGAATTAAGTCTCCAAAAGTGCCCAAAATTAATTTATTCTTCCAGACAAGGAATTTAAACAAAATCAAATAAATTCATAAAGTAAAAATAAAATGGCTCATTATCTTGATGAGAAATTTTTAGGTAGAATAAACGTGTCACGTGGCTGGTACGCCCAAACAATTATGTTTATCTATTTTTAAATTGTATAATGAAATTACCCATGTTTAATTAAAATAAAGGGTTAATTCCTGTTTACCAAGGAATCAGATGTATTGTGCCCACTTGCACCAACAAGTTTGTATTGTGCCCATTTACACAAATCCTAGAGGAAAAGACCTATAGGAGTAGTCTTTTCTAAACTAGTGCCTAATATGTCCTATGCTTACTTTTTGGGTTTAACTTTTGCTTTTTCTTAGGAAAACATGCTCAAACTCTTAAAAGAAACAAAACTAGCCTTCAACATGCCCAAGTTTTTTACCTAACGGCTCCCTGCCTAGCGGTTACTTTAACAGGAGGAATCACTGCTGCTTGTTTCTATCTTAAGCTGATGCAACTTTTCTAAGAAACAGAAAGTTTAAGCCTAAAAATAGTACAGGAAAAGAGGCAGAAACAGATATAAACATTTTTAAACATCAAATTAAAATAAAATGACAAGGTGGATGAGCAATCTGAAATTATTTATTCAAACATAATTACAGACTAAAATTCAGAGCCTCATTCTCAGGTAAACAGCTAAAAAGCTGTTTATCTATCCATAAGAATGTTTACAGTTACTTACTTGTACTGAAAGCACACTACTTCACACTAGACAGGAAGGAGAGAGCACACTGTTACTATGGCTTTCTTACTTCTTGAGAGAATAGGATTCTTCTCAATTTTCTGATTCTAGAACTGATATGAAAATTTTCGAGTGTCTTCCTAAAGAAGCTAAAGCTCCTTATATAGGCAGCGAAACTCAAACTACAATTCAAAACAACAAATTGTACAGAACGACTCCGTGAGTTTTTGCTTTCCTGAGTGCTCCTGCTGGTGGAGGTCAGACGGGGAAAAGCAGATTCCCCTTGGTGAAATGTTTTTCACATTTCTTTTCTGAAAAGCAAAAGTAGCTTTTGGGAAGAGTCCAAAAGTACTTTCGGTGCTTTCTACACCTGCTGCTTCACATGTTCTCGTCTGTTTCTGAATTGTGCCCAACGACAAATGAGTCGTTATCTGCCTGGACCATACGAGCAGTTGTTGCATTGTCTTTGACATCTGTATCAACATACATCTTGTAGTGGTTGTCTGTTTCTAGCTTTTCAACCCACTGTAAGCATGCCAGTGTCGAATCTATCTCCTTTCTTGTGAGAGATAGGAAGAGGTCACTGCTGACTACGTCAGGATGATCGTATGCAGTGATAATTGTTTTTTCTCCTACTGCCAGGAAGGTATTGTTGATATCTTCATAGATGATCTCTTTGATATATTCTAGAGCCATGGCTTTCAACCATGGGATGCTTGAGTTTGGCTGGCTATTGTATCCAACACAGGCAGGCTGAAGATATTTCCTTTGAATAATTCTCACATAATGATATGGAGAAATATACTCAATCTCATGGTTTGCCTTCTGGATCCATTCTGGAGGAGTGGATCTGAACTTCAGACGAAGCATGCAGTCATTTTTTCTAATATTTTTGACTGTGTTGACAATGATAGGGGGTAAGCCTTTGAGATCATCATTTGTTTTAGTCTATAGATTATGGACAAAACCATTTTCAATAAGCCAAAACTTGTGTTCTTGATGATGTTCACTCTAAACATTGACTAAGTATCTTCCAACATATGGTCATGCGATAATGAAGAGAGTTGGAGGCATACGATCCTCAAAATTATGACTTCCTATCAGACTATGAAATTCATGCCAGTCTGCTTCTTTGAGAGCTATGATAGGGACTCTAGCACTTTCTGGATCTTCTAGAAAGTTGATTTTTTCTTTTCTAATAGCACTCTGCTGTGTATGCAGTTCTTCAAACTGTGGTCTAGCATTTTCATAGAGTTCCTCAGCTAAGGCAAAGAGGGCTAGGAACATCAGACCATTGCTTCTTTCTTGAAAAAGTAAATAGGAGATTATCCAGAATTGCTTTCTGGTGGTAAGCTAGTCTCCTGCCAGTTTTGAACACAGGAGCATCAAATGTTCGAAGTTCATAATTAAAAACATTTATTACTCCAGTTGGAGTTGGTTTGCTTTTTGGCAAAGCAACAGCCATCAACGGTCTTGATAAGCCTTTACCGTCTGCCGTTTGAGACAGGCTAGTCAATCCTTTACCCTGGGATTGATCAGTTAAAGCTACTCCTTTTGGACTTAGCAGGAATCTTTTGAGGATTTTCTCTTTAGGATCCTCAGCAGGTTCATGTACTTTCCTAGGTCTTCTGCTTCTGGGATTACGACATTCGTCGTCATCTTTTCGACTGAACATTGCTAGTTCTCTGGTTAGGGCGTCTGCAAGATAGTTCTTGTTTCCTGCAATTAATTCAACATTATGATCATATTGGTTAAGAAATAATTGCCAGTTTGCTAATCTTCCTCTATCAGCAGCTTTATTAAGTTTAAAATTTTTGAAATTCTTTACTCTAGCACAATCGGTGCGGACAGTAAAGGGTTTTCCAAGAAAAGCTGGAGAATTTAAAATTATTTTCTTGATAGCCAAAATTTCTTTTTCCCCTGTGGGATAATTCAGTTCTGCAGGGCTGAACTTGCCACTACAAAATTTACAGATCTTTTCAATGTTAGTTCCAGGAGTTTTTGCCAGAATAACACCGGACCAGTAATTATCACTCGCATCTGTCTGGAGGATAATTTCATCATTTTCCTTTGGTTGTTGTAGAGGAGGGAGGTTTTTGCAGAGATTTTTTTTATCTGCTTCACATTTTTTCATCATCTGTGGTGAAGCTCCATTGGAACTTGTCTTAGGAGATAACATTGCTGTTAGTCATGAGATTTTGGGAATGAAGTCTCTCCCATAGTTTATGACTCCTAAGAATCTCTCTAGACTCTTGGCATCAGGAATTCTATCTGGGAATTTCCAGATCTTCTCGAGGATGTGAGGTTGAAGTTTTATCGCTCCATTTTTTATGTTTATTCCTAGGAAATCAACTTCATCGAGGATAAAGAAGATTTTCTTTTCACATAGGATAATTCCATGCTGAACTATCAGCTTTACAACCTCATGGAGGTGTTTCATGTATTCTTCTCTGTTTTTGGAAAAGACAAAGAAGATGTCATCAATGTAGAGACAAGACACATCCGACCCCAACATAGAGATGATGTCCATCTTTATAATGGTCTTGTGGTGTTCCAAATGCAGTGAGAGGAACACTCTTAGGATGCATCTTGACTTGCCAAAAACCCGACTTTGCGTCGAATTTTGAAAAGACTTTAGCTCCTCTAAGCTGGTTGATCAGTACTCTTACTTGAGCAATTTGATAACTGTCTTTGATAGTCTTCTTGTTGACATCTCTGTAGTCAATCACCATTCTAGCTTTTCCTCTGAGGTTTTTTGCATGATTTCTCACGTAGAATGCTGGAGCATGATGAGGACTAGTGGAAGGTTGAATTAATCTCTTGTTTAGGAGATCTTCAATATCTTTTCTAAATTCTTTTTTATCCTCCTCTTTGTATTGAGGAATGGCTTTGACATGACAGATGACATTCATGTCATGTAATCTCAATTCACAGACCACTGGGTCTTTTTCTCAAAACTTCTGAAGGTCTACATCTATGTTCTGCTCGAGTAGTTTCTTGATTTTGTCAAGAGTGGGAATTTTCTGAGACTCAAGCTTATTCTGAAAGTGCTTGAGGTTATGCTCATGGATGAAACTAGCTTCTTCTTCTTCACTAGTTTCCTCTTCTTCTTTCTTCTTCTTCAGAAGATTATTCTTTAACAAGTAGTTCTTCTTGTTGTTTGATTTGGAGGATGGTTTCAAATTTGGGTTTGTAGGGGGTAAGATCACCACTATTCTATTACGATCTCTGATATTGTAGTAAAGTTGGGACCTACTACACTTTTGGCTTGAGTAAGCCTGTCCGCCCAGAACACCCGTTCCCCTTTTCTGAAGCCAATCGCTTCTTCATCTTGGATGAAATTTGTTGGAGAATAAAATCATTTCCCAACAAGAAATCTGATCCTTGGCCTTCAGATTGCCAAACATTACGGATGATAAATGTTCCTCCACCAATGGTGATATGAATATTTTTTGCTACTTTATTCGATGGCTTCCATCAAATGTAACACCAGTAGCTGTTCTTTTCTTATCATCTTTCCAGAGTTCTTCTGGAATTGCAAATCTCTTTACAACAGTAAATTCTGATCCATTGTCTACAAATGCATGTAGATGATATTTTTTGTAATCAGGGAATTTGAGTCCAATCTCTATGAGTTGCTGTATCTACTAGTAGAGACGACTTTTGATTGTTAAAGCTCGTTTTCTTGAGCTTGTTCTTGAGGTATGAATGGTTTACATTCTTCTGGAACATTTCTGGTATTTCAACTAGTTCAATGGTGGCATCGAGTTTTTCTTCCTCGACATTTTCTTCTTTTTTATCGAGTTTTTCTTCCTCGATTTTTTCTTCCTTTTTTGAGGAAGAAGGTTCCATAATTTCTTGGAACTGAGTTTCTAATTCTTTCTCTTTTTTCTTAGAGAAATATTCTTCATACTCTTGTTCTACCAATTCGCTGACAAGGCCATTCTTGGTTTTTCTTCTTGCTTCAGCTATAAAGCATTCTTTGTGATAAGTTTTCTTAGACCTTTCACAGAACATAGGAAGTCAATTCTTTTCGTGACATAAGCAATAGTCACAAACAAATGTGCTAGGGTTCACCTGGTAAGAAGACATTATTGCCTCTACCTTACTTTCTTCCCAATTTTTGACGTATAGAACGTTCATCTGTCTAAATTCCAAATACTCTACTTCAGAATCTATTTCAGAATTAGATGATTCTTCTTCGTTAGACCAAGCAGAGTATACTGACCTGTCATATTCTTCATCATCAGAATAGGCTATTTCGTAGTTCTTCATGTTTGCTGTTTCTACTATAGGCTCATATTCTTCAAACAGAGGTTTAGTAGATCTTTTACCCTTTTTCGGGCATTCATTGGCATAGTGCCCTTCAACTTTACATAACCAGCATCTGCAAGCTTTCTTGCCTGGTTGAGTATTCTGATGGTTCACTCTGTTATTCTTCTTTTTCTTGAAGAATTTTTTTTAGGATCTTCATCCTGTTGTTTCTTGTAGTTGGAACTTTTCTTAAATTTCCAATCTTTTTCCTTATTACTCTTTTTGAATCTTTTCGAGTAATATTTTTCTGTTCTTTTTCTGTGGAAGTTGGATTCATGACATCCTCAGTTGGTTGGCATATTTAGTATTCCATAATAGAAATTTTCAACTTCTTTGAGTTGTTTCTTGGCCATCTTAGCTCTAAGATTGGCTTTGCATTGCTCTTTTAGTAATTGCCGGATTATGTCGGCAATTCCTCCTACTGAAAATCTTTCAATTGGTTTCTCTGCTATGCTTTCTTTCACAGTTGTTCTCCATGGTTTAGGAAGTTTCCTGTGCAACAGGTTGACTAGATCAGTATTTTCTAGTTCACCGATTGTACAGTAATATTCTTAAATTCATTCATGTATTCTTCAAAATATCTCATGTCATAGATTTTGAGAGCATAGATATTTGACTTTGCCGTTTTCTTTGGCCTTCTCACTCAAATTTGAGAAATCTGGTGCTTCAAATTTTCCAAGGGTTAGAGCAGACACCATCATCAGGCTATCAACCCATTGGTCAAAGTTTTCTCTTGTCTAAAGCCTTGTCTAGATTCAGCCAGATACCATGAGAGGAAATTGGTACTCTGGGACAAATCTTTGAGAATTTCTTTCTCCATTTTTGCCCGTAGGGGATTTCTGAAAAGTAAGTTTCACTTTTCCTTTTTCTCTGGTGAAGAAAGTTTTGGAGCTATGTCCTTCTTCCATTTCAATATCTTGATAGGGAAGGAGTTTTCTTTCCTTTCCTGGATTGAACGTTTTCATTTCTTCGATTAGTTTTGCTAATTGCTCAGGATTTTCACAGATTTCTGCTTCTTTATACAGATCATAGAGCTTTTTTGCTCTGAGCATATTGACTGGTCTGTTCAGATCAGCTTCTAATTCTTCTTCAATGATGGACTCTGATGGTTTTTTAGAGTATTTTGTACCACTAACACTAGCTTCTCTAGTGCTGTAGCTTCTTCTGAGAAGATTGTTGGTTATCCTGACATTCTCAGGACAGACGTCACTTTTTCTGTGATCGTCGAATTTAAGATTGATTTCTCCAGTCTTTTTGCTTTCATATACTACAGCTTTGGCATTTTCTGCTGGTTTTTTCAGACCAGATAATTTCCATTCAATGGAAAAAGTTACTTCATTCCAAGTAACCTTGTGAATCTGTTGTGAATGATTTTTCTGGCTAGTGAGGAAACCAGTAGTGAGACCTGGGATATTTGATATCCTGGTTTTAGGTTCCACTGTGGTGCTCATTAATTTATAGTATATTCTGCATACTATAGCCAGTTCTTGCATATCTTTTTTCATGGATATGCCATCTGTCTTGACTCTCAGTCTTAGACGTGAGCTGCATCTTTCAAGTTGGTTGAGAAATTTGGGAAGCAGTTGAAAAAAGCCACTTGATTGCATAAAGATGCCTCAAGGGTTCCCAACAGACTAGTCTGAAAATCTGTTAGTCTATTGTCTTGGAGGACACATAGAACTGAACAGTTTATGCCTTCTCGGGCAAGAAGTTTTATGCTTACTTGGACTGCTCCAATATGCATAAATTGATAATTTTTTGTTCTTGCTCAGGCAACTTCTTCAGGAGTGATCATCAGAAGATCTGTCTCTCCTGTTGTTGAGGGGGTTGTGAATTCTAATAATTTGAAGTGGTGGCTGTCCAACACATTAAACTTTCCCCTTTTGTAGATTTGTTTAAAATCTAAGTTTGGAATTGAGGCGTTTTTTTTACCTCTTGTTCGATTTCGTTGAATTCGAATTCTTCAGCATTGAGGAGTTGTACTCCTTTCTTTTTCCCGAAGATGCTCATCATTTTGACATGTCTTTTTTCTTTCGGGTCTTTATACCGAATACTAGCTTGACTAGTAGATGGTCCAAGAAAAATCATGTTGTGAACATGATTCTTCTCAGGTTTTTCTAATGGTTTAAAGCCATTAGTTTTCTTTGGTTTTACTGTAGGCACTTTTTTGTCATTCAGTATACTTTTCATAGAATCTAGTGTTTTTTACTATTCATTGATTTTTCTGCTAACACTTGCTAGATTTTCTTCTTCCGTTTTTGGAAGTTCCTTGATATAATCTATTTTGTTTTCTAAATTTTCTAATTGGTAGATTATAGCAAGTAATTTTTCCAGATGATCTTGACATCTAGATAATTCTTTCAGGAGGACCTGATGTTTCTCATCAGAGGATTTTAGTAGAGAATTCAACTTCTCTAATATTAACTCAGACATTGTCCCCATTTTAGGGGGGGTTTCCCTTTTGAGCTATTATACAAGCTCTGATACCAGTGAGGTGCTGATCTAACCAATGTTCAAATAATCCAGAGGTTTTTGTTCATCTTTAAGCATATACAAGAGATTATCTATATCTTGTTCAACTCTATAGATGCTTGTTTGGATTCTGTAGATGGTTTTCCAGTAATTGGGAGTATTTCTGTTGAGAGTATCTCTAAAGAGTTTCAATTTTCTCAATTTTTCTCTCTCTATTTTCAATTCTTTGATTGTATTTTTACAAATAACAAGTAACTCAAGCCTGTCGATAATAGGAATTATGAATAGTAAAAATTTAACTGCTTACCTCTGAATAGAGAGGATGAAATATAGCTGCAATTATAGTTTAGACAAATAAATTTAAGATGGGCCCACCACGTTTTATCAAAAATAATAATAAAAGAAAAGGATGATGAAGAGGGGTATTAGTGGGATGAATAGTGAGTGGTTTTGAAAAATAAGGAGAAAAAGTGGAAAGTTTTGTGTGAGTGGGAATAAAAATTAGGACAAAATACTGTTTACTCCCTATACTTATAGGGTCTCGACGTTTCAGTCCCTGACGTTTCAATTTCACCTAAAAAGTCCTTGAACTTTCCAATTTCACCTAAAAAGTCCCTGCCGTCAATTTTCCGTTAAAAAGTCTGTTATCTTGCTGACGTGGCACTATTTCAACAGTAAAATGACTATTTTACCCTTACTGACCCAAAAAAAAAAATTTACTCTTTTTTTTTCCTATTTTTTAAGTTTGTTCTTTTTTTTTTAACTCTTTTTTCTCTTTTTTTTAATTTTTTCTTTTTTATTCCTACTTTTTTTTAACTCTTTTTTCTCTATTTTTTTTATTTGTTCTCTTTTTTTTTCCTACTCTTTTTTCTCTATTTTTTTAATTTGTTCTTTTTTATTCCTACTTTTTTTTTAACTCTTTTTCTCTATTTTTTAATTTGTTCTTTTTTTTTTCCTACTCTTTTTTTAACTCTCTTCTCTTTTTTTTTTTATTTGTTCTCTCTTTTTTTTTAACACCATTTTCTCTTTTTTTATTTATTTGTTCGCTCTCCTTATATATATATATATATATATATATATATATTTCTTTCTATTTTCTATTTAGCTCTTCTTCCTCTTCCTCCTCTCTGCTCTTCGGCCTTATTTTCCTCCTCCTTGATCGCAGCTCATGTTTTCGGCCACGCTTGGAAGCCGGAATGGTCGGGTTCTCTTCCCTTCAGATTCCGGCCCCTTCGTGGTGTTGGAGCTATATCAGAAGCTTTCTCTCGACGTCAATAACGTTTCTTTGGTGTTAGTTTGCTGAGATGATGAGCCAATAGAGATTCAAAGAGGATAAGATATTTGAGTTTTCCTGCGAGTTTCCTTGTTTGGTCTATTTGGCAGTTTCTGATCGTAACTTTAGAGAGAAATGTTTGAACTGTTTTGGCACCGAAGAAAGGGAGGTGGCACGTGAATTGATTTGATTTGGGTGTGCTCCGATTTGGTTTGGAACCGCTGTATGGATAGGGGTGATTAGGAGAGGTGGTGATGCTTGCTAGCATGACGGGGATGATGATGGATGGACAGTGGAATGGTCAGCACTTGCTTGGAGCGGCGGGCACGCCAACGGTGATAAGGAGAGGTGGTGATGCTCGCCGAAAACTGGAGCTGAGATCAGGGAGGAGGAAAAGAAGGCCGAAGAGCAGAGAGGAGGGAGAGGAAGAAGAGGTAAACAGAAAAGAGAAAGAAATAAAAAAAAAAAAAAAAGAGAGAGAACAAATACAAAAAAGAGGAAAAAAGTTTTTATTTAAAAAAAAGAGTAGGAAAAAAAAAAGAGAAAAGAGGGTTAAAAAAAAAGGAGAACAAATAAATAAATAAAAAAGAGAAAAGAGAGTTAAAAAAAAGAGAAAAGAGTTAAAAAAAGAGTAAAAAAAAAAAGAGTAGGCAAAAAAAAAAGAGAAGAAATTAAAAAAATAGAGAAAAAAGTAGGAATAAAAAGAACAAATTAAAAAAATAGAAAAAAGAGTTAAAAAAAAAAGAACAAACTAAAAAGATAGAAAAAAAAAAGAGCTAAAAAAAGAAAAAAAAAAAGAGTAAATTTTTTTTTTTGGGGGTCAATAAGGGTAAAATAGTCATTTTACTGTTGAAATAGTGCCACGTCAGCAAGATAACAGATTTTTTAACGGAAAATTGACGGCAGGGACTTTTTAGATGAAATTGGAAAGTTCAGGGACTTTTTAGGTGAAATTGAAACGTCAGGGACTGAAACGTCGAAACCCTATAAGTATAGGGAGTAAACAGTATTTTGTCCTAAAAATAAGTTGTTGGAGTGTATGGGGAGTATATTGCTAGATTTGGGGTGTATGAGAATTTTCCGTAAAATAAAATCTTCAATAACACCCCTTTACATAGACACTGATTAATTGGACGTCTCATCACCTGACATACCTGCCATACTTAAGAATCTCTCTATCTTAATACTGCTCTCTCATATGCGTCTCCAATATCAATGCAGTGATTGAGATTTGAGACTTCAGTTTCTCTTTAAATGTTCACCCACTAAAGGTCGGAAATTTAATGAAACCCTACCGGTTTGGAAATTTGCAATATAAAATGGAGCCATTCATTAATGGCAAAAAATATTTTCTTTTTGGGTAATTATCACAAATAGTACCTGAACTTATCATCTATCTTATCGATGGTACCTGAACTTCAATTTTGATCACAACTAGTATCTGAACTTTTCGATTTTATTTCAAATGGTACATATCACTAACTTCCGTTAAAAATTGACATGTGCCAAACATGTAACTCATTTTTCAAGGATAAATTTGTAAAATTACCTTCTTTTTTTTTTTTGTAATATCACTTATTTTCACTTATATTGTGGCAATATGGCTATAAAAAAATGAGACTATTAAAAGGAAAAACTTTCAACTTCAATTAAAAATATATATGAATAACAGGAAAAAAAAATTACGAAAGTTTTGATAAGCTTTTGGTTTTAAATATTTTATAGTTTGTCAAAAAAAAAAGTTTTATAGTTTTATTTGAAATGTTTTGTCTGTATCTATAAAACAATTAATTTTTGTTGAGATCTTGTTTTTAAATTTTATTTTCATAAGAGGGTAGAGATACATTTTTAATTTTATTTTTAATTGAACTTATATTTTTATGAACAAATTAATTGATCAAAATATCGAGTAAACAAAATTATTTTAATGGGTATTTTAGTCAAACTACTCTTGAATATAGGTCATGTGTTTTGCACATGTTAGTTTTTAACGTAGCATTAACGGAAGTTAGTGATAGGTACCACTTGAAATGAAGTCGAAAAGTTCAGGTACTGGCTGTGATCAAAATTGAAGTTCAGGTACAATCGATAAGATACAAGATAAGTTCAGGTACTATTTGTGATAATAACCATTTCTTTTTAGAGGAAACTAAAAAAACAATAAGCCGGTCCAAATTGATACAAACCAAAAATAAACCGGGCCTTACATATCTCTGGGTCTTTGTCTTAGGCCTCATCAAAAAGCCCGCGGATCAGGTGGGCCGATGGAGGCCCGCCGGCCCTGAGGGCTTTTAGCCCGGCCCGGCCCGTCAAAAAACCCGCAAAAGCCCGCCTCGGTGGGCCGAGGGCCGGCCCGCCTAAAGCCCGCAAAAACCCTGCCCGGCCCGCCAAAGGCCCGCTAGGCCCGGCCCGTAAAAGCCCGTAAAATATTATATATATATATATATATATGTGTGTGTGTGTAGATATGTGTGTGTGTGTTTATAAATATATATATACACACACTCACACATAGATATATATTTGTGTGTGTGTTTATATATATATATGTGTGTGTGTGTGTGTGTGTGTGTTATATATATATAGAAAAGATATATATGCATTACCGAATAATAAATATATATATATATATATATTATATGTGTGTGTGTGTTTATATATATATATATATAATATATATAGATATATATGTGTGTGGTGTGTTTATATTATATATAGATATATATATATATATATATATATATAGTGTGTGTGTGTGTGTGTGTGTGTGTGTGTGTGTGTTGTGTGGTGTGTGTTTATATATATATATATATAGATATATATATATGTGTGTGTGTGTGTGTGGTGTTTATATTATATATATATATATATATATATGTGTGTGTGTGTGTGTTTATATATATATATATATATATATATATATGTGTGTGTGTGTGTGTGGAAGTTCTTCTATTCTATTCTTCTATATCTAATATGTGCATATATATATATTCTACATATCGGTTGACCGATTCGATCGGATTCGAAAATATGGTGAAATTGGCTAAATTTTGTACCACCACTTATAATTATTGTAATAAACTCATCCAACGGTCGGTTTTTCCATTTCTTTGTTTCCATTTTCTTTGAATTGATATGGGTTGCTCTTTGGAGTATATGATATATAAATATAGGTTTATAAGAGTAACTAAGTTTGACCTAGTTGATCGAATTCGAAACGATAACCAAATTGGCTGGATTTTCTACAACCACCATAAAACATTACAATCTCTCAATCGAGCGGTTGGTTTCTCTGAATTCATTTTCCACTTCATGATTGCTTTAGAATGAACCTAAACAATTTAAATACAATGAATATGTCATACAACTTTAGGAGGAAAATTGGTACAGACCAATGTGTTGTAATTAAAAATTTTTTTTTTATCTTATGTCCACGCACATCCATTGATGGAATATATACAAACGTGATGTGAAAAAATAAGCACGTTTCGAGGTTGTCACGGCATCGGTCAACCAATAAAACATATAAGTGTCTACGGTTGACTTATCCGATCGGATTCGAAAATATGGTGAAATTGGCTAAATTTTTTACCACACTCATAATTTATTGTAATAAACTCATCCAACGGTCAGTTTTTCCATTTTCTTTGAATTGATATGGGTTGCTCTTTGGAGTATATGATGTATAAATATAGGTTTATAAGAGTAACTAAGTTTGACCTAGTTAATCGAATTCGAAACGATAACCAAATTGGCTGGATTTTCTACAACCACCATAAAACATTACAATCTCTCAATCGAGCGGTTGGTTTCTCTGAATTCATTTTCCACTTCATGATTGCTTTAGAATGAACCTAAACAATTTAAATACAATGAATATGTCATACAACTTTAGGAGGAAAATTGGTATAGACCAATGTGTTTGTAATTAAAATTATTTTTTATCTTATGTCCACGCACATCCATTGATGGAATATATACAAATGTGATGTGAAAAAATAAGCACGTTTCGAGGTTGTCACGGCATCGGTCAACCAATAAAACATATAAGTGTCTATGGTTGACTAATCCGATCGGATTCGAAAATATGGTGAAATTGGCTAAATTTTTTACCACACTCAATTTATTGTAATAAACTCATCCAACGGTCGGTTTTTTCATTTCTTTGAATTGATAGGGGTTGCTCTTTGAAGTGTATGATATTAAATATAGATTTATAAAAAATTAGTGTCTTTAAAAATTTATTTATCAATAAATTAGTATCTATATATAATATAGATTTTTTTGGGTACAATATAGTTATATAGATATGTTATCTTTGGTTGTATTTGATCATTATCCATTGAATTTCTAAAGCTTGATTAAAAAAAAAATACTTGTGTCTTTAAATATTTATTTATAAATAAAGCCCGCAAGACCCGGCCCAAAAAAGCCCGCAAGGCCAAGCCCGGCCCGGCCCGAAAAAGCCCGCAAGGCTCGCTTTATATGGACGGACTTGGATCCTTTGATTTTTAATAAAGCCCGGCCCGTAATTATTTAAAAATATAGCAAGGCCCGGCCCGGCCTGACCCGGCCCAAGCCCGCTATGAATGGCCGGCCCGGCCCGTTGACGACCCCTACTTTGTCTGCAAAATACTACGGGAGTGAAGACCAAAGAGTATAGCTTTCTCCTTTGTCATCTAAAAATAATGTATTCCTCTGATTGAGCCCACCCACCCTACTCTTATTCAGTCTCTCTACTCTGAAACTTCCCCAAAACCAGAACCCCTTTTGTGGACTCTCTCAAAGTCTTCCCTTTGAGCAACACCCTCTTCCTTTAAGACCTTCATCCTAATCTAATCGCTTATCCACACAGCTCAACACAAGGTACGTTGCAATCTATCTCAACTCCCACTTCCCAGCTTCAAATTACAAACCTTTCACTGCCTTTTTCCAATTAGAAACCCTCTATTTTTCTGGGTCTCCGCCGCTCAATTCTTTGAATGTTCTTGTGCTTATCTTAGAGAAATTTCATCAGATAATTAAAGAAATAATTGTTCAGGTACAACAAGTTTTTGATCATGGGTCAGTGTAAAAATCGGTGCTTTTCTTTTGTATATGTGATTCACATTGTGGGTGAGAGAGTGTCTCAATTGGGGGATTCTCAAAATACGAACAGTGCTGTGAAAAATTATGTATTGAGAATTTGAGATGAGCCCAGAAATGTTAACAGCCTAATATAATTTTTTGTCTTCATTCTAATTTTTGATGAGGTTTGAAAATATTGAATTCCAGGAAAGTCATTGGGATTAAAGGAGGAGCATTGGTGCGGAAGGAGTAGTGTTTGTCTTTGCAGTTTGTGTGTCAGCTCTTTGGTGTTTATTGGGAAAAGCATTGAGATGGGTTCTCTTTGCTGCTGTCCATGTGGTGATGAATTTGAAGAATATGCTCTTCCAAGCAATCCAGTGTACAGGCATTGCGCGTGCCTCAGATACTTCTTCCACCAGTTATTCAACGGGGTAAGCGTAAAGCCATGAGCAACTCAATACCATTGTTGCTCTTCCATCGAGTAACTCTTATTGTCTAAAGTTAGGGACTTTACATTTGTGGCACTAAAGAGGATATTGTGAAAATAATGGACAACCAAATGAGGAGAACTGATCAAGTGATCAACAATCCATTTTCACTTGAGTGCTAGAAATTTGTCATGTTGATAATGTCTTTAAGTTGAGAGTTCCAAGTCATTGCATCGTTTGCATTACTAGGCCCAACATTATTGACTAGAAAGAAATTGTCAAAAGCGATTATAATTAAACTTTTCTTCCAGATATATTTAGTTTATGAAGGTGATTCCAGTTAGATTTGTGGTTTGGATTCACTTCTGTTTTTCTTTAATATTTTGTTTGATTTGGCTTGTTCCCTATGTTCTTGCAGTATAGTGCACCGTTTCAAAGGCTTGATGGGAGATCAGTTCCATCACCTAACCAAGGGGCTACTTCTTCTGTCCCATCTGGAACTGGCACAACAGTAGCTAATAACTCCTCAAATGAGGCTCAATTCTCAGTGGCCAGGCCATCACCCTTTGATGCCGATCAGAGGTACTCACGTTTGCAGCGCGACGGCTTGATCTCTAGGCGTGAGAAGTCAATGACACATTTGCAGGAAGATGCACAACAAGTGAGAAGAAGCAGTTCTGGGACAGAGTCCCTGGGTTCGGGGAAGAAACGGAATGGAGTTGATACTGAAGAAGATTGTAAGTTAGGTCAATCAGAGACCTCAGAAAAGGATCTAGCATCAAAAGTCGCATATGGACTAACTCATGTGCAGCCATCTTCTGAAGATGATGATGTCTGCCCTACATGTCTTGATGGTAATTGCTTTAAGTTATCATTGTACAACCATTGATCATGCTATTTGCTGCGGTGCAAAATATAGAGAGTGACTTTCTTCAATTGTTCGCTGTACTGAAATAGTTCACTTTCATGATTGCAGATTATACCCCTGAAAATCCTAAAATCACAACAAGATGTTCTCACCATTTCCATCTTGGCTGTATTTATGAGTGGTTGGAAAGAAGTGAAAGTTGTCCAATGTGTGGAAAGGTATGTTCTATGCTAGAGTTTAGAGTTCCCTCTTGTAGTTCAAAGCATCATCTTAAATTTTTAATTTATGTGAGGATGTAATGGACAAGGAAATGAGGATATTTGTGACACTAAAGAGGATATTGTGAAAATAATGGACAAGCAAACGAGGAGAACTGATCAACAATGCATTTTCACTTGAGTGCTAGAAATAAGAGGGAACTTTAAACTGGGAGGACTGTTGCCTTTAGCCCACAGTTGATTTCCCAACCATCTAATTTGATATTAGGCTATAGAATTTGAGCTATTTATCACATCCTTAGATACTGCATGGTGTTGTGCAACAGTTCCTTCACTTGTTACTTAGAGTATATTTCCTCAGTTGATCATATTTTGACTGTTGATTTCTGGAATGTCAGGAGATGGAGTTCTGTGAAAGCCCCTAACTTTTAATATCTGATTTCAAAGTAATAGAGCAAATACATATGGGGCGGCTATGAGTTTCTGTAAATAAAAGTCGTGTTGTTTATAAGGTTTGCAAAGATGGAACCGATTGTTCATTTGTGTCACTAGTTTGTAATACTTCTTGTGTTTCTTCAGGCTTCATGTTTGAATGCCCCATCTTACTTCTTGTATAGAACTCCACAGATCAGTGTGGTACCATATTCAGCTATTGTAAACATAATTGTTAAGAAAACATCTGAATGGCAGACATCAACTCTTTTTTCTTCTTCTGATAGAAAGATCTCAAGACTACACACCATTTTATGAATTTAGCTAGCATGCAAAACAAACATGGTAGTTATTTTCCATATGGTAATTGATCTTGCAATATCTAGATTAGTAAGAAGGAGAATAATGTCATTCAAAAAAAAGAGAGGAAAAAAAAGAGAATAATGGGTGTTTTCACATAAATAGTTCATGCAACCAATTGATGCTCCTTCTATTGCTCCAGTGATAAAGAGATACAATTACTGCTTCTTTCCATGGATCAATGTATAATGCTAAACACAGTAATTCTTATTAATGTATAATATCATTAATAAATGCGTTTCATCTTTTCGTTCTAACTAGTACACTTCTTACTGAAGTGTTCCAATATGTTATCCATGGATGAGTTCTTCTTTAATCTTGGTTACAGTTTGCTGCTCTGCCCTGTACTTGTACCTATGTGCTGAATACAGAAATATGCAGAAATTAATTACACTCAGAACTGTAAGTAGCCAGTAGAAATAATCAAATCGACCAGTATTGATATTCTGTGACAGCCAAGATGGTTTCTCTGTGCTGCCTGTGACAGATTTGACGATGCTGTTCAATATGCTGGCTATAAAGCACCCTAAACCCCCGGCTAGTGCAGCGTAAGCAGATCCGATACTTTTCATGGCATCTGGGGCTTCCTCATAGAGGAATTCTAGTAATCCCACTATGCAAAACACTTCAGCTATGCCAATTAGGCAGTACTGGATCAACAACCAGTATGCACTTAGGCCAGGCATTGCAGTTAAGAAACTAACCTCATAGTCATGCTTTATTGCATAGTTTCTTCGGTACCTTTCAAAAATTGCCGCCCATGCCACGGATAGGATTGAAACTGCCAGACCTATGCCCACCCTCTGTAGCTGAGAAGCACCGTGAGGATGACCTGTGATGCGCCGCGACAGGGGGACGAATGTAGAGTAATAGAGGGATAGTATGAGAAATATGCTGAGGCCTGGAAATACTGGCATGCATGTTACAGGAAGCTTGAGGTGACCCATATGGGTATTTAAAGTGTATGCTTGCTGAACCGAGAGAGTCAGATACTCAGTTAAGACTACACTCAGCATTGTTGTGCAAGCTGGGACTGGAATAAGTTTCAATAGAATCTTTACTTCCTCTACTTGAGTCACAGTGCAAAGCCTCCAAGGACTTGGGTCCACACCATCTTCCTTCAGCTGCAGAGCTGCTTTGTCTAAACATCTGTAATGCCGAAAAACAGGATTTAGCTTGGAGAGCTAGATGTTAAAACTGATGTCACGTATATAATTCTAGAAGAGTAGTAAAATTTAAAAAAAGAGATACCTAAAATCGTTGGTGTGATCGATCTTTCTACTACCCTTTATAGCAGAATGTTTTCCAGGAACCTCATACAAGCCTATTAACTCACTGCTAGAGAAAGAAGCCTTCCTCTTCCTGTAGGCGGCCACCAACACTTGCGCAACACGTGTCAGAGGGCTGCCTCCGGGCAGTCTATGCCTGTATAGAGGTGTACCAAGAAAGAACACAAAGTTCGATATACCCATAGCTATTGCCAGTGACCCAAACGCAAGTCCCCAACCAAGTTCCATTTGAATGTACACTACTGCAGTGAAGGCTATAATAGCTCCAATGGTGACAGACAGATAGAAGAAGTTGAAAAACCTATCCAGGTGAGACTTGTAATCCGGGCTTGTTTCATCGAACTGGTCTGCCCCGAAAGATGACACACATGGCCTTATACCAGCAGCTCCAAATCCAGTTAAGTAGAGAACGGAGTAGAGATAAAGCATCTGCCATGATTTTGCTGGCTCACAATTGCCTAGAAGAAGGGATATCTGTTCACATTGATCTTGGTTCGGTTTCAAAGCGTCCATTGTTGCACATAAGGTTATCCCAGTCAAACCCTCCATGAAAACAAACAGAGAAATTATCAGCTCACTTGTAATCACTGGTTTAAAATATCATATGCAATTCATATTTGGCTACTTACTGCAAGATAGATAGTTGTGAAGATTGCTATAGTCCAGTATCGACCAAGATATGCATCAGCCAGAAAGCCACCAAGAACTGAAGAAGCTTGTGATATCCCCAAGAAATTGTTAACTGCATTTGATGCACTGCTAAAGGGTCTATGCATAACATAGAACATGAAGGCCACCATATTGACTGAGAGGCCAAAATAAGCCATTCTCTCGGCCATTTCATTTCCTGGACAAAAATTCACAAGTAAACTTGACAATATAAAGTAATCACATTCCACACAACATTTCCCATAAAATAGGCTTTGTGCTTACCAAATATGAAGAAGGCAGCAAACCAACCACCCGTTTTGGAAAGATCAGCGATTGGTTTGCCGTGGATATTAACCGGTGTTGTTCCTCCGGTATATCCCCGTCCGAAAGCTGTCCTCCTGTCATCGGATTCTATGAAGTAAAAACCAAGCTTCTTCCTCGGATTTGTGGCGGGATATTGTTCCTCCAAACTAGCTGGTGTCTCTATCCCTCCTTCAGGGGACTTGATCTCTCTACTTCCCATTTTTTAACTCCCTCAAATCCCAAATCCACAAGATGTTATGGTCTGTCATATAACATGAGCATCAAAGTAAATAGTATTTTTACCCAAAACTAAGAATTATGAAAAGCAAAAACAAAAACAAAAAGCTTGATATACCTCAAACAAAAGATGACAGCCTGAAAACTCTAGTAGCTAAGAAAAGGTAATTTCTTCAAACCCAATCTCTAGTAACTAACTGAAAACCATAGCTTCAACAATCTGAAAACTTACGACAACCGCAATAAAAGTTCTGTTTTTTTTTTTTTTTTTACTGAATCAATCATAGAAATAATGAGTGAAACATGAATTCAATTAATGCACAAAGTCACAAACAATTAAAAGAAAACTATTAATATTGAAGTACTGAACTTTACTCTACATAAGAACCATACACTGAATTTTGCAGCCTTTGAACCGCAAGAGTATGGAGTTCAAAAGCTGGACAATGGAGCACTATCCCCTCGTCTGGAAAACAAAAAAATCAAAACTTTAAGACGATATGAAGAAAGAAATAGATAATTATCTTTCTTGGTGGTTAATAGTTAGTGAGTGCTATGATTTCAACAATAAAGGGGATCCAACAGACACGTGAATAAGAAGTGGGAGTGGATCCAACGGCAATAAATGGTGTGTCAAGACTTATTACTGAAAAATGAAAATCAACATTAATGCCCACCAGTGTTGGAGGTTGTGTGTACAGAAAGTGGAATCATACTTACTGCTATTGTTGGACTAATCAATATACGAACGAATGAATTTAAGTCGGTGCAGTTAGGTTTGCACTGTCAATACTACTCATTAAACCTACCATTAGTGATAATGGTAGGTTTAGTGGAGTAGAATGCCAATGGGGATATGCTATTTTGCAGAACTGGGTTGGTGAAAGAAATGGTGGGAATTCAAAATTGATAGTCTTGTCCTTCTGTGTGGTTATTTTCTGCCAAAGGGTGGGTGTGATGGGTCAGCTGAGTTCATGTAGAGTGGTGACATTGACAATTTGACATTAAGGAAAGGAATGGAAGAGAAGGACGATGAAGTGATGGAAGGATGATATTTGAAGGTGTGAATGTGAAATGCTTCTAATCCCAGTTAAGAGGAGTGCCCCCTACGAAAAGAACAGGGAGAAGTACATTGTGGTTGTGGCTTGTAAATGTCATATCCATTATCAATAATGCAAGGCGATTATGCGATTGAAGTAGTTGTGGAATTTATGACGATATCCTTTTGTAGTTTTGTTGAAGCCTAGCTAACATTGTCAAAGTAGGTTTTGGTTTTGCATGGAACATTTTTTTGGATATTTCTACCAAATTAAGTGGCAATTCAAGCAAGCTTTGAGTGCATAGAATCATGTTAAAAGGTCAATCCAACTATAGTTTGGATCCACACCGGATTTGGTCTAAACTCTAAACTCGAGTTTAATTCAAGAATGCTAGAATGGAAGACGTGCCACATATATGGTAGTGCAAGTGTTTAAATTATATTGTTAAACAATAGTATTGATCTTTATTACTTTTTAAACCCGCAATATATTTCAACTAAACTGTTTTGCGTCTTAAATGTTTTATCACTTGGTTGGAATAATCGTCACAATCTATTGACATTTAAGTTATTAAATGTTGTGCTTGACATATTGCATATTCCAAAATATTGAGAGCGATATTTACTAAATTAAATTATCAAGTATTATGGTGATGTAGTGACTAAAGAAATAGTTTAGTATATAGAAGCCACGTCTCACTAGCTTTTATAAACTGATGTGCGAAGTCTCAACCAAACTGCCCAGCTAGTGAATAGTGATATATACTTTTTTTCTTTCTCGAAAGTCCGAGTTTTTGGGTGTGAGCACGAACCCGATCCAAATTGCCAAGAATGGTTCGGGTTCAGCACTAGAGCCCATCGTGTTTCAAAATGGGCCGAAACTCAAAAGAAGGTGGACAGGGGTGATTTGGTAAAAACACGAATCGGGTTGTCTATTCTTAGACCGCAGCCGCGTGCAAAGCAAAGCATCACTGCCCTCTTCCTTGGTTCTCAAACAGGTACTACTCTCCTTCTTCTTCTTCTTCTAGCTTCATCCCCAATTTCATAAATATATATGTATGTGTTTTTGGGATTGATATTTCTTTTTTTTGAAGAGATAGTGTTTGCTTGGAAGTTGAGCTGAGAAAGAGAGAGAGAGAGAGAGAGAGAAGAGGCTGGAATGGAAGGCTACAAGCCTCCGGCAGATTTTGAAGAGAATGCTAAAGACCCACTGCTCGATTTCAACGTGAACGATTCTACTGAGCTTTGGCTCATTCAGTGGCCTAAAAATCAAGTATGTTGCTTTTACTGTGAAGGAGCTTTTTTCCTAATACTTCTGTTTCAATCCCAATTAATAGGAAGAATGATTTAGAAGATTACAATACTGTGTTTTTTGTTTGGGTAGATGGTTTATACTGTTGGACACCCAATTTCTGTTGGAAAAACAGCTTGTTATCTTTTGTTTCTCGAATTGGATTCATTGGTAGGAGAGTTCTTAGGGTGGAAAAGGAAGGGCCATGTTATTAGAATTATTGATATGATTGAATATAAGGTATAGACAAGTTTATTGAGCAACGAAAGCTGCTGGCTTTAACTAGCTGTCTGCATTTGAGTTCATGGTTGCTGTTATTTTTTGAATAAGATAGTTTTTCCGGTCATTGGATTAACTGACCATTTGTATTGCAGAATCCAGATTATGATGGGAAAGAGCTGTCGCTTCAGCTTCATGGTGATGGAAAGTTGGGCAGTTTTGAAGGCGCATCTGGTAATTATACTTCAATTCTAGTAGCAGAGGCGGAATACCCATTTTGTTTCGTCAGGGTGTTTTTCATTGTTTGAAGAAGCTGTTTTGGGTCATATAACCCTGCAATGCATAAGCTCTGCTACTTTTGAGACCTAATACGATGTTTCTGATTTTGGCAGGGAAAGAATATGACCTGGTCAGTTCCTCAACTCAACAGTCAAATGCTACAGTTTTTGTATCTTCTGCCTCTGGCACAAAAATTGGTAAGCTGACAACCTATCAAATTAAGAATCTGCACTGCAGATATGAATCTCAACTTTAGTTGTGATGTTTACTTTTCTGTTTCTTATTGAACCAAAATTTGCACTAAGCCTTGGCAATGCATATACAGTTTATTCTGGGCAAACTTCAACAATCAATACAAATTGAGTTGCATTTTATCATTGATGCACTATCTGTTCCTAAAAATTTGACATTTTGATTCATATGCTGGCTGCTGCTTTCAAAATTCTTAATTCATCCAGTTTTGTTTACCACAGGTGATTATTAGCTTGTTTTGTTATTTGGTTGTGTGAAGTTCTATTACCAAGGTCTATTTTAAGTTTTAGCGGTATGGCCTTCAGAACTCTTTTTGAACCCAATTTGACATTGGTATTTACAGTTGATGTCTGGCAAAACTTCAACAACCAATGTGAATTTAGTTGCTTTAGTTATTATCACCCTAGCTCCTATCTGTTTCTAAAGATTTGACATTTATTCAGATGCTGTCTGAATAGGTTTAGAGGTCTTCATGTATCCAATATTGTACATTAACGGTAATATACGGCTCGTTCTATTATTTGGTCATGTGGAGCTCTGTTATCAAGCTCTTGGTCTTTCTGTCAGCAGGGCCAAGTTAGTTTTAACTTTTAGGTATGGCATTGCCTATATGGTCAGTTTGGTCATGGTAGGTTAAGATGACAAAATAAAAATTTCTTGGACCTTTCTCCCTTTTGTGTGTTATTTGTATTACAACTGTTGATGCCCTATTTACTGGTTATGGGGTCAGTGTGCTCATATGTTGTAATCATTATGTGTTATGACTTGGCAGCTGGGAAGATTTCACGGCGAGTTTCTCTGGTGCATTTCCCTGAGCCCAGTGAGCTTCAAGAGCGTCAAGAGCTTCAAATGGCAAAATTCCGAAAAAAGAATCAGATATCGTCCTCAATGGCATTAACCCATTCTTCCCAGAAAACTCCTTCACGCAGTACGAGAACTACAACTACTGCAACTCCTACGCAAAGTACGTTTCAGAGAAGTTCGCGACCAATAAATGGACGCGCATCCTCCCCTCATAGTAGTGAACATAAAAGTTCTGTTAGTGAAGCTGGGGAGCAATCACAGCTTCGGAACAAACGGCATGCTTCCCCAGGTCGAAGTCATAGTGGCGTTACTTCATCAGGACAAGGTCGTAGCTCTACTACTACTTCCTCAGGAGAAAGGTCATCAAAGAAAATCAAGGAAAAACATAAAAGATGAGATGGCAAATCTCTTAAGATTTTTGCCAAATGCATCATGCAAATTTAAATCTTGATGGTGGATGAAGTAACCAGATCCTGTCTGCTGCTTCTGGGTTTTGTTAGACACTTGAAGCAGCATTACGATGTGTCAAAACTTTTTGCCGCCAAAGCTTCATGATTTAATACGGTTTCCAGTTCAAACACCTCAGGCAAGGAGAAAGCATACATGCTTTGTTCATTCTACTGTTTGAACTTTCCCAGTGTTGTAGCAAGTTAATTTTTTCTTCTATTCGGTTACCAAATGCCTCCGCCAAATTTATCTAGAAACTTGTTCTCATGTGGTGTGTAACATTATGCACGCAGAAGGTGTGAGGTTTGTTATGTTGGTCATTGTATTATTACGGTCGAAGAATCAGTTTGTGATTTGGGTTTCTCATAGTTAACTGCTTACAAACTCTCTTCTGTCACTCTTTTCCTCGCATTCACCCGTCAGTTCGTTTTCCTTTAACATCATCACATTCATGAGATTTGTACAATACATTTTGTGTTCCTTTATATAGTCATTGGTTTTACTGTTTTATCGATTGATTTTTCGGTTAATTTTCAATGAAAAAAGTTTGTGGAATATTTTTCGGATGTTTTAAAACTTGTGATCAACTTCGTATCGAGTTCGAGGCGTGGCTGTCATTACGGGGTCACATACTATCACGAAAATCTCCGCCTGTCCACTGACGACAGACACCACCGTCGGTCCGATTCCGACTGCTTCTGCAAATCTCCCGCTCTCGTCTATCGAAGAAGCTCAGCTGCTCACTGTGGGCCTTGGTGTTTTTTTGTCGTGTTCCCCCCCCCCCCCCCCCCCCACAACTTGTCACGTGCTAGAATCGTATAAAAAAACTCCAACCTCCTATCAAAACCCTACACGTGTACGACAGAACCACCTCACGTGACATAACCCACCGTTTTCTGGATCCAACGAGCGCAGCCTTACACTTGTACCGTGTTCTGCGCATGATTAACAATATTTCCAAAGATTTTAATCTAGCAAATCAATAATATTTAAACCCACAGTTGAATCGGACTAAGCTAAAGGGATTAGCTTAAACTCACGGCTCGGCTGTAATTAAACCCCTATAAATTGGCACAGGGATAGGGGATTAGCTTAAACTCTCACACTTAACCTCACACTCCCACCACTGCTTGGCCTTTTCAGCTTTTGACTAGGGGCTACTGTATTGCCGTCTCTCTCCTCCTATCTTTTCTCCGCTCCAATCTCTAATCTGGTACACAAATCTAATTCCCCTACTTCTTCTCTCTAATCTCATACTACTTTGCTTTCCCTACTGCATTGTCTTTCTGCTTTTTCTCATTTCAGATTCACATTCTTTTCAACTGCCGTCAAAATCGAGGTTTCTTCTCAATTTTCCACTACCCATTTTTATAGGTTTGCTTAACGTTAGATCCCATCGAGTTCTATGACTCAAAGTTGCAAACTTTTTTCTTTCATAGCGAAGGTCACTGATTTTTTTTTTTTTACATCTGTGTGTGAATTTTGCTGAAAGTTGCAGACTTTTTATGGTGGTCACTGAAAAAGTCACTGATTTTTTTGTATCTGTGTGTGGATTTTGCAGCCAGGTCCCTGAAGTTGGGCCAATTCACAATGGATGTGGATACCAAGCTTCTAGATGGGGCTCTGCCGATTGTGGCAACTCTGGTATTAGCTGTCCTAATCGGAGTGATTATAATCCGGCGCAGATCTGGACACCGGCTTCCTCCGACTGTGAAGGCCTTGCCTTTGATTGGGGGATTGCTTCGGTTCTTGAAAGGCCCCATTGTGATGATTCGTGAGGAGTACCCAAAGCTTGGGAGTGTGTTCACATTGAATCTGTTTCACAAGAAGATTACGTTCTGATTGGTCCTGAGGTTTCCGCGCACTTTTTCAAGGCGCCGGAGTCTGATCTTAGCCAGCAGGAGGTGTACCAGTTCAATGTGCCCACTTTCGGACCCGGAGTTGTGTTTGATGTGGATTATACGGTGAGGCAGGAACAGTTTAGGTTCTTTACGGAGGCTCTGAGGGTGAATAAGCTCAAGGGATATGTGGATCAGATGGTTACAGAAGCAGAGGTACATTTCGTTACTAATGTTGATTGGTTTATCACTGCATTGTTTGTTTGATCTGTTTTGACATATTTAGTAACTTGTTTACATATGCTTTGGAAGTGCCAGTATGATTGAGTGTTAGTCAATGTCTGACAAGAAGAATCACTTGGTCAGTTTGTGCAGATAATGTGTCAAATGGTGTGGTCGTTACTTTTTTATGAGAGAAACATTAACAATCATTGGCAGGGTTTGCTATTCATTAAAGACTACTAAATGCAAGCAATTGAGTAGCCTTTAAGACTGGTGCTTTATGTTTTTGCCCCCAAAAAATAAAATAAAGAAGGGAACAAATGAACATGATAGAAGTGTGACTTACCTGTGCATATATTTGTGAGTAAAAAGGGAAGCCAAAATGCAGGGTGTGTTTTAAGGTTTCTGTGGTGAGAGAAGGTTAACAATCTTGAGTTCTCTAATATTTTGTAACTGGATTTTGACAGCCTCCCCCCCCACTGTTAAAAAAGCTTATTAACCTTCTAAGAGTCAGAAGACACGGGCCATTTTCTTCTTTTCTTTTAAGAGTCATAAGGAAAGTCATTCATCACAAAAGCATCAAATAGATGCAAGTAAGTCGGGGAAAAAAGGATTTCATCAGTTGCCATCTCTTACTAATATTCAGTCTAAGCACTCACTCAAACCTGCTTGTGTTGTTTATTTGGTTCACTAAAGACTCTTCAGAACTTTGAACTTTTATTTGTGCACGGTACCTGGTGGCAGACTACTATACATAATGTAGGGTTAACTCATGTCTTCACACTGTACTGGACAGGATTACTTTTCCAAGTGGGGAGACAGTGGAGAGGTGGACTTGAAGTATGAGCTGGAGCATCTGATTATCCTGACAGCCAGTAGATGCCTCCTGGGTCGTGAAGTTCGTGATAAACTCTTTGATGATGTTTCGTCTTTGTTCCATGAACTTGACAATGGCATGCTTCCCATTAGTGTCATTGCCCCATACCTGCCCATCCCAGCTCACCGCCGCCGTGACCAGGCACGCAAGAAGCTCACAGCAATCTTTGCTAACATCATAAACTCCCGCAGATGTGCTGAAGTGTCTGAGAATGACATGTTGCAATATTTCATCGAGTCTAAGTACAAAAACGGCCGAAAAACAACTGATTCTGAGATCACTGGCTTACTCATTGCTGCTCTCTTTGCTGGGCAACATACAAGTTCAATCACTTCCACTTGGACTGGGGCTTATCTCCTCCAGAATAAGCAGTACCTATCTGCCGTGTCAGAGGAACAGAAAAGGCTTATGGCTAAGCATGGGAAGAAGATTGACCATGATATATTGTCCGAGATGGATACACTGTATCGTTGCATCAAGGAAGCTCTGAGACTGCATCCTCCACTGATCATGTTGCTGCGACACTCGCATAGCGATTTCAGCGTACAAACTCGTGACGGGAAAGAATATGACATCCCGAAGGGCCACATAGTTGCCACATCACCAGCTTTTGCCAACCGACTTCCTCATATTTTCAAAAACCCAGACAGCTATGATCCTGATAGATTTGCTATTGGAAGAGAGGAAGACAAGGCCGCAGGGGCCTTCTCATATATCTCATTTGGAGGTGGCAGGCATGGATGCCTCGGAGAGCCTTTTGCATACCTGCAGATAAAGGCTATATGGAGCCATTTGCTGAGGAACTTTGAACTGGAGCTGGTTTCACCTTTTCCAGAGACTGATTGGAATGCCATGGTTGTCGGTGTGAAAGGAAAGGTGATGGTGCGGTATAAGCGAAGGGAGCTTTCAGCTAATTAATGGCAACGGCCATTTGGTGGTTGCCAGGGTCAAATTTATGTTTTTGGTCCCTCTTGTATGTGTTGATTTCCTTCCTCCGTTTCTAATTAACTGTTAATGTTATGTTGCTCTCTTTTATTGGATTGTGGATCCTGTTTTATTAGTCATAAATTTATGATGATGAATGTTATAGCTGTAACTTTCCGGGTTGTTGGTGGTAGTGAAAACATTATGCTACATGTACAGAATTAATGCTTTCATCACGACGGCCAGTCATTATAGCTTACCTGTTACAATTGCAATCCTTGACTATATAAATGTGCTGCAAATAAATTGAAGGTATACATTACATCTGAACTGGAAAGATGACACGTTAGGTAATACTGGACATTTTCTTGTATTCTCTCATGATTCATGGGAAATTTATTACCTGTGACAAGCTTTCATTTCAAGCAATGGGAAAAGCACCAAGCAAGCTTGGCTTCATAGAAAAAAAGCTCTATGTTTGTCTAGATTCAACAATCCAGCTTCTTAAGCTGATTAGTAGCGTTCAGCATTCTGAATTGAACAAGAAACTCTTGATATATCGACCAAAATCGTTGGCCAACAATGTGATTTCCCGTGAAAGATCTTGAATTTGATAAGAAATCAGTTTGGTATGATCTTAATCAGCTCAATATCAAACAGAAGAGTCTTGTCTATCAGCCCTTGGTTCCCCAGCACAAAATCCAAGGCTCGTTGGCCCTGTGAAAACATCAGAATTGCACCTTAATAAGAATTAGCAGAATTGCATTACAAGAATAACCAAAAGAACACAAGAATTACCGAAAATGTTGTGGGTCTTGGGCCACTCTTGTTGTAGTCATTGTCCGGATATCCCAATTCTGGAGGCACTATGATCCTGCATCACTGTGAGCTAGAATGTGAAATTTGCATATAGTATGTGATAAATTTTATTGAGCATTCAATCCAACTGCTTGAAAATTCCATAAGCAAAAGCTATAAGCTACAGAAAACAAGATGCAGCACCTTCTAACGCCACCAAGAGACATGCCTGTAATAGCTTCCTCAAAAGCTGGTATCACCTGAAGATTTAAGAAACACACAGTGCCATTAAAGTCGCTGATCGATTGTTAGTTAATTACATACTGACAAAGCAAATACAAGTCTTATCAAAGAGAAGAAAAAAAGGGAAATACAAGTATTCAATAGTTTCTCCTTATTGTCTAAACTGAATCCTAATCTACAGTATGTTAACATCAAACAGCACCTGCTTATGCAATCTCATAGATTTTAGAGGACAAAAGAAACACAAAAAACAGTTTAATAGCTACAACCAATAAGAAAAAATTTAGCTGCAACAACCAAAACTTGTTCTTTCAGTTCAGTTGCGTCACAAGTTTCTCACCTCTTGAGATCCTACTCTGAATTTGAAAAAAGCCTTGTCATCACCCTGAATTCAAGAAACCCCATGAAACACAAACTGTTAAATAAGCTTATGCACCCGAAATAAGTCCCCAGTAAACAGATCATAAGTAATCAATACCTCAAATGAACCACCTTTTGTTTTATTTCGAGCTTCAAATATACGACCGTAGTATCCAATGGTATAACCATCCCAATCAATCTGAAATGCACCCAAAGATCACAAATTACTACACCGACCCAACTTAAAAGATAAATCAATAGCATCAAAAAATTGCAAGAGTCCTTGAATCAATAGCATGTACTCAAACAATGAGTGGCTTACCACTACTGTATCCCCAACCTTGGGTTTGGGGCCATCTCCTGCTCGCAAGTCCTGCATTCTTCTAAAATCCATGGTTAAAAACAAAGTAACAAAGACTTTCAAGAGCTTGTGAAAGTTATGATCTTCCAGAATATGACCTTATACTGAAGACCCGATTCAGTTTCGGTGTAGTCCGGATAACTCATCTTCGACTTGCCGTAGTCCTTTCCCCTAATTGCTGGCACTGCAAAGCAGTTCAAACGTTTACAATGCAGTAAAAACGAAAATATATGACAGTAACAAACCTCAGAACTCCCAAAAAACAAAAATCACTTACTGTCTGCAAACTGAGATGCCAGGGCGAGTTTATCCTTAAAAGCATTACAGAAAGCCGCAGCTACAGTTCCAATGGATGAAAACACAAGTTTTCTTCGCTCGATAAGATTGCTTCCGCCTACCCAAAATCCGGAATTTGATAAACTCATAGCAAAATACAACATTATAATCACAAACAAATAAATACGCTATGGCTGATTTACTGACCGCCTGCACCTGAATCAGAAGATTTCTCGGCTTCCGGGGGAAGAAAAGATTTGGGTCCGCGCCGTACAAGGGTTAGAGATTTTCCGACCGATGAGGTTAGAGGTCGCTGAGGAGATCCAATGGCTGAGATTGAAGCCATTTGAAGGTAGGGGAAGTAGTTGATTAGGGGAAAGAGTGAGAACGGTGAAGGGGTGTGACTGGGAATGTGTTTCGCGGGAAGATAACGGCCTCAACTTGTCAACCGCTTTATATTTTACTCCTTTTTTTATATTTTTTTTATATTTTGTTACACGAACAAACTGGAACCTTCTTTCCTCTAACTCTAATGAATTCTTTGGGTTACATCTTCAGATAAGCGAATTTTGTTACGGGTGCGTTTGCTAACTTAGGATATGGCTCCATCGAAGAAAAAGTTTAGGAGAATTCCTTTCTTTTTCAACCTTCAAAAGCCCTTATATTTGACTGTTTAGAATTATACTGGTCTTAGATTTTTAGAGACTCGTGTATTTAAACTTGTTGTAATTTCTTATCAAAAAATTATAGAAAAAACTATTCATTTTGGGTTTTGCCGTTTTGAGTAGGGATGGCAAAAATCCTCATGGGGTCAATCACCCTAACGGGGATTCAGGAGAAATCGGGTAACGGAGATGGGGATGGTATTTTGATTTCAATCCAGAAGCACTAGATTGGAGTCACAAAAACATTGTTCATTACAACTTGCCACTTGTTTTTTCTTATTGTAGCTCATTTCAATCCAGAAATCATTGTTCTTAGTTGCTTTATTTAGTTGTCGATAGAGTATAAAAGCAAAAGAGGTTTCGAGTTTCACCTCTCCTACAGTGAACAAAGAGTACTTTGAGTTTGGTTCTTATTCTCTTTGCTTCTGTTTAAAGGGAAGATTACTTGTAGATCTGTTTAGCATTGAATTGTTATTTCCGTTGTCTCAGACTCTCAAATTGTTGTTGTTTACACTTTACCTGTTGTAAAAAAATATGGAAAGGAATTCCTATAAAATTAAAATAAAATAATATGAAAATATCTTGGGAAATAAGAATGAAAATATAGATAAGGAAATGAAATAAAGTAAGAAAATAATATAATATATAGATTTTTATATAGGAAAACTTATCGAGTCGAGACGTGCAAGCGCACTGTCCCAAGAGAATATTCTTCCCCTACTGCACAGGGTTGAATGACGAACTTCCCCTAAGATACAACAACTCTTCGAGCTCCGTCATGCAGCTAAGAAGCCTCATTGAACCTTAATCACCCGTGCACTCAAAAAGGCGTATATTTAATATATATATATATATATATATATATATGTATAATATGGAAAAGGACTTTAGCTGGATAGGGTGTTGTGCTAGAGTGGTTGCATGATGGTAGAGTGTCTTTTCTTCTCACGACATCCCTCATATGTATCCTACCATTTCGACATTTCATATCCGACAATATGTCCAACCACACATGTCTTCCAACCATATGCATTCCAACCACATGTCTATTTATGGTTTAACGGATTTATATAGACTACACTTACCATGACCATCAATCATATATTTAAAACATAAATCCGTTAAACCATAAATAGAGAATAAACACGAAATGAAAATAACCCCCGACATAAATAATGAAATAAATAAAATACTTTTTTTTTTTAGGAGAAATGTGAACACTTTCATTGCTTCGGCCAACAAAGTTACAGCGGGCATGTGTAGCCCCGTTAAAATGAGAACTCTGTACTGACAAACACATCAAGCTCTAACGGTAGGGAGAAAGAGAATGGCAGTACTCAAAAGAATGCCTCATTTTAATTTTAAATCATAAAATTTCCAACAATCCCCCACTAATTTAAAATTATTTAAAATAAAATAAGTTAGTGTTTTTACTGTGCAATCGGCATAGGTACCTTTTCAGGTTTGAACCTAACTTAGTGTGATAGTCTCCATTTGAGGAACTTGAGTGAACAAAGTATTGAACTCGGCACCTTTGACCAAACTTCAACATATCACACGCACAGTACGGGTAATTAGACAGGTTCGCATGTTGGAGCATTTGTGGCCTTGCGCATATCTTGATTCTCATGAGAATATTAGAGAACAGCCCAATTCTCATTGTCGCGGCCTCACGAACAACTCTTACTTAAGTGAGTTCTCCAAGGGTACGTATGCCCGAACCCGCTGAAGTTTGCCTGCCTCAATACTCATTCAAGATATCATTGTTTTCCCTTCCTGACATCACATTTAATATTGCACTTAATGCCTTAGGAATGCACAAGATATAATATCTCTTTTGGATATATCCTTAAAATTTATATGTGCTATATTTGAGTCACGCAGTATGGATTGTTTCTTCCACATTGAACTTCCTTCATGGGATCTCCAATCACAGAAGTTGGGTTACCTCCTTAGGTGACTCCCTTATGGGCTTAAGCACATCCCCCTTCAGCAATTTTAAATATAGGATTAAATTTAGTTTACCCCCCTGTGGTTTTGGGGTAAGCCCATGTTAGTCTCTGTCCTCTTAATAAAAAAATAAATAAAAACCACTTTAAGGGCTAAAATTGTCATTTCAAGGAAAAAAAACACCATGACAAAAAAAAATTCTTTTTATTTTATTATTTTATTTTTTATTTCTCTCTCATTGAAGAAGAATTTTTTTTGTCATGGTTTTTTTTAATTCTCTCTCATTGAAGAAGAAGAAGAATTTTTTTTTTAATTGTCATTTCAAGGAAAAAAAACACCATGACACAAAAAAAAGTCTTCTTCTTCTTTTTTATTTCTCTCTCATTGAAGAAGAAGAATTTTTTTTGGTCATGGTTTTTTTTTTTTAATTCTCTCTCATTGAAGAAGAAGAAGATTTTTTTTGTCATGTTTTTTTTTTTAATTCTCATTGAAGAAGAAGAATTTTTTTTTTTTTTTAATTCTCTTCTTCTTCTTCAATGAGAGAGAATTTTAAAAAAAAAAAACCATGACAAAAAAAAATGTCATGGTGTTTTTTTCCTTGAAATGACAATTAAAAAAAAACCTTATTCTTCTTTTTCTTCTTCAATGAGAGAGAATTTTTTTTTTGTCATGGTTTTTTTCCCTTGAAATGACAATTTTAGCCCTCAAAGTGGGATTTTTTTGTCAAACTTAACGTCCAAATTGGACGGAATGGACACGGTTGAGGAGAATTGAAAAGCTCGAGGGGTAAACTGATTAAATTGAGAGAACAGGGAGTCAGGGACTGACATGAAATTACCTCCAAACCTCAGGGGGGTAAACTGAATTTAATCCTTATATATATATATATATATATAATCTCCCCCTCGAGACTATAGGAACCTCCTCCGCGAGGCATATATGTCTGACTTATGTCATATTATATATATTTTTTTTCTTTTGATATCTTGTTTGTCACTTTAGCTCGCAAAAGCTGCATTTTTATTTTGTCTGCAAGCCTCAAATAAACCATCAGCCACAATTCTCATAAGAGTATTTTCCTCCATATGAGAACAAGAAAATTTATAACTCTGCACTAATTATTTAATGATCACGTAAGATAAATTGCTAAGAGTGTTACCCCTACATAACTATAGGGCATTTTTTTTTCAGTTCAAATAAATTTCATTAACATAACGGCCAGAATGGCACATACAAATGGTCCATAAGGACACCCGGTACCACTCACTGGTACAAATCTTGCTCAATTATTCAAGAGCTTGCCAAAAAACTAAACAAACATCTAAGCTTACAAAAAATACTTTTGACTTGAGCCTCCCTTTGCCAATGTAGGCAATTGTGGTGCACCAAAAGGTTCAAATATTTAGTGCAAAAACATAGCAGAGTTTAGTGTGCAAGCTAAAGACCAACTTACAGCTTACTCAATCCCTTTCCCCTTGCTCTTACCCGAAGGGCTAGGGGAACATGGTGAATCGGTGAGACACAATGGAGAAGCAGGTTTCTTTTCATTCTTGGTCGTTGGTGGGTTTTTATTTTGGGCTCCAAGAGGACACCCCCTTTTCTTCTTTGTCTATGTAGCCTCAACTGGCACCATTAAACCTCTTGGAGTTTCCTTAAGCCCCAAAGATTTTGCAGTAAATTTGGTGGTGAATTCAGGCATCTTGAGCTTCTTTGGTTAAGCCACTTGTCCTCTGTTTTCATCAATCATAATTGGGGTTTGAACTTTCTGAGGTGAAGGGGTAGGAGTACGCCTACCTCTCTTGTTGGGCAACTGCTCTTCAATAGGCACAATAGCTAAACCATTGTCTTTTCTTGTGTCAAACTCACGAAGCACAATAGACCTTTTGGCCTTATGAACCCCTATATCTTTCATATTCACAAAAGGTGATACAATAACAGCAGTTGGAATAGATGATTTAAAAGTAAATGGCATGCCATCAACCAGAAAATTCATATTCAGAAAATCAATTTTTGGTACATGAGTTTGCCCCACAGTCGTGTTTTTATTTTTTCCTGCAGCAGTGCACAAACCTGTAGGATGGAAGAACAACAAGCAATCCTCACAACGTCCAAAGAGGTTGTCAAAATTGTAGTGGATTACCTCTTCAACCCCATCTTCAATTTTCAGCTTTTTCTCTAAAAAAAATTGGTTTCAGGATATTATGGCTAACCCTAACCCTAATCTCCCATTTGTTGTTAAAAAGCCTTTCATCAAGTTCAAGGGGATGGCCAGCCACAGTAGCAATATCCATGATAGTTTCTTTTTTCTCATAAGCAGGAGGGATATTAGTGATACGTACCCAATAGTAAAGTAGGTTCAGAGGGATCTTCTCAATTGGTGTTACACCATCATATTCCATCAACACCATTGAAGCTCGAGCATAATTCCAAGGCCTTTCTCTAATCACCTTGCGCTGGTCGCCACGGTGATCAAAAGAGAAGAGGAAAAGGGAGTTTGATCTCTCTTGAATTTTGAAGCTTTTTTCCACACCCAAATCCTACGAAAGTGACGACGAAGATCATTAATCTCCACAGGCTTGGGAGATAGGGATCTTCCCAACAAGTAGGCTTGAGAATTTCTTCTAGTTTTTCCACGTGACAGCATGGTGATATATATCAACTACATCATCTCCTGCTAGAGCAAGAGACGCTTGGAAGCTTGCAATAACTTCCTCAAGAGAAGCCATTTGAGAACAAAGATGGAGGGGAGGAGGAGAAGGGCCGTGAGACAGCTGCGGGGTGGTACGCAAGGCACTATCAATGGAGGCTTAGAAGATTGGAGGAGCGGCAAGATCACTCTTAGGGTTTTTTTTTTCAATATAATAATGGACATATAAAAGTTAAGCAGTCAATTATGTAACCTCATCGTTAGTTCATTACCATAGGGCATTTAAAAATACCATTGAAGTAAATATTAAATGGTGAACAGAAATATAAACCATAACCCCCACATTACCTGATATTGAATTTCCTTGAAGACATGTTTATAAACATTAACAGGAGTTATAGCTATAGCTTACCCCCACATCTCCATGATAGACACTCTTCATAATGATAAATGTTAAATATACTCATAAGTCATAAAAAAAAATTAGTTATGTAAACCCCGTAGTAATAAACATTAAAGAATACTAATGAAATAGTTGAAATTTGAAATAGTAACCCCACTATTGAAATCAAAAATAATTAACTCTCATTGACTTATTAAAGCAAAATGAAATCTTCTCACAAATTGAACTTACAAGTATTCTTGGAACATTCTCGTCGATGAGATAACCAATAGCATATGTATATCTCATAATGTGTGTGTGTGTATATATATATATATATATATAAACTAAATTTTGAGAGTAAAAGAAAACATACCATCACTATTTTCTTTCTCTTCAATAACTCAAGAACTCAATAAATATTACTACTAATAACTCTATTAAAATATAATAATGAGACTAAATTAATACTTATCACCAAAACTTGGAATAACATCATTTTAGATATGAAAGAAAATATAGACAACTATTAGTTATGATATGCAACTCCAACAAAATATAAGCTACTCGAAACAAAAGGCAAATGTAACAAGAAATAGCTAAATTGATATTTTGACAGAACAAAGAGCTATGGCATGTAATCAATCAAATCAAAGATAAAATAAAAAAAATTAAAAACCTTTATACATCAATTGGTTGATCTATTATCAAACACCAGCTGTATGATGGCTCTCCGCCTCCTTACTAACCCTAGTTGTCATGGCTAGGACTCCATCAATGATTTTCGGCACCATCAATAAGCAGGAGCATCTCTACCTCATGTAGTCTTACAGCCCTCCAACGTCAAGTTTCTTCAACGATTCTCGAACCGGTTTTCTCCCTCAAAGAGGCTATACCCACAGTGCCTCGCCACAATGGAGTTGGCGGCCTCTTAAGTTAGGAACCGAATGAGAATCCAGGTCGGATCAGGCCTCCCATAGGCCGACTAAAGAATGGTGGAGTTCGGCGTATGATTCTCGATGTGGCATCAGAAGCGGAGGTTCGGATCATAGCCTCTGCAACTATTAGGCAACAAGGTGGCTGTGGTTTGGGCTTGGTGCTGAAGGCGGCAGAGAAGGAAGAGTGGATTTGCTTCGGCTTGGGATGGAGGCTGAGAGTGGCGAAGCCAGAAGGGCGATCATGGCAACTGTGGCGGTGAAATCGGAGGTGGGGATGACTACAAAGGCCTCCGTCGGTGGCAAAAGTGGAGGGGTGCTCACCTCTGTGTGGGTGGCCCAAGTCTCAGTGGAGGCCCAACCCAGATTAGGTGCAGAAACTAGTTTGGTGGCCCAGATCAGAATGGGTGCCTGAATTTGTTGAGTTAACTGGTGTGGATTAGATCTCCAAAGCATTTTGGATTGTGTGGACCAAACTAATGAACTAGGGCTCTATAGGGTTCCGTATTTGGGATATTGAAGGCCTGATCCAACTACATAGTCTTATGGGGATCATAGGAGAAAGTTTGAGTTTTTGGTGTCTTGCCTGCAAAGTGAAAGTTTGTTCCTTACGTCTAGGTATTGAAAGTTTCTAGCGCACTGCAATTGAGTGCATTAGCAAAAGAACTTTCATACTCTATTATCTTTTTGTTTCTAATAGATTTAGTTCTGTCAGGCTCTTGAATAAAGGAGTGGAATTGTTTCAAATGTAATGGTACCTAATTACCGCTTTTGGGGATTTGTATTATGTCATTCTAGCCTGAGCTGCTATGAAATGATATTATTACTTTAAAATATATATATATATATATATATATATTTTGATAGAACTAATTGCCATTAAACACAAATTATGCTGGCATGCATGCAAGAAATATATATGCCTACAGTTTACAAACTATTATGCAATATATAATTTACAATGAAATAAATATTATTATTATCATGCAACTGACAAGGATTTTTCCAGGTGACCAATATTATGCATGAAAATTTAGTAACAATGTCGACGAAGATAAAGATATCTACTACTCAACTAGTACCATAGTAGCAGTTCTGGTGGGTATGAAAGATCTTGATAGAATACAGACAAATATGTATTATAATTGAGAAATATAACAAGTTAAGCAAGGCTTTCACATGGTCATCAATCACAAACCGGCAGTTAACAATCAAAAATAATTGTAATTGTTTAGTTGTCTATATACATATATGCACATATGAAGGTATTCAACAACCCAAAAATTGTCACTAAGATATGAAGGGAATGATAGCTTCATACGATAGACATTAGATTACCGATGGTAGAATAAACAAAAGATAGTAGAATAGAATTAATGACAAACCATTTCATACTCCCTAGTTATAACCTTGATGTTAAATGATAGGACTTGCATGTTGCGGTTTGCCATAGTTGCACAAGACCATAATGCTTGTATTACTTTTCTTTTAACTGCGGCTTCGGAACAAAACTTGCAAAATAGAAATGACAAATAGTATAAACAAATAGTGCAAAATAGGTGACTAATAATATAGAAAAATTTGATTAACAAGTTAACAGAGATTTTGTTTGAATCTTCTCTTAAATTGTTGTAAAAAATATGGAATGGAATTCCTGTAAAATTAAAATAAAATAATATGGAAATATCTTGGGAAATAAGAATGAAAATATAGATAAGGAAATGAAATAAAGTAAGAAAATAATATAATATATAGATTTTTATATAGGAAAACTTATCGAGTCGAGGCGTGCAAGCGCACTGTCCTAAGAGAAGATTCTTCCCCTACTGCACAGGGTTGAATGACGAACTTCCCCTAAGATACAACAACTCTTCGAGTACTGTTGTACAATTAAGAAACCTCATTGAACCTTAATCACCTGTGCACTTAAAACGGTGTATATTTAAAATATATATGTGTATAATATGGAAGAGGACTTTAGGTGGATAGGGTGTTGTGCTAGAGTGGTTTCATGATGGTGGAGTGTCTTTTTTTCTCACGACATCCCTCATATGTATCCAACCATTTCGACATTTCATATCCGACAATATGTCTAACTACACATACCTTCCAACCATATGCTTTCCAACCACATGCCTTCCAACTCTAGCCATGTACCCTTATATAGGCTATACTTACCATGATCATCAATAGCCTCATTATCCATATAACAGTAAAATAATAATCATATATTTAAAACATAAAACCATTAAATTATAAACACAAAATGAAAATAACCCTCAACATAAATAATGAAATAAATAAAATACATTTTAATTTTAAATCATAAAATTTCCAGCATTACCCAACTGTGAACACTGACTGGGATGCATTTCCACCAGTTCAAGGTGCCTAAGATTATGAAGACTTGACCTATACCTAAAATATGCCCAGGTTTTCCAAAATTTGTCAGCTATATGTGTAGCTGGGCCTGATTGGCTTTGTTTTCATTTTGCGCTAGCTTTAATTTTGTGGTTTGGTGCATTGAACTACGCAGCACTAAATAGATGTTTACAAGAAAGTAAGGCATGATTATGACAATAATACCAAGAAGGGAGTATATAGTACGTAGGAAATAGTAACGAACCAGTAATAGAGGACATTTGTTGAACCAAGAATAGTCCGTAATGTGATTTATTCACATTATGGACTACAAATCTGATATAGTGTACATCAAAGTTTTGAGATTAAGATCAGGCCTCAACACAACAAATGATGGATTACAACATAAATAATTGGCAGCAAGACTCCTCTAACTCCTTCACACTTGTTAATGTCCTCCAGACAAGCCAAAATTGCACACTTCATCTGCTCCTGATCATAGGTATACAAGCAAATCTCATATTGACATATTCTAGCTGAGCCAAACATATAGAACAATAACAAATCTGCAAATCATCCACCAGGTGGTCCTTTCTGAAAATCTCTTCGAGTAGAAATCATTTTCCGCAAAAATAGATGAACGACGATCGAACAAAAATAATGGCACTTGTTCAAAGGCACTGGCATTAACAATAACAAAACATGCAACATCTAGGCAGTTTGAAGTACTGGGAGAGTTTCGTACGTGACATGGAGGTCAGCTGAGTTAAACTAGATTTACCATGTTAACTAATGCTCTCACCATATAGCCCCTGCCGTTAACGACGGTCCTTGGTTGCCACTTTCTCTCTCGGAGTATTCCAGCTGCTTCCACATCTGTCCGCTCTAGTGATCATCAGTTTTTTCACACTAGTCAAGAATATCCTGTTTCAAAAAATAAAATTAGAAACACATGCAATTGTAAAAGAAATCGCTATGGACTTGGTAAAAGAATTAGAATTGGGTTTAAGGTGCTTACTCCCAAGGCACATCTCCAACCAGCATCCAATCCCCTTCTTGATCTTCGTAAGTTAACACATGATTTTTCTCTGAATAAACTTGATCAGGACCTGCTTTTAACCAAAAGACAAGACAAAATTAATATTAACCCAAATATTATTTTTGATCTCAAAATTAGAGGTCCTATATAACAATTTGTGTTTGCGTCAATCCTACATAGAATGGTGATCTTGAACATGAGGCTCAGAGATGTGATCAAAGCATCATAACCATCATGAGCAAACAGATTCACTTTTCTGCCAATTGGGATTCCCTCCATGTAGACCTTGACAGATAAAGAAGAATTTTGATGATGGTAATTCTCTGCTTTGCCTGGAAGTGTGCTCCTCAATGCTTCTTCCCTTGAAAAGAATTTTGAACAGAGCAAAATAGAGGATTTATTTGCTAGGAATGACGGAGCAAAACAGAGCAACTACGAATGATTTATTAGCAAAACACTACACAATCCATTCATACCTTGGCTTTGAAGTATTGAGGAGAGAAGATGAGATGCTCCGGCCAAGTGTGAGATCAGTGCACACACTTGGCCAAGTACGAGTGTTTCTGGATGATGCAGACATTCTCAAGTCTCACAGAGGAGCGGAGCTTACTTTGGGATGTATGATTAGAAACACCTCTTTATTGAAACATGGGGATGGTGGTGTCTTAACAGGCAAGATGAATAGAGGAAATTCTACGATACCTACATGTATTTCATATATATTTATAGATATGACAATAAATTTGTTATCATTGTGGACTTATGGCAAGTAGAGTCAATTAATGTGTAAATTTAGTTCTTTTAGAGGAAATTACTTCGCATACAACACTTTTCTATGCTTGTGAACAATTGTTGTCAATATTGTAACTTGGTTTAATTATATGTAAATAGTGTAAAACACATGTGGTAATTTTGTTGTCAATATCCTAAATTTGGTTCAAATAAATTGTAATTTTAGTTTTTCAAAAAAAAAAAAATTGTAATTTTAGTTCAATTAGATGTAAAATAAGTGTATAATAAACATCTCAGTACCATAGACAACCTCGATGAATAGATGTTCTTCATCATATTTAAACTTGGAAGAGCATAATGTTGAAGTTGCAAGTTTAGCATCCTCATCAATGATGTATAATGGTGAGTCTTATTGTTAGGTAGTGATGGAGCCAGAACAATCCAGGCCTAAATGCCTTTGAAAAAGAAAAAGAAAAATTAGAACTCAAAGTAAGGGGTAAATCTATGGTATGTTAACATTTCTTATACATCAACTATTTTGACCCATTTAAGGACTCATGTTACCATTTTAAGGACTAATATTACTATTTTGTGACTATGATTCATATGGTAAACTAAAAAAATTTGCCACTTTAAGGATTATGTTACCACTTTGAGGACTAATATTACTATTTTGAGGACTCATGTGGTAACTAAGAAAATTTACCACTTTCAAGACTCATGTTACTATAAGGATTAATATTACTATTTTAATGACTCATTTTACCACTTTTAAGGCAATTGTATACATGTCATATGTTAACATATTGTACAATTTTCCCAAAACAAATTAAAACTTTAATAATCAAATAATAATGAGGTAGACTATTAATGACTTACTGTTAAAAAATAATGATGTTAAAATGTGGAACAATGTGGCACTGCTATTAGCGACACTGGCTATTGTGTCACACTGCTACTGTTGTTTTTGCCGCTGGTGAAAACAATGGTCACGGCCATAGTAGTACACTGATATCATTTTCGGACGCAAGGCTATACAGCCCCTGAGCCTAACCTAGGAGTTCGGCTCCTTCGGTTAGCAGGTTGTCGAACATGTTTGACTTGTCCGAACAAGATGGTGGATGGCTTGATGGTGGAACCACTATGACTACTGTCTGGCCCGATGTCGTGAAAGTAGAAGTGGAATCGGGTGGCTCCGGTTTTTAGTTGCGAGCTTTAAAAACCATTGGTCAATTTCTCTATTTTCTTCAATGCTGCTACTGTGCCCTTGTAATGGTATGAACATGAACAAAGCATGAAGAATACCTTCTCCATTTTTCTCTCTTGCTAAGCAAAAGAAATTAAGGCTGAGCCTGAGGATGCATTTTATAGGAGAATTGTGGAAGCAATAACATTATTGTCTAGGCCACTGATGCTATATGAGGCATAAGCCACTAAGAATTAAGGTGAATTTACTTTACAAAACATCACAATGGTGCCTAGAATTGAAAATCCGACACATTTTTAATTAGAACTTACCGTCAATAACACTGTTAGCATTTGTACCATTATTCATTTTTCAAAGAATAATTTAGTATTCTCCCTCCCTCCCTAATTTAGTAAGCCTTTTCTTCCACCCCCCCCAAAAAAAATTACTTGAGCCCCAATCAATGGCATTATTGTCTAGGCCATTAATTCTCATTTTAATAGCTAGTCCACTTATTTGACCTAGTGAATCATACCCACTGATGCTATGATCCCTATTTAAATGGGGAGAAGAAAAGTAGTTAGGCTAATGTGCTTAATATGAAGCTTGTCAGGATAAGAATGAGACCCAAGAACTAACTCAATGCCACTAAAATGTTAATAGGCTTCTTTTCAAAAAAAAAAATGTGGATAGACTTTAAGTCTTTAACAACCGAGAAATTTTATATGCACTCCTCTAACTACTTAATATACATCCCAATTATTTTACATTTTAAATCATATTTCATAGATAGGTTAAATGACCAAAATAGACATTTATCTATTAGAAAAAGTCCCAAGAAAAATGGACAATGACCAGTTACACAATTTCAGAATAAAAATTGTCCACTTACCCAAACACTCTAAGAGATTGCCCACTTATCCAATCACTCTAAGAGATTTTTTCCCTAATACCTAATTAACTCTTTTTTTATTCTTTTTTATTTATTTTTGGGACTTTTTTGTCATCTCCTTCTTTCTCACTTAGAGGGAGTATTCATCACAAACCTTGCCTGACTCCGGTGACCAGTGGCCGACCGCAGACTCCGGTGGCCTGAATCCGGCTACCGTTCATTGGAATCCAGAGTCCTGAGACCGGACGAATGACCGGATTCCGGCGTCTGAATTTATTGCCCCCTAATAATACCCAGTAACCATATTACTGCCCCCCAATAACCATATTATTGCCCCCTAATAATCATATTATTGCCCCCAGCCCCCAATACTCTTTTTATTGCCTCCCAATAATCTAATTATTGCCTCAATAAACAGTTTATTTACACCAACTTTAAAATTGAGTTACCCATCATTTTCGAGTTACCCGGTCAACTCACTTCCACATAGCTCTCACTAACATAGACGTAACCAACTAGGCAACTATGAAAGCTATAGACCCAAAAAGCCCAGAAACCATCTTCATGAAATCAGCCCAACACCAAGCCATCCGGGTAACCCAGATTACTCTGGGCACCCAAAACAGGGCACCAAATCCCAACCGGCCACCGCCACAAGTTGTTTGCAGCCATCCCCGCCACTCGCACCAGCAGACCCTATGTCGTCAGCCACCTGATCTCCTCCATTGTCGTCGTCGATGTGGCCGTACGGAACCAGATCGAGCAACCGACCTGCGTGGATCTCCTCCACCGTCATCGTCGATGTGGCCGTACTGAACCAGACCGAGCAACCGACCTGCCTGGCTCTCCCTGGATTCTGGCAAACCGAACCCATTTTCAAACCCGAACCCGACGTCGGATCTACAGACATGGAGGGAGGGAGGAGAGAGAGAGAGAGAGAGAGAGAGAGAGAGAGAGAGAGAGAGAGAGAGAGAGTTAATTAATAGGGGCAAACTGAAATTGGGTAAGTGGTCATTATCCCAAAGAAAAAAATTGAATCATGCATTTGTTCGTTTCTGTGTCTCTTATTCTAAACTTAAACATTGTGAAACATCTTTCCTTCTCTACATTTCACCTCAATTTCAACCATTGACATGAATCTCAAGAAGTTGATCAACAACCTTCAATTGAGGTATGTGTTCTTCATGTTGTTGTATTGCAGTTGGAACATTGAGATATAAATGAATTCATAAATATAATATACTAACGTTCAAAGAATTTGTAATAAAATAGACAATTTCTTAGTTCAATGCTCATTTTGTGGTCTTAATTATCATTGATTCATCCATCATATTAGGCAGATCATCTTCTTAAATGTAGGCCATCATAGTTTGTTAACATTTAGATTTGAATTCCTAAAATCATCTTTGAATGGGATGTGCATAAAGAAAATATTTTGTGATTATATCAAATAATTAATACTAACGGATACCAAAAAGTAGCCTTAATATAGTCAAAATACTAGGATAATCAATGATTTCTAAGATTAAGGACATGGGGAAATGATCATTTACCCGATTTTAGGCTAAAAATTGCCCACTTGCTCCACCAACTGTTTTTTAACCCCATTTACCCAAAACACTCTAAGGGATTATTTCCCCTTTACCCAATTAATTCTTTTTTATTTTTTTTGAGACTTTTTTGCTCTTTCCTTCTTTTGGCCTCCGGTGACCAGTGGCAGGGCGCCGGCTACCGGTGACCGGAATCCGGCGAACGGTGACCGGAATCCGGCTAACGGTGACCGGAATCCGGTGACTGTGACCGGAATCCGACGACCGTTGACCGGAATCCGGCGACCGGTCCCTAATAATATCCAGTAACCATATTATTGCCCCCCAGTAATCATATTATTGCCCCCCAAAAATCATATTATTGCCGTCCAGTGAATTGTATGAACTCCCAAAACCAAAATGAATACACTACAGGCACAATTGATCAATTTATAATCATATTATTGCCTCCCAATAATCATATTATTGCCCCCCAATACAAAGTCCAATATCTCTACTGCCTCCCAATAGACCACCAAAAAATGCACATTTTTGTAGGATTCACAGATAATTTGACTTTAATACACAGAAAACAACATGTAACTTATCAAAACACCACACTATAGTGATCCATGTCCCTCGTATCAAAGTCTACTGGGGGCCAATAATGTGTCTACTGCCCCCCAGTAGACCATCAAACAAACCCCACAATTACATTGCAATGTCAGATTACTTACATTGTTGAACAGATAGTAGATCATTGGCTTTCATAGTCCCTTCCATTTAGCAAGAAACAAAGAAGAAAGAAAGTAGTCAAAGTACAATAGTGAAAAGTCGTTGTGCCCCAAGACGGCAAGGTCTCGATTTTGGAGAACTGCAATTAACAGCAGGATCATGCATGCTAACTGCGTGGCATCATCTCGTTCACTCAATCACCACACTCAAATAAGCAGAGCACCAAATTCTAACTCCATCTCACTGCTTCCCCACTTCCGACCAAAACAGAACCTCACTGGAACCCGACACAGCGGCCGGAGATGGCCGAGGACGGCAGTTCAATAGTTGCAGAGTTGGACCGAGCGGCAGAGGGATTGTCATCCAGAGAAGCGGAGCTGAGGCAAGAGATTGAGCAACACAAGCACGAAAAGGCGGTGCTGGAGGAGAAGCACCAATTCGAGATTCTAGAGAGGCTGAAGGTGAAGGACGAGCTCCGGAGCCAAGCTGCTGATAATGGAGCAGTTCCCGGAGACTGCTGCCTCTATCGTCTCCTTCAAGGTCGACTCCGACGTCATGTTCCTCGACGGCCGCGACTTCCTCAAAACCGACTCCGAGATCGGCGACGACGGCAAGCTCCACGTCAAGGTGTGGAAGTCCAACGCGTCCAAACGGTCGCTCTCGGCAATGACTCCTCGCGCCGTCCAACCTCACCGGAGCGTGAAGCAGAGAGAGAGAGAGAGAGAGTTTGAGAGGAGACAGAGATCGATGAGTTTTAGGTGAATTGACAGGACAAAATTGTCAATAGATATTAAATTAGGTAAGTGGGGTTAAAAAACTCTTAGTGGAGTAAGTGGGCAATTTTGTTGTTGAAATTGAGTAAGTGATCACAGCCCCTAAGGACATTTTAGACACTTTGTGTTGTGTATTTAGTGAAATATTACAATGACAAATTAAATGTGTGGTGTATTGAGTAGGGGGTGTTTATTTTAGGCACGTGTATTTAAAACGTCTTACCCCATGAACCAAGAAAAGAAAAAAACAACAGCATTAGATAACAATGACCATCATCTAATTGGCCAATAATTCTCAGTTCCAGATTAAACATCACCCATGAATTTCCATCTGCTCTCAGAATATTATAGTTCATTCATGAAGAAAATTGCCCAACAATTTGACTTTCACTTATCATACACAGTACCATCAAGAGGGAAAGTGGGTATGGGAAGGATAAAAAAAAAAAAAAAAAACAGTGCCAAACACTAAATCAAGAGCAAAATAAAACATCTCACTCCACTAAGAAGCTGGTATGAACTCCTCAAAACATAATTATCGTCTTACAAAGCACTCAGACTAAATTTACAGGAAGATGGAACCCCCAGCAGCTTTATTGACTTGGATAAGTAATCATCACATCTTACAGACTAACCAATTTAAGAGAGTTGGCCTTCTCTTGGAGAGTATCAAGCAGGCTGTCAAAACTCTTCTTGAAAGAGTCCACTCCTTCAAGTTCGAGTTGGTTACCAACATAGCTCCAGTCAATTCCAAGATGCTCAAGGGCACTGTAAATGCCTTCAGCCTCTGATACATTGGAATCAATTGTCCTTGAAACAGTTCCATGATCGAGGAAGGCTTGCAGAGCTTGGTCAGGCATGGTTGAAACCTACAAAAGGAAAATTGGAATCAAACATTCAGCAATTTTAATCAACAAATTAAGATTGAAAAGTACAAACTTAAATACTCAAATCAATTAAAGCAAATTATCATCATCGCTAACATATGATCATGATAAGCAATAACCATCAAGCACCAGATATCAGGTTGGAAATGACTTACCGTGTCAGGACCAATGAGAGGAGCAACATATAAAGTATCAGGGTAGGCGGGATTCTTGACACTGGTTGAAGCCCACAGCAGCCTCTGCTTCTTAGCACCCTTCTTCACCAAAGCCTCCCATCTGGGACCTGAGAATTTCTTCTGGTATAGTTGGTACGCTAAAGCGGCTTGAGCTACTGCAGCCTAAAACATTTAAAACTCACAAAAAATGAGCAAGTCTCGAACATCTAGGTTTTATTAATCAGCAATCTAATGGAAGTATAGTACGTGATTTACCTTTCCTCGAAGGTCAAGAGCCTCTGGAGTTCCAATCTTTTCAAGCAACTTGTCAATAAGGGTGTCAACCCTACTGACAAAGAAAGAAGCAACACTTGTTACTCTGGAGAGGTCGTCTAGGCCAGAAGCCTCAAGGCCATCCAAATATGCATCAATGACTGCCTCATATCTAGTGAGAGAGAATATAAGCTGCACATGCAAATTAAGATAAAGTAACAGTTAAGACTCTGCCATATGGGTATTACCGTATTAGTATCTAATTTATAAAGGAGACATGTGAATTAAAGTACAAAGGAATATGGATGAATAAGAGAGAATGCCACTCAGAAATCACTCAGAGAGCATTAGCTTCTGACAAATATGGTTGAAGAAGTTAATATCATTCACAATATCCTAAGCAACCACTCAGCGAGATATTTTATATCATCAGAGTATTAATAGTCTCTTCAGACCATTTCATATGGCCATCTACTATGAGCTAACTAGCTAACAAAGATGTATAGGGAAAAAAATAAAAATAGAAGGAATGAAAAAGATGCATGGAGTTGACTTACAGTCACATTGACACTGATGCCATTTGCTATAACTTCCTTAATAGAAGGGATGCATGGAGCGGTAGCGGGAATCTTTATGTAGACATTGGGTCGGGAAACAACTTTATGTAACCATTTTGCAGCCTCTACAGTCCCTTCAGTGTCATCAGCAAGTCTGGGAGAAACTTCAACAGAAACATAGCCATCAGCAGCATCAGTTTGATCATAGATTGACTCAAAAAGCTTGCAAGCGTCTTGAATGTCCTTCACCACAAGTTCCCAATATGCAGTTTCAATGTCCTTCCCTGACTGTACAAGTTCCCTGCAAATTTCATTAATTGAAGTTACTAACATGAGAAATATTTTGAAAAACCATCAGAATAATATATCCAACTTAGCAATCCCAGATGCCAAGAGCGTACAACCAGAAGATCAAGTGACTGACTAATTGTAAAAGGCATGACCCTCTACTAGAAAAACTAAGAAAGCTATTAGAGTCCAATAGATTGTTGAGATCTTAATATACATGTAATTCCACTGAAAGAAATCTCCAACCACAACCCCTCCCAACAAAGAAAAAAGAATAATAATATTATTATACATAGAATAGCTCTAAGCACGCTTAGTTTGGCCTTAATTCCTCTTGTTAGAGATTAGTATAGTCCGATAAAAGACTCTTTTCTAACCTACGCAATCCATTACGTATACGAGTATTACATCCTTTATTTATTATTATAATTATTAAATCCGAGGCTAAACAAGTGACTCTACTTCTCCAAAAGAACAACAGGATAACTAATTTCTCAGAGGAATACCTGAATTGATCATTGTAAGCATTTGAAGTTGATATTGCTTTCTGGAAAATCTGCAATCACACATTATAAAGATCTATTTAGATCAAGGACTACATGCAAACCAAACAAGATATTTAAGTAAACAATTTCACTTCCAGCCCCACTTCGCATTCAACTTTAAATATCAACAAAGCAATCTTCCATGGATGTCATAGCATCAAGTATGATTCAGAAAACAAAGGAGAGAGAGAGAGGCGAAAATATACCGCTGGGTTACTAGTAACACCTCTAACCCCGCTATCAATGAGCGGAAGCAGATCTGTAACTGGTCTGCAGAGGTTATCATACCAGGGACTCTGCCCTTCCTTGTCATAAAGCTCATGGAGATATGTCTTCTTTGTTGGGCTTCCATTTCCTTCGCCCTGAGCACATCTCACTCTGCCAACAAAACCAAATCAAACCCAATAATCAATCAACAACCCACCATCAAAAAACAGAAAACAAAAAACAAAAAAAGACGCAACTTTCCGGGATCAAAAGAATAAAGATCAAAACTTTGAGCGCATATAAAATAAAGATGGAAACTTTACATCAAAGGGCCTCTGAGAGAGGGCCTGCTTCGTACGGAGAGCTTGGAGGACGAGACCTTGGAGGTGAAGCTGTTGGGGGAGGTGGTGAGGAAGCCGATCAAGCACTTGGGGTTGGAAGCTTTTGGGTTGAAGGTGGAGGAGAGAGAAGAAGCAGGGCAGGGATTGGAGAGCTTGGAAATGGAACCCATAATTATTATTATTATGAGATCAACAAAGTCGACACAGAGTGAAAAGAAGGGGGAGGCAAACGGGGGTTGGTGACTGGTGAGGGAGAGAGAGAGAAGAGAAGACAGACTCTTCCTACTTATATTGATACATACGGTGAATTGTGTTTTTTCTTTTTTTTGGTAGAGTCCAAACGGCAGGTGAGACAGTGACTCTTGTGATCGGTCGATGCGAACAGTTGGTCACACTATAGCAATTTGTTTTTGGTAGCTGCGCGGTTTTCACTTCGCATGTGGATAGATCGATAGATGCCAACGCCCTACTCTATTTTCCTAGTTTAGATAATTTTATCCGGATAATTTAAGATAATAAAATCTCAATCGCAAAGTATTTATTTTTAGAAGAAAAAAAGTTAGTGAAATATGACGATCAACATTTTGTGGGCGAGAGTTATCGTCAAAATTGCTTAACATATTCTTTTAGTGGTGTGTGTGAATAAGAGATTACTTAGGTGATTATTAACTTCAAGGAAATATATATATAGAACCTCGATTTGAATTTTTTATTTTTTTTATTTTTTGAAAGAAAAAGTTCATTGAATTAGAAATTGAAATCGCTTAAAAGGGCATCCCAATTGGGAGCATACAAAGACCAAAAACGCCTAGGTGTTAGAGCTAAGATAGAACAAACTAGAAAATGTATTACATCAACCGGTTGTTCTTGTACAATAAAACTCTGCTCTGAAACTTTTCTAGAAAAATTAGCAAATTCAGAAGGTAAATCCTCATCATCCTCAAGATAACTACCAACAATGGAACCATTGTCATGACCTTGAAAATTGTAGACCCAACAATCAAAATTTGCGATCCGGGCGTGCATAGGGCTGTAAATAGGCTCAATACAGTTCGTATTCGACTCAATTTTAGCTCGTTCGGCTCTTATTTGTAAGATAAATGAACCGAGCTTGAGCTCAATAATAAGCTAGACAAAATAACAAGCCGAGCTTGAACAATAATATATTCAGCTCTTCTAACTCGTGAGTAGCTTGAGTTTGTTAAAACTCAACGTGTATTAAAACTCGACTCATGAAAATTTGTAATATAAATAAAAATATAATTTTCTAATCTCCAATGTTTAATTTCTTTTTATTATCTTCCTTTTCAATTTGAATAGAATCTGAGCATTTAAGTATAACATATTACAATAAAGTCAAAAGGGATTTGTGTGATGGTTAGTCATCAAATTTGGATTATTATTTTAAATTTACTTTTTTCCTTCTTCTTTTTAAAAAAAATTAAAGTCAAATGAACCAATACAAGCCTGTTCAAACTCGAGCTTGTCCAATAAATTGAGCCGAGCCGAGCCTAGCTCGAGCTTAAGAAAATTATTCAAGCCGAGCTGAGCTTGAGCATGGAAAAAAAATTTCAAGCTTTAGCCCAGCTCGAGCTCGATTAAAAAACAAATGAACCGAACATGATCACCTTGGTATTCACTCCGACTAAGCTCATTTACACCCTTAGGCGTGCAGAAGATCAGTAGACCAATCAAACCTATACTCAACCCAGCATAAGGGACACTGCTTGCCAATGCACGCAATTGTGGTACTCACAGCGTGACTATACCGAGACTTTTTATAGAATCTAGGAAGACTCAATCCACTTGAAAATAACCACAGCACACTTAAAAGGATAATCCAACATAAAAGGGTCATCCGTACCCATGGGAAAGTTTGGCCCAACATATTGGCGTGAGCCCAATGCCAGCCTACTAGGAACACCTAGATTACTCTGGGCACCCAACGCAGGGCACCAAGACGCTATGCCACCTTCGATCCCGGTAGTGACTGCAACCAAATCAGCCACCAAATTAAAGCCCAGCCTTCACCGTGCAAGGAAGCAAAAGCCAGCCTTGCCCGATATCGATGTCACCGCCCGAACCAAATCCAAGTGAAACCCAGCAGCAGCAATACCCATCGTGCCTGCACCCGATCTCTCTTCCACCAATCGCCGACTAGGATCAGCAGCGCAGCAATCAAAGCACCGCCGGGATCCCACAGCCTATCAGATCACTCACCGTTGGAAGTTCTGTTGAAAGATGAGCGGCTTGCAGCCATGGAGGGGAAGGCTCGTGCGCTTGAGCGGACGCTGGAGAGGAGGCGCATGAAGCCTCCAGAAAAGCCACCTATCAACGGTGGCGCTAGGGTTTAGCACGGAAGAGAAGCTCTCACTCTCTCCCATCTTTCTTATTTGTGTGCTTTGGGTCAAGGACCCAATGAAGCATGTTAAGAATTGGATTTTTTTTTTTTTTTTTTTTAGCATTCTTTATTTGAAATTTTAGTAAAATAGAAATAACTTTGTTTCAAAAAATAAATAACGAATTTCAAATAAATAGGAAAAACTTTGTTTAGAATTTTTTTTGAAATAGAAAACTTTGTTTTAGAAATGAATAACGAACTTGAAAGAAATTTTACAAAGGAATCAGAAAATGAAAGGTTGGTGGACCTGAAGTAAAAATTCAGGCAAAATTCTTTTATTTTTTTCTACTAAAAAACTATCAAGTCAAGATATCAAACAAGGTAGTTTGTGTTTAGAAATTAGAATTTCCATCTCTAATAGAGTACAAAGTTGGCATTGCATTTGCATATATCAATTATCTAGTTAGGTAATCATTGATGTATGCATTTCTCTAATGATAATCTATCCATCTTTTGATTTTGATATACACTTTTTATCCTAAAAAGAGGGAAAATATTTAAAAAAATACACACATCGTTGGATACTTAGATTTGCACATATATTACTAACTAGGAATTTTTTTTTTTATACTCCTCGTTGAATAAGTTATTCAAAAAATTACGAACTTGCTATTTTGAATTATGGTTGAATACCATGTAAACCTCAAATTTGAAATCCTATTTACACTTAAACGTGATCTTTATGGATGGACAGATGGCTTAATTATATTTTGAACCATTCAATGTTTTTACGGCTTTATTATACTGATGATGTAGAAGGAATCTGGCGCCAATATTATAAGCAGGAAAAGATCATGAACTTTGCAACTTATTTGATTTTGAATTTCGTTAGAATGTCACGTAAACGTACATATTAAACCGACTCTTGAAAGTTGGAAACATGCTTCTTCTATTCGTCAACCTTGACTTGCAAAATTGCATTTGATCACAACCTGCGTTACCTTAATTTGGACGCAAATATACATTAAATGCTTGATTAAAAATTGTATAAGATATCTATGTGACAATCTAAGTACGGAAGAAAAGTACAATTTGTTTGCAAAAAGTGTTCTATTCACAAATAAACAGATAATACATCGGATAAAAATACTGCAGAGAGCTAATTCGACCTATTTAAAGCTCTAAACATGTTCATGTGGCAATCTCAGCACCGGAAGAAAAACACAGTTACACATCATATTATGCATCCTCAACATATACACCTGCCTTCATATTTAATACAGATGTGAGATGTCATGGCTAGTGTGTGAGTTGATCTAATGAACTCTTCAAGATTCAGAGCATTAATAATTTGACAAACAGTTAAAGTTGTCAAGAAAGACTTTCTGGTATATCCACAATTGGCTACTAACAATGCCAGTGCAAATCTGGGTCTTATTCATTGGATGTTAAAGAATTGAAAAGGAGAGAGGAGCAAAAAATTTATTATAGGTCACTTCTTCAGCCACCAGAAAGATTTGCTTTATATTCACTATCATTAAAAGTCAGTGTGGATCTAAGCTAGAGGTCAATTGGGTACCAAATTCTGGTCAATCCCTCCCTCCCCTTATCTTACTAAAAAGAATTATTGTGCTCTGGATCTAGATTATACTAATACAGGGATACTATGCAGATCTAATGGCAACTTGTTTCTTAAGACATGCATAGACAGAAGCATAGGTAAGCAAGGTGGTGGTTGGTGGAATAGGACCTTGAAAGTAGGATAGTTACTGTAAAACACAATCCGAACTAATTAATTAATCCCATTATTTCAGATGATTAGAGGGACAAAGAATCAAAATTAATGAAAATGGGGACTTACTTCAAAGCTTGGCTCATTCAATTAATCAAATGTACAAGTATCTGACCTTATGTTAGCTCAAGGGCTAAGTGATCTCATTGTTAGGGGGTGCACAACCCCATCAATCTGACCCTTACATGTGACATCATTTTAGACAGGGAGTCCATCTGTTACATCAGATTGTTACTTTTTTACATAGCATAAAGCATATCCCTGGCAATCTGGCATCTACCATTCCACACCCAAAAGAATCTGCTAAAAAAAAAAAAAAAAGGCTGATGATAGTAACCTATACAAAACTCAGTAGTGAATTAAACAAGTTTAAAGTTTACAGCACATGGCAGCAAATTCTCACTTTGATAATGGGCACTAGACAAAACAGAGGACAAAGGTTGAATGTATTAAAGGCATCAACAATTCCAACAGAAAGGATCTTCTTAATGCCAACAACTCCTATACAAAAATCAGCAAGGAAGAAGAAATTTTTACATTTTTAGTACAGTCCAGCATGTTTTCAATTTGATTACTCGGGAATGGACAGTAGAGAATGCAAAATCCCCTTGCTCAAAAAATATACCGCTTTGATTACCAAGGTTTCAAGTCTCCCACTGGACCTGCTGTCCAGTTCAAAATCTTTTGATCAGCCTTTAAGTAAACACTCTTGCCATGGGGTAGTTTCCGAGCCAGCCCGTTAAGTATCTGGTGGAAAGCATCCCCTGGTTGTGCCGGCTGTGGGAACATCATGGCCCATTTCATCGAAGGATTTGCAAGCAATCTTTGTTTCCTTAAAATCACTTCTGGTGGAATAGAAGTGAGAATTGTATCCAAGTTAGGGACATCCTCCTCGGCTACAAATACTCCGATTTCTTCCCATGGGATGGCATCAGCAAAGGGTAACACAATGTCATCGGCTATAATAACAGGAATGCAACCGAATACCACTGCTTCAACCAGCCTCGGACTCCATGGAGCCCATCCAAGAGGGCATAAACAGAATATCGATCGTTGCATGTCTTCATAATATGTTGTTGGGTGGTCAGTTGAGATGTCAAAGAGAGGGTTGTTCTTGAAATTCTCCCAAACAGCTGCCCTTGCACCTCTGCCAGTCAAAAGAGACTTATAATTGAGTCAAGAAAATTAAGCATGGAGGCTAGATACATGAACAAACTTTCAAATCCATGTTGTTGACGTCTCATAAAACAGCAGAAACATATGATTCAAAGGGACAAAACAATGTTCTTTAATAATATGTCTGAAAGTTCAGTACAAACATACCTTGCATAGTAACCACCTTCAGGATCATTATTAATGTCATAAAACAGGCCACGAAAGTAGACAAAGATGGACCTTGGAGTTTCCTGGGGAATTAGGTGGGTCTGCATCTTTTGCGGTGGAGCATAGGGAGGAATTGTGATCGAACCCTCTTTCAAACATACATGGTTCCGCTGTCCAAAGGTTTGAACCAATGTTGCACGCTGAAGTAATGGAAGAATCCCCCTGTCAATAGCTTTCTCTTCCTACAGAATGCCAGCATATATATGTTATGGCCAGTATAAAACAAACACATCGCATGGTTTTGATGGTTTCGATGAAGAACCAAAGTATAACAAAAACACTCCGCATTTCCATTGAAGTAGCCTAATGTGTTTGAGTTTGCATCCATAGTAAAATTGAATTGTATAAAGTCTACTACACTTTTCAGTATAGTTACAGCTAAAAGTACTGAAAGCCATTTTTATTCCTTTCCAACCATGCATTCCACATAAATCCTTCCTTGGAAATGGCGATTAGCATACTGAAGCATTGGTGACCCAATCAAACCCGGAGACTCATAACAAAGCAAGCATGACACAGCTGTAATGAGCAAATTGAGTAATCTCTAACTATGTCAAATTTTCAAATTGGATTTAATCACATTGAGGTTTTTTTTATTCTCTTTAGCAGTGACAAACCAGGAGACTCATAACAAAGCAAGCATGACAGCTGAAACACCATAATGATCAAATTGATTAATTTCCAACTGTGTCAAATTTTCAAATTGGATTTAATCTCATTGCTTCTCTTTAGCAGTGACAAGACTCCAAATTCATAAAATTAAGTGTCTAAACTTCAGAAACTGCTTTATTTTAACCCCAAATACGATGGTTAGCAACAACTATGAAGGGTTACCTGGTAATGGAAGCAGGCTCCAAAGTCATGGGGCACAACAAAGAAGTGATCAGCTCCCTCTGTTCGATTCCAATAAGGCCAGTTCCTAGATATGAGCTGCACTGCACTTCTCATCATCCGTGGTGATTTGAAGGGCAATGGCAAGCCAGTAGGGGTAAGGTCACAAGTTGTGTATATAGGAGTATAGAACCAATCTGCTTCGTTCGGATTGTGGGTTCTAACCGCGCTTGATAAGAGGAACCTATGCATAAAGATCTCAGCAGCAAACATATGGTTGAGACATCTTGGCTCTTTTTGAAGGAGTTTCTTGTTGTATTTGCTAGGCAGCTCATACACATAAACTTTCAACCTCCCAACTGGATTATCCTCTAACACATCACCAGCACTTCCTGCATCAATGCACAAAACATATACATCAAACATATTAAATGCTAGAACGGATATAAGCCTTTCTCAAGATTTTTCTTTTTCTTATTCTTTTCCCTGCTGCTCATATATCCCAAAAAAAAAAAAAAAAGTAACCTTCTTTCCAATTTCTCATGATTATTTATAATCTACTAATAATAATCATAGTTCATATGCAAGTTACTGTATAAACCCCAATTCTATCCTACAATAAGGTCATCAAATGCCAAAAACACTGAACCTTTCCTATTATAGAAAGCAGAATTACAGAACCACCGAATTTGAACAATTGATTCTTAACTGGGGCTTAATGGAAATAAGTACTACAGCTTACATTGGCAAATACAGCAAAAAAAGATATCTTCTTGGAAGCAAAACTGAAACAAACAAAGAGAGGCATACCTGAAATTCTCTCGGTTCTTACATTCTTATCAGCACCAACTCCCCAAGCAAACCCATAAACACAAAGAAGAGCAAGCACCCACATTCCCATTCTCATCTTGGATACCTGATTAGACTGAAAATCCAAATGGGCCTCCCGGATTTCATGTCAGAGAGACCGGAAAGGCTGAATATATGAACAAGGCCATATGGTTGGGATGTCGTGTGGGGTAGTAGTTGGGAAGCTTTCTTAGACTCTAGGTTTTTTAATATGAATAATAAATGGTTGATATCAGGTGAGGATTGATAGAGAAATTCAAAGAGGAATTGCTTGAAGAAACAGTGAAGGTCCATTTTCCTTAAAATGGGATTTGCAGCAAACCACGTAACAAATTGTTATTGAAAGCTGCATTTGTTTTGCTAGTTTGATGACCAGTCCATTTCACAAGCTTTACTCTGATGGATGAATATATAAAGCGCCAAACTTTTTTCTGTGTTATAGAAAATAGAAGCCACCTCTGTCGTTGATTTCCCGCCACCATGTCCCAAAGATGTTCAAATATGTTGATCTATATCTATAGCTAGCTATACACGAGTGACATGCCGGTGAAAAAGTGAGAACGTAACAAAAGCCATGGTGGCATCATGGCATGGCTCAAAAAGGAATGAGGTTACTAGAGGTTGAACTTTAATGACAAATGAATTCAAAACGAAATTTAGTTTTAAGTTACAGGAGTGGGCCTCGTCTAATCCTAAAATCTTTTTGGCCCATGTTTATATAATAATAAGGTTGATATACCGACCTGACATTTTAAGGTTGATGTTCCAAGTATTGGTATTGAAATTTGGGAACCAAACTAGACGTTGGAACTTGTTTTTGTTAGAAAATTGTGGCTTAGATTAGAGTAATTTGAGATCTCACGTTAGAAACAAATAATTATTATTTGATTATAAGGAATGGTATCATATGCACTAATGTTGAGACTTTTCATATTAAATCTCTATACATTTGGGCCATGTTTGTTTCCCAGAATTTGGGCATTGGGAAAGAAAGTGTTTCCTTTCCTGCATTTGGGACAGCCAAGGAAAGGAAGTTGGTTCCCAAATGAAAGGAAAAAGTGGAGGAAATTGGTTCCTCCCCTCCCCCTCAGGAATCACTTTCCCAATGGAAAGGAAAATGATTCATTTCCTTTCCACCAACCAAACATGGCCAAGGGGAGTATCGGCACTATTGATCATTGTGTGTGAGAATAACTTGCCATTTTGGCACAAATTTCTTAACATGGTTGCCTAGGGTAATTTTATGACCTATTAGTAACTGAATGCATGGTCGTCCAAGTGTCGTAAGTATTTCTATTTATTTGAGTAAATTATGGGAAAAAAAACAATTCAAATCCGCACACTTAGGGAGATATGGTTGATATTAGGAGGATTGATTTTCACATGCAACTTCTTGCTTGCCTCCCAACTTAGGGAATCCTCTCATTGGAGAGCTTAGCTTAAAAAGATCACGAAAGGATAAACGTTTGTGCCACAACTTAACTAAATGTACGTCGGAAGTTGTTTTGAGTGAACCATACAAAAGCAAGTAAATTTTTTTTTTTGGTGAATAAAAGCAAGCAAACTTGCTTAGGCCAATTTGGTGTATTTCAAACCCTCATGGAATTTCTATCACGGTTTAGGGGATTTGTTTTTTTTTTTTTTAATCAAAAAGGAAAATTCATTAAACGACCTCAACTGAGGTATCTACAATCAGTGTTTATGACATCAATGATGTAGCTAGGAACAACATCTAACCACACCATGCTATGCTGAGCCTCAAAGCCAATGCCTGCAAGTCTGTGTGCAACCATATTGCATGAACGAGGTGCAAAAGTGATTTGCACATATGGTATCCATCTCGCAGTAGACTTGATGTCATCAATGAGACCCCCATTAGCTAGCAACAAATGGTCTAGACATGTAGCTTCTGATATAGCTTCGGTACAATCACTCTCCACTATAACATGTTGTATTTGTAACCTGTTCAAGAGATCGAAACCGGCCCTAATAGCATGCAGTTCACATTGCTTAGGAGATGCAGTGTGTGCAATCGGACTGGCAAATGCAGCAACAAATTGACCTGAAGCATTTCGGAGAACCCCTCCTATGCCTCATTTGGTTTGATCTGATAAGAATGCAGCATCCACATTCAATTTGAATGCACCATTTTCTGCGGTTTCCACCTTTGGTTCAATCTCTTTGGGGCTTGTGTAGGAGCATTTCTAGCTTTCTGAAACTCCTCCAGCCACGCAAAGCTACTTAAGGTGATGTCTTAAGCTTACTGCTTTGTACCAGACCACAACATGTTGTTACGATTCTTCCAGAGGGCCCATATAATCATTAGAAGCTGAGCAAATAATGTTGGTGTCATGGTAAAGGCTCTTTCCAACATCCACTCTTTGAAGTGTACATTAGGAAGTATCGTATGGCGTAGATTGAACGGTGCTGCAGCAAGGATGCTAAGAGCCAGAGGGCAGTGATAGAAAAGATGTCCAGCATCTTCAACGGCGTGAGCACAGAGCATGCACTAAAGGGGACCTTCATACCCTTTAGTAAGCAGTCTATCCCGAGTAGGAATGAGATTGTGACATGCCCTCCAAGCACATATACTCACTTTGTCGGGGACCTTTGCCTTCCAAAAGCTTTTCCATAAACTGTGGTAAGGGTCTCCATTAGACGTAGAGACAAGGACGTGTGTCATGACACTCATTCTGGCAATCCAATAGGCAGACTTGACAGAGTAGTGGCCTCTCTTTTCCGGGCCCCAAATGAGTCTATCTGCTGTCGAGTGTCGACTAAGAGGAATGCAAAGAACTCTCGCTGCCACCTCTTGTGGAAAGATGCTATGGACTGCAGCTGTACGCCATTGTCTAGTACTTTCATCAATTAGGTCGGCAACCTTGTGTAGAATAGTATTGGGAGGTCTGCTGATCAATATTGGGTTTTGAATAGGAATCCAACGATCCCGCCAAATGTCAACCTGCTTTCCATCCCCAATCTTCCATTGAATACCAGGATGAAGAACCGGTCTACCTTGTAGGATACTCCTCCAAGAGAATGAGGGTGAATCACCTGCTTCTGCTTCCCAAAAAGAGCAATGAGGAAAATACTTTACTTTATACAACCTAGCAATAAGTGAGCGAGGATTGGAGACAATTCTCCATCCTTGTTTAGCAAGTATTGCAATATTATACGCATAGAGGTTTTTGAATCCCATACCTCCTTCATGTTTGGTGAGATAAAGATTTTCCAACTTCTCCAGTGTATCTTTTTCTTCTCATCCATGTCTCCCCATAAAAAAGAAGCACATAACTGGTGGATGTCATCACACATGCTTTTTGGGAGAAGGTAGCAATTCATGACATAAAGAGGCATTGTTTGAGCCACAGCTTTAATCAGTATTTCTTTGGCTGCACAACTGAGAATTTTGGATTTCCAATTAACTAGCTTCTTCGTTAACCTCTCTTTAATATATGCAAACTTGGCAGACTTGGATTTGCCAACTCTCAATGGTAAACCAAGATACTTATCATGCTCATCAACCCGCTGAACTTGGTGGATATGAGCCAAATTGTTCTGAGTGGCTATGTCAACATTCCTGCTAAAGACGACACTGCTTTTCTGAAAGTTAACCTTCTGACCTGAGGCTTTCTCATATGTGTCTAGGATTTGTTTAAAAGCTAAACATTCAGCGGTAGTAGTTGAGCCAAAGAGCAAACTATCATCAGCAAAAAAGAGATGGTGTAGTGTAGGAGCCTGTGGGCACATGGTGAGTCCTGTGATCAAATTACATTGCACCGCTTGAGTAATGAGTGCAGAAAGACCATCTACAAGGAGAATAAATAAATATGGTGACAATGGATCACCCTGTATGATTCCCCAAGTAGGCAAAATAGGAGGAGTAGGCTCTCCTTGAATCAAAATAGAGTAACTGACTGTTGTGACATTATTCATAACCATATTTACCCGTGCAGGATGAAACCCTAGCCTTGTCAATATGGCTTGCAAGTATTGTCATTCAAGCCGATCATAAGCCTTGCTAATATCTAACTTGAGAGAGAAAAAACATGTTTCCTGATGACGAAGCTTGTGCATAAAGTGTGCAGCTTCATTGGCGACCAAAGTGTTGTCAGAAATAATTCTCCCTGTCACATACGCACTTTGCAAAGGGGACACAATATCAGGGAGCCAGTGTTTGAGCCTGTTAGCAATAACCTTAGAGCAGAATCTGCAAATAACATTACTTAAAGCAATTGGCCTAAAGTGAGCCGCCTCTGTAGGATTCTTGATTTTTGGTTTTAGACAAAGAAAAGTGTAGTTTGTGTTTTGATCAATTTCCCCCGTGTCCAGAAAACTACGCACAGCTAAACAGAGATCAACACCCACAATATGCCAATATTTCTAAAAAAAGAAAGGCGACATACCATCCGGACCCAGACTTAGACTTTTGGAAGGACGCATTTTGAAGAGTGCAGTCTTGATATAAAAGCAACTCCACATAAAAGCAAGGAAGAAAAGTCAAGGGCCCTATGTTTTGTACCCAACTCCATGGAAAGCCCAACTTTCGATCAAACCAAGAAACGGAGGAGAAGGAAGAGTCAATAATGGAGTTCCATTTGTTATGGTCAATAATGGAGTTGACGGTGAATCACATTCAAGTCTTCAAAAGCGACATTAAGACTACGACGACTCTGTCTGGCTTTAACGGCAGGTACTCCTAACTCCGGGGTCCGTTAAATTCCATGGGTCGGCAACCCAGCTCATCCATCATAATTCTCCTCTTTTCTCAACTGCCTGCATTTAAAGTCATCCATATCTTTCACTTTCATCATATTTAACAAGAATTTGGGGACCTGGGTTTTGTTTTGGGGAAGAAAAAGAAGTAGAGGAAGAATGGAATCCAATGGGAAAGATGAGGGAATGGAAGAGCAACAGAGCTTGGAAAGCAGTGAGATTGAGAAAAGCAAAATGGGGATCATGAGAGCCCTTGTGGAAAGAGAAGATCCCTCCTCCAAGGTTGGAACTGGATTCTCTTTCCTCTTTTTGTTTCTGCTACTTTTGTTTTTGTTGACAATCTTGTTTTGAGAATTAAGTCAAATTAAAAAATTAATCTTGATGCTGAATTTGGTTGATCATTCTATCTATTGCTGCTAATATTGCTGAAAGTTTAAAGCTTCGACTGTGATTCAGCTTTTAGGCCACGTTTGTTCGCGAAAAAGAAGCATCAGGAAAAGAAACTTGATCCTTTCCTGCGTTTGGAATGCAAAAGGAAAGGAAATCGTTTCCTGAATGAATGGAAAATAAGGGAGAAAGTGATTCGTCACCTATTCTTTCGTTGATTTATTACTCACAACATATTATTTTATTACATTATTGACAAACTTTTAACAACTTTCCTGATAACTTTCCTTACGTTACCAAACATCGAAGGGAAATTAGGAAAGACAAAAGAATTACTTTCTTTTCCGTGAATCAAACAGGCCTTATGGTTAAAGTGAGTTGTAAGGAAATGAAAGTGGGTTCCTTTTTAAGTTGTTTTGAGCTCAAATTCCCAATATATATAGTATGTAATGTTGATAAATCATAGATTCCTTGTATACAATTCCTCAGTCCACTATTACTTATGTTAAACAAAATTAGTGTTTAATGCAAAGATTTGGGTAACATTGAGGACCTTATATGTATATTGATTGCCCACATTGTTGATATTCTTCCTGTATGTGCATTATGCTGGTGTGCAGGAAGTGGATGATTTCATGATCCGGAGATTTCTTCGGGCTCGTGATCATGACATTGAGAAGGCTTCTAACCTCTTCCTCAAGTACCTGAGTTGGAGGAAAGCATTTATGCCAAATGGTTCCATCTCAGAGTCGGAGATTCCAAGAGAACTAGCTCATAACAAGTTGTTTATGCAAGGCGTGGACAAGACGGGGCGCCCCATTGTTGTTGTCTATGGTGGGAGGCATAAGCACACCAAGCTAGAGGAGTTTAAACGTATGTGCCTCTGAGAATTTTGTTTTCAGAGGAAACCAGGAAATTACAGTATTGAGGGAAATATACGATATATTTAAGACCCGCATATAATGTGGCTCTGATACTAGAGTATCAAATATTGAGACCTACATTCAGTTAAACTTCCATATCACTTGCATTCAGCTTAAATTTTGTTACTTTCCTTTGCAGGTTTTGTAGTCTACACTCTTGAGAAGATATGTGCCAGGTAGCTCACACATCATTATACCATTCGTAACGTACATCATTATTTGTAGTTCAATCAGCTCAATCAGATTTTTAATGGGTTATTGTCAGTTTGTCACCACCAAAAAAAGGAAAGGGGTTATTGATGTTTTAGAATTATTCGAGAAATTGAGTGCTGAAGTTAATATGGATGAAATTAGGTTTGAATTCTTAGCCAGTTTCTCTCCCAGAGAGTAACCATGATATTGACTGTTGTTTTTATCTTTCAGAATGCCAGCGGGGCAGGAAAAGTTTTTATCCATTGCAGATATTGAAGGATGGGGGTATGCCAACAGTGATGTTCGTGGATACTTAGCAGCTCTAACAATCTTACAGGTTTGCTGTTGCTTGCTCCTTTTCATCAAATAAGATGCCAAGGTGATTTGATCAATTGGTTAGGTGAATAAATAAACATTTAATCTCACCTGATAAGTAAATAACACATATTTGTAAACTGGACAGGATTGCTATCCGGAGAGGCTTGGCAAGTTATTTATTGTCCATTCACCGTATCTATTCATGACTGCTTGGAAGATGGTTTACCCTTTTATCGATGACAAAACCAAAAAAAAGGTAAAGTAGTTTGTATCAGGAACTACATGATCATGCCCATTTGCATATGTGCTGCCATATTTAAAAATGAATGGAGACACTGCATCCATTGTTTAAGGTTCTGCTGACAATTCTCGACCTATTCAACTGGGAAAAAAATCTAAGGGTTGATTGGATACTAACTGCTAAGATTTAAATATAGTTAAAAGAGAAGCATCATACATTTAGGCCAGAAAAACAGGAAATGAGTCTCTCATCAGCCAAAGCAGTTTGTGGATGGACAAGATTTGAATCAGTAAACATGGTGTGGAAATAAGGTTGATGTATAGAAATTAGGGATAGTGGGAGGAAAGACATATCATGATATAGTGACTCTGGCATGACTTGAAACATTTCGCATCCCAGGAATTTTTCTGTTCTGTTATTAGTTATATGAGTTATCTAGAATGAACAAAGGAAGCATATTGAACTGATATATTCTAGTAATTGTTACTATCATCTTCAGCCTAGTTCAACTCATCAGTCTTTTACCATATATCCTTGCAGATCATTTTTGTTGAGAACAAAAAGCTGAACTCCACATTACTTGGTGATATTGATGAGAGCCAGCTACCGGATGTATATGGCGGCAAATTGCCATTAGTTCCGATCCAAGACTGCTAATGAAATACCTTCACGCCCTGCTCAGTGATATTGATGAAAGACAAATACATATAAACGCTTCTTCATTCCAAAACAAAGTAGCAGCTTCATCTTCTCTTTTATGTTCTACTACTTGATAACAAATTCTACATTCTTAACCCTTAGACATCTGCCACTCGAAGGGGGTCATGTATTGTATTACCTATTTTGAGTTATTGCTACGCTTGTCTGCTCATGCCCTTGTTTGAGTGTTTCTACACTACTTTTTTTTCTCTCTCTGGTTATACTCTTTGAATATGTCTATCTTTTTATCATTAGGCTTTTGAATTTGATCTAAGCAGATGTAGCTTCAGACACAAGAACACCGTTACAAGAGGGGTTTAGCCCATTAGGCTAAAATTGATCATTGACCCTTTACCGATGAATGAGAGGCTCAATGATCAACAGCTTTTGTTGAAGACGCCCGGGGTTGTTTTTCAAATTAATTTGAATAAAAGTCGTTGGCAAATGTTGAAGACGTTTTTGCTGGTTGATTACAAATTTACAAGGTGATTAACCGGTTACAGGCATCCAAAGACAATTTTGCTGCTTGCCCTGAGTATTGACCTTATCCAAATTTATGCAGAAAGCAAATTCAAATTAAAATGGAAATCATCTAGCATAGTTTGATTTGATGTATATTAATATTGCGGGGCCTTACAAGTTACATCTCATTTGGGAAAAGTAAGTAATTCCTGATGCCATAGCTTTGCTCCTTACAGGCAAGGAGCTAAAGATTTATCCTCTGTCAAAAGCCAATATTAACATGGCCTATAACCAAAAAGAAAACAACCAACCTGCCACATCCATAGAAATTTACACTCATTTTACTTAGATGGCTCAAAATAACCATTTACTTTACGGTACTCATTGGTTAAGGCTCAGGGAAACCTTAAACTAGTCAGTCTACAACCAAATCAACAATCTGTGTCGAAAAACCAACAGTATACCCAAACTTAAATTAATCGATTGAATAACTAGATACCATAACACTAAACATGGTAAACAAAATTTGATTATTTTTGTTATTCAAAAATCTGAACTCCATCCAGTGTAGGCAACAGATACAAAGTCCAAGTATAAATCACAACTGAAATAGGCAAAAAGAAAAAATTTAAGGTTGCAAACATCACTTTTTCCCTGATGTAGAGGAACTATGAATAATGAGACCTCATGTAAAAATTCGGCACCAGAAAAAAAAAAAAAAAACTGCCCAGCAATTCTCACCCAATGAGTAACTTGTTCTCGGTCAAAAAACTGTAAGTGGGTACCTCAAGATTGTAGGGTGCAGGCCCCTTGCGGATCCTACCAGAAATGTCATAGTGTGAACCATGGCATGGGCAAAACCATCCGCCAAAGTCACCAGCATTTGGCAAGGGGATGCACCCCAAGTGAGTGCAGACACCAACAACAATAAGCCATTCTGGATCCTTAACCCTCTCTGAGTCCTGTTGAGGATCGCGAAGTGACTGAACATCAATACTATTAGCCAACTTGATGTCATCTTCAGTTCTACGCCTAATAAAAACTGGCTTCCCCCTCCACTTGACAGTAACAGTACTGCCAGGCTCAATGCTGGATAGGTCAACCTCAAGGGAAGCAAGAGCAAGGACGTCTTTGCTGGCAGACATGCTCAAAACAAACTTGAGGACCAGAAGCCGGATCAAGGATGCATACACAAACCTTCCACCTGTCAAGACAAAATAAGCAAATGCACGCTTGCTGGGATCACCAGGTGGGTATCTTTCATGGTTGTAGTCATCATATACAATCTTGGAAGAAGGATTCTTCACTGCTGCCACAGTAGCTGGGACGTCTGAGATCATACCACCAAAATCATGTCCAGGAGCGAGGGCATCAGAGGAAAATCCTGTTCACAGAAATCAATCTTCCAATAAAAAAAGTTGCGTAAACTATTATCTCAACGCATATAAATTTCAATTCTAAACTGAAGAAAAACATAACCTTTTGCATTCCACTGCTAATGAGAGAGATGTATTTGGCAAGGCATATTCTAATCAACTTACTAGGAAGATGATAACAAAACCTTACTACAGTTCTGACCCACCTAATCACATACACGCGGTGTTTTAGAAGGCAAATGTATATGTGCTAGAGAAAGAGCAAGTGCAAACCAATCAACAAAAGAAGCATATGCTCAGTCAAAGCAACAAATGTCCATTTTTTCCCGAAAACCTCAGTCGCAACAGCTAACATTTAACACAATGCACAGCAGCACCCAGATACTGGGTTTGCCGTATTGACTGAGCTAGTCAAGTTAACCATTGATTGCATATAAATACGGTTTTCCAGACAATAGATTAAAACAAACAAAGGCTTAACTATAATGAAACGATTGCAAACATCATTGAATCTCATAAAACAAAAGCAGAACATTACTGAGGACATAATTTCATGCATAGCCTATGGTGATTTAAACGAACACAGATTCAGCAATAGAATAATGGAGCAAGGGTTCCAAATTGAAAACAAACGGATCCAGAGGAAACACAAAATCCAATTGCAATTTCCCAATCTACACAAAATCGCGGTCTAAATAGAAAACGCATGAGCTAACAATTAAAGAAGCCATTGTTAAAGAACCCAAACCCTAGGGCTGACCTCTGATGAGAAATGGAGATTGGATGGGGGATCTGGAAGGGACATCGGAGGACGACTCGTCGTTGTTGTTGAAGGAAAGTGGATGGGATCGAGAGAGGAAGGCTGGAGATGTCTGCGACGACCTCCACGCGCCACCAACAGAGGAGGAAAGCCTTCTTCCGGCGACTCTCAGCATCTTGTTCCCTCTAAAATCGCTCGCTAGCCCTCGCAAACCAAAAAGCTCTCTTCTATTTTTGTTCGCAAAGTCCAACTCCAGCATTTAAGGTCCTACCTTAAGTTGCAATGAAACGACGGCGTCTCATACACAACAATTTTAAAATCCAAATAATGTAAATAAAAATGTTTACAAAATTATTGAAAATCACAGTTTACAAAAGAATTACGAAATCCCTAAAAAAAGAATTACGATATCTTGTAAATGACTGTGTCCCATAATTAATTAATTGTGACCGAGGACTGGTTCCTTCTCAAGGGACTGAAAAAACAGAAAAGATGGTATGATCACTATGATGTTATATGAATCATTCGCCGCCATAAAAATCAATGAAAATTATTCTATGCACCGACGGTGCAAGTGACCCAACCAAAACGAGAGTTGAGAATTTCTTTTCGTTTTCACAAATCAGCAAAGTCTTTCCTCTCGTTCACAAGATAGAAAAACCAAAACTAAAAGTATACAGCTTTGTACTTGAGAAATTGCAAACGTCTTTTATGTATTAATATATTTTAACTCTCATGGTACTAAACCAACTTGATGCAACGATAGACCTCATCAATGTTCTGCAAACTAGCATTAACGTAGAAGGCTTAAAGATGATTGGCATTACTTGGATCCAGAGTTTGCTGCTGGCAAGCCCAAGGCTGCACATTCAGAGAGGAATGCTTTGTTATTGCACAACTTTGTATTGCAGTGGTATGAGTAAAAGAAATGACAATAGAAGACTGTCGAACAAATTTAAGAACAAGTATGTATCCAATTAACAACCAAGTATGCTTTGTACTGTAACAAAATTCCAGACTCAAAAGCTACATCATATGTCGACTATGATGGTTTTAAATAGCCCAAAATCTACTCGTCAGCTGAGCCAGAAGAATGGTGTGGGAAAGCCGACCACACATCCGCCCATGTCCTCACTCCCTCAGCTATATCCTTGACAACAGACGCTGCCTCACTCACATCAACCCGGATCTGATCCTTGCTGTCTCGTTCCCGGATTGTCACAGAAGATACGGAATCAACTGTGATTGCAAACGGTACACCCAGTTCATCAGTCCGTGCATATCGTTTCCCAATTGAGGTACCTGAGGAAAATCCAAAATCAAACAGTTGACAAACTCATAACCAATTGGTTTGTAAGTTAGGGTCAGTAACCCATTAATTCCAACTAAAGGCATAAAATGGCTTGAGTTCCCATACCTGTGATGTCAATTTTATGTGATATCCCAGATGCAGTCAGTGATTTGGAAATGACTTTAGAAACTTCCTCATACTCTTGCTTCTGAACCAACGGGAAAACTGTGCACTTGATGGGTGCCACAAGAGGGGGAAAACGGAACACATTAAACTGTTCATTCCCATCTTTACTTGGCCTCATGTAGTATGAGTGCTCATAGAGGCAATATATTATCCGACCGATGCCAAAAGAAGGCTCAATTACCGAGGGCGTGAATACTCTCTGGTGTTCTTTCTTTTTCTCCTTTGAAATTGTTACCATACTTGAATTAATAGATACTTTCTTCTCTAGAGTGCAGACATAAAACTCTACCTCCCCTTTTGACTCTAAATCAGTCTTCATTTTCAAAGCTTCTTCTTCTTTCATGGCCTGAAATGCACAAGGCAATACATGCATAAACACAAAATCCCATTTTCAATCAAGTCACGAAATGACAAACCAGTAGAGTGAATTCACCTCCAAAGCTTCAAGTACTTTCTTTTGGTCCCCCTTGAAAGCAAGACCAATCGCTTTCTTTACAGGAGATATAACCAATTTCTGAAATTACAAAAACAAATCAGTAATGAAAAAGCATGTTTACTAAACACAGTGGCTGTTCACAGGATGAAAATGCATTACCTCAACTTCTCTTGGTTCGGAATATTTTTCCTGTGCCTCAAGATCAACTCTACTTTTCTCCTGCCATAAAACAAAAAACAAGAATCGATGAGCATATAGCTATCATATCAAGCCTCATAGCAACAGTTTATTCTGTAAACCTTCTATTCTGAGGGTATATGAATTTATTTTAAAAAGTGAAATTTTAGTTCACATTCAAAATACCAATGAACCAGACGTATTAAATAGAACAACAATAGCAATTGCTTTCTTGATTATAAATCCCACCATCTGGTTATAATGATCACTGACAAAGAAGATTGCATATTTATAACTTTTGACTGCAAATCTATACTTTACTTGAAGTCCGTTAGCAATAGTTAACAAGTCATTACCGAATGAGCCTTCAAGTCATACGCAGATCTATCTGCAATACCCACGCACTCAATCCAGCCATATGAAGTCTCAATCTCAGCATCCCAACAGTCCTGGGCATAGTGAGCCATTTCATTTGCAAGGTGCTGCCGGAACCTTAAACGGTTCTTGTCTATACCCAGATGAGTAAGGAAGAGGTATACTCTCCCAATAAAGTAGCCAAGGGTTTCGTGACAATTTTAGAATCCTACATGATATTAAGAAACAACAATGTCAATGAAATACGGAGAAGAACACAACCAAGGTAAGGTAAAATGAGATAGAAACCAACCTTAGAAGATACAGCTTCACCTAGTGAGATTATCCTTGCAGACTGGCCAGGCTTCTGTTCATCCCTTGGGAACATCAGAAACTCCAAATGTGCAACATCAGAGAATTTTGGGTGAGATTTGTCTTCGGGGTCAACAAAGTGCTCAATCTCTGCAAGTGTAAACTCACGGACTCTCAAAAGACCTTGGCGAGGTGATATCTGCATCAGGAATAAACTATGAGTCCAACAAAGAAACAGAATCTGGACCTTCCATCAAGAAGAATGAGCACAGAACCATTGGCTGGTAGGAGAAACCACAAATTACAAACCATTTTTATTTTGTAATTTCACAGCCATTTCAATATATAACAAATATCTGCCCACAAGGAAAGCAGCATCACAGAATCAAACGAAGAAAAGTATGACCTCATTTCTAAAAGCCTGGCCAATTTGGGCTGCAGCAAAAGGGAGTTTGTTCCCATTGTAATAGTACAAGTCCCTAAAATTCACAAATATGCCTTGGGCAGTTTCTGGACGCATATACCTGCAGCAGAATATATGTTATAAGACACTAAAATAGGGAGGATTAATGGAAAAAGGAAGCTTTTGAAATTATCTGGACACATATCATGTAGGGAACTAATACATAAACAAAGGAACAAAATTTGTTCCATGAGTTTTTAAAACCTCACCCGGTGCTCACACCAGAAGGACCAATTGATGTTTGAAACATCAGATTGAATGGATAAGGATCCGAGAGAGTGTTCTTTGTGTCAGGGGCTGTAATACCATATTTCTTTATACATGCACCCAGCTCTTCAGCGGAGAGGACATCTAATTTGGAAAGTACTTCTTTCAGTTCCATTGCCATCTCTGAAGTAATTCTGAGGTCCTTTTCAAGCTTATCTTTACAGTAATCCTTGAGCAAGTGATCAGCTCTGTAGCACATCCCAGACGCCTCATCCTTAACCATAAGATCGGTGAATTTCTCCACATGACCCGATGCTTTCAAAACCACCTCCGGTGTGACACAAGGGCAGTCAACTTCCAACATGTTCTCTTCAAGCACAAAATGCTGCAAAATTGAACCCCATAAGACTTGAAACACCATGCCACTCTTAAGTTTCGCTTGCCAGTTATAATAAATTTTACAAAGACATCAAGAAAACTAATACAAGTAGAAGCAAATACCCAAGGTATGAATAAACTACGATATATGAAGTTTGGAAAAAAGGCATCTGATCCTTATCTAGTTCTATTTGTTGTTCAATTGTTTCAATTTGTTCTCCCTATCTTTTCAAAAACAGGACTAGAACCGAATACAGGAATCCATATCAAAGTAGCACGATAGAATCAGCACAAAAGACACATGATTAAAATTCAACAAAACAAGTATGAAGATTGAAGCTTCTAGCATTTAGTAATGAAATACTCATAGCACACGAATACATTTTGCTTCTCATACACGTTTCGGTTTTCATCTATTCTCAATCCATTGTAGAACATGAACTTATTCTTCATTTGAATGCATAAAAATTGAGTACTAGCAGATAGAACGTTTTAATCACTTCAGTATGAACAGCTTGAATTATTTAGCAAAAAATTGGAGAAGAATCGTACTGTACCTGACGCCAAAACCCTAGGACATTGGATTTGACGGCGCAACCAGGAGGCCCGTAGTCGTAGAGGCCAGCAACGCCGCCGTAAATCTTGAAAGCGGGAATATAAAACAAACGGCGCTCCAGAGTATTCACCACAGCCTGACGTAACGCCTCCTTGTTAACGGAGCCGCCGTCGTCGCCGCTGATGGTGGCTTGGAGGTCTTTCTCGATCGACGCCTTCTCAAGCTTGAGCGCGTTCAAGGCCTCAATGGCGGCGTCAAGTTCCGTCTTGGCGGCGCCGGATTTCTTCAGAGAACGGACCTGGTTGCCCTGGCTCTCGACCTCCGAGAGCTTCTCGGAGAGGGCTTTGCGGAGGGAGTCCTCGGAGGAGGAAGAAGCGGCCATGGTGGTGGTTCTGAAGCTGAGAGGTAGAGACGATGAGGAGCGAGTGAGACGAGTGAAGAAAGTGTGGCCAATTGGTATCGATGAGGTTAGGAAAGTGAGGATGCGCATGCGAAGAGTGGATGATAGTGTAGAATGCGACTGTTTAGGGTTTAGTGAGAATCAAACCCCCTGAAACGACGTCGCGTTTGGGGTGCCGATCTTTACCGTTGATTTCTGGATATCATGAAACACTGTAACAACCACTAACCAGATCAAGCAGGTGGCGAATAATTCGGGCCAATTTTTTTTTTCTTTTCTCAATTGATATGCGCGATTAGATCCTTGAATTGGATGATTTTGCGAACAATACACCATAACTAAAAAATAATAATAACATAACAAAAGGGTGAGAAATAGGCCCAGCTTTCTACTAAGTTATGATAACATAACAAAAGGGTGAGAAATAGGCCCAGCTTTCTACTAAGTTATGATACAAATAACTAAAATGCTGATAAAAATCATAAAATATTAGACTGAGTGATAGCGCCATAGCAGTAAGATTTATTTGGATGTTTAATAATGCGATTATTAAATTCAATATACATGTGAACAAAGTAGGGCACGAAGTTGAAATGTACAAGTTGTTTTGACTTGTAGCTCTAGAGAAGGTTAAAAGTATAAGTCTTGAAGGTTAGTCCGAGTGGGGGGGGGGGGGGGGGGGGGAATTTAGGATAAAGCTAGGTCAAAATATCAATCTCTCTATAATATAAAAGAAAAATTACAAGTCCCGTGTATCGAAAATAAGTAAATAATCTAAATTCCTTACTTTTTTGTAATAATATAAGTAGAAAAAAATTGGTCCTGAGCTCTCAGCCTCTAAATGATATAATGTCTCGGATCTTTTCAATGTTTGTTTCCTATTTTACCCTTACTTAGGGTAATATAAAATCGCGTTTCTACACTATTGATTTTGCATCGAAATTGTTCCTCGTCCTCTCTTGCGGCATTCGAGTTCAAGTTGGAGTTCTAGGTTGCAAACCTAGGCTGCTAGGCATCGTTGTACGATTTTATCATATGAGTTTGACACTGTCGTATTTTAAGGTTTGAGCTTTATTTTTCATTTTGTGCAATTTGAATTTATTGGATTTCGTTTTTGTGTCTTTTTATCCATTTCCAGTACAATATGAAACTGAATCTGTTTATTCAAACAAATTAAGAACTTAAAATGTGAGGAAAGTGTAAAGAACAATCCGATGACAAAAACCAATGCACTAACATTGCGCATGAAAAAAGAAACTATTGCAATCCTATTAAAGGTGGACTAGGTTGAACGATTTCGATTTTGATCTTATATATTGTCCCTTTGCATTGTCATCAGTTGTATTATTCTTCACTTCAATCATATGTGATCGAGTTATCATATGGAATTCAATCGTATTATCTATTTACAGTGTGATCTGAGATTGAATTATTGTTCAATTGAAGAATATGACACTAAAAATAATCTCAAACGGTAAGAAAAACAATATAAACAAACCAATTACAAAAGAAAAAAATTAAACTTTATAAGGATAAAACTGATTACAATTAGGTTACATATGGATTAAGGTTGAACGAATATAACTCTACCCTACCTCAATTCATTTTTTGGTGGTGCTTGATTTTTTTTCCTGTTTTACACAAACTAGTTTCCATTTATTTCGTTATTTTTCAGATATTACTTTCCTTCTATACTACCACTTCCATGTATTCAATATGAAATTTGATTTCTTATAAAAAATTGGTAGCAGGTAAAAAAAAAACAAAAATTATAGTAATGTCTAGCCATCCACCTTTTATATTTAATTTGTTTGATTACATCAACAATTGAGAATTACAACAACCAGTATTTTGTGAGCCGATGCACGACAACTCTCACCTACAAAATAGAGACTTATCACTTATGTCACTAGACCAAATAGTATGTGGCATTTCACAATTCACCCTTTATTTTTCCACAAGTTTTACCACAATTAGGGTTGTCAATCGGTCGTGTCGGGTCGTGTTGGGTTGGGTTTGGTCAAGGTATTTGTCGTGTCGCAAGAGTCAAACTCAAACTCAACCCATTTAATAATCGTGTCAAAAATTTAAACTCAAACTCAACCTATTTATTAAACGGGTTACCCGTTTCCAACCCACTTAACTCATTTAATAAATAGGTAGTGTAGTGTTAGACAAAATGACCAATTTAAAGGTTAACAAAACCACCCATTTAACTAAAAAAATGCATAAATTGATTAAATTCGCTAAAAACTCTACAAGACGAAGAATATAAATAATTATATATAATTCATAAATAATTAAATCCAATAATTATAAAGCTGTTTTAGAGAAACTGAAATTGAGAGGAAATCACTGTGTTCTCATTGATAATAGGGGCCTCTTTATATAGAGGATTACAATGTATAGAATCTCAATCATACAAGGAAAGTAATCGTACATTGAATAGGAATCTAGATCCTTCTAATTTAACTCTATTACCACTAGAGCAAGTAACCTAGAATTTGGGTCAAACACATATTAGGGTTTACTTGAACACTCCCCCTTGTGTTGCCCAAACGTGGTGCTTCTCTTGTTGCCTCGTTAAAAACCTAGCCGAGTAACAAAAACCCAGTGGGACAAAAATAACCTCGGTCAAAGGGGAAAAAGAACACAACACACCCTTCACGATTCGAGATGAACATGTAGACATCTCCCCCTGATATCTGCGCCTCCCCCCTGATGACTACGATCATGGGAGTTCAGATAGTTTCCGCAAGCCAATTCTTGCCACATGTTTCTCGAACATGGATTTGGGTAATGACTTAGTAAACAAGTCTGCCACATTGTCCTCATATCGAACCTGGTTCACTTTGATCTTAAGGAGCTTATGTTGTTGCTGATTATAAAAGAATTTAGGCGATATGTGCTTGGTGTTGTCGCCTTTGATGTAGCCTTGCTTCAGTTGTTCAATGCAAGCAGCATTATCCTCATAAATGCTCGTTGGCTCATCCGTGGTAGAATTCAAACCACAATTGCTTCGAACCTGCTTAACTATGGATCGAAGCCATATACATTCACGAACTGCTTCATGAAGAGCAATAATCTCTGCATGGTTCGAAGAGGTAGCGACTAAGGTCTGCTTTGTAGACCTCCAAGATATCGCGGTCTTTCCCATGGTGAAAACATAGCCAGTTTGGGAGCGACCTTTGTGTGGGTCAGAGTGGTACCGAGCATCAGCAAAACCTTCCAAAACACTTATATCGTTTTGGGATGGGGAGAGGGAACGCAGTCCACCATGTGTGGCGTTCCTGGAACTTGATGGGTCCGAATCCATCTTCAAATGGATGAACTTCAATGTCTTGCGGATAGTGCGACGACGTCATCCATGGAATGCTTGAGTTTGGCTGGCTATTGTATCCAACACAGGCAGGCTGAAGATATCTTTTTTGAATAATTCTCACATAATGATAAGGAGAAATGTATTCAACTTCACCATTTGTTCTATGAAACCATTTTGGTGGAGTAGATCTGAACTTCAGTCATTTTTTTTTACATTTTTGACTGTGTTGACGATGATAGGGGGTAGGCCTTTGAGATCATCATTTGTTTTGGTCCATAAATTATGGACAAAGCCATTTTCAACAAGCCAAAGCTTGTGTTCTTGAAGATGTTCTCTCTGAACATTAACTCCGCATCTTCCAACATAAGGTCCTGCAACAATGAAGAGGGTTGGAGGAATACAGTTTTCAGAATTGTGGCTTCCAATCAAATTATGGAATTCAAACCAATCTGATTCTTTTAATGCTATGATAGGAATTCTAGCACTTTATGAATCTTCAAGATAGTGAATTTTTTCACTTCTAACAACACTTTGCTATATATGAACTTCTTCATGTTGTGGTCTAGCATTTTCATAGAGTTCATCAGTTAATGCGAACAGAGCTGGGAACATAATACCACTATTTCTTTCTTGAAAGGCAAATAAGAGGTTATCCAGGATTGCCTTCTGGTGGTAAGCTAGCCTCCTGCCAGTTCTGAACACAGGATCAGCAAAGGTTCTTAATTCATAATTAAAAACATTTATAACTCCAGTTGAAGTTGGTTTGCTTTTTGGCAAAGCAACAGCCGTCAACGGTCTTGATGAGCCTTTACCGTCTGCCGTTTGAGACTGGCTAGACAATCCTTTACCCTGGGATTGATCAGTTGTGGCTAGTCCTTTTGGACTTAGTAGAAACCTTTTGAGGATTTTTTTCTTTAGGGTCCTCAGCAGTTTCAGGTTCTTTCCCAGTTATTCTGGTTCTGGGGTTGCAACCTTCGTCGTCATCTTTTCGGCTAAACAGTGTCATTTCTCTGGTTAGGGCGTCTGGAAGATAGTTCTTGTTTCCTGCAATTATTTCAACATTATAATCATATTGGTTAAGAAATAATTGCCAGTTTGCTAATCTTCCTGTATCAGCAGCTTTATCCAGTTTAAAATTTTTGAAATTCTTTACTTTAGCACAATCTGTGCGGACAGTAAAGGGGTTTCAAAGAAAAGCTGGAGAATTTAAAATTGTTTTCTTGACAGCCAAAATTTCTTTTTCCCTGTGGGATAATTTAGTTCTGCAGGGCTGAACTTGCCACTACAAAATTTACAAATCTTTTCAATGTTAGTTCCAGGCGTTTTTGCCAGAACAACACCGGACCAGTGATTATCACTCGCATCTGTTTGGAGGATAATTTCATCATTTTCCTCTGGTTTTTGTAGGTGAGGTAGATTCTTGTAGAGGGCTTTTATCTGCTTCACTATTTTTTCATCATCCTCAATGAAGTTCCATTTTCTTTTGGAACTCGTTTTGGGAGATAACATTGTTGTTAGTCCTGAGATTTTGGGAATGAAATCTCTCCCATAGTTTATAACTCCTAAGAATCTCTCTATACTCTTAGCATCAGGAATTCTATCTGGAAACTTCCAGATTTTCTCAAGGATGTGAGGTTGGAGTTTTATTACTCCATTCTTGATATTTATTCCTAGGAAATCAACTTCATTGAGGATAAAGAAGATTTTCTTTTCTCCTAGGATAATTCCATGCTGAACTATCAACTTTACAACCTCATAGAGGTGTTTCATGTGTTCTTCTATGTTTTTGGAGAAGACAAGGATGTCATCAATATAGATGACGCAGAACTCAACCACATGTTTGAAGATGTTGTCCATCTTTCTCTGAAAGATTGAGAGGGCTTGTTTTAGACCAAAAGGCATTACTAGCCATTCGTAATGGCCTTGTGGTGTTCCGAATGCAATGAGAGGAACACTCTCAGGATGCATCTTGACTTGCCAAAAACCCGACTTTGCATCGAATTTTAAAAAGACTTTAGCTCCTCTAAGATGATTGATCAGTACTCTTACTTAAGCAATTTGATAACCGTCTTTGACAGTCTTCTTGTTGACATCTCTATAGTCAATCACCATTCTAGCTTTTCCTCTGAGGTTTTCTGCATGATTTCTCACGTAGAATGCTGGAGCATGATGAGGGCTAGTGGATGGTTGAATTAATCTCTTGTTCAGGAGATCTTCAATATCTTTTCTGAATTCTTTTTGGTCTTCCTCTTTGTACTGAGGAATAGCTTTGACATGACAGATGACATTCATATCATGTAATCTTAATTAACAGACCACTGGGTTTTTTTTCCAAAACTTCTGAGGATCTACATCGATATTATGTTTGAGTAGTTTCTTGATTTTGTCAAGAGTGAGAATTTTCTAAGACTCAAGCTTATTCTGAAAGTGCTTGAGGTTATGCTCATGGATGAAACTAGCTTATTCATCTGCGCTAGTTGTTTCTGCTTCTTCATCATCTTCAGAAGATGATTCAGATGATTCTTCAACAAGTAGTACTTCTTGTTGTTTAATTTGGAGGATGATTTCAAATTTGGGTTTGTAGGAGGTAAGATCACCACTATTCTGTTGCGATCTCTGATATTGTGTAGTAAAGTTTGGACCTACTATACTTTTGGCTTGAGCAAGCCGGTCTGCCCAGAACACCCGTTCTCCTTTTCTGAAGCCTATCGCTTCTTCATCTTGAATGAATCTTTGTTGGAGAATAAAATCATTTCCCAACAAGAAATCAGATCTTTGGCCTTCTGATTGCCAAAGAGTGTTGATAATAAATGTTCCTCCACCAATGGTGATATGAACATTTCTAGCTACATTGCTCATGGTTAGGTGGCTTCCATCGAACTAGACACCAGTAGCTATTCTTTTCTTATCTTCTTTCCAGAGTTCTTATGGAATTGCAAATCTCTTTGCAATTGTAAATCCTGATCCATTGTTTACAAAGGCATGTAGATGATATTTTTTAGGAATAAATTCTGTCTAGTTCCTGTACTTTGCCCCTCTCATCGTTTCAATCTCTGACATTATAATTTAATCTAAAAACTCTTTGACCTCTCAATTTCCCTCCAATAGGTCATTTCCACGGGAAATTAGGAATTAGCCTTAGGTGAAATGTCTAATATACCCCTATGTTATTTCTTTTTCATTATTTCTTTTTAATTTCTTTTTTTCATTTTTTTCTTTTTCCTTCTTAATTTCTTTTTTCCTTTTTTCCTTTTTAATTTCATTTTTTCATTTTTTTATTTTTCCTTTTTTATTTCTTTTTTTCCTTTTTTCTTTTTCTTTTTAATTTCTTTTTTCCTTTTTCTTCTTTTTTTCTTGTTCCTTTTTAATTTTTTTCCTTTTTAAGTTTTTTTTTCTTTTTCGTTCTGCCTACTTTCTCCTTCCTCAACCCACTAATCCCATTCCGATCAAACTCCACAACCTATCTGTTTCCCAATCAGCTCAGAAATTCGCTGCTAAACCACTCCCCTCTTGTTTTCACAACTTACTTCTCTCTCTCCCACTCAAATCCCACTTTCTCTCTCCACATCAAGTCTCAATTTGGAAACTTTTCACTGAAAATTACCATTTTTTAACTTTTCACTGAAAACTACCATTTTTTCAGACTCTGAGGTTTTTAGGTCTTGCTCAAAATAGTGATTTGGATTTTGGGTTTGGTTGAAATGGTGGTTTTGATGGCCAAGTTGACAAAAACCAGAAGTGAAGAAGAAGAATAGTGATGGAAAAGAAAAATGGTCGCCGGCGTGGAGAACAAGAATTGGGGTTTCGGGTCGATCTGGATTGGTTCACCAACATGGCACTACTGATGCAGCAGAATACGATGGTCATTAAAAAGAAAAAAGAAAAAAAAGGAAAAAAAAAAAAAAAAAAGGAAAAAAGAAATTAAAAAAGGAATAACAGAGGGGTATATTGGACATTTCACCTAAGACCAACTCCTAATTTGACGCTGCAAGGACATATTGGAGGGAAATTGTGAGGTCAGGGAGTTTTTAGATTAAATTAGAATGTCAGGAACTGAAACGATGAGAGAGGCAAAGTATAGGGACTAAACAGAATTTAACCCTATTTTTTATGATAAGGGAATTTGAGTCCAATCTCTATGTAGTTGCTGTATCTACTAGTAGAGACGACTTTCGATTGTTGAAGCTCATTTTCCTGAGTTTGTTCAGGCTCATTTTCTTGAGCTTATTCCTGAGGTATGAATGGTTTACATTCTTCTGGAACATTTTCTTGTATTTCAACCAATTCAATGGTTGTATCGAGTTTTTCTTCCTTTATTTTTGAGGAAGAGGATTCCATAGTTTCTTGGAACATGGTTTCTATCTCTCTCTTTTTGTTCAGAGAAATATTCTGTATGTTCTTGTTCTACCAATTGGCTGACAAGGCCATTCTTGGTCTTTCTTCTTGCTTTGGCTATGAAGCATTCTTTGTGACAAGTCTTTTTTGACTTTTCACAGAACATAGGGAGTCCATTCTTTTCATGACATAAGCAGTAGTCACAAACAAATGTACCAGGGTTCACCTTATAAGAAAACGTTATTGATTCCGTCTTACTTTCTTCCCAATTTTTGACATGTAGAACATTCATCTGTCTAAATTCTAAGTACTCTACTTCAGAATATATTTCAGAATCAGATGATTCTTCTTCTTCAGATCAGGCAGAGTAAACTGACCTGTCGTCATCCTATTAATCAGAATAGGCTATTTCGTAGCCCTTCATATTAGTTGTTTCTACTATAGGCTCATATGCTTCAAATAGAGTTTTAGTAGATCTTTTACCCTTTTTCTGGCATTCATTGGCATAGTGCCCTTCAGCTTTACATAACCAGCATCTGCAAGTTTTCTTGCCCGGTTGAGTATTCTAATGGTTGGCTTGGTGATTCTTCTTTTTCTTGAAGAATTTCTTTTTTGGATCTTCATCCTGTTATTTTTTGTAATTGAAACTTTTCTTAAACTTCCAATCTTTATTCTTATTACTCCTTTTGAATTTTTTCGAGTAATATTTTTCTTTTCTTTTTCTGTGGAACTTGGATTCATGACATCCCCAGTTGGTTGGCATATCCAGTATTCCGTAGCAGAAATTTTCAACTCCTTTGAGTTGTTTCTTGGCCATCTTAGCTCTAAGATTGGCTTTGCATTGTTCTTTCAATAATTGTCTGATTCTGTCGACAATTCCTCCAACTGAAAATCTTTCAATTGGTTTTTCAGCTATGCTTTCTCTCACAGTTGTTCTCCATGGTTCAAGGAGTTTTCTGTGCAATAGGTTGACTAGGTTAGTATTCTCTAGTTCTCCAATTGTACAGTAGTATTCTTGAAATTCATTCAAGTATTCTTCAAACTATCTCATGTCACAAATTTTGAGAGCATAAATATTTGATTTGGTCGTTTCTTTAGCCTTTTTCACTCAGATTTGAGAGATCTCCACATAACTGATCGTACAGGGGTACTGCAAAATCATAAGGAGATTTTGAATTTTTTATTTCTTCTAGCCAGTTTTTTCCTCTGGCAGTCTCCTTAAACGACAGATAGTACTTTTTGGCTACTCCGGTGAGAGTAGTTTCATAGTACATCTGAAGATCTGGTGCTTCAAATTTTCCAAGGATAAGAGCAAAGACCATCATCAGGCTATTTACCCATTGGTCAAGAGTTTTTCTCTTGTCTAGAGCTTTATCTAGGTTTAGCCAGATACCATAATTGGAGATAGGTACTTTGGGTATATTGTCCTCTGGGACAAATCTTTGAGAATTTCTTTCTGCATTTCTACCCGTAGGGGCTCTTTGTACAGGGAGTTTCAGTTTTCCCTTCTCTCTAATGATGAAAGTTTTGGAGCTTTCTCCTTCTTCCATTTCAAGATCCTGATAAGGAAGGATTTTTCTTGTCTTTCTGATTTTGAAAGTTTTCATTTATTCGATTAGTTTTTCTAATCGTTTTGAATTTTCGCAGGATTCTGCCTTATCATAGAGATCATAAAACTTTTATGCTCTAAGCATATTGACTGGTCTATTCAGATCAGCTTCTAATTCTTTTTCAGTGATGGGCTCTGTTGGTTCTTCAACAGAGAATTTGGTACCACTAACACTAGCTTCTCTAGTGCTGTAGCTTTTTCTAAGAAGATTTTTGTTTATCTTGATATTTTCAGGACAGACGTCACTTTTTCTGTGATCGTCGAATTTTAGACCGATATCTTCAGTCTTTCTACTTTTATAGATTGCCGCTTTGGCATTTTCTGCTGGTTTTTTCGGACCAGACAATTTCCATTCAATAGGAAAAGTTATTTCAATCCAAGTAACCTTGTGAATTTGTTGTGAATGGTTCTTCTGACTGGTGAGGAATCCAGTGGTAAGACCTGAGATATTTGATATCCTTGTCTTGGGTTCTACTGTGGTACTCATCAGTTTATAGTATATTCTGTATACTATTGCGAATTCCTGCATATCGTTTTTCATAGATATGTCATCTGACTTTACTCTCAATCTCAGACAACGAGCAGCATCTTTCAAGCTGGTTGAGAAATTTGGAAAGCAGTTGAAGTATGCTACTTGATTGCATAAAGATGCTTTAAGTGTTCCTAACAGACTAGCTTGAAAATTTGTTAGTCTATTGTCTTGTAAGACACATAGAACTGAACAGTTTATACCTTCTCAGACAAGAAATTTTATGCCTACTTGGATTGCTCCAATATGCATAAATTGATAATTTTTGTTCTTGCTCTGGTTACTTCATCAGGAGTCATCAAGAGATCTGTTTCTCCTGTAGTGGAAGGGGTTGTGAATTCCAACAATTTGAAATGATGGCTGTCCATCAGTTCAAACTTTCCCCTTTTGTAGATTTGTTTAAAATCTAGTTTAGGAATTGAGGAGTTTTTTACCTCATGTTCGATTCCATCGTATTTGAACTCTTCAGCATTTAAGAGTTGTACTCCTTTCTTTTTCCCGAAGATGCTCATCATTTTGACATCTCTTGTTTCTTTCGTGTTTTCGTACCGAATACTAGTATGACTAGTAGATGGTTCCAGAAAAATCATGTTAGGAACATGATTCTTATCTGGTCTTTCTAATTGTTTAAATCCATTAGCTTTCTTTGGTTTTACTGTAGGCGCTTTTTTGTCATTCAGTATATTTTTCATAGAATCCAGCGTTTTTTGCTGTTAATTGATTTTTCTACTAACACTTGTTAGCTTTTCTTCTTCCGTTTTTGGAAGTTCTTTGATATAATCTATTTTGTTTTCCAATTTTTGTAATTGGTAGATTATACTTGGTAGTTTTCCAAGATGATCTTGACATCTAGATAATTTTTTCAGTAGGTTCTGATGTTTCTCATCAGATGATATAAGTAGATAATTCAACTTCTCTAATATTAATTCATACATTGTCTTCATTGGGGATTCCCCTTTTGAGCTCTTTATAAGCCCTGATACCAGTGATTTGCGGATCTAACCAATACTCAAATAATCAAGAGGTTCTTGTTCCTCTTTTAAGAGTATATAAGATATTTTCAATATCTTGCTCAACTTTATAGATTCTTGTTTGAATCATAAAGATAATATCCCAATAATCGGGAGTTTCTCTAAAGTTTTTCAACTTTCTCAACTTTTTTTTTTTCAATTCTTTGCTCGTAATATTACAGATAGCAATTAACTCAAGTCTGTCAACGATCGGAATTATGAATAATAAACTTTAACTGCTTACCTTTGAATATAGAAGATAAATTTTTGATATGTAATTATAGTCTAGACAAATAATTTCAAGCTTGGCCCACCACGCTTTATAAAAAAAAAAAAAAGTATGTAAGATAAAAAAAAAGGATGATGGGGAGGGGTATTAGTGGGATGAATAGTGAGTGGTTTTGAAATGTAGGGAGAAAAAGTGGAAAGTTTTGTGTGAGTGGGAAAAAAAAAAGTTGATGGGGTGTATGGGAATTATATTGGTGGATTTGAGGTGTATGAGAATTTCGCATTTTTTCAGACCAATGCCTCCATAGGAACTTCTCATTACTTTTTTTTTGTTTTTCTCACTCTCCCCTCACTATTCGGATTAACTCTGACAGCTTCACATGTGTTGATACCCAAAAAAGCATGAGACATTACCTACACACATTTTAAGCCCGATAAAAAAATACATATGCAAACCGCATTCGGAAATACAAAATTACATATTTTCTCGAACCCTCATGCAACGCATGTGGACCCAAGCCACAACTACGCTCTTAGGGCATGCAGAAGTGGGTGTGGTGTGGAAGGTTACGGAAACACATAATGCTCGTCTATTGATATAGTGTCATTGGTGATTTCGGTCTTGGGCTTGGAATCCAAGCCCGATGACTTAAATCAATAACGAAATGGTGAATATGAGATTTGAGCCAACATTTTCCTCAAAACCCAAAACTCAAAAGAAAAGAAAGCCCAAACCTTAAAGCCTAAAACCTAAAAGAAAGAAAGCCCAAAACCCAACACCTTCTTCCACTTCGTTCTAGCCTTGTTTTCTCCCAAGCAGCAATTGGATACACATATCAAACCAAAGTCCCTGAGGCATAGATATTCCTTCTATCAGTTGCCGAGGAGGAAGCTTTGTGACCAGTTAAGAGATATCCTCCTCTTCCTTAAATAATGAGCCAACAGTTCCTAAACTTCCTTGTCCACCTCGTTCTAGGATTTGCGTCACCGCAGCTGCTCTGCTGCAATCGTTGTCTACTGCTGCAACGACTGTCTCTTCCTCCCAAAACTTCATCTCTCAAGTAAGCTTCTCTTTCCCTGGATTTAAGGCATGAATTATGTGTAGATTGAAGAAGAAATGCTTTACCCATAAACTATGCGTTCCCAATAGTCTATATAAAGGGAGATTTGGGGGAGAGAGCGGGAACCTAAAAACATAATCGAGCAATACCCAGAATACTTAGAAACACTTATAGAAAATCAAGCTTTCAAGCCTTTAAGCACAAACCCAACTCTTAGCCATTTTCTCCCAAAACCTCCTTCAAACCCATCTTCCAGAGACCCAAATCCAGAATTCTCTCACCGCAGTGTGTTTCTAGCTCCCACACCATGCTTCACGCTGTCAAGCTCTATTTCTTTTTCCTATGATCTGAATCACATACAAAGTCTTCCCACTAATCAAATTATTGGGTTGATTTTGGCCTAGTCAATGTTTAATTCAAAAAGGACCCTCACAACATGTAAAAGCTAGATTAAAATAATACAAAATAAAAAAATTTAGTGAATTTACTTTTCATGACGTGCAAACTACGATTCCATTGACCTATTTTTTTTGTTCTTTCTAATTATTTAAAGGCACAATTGTAAGTAGGATTACAAACATCAAAGGTAATGTGAATGGAGAAATTTGTAGGTTAGTCGTACCCCACCAAATCTCAAATGGCATTGTCATTGACATTAGCTATGAGTCATGTAATGGTGTCATGGTGGTCAATTGATCATGTACTCAGTCGTGTTCAATTGTCGTTAGACTTAAATTCAACATTAGAGAACAATGAGCCAAACAAATTCATTATTTTGTCCTCATTATTGTTTGCCGAACATGAATGAATACATAATCAAATGATCACCTGAGTACAGTTCCATTAGCTAGAAAAAACACAGATAAACACATATGTTTATAATAAACATAAGCCCACTTATTGATGCGGGAGCGTGAACACGATAGTAAGAGGCTCCGTCAAGCGTCGAAAGTCATATGAGATGGCAATTACGGGCACAACCGTAAGAAACATAGAGAAACCTCTCTAATATTTGATTTTTTATTGTTAACTTGAATGAAAATTACAATCTAAGAGGTGTCTTATATATAGGGCACATAGCATAAACCTAATACAACTAGAAAACAAAAAGAATAATTTATTATAGAATAAAACTAGAAAACCTAATTAAACCTCATTAAATAAAAATCATAAATAAAATCCTAGATACTAAAGAATATTACGCAAATATATAATTAGAATCTCAACCAAGATTTTGTTCGAGAATCCTGATATATCCAAATAATAATTTATGAATACCAGTTTTCAATATTCAAATTAAGAAGTCTATTTGAATACCAGTTTTCAATATTCAAATTATTCTTCTTAATGTGAAGACGCTTCTTTCTTTTCGAGATTGTTTGTTGAAATTGGCTAAAATCTCGTCCTACATCACTTATTCACAAAGTGAAAGTAAGAGATAAAACTAAACCAAAATATAACACAATCATATAGTCTCGTTCATGCAGTTAATTGATTTTTTAGTCGGCTGGGCTCAACTCCTGTTAGATCTAAATCCTAAAGTGTAGAATGATGAGGCAGTTTAAATTAATGTATTTGTCTCATTATCCTTCATCGTTGAATTTAGATTCAACGATAGGTCGATAGGTGAGGACAATTAGTTAATGAATTAATTGACTATTTGAACATAACTTCATAACCATAATCCCTGACGACCATGAATCTTCACAAACAAGAAACTAAGGTAAGCGACACAGTAATAATTCTTTTTCTAGTGTACTAATAATCTGCCGTTATATCATAGATGTTACTGTTAAGCTCGTGGATGTCTTATTTCATGTGATTGTAGTTTTATTTTCCATAAATGTGTATCACATTCATTATTTGATCGAAAATAACAGACTAACCGAATTGCGGGGCAACCAACTAAAGGTAAAAGATTGCATTTAAAGTATTTAATTTTCAAAATAACAAAAAACAAACAAAACAAAATTACAGTGCATCTAATCTACGCAGACGATTGCACTAAATAAGGAAGAAACAAATATACAAACAAAATGTCGACGCATATAGTTGTAAAGCGCAAGAGAGAAATAGACAAATGAGATTTTCGTGTATCTAATTTATATAAATGTTTCCACTAAACAAGGAAATAAACAAATATACAGCAAAATGTTGGCGCATCTAAACATACGGCGTAAGGAAAAATAAATAAAAGAAATTACGGCACATCTATTATTTATGGGGTGCATTCAATATAAACAAAAGAATTCGAGAGTTATAAACAGTGTTAAACTACGTAATCACCTGTAATTTCTACCCCAGAGTACCCAAAAAACATGGTGGGGTAATTTCTACATTCTCCTCACCTACCCTCCTCGTTTCGGTAAATAATCCCAACACATTTGTATCCATCTAATTTTGGTCATGCATTAAAGTTTTGGAGCGTGACATGTACGTACCTGGATATTTTGCCTTATATATCGGCCGACTCATAAACCAACCAGGGTTGGGGTAGATACAAAAAAAATCAAAATTTCATACCCAAAACCAAAAAAGTTGAACTTTTTCAAACCCCCGCCTTTGCTATAAAAATAAAAGCCCACTCACATCTTGACAGCTTCCCCCACCCCCTGTCGTCTGCTACTCTAGTTTTTCGTGCTGGACCCACAAAACTCACGAAATCCACGACCTCGCTCATATGGCTGACGTCTCCGTCTCCGTTCTTCCCTGCAACGACGGCATTTGCATGATGTGCAACCAGATGCCGTCGCCGGAGGAGATTCTCCCCTGCAACACATGCACCTCCCCCTGGCACGTGTCCTGTCTCTCCGTCCGTCCCGATACTGTGGCCGAGGCTCTGGACTGGGAGTGTCCGGACTGTGCTCCGGCGGCCGATTCCGAGCAGGCTGCTGTGAATTCTGTCGGCGCCAGAGGTGACGGAGGCGACGACGACGGTCTCATCGCCGCTATCAAAGCCCTGGAGGCCGACGAGTCACTGACGGAGAGAGAAAAGGCCAGGAAACGACAGGCGTTGATGTCCAAAACCGCATTGCTGCCGTCCGATAGCGATGGCGCTGATTCCGAGAAAAAGATGAACGGTGGTAATGACGCACTCCTACGGAGCTTTTGCTGCACCATTTGCATGCATCTTCCTGAGAGACCCGTTACGGTTAGTACACCACTCTCTGCAAAATTCTTCTCTTTCAACTATATATATATTTGTTTCGGATAATTCTCAGCTTTCAGCTTTATAATTAAACAATTAATTTCGTTATAAATTTTCATTATCCGAACAATTCATTTATGAATTTATCGAAATCTAAAATAAAATAAAATGTCTTAACGCAACTCCCTTACAGAAAAGTAATAATTAAAATTAGGTATTAGGAGTTCGATTGATGTTATGTTTGTTCAAATAAAAAGTACGTGTTTATCGAATCTTGGGAAATATATGTTTTTTTTTTTGTTGTCTCACTGATTTGTATTATTATTATTTTAATTGTGTTGTGGAAATTAGTGTCAAATGTGTTGACGGAATTGAATTTTGTTTTTTTTGGGGACATGTGACGGAATTGAATTTTTACTGATCCTTGTTTCCCAGACACCTTGCGGTCACAATTTCTGCCTGAAATGCTACGACAGATACGTAGGACAAGGAAAACGACAATGTGCAAATTGCCGCCAACCGATTCCATCGTCTCTGAGAATCAACGAGGTTCTTGTGAGGGCGATTCGTAGAGCGAACGTAGACAAACGCGCCACCGCAGGCGACGGCCAACGCCCCGTGGCGCAATACCTCCACAACCAGGACCGCCCGGACAAAGCATTCAGAAGCGAGCGAGCGAAGAAGGCTGGAAATGCCAATGCCTCGAGTGGAAGAATATTTGTTACGACTGCTAAGGACCATTTTGGTCCCATAACGGCCGAGTATGACCCAGAGAGGAATGAGGGTGTGTCGGTGGGGAGGACTTGGCAGTATAGGATGGAATGCAGGCAATGGGGGATTCATCGCTCTGTGGTTGCAGGGATTTCGGGGCAGAGTAGGCATGGGGCTCAGTCGGTAGTTTTGTCCGGAGGATATGAAGACGATGAGGACCACGGCGAGTGGTTCATTTATACCGGAAGGTATTGAAAGATGACAACCAGCTCATTACTGTTATTGATTCAGCTTTCATTTTATTTGTCGTACTAATTAATCTCGTTTGGTTACGTACAGTGGTGGAAAAGATTTAAGTGGAAATAAACGGACGAACAAGGAACACAGTAAAGACCAGGAGTTTACGCACATGAATGAGGCGCTGAGGTTAAGTTGCAGAATGGGTTATCCAGTGCGAGTAGTGAGGTGAGTGTGTGTATACCTTTGCTGCTGATCAAAAACCAATTTAAATAGGTCATTTGTCCCAAAATAGAAAAATGTTGGTCACTCAGAAATCTTGTAATTTTCTTTCTTCTAAGTTTGCACCATGATGATTTATTTCTCATCTAGTTTTGGCATCAGTGGACTGGTGGCAAAAGTTTTGCTCTACTGCTTGATTGCTATTGCCTCTGAGTCCCAACTCCTTAGGAATAAAGATAGTTTGGCGTTGACAAAGCTTACATATATAGTTAGATGTTTTCCATTAAAAATCATGCGTTTCTTTCCATATAATGGCACCAAAGCTGAGTAAGTATGGATTCCCAAAGAGATTACAGTGTCGCCGTAATACTATCTTTTGATGTTTTAGCAAGCATTTTCTCAATTGTCTTGGTTATTCTTTTTTGGGCAGATCCCACAAAGAGAAGCGGTCTTCATATGCGCCTAGAGAAGCAGTGGTGCGATACGATGGGATTTACAGAATTGAAAAATGTTGGCGAAAGAAAGGAACGCAGGTAAACAATCACTCATGATTGCAATAGAATAATTTACAAAATTAAGTCTTAGATTTGACTCTCAATATGCTTAGTAACAGGGTTTTGTTCTGGCAGGGATTCAAGGTATGCAGATACCTTTTCATGAGATGTGATAACGAACCTGCTCCTTGGACATGGTATGGTATAATGAATTCCCCACACCTCCTGCTCAAATCTCGCTATTTCTATGTGCACAATTAACTTTTGGAAACTCTTTCTGTAGTGATGTTCATGGGGACCGACCAAGGCCTCTGCCATTTATAAAGGAGTTGAAAGGGGCAACCGATATAACAGAAAGAAAAGGATCTCCATCGTGGGAGTACGATGTAAGATTGTTTGGATTGCTGCTTTAGTAGGATTTAGCTTTACATTTCATATCGAGTTAAAAATGTGACTGGACATGTCATTTCTGGGTCTCAGGAAGAAAAAGAGTGCTGGTTGTGGAAAAAGCCTCCACCACTTAGCAAGCAACCAGTGGAGGATAGTGGGGATGCAGAGGAGGGGAAGAAAGTAAAAGTGAAGAGAGCTTATATGCAGAGACAGATTATGGAAGAAGAGATCCAGAGAGGTATAGTTTTCTGATCGCACTATGTATGTGATGACTTGTTTTACTATTATTATGCATAGTGATGTGTTTACGGAACAAAATGTGGCCAACGCAGAGTTTGGCTGTCATATATGTCATAAGGTTTTGAATTCCCCTGTTACAACACCATGCGCTCACAACTTCTGCAAAGCATGCTTAGAAGGTGCCTTTGCTGGTTTGACTTATAAAAGAGAGGACATGCCATGGAAGAAGACACTGAGACCACAAAAGAATGTCATGAATTGCCCGCTGTGTTCGACTGACATAGCTGAGTTTCTCCAAAATCTAAAGGTATGGCTGGCTGCATTGTTGGGAAGGTCAATTGTAATGTCTTATGTGTTCATCAATTTAACAGATCGAGTTGATACTGATACATCTAATCTGAGCTTCAAATGGTTACAAAGTTTTACGAGTCTGTTGATACAAGCATAGTTGACTTATTCTATGATTTCCTCATTTGACAGGTTAATACGGATCTCATGAATGCCATAAAAGACATGCAGCAGAAATTGGAAGATTTGGAAGAGGAAGAGGAAGCTGAAAAGGAAGTAGAAGATCAGGAACAGGAAGAAATTGACAATGACGGTAAAGAGACTGTGGATGAAGCCAAAGAAAGCATCTCACCAGCACCCCAGACTGAAACTACACCGCAAGAAGATTGTGAGCAAAAGAAACCAACTCGTAAGCGAAAGAAGTCAAACAATGCCGAAAATGCGGTGGATGGTCATGCTGGGGTAACGGCCAGGAGGAGTAAGAAGAGTAAGTAAAATGGCGGTGGCAGTCTGATGGATTCATGATCAAGTTTTTCTCATGGTCATCCTATCAAGTTTCCTTCACCACATGGCCCATCAATTCGTTTATAAATCTATTGTTCCCAATAAGAATGCTGGTCTGCAGCCCAATAAAGTTTTCTCCCATGTCATTCTTGAGTTCAGCTTCGTAAATGGTTGCGACTCTTTACTAAGCTTATAGTGTCGCTTCTCAAAGTAATAAAATTCAGGTCTCAATTTGATGTCAAGATTAATGGCTCGCAGACTTTATGATCTCATATGTGAGATGAATAGTTCTAGTTCCTATCAATTCAAAATAACCAAGCACCAAGACACCGTAAGAATGCGAAGAACCATTCTATATTTGGTGAGTAGCTTTACACTAGGCTTGTACAGTATGTTTAGCACAAAATTCTTGTTCAGTAGAACTATAGACTAAAGTGCCATTGCGGCTCATCATACTAATTGGGATTCTAACTAAACTACTGTTGCTCAAGCTTCTTAACCAAGGCCTTCTTCTCGTCTTCGGGCAGAGACTGGAATATGAAGACAGACTTGTCACCGATGTCATCCTTGAAAGTGAAAATACAGTCACTCATTAGCAAATGCATTGCACATTGATCTCAAATGGTAACAGAAACTGAAAAGGAAATCTTGATTACAACCAAGTCAATTAGAAGACTACCTTAATGGGTTGTGTGAACTTCCTGCCAGCAAATATTACAAACAGGGCCATCCATGAACCCAGTAGAGAAAGTTTCACTCCATCATCCATCAACCCACTCTGTATTTCAAATACGAACTTCATCAGTGCCTCAATGAAACACGACATAAGAGAATGCAGTTGCCTCGGGCCCTTAAATTGGTTCTCCTTATCATTGTATTATTTAAAGTGAATGTACATGGAAGATTGATGACCCAATTTCTATAGTTCACTACATATTCAACATTTTAAGTGATCAATTTGAACAAGACATATGCCGGAGCAATATACCAGGTGCCCAAGAAGAACAATGGGTATAATGAATGTGAGAATTCCAGCTTCCAACTTTCCATAGCAAAGACCTGAGATAAGTTCAATACTCAATTTAAAGATTACTCTGATAACAACGCAATATTCTACTTCTACATATCTCTCATTTTGATTTATTCAAAATTACCTTCCTTGAAAACCAGTCCTGTGAGCGCTGCAAACAAAGGACCAACAAACCAAACAGCAACTGGGTTATCAACAACATACTGAACCAAGCCCTCTCCAGCTGGTTGAGCCAAGCATACATATGTAGCCAAAGACCCAACAACACCAAGCCCCCAAAACGCTTGCAAAGTGCGCTTAATCTCAGTCACATAAATGTGAATCAGAACCAACGACAAACCCAACCCACCGGCTCCAATTGCGTATATGTAATCAAGATTGGGCTTAACAATCTCAGTGGCCAAGAAACTGTCGGGCAAAAAAGCAGTAGAAGCTGCAATTACAAATGACGTAGCTGCAGTCACCAATCCTGACCTGTACAGAATCACCTGCCACACCAAAAACAACAGCCCAGAAACCAAAAAGGTTTAAGCTTTAGCAATTAAGATAGAAGCTCCATCTGGGTTTTATGGGATTGGTTATCAGAATAGCTAGTGGTACCTCTTTAACGTCGGTGGAGTCAACAGACCAAGGGCCATAGACGCCCTGATAAACAGTCTGAGACTGAGAGCTTGAGCTTTGAGCCTTGCACTTGAAAGACCCGAGTCGAATTGGAAGTCTGGGTGAAGGAAGAAGAAGAAGAAGGGCCTTGGAAGCTTGGTGAGGTTTGATGCAGGAGTAGGAGTGACAATGGATGCACACAACATATGTGAAGCCATGGCCGGACCCAGAAGACAGAAACTTGTGTAGCTAATTAATGCAACTTCAATACCAACCGGGTGTTAATTTTTGGTGTTTTAGTCGATAATGGAAACCGTATTGGCACTGTTCGGATGTGTGGACGCTACTAGAGCAGAGCGAGGCGTGTGAAATGCAGTTCGAGTCTTCGAGAGGTGGTCGCGTCTAAAATTCGCTAAGAAACTATATATTGTAAATATGAATTTCTTCAATTGATGTTCAACTATGTTGATATGGCCGAGTTGGTCTAAGGCGCCAGATTAAGGTTCTGGTCCGAAAGGGCGTGGGTTCAAATCCCACTGTCAACATTTCATTTTTCCCTTTGTTTTTCCCTAAAATTGACCTTTTCATGTTTGGGCCAACTTGAAACTTTAAAAACTGTGTGGTTTGGCCCAACTCTTTTTTTGGTAAACTTTATGAAAATTCTAGAATTGGATTAACTTGTTTTTGTCTTAACTCAATTCCCACCTTAATTGGGCCATAAATAAATGAAGAAAGATGCTTGAATCGGCACAAGCATATAAATCATTTTATATATCGAACACATCACACCATATGATATAATTGTTGAGGTCGTTATTGCCCGCCTTTTGCATACCTTTGCTAACAAATAGTGATGTTGGGCATGCTCCTCCGACAATTTCACATTAGGCATGCTAGTTGAGATTTTAGGTATGGCCGAAAGACGCAAGCAAGTATCTCAAATTGTGCATTCACGTCCCTAAGGTATTAGTATTATCATTGCATGCTCGAAGGTGTCGCTGAGTTTGTTTGCTTTTGGAATTGGGTGTCTTGGTGCCTCGCCACCAATTCATGTGTGAAAAGTGTAGTTTGGGGAATTTGTAACCTATCGGCTTGAAATTGGGTATCATCATCATCATTCATCGTAAGTTCAGAACGCCTAGTCATCCAATTTGCAACTCCAAAACAAAGACAATCAAAAACATAAATAAGCATCCGACAAACATTTTATATAGTTATTACAGCGATTCTCATGTACTTACAAAAACTTAGACAGCTACCTCATTTTACTCAAAGCATAACAAAAAGGATGAATACTTCCTGCTTTTGTACTGAACACGATCTAGGGTTTTCATTTCTCAAAACATAATGGTGTAAGAAGAAAGACAAGCACAGTAGCCGCAAAACTTGACATAAGTGAACCGAAAGCGTGGAGAAAAACCAGTGTGTGTGTCCCCTTATTGTCTGGGTCCCACTCCGATCCCCCGCGGCCTACATGTCGTTTTCAGATCTTGCCCTAATCCCATGCTCTGCCCCTTCCCTCGATAGCCGCGCCCACGTCAGCACTCATGCGCTGCATAATAAGCGCGAGGATTAAGGAAGCTTCTCCTTGTCGTTTTTTGATTCTGGGCTTTTGGACTGTTTTGCGGCTGGGCCCACTCCGGCCTAACCTTTTGCTGGGGGGGATGCAAGTTGGGTAAAGGCCCACTGGGGTGCTTTAGCACGCGCATCGTTTAGCGGTTTCAGCCATGAGTTGGGTAATTTGTCCTTTAATTTGTATTAATCGTCTATGACAAGAAAGGGTATAAAGATCTTAGGGTTTTAGCGGTGTACGTCAATGCCACATATCTAATTTAAACATCACTATGCTTGGATAAATGGATGATGGTTTCATAACTAATTCGGTGAGAACTGAAAAGAATTGTCAATATCGATCTTTTCCAAATGATATGAAAACGTTAAATGCTGTGTAAAAGGTTATTGAATTCAGTCGACAATTTTTTAATTTGGTGAGAAATTTAAACACAATCCGTACGTTTCGGTTTATATTCTTGATCTTACTTGATTAGACATATTAAATATCTATCTAAGGCAAGTGGAGAATAAAGGGTTAAATTGTACGATATGACACATTACAGGTAGTGGGAGCCAAAGTTCAAAAGCATAATCAACATGTTTTTTTTTTTACATAGCTTGTTATAAATTAGGTGATTCTAATTAGACCTCTAAATTTAATATTTGGACCTCTCTAATTTTTTAAAAATTTTAAAATCCAAATCTACCCCCTGAAAAAAAATAAAAATAAAGGAAACTGAGGTCTTCAAGATCGTTGCTATCACTGCTCCTGGATGTAGGAGAGTGATTTCAGGCTTATGACATGAAAGTTTATTCCTTCAATCTGCTAACGACGGGATGGATTACAATTAAGAACCAAATCATAATGAACAAAAATCTCATAATTTCTTCATGCTTCATTTTGTCTTTTGCAATTATTAGAATTGTTTTCATTTTGAAATCTGGGTAAAGCATTATTCACAACTCAATATGCCTTTGGTTGTGAATCATTCTCAGTTCTCAACTACTATTGCTACTTTAATTGGTCTTGATTTTCTGTATGAATTTTTGTTAAGGTTTATTAATCAAAATTCAAGGTGAGAGCTTAATGAAAGCTCCTTCAATTCCCATCCACCATCAACATCGATGGAAGAAAACAAAAAGAGGAGAGAGAAAGAGTTTGATCAACTTAGTAGTTCGGAGACGAAGTCATCCATCTTGCTTCACAACAATTACGTTAATAGTGTTTTGGTCGATAGAGAGAGTCACAAAGATAACAGTTGAGACAGGGAAGAGGAGGCAAAACTGAAAAAAGAAAAAATATGGGCAAAATTGAAAGTTTAATGTATAAAAATATCAAAGGAGATCTATATAGTAAATAGAGAGGTATAAATAGAACCACCCTTATAAATTTGAGTGTCACAAATTGCATCACTTTACGTGCATCTAGGGTAATTAAGGTTTTTTGGGTTTGCTCCGACTTTTGCAAATTGAAACGTGGATGAAGTCGATACCGGCGATTGAGAAGTGATGATGATGGGTCATGATGATGGGAAACCCATGGTTCGTGCATTTAAAATAAAAGTCGGCATGCAGTAAAAGTGTATCGGAAAGCTGTACTATTATTTCACTTTAAAGTTATTTCTAATGATTTTTTTTGGTGAGAAATTGATGTGAATAAGTAGCGTGGTGATGGTGATTGTTGTAGACTAGCCGACTTAAAATAGAGCGTTTGTGGGTTGAGAAGTGTGTGAAAGGAATAGAGTGGGGATGGAATACTTTCTGAGTAATGTGATGTTGATCTCCTGCATACTTAGATTCGTTTCTTATAACAAGGATGTCTCTTTTGATTGGAGTCGAATATATATGAGGTTGATTGAAGACGTGATGATGGTGTACTTTTTCTCATAATATGGATATAAGCGAATGCTTGTGTACCGAATTATGCATATGCTGAAACATGAAGATCACTTATAATAGTGGATTCGAGTGTTTTCTGTACTCTGGGATGAGCTTCATTCTAATATGAAAACTAGTTTTCTCTCTACTATACTGACCGTCCATTAATACAAAATATGTAGAGCCTACTGTCCATGAACACTAAGCTCAATATGTAATATTCTTTTATGCACATACTTAATGAACCGCGATTCTCGTAACTTAAATAAAATATGTGAAATCTATTTTAAAACCGCAGATACAATTTTTATGATGATGCACTTCATTTTGAGTTTGTTTTATACATTCAAGAATGTATTATATGTGTATGTGACTACTTGCTTGTAACAAAATTTGGATGTGACGCTTAGTTGCCAAAAGAAACAAAAAATTTGGAACGTGAAAGTTCTACTTTCTTTCCCTCATATTTGGATGAAAATCTATTTACAAACACTACTTTATTTCGCAATGCAAACATGCACCTTCCCCAACTGCTGGTCTTATATGGGATTTTGCGGTCCAAGTACCCTTATGCATCAAAATATAATGATAATCAACGGAACTAAAGCATACCCACATATATATATATATGTGTGTGTGTGTGTGTGTGGCTGAGATAGACTACATAGGCTAGTGCTTCTTTAAATGCATGGCTGCAACAATACATACGTAAAAGTTCTGGCAAACTTACCAACCGAGTCTATACTAGTAGTAATGGGAAAGAAACAGCTTGAAGATCAAACTACTAGCTAGAACTTGAAAAATATATAAGAATAACATATAACAAAACAAATAAATGCTCTCAATAATATATTATTATATATATATATATAGATCGAAAAGAACCTCAAAATTAAATAGCAATACTTATGCAGTACTACTACCACTAGCTAGCTACTACTCGCTCGGATTGCGCCTATTCCAGTTCTTGTTATCATGCTGATCTTCCTGACCATGATCGTCTTGCTGTCCTTGTTGTTGATGAGACGGATAATATGTTGATGGTGGAAACTGTGGAGTAGAAAACTGCGGATGATTGAGTGGATTGGAAGTGTACTGATAATTCGAGCTGAAATCAATATCATTGCTTTGAAGCAGCTGCGCATATTGATATAGATCAGGAAAACTACTACTTTCCTGCTGCTGCTGGGACGCCGCAACCAAGGGAGCAACATGATGAGGAACGGTTGCAGCTGGTCGGCCAAGATTTCGTTCAGTGGAGAGACTGCTGCCGCTACTTGTTGTGCCGGATGAACCCTGCATAAGGAAGCTTGAGTTGCCTTGAACTCGCTCAGGAAAGTTGAGTTTGGCTTTTGTGCCTTTGAACTTGAGAGCTGCATTATCATATGCAATGGCTGCATCCTCAGCTGTCTCGAAAGTTCCCAGCCAAACTCGAGCTGCTTTCTTAGGGTCTCGGATTTCGGCTGCCCATTTGCCCCAAGGCCTTTGCCTCACTCCTCTATAATGTCTTTTTCTCACAGTACTCTCTTCACAAACACACAAGTTCATAGCTTAATATTATATATGTCAAAGTCGGACAAAACAAGTCATAAGGGAGCTAGCCAGAAGAAGAAGAAGAAGAGTGTCAGTTGCAAGTGTGCCCTATACACTAATATTATTATATGTCAAAGTGTTATAAAGAGGTGGCTTTAACTATATAATCTTACTATATATATACATATGTTTTTCTTTACAAATTAACCTTCACTCTCAATTTCATATAGTTGAGTACCTATTGATTTTGGAATGTAAGAGGACAAACTGAAAGTGATCATAACAATCTCATTCGTATATTATTCTGAAATGTAGGTAAACCCTCTTTTAGATAAACAATTTGAGCTTAATTAGTTTACCAAATCTTCCACAAAACTTAGCTACCTGAGTGCCAACACAAAACTATTACGTACAAAAGCATTTAAAGGTTAGATGCATGTCATTTTCAAGATTAGATAATGCTGAGGCAAGATGGACTAGACTTAGGAAAAACCAAAAGGATGAGACCCCACGGTTTGGATTGTAATTAAACTAATTAGTGAGGACAAACACACAAGATCTTGTATTGAAATGAGAAGAACATGAAAGAATTAATGTCCCAAGAAGAAACAAGAACCAATTCTAGCTACTTGGGCGAGGTATATAGAAAGAAGGTTCTTCACGGAAAGTAGCTTTGCTAGGATACATTGAACTTCATTGTCTACATTATTAAAGGACCCTATATGATTTATCCTAGAGTTCTAGTCAAATCTGCGTCCGGGTATTTAAGTCATACACATATTCACACAGCTGGTAAAGGCTTGAAATTTTTGATAGGGCTAAAGGAAGGTAAGAGCAATCTAGCTAGCTAGTGATGACCAAGTTATATTGTATATCTTTGTCCAAAAAGGAATTTGAAGACGGACAAGTGTAAGATCATTGCCATTTTGACAATGCAAATGCAGTGTGAAAAAAAAAAACAAAGGGATCAAAATCAGAAACCAAATTGTGAAGCACACCTTACACACACAAATCCAATAGCACATGTCAGTATCATATGAACTAAATTAAGGAAAAAATAAAAGAAAAAGGGAATCAAAAGGAAAAAGAAGTAAATCAAAGATACTAGAAGCTTGGTTGGTATATCTAGCTATGATCTATGTACCTTGATCTTGAACCGGTTGAGACCGGTCCGGTTCATCTTTCACTGAAGGGTTTGATTGCACCTTGTTATCTTCTTCGGGGTTTCCGATAACTTGAGTGAGAGCAGAAACCATGGCTGACATGTCGGCTTCTGTCCACGAAGATTCGTAGCTAGAAGGAGAGAACTCATCGTGCCTCTCTTTCTCCTCCGACGTTTCCGAAGGAAGTGGCCGCTTTCCATGCCTCCGGTGATGATCCACCTTTTCGAGCTCGAGGTACTACTTGGCAAAGATGGTATATAAAGATGGTCTAGATTTGTAATATCCTGCTTGGTGTGAAGAAGATTAGGACATATATCAAGATTTCAAGACCAAGGATCTATCAGATCCGAGAGTATATAAGCGTTGTGGGGAGAGGTGGTAATGAAAAGAAAGCACAAGTAGGGGAGAGAGAGAGAGAGAGAGAGAGATTGAGTACAAAATAGGGTTAAGAAAGGAAGGCTTTCATTGGTCCGATTTTTGAGTTTATCTTCTTTTGGTTTGGTAAATATATCTGAGAAGGGAATGAAAGTTGTGATCATCCCCTGAAATTTAAAAAAAGGAAAAGTTTTTGACCCCTTTCTTATCCTTTAGTGTACATAATTTTGGTGTAACCGTTATTTTGAGAACAGCGTCATCTTTGATTTATTCGATAACATTTATGTTTATCTTCTGATGTATATAATTTTAACGTTATTATTTGTTTAGACTAATATTTAGTTCGATTCTTTGATATCATTTATGTTCATCGTACGATGTATATAACTCTGGTGCTATCGTTTTTTTTTTTTAAACGACCATTGTCTGACTGTCTAATAATAATTATACTTTTTAAAATATAATTTTCTTTCAATATTGTACATGGTAATTTCAAAAATAATTGAAGACCAGACCATGTTCAAAGAAAGTGTTCTATTATCTAACCTTCTTTAATCCAACCTAGCTATAGCTTTATACAACAATATATCTTTATCTCTCTCTTTTTTTCCCCTTTTAATTCAGACTTAATAGAATAGGGTTTTCAAATCGAAGCTTTTTGCAAATTGACTTGATTGTAACTTATGGTTCAATTTACAGATCTGATATCTTATGGAGTTGTACCAAAATTGGACTGCACTTGCCCACTTGTAATCAACCTACGGAATTGATTTGGGTAGTAGTATTCCATTATACACCAAACTGACCCAGTTCGATATGCGATATGTATACGACTAATATAAATTGGCCTTTGAAACAGTTAGGAAGCTAATATCAATACTTAATAGGGATTTTCAACTTAATTGATCGTCACGCCGTACGTGTCGCTGTTTTAGGGTTTCACGTTTCTGTAAGGAGGAGGATCTCCCTATAGCTATATACCCTCACATGGCCACTGTCCACTACTACTTATATTGATTTATATATGTTGGACTTGGACCTTTCTTCACCGTCGAAATGGAAATACCTATATATGATATGATTTTGGTTTATTATGTAGGTCAAGATCATGAACAAGTGCTTTTTAGTTTTTATTACACGAGGGAGCTTTCGAGTGAATGTTTTGACTCCATCAACGTAAGTTAGTACGTGTATATACAACAAGTTCATAATTAGAATTAATAATCGTTAAAGTAGACTACCTCTATGTACTAGCACATTAATTTCAGAGACAAGTTATGATATTGTAATGTTTATCATACACTCATTTTACATTTATTTGAACAAAAATTACAATTTATATTAATCAAAATTACAACATTGAGAACAAAATTACCATATTCATTTACACTATTTACATATAATTAAGACAAAATTACAACATTCACAATGAATTTGTTCAAAAACTTGTAACAATGTTGTAGGTGGTGTAATTACCATTAATAGTACTAAGATTATACAAAATATGACTCAGGTTACCACTTTAACAACAAATTTGTTGTCACATTTGTAAATGTGTGTATGATATATGAGTATGTATTATAAAATTTTCCCTAATTTTATGTAGTGCGCAGTGATAAACTAGTGTTATTTGGTTTCAAACTAGTCTACAATTATACAAAACAAGTCGATTGCTTTAAGAAGCTTATATACGATTAATGCATTGTATATTCCATGAAGAAATATATATATATATATATATAAAAGGCCTCCTTCGCAGGAAGCTGCGGACAATTATTAATTATACAGGGGGAAGATTTTCTGCACATGCAGTTGCAAATAGAGACAATTGTTTCACATGTATTCTCATCTTTAAAGCCAGAAAAAGCCCTTCTTCCATGCTTTTATCTAGCTTTAAAGTACTTCAATATATAAGTTTATGTACATGCATATGCATGCGAATTCAGCTGTCACAAATCACAATGATACTGATATATCATTTTCCCGAGAGTCTGAGATCCTCCTCCTCAACCAGAAGAAGCACGAGAGATGGAGAAGGAGATCAATGGAGTAGAAGTAGTAGTACTACTAGCTAGGCAGGCCAGGAAGGTGAACCGTGTCTGCAGGGGACAGACATATATGCATGCATGTTCACTTTTAATTAGAAATCGAATATATATTTGGATGTCTTTTTCATCGATCCTCATGTGATCCTTGTCATTTCTTCACGCGTACACATGCTCTTTCTAGCTTCTAGTTTTTCTACACTTAAATCCGTATATATTCTTCCTCTAAAGTCCAAGCAAACCAGTAAATCCAAATATAATATCCAGGCATGGAAATCCACGAGCATGGGCTTAGTATATAGACATAAATTAAAGTTGTAAATTTTAAAACTTTTCTTTTAGTGAGAAATGAAATAATAACACTCTCATTTTAACTTCTTTTGAGAACGGGCATTCGCATCTTACTGTATTTGGATTTGTTACCCTATCTAGGGCCAACTCCACAGTTGTATATAAGTTCATCATAAGGCGGCTGCGTATGACCTCCGATTTCTTAAGACCTTCGAAGTCTATAAATTTCTTTTTGACATATTTATTGTCTATATTTGTCAAACGCAGGAAAGAAAACTCTGTGAGTATATATTGAAAGTCAATGATATCATAAGTGTTTTAATTTGTCTTAAAACTCCCGAAATCTCATATCAGACTGTGGCCGGATGAGAGAGAAAAAACTTGGTAGGATCCGTGTGGCCGGGCTGAGTCTTAATCATATGATTATTGGCCATTACTAGCTTGGTCACGTAATGGATACATTCCATTCTTCTTCTTGACCTCTTCTTCGATTCTAGATGGAGTCCATGTCCAATCATACACATGTATGCATGAGGCGAGGCGTGTGCCTTCACGCTTCACCATATAATCAAAGGCCCGGAAGGACTTGAAAAACACAAAGGTAAACCAACTTGCTGCACTTGCATTATTATTATTATTTATTATTATTGATCATGCAGTCAAACTGGTTCAGTTGAATTTGTGGCTAGCTTACCAATGGAGGTCAGTTGGTAAACGTCTGACCCAGAAACCGGCCTTGGTGGGAGCTGTCGCTGACTTAGTAGGTCACTACAAACGTCACCGTTCAGAGGGACGAGACGACCAAAATTACTTGCATATTATTATATACTTGGTACTTGGTCATGACTTCCCCAAATAAGAAAGCAGGCATCAAATATTCAAATCAGAATTGGGCACAGACCATTTTGAAAACTTGAGGCACCAGTGACGACCACAAAATAAAAGAGATTTGGTAATCCCAGTCGAGCTAGGTCGGTCACGGGGGTGGATGCAAAATGTTTAAGACAATATTGTCAAGCAGGTCGAGGTCGAAAGGGACCAACCTAAACCAACCAAGGAGGGACCAGATAGGCATAGATGATGGTTTAGACGCATCATCCTGACATTAGAGAGGTAATGATTACTTCAAATGGGTTCTATACTACCATTTACCCAAGCTGTAAAATTGAATTTGAAATGCTAAACCCATGTTCTTTTGCGTGCCATGAGCCCACACCTCATTCACAAAGTTCTGGATCCATCAAATGGTCATTCCACTGTTTTTGTCAAAAGAAATAAACCAAGCAGCAAGATTCAAGAAAATATGATATCAGATTATTAGGAAATCTGTACTAAATAACACAATTTGCCCCAATTCTCAAATAAACAGCGAAAGAATATATGAATCCATGCTAATCATACAAGGAGTGATCAACTTATGTATATACAAAGTTTCCCAAGTGCACTAGTCTGCAGTCATTCTAGCAAGGTGCTAGCCAAGGCAGATTCTTCTAACTGAATCGGTTGCTTCAAGCACTGGATTGCGCCTCAAAACATTTATTAAAGGATCGGTGCCTGTACATGATGAAAATGGGACACCAGCTCTCCCCTAATATAAAAGAACAAAATGACAGACTGCTGGCAGGAAGAAAAAAAATATGGTGTATGATGATCTTACAGTGAGTTCGAACCCGAACTTGGCAACAGAACAATGGCAACGACAGCAGCATGACTTGAATGAAGTTGCACATCCAAGTCTCATTCAGTAGTAGCGGGCAGCTCCAGTGGAAGACAAGTGAGAACAGATTGGCAAACTTGCCTCATTTGAGCTCCTATGCAATGGTCTCTGACGAGGATCACGATCCACCGGGTTCTGATCCTGATGGGTCGTTGCTTGATCATATGGTTGGTAAGTTGATGGTAACTCATAAGATGATGCCGAAGAATGTGACTGCAACCTAAACTGTGAGGCTGGATGAGTTGGCAAGTGTCGACTATAGGTTTCAGCAATATAATCGGAATGGGAAACAATATCTCTTTCTCTCTCCTTCAGCAACTGTGACAAGCGATACACACTTCCATATGAAACATCTTGATCCCTAGGAACCATCTCCCGTGGAAGTGTGACCCCATGCCTGTGAAGAAGCCCAGTGCACATGTTTATAAATCAAAGAGGTGGTCTAACCTTGCAAGGATCAGATCCTAATAAAAACAAAACTTCGAACTCAATTACCACAAGACAGAGCAGACAACCCCAACCTCACTTCATTCATCCATTAGAAAAAAAAAAAAGAAACAAAAATTGGTCCATATTCAAGGCCAAGCACTTGATAGGTTTAGAGTTTAGACCACTATCTAAAACTAACTGTAGACTTTAGAAGCCAAAACCAAGAGATGCATGAAGTCAAATTTAGCATAACCCTCTGAATCAAAAGAATAGACAGAATAGTAGATTTGACTCTAATACACAAGTAATAGCCATCACAGCTCATGACAGAGTGAACCTGAAAAAGAGAGGACAAAGACAGAAGGTGATTGTTGGTTGCATAGTTCTCCATTTTAATATAGATCTTGGTAGTAGTATAGAAGATAAAAGAAACTGCCACATTACAGAAGACCACATAATAGAGGCTCAAAGGGTACTTAATTGTACAAAGTTGTGGCAGAGGAAAATACCTTCTATATGCATCATGGGAGGACAAGAAAGGTTTTTCAGGCACGTATGGCTCATGGGCCGCTGCTAGATAATATGAATCTGGCTGATGCTGAACAACATGTCGAGGCTCTATGGGAGGCTGAACACGTGCCACACATCTTTCTGCTTCATATTTTTTAAAACGTGGATAGGGAACAACCTGTATGGATTGCGTATTAAGAAGTGGCAATGCATGAGCATGTTGTACGCTAGATAAATATAAGCCCTCTTGAAGAGACGGCCTTGCTGTTGGATGAAATCCTTCTTCCCTAATAGGAGATGGATATGAGCCTGTTCTTGCCACATCTCGGTGATGGGCAGCAGAAGTAGGCATTGATGCAGTGATTGGGCGGAACAATGAGATTAGAGCACGCACCTACATCAAAATTTGCAAAGCAAAATCTGTAAGAAACGATTCTTTACAAAAAGGTAAAACTACTATTTAGTGATAAGAAACTAATTGAAAATCTTTCCAGTAACAAGCAAAAAGAATATAAATGACATTTTCACCTGTTTGTTATTCAGCTCTTGTTTAAACTTACCACCGCCCTGGTAATTGTCTCTTATGGCTGTTTTAAAAGAACTTTCGTGAAGTGGTAAACAATCCTTGGAAATCTTAAACCTGACCTAAATAAAAGAAAACAATTGACAGAAAGAAAAAACAATGATCAGAAATGAAGCAAACCACAGAAAAAAAGTTAAATGTTTTTCTATTAAGTAGACAGGAATTCAGAAAAATTTTCAACTAGGTCTTGCAAATCTTGAATTTAACATCTGGGGCCCTGAAAATAAAAAGGGGGATTCAGATAAAAAAGACAAGGAATGGGCAATATCTTCATTTTCCACATTAAAGTGATAATTTGATGGCATTGTGTTCCAAACTTGGTCCTATTTCACTGGATCTGCCCATCAAAGCCTCTTAGTTGTAAGTCACCAAGAATGTGTCTTTTGCGGCTTCAAATAACCTTCTACTAAAGTAACTTTCACACCAAGACTCTTATTGTCTTGCCAACCGCCTCTTGCCCTTGCTGTACGCTTACATATAACTATGACAGTCAAACCCTACTAAACCCTTCTGGTGTGCTAGTCACTAAGATTGTGCCTTTTCTGCATCAAACCACCTTCTACTTAACTATCATCTTTAACACCAGAACTTCTATAGTCTTGCCATCCCTGGCACTAGCCCTTGCTATAAACTACACTAACATATAACTATCACCCGTCAAGCTAATCATGTCCCATGATCCCATCAGTAGTATGATGCACTTACACACAATCATGTGCAAACAAGTAATAAGGGGCTAATTTAAATGAGAGCATCTAAGCCCTTCAATCATATATGGTAAGGAAAACACAGATACACAGTTGGGTTGGACTTCTTTTTCTAAAGACAGGTCCATGCAGTCCACATATAATCCAAAACATAAGATGCTAGTAGATCTAATAAAGACTATACACACAGGCTTATGTGGTATATATGCGCATGTATATACTATATAGTTATATACACATCAATGTGTGTATATAGGTAATATGAATGGGCGTGTGAGTGTCAAACAGTCTTGATGTATAAAGGACCTAAGTTAGGAACTAGAATGACAGTCATTAAATCACCTATGAACACCTGAGATGTAAAACGTATTATTCATATGTGAATTAAAAACTGAGATACTAATCCTTAACTTCAGCCCAAAAAAAAACAAGTCTTTATTAACCCTCAACCTGGGGAATGTTCTGCCAGATTGACAATCTGTATGTGTAGTCTAGATTGAAACGACAATCCCATATGCCCGATAACTTTGAAAGTGAACATTACCAGACATATATAATTATTGAATATTATAATAAAAGAAGGAAGAAAAGTGAAATAAATCCTGCGTGAAGTATATGGTGAAGCAAGTAGTTTATTTGTGTATGCACTTGTTACTTTCAAGGAATTTACATTTTAAATATGTATAGGACAATGTTACCTGTGCAGGAAATTTTCCCTTGAACGCAATTGGCTCCAAATCTAATGCTCCATCCGAAGTTGCGCTGTATGTGCCATAAAGGAGCTTCAAGTCAAAGTCATATAAAAATAGATGTGTACCCTGTTTGATTGTCTTCACAACTTCTACTTTTGCCATTGGTAGCCCAAAAACGCGATACTGATAACATTCGGGTTTAGTCTTTCCATTACACATAAAGATAAAACCAGAATGTGATTGCCCACTATCCTTGCCTTTGTTTTTTGATCGAAGCCTTTCTCTAGTAGGTTGATTAGCATGACTGGAAGAAGTTGCTTTATTGGAAGCAGAATTGGCACTAGTACTACCACTAAGCTCAGCTGCAGTCTGAGGCAAGGAAGATTCGGTTATCTTCTTAGATTTCTTCTTTTCCTTTGTAAAACTCTTGTCTATCCTCCTAATCCTACCATCATGATCTCTAGTTAGGCCTCTTTTGCTTAGACGCTTGCCTCGTCTTTTTCCCATGGATATAGGCTGTTATATATAGCAAAAACAAAGCATTATTCCTCTGTTCTATATCTACAGTTGTACACCCAATAATATCACCACCATCAAAATTCTCAACTTTTCACTCCAAATTTTCAAAGAAGAACAATTTACTCTTTGGGGGCATCCAACATTAACTAAAACAAACGATTCTAATCGGAAAACAAGACCCTATATCCATTCCCTTGTGCAAAGCGTAATCATCATAATAATTATAAACAACTTGGCAAACCCAGAGCAGCGTCTTGAATTGATCCAACAACAACATGAGTTGTAAACGAATGCATGCAATTAACAACTAATAGTGGTTATTGGGGAAGATATGAATGCGATGATGGGAGTGATTTGATGGAGGAATATACCCGGAAATCGAGGTCGAATAGTGGTGGAGGTTGAAGACGACTACACTGCGGACTCAAGCGCGGCTGCCGTGAAAAGATTAATTGACAAGATTTTCGCTTTTACTCTCGATTCCATCAAATATGCATTTTTACTGTATGGATTCTCTATTTCTCTTTACTAGCCTCTTAACACACGCTTACGCGTGTGTCAATTGACTTTTTTTAATGTTTTTTTTTATCAAAAAATTGGTTTTATCTATACTATTATTAATAATAGAGAGCTTGCTCTTTAAAACTGAATTTTTTTTACCAATTTAACATTTATTTATTAAAAAACTATGAAATATAATTAATCAATAGGAATAATATGATAAATTGTATAATAGAAAAAAAAATATTAAAAAAAAAAAACAGAAAATGTGGTATTCCTACGAGAAGTTTCTCCACTGCACACATAGTGGGTGGATCCTACTAGTATAATTTATTTCTTCATCAAACTGCAATAAAAAAGAATGAATAATACAGTTTCTGAACTTGTGGTAAATAACATTCACACATCTAGTAAAAGCCCTCCCACATTGAGATTAACAGTTTCTTCTCTATCTTCTTTTCTTTTTCTATTTTCCTGTTTTTCTTTTTCCTATTTTTAATTTACTGTTTTATCCATTATCTATTAAAGTTATAGTCTTAGAGTTTTAATTAATCAAGGGCAATGGTAGGATGATTGAAAATTATAAGGCTTAATTAATACTGATGATATATAAAATAAGTTATTAAAAAATTTTATTTTTTTGAAATGGAAAAATTGGTGTGATTTTATGACAATATATATGTTAGGATAAATTCATGTTTTGCAAACTAGATTTTGATACCAAATATATATGTTTTTATTTTATTTAAATTTTAATTGAGTTTAGAAGAGTTTTTGGTTTTTTTTTTTTTCTACTTTTATTGGTGTATTGAATATGAGCTGTGGTTCACCTTATGGCTCATATAAAAATAAGGGTTTTTGTCTATTTAACTCATTTTTAAAGATTTTTTTCCCACTTACTCCATTAGGTTTTTTTAATTCTCTCTTATTCAAAACACTCTAAGGAGGTCTTTCCTAATACCCCATTAAGATTTTTTTTTTGTTTTTTAATTTTTTTTAATACCATTTTACCCTCACCCCTTTGTTACTTAGAGAGTGAGAGAGAGAGAGAGAAACCATAAAGACTTCGCCTGAGTCCCGTCACCGGCTGTGGGATTCTGGTCGCCAGCCGCCTGAATCCGGCCAACTTCGCCTGATTCCGATCAGCGGTTGCAGGATTCCGATCACCGGTCACCGGCTGCCGCCCACCTAAATTTGCTAAAAATCTCACCGGAAATATTTTTTTTGCCCTCAATAGACATCTATTACCTCCTAATAGAGGGGCAATAGAGGTATATTGCCCCTCAATAGATGACTATCAGCCATGTATTGCTCCCCAATAGACGTCTATTGCCCCCTAATAGGACTTTTAGTCTCCAAAATAGAAACTAATCTTCCTAAATTTAGACAAATACAACTTTGATAACGGAAAAAAAAAAAAAACAAGGAGATTATATCAATTCAAAACGTCTATTGCGCTCCAATAGCTGTCTATTGCTCTCCAATAGAGGGGCAATAAACCTCTATTGCCCCGCAATAGACATTCAAAATTTTTTTTTTCCTTTCCTTCTGTCCCGTTACTTAAAAAAAAAAAAAAAATCTTTTCTTATCTGATTTGGGCACCCAGAAAATGATCTGGGCACCCAATCTTCTTCTTCCCCGATTGACCCGAACCCTCTCTTCTTGCTGCACCAAATCCCCCAGTCTATCGAAAACCATACTCTTCGTTTCGGCCTTACCTTCTAAAGCACCGGAAGTTCGTCCACGACTTCTCCTCTGGCACTGAAAGGATCAAATTAGAGACGAGGCCTGAATCAAATTCAATTTGGCCGATCACTGAAACAAATCTGAGCTCGCCGGAGCCCGAGGCTGAAATGACGGCAGCTGTTGGTTCTACAAAATGGAGCTGACGCCCCCTCCGGATTGGGTCTTCGGGTCGAGCAGTGGAGATCGATCTCATCGAAGTCGGTGATGACCTCCTCAACGATGTCACGAGTCGGACAGATCCTTGCGGCAGTTATGCAAATCATCCGGTCCAAATCAGACGGCGTCGAACAGTGTAGAGCCATGGGTCTTCTGCGTCACCTCCGCGGTTGAAATAGTCGCCGTCCGGGAAGAATAGCTTTCCATGTCACAGTGAAATTTTCTCCGGTGAAGGTGGTTGGTGATCTGTACGTGATTATGGAGAGAGAGAGAGAGATGAGAGAATGGCATAAAGAGATGAGAGAATGGCATAAAATGAAGTTGTTTAATTAGACTGAGGGCATATTTGTCATTGTACTCTGAATTGGGTTAATGAGAATAAAAATCTGTTGCTGGGTAAGTGGGAAAAGTTTGGCTCATTTTGGTGCTTTTGGGCAAGAACCCTAAAAATAATTATAGATGAGAGAAAAACATTCGTTGAATCATTAGTAACGAGAAGCATTGAAGCTTATGTATCATTTGAAGTCATGTCAAAGACGTCGAAGCTTAAGAATTTGAGTTACTAAAACTTAAGTTTCAATTTTTGAGGCTCCGTTCCAAAACCTAAAAGCTAAACTCTATATCCACACTCTAATAATGGCATACCATCGGATAGGTGACGGTTTTTCCAATTGTTAATTTCTCGGTGATGTTGTTATTCATTGAGACACTGTCAGGTTTTAAATACAAACATGAGGAGAGCTATACTTTTTGGGAGCTTGCATTTCGTGGAACATGCATGGTCCTGTGACAAGTGATTTCATTCAAATGAACATGCAGCTTATGGTTTCCACATGAGGATTACAGATCAAGAAGAGGACTATCTTTTGCTCAAGGGTTCGCTTTGGTCGTGTTATTTGCGGCTCGTGAACTTTGTTACAGTTAGAGTTAGTATGTGATATTCTTTCCTCGGTTTAGAGTTTTGTCCAATTGAGTTTTATCTGAACAAGGTTTTAATAAGGCCATCTTAGTTTATGTATGGGAAGAAGTGAATACATTTTTCCACTTCTTTCGAATTATAGTTATAATTATTTATTTTTATGAAAGTTACAAGCAATGCAGCTAGTTAGTAGTGAGTAATCTCTTGGTTCCTAACTTTCATATTAGATTTTCAATTGTCATACAATCCAATACATTATCTTATAAATGTATCTCTTGTGAATAAATTTTCGCATTCATTTCTCAAAAAAAAAAAAAAATTGTAATTTTAGGATGAAATGTTTAAAACATTACTAATGCTGACATGTCCATTTCTCGCTGGCCGAAGCATATTATTGGAAGGCAAATTCAGAAAGAGAAAAAAAAAGCTGCACACTTGCACGGTAAAAGCATGCCTTAACCATTCATCCGTACAGTAAAAATAGATGAATTATTACGCAAGGGTGAAAAAGGTAAAAACTGAAATTACTGAACAAGTAAGTACAAAGCTGACATCCAAAAGTGACTGCGCACCGCGGGACCTTCCAAAGTCTTCATCGCAAAAGACCCAGAGAGACAGAGCGCCACCCCATTTTTCCAAGTCGATCCCAACGCCCAGTCCAGACGACGCCGTTTACTCCCCAGGTATGCAGACCCCAATTTCATCCCATCCCTTTTAACCTAAATTTCAATGGGACTGAGTTTGCCAGTAGATTGTTGTAATCAAGTTGCTTTCTTTATATGAATCAATGGATTAAAGACTCAATCTTTTTCATAATGCTAGAGGAAAATTACGCTGCTTTTTGGCGGTTACTGGTTTTAGATTCTTGGGTTGTGTTGGGTTTTGTGTTAAAATTGGAGTTTATATGCGTTAGAGAAATAGAGAAGTGATGGAGGAATTAGGGTTTGAATTGGGGTTGTTGTATGTGGGAGTAGACAATGCAGAATCAGGAAGGGCTTCAAGTGCAAGTGGATGGGGAAGTGGAGTCTGGGCCGGCCCCCTCGGTTGCAACACCTGACTTTGATGAGTGGGCAAGCTTTGGGGACCAGGATATCATGCAGCAGCACTCTGCCATTCGCGCCGAGGAGGCCGAGAAAATTCCCTTCCTGGGGGACAAGGCAACACTCTAACTCTTGATTAAGCCACTGACTTATTCCAAATTCTTTGCATTTGTTTGTATCATGCAATGAAGTTTGTGATTGAATGAACAGGAACCACTCTCGTCGCTGGCAGCTGAGTATCAATCAGGCAGCGCTATTTTGTTGGAGAAAATAAAGGTTATCTTTGTGCTGTGTGTGTTCTCTAGTGTTTGTTTCATTGATTTTAATATGAGATTCTTAAGGAAGAAATTTTAATGGCCATGCAGGTTCTTGGTGAACAATATGCTGCCATTAGGAGAACCCGGGGCGACGGGAACTGCTTCTTCCGAAGCTTTATGTTTTCATACCTGGTATGCTGTTGTATATACTCTCTGGAACAATTTTGGTTTTTGCATAATGTGAAGTCTGCCTTTAAGCTTCCTGTTGGATGCAAGTACCTATTCTAGCTGCTAAAAGAAGTTTGGGACCTCTATATGTAGGAGCATATTTTGGAATCACAAGATGTAAGTGAAGTTGATCGTATCAAGGCTAATGTTGAACAATGTAGAAAAACACTTCAGAGCTTGGGTTATGCAGACTTTACCTTTGAGGACTTCTTTTCAGTAATTATCTTCACTCATACACTCTAAATACTTGGTACCTTTATTTCAATTGTTAATCTTTTAGATGCAATTCTGGTATTGAGTAAAGCCACTGACTCTCCATGCTAGTCAGCTTATCAGGTTGACAGTAGATGAAATATGTTTCCTATGTGAACATCATATTGATAGATCTGCATCACGTATTTCTGGCATATGAACTGCAAAGCACATCTTTCTTTTTCTTCATCCATTTTCCATAGCTGTTTCAGACCAAATACTGTTGATATATGCTAAGACATTATGTGAGTATGTCATTGCTGATTAATACATTAAGTGAGGGAAAAAAAAATAGTTCATAGAATCATGGTTGTCATTTGATGTTCGCTTGCATCGACTGAAAACTACTAAAGCAATGCATGCACTGAGGTAAATGGAACCTGTCTTACCTAGAGTTGGTGGTTGTTTTATAAATACGTCAGACGATGCAACCATGGGTCTAGGGAAAGCTATATATGAACATATTAAAGCTGTGGTTCACATACAGAAAGTATTGATCAGCGCATTGTTAATGTTTTTTTCATTTGGATTTCTTGTTCCCCATAACGTTTTTCCCTGCTTAAATAAGAGTTTTGAATATTTAATCCCTTTTATTTTATATGAAGACAAGGTCATATGAATCTTTTTTCCATGTGGAAAATGTTTCAGCTATTTCTTGAGCAACTGGATAGTGTTCTTCAAGGAAATGAAGAATCCATTAGGTACTGATGGTTCCTTTACCTTTTCTTTTTATTGACAGTTCGAAATTGAAATTGTATCCTACTTTTGAGTTGTATGCCTGAGTGCCTGACTACAGTGAACATGATTTTATTATTTTTCAGTCATGATGAGCTCATACTTCGGAGCCGTGATCAGTCAGTATCCGACTATGGTGAGTGACTTTAATTGACACAAAGTTCTTCATGTGCTGTTTTTCTTCCCTCTGTTACTTGACACATTAGGTTTTGTTAGTTGTGATGTTTTTCAGATTTGTTACCTCTGGTGAAATAAGGAAGCGCTCAGAGTTTTTTGAACCTTTTATATTGGGATTAACCAATGCAACCGTAGAGCAGGTAGGTTCAATAAAGCCTCTACTCAGGAACCTTTATTGCATGATTTAGTAGCTGCAAGTTAGACCGACTAGTTTGAAATATTGAAAGATTTAAAAACTACTCAGGAACCCTTTATTTGAAATATTGTGCAAAATAGCTTCATAATTAAGATGATTGGCTCACATTAAGTGTCATCTTACTCTTATCTTTTCAATAAAGTGATGGATCTTCACTCCATGTGCGTTTTGCTATTTTTATTTTTCTCTGAATTAAATCCTGTGTGGCGGCAAGTCATTTCTTCAGAGCTGTGGATCTGTGAAGCAATTATCTCTCTGACTCTCTCCCATGGTTTGTCTTAATATAGTTTTGCAAGTCATCAGTGGAACCAATGGGTGAAGAAAGTGACCACGTGCACATCACTGCCCTGTCAGATGCACTGGGTGTGCCAATCCGTGTTGTGTACCTTGACCGCAGCTCATGTGATACTGGTGGTGTAAGCGTGAATCATCACGATTTCGTTCCTGCTGGCAATGATCCGCCAAATGCAAGCGATAGCTCTGAGAAAGTTAGTCCTTTTATTACCTTGCTATATCGCCCAGGCCACTACGATATCCTCTACCCGAAGTGATGCTCTCTCCTGTTCCTGTAAGTTGGTTGCTCTGACACGTTCTTGTGCCATTAATTTCTATGCTATAGGTTCCCAAACCTGGCATTGTTATAGCTTACCTAGCAGGATGCCAACTGCTTTAGTGTTCATTAATGTTTGCTTTCCTTTTCTGTTGACTGTTTCTTGCCAATCACATTGCACTATGCCATCATGTTGTAAGGGGTTGCCTTTATAATGATGTTGTCAAACATGAAATCGTTTTCTCAGAATATGTTAAAAAAAGATCGAATGTGAACAGTGGTTGATGGCAGCACCCTCCACTTGTGATTGGTGATAGGCTTGCAATCATTTTCTTAAGTGTTATGATATGTCAATATATGTTTATATGATGTTCATTAGAGATTTTGTTTATGTATTACTTACAGGCAATTGTGAATGTCTGGGTTGGTGATTGAGACGATGAAGGGCAAAGCTCTCTTTCATTTGGAGGATGCAACTCTGTTCTGAACTGTTCAAAGTATTTGTAATCTGTTGTGTGTAGCCCTATCAGAATATTGCCTGAAAAAAAAAACAGAACGGTTAGAACTTAGAACTATCAATTCAGGAATGCTTCAAAGTGTAAATGAGCAGGTCATCGTCCATAAGAAATTGCAATTTGAAATGAACTATTTCTTCTGTAATGGATGTGCTTGAATGTTGACTTTATGTCCTCATCTTTTCAAGGGAATTCAAGGCCTTACATTTGGTACATTCTGATGGTATTTTGCAGAATTTTTTTCCTTGCCTTTTCCTTTTTGGTGGATGCATTGCCTGTTAGAATATGCTCACATACAAAATGCAGCAAAAAGAAAATCCATTAACCGAACTCTGGAGCAGGAAACAATAAGCTGCAACATCCATGCTATCTTCAATTATATTGGAGACTCTGGATAGAATATTTGCAGTACATTACATATCAAAGAAGAGAAACAAGTTTTACTAGTATCTGTAACTAAACATTTCTTAAGACTGCGCACAAAGATAGTTGCATTATAGTAATATTTCGCCTACAGAGCGACTAAAGTTTTCAGTGGAGACCAAGAAATTGCTTAGTATTGGGTTTGTGTTTATGTTGTTTGCATTGTTGGTCCATTTGCTTCATCCACCCTGCAAAATCCGCAACAAGTCTTCATTATACAATCTGATAAGTTGGTGATCTCCATTAATAACCCTTTCCTACCGCAACCCCAATTGCTCTACACCCTGTATATATAACAAGCTAACCTAGCCACCTTCACATTTCTTCTTCGCTCTTTATCAGTTTATCATAAGCTTCTTCAGTTCTTCTTGTCACTCTTTCTCTCTCTGACATTGAGGGATGGCCTGCTTGGTTGGGGTTCTCAATGATGGGATTCCATGTCCTCCAGTCAGGTCAGGACTCGAAATCCTTGATTCTATTGCCATAAAATGCCACTACTTTATGTTTACCAAACCTTAATGTCGTGTTTAGATATGAATGCGTTTTATCTTTCTCATTTTTTAGTGGTTTTTGTTTCAGGTTATGTATCAGGAACTATCAACTAGGACGAGTGCAAGACAATCAGATTTTGAACAGCCATTTTTGGATAGACTTTCCTTGAGAAGTTAGCAAGGATATGCTCGACGTTCCGAGCCTTCCTTTTGAGTGTATCAACCTGCCTCTTGTGGCCATGCTCCTCCTTTTGCTGCTTCAGTCGGTTCTATAATTCTCTGCATCATCTGCAGTGAAGTAGAACCTACCCCTCCACCGAAATCAGCAAACCTCAAGCTGAAAAGACTGACGAAGATCAAGATCGACAACTAGTGTTGGAGACACCCGGTTCATTTGGATATGATAATAATTCCATGAATGCCTAAGCTCTAGAAGAGTTCTTAATAGCTACTGGTGTGCCATAAGTAGTCTTAGCTTTCGAGGTCTCTGTCTTTCTGTATCTGGTCACAAGCATTGTAATGTTTATATGCAAAAGTTACCTCTTCAATTTTCTGCATTAGCTTTCTATCTTCCAGAAAATGCAAAGAAGGTAAGCATTCACAAGAAATAGAAATACAACTAATAAGCACCTCTCATAATTATAAATACAAAAAATATTTATTAATAACCGATATACATCTCATACAAGATTACAAGTTACGATGACATTTCAAAATTTTTCACTCTTACATCTTAATAGTTACAGATGGGTTCCAAGCCCCAGGGAACTAAATTTAAATTACAGATAACCACCCGAAAAGAAAAAATTTGCAGAGTTGGGGGAAAAAGGATCTCTGCCTCGTCATCAATCCACAACAGACAATCTCTTCTCTGCACAGTAACTCCTATACATAGATATTTCTTGTTTCCTCTTAAAAAGTAATACTCTTAACTCTTCAAGTCCATCCAAAATTTTTGAAGCTCCTCAGATGCTCCTATACTTCTTTTCTCGTTTTTTTTTGTCCTAAACTGCTTCAGAATTAAACACAAAAATAGTAAAGAAAACTGAAAATTGCTTAGTATTGGCTAAGCAGTCCTCTAAATTTAAGCAGGCTGGTAAGAAACTCGGATAGATACTTTCGTTGGAACCTCTTTAGCCACCCATGCATATTTCGCCATGATTCAGGGTGGAAGCAAATTAGATTTTCAGTCCTATAAGGTTAGTAACCCCAAAAAAAATAAGCGGGTTTCTTAGTCCGAGTCCTTGGAACCTGCAGATGATCCTCCATTACAAGAATGTTCCCCATCTCCTGAGTTCGGTGGGCTCCCTCCATGGCTCTCCTCCTGGGTGGTTGTTCGAGACTTTCCGGGTCTCGTACGAACATTAACACCCATCGGGAAAGGCACCTGTAGACCAACAAAGCTCAGCATGCAATCTTTATTATTCTGTTTAATAACAATTATTTCCAAACATATGTAAACTTGAAGTTGCACCATGTGCTATAATTTGAATCTAAAGTGCATGTTCTGTCACAGTTCTCATACCTGATCACCTGCATTGGGGCCATCAGTATTGAAGAGAATGGGACGGCATCGCTTATCCTCATTCATCAGGCTTGAGTTCTGAAAATGTGCAATCAGAGCAGCTTTGCCTTGAATTCGAGCATAAGCAATTGATGCCACCTTCTCACTATTAAACTTCTCCCATTTCTTCCCATTGAATGACTGCAAAAATTGGACAATTCTTTTAGCTTTGACTTCCAGACTTCATTTAAAATCTTTAAAGCTTACGCAAAACAAACCTGATAAAATGGAACAATCTGTCTCGGATCAGTCATATTGATGAATGCATACCCCACATTGCATTTGTTCTGCAATACATATAAAGACCTTGTTTCATCATACAGCTATATATTTAAATTGAATTCTAAAAGCAGGTTCAATTCTTTACAATGTCAAAGGAAATAACCCAAACAGGGAAGGTACTTGCCTTAAAATCAATTGGCAGATAAATGAAATCATATGTTCCACGATGGCGCTCATCGATTGCAGCCAAAAGCATCTTTGAGGTATACCTGTTGAGAAAAGCACATTGATCCAGGACTTAGTATTCCAAGAAGAGAAATAAGAGGACCTCTCAGCACATATATATAATTATTCTATTTTCTACTCATGTGGTTGGCGAATGTAGGCATTGTGTAAGAAAATAAACTATATTTCAACTGACAGATGCACCTATCATTTTCTGAAAGATATCAGGCATGTCTAGAATTTAGAGTTCTGAAGGTTTTGTATGTCTCCTAAATTGTATCAAGCTAATATTAATTAACTTTAACTACTGAAAATTTAGTGACATAATATAAAATGCAACTTCTTCAAGCTCCAAGAATGGAAGTGCAGTCACTTACTTGTTAGGAATATTCTTTATCATAAGTGTTGTTCTGTTGTCATCCCCTCGCATAATGCGGTCAATATCAAGTTCATACTGTTTCTTGTTGTCAACCTGATTAGAGCTGCCTTCATTTCTACGACTTCTCGGACGTTCAGTAGGTTGATCAAATGAATTCATAACAGGAACCATCTGACTTCTTCCAGGATACATCATGCACCTCTGATGATGGGCCTGGAGTCCTACATTTTTGTGGGGAATTGGCAGGTCCATGCCATTTCCATTAACATGAGGAAACATGTTATGAGAAACAAATTCCAACGAATGAGGTGAGTTATTTGGCATTCTCATATTCCCAAGAGAGCCTGGATGAAATCCAGATGACTCGGGGGATTCCCCTGCATATGCTTGTCTCCGGTCCCACATTGGGTTAGCCCCTGGTGCTGAACCCACATGATGTTTATTTATGGGCATTGCTGCGTTTAACATATGAGATGGTGCTCTAGGAAGTCCATGCATCCGCTGTGAGCGATGGGCTGCCGAAATTCCATTAACAAATGATGGTGAGTTTGGCCACATCATTCCTGGAGCCTGAGACTGAAAGGAATTGTTCCATGCATAATGATGTCCAGGAATAGGGCAGTTCACGTTAACCATAGATCCAAAAGCTGAAGATGGCAAAAACAGATAATCAAATATAAGAAGAAGAAAAAAGATCAAGCTGAAGCAAAACAAAGAACTGTACACTTTTGTTATTCTTTGTACTAACCACTATCATTAAGTTCACGTGAGTGCCCACTTGAGACTCTGGTAAAGTGCCTGTTATCTGGTGGTCTGACATTGATACTTGCAGATACACTGCCTGTTGAATTGCAGTTGATGCCATTAGTTAAACCATTATGATACTCTGGAAGTGAATGAGGATGAAAAGCTGGTGAGCCGTGGATGTCAAATTTCAGCGGGCTTGCTGAATGAATGGACTCAGTAAGGCCAGACTGACTGACTGCTGATTCAACTCTCATCATAGAAGATAGGCTGTTGGGTACACTAGATGAGATCCCATGATGGAACATGTTCTCAAAAGATGGAGCTGCAGAGTGTACAGTCATAATAGCTCCATTATCTGTGCCAGAGGATGTAATTGCACCTGTTAGCAACTCTTTATAAGACCAAATAATGAAAGGAAGAAAATGTGTGCTTTATACTAGATTCAATGAGCTTGAGGCTTTTAAGGCAAATACTTTACCAGAGAAACCAGTAACAGAGTTACTAGGAGGACTACTCTGCTGAAAATAAAGGCCACAATCATCCTGCTCTAACTCTTGAGGTAACTGCAGCCCTGAGCTGCAGTGAAAAAAGAAATACAAGGAAGGAAAATTAGTAATATATCCAAAGCAGCATTTAACCTAAAGCTCAGTTGAGCACATAATACTCAGCACTGCTATCTAGACTAATGAACTTTTCACCAAAAAAATAAAAAGTGTATAAAGTGTAATGGGTTTTGTGCCTCAAATAATTTGATTGCCAATCCAGGGAAAACCTAAAAGAAACATTGGAGTATAATGTACAAGCAAAGAACACCAAGTCATTTTTCCAGGAGACAAGGACAATACCTCCTTTTTGCACCTCCAGGACGACTTGGCTCAAGCTTAATCCTCTTCCCGGCTATATCACTCCTGTTCATGGCATTAAGAGCAGATTCTGCAGCTCTAACATCATAAAATTCGATAAACTTGTGATGACTTGTATTTGGTGTTTCACGGATCTGCAAACCAGGATCAAGAATGAAAATATATCAGAGCCTATGCTTCTGACATGCACTATTATAAGAATTGGCAAACAAGCTCACCTCTTTGATTTCACCATAGACACCAAAAAGCTCACTAAGTTCATCATTAGAAACAGAAGAATCAAGGTTAAACACCACAAGAGTGCCCTGATTAACATCTTTCTCAGAAGGATTGTCCTGACAAGAGATAGTCCATGCACAATCAGTCATGATAAAATGACATTCTGAAAACAACCATCATGACTAGAGTAACAGGGCAATACTGTACTATCTGGAGGGTAAACATCACGGGAAACTCACCTTTGGAATCGAGTAATGAATGTCAAGCTTCCGGCGCCTCAATGGTTTGTTCTGGAGTGCTTTCATCGCATTCCAGGCTGCTCTAATATCATAATATGATATCATAACAAACCCACGGTGTTTGCAGGCTGTATAAAGAGTCCGAATGTCTCCGTATTGCTGAGTCAAGTTACAAGAATGTCAATGATGGATGGTCATAAACATATAATTGAAATGAATTAAACCCAAAATTAAAACACCTAAAATACAAGAGAAAACACACACCTCAAACAGGGTTCTCAACTCAGAGTCTTCAATGTTGCTATTTATATTTCTCACAAACAATGTCCTAGAAGGGTGTTCACCATTAGGGTGCTCTCCAGCTACTGAACCACTGCATTGCAAAACATTCGAAACTCCTCCAGTACAATCAGAATTGTTTAGTCCAGCTGACAGACCATCGTCTCCCAAATCCATCCCTCCACTACTGCTAAAAAAATCCAACTCCTCAATATCATCCCCAGCAGTGAGTGGAACATTATACTCGAGCCCATCGGTAACTCCAGAAAGCAACTCATCATCATCAGGGAGAAGGTTTCCGATGGTTTGGGCCTCCATTTCTTCAAGGGACTCAAAAACTTCCTCTTCCTCATAGTTTGAGGCAACACTATCAACAGAATGTCCATATTGTGTATTGTTTGACGATAGTCTCACTGCAGAAAGTTGTTCATTTTCAAATGAAATAACAGGGGAATTAAGCAATCAACTGAACCTATTATAGAACTGCAGCCTAGAACATAGTGTTCTAGAACATGTGTTCTTTAAGAACTGAATGTCACTTCTTTCAAAGGTCAAGCATATTTACAAATAAGGGATGGGGGAATTCAGAAGACTTACACTTCCTACTAAACAACTCAGATAATGAACTAGAGAAAAGGCTACTCTCATACTGCGTTCCCATCATATTGACTTTGCCACCTTCCGCATAGTAAGATGCTGTCTCAACATTTACATTAGATATTACTCCCGAGTCAAGGCTCACGGCTCTTGATAAATTCAACGAATGACTTAAGGCTCTCTCTGCCCCAACTGCTTGTCTATTGAAGCTGGGTTTCACCTTTTGTTCTGGCATTAAGAAAAAATCAGGGTGATCCAGAGATTTCACCGTCTGACACTTCTCAAGAGATGATGATGCAAGTGACTTCTCACCGGCTGTTTCACAACATTAGAATCAACAGTTACTCCTTAATACAAACAATATTAACTACCATGATAAAATGGCATAACTTATTCAGTTAACTTTCTATAATTTGTTGTACCAGATGAAATTTATACCAACAAAATTTACGACTATGTACTAACATATCCACTATTACAACATCTTCATTACTTTAGGTGGAACTCAGAATTGAGCGGTCATGCCTATGCTTGACAGCCTGCTTTAATTTCTATAATTTATACAGATACTATACTCATGGCAGTAGACGTCTACAGATAAGGCAAAAGGTTGACATGAAATTAATATTATGCACACCAGGAATCCCAGTTGGAATTTCCTTAACATCTCAGATCCATAACTCATTAACCCATTAGAAATTGTTATTACAATAATCCTCTCATTAATTTCACCTTTCCTTATCTATCATAATATGAATAAGCATCAGGTTGTTCGTCATCATTCTTATTGCCTACCCAAGATTTCAAACTTTTCTTGATGACCATTACAAACCAATTACAACACTTGAATCCCTATCAACATGGTATATCAACATCTCTTTGTAGGAAGGTAAGTTTGACTTCTAAAAAGTCAAGATAGATCTAGTTTACTACAGGTGGCGGTAAAGAATTAATGTTCGGCTATGGCCTAGACTTCTTAACCAAGACACCTTTACTGTAAGAAGTTAGAAATTCTTTTCTGTATGAGTTCGAAAGAATTTGAGAAGATACTAGCACTTCTGAAGCTTCTTGCCAGTGTCTGCTGAGAAACGATTCTGTTTTATGTTTGCTAGTGTTTGCTGCCTATTTTAAACTGACTTGGTACAACTTTGATATGTTAAGTGATACCTGACCTGCTAAAAAATTATCCAAACGTATGCTACAGAACAAACTCGAAATAACACCTATATTAATCATTTACTGTAGTGTAGAGCCCATTCAAGTTTATGGTGATAGAAAGATAATGGTTTGGCTGCATACGAAATAGAAAGAGCAGACAATAACTGTTCAGTTGGTTTCGCACTCTCTCAAAGAGGTGGATTAATTGCAATGAAATCTTAGTTCAATAGTATTCTTCGAGTTAGTCATTAATTACTTATAAAGCAATGGTTTAACAACAAGTCGATAAAGTATTAAAAAGTAACACTGGAAACGGCATGCTATTTACGGACAAGACAAAAACGGTAAGACCAGTTAAAGATTAACGGTACTGACCATGTTTATCTGGCATGTTATCTGACTTCCAAAACCCAACCTGCCTCTGCCAAAGTTTTCAAAACATGGAGTAAATACAACTAGAACTATAAATACAAAATGAATGAGGCAACTAGAATTCCCAATGATGTATTGACTGCAATAGCATCAGCCTTCCTAATAGAAACATATATTCATTAAACTGCAGTTGAGAGCTGAAGGATGCAAATGTGTTGATACCTCGTTTGGGAAATCTTCGGAGAAGAACGAAGAAGATGACAGGCCCTTAATGTCCATTACTTCAGATGGCATGACGAAACTTTGACTGCAGAATAATACCAAAAAAAAAAGCTCAATCTCAGTGGCAGCTTCCAAACCTCTGTAGACTATTTAAATTCGTGCTTCCAGCATTAAACAGAAAAATGCACGCCAAAATTACTAATTAAATGCTTAAGAAAATTATATTAGCTAGAATTAGAAGGGGAAAATTGTACAATAGAACGCGCTTAAGATCTCGAAATTAAGCAACTCAATTATGATGGATTTGAAGAAATTAAGGAACATAAAAATGCTAGCAATGCATAAACAATCACAGAATTGGCAAATCTGAGAACAATTCCGACGAAGATCACGAGAAAATTAACAAACAAAAAACCAGAAATAAAATGAGAACTACATACTTCGGAGCAACAATTCCGGCTTACCTTACGAACTTGCAGGTGCGAAATCACCGTCTGAGCTCCGGCAATTGACCGATCAGAGAGGAGGCGAAAACACAGACGTGGAAATCGCAGTTATTGCGGAAGAGACAAACAACAACCGCCACTAGAGAGAGAGAGAAATGGAGGAGGAGATGGGGAAACTCAAGCGAGGAGGAGGAGGAATTTAAATCAAAACCTACAGGAAGAAGAAGAGATATAAAAAAAAAAATGGAATAAATTACGGCAGAAGGCAAGGGGATTGGATTGGAGAAAGGATCATGTAGGCATCTGTGCCGTGCAAGATCCTCTTAAGCCTTCTTTGATGCCCCTTTCTTCCCTGCATTGCACGTTAACCATTGTTTTCTTCTCTCTTTTATGCCTCCATTTCCTTCTGTCCTTCCTTCCTTTTTTTTGATTTTTAAATTTCTCCTCCTACAAGTTACACGTTTATTTCTCTCTGCATCCCTCTTTCTCCTTCGGGTTTTCCGGCGTCGGAATCTATGGAATTCTCCGGCGAGACGCCTGAGGCCTCCTCGCCAGAGAGAAAGAGAAAGAGGGAGAGAGAGAAAAAGGAGTATGGAGAGAGAGAGAGAGAGAGAGAGATTGGTGCTCTTTCTTTTTTGGATTTCTGGACAAACGGAGAGAAACAACTAAAACAGACAGACTCCTACAAAAATGGGAGGGAGGGAGAGAGAGAGAGATGGCCGTTAAAACTGCTTTAACGCCGTTACACTCCGTTTCTGTAGTCTCAGCCGTCGGTGCATAGAATAATTTCCATTGCTGGGTTTTGGTTACTCTTCTGTCTCTCTGGCAACGGAGCCGGTCATGAAAATGACGAGAATGCCCTTCCGTGAAAGTGTTTAAGAAAAAAACCTCTGAAACAGTAAAGCGGCCGGTGGGGTTTCGATTCGGTACTTTTTGGGGAAAACAGAAACTGCGTGTTGGGATGCGTGCACTGTTCAAATTGGTACTTTCATCTGCCGAATATAATCTGGTGCTGCCAGGAACACGGTGTGATTTTTTTAAAATTTTTTTTTTTTGTGGACGAGGATTTGGATTTTGGATATTTATGTGCCACGCGTTTATATGTGATTGGCTGAGAGAATCATAAATGGCAGTTAATTGGACATCCTAGACAAACCCGAAAATGATAGGGATACGAATTGGTGACGTAATACCTACCTTTTCGAGGACGTGTGTCCAATTATCCGATCCCCTATCATTCACGGCCTGTAGAATTACTATAGCGCCCATCTTCGTTTTGCAAAAGAAAAAAAGAAATTGCGACTAGGCTCAAATATTTTATTAATTTTTTGATCAATTATAATACACCGAGTCACCGACGATAAGGTGGAATTTACAAATAGAATCAAAATTATATCCCTTCCATGGACAAGAAATGAGTAAGAAAGATTTCATTTGGATAGGATACATCGATCTCCATTAAATAGACTCACATTGAACTTCTACTTTTAATTTTCAGAATTTTATAATTCTGCTAATCAATAAAAGACTTATAAAAGAGTTGTCATTTTCATCAAAAATGTTAAACTTCAATAATTTAGTATTGGGTCACTTGCACTGCTGATGCATAGAAGAATTTTCATTCCATACAGTATTCAATAATTTAGATTTTAGAATTATTTGTATCATAAATACTGAAATAAAAATATTAATTTAAGAACACGAAGATGTATTTTTAGACATAACGACATTTTTGATGAAAGATGACAACTCTTTTATTGATTAGCAGAATCATAAAATTATGAAAATTAAAAGTAGAAGATCAACATGAGTCTATTTAATGGAGATCGATGTATCATATCCAAAGAGTTATTATCACAAATGGTACCTGAATTTATCCTCTATTTTATCGATGGTAACTGAACTTCAATTTTGATCACTACCAGTACCCGAACTTTTCAATTTCATTTCAGTGTTTTTCTCGAATTAATATTCAGATGTAGGAGCACATTGGGCTCTTAATGCTTGATTAATAAAATATATATCATGCGTGCTTCACATGCTTGCTGGTAAAAGACACGGGATTGATGCTGGTATTATACATTTAATGTTGAACCTTATACGTTAATCAAGCAACAGGGACTGACTTTGATTAATTAATCATGCTTAAAACTGAAATTTACTTGGTTCAGGTTTATATGTGGTTTCTGATGAGACCCATAGCGTTCGAAGTTTTGTTTTTTTTTGTTTTTGGTCAATGATAGTGTTTGAAGTTTTATTTTTTTTATTTTCATATTTTTATACAAGATAGTGTTTGAAGTTTGATGCAGGCGAGTTTACGACAACAATGGTTAGTTCTTGTGACTATCTTGTATTTGGGTGTAGCCTAAGTTTGTTTCATGTTTGTTGAATTTTTTTATATCAACCTACCTTTTATTTTTATATCTTTTGTGAAATTGTTTATACTGAGCTTGATGCCTAAGTCTAATATTTTATTTGATTTAAACAAATAAAAAACAACAACCATGTTCTTGTGAACTAATAAAAATGGAACACTAATAGAATAAAAATCAATAGCTCAATCACGACTGCAAAAACTCATACAGTATTCCAATTATGGTCAATTAATTCATTCCCTTTTTTTTTTTGAAGCTCATTCCTTACTTTCATGAAAATGCCATTGCAAGTTTAACTTGGGTATCAAGTAGGGCTGTCAATTCTGACACAACCCAATAACACGACTCGAAATCCGCACGAAATAAAGCGGGTTGAACCCGCACGATTAAAAAGCGGGTCGGCCGTGGGTCAACCCGCCATGACCCATTTAATAAATGGGTGGGCCACGGCTCAACCTGCCAACACGAAGTGAACCCGTATAACCCGATTATGTTATACTTCTTCTTGAAATTTTGGACGTGGGGAGTATTTGATCATAGGATTAGACAATTTGAAATATTTTGCTTTATAATTATTGGATTTAATTATTTATGAATTATATAGAATTATTTGTATTATTCGTCTTGTGGAGTTTTTAGTGAATTTAATTAATTTATGCATTTTTTTAGTTAAATGGGTCGTATTGTTAACTCTTAAATGAGTCATTTTATCTAACACGACAAGGCTTATTTATTAAATGGGTTAAGCGGGTTGGAAACGGGTAACCCGTTTAATAAATAGATTGGGTTTGAGTTTAAATTTTTAACACGATTATTAAATGGGTTAGGTTTGGGTTTGTATCTTGCGACATGACAAATACATTGAACCGACACCAACCCAATCCGACACGACCCATTGACAGCCCTGGTATCAGGTGGATCTATTAGGAAACATTAGGGTGCCTTATTTGCAAGCAATCATAGCGAAGGAAGAAAATTGAGGGTCTTTTTTGTTTTTGTTTTTTAGGGTAACGGAGGACTGATCTATTATATCATCATACGATCCCACTCGGTCAAGCTTGAGAGGTTCAAAAACCGCTCATATTACAAATCAATACTTAGGTAGAAACAACTAAATCCAAAACAGAAACTCAAAAAACTAAAATCCTAAAAGAACTGCAAAATCAAAAATACAGAATTTAAAAAAACTATCTACCCTTACACTGTCATAAAATGGTACCAATGTCCTGAATCTTGACTCCTAAGACTCTCTTGGTGTGCGTCGCAACATTCAACACACCTACAACAACATTCTAGGAACAGGCATAGGACTAAGTGCAGGATGAACCACCCCAAAAAGGCCCAAACCCAACCCGAGAGTGAGAGAATAGGGGAATTGGGCTAACCTAGGCCCAATTCACTATATTGCATCTTTTGCAGCCCATGAAGGCAGAGGCCAAAAGACCCACTGCCCAAAGCCTACATTTCCAACACCCTGCCGACCGAATCTGGAACCTCCAAGAAGCCGTCCGCCACTGCGTCGTCAATCTGGTGGTCTTCCCAAGTAGGAGGCCATGGCAACCATCCCACCGCCCACCAAACCTTCTCGCTGCAATAGTCCAACCCTGCAAGCACGAACCAAAAGCCTTATCCGGCAGCCCAAAAGCTAATCTCTAGCAGACGTCTTTGACTATGCTCCTCCTCTAGACCCGAGAGCGTGCCGCCTACCTCCTCCTCATCAATCCTGAAGCTGCCCCAGAACAAAACCGATCGCGTTTACAAATCCAAAGCAAGATCTGAACCTTCAACTTTCTCTTCCGACCAAACATCCTCCACTAACACACGAAGGAGGTGAAGTCTTGTCCTTTTACCACTTGCAATGCAGGAGCGCCTTGCTGCAGATGGGATCAAAGAGCCGTTGCACTGCTACGCGAAACCTAGACTGTTTCAGTTCGCTCCGAAATAACGGAAGCCTTGTATAATAGAGTATTTCTTTTTTGTTTGTTTTGATTGCAAGAGTTTGCTCCTAATATTCTTTAATTTTGTGTTTACCGATCTCAAAGAAAAAAGAATTAGAAATGAATGAAATGAGGTTTGTACCATGCAAAATCAAAAATTTCTCTAAGTTTTCATTTTTAAGGGGAGCAAGCACTAAACTAATAATTCTTCAGAAATTAACTTTTCTTATAATAAATGTTCTCGTACAACAAAACCTTTATACCTCATATTTTTCAATTTTCATCTTAATCTACCCCTTTATAGTGTGTTTGAAATTAACAATGGATATAGACACAATTTGAGAGCCCCGAACTGCAAATTGGTAGTTACGTTCAAAGGAATTACTAAGTGAAGTGTTGGTAGCCTATTCGGATAGGTGCATTTTAGTCATTTTTAAATCATAAATAGATCAAACCACTCACGACAACAAAAATTATATTAAAGACATGTTTAGTTGCAACACGTTAAAGATCTTAACATGATCTCCAAAGCTAGAGCCATAGCCCAAAGCTAAAATATATGCAGGCTCATTGGCTCATAGACTTACTGTACATTACTTAGGCACTTAGCCCTAAATTCTGAGCAACCTACAAAGTTTGTGAACATCTACGTCTACTATGACTATGACACAGTCATAATAGATGCTCACAAACTTTGACTGTGACACTAATTAAGTTGCATGTTCATAGTTTTGCGGTCCACTGCTCCACATTTATTGATAGATCAACTACTGCAACGCAAGTCCTTTAGCTCGGAAGAAGGACATGGACTGTCACATTAGTTCTTTGAAACTCATTTTCCAGCCTCCTTCAGGACCTTAAATCACTTTTCATGTGAAAAAAGTTGTCCTCTTCCTTTGGCCAAAATCAATTTGATGACCGTCTTGATAATTTAACCGACAGCTACATAACCATGCCGTCAAGATTAAATTTTTTAGAAAATTACATACAAGTGTCAGTTTGAAACTTAAATTAGCTATAAGGCCACCAAAGTTTTATTGTACACATAAGGCCACTTGTATGTTTAAATTATTTACACTCTGACAATTTTACCCTTTGTGGAATCTTTTTCCTCCAGCCAAAACAAAAAGAAACTCTCACTCTCTCTCTCTCTCTCATTTTTTTCCCCGATCTCTCTTCTTCTTCTCTTCCCTCTGCAATCACCGGAAACCCAATCCCCGATCTCTCTCTCTCTCCCTCCCTCCTCCCTAATTTCAACAAGCCCACTCCAATTTCAACGAGAAAGCTCTCCTTCTATTTCTCTGCTGCTCCAATTCGAGCACCACGACCTTCACATCTTGGTCTCGGCCTCCGATCCCGGCGACCACCAGCATGGTGCTACCAGACCTTGCACCGCCGTCGTCACCTATTATAGATCGAACAAAAACAAGAGAGGAACAGGCAGATCGGGAAGTCGTCAGCGGCAGTCTGATTTCTGGTTGATAATCGTGATCGGAGAGGTGATAGGAGAATCGCGACGATGATGAAGGTGCATGGCGAGGACAGGCGAGGCGAGGCATCCCGGGCATCGACGACATCGTTTAGGGCTCAGTTTGGTATTGACTTGAGCTTCTGGAACTGCCTCCTAAGCCGCTCAGGGCTCATCGTCTAGTAGAGCGCGATGGTCACCGACGCCGGACTGAAATCTAGACCTCACCGGCGGCGTGGAGGCTCGAAGAGAGGCAGAGGTAGTTCATTTGCTCGGCTTGCTTCCAGATTGCTTCGCACCGGTGTTTTGGGATGATTCGTAGTCGTCGAGGTCTGATCTGGCATTCAATTTCGTCTATGAGGTGAAGGTTTGGATTGGGCTTTCGAATTGAGTGCACTTGCTTTCAAGAGTATGATTTGAATCATGGCAGATGGGTTAGATGATGCAGAGAGAATGATGCTCTAGTGTAGCTTTTGGTAATTCCCATGGATTTTTTGGCTAACTCTGGTGAATGATGCTCATGAATACAAGTTACGTTGATGGATAATGATATGTGCAATACATTCAAATTTGAGCAGTGCATGGATTCAACATTGTATATTTATAGTTGTTTTGATTTTTCGTTGTGGCTTTTGTGTTAGTTGGTAATAGCTTTCTTAGTCGATGATAGTAGTTTTGTTAGGCTATGGTAATAGTTTTTGGTGTTGGTTAAGTAGTTTTTGGTGAGAGTAGCTTTTGATGTTGGTGAAAGCAACTTTTGCTGTTGGTGAGAGTAGTTTTCTAGCGTTGGTGAGAGTAGTATTTATTGCTGGTGAGAGTAGTTTTTGGTATTGGTGACAGTAGGTTTTGTTGGTGGGGATAGTAGCTTTTTGTTTTGGGGAGCATAGGTTATTTGGCAAGCAGTAGCTTTTATTATTTGTGATAGTAGTTTTTGTTATCTCAACGGAGGTTGCCGAAAATCTTATTAAAGTAGTTTTTGTTGCTAGTGACAGTAGCTTTTATTGCTAGTGATAGTAGCTTTTGTGACCTCGCCGGAGATTACCGGAAATTTCATCAGAGTAGCTTTTGTTGCTAGCTATAGTAGCTTTTGGTGTCAGTGACAGTAGCTTTGTAGTCGCCGGAGTTGACCGGAGACCTGCCGGAGTTCGCCGGAAGTTGGTCGGAGGTCGGCCGGAAGTTGGCCGGAGACCCGCCGGAGTTGGTCGGAGACCTCGCCGGAGAGGAGAGAGAGAATTAATGTTGACTTTTTACTCTAGTGGCATTTATGTAAATATGTTGGTTTTTAATATCCAAAATATAACACATTTTTTAATCTAGTGGCCTTATGAGGGAAAAAACTTGTTGGTGGCCTTATGACTAAAAAAACATTCAAAGATGCACTTATATGTAATTAACCCTAAATTTTTCAAACAAGTACCGAGGACTATTATTTTCAGAACACATGCATTTTCTTTCATTTACGTGTTCAGGAACACAATTTATATTTATTCATCCGACGACAAAGAAAGTATGGGCACACACTAATTAATGCCCATCAATTCAACCCTTAAATCAAGCCCTATGAAGAGGACCAAATTAGATCATCCTAGTTTTCTTTTTCTTTTCAATTTTCTATAATTCATTAATAGTCCATGAAATAAAGTAGTGTTGAAAGCAGTCTATAAATGTATATATTATGCGTAGGATGCAGGCATGGTATCTTCATTACTGCAGCAGTGATCGGTCTACTCCTTGCGTCATTATTTATTCAATAATTTTTGAATTTTTTTAGGGACTTGATCTTTAAAAAGATTGTTTTTGGTGAGTTTCTAAGTATTATTAAACACAAACCTTTCATTACATACTCCAGATTTTGTGCTAGATCTTCTTTCAAAATTACACAGTACGAGTGGTTTTATTTGCAACTTCATTCTATGCACATACTGACATACATCTCCTTCCTTTACAACAAGAAGACCACTCAACTATTTGTATCGTTTTCAATGATCCTCATATTGAAAAACTGTATGACCACCTATATGCGGTCACCGACATATTGTAATATTTCAGTGACTTCCCACTATTAGATTTTGACAATGTAATTGCAAATTAGCGAGGACACGTATTGTTTGATTTTAGTGGGATTTTGCTAAAGTCAATTTTTAGTTTTGCATATGACTGTAGGGAAATTTTTAATACCTCAAGTAGACTTAGTTCAATATAGAAATGAGCTTAGTTTGATATATAGGTAGACCAGGGGCGGATCTATGTGGTGGGTTATATGGGCTCAAGCCTAGACAACTTTTGGGGTAAAAAACGACCAAGTGTGTATATATATATATATATATATATATAATTTCAGCCCATACCCAAAGAAAAAAAAAAGAATAGGGAGGTAAAAGTCGCGTTCTCCCCCACCCACAGCAGCTCACTTCTCTCCTCTGTGAGTCTGTGGTCGAGACGTCGAGTCACTCGAGTGCTTCACTGCTTCTCTCCTCTCTTCGCCTGAATCGCCTCCTCAGCTCCTCGCCTTTTTGTCACTCAACGAAAATATCAGACCCTCCGCGGCTCCGCCTTTTCTTCTCCACGGCTTCACCTCTCCCTTCCATTACTCGATCTAATGCCTAACAGCCCAAAGTTTCTCTCACTCTCCTTTAAGCCAATTTCTTATCTTGTTCGATTTTCCTAACGTGGGTTCACTGGGTTGCTCCACTTTTTTATTCATCATTTGCATCTCTATGCTATCTCACTGATTTAAGAACCAAATTTAACCTCAGACTCTCAGAGCCACTTGACCACTTTTAATTCTGGGTATATTCCATTTCACTTGCAGATTTGCAGAGATTCTTGGCTTCTTGCATACTGGAGTGGAGTGACCAAGTGATTGCCTGGGTTTTTGGAAGAGTTCTGGCCCTCCATGTAATTGTGAGTTGGGATTTTGAGTTTTGGGTATAAGTTGATGATTGAGATTGTTGGATTTGTTTAGGGGAAATCGGTTTTGGGTTTGTTTCACTTGGCTTAGTCGGCTATCTCTTTTAAATTTGTCTTGCTTGTGTAGATAATATGAGACTGACCTGTCAGAGACTCAGAGGCCACCATAGAAAGAAGGGGAGCTATTTAATATTATGAGGCTAACTAATGCTTAACTCCTGAGTTTGATGCTTATCATAGCGTTTCAGTCCTAATTGACTGCTGTTGAGTGTTGATGCCCTTTCCATCTAGTTAGTGTTACTAATTCTGTATTCTTTAGTCTGTTTTACAATAAATATATGCTTGTAGTTTTTAATTTACGGAGTTTGGTTTTATGTCCAATCCGTTGTATGTTTTGATTGAAAATAATAGGCGTGAGGATGAGCCTCCCATTGGGTTCCAAACCTCAAAAAAAAAAAAAAAAAATAGTGTACTTCTAATTAGCCTAGACAACTCTCGGATCTTGGATCCGCCACTGAGGTAGACTAGTTTGATATAAAGGTAAAGTAGTCTCAAATCAATCTACCAATTAACGAATGAAATCAGTCTACCTCTGAATTAAAGTAGTCTACGTATATATCAGTACATTAATATACAGTAGAGGAATCTATTTTTTTGATTTGTCAATTACATGATGTCCTCAAAAGCTTCCTGGGCCCAGAGACTAATCCGTGTTCGGGGGATCTTGTCAGAACGCTTCCTCCCCCCTGGCCACCAAGAATATATTGGGATTTAACTTCAATAAGCGTCGGCGGGATTCGAACCTGGGTGTGGAGGTTCCACACCTGGAGGCTCTTACCAACTCAACCACCTGTGGTGGTTCAGTAGAGGAATCTATGATTGTAGGTGTTCCAAAATCCTAAAAAAGTGCAAGAAATGCATGCCAACTTTAGAGGCGCTAATAGAACTTCAACATTCACAAAAAACAAAAAAAACAAAAAAAAAAAATCCTTTAGCAAAAGTATAAGTTTTGTCAAACATTTTCATTTTCCCAAAGAAACCGTTTTCCATCATATTCCAACAATCTATGTTCACAAATGAAATGATCTATTTTTTCTTTAAACAAAAAGAAAAAGAAGGAAATTAGCTTAAATACAATTGAGGTTGAATATATAGTTCAATTTCTCTCGTTATTATAAAGGAATATATACGTTATTTTCTTTCTAAATTCATATTACCAAACAAGCGAAATGAAATATATTTCTACTTATATATACAAAACTAATTTGAGCTTTTCGGTTTAAACTTTTTGTAGGAGAGTTCTAAAATATATTATGATCAATATGATAAGGTTTGTGGGTTATAATAAGTAACACTACCATGAGCTGTCCCTAAAAGCCGGACAGCAAGACTAATAGATGCTTTGTCTCCGGAATAAACTACAACCAGAAGGAACATAACTGTCCGGCGTAAGAAGGGGTTTAAACAAAAATTTCAGACAAGAAAGGAGAAAATAAAATAGAAAAGAATGATTTTAATTACAATAAATCAGGGAGAATAATTAAAAATTAAATGAAGACATGTGGATGCAATGATAGATTGGTCACAGAGTCTTGTTCCTACTTGGTTTAGCCACTCTATACAGATTCTCTTAGGGCTGTCACTCGGTCAGTTCGAATCGGTTATTGGTATTACCAACTTCAAAACCAAAGCTTTCGGTTTCAAAATTGAGCTACCAATTACCAACCAAAATTTTCGGTTTTTAATTATATCTACTAAATTCGGTATTTCGGTTTTCGGTATTACAAACTTTAGAATAACTAATTCTAAACTATGTTATTTAACCATCTTTGACTAGGTTACTTAAAATACATGTACTATTAATATAGTATATGTAGTAATGTTCATACTATTATAAAAGTTTTTATGTTTATTTCTTAATATACATGTATGTGTATTGAAAACTGTAGTATATAAATATAATATTTAGATAATCGGTAGATTCGGTATTTACCAAAACCAAACCAACTTTTTCTGTAATTTTTGATTTCGGTTTTATCGGTCTCGGTTACCAAAAAGTCGGTTTACCAAACCTAAAACATCGGTTGGTATTCGATCGGTTTGGTAACTACCAAACCAAGTGGCAGCCCTAGATTCTCCACTACCAATTTTTCATGTGCTTTATCTTTACTACTCCATTCATTCATTCAACTCCTATCCCCATGCACTTGTATATTGTTATTTTAAAGTTGCTAACTGCACCAATGAAAACTCAAGATGAATTCATTTGGACCAATTGGTCATGGAAAGCTCACAGTTAAATCAGCTTTAGAGTTGCAAAATAAACATATACCAGTCCAATTCTGGATCTAACTTCTTAATTCAATGGAGAAACCTCAACTTACATCCAAGAGTTAAAATTTCCAGTTAGCGGCTAACATTACATTCAACTCAATTTCCTTCAAATATGTTTGGCGTGAAGTAAATTTCCTTGCTGACTTTGTAGCTCACTTAGGTCATTCCATGGATGTGGCTAGTTGGACCGGCTCTTTTGCCGACTTCAGTTGCTCATGCCTTGTACCTTGATTGTTTGGATTTGGTTGTATACTTGTATTAGAGGAGCTACCTTGTAGCTTTGTTGTTCCTCCGTTTCAATTAGGGATGTCAATTCCGACATGACCCGATAATATGACTCGAAACCCGCACGAAATAAAGCTGGTTGAACCTGCACGATTAAAAAGCGGGTCAACTATCATTACGCCCGCTAACATGAAGTGAACCCGTATAACCCGATTATGCTATACTTCTTAAAATTTTGGACGTTGAGAGTATTTAACCCTAGGATTGGACAATTTGAAATATTTTGCTTCATCATTATTAGATTTAATTATTTATATTTTTTTGATAGAGTAATAGAGATTCATTGAATCCCAAAACTAGAACGGCACATACAAATAAACCTCATACGCTTGTACCCTAAATCAGTGGTCAAGCAGGTAAGGGGATATGGGTACCATCCACTAGTACATTGTCGCGCAAATAATCAAGAGCCTACACAACTACATATCTCAGCTTACACTAAGAAAACTACTCTAAATCTCTCTTCATCAATGCACTCAATTGTGGTACTCCAGGAGATTCATTAACTTGGTGTAAAAAGAAACCATAGTAATGTAGACTAGAGCTCACTAAAAAAGCAAGCATAAATTGGGCCAACACCCACTACCTTCCCCAAACAAAAGGGAGTTATTGGAATAAAAACTAAAACCTTTAAAAACCCTAAAGCCCGAAATAAAAGATTGCTACCTAGAAGCCCAAAAGCAAACCCAGCCTAAAATCACAATAAGTTGGCATGGCCCAAACCAACCCCTGCCGCACTGTGCAGCATCGTTGAAAGCACCACACCGGCCACCATAGCCACCACCCCCAGAAGTCTTGACCCATGTTGACGCCGTCTCCATAGAGTTTGATGCAATACTGCGACCAAAACCCACCTAGAAACCCAAACATCTTGATCCACCATTGATCTCCATGAGCCGCCACTGCATGGAACCAACCCATGTCATCGGACACCCACCGATGCTTGCTATCTCAACCAACTCAGCACTGCAACGAAGCCAGATCTGATGTCAATGGCCATCACTGTCCCACCTCTAAGCCAAATTGCCCCAACACTCAAAGGCAAGGCAGATAACCACCACTCGTCCGGCAACAACCCCCACATCATCGCTACCAAGATCAACACTGATGCTAGGACGCCGCCGGATGAGTACCTCTTGACGAACGCTGAAGTTCCTAGGGTTTGAGAGAAAAAACCATTGCGGCTCTCGAAGAGTTTATATAAAGTAGATTTTTCTTAGTTTGGCCTTTGTAATCTTAACTATTAACTCATATAATTATTTATATGGGAAAATTTTAGGAACAGTGCACGAAGTTTGGCCCACTATTAATTTTCGTACACGAAGTTACAAATTATGAACTTTGGTACATGAACTTATAAACCCGACCAACTTTTTATACACGACGTCAATAACCCCGTCAGTGGGTATGTCATTATCCATATAATGAAGGGTAGAATAGGGTTTTCACCGCAAACCCATCTCTCTTCTCCTTCGCAGTTCGCACAACCCTTCTCTATAATCCCCTCTCTCTCTCTTCTTCCTACACCCCTCCTCCTCAGCCCTCCGATCATCCTTCTCTCCCCACCACCGTCCCTAATGACGTTATCAACGTCAAGGCATCGATGCTGATTTGAATCGCAGTGACACAGACTCTCACATAGAAGCTGAAATTGCGATGGATTGTGATTGGAATCGTCGCCTTGGATGGGGAAATTTACCTCGCTGCCGGCGAATTCTCCGGCCTTCTGGGCTTTGTTTCTTGTTCGATTGCAGGTTTAGGCGAGGTATTGTGAAGCCTTCTAGGCTGTAGCACGAGGAATCCTCGGTTCATCCCCTTTCCATTCTCGGTAGGGTGTTGAGCTCAGTATCAGTCGATTTTCGAAGGTATAATCTTGAACCAGAATCACGTTTTGCTCATGTGTTAGTGATCAGGTGTGATGGAACCGAGCTTGGTTTGATAGAGTGAAATTGAGAACTGTTTTGAGTGGGTTATGTTGTGAAATTGAGAACTGTTTTGAATGGGTTATGTTGTCTTATTTTAAATTGTATTCAGATTTGTGAAGTGAGATTGTTGACTGAGATTGGTTGCATCTGTTGCGGGTATTGGAATTTTGTAGTCAATTGGTTGTGTGTGTGCAATGAACTGTGAACTTTGTACTCCGTTCACACTCACTTAGATTTGTTTCTTCTGTTTGTATCAGATCTGATTTGAAATCGATTTCGTGACTCTAGTTCTGGATCTCTCTCTCTCTCATTTGTGTTACCTCTTGCTTTTTGTGTTTGCAATGTGCAGGATATGGTTCGGAGCAGCCGAATTTGCCTACAGTAAGGACTTAGTTTCTGGTTTTTTTTTGTTAGGTGGAGATTTTGTGCAAGAATTTCCCAGAAAACGTTTTATCAGAGTTTTGAGAGAGATGAATCTGTGGAAATTGATACTGTGCAAATGGGAGGTGCTGATTTTGGTTTCGATTTGTGGGAGGCTGGTTTTCGGTTGGATTAGGATTATGGTGTTCTTTGTGGAGAGGAACTTATCCTGAGGAAGGGACTGTTATATTTTGTTTATGAGATCAAGAAGGCTGTTTAGAACTATATTTGGCTTGGCCTTATTTGATGGGTTGGCATTTCGGGTTGATCAAGAAGGGAGAGAAGGAAACAAATGGTAGAATCCAAACGAAGAAGAAGAACAATTTGTATTGAGGTATGAAGTAGAAGAAAAAAAAAATCTGATATTGCAGAGAGAGGGGAGAGAGGTTTGGAGAAGATGAACAGTAAAAGGACATATTTACCCCTCAAAAATTGCCACGTTTCACACCTTCTAATGGCGTCATTAACGTCGTGTACAAGTCTTTGGTCGGGAACAAATGTTCGTGTACCAAAGTTCATAATTTGTAACTTCGTGTACGAAAATTAATAGTGGGCCAAACTTCGTGCACTGTTCTTAAAATTTTCCCTTATTTATATTATTCGTCTTATGGAGTTTTTAGTGAATTTAATCAATTCATGCATTTTTTTAGTTAAATGGGTCGCAGTGTTAACCCTTAAATTTGTCATTTTGTCCAACACGACATGACTTATTTATTAAATGGGTTAAGCGGGTTGGAAACGGGTAGCCTTTTTAATAAATAGGTTGGGTCTGAGTTTAAATTTTTGACACGATTAATAAATGGGTTGGGTTTGAGTTTGTCTCTTATGACACGGCATATATCTTAACCCGACATGACCAATTAACAGCCCTAGCTTCAATAATACCTATCCCTAAAAAAAATAAAAAGTTTATTATGGAAATTTCAGTCTACTCGAGCCCTGCTGAGAATTTTAAAGAATTGCAGATTTCAATCCCGTATGGCGTGAATTGAGGGTTTGATTGATTGATTGGGCTCAGGTCAAATTTTAAGCTTTCAACTGGCTTCAAACTTACAAAGACAAAAAATGAAAGTGGGCCTTGGTGAGAGGCCCATCGTATGGGAGAGGGGCAAAGCTTCATCCAACCTATGGCTGCTGTGATGTATGTTGGTGCAAAGTCTAGACATGTTTTATTTAGAGGTAATTTCGACATGTGTGTTTTCTAACTTGAACCGAAAGGGTGAAAGAGTTTGGATGGGAAGTTTGAGCATCGTGCATTCTTCTAATAGGGAAATGACTAAAACCCAATCAGGAGAGCTTAATTTTGTGATAGTGTAAACAAATAGGTTTGGGTTGTTACAATAGGATCTCCTCTCTTTACCTATCCATGTCAAGATTTAGTGTTGGAATTGAATTTGTCCCCAAGTCTAAAACTTAAGGTCGAGGACAGACGTTATATATTTCGTCACATTCCACACCATATCCATTTTTAAAGAAAGTGTAGATGTGACTTTTTTATATTTTATATTTTTTTTATCAGGATTACACGGTATCTTCAAAGGCTTTCTAAGTTGGAGACTAATCCGTGCCAAGTGGTCATATCAAAACGCTTTCTCTCTTCTGATCACCATAATAGATTGAGATTTAAACTCTAATAAGCGTTCGTAGCTAGGATTTGAATTTAGATGCGGGGGCACATCCGGAGGCTCTTACCAACTCGATCACATATGGTGGTTAGTGTGAATGTAACTTGAGTCCACATAAATTGCATATAGCTTGGCATGTCAAATCTCAATTTGGACTCAAAATGTACAATCTCAACTATAAACCTCCTTGTGAGAATTCATCATTAACAAAATGGGCTTTCAAAACATTGTTAAGGCCTAAATAATATGAGAGATCACAATTCTCTTTTTAAAATGTCGTTTGGTTATCTATTTTTTCATTGGATCAAAAATATGAACTGAGCATGGCATATTACTTCTCTTATGGTGTCAAACCAACAACATATCTACTCTATGAGGACTTGTATGGTGTCATTATATCTTTTAATATTTTCTTATTTTGATGTTGCTTTATTAATGCATAGTTATTGCAGACATGAGTTGTCAAGCATAAACAATGATTTTTGAATAAACAATCCGGCAGAATAACACAAATGGTCACTTAACTTTTACATGTTAGACACTTTGGTCACTCACTTTTTAAATATATCATTTTGGTCACTCAACTTTAACTTGTTATTCACTTTAGTCACTTCATTAATTTTTTTTGTTAAAAAAAATTATTTGCCACAATATCAAGGATATTTTCGACAAACCAATTGTAAAAATTGAGAAATTTGAATTGGAATGAATGAGAGAAGTGATTAAAGTGAGAAAAAAATGTTCATTCGGTGACTAAAGTAATTGACAGATTAATAGTTGAGTGACTAAAGTGATATTTGAAATTTGAGTGACTAAAGTATCGAATGAGTCATAATTGAATGATTATTTGTGAAATTCTCCCAAACAATCGTTGAATATGAAAATACTTATTAAATGATGCCAATTTCATTTAAGCGAATCACGTGAACGGTTATTTAGTTATCAACTTTAATATACGTTTCAAGCAGATTTTTTTGGCCGTTACAAATTTCCACTTCAACGATCCTTATCTACTAAAGATGCTCTTGCATCATTTCACACATGCTCTAAATTTGCCTAATCCCAAGTCCCAAGTGTAATTACAAAACTCACATACAATTACACTTTGGTGGGTAAAAACTAAAAAGAGTCTTCTTCCCTAAGCAGCGTGATTAAACCTTCTGTTTCCCGCCGACCTCAAAGTTTAAACTTCATTTACTCCAACGTCTCTATTCTCATAACCTAGACACCTCGAACTTCTGAACGATTCAAATTCTCACCGTACCTCTTCCTCTATATAATAAACCCTCTCCCCCAATCCGTACCTCAAATTCCCCCAATACTCCTGGCTCTCTTTCACCTCCGATCAAAGCTCTGTCCCCGACCTCAGTGACCCACCGGTGCGTAACTCTGAACCCTAAATCCCCAATTCAAGAAAATGACCCTCTTTTTTTTTTTTTTTTTTTTGTTCTTCCAAAAAATTGTTCTTTTGATTTCATACCATATTGGAGACTGTGCTCCGCACTGCTTAAAAGATTGAATCTTTGAAGGGTTTTAGTTATGTATCAGCTGCTCTGTTTCTAATGAAGTGTGCATTTTGTTTTATGTGTTGATAGAATCCATGGCTGCACCGAAGGATTCAGTTCTGGAGCGCCGGGTGAGTCCCCGGCTTCAGTACGCTCAGCAGAAGCCTTTCTATGGTACTAGGAAGAGGACGGAATCGGAGGCCGGTCGAAACGGCGTCGTTGTGAGCAAGAAGCCCAAGGTTAAGGTCTCATCTCTGGCAAGGAAGAGCAGTGAGAGTGGGACCAAAAAATTGGGGAAACACAGAGCCGACGATGATGAAGAAGCTGGAAATTGCGAGAGTGGGACTGAAAAATCGGAGAATGGTGAGGTGGAAGCTGAAGAATCTGGAGATTGTGAGGGTGAGAACAAGAGTGTGGATGTGAAGGAACGTGATATGAGTGTGTATGCTCCTTCCGGAGCTAAGGTTGATGGTAAAGGCAAAAGCTATGTTGCCAAGTTGAAGGAGACGCTCAGACTTTTCAATCTGCACTACCTTCACTTTGTTCAGGTGAATCATTTTTGTTTGGTTAATGATATATATATGATTATTGAAGCTGTGTTTGACATGTGAGATTGAAGAAGACACTGACCATGACTGCTTATGTTTTAATGTCCACTTTTCTGATATGCTTTTGTGTATTGTGGTGTTAATGTCCACTTTTCGTAAATTGTTTTGACTTAAAAATTGATCGAAATATTCTTTGTTTTGAGAGGAAATAGACTGTTAAGTTTGTCTTTTGATTACCGAGTGTAAAAACATAAATTCGTTGTGTTTTTTGAAATTCAAGATTCAATTTGTGCCTTGTTTCTAGGCTCATTTTGTGCCTCGTGTCTAGAGTCTAACTCTGCCCTATGGCTTCAATATTAAAAATGCCATAAGTGAAGCTTTTCCTTTTGTTTGACTACTATCTTGTATGGAAATCATTCCAAAGTAGGGTTCTTGACTAGGTCCATTTGCTTAATTTTGTGCAGGAAGAGGAGAAGAGATGCAGGAAGCTGGAGGTTAGTGCATGTATATGTTTTCTTTCAATTCACCTTTCATAAGGAAGAAGTATATTTACCTACTTTGTGGTGCCTTATTTGTAGCCTGGAGGTCTACAATTTTGTTTTGTTGCAATATTCATCTTTTCCATGTATCTAGAAAACAGTCAGCTTTCTTTGCCATGTAGTACTTTATTAATTTCAGTTCTACTTATATATGCAGAATGAGAGTGAATGCCGTGATGATCTAAAGAAACCTTCCAAACGAGTGGATAAGAAGGCAATTTCTGAGGCAAGTGTTGTGCTATACACTGTTTTGATACAACATATTATTTTCTAGGAACTGTGCAAACTGATTTGGATACTAAATTCTGCTGCAGAATGGGAATGGAAGTCTTGGTGTCCCTAAGAAGCAGTCCAAGAGACCTGATCTGAAGGCACTTTCACAGGCAAGTTGAGTTCTACATGTAGATTGGATACATATATTATTTTACAGGAAGTGCAAGTCTATTTTAATTGCCATCGATCACACTACATCATAACATGACTTCATAGTTTAACCAATAGAAATGTATGCTTTGGTAAATTTTACTTCTATTAATGTTCATTTCAATGCAATTTTGGTGTTTTAAAAGATGGTGCTGTCGTTCCTCATGTTTATGAACTATACGCACTTTTGTGCATGTTCAATTACAACTACTGTGGAGTGTGGAGTATAGCTGAGAAATCCTTTGCATATTGACAGTGGATGATCACATAGGAGTCCCCACTGCATCTTATTGTTTGTTTTTAATTTTGGTTGAAAGCTAATATACTGTCATATTTTGGTTTCTACCCAGTCTCCTATGGATCTGTTTGAGACAAAGTTAACTAGCTTTTAATTGAGTAGCAATCCAGGCCCTATTAGTAATTCTGACTTTATTTCTAAATCAGTATGTGCAACAGTTTTTATTATTGTTTTTGTTGAATTCTTAACAGATGTCGACCAACAACGAAATTCTATACCCTGAAAAAACAATTGGTCATCTACCGGGTCGGTAATTGCAGTTTTCTGTTGGGTCACATGTTAACATTTTAGGAGCATCATGTTTTAAAAGAAATTTGCTGTCTGTACATATACATGCTGCAGGTATTGAGGTCGGGCAACAGTTTTTCTCTCGAGCTGAAATGGTGGTTGTAGGGTTTCATAGCCACTGGTTGAATGGAATTGATATCATTGGAAAATCTAAAGGAAAGGTCAATATCAATGGAAATATTGATACATTTATATTTATAATTCGAATTTTCTGGATAAATACTCTCTTGAAAAATTATTCATACATGGATGAAGCTGATACTATCTTTACTTGTACTCTAGTGTTAAAGACTAAGTGTGAAACAATTCGTCTTTTTTAATATGTGGTATGTGACATGCTGTCAATCTCATGAACTCACAGCTAGCATGTAGGTCCCAAAACCTTCTCTTGATTTAGGAATGGTGGCTTTGCCTAGACATAGAGGGTTGGGTGTGACGACTGTCTGTAAGGCTTCAGTGATATTTGCTTTTGATGCTGTAACTATTCTAACCTAACTGTAGTACTGCATGTGGCTATCAATCTAAAGCTGTGGTTTATGAAGTGTCCTTGTTGACTGAAGACTATACCATTAATGGACGGAGTAATATAGTTTTCACCTTCTTGTAATGACTAACAAAGTTGAGCTAGGTGATTGAACGCAATAACGGGGAATATTAGTTCTCATGACCACAGATAGAACATAAGCAATCTTTGTGCCAAAGTTTTGGCGCAATCTGGTGAAGTAGTTCTTAAGTTTTGACTATTGGTGTAACTAATGCTCAAGTTTGATCTTTTATGGATAGTTTATTCACCTTATTAGCCTCCGGGTTTTTACAGGACAAATTCAAGGGCTATACCTTACCAATTGCAGTAGCGATTGTGTTGTCCGGTCAATATGAAGATGATGTTGATAACTCAGATGAAATTGTGTACACTGGCCAAGGTGGAAATGACTTACTTGGTAATAAACGTCAAATCCAAGATCAAGTAATGCGTATGGGTAATTTGGCTCTTAAGGTACGTCATCTAGATTATGGTTCCTACTCTTTTGATCATGCTATGATATTTGGTAATATGATTCTTTCTTTCCCCAAAAGATTTGCTTGATATTTTCTTGTTATAAGGAATGTTGGAGGTATTTCCTGCAGCAGTGACTGCAGAAGGTTGATTTTTATTCTTGATATAAATAGTGTTTTTGCCATGTGCTTTCTTCAATGGATTAAAAGTAAAAAATTGCTATGAGTATCAATGATGAATAAAGTAGCTCTCGTAATATTTCAGCCTTTTGCTGTTCAAGCAGTGCATATCTAAGTGGAAGTATATAATTTGCAATATTCTCAATGAACACTGATTTATTTCACTTTGTTGCTAACTTTTTCCAGGTGATATATTTTGGGTGTTCCCCGCATGTTTCTTACTTACTGATTTTCTTCTGTTCTCTTGCAGAATAATATGGAGCAGTTCGTTCCAGTCAGAGTCATCCGCGGTCATAAATGTGACACTAGCTATACTAAGAAAGTTTATACATATGATGGATTGTACCAGGTTGAAAATTCTCTCGTGCACATGCTTGTATATGCATCTGAGTGAGCATGCGCGCGCGCGCGCGTGTGTGATTAAAAGCATATATGTAATCAAGTGATCTAGTGAATAAGGTTCTTTTACAAATCATGGAAAATGGATAAAGGTTGCAGTACTCTTGGCCTAGGAAATAACTAAATTTTTGCTTGCTGGTGTCCTTGAGTGATCAAGTGATCTTGGAAATAAATAAATTTTACTTGCTAGTGTCCTTGAGTCAAAGAACTTGACTATCAGCATGGAGCTGCCCCAATATAGTTGTAGTAATTGCTAGCTGGGTCATTCTCTTTTCGTACTGTTATACTCTTGGGGTCTTGGCCCCTCATATTCAATACGGTTAGCTATTAACTATTGAAAAGTGCAACAAATTGAGAAAAACTGCTGAAATGTCTTCAACTGGTTTTCTTTTAGGTTCACCATTATTGGGCAGAGAAGGGTGTAGCTGGGTTTACCGTATTTAAGTACCGGCTGAAGCGTCTTCCAGGGCAGCCTAAATTGATCAGTAATCAGGTAATTGAATTTGAGATGTTTCATTTTATATTACTTCAATATCAAGTCTATAATTACATAACGAGCAACCAGGAGGTAGTTTTCCCTTTTGACTATGTTTTCAGCACCACATTATGCAGCATATGGATGCCACACACCAAATAGCAATACTTCTTTTTCAGAGACTTTGCAAGATCTCTAACAAGATTATTGGAACGGCTTCATTTTCAGGTTTTATATACTAATGGGAAAGGGTCTAAAGCTCAGTCTGAATTACCTGGGTATGAAAATCTCAAAATAGTAAACTGCTATTTATATGATTTTCTGATTTCCTCATGCATATGTTGCATACACTGATTTCCTCTGCTATTTATATGTACTTTTAAGGTTGGTGTGCAAGGACATTTGCAATGGTCTGGAAAATATAAAAGTTCCAGTTACCAATATAGTTGATATTCCTCCTGTAGCACCTGAAGGTATGCTACAACTGCTTAAATTCTGGCAGACTATATTACTTCTCCAAAGTTATTGATTGTGCCCAGGGATGGCAATGGGGCGGGTTGGGGATGGGGATCACAATACCATCCCCATCCCCAGGGTCATTCTCTACCCCCATCCCCGCCCCAATCCCCAATAAAATTATATTAGGGATTCCCCATCCCCATCCCCATTGGGGACTAAACCTCCAAACCCGCCCCAAATCTCCAATAAGAATTTAATAAATAAAATATTTTTTTCTCATATTGCCTTTTTTAAAATCAAAATCTCTACAACAAATAAATTTAAAACATGATTAAATTCATAAATCATAATTCATTGAGTGCAAAAGTCAAAATACCATTAAAGTAAAAGTGTAGCCATTAAAGTAAAGTAGTAAATTTATATATTTATGATTTATATTATAAAAAATAAATTAAAATATATATAGTTAAATATATGTATATATTATTGGGGCGGGTTTGGGGATGGAGATCACAATACCATCCCCGCCCCATCCCCATTCCCCATTTGTCCCCGAATTCTCCCCCCATCAGGGGCGGGTATCCAATGGAGCTCCGCCCCGCTGGGGATTTTTGCCATCCCTAATTGTGCCACTGCTGATGACGTGGTAAAACTAAACAATGCAGGCCTTACATATATCACAACTACTGAAGTTGCAAAAGGTGTGAAGATTCCACCACGTGCTCATGGCTGCAATTGCCAGGGAAACTGTACCAATTCAAAGACTTGTTCCTGTGCTCAACTCAATGGTGGTGACTTCCCTTACGTTAGCAAAGATGGTGGAAGGTATTGTTTGAATTATGGCATAAACTTCTTGATCCGTCTTTTTGCCTGCTTCCATCTTCCTGCTTTTACTTGTTTGAGTTTTGCCCATCCTTGTTTTTGTATAAAAGTAATGTTTTGATGAAACACACTCTATTTCATTGTTTTTAGATTGGTTGAAGCAAAGGCTGTTGTGTTTGAGTGCGGTCCACAATGTGGCTGTGGACCAAGTTGTGTGAATCGTGCATCTCAACGGGGATTGAAGTATCGACTTGAGGTCTTAAATTTGAAACCAAGTGTCAATGGAATATTTCATTTATTTATTTCATACTATGGTGGATTTGATAAACTTACTATTTCATTGAACAGGTGTTTCGGACACATGACAAAGGCTGGGCCGTTAGGTCTTGGGACTTTATTCCTTCTGGTGCACCAGTATGTGAATACATTGCAGTTCTTAGGAGGAATGATGAAATAGACAATATCTCAGAGAAGGAGAATGAGTATGTATTTGAAATTGATTGCTGGCAGACAATGAATGGAATTGGGGGAAGAGAGGTACTGTCTTAACTATTTGATATGGAATCATTGATCTTCCGATGCTTTCTTCTTTTCACCTCTGATTCAATTATTCTGTTATGCTGGTTTGTTTATTCTGTTATGCTGGTTTATTCTGCCTGCCTATGCATTCTTTTGAAGTACCTATATTACATTGCAGAAACGAATGGGGAATGTGGCTATTCCAAATAGTGATGTCATATCAGAAAGCGATCCAGAGTATTGCTATGATGCGGGTTCACGCGGCAATGTAGCTAGATACATTAATCATAGTTGTGAGCCGAACCTCTTTGTACAGTGTGTTTTGAGGGAGCATCATGATGTTAGGCTTGCTAGAATTGTGTTATTTGCTGCAGATAACATACCTCCATTGCAGGTAACCATCTTTTCACGCCTCTATCTCCATTTAAATCATTTCTTCAACAATACGAGAGAGATATTGACAAAGGGTTAATTTGTGTCATAAATGCAGGAACTTTCATATGACTATGGATATGAACTTGACAGCGTGGTTGGTCCCGATGGAAAAATAAAGAAGTTATTTTGCCGTTGTGGTGCAGCAGGCTGTAGAAAGCGTTTGTACTAGCAACATGGAGTGCATCTTGCCCTTTGACCCTCTTCTGTAGTAGTAGAGTCGCACCCATCCCTACTAGTTCAATTCAGGGAGTGAAAATACTAAACCCTGTAATTTTTTGAATGCTCAGTTGGATCAGTTGCAGTTTGCATATTGTATCCAATTTGATTATTTATACTGGCCAAAAAGGCAGGCTGGGTAGGGTTTTTGTGGAGTTAAGTGCTGAAACAAATGGTTTAGGGTACACAGGGTTTTGGAGTCACAGGAAACTATTTTGCGATAGGATTGTTGTATCATGAGCAATTCTGTTCTGCTACTATGTTCTCATATTATCAATCTAATATTGGTTGTTATCCAAGCTTGTTGGGAGTTTGTTTCCATCATGACATTGAAGCGATTGGGCTGATGATGATCATAGTATTTTTACTGTTACTTTCACCATGAAGTCGCACAAAGCACGCTTCAAATAAATGTCAAGATCTTAAAAGAAAAGTTGATTAATTTATAAAGGAGTTATCTATGGTACCATTGGATTGAGATTGAGTTTGACCAAAAGAAATTTATAGTTCCCAGACATCTATGGTATGAACTCATTCATGTGTCTTCTTCTGTGGGGAAGGTCAAAGATTCTAGCCTATGAGTGAGCATATTAGTCTGTCTTAATATAGGTGATTAGTCTGTCCGCCACTTAAAAACTCTGTAGTTTAGACTCAGTGGTCAAGTGGTGATTAAAGTAATGAGTAAAACGTGGTTATGCGTAATAGAGAAGTAAACCCAATTAGGCTTTGGTTAATCAGGGTGCCCTTTGACAAAGATAGCTAAAGTTATAGCCTAGTGCTCTTTACGTTTTTAACACAACCTTGTGCTTTGGAGTTTGGCCGACTGTTTTTTGAGTATCGAGGAAAAACACCTCCCTCCTCTGGCAATTTTGAAGTGGTGTACACTTCTTCGTAAAGTCCCGACAACTGTTACTTGAGTTTTACAATTTATCTCGCTATTGTCTTACAAACTAAACTTGATGAGAGATGCGCTCTTTTAGTATTAATGAGAATCTGAGTGACTACAATTAAAGTCAAACCAAATTATGAATGCATTGACTTTTTGGGATTTGTTTTGGCCTATACAGATTTCAAATCAAAGGCATGAGAGTCAAGAATAGATTTACTCGTGTTGCTCACTAGATAATTCAGTTTTTTCATGCTTAGTCCGCGAAACATTGCATGAACTAAGGCTTAGTCTTTTTGACTTAAAACATTTTGAGGAAATTAAGAAAAGAACACTCATTTATCATATTGGAATATTTAGCCATTCGTGCATCAAACAATCTTATTCTTATATGCACAAACGAATTGACTATTAAATCTTAGAAATTGGTCACATTCAGCACATTAAACCCTTTTGAGTCAAAATGACTAATGTTATTAAACAAGTCCCATTTTATATAAGTTTTGTACTTAAAGCCTTTTAATTTTTAAACCAGACGGTCAGACCATTGACATGAAACTATTCTTACCAAACCCTTCATCCTGAAGAAAGAAGAAAATGGTTGATCACATAATCATTTCTTCCTCATCCATTTGAATAATAGCCCTTAATTTAAAACAGCAAATTCCTCTCAAATTCAGTTCTCTAAAACACGTTATCAGCACGAGCCTCTAACCCTGAAACCCTAATTTCGTAGCCCTCAAAATCCTGCAACCACCGCCTCAAATATCGAAGCCCTAATCCCAAGGAGCCCAGAACCGGCGGCGGAACCACCGGAACCGGCCGGAATCGACCTGAACCGGTCGTCGGAAAATCCGAACCGGTCACTGTCCTGCGCACCCCTGTGCCTGCCCCTTGCGAGATCTGCCGACAGCTGCCGAGACCTGTCGAGCCCTGTGCCTGCATCTGCCGAAGCCTGCGCGCATCTGCCTGCATCTGCCGAAGCTTGCACGCATCTGCCGATGCGTCTGCAAGCATCTGCCGAGCACCTGCCGAAGTGTCTGCGAGCCCTGCCGAGCACCTGCGAGCCCCTGTCGACAGCTGCCGACAGCCCCTGCACGCATCCTGCCGAGTGCCCCTGCACAGCTCCTGCAGCAGCCCCGCACAAGCCCTGCAGCAGCCCCCGCAAGCCTCCGCAACAGCCCTGCACAGTCCGGCCTAGCTCCGACCACCTCTGCCGGCCACCAGTTTTCCGGCCACTTTTCCGGCGACCTCCGGCGACCCTTTTTCCGACCATCTACAGTAGCTTTCCGGTCAAGATTTCCGGCCACCTTTTAAGGTAATTTTTTTTCTAAAAGTTCCCGTTTTGAAGTTTTTTTTTATTTTCTTCTTCTTTTCTCGGGGACTTCCAACATCCCTTCTTCTACCCCCCTTCTTCTTAATAGGGGAGACCAATAGCCGAACTGTGGGGGTTCGTGCTCACTCCAAGCTTGGAGCTTGTAGAGTCCTCCAAACTTAGAGTTTGTTGAGAAGAAAACGATCGACCACATACATCGTCGTTTCGATCTAATCCAAAACCCCTCTTGGAATTGGATTTTCTTGGAAGCGACTACGCTCAGAAAATCCCTAATTTCTTGGAAGCGACTACGCTCAGAAATTATATAGTTTTTCGTGGTAGCCTTCTAAGCTCCGAAACTAACCCTAATCTTGTGTTGTTTTTCAGGATGAGTTACCTGAACAAGTTGAGCTTTGTCCCGCTCGAGACAACTGGCGCAGGATACCATAGGTGGGTCCGAGAAGTGCGCCAACATCTTAAGGCTGATGGAATTCTGGAAACCATCCAAGAGCCTGGTCAGAACGTGCTCTCAATCGAGCAAGCTACTGCTTTTGAAGCAAAACAAGCTAAGGCCATAATTCTCATGACAAGGCACATGAATGACGCGCTCCAAAATGAATACCTCAATGAGGAAGACCCAAGAAAGCTATGGTAGAACTAGAGCAGCGATTTGGCAACGTTCGTGACTCCCTGCTTCCTGATTTAGAAGTGCGATGGCATAGCCTCCGCTTTTGTGATTTCAAGTCTGTGCTTGATTATAACTCGGGAAGCTCTTCGTATCAAGTCTCTGATGGAGTATTGTGGCCAAGCCATAACTGATACGATGTTGATCGAGAAGACTCTCTCTACCTTCCCCGTCTCTGCATTGATGATTTCAAAGAATTATCGGATTGATGTAAATGCAGGACGTATCACAAGGTTTCATGAGCTCATTGGCGCCATGAACGTAGCTGAAAAGCACGATAATATCCTTGTGAAGAATTATAATGCTAGACCCGTGGGAACTAAGCCTATTCCGGAGTCTAACTATAGTCGCGCCCCCAATGGAGGACGCAAGGAGCGAAACCCTAAGGATAGGGACTATTCTGGACGTTCTGGTCCATATGTTCGCCCTAAAGAGGAAGGAAATCGCCAAGAGAGGCGTGCACGGAACCGTAGAGGTCAACGTGTGAAGAGAGAGAGAGGCGGAGCCTCCGACCATGGTGGTAACGCCACCAAGAGGATAGGTCGTCCAAACCGCGCCCCAATGGCGCCTCGATCAAGGGAGCCTGACCATGATGATGTTTGTTTTCGATGTGGATCAACTGAACATTGGGCCAAAACATGTACCGCACCCCAGAATGTTGCAAACGCATACAAGACGTATCGTGAAGCAAGGGAAGCAAATTACATGGCACAAGATGATCAAGATGGTGATCTAGATCTAAGGGTGGAAGACTACAAGGATCAAGACCCAGAAACTGGCGATTTTGATTAAGTCTTTTTATTTTCCAAGAGATGTAGGCGATTGCCATATTCCTTTTTATTGGATTAGATTTTATTTGATCATAAAACAATGATGTATTTCGTTGGCTTATGAATAAAATTTCGAGTTCTTTTCATTATGACTCAATTTTGATTCTGAGCATATGACTTTGTGACTACGATGGCTAGACCATCTATTTAATTTAAGGACATGGAATAGCCCAAGTTCCACTTGCCAAATGGCACCTTGATTACAGTTGTCACAGAACTCTCTACGCTCTTAGGGCAAATAGTACCCTATGAATAGCCAACGAATTCCATGCGAAAATGCATGTAGAGAACGGAAATGAGTTCCTTTGCATTACCTCTAATGATTGCGAACAAAGACGCATCTTAGAGACGTTTATGTGTCTCCTAGTGGACTTTATGTCACTATTCGAGCTCTTAAATCCAATAAACTTATGAGAGAAGATCTCTTGGATTTAGACACATATTGGCTTTGTCACGACAGGATAGATCATCCTAGTCATGATATGATGATCCGTCTACAAAAGACTTCACATGGACATCATTTTTTTGAGCAAATGAAGCAAGATGCCGCCATAAAAGGCGCCAACCATGGGCATAACGCCATGGTTGTTCCTCCTTGTGGCCATGACGCCATACATGCTAATTTCCATGGCTCCCACGCCATGATGGGAGATGTAGTCACATTTTGCTTCTAATAGCGCTACAGACGCTTAGGCCTAACCAAAATCCTCATTGGTTGCTTCTAAGGCCTCTCGCTCGTTTTACAAAGCCCATTCCTTATGGAAATTAGGACTGAGACCGTCCTATGCAAAGGATATGACAATACTCATTCTGTTCTTACAAAGAATCCGTAGGGATTTTGTGGATTGATTCAACCAACTTGCGGACGCTTAAATATTTCATGATGTTGGTTGACACGCAAACACGCCGGTCACGTGTTGTGCCATTGTCCACCTATAAATGCTACTTATGCTACACTCCTAGCACATATCATGTGACAACGGGCTCACTCCCCGAATCATCCTATTCAGTCAATTGGATTTGACTATGCTAGAGAGTTTACATCGAAAGACTTTCGATGGATATTGCAATGGGTTTGATGTTGGACATCACATTCCCATGTACACACCCAATTGGTCTCGCGGAAACGACTACGATGGTAGTCCGAACATTGGTAATGCTCACCAATCTTCTTACATCCGCTTGGGGTGATGCAATCGCATGCAGCTATGCTAATTCGTCTACGACCTACGCCACCAATGTACCTCTGCGTTACAGCTAGTGACTGGGTACACGTCTTTTGTACTTACGCACATTTGAGTGAGTCATTTACGTGCCAATTGCGCAGCCACAGCGCTCTATGATGGGTCCTTACAGACAAATGGGCAACTACGTTGGATTTGAGCTTCCAACAATCGTCCGCCACTTAAATGCCCTTGCTAGGCGGTCTCCTTACCGCTAGTTTTGCGGATGTCACTTTGATGAGACAGTCTTCCCGTCGTTAGGGGGAGATAAGAACACGAATGTTCAACAGGAACGACAGGAATTGTCGTGGTCTGTCCCCACTATGTCTCATCTTGATCCCTATTAAAGTGACGAGATCACACAATTATGCTGTAAACATGCCTGCAAGGAAGGACGTCCCTACGAGAGGATGTACGCGCCACCCTACACAGAGGTAGGCATGGCGCCAATGCCAAAGAGAGTGGCACTCTGGCGTTACAGGCCATGGCCCCAGCTAGGATGCGTGGGAGGCCCGTGGGTTCGAAGGATACTTTGGCACATTCCAATCCTTTAATCATCAAGACTCAAAATCCGTCTCATGAGTATCTTCCGGGTTATGGTTATCGTTGGGGGACGCCTCAACGTCAAACCCTATTCCTGAGAATATAGAGCTCTATGAAACTTACACTAGTGTACATGAGACGTGGGATAGAAACTCCATCATAATTGATGATGTAGTTGCATATTTCGTTGCGCATGAGTTTGTTGAGTTAGATGATATCGAACCACGATCCGTTGATGAATGAATGCCAACGTAGAGAGTTTTTTGGCCTAAATGGAAAGATGCGATCCAGGTTAAGATGGATTCTCTAACGAAGAGGAAGGTTTTCGAGCTAGAGATGCCAACACCTCCTACCTGTTGACTAATGGGTCTTCGTTAGAAAGCGTGATGAGAAAAAGAGATGGTAATCTCGCCTTACGGCGCAAGGCTTCTCACAAAACGCCCTGGAATCGACTACGATGAGACATATTCTCTCGTATGGATGTCATTGCACTCCACTACCCCTGTCAGTTTGGTAGTTTCCGAATAACTGAACATGCAGCCTACAAATATGGTCACTACGTATCTCTATAGGGATCTAGATACGGAATATACATGAAGGTTCATGGTGAACTTCATTTACCCAAGTCAAGTGGCTCTAGACCATGGAGCCGTTTACAATAAGGTTGAAACGCTCACTAAAGTGACTACTTGATTGGGAAGGGATATGCCCCGCATTTCTATAACAAGTTTCGGATTCCATCGCGGTTCATGTTGGACATGATCTTCATTAGAAGCCCTTAAAGAGTTAAGGGAAACCGCTGAACACTTGAAATCTGAGTTTGAGATGAAGGATTTTGGAGAAACACGATTAGTCTCAGTTGGAACTTGAGCACGTGTCGATAGATGCTTAGGCATTTTGACAAGGTCAAGCCTTCAAGCACCCCCATGATCGTCCGTAGTCTTGATCCTGAAAAGGATCCTCTTCGTCAAAGGATGATGACGAAGATGTGCTAGAGGCAAAAGTGTCTTACTTAGTACAATAGGTGCATTATTGTACTTATCTCAATGCACAAGATCGGACATCTCGTATGTTGTGAACTTGTTAGCTAGATATAGCTCTGCGCCAACGCGACACCATTGGATTGGGTGTAACAGATATCTTTTGATACTTGAGATGTATGAATGATATGGGCTTGTTTTCTATCCCTACGAAGATGATGATTCGGACCCATCACACACACCAGAAACGCCGCAACGCTGGCCTGCGTTCTCTATCCCCATTCCAAAACGACATGTGTTTTGGAAGGTTTTGCTGAGTTGGGTATCTGTCTGACCCACACAATGGTCATTCCCAATCCGGTTAAGTGTTCACCATGGGAAAAGACCGTGACATCTTGGAGGTCTAACATATTAGACCCGAGTCCGCTATATCTTCGAACAATGCAGAGATCATTGCTCTTCACAAGTGGTTCGTGATGTATATGGATTGGATCCATAATTACGCATGTTTCAAGCAGTTGGGTTTGAAGTCTACCACAGATAGCCTACGAGCATTTAGGATAATGCTACTTGTTTTGAACAAATGAGGCAAGGCTACATCAAAAGAGGCAAGGCTACATCAAAGCGACAACACCAAGCATAATCAGCAACAACAGTCACTCCTCGAGATCAAAGTGAACTAGGTTCAATCTGAGGACAGTGAGGCAGACTTGTTTACTAAGTCATTGCCCAATACCACGTCCGAGAAACATGTGGCAAGAATTGACTTGCGGAAATTATCTGAACTCCCATGATCGTAGTCATCAGGGGGAGGTGCAGACATCAGGGGGAGATGTCTACATGTTCATCTCGAATCGTGAAGGGTGTGTTGTGTCTTTTTTCCCCTTCGACCGAGGTTTTTTTGTCCCACTGGGTTTTTGTTACTCGGCAAGGTTTTTAACGAGGCAACGAGAGAAGCACCGCGTTTGGGCAACACAAGGGGGAGTGTTGAAGGAAAACCTAATTTGTGTTTAGCCCAAACTCTAGGTTACTTGACCTAGTGGTAATAGGATTTAATTAGAAGGATCTAGAATCCTAATCAATGTAGAATTACTTTCCTTGTATGATTGAGATTCTATGCATTGTAATCCTCTATATAAAGAGGCCTCTATTATCAATGAGAATATACAGCAAATTCCTCTCAAATTCAGTTTCTCTAAAACATAATGTTATTAAACAAGTCCCATTTTATATAAGTTTTGTACTTAGAGCCTTTTAATTTTTAAATCAGACGGTCAGGCCATTGACATGAAACTATTCTTACCAAACCCTTCATCCTGAAGAAAGAAGAAAATGGTTGATCACATAATCATTTCTTCCTCATCCATTTGAATAATAGCCCTTAATTCAAAACATGCTATACCAGCTCAGCAGCTCTACATACAAATATATAAGCTTAATTAAAGCCTAGTTCTTTATTAATTTTTTAGGCAGGATTGTTTATTCTTGCTTTCTCAATTCTGATCGAATTGTTGGGTGGGTCCTGGATGATGTTTAGTGTGGTTAGAAAATAATGTGATAAGCCTTAATGATATCATAATTTTTTTTTTTTTTGGAATTGTCCACTGTATATTTTTTTTTTATCAGAGAACACATGAGGCATGAACGTCAGTCATTCAATTTAACTAATTATTTGGTTTATTGACATAAATCTCATTTTTATGAGGGGTCTTGAGTTGAGTTTGGCTTAAGAATGTCTAGATAAATCATATTTATATTATCTGATGTTGAACTCTTAAGGTGACTTGTAAAATAAATAAATTATCAACTAAATCATATCTATCCCTAATTGACAAAGTTCAAGTAGGGGATGAAATCAGTGGACGAGACTCGAATATCTTTATTGGCGGCATTAATAAAAGCATTTATATCACTTAGAGAATCGATATACCTGTTCAAGATATCTCAACGGAGAAATAAGCGTTTTGACATGACTTTCTGGCATATATTAATTTTTAGGCCTAGAAAACTTTTAAATATACCGTGAGATCTCAATCAAAAAAAGATTGGCAAGTCAATTTTATTCCATTAGTTTTAAGCAAATTTAGAGGGAGACTAATTTTGTAGCCGATGCAATTGCTAACATAAGTCACTCAAGAGATGTTTCTTTTTGTTCCAATACTATCTTCTTTCGACCTTGCAACCTTATGGTTTTGATGTTTTAGGAGTTCGTTGTTTTAGAAATAATTTATTGTACTTTTCTTTCTTATTTGGGAAAAAGAAAAACAAACAAAAAATAAAATACACTACTTTAGAACAAGGAGACTCATCAAGTCTAAGTATGAATTGTTTAAGATAAAAAAATTTAAAAAAAATGTATGCAAACCAAGCACTAGAAAATTGACAAGTGTCCTTATAAGTCTCACTGTCTACCTACCATTTGGTATCTTATATGATTGAATTAAATTATTGAAACTTTAAAGCCATGAGGGAGTATCCCTATGAAGTTTGACATGCTACCAAAATGATATTCTTTCAGATTGTTTTCAAAACTTTATGCCACTTTTTGTGTCATTTGGCCTTCTGTAATTGGGTATTTAGGTTTTCAGCAATTTCTTCCCGAGAAATTCTTATTAGGAATTGCCCTGTCAGGTAGCGGTAGAGTAGTTCAATCAAAATTAAGAAATTTTTTTGCATATCTCAAAATTAGCCCCTTTTTATTCCCAAATAAAATATGAAATTGGCCATCATTGTGTCATTAACCATACGGATGAAACCCTAAACCTCAACCTTAATATTTCTTATTAATAATCTAAGATTCCAGGTTTATATTTTATCACTTTTAAGAGTTAATTAATCAAATGATAACTTATTTTACTCTCATGAATACTTTATTTATCTTAATGAGAATATTTTTCTAGTTACCACAAGAGTCTTAGAAGTGGTAATACGAGCCCTTAAACTGATAAATATTACAAAAATGAGACATATACGAAAAATGTTAATATACCATAATTTTATCCCCTGTTATCTATACTAATTTAAGAGAAGAGGGCTTGCTCACCATAACTGAAAGTTTTTTCTTTTAGTCCCCTAAAATATTAAATAACTTTATATATTTTTCTAATTGTCAAAGATAAAAAACGTCAAAACTTAGAAAATTTATTATTTTTAAAAACTAAACACCCACTTCTCTACACCTATAGGCCATGTTTGGTTGGTGGAAAGGAAATGAATCATTTTCCTTTCCATTGGGAAAGTGAATCCTGAGGGGAGGGGAGGAACCAATTTCTCCACTTTTTCCTTTCATTTGGGAACCAACTTCCATTCCTTGGCTGTCCCAAACGCAGGAAATGAAACACTTTCATTTCCCAATGCCCAATTCTGGGAAACAAACATGGCCTATAGGGTGTGAACAAATTCCTAGTATTATCTAACAAAGGATCATATCAACATAGCCTATCATCGTGAAAAGAGAAGAGGTTGGAGAACGCGCCCCACGCGCTGGTGTTTTTCTGAGAAGTTGATGCTCTGTCCGGTGGTGCGTCCTTGGGGCACTGTCGTCGAACGGGCCTGTGAGGTTACTGTGCGCACTGGCGGGGTTTATGGCTTAGCGCGGCCCGGAAAGGTGGATGCAAGGTGTATGTTGGGTTGGGCAGATCTGTTTCGGTCTAACCTTCTCTGGTAGTGGGCGAGCATAGAGATAGAGTAGCGAGGTTGGGTTGTTGGCTGACGGCAAGATTGGGGGTAACAGTCTCCTGCATTCGGATTGGGAGGATCAAGGCTTCGATCTTCTGGCAGAGGCGATCCCGAAAGGGATCTATCGTGTCTTGAGGTCCGGCCTCCAATGGCAATCGAGATCGTTGGTTGGCGAGTGGGAATGCAGGGTTGATGACGCCAGTTCATTTGCGGCGAAGTTGGTGGCTGGAATGGATGTCTGCTGCTCGTTGGCGGCCAGATTGGAGGACTGCAGGTCTGTAGCTCTGGAATTCCTTAGGGAGTTTGGAGGTTGGGCAGGGCTTTGAGAGTTGGACCCTTGCTGGTGGGCTGCTGTTTTTAGTTGGTTCAATAGTAGTTATTTTTGTACAGTCCGTTTGTTGATTATAATAGTTTCTGCCATAGTTTGATAGGATGTGATGGGTTACGTGCCTATTTATGCACCTTGTGTGCTTGTCTGCTTTAGGTAGGTGGCGAGTTCCTTGCATTAGCAAATGGTCCCAACCTTCTAATGGCAGTAACATGTCTGCTCTAGGTAGGTGACGAGTTCCTTGCTTGGTCATATGGTCGCCGCCGGCTAGTAGCAAGGTGAAACTAAGTGTCACCGGATTTATTTTCCAGTGACAACATAGTAGGAAAGCTGTGTTATTGGTTATGATACTTCCGGTATGTCACCACAATTGTAAAGCGAATGAAGTAGCTAGTAGAGCACTCTTCACTAGTTGGTACTTGCTAGAATACATTATTTTAGTTGAGGCTCTTGTTATTATCTCAGAATGTTCTCTTGTTACGTATTGTAATATGGGGTTTAGGCACCATGTCCCCCCCCCCTCCCCATGTACTATGCAGTTTCATAAATCAAGACTTGAGGGCAACCGCACTGGCCCTTCTTAAAAAAAAAAAAAATCATGATCCTCGTAAATCAAATCAACAAAATCGAATTCCTAAAAAGAAGAGTGCTTTGAATATCACGAGTTAGCTACATAATACATCACGCAAACATTTCATGATATTACACAATATAATCACATAATTTAAAATTTTTCAACTTTTAGGTCATCCACCAAACCTCATTCTTGAAAAACTCAGATCATAAAAGATAAATAGACGATTCTAAAGCACTTATGGAGATGGTATACTAGTTAGACTTCTAAGTTCATGAAGGATATTGTCTGGATTCAAAGTCTTACTAAAAGTCATAAGAGTAGCATTGATGCACTCGTAGTTTAGTAAAAGAACTCAAATCCTTGTCAAATTTCCATTGGTTTACAGAAGCAAGACAATTGTATCAGTGCCTTCCAATGAAGAGTTACTTTGATTATTAATTGAATTTCATAATCTCAATTGTTGAGGTCAATTTTGTTGAATTAAGACTTCAGAGAGGTCTGTTCAACTTTGAAATTGGACTTAAGGGCAAACTTTCCATATAACTATTTTCACATTTCTCTAGTGAGTCTCATTCCTTGTATCTGTCAGGTGATATATTATGACATTATTTGGATGATGATGTAAATGACCCAAAGTCTTACTCTACCTAATTGCCCAATATCCAGATATACTGTGCCTCAAAAGGCACCAAGTGATTTGTTTTCCTTTTCCTTTGTAGAGAAAAAAAGGTCATTTGCAACTGTTTGAGATCACAAAGGTACAATAGCTGAGATGTGATATGTTGTTACTTTTGATTTCGAAAATGAGTCACATATCAACAGATAGACAGGTGAGTTTATTAATTTCCAGTGGGAGCTTTCTAACAGTGATTTAATAGGAGGATCTGGTCTAGGACCCTTTAACTAATGGTTTGCTAATTATGTTTTTGTTAATGGACATCTGGTTAGGCAAACCTTAAGCAGCAGGTTAGGTCCGTTGGGATAGATTAGGGTTCGATGGATCCCTGCCGTAGTGTCTCTCTACTCTATATAAGAGTACGGTTAATCTTATTGAGTACATCACTATTTGTCAATTGCTTCATGAAGATTACACTAGTCACTAAATGCAATTTATTCAAATAAAATGTCATCCCATCAACCAAACAATCTAGACATATTGCTAACAAATTTACAGCCTGTCCCCATTAACCCTCAGGGACACAAGTCGAGTTTTAACATTTGAATTGACCCATCCGTTTTGTGCTTGATGGTATACATCCATTACTTTGCATTCCGGCTATCGTTATAGTTGCGAGTTTGTTGCAGGCAAGCCTTGTGCAACATTATTGATCACTTATTCACGTAGTTCAATTTTCATATTAATATTCTAGCATTTCGTGAATAACTTCGTTTCATCAAGAGACTTGTCTTTAGTGTTATTAGATATTTGTCCGTACTTTACATTACCCACAACCATATAATTCAAATAACAAATATTAAAAACATCCATGAATCCATGATCATCTCTTTGTCTTCTTCACCGGTTCGACTCTCCATGCTTGCCCTAGAGATCTTCCCTAAGTTCACATCTTTCTTAGGGTTCACGAGCAAAGATATGGCTGCCCTCTGACCCAAGCTTCTCAAACTAGACAATTACAGAGACCAAAAAAGAGAATACCATGGATGGCGACGGAAAACAAATATGAGAAAGACCTTAAATTCTGAAACAATTATTGCCACAAGGTAGCCTTGTGGCGCAAGAAAAATAGCAAGAACCGGCCTTTGCCGTGTAGGGACTATTTGGATCACATTTTAACCCCACTAGGCCACTCGATTGAAGACGACCCGGTCCTATAAGTCCTATATAACCCTCTCCCTAATATGGACAACCCTAGCCCTCACCAAAGCCCATTTACAATATGACAAGTATGTTGCTAGTCCTGATTAGAGGTAATTAACTATTATAGAAGTGGGGGTTACGAAAGAGGCATGTATTAGTTGAAGGAAGGAGAGGGGGAGGGGTCATTAGTGGTACCACCCTCCTCAAATTATTGTCCAAAACAACAAAGAGAGAAAGAAAAAAAGAGGTGGCTTTTGAATGGGAGGGTCCAACCCCCATTATCATAATTAAGCATTAGCGATTAAGTAAAGATTAGAGCAAATGATTCAATGGGATAAGACTCTAAGAGAGGTTGAGAACGAAAGGAGAGGTGGAGAAAATTTTACTTAAGTGGTAGGGTAGGATGCCCTTATCACCTTATATACACAAGTGTTTGTATCTTCCACTCCATCAAATTGTCATTAAGCCACTTCTTTTTTTTTTTTATATATAATTTTGTCACATAAATAGTAAAATATATGTGTTTTATTCCATGACTCAATTCTTTGAAACCGAAATCAAAATCAAAATCTAATAATTTTCAAAAGTCTTGAAAAAAGAAAAAAAGATTCAGATATTACAAAAGCTTGGACGAAAAGTCATGAGTAACATATCCTCCCCCAAAATTCAATCCATGGACAAATTAGAAACAAGCAAAGGTTGATAATCCAAAAATTAAAGATAAAATGTGGCCCCCTTCTCCAAAAACAAAACGCGTTTAGTATGATATATTATACATAAAAAGAAAATGACCTATAGAGTGCCCTTAGAGATTCCATGCTCTTAGACAAATGAAATTAAAGTAAATCACCCTTTGTATAGTAACAAAATTAATTCAAAAAATTAATCGCCCATTGATTAAGATTTTTAAAACAAGATATGACCCTCCCCCACAAATTAAATACAGGTAAAAACAACCCTAATTAGGAATTAAGGGGATTAATAGCAGTAAAAAAAAAAACAGACCCTTATTATGTCTCCCTTATCTCTCTCTCTCTCTCATATTAAACCACCCAAAGCCCTCAAAACCTCTTCCTCTCTCTTTTTCCTCTCCTCCCTAATTTCTTAGATAAACAACAAAACCCTTGAGCTAAACGGCGTAGAGGGACCGTGCCCTCCCCCAAAACGGCGTTTAACCAAGGATTTAAGTCACGTGCGGATTCAAAATAAATTCTTTCTATTCGCTCCGTCTTTTATATTTATGGTCATGGCCTTGGAGTTCGAGCAGCAGCATCAGCGGCAGTTGAGTCTCACCACCAACCCCGTTGACGGCGACACTAACGGCGTCGACGCTGCGGCCGGGCGAGCCTCAGCCGAGGCCGGGGATGACTCCAGCAAGGCGCCCAGGCTGCCGCGGTGGACCCGGCAGGAGATTCTGGTGCTGATAAAGGGCAAGAGGGCGGCGGAGAGCCGGGGCGGCGGCGGGAGGACGGCCAGGTCGGAGTTCGGGTCGGGTCAGGTGGAGCCGAAATGGGCCGCCGTGTCGTCGTACTGCAAGAAGCACGGGGTGAACCGCGGGCCGGTCCAGTGCCGGAAGAGGTGGAGCAATTTGGCCGGCGACTTTAAGAAGATCAGGGAGTGGGAGGCGCAGAGGAAGGACGAAACGGAGTCGTTTTGGGTGATGAGGAACGATTTGCGGAGGGAGAGAAAGCTGCCGGGGTTTTTTGATAAAGAGGTTTATGATATAATGGAGGCCGTTTCCGGCGCCGCCGCCGCCGCTCCGGTTACGCTGGCTCTGGCTCCGCCGCCGCTGATGGTATCGGAGGCCGAGAACAACCTGAAGGAGGGTCTGACCGACGAGGTGGAGAAGCTATTTGACAGCAGACAGGGGCCCACTGACGACGGGTTGTTTTCGGACTACGAGCAAGACGAGTCGGGTCGGAGCCCCGATAAGGAAGTCCGGCTCAAAAGCCCCACCGCGATTCCAGCTCCTTTGCCAATATCAGGTGATTCACACTTTGACTAAAAATACTTTTTAATAGAGAAAAGTTTTCATCTTTTTGGGTGAATTTCAAACGTTGTCGCTAGTTTTGGGTTGTCCTCGATTTTTATTCATTTATTGGTGTTTGGTATTGATTTCTAATTTTTTTTTTTTATTGAAAAAGGGAAGATTTTTGTTGAGGAGTAATCAGTGGATGTTTATAGAGTTGGTGATGGAATTTCTATCGGGGATTTGGTGAAGCAGGGGCCATGGTGTGGTGGGGTGGGTTAAAAATCAAATAGCCTGTTTGTTTTGTTTTTGGAGTATTTGAACTGGTACATAGTGTGCTTTTGGGAGTTGGGATTTTAGGGGCACATTGTTGGCACAATGAGAATGAGGAAAAGCAAAATGCTTAGGTTGTCTATTGGATACTGTAGCTGACTCTTTGAAACGTGACTGTCGTGTGTTTTACAGAGAAGCTGTTCAAACCAATACAAGCGTCCCAAGGACAAGGTAATGTCAACCTTTCATATTACCTGTATATGGTGAATGAAGAATATGACTATGTGTGGAAACGTTTAAGGAACGGCGAGTTAGGAAAAAATAATAATAATAATAATCAGACTAGCACAACCAAGTTTCATTACATTTTTGCTGTTTATCTGGGATTGTGATAGAGTACTTTTCCAGGTTCTCAGTATCTGGTTTTGAGTGACTGCACAAATCACTGATGAATTAGGAGTCACTGTGTTCATCAAGTATCTGTCTTGCAATTAGTTTGCTTGTCACAATCTAATCCATCATATATGTTATATTGGCCTTGGTTTTTGGTTGCGTTTGAGCTTACTTTATTAGAGCCTAAACTGCACGATTGGCACTCATTTGATAATTTCACACATATCAGGAGCATTTGCTACTGTTTCATTGTCAAAAGGGATGGATAACAAATTTAAGGTTCTATCATGATGGGAAAACAGAAATCTTCTTGGTTATTATTAAATATTCTATTCCACCTGCTTCCTAATTTCTATTTGTTTCCAGAGCTTGATCTCATATGTTTTCCAAGTTGAAATGGATCAAAATTTAAACAAATATATTTGATTTCTGTCGAATTTGGTAAATGAATCTGATTGCTGTCTGCAGGTGCAGCAGGCCAAAAACAGCCACCTTCGATTCCTGAGATGGGTTCTACTTCTCAAGACCGAAAAAGGAAGCGCTTTGCAATAGATGGAGAGGAGGAAACATTCAGTTTGCAGAATCAGTTGATTGAGGTCATGGAAAGGAATGGTAAAATGCTGGCTGACTATTTTGAGGCTCAGAATTCTCATTCACAACTGGATAGGGAGCAGAGGAAAGAACATTCTGATAGCTTAATTGCTGTTCTTAACAAGCTTGCAGATGCTTTCATGAGAATCGCCGATAAGTTGTAGGGAAGGCAATCAGAAATCAGTGTACATAAGAGAAGTCTCTTCGTAGATGTTAGCGGGGCTGAGAATTGGTGGATCAAATTTGATCATTTATCTCGTGGGAGGGCACTGACATGTTCTTCTACTTATTTATTTACTCTAAATTTTTCTCCCGTCTTTTTGGTCTGTGCTACCTTTGTGGCATAGTGCCACCATCAAATGCATAGAATCCATACACAGATAATGTCTAGAAATTTCAAAGGGTCAACACATTTCAGCTGCTTTTTCTTAAATGTTTAGAATTTCAAAGATATAGCACATTGTGATGTTTTTCTTTCATATATCCAGCTCTAATGGAATTTGAATTTCCCTGTCAAATGTCTCGCTGACTGTACAGGTTCTTGATATCAATAAGAATGTTACATTGTCAGTTACGTCTACAGCTGTTCCTAAATCACTTTGCGAGGGCATTATAAGTCGTAAAGTTTATATATCCTACTTAAGGTTCTTCTTGGGGATCAGATGTGTATACGGACAAAGGTATTATGTGATTAGCATGAAAAGAAAAATCACCAATACAATGAGATTTATGTTTAAAAGGAGAATCTTCTCAGGACGAGTGTTAATATACACATTATCATGGTTCAAGAAAAATAATAAACACAGATTTGCTGCCAGCACAGCCTGTCTGAATCTAATGAAACCTCATTAATCAGACTCATCATCTGACATTGGTTTGGTTCGAAACTTCCGACCACTTTTTGATAAACAATCACTTAAAACGGCTGCATTTTGCTCTGACTTGTCTTCCTCCTCTGCCGCACTGATTTCATTTTCTTCCATAGCTGCAATGCCAACAGCGACGCCTTTTATATTTAAGGACTGCTTATCATCATCTTCCTCGTCCTGCTTTGTTCTTGTGCTACCATCGACAGTCTTTCTCTTTGGAACAAAAGTCACAGACTCGGGAAGTTGAGGTGAAGCATCCTCCATCTCCATCTCTGACCCTGAGCTTTCAACCTGAGTAATGTAGTCCATACAAGCCTTGGTGTTGCCACCTTCATCAACTTCACTTGTTGAATCAAAACTGTAACACGTATACTTTGAAGGATTCACCAAATAATCAGGAACCTGAGAAGCCGTCTTTTTCTTCAAAGAAACCCGGGAAGCAGTTAATCCAGAACCAATATCCGGAACCAAGTTTTGAACTTTTCCTGATGATTCTTCACCATCACTCTGATCTACAAAAGCAGGGTCAAACCTAACACGTTTTCGGGACTTGCTATCGGAGGAATTGTCTTTCCTTTTCAGTATAGGCTTTGGCTGACCGCCATCTTCAGGTGATTTCGCAAACTGTTGCTTAACTAGTGCAGCAGAAGCCACTGGTGTAGAACTAGGGTGCTGAGCTTCAGCATCATCTTCTTTCAGCCTGTGCCTGGCAGCCAGGTGATTCGCACGCGAATCCTTACCAACCAATACATTGTAAGAGTTCAAATAAGAGCCATGGTTGGTAACATCGTCCATAAACAAACGATCATCATCAACAGCATCAGCACCCGAAGCCACTTTGTCATATTCATCTTCCTCTTCCTGCACAAACCAGAAGGTAAGTAAATTTCAGTGACCCACTCTCCATAAACAGCAGAACCAAAATGTAAATTCAAACAACAGCAACTAATTTGGTTTCTCAACCAATTAGCCAAAACTCCAAAATACACAGAAATTTCAAACCTAGTAACCAAGCTCTAGTCTTTTTGATCCAATTAGGTAACCCGATCAATTTCTATGAACAATGTATGCGTAGGGGTCCTATTTACTTATATATATAGCTAGCTTAATTTTCTATGAATGAAATACTAACAATCAGAGGAAAGGAAATACTGAAAATACCGACCTCGAAATCCAGAGTAGGGTCCATGCCTATGGAAGATCCGATTCCAAATTCACCCTGAAACGACGACGCACAGGGCGTTTCGTCCGGTCAGGGGCGTCGGTGGCGCGCCTCCATTGGCGGCGCTCGACCTCGGCGCCGGCGACGGACCAGGGAGAGGACTGCGGTGGTTGGAGAGACGAGGAGAGCGACGCAGAGAGGGATCCGAAAACCTTGTCCGCCCGGAGTCTGAAGCTGTCGTCCATCGGGATTTTGATTCTCAATTGGAATTTTTTTTTTTTTTGGCGAAATTCTCAATTGGATTTTTGAGGCACCATTTATATTCGAATCGGAGCCAAGAGAATCCCCTCGACCTTTTCCTGGTCAGAACGGGTTTGGGCCAGACAATTGACTCAATGGGCCGAAAGCCCATTCTTCACTACTCCCCCTGTTGGAGTGTGTTTTGACTGTTTTCTCAACGTGGCATTAATCCTAAAACTACACACTGTTGAATATTAGCATTTAACCTTTGATGATCATATTTTTGGTCCTTTTCTGCTTTATGCTACCACACAATCATCGGTTCTACATAATCATATGTTTATCTTTCTTATCACGCTACCTAAACAAAGAGAGTTTCTATTGAGACCTCCAAATCTACTCACTTGACCCACTCTATTATGAATTATTAAATGACATATATAACCTACTATAAAATGACTATTAAGGACAACAATTAACGTCAACTCCGGTACCACCACCGACTAAAACTCAAACACCATCCAACCCAGAATCCTTTCACGCAAGTCAAGTACAAGATGGATACGTTGCTCCTCTTCCTTTCGGTTAAGGGCTGTCTGGTCAAAGCGGACAACACGATCGATGGACGCCCCAACCAACCCTAGCGCCTTCTTGTTCCGAAGCACCAGTGGGAGACCCATAACAACGACCCAGGTCTCTAGAAGATTGAGAGAGACTTCCGCCACCGGCCCTATACCATCACACCCACCCAACACCAGCATGGTATTCCTATAAAACCACGGGCCTCCATGCAATATTTTGTTGCGATCAGCTTCTCGATCAAATTGAAACACAAATCTATCCCCCACATCTTGAATCGTTAACCCCGAACAAATCCTCCAGATTGAAGAGATCATTCCTCTGAAACCAGGAAACATGGCTTTAGGTCTAAGTAAACGCCCCACCATGTACCAACGGTCCACCTTCAGAGCCTCCAACCCTGCAGATCCTAGCGATACCCTTGCAGAACCTGCGCCACCGCCATTAAGCCAGCCATCGAGGTGGAAGGTATGGAAATTTGATCGAGGAAGAAACCTCGATAAACCCTAGCAGAGAGACGGCTAGGTCAAAAAAATGTAGATTTTATAGAGTGATTAAATCATTGAAATGACTAAATTTTTTATTTTAAAGATAATAATTTGTTTGCAAATTACATGAGTGAGGTTATTTGAGGAAGTTTAGTGAGTAAATTTAGTATTTGAAAATTTGATAAGAGGTGTAAAAATCATAGAGGTCATGTGAGTAAATTTGGAGGTTCCAATAGAAAAACTCCTAAACAAATTGTGAGATTGAAGAAGCACATAAATCATTGATCCTTTTATTTTCCTCTGATAATACGATCATTCACAAAATTTTATGTATACATGTCATGTTATTATGTAGATGCCTTAATTTTCAAATAGAAATAAAGGAGATACCAATTTGATAAGATTTCTTGTTCATCAAATATGGTATTGGTATGCATTTCCCTTGGTTTGTATAGGACATAGCAAAAATTTATATATTTGGTTTTCTCACCAATTATTTGGATGTAGATGCTGTTGTTATATTATTTAACCAAGACCAAAGAAGATTTATCATTGGGGATCTTGAAAAACATGAGAAATTTTTGTATAATGTGAAATCTCTTAGATTCCAGGAAGAAAGCATAACCGTCTCTCTAGGGTTCTGACCAGAACGCGGCGTGGCTGTTCCAGATCCGACGAGGTTCCTCGTCGTGGTGCAGCGGTGTTTGGTGACGAAAGTGAGTCGAATCGGGAAGAGGCGAAGTAGATCTCGGACGGAGAGATTGGCTAGGCAGTTTAGCGACTCAGAGGCGGCTGTGGTGTGATCGTTGTTCTGCAGCGTTTCTGGTTTGCAGATGGGATTAGGTCGGTGGTTTCGCTGGTCAATGAGTAGAGAGGCGGGGACGACCTAATGTCTGGCTGAAGGGTCGGCCGTCAGAAACTTAACCGGTGGCGGCAATGGTTTGGCAGAGGTTGAGTAGGGCTGCTGCTATTCATGCTCAGGTTTGGGTTTGGGCCTACGGGCCTGGACTCAAATTTAAGTTGTTGGGCCCAATTTTGTGGGCCAGTAGGGAGGGTCCATTGCCACTCTCATTTGGCACTTAGTGATGAAGGTGGGCCAGGCCTGAGATGTAGACCTTCTTAGGATTTCAGGTCGATTTATGGTCCAGGACCAATCGTTTCGGATCATGACTTTTACGGGAGTTGGTAATTATCTGGAATAAGATTGGTTGTCAAGCGGCTTATGGATGAAGAGTTGCTCCTATTTGTTTACTGGGAAGTGGCTTTCTGTTGGTACCACAATTACGTGCCTGGCTAATGAAATGCTAGTTTATGATTTTGCCCTAGGTCGGAGACACGAAGTTGTTCTTTGTTTTATAAGCACACTTTATAGTGAGCTCAAAATAGACTTGTAATGAGTTTGCATTTGCTTGATAGAGTTCGGAATTTGTCCATATCCTATTCAAGTACATGGTAGACTCTAGCCCATTATGGCTATTGAATCTAATGCAGTCAATATCGTGGTGCAAAAAAAAAAAGATTTATCATTATTTAAGGCAAGCAACACAAGAAAAAGTAAGGCAAAATTTTTATTAGCTCCTATATCAGAATGGCAGACTCTTTGAGTTCTACATAAACCCATGATCATGACCAGGTAGCTTAATAATATATGGATCCAACTCAAAGAAGAAGCAAAAACCCAGCAGTCCAGCACAGAGACTACAGAAATACAGGGATTAACCAGAAAGACAACAGAACGAGGTGGCGGGACCCACGTAGCCTTGACGTACTGCACGTCGGCACCCGACATCGACGAGTTTGTATTTCGATACAACTCTACTCTTTTCTCATTACTGCATCAAAATCTTGGACGTGAGAGTTTAACGAAATGTTGCAGGGAGGCATATAGGTTGGGGGATGGCGAATGCTAGTCTCCGGAGTGCCCCCATTCTTCACTATAAAGGCAGCGTCCATACCCCAACTCAAGTGCTTTTCAAAATGACAATGCCAAAACCACACACCTAGAGAAAAGGAAAATTATATTAGTCTTTTAACATATAATGACCATAATCATCACATGCATCTCTTGTAGTTTATCTTGCATGTAAGATATACACACACATTAGCAAGGTGCCCGCCTTTTTTGGGAGTGATATTGAAAAGTGGGTTGATAAAAAAGAATACTGGTTGGTTTTTTTTTTTTTTTTTTTTAACATAGAATAACGGTACTTAGGTTACTTTTTCAAATTTACACTTTTGTCTATTTATATTTTGTTGGCTTAATTTGGTAATTATGTTATGTAAGGATATTATGTGTTACTTCAAAATTTGGTGAAGCCTTTTGATACTAAAAGAGAGTCTCTATTCATAATAATAGTTTTGAAGCCTTTTGATACTAAAAGAGAGTCTCCATTCATAATAATAATAATAGTATTAGTAGTAGTAGTGTGTGTGTATCAATATCAATTCATCTTTCTCATGTGCTACATGGCACACGCGAGATGGAATCGAGAAGCAAATTATATAATAGAAGCTAGCTAGAGACCATATATATATAATGTGAAAATTATATAGTACTTTGGAGTATTGAAATTCTGGAGTCGAAAATCGTTAAATTGTAAATTGTTTGCTGTGTACCCTCACCCAATGAGCTATCTATAACCGCACTTCAAAGTTTCAATACTCCGAAACACTATAGACAATTTCATATAATGTAAGATTTCTTCAACTGTACGTTATATATGAAACAGTTTGCAACAATTTGCAATGGTACGAAGGAAGACATACCAGGATTATTTGCAATAAATCTGATGGACAACCATCCATTCTTTGGAATCGCAAAGGTAGTTACTTGAGGAGGATCAAACAAATTAAATCGTTTTGGGTCAGTCTCGTTGTCATAATTCCCAAAACCATATCCGACCACGTAGAAGCTATAGCCGTGCAAATGCATTGGATGACTCATGGAATGGTCTAGAACGTTAGTGCCTTGAAACACCATCTCAACTGATTCGTTGTAATTCAAGACCTTTACCTTTCTCGCTTGGTCTGTGAACACAATATCAGGATCAAAAGTTACATCTGTGAAGTTATAGGAAGAAAGTGGTTGATCTGGGAAATCTGTTGAATAAACTCCGCTTATGTTTCTGCATCAAAATGTTCAAATTAGTAATTTCACATACTATAAGATAAGCTACAGCAAATCATTTGTGAAGCTGAACAATCTTCCTTGTGTGCAATCTCATCCCTCTAAAGGAGTGAATGTGAATGAAATAGTATCACATTTTAAGAGATATTTTGTTAGGTAACATCTGCATGCATTATAGAAGTGTGCTGTATGTCGACCACTACTAATGAACTTGTGGCATGCTAGAGAATAATCCAACAATATATATCAATGCTAGAGAATAATCCAACAATATATATCAAGCTATCGTACCAAATCAAAGTTGCTTGTGCACACAAATATTAGAGACAGATTAAAATCTCATTTAGCCATAATATATAAGAAAAGTGGAAGTGGGAAAACCTGTAGTATGCCTGCAAAACATCTATACCCGGGTTTGCCCAACTTATATTATTTAGGCTTGTAGCGATTTCTTCGTCTGAATCACATCCAGAATGTTCACAGTATAGGGAATTCATAGACACTGCTATATACATTTTGGTAGTAATGTTCATCGGAACATTGACAGGGTATTCCGGAGTCGCTAGGCTTTTAATTTGGTCGGTAAACTTTAATGCTCCAAAATAATCCAAATATGAGGGAAGGGTACTCGGAAAAGAAGGAGATGTTGGAGAGGTATAGTTGCCATTATATTCAAAGATCGCAGTAGCATTAGCATGGTCAAAATTATCAACTTCAGCATCCTCAGTCCAATATATCCGAGCAGCCATGTAATATTGGCCAAGAGGCTGATTTGCTTCGAATAGGACATCCATTGTTTGTCCGGGAAGTGTTATTATGTAGGTTGTGCTTATGGGTTTTATATAGGCTCCATCAAGGCCTACCACAGTAAGATTGTGTTGAGCAACTGCAAAGAAGACTTCTGCATTCAAGTTTGCATTCACTATACGAAGAAGATAGGTCTTGCCATAATCTATCTTACGGCGATAAGTTGTTTCTGCAGGCAATATGAAAAAAATGATCAATTTCAGCAATGGGTTTCAGTTTTACTCATATATTGCTACATATATATATGCAACAAACTGGCAAGACATGTATATCGCGAGAGCATGAAAGACTTTTGTTACATGAAGTTTATAAATGAGTAATGTTTATATTCCAACTTTAAGAGAATGTGAACAGGAGATCATCCTGTTTATGGTAATAATCGAAGCAGCAGGTTTATATCCACAAATTTGGATACCGGAAAAGTTGTTCATGAACATTCTATATAGAGTTAGAGTGCTAGCTAGCTACATCATATGAGATTAATTAGCCTACTTAAATATATAGGATGGTGCTATTCACACACCTCTTCTATTTTTCTATTACTTTACTTTAATTTTTTTATATATAAATTACCCTAACTACCTTCTCTTGTAATTATGTTTCTTTTTATTTTTTATTTTTTTCTATTTGACGAGTCAATCATGAATTAAACATCATTAAACAATAAATCAATTCTTTTCACCTATCAGTATTAATTAAGCCAATAAGGCTTATGGTTAAATTTTCAAAAACCCTGCGATTGCCCTTCTTTGATTATGGTCTAAAAATCTATAATTTAACAAATGAAGGATAAAATAGTAAATATAATAGCAAACTGAATTGAAGAAATTACAAAAAAAAAAAAAGATTTTAAACGTTTTGTTAACTGCAATGGCAGTTTTTTTTTTTGGGAGTTGGCAGTTTAAATAAAAAATATTACTTATTAAACAAAAAGTTATTCTTTTTTTTTTTTTGAAGAAAAAAAAGGTATTTATAATTTCATAAAAAATAAACATTTTTTACATAAGAGAAATTTTAAATACACACCCCTAATCACTTAATACACATCCCTATTATTTTATATTTCAAATTAGATTTTGTAGGTAGGTTGAATGACCAAAACAGACATCTATGCATTAGAAAGAAAGAAAAAATAGTTATATTTTCCTTATATAGAAGAATTTATGTATAAATAGTTAGATAAACACAACAAATTTCTATACATGGCCTCCTAATTTAGTACAAGAATAAAGTAGAAACTATCTAATTTAATTTTTTTTAAATAAATTGTAATTAAATGAGGTTAGAAGCCATAATATTAGAATTGCAAAATCAATGGTATTAATGTTTTTAAAACGGATCGTTTTACTACCATTTTTTAGTTAATTTCCTTTCTTTCTTTTTCTAAGAGATACAATTAATCCATTTATTTTCTAATATAAAACATCACGGGTGAAAAAACTTTATAATTGTTAATTTGTTTGGCCCCTCTAATGACAACTTTGTAGTTCCACCATTGGAGAGAAACTAATGATATAGTTGTGGTTAAATGTTTCAACTTAATTTTATACTTGATCAACATGGTGTTTGGTGGATGAGAACTCAAATAATATAAAACCTATTTATATGCATTTATTTAAAGGGAACAATAATAAATCTTTATGAATTTTTGAATAAGTAACACAAATAATCAATATGGTCATTTAAAAACATCAATATACGAGAATATACTAATCATATTAAATAGTAGCCTTAATATAGTCAAATAATAGGATATTTCATGATTTTTTAGATTAAGGATATTTTAGGTACTTTTGGTTGTGTATTTAGTAGAATATTAGAATGAGAAATTAAATGGGTGGTGTCACTACAAAAAAAAATTGCAACGGCTACCACAGTTAGCGTCGGCGCAAAAATGCCGTCGCCATTGGTCATAGATTTGCTACGGGAAACAAGGCGTCGCAAAATTAAAATTGGTTTCCGTGGCATAAAAACTGATACAATTGCGACGGCATCTTTAATGCCGTAGTTAAATTTGTCCTGATCCTTGCTACGCTGTAGTTGCCGTAGCTTTTTTTATTTTATTTTTATTTTTCTTTTATACGATTTGGGTTTTAAAATCAGAATCAAAGTTGACCTAGCTTCACAAGGGGCGGGGAAACGAAAAATAGCCGCGCGCCAAAGTGAACCCAAAAAACTTAATCTTCCCGAAGAATGAAACCTCATACTCCATCTTCCCCTCCCCTCAACCCAAAAACTCTTCTCTAAAGACTCATCTAAATCTCAAAAACCTCATACGCAGTACTCACCTTCGTCTCTCTCACTCTCTGGGTATGTATCTTCTCTCTCCCTTCAATGGGTTCAATTCTATTAGTTCAAATTATCAAATGAAAGAGATGAGATTTTTGTTGTCTGAGAGGAACCAAGTATAGAAAATTTGTTTGTGTATTTGAAATCACTTTCAATTTTGCTTATTTGTGGAAGAACCGTTATGTTTGTTGTTTTTTGGTGTTTGGGTATGTCAATTGAGTGTTTGGGTATGTCGATTTGGTACTGAAAATCTCAATATAGGAGCTATGAAGCTTTTCTCTGTGGACAATTCAAAGCACTAGGCCTGATCTATTCCTTCACATGGTAGATAGCAATATCTCGGTTGTTTAATCTTTTCGTTTAGATGGTTTCAAGCCCTAAATCTTTTAATTTAAATTTGGCCCTGAATGGTTTTCAAGCCCTGAGTAATTAAGAGCTCTGGTTTTGTTTATCACTATATATGGGTTCATTTAGTTGCTGAAGCTTTCAGCTAAATGGTATATGCATGTGTTTGTGATTATGTTTTAGTTTTCCGTGGTCCTATTCAGTGGTTGGTTTTGATACTTGGATATTTATGTATTATGAGTAATGGCCTTTTATAGCTTGTAGGGTTCTTTGAATGAAAACAGATATATACTTGGTTTTGTTGGCTGGTGTTTAATTTGATTAGCTAATAATGTGCTATTTGTTTATAAGAGATAGAACTAATGTAATGTGAAACTCGAATATATGTGCTATTTCTTTATCAACTTGTCTTCAATTTTTAATTGTCATATTATGTAGAATAGCAGTATATGATATGTAATATAGTCCTTCCAGCCTTAGCACTCTCCCTATGGATCATTTTGGAAGGGGAAAAAAATGATGCTTATGCCTTTGGGGACAAAACGGGACGAAATTTTGTTTGATGATTTCATTGCTAGTGTTCTGATTTGACTGTCGAAATTTTGGTATTCTTTTGCAAGTATTCAAGATTAGGGTGAGCTACAGCTACTTGATCAGTTACTTGGTTAGTTACTTGACCAGTTACAGTTACTTGGTCAGTTACATGGTCAGTTACTTGGTCAGTTACTTGGTCAGTTACTTGGTCAGTTACATGGTCAGTTACATGGTCAGTTACATGGTCAGTTACATGGTCAGTTACTTGGTCAGTTACTTGGTCAGTTACTTGACCAGTTATAGTTACATGGTCAGTTACATGGTCAGTTACTTGGTCAGTTACATGGTCAGTTACATGGTCAGTTACTTGGTCAGTTACATGGTCAGTTACTTGGTCAGTTACTTGACCAGTTACAGTTACTTGGTCAGTCACATGGTCAGTTACATGGTCAGTTACTTGGTCAGTTACTTGACCAGTTACAGTTACTTGGTCAGTTACATGGTCAGTTACTTGGTCAGTTACACGGTCAGTTACTTGGTCAGTTACATGGTCAGTTACTTAGTGGATAGTTTCTTAGTTTCTGGGCATAAAAGTAATGATGTTCTTGTTACTTTGACATGGTCAGTTTAATTTGTCCAGTTTTCTTAGTGTCGTTAGAAAACTTAGAAGCTTCCACAAATGTGGAAATCTTCAGCAAAGCACCAAAGAGTTTTGTATTGTGTTTGGTTCATGCATGTTTACTGATTTTTCTGAATTTCATTCCCTTTCAGTTAATTGGTTTTGTTTGCCTGAAGCACTAAAGTTTGATACTTCATAACCTGTTTGCATCTTATTGTTTGGCTTTGCAGGTTATTTGCATATCACTTGGAGGCTAATCTGCTCTGTCCTCTATTCTCTATCATCTATCTTCCACTCGTCATAGAAAATTCAAGGTAAGCCTCAACTTTTTTGTGTCTTGGATGAGATTGTTGGGTATAAATGCAGAAGCTATCTGCTTTATCTTTTTTGTTTGCTGCTTTTATATATATTTTTGTTTAATGTATTTTTGAACAAAGCTTATATGTTTATTGCAACTGGAGTATATGTTCTTTGCTTAATTAATTACCTTCTTTTAGGGACTGAACTAGCTTATAGTAATTTTATACTTTTGATGTTGGAAATTTATAGTTTTTGTGTTGTATTTTGATGGCAGCTCAGTTGTAGGCAATGTTTTCTTCACTTTGGTTAATTGTTTGAAGTCCTTTGTTTGGTTAGTAGTCATGGTTATAATTTGATAAACTGTATTTTTCTTGGCTATTTGACGTAGATGTTCAATCTGATTGCTTAAGGAGAAATATGGACAAATCATGGATAGATTTAGCAGATAGGCATTCTCTAGCATATTATGATGCAATAGATCAATTTTTGACTTTTGCATACATCAATAGGGATCTGGGTTCAAGGATTTATTGTCCTTGTAGAAAGTGCGAAAATCGTTATCTCTATGTAAGATTAGTTGTGCGGCAGCATCTTCGTGATTATGGTTTCTTTAAGAAGTATAGGAAATGGGATAAACATGGTGAGCCTAATCATTATGTTCATCCAGTGGATGGAAATCAAAATGGTATTGGGTTAGATTCTTATATGGATGAATATGGTCAGACTTGTCCAAGAAGCTTTAGGAGCTCCTAATGTAGGAACACATGATCAGACTAGTGAAGAAAACTCAACTAATCCTAATGTAGGGGCAAATGAACCTACCAAGAAGTTCTTAAAGCTTCTTGAGGATGCAAACCTTCCATTGTATCCGGGTTCTAAGAGACACACAGCTTTGTCATATACAGTTCGTCTTTTGCAAGCGAAGGTGCTCCATGGATGGACAGATAAATCCTTCAAAACTTTACTTGAGATAGCAAAAGAATCTATGCCTGATGGTGTGCAACTTCCCAAGTCATATTATGAAGCGCAGAAGTTAACAGAAGATCTCGGATTCACTTATGAAACAGTAGATGCATGTCCTAACAGTTGTATGTTGTTTAGAAATGAAGACATAAATTTGGATGAATGCAGAATATGCAAGACATCTCGATGGAAAGATAACAATGGTAGTTCAAATGATGTTGCAGCACTTGGGAAACGAAAAGCAAAACAAGCAAGATATTTTCCTTTAAAACCAAGGTTACAAAGGTTGTTTATGTCTTCAAAAACAGCAAAGCTTATGAGATGGCATGGAGAGGAAAGAACCGATGATGGTGTGTTTAGGCATCCTGCAGACTCTCTTGCATGGAAAGATTTTGACCAAAAACACACAAATTTTTCGGGAGACATTCGCAATGTAAGGCTTGGGTTAGCATCTGATGGATTCAACCCATTTAGGTCTATGAATATAGTTCATAGTACCTGGCCTATCATATTGGTTCCTTACAATTTACCACCTATGATGTGCATGAAGCAACCCTTTATATTTCTATCTGTTCTTATTGATGGTCCTAAGGCACCCGGTGATAAAATTGATGTCTACATGCAGCCACTTATTGAAGAATTGAAGGAACTGTATGAAGATGGTGTAGAAACATTTGATGCATTCAGCAATGAAATGTTTAAAATGCATGCTGCATTGTTGTGGACGATTAATGACTTTCCTGCCTATGCCAACTTGTCGGGGTGGAGTACAAAAGGTGAATTTGCTTGCCCATCATGCAACTCTGAAAGTGGTTACCAACGGTTGAAGTTTGGTAAAAAAGCTTCATACATGACTCATCGGCGGTGGTTACCCTATGATCACAAGTATCGAGCAGATTCAAGGTCATTTAATGGCAATACAGAATATAGAAGGAAGCCTAAAACTTTATCTGGTGCTGATCTTCTTGCACAATTGGAATCAAATGGTGTTCTTACAGAGTACAAGCGGGAAGATCTAGAGCGAAGGAAGGTGCTTGGGGTGCAAAAACCTGATAATGATCCTTTGATGAAAAAGAAGCATAATTGGAAGAAGAAAAGTATATTTTATGAGCTTCCATATTGGAAAGACAACCTGATACGTCACAACTTGACGTGATGCATATAGAAAAGAACATTTGTGATAATGTTCTTTTCTCAATATTAGGAGTTGCTGGAAAGTCTAAGGACAACTTGAATTCTCGTCGTGATCTGGAACTTATGGGAATTAGGGAGCAATATCATCTAAAGAGGAGAGAGTCCGGTACAGAGTATGCTGATCCAGCTGAGTTTGAGATGAACAATAAGGGGAAAGATATGTTCTTTTCAGCCTTATCAGGATCACGAATGCCAGATGGAGCTGCTTCCAATATTGCACGTCGAGTACGTTTACATGATCGTAGTATTGGAGGTCTTAAGAGCCACGATAACCATATTCTATTGCAGCAACTTATTCCTTTATTTATACGAAGTTCTTTACCAGAGAATGTGGTTCAGGCATTGATTGATCTGGGTAGTTTTTTTAAACAGTTATGCTCAATGGATAATTGTGCAGCAGATCTAGAAAAGGCTCGTGCTCGTATAGTGCTGACACTTTGTGAACTTGAGAAGATATTTCCGCCATCATTCTTTGATATAATGGAGCATTTACCAATTCATTTAGCTGATGAAGCATTAATTGCTGGTGCTGTAATTTTTCGGTGGATGTATCCTATTGAGAGGTATCTACTGACCTTGAAGGAATATGTGCGGAATCGGGCTTGTCCTGAAGCATCAATGGCTAAAGGTTATTTGATGGAAGAGTGCATGAACTTCTGTACTCAGTATCTCAATGATGTGGAAAGCAAGTTTAATAGACCAGCAAGGAAAAAAAATGATGACGATATAAACAAGGGAAAAGACTTTGTACTTGAGGAAATTACTCGGACACAAGCTCATCGATGGATCTTATTCCATACAGAGGCAGTCACACCATTTCTCAAGTATGTCATGTTGCTTATTGTTTTGTTTTTTTATAATCTGCATATAATCACATGATCGGTTACTTGGTTAGTTACTTGACCAGTTACAGTTAATTGGTCAGTTACATAGTCAGTTACATGGTCAGTTACTTGGTTAGTTACATGGTCAGTTACTTGACCAGTTACAGTTACATGGTCAGTTACTCAGTTACTTGGTCAGTTACTCAGTTACTTGGTCAGTTACATGGTCAGTTACTTGACCAGTTACAGTTACATGGTCAGTTACTTGACCAGTTACAGTTACATGGTCAGTTACATGGTCAGTTACTTGGTCAGTTACATGGTCAGTTACATGGTCAGTTACTTGACCAGTTACATGGTCAGTTACTTGACCAGTTACATGGTCAGTTACTTGACCAGTTACATGGTCAGTTACTTGACCAGTTACAGTTACATGGTCAGTTACATGGTCAGTGACATGGTCAGTTACATGGTCAGTTACATGGTCAGTTACATGGTCAGTTACTTGGTCAGTTACTTGACTAGTTACAGTTACATGGTCAGTTACTTGGTCAGTTACATGGTCAGTGACATGGTCAGTTACATGGTCAGTTACTTGACCAGTTATATGGTCAGTTACTTGACCAGTTACAGTTACATGGTCAGTGACATGGTCAGTTACATGGTCAGTTACTTGACCAGTTACAGTTACATGGTCAGTTACATGGTCAGTTACTCAGTTACTTGGTCAGTTACATGGTCAGTTACTTGACCAGTTACATGGTCAGTTACTTGGTCAGTTACTTGACTAGTTACAGTTACATGGTCAGTTACTTGGTCAGTTACATGGTCAGTGACATGGTCAGTTACATGGTCAGTTACTTGACCAGTTATATGGTCAGTTACTTGACCAGTTACAGTTACATGGTCAGTTACTCAGTTACTTGGTCAGTTACATGGTCAGTTACTTGACCAGTTACATGGTCAGTTACATGGTCAGTTACTTGGTCAGTTACTTAGTGGATAGTTTCTGAGTTTCTGGACAGAAAAGTAATGATGTTCTTACTACTTTGCAGTGAACATCTTATTACTATTCGACGACAATTTCCTGCTGCAAATGAACACTATGTTCAGAGAGTTCATTTTCGGGAATTTGCAAACTGGTTTAAGGAGCATGTATGTTGCTAGCTATAATTAGATATATTTAGTTCATCTTTCGGTGTCTTATAGTGTGCAGTTTTTAACTATTGTTTACCTAAATCAGGTTATCAATTTGCAAAGAACAAGTTCTGTATTGTTATCAGAAGAAGTTATTGCTTTGTCTAATTCTCCTAGTCCATCAGCAAAGAGATTGACTTCTTACAATGCGAATGGGTTTTTCTTTCGAGTGAAAAGTCTTGATAATCATCGCTCAACACAGAATAGTGGTGTAACTTTACAAGCAGACAAGAATCTTTCTATTGACTCCTCACCATACTATGGGAGATTGACAGATATTATCAAAATCTCTTATGGTATTGATATCAAATATGTTTTGTTTAAGTGTGATTGGGTTAATCCTGCTACAGGTATAAAGTTAGACCATTTTAACTTTCCTTTAGTTAACTTCAAGCATTTGTTGTACAAAAATGATTGCATAGGGATGAACCCTTCATATTGGCATCTCAAGCTCATCAAGTTTGGTATGCTCTAGATCCTTCAGGGCAAGAATGGCTGAATGTTGTTGACATGCCTTCAAGAGACTTATCCCTTGTGCAAACTAACAATACTGAAGAAGCTAGTATTTCAAGCGAGTCAATGGATGTTGAAATGGATGATTGAGACCGTAACTTGTAATATAGTAGATGTAGGTTAAGATGGCACTTATAGGTGCAGATTTTTGTGTGCATAGGTCTTTTTTGTTTGCTGGAACTTGGTATTCGTGTATGGAATATATGAATTAATTACGGTCTTTTTTGGACAATGGAATGTGATTCTGTCATTTCAATTTATAATAAACTGTGGTATTTCTATCATATAAAACTTGTTGATTATTTCGATTCGAAACATTATGTTCTCATATAATTGTAAATGTCCTTTTTCAGTTAACCATGAAGAAAAGGAAGATTGGTCGACCGCGCACCATGTCTGAATATTTGAGTTCCAGCAGCTCTCAATCTTCAAGCAACAGCATTTCCTCATCACAACAGCCATCACCGTCTTCAAGATTGCCACCACCATCTCCTTCCCCTCCACCTCCTCCTCCACCTCCTCCACCACCGCCACCCCCTGCACTACCATCTCCACCAGCAGGTACATCAATATCTAATATATTTGTAATGTAGTATCTTTTTTGTTTTAAAGTTACAATTTGATATTTTTAAAACTTGGTTAGAGATGGAAGTACAAGCTACTGCTGAAAGTTCCAGAGGTCAAAATAAGGGTATCTCAGAATGGAATACTGGAGTTAAAGTCGAAATCAAGTTTGATTCTACCTTCCAACCTGTGGGAGATAGGGCTGCCCAATTAAAGTCGCAGTTAGGACAAATTGTAAGGGATGGGCAAAGAATTCCCCTTACAATAATTGATTGGAAGTCTGTTGGAGCTGAAGTGAAAGATGGAATATGGAAAGAAGTTAAGGTACATATGTCATTTATATTTGTTGGTAAACACTTGAATAAAAGAAAAAAAAAAACTTGATTCCATGTATTTGCAATTAGTTTTTGGTTTTGATTTGTTTTAAAATTATGAAGCATAAGTACTAGTTTCAAGTATAGACTAATCCTAACCTATCAATGTTTCGTAGGATAATTTGCTGAATGTTCCAGAAGGATATAAAACTGTATGTTTGAGATGTTGCAATAGTCTGTGGAAGGATCATAAAAGCAAAACGAAACTCAACTTCTTTGAGAAAAACAAAGAAGATCCAGATATTCTTTCAAAAGTTCCTGCCAATATTGTGACAGAGCAATGGAGTGAGCTAGTTGCCTATTGGAGTAGTGAGGAAGCTAAGGTATTAGTGGCACAATATTTATAAATAGATTATCGAATACCAGAATCACTACCATTTAACCTTGACATTGATGTTGCAGATGATAGCAAGAAGAAATTCTATCAATAGGGAGCTTCGTGGACCAGTTCATACTACTGGTCGAAAACACTTTGCTCAATTACGATTTGAGGTATTCCACTGCATTCTACATTTATGTGTTTCTTCGGTAGGAGATGAGTTTCTTCTTTTTTCCATTTCATCTATAAATTTGATTCTTGTATTGAAATCTGAAAATATGTAAATTTGGATTGGAATATTATAGATTCAGTTTGCTATTATTTTGCATTTGATAGATGGAGCAAAATGGAGAAGAAACTGATAAGATGAATGTGTGGAAAAAAGCACGAGACCAGTCAAAACCAGAAGTAGTTGAAGTCATTGTAAGATTTATTTTTAGTATATTGTATGATAATGTTTCAGTTTCTAATTTATATGTTCTTTTCAAGCTGGTAATTATACTTGAATGTAGGAAGAATATGAAAAACGACTTTTATTAGAACCTGAGGACCAAAGGAACCTTCAGGCTGTCAAAGACCGTATATTTCATGAATTGATTGGAGAGGATGGCCATGGATATTGTCGCACCTATGGATCTGCCGTGCCTAGAAGATTTGTCTACCCACATGCACCAAATTCCTCTGAAACCACTGATGATATAATACAGAAAGTAACTGAATCTGTGGCAAAAAAGTTTCAGGATCAGCTTAATATGCTACAAGCTCGAATTGATTTTTTAGAGAACAAAGAGAAGAGAGGCATAGATCAAAATGGACAGGTTTGTCATCACAAGAATAATTGTTTGAATATTTAGCTCTTATTTGATGTGCACAATTTATTAAATGGTATTGATGAGATAATATAGCAAGACAAGAAATATGAAGTAATGCGGAGACATTGAGATTTCAGTTTGTTTTGACAAGAAATATATAGTTGGTGATAAGATCTATTCAGCTTTGACAAGAATTGTTTAGTTTAATATGCTTCCCTATATAGATCATATGTTGGTTTTGTATAAAGGTCTCTAAAAGGTCTTTTTAGTGGGATGTTTTTCCTTGTTTAAGTATGTCACTTTTGTTAGTTCTGTATGTGTATAGTAGGCAGGTCGATGATAATGTTTTATTATGATCATATATGTCCTCAGTCCTACAATTGTTTCAAGTGTCCTTAGTCCTACAATTGTTCTATTATTTGATCTGTTTCCCCTTTGCCGTTATTTTATCAATGATGAATATATATACATACTAGATCAACTTGTAAAAGAAACACTAGCTTTCATGACACTTGGTTTGAAATTTCCTCTCATATTGTCATTCTCTTTGTAATATGATTATAAAAAATGATGCAACCTGCGAATCTGTGTGTTTGGTTATTGGAATTGGGTTATGGTGTGACATTGAAAAAGGGTGATATGCAAAGCCATACATGATATATCTAATTTTTTTTTTTTTGATGTCTTAGGTTTCAGATGCAACTAGTGACCATGAAATTCGGAGGGAGTCTGTAGGAGAAGAAGGGAATCCAGATTCAAGCAGTGATAGAGCAATGGGCTAAGTTTCAATATGTTATTGCATATTTTTGTTAAGTGTTACTCTTGGTTGTCTTCATTAGGAACTTGGTTTTTGGGCATAACTTAATTTGTACTTCTTTTAATTACCTATACTGATAGTGCAACAACTTAATTACATTGCAATGAAATAGATGAGTTAATGAACAATATATGTGTTGTGTATTGATATTTTTATCCCATTTTTGGATATTGCAAAAATACAGGTTTTGTTAAAAAAAAAATATTGGTTGGCTACTAGCATCGGTGAATTGCCGTAGCCAAGAATATATTTCTATATAACACCACACCGAAGCTACGGCAACGAGACCGTAGCAAAATTTGCTATTGAAAAATTGGCGGGAAGCAAATTAGTTTGGCAGCAAAAAAAATTTGGCGGGAAAAAATTTGGCGGGAAACAAATTTGGTAGGAAACAAATTTTGGCGGGAAGTAATATAATTATCTTAATATTAATTATGCTGCGACGGAAATTTGCCGTAGTATATTTTGTAATGGCGACGGCATTAGGGGTAGCATGAAACCGTCGCAGAGTAAGTGTCGCAAAGATCTTTGCCGTCGCAAAAGTGGTTTGCGACGGCATTTTGCCGTGGCTAAAGATATTGGCGACGCCACCAACGGCGTCAGAAGCTTTGCCGTCGCAGAGCCGTCGCAAATGCTTTTTTGCCACGGCAAAACAGCTTTTCGCTACGGCAGGGCGCCGTGGCTATTGCAATTTTTTTTTGTAGTGTGTATTAAGTATGGAGTGTGTATTAAGTAATTAGGGGTGTGTATTTAAAACTTCTCTTTACATAAATTACTAAAACAAACTCTTTTTTTAGAAATACTAATAAAAACTCAAACAAAATATTATAGACACAAATAAAGTATGAAAAAATAAAAAAGGTCAATTGACACACGCGTGAGCGTGTGTTAAGAGGCTAGTATAAATGAAGGAAAAATAACACGTACATTAAGTGGAATGACTTACATTATTAGACAAGGAATATGTTTCCCAGGTAATCACGTTCATCAAACTTAATCTAAATTGCAAATATTGGTGAGCCATGACTTGTTGGTTAGCTAGCCTGACTAACACCGTGGATGTCATGAGTTCAAATCTCACTGACATCAAGAGTGGGGAAAAAACTATAGTCCAGAATAAAAAAAATAATAAATAATAAAACTGAATCTAAATTGCAAAGTTTGTCTTTTCTGTGTTTAGATTCTTCATTTTCAAAAGCATGCTTCATACCCCTTCTATTTGTATGAGGACAAATTTTGCAATTTTGATTCAGTTGATGAACGTATTATTTTTCCTTCATTCATATAGGTGAAAAAAATTGATTTATTGTACAATGATGTTTGATTCATGATTGACTTGCCAAATAGAAAAAAAGAAACGAAACATAATTACAAAGGAGGATAGTAGGGTATTTTATTAAAAAAATAAAATAGAATTAAAGTAACAGAAAAATACTGGGGGTGTCTGAATAGAGAAAATGGGTGTGTGAATAGCACCATTCAATATAAATTTTATTCCAATGTTCTTGTCTATCTACAATTTAAATAGTACAATTTTTTTTTTTTTGACCAAACACTAGATAAATTTAAAGACCAAACTTCAAAGACAAAAAATATCATAGGATAAACAGTGATTTTCAAATAAAAATAATTCGATGGGAGAATGAAGAATCCTTAATTAGATAATTACTTCTTTAAGTTTTAGTCATGCTCTGGGTAATTAGTTTTCTAAGAGTATGTACCACATTGTTTTTTTAATTCATTTTAATTGCAAATATATATTGTGTGTAGATTAACATACCACTGGAACATGGACAAAGATCCCCTGGCTGGCCATTTATAGTGTAAGCATCAGAAGAGGGTAAGTCGCTACCGGTTTCCATAGCCGTATCAACTACTGCTTTCAAATCTCCCATGTACCAAGAGGCTGAAAAACACCAAATACAATATACAACTGTAAACTGGTTTCCCAGTACGTACCAATGTACAGGTATACATAAAAGTAGTTGTGTCTGAACTTTGAAGTCTGGACTTTGATTAGTTTTGCATACCTAACACAATGATCTCATCTTCATCTGGTTGAGGAAAAGGAAATGTGGTTCCAACAGCAGGCAAGATGACAATGGCACCGTGAACAGACGCTCTTGTCCAATCACTATGAGCATGCCACCATAGAGTTCCTTCTTCTTCGGACAATATGACTTCATAAGTAAAATTAGTCCCGGGAGAAATTGGACATTGTGTTATAAATTCAGGACCATCTGACCATGGATTTCTCGGCTGTCTAACTCCATGCCTGTACATTTCATGAGAACTAAATTATGTTCATGTTTTATCGATGCATTGGAAAGAGAAATGAGTGACTAAGGCCCTTTGAAAGAATTGAGAGCCACGTGCCACCGCACGTGTATTGGAACTTGTTAAGAACAGACTCTGATTATAAGCAATATATATATATATATATATATATATATATATATATATGCATTGGAAAGAGAAATGAGTGACTAAGGCCCTTTGAAAGAATTAAGAGCCATGTGCCACCGCACGTGTATTGGAACTTGTTAAGAACAGACTCTGATTATAAGCAATATATATATATATATATATGCATTGGAAAGAGAAATGAGTGACTAAGGCCCTTTGAAGAATTAAGAGCCATGCGCCACCGCACGTGTATTGGAACTTGTTAAGAACACACCGCACGTGTATTGGAACTTGTTAAGAACAGGCTCTGACTATAAGCAATATATATATATATGTATATATAAATATATACATATATATATATACAATCCGTCTCAGGTGCGGACGTCCGTACCGAGCGGACGGTACGGATTTTCTATTTTCGACCACTTTCCGGCCACATTTTTACATCTTAACCGTTCAGTTTTTAGGTCCTAGTGTATAGATCACCTCTGCAAAATTTCAGCCAATTTGGTGATCGTTAAGGCATCCAAAACTGCAATTTACCATTATAAATACGAACGGTTCCGGTTCGACAAATTCGGTCCGTTCGTGTAAAATGTAGTTTTGGATGCCTTAACGATCACCAAATTGGCTGAAATTTTGTATAGGTGATCTATACACTAGGACCTAAAAACTGAACGATTTTTTTTTTTTTTTTCTCAAAAACTGAACGATTAAGATGTAAAAATGTGGCCGGAAAGTGGTCGAAAACAGGAAATCCGTACCGAAAATTCGGTACGGACGTCTGCACCTGAGAAAATTCCTATATATATATATATATATATATATGAGCCGTTTGAAAGCGGACGTCCGCAACTCAGAAAAAGTGCGGACGTCGCTACTCCAGCCTCGATCAAGCTTGGACATAGTAGCGGGGCTTGCCGGAGGGGGGTTAGGGGTCTGAGAAGCCGGTCTGCAGTCGGGTGGAGTCGCTGGCGACGAGGTTGCGGCGTTGCCCAAAACTTTGCAGTTGCAGGTTTGGCCGCTGCCCAGAACGTGCAACCTCGATCTCCTCCGACCTCGATCTCCTCCCTCCTGCAAGCCGCACACCGCCGTCGCCGCTTGGAAGTTGCTGCTGTGTCGACGTCCTCACTTTAGCGACAGTACGGACGTTCGCCTGTGATCGGGCCTATATATATATGACATGCAGGTGATGCATGAATGCAAGAGACAGGCGATTTAAAATACCAGTGAATAGTGAAACCATAATATCCTTGGTTATGAACATTTACATAAACCGTGTCTCCTTTGCGAACTCGTATCTCCGGACCTGGAAAGTTGTCGTTTACGACTAGCATGCTTTTTGTTTCACATAGCCTAGTGAAGTTCTTCTCCCTAACCTAAACATTAATTAAAATGTAAACCAATTAGTACACATATAAACAGCTGCTAAATCACCAGTTTGTATATACGAGTGTGAGAACGAGTATTGAACTCGAAAAAGTATACATTTGCCCAAAAAAAAAAAAAAACTCGACAGTATACTGTCTACTTACAACAAATTCATAGTGATGCACCTCGCCATGAACCACCAACAAGAACAGAATAGTAAGAAAAAGAAACCCTAAAATCTTCGTTAATGGAGAAATAGTCTTTCGGGATATCATTTTCTCAGTCTCCGACTCTCCTTTACTCAGGAAATAAGAAGACACTGGCTACTTGTTGGCGACTTCGATCCAGTCTATGACAGCTAGCTCTTTATACAAAATCGTCGGTTCACTACTCTGTGTGCGTGTGTATTGGATCCAACGGTCAGATTTGTTTAATTAATTGATCGAACTGTGATCTTCTAGTCTTGAATCAATTCAATGGCATCATGGTACTATATTTTTATTCATTGTGTGTGCGTGGTTATTGGAACAAACGGTCAAATTTGTTTAATCAATTGATGGAACTGTGATCTTCTAGTGTTGAATGAACTCTATGGCATAGTACTATATTCTTTAATCACTTATATCGATCAGTAATACATATATGAACAGTGGGTGCACGGATCCCCAATTCTTTTAATCGACACATCTTTTCTTATACTATAAAAAGGGATGCACGCTATTGGATCCCCAATTCTTTTAATCGACACATCTTTTCTGATAATACAAAAAGGGCTGTGCACGTTTTTGGATCCCCAAATCTTTTAATCGATAATACTTTTCGTCTTTTTGAAAAGGTAACTCACTCTTAATTAGTTAAGCATCCCTTAGAGTCTTAGGATTAGTTAGGTAGTAGTTGACACCTAAATTTCCACAAGTTCAAATTTAATGGATGACAAGCGAAGGGGGAGAGTCATCAACCTCATAACCTAATTGGACCTTCAAGCAAGCCCATTTCATGTCAAAAGGAAGCCCTCTAGTTATTAAGAGATCGACAAGTCCAAATTTTCAAACAACTAACATGCATTCTCAAAGAATGTAACGTCCCGTATCTTAATTTACATGTTTACTAGTCATCTTGAAGGTAAACGACAACTACTTTTACTTTTTATTTTGTTTCGATACTTTTAGTGGCCCTAAAAGTTGACTTTTTGTTCGGGTCAAAATTTGAGAAAATATTCTTCATGAAAGTTGTAGAGGCGCGTGCATATGTGGTACGTAAAAATTGGAGTTCGTATGCGAAAGTTACAAGCAAAATACCAAAGTTACTGTTTATAGTAATTGAGTATATATTTGAATTTTTACTGTAGATCGGTAAATTTCCTTTTTCTTTTCTCTCTCCTTCCCCCCGTGCTCTCTCTCTCTTTCTCCGCCTCCAAGCCACCTGGCGGCGTGCAACCGGCATCGTTGGCTTCGTCTCCTCCTCCTCTCGAAGCCTAAGCTGGTATTTCACAGCATCATGGCCGGAAAATGAAGAACCAACACCGAGAAGCATGAGGTTACTGTAGCAGAAGTGGTCAACTCCGGTTTCTCTCGAATATGGCGCCTCCTGCCACAAACCAAAGTCCATTAGAAGCGCATTGAGCCACTCTTCATGCTCTCCAAACTCTTGCAATGATTTGCAGCGTGGAGGAAGAAAGCATAATTTGAAGATTTCATTGTACAATTAGGGTTGCTTAATTGTTCGACCACTTCAAGGTATTTTCTGACTTTGTCACAGTTGAGAAAGTTGTTAGGCTTGTTGAGTAGGTATTGCTGCCAAAATTTAGTGGCCATCGGAAGTGGTGACTGGCGGCGCGTGGCCCACGTGCGGTCATTGTGGGTGGCGCGTAAAGTATGTTTCTGGCTTCAATTTTTAGCTAATTAAATCCTATAATTGTTGTAGAGGTTGAATATGTGATTTTGGTGAATTTTGGAGAAGTTTGACATTGATTGTGAATTTTTGAAGTTTGGAGTTTCGGATGTCGATTTGTGGGAATCCGACCTTCGGATTTCCCTTGTTTCCGATATGGAATGCTTTAATCGACGAATTGATATTAGTAGTGAAGTTTGGCTTGAATCTGGGAAGAAATGGAGATGTTGGTTTACGTGAGGTTTTCGGGATTCATTATAGAATCGTATTTTTTTTTGTCGAATTGTTGTTTAAAGAATACAATTTGAATACAATTGTGTACAGGACGAGGTACTAACTCGTCGCTCGACGAGGATCTTTACACGTGGGTACCACGTTAGCCATATACTGTGAATGGACTTTTGTTTTAAACAATGATGCATGCGGTTATTTTCCCGAATTTTGATTTAAGTATTTACCATTATATTATAACTTAAGCATATATTGAGTTCGAAAATTGACTTCGGGTTATTTTGTGATTTTCACTTTCAATGATGATTTTCGGAGTTTGATTATGATTCATTTCGGTTACATTTGTGGAAGTGGATTTTGTGTGATTTTGAGTTCCGATGATTTACTTCCGATTTATAATTATTATGAGAAAATTTTTCAAACAGTACCCGAAGATAGGTCGACTCCTAACTTCAATACCCGATTATGCAAAACTATCACTTTGGTACCTCAAGTTTGAAGCCCGACCCAAGAACGGTACACGCCGTCTATAACAGTGTTAAGAGCCCAATCACGTGGCAATACCTGAAGGGTAATTGGGTCATTTCAACCCAAATTCACTCTCACTCTCTCAGTCAAACCCAAATTCAAGAATTTCACCCAAATCACAGCACCGGTACCAACTCCTCCGCCTCCTTCACCACCACTAACTCAAACCATAACCCAAGAAATCCCAACATCCATGGAATTGCAGTTCACAAACACAATACACAACCAAATCCTTCATGGCTTCATCAATTTCTCTGTGAAATTCGTAAACCCTGTTGCATAGAGAGAGCGAGTCGTTTTTGATTCTAGTAAAGCTTCGTATCACACAAACACACATCAGTGACCAAATGGCTGCCTCACTACCTCAGTTCGATGCTCAGCTGATTCTCCTCCCTCCTCCTCCACCGGAATCCTACTCTCAGATCTTATCCCTTCTTTACGGCAAGTTCCACATCTTTCTTACCTCTACTATCGTTTTTGATTCTAAACAATCAGATCCGAAATTGATTCACTCAAGATTCCTGTAGAGATTTCACAACAAGTTCAAGCAAAAATAGAGGACATGCTCAAGTCTATCAGGTCAATTTGAATTAGTCGCTGAAGAAACTATTTGATTTTGATTCCGCTGCGAATTTTGAAGTCACGATTTGTTATTTTTTAGGGAAATTGATGAAAACTTTTCTCAAATAATGAAGGAGATTGACGAGTGCAAGGACTCTGCACTCGAGAAGAAGAGAGAGAGAGAGAGGTGAACAGTGAGGGACTCGGAGATTTGGGTCTGGGGGAGGTGTTGAGACACCGATCCGGGCTTGAGATCGCTGACCTTGATGAACACCGGCTTCGCATTGCTCTGCAGGGCTTGTTGGACATATGCCGGTTTGGCTTTGTTGGTTGTCGCCGACGACATTGTTTCTCTTCAGTCCACAAAACCGAAAATCCAAACCTTAGAAATTGAAATTGCAATGGATTCCCAATTTCGATTTCTTTCTGATAAGTTTGAGAGAGAGAAACAAAGTTGCAATGTATTAAAAAAAAATGGGTTCAGACACGGAGTGACCAAAATATCCCTCAAAATGTGCTAGGTGGCACAAGACTTAACACCGTTAATAACGGCGTGTACTGTTCTTGGGTCAGACTTCAAACTTGGGGTACTAAAGTGATAGTTTTGTATAATCGAATACTGAAGTTAGGAGTCGTCCTAAGTTCGGGTACTGTTTGAAATTTTTCTCAATTATTATTTTCGACTTACATTTTGTTGAAGGATTTGTGAGCATTCTTTTGGCTTGTGGGACACGTCATGATTTATTTGTTTATCTTGAGATTTTCCAAGTACAGTTGGGAATCATACTCGTGTTTTCATTTGCGGAATTTGGGGAAGCTTTATGGATTTACTGTTTTTGAATGATTTTTCTTCACCATGGGTCAATTCATTTAGTTCTTCTCCTCACGTGGGTGTAGTCAAGCATTATTAGTACTACTCCCTGCTTACTATGTGTTTATGGGTGAGTTTGAGCATAGAGCCTGGGAGGCTCCCTTCATTGCATGGTGATATTTTCTTCCTCATATCCTTCTATTACTTGACTAGTGGGACTAGTCCGATCTTGTTTAACCAGCAGGGCTGGTCTTTTTTTCTTGAGTATCGGAGTTTCAATCTTTTTACTTGGTTGTTGTGACTAGCAGGGCTAGTCGGTTTTCTTGAGCTGAACATCAGTCGGTTTGTGTTCCTTAATTGTTGCATGCATCGGGTTTTAAAAGAAATAAAAGTGGGAAAGTATAAGCTCCTTTTGTTTTACAATTACTTATTTTTGTCCACTCACGCTAACGTTTTTATGTACTTTTCCCCTGGGCCCTTCGGTTTCTTTTGCCCAGTCTGTAGAGTAGCTAGTTTAGCATAGTAGGATTTGGGGTATAGCATATGCTGCTGTTGTATTCATATTGTAGGTTAATCGTTGAACCTACTTGTAATATGAATTCTTTCTCTCTTTTAGATTGCTCTGATAACCTGTGGGACAAATGTTGTAAAGTTTGGGAGTTGCACTTGTGTATTTGGTTTATGTTGTATGGTTCGTATTTCAGTTGTAGATTGTGGAGTTGTTGTGATTTGGGGAGTAGGGTGGCTCTAGAAGAATAAGGATGGCTTATTAAAAGTGTGAATGTGTTTTTACAGATTTTGGGAAGTCCATTTTAGGGGGGGTGACTATGCCGAAGTTTTGGTAGAAAAAAACAAAAAAACAAAAAGTCAACTTTTCTCAAATTTTGACCCGAACAAAAAGTCAACTTTTATGGTCACTAAAAGTATCGAAATAAAGTAAAAAGTGAAAATAGTTGGCGTTTACCGACCAGATGACTAGTAAACAGGTAAATTAAGATACGGGACGTTACAAAAATAATCTATTTGCAGAATGGCTTCTCAAAGTAATAACATTTGACTTGTAAATGTTCAAAGTAACAACATGTACTTCAAAGTAACCAATCTACATTTTTAATCAACATGCTATTGAGTTCAAGCACAAATTCTACATTCGAAAGTTTAACAACATCAAACTTACTTTAAATCCAACAAAATAAGTAGCCCAAATGTTTACAACATATCAAATGTTTGCATTTCAAATAGCTCTAATCATCCTCCCAAAAAATTAGAGCTAGCAACCTAGGTAGCACAAAAAATGTTAGGGCTTGCTTATCATTCCCCAAACTTCCTCCTACTTTCCCCCTCGCTTGGAATTCTGCCTAATCCTTTGAGATGATCTGGAAGGTGTTGGAGTTTGGCCTTTTGATGCTTTACTCGATGTGGGAGGCCTTGTGGTTGCTGAGGTAGATGTGGCAGCAGTAGCAGCAGCTTTGGTAGAGTTAGCAGGGGTGGCAGCAGTAGCTTTCGAGATGCCTTCAATGCAGCCATCTTCTTCTACTCAAAAAAAAAAAAAAAAAAATCAGAAACAAGATATAATTGTCAACACACCAGATACCTAACGCAAGCAGCTCACTAGCCCAATCATAGACCTATTCATCAAAATACATACAAAGTTTACAACCTAAATCCAACTTCATACCCTTTGATATTCAAACCACTTTTAGATGGTTTTCCTTAAGTCATTCTTACTCAATGGTGGTTTTCTTCTAGGTTTAGGCTGCAAAAAAATTATGGGATCAGCGTTAAACAGAAACATAAACAAGCTACCCCATAAACAAATTAATTTGAAAACGTACACTAAACATAACGTGAAAATAAATTAGAAATTACCTAGGCCTTTTGAGATGAACTTCCTTCTCCATTGTTTAGCTTCCTTTTCTTGTTCACATTTGGAGCTTGCTTATCTTTTGGAGGAAGATGTCTGTGACATGTCTTCACGTTGTGGCCAACTCTTTGACAATTGCTACACTTCAAGGACTGCTAAACTCTTCCAAGCTTTGTTCCCTTTGCAGCCAACTTCTCCGATAAATCTCTAATCCTCTTTGTTCGTGGCCTTCTGGGCTGTCTAGAATACTGTGGAGGCAGAATTGGTTGTTCTTCACTCCTAGTTCATATCTCCATTCCATTAATCGGCTTGATCAAAATTGTTGTAAATGTTAATGTAAGTCTTTTTAAAGTAGGAGTCTGTAACAAAGTCTTTTGGATCTACCCTGTTGTATATTGCTGAGACAACGTGCTTGCATGGAACACCACTTAAGTCCCACATTCGGCATGTGCAGGTCCTTCCAGTAAGGTTGACCACATTTTTTGTTCCTTCAAAAGTCTCCACCTCCACTTGGTCACCACCATTCCCGGTAGAAAAGCAATCTGAAGCAGCCTTCATTTTGTTTTTTTCTAGTACTTCTCTAGGCTTGGGGCACAGATTTCCTACCATTGCTTGCATCTTATCCTTTCTGATTTGGTTTCTCTTCATTAGCTTCAATTTGATTTCCTCGAACATACTCATTGGTGATTTTGCTCTAGCATCAAAAATGAACAAGTGGAAGCTTTCACATGAGTTGTTGATCATAATGTCACACTTTGAGCAAGTGTCGAAGTGTGCTCTAGTTGAAGCTTTCACATGAGTTGTTGATCATAATGTCACACTTCGAGCAAGTGTTTCGAGCAAGTGTCGAAGTGTGCTCTACACCAATACTGTGGAGGCCTATCGTTATCTACAAAATAAGCATGAGAAGCCATTAGTCATATATAGGTCAAGTTAAAAAAAAAAAAAAAAAAAAAAAAAAAAACTTTGTTATAGAGAATTGGATAATTGTATTGTATTCATCTCACCATGAGGTTTATATAGGGTTACATCATGTATACAAAAGGCAATACATAATAGCTATACTAATTAATCGCACATTACAAGTATGTCAATCGCATATATTACGAGTCCATCAATCGCATACGTTACGAGGTCAATAGCATACATTAAGCAATACCTATTGCATAAATAATCATTATCATTTACAACACTCCCCCTTAGATATTTCATGTCAATAGTGTTGCCTCTGCTATGCGCTTCTAAGTTGCCTCGTCAAAAACCTTGCCAAGTAATAAAAACCCTGTGGGAAAAAAAAACCTTGGTCGAAGAAGAAAAAGAGTACAATGCCCGTGAATGTGGAGTAGTCAACATCCTTCCACACTCCCCCTTGTGTCTTTCAAACTCGGTGATGACGTTTTGATCGTTGCCTCACTAAAAACCTGGCCAAGTAACAAAAACTCTGTGGGACAAAAATAACCTTGGTCAAAGGTCAAAAATAGCATAACACGTCCTTCACTCTTCGAGATCGAACATGTAGACATCATACCTCCCCTTGATGTCAAGGTCTCCCCCTGATTTCTACAATTATGGGAGTTCGGATAACTTTCTTAATCCGATGCTCTTCACATGTTTCTCAAAGGTGGATTTAGGTAACGACTTGGTAAACAAGATCGCTACATTATCCTCTGAACGGATTTGATTCACTTCAATATTTAGAAGTGTATATTGTTGCTGATTGTAAAAGAACTTAGGCGATATATGCTTGGTGTTGTCGCCCTTGATGAAACCTAACTTCATTTGCTCAATACAAGCTGCATTATCTTCATAAATGCATGTAGGTTCATCTGTGGTAGACTTCAAACCACAAGTTCCTTGAATGTTTCTAACTACAGACCTTAGCCATATGCATTCTCACACGGCCTCATGTAGAGCGATAATCTCTGCATGATTTGAGGAAGTAACAACGCAGGTCTGCTTTGTAGTCCTCCAAGATATTGCAGTGCTTCCCATGGTAAAGACATAACTCGTTTGGGAGCTACCTTTGTGAGGGTCAGAGAGATACCGTGCATTAGCAAAACCCATCAAGACATCGTTGTCATTTTGATGGAAGGGATGAGGAACACGGAAGGTGGCGTTTTTCCTTGTGGAGTCCGATCCCACACTTCCGTTATTTCTCTCTCTCTGTAGGGATAGAAACAAGCCCATATCAATCGACCATCTCAAGTATCGAAAGATTGTCTGTATACCAATCCAATCAATCCAATGGCGGCGTGTTGGCGCAGAACTGTGTCGAGCTAACAAGTTCACTGAATGAGATGTCGGTCTTGTGCATTGAGCTAAGTACAATAATGCGCCTATTGCACTTAGATAGGGCACTTCAGCCTCTAATAAGTCTTCGTCCTCATCCCTTGGACGAAACGGATCTTTTTCAGGCTGAAGACTACGACTGATCATGGGAGTACTCAAAGGCTTTGCTTTATCTTCATTAAAGTGCCTTAATAATTTTTGAGTATATGCTGACTGATGGATCATAATCCCATCACTACGGTGCTCGAGTTCTAGTCCGAGGAAAAACCGTGTTTTCCCAAGATATTTCATCTCAAATTCGAATTTCAAGTACTTAGCAGTTTCCTTTAAATCATCTAGAGTTCCAATTAGGTTCATGTCATCGACATAAACTGCTATAATTGCAAGGAACTTATCCTCTTTATAAACATGCATGGACATATGTCATTGTTGACATACCCCTTCCCAATCAAGTAGTCACTTAGATGGTTATACCACATCCGTCTGGATTGTTTCAATTCATATAGTGAGGGTCTCAATCTTATTGAAAATGCACTCCTTAGTTTAGAGCCACTTGACTTGGGTAATTGAAGTCCATCTGGAACCTTCATATATATATATATATATATATATATCTGAATCTAGATCCTCATAGAGATATGTTGTAACCACATCCATAAGCTGCATGTCAAGTTTTTCAAAAACTACCAAACTGACAAGGTAGCGAAACGTTATAACGTCCATTACGGGAGAATATGTCTCCTCGTAGTCGATTCCTGGGCATTGTGAGAAACCTTGTGCCACAAGGCGGGCTTTGTATCTAACAACCTCATTTTTCTCATTACGCTTTCTATCAAAGACCCATTTATGGCCAACAGGCTTTATACTTGGGGGTGTCAGCGTTATAGGCCCAAATACTTCTCTTTGTTAGTGAATCTAATTCAACCTGGATCACATCTTTCCATATAGGCCAGTCTGCTCTTCGTTGAAATTCCTCAACGGAGCGAGGTTCGATATCGTCGTGTTCTATAATTCCTTGAGCAATAGAATATGCAAACACATAATCAAGGATAATAGAATCTCGATTTAACGTCTCATGTACACTAGTGTAATTCATGGAGATCTCCCTATTCCCTGGAATTTGTTCTAACATTGGAGCGTCCCCCAATGATGTCTCTTGGACATAACCATAATCCAGAATATCTTCATGAAACGAATTATTTATGTCGATGATTAATAGATCTTTCTGTGCCAAACTCGCTTTCTTTCTCGGGCGAGAATCCATCGAATCTTTGAGCCTCCCACATTTCCTTGCTGGGAGGCCGGCCTGAGCCACATTGCCATTACTATTAGTGGTGGAGGCGCCATGCCCAATACCCCTAGGGGTGGCGCCATGTCCATGATTTTTAGGGACATCAATCATTGCAGGCACGTTTGCAGCAGGTATATGTGATCTTGTCATTTTAGCGATATCAGAAAACGCATCAGGCATAGAGTTTGCTACGTTATGAAGATCGAGAATTCTCCGCACTTCAATTTCAGACTGTGCGGTTCGGGGATCAAGATGAGACAAAGTGGGGACAGACCACGACAATTCCTGTCGTTCCTGTTGAACATTATTGTTCCTATCTCCTCCTAACGACGGGAATACTGTCTCATCAAAGTGACAATCCGTAAATCTAGCGGTAAATAGATCGCCTATCAAGGGTTCTAAGTAGCGGATAATGGTTGGAGAGTCATATCCAACATAAATGCCTAATCGTCTTTGAGGACCCATTTTGGTGCGCTGTGGCGGCGCAATTGGCACATCAACTGTACACCTAAATATGCGTAAGTGTGAGATATCAGGCTCATATCCAGTAACCATCTGGGAAGCAGAAAAGGGTTGAGTGGCAGTAGGCCTTAGACGAATGAGCACAGCTGCATGCAATATTGCATAGCCCCAAGCAGAAACAGGGAGATTGGTGCGCATAACCAATGCTCTAGCGACCATTTGAAGTCTTTTAATGGCAGCTTCTGCGAGACCATTTTGGGTGTGAACATGAGGAACAGGGTGTTCAACCTCAATCCCAATGGACATGCAATAGTCATCAAACGTTTTTGATGTAAACTCTCCAGCATTGTCAAGACGAATTGACTTAATGGGATGATCAGGGTGGTGAGCCCTTAATTTAATGATTTGTGCTAGGAGTTTAGCAAATGCAGCATTTCTTGTGGACAATAGCATGACATGTGACCATCGTGTCGATGCATCAACCAACACCATAAAATATCTAAATGGTCCGCAAGTTGGTTGAATAGGTCCACAAATATCACCTTGGATTCTTTGTAAGAATGGAATATTTTCTTAGTGTCCTTTGCATAGGATGGTCTCGATCCTAATTTTGCTAAAGAGCAGGCTTTGCAAAACGAAAGATGGGCTTTAGAAGCAACCAGGGAAGTATCCGGTTGAGCCACGAAGTCACAATTGACTTTAGAAGTAGAAAAAGGAACCAAGGAGGTATTGGTGGCGTCAATACCACTTTTGGGCCACAGGGGGTAGGCGGCGCCAGCCCTACCTTGGATCGAATTTTGGTTCTGACTTCTTTTCGTTTTGAAAAATGGATGTCTGTATGAAGTCTTTAATATACGAATCATCATATCACGACCTGGTGTCCCAAACGGTCATGCCAAAGCCTATATGTGTCAGAATCCCATAAGTCATCTCTCATGACATGGTTGGATTCAATAATTCGAATAGTGGTTGCATACAACCCACTAGATCGACACATAAGTTTCTCTAATACTCGTTTATGTCCGTAGTCATTAGAGGTGATGCAAAGGAACTCTTGTCCATTCTCACAATGTGTTTCCACATGAAAACCATTGGCTCTTATATCTTTAAAACTCAATAGGGTCCTTCCAGCCCTAGGAGCATATAGAGCTTCGGTGACATTAATACTTGTGCCATTTGGCAACATAAATTGAGCTGGTCCTCGACCATGAATCAATTGTGATGGTCCAGCCATCGTAGTCACAGAAGATCGACTAGGCGTCATCCATAGAAATAGTTGCCTATGTCGCAATATAGTATGTGTGGTGCCACTATCAACAAGGCATTCCAACTCTCCAGGAAACATACTGAAAAATAATAAAGTTCGGAATTAAAACATGTCCATGACATTGAATAATAATACGATACTTTATTAATAAAGATAGCCAATGATTACATCAAAGGTCCCAAAAAGTCTAATCCAAAATAAAATCAAACTAAGACACATTGTAGTCACTCTATCCGTTTGGTAACTCCAATCAAATATGATCAGGAAAGTAGAGAGAGATGTTGGCGGAGCGAGGCTCTCTTAAGTACCAATGTACCATTAATCTCAATGACTTTCGTAGACATCATATTTCATTGGGTGCACCACATAAGAAAGAGTTTAATACAATTGTCATTTATTGACTAAGGCATATTGCCATTACAAAAATTCTTTGAAAATAAAAGGCCTAATCTAATCAAAGTCTGCGGCATCCTTGTGCACTTCATCGTCAGCTTTGAAGTCCACTATGGTGAGATGGATGTCTCCACCATTTTTTTCTTCTTCTGCAAGGTACACTTCTTGCTCCCTCAGGTCCCTGTATGCCCAGTATCTTGAAGCTAGTTGCTCGCTTGCCTTGCATTACTTGAACCAATGCTCACTTGATCCACATCGATGACACATGTCATTGTGGTTGCCTCCCTTTAACTGAGGTGCACGTTGTGGGCGTTCCCTACGAGGGTTGGTGCCACCACCACAGCCCATAACGCCTCCACCACTAGCCATGGCGCTACCACCACGACCACCTCTCCCACTTGTGGCATTGCCACCACGTGTATCTGCACCAAACTTGCGGTTTTCTTCCTTCTTAGGGCGGTTATATGGACCCATACGTCCCTCATATCCCTTATTCTTAGGGTTTCGCTTCTTGCGCCCTCTTTTGGGTGCATTATAATTCTCCTCATGAACGCTTTTAGTTCCAATGGGCCTTGAATTATAATTGCTCACGAGTATGTTATCATGTTTCTTAGCTATAGATATGAGATTGATAAGCTGATGAAACCTCGTGATCCGTCCAGCATTGACTTCAGTACGGTATTGCTTTGATACCACAATGGCTGAAACGGGGAAGGTGGAGAGAGTTTTCTCAATTAGATCTTGCTCTGTGACAGGTTGTCCACAAAACCTCAACAAGGACTGTAGGTGAAGAGCTTCTGAATTATATTCAGCAACAGACTTGAAATCAGCAAAGCGCAGATTGTTCTATTGAACCTTCAAGTCAGGGAGGAAGGAATCTTGGACATTACCAAAGAGCTCTTCTAGCGCTACTCATAGCTCTTTTGCATCCTTGATCGACATATACTCCAATCTGAGTGCCTTGTCCATATGGCGTCGCATTAAGATAACTGCTTGAGCATGCTTTGTAGGTGTTCGCATGAATACACGATTCGGGTTAGGTGTCTAGATTATGGGTAATATTCCCTTTGAAGTGAGGTGGTTCTCAACATCGGTTACCGAACTATGGTAATTCAAGCTTATTGAGTCAAGCATGGGAAAGTCGAGTCTAGGTTCATTCGACATCCTGAAAATAAGAAGAAAAGATATATTAGTTTCGGAGCTAAACTTCCACGAAAACTAAAATAATAAGATTTCCGAGCTATGCTACCAAGAAAATAATTTCCAAGAATCTCTTTTTGATTAGACCAAACAATAATGTTTTAATATGGTCACAACTTGATGCTTATGGACGCTCTTAGTCCGAGCATTATGAACACTCTTAGTCCGAGCATTATGAACACTCTTAGTTCATACGAACACTCTTAGTTCATTAAGCGTGAATCCTCACAATTCTGCTTTATTAAATAATTGAACCCATGTTCGTATATTGAAAATCCTGCAGAAAATAAAGGAATATAAAAGACAAGAAAGCAGGAACTTTAATCTTTAAAACTTACTTGTTGAAATTCGAAGCAAATTCGCTTCTGAACAACTCCTACTTCGAATGGTGTACAGATCTCAAAAAGACTCCAATAAGGCTGAAATTTGGAGGTTAGATAGAAGAGGCAGAGACGAACTGAAGGAAGGATTTTGATATGAGGTCCCGATTATGAGGTTTCGGGGCATGCAAACAGGCTGATCTGCACAGGAACGAGAGTGTTGCTGTGCTGCAGGGGCAGCAGACGTGCGATGATGCTGCAGGGGCAGTAGGAGGCACACGGGTGCTCAAGGGCTGCAGGAGCAGCACACGGTATGGCTAGCAAGGGCTAGGAGCTTGCGGCAGTTTTTGGTGAAAGAAATTTAGGGTGTTAGGGTCTGGCTAGAGCTTGGGTTAGAGTATCGTGCTGATAACGTGTTGTAGAGAATTGGATAATTGTATTGTATTCATCTCACCATGAGGTTTATATAGGGTTACATCATATATACAAAAGGCAATACATAATAGCTATACTAATCAATCGCACATTACAAGTATGTCAATCGCATATATTACGAGTCTGTCAATCGCATACATTAAGCAATACCTATTGCATGAATAGTCATTATCATTTACAACAAACTTTGTAATCTCGAAAACTTACGTGTCATCCACTTGTACGCTTCATTATCCAAAGCCTTCATCTCCTCCATTTCCTTTGCAAAGGAAGTGCAGTTGACTGCGCACATCTCCACATTTGATCCTTTAGTACCTTTTCCGGAAAGAGCTTTTTAAAATTTATCCACATATGGCGCACACAAAATCTAATCTTAGCCGATTGAACCACTTATTCAAAGGCAGGGATTAAACCCTTTTGCTTATCACTAATGAAAGTTCAATCTGCTCCATCCTCAAGTATTCTCAGGTCTTTGCATAGAAGCTCTAGAAACCAAGTCCACGAGTCTTTGCTTTCCATCTCCACCATGGCGTAGGAAATCACCCATGAAGTGTTGTTGGCATCAATTCCAACGGCTGTCAAGAGCTGACCCCCATATGCAGACCTCAAATGGTAACCGTCTAGCCTAATCACAGACCTACATCCCGCTTTAATTGAATCCATTTTTAAGAGCTCCAAGACAGATGTACATCCTCTTGAAGATTGGAATCTTCTTTCTGAAATCACATTTTATGTCGACGGTTGTAGAAGGGTCCACAATTTTCAGCTCATTCCCATAATCTCGGAGTCTGGCATACTGCTTCATGATGGTTCCCTCCAACACTAAAAGGGTTGCTTTCTTTACTCGATAAGCTATCTACTTCGAGACCCTTACTTCAAACTTTTGAAGACATAGTTTGAGCCAAAGATTCTGCAAAAAACAAGCAAAAAAAGAGTACCAACAATACCAGGTTTAGTAACCAAATTTTTTTTTTTAAAAAAAGCAAAAATATATAGCTCTGCAAACAAAAAACTCTAACTTATGAACTTCAACAACCATCAACAAGCATCGTAAAACTGTAGTCTGTTGGCATCAACTTTCAACAACCATTGAAATAATTGTACTCAAACTTTCAACCAATCATCGAAACAAGCAAACAGCAATCAAAAAGCACTCTAAAACTGTACCCTAACTTGCAGGTTTGGACTGCTCTAAAGATTAGTACACAAACAAAACTACTCTAAAGATAGTACACAAACATTGCAGATACTCTAACTTCTAGGTTTCGTCTCATATAACACAAACTTGCAACAGCTACAACCTTATCAACTTTGCTCAATTCTGAAAAAAATTTCCCATAACACTAATATAACACTACCACAACAAACAACTTGTTGCAGCCTTACAAACTTTGCTCAAATCTGGAAATTTTTTCTAAAACAACACTAACTCATATACTTGCTACAACACAATGAACTTTGCTTAAATATGGACGTTTTAACTTCAATCAACAGTAACTCATGCACTTGTTGCAAAAATATGAAACAAAACTGTACTTTAACTCATTTCTAATAGCTGTAACCAAGCAAACATGGTAAAAACAACATGAAAATATCATAAAAGTACACAAATAACAGTAACTTATCAAGTTTCAGCATCTCAACCAAACTGAGCAAAAGCCTGAAGAGATTAGAAATGGATATCTAGCTTCCATCCGGTGTTTAGCTTTATCCTTTCCATGAAGCGCTTAGTTAGCACTGACTATGCTGTTATCAAAGACTCTAGTGCACTTGTGTTCAGGTTCATAAGTCTTGATCATAAGAGAGTCCTGATGTTGCATCCTAGATGCATACAGCTTGAATGGATAGTCTTCGGACTTGCATATACCCCTCACCCTTTTCCTGTCATTTTTGTTAAAAAAAATACCTCCCAACCATCTCTAATAGTCCTCTCCCTCATAGCCTATCTCAAAATGGCAGAGTTGCCGAATATCATCCCTTTCTTGAAGACTGGATCCTTCATATTTGTTTCGGGATTAAACTCAGGGAATAACACTTCCTCTTCACCATCATAATTCAAAGCAAGCACGATCTCTCATCATCGGACTCTGCTGGTCCAAACATATCTTCGTGATTAACAAACTCTTTTCCACTTTCCATCTCCACATTGTTCAGAGCTTCTTTACTTGGTCCTACCCATTCACCATTTCCATTAACCTTAAACCCTATATCAACTTCCTCTAACCAATCATCGTCATCAACACCATACTAATCATATTCATCATCTTCAGCTGCAGGTATGTAGTCATCATCCTCATCGCTCTCACTGCCATCAAACTCCACTTCATCTACTTTCTCAGGGTTGAACCCGAAAGACTGCATGTAGTCAAGAATATCTATATCTTTCCGCAGCTTCTCCTCTAAACCACTTACACCGTCAATACTTTTCTGTACAGCACTTCTCTCAAGGTACATCTTTGCTTTTCCTTTGTCTTTAGGATCTGCTTTAGCCACCTTGCTGCCTTAACTAGGGATGCCATCATCAACCTCTCTAATGACTATACCCAGCTGCCTTGTCTCCCTTGTCTCACAAATAGGCAGCTTTTTTTCATCAATGATCTTCTCAATAACACATGTAGGCTTCTTTCTCAGCTCATCAGGGAGCTCTTCAATCACCACTCTAGAAGATCCCGACTGACAACACATCAAAACCAACTGGATACAGTAGAACCTCGTCTTCATTTAAGCCATCATCACCTCTATGAATGTGATCTAAGTAGGAACAACTAATATCACTTGGTACACAACATAATTAGTCATCTACTCTGCATCTGAACTTATTTTGTCATAGCATCATCTTCACTTCCTATACTAAACCAATAATCAATCCTAGTACCGGCATAATCTGGGTTCAACCCTTGGACCATGTTATCTAACTCGGGTCAACGACCTTCTATCCTTATCAACATGATCATAGAAGGATATCTTCCTATCCTACGTACCTGTTTCCTAATATGTTCCCCCCATGATCTCTTCAGCATTATTAGGATTTTGCATGGAAAGGAAAAAATTTAATAAAGCATGTCAGTTATTACCACAAACAACAGTTGGACCACTTATAAAAGCACTGCTAAGTGGGTAGTAGTAAGCAATGACCACAACCAACAACAAACACATCAAAACCATAACAGCAGCAATATTAAAACCCTCATTCATTATCCCCAAAAATTTTCACATGCACCTGCATACTTAATCACCTACTTTAAGGGTCAAGCCTTCATAAACAGACAACAATTGAAGCATAAATGACCCAAAGATAAAATATCTTTTAGTGTTATATGCCAGCATCGTCGTCATAATTATTAGGATTGAATAAGTATGAGACAAAAACAGAACCTAAATCTATCATATGAGACAAAAATAGAAGTCAAAATAGAAAATGCATGTTTCTGGAAAGGGTAAACTTATTGTTTTATATTGTACTTTGCTCTGTCGGAATTTAAGCATGTTCCTGCAACATGTAAGTTACTTTTAAACTTCAAAACCCTATATCACAAACAGACAATATAAGCTTCTGAAGTAGAATAAATTTCAGTTCTAGTTTTAAAAAATAACACAAGTAAGCACTTTGATCTAGTTGAAAAAGTACACAAGAATTTTGCTACTTGGAAAAGTCATACTTTGCAACTTGGAAAAGCAAAGACAACGTTATTCACTTATTCCTACTGTTATTGGTATCCCTCTACAAAGCATCAGAAAGTGGAACTTTTAAGTCAATGCACACTCAATTGGTGGGGTTGATAACAAGCCTTTGAGGTTACATTATTGACAAAACTGATAATGGTTTGGGTAAAAGACTAGGACCAATACAAGATAAAAATTGCAATCACACTGCTTTAGAACGAACTCCAGAAACACGAAATCCAGAAACTTTAGAAGATTTAGAAGCTCTGAAACCCAGAAACTTTAGAAGCTCTGAAACCAACATAGTCATCACATAATTCTCAAACCCGAAACCTAGAACAACCAACATAGTCATCACATCATACTAAAACCCAAAACCCAAAACCCAAATACTTTAGAAGCTCTGAAACCAAACCCAGAAACCCTTTTTCCCTAATTTTGAAATTTTGAGGTTTTAATTTCAAACCTTAAACCCGACTCTTTAATCCATAAAACCTAAAGATTTGACCACCGTAATGCAAAATCCTAAATCCAAACTCACCGTAATGAGGGATCTCATCTCCATCCTTCGTTTTTCTGGGTATCCAAACATCAAGCACGTTGTCAGCCATATCGAAACCTTCTCTAACTTTTCAATCGGTCTTCTGCTTGTCGATTTTGTGGGCCTTTCAATCGGTTCAGCCTTCTCCTTCTTCACGCATTCGATTCTTTAGGTTTTCAATTTTTTGCTTTCTCCAAACAACTTCAATATGGGACTGTATTACAGTTTATGTCGCGTAATGGGGAGGATTAATGTGGATTTAGAGAGGCGATCTAAGTTAGAATAGGGTAGGGACATTTTGGGAATTTTACTATCATGTGGGCCCCACTTTTGATGAGTTGGAACTCTACGTCAGCAACTCAACGTCTGAAATTGACGGAATTGAGTCGGAGTGACCTATTAGACCAGAAGATGATATTATGGGTGTGTTTTTGATGAAATTGAAAATCGAGGGACTGAATTGATGTTGAGCCCATACCACAGGATACTAAACAGTATTTAGCCTTAAAAAAATGATTAGACTTTAGCTCTTTAAGAAATGGGTCATTGACTCAAACACCAAAATAAGCCAAAATTATCCCACTTACATCATCAACAAATTTTTATTCCCACTAAATCAATTTATAATAAAATGATCTTCTACCCTCCATCTAATAAATAACTATTAGGGAAAATTTTGCAAACAATACACAAAGTAAAGGCCCTAATAATTCTTATACACAAAGTTTCAAACCAAATATTTCGGTACACGAAATCTGAAACTCGACCCACTATCAGTACACGACGTCAATTTTTGACACCAAAATGCCAATTATGCCCTCAGTTCTTTTTTTTTTCCTTCGTTTATAAATGACTCGAGTCATTTTTTTTTTCTGTTATCGAGGTGAGGAAGGCTGCTTTGGAAGCAAGGGAGTGAGGCTATGTTTGGGGGGGGGGGGGGGGGGGGGGTTGGCTTTTTAGCTCCCCTGCTTATAAGCACAAGACCCATAAGTGTTTGGTAAGCCAACTTCTCATCAGCTTTCTCCAGAAGTTGCTGTGGCTTCCATCGAAAAGCAGAAGCTGCCTCCCCCTTGCTTTTAAAAGGCAGAAGCCAGGAAATAACTGTGGCGTTGGTTACTGTTGATTAATGAAATTTTGATAATACCGGTCTCTATCCTCCATTGGTTGAGGCAATTACTTGGTGATAGATGATGCCGCATCAATTTCTGATCACTGACGCCCCATCAATCTCTCTCCCTCTGACGCCGATTCATCTAGCCTTTCATCACGATTTTGGGTTGGAAATCGAAGCCTTTCATCACGATTTTGCAAGGCTGCTTGGCAATTTGATTCAGGTTAGTTTTTTATCTATTTCAGTTTCAAATTTCTATGATTTTGATGAAGGCCTATGATTTGAGTACTGCCAGCGTCCTTGTATCATTTGATATCAGTGGGTTGAGTTCGATTTTGTTTAATTTGGTGAATTTTTTGGACCTTTTTCACTTGTGTTGATTGGTGTTGATCCCCTTTTCAGCCTTTGCACTTCCAAAAGGCTGCAAGCTGATACAAATCTGTTAGAACCCATTAGTTTTCTCAAGGATTTGGCTTTAAAGGAGACTATTTTCGCACTTGGAGTTCGAGTTGCAGACTTGGAGTTCGATTTGCAGCAAAAGATTTGAAGGTATGTTTCCAATTGATTTTCACACTTTGGATGTTAATTGATGCGATGCTTTTCAATGGCTTTGTGAGTATAAGATTGTTGATTGTTACAACCGATTCGGAATTGCTTTGATCATTGATTGAATGCATAGATGTTGATTGGTATTGTTCAAATTTGCTGCCCAGATTTCAATTGACTCCTTGCCCAGATGTGTTGACTGAATGCATAGATGTTGTTTAGGCTCTGCTTTTCAATGGCTTTTGGTTACGATTGTTGTTCTGTTGTGGTCTTGTGGTTTGATACTTTGATAGGATGAAACTTCCCGAGTTTGTGCAGGTGGATTGTGCCCATTTTGTTTGCTTGATGTGTATATATATATAATATATATCAGTTGCACCCAGTACAAATTCCACTACTTCCTTCATCTTTTCACATTTAGCATACTGAAATTGGCTTGATTCCATGTTCGGCACGCCCTTGTTCAGGTCAATATTATCAAAAAAAATTGGCTTGATTCCATGTTTTGTTAGTTAGATCAACAGTATTAGACATTCTCATGGGGTGTGAGTTCCGACTTTCTGTGTTTTAGCCATTCCGGAGTGGTGTTACGAGTTTTCCTTGTTGAACATAATCAGCATTGTTCTTGAACCATTAATAGAATAGAAATTACTGGATGCATCAAGTTTTGAAGTGAAGTGAAGTATAATTGCGATTCTCTTCCAAGTTAAAACTAATAGATTCAAGTTTCAGGGAGTGATAGTACATCTTGTGTCCATATGTTAAAGCTGCAACTTCATTTTGCTTCTTGAAAATATAGACCAATGTACCTATCCTATATTAGCTAATCGATAGATGATATAACGCAGTAATTTAATACCATATATCTTAGTTCTTTATTACCAGTGTTTTCTTCAGTTAGATAGGCCAAATCATTGTATAGAAATATTCAGTGTTTGTTTGATCTTTTCTTTTACTTCGTTTGCTGCCAAGAATGAAGTTTTATGAAAATTTTAATAAAAACTCTCCCAGTTTAGTTTGTTTTGGAAGCCTCTGAAGATGTTCTTTGCTTGCTATTACTGTTGTACTGTCATGAGCTGTACTGAATGTTACCTTTTATAGCTTGATTTTCACTTTTTATTCGTACAGAAATTTCTTAGAATGAAATTTCTTTATGCAGCAAAGGTATGTTTTGGAGAAAAAGAATGAGGTGCCCCAAAATTTTAGAAGGTTAAGACGGCTGGTTGCACAAGAAAAACTTGAAAAGGTGATTGGTTTTGACTCTCTCAGCTCGAATTATTAGTGAAAATATTTCACAAGGTCTGGCCGTATTCTTTGGTGTTATTTAAAAAACTACATTAAAGAATTCTTTTGATTCTAGGATCCTTGGTGCTATTGTTTGTCTTCTAAAATACAATAAAGTTTTGATCTTCTGAAAGCTGAGGGTAAACTAAGTAACAGAAAAGTCTAAGCTGTTAAACTTTTTGTTTAAGGTTGTGAGAACATTGTCTTGGCTGCTTAAAGCTGTACGTAAGGGTATTGATTGTTGATCTAGCAAGAAAGTAAATGTTGGGGTTATAGGTTGTTCCTTTTTTGTATATATGTTGATTCATGACTTGGTAATTAGTAATTACTCAATAAGGTAACTGGGGTAAGGTGTACATATATATAATCAGGAACTAGCTACTAATTTAGTTTCTGTTTTTTGTCTTAGCTAGTTAGATTTGCGAGGTTTAGACTTCAACCATGCTCCATTTTTACCAGTTTGGGATCGGAAACCATGAGATCTCACCAGTTTGTTCATGTTTTTCCTCTCGAATGTAGAGATTTGAAACCATGAGCCCACTTTTTGTTGAGATATGCAACTACAATGGAATCGTAACTGATTTAGCGTTTGGTTATGAAGACCTTGCTTACTACACTTGCATATTTGCAGCTTTTGACTATGGAATAATTTCTTTCAATCTTTCAATTTTGATGTTCAAATCATTAGAACTACTGATGTTGAAGAACTACGGGAATTGAGATTGGTACATGGTGGGAGTCAGATGCTGCAATAAAGAGAATTAAAAAGAGCTACCTAGCAGTGAGATCATCAGAGGAAACTCAGTGGGTGGGTCTCATAATCAAATTCCATGTCTATATCTATGCGTGTTTGCATTCATGAAGAATGATGATACATTGATTAAAGTTCAGTTATTAGCTGTATCGGGAGTGTGTCTCTTTCATTGTGAACACTTTTTGTAGTTATTAACTTTGAAATCTGGCCAAGTTATCAGATTTTTGAATATCTAAAACAATGTATAATATAGTATATTATATAGTATATATGTTATATATTAATTAATTAATATAATTAATATTGGAAAATATGATGATACATTGATTAAAGTTGAGTTATTAGTATATTAAATATACAATCTAAATTCAGGAGCATTAAATCGAATGGTATCGATCATATTCCCGTAGCATCGCACGGGTACAGTAACTAGTAACTTATACATATGGTCCAATATTAATTATATGGTCACCATGATTTATAAAAATTGAAAGTTAACAAAAATTAATAAAGACCTAATAAAGATTAAAAATAATAACAAGAGCATTTGAACAACATTGTATTACCAAACAATCAAGGCAAAATAATCTCTCATGTCCAATCTGGTCATTCCACAAACAAAAAGCACAAGTCAGTTTGAGTTTACCAAACATTTTGTCACTGTTTTTGCCACTGACAGCACTTAAAAAAAGCCAGTTTATCAAACACTCAGCTACTTTGCTTTTCAGCCACTTATTCTCAGAAATAAGCAGAAGCCAGCTTTTCTGAAAAGCCCAGCCATACCAAACATAGCCTGAGCCCAGAAGAAGGAAGAAGAAACGAAGGAAAAAAAAAAAAACAGAAAAATTTATAAAAAAAAAAAAAAGAACTGAGGGCATAATGGACATTTTGGTGTCAAAAATTAACTTCGTCTACTGATAGTGGGTCGAGTTTCAGATTTTGTGTACCGAAATGTTTGGTTTGAAACTTTGTGTATAAGAATTATCAGTGGTCTTTACTTGGTGTACTGTTTGTGAAATTTACCATAACTATTATCATGCCCCTCTCTCTCATCCCTTCAATTTGCACACACACACACACACACACACTCTCTCTCTCTCTCTCTCAGAATCCGATTGCATTGCGGTGGTGTCAGACCCTGACCGGGTTTGGGAGCACGCCTCACTCTATGTTTTATTGTTGATGTTGAACTCCTTTTATTTCGGTTATGATGTAAGCCCTAAGGAGTCACAGTGCACTTGCCAGACTTGTTAATTTGAATATTAGATCGTAGACTTCTTAAAAGTTTTACTTGTCTCTTATTTTCTAAAAATTGTATTTCAAAAGGCCTTGTAGTATTAAGTGGTAGGTTTACGATACGTCATTGGGTTCCTGGTCCGACTTCTGTTCCACAATTCGATGGAGGTCCAAGTCAACTCGGCTGCGTTGATTGAGAATCTCCTGGCCAAGTCCTGGAAGACGGAGCTCCGGGCACAGATATCCACTAAGGCATGATTGAAATTCTCTTAAACCCAATTGCTCACCCGTAGGCTCTGAAAATCGGAATCAAAGCCTTCTTCACCTTGTGCTTGGTGAAGCAGACACGTGAGAAAGCTGTATCGGCCGGATCGCCGGAGACGCAGATCTGATTGTATCTCCGGCCCCGGGCTACGACCGAAGTTGTTGCAATCGAAGTCAAATTAGTTTGAGGGCAAGTGGTTAACCGGAGTCGTTGCAAAATGACCGGAATTATGGGCAAAATGGTCAACCAGAGTCGAGATTAATATGTTCTGGCCTTTTTTGAGATTAATCAGTTTGACGGCTGCAACCGGAGTCGTTGCAGAATGGCTAGTGAGACATAGGTGCCCATAGCATTTTCTGGGTGCTCAAATTAGTTTTTTTTTTTTTTTGGTAATTGTGGGCAGAAGTCCGAGAAAGAAAGAAAAAAAACATTTTATTATCTCGTAGTAAAGGTCTATTGAGGGGCAATAGACGTTTTGAATTGATGTAATCTCCTCTCTTTTTTTTAATCAAAGTTTTATTTGTTCAATTCTAATTAGTTCCCATTTCGGCAACTGAAAGTTATATTGAGGGGCAATAGACGTTTTAAATTGATGTAATCTCCTCGTTCTTTTTTCTTTAATCAAAGTTTATTTGTCTAAATTCAGGAAGATTAGTTCCCATTCCGGCGACCAAAAGTTCTATTGCGGGGTAATAGACGTGTATTAGATGGCAATATAAGTTTATTATCCCTTTATTGAGGCAATAAAGGTCTATTGGAGGAGAGGGGGAGAAGAGGAGAAATTAAAAAAAATTAATGAGGTAAATGAGAAAATAGACAAGAAGGTTCAAGATTCATCGGGAGAGATTGCACCTTTTCTAGTGGGACAATGTTTTATTCTCAATTGGATTCTATTTTGTTTTCTTAGATAGGTTACATTTCCTAGGTCTATTAGCTAGGTCTAGCCTACCTCATTCTATTCTCTATAGATAACGGCCTCCTTTGAAACAACAAACTCAACAAGTACTTTCGACTGCTTAGGAAAATCAAATGAATCTTCTTTCGTTTCTGCGCAAAAATACATGATAAGATGTTTGGGGGATATCAAAATGAGAAGAGCGATTACACCGTACCACCAAGTCGGAAGGCCAGAGGCAGAGAAGGGGAGAGGATGGGATCTATCACCTCAAGGTTTCTCTTGAAGATCTCTACACTGGCACAACCAGAAAGCTTGCTGTCACTCGCAACAAGATCTGCACCAAGTGCAAGGGCAAAGGGTCAAAGTCAGGTGCTTCAAGGACGTGCCGTGGTTGCCAAGGGCATGGTTATAAAGTCACTGTACGCCATTTAAGCCAAAATTTGACGCAGCAAACGCAGTACTACTGCTATGAGTGCAAGGGCACTGGCCAGACCATTCGTGCCAAGGACCGCTGCCAGCAGTGCAAGGGTGACAAGGTTGTGCTGGAGAAGAAAATATTGGAAGTCCACGTGGAGATAGGAATGAAAAACGAGCAGAAGATCATATTCCCTGGCTGTTAATGCTTGGATCCGTTGGGATCTTATTAACGATAAGTAAAAGAGAGGGAGAGAGTGACACAAGATGTATAGTGGTTCGCCTCCGCATGAGCGGGAGACTACGTCCACTTGAAAGCTATACTAGTGTGTCGAGCCTTGCGGCCTAACAAGATTACAAGAGATGTAATGAATGTGTTGAGTTGTGGGAGGAGGCATTCCTTTTATAGATGAAGGAATGCTTCTCATTTACTTGTTCTTCGATGTGGGACAAGCAAAGTTACTATTCTAGTCTATTTAACATGTAGAAAGCTATGTTTGTGAGGGCAACTTTGCAAGGCCGGAAAAGTGGCTTCCCGGCGACGAATTTGCGACTTCCGGATACCGTAGCGTAGCTTGAACATAGGGCTACACGATGCATGTCTCGGTTGGGCCTTGCCATGTCTTGTGGATGTCCCAAAGTAGGTGTTACTTATGCTTGGTGATGTAGTAAATACTCCATATTATTGGAGGTATGTACAAGTCCCCGAAGTCCCCGAGTAAGAGTAGCTTCTTGGTTGGGGAGTTCAAATCATGAAGTCATCAAGCATAAGTAACCGGGCGGTACGGAGCCCCTACAAGTCCCCGAACTCCGTAAGCAAGAAGGGACTCGTAAACCTGCACAACAAAGACAAAAAACCGGCATATGTAGAATGCTCTTTGCATTGGGCAACAAATGTGAGTTGCATTTGATATGCGTTGGCATGTATGAGCGTAATATGGTCGTGTGAGAAAATGAATTGCATATGAAAAATGCGTGACGCGCGCAAGGAGACGAACGAGGTCGATTTTGACGGGGTTATGCTCGCGAGATGCAAGTTGCATGAGCGCCGCGGAGGTAAGCGTTTGCAATTCGTGAGTGTTGAATGCTTGAACGCTTGTGTTTGTTTGGTTGTCGCTCGTATTAATGGAACGCGAAAAGAATTTGATTTGTCGCGGTCAGTAAACGACAAATGGTAGAAAAATTCAATGTTCCATTAACGTGTGGTGTGTCGAGTAGACATGAGCGTAAAGCTCGAGGATTGCCGGGAAGGCATGAGCGGAAGCTCGGGGTGCCGGGAAGGCATGAGCGGGAAGCTCGTGAGCGGAAGCTCAAGGGTTGCCGGGAAGGCATGAGCGGAAGCTCGGGGTGCCGGGAAGGCATGAGCGGGAAGCTCGTGGGTGCCGGGAAGGCATGAGCGGAAGCTCGGGGTGCCGGGAAGGCATGAGCGGGAAGCTCGTGAGCGGAAGCTCGGGGCGCCGGGAAGGCATGAGCGGGAAGCTCGGGGTGCCGGGAAGGCATGAGCGGGAAGCTCGTGAGCGGAAGCTCAAGAGTTGCCGGGAAGGCATGAGCGGAAGCTCGGGGTGCCGGGAAGGCATGAGCGGAAGCTCGTGGGTGACGGGAAGGCATGAGCGGAAGCTCGGGGTGCCGGGAAGGCATGAGCGGAAGCTCGGGGTGCCGGGAAGGCATGAGCGGGAAGCTCGGGGTGCCGGGAAGGCATGAGAGGGAAGCTCGTGAGCGGAAGCTCAAGGGTTGCCGGGAAGGCATGAGCGGGAAGCTCGTGAGCGGAAGCTCGTGGGTACCGGGAAGGCATGAGCGGGAAGCTCGTGAGCGGAAGCTCGGGGCGCCGGGAAGGCATGAGCGGGAAGCTCGGGGTGCCGGGAAGGCATGAGCGCGAAAGTCTGGCGGTGCCGCTGAGGCACTAACGGGTAGCTCGATGGTGATGCCCTGGGGCATGAGCGTGGCCGTTGCTAATTATGCTGGGTTGTATGTGCAAGTCCCCGAAGTCCCCAGTCAAGGAGGGTGTTCTTGCGGGTTGATACCAAAGCGTAGCTTTGTGCCGTATATCAAGCATAATTAGTGCGAGTGCGTTGTCCATCTAGAATTGGTTGGAGCGAACGCTTTTGCCCTTTCGGGTGGGCCCCTGCTAGGCCCTGCGAGGAGTCCCCCACTCCTGGCTATAGACCTCCGGATGGTCAGAAAATTGTTTGATGAGGGGAGCTGCGCGGAGCAGAGGGTGTTGGGTAGCGAGCCCAATCTTAGATACCCAAGCGTCGGGGTTAACTGCCGGATCAATGGCTGCCGTGGGCTGTGTTAACTAGTCCCTAGCTGTTTTCTCAGATGAGAAACTTGACTGCAATGCCGCATAGCGGTTATTGTCATTATGAGGCGTTGCCTTACCGCCTGGCGGTTGGTTGAAAAATGATAAACACATAGAGCAAGTAATAAAATTTTGTTTGAGTGTCCCATACTTATTTAATTTTGCAATTAAAATAGAAGCATGGCATATGTGTATAGCATGTACTTGTAATGTGGATGCTAATAACGTTATGTATTATTGTAAACTTGCTTAGAGATCGTTTGAGATCGGTATGTGAAGCATGGCATATCTAGTATGTGAGATCTAGAAAGTGTTGCCAAATCTACCAAATGTTGTGGGCATGCTCAAAAGTTTATGGAAGTATATAAAAGCATACCAAGTGTGATATATTGTAGGCATGCTTAGAAGTAGTAAAAGCATGGTATTGGCATGGTAGTAGCTCTAATTGCAAGAGCATAAAATGTAAGATATAATGACTTATCTTATGCCGATTTGGAGGTTAGCGGAGTTGTCGAGCATGACGGTCCATTGCTTGTGGCGGATAAAGTATTCCGATAATACCCGTCAACTAGTAGTTGAGGTTGAATGCTCAATAGAAATAGTTGAATTTCCTTGAAACAAAATAGATGATTAATATGTGGATTTGTAAAATCAACAACAATAATTTGCATGTGTACTTTGATAAAATTGTAAGCAAAGTGTATAAGTAAACGTGGTGGTTGATGACAAATGTATATATGTCAATTTGAATGCCGAATTTACGGGGAACATACAAACTCTCCCTATGTGCGATGACCATTGAAGCATGGTGGTGATGGTGAGAATGCATAATTTATATACACGTGCAATAATCATATGGCATAAGTGAGATAACCATTTTGACATGCATGCCGTGCAGCGGCAATGTGCATGTTTGTTTTAATATGTATATGTACCCACACCCATGTCATTGAATAAATGTGCAGGCACCTGCAACATTATCATGGATGCAGAAGAAGTAGTGCATGGAACTATGATCTAGTTTGTGGTTGGTACGTGGTATTATCACAGAAAACTAGTGATATCAAATGCAGGATATTGTTGAATGGATTGAGCATAGTGCACGAGATAATTATCTACCAAGTAAAATTGCGGTGCCCTGGGTGTGGGGTAACCACAAAAGTATGTGCAATAATATAAATTAATATGGGTAAACTAGGAGGTAGCCAGCAAGCTAGTTTAGCATTTGTTTCTTTAAGACTTAAGTGGCAGCAAAATAGGTAGCCTGGAGATTAGGTGAGAGTATCATATGCAGGACATATGGGCATGTGCTCAAATAGTAGTAATATAATTAATTAATCTCAATATTGCATGGCTATGCGTCCATAAGTTGATAAGACAAGACTGGTGCACGAACCCGATGCATATATAAACATATATATATATATATATAGTAATCATATGAATTGCTCTTAAGAAGAAGACAAAACTGAGACAGTTTTATAATCAAGTGTGAATGCATGTGTAGGGCTGTGGGATCATAGTATGCGTTAAACGGACAAGTGTGGCATGCACTTGATGCGTGGCATCATAATTGGAGCATAACAGGCAACAAACCACGTTAAATATATTTTAGCAAAGATACCACGTGCAAGCATGCCTTATCCATACCCTGTTGTAAACGACAACAATTATAGATACCGAGCTTGGCTCTCTACCGCGGCAATATTTAAAGGTTTGAAAAAAACTTATCTTGATTGCTGGGAGTATTATCGAACGCTCGGACCAGCTCGCTAGATGCCTAACGGAGGCAGCTGGATGGCAACGGAGCATTATCCGACGAAGATGGCTAGCGGTCGGCAGAGGTCAATCAGATCAGCGGTGTTGTGGTCAGCGGTGGTGTTTGTGAGTTGCCGCTGAAGCTGCTGGCACGTTGGTGTGCTAGTTGACGAGCTTGTCATTGACGGAGGGCGTAATATTGACGGACCATATATACCGCTGGGTCGCTGCCATGTTCGCTACCCGCTGACGAAGAAGGTTGGCGGTGCAAGGCCGTCAGACATTTATGGAGCCGAAGCTTGGCAGTGGAGTCCAGCGGAGCACTCGATGGAGTTGGGCGGAGCGGAGTCGCTGGTGCTAGCGGAGGTTTGCACAGTGCGTCAAAATGGCTGGTGGAGGGTTGCTAGCGGTGATCGCTGCCGGGGTTAGCGGTGCTACCATTGAGGTAGGCATTTGGCGGTACTGCTGATAGTAGTTTTGGCGGAGCGTGCAGCGGAGCGGTGCTACGAGCGCAGCGGAGTGTTTTGGCGATCTCGGCGGAGCGGAGCTCCAAGTTCAGCGGAGCGGGGCTACGCGGAACTGGCTAGCGGAGCGGTGCTGGCAGTCTGCGTGGGTGGGATGACCGCTGGGAATTGGTAGCGGTGCACAGTGTGGCAGAGAACACTTTACTGTGACTGATGAGCATTGTCAGCGGTGCTTGGCCAGTGGAGGCTGCTGTGGCTGGCGGAGCAGAGCTGAGAGTTGGGCGGGTTACTGCTAGTGGCGCTCAGAGTACAGCGGAATTTGAGTTCGGCGGAACCGAAGCCTGGCGGAGCCGGAGCTGTGATGGAGACCGAGTTTGGTCGAAGAAGTTGGACGGAGCTGCAGTTGGGTACGCAGCGGCGCTGCAGAAGTTCGGCGGAGCGGAGGTTGCCGGCGGAGTATGAGCTCCACCCCAGCGGTGAAGTTCGGCGGATCTGCAGTCAGCCAGCGGACGAGCTGTGCAAGCCTTCGGAGCTGTCTAGTTGAGCAGAGCTGCTGGCGGAGGAGAGCCGGCATAGAGCCGAGCTCCGGAATCGACCGGAGAAGAAGATCTGGCGGAAGTGGCTGGGTGCCCAGAGCAAATCTCTGGGTGTCCAGAGAACTTTGGAGGCAATTTTTCAATTTTTTTTTTTTTTTTTTTTTCAGTCAGCGTTGACTTTTGTGAGTTAGGCGTTGACCAGCCCTGCCGAGCGTTGACCAGCCCCGCTGGGCGTTGACCAGCCACAATTTGATGTTGAATGAGCGTCGAATCGACATTTTCGGGTCAAAGTTCGTGGTAGGTGACGAAGCCTTTTTGTTGGCTTCCCACAGACGGCGCCAATGTTAATGCTTGGATCCGTTGGGATCTTATTAACGATAAGTAAAAGAGAGGGAGAGAGTGACACAAGATGTATAGTGGTTCGCCTCCGCATGAGCGGGAGACTACGTCCACTTGAAAGCTATACTAGTGTGTCGAGCCTTGCGGCCTAACAAGATTACAAGAGATGTAATGAATGTGTTGAGTTGTGGGAGGAGGCATTCCTTTTATAGATGAAGGAATGCTTCTCATTTACTTGTTCTTCGATGTGGGACAAGCAAAGTTACTATTCTAGTCTATTTAACATGTAGAAAGCTATGTTTGTGAGGGCAACTTTGCAAGGCCGGAAAGGTGGCTTCCCGGAGACGGATTTGCGACTTCCGGATACCGTAGCGTAGCTTGAACATAGGGCTACACGATGCATGTCTCGGTTGGGCCTTGCCATGTCTTGTGGATGTCCCAAAGTAGGTGTTACTTATGCTTGGTGATGTAGTAAATACTCCATATTATTGGAGGTATGTACACTGGCGAAGCTCACGAAGGGCCTAATACCATCACAGGTAATATTGTTATTGTTGTCCAACAGAAGGAGCATCCCAAGTTTAAGCGAGAGGGGGATGACCTAATATTTAACCATAAATTGTCCCTAAAGGAGGCACTCTGTGGGTTCCAATTTAGGTTGACACATTTGGACGGTAGGCAGCTTCTGATTAAGTCTCAACCTGGAGAAGTTGTCAACCCTAATCAGTGCAAAGCTATACATAATGAAGGCATGCCAATATACTCGAATCCATTTAGTAAGGGCAAGTTGTATGTTCAGTTCACTGTTAAGTACCCAAACTCCTTGAGCCCAGAACTGTGCAAGGCACTGGAGGCTGTGCTGCCTTGCGGGTCTGGCTAGTCACCGCTTACTGATAAGGAGCTAGACGAATGCGATGAGACTACGCTGTATGATGTGAACATGGAGGACGAAATGCAAAAAAAGAAAGCAAATCAGTCTCAAGAGGCATATGAGGAAGATGAGGACATGCATGGTGATGCCAGTGTCCAATGCGCTCATCAATGATTCCAGTTACTTTGTTAATGATTTAGTTTGTGACGTTATTTCTGTTATCTGCTTAGTTCTTACTATTTATTTCTGGGTTCGGGTTGTTTTTGAATCTTAAAATAAAGACTTTTGCTTGATATGAATGGTCCAATGCGCTCCAATGACCTTTCCAGAAGTTCTGCGACTTCTAGACGTCTACTGACCAGAGAGATAGAGAGATCGGGTCTGAGAGAGAACAATCCAGAGAGATATCAAGGACGATCCACAGAGAGATAGAGAGATCGGGTCTGAGAGAGAGCAATCCAGAGAGGTATCAAGGGCGATCCACAGAGAGAGAGATCGGGTGCGTGTTTTTTGCTTTGTATACAGAGAGAGAGAGAGAGAGAGAGCTGAAACAGAGACCTTTCTTTCTGTTCTTATCAATTGATGCCCGAGTATATAAAGCAAAACGTGTAATCTGCTGTGTTCGGGAAGCCTCCATCAACATCCGGAATCACTGTTAGTAACCTCAGAGTCGGCAATCATGCAGAATCACCGACAGTGAGGACTCGGTAAGAGTTCGACTTTGTAAGATCAACATCAATATCGTCGTTATCCATCGTTTCTTCACATACCCAAACTGATTTTGTTTGATTTTCATGATATAATCGTCTTTCTGAAAACGATTGATGTTAGATTGGTTTTCTGTCATTTGCAGTCTCTGTAAAGTTCAAGCCCAAAAAAAAAAAAAAAAACAGGTTTGTGGTGTTTGAAGAGAAAGAGAGAGAAGAGGATTTGGTTTGAACAGTACCGAATTTGTGGCTTTAGCGAGTTTGACAAGAGTTTGTGTGTAAGTTTTCTGCTTCTGCTGCTATTGCTTTTGTCAGTTTTTGTGTGATTTAGTTTTTGAGTGGGTCTTTTGTTGTTGGTGGTTTTGAATTGGTATAGGTAAAAAAAAAAAAAAAAGGTTTGTGGTGTTTGAAGAGAAAGAGAGAGAAGAGGATTTGGTTTCAACAGTACCGAATTTGTGGCTTTAGCGAGTTTGACGAGTTTGTGTGTAAGTTTTCTGCTTCTGCTGGTTTGCTTTTGTCAGTTTTTGTGTGATTTGGTTTTTGAGTGGGTCTTTTGTTGTTGGTGGTTTTGAATTGGTATAGGTTTTTGCGTTTGGGTTTGTTTGTCTGTGGGTCTGGGTTGTTGATTATTGATTGGAGAGGTTTCAAGTTATGATTTTACTGTATGTTATATCGATGGGGAAAAAGCTACTCTCACCACTAACAAACACTATTGTCCCCAACATTAGAAAGCTGCTCTCACCATCATCAAAAGTTACTCCCAACAACATCAAAAGCAATAACTAAGCAAAACAAAAGCTACTCTGAGAGACTGAAAAAATGCTATTCTCAAATATTAACAAAGATATGGAAATGTAAAGGATACAACCACAATAAAAAAGCTACTACAATTGAGAAATGAAAACATATTCAATGCTATAAAAAGTATGCAGGGTTCAACAATGATATAATTATGTAAAAAGCTACTACCATAGTTGTAAAAAACCACTACCATAGTTGTGAAAATCTATTACAATAGTTGTATAAAACTACTGTCAAAGCTCTACGACACTACGCTAACCATAGACATTATTTTGTCACCTTCAGTATCAGACTTCATTTCAACATTTCTTGGTTAGCCGGATAATCTCTTGGTCAATGGAGGCTTCATCACTCAAATTCACATGATTTTCAGAATCTACTACTGCAAATACAAAGGAAAAGAATTCTGCAAGAAGATACAACAAAATATTAGTATTTAAAATGTAGACTAAAAACAAGCAATCTAAAAATCTATTGACATAGACACAGAAAGCTACTATGACACATGTACAAAGTTACTAAACCAGTAATAAAAAGCTACTGACATACACGCTGATTGCACAGAACCACCCTGCGTTTTGAATCACACTTGCAGTTATTCAGTAGTAAATCAAATCTACTTTTTTCACTTTTCACTTTTTATCGAGCAAAAAATATCTAAAAGCTACTAAACTTCACTGGAATTCTAACAAGCAACCCTCACGGTTTCACTTCCAAAGCCATCAACGTTCATTCACCACATCCAAACAAGTAAAAATCCACATTTCCAAAACGAATTACAAACAAAGGCACCCAAACGCTACCTGTTTGTTATAGATATTGATGTAGATGTTGAACAGGTACCAGAGGCCGAACAACGACCCGAGCTCGAGAGTCTTGAGCAAGTTGCTCTTAGGCTCGGCGGTCTCGTCGGAGCTCTCGGCAGTAGCTGCGACCTCGAAACTGCTCCGATTGAAGGCAAGAGAAGTCCAGGGCCTGAGATTGAAATCGGAGGAGGAGAGGGACCAGGATCGGCGAGTAAGAGCGGCGGAGAGGCGGTGAGAGGTGAGACTTGAGGAGATGAAATCAACAACATCAAAGATTCACCAATTCTGGTCAGCAATGAAATCAACAACTTCAATCATGAATAATTAATCAGAGAATCACATAGAGGAGATGACTTACGGCGATTTGAATGAGCTCGTCAAGGCCTTGGCTTGGATCGGGAAGCAGACGCGGCGAGGAGAGAAGAGAGGCGCGTGGACGACGATCCGTTGCACCAAGTGAAGAACTGCAGTTCGATTTACTGAGAGGATGCCGCATTACTCTTCGATGAACGATGACGATTGCTCAGAGCTTAGAGAGAGAGAGGTCGACTGATTGGGGTTTCGCGATTTGGTGATGAGAGAGAGCGAGAGAGAGAGAGAGAGTTTGAATCAGATCTGAAGATCAATATGGGGCTCGTTTGTTAGTTGAAAGGGTAAAATCGTCTTAGATGAAATATTTTAAAGATGAAAGTTTAAAAATCTAGACCTGCAACTATTCCAGACACAGATACCCCTCTCTCTCTCTCTCTACCTCTTCTGCAATAAATCCAGATCGATCACTTCTTCTTTCCTCTCACAGTTTCTCTTTCTCTCTCTCTCTCTCTCTACCTCTTCTGCAAAAAATCCAGATTGATGTTGCGAAACAGTGAATGCCGATCTTGATAGAGTCTTCCCGAAGCCACAAAGAATTAGGGATTTTGCTTATATACTGTGGGGAAATAGCATCACGATAATTCAGAGAAAACCGAGGGTAATACCGTCATTTCGCACCCTTATGAACAGTTGAATGAACAGGGATGAACAGTTAAGGACATTTGGCTTTAGATCGATCACTTCTTCTTTCCTCTCACAGTTTCTCTTTCTCTCTCTCTCTCTCTACCTCTTCTGCAAAAAATCCAGATTGATGCTGCGAAACAGTGAATGCCGATCTTGATAGAGTCTTCCCGAAGCCACAAAGAATTAGGGATTTTGATTATATACTGTGGGGAAATAGCATCACGGTAATTCAGAGAAAACCGAGGGCAATACCGTCATTTCGCACCCTTATGAACAGTTGAATGAACAGGGATGAACAGTTAATGTATGAATTGAGCACAAAATATAGCGAATCTAACGCCGCGCTTTGCTAATCTAACGCCGAATGGAGGTGCTCAAGTGATTGAGGATCTGCAACGTCACAAAATAAAATGATTGTAACAAATAGCTGGATCAAAATTTTGATCCTCACGTATTGCTAATCTCCCAATGTTCATACATTAAGCTTTTCTCTTTTAAAAGCTTTGCCGCGGGATTTGTTGTTGCTAATAATTTACAATAATGACAGAATGATAAAATGAGAGAGTTTCATCTCTCTAAAATTGTTTGGTTTACATTGTTTGACAACATCAAGTATTGTGGGAACCTCCCACTGGGAAGCAGGGAATGCTAAAGTAAAGGAATAGAAATGTTGTAGCAGCTGTCCATCATTTTGCACATAGAAAACCAAGGCCTCCGTTGTCAAGTAAATTGACAATACCATCTGTAATTGTAGCATACAACTTGGCATTTTCACCTGCAACCTGATGGAGGAACATCGTAAGGAATATTGGATGGGATGAAAATAGCATACTGAATCACGCTATTACATTTAATCCTCACTTCTGGCTGCAAAATTACATACCTTCTATGCCTTTTTTTGGATCTAATAATTCATCAAGAATATTCGGTGTTGGACGCATTGCTGACAACATAATGTAAACGTTGGAGGTTGATTTTTATATCTCGCTTTTATAGACTCATCCAACCAAAATAATGCATTGCAGTGACGACATTCGAAAATCTTGTCTCCAAAATCTGCATAACTTATATGAGTTCCTGTAAACCACATATAGATAAATAAATAAGTGGAAAATAATCAATAGAATGACAAACTAATAACATAGCATTGTAAAAATGGTTTACATATATATGAAAGAAAATATATATATATATGTATAAATTTATTGAAAGAATGTTTGTTATGAAAATTTACGTTTAAAACAATAAACGACTTCTATTTCTTTGATATGAAGCTTGACCAACGCTCGATGCAGTTGAAAGCTGAACAAAATTAGAAAGATTACTGTTTATTATAATGCGCTTTTACTACATTTTGACAACTAAATGAGTTATACAAATGACAATGTCTTACATTTTTTTGAGTGTGTGTTCACGCATTCTACGTGTTCTTGAGCATGATGGACCAGCTTCTGGAATACTAATAGAAGTAGATGAAACCGTTGCAGCATTACCAGCTCTTTGCTTTTGTCTTTGTTGCTCTTATTTGATGAATTAGTTAGAGGTTTGACGAACAGCTGGATCCTCCTCACTTTCTTGTCCACCCAAAAGAAGATGTACCTTCTTTTTTCTTTGTCGTAAGGCCATATCTGAACAGAAATTGAATCATTGTTAATATACACCAGACATGTTAACAATACTCAAAGCATCGACTGATTATATACGATTCGTAAATGTTTTATAATATAACAATCAATTGCATATGAAAATATTACACACTAAGAAACATAAGAAAGAAAGAAAGAATCAACTCAATGAACGCCTCAAAAGTCTTAAACATAATTGAATCATTTAAGACGGGAACTTTTTTTTTGAAGGAAATAGGTCAGCCATTTCATTATAATTCAGCAAACAGTACAAAAACGAAACACCCCTATGGGGTCGACAGAAAGAATCGTTTCTTAGAACCTCATGAAACCCTATTCTAGACGAATAAAACCCCAAAAAATCCCGAGTACACCCACCTTTTGGTAAATTCAAGCACTTTTATTCTAACAAAAACCTAGAAACCTCGAAGCTTACAAAAAGTCCAACTGAGGTACTGGTTTTTGCGACCCAAACAGAAATTAAACAGCACTATGGGCCATAAAGACCCACTCCATCCAACCCTCTAACAAAAGGGCCACAAGCCAGGCCAAGACCCAGGAGGCCCAACAAAACCAAGAGCAAGCCCAGAGAGTAGGGTAAACCAAAGCCCTAGCCCAATGAGCCCACAAATGTCCTTCCAGCCAACTACCAACAGCTGCGCCGTAGCCGACTAAAGTCAAGGGAAACACCCCGCAGCCGCCGCCGACTTCACTGCTGCCCAACACAAACGGGTCAACCTCGTCTTCCCTACCACATCGGACACCGACGCACGCCATCCAGCTTGATCGTGGAAAGAGAACCTTTCCTTCTAAACCATGACAATGGACAGACTTTGCCATCTCCGACCATCCCAGACTCGCGAACCCAGCGCCGCCACCAAGATCAGGATCCTGTACATCTCCACAAAACCAGTTCCAGTCGCATCCCCGACCTAAGGCCCATCGGGATCCAGCAAAGTCATCTGGGCAGCGCACCACTCCGTCGGTAACCCAAACCTCATCACCGCCAACAGAGATGGGAATCAGTCCACCGCTCTGCACATGCCAACGTCCAACGCAGTTCGTCGGATCTACATCACTACCCATTGGAAACTTTCCACCAAAACAGATCCGCTTAGCTAGACCCCAATCACCATCAAATACAGCAAACACGCAGCCTCTAACAGAAGATAGAGTCTGACGAGAAGATTTGTCGCCGTTGCAACCCAAGGAGAGAAGCAGACGAGTAGGTTTGTCGCCGCCTCTCTCCAAAGAAAGAGACCGGCGATATTTCTCTCTCGAGAGAGAGACCATGTTTTTTTTTTTTAAGACGGGAACTTGGACTTGGACAAACGAAAAGAATAATAATTTTGAACTGCTTTCTTTAACAGGAGTTTCCATAAGAGATGAAGATCTGACTTTTAATTGGCAACAGGATATCAGTAAAGACTCTTCACACGTCCTCTACATAGTTTAATAACATTGTATCTTTCAAATAGAACAATAGCTTCTTAAAAGATGCCTAAGAATTCCAATAACAATAAGCAGCATTTTCATGCTATGCTTCACTACAAATCAGATTATTACTAATAACAATATACATAGTACAGAGAGTTTTAAAAAAACAATCAATTTTAGTGAAACCTGCTCATTCTAATATTAAGCTCACCTTTCTTGATGAATTGCTGACTCATTATCAGCTGCAAGCATCTATCATTAATAGCAGAAGCGTCATTCTCCATTAGCTGCAATCCAATTTGTCTGGCATTATGTTTAAGCTTCTTCTCTTTGGAAATCGAATCCAAATGCTCTTCGTCTATTCTAACAGCTTTTGCAATGCCTTAGCATGCTTCGCATGCTCTTAAATGGAATTTTCGAGTGAATCCAGATATATCCTCTTTCCAATTGTTCCTCTAGCTGCTTCTAGGTTTGTGATTTTCACTCTTCTGCTGACTTCTCTGTTGTATTGACCGACTTCTCCCTTACTTCCATAACTTTCCCCAGTAAGGCAAAATGATCTTTGCCTTTGTTTGCTCTTTCTATGCTGTGTTACTTGATCAGAAGCTGCAAAATCAGCATGATCAAATTTTTAAGATACTTGAGAATGAGTCTCAGAATAACAAGTTAACAACTATATAACTATCCACAGAAATTTGATCCTTTCTCAAATTCCATAACATGCAAACCAAATCAGTTAATCATTGATTTCAATTCAGCCTTATTAATGTTCATATGCATCCAAATCAAAGCAAAAAAAAGGTCAATTTGAAAACCTGGAAATGGATAATTAAGCATACTTGAATATGGGATTGATGTGGGTCATCATTTTTGCCTGATCTTTCAGCAAAAGTTTAATTCAGTATATCCATGTGAATATGGCAGAAGCTCCTCTACTTCAATCATATTTGTGCTTCCATTTTCCGTCTACTGGTTCCTCTCCCATACTTGGCGCTACATTATTCAGATCAACATCAAAATTAAGCATCAACACTGAACTCATTGGATTGAGATTTTCAAGTAACAAAATAAGAGAATAAATGAAAGTTACCAATAGAAAGTGGCTTTTCTTGTAAATTTTTTATGTCCATTTGAGCTTCTAGTATTCCATTTCCACATCCACTCATCTTTTTTCTTGTAAAATCTTGGGTTTTTTCAGGTTTTGCCTTGAACTGAGATATTATTGTATAGGAAGTATACCTAGAAACCGAGAAGACGAAGAACATTAGAGGAAAGTGGGATTAGATTCCAGAATAATAGATCCAACCGACATTAAATTTGATAGACAAAAGAGATTTCAGCTGAAAAAGTGGAACATAATTTATGTCAAATGGAGAAATTGAAGAAGCAGAAAGTGAATTACTTCAATCTGCACATATGTAGATTTTAATTAGGGATTTAGTATTGTCAATTCAGTGTGCATTAGTTTGCCTATATTATCTCCTGTTAATATTTTTGCTATAAATTATTTATACAATTCTAATTTATACAAACTAATAACTTGAGCAATTGCTTAATCCAGCTATTTTGATCCATTCTTTATCATGAATATCGACAGACCTGATCATGTTTTCTAAATAAGTCAGTTGTATAAATTAGAATGGATCAAAATAGCTGTTTGTTAGGTATGTCCCCATCTTTGTATAACTTTGCAAAGTAGCCTGTGCAAAATATCGACGATATGGTTATTACAAATTTGCAAAGTAGCCTGTGCAAAGTATCCTGACAATTATAAATAAGTTTAAGATATTTTGCTTATAAATTTAAGATAAATAGCCATATCTGATTACACAATTTAGAATTCTAAATTAACAATGCCCATTGAGATGATAACAACAACAAAAAATGAGTTCTTTCTTGAAACAAAGATACTTATAATAATTTTTTTGTTGTTGTTATCATCTCAATGGGCATTGATGACTTATTTTGATAAATTTAAGATATTGATATCAGTTTTGAGGTATTGTGTTCAAAGACGTGCAAAGAACTATCTTAATACAATTAAGATATTTTGTAACTATCGACAGACTGATCATGTTTATGCAAAGTAGACTGTTTGTTAGGTATGGAATAGCCACTAGACCAAAATTCAATGAATATCAATATCTTAATACATCTCAATGGCCGCTTCATGAGCCATAGGATCGCTGTTAATATAGTGCGCTGTTGAGCACTAAAACTATCAAGATGGATCTAAAAATTGTATTTACTGTTGCTATTCAGAATAGAAGAATTGTATCAATAGTCGATATTTAACTCTTCGCTGTTTTACCTACGGTTAGACCAATATAAATACCTCTTAGAGATATTTGATCGATTAATCGAAGCAAAAATATTAACAGGAGATAATATAGGCAAAAAAAAATGTTATTGTCAATTCAGTGTGCATTAGTTTGCTGCTGTTCCTTGGTTTTGCTACTTTATATTTTTATTTGTTGTTTAAAATAGATTCTTGAATCCATGATATTGGGAACACAAAAAATGTTTAACAAAATTTTTCAAAGATTTTTGTGATAGCGAATCTAACGCCGTACCAGCAATTGCTTAATGTATGAACATTGGGAGATAAACTAATTCTAAGGTGTGGCACAAATTAGCTTCTGGCAGCTTAGCTGATGTAGTGTACACCCTTCAAACACCTTCTTATTTCTCCATTTTCTTAATCAAAACAAGTTAAATTTTTTTTTTCTCTGCAAAACTTTGTTATGCATCATAATCTTTGGTTTTTGTTTTTGAACAGCTGCAAAGCTTGCATCTTGGTACTAATCTGAGAAAACAGAGTTGTGGAAATAAGTGAAACAGGTTTGATCTCTAATGAAAGTCTTTTACTGCTATTGTTTTCTCAATTGGATTAGTTGCTGTTCATAGTTTTGAAATGATATTAATTTTTCTGTTCTACAAACTTTATTTATTCGTATATGTGAAATCTAGCTGGTCTAGGAGCACAAAATACTGTGAAATCTACCACTTAACCCCCCTCCTCTCTCTATTGAATTGGGTTTGTCAAATTTATCAATTAAAGCATCAAAATTTTCACCACAACCACCGTTTATTAAACTGGGTTTCAAAACGAGGGTTAAGATTACTGCCTTACTAAGTCTGTTTTTTGTAGGTGGTAAAAGTGCAATATAGAACTCTTTTGTGATACTCATAGATATTCATTTAATACAGTGTTCTCTTCTCCATTTCCAAAATTGTTAGTGGATTTTCATGTACAATGCTATTTTAATGCTCAATGAAGATTTGGAGGCACTTCATTGATTTTGGAATTTGGTATTTCTGCGATGTATTACTCATACTGGTATTTTTGTTAGTCTCTGCATTTTTCTTTATTCTTTGCATGCTTTGTCCTGATGATGGACATATTACTGACCTCACCTCATGGTTAATCAGTAAGTAGAGATGCTACAACAATTCCACTTGGTAAAGCATTTCGTACACATGCTGGAAAGTAACCTGAATTGGTTTAATGTCTCGCCCTTTTCTCCAAAATGGCCTCTAAAAATTATTTTACTTAATTATAGACATTGGCATGCCTATTCCGTGAACTAGAGAAATCGGTACAGGTATAGCAATATTTGCTATTTCACGCATTTATGTGAGACTGGCATGTCTTTTTTCTATTTTGCACAGTCTGAAATAATTGCTGCTTGGTTCATTCATTGTTCTAGCTGGCTATGGAAAACATTTCCAACCTATGCAGATTTGAAATTATTTCCAGAATTAGCAGTTAAGTTGAATGACATTCTTCTCTGTCCTTACTTTCCTCTAATGATAGCTGTGCTGAACCTCTGACATCGATGAGATACTTTTATGCAGTCTTAAATGAGCTTTGTTCATCATCGCTTTAATTCTCTTGGGATACTTCATTTCAGCTTTGTGTCTAAGATTTATTTTTCAACCTTTTTTCGCGTGGGATAACCATGCTGTCTAATCTCAGATTCAAACACCCTTTTAAAGTTTCTCAATAAAAAATTCAGAAGTTTTAATCTGGGCTTATTGTAACAGCTTTATGTCTTATATTTATCATCATCATTACCACATAACAAACTCTATTGCAGTTTCTATCTGTTTGTTCACTGTGTCTGCTGGAACAATGACATACTCTTTGCTCCTTCCCCCTTGATTATACTTAATTAGCTATCTGAAAATGTTTGTAGATCAACACTTGAATTTTGGCTCTCTGTTATCTCACGTTTTGTCCATATCCAATCAACCACTCTCCTTTTCATATTTGCATGTCATCATCAAAACTTTACAGTTAGTTGTAGTAAAGGATCTTACTGCATGCCCTGGCAATTGAAGCTTTAAATAAATTATGTTTGTCGTTTGTAGGAATTTTGCTAGCATAATTTTGCATACCTACCTTCTTCAACTGATTTGGGGAAGTTGTGAGGTGAGATATAGATAACTATCGAATGAGTTCTTTCTAAAGAAAATAATAGTTGAATTGAACTGGGTGGAGTCTTTATTAATCTGATCGTCACTCTTGCCCTCATGTGAATAGGAATGAAATTACAGCCTAGCTGAAAAAGAAAGCTACTCAAGTAAAAAAGCCAAGGTAGGAGCAATTTTTCTTCTTTTTTGAGGGGAAAAAAAAAAAAAAAAGACAAACCGGTGGCATCGCAAATTTGTTTGTCTTTTTTTTAATTTTTACTGGTATCAAATTCGATTCTGAATAATGTGATTAATGATTCTCTGATTGGTTATTTGTTGATTGAATTTGGTATTAACAGGAAATGTTTTTGTTGTGACATGAAATACTGATTATGATTAGTATGTACATTATTTGTTACTTAAGAAGCTGCATACAGCTATGAAATGCTTACATAATTAAATGTTCCCAAAATTTGTGAGCCATGTAGACCGTGCATCTAGGTATAAACTATAGCTAAATATATATGCAGGTCATGGAGTAAGAAGGAAGCTAGAGACCAGAATGATCACATACCCAGAATGATCAGCAGACAGCAGTCAATTTGAGTGCCTCCAACATGGATGATACTAAAGCCCATGCTGCAAGAGTGCTTGAGGTCTCTGGTAATTTTCTCACGCGATTCTCAGGTCGGATTGCAGCTGCATGTCAATAGTGTTTATTCAAGTTCTTCTGAGTTTGGTTTTTTGGGGTTTTGTTTAAAGCTGGTTTTGAGTTCGATCTGTTATTCAGTTGTCTTTCACAGTTCTACATGTTGTCAACTGGAGTATTTGAATGTCCCTTGATACTAAGATCTATTTTAGCTCAATCAAGACTTCTAATTCATAAAACTAAATCCCGCCGCAAAGCGCGGGCATAATTTCTAGTATATACTAAAAGAACATCAAAGTGACAAGCATTGTTGTATATGTTTAATGTGTCTCTCTTTAGAGACAGCAAATCTAAATACTAAAAGAGATCTAATAGTCTAATACATGACTGCTTGACTTGAGCCATGCATACATTGATCTCTTCTTGGGGCTAGATCGCTCGACTGACCATACTTCCATAGTTCCATGGCTAACTAAGATGAGGTCAGTGTATTTATAGTACCAGCCCCATCTTGAAGCCTTCTGTAGCTCTGCATTTTTGGGTTCATGAAATCAGATCCCTAGCTAGCAGCAGAAGCTAATTCCAGGGCATTTTGACTTTGGTCTTTTTACTACTGAGAAGTAAACCTAGTCTAGAGCGTGCAATTGCAGTCAGTCCACTGTTCTTCTCTAATAAGTTCGTTCATTTGTTTCTTTTTTGTTTGTTGGCTTCAATTTCGGGCTAACAAGTATCTCTTTCTCTGAGAGCTATTGCTGCCTAATTGCTTAGACCGTAGGTATTGATATAACAGATTCAAATTGCTAACAAAGATTAATATATTCCATCATTATCAAGTCATCGTCTTGATCAGAATCATTTAAATTTATTTTTATTAAAGCGTCTTAATTTTTTTGTTCTCAGCATCTGGCTGCTCTATGTTACTCGGTGTTTATTTCTGTTTGACAAACCCAATCCTAACTTGGGGAATTTAAGATTAATGCTTTTGAGAAAACAAAAACTCTCGCCCTATATTTCTTTGAAGCTATCTCCAGCTGTGGAGGGCGATTTATAGTCTCCACTGGCTAGCCTGTCTCCCAATTCAGTTTCCGTGATCCTGGGCCATTTTTGTCAGGGTTGAAAGGTATAGAAAATTGGGAAAAGCTGAATTGAGCAGCTGAGGTAACGAGAACCTTGTTGAGTGTAAAACCAGACACCTCCCTAGTGACAAAAGTTTCAGTGTGAAGTGTTGGAATAAAGTGGGACTAAACATTATCTAAAAGCATCAAGTAAATGGAGCAATTGATTTAACTAAATGAATAACAAGAAATATGTAATTGTAATTCTAATACCAGTTACCTATCGAGATGTATATCTCTTGATAGGAGTAGGAGTCTTATTGTCAAAGACCTGATTAACATAAGGGATAGTGATAAAGCTTAAGTCTCCTATCTGATAAACATGAAGTAAAACTAGGGCTCCTTATGGGATGAGTCCGGGATGAGGTTTTGGCCAATATATAAGGAGAAGAAAGTCCCTATGTTCAACACTGCCTCTTGCATACATTCGCAGTCCCATTCTGAAGCATAAAGTGTTGAAGCATAGAAGACCTTCCTCCATAATGCAGCTGCTCGGTTCAGATCCTTGAAGATGTCTGCCTCGATGAATGCTCTTGGACAAGCTGTGGCTGTAGGGATTGAAAGTGTCAACCCAGGTGATTATTCCTACCGAGACTAGGAATGCTATTGGTGTGCTGCATAATTGCCTTTGGTACTTGTGCAGCTTGTGTGTTATGTGATTTGTGATATGATCTTGTGTGATTCATGTTACTTAACATGAAGGACTTCAAGTTCCCTTAAGTCTAGCTTCAATTTGAAAAAGAATCTGATACTCAAACTCGACTAGGTGAAACATTATCAGTTGCTTCTTGAATTGAAAAGTAGCACTGTTACCATGGAGGTATCTTAGTTGCAGATTAGAACATTTCATAGTTTGGTTTAGATCATTTAGATCTTCTGAGCTTACTTCCTTTTTCCTAGTTGGATTATGTTTCCTATTACTAGTTGGATTATGATAAGGCCACCCTTTTCATTCTCAGACCCATCTACACTAGCCCATATCTCAGCATAGTCACCTCCACCTGTAACGGCTATTTGCTGCCAGCTTTCTTACAGCTTTCTTCTAGAACCACCTTAGGATAAGCATCACTAGGATTCAGACATTTGTCATGCATCCAACGAATGTAACTTTTGGCCGTAGAGCTTTATATTCTGTAAACAGTGACCTGTTGAGGCATGAATGAATTTAGTCTCTTTTTGAATCCTTGATTTTCGTCTTTTACTCTCTGGGACCCTATTATCTGGTATTAGCAGCCATGACCCTTCGTGGCCTGCAGACTGCGACGCCGTCTCAACCAATGACAACGGTGGCGCCGGTCGTTTCGGCTATATCGTCATCCACACCCTCTGCAAGCTCTAGCGACCCACCCGACCTCTACTCCTCGGTAACCCAGCTGCAAGCCCAATCAGATTCCCTTCTGGCCACCGTAGCCTCCCTCCAAGCTACTCAGGCTTCTTTCCAGACCCACTTAGCTTCTCAGCTCACCTCCCTCCAACAAACCTTTATGGACACTCTTCTCATCTCCCACCCACTACCCGCCTCCACCACCCCCAACATCATCTTTGGGTCGCTACCTCCTTCGTCCCCTCTGTGGCCCAACCTCGGCGCGACCTCCCCACAAACCACCCTCACCTCCCAACCTTCCTCCACCATGCTATCGCCCATTTCTTCCCAGAACGTACCTCTCATCATCTCCTTTTTTTTCAACAATCACCACTGCCTCTCCGAGTTCTGGCAGCTTCACCTCTGCCCCTTCCTTCGGTTCACCCTCCCCACAACCCTCCTTTCCACAGTTTACCCCTCCTTACATGAGCAACCATGAGCTACCCATCTACAGACCTCCCAAGGCTGAACTTCCTCGTTTCTACGGCGACGACGTTGTGGGCTGGCTGGCCATGGCAGAGAGGTTTATTCGGGCTCATCATGTCCCGCCTCATGAACGCGTCCAAACCATCGCCAACTATTTTGGTCCCGAACCCTCCATCTGGATGACCGCCTTTGAACAGCGCCACCCTTGCCCATCTTGGGACTCTTTTCTTCCAGCGATGCTCGAGCATTTTGGTTCTGGTAATACCAATGACTTTAAGGCCTCGCTCTCACATCTTCAGCAAAGTGGCTCTGTTAAGGATTTCATTACCACCTTCACCAAGCTCTCCTGTCGCGCCTCCGACTGGCCTGACTCACAGCTCCTTCCCATCTTTTGTGGCGGCCTCAAGCCGGAAATCAGGCACGACGTCCTGGCTCTAGCCTCTATTCCTTGGCATCAGCTCAACGATTGGCTCATCGTTTTGAGGCTAAGCTCACTGATATTCGCCAGATTAGGTTTCGCGGCTCCTCCTCTTCCACCACCTACACCAAACAGTATTCCACCCCACCCCCTCAACAAAAACACAATCCATCTTCTTCCCAACCACCCACTCCACATACCTCACCCACCGGCCCCGGCTCCGTCACTCGCATTCTTTCTCGAGCTGAGCAGCTGGAACGCAGAGCAAAAGGGCTTTGCTTTAATTGTGATGGCCAATACTCTAAGACCCATGTCTGTAAAAATCCCTTCTTGGCCATCCTCGAGAGCCCAAACCAACCTGAGGAGATTGACTCCCCTTCTGAGTTTCATGACTGCCCTTCCTCTCTGGACCCCAATCCGGACCTCGACACCACCTACCCTATACACTCCATCACAAACAATCAGGTCGGGGAAATGATGAGACTTTTGGGTAAAATAAATGGTTTCTCCATCAGGGTCTTCGTGGATTGTGGGGCTGCAATGGACTTTCTCAACCCTTCGGTCGCAGAGCAACTTGGCTTGCCTATCACTCAACAGCCCACACCATTATTCACCTCTGCCTCGGGTCACACCATCTCCCCCCAAGGTATTGCTCACAACGTTACAGTAACAATTCAAGATTATACCTTTACATCCTCCTTTTTCCTGCTACCTGTCACGGGTTGCGATCTGGTGCTGGGCGCACAGTGGTTAGATACTCTCGGGTATATTGGTTGGCACTTCCTTGATAAAGTAATGGTTTTTTCCGTTAATGACAAGCAACACATTCTCCGGGGTATAAGTTCCAGGCAAGGTTGTGTTGATGACGAAGCTCTTATGGGCCTCATTCCAGAGGAGCATTGGGAGTCCACGCATAACTTGCCACCCATCGAAGCCTTGGACCTTGGCCCCCAGCCCAAGGCACTTCGCTCCATGTTGCTCCAATTCCGGGAGTTGTTTTCCAAGCCTTCAGGTCTTCCTCCTACACGGGCCCACGATCACAGGATCCCACTGCTCCCTCACACTACCCCAGTGAACGTGAAACCGTATCGATATGCCCATTCCCAAAAAAATGAAATAGAGGCCCAGATTCAGGGCATGCTAGCCCAGGGACTCATCCGACCCAGCACAAGTCCATTTTCTTCTCCTGTCCTGTTAGTGAAGAAAAAGGAAGGGACTTGGCGATTTTGTGTTGACTATAGGTCCTTGAATGCCGTTACAATCAAAGATCGCTTTCCTATACCGACGGTGGATGAACTCTTGGATGAATTGCACGGTAGCACCTTTTTCACAAAACTTGATCTTCGTTCCGGGTACCACCAAATCCGCATGCGTGAGGAGGATATTCATAAAACAGCCTTCCGGACTCACGAAGGCCACTACGAGTTTGCGGTAATGCCATTTGGTCTTTCCAATGCTCCCTCTACATTTCAGGCCTTAATGAATGACATTTTTCGCTCTTATTTGCGCAAATTTGTACTTGTCTTCTTTGATGATATTCTTGTCTATAGCAAGGACTTGGATTCCCATGTTATTCATCTCAGACAGGTTCTTGAGGTCCTCTGCAGCCATACACTGAAACTGAAACTCGAAAAGTGCTCCTTTGCTCAATCATCTGTCCATTATTTAGGCCACATAATTTCAGCCCAAGGCGTTACAATGGACCCAGAAAAAGTTCAAGGTGTCTCTCAATGGCCCAAACCGAAATCTCTCAAGGCTCTACGGGGTTTTCTTGGGCTCACAGGTTACTATAGGAGGTTTATTCATCACTATGGTATAATTGCAAGCCCACTCACCGAGATGTTGAAAAAAGATAACTTTATTTGGACCCCATAGGCAGAGGCAGCGTTCACACAACTCAAAGCAGCTGTTACATCAGCCCCTGTCCTTGCCCTTCGGGATTTTAACATGGAATTCACAATCGAAACAGAATGGCATTGGTGCAGTGCTTTCCCAGCTTCGCCATCCTATTTGTTTCCTCAGCAAAGCCCTCTCCCCCCGCAACCAGACTATGTCGGTTTACGACAAAGAGCTGTTCGCTGTTTTATATGCTGTTGAGAAATGGCGCCACTATATCCTTGGACGAACCTTCACCATTGTCATAGACCACCAAACCCTGCAACACATGCTGAACCAAAAGATCACTACCCCATCTCAACACAAGTGGCTCTCCAAGCTCATGGGCTACGACTACCGAATCCAATATAGAGCCGGCAGTTTGAATACAGTCCCTGATGCTTTATCCCGCCGAGATGAATTCCTTGCCATCCAAGCTATCTCCGGCCCCCTAGTCGACAGCATCAAGGCCATTGACATTGCTTGTCATCAAGATCCATTCACCCAGTCCATCATTTCAGCGCTACAGCAAGGTCAAGGAATAAAAAAAGGTTTTACTTTCTCCAATGGAAGGTTATACTACAAGGATCGCCTCTTTATTCCGGAAACCTCTGATTGGCGTTTCAAGTTACTCTCAGAGTTCCATTCGTCCTTAGAAGCGGGCCATTCTAGGTACTTGAGAACATTACACCGCCTTTGTCGTAACTTTGCCTGGCCAGGAATGAGAAAAGATGTTAAGCGGTTTGTGGCATCCTGTGATCAATGCCAGCGCCAAAAATATGAAACCTTGAAACCTCCTGGTTTTCTCAAACCGTTACCGGTACCGGAATCTATTTGGGTAGACATCTCCATGGACTTCATCGATGGCCTACCTCACTCAAATGGGAAAAATGCAATCATGGTGGTTGTAGACCGCTTGTCTAAATACGGCCACTTCGTGGCTGTCTCACACCCATACACGGCAGCTGCTATTGCTGAGGCTTTTGCTCGAGAGATCTTCCGCCTCCACGGCTTACCACGATCCATCGTCAGTGACCGTGACCCGATCTTTACCAGTAACTTCTGGGAAGCCCTCTTCAAGCTTCAAGGTACCAAATTGTGCAAAAGCTCAGCCTATCACCCACAATCCGATGGCCAAACAGAGGTTGTCAATCGCTCTCTGGAACATTACTTACGTTGCTTCATAGCTGACAAACCCAATTCTTGGTCAAGCTTGCTCCACTGGGCGGAGTGGTGGTATAACACCACTTTCCAGTCTACAATTCAAATGACACCCTTTCAGGCAGTTTATGGCATACCACCCCCCTCCATTCAGCGTTACCTTCTGGGCACCACAACTGTTCACGCCGTTGACTTGGCTTTACAGAACCGTGATCAATTGCTCGACTCATTGAAACTCCATATGCACAATGCCCAGAACAGGATGAAACAAGTTGCAGACAAGGGTCGCACAGAGTGAAACTTTGAGGTGGGTGATTGGGTCTACCTCAAGCTTCATCCCTATCGCCAGAAGTCCATCTGTAAGCGCCCTTCACAGAAGCTTTCCCCTCGCTTCTACGGCCCCTTTCAGATCGCGGCAAAGATCGGACCTGTAGCCTATCGACTCTTCCTCCCTCCTCAGTGCAGACTACACCCGGTGTTTCACGTCTCCCTCCTGAAGAAGAAAATTGGAGATCACACCCAGTCTTCCCCATCCCTGCCACCATTTGGTGATGACGGCACTGTTCTCTGGACCCCTTCAAAGGTACTGGATATGGTGGTCGAGAAAAAGAAAAACAAACAGGTGACCAAGTGGCTGGTCCAATGGAAGGGACTACCTGCAGACGACGCGACTTGGGAGGAAGCTCATTCAATCATGAATCGCTTCCCAGAATTTACGGCCTGAGGCCAGGTCCTTTGTTATGCGGTAGGGAGTTGATAAGGCCACCCATTTCATTCTCAGACCCATCTACACTAGCCCCATATCTCAGCATAGTCACCTCCACCTGTAACGGCTATTTGCTGCCAGCTTTCTTACAGCTTTCTTCTAGCTAGAACCACCTTAGGATAAGCATCACTAGGATTGAGACATTTGTCATGCATCCAACGAATGTAACTTTTGGCCGTAGAGCTTTATATTCTGTAAACAGTGACCTGTTGAGGCATGAATGAATTTAGTCTCTTTTTGAATCCTTGCTTTTCGTCTTTTACTCTCTGAGACCCTATTAGATTATGCAAAGAGGCCAACATATTTACAAATATATGTGATCAATCAAAACAGAATATCAATACAAATACACACATATGAATGTATACAATAACAGAAAATCGAATCTTCAAAGACGTTAAAAAAATTTCTTTTTTGACTTGGAACGTGTTAGAAATAAAAGATGAGAGCAATCAGAGGCATACTCATTTGGGCACACATTACTTTGATTATCTGCACAAATCCGCCAAGATGACATATCATTGAATCAAGTTATCACATTGCTGCACAGATATATAAACCTATTGTGAGGACAAAAGCTCAAGTAAAAAAAAAAAAAAACACTAAGCAACAAAATAAGAAATGAACCTCATTCCGTAATATTTCTCTGAATGGCCTCTATCATGAGTTCAAGATTCTTACTATATTTTCCTTACAGCAGCTTCAATATTATCCCACACCTGGAACAAAAACATTATTTTAATTGGACATCGTCGAAGACAAACCCAAACCGATTCATCCTTTTATCACTGAAAATCCAAACTAATAAAACTCAACCATTACCTTAAACCACCAATTAGGCAAAAATTTTGTAAGAGCAGATGTCCACTTGTCTGTTTCCTTTGCAATAACTAACTTCCGCTAGGATCTAGATACATGTAAGAATACAAACCTCAATCAGATTGTTATACAGGAGGAAAAAGTAACGTCTAAGTTAGTGCTAGGTACAGATATTACAAAAGAAAATGGAAGAGAAAGAAACACAAAGGTTTACCATCAGCAGAAGAATCCACGGACATAGTGATTGAATAACAAGCAGTCTGCGATGACATGCTTGCTTTGGAATCACCTTTCCGATTCCACTTGGTTTACAATAGCAAAGAATCATTGGCATTGGAAAAACTTTCGATTTCCTTCCTCAGTTGACTCAATGTTTGGTATGTACTTCTTGAATGAGAATGAGACTTATCATTGGCTAAGAATTTATGCATAACACCATCAACCTCGATGAAACTCCAAGCAGATATTGAAACTACCTCTCTATCCTTCATCATTTTCCTTAGCCTCAACACATCCTCCCACTTTTCCATTTTGGCATACATATTTGCTAAAAGAACATACCTTCCACTATGTTGAGGCTCTAATTGAATGAGAAGCTTCCCAATCATACCGGCTAACTCAAAATGGCCATGTATCAGACACCCGTTAAGTAAAGACCCCCATATAGCTCCGTCTGGTTCCATTGCCATACTTCTTATTAATATCTCTGCCTCTTTCACTCGCCCAGCACGGGCCAAGAGATCGACCATGCACCCATAGTGCTCAATCTCTGGAGCAATGCTATAAATTTTACTCATACGTCCCAATACTCGCCATGCTTCATTGACCAGAGTTTTGTGATTACATGCAGTGAGAACTCCAAGAAATGTCACAGCATTTGGTTTAGGTCCCTTCTTTTCCATTTCAGCAAAAAGTTCAAGCCCTGTATCATTCTCACCATTAGTAGCATATCCCATGATCATAGCACTCCAAGTAGTTACATCTTTACGCGGCATCCTATCAAATATCTCTTAGCATCTTTAATGAATCCACATTTTGCATAAAAATCTATTCCTGCTGTACCGAGCTCAAGTCCATACTCAAAACCATGGTCATCCAAATACATCTGGATCCACTTCCCTTCCTCGAATGCACCCACAGAAGCACAGGCATTAAGAACACTAACCAAAAGAGACTCTTTGAACCTCACATTCGCACGACGACGCTTGAAATCACGAAACAAATCAATAGCTTTGTTGAAACAAGCATTCTGAACATAACCCGAAACCATTGCACTGTAAGACACATCATTTCTCACAGGCATTTTATAGAACAAGTCACGGGCATCATCAACCAACCCATTGCCACAATACCCACTAACAAGACTAGTCCAACACACCACATTCCTATCCAAACTTTCATCAAAAACTCTCTGAGCAAATTCCACAGCTCTCAATTTACAGTACACGCTAATAACTGAGCTAGTAACATAAACATCACACTCATGTCCAAACTTCAGTATCAGACCATATATCTGATCAAGCAAAGGCACCCCAACACAAGCTTTAACCAAAACTGTGAAAGTTCGAGCATTTGGGTCAGCGCCTATCCTTCTCATTTTGGTAAAAACAGAGAGACCCTTTTCGGAATGTGAGTTTTTCAAGAAACCCATGATCATGGAATTGAAATCAAAGACATTGGGTGTCGGAATTCGATTGAATAGAGTCTTTGCGTGGCGTAAATCACCGTGTTCCGATAAGGCGGAGAAGGCTAAGAGCTTGCTGGTGATGTAGGTGAAACGAGCTAGGCCGGTGATGAGTGTGTGGGCATGGATTTGCTTGAGTTGGTTCATGCTTGAACATTTTTGAAGAAGAAGAAGACAAGGAGGAGGGTGTGGGTTTGATTTGAAAACGAGTCTGCTCATTTGGAGAAGAGTGGTCTGAAGCAAACAGATGAAGAGTAGGGAATTCCAGCATGACATGAAATTTAACTGGTTGGCGAGGGAGGGAGGGAAAGACTTGGGGCTATTATGACCCGGTGAAGACATCCGGAAGCCCATTTACTATTTGGTTGCGTTGAAATTTCATTAAATGATAGAGCAATTTCATACCGTCTCCTACGTGAGAGCCAAAAAAAGTAGTTCACATAGCATTATTCATTTGTATATGATTTTTTTGGGGGGGTAGAAACCGGTTGCGGTTATCAAACTGGACGAAACAGTTAAGAAAAATGGAGTGATCTCACCGGACAACTGGAGGAAATCTTCAAACTGGGCTGCTGTAAGCCATCTGCATTCAGTTGTTCCAATGTAATTGATATTATAAACGTGCACAAGTAAAATTGCATTAATAAAAAAAGGCAATCGAATTTTCTCATCTTTTCATATATAAGCATAAACGTGCACAAATAAAATTGCATTAATAAAAAAAGGCACAGGTATAATTGCTAGACATGTCACCATTCATGAAAGTAGAATTGCTCAGGGGTTTGATCATAAATGCCTGAATTCAAAAAATCTCCATTTCATATAATATTCCCCATCTCAGTGCTTTCAGAGAAAAATCACAATGACTAAACAGTGTATACAACACTTCCATGGAGCTAACTACTTAAACTTGATTAGTGGAACAAGAACTTTGGTGGTGGTCACATACACTACTATACTTAAACCCCCCTCACAACCTTCCCCATAACTTACTTCTTCACCCATCTCCTCCAATTTTCTTTTCCCTTAAACCAAACACCAAGAGGGGTTGAATTGAAATCTGGGAGGTTAGCTTTTGGAAAGCTCGAAAACTGATGAGAAAAGATAGCTTACATTTGGGAGGTTAGCCAGTGTGTGTGTGTATGCATATTCTGCAAGTTCATTGTTTTACTGGTTCAGAACTATACAACAACCTTTAAAGTAGAGTTTGTAATCTGAAAGTTGTGGGCACATAAATGATCATTATGGAGAATAAAGAAGTAAAATTTCAGATTCAAAATCTAAACTTTCTACAAGAACATGAATTTAGCCCCTTTTCCAGTTGCATCAACCACCTTAGCCACTCCAAAATCCTCTACTCTGGCTCCAAAAGTCCAAACAACTCAATCCACTCCTATTGAACAAATCAATCTAAAATGCAGGTCCCCAAATTCGAGGGATGAAAAACAAGCCCAGATAAGAAGAATAAAATCAACCAAAAGCAATCAAACAAATTGAAGGATCATGAATCTCACACTGGAAATCGCCCAAACCAAAATCAACCAAGGCGCCGACGGTGAACTTGTTGCAGTTGAAAACTGTGCGACGGTCTAAACTGCAAGTTTTGGGTCGTGAGAGTGAAGAACAATAGAGATAGGTTCTGTTGTCATCTCGTAGAGGGAAGAAACTTGGAGACAGAAAACCTAAATTTATTGCAGGCCATTAGATGCGTGTCTTCATCTCGTAGAAAGCTCAGGTACTTAATGTGCTGAGCAGAGGATCCTCTCCTCTCCTATTAAGAGATATATCTTATATAATTAAGCCAATTCTTGAGTGAATAGTTAAATTTTTGAAGTACCATATATGCCCTCACATAATATAAATATTAATAAATAAATTATTTCTATATGAGGATAAGATAGTCAATAGAGTATATTATATTTGAAAAAATTGCAATACCTCTCATGAAAAAATGAGAAGCTTTCCTAAAATTATGAGAGAAATTGTTGTAACTTTTTTAATTTTAAAAAAATAAAAAATAAAAACCAATTGACATGTGCGGAGCACATGTTAAGGGGCTAGTTATCAATTAAGCCACTTACGTAAAAAAATAAATATATAAACGGTAGAGATACAAAGAGGGAGAAAACTTCTCCATGTTTAGATTAAAGATGAAATCAAAGATATGACCGATTCATGGGCATGAATAGACTCGTGTCGGCGAGAGAAACACATAACACATACCTTCAAAGGGTCGTCAGACGGCAGATATCTGGCCGGTTCGAGTTTTGCGTAAAAATAAATATGTACGTAGTTTCTGAGTCAAGGCAATGACTTTTCTGTTACTCAACAATAACTTTTTAGTTCATCGATAGTAGCTTTTAGGTTCATTGACAATAGTTTTTCGGTTCTCCATTTATAAATCTTTGGTACTTAAATGGTAGCTTTTGACAATACCTTTTCAAAATATGCCAATAACTTTTCAAAATATTACACTAATTAATTGTTTTTGTGAATGGCATTAGCTTTTTTGAAGACTGACACTAACATTTTCGGTGTCCCAACAAAAATTTACTAGTTAGGAAAATTTACTAGCTATGGACTTAACAGGTGACCGCATACCCACACCAGTGGATGCAGGCTTACTTTGAGAGACCAAATAATGAAGCCACAATACTAGTTTGAGTACACATGCTTCTGTTTTTTCCCTATTTGCATGATGGAATGTCTCAATCCGAATCACCTCAGTCTGTGGAGCTGGTTTATGGTTCGTCTCAGAACTATATAAAAGGAATGGTAGACTAAGAAACTCAAACATGAAAAGAAAACATAGCAGAGGACAGTGAAAAGAAACAGTACATTGTTACTTACCCAGTACTCACCCACTCACCTACCCAGCCAAAACCATGGTGATCTTGTTGGCGTGAGTCATACTTACCTTATTTATGTAGATATTCTGTAATATTCTGTGATATGTAATATTATGTAATATCTGTAGTATTATTAGGTTTACTACTTACCTTAGGAGTAGTACTTGTCTTATCAGAATTTGTATATAATTCCTTCTTGTAAGATGAATAAAATAATCTAAGTTATTCAGCCAAAATTATCTCTTGTTTTTCGTTATATTTGACTTGGTATCAGAGCAGAGATCCGATCCTGGACTCTGACTCATTGTTCTTTGATCCTTGACTCTTGTTCTTTGTGCTTGGATTTGTTCCTTGTCCTTTGATCCTTTCATCACCGTTGCCTTCTTATATTTCCAAGTACTTTGTTGTTTTTTCTTCCGCTGCATATTCACCATGGTGAAAGTTCCTTCTTCTATGCGTCCCTCTCCTCAAGCAGGCTACTTTGATAGGCCCCGACCTCAGGACAACATACCCAAGGGAAAGGCTACAGTGACAAAACCAGATCACACCAACTTTGCTGGTAAGGATACCGCATCCGTAAGTTGCGATGGTAATGGTAAGATTGGAGTTGCTTTAAAAATTTCTGGCTTTACTGGTGGCAATACTTGGATAATTGATTCTGGAGCATCTGACCATATGACCTATGATCGTAGTTTCTTTCTTTTTCTCAATCCACCCTCTATTTCCTCTGTTGTCAATGTCAATGGTGATTCTTTTCCTGTTTTAGGAATAGGGTCTGTTCGTCTCACCCCTTCTTTGACACTACATGATGTTCTTTATGTCCCTGATCTCTCACATCATCTTATATCTGTGCCTCAGCTTAATACTCAATCTCGGTGTTCTGTAACATTTTTTCCTTTGTATGTGATTTTTCAGGACCTCCTCACCAGGGAAATAATCGGCAGGGGTTATCTGAGGGGTCGACTATTCCATCTGGATTGCATGTTTGCTAGAATGAAGCCGAAGAAGGCAGTCCAAGCAGCTTTGATTTCGACTGGGGTTACTAATCAAGTTGAAGAATTATGGCTATGGCATCGGAGATTGGGACATCCTTCCTTTAGTGTCATGAAGAAATCTATGCCATCCTTGTTTCTGGGCATTGATGAGTCTAAGTTGCATTGTGAGTCATGTGACTTAGCTAAAAGTCATCGTACTAGTTATCCTTTGAGTACTACTAGGAGTTTTTCCTTTTGAGCTTATTCATTCTGATGTCTGGGGACCTTCCCGTGAGTCAACCTTGTCTGGAAAACATTGGTTTGTTTTGTTTATTGATGATTATACCCGTCTTACTTAGGTCGCTTTATTGAAACACAAATATGAAGTCTTCTCTGCTTTCCAAGTTTTTTGCTCTTGTTCAAAATCAATTTGGAGCCAATATTAGAGTCTTTCGTTCTGATAATGGGGGGGAGTTTGTCAATTCTCAGTTCCACCAATTCTTTCATTCTCATGGGATTATTCATCAAACTACTTGCCCTCAAACCCCTGAACAAAATGGGGTGTCAGAAAGAAAGAATCGTCATGTTCTTGACATAGCTCGGTCTCTTCTATTTAGTGCTCATATGCCTAAGTATCTTTGGGGAGATGCAGTTCTCACTGCTTGTCATCTCATCAATAGGCTACCTTCCTCTGTTCTCAATGGTCAAACCCCCTATGCTGCCCTTTCAAATCATGTGTCTGTCCCTTCATTTTCTAATCTCCCTGCTCGTGTCTTTGGGTGTGTTGTGTTCGTCCATGTTCCTAAGAATCAAAGGTCCAAACTCGATGCCAGGGCATTAAAATGTGTTTTTGTGGGCTATGGTGTTAATCATAAGGGCTACAAGTGTTTTCATCCCCCTACACAGAAAGTTTTTGTTACCATGGATGTCACCTTTTATGAGGATGCATGTTACTTTTCTCCCATCAATCCTTCACTTCAGGGGGAGAAACACACTTTTTTGGAAGAGAAGTCTTGTGGGATTGAAATCCAGCCCATTGAAGCCAACGTCACTCCTGTCGAAACGAAAAAGGCAATTGCCGAACAGAGCATTGCAAGTTCCGAAACAGAAACGGCAATTGCTGAATCGTCTACCCTTCGCCATGCAACTGCCGAACAGAGCATTGCGAGTTCCAAAACAGAAACTACAATTGCTGAATCGTCTACCCTTCACCATGCAACTGCCGAACAGAGCATTGCGAGTTCCGAAATAGAAAAGACAATTGCCGAATCATCTACCCTCCAAGAAGGCCAAGCTCCTCCACCCCTCTTAGATACAGATAACCCTTGTCAACCAATCCCTGAGGAGCGTCCCAATCATGAGGTTAGTGGTGTTTCTTCTAACTCTGATATTGGTGATAGTGTGCATGTTTTGCCTCCTAGGTCCACCCGTGGTAAACCACCTCGTCAATATGAACCAAGTTTAGATGTTAAGTCTAAGTATGCCATAGCTAACTTTGTATCCACCCACCAGTTATCCAAATCCCATGCTTCTTTTGTGAATCAAATATCTTATGTATGTGTTCCCAGTAAAGTGCAGGATGCTCTCAAGGATCCCAAATGGTCTCAAGCAATGAATGAAGAGATGGAGGCATTGGAGAAGAATAATACTTAGGAGTTGGTGCCACCTCCACAAGGAAAGAGAGTTGTTGGATGTAGATGGGTGTACACTATCAAACACAATGCAGATGGTTCAGTGAACAGGTATAAAGCAAGACTTGTTGCAAAGGGATATACTCAAACATATGGCGTGGATTATGAGGAGACCTTTGCTCCAGTAGCAAAGATTAATACTGTTCGAGTGTTGATGTCTCTAGCAGCTAATCTAGATTGGCCCTTGCAACAGTTTGATGTGAAGAATGCCTTTTTACATGGAGAGCTATTTGAAGAAGTCTATATGGATCTACCACCAGGATATGAGGCAAGCACAGGAGGTAGATTTGTGTGTAAGTTAAATAAGTCCTTGTATGGACTCAAACAATCACCACGAGCTTGGTTTGGAAGATTCTCTCAAGCTATGCGTCGTTTTGGGTACAAGCAGAGCAACTCTAACCATACATTGTTTCTGAAACGCTGTGAAGGTAAATTAACTGCCTTGATTATTTATGTTGATGATATGATAATTACTGGTGATAATTCAGAGGAGGTTGAAAGATTAAAAGATCTGCTTGCATCAGAGTTTGAGATGAAAATCTTGGTTCTCTTAAATATTTTTTGGGGATTGAGGTCGCCAGGGGGAGTTCAGGAATTTTCTTGTGCCAGAGAAAATATGTGCTTGACTTGTTGACAGAGACAGGAATACTAGGTGTAGACCCTGCTGATACTCCTATTGAGCAGAATCATAAATTGGCTAAGTACCCTAATCAAACTCTTACAGAGAAGGCTCGCTATCAGAGGTTAGATTAATCTATCTCTCACATACTCGGCCAGACATTGCATATGCAGTTAGTGTTGTGAGTCAATTCATGCATAATCCAAGTGAAACTCATATGGAAGCTGTGATCCGTATTCTGAGGTATTTAAAGTCTGCACCTGGAAAAGGCTTGATGTTTTCAAAGCATAGTCATCTAGATATTAGTGGTTATACAGATGCAGACTGGGCAGGTTGTGTTACGGATAGAAAATCCACTTCTGGTTACTTCACTTTTGTAGGTGGTAATCTTGTTACTGGGAGAAGTAAGAAACAAAAGGTTGTGGCCAGGTCAAGTGCTGAAGCAGAGTATAGAGGTATGGCTCATGGAGTTTGTGAATTACTTTGGTTGAGAAATTTACTTCGTGATTTGGGATTTAAACCCAAACGAGCCATGAATTTGTATTGTGATAACAAGGCAGCGGTGGATATTGCTCACAACCCAGTTCAACATAACAGAACTAAGCATGTTGAGGTTGACAGACATTTCATTAAAGAGAAGCTCGATGCTAAGCTTATCTCTTTTCCTTTTGTCCACTCAGAAGAACAGTTAGCTGATGTTCTCACAAAAGCAGTATCGAGTAAGGCATTTCATGACTCACTTGACAAGTTGGGCATTCGTGATCTGTATGCGCCAACTTGAAGGGGAGTGTTGGCGTGAGTCATACTTACCTTATTTATGTAGATATTCTGTAATATTCCGTGATATGTAATATTATGTAATATCTGTAGTATTATTAGGTTTACTACTTACCTTAGGAGTAGTACTTGTCTTATCAGAATTTGTATATAATTCCTTCTTGTAAGGTGAATAAAATAATCTAAGTTATTCAGCTAAAATTATCTCTTGTTTTTCGTTATATTTGACTGATCTCTGTTAAAAGATAATGGAACCAAAGAAACAAAATGATGAATCAGTAACAAAGTGTAGCGATAAAAAGCTACGAATGTATCTCACAAACACTTGAGAAAATATATCTGCTTTGCAGAACAGCTGGCCATCAGGCCATGCCATCTTACTTGGCTGTGTTTGCAGCCATTGGAACAAGCCAATGCAGAGTTTTCTCCATCTCAGCTTTGATTCTGTGATAGTGAGCTGCAGCAAACAATTTAGAAGGTAAAAAAAACTACTTCAAAGTTCAAACAATTATCAGCTACTGACTTGCCAAAACAGAAAAGAAAGCCTGGTTATAAATATCAGTTCTACTATTATTCAAACTCTGAATTGCATTGTGTGTCTGCAACAATGTGATGCATTACTTTCTTTAAAAATGGATCCCTTCAAGGAAAGAGTGTCTATCTAGAGAGTCCCGTTCTTAAAAGGGAAGCCTCAAAAAATAAAAAATAAAAATAAGGATCCTGCTGGTGAAGCATAGCTCGTGACATGATGAAATAAAATGAACCATGCATTTTTGAAGCTCCCATTTGATAATCATCTCTCATAAACCAATCCTAAATCATTACACCATTTGATTATCATCATTTTAATATTCATCAAGAACATTATGTCTGTCTAATTGTTCGATACTTTGATATGTTATGAGAAGATAAGTAGATGACTAAATGGTTTCCAATTGGCCGATTTCATTTGCCAGAGTTCATCCTTGAATGAGGACCTAATACATGGATGCTTTTGGATCGTTATAGCATTGAGGGATCGGTTCATATCCTTGGACAATTTTGTGGTAGAAATAGGGATCTTTCTTTACAAGGGGACTCCTACACATTAGCTGTAAGGTTTGTTCTTAGTTCTTAGCTAAACAACAAAATAATGCAGAATCCTAAGCTTTTAGGAGGGAAAGTATTTGGGCCGGTTCGCACCAAAATGTACTAGTATTTGGGCCGGTTCGGGTAGTTTAAGATTTTGGGTGATAAAAGTTTGAGAATCGATTCGCTTTTCTTATTTGGTCATTTGGGTAAGTTCTACTTGGTTTAAGGGGGTGGTGATTTGGTTCACCATATTCCGCATAATTGTTTTGAGACAACAATTGAAAAGCAAAGGTGAAAAGAATTTTCAGATAAAATTTGAAAAACTATGTCATATTTTTCATAGGGGTTATGTTAAGGTGTTTTTTAATTTTGAAATCAGATTTAAGCTTTAATGTGCTTGTTCAATTCAATACCGATCGATCAATGACCGTAACTTTGAACGCCTCCAGTTCATGAAGGAAAGTCTAGAAAAACTCTTTTTAAAAGGATCATAATATGAGTTCATCGTCGATACACTTACTTTCATTAATACTTTAGTAGTTTAGTAGGAACAATCTGTTGTCTTCACAAACAAAACAGATCAAGACATGCATTTTCCCCCTCTTTTTTCATGACCCAGAATATGTTACCAAGCATAGGAAATAAGACTTTTACATAGAAATTAAAGTGAGACATTTTTCTATTCTCAATCTCTGGTGGGCTATCCAAACAGAGTAAAGTTGAGGGGGGTTTGTGCATGATTTGAGAACCCAGAAATGACAAGAGAGAATGCGACCTCCAGGTAAGAGCTAATGGTGGGTTTTGGAGCTATGCAAACAGACTCTTCTGCAAGTTCAGTAAGGACAATTAGACTATTTGGTCACACTATAATTGCTCAAAACACAAAATATATACAAGGCTGTATAACCAACTGGGATTTGACACAGATCTTAAATGGGCCTCAGCTTTCCTAGCTCTAGATAAAATTGAAAGACAAGTGGGATTCTTTAGGACCCCATATGATCTGGCCATGTTCAACAGAACCCTCTACTACCATGCTTGATACTTCAGAATTTTGTTTATGAAGATTGCTCAAATGGGTACTGTGCTAAATTAACCAGATACACCTACTACCATCCTTTGGTAACACTTTTTTTTTTTTTTTTTTGAGGGGACCGGAAGACTGATCCATTGCTATAAAATCATACGACCTCACTCGGTCAAGCATGAAGGGTACAAACACCCCTCATATTACAATCATTGCTCAAATAGTGCACTGAATGCACAAAAAAATGACTACTAGCCTAGACTACTGCGCCTTGAACACTAAGAAGCTACAACACCAAAAAAACAGTACATCCGCCTAAGACCCAAATGGTGTACATCAGTACTGATCTTTGGACACATTGTAACGTCCTAGAGAAACAAGGTATACAAGGCCTTGGCCTATAGCACCCAATAAGGGAATTATTGAAACAAAAAACAAGAAAAAACTCATGCAACAGTCCAACTGGCCCAAAAGAAAGCAATATCCAAGGCCCAAACCAGCCTGGCCATGCCCAGCCCAGCCTCCACTTCCCTGTGCACCTGCCACATGCACACAACGACGATCCCACCACCACGACTCACCGTGATTGAGGGACTGCCGCCCGCATCAAGGAAGATCACCACCACCGCGATGCCACCGCCACAGAGAAGACACCAAAACAGCCAGACTTGGTCACTTGGGTCCAACCGATAGATCCCAACCTTCAAGCCGCCACCGGAAACCCCTCTGAAGACGCCATCACCGCTGCCCGAATCACCAGCCCACGCCGCCCGCGTCGTCCTTGATTCGGTACCCACGGTCGCTCAGCGCAGAGAGCGACGACCAGACCTCACCGACCGGCACTGGCAAGCCCGAATATAGCCAGCCTCAAAGCCAACAGGACCATAACCATCAATACCTGTCCGGCAGTGTCACAACGTCGGCGAGGCAGAGCCAACGCTGACACTAGAGCGCCACCGGACGAGAAAAAACTCGCAAAAGCCTAGGCAGAAGACTGCTCTTCTCTCACCCCAACAGGCGGCTAGGGTTTTTAATTCGAATCATCCTTTGGTAACACTTTTGATTTTTGAAGAGTGTTATATATGATTCTAGTTGCTTCATTATGAATTACGAGAAAGGAAAACAAACAAATCTCTTAGTTCGAATCTACACCAAATTAATCGAAATTGAAAGCTGCAACTACCTCACTAAAAATAATCGTACACTTGTTACTCTATGACTCTATCATCAAAGTATTTCAACAAAAAGCAAAGGGTCCTTTTTTTCACATTCCATCACCACTTGTACGTACTATGTTATCCCCAACAGCTCGGAACTTTCCTGAATTCATTCAAAGTGATTCGAACGTAATCGGTTTCAATGCCGACTCGTCCTTCAATAAACCAGATCAATGCATTTCATTTGCTAATCGGGTAAGTTTTACTTGTTTTAAGATTCTAATAATTTGGTTCACCATAGTTTATTAGTATCATCATCTCAATAAAGATAAGCAGCTAGATAACGCAGGTTAAGTAGCAAGACATTGAAATATTACAGCCTGATTAAGCGGGGATTAATAGTTTAAACCCAAAAGCAAACTAGTTAATGATATTCAAGAGCAAAAAAGCAACACAATGTTTCACTTTAGTTCCATCTTCATATGGGATGTCGTTATCTGTCGGTTCTTTAGCTCCCCTTTCCTTCTCTTTGGCTTATTTTTCTTCATCCTTTCTCTTTCTTTATGTGCGTAAATCTTTCGCATTGCAATTTCGATGATCTATTGCCTTTTGAGTCTGTATTGTCCTATAGGTCTTGGTTGTCACTGAATGCATCACACGTGTTCGATTTGATTGAAATTATGGCTTCTCCTCTTCCCCAAGTCTCAACCAAAAGAGATGGTTGGTTGATTGATCATTGCAATGTCTTCTCTTTTGGCCAAGCAATGGCAAAGGCTTAAGTTGATCTAAGGAGACAAGTTCAATTCTCTTTTCATTCTGTTGTTCCAATTTGAAAACTTACCTCTATAATTATTAAATTAAACTATTCAAAGATAAAAACAAATCGACACTAACCTATTCAGGAGTGTATCAAGTGAAGTGAACCCATTCGCTCCACTCTAATTTATGTTTACTCAATAAAATGTCTAGCAGCTCCGTATGTTTTGCTATTTTTCTTTAAAGTATGAAGACAAATGTTCAACAAAATGCCTTAAATAAATTAATGTAAAGGTAGTAGTTCATTTAGAAAACATATTGAACTTTAGATATTTTTACTCTAAATCTTTAGATTTTCAATGTCAACTTCTCTTGTCGTTATTTACAAATAAGTTAAAATAGATGTTAGTGGATTCGAGGGTGCAAGTTGAGATGAAGAAAATCACCCCACTAACATACATTCACTACTAAAGTATATACAATAACTTAATATGTTAAACTTTTTTTTTTTAAATCTAGAGGTTAAGTGTTCGACAAATTGCTTCAAAGATATTTAGATAAACACAACTAACCAATAAACACAAATTAGTGACATTGTTCTTCTACTTCTTTCACATCTCTTACTCCTTCTGAATTGAAAGGTGGACATTGTTCGATGAAATGCTTCTTAGAGGTCAAATGCCGGCAACTGTTTGCTCTTGAAGAAGAAGCATTGGATTCTGTACTCGAAACGCTAATCCAACTAAATGCTGCAGCAATCACATAACTGCAAGAGAGTACTACTCTCACAGTTTACTTTAAAAGATAGTCAAGTCCAGGTAAAATAATACTGTCTAGCCAAACAAGACCTTGCATTTCCATGATCCGTCTATATGATTTTTCCTCAATCATGACTGCACTACATGACTATATATATATGTCTATATACACAAACCCTGAATTCCTGGTACAAAGATTCCCCAGCTCGTGTCATATTGCACATGCTTGGTTAATTTCAAGTTTTTGTCTGCCGACCCCCTAGCAAAATGGGTAAATTTATTTACTATCAGTCATTTACCTGGGTAATTAATTGGTTAATCATCGTGCTGGTAAGGTAAGTGCCGGGGCTTCAACCGTGAAAGAAAGAAGCAGAAAAGAGTCGGAAATGGTCAAAAAGCGAACAACGTTGCTAGGCCACGGTCGAAGATCATAAAGCCAAAAGTGCAGCCAGTTCCATCTCCACACTGATATACATAGTCGCACATTCTTTTGCTTTTCTTCTTTTCACGAAGAAAAATGCTACTCATTGTGTGAGCATTCACTTTGCACAGTGTTCTCTTGTACACGTTCATACAATTAGGCTTTAATGACCGTTCACTGATCCACATAGAAAATTTCTATAGTGCTTCAGAATATCGGTTTTCTATTAATCTCAGACACAGTTAGAGCATCTCCAACAGAATACTTATTTCAAAAAAAAATTGAAATTTAACTAGTTTTAGGCTAAGTTTGATCTCCAATAGACTAGCTAAACAAAAGCTAAATTTAGTTTTAACTAAAAGTCCTAGCTATATTTAGCTAGAGAGGAGAGATAATTTAACTAAAAGTTAAATTTAACTTGAGTTTTAGGTATTTGCTAGAGATAACTCTATTCAACTAGCTATATTCCAATTTTAGCTACTTTTAGCTATCAAGATACCTATCACTGTTGGAGATGCTCTTAATCAGTGCTCAATAATGTATAGATACAATTTAGTCCTAGTTACCATGAAGTTAGAACAAAACTAAACATGAGATAAGCTTATTCAACCAATCGACTTCCACCCACAATTTCTTTAGGGCCCCAAAAATTATTTCTTTCACATTTATAGAAAAAAACATATTAATCATGAAATTCTAGGCCTACATTTTGTATATCTACTTTTTATCTTGGAACTTAAAATCTCAGGTCCGGGAGCACTATAGACGAACAGAGGCAGATATCTTAATATATGTGGTGGAAATGGAAATTGATGCGACTGGCTTTGACATAAATAAAGTGATACCAAATCAACACGGAGCTGCTAATCTTGTTAACCAAAACAAGAGGAATGGTATTGAAAGGTAATCTTGTTGTCTCACTCTCATCTGCAGTTATGCCAATCATGCCTATATTGTTGTCTCGTTTAAAAGGTAAACGTTTGGGCCTATACACTGATGATGTCGATGGTGTAAGACTAGCAATTTGGTGACAATTCTCATCTATAAAAATATATATAGCATGCTGCCAAGGGACAATAATCTCGAGTTTGTAATGGCTAGGATGATGATTTTCTATGAAGACAAAAGGTAGTATTAGTCGAACCACAATTTCATACAATGACACAACTAACTCTAACACATATAATAATCTGATTGTTCTTGTAAGTATCAAAAACAAATAACACAAGTTTGGTCTGACTCATTTATACCATTATTTATAAGTATCGAAAAGAATATATATAAGACCGATTTTATAATAAAAAGATATCATACTTTGATGAACTATACAACGTGTAAGTATTTTCAATTATTTTGTATTGTGATGGATTGAAGTACATTATCTAGTCTCACATGTCGAGTATATATGACAATGTCGTGCTTAAGTCAACTCAAGGTCGGTTGAATGTTGTTTTATTGAGGTGCTAAGGATCATGATGTCCGAGATTTCGATCATATGGTTTTCAGTTTCACCTGATGGATGGGGCTGATTCCAGTTGTTGGTGATGAAGTTGTTTGTTTGGGTGAAGAACTACGGTTGACAACTTTGCCTGAGTGGGTGTGATGTTGTTTCTTGTTGGTAGCATCTAGGATCCTTTGGTCCAAATCGTGAGAACCATGAGGCTTAAATGCGATATGGACAAAGATGGACACGTTAAGTTAAAATCATGTTTAAAGATAATTTTCGGTTAAAAGTCATTGTTCTTGAAGAGATACAGTTCCATCTAGTTTTTTTCTTTCTCAATGTTACCCTTTTAAGTGATGAGAGTTGATACTAGATCTTTTACCTTTTTTTCACCATTATTGGGCATTTTCATCCTTTTTTTTTTTTTTATGTTTTTAAATATTTTTTTAGAGACTTTTGTTATGACACCATTAAATAATACGTTACAACGTATAAAATTGGCTGATTCATTTTTATTACATATTTCTGTTAAATTTATAGAATAAGACTAACCGATATTTAACTCGAGTTTTCGTAGGCTATGTTCTGTTAAACTTGTAGAGTACGACTAACCTCGATATTCAACCTGAATTTCCGTAAGAGATTATCCAAACATCTTAGAGCATATTAGTCTTAATCACCATCATAGCGTTGCTTGAATTCTAATGCTGTACTTGAAAGTGTGGTCAGCGGGAGCATCAAGCGGAGTACCCATTAGGACCACCCTAGTGGTCCATGGTCCACCTGATTTAGGCACTTGACAAAAGGGATAGATCATTTTCCTAATTTTCCCCCTAATTTTTCAGATCTGAGAAAAAGAGGCAATTTCGTTGTCAGGTATTTTATTATTTTTAAAATTTAATTTTTTCTTCTTCTTTATAATAATTAAATATTTTAAAATTCTGTTTCCTCTGCCATTCGAAACTCCAGTTTTCTGTGTCGGGCATGGATATATGGAGGGAAATTTAATCCCCGGGCCCCACCTCCATGAAGTGCTTAGAGTGTGCGTGCCAGAACGTCCCACTCCCACGCTCCCCACTCCGCAGCCCACGCACGTGGAGCGCAACCGGCGTCTCTCCACGGTCCGATTCCCACGACGGAGTAAAGAAATGAAGAAACCGTACTCACGGGCCCCACTCCACGAGTCAGCAAGCGTCTCCGATGTTTCCTCCACGCGCCGAGTGAAAGCGCGTATACAGGAACGGTCGTCCTCGTTTTTCGTACCCTGTAAAGTTACAGAGGACTCTCACAGAGCCTGATCGACGGACGAAACGGATGCAATCGAGAGGAAGTTTAACCCTCAACGACGCCGTATCGCCAGCGGTTAAACTGCGGGTTAATTAAATTAGGAAAAGAGAACCAAAAAAAAAAAAAGAGAGAAAAGAGAAAGGGTTTTGGGGAAGGGAAGAGAAGGGGTTGTGTGCTGTGCTGTGTTGTTGTTGTTATTATTCTTCGCATTTATCAAAGAGACTGTGTCTGTCTTACTGTCTCTTCAACATTTCCAGGTTAATCAACAATCCAAAATTGCCCTAAATCGACCCCCCCACACACACACACTCAATTCCCAAAGCCTTTAGCTAAATCAAAAAAAAAAAAAAAAAAAAAAAAAAGAAAGGAAAAAAAAAGAAAAAGAAAAGCTCACAGAGCCTTGTGTATATGTTTCTCAATTTCCTTTCTTAGGGTTCATTCTTCTTCTCCTTCTCTATCTGTGTGTTTGACTCTTTTGGTTGGGCCGGTCGTACTGGTGGTTCTAGGGTTTTGAAGCCGGAATAAGTTTGGTTTGGGAGAAGTTTGGGGCTGTGTTGGTATGAATGGGGTGAAGTTGATGCAGCTGGAGTTGGTATAGATGGTGAGGATCTCTGGTGGAGTGGTTTTGTTTGGGGAAGATGGAGCATTGGTGTGATGCTAATTGACATTTGGTGTCGAGTCTGGGGATAAATCAAGCTCTTCAAAAATGCATTTCGCAAAGCTCGATGATTCTCCTATGTTCCGCAAGCAGGTTCTCTCTCTCTCTCTCTGAATTTGCTTTTGTTTTCCGAGCTTGAGCTACTTTCTTCTGCTGCATTTCTTCGATTGCTTTGGTGTGCTGATTTGTTTGTTGGATTAGAATGTAGTGATGTTAGTAGTATTATTAGTCGCTTGTAGTTTCTGATTTGGAAGACAGAGTGAAATCTTATTAGTGATAAATCGAATTTCGTACCGATTGCCGATTGCTTTTAGATTAGTTTTTGATGGTCGGCATTCTGTAGAAGAAGTTGAAGTTTTGCATTCGAAAACATATGCGGGTTAATCGGATGGTGATGGTGTATATTATACCCCAACTTTAATATATGCTTCTGTTCTGCGCAGAGTTAATATGACTCACTCTCAAGATATCAATGTAGAAATTGTTAAATATAGTCCCACCCTCCCCGCCCATCCTCATCACATTTACTTCGTGACACATGTGATAGAGTTATACTGTAATGGTTATTCAATGAAAGGACAACGTTGCTATCTCCATTGGCAATTCCCAGATATCTATCGTCATGGACGGAGGAAGTTTGTCATGCCACTGTGTTCATGACATAGTTTCTAGTTTTGAACTGTACAGGAATTATGCAGCCCTTGATTGCTTTTTTGTTGTTCTCATAAGCAGATACAGGGCATGGAGGACAGTGCCGAGTCATTGAGGGAGAGAAGTCTAAAGTTTTACAAAGGATGTCGAAAATACACGTATGTCCTACTTGTTTCTGATATCTTTTCATCCTTTTCATTTCTGGTCATCTTTTGCGGTATGGGAGCTGTTACCAGACTTGAACATTGAGTTTAAGAGGGAAGTACTTACAATTCCTTGCCTGCAGTGAAGGTCTTGGGGAAGCTTATGATGGGGACATTGCTTTTGCTAGTGCCCTAGAAACATTTGGTGGGGGCCATAATGATCCAATTAGTGTCGCTTTTGGAGGTAAGCTGACTTGTTGGCATCTTAAGTAACTTGATTGATTTATGCTAATTTTGCCATATGCGCACTTCATTTCATTGAAGCGTATCAATATCAACTTTTATTGATTGCTCTGTTCTATTCTTTAGGCCCTGTTATGACCAAATTTACTATCGCATTAAGAGAAATTGGGACATACAAGGAAGTTCTTCGCTCCCAGGTAATAACTTTACTGTATTTGTAATCTAAATGTCAAATCCATCCTATAAGCCAATTGATTTGGCTTTCCTAGGTTTTTCCAATCACAATATTCCGGGTGCAGTTCCAGAAAATGAATTGAATCAAGTTGAAATGCTTGCTTCATATGTTGGACTTGCAATAAATTCCCTTTTAAAGGATAACCATCATTTATATCTTTTAAACCTTTTGCCTTTGATAGGTTACTTAACTTTTGACAGGAACTGAACTTTATACATGTTATGGCAGTTATGTTGCGGCTTCTGTTTACAAATGTCTTTCTTATATTATGTGTATTAGCTTACGTAGTCCCTTCATATTTTAAATGTTTTTCATGCTCTTTGTTTGTTTTCAATAAAAAATGTGTTGCTCCTCTTTTTCCAGTCCCCGTGTTTGTTGCTCTGTTTGATGAATTGTTTAATTCAAGTCCTGAGTTATCTTGTATGACTTGTTTGTCTTTTCTCTCTTCCAGGTTGAGCATATGCTAAATGACAGATTGTTACAATTTGTGAATTTTGATTTGCATGAGGTCAAGGTTTGTGCACATTTTCTGTATAACCAGTCTAAGTCTATCTCCTGGTTTTGTTAATATCATTCGTGCCTTAGTGTTGAATGATCATTCTCTTTGTGCAGGAAGCGCGGAAACGTTTTGACAAGGCTAGCCTTCTTTATGACCAGGTGTGTGATTCTGGTCGTGAATTAATTTTACTTCCTTTCTTGTGTGGTTTCCCTGTATATAAAGAGCTTTTTGTCGTTTTTAAAATTTCTAATTTGGAACGAACAGTTGTAGAAAAAAAATTGCCAACATTCACATGAGTGGAATCTCCAACAATTGTAGGAATACATTCTTTTTATCTTCTTAATGTCCTGATTGAGTCTGAGGTATGCCTATAAGTTCACTCATCCATTTAGGCCTGTAAGATAGTTCATGAGGCTAGTTAACATTCAGCAGAAATCCACCAGAAACATTTCTGTTTGTCTGCAACACAGATGACAGAACTCTGGTGACATTGTTTATCGATGGATAGTCTGGGAATTCCATATACCTTGATAGAGGAGTACAAGTCTGCAACAATGGCCTATGGTTTTAAGAATTTAACTTGACATGTGATAGATGTTGCTGCTATAGTTAGATTAGTGTAACAATATGAGAATAATGTAAAGTTCTGCTTATGTAGTTTGATGCTTATATTACTGCAGGCTCGCGAAAAATTTCTCTCACTGAGAAAAGGAACAAGGAATGATGTAGCCACCATGGTAGAGGAGGTACTATGAACTGCTAGTTTTAATCTGTAGTCCTCTATAGTATTAGAAATTCACCATTATTCAGCATCTAACACGAATAAGAGATACTCCAGGAGCTTCATAATGCAAGGTCTACATTTGAGCAAGCTCGTTTCAGTCTTGTAAGTACTTGTTGTTCCTGTTGTCTTGGCAATCAATGATCCCATAGATTGAGACCTTATGAGGAATCTTTTATTTACAGGTGACTGCTCTTTCTACTGTTGAAGCAAAAAAGAGGTTTGAGTTTCTGGAAGCGGTCAGTGGGACAATGGATGCCCATCTTCGTTACTTCAAACAGGTGTGTGGATTGAGAGGCAGGTTTTCTGTCATTTTCACATGGTTTCTGCTAGTATACCAATCTGAAGCCTTTTTCCATGTGTAGGGTTACGAGTTGTTGCATCAAATGGAACCCTATATTAATCAGGTTTGTTGGACATGTGTGTATATTTTGTCAAATATTAATTCTCTTCTGCTTGCAATGAGAATCATTGAAAATTGGGACTTGTATTATTCTCAGGTCTTGACTTATGCTCAACAGTCAAGAGAAAGATCCAACTATGAACAGGCAGCTCTTAATGAAAGGATGCAAGATTACAAAAGACAGGTCGATAGAGAGAGTAGGTGGTCGTCCAATGGTTCTAATGGGTCTCCTAATGGAGATGGGATACAAGCTATTGGTAGAAGTTCACATAAAATGATAGAGGCTGTTATGCAATCTGCTGCAAAGGGAAAGGTTTATATACTGCTCTTCTTGATTAATTTGATATCAATTATATTTATTTATTTTGTTTTTATCTGTACATAAAATACAATAAGAATTTAACAATTATCATTAATCAGGTTCAAACCATTAGGCAAGGTTATCTCTCAAAGAGGTCCTCAAACTTGAGGGGTGACTGGAAAAGAAGATTTTTTGTTCTTGATAGCCGAGGAATGCTCTATTACTATCGGAAACAAATCAGCAAATCATCATCTGTAAGTGATTTGCTCAAGAAAGAATTTGGGGGCAAAAGGGTTGAAGTTTTTCCTGGGCTTGATGTTAATATCAAATTTTCGTTTGTTTTGTCTCTTTCTTCTAGGGCTCTGGTAGTCAACTTTCTGGTCAGAGGAATAGTTCTGAGCTTGGTTCTGGACTGTTGAGTCGCTGGCTTTCTTCTCATTATCATGGTGGAGTGCATGATGAGAAATCTGTTGCTCATCACACAGTGAATCTGCTTACATCAACAATCAAAGTTGACGCTGACCAGTCGGACCTAAGATTTTGTTTCAGGATCATTTCACCAACAAAGAACTATACTTTGCAGGTTCGATTCACTTTAGCTGGCCTTATGGACTTGGACTTAAGTTCTTATATAGTTTCTAACCAATGTTTTGATTGTGATTCTGCCTGCAAGGTGAATGATTGATGGTTACTGTAGAATTGTAGTTCTTGCAATGATATTTATTTATGCTTGTCAGTGCAGGCAGAGAGTGCACTTGATCAAATGGATTGGATTGAAAAGATAACAGGGGTTATTGCTTCATTACTTAGTTCTCAGGCTCCTGAGAGGGTAATTATTCAGAAGTTTTCACATAATCAAGTATGTGGCCATTGATTTCATGGCTGTGTTGATGATTTTGATTCAATTGTGTTTCAGTTTCTGCCTGCTAGTCCCATGGGAAGCCATCGTCGTTCTGCCAGTGAGAGTAGTTCGTTTGAGAGTTCTGATTTTGATCACACTGCAGTTGAAGAACTTGCATCGGACAGGAGCGGCCTGAATAATGCTGACCACCGCCAATTAAGAAGTTCGCAACAGCAACGGTCTTCTTTAAGAAGTGAGAAGACAATTGACACTCTACGACGAGTATGTGGGAATGATAAATGTGCTGATTGTGGTGCCCCTGAACCAGATTGGGCATCATTAAATCTTGGCGTTCTTGTTTGCATCGAATGTTCTGGTGTTCATCGTAACCTTGGTGTTCATATCTCAAAGGTTAATAGTACAATTCTTTCTTTCATGGTCTTGGGCATGCTTTCTTTAAACAATTGTTTTGTCATTTGCTTGTCAAATAACCAACATGTTGTGTCTGTGCTTGTTGCTTGATTCGGTATGCATAGTTGGGAGTCCTAAGAACCCTTCCTCATAAAGGATTCAGTAATGTGGTTTGATTATCAACATAATTAGATTTCATCTAGAAAGGGCTTTGAAGTTAGAATGGAGTGTGCAAACGGTCAAGTGGCATGTTAAAATATTTTCCCACCATTTGCATTGTTTCAATGATGATTTGTCAGTACGAATGTAGTACGATTCATTATCTATACAAATAGATTTGGTCAAAGAAAACTATGATATGTTGGAAATAACTAGATTTTGTGAGATGATTTTTATAACTTGGTAGACTGTAAAGTCCTGATTTGATAATTTTTGTTTACAACTGGGGGAAAGTGGACATGGTAATCATATATGTTACTGGTCCTTTGAAAAACAGAGATATGTACTGGTTGCTTATTTCTGGGAACTTGTTCTTGGTGACTTTTACTGCAGGTAAGGTCTCTGACACTGGATGTCAAAGTATGGGAGCCTTCTGTCATTAATTTGTTTCAGTCATTGGGTAATGCCTTTGCAAACTCTGTCTGGGAGGAACTTTTGCAATCAAGAAGTGCTTTTCAGCTTGATCTTATAGCCACAGGGTAGGGATTCTCTGTTACAGTTCATGCAAGTAATCTTATACAACTCTTCTTGACTTGACAGTTGTAAACATTCACTTGTATTCTTCCTGTGAAGGTCACATAGATCTGATAAAACACAGCTAGTTTTTATCAGCAAACCCAATCAGACTGATTCAATATCGGTAAAGGAGAAATTCATTCATGCAAAGGTACGTCCTCCAACTTAATCATGCTTCTTTCTTGACAGTGGATACTTCAAAACAGAAGCAATCACTGACATTTTTGCAATACATTAGATATGTGTGGATGTATAGGTGTAGATATTTTTTATTATTATTACTAGGCGGCCATGTTATTATTACTATTATTTTAAGTCCCCAGTCCACCCAACCCTAAGCAAGTTAAATTCGGAGTAGATAACTTGATATATCAAGAGATTTTAATTCTTATGGTCTAATGGCTAACAATGCAAGTATTCAATGCTAGGTTTGAGAATGTCAGCCCAATTGCAAGAAATATGTTTGGTCAACTCTAAGATATGAAGACTGAAGAGTAATTGGAGACTACAAACCCTTTTCAGCTTTTAGGACATACTTATTATCCTCGTTCTTGTTACTTTTAAGTAGTTGTGTTTTTGGCATCATGCAAGAAGGGCAGTAGAATAATGGCATAGAATTATGTGTATTTTTCCTCTTTTATCTGGATTAGGCTCAATTGAATTCATTTTGATCAGCTTAAATAGGCTTATCATATAAGATAATTGCAAAATGAATGTTTAAAAATATCTGCAACTAACTGATCTCCCCATGTTACCTGCTGTAGTTGAAAATTTCGGACTCTAGAACTACCGACTTATATGTGTGCTTTATTTTGATCATAGTACGCAGACAAGCTTTTTGTAAGGAGGCCAAAGGATGGACAGTATACTCATTTAGTGGCACAACAGATTTGGGAGGGTGTTCGTGCTAATGACAAGAAAGCTGTGTATCGTCACATTGTTAATTCTGAACCAGACGTGAATGCGGTGTATGAGCAAGCCTCGTGTGGCTCTTCCTTAACCCTTGCAAAAGTAATGCTGATGCAAGAGCAGACTAGCCATGACCAAAGCTCTAGCTGCTTAGCTGGGGATTCATTGGAGAGGTCTTCTGGTAGCTCTTCAAACTTGAGTGGTACAAGTGAAGTCCAGGCTATGGAGGATCTCGACGGGTGCACCCTTCTTCACCTTGCTTGTGAAACTGCAGACATTGGTATGCTTGAACTGCTCCTACAATATGGAGCAAATGTAAATGCGACTGATTCAAGAGGTCAAACACCACTCGACCGATGTATTCTCAAGGGCAGAAACACATTTGCAAAATTGCTTCTTACAAGGTGCCTATATTTCATGGTTACATGAAGCAAATTTTGTTATTCAGTTATACCATTTGTGCATGGTTCAAATGTTTCTTGTTTAGTTTGTCATCAATTTTCTTTAGAATGCTGTGTTTTTACCTCTTATTTATGATCTGCTACTGAGGGGTTTTACTGCATCTACAGGGGAGCGGATCCAAGAACACTAAATGGGGAAGGTAAAACCCCCCTTGAGCTGGCAGTTGAGTCGAACTTTGATGATGGCGAGGTCCTTTCTATATTATCAGACTCCCGTGGATAAGATATCAAATTAGGAACCACCCAAAGGGAAACTACATTGATGCTGAATGGTCCCATTAATAGAAACAAAGGTATTGCATTGTATAATTATAGTTCATAAACTTGAGAGCTGGTTCTCCTTTGTATGAAGTGTCAGTGTTTTATGGGTTTCGAGAGTGGTAGGATGGCATGCCTGCCCTATGGGCCATGAGGGCATAGTTGAAAATGGTTATCAAGGGTTGGAACTTAAGATGGCTCAGGTGGTCTGAGCCGAAAGCCTCCGGTAGCTTTCAGCCGAGGGGGTCTGTAATGGTGTTGTCTTTTGTTTATTCAGTTTTCTGCTTCCTTACTTTGCGAAGTTGCGAGGACTTACCGATTTAGTTTAGGCCATTGTGTATTTGTACATTATTTGTTCTAGTGGAGTTCTTTTTTTTTTTTTTTTTTTTTTTTTTGTGTGGGTGTGTTTGAATGCACAAATGATCAACCCTGTTATCTATAGGTTTAGGGGGCAGATGAAAGTAATATGAAAAGAACCACTTCTGCTACCAATTTTTTTTTTTTTTGTTCCTTTTATTATCTTTGCAAAATCGAATAGAAAAACCAGTGCAGAAAGTAACAAATTTGTGAAGTTTCAGTGCCAATTTCCTGATTTAGGTATCAATGTCAAATTACAATGCAATGAATTTCAATTATCGAATCCCACCCACCGCGAACTAAACAACAAAATGAATTAATGAAATGTCTGGACTGACACCTCTGCAAGTCAAGATGTGAATCCTGTGATGTTACGTTCTTGGCTTATCATTCAAATGTAGTATGTAGCAAGCAAATTATCGCGTAGTTGGTATGCTTTGCTTCTGCAAGTCAAATGGTACTGCTTTCCGCAATTTGTTTTCAAAATTTTGAAACTGGTGATATCGTTGGTCTTTACTCAACCGCGCTACATGATGATTCTTTTGTTCTCTATTTCTTAAATAAAAAGAAAGTTTGGAGAGAAACTCTTCATTATTGTTGGTGTCGATAAAAGCGCCTTTAAACCGTCTAAGATACTCTGATAATGTTTGACAAATTAGTTAAGTTTTTTTTATGGTTTTTAATACGTGCTTTCTAAAAGAAGCATTTCAAGTACTTTGACATAGAATACTTCAAAATTTTTATAAAAGCATCGACGTGCTTTTAACAAGATCGCTTTTAGAGAAATATTTTAAAATTGAAAGCAGAGAAAGCCTTCTCAAAAAGGGAGTGGATTCAATTATTTGAATTATTTCGCTGATGCCCTAAATCTGCACAAGTATCAGCAATAAAATTAGCGTCCCTTGACACAAACTGAAAAGTCAAAAATCAATACATTTGTTCAAAACACGCAGCATTTTAGTTTTACTTGGGTTTATTGATGAATGTTTTTGAGAAGTATTTAGGGTTTTTCTTGCGGAAATACTGAAATAGGATGGCAAGGTGGTGGTGAAAAACCCTGGCCGCATGTGCACGCGTGTTAGGTCTTTCACTTGTTTCGAGACCTATGATGGGGGTAGAATTAGAAACCACGTACTGGAAAGTAGAAAACCCAGACCAACCAATCGTCCATGGGACGACGACCCAGCAAACCCTAAAAGATTATTCCATTTCCACCCTACAAAACATTCCACATTTCAATTCCTTAAAAACTTTCATTAAACAAAAAAAAACAAAAACAAATACACACTTTTCTACTTGGTACAATGGTACCTGTAAAATCCCCCCCTATCCATTGTTAACAACCAGAATCAATTCCCCTATTGGTTCTTTCTCAACGGTCGCGATCTCCTCCCACAACCCAGAAACCAACGGTGGATATCGACCCCGGCCTTTTCCCTCCTCCCTTTCCTTGTCTCTCACACAGTTCGATGTTTCGCTTTCGGCCTCGTGATAGCGACACAGAGCCAACGTGGCCGCATGGGCCCCACTTCAGTACGGGGCACTCTCTGTAGTCCCAAAGGCGGGAAGCCCAGTTCTCTCATGTGGAGAGAGAGAGAGAGAGAGAGAGAAAGAGAGAAGAAAAGAAAAAAAAAAACAGAGGAGCCTCTGAGACAGAGAGAGAGAGTGTGTGTGTGTGTTTAGGGATTTTTTTTGTTTTCTATTTCGAAAATTTTGAGGGACAATAATAGTGGGTACGGGGTAGTAGTATTAGGACGAGGATATGGTTTAAGGGATCGGCAAGTCCAACTCTCTCTTTTCTTTTCATATTTCTTTTGTTCTGTTTGGCGACCATTTGGGGTTGGGTTTTTTTTTGGTACTTGGTAATATTTTTTTGATATGGTAAAAGAGTCAGAGATAAGGAGTGTAGATGATGATGATGATGGGTTGTTGGAGAGGTAAAAGATGCGAATAGGTGACGAAATATATGATTCTTTGCGTCTTTTCTTGAGAGAAAATACCAGAAAAATTCGATTTTTAGGTGATATTCCTCCTACTTGAAGCCTACTTGAAGCTTCCCTCTCATGGGTTTTCTCTGCACTTTTAAGCACTGGTGGACTGGGTTGCATTTTCTGCGTCTCCAATCTCCACGGAGGTTAAAGCCTTGAAAAAACAAAGGCTCAAAGATTTCAGCTTTTTGAGACAAAAGTTGAGAGCGTTAGTGCTGGTCTTGTTCATTTTCATCTGGGTTTTATTTGTTTAGCTTCAAGCTCTCTTGGGTTTGTGGTGGTACTATAACATGTGGGTTTCAGTTTAACTTTTTGTGAAACTTGCTTCCTTTGCTTTCACTGTCTTGCAACTTTTGAGAGATTTGTGGCTTTGTTGTTTCACTCCAATGGGTAGAGGAAGAAGTACTGCTTCAAGTTTGAAGTGTAGAATAATCACTAGGCTGCTTCCGCTTCTGCTTTTGCTATTCCTCTTCTGCTCAACTGTTCAGTGCCAAGAAACTGAGCCTCCATCGCCGTCAAAGCACCCTCACTCCAAGAACAACGAGTTTGAAAGAATCATTCTTAGTCTTGTGTTGGGAGTATTGACCGGACTCATACTTGCTCTTATCTCTGCTTTCATTGTCCACTGCTTTGTTCGCTACATTAGCAGAACCCCAATTCTCAAGGGCCCTGTAATTTTCTCCCCGAAAATCGCTCCGAAAACGCTCCAATTAGCACTGGCGAGTGAGAATCAGTTGCTTGGTTCGAGCCCAAATGGCAAGTACTACAGGACTGTGCTTGACAATGGGCTCATTATTGCAGTGAAGCAGCTGGAGCCCTTTTCGGAGTGTGGCTCACCCGAGGCTCAGAGCAAGTCTGCCAAGAGAAGGATACAGCAGGAGCTGGAAGTGCTTGCTGGCCTGAGACATAGGCATTTGATGAGTTTGAGGGCTTATGTTCGCGAGCACGATAGGTTCTCTTTGGTTTATGATTTTGTCCCCAATGGGAGCCTGGAGGATGCTATGAATAGAGTTAGGGAGAATCAGTTGCAGCTCAGTTGGGAGGTTCGGCTTCGGATTGCAGTTGGGGTGATTAAGGGGCTTCAGTATCTTCATGCATATGTGCCTCAGATTATGCATAACAACTTGAAGCCGAGAAATGTTATGTTGGATGCTGAGTTTGAACCGAGGTTGGGAGATTATGGGTTGGCTAAGCTCACTCCCCATTCGGATGGGGCATTATCTGGTTACACTGCTCCAGAGTGTTTCCAGAATGACAGGTACACTCATCCAAACTCTGATATGTCCCAAAATTGATAATATTAATGTTCTCTACAATTACTGGTGCAGTTTTATTCAGGTAGCTATGCTGATATATATATCGGACTAATAGTAATTGGGTTTTAGGACTCGAGAGATGAGTTTTTCTGATAATATGTGTCCATATCTCCCACCAAGTTCTTCACTGTTAGAATACTTACAAGAGTTTGGTATTCCACTTCTCATATGTTGATTGAGGGTTGAAGTTTGGGGAAGGATTTGGATAGCTTAGGATTGAAGCCCCACTTCCTTTTTCGTGCTTTGTTCTACTTTGTGCCGGAGAACAGACTGCTCTCTTCCAATACATTTTTTTCTTACTCAGGAAGTAAATATCAATTTCATAACTTAGGGTTCTACAATGAATTTTATAACTTGTTAAGATTTAAGGCCTTCTCAAACTTGGGGTTCTGGACTTTTGTTTGTAGCAGTTGTCTACCATGCTATATGAGAGCTTAGCTGCATTGCAATTTTCATCATATTAAATATATGAACTTACCAGGTTGTAGTGTGCTAAATTGCTAATTTTGAAGAAACCTCCTCCCTTCTGAAGGAAGGTTTAACTATTGATGGTTGGATGGAAGAACCAATAAAATTGGGACATTCTCTATCGAATCAGATATGCTCTTTTACTCATGTCACCTATAATCTATTTCAACAGGTACACTGATAAGAGCGACATTTTCAGCTTTGGGATGATATTGGGAGTTTTACTAACTGGTAGAGACCCAACTGATCCCTTCTTTGGGGAAACATCTAGTGGAGGAAGTTTAGGACGGTGGCTGCGGCACTTGCAGCATGCAGGGGAGGCACGGGAAGCGTTAGATAAGAGCCTTATTGGGGAAGAAGGAGAGGAAGATGAAATGTTAATGGCGGTGAGAATTGCTGTTGTATGCTTATCAGATGTGCCAGCAGAAAGACCCTCAAGTGATGAACTTGTTCACATGCTAACCCAACTGCACAGTTTTTAAAGCAAATGTAAGTATTTTGATTGAAGCTCCTGTTTCTGTAGATTTAGGGGAACTAGACTCCAGAAATATTTGCTTCAGGTTTTGGTCCGAAATCTGCACATTTCTTTTTAGAATTGTATGCTTCCTGGTGTATTATGTGTATATTGGCTGCGAGTGAAGAAGCTGCAAGTCAGTCGGGGACACTTTCAACTTTAGAGCAACAATATGACCAGATCAACCCATGTGGGGCACTTTCTCCATTATTGTGTTTTCACCTCCTAATGATGGTAGGGTTTTTCCGATGGCTTTTTCCGGACAAAACTTTTTGAATCGGGCCCTTTTAACCCGAGATTAGACAATTCACCAGACTTATGCCGCAGTCACCATTACTGTGTGTAAATGCACAACTTCTAAAGCATAGAATCAAGCTTCTTATTTTTCCAACTGCTTCATTTTTCTTCACTAGCCATGACTTTAACATGAGCATCTCAGTCATATGATAACCCTACTTCTGTTATTCATCTTTGCAAGTTTCTTTTTCACTTTCTTGCTGTGATCCTCATGATTCTGTTCTGGAAGCCGGTATTAATTTAGTTTGTCTTTGCCTAAAGTATTGTCAAAAAATGAATCCACCACATGTGAGTGTACCAGGAAAAAGTCTGGAGGGAAAAGTATGTGGTGGCCCTGATAATTGAGAAACTAGGCAGCTCATGCATCTGGGGCCAAAACTAGCATATGCCTGGGAAAAAAAGCATGAGGGGAGTAAAAAAAAGATGAGGTAACCACTTCCAGCTGTGAATGCAGCAATGCTTTTGACCCCATTGCCACAATGCCAAGTATTGGTGGTGTGACTGGTGTTCTTGGCTTCTTATTAGTCTCGTATTACAATTTCATAGACATGTGAAATGGAATTATGGAACTGAAAGTTGCAGTAATTAAATATTTGGAGGCCAGTTCATGTCCCTCTGTATTGGGAAATGACCTGGGGTTATTTTCCCACATTAGTTTAAAAACAGTCTCCATTCAATCTTATAGTAACGGACAGTAATATTGTAATTGATTTCTGGATATCATATGATGATTGAAACATTTTTAGTCACCATGCAAGACAGGTTTTATAGGTAAGAGTACTTTGCTTTTTCCAAAATTAAATTGGAAACATTGGAAGACATGTCACTTGGGCAATAATTTGAGGATAAAATCGAGACTTTATGAACAAAGTGGTGCAATGGAATAACACGGTAATGCCCTTCACTTCACGGTTGTGGAACGAGTCTCTAAATCTTCAAGAAAATAGTAGAATGGATTTCCAAAGGTTATATCCTTACTTCAAGGTCGTGGAACGAGCCTCTAAATCTTCAAGAAAATAGAAGAGAATGGATTTCCGAAAGTGCTAACACTGACTTTACTCTCTCTCTCTCTCTCTCAATTGGACGCTGCTTGGACTCATGACATGCCCAAACCCATAGCATGTCAAAATGTGTCGAATTTGGTCAACAATTTTTTTTATTTTTTTGAAATTCTTTGATGGCACAGGTTAAACATGATTTTCAAGAGCTACTCCAAGTGACCAAGGGCGGAGCTAGCCCAATTTTTAGAAAATCCTTAATTAGTGTTAGTGATCTATGAATCTTAATGGAATGAAATAAAATTGATCATTCTCAATTTTTGAAAAATCTTTAATTAGTCTCAATTTTTAAAATTTAATACAAATTTATCTTTATTAGTTTTAATTATCCTTGAACTTTAATGGATGAAATAATATTTTACACTATTAATACACTACATATATCTAATTAATACTAATCTTTTCAAGGTTTTCTCACCCTATTGATCAATATATGCCCATATGCGCATATTTACGATTCTTTATTAATATGCTAAATTGAAGTAACACATAAGTTTTTTCTATATTTATCATTCATCTTAAATCCCAAAATTTATTAAACATGATTTAAGGATCTTTCAATTTCAGCATTAGTACAAGACATATACACCTAAATTTTCTTAATTATACTAATATATTTTTTTTCTTGGGCAAACGATTGTGTTATTTTTAGAGGACGACTAGAAATGAATATAATTTGTTAGTTCTCCTAAGAGAGATTTTTGGCTACACCATTGCAAGTGACGGACCGCAAAACTCTCTACTCAAAAATTGATTTTTCTCTGTTTTCTGATTTTGAAAAATCATAAAAAAAAAATTAATTTGAGATTTATGAGTTCCATTAGTTTTAAAATTGCTCAAAAATCATGATTTAAGGGTGATAAGATTTTAGTGAAAAAATAAAAATATCGCAATTTTGGCAAAAAAATATGTGTGCATTACTCTATAATTTTGGATGAAAAATCATGGTCTTAGATAAATTTTATATTTTTCGGGAGAAAATTCTTGGATTGGTTCCTATGAGATTGGAAAAATATACAAAATCTTTAGCTTCTCTTGTAGACACATTATTAGGCTATTAGCCTCACTTACGTTATTAGCCTCGCTTGGATGGACGTGAGCATGAACATGGGCACTCATTCTAATTTTGCTAATGATTTAACGTTGATAAGAACACAATTTGACAAATTGTCATTTAGAAAATTAGGATATAGTATTTTGATAGAAAAATCCGAGTTGATGGGCACCTCTCAAGGTTTTCACACCATGATAAGCAGATAATTTAAATCTTATCCTCACTCAGAAAATATCTTGCCACCTTATCCATACAAGTCATTGTCTCATTGGTCAAGCTGATCATATATTACAGCTCGGAACCTTGATCTTCCGAAAGCAGCATACCAATTTCTCACAGAAACCATCAGTTTTATCAGAATGCAGGCCACTCTACAGCTCTCACCACCATCACTCCTTGCCCTTCTAACACCGACCACCACCACCAAGTCCCTGGTCTTGCCGTGTAGGTCCACTACTCCAAGGGCAAAATCTTCGAGATACCCCCTGCTCAAGGCAACCAATAATGTGACCTCCGATCCTTCAACAGTTGATTACAGCTCCAATGCGACTTCGTAAGTCAATCCAGAAATTCTCTCTCCTTGGTTTAAGTATTTTCTGATTGACGTCTCATCAAGCATGAAGCACAATTAATGGTGAAATTTGCAGGGTTTTTCCAGCAGAGGCTTGTGAGACTGTCGGAGGAGATGCTTGTGATGCCGAAATGTATCCTGAAGTGAAGCTTGAACCACAAGAGAAGAGCACCGCAGCTAAAACTGGTAAAGAGCTACAGGATAGAGATTATCTAGAGTATGACAGCCCCAAGACGTAAGATCACAGAAACAGTGTTAAACCAACTCATCTTTTAACTTCTTCTATGATGGTAAATAAACATTTTATCCTGATCATTGTTGCAGGGTCTTCCCTGCAGAGGCTTGTGATGATCTCGGAGGAGAGTTTTGTGAGCCGGAGTATCAGAAAGGAGTATACTAGACGTTTATCTATAATTTTGTGAATAATTACTACTTGGAACTTTGGATGTGTACCTGACAACTTTCTTAAGGTACCTGAACTTGTTGTAATAGCCTACTTGGGAGAATTCAGTAGTTACTAATTCTTATATCAGTTGCAAGTAGTTGATATTCGAAAAACTCAGAAAAATAAGGGATATTGATCATGCTGATGATTAGAAGTATAGAACTAAGAAAAGATGAAACAGAATTTCTGGGACGGTGGTTTTGCTAGCTTGAAATACTGATCAGATCACATAGTTCAAGTATTTTATACAGAACTAACATTGTGATGATAGAACAATCAATGAAACAAAACATGAACACTGACAGAGTGTGATTGTGCTGTCATGGAGGTTTCAGTAATTTGTAAATGCGATATGCCTACTATCCACCATCTTCATCGATATCCTCCAAAACAAGGTACTGGAGAGCTATGGAGTACTTGGCAGTCTTTCTTTTCCTTGAGCTGCCACTCCCTGAATGGTTATAGTCTTTTAGGAGAAATGATCCGGAGCCCTCACCTGCACAAACACACACAAAAATATGCCATAATCTTCAACAAAGCTCTTTAGGCTTTAAATATAGCAGCAATACAACAGGCAATTCTTAAACTGCATAATTATCATATTGTGAAACCAACCTTGAATTTTGAAGATGGTCGAAACCCATCGTTTGTAGATGTAGAGCAACCGCGGGGAGTCTCCATGGTGTGTATCTGATAACAGAAGCTTGCACGGCCTTGTTTTACTACCATTAAAATTGAAGCATATAACAGCAATTGTTACCACTACTAAAACAGCGAATTAAGTTACCAATTATAACCGAAAAAGGCTACTCACTTTGCATGAACTACGGCATTGTGACACAAAGCCAGTGTCCTCACCATTGCCAAGTCTCTTCCTCGTGGGTTCCCATATCTCTGTTGGCAGCTCCTAGAATCGAAAGCACGAAAGAATTAAATCAAAGATGAAAACACAAAATCACAGATTCTGTCCATAAAGAAAAGGAAGTACCTTTCCTCAAAGAAATCTCCAAAATCATCAATAACAACCGACACAGGAAATTCGTCATACAGATGGAATGCAGCAAAGAACTTCTTAATTCCTTCATCATCATCCACATACCTATATAACACACACATATATACACACACAAGCTCTTCTCAGAAACCCCATACATCATTATGATCAACAAAGCTTCAAAGGGTCAGTAACTCACTTCATTTTAATGAGCTGAAAAGTCTCACAGGATGAATCAACGCCCTGAAAATTATTACCATTAAAAACTTGGAAGAATATACTGCATTTTACAGGAAACAGAGAAAACAAAAAGAGAAAATGTACCTGGGAAAGATAAGGAGGTTTTGCCTCTAACCGGCGCCGGCTGCAAATAAAGATGACAAGTCCATTGCTGTTGTGGGCTTCGTTGAATGCGAACTGGAATAGTAGAGAGGTTTTTCCGCTGCAGAAAAGATAGAGAGAGAGCAATAAGAAACAGAGAGGCTAAGAGAGAGAGAGAGAGAGGGAGTGGGATTGTGAATACCATGAAGGAGGACCAGAGAGAAGCATGATAGGGTGGTTTTGTTGGAGGTCAGTTTGCCTCACCGAGAAGAATCTCTGCACCATTATTGTTGAAGCTCTCAAGACTACCTGAGCTACATTGTAACCATCATGGGATTTTATAGTTTGTGTCCCAATCCTCGAACTCGGGCCTAACAGAAGCCCATCTTGGTCTTTGTTTGTCAATTTTTTTTTCCCAACAATCATCCCAATTTTTTTTTTTTTCAAGCATTGGTCTTTTACAGAAACCTATTTACGTTGCACAATGATTTTTTTTTTCTTAAAGCTTCTCCAACACATTTGAAACAACACACAAGCTTTCAAGGGATTCAAATGGTGATGGCTCATCATAAGTTGGCACTGTCAGGATCAAGATCAGATTTCGGTTCATTTATGACAAAAATATGATGCATAGAATTCACAGGTTCTCGAGGACTTCCGACGGGCATATATGGGCTCTAAAAGGAACTGTCGGATTACATCATGGATGTTTCCGCCGGCAATGGTGAAGCTGCGCCATTCCCGAATCCACCTTCTAGTACTGATTCAGACAGATCACCGCTTCCAAAGAAGGCATGGTGAAGGGCCTTCACGCAGATTTCAGCTTCACTGTCATTTACTATCAGTGAGATGTTTACCTGGTTTATAACAAATCAAGTATCAGACAGCAAGAAGAATGCGGGTAAAAAAAAAAATTACTAACAATAATGAATGAGTGTGACTGCGAAAGATCAAGATATGAAGAGACCTTAGATGCCCCTTGTGAGATCATCTGCACATTAACTTGATTCGTTCGAAGAACTTGAAATGCCTGTGAGAAGAAATAGACAAATTATATCAGATGAGAAAGGAGAAAAATAGGAAGACAATGAAAGAAAGTAACACTAGTGTAACAGATTCTAGAGTATGGCAGAGTGAAATACAACACCTTCTCTAGAATCAATGAAGAATACTGAACATTCCCTATGAGCGAGATGATTGATCTCTTCTGCAGAAGATTTACGTAAGCAATTTTTTCAAGTTCTTCCTCCATTTTGTCAAGTTCCTGTTACATATGGAAGATAGAGGGGGTTAGGATTTTAACAACGGTAGCTTTATGTTTTTTAGAGGTCGTAATCTGCATAAGGGGGAGGGCAGGTTCAGGATTAGTTTCAGTTCCAACCTCCCCTTTTCTTGTGACAATTCACACCCACTACAGGGAAGGGCAGGCTGGATTATCAGTCGGGTCTGTCACCACCTACAGACTGAGTTCCAGACAACACTTAACTACAGATAAATCAGAGTTTGGCTCTTAATAATAAAAAAAGTTGGTGGGGGACTGCATATTTGATGTCTATGGTGTTGAGCACCATATTGTGTAGTTCGCAACAGGCAGCCTTAATTTCTATATTGACAGGGACCATGGAAAATAATACATATAGCCATACACGAATTACAAGTAAGCAAACAGGAACTCATAAACAAAGAACATAATTTCTGAGCTTGCCTGCTGAATTAGTTCTCTACTCCAGAATTTTGATGGATCCAACGTCAAAGATAAACTAACTTCACTTGTTGCAACAACATCGACAGATATGCCCAAATCTTCAAAGGTTGAAAACACCTATTTACATGAGGAAATCATCACATCAGTTACAATCAAAATTTACAAAAAAGAAAAAAGAAAGGGAAAAAAGAAGAAGGCAAAAATATGCCACTAATGAGTCTCTCACCTTTGCAAGAAAACCAACTTGACCAAGCATGCGTGTGCTGACAATATCCAACAGAGTGATATTTTGCTTCAGGACTATGCTGGTTAGAACAGCCTAAGCTTGATATGTGTTAGTACATGGGGGGTAATAAATAAGAGCGACAATGTTCGAATTCTTTCACACACTTCATTTTCTGAAGAAAAAAGATTAAGCTGCTACAAACCTTGCTCATATCTCTTGCTTTAGTGATGATTGTACCAGGAGCTTTAGGGTTATAAGAGTTCTTGACCCTAACAGGAATATCGCCATCTCTAGCTGGTCTCATAGATTGCGGGTGTAGAACCTGCTCACCGCATTCAATGTTATTTGTATTCAATACCAATAAAAAGCTACATGTCTAGTTCCCATACCAGTTACTAAGTAAACGATTTCTCTAATCAGAAATGATATACAAGATAACAGGAATTGGCCATGCTTATTATCTGAAAGTAACTAGACTTGGCAACAGTCTTCATGGACAGAGTTAATCTGAATATAAAGTAACATCAAACATTCAAGGAGAACATCTAACCTGAGCACCAAAATATGCAAGCTCAGCCGCCTCATCGAAAGTCAAATAAGGAACAGGTTGTGCATTAGAACATATACTAGGATCGCAGGTCAAAACACCATCAACATCCTTCCACACCTGCTAGAACTGTCAAATTAGCTTCTATATATGTTGATCTTAAACTTTAAAATGACTGTATTAGCATACAGTTGCTACAAACAAAATAGATGCACAATCTCCACTAAAGTACTTGACATTTAGTTACATCCATAAACAACCAGGATTCAGCTTGTACATGCATGTATTCAGAATCGAATCTCACCTGGACTTCTCGCAAGCCTAGGGCTTTACCAATGGTTGTGGCTGTCAAATCACTACCACCCCTACCCAGGGTAGTAACTGCACGAGATTTTGAGGCCTATGATCAATACAGCATATGCAATGTTAGAAATCCCAGCTCATAAATGTTATCTTAATCAGAAACTGAGACTTGAAAGAAAGCATTTCAGCAGGAGTTCTGTCGAGCAGCTACAGAAAGACCTTTCCAAGAAAGCCAGTAACAATGGGAATTGCAGGATCACTAATCCAATCATCATTTAATCTTTTAGCAACAGATGGGTAAGTTCCCTCCAAAATTTCAGCATTGGTGAAGTCATCTGTTGTTATGAAACCAATGTCAAATGCATCATACTGCAACACATTATGTAGCAACCATCATCAAAGAAGATCTTAAGTGGTAAACAAACAAGAAGAGTACAGAGCTATTATAGATATGTCAAAAGATAATGTCAAAACAAATTTGCTAAATATGGGTATACATACCTGGCGCGCCTTAACACCAATCTTATTCAGATAAGCTGCAACGATTCGTGTGGACATGCACTCTCCAAATGAAACTAGATAGTCTCTTGTGCGCAGAGTCAACTCTTTCATCATTGCTATCCCCTTCAGAAGTTGCTCCAATTCTTGCAAGTGTCCTGCATAACGTCTCATAGAGAAGCAGACATCCAAATTTTCCAATCAACCACCATCCTTTGAGAAAGTGCTTAACAGAAAAATGCACACATTTCCCCCTTCGATTAGGAAAGTGCTTACCCGAAACAACAGAAGGATCAACTCCAAGTTCATCAACAGTCCTAATCACATGCAACGAAATCACACAGCTTTTCAGAGAACAGCACTAACCCACGATTGAAAAACAAGAACAAACAAAAGGGGGAAAAAAAAATTGAGCTTACTGGAGATGCAGTTGTTTTACATAGCTCAATTCTTCGATTTCAGAAGCATTCGAAACCCCGCAACTGACAGCTTTCTCCCCAGCCTGGCATCCACAAAAACAAACCCACCCAGTTTCATAATCAAACAACTAATTACAATTAGAGAGCTAAACAAAATTAATTAGATAGTAATAGAAGAGTGCATTACAAGTAAGAGGTTATTAGTGGTCTTCCCCATTGCAGAGAGCACAACCACAGGCTTCTCCTCCGGAAAACTCACAACCAGCTCAGCAATCTCTCTTATCCTCTCCGCCGTCGCCACCGACGACCCTCCGAATTTCATCACGCAACTAAACGACGCCGTTTCATCACCTCTCTCTTCTTCCCCAACCACAGCTTCGATTCTCTTCGTCCGTCTCTCAGCTCTCAAGCCTCCGCCTTTACATGCATTCTCCACCGCCGCATACAACGACCGCGACGGCGAGGCCGCGGCGGAGGACAGCCATCGCACGCGCGGCGAGTGTGCGAGTCTTGGAGTTGCAGAATAGCTCCGAATTCTAACGCCGCCGAAATGCAGTGAAGCCATCATCTTCAATTGCTTCGATGACAATCAAATCTAGGGTTTTGGGTTTCTCTGTGGAAATGTATGAGAAGGAAATAAAGAACCGACCTTTTGTGCGATGCATAAACGGTGCGTTTAGTCTCCCCTAAACCCCAAGTCAAAAGTCAAAGCTTTTCTACTATAAGTCTGCAACAAATTCAAAGAGAGCTGGAAATTTTTGGATTGGTGTGGTTAAGGTTTTGGAATCACAAATTCACAAGCTTAATTTGAATGTCTTCTTCTTCTTTCATCACAGTGCAATGTTCTCTGCTACCTTCATGCTCCTCAAGTCATCATCATGACAAAGCTCCCCCTATAAAAGCTGTAAACTTTGCTCAGATTCCATCATGGGTCTCTCTAAAATCCTCTGCTCCATTGTTGAACACCCAACAATTACAGACTGGGCAAGTCGAAAATGTTCACTTGGTTTCTTTATCGAAACAGGGGAAGATGAAAGAAGCACGAGAATTTCTACAGAAAATGAAGAAGGCCGGTGTGGCGGTTAGTGCTCAGTCGTACAGGTGTTTGTTTGAGAAGTGTGGATTGATGGGTTCGTTATCGGATGGCAGATTTGTTCACGAGTGGTTGCGAACAACTGTGAAGACTCCAGCGGAGTTTCTTGAGAATGATGCTCTTCAGATGTACTGCGATTGTGGGAGTTTGAGGGATGCACAGAAGGTGTTCGATGAAATGCTTCACAGGGATTTGGTTTCTTGGGTTATAATCATATCCGCTTATGTGGAGAAGGGTGTTTTGAACAAAGCTGTTGGTCTGTTTTTGGATATGCTGGAGTCTGGGGTTAGGCCGAATTCGTCTATTTTTACTAGCTTGTTGAAGTCGTTGAATGAGTTTTCGCATTTGGAGTTTGGGAAACAGATGCATTCTTGTGTTATAAGAACTGGGAATGCTAGTGGTTCGGTTGAGACGGCGATTGCAAACATGTATGTAAAGTGTGGATGGTTAGATGGTGCTAAACTAGTGTTTGATAAGATGGGTGACAAGAAGAGTGTGGTAGCTTGGACTGGGTTGATGGTGGGGTATACTGAAGATGAGAAGCTGGGGGAGGTTTTAGAATTGTTTGCTGAGATGGTTAGGGGAAGTGTAGAGGTGGATGATTTTGTTTTTTCGATAGTTCTCAAGGCATGTGCTGGTTTGGAGTACTTGAATGCTGGAAGGCAGATCCATGGTTACAGCGTTAAACTTGGATTGGATTCTGAGGTCTCTGTAGGAACTCCTCTAGTGGACTTCTATGTCAAATGTGGAGAATTTGAATCTGCTCGGCGAGCATTTAAGAGGATAAATGAACCAAATGATGTTTCGTGGAGTGCTCTAATCTCTGGCTATTGCCAGAACGGTGAATTTGAGGAGTGTCTCGAGATTTTTCAATCTTTAATTGGTAAAGGTGTTACTTTAAATCCATTCATATATACAAGCGTTTTTCAAGCATGCTCTGCAATTGCAGACATAAATTTGGGAGCTCAAGTTCATGCGGACGCAATAAAAAGAGGGTTTGTCGCATTCTTGTATGGAGCAAGTGCAATGATTACGATGTACTCAAAATGTGGCAGATTGGACTATGCCTATCAAGCATTTGAATCGATAGATAAACCTGATACCGTGGCCTGGACTGCTATAATTTGTGGCTATGCATATCATGGCAATGCCTCTGAAGCTCTTCGGCTTTTCAGTAGAATGCAGAACTCTGGCATAAAGCCAAATTCAGTTACATTTGTAGCAGTTCTAACTGCTTGCAGCCATTCAGGTTTGGTAACAGAGGCGAAGCAGTATTTGGATTCAATGAGTAGTGTATATAATGTGGAACCAACCATTGATCATTACGATTGTATGATAGATGTGTACTCTCGTGCTGGACTACTACAGGAGGCCCTTAAACTGATAAAGAGTATGCCATTTGAGCCCGATGCAATGAGCTGGAAAAGTTTATTAGGTGGATGTTGGATACATCGGAATCTTGATCTTGGAAAGTTTGCAGCTGAAAACCTCCTCCAGATGGACCCAGAGGACACTGCTAGTTACATAATCATGTTCAACTTGTATGCATCATTGGGAAAATGGGAAGAAGCCGCCCATTTTCGAAAAATGATGGCTGAAAAAAACTTGCGGAAAGAAATAGGTTGCAGCTGGATCACTGTCCAGGGCAAAACACACCGGTTTATAGTTGGCGATAAGCACCATTCTCAAATAGACCAGATATACTCAAAGCTAAATGAGCTAAGCATCTCTTTCAAGGATGCAGAAGATTCACTTCTAACTGAGGAGGATGTACTCTCTGGTTTTCCTGAAAGGAAAGAACAGCTTCTTGACCATAGTGAGAGACTAGCTATAGCATTTGGCCTCATTTCCACACCAAGTAATGCCTCTATTGTGGTCTTTAAGAACATCAGGGCCTGCAAAGACTGTCATGAGTTTGCAAAGCATGTTTCCATGGTGACAAGGCGTGTAATTATTGTGAGAGACTCCAACAGATTCCATCACTTTAAGTCGGGCGAGTGTTCTTGCAGAGATTATTGGTAACTTTCGCAATTCCATGGAAGCCTATGCAACGATCGGTGTTTTACGGTGATCTATAGCATTGACTGTGTTCCGCAGTATCGAAACTCAAGATGTGAGTCGCAGCCCACCATTTCATGTGTTACTGCCGACATGTCACTTTCAGGTTGCTGCATTAAGATGAAGCGTGAGTTAGCTGCAAGTACACGAATGACGAACCAGAGGGTGCCAGAGAACCCTGTAGTGCAAAAGATGAGTGAAGTCTGAGGTAAGAATAACAGGGACCTCTTTTTCTTCCTACTTACAGTAATTCAGTGGATCTATAAAGTATGAAAGGTAGAGTGACATTATCTGTGACGAGTCCTGTTGACACGTCTGTGTATGAGCATCTCAAGATTTTGTGTGAGAGATATCATTTCCGCTTTCTCTTGTGGGCTCCAAATATAGGGTCATCATCATAAATGATAACCATTACTTGCACAACTGTGGATGAAACCTCCTCAAGTAGGTATTGGTTGAATTCAAAGTTTCTGGGCAACTTGGTGTTTGAAGCCTCATACTTTGATGGTTTTGCTTTACTGCGCTATTTTCTGGCGTGGTAAAACCAATGGTGAAAGGTAAATTGTAATAACCTCTTCAACAAAGCAAGTGGTTCAGTGGTGGTGGCTGGGTGGCAAATTGGCAATGGCTCTGGTAAAAGTTAAGCCGCCAGGGTAAATATTTTATCCACTGAAGGTTGAAGAAAGGAAAAGGAAGAAGCATTATGTATTTATTTACTGTTCAGAAGAATCCAACTTCCCAATTTATATAGGTTTTTAAGGGGTTGAAAACCAAGATTCATAAACTAAGAAGCAAAAGCTTCCAAACAACCAGTATAATAATAGAGTTTGGGATTGGGTTAGATCAAAGAATTAAGAATGAGAAACAAACGGAAATCACATGTAATAGGTTTGCGTCATCATCAGCATGGATAATTATTAGGTCCTAATCATTAACCAATTAAACCACTTTACTGAGAGTGGAAAAGAAAACAAACATGGTAATGGTAATGGTATTGGGATTGGTATTGTTATTGGTAGTGGTACCATCAGTTGGCGCCAAATGACATCTCATGGTTTGGATAAAGTCCTATCCACTCTCCTACGGCTACTGATGGTTCAGCTAACCAATCCCCGTCACACTCCTGTTGTTTTCTCTTCCCCTATAAATATATATAGAGACTAGAGTTCATCTTTCACTCACTCTCACAGCCATTCATTGCTAACACTCAATTCCCTTCTGGGTTTCATTGTCATCTCTCCTCTCATAATTCAAGCAAAAAGACAGCCTTCGCTTCAATCCATTATTCTCATTTTCGAATCTTTCTCCTGGGTTGTTATCATTTCTCACCTTGTGTTACATAAGAGCTTTTTTTTGTTCTGGAACTCTCTGGATTCAGTTCGGACTTGAAAGCAACTTTTGAAGTCGTATTTGGGTTAAGCACTTTCTTCATGTAATCTAAGCTCATGGATGTGGAAGAAACAAAATGTTCCTTCAAGTACGGCAAGCCTCCGTGGATTTTCAAAGGCAGGTAAGCGTCCTGACAGCACTCGGTGTTAATTTATTGTCTTCTTCTCAATTTTGAAAGACGGCTCTGCACATTGCCTTGGTTATTTGTCGAATCAGAGCATTGTATCAACTCCATTTGGTCAAGGCAGCGACTATTCGAGCATGCATCCCTAAAGAGTTCAGATTGGTTGAAGCATTTGGGTAAACACTAACATTGTTCTTTGTGGATCACTTTCACTTTTTTTTATTTTGGTTTTGGGAATTTGATCACCAAAAGATATTTACGGTTAGCAGATATACTCTTGGCGGGTTTTTTCTTGCTAACTATGATGACAGCCCAGCTGGAGTTTTTGATGAGGTTTGCATATTTCCCTGTTTATTTGTCTGATCCAAGATTCTTACATCAGTCTTGGTTCAGCACTTTGTTTCGCAACAGTTGTCCATTTTATTCAACTAGTTACTAACAGGACATGTGCATTTATTTCTCCCACTAAGCTTGTTGTGATTGCTGGACTTATATGGAGCCCTCCAACGTCTTGCGCGTATGTTTGGCTCAACTTTCTCTTGTTTTTTTTTTTTTTTATATTGAGTTGATAAGTATACAATCTTGTTAGGAAAGGTTTGTACTGAGCTAGTCAAATCCTAAGCTTGCCCTTTAAGTGGTACATGTATTTAAAATGCGGCTAGTCACAGGTCCTTCCTTGTTTTACTCTTGTTAGGATGAATGATATAGGTAGTTGCAGAAAGCTATGTTATGAATGTATGATAGAATGGGATACTTTATTGAAGAGCTGCTCTGACTTGTTTTTGTCAAATAGATGGGCAGCAAAGGTACTTGTGAATAGCAAAGAAGCTTGTGATCATGGGCGAAAGGTGGGAGGCTGCATTTCTCTCGAAGCAACATTCAATCTTATTTTACCTCAAACTTGTTTTAGCTTCAGAATCTATATATCTGATTTTAATTGCTTGCAGTCCCCTCTTGCAGGAAGTAGGCCTTCCAAGTCATGTTGCAAGGTTTTCTAAGGTTTCGCGATATTTGTTTTCTTTCTGATTTATTAGCATTTGTATATAGTTGCATAGAAATCTTGAAACAAACAAACGATGACTCTGCCTTGCTTATATGTTTCTGCATTGTAAACTCTTCATACAAGGGGATGCATTTTCACTCTATTAAGTACTTGCAAGAAATACATTACTGTTTCCTAAAATCAATTGGTTTCTGCATAAACAGAGAATTACAGCAGTTTCAAGGATACCAAAGACCAAACAAAGTGAATTTCTAAACTTAATTGGTATGAAGGGTGGTTTCTCTGATCCAGGAGAGCAGGTGAACGTTCAAGTGACTGAAATCATGGGTCAAGCCTCAAAAGATACCTGTAATGTCAACCTTACCACTTTCGGTGAGTTAAATCTGAACTTTTCTTCTTTTCTTATACCATATAGGTTATGCTGACATCCTTTTGAACTAGTTAGAGAGGAACATCAGTTCTAACTAAAAACGTGCTTAGACTTACTTCTATCTCATCCTTCTGATAATTTGATCATCCATGTTCATCGTGGTTTATGGTGATGGCAGTGCCTGCATTGGACATTAACAAGTGGATGGGACCAGCAATCAAAATGTCACTTCCAAGTTTTAGGTAAGCTCCTCTCTTCGATTTGTGGCTGAGTCTCTTTCTCTACTTCTCTATGATATTGGAATTGGATTTCCTTGATTTATTACATTGTGTTGTGAAATTGCAGCGGTCGTACAGAGTATTATCCTGACCTTCTTAAGTACTCTTGCCAGATCGACTGCAGGTTATGCTCGTCAAGCGTTAAATAATATGCTTATTTGGTTGAATGTGGTGTCTTTCATACTTTATCAATTGCCATTGAAGGATCGAATTATCGAACTCTGCTTCATGGTTATTGTATAGGGTGCGAGTAGTGCATCCAGCTAAAGTATCGGGGCCATCTCCTGTGCCATCGAATGAGAACGAGAACAAACAATGTTCAGAAATTCATAGTTGCAATACGCAGAACCAATCAACTAAAGAATTCATGGACAATGAGCAGAACCTTACCAGAGCCGTGATGCTATCAAAGCCCATTTTGGCATTGGAGTTCAGTTCTATGAAAATGCAGGTTGAAGCTCCGGTTGTAGTTTCCAACTACTTTAAGAACTCTTTAGCAACCTCTTGATGTCTTGATCATGTTGTGTTACTTTGATAAGCATATATAATATTCCATTTTCTTTCATTGGCATACAGTAGTTCTGCACATTAATATCAATGGATTTCAGTGGGAGGAATTTACATTCAACTTCTTGTAATAGAAGTTCTAAATTAGTATAATTTTTAGGAAGCTCATCAATTATTTGAAACTAATATACAAAGGGAAACTTGATGTTGGTGAAATTACAATAAAATTATAATTTCTATATGAGAAACTCGTTGACAAAAGGCTGAGGCACGGGTATCTCGCTCTCTTTAAGGAGATTCAAGCCCTCTGCGGAACAATGCCGGTGCACCAGAAATCTCTTGACTTGTCCCCTCCAGGATACAACAGCCCAACAACAAGTTGTGTGGCTCACACCAATTTGCACAAATTGGAGGAACCCAAAGCTCCACCAAAAGAACACCTTTCTTTGGCCAAGAAACACACAAGACTCTTTTGGGGGGATTTTGGAAAGAAAGTTGATGGGTGAATAGTTGAGTAAAAGTTTGATATGTTTTAGCATGCAACAAATGGTGCTATTTATAGGCTCTTAGGACACTCCCTACCATTAATAGGGTAGTAACCAAAAGCCATAGGTTACAAGAATTAAAACCCAAAATAAATCAAAATAAAACACCATGAGTTACAAAATAAATTCTGAATTTAAACAGACAAATAAATTCAGATTTTAAACACAAAATAAATTCACCCAAATTTAATTTCAATAATAAATAAAATATTAAAATGTAACAACATTCCCCCACTCATTTTAATATTTTAAAAAAATATCAACCAAAGTTATCGGCCAAAGACAAACCATTATGCATCATGAAGGTGTGCTCTGCATTGAACCTTCACTTAGTGAAACAGTAATTCCAACTCCAGAGTTGATAGTGGTCTCAGACTTGAACTACAACTGCTTAAGGGAAAATAAAAACTACTGCTCACACATAATAATTCAGGTGTTAATATGAGCTTTATTAGCCAGCACGTTACGGCCTTGTGCTTATCCCAGTTTTCATGAGTGTATTTCAAGAATAAGCCCAATTCTTATAGAGAGCGGCCCCACTCTCTCACTCATATAGGTAAAATCCGTCAAGGATGCTCTTATAACTATGACATCCCACTCATATGAGCTACAGATTTTATTAAGAGTTTTAAGTAAACTCAACCTTCATATACGTTACAAGATTAATGCACTTACATCATAGGGATGAGTAAGAAAATATAGTGCATTTTTCTTACGGCCACCTTATGTTTCGTTTTTCCCATTGAACCCAGTTTTTAGGATCTCTAATCACCGGGTTGGGTGTCCTCATATATGGCTCATGACGATATGGGCTTCAATCCCATCCCCCTCGATGTATTCCAGACCTTTTCTCTTGCCAAGCCCTTAGTTAAAGGATCTGCAAGATTATCACATGATTTAACGTAATTCACATTAATAATTCCATCACTCAAATATGATCTCACAGTACTGTGCTTTCTTCTTATAGGTCTGGATTTACCGTTATAATAACGGTTATTTACTCTACCAATAGCTGCAGTGCTATCACAATGAATCAATATAGGTGGTATAGGTTTTTCCCACAAGGGAATTTCATGCAATAAATCTCTCAACCAATTTGCTTCTTCACTTGCTGAAGCTAGTGCAATAAGTTCAGCTTCCATGGTTGAATTAGAAATTATTGTTTGCTTTTTTGATTTCCAACAAATAGCACATCCACCTAATGTAAAAATATAACCAGTGGTAGAGAGAGAATCACCTGGTTTACTTGTGAACCTGCTAAGTACTCCAACTGCATATGCAATGTCAGGTCTAGTGCAGTCAGTTGCATAGCGCAAACTGCCAATTATGCTAGCATATTCCTTTTGATTAATCACATCATTTCACTTTCAACAGGAAATAAGTGAACACTAGAATCAAAAGGAGTAGACACATGCTTTGGCCAACATAATCATATTTCTTCAAAACTTTCTCTATAGAATGTGACTGATCAAGAAAAATACCATCACATGTTTTGTTATTTTCATGCCCAAAATAACATTAGCCTCACCAAGATCTTACATATCAAAATTGCTCTTAAGCATAGTTTTTGTCTCATCAATTACATGCAAATTTGAGCCAAAAATTAACAGATCATCCACGTAGAGACTAATAATAACATGTGAATTTTTCCAAGATTTATAATATATGCATTTGTCACATTCATTTGATTTATAACCATTTCCATCATGCAAGGAATCAAATTTTTCATGCCACTGTTTAGGAGCCTGCTTTAAACCATAAAGGGATTTAGATAACTTACATACCTTGTGCTCTTGACCAGGTTCTATAAAAACCTTCTGGTTGGTCCATATAGATCTCTTCATCTAAATCACCATTTAGAAAAGCTGTTTTCACATCCATTTGATGAATAATCAAATCATGAATTGCAGCAATAGCAATCAATAATCTAATTGATGTAATCCTTGTAACCGGAGAAAAAGTATCAAAAAAGTCTAGATCATGATTTTGCTTAAAGCCTTTAGGAACAAGTCTAGTTTTATATTTATCTACACTTCCATCCGGTTTGAGCTTTTTTCTAAGGACCCATTTACACCCAATGGTTTTAAAACCTGTTGGTAAATCTACTAATTTCCAAGTATTATTAGAAATTAGAGACTCCATTTCATCATTCACAGCCTCCTTCCAAAAAATTGCATCTGGTGATGATAAAGCTTCATGTAAAGAAATAGGATTTTCCTCAACATTATAAACATAATAGTCAGGGCCAAAATCTTTTTCAACTCTAGCTCTCTTACTTCTTCTAGGTTCATTTTCATTAGTTTGTTGTATATGTAAATTAGAAGAAGAAGAACTAGGTTGTGAAAAATATTTTCTCTAGATTCTTGACCCCCACTTTTTTGATTTAAAAGGAAATTTTTCTTCATGAAAAATTGCATCACCAGATTCAATCACAACATGATTTTCAACATCAAGAAATCTATAGGCTGTACTATTTAAAGCATATCCAACGAAAACACAAGTAGTAGCTCTAGCACCCAATTTTGGTCTTTTAGGATCAGTTAGCCTCGCAAAGGCTAGACAACCCCAAACTCTAAGATAACCCAAATTTGGTTTATGCCCCTTCCACACCTCAAAAGGTGTCATTTTTGTTTTTTATGTGGCACTCTATTCAACACATAACAAGCAGTTAAAACTGCTTCACCCCAAGATTAGAGGGAGCACCTGAATCAATCAACATGGCATTTGTTAACTCAATCAAAGTTCTATTTTTTCTTTCTGCCACACCATTAGATGCAGGTGAATAAGGTGGAGTAACTTCATGAATCACTCCTAAAGATTGAACAAAAGAATTGAATTCAGAAGAATCATATTCTCTTCCTCTATCACTTCGGAGCCTTTTAATTTTTCTACCAAATTGATTTTCAACCTCAAGGAGGAACTCTTTAAATTTGGCAAAAGCATCACTTTTATTTTTCAACAAATAGACATGAGCATATTTAGAACAATCATCAATAAAAGTGATAAAATACCTGTTACCTCCATGAGTTAAAATTCCCTCAAATTCACACAAGTCTGTATGAATTAATTCCAATAGCTCGGTATTCCTTTCAACATTTTTGTGAGGCCTTCTAGTAATTTTTGCTTTACTGCAAGTCTCACATTTTTCAAAATCTTTTGCACTGAAGGAATTAAACCCAACCTACTCATGATTCCTACATATCTACTATTTATATGACATAAACGTGCATGCCAAAAATTCAAAGAAGAAAGCATATAAACTGAAGTAGATGCTTTATAATAATTCTCAACATTCAATTTGAACATGCCATCACAAGCATAACCTTTGCCCACAAATACACCTTTTTTGGTGATCACATATTGGTCAGATTTCATAGTTTGTTTAAAACCAGCCTTATTAAGAAGATAACTAGACATCAAATTTTTTCTCATGAAGGGTGTATGCAACACATCTTTCAAAGTTAGCACCCTACCAGAAGTAAATTTGAGTTCCACCTCACCAGTTCCAAGCACATGAGTAGTATGTGAATCTCCAAGCATAACTGTTTTGGGCTCCTTAAAAGGAGTGTATTTCTTGAACCAATCTTTATCATAGCAGATATGCCTATTAGCACCACAATCTGCCCACCATCCTTCAACACTTTGAACCATATTTACATCAGTTATCATTGCCACATATGGTTCTTCAGTGACGTGAGCTTGAGGAACAGCCTCACGTTTTCGATAATTGCAATTTCGAGCAATATGCCCACTTTTGCCACAAACATAACAACAAGTATATTGTTGCTTATTTTCTGAAGGTGGATATTGGTTCTTATTCACATAGCTTGGTTTGCCTTTATTCTGTTGGTGAGGTTTACCAACTTTTTTCATATTTTTTTTTTTTGGCTGCATAAGAGAATTTTTATGAAAATGACCATTGGGCATATTATTATTGGAAGATAATAAATTTACCTTGGAGATGTCTTTGTTTGTATGTTGCATAAGAACATCTTGACCTCTTGCTTCCTCCTCAACTCGGATGCGAGTCGTCAAGGTCTCCAATAAAATCTCCTTTTGTTTGTAACGCATGGATTTTTGGAACTCTCTCCATGTTGATCTACAAAACCTCTCAACATTTCTTTGAATAATAGTGAGTAGTTCATTATAATCATAAATATTATATGAGACATAAGTCAAGAGATAAAAAGTAATAGTTATACTCATCTTTCTCAAATTGAGATCTCCCATATTGTCGAACGGTTTCTCTTGTGCACGCTCCATCTTGTTTGAATCTCCTTAAAATTGTTGGTGAAATTACAATAAAATTATAATTTCTATATGAGAAACTCGTTGACAAAAGGCTGAGGCACGGGTATCTCGCTCTCTTTAAGGAGATTCAAGCCCACTGCGGAACAATGCCGGTGCACCAGAAATCTCTTGACTTGTCCCCTCCAGGATACAACAGCCCAACAACAAGTTGTGTGGCTCACACCAATTTGCACAAATTGGAGGAACCCAAAGCTCCACCAAAAGAACACCTTTCTTTGGCCAAAAACACACAAGACTCTTTTGGGGGATTTTGGAAAGAAAGTTGATGGGTGAATAGTTGAGTAAAAGTTTGATATGTTTTTGCAACAAATGGTGCTATTTAGGCTCTTAGGACACTCCCTACCATTAATAGGGTAGTAACCAAAAGCCATAGGTTACAAGAATTAAAACCCAAAATAAATCAAAATAAAACACCATGAGTTACAAAATAAATTCTGAATTTAAACAGACAAATAAATTCAGATTTTAAACACAAAATAAATTCACCCAAATTTAATTTCAATAATAAATAAAATATTAAAATGTAACAACACTTGAAGACTGACAAATAAAGCACTTCATTTCTTTCTTTTCATTTCTTTTTCCTTCTGATGTTTACAAAGCTCATCTACTTTCCACAGCATGGACAAACCTATGTGACAAGAAACAAATAACAAACAAATGCAATTCCCATGCTCAGATAGCAACCAAACTTCTTACAATCTCAATCTGGACCCTATCTAACTGATCAGTAGATCAGAATGCTTCTGGTAGCGGTAGGCCCTCCAGAAATGATTTAAACAGTACAAGTGACCTTTCAGGCTGCGAGAATGGTGCTTCATGCGATGCTCCTCTAATCGTGGCGAAGGAAAGCATATTACCATAAACTTGAGTCCACCCACCAACCTGAAAACAGAGAAAATCCTTTTATCAGGTCATAGTTCCTAACACAGACACCTGAAAGTTCTTGCCTTCTAGTGATTTGAAATAAGATTTACCTGCTGCCCCTCAAACCAGACTCTATAAGGAACGGTGGTATTTAGTTTTAGTTCCTCTGCAAGTCCATGAACTAATGTTCGACTACCGGTCAATGGAATAACAGAATCTTGGTCGCCACTGCAAGTGAAAAAAAGGCTCAAATTTTAGTGACCTTCTATGAACCTTAGAAGAATTCAAAGTAGAGTGATGTTGTCTAAATGCATAAAAGTATGGAGTAATACTTAAATAGCATGCATATACCTGTAAACCAAGACTGATATTCCTGCCTTAATGAGTTTGCCTACAATTGTGATTGTTGGTATCTCCAAATCCAGCAGCTCATAATCCAATACACTGTCATGAACACAGAAGACAATTAATAAGCAAATCAAGCTATCAGTACAAGCTTCTTTCAAATTTATATAGTTGAAGAGAATTACTTGCTGCAAACTGCCCATTTCCGAACACCAACAAGGCGAGCATGAAGTGCCTTCTGAACATCCAGCCTGTTTAAATAGTTGACTGTTTCATCTTCCACGCATACATCTATCGACTCAGTAACTTGCTGCAAGCACAAACAAGTCAAATCAATTAGAAGATAGATACCATTAGTGTGAAAATGAAGGCCGAGTTTCATGTTGTGATAAAGGGTAATTCACCTGGGGACTGAGGACTTTGGATTGGGAGAACACAGATGATATACAAACATCAAGAGTGACATCATATTTGTCAACAAATTTACTGGTTTCTCTGCTGACTTGACTCATCACCTTGGAACAAATAGGTGAAACCGAGCCTCTATAATATTCACTCACATATCTTGAATAGTTACAGACTGAAGTGAACATTTTGTACGTTGAATCTGATATCAATCCATGAGACCAAAAGAACTCGGATCTTGAATTGAAGTCAGTAGCATATTCTAGGACTGGATTACCCAACTGCAATGAGAACAAGAATTTTAGTCCAAAAGTATAGACATCGACAAAGTTCTCAGTTAGAAATTTGGTAAACTCAGATTCTAGTACTCACAGCAATTCCTTTTAAATTGAAGTGATACTCCTTGCTGAATTGGAGCATGAGTTCTGCTAGCTGGGGAACATAATGACCTAGTAATAACAAAAAAGGTATCAGTTCCTCTATAGTGTTATTATAGTCATCTTGATTGAGAATAGTAATTTTTCACAGTAAACAAGACAATCATACCAGCATAGCTTTCTCCTGTAATAAACAAGCTTCTGTTTCTATATTGAGGGAATTTGTCCAGCCACTTTTGTAAGAACATCAGATTGTCCCTGGCTATAGATAGATAACAAGGACACATTTTAGAAATTAGAGGTAGCCTGTAAAGGTTAACTTTTGTTAATTCAGAAGAAAAATCCAAAACATCTATAGTGATCATAAACATGGCACATCTGTAAAGTTAACCCCAATAAATATAAATAACTTAGTGCATCCCCATCATGAAATATTCTCCTGAATCTTCAGTGTATATAAAAAAGAAATGAAAAGATTTCAAATGGAACTTTGGGGTAAATAAGAAAAGAACGTACATAAATATTTTCTAATTTCTGGAAAAATGATAGGAGCATAAGTTGACTTGAACGTTCGGTACAAACTAAAGAGAGATCGAGAGAGAAAAAGGGGGGGGGTTCTTTTTTCTTTCTTATCATGCAAGACTTCTACTTTCTGGGAAGATTTGGAAGAAAATTCAAATGCAGAACATGTCAATAAAATCACCCAAAAATGTAGACAAATATAAGAATGAGAAAAACACATGCCTGTAATATGGTCATTTACAGACTCATAAGAAGCGGTATCAGTTGAATAAGAGAACCCAACTCCAATTGGTGTCTCCAAATAGAGCATGTTTGCTTCTGCAAAATCAAATCAATGAGAATGTCAAACAATCAGAACCATTGGATTGTTCTGAAACCACCCATCAGTGAAATCACCAAACCCCAAAAGAAGTACATACCTCTATTCCAACTATATTCGTTTTTAACCAATACCTCTCCACTAGGCCTAAATGGCCCATTTTCAGAAAATGCTCCAACTCCCAGAGAAGAACAACCAGGGCCTGTACACCAAAATCAAAACCCAGAAAAGAAAATAAAAAAGATGGAAACTTTAGACCAGTGAGTAAGAACTAGCGACCAACCTCCATTGAGCCAGAGAACAAGAGGCTTTGAAGCTGGTTCAATTTCAGCTTCAGCAAAGTAGTAAAACAGAGCTCTTTGTTTTTTCTCATCAACGGTAACATAACCCGAATAATGCTGGAACCCGACTTGGGGTTGACCCGGCAACCGGGTAATTCTATCAAGTCCAGAAAGTGGGAAAGCTTCTGTAATTTGTAGCAAAGCCAAAGCCATTGCAATGGCTTTCCATGGTACAGAAATCATGGGTTTAGTGCAGAGAGAAGAAGAATAGAGCGGAAACAACCTTGAGAGATGGATTGAATTGGGTTTTGGGGGGACAGCTGAGAAGTGCTTGATGCTTAGTTAGTGGGGGCTCAATATAAAGAGGGGTACATCTTGTTTTTTTTGTAATTATTATTAATATTAATATTGTTTTCAAGCTTTTTTCTCTGGGGACATGGACATACAGAAACTTTGGACCCTGAAACAGATGTGTGTGATGATCATGTGAGAAAAACTGTGGAAAAATGGGCAGGTTGAAAGTTGGGGGTAAATGATGAGTCAGCAGCATATGGGTGTTACTGTTCATGAAATGAAAAGAGAGAATGTGATGTGTGCACAGATTGGCTACTGTATTCGTTTTCTTGTGGTAGAGAGTAGAGACTAGAGAGTAAAGAGCAAAGAGTAAAGACCAAGAAGTAGTATTGCCAAAATCTACAACTGGTACTGGAAAAAGTGTTTTTCTTATAAAAAAAAAAAAATGGAAAAAGGGTTTTGATTTTGATCAGGTAATAGTTGAAGGGGACGGGGCAGTGGCAAAGAATTTCCACAAACAAAAAGAACAATGGTAGTTTTTTCAGTTTTGATTATTATTTTTTTTTATGATATGAAGATTTTGACATATTCACAGGTGTAAAGGAAGTGAAATTATTTAAAATTAAATTTTCAAATCTTTATAGCACTATGTTTAGATATCGTTTAAAGATATGTAATCTGTCGTTTTGAAGTTTACAACAAGACGGAGTAAAATCGAAATGTAACTTTTAGCCACTAAGTGAGGAATATGCTACAGGCACACATCAAGATTCTTCGTCTCATCGAATACTTTGACAAGCACCAATATGATGGAGCCAAGTCACTGCTGGCATGATGGTACCATCGTCAACCCACGCCACCAATGCTGAACCCCGCATTGCCGCTGAGTTAAACTATTTTCCTCATTAAATAATTTTGGGTGAAAGCAAAAATAGCTTCGCCATTATTTTAATATGAAATTAGACAGTATCTTGGCGTTATATATTTTATACGCTTAATGATTCTCATGCTTTTAAGAAGTAAATAACGATTGCCTTCACGAGCACTTGCTTTAGTCCATCATTAAACTTAACATTAACTAATTCACAATCCTCGTTAATTTTATGTTGTTTACCATTTACATTAAATTAATTAACCTCAGCAGTTAGCACTAACTAAGCGGCGTACAACCTCTTCTTCATGGTTTGTTCATCTCACTCCAAAAGACTACAAGACATATTCCGTTACTCCATATCTGGCAAGGTAAAGTCTCCATCTTCTTCATTGCAACTTGGAAAGTATCAAACTCTCTCTACTGAAAAAGCATCTTTATTGTTCAATACAATAACTTGGACTACCCCAACTCGTGTGTCGTTTTTTATATACTCACACTTTTACAGCCTAAATCCGCATGCAAATATTTTGTTTCCATCTCCACCAAACAAAATATACTTGCCTGGAATATTGCAGCATTTCTGCGTTTTGGGTCGGTTTTGAAGCAAGAGAGAGAAAGAAGGTTGGGAAGTGTGCCCAGAAAACAGAGGTGGAGAGCAATGAGCATAAGCACTGTGTCTCTGAGTCTTGGGACGGAAGCAAAGGTTTGCACCTTTTCCTTCTCCAGCTTTTTATTTATTCAAATTTTGGTTTGATGGGTTCTTTTGATTATTGTCAATTGTTTACAGGGGGAAAGCTAGGTGGCTTTTTAAATTAATAATGGTCTATTTTTCTTTAAGGTATTAGGCCTAGACACGCATGCTACAACCCATAAACGAATGCCTTCGATCCTCCATTGGGCAATCTCAACTTGTCAACTGATGAGGGGCTACGATAGCTCCGGGCCGAAATTTTAGAACCCTAAAAATTAATTTGTTCTTTTTAACTGCTCCCATCTCTAATCTAACTTGCATTGCATTTAGATTTTTAAACTCATTTTGAATTTGACTTTCACCTGATCTTCACTGGAGATAACCATCGTGAGTAGGTATGTGTACTCACTAAAATACCATATGATGATGATGCTGGTTAGTTTCATATTTAGTTTGGTGCCGTGCATGTTTGTGGACAAAAGAAGATGGTACTACTTGAATGTGAATGCGATTAAGGTGTGAGAAATAGACTGAGCGGCTGAGCCTCTTTCCCATGAAGATTAATTATGACACCCGGCCTGAGTTTTTATATCCATTCTAATGAATGCTCCGTAAGTTACTTTGGAACATAGAAGTCAGAAGTGGAATAAGAATTTGGTGAAATCATGAGGAAAACTGGGTAATCTAACAGAAGTCAGACCAACTTTAACTTGACAAAATGGAAGAATTATTGCCATGATTAACAAGTGAAATCCAGAAAAGAGATCGAAACTTTGAAACTCTGTGTCTGGATGAGTTGTGTGTGGTTATGATGGGGTCAAGAGGGGAATGATTTTCACTTGAGCATGTTGGAGAAAACATTTCAATCCATGCGTGGCATGACAAGCTCTATAATGTGACGTTTATTTTCTTTTTTACCCAAAGCTTAGAGAGTAGAAGGAGACCTCTCATTTTGCAGAGACAAAAGGCAGAGATAAGCCTATTAAAAGGTACTTGCCTACCGCATTGCTTCAATTTTTCATCTTGGAAACCTCCTCCACCACTTTGCCTTTTCTTTTTTCTTCTTTTTTATTAATTTTTTTTAGGGTCCCATCTCAGCTAACTTCAATACAAACTTTCACAGCCAAAGAGAAAAGTGCATTTATAACACTACTCCGCACCAAGCCAAACCAAAGCATAATCCAACCTACATCATGATTCCAGATACCAACTGTGATAATTATGAGGAAAAACATGATTTAAACACCTAAATGTGGGGTAACAGAGTTTAGGGTGATCTTGACAATTATATACGACCATGGATTTAAAATTTTTTGGCTATAGATGTAAGATGAAGTAACGCTTACTTCATCTTATCTCTTATCCGGATAAGTTCCAAGTGACTAGCTAGACTTCTTCACAATGTTCAAAAAGAATAAAAAAGATTAATTAGCTTTTAGTTTGACCATTACTATTGTGGATGAAGATTCAACATAATGCAAAGCAGGTAGGTGTGTATAGGAAGCTTCACATCCTCTATAACCCAGAAAGGGCAAAACCGATTGATGATGGCACTGGGTCAAAATCGCCTTTAGAATTCTAGTGTCTTTTTCTATAATCCTTTCGACCCTTCCCCATGCGTACCTTTTCACACAATTTCACCAAAAACAAATGCTCTCCTCTCTCATTTACAATTATTGGGGTGGAGTGAGACTGTGAGAGTTGTGACCACCTAGAAGGGCCATATGGGCACTATTATATTCAACCTGCGCACATGCCTCTATCTAGCTTATTGATCCAAATGGTTTGTTTGGTTCTTCTTCTGATCTTACCCAGTTGCCCATACTTTAGCTTAGGGTAAGTTATTTTGTTTGTGGAGTTTTGGCCCTACAATATTTTAGTACCTGGGTAGTAGTGGCTGCAACAGGACCTGCAGCGCGTGCTAAGATGCCCATGGACCAAGTGAAAGAGACTGGTCAGAGAGAGAAGGACTAGAGACAGAGGGGGAGGTTCATTTGAGAAGGGGACCGAGACCGAGCTCTACAGTAGTGTATAGTCTACAAGCTAGCTTTCCAACGGCCATTTTGACAAGGCTCCATCTATGAAATGACAAAGCCAGCTTCCAAGAGCTCTTATTGGATTAGATAGCTGAGCTCCTTAAATGTAGAAATTTAGAAAAAAGATAAAGAGTATTGTCATCATTTTTGTTGTAACTGGATTGTTGGTTATCTCTAGCTAACTCTCAAGTTTCAAGTATTAACTATATATTTCGGATGTAATTTTCTTTGGTTAATGATAAGATGTGTTTGGGTTGAGTCTCCTGGGATTGATTGCCAATGATAACTTAAATAAATAAAATACGATTCTACAAGTCCTCCACTGCATGATTATAATACATAAATCCGTAGATGTGCTTGGTTGTTGTTATTTTAGTATTTTTGAGACATGAATACTTTAACTTAATCACTTTGCACCATATAATCTTTACTTTATTAATGTTGTAGGAGAGTGGAATTATTATTGATAATATGAGCTTTTTATATAGAGATTTACAGAGTACATTAAATGTAATAGAATTCGAACATAACTAGGAAATCTAGAACCTTCTCCTATTACAACTCTAGGACTAAACCCTAGTTTGAAGAGGCACAGTGGCACACATGATGTCGACATCCTTCAACACTCCCCCTTGTGCCGCTCAAACTTGGTGATGACGCTTTGATTGTTGCCTCACTAAAAACCTTGCTAGGTGTTTCTGTGTGAGAATACAAAACGTGAACTAAGTATGAGGCAAGGTAGAGAGGGAGAGAGAAATGACATAAGCATATATAGTGGTTCACCTTGCCCTTGAGGCAAGGCTACGTCCACTTAGAGATTCCACTAGTAGTGAGACCAAGTAGCCTTTGTAGTGATACAAGTATAAGGATCATGGATCCATCCATTTCCAAGAAGGGGAGGACTTTCCTTTATAGCTAAAGGAAGTCTCATTCTATTCTATATTTCCGATGTGGGACATCATACACATATTTACTTCTCTTGAAGCTTTTTGGAGATCATGGGAGGGTGGCCTCCCTACGAGGTACCGGCCGACCTCCACCATAGCGGGGTAGCTCAGGTGTCGAACTACCGGATGCATGCCATAGGTGGGCCTAACCATGTCGTGGGGCTCACCTATGAGGTCGTTGCTTATGCTTAGCGGTATGTGATGCAGCTGAAATAGCCTCACAATTTAACCCTGCAAAATGTAGTTGTCAGTATAGGATAAGCAGGGATCGTTCAGTCCGGGGGATTGTAGGAAATACACAAAAAGGTCAATTAACAAATAAATAATAAAATGGGGGTTTTTGAATTTGGTTTCTAATCTACTTAAAATAAAAAACAAATAAACCTATATACAATGATCGACTTCCCTAAGCTAGACCAATACCACTCGGAAATTACTAAGTGTAAAAACAGAAAATCAATTTCAACATGTTACAAAAATGTGCCCATCTTAAATGCCTAGATAAGAGCTCAAATGAAAAGCCTCAGCGGATCAATCCATTTATTTGATTCGTTCTAATGTAGGCTTGGATCAGAAAAGTCCTTACCAAGCCTAATACTACTAATTTTCGAAAACACTCAGCGTAATTCTCTTAACTAGTAGTATTATCTAACCCTCGAATCAACTCACACGTGCAAATTAACCATTACACATAGAATTTAACACGTAATTTCCAGAATCATTTAATCATTAAAGCATGATTTTTACCACCCGTTAGAACTAATTACTACTTATTTAACTCAGCGTCTTAACAAATAACAATTACTGTTGGCAAATTAAGCAAACACACAAGAACTCTCACCGTTATTCTAGCATGCAAACTTATTAACCTAACTCTAAAAATTACCTAAACACATAAAAGGGCACAAGATTGTAACATGCATCATAAAAGAATTCTCGAAATTAACTCAATAATAAACTGAAAATCTCAAAAAATATTAATAAAAATATTCTGAAAATTTCATGTCTCCAATTACACAACTCGCAAATTAAAACACACAAAACCGAAACAAAAAATATAAGTAGAGTCATAGTTACACTTTGAAGCTTTCCTTAGCGGCTTAGCAACAAGGTGATGAACTTGTCTCTGCTATGGTGGTGGAGCGTCCTTGACTCAGCGCCTAAGAGCTTCGTAGATTGATGGATGGATGGTGGTCACGGTCTTGTAGGAGATGGAGGTTTGAGGAGTGAATTGGGCAGTCTTGGAATGGTTTTTGGCCAGGAAGTGATAGGCAAGGAAATGTTCTTGGCTGGGAAGTGATCTTGGCTGGGAAGTGATGATAATTCTGGTCTAGACGTTGCCTATTTATAGGGGAGCATTGGTTGGCTTTTGTCGATCATACCCTTCATCATTGGACGGACGGGATCGCATCATAATTTCTTTAATTTCCCAACAGAAACGTCTCCTTTATGGCCTTAATTCCTCTCATAATGGGGTCTTTTAACAAGCTGAAACGTCTTTCACTTATTTATTTTCCAGTTGAAACATCTTTCTCCTTTATTCTCCAACTAAAAAACGTCTTGCTCCTTTATTCTCCAGCTGAAAACGTCTTTCTCCTTTATTTCTCTTCTTCATTTCTTGGTCAAATGTCTTAAATACTTTATTTTATGACTCCATCATTGCTGTTTCCAAGAGTTCAACCAGGCAAGGTTTCCTACAACAAGCAGGAGAATATCAGAATTTTCTAGAGAAAATAAAGGGAATTTAAAATGTAAAGACCGCAAAAACAGTCGACAGTGAGGAATCCTTATCCAGCTATGATTTTTCATGAATTTTACTTTTTCCGCCTATTCACTCCAAACACTCAACAACACTCTCAAAATGATTTAATGACTCAAAACACTAAACTAAGGGAGAAATAAGGCTAAAATGAGGCACATAATCAATAATATCGTCACACTTTTTTGCTCCTATCAGTATGTGATATATGTGGTATGTACACCAGGTAATAAAAACCCTGTGGGACAAAAATAACTCTGGTCGAAGGACAAAAAAAGCACAACACGTCCTTCACTCTTCGAGATCGAACATATAGACATCATACCTCCCCCCGATGTTAATATCTCCCCCTGATTGCTACAATCATGGGAGTTCGGATAACTTTCTCAATCTCATGCTCTTCACATGTTTCTCGAAGGTGGATTTAGGTAACGACTTAGTAAATAAGTCCGCTACATTATCCTCAGATCGGATTTGATTCACTTCAATATTTAGAGATACTTGTTGTTACTGATTGTAAAAGAACGATATATGCTTGGTGTTGTCGCCCTTGATGAAACCTAATTTCATTTGCTCAATACAAGCTACATTATCTTCATAAATGCATGTAGGTTCATCTGTGGTAGACTTCAAACCACAAGTTCCTCGAATCTGTCTAATTACAAACCTCAGCCATATGCATTCTCACATGGTCTCATGTAGAGCAATAATATCTGCATTATTTGAGGAAGTAGCAACAAGGGTCTACTTTGTAGACCTCCAAGATATCACAATGCGTCCCATGATAAAGACATAACCCATTTGGGAGCGACCTTTGTAAGGGTCAAAGAGATACCCTACATCAGCAAAATCCATCAAAACAACATCATCGTTTTGATGTAAGGGAGGAAGATGGGTGGCCGGCGGTTTTTGCTGATCACAGTGTCTTGGACGGTGCCACTTGGGCTAATGAGATCCATTCTCATTCTTCCGTCATTCTTTTCTCTCTGCAGGGATAGAACAAGCCCATATCTATTGTACATTTTAAGTAACGAAAGATTGTCTCTATACCAGTCCAATGACGTTGCGTTGGCGCAAGGCTACATCTAGCCAACAAGTTCATAACAAATGAGGTGTCCAGTCTTGTATTGTGATAAGTACAATAATGCGTCTATTGTACTCAGTTAAGCACTTTTGCTATTAACACGTTTTTATCATCATCCCTTGGACGAAACGGATCCCTCTTAGGGCCAAGACTACGGACGACCATGGGAGTGCATCTTTGACTTTATCAAAATGCAAAGCATTTATTGACACGGTTACAAGTTCTAAATCTAGACAAAACCGTGTTCTCCCAAGGTCCTTAATCTCAAACTCGGATTTCAGGTGTTCAGCGGTTTCCCTTAGCTCTCAAGGGTTCCAATTATGTTTATCAACATAAACCGTGACAACATGAAAACGCAATGGCATAGTTCATCATATCCCTTCCCAATCAAGTAGCTACTTTAGTGAGCGTTTCACCCTCATTGCAAACACGCTCCATGGTCAAGAGCTACTTGATTTGGGTAAATGAAGTCCATAAGAGCCTTCATTATATTTCGTATCTAGATCCCCATAGAGATATAGTGACCACATTCGTAAGCTACATGTTCAGTTATTCGGAAACTACCAAACTGACAATGTAGTAGAATGCAATGACATCCATTACGAGAGAATATGTCTTCTCGTAGTCGATTCCAGAGCGTTTTGTGAGAAACCTTGCTCCATAAGGCGAGATTATCATCTCTTTTTCTCATTACACTATCTAACGAAGACATATTGATGTCAACAAGTTTTATCTTAGGAGGTGTTGGCATCTCAGGCCTGAAATCCTCCCTCTTTGTTAGTGAATCCAATTCAACCTGGATCGCATCTTTCCATTTAGGTCAATTTTCTCTATGTTGACATTCTTCAACGGAGTAAGGTTCGATGTCATTGGTCTCAATAATTCCACGTCTTCATGTACACTAGTGTAATACTTAGAGATCTCTATATCCTCAGATATTGGTTCTAACATTGAGGCGTCCCCCAACGATATCTCTTGGACATAACCACAATCCAGAATATTCTCATGAGACGGATTTTGAGTATTAATGATCAATGGATCAAGTTGTGCCAAACTCGCTCTCTTCATAGGGCGAGAATCCATCGAACCTATGGGTCTCCTACGCTCTCTAGAGGAACCCATGGCCTATGACGCCATTATGCCACCTTTGTGGCGTCACCATACCACCATCCATGGTAGTGGTGTGGTATACCCATCTCCTCTGGGTGGCACCATGTCCTCTTGTGGGGACATCAATCCTTGCAGACATGCTTGCAGCAGGTATATGTGATCTCGTCACTTTTAGGGGATCAAGATGACACATAGTGGGGACAGACCACGACAATTCCTGTCATTCCTGTTGAACATTGACGTTCTAATCTCCCCCTAACGATGGGAAGACTGTCTCATCAAAGTGACAATTATCGCATGTCAAGGGTTTTACATAGCGGACTTATGGTTGGAGACTTATGTCCAACACAAATATATATATATATATATATATGCATTCGTTGTAATGACTCATGTTGATGCGCTGTGGCTGCGCAATTGGCACATAAACCGCACACTCAAATATGCATAAGTACGAGGTATTAGACTCGAACCCTGTCACTAGCTGTAAAGCAAATAAACATTGAGTGGCTACTATGAGTCGTAGATGAATTAGCATAGCTGCATGCGATATTGCATAACCCAAGCGGAAATATTGGTGCTCATTACCAAAGTCCGGGCTACCATCGTAGTCTTTTAATGGTGGCTTTTCTGAGAGACCAATTGGGTGTGTTCATGGGAATATGATACTTGATATCAATACCCAATGATATGCAATAGTCATCGAAAATTTTCGATGTAAACTCTCTAGCATTATCAAGTCAAATTGAATGAATGAGATGATTTGGGTAGTGAGCCCATAGCCATATGTTCTGGGCTAGGAGTTCATCATAAGCAGCATTATAAGTGGATGATAGCGCGACATGTGACTAGCGTGTCTGCACATTAAGCAACACCATAAAACATCTAAGCAATTCGCAAGTTGGTTGAATCGATCCACAAAATCCCCTTAGATTCTATGTAAGAATGGAATTATTTCTTTAGTGTCCTTTGCATAGGATGGTCTTGATCCTAAAAAAAAAAAACAGGCTTTACAGAACGAAAGATTGACTTTATAATCAACCAATAAAGGTTTTGGTTGAGCCACAATGTCACAATTTACTTTGAGAAGTAGAGAGAGGAGCCAAGTCTCCATACATGGTGTCAAAGCCATGATTTTGCCGCAGGGGGATCATGGCGCCGGGGTTGGCCGGCCGGTGGTGCATGGAGGCCGCGCCCAAGGCGCAGCGGCGGTGCAATGCTCTCTTTGAATCGACTTTTGATTCTCACTTCTCTTCGTTCTGAAGAAGAGATGTTCGTGTGAAGTCTTTAGTATCACAGATCATCATATCATGACCTGGGTGTCTCAAACGGTCGTGCCAAAGCCTATATGTGTCAGAATCCCATAAGTCATCTCTCATGGCATGGTTAGATTCAATGACTTGAATAGTGGTTGCATACAACCCACTAGAGTGACACATAAGTTTCTCTAATACTCGTTTATGTCCGTAGTCATTAGAGGTGATGCAAATGAACTCTTATCCATTCTCACAATGTGTTTCCACATGAAAACCATTGGCTTTTATATCTTTCAAATAAAGTTCGAATTAAGGTATGTCCAAGACATTAAGTAAAAGAATCGACACTTTATAAATAGCCAATGATTACATCAAAGTTTCTTAACCAAAGTCTAATCCAAAATAAAAATCAAACTTAGACAAATCGTAGTTACTCAATCCGTTTGGTAACTCCAATCAAATATGACCAGGAAAGTAGAGAGAGATGTCGGTGGAGCGAGGTTTTCTTAAGTACCACTAATCTCAATCACTTTCCTAAACATCATACTTCATTGGATGCGCCACTTGAGAAAGAGTTAAGACAAAATTGTCATTTATTGATTAAGTCATAATTGTCATTACATAATTCTTGGAAAAATAAAAGATTATTCGAAATGTAAATCTGAGGCATTTTGTCTTCATCGCCAGATTTAAAGTCTTTTTAAAATTCGATGTCTTGATCACTATGATGCGGCTACCTTCTTAGGTACATTGCAAATTCAGGTCCATTGATCAGACGTTTCATATCAGAAATAGACACCATGAAGAGGATTCTCCCTTGATTGAGGCGCATTGGCTCAATGTGCATGGTCCCTAGAACCGAAGGCGTTGGAAAATGACCATGGCCAACGTTGGCTCTATGGTTTCCAACCCTTCATTCCTCAAAGTCACGGCTCCTACGGTGGCGTGATTGTCACCTTTGGCGACTATACCTTCATGAGCATTTCGATCACATGGATCATGACGTCTATGGCGACTTTTTCTAGCCATGGGACGATGCTTAGGATAGCTATCTCGAAGCCTATCAATTTCTCTTCTCACAAGCTCGTTGCCTTGCCTTTCAGTAATTTCCATAGCTTCAATAAGCTGTTGAAAGCTTGTGATCTGTCTTGCATTTATATGAGTCCAAAATAAATCACAATACCTCATAGCATAGACAGGGAAGGTATTGAGGGTTTTCTCAATCAAATGTTCTTCTGTGATCGTCTTGCCACATAAGCGCATCATTCCTGTGATGCGGAGGGCTTCCGAATAAAATTGTATGACTGTATCAAAGTCAGAGAAGCGAAGATCATTCCATTCTGCTTCTAAATTCAGAGGGATGGAGTCACAAACGTTGCCATAACGTTCACAAAGCACTTGCCATAGCTTTATAGCGCTATCCTCATTCATGAACTCAAACCTGAGGTCCCTATCCATGTGACGCATCATTAGGGCAAGTACCCTAGAATTGTCGATCTCAGTTTGAGGGTCTGGAGCAGTTCATTTATGACAAAGCTCTTGGATTGTATGCAATAAGTCACGGGCAATAAGGTGGAGCTCAACATCCTGAGCCCACATTAGGTATCTTTTGCCTGCATAATCCAATGGAATAAAATCGAGTATGTTCGAGTTTGACATCCTGAAAAAGGGTGAAACAAGAACGAATTAGTTTCGGAGCTAAATTTCCACGAAAACTAATAATAATAAGATTTCCGAGCTATGCTACCAAGAAATAGATTTCCAAGAATATTTGGATTAGACTGAAACATTGATATTTTAATATTGTCACAATTTGATGCTTGCAGACGCTCTTAGTCTGAATATTATGAGCACTCTTAGTTCATTGATTACAAACACTCTTAGTTCATTTAGCGTGAATCCCCACAATTCCGCTTATTAAATACTCGAACCCATGTTCGTAATACACAGATCCTGCAGCAAATAAAGGAATTTAAAAGATAAGAAAGCAGGAACTTTAATCTTTAAAAACTTACTTGATGATTTAGGGCTTGAGTCACGTGCGTGTTGATGTAGGAGTGATGGGGCAGAGCTTGCAGCGGTGTCGGATACGTGGAGCAGCAGGGACTGCAGTGGCAGCGTGTATGTTGGGCTGCGGGGCTGCTAGTGAGTTGCGGGAGTGCTGCTGTGGAGTGTTGCGCAAGGGCTGTAGGTGCACGGGCATGCGAAGTGTGCGGCAGAAGGCTCGGGCTGGCAGACGCTAGCAGTGTGTGTTGGCTGCAGGGGCAGTGTGGGCTGGGTGCAGGGCTGCGGGGGCAGCAGGGGGTTTGCGATAGGCAGCAGCGCGTAGCCGCCTGGGGGGGTAGGCTGCAGAGCTGCCGGTCGCTGGAGGCAGGCTGGCACACGGGTGCGCAGCGCAGGAGGCAGACACGGGGCTTGGGCTGCAAGGGCAAGGCTGCAGCTGCGCGATGGGGAGGCTAGAGCTTGCGGTAGGCAGCTGCGGTGGTTGCGGCAGTGGGCTGCAGGGCCAGGGCAGGAGGCTGCAGGGCTTGTAGCTAGGGTTGGAAATCTGCGGCAGTTTTTGGTGATGAGGGTTTTTAGGGTTTTGTTTTTCTTTTTCTAGGGTTAGGGCTCGTGCTGATAATGTGTTGTAGGAGAGTGGAATTATTATTGATAATATGAGCCCTTTATATAGAGATTTACAGAGTACATGAAAGGTAATTGAATCCGAACATAACTAGGAAATCTAGAACCTTCTCCTATTACAACTCTATGACTAAACCCTAGTTTGAAGAAACATACATGATGTCGACATCCTTCAACGATTAACACATTCTCTCCTCTGAGTGGCCTGATAATATGGAGACTCTAGTACAAAGTAAATCCACGGCGCCTAATATACACCGACCAATGTGAAAAAAAAATTTAGTCAACCTTACGTAAGGGTTTTTTGAGGAGCAACCTTACATAAGGGTTGCATAGGTAAATGAGCGTATTCCAATCCTTTTTTTTTTTTTTTTTTTTGACAATTGAGAACTAAGATCAAATCACTTAATGAATTAATAATAGAAAATTAAATTCATAGAATTGTTTGTGAACTCCATTTGTCATTTGAAATTAACATGTGTCATGACATGAGCTTAGTATACTAAAACATGATTCTCAAAAGGAAAAATCGTCCGTACAGTACCTGACCATTTCTTCATTCTAAACTTCAGTACCTCACGTTCAAATAATATCAAAACGGTACCTGAGGTTCTGACCCCGACCGAAGTTTGGTACCTCGGGCCGTTAGCTCAGTTACGGAAAATGCATGCTGAAGGATATTTTTGTCTTTTCATGTCTTAATCCATTAGTTTTTTAATCTAAGTATTTTTTTAATTTCTTTTTTCTCTCTCCTCACTGTTACTCTCTCCCTTTCTCTCCCTCTGAACCTTCAAACAACCCCACTTCAATGTCCAAGTCCCACATTGAATCCTCTCTAAATTCCACAACCCATTAGTCTCAATCATCCAAAATGAGCTTCAAGAAGCTCAAAGCTTCAAACGTTGGCTCCTTTCTTTTATATTCAACGATTTCCCCACAACCCAAATATATATAGTCCCTGAGCTAGTCCTCTTCTTCTCATCTTCTCCTGTTTCGTTTCCCAGAAAAAAGATAGGCCCCCAAAACACCTACTAGAACTTCCCAGGAGCTTAAATGATCACTTACTCGATCATTTAATGCATGGATATGGTGAAGGCAGAGTTTTCTAATCATCTGTTGTTCAAGGTTCTGTTAGAGGATGTAGCATTGGACTATGGGTACAAAATGCTGGTCCACTGTTCCTTCCTTGTGATGTGGATTTGTTCTATAATGTTTTGGCAGAGATGGAGAGCATGGATAACATCGACGAGGAAATCGTCAGTTCCAACTTGTCTTTGATTCAAATTTTCTTCAGTCCAACTCGCAGTCACCATTAAAATTCAAGAACCCATTAGTCTCAACCATCCAAAATGATCGGGAAGCTCAAAGCTTCAAACTTTGGCTCATTTCTTTTACTGGGTGTCTTAGCTTTGAGCTTGGTTCACTTGTTGCAAAGCCAAGATGTGGATCATCCACTGGATTTTCCAAACAATGAGCACTTGTTTTAATAAACATAAACAACCAGCAATTGGATTAACGAAACATCAATTGATTCAATTCCAAACAATCAGCAACTCAAGCAAGCCAACATGGATTTCATATACCCAATCAATAAGAAACAATAATTTCACAAAACCCACTCAGTTACTCGAATCAATAGACCCAATCGTAAACCGAAGAGTTGAAATTGATTAAAAGCTGAATAACAAGGAGAGACAGAGACAGAGGCGGAGGCTGGAGATTGAGAGAAAGGAGCAATATCGGAGAAGAAGTTCTGAGCCTCAGAATCGTATTGAGACGTCAAGAGCTGGGGAGAAAGAAGTGCGCGGTGGTCGACGACGGAGTCACGGTCACTACGGTGGTTGATTGAGAAAGGCTGATTTCACTGGGTTTTGGATTGAGAGAGATGCGCGTCTCGCAGTCGCAGAGAGGAGCAGGCAGGTCGCTTATCGCCCAACCACCACCAGCCCAGCCTAGGCGGCCGTCAAATCTCATCCCGCCCAACCCCGCAGAGTAATCGCGTTGGAATGCCCAATTACTCTGCCGCCTTCATAAAATTTTTTTTGCTTTTTTTATTATATGAAAAAAAAATTAACGAAAACAGAAACAAAAGGGTATATTGGTCATTTAATGATCAAAATCCTTCAGCTGTTAGTTTTTGTAATGAAACTAACGGCAAGAGGTACCATTCTTCAGTCGGGATCAGAACCTCAAGTACCAATCTGATATTATTTGAACGTGAGGTATTGAAGTTTAGAATGAGGAAAAAGTCAAATACTGTACGGACGATTTTCCCTCCTTAAAATATCATTATTTCATGATCAAAAAATTTTGGTGAGAAAATAAAAACTTGCAATTTTAGGGGCAAGATCATTGTGGATAGGTGTTTTTTTTTTTGTTTGGTAAGAGAAACTTATGAAATACAATTTTCATGGGATTAAAGCATGAACTGTAATTCGTATATAGTTTAAATTTGAAAAGACCATTTTTTCAATGCTTCAAGATAAGAAACTACAATCTCACCGATCAAGGAAATATTTACCCAATTATTGTTTTAGCGATCAGGTATTAGAAATGAGTCTTGGATGGTCATGCTGTTTCAGACCAGTTCAATGTGATCTTCATGATAGTCAACCTTGTAGATTGTAGATGGTATAAATCAGAGTGGAAGTCACAAAAAACTGGTATATTCAAATACATTATATACATTTGTAATAACGACTTACACATGCCTTTCAAGGCACAAATTAATGATCGAAACGGTACCCTTAGTTGCTGGAAAAAGAAAAACAAGAAAAAAGCCCTCCACTTTTCACGAGTACAAAGGGATCTTGACTATATATCAAGCCAGTTTTACCGTGGAAGAGTCTTGGTCAATTGTCTTGCGCGATTCTTCCCAAAGCCGGTGCTCGATCCCCAATTTCCTGAGTTCCATAAGCCCTTCCTCAACTGATAGTAAACATAGATATAAGCAAGAATCCAATCAGAAAATCCACTGTTAAATCTCAAAATATAGTACATGTAGTTTTTTGAGAGGACCATGCGTTCATGTTTGGTGATAAGCGGAGATCACTGAACCTAGTCTGCTCGGACTATCTTAAAGATTGCATCAGTGACATTTCAAGGACTAGATTAACAACTGAGCATGCACAACCAGTGAAAAGTCCCCAAAGAGGAAGTTGAGCATTACTAAACAGGGGGCTTAAGCATACGACACTAGGAACAAATATACATTACCATCAACAGCATCATGTGAAGTTGGTGCATGTCCACTGCGGTTAATCCAAAACTGAACTCTTTCTTTGGCAATGTTCTCCTCTATTCCATGTACTTTCGCTCTTCTCCAAAAGTAAGTAAGCCAAGCCTGTAAGAGCTGAATGTTGTAAAATAATTCGATTGTACAAATGTCAATGTGGAAAATGTATCATAAGTATGTGAAGACTAGTGTGTCTGTAAACTGAAAAAATAAATGAAGGACTAGAGAGTTTAAACCATGCTATGATAAGAGACTATTTGAACATGTCATTAAAAAACCATGTTACTTGGTTTTGAAATAGTTTGCTTTATTCCAGTAAGAGGGGCCCTGTTATGAAGTGAAATGTTTAGCAACAGAATTTGGTCAAAATAGAGTGCTTAAATAGTCTACGACTCTAGGGCAAAGGTTGATGAAATCAAGCTCATTTATAAGACCCAATTGGGACAAAGAACTTACCTGAAACAGACAGGTGTTCTTTTAACCATGAAAGTCATACTTATTGCAGTTAAAGCACACCTTTAATTTTATGCATACACAATTTTAACTGAATGAGATACACATCCAGCTCAAATGAAAATGCATACCTCCTTAAATAGAACATCCTCAGACTCCTCTGGACTCAACTCTGCAAGAAAACAATTGAACACATTCAGGTCATTATCACACACTATTGGAATCTTATCAACAATGTGGAGAAGCTAGCGCTCAGAATTACATAACGGCACATTAACAACTGTCAGCGCATAATCTTTCCGGTAAATGCACATTCTGTCCAGTAATTTTAGCGCATGTTGATGCTATGGTTACTGATTTGTTGTTTTAGCGAAGTTCATTTCTTTGTTATTGAAATACATTCAGTTCCATATCTAGGAAAAAGAAAGACATACCAATTGCCTCCATAAACTTTGGATCAGCCGGTGATTTCATATCTGAAAATATCAGTTATGTATGTCAACAGTTGGATTGGGTAGCAATTATTACAAAATCGAACCACACATACCCAACAGGTAATAGAAGTACAATGCATACCCGAGAAGGATAGCCGAGCAGAGTTTGGTCGTCGTTGTTGGGCTAATGCAAGCACAATATTCTCCTCAACCTTCATTATTATATCCATTACACATGTTAACAATAAAGCAGTACATTACCAAAAAAGAAACATGACAGCTATATAAAGACAGACGATCCATGTTAATGCTAATGCCTGATGTCTTACTTGGAGAATTGCACAAGAAAGAACAATAGACTAGTGAAAGAAAGAGAGCAATGTATTAGAAATGAACCTTCAGGAAAGCAAGCTCCTTCAATCCCATTTCAACTGCAAGCATACTCTCAATGTTTCCTTCTCCAGTTAAATCGTTCAAGTCCTGAACAAGATTGTTTCTCTTGTCAGGATCATCATCAGCTGTTCAATTCATGAAGTATTAAACCCTGGCTTAACTACTCCTATCACTACAGAAAAACAGAAGAACATATACCAACTGAAAACACAAAACATAGTTCACTAGCCTTTTTCCCAGGATTCTTCCTTGGCTTTTTGTCCGGCAGATACAACCACCTCAAATGGAAGAGGCGCTAAGGACGACCAATGTTCGTACTTAGATACCGCAATATCTACACATATACCTAAAGGCATAATAAAATTTGTGTAAGATAGAGAGTGAAACACAATAGATAAGCACCATAAATTCCAATTATCCAAGAAGAAGCTTTGATTACTTAAGGTTGCTTTCTTTTAATCGTCTTGTATAGATGGTTAGTTGTTAATTGTTAAACTTATGTTTATTGATAAGCAATGATTAGTCCAAATATTTTTAAAGACTCATCCAAAGAGGACATTGCATTCTCTACTAGAAACGAAGATGTGGAAAATTCTGTAGAATACCATATTTTGCAGCCAAGCCCCAGTTACGTGCTAACCAACATCGCTTCAGAACTACTTCTTCCTGAAAAGTGGATTTAACAATTAAACCCTAGATGAATACTACATAGGCTCCATGCAGGTACCCAGATGCATTACCATCTCTTTTTGAGTCAACACCATTCTTTGAGTCATGGATCGAAGGGCTTTAACTTCAGATTCAGCTCCATTAAGTTGTTTCATAATAGCTGCATTTGCTTCTTTTGCTTTCTGAATCAAACAACATTCTGTTATGCTCCAGAGTTAGCAATTCTTTAACTAGGCTGGCAAGTAAGGCATCACAGCATAGTTACCTGCACTTTAGAGCGAAGAGATGCGGCCTGTGTAGCAACTCCAACCTTTGGTTGTTTTAAATCTTTGAGAGCAGCCTATAAAGAGGAAGAAACCTCCTTAGAGTGTTAAAAGTAAAGGAATGTGCTTAGAGTGTCCTATGAACAATTATAAGTGGCCCAACTCATACCCCATATTTAAGGTATGACAAAGGAATTTTGAAAAAAAAAAAAATCAAATCTCCTTAATTACCTCTTTTTGTCGGAAGGCAGCTTCTTTCCTACAAAGTAAGGATAAGTACTATCAATAAAGAAAAATGACTGACAGGACAAAAAGCATGCATGAATGTTGATTGAACATAAGCATACCTGCTTAAAAGTTTAGCTTCCAATGACACACCTTCTCCAAGAGCAGCAACCTGAAGATTTGCAGACAGCACAGTTATCCATTAATAAGCCCAACTAAGACATTATGATGCAGCTTAATGTACAGAAATTACCTGTTTTTCAAGTTCCCTAACTCTGGCTTCTACTTCCTCACATCTCTCTTCTTCATGCCGGAGCTATAGGAAATTTCCATAATGCAATAAGTTACCAATAAGTTAAACTACACTAATTACTAAATCAAGAGAAAACAAGGGGGAATTTGTGCACCTTATCAAGATTATTTTCATGCTCTTCTTGTAGCATTTCGAGCTGCAATAAAATGGATACTCAGAATACAACTTCAATGAAAGGAAAAAAGAACAGCCTTCTTATTTCTTTAAAATAGATACAATGAGACACAGTTTGGATGCAGAAAAGACTCAAATGAATGTGATTGGTTTTCGTACTTCATCACGCAGTGCGGAAGCCTCACGTTGATCTCCTGAATCTTTTGGTTTATAATTTCCTGTTTCGGATACGAATCTGCAAGAAACCCCATCCATTATGTTCAAATTGTTGATCACCTAATCCTATACTTGTCTCCTATAGCTTACAGAAGATATTTGTTTAACAGAGTCACACCGAAAGGATTTGCTCTGGCAGAAAAGCATGGGTAAACGGCATAAGTTTTTCCAAAAGCCATAGGAAATCTACTTTTTCATCTTTGATCAGGGTTATTGTATCAAAGCCTAAAAAGATCCTATTAGCAAGATACTGGACTCCCTACTCCTTATATTGCAGTCATGTGTTCAAAAGCTTGAAAATCATCATCAGAATCCAAAATAACAGATAACAGTGACAGACCTTAAACAATTAGATAAATGAGATCAGAAAATATTATTTACCGGTTTTCTTTTTTCCTATTAATGGTAGGAGGGTCCAGTGGTGGAATAGATGTTGCAGTCTTCACTGTTGTTCGAGGTGGCACCAATGGAGGTGCTGCACGAAGAGCCCTTCCAGCTGAGGTTGAGCGAACTGATGCAGTATCCTCTAAGTTCCGAGCTAACTAATCAAACAACAATGAAATCCAATTAGATATACATCTGAACAGCTTAGTTTCTGGCCAAGCCCACACTCAATCAAATCTTCAACATTCAATTAAGCGAAGCAGAGTTATAAAGTAATTGACAGAATTCAAGTATAGTCAGACTGAACACTGCAGAGTCTATCATGATTCAGTGTAAATCAGAACACACAGAGCAATGTACCACCAGAATTCAAATACAAAGAGCAACCAAAAACAACATTCTTGTTACTCAGACTCGATCGAATTGCATTCCGATCAATTCAGCGGATCCTAACTATGACCACAGTAAAAAAAAAAAAAAAAACAATAATCCGAGTAGAAGCGCAAAATCGAACTCTGAGAAATTTACCGCGGGTGAAGCCGATCTAGTAGAACCAGTCCTCCCGGACGGAACCGCAGGTTTAGCACCGGGACTGTTGGCATTCCTGACCAGAGAGAATGGAGGCGGAGCACTGTACCGGAATCCGAGATCGTCCTCATCGTCGTCGTCGTCATCTCCGGTGTTCTGCGAGGCCATTACCTGAGCGAGGCGCTGAGCAGCAGCCTTGGCGGCGAAGTTCTGAGTGCGTTTGATGTTGGAGATTCCGCTGGCGGAGGAGGACCGCGCGTGGTGGCCACGCACCGGAGACATTGCTGGAGATGTGGCTCCTCCTCCGGACTCGCTGGTCCATTGGCGAGTGTAGACCGGGCTATCGGTCCGTCGACTCCGGTCCATCTAGTGTTGGAATATCTAGTGGAGCTAGATCGTCGCGGACACCAATGCTCGGTGCTCGGAGCCTTGCCTTAAAGACAGAGAGAGAGAGATAGAGATATTTGAGGTACTGAATGAAGAGACCGCAGTGTGTGAGTGACAGTTGAGTGTTGAAGGTGGTTAAAATTTATGGTGGTGGTCATTTTCTGTTTACCTAAATTAGAAAGACGGTGATTTTCGGAAATTGCAATTTTTCTTCTTTTTATTTGTTTATTTTTGTGTGTGTTCCATTTAAAAGAATTGAAAGTTAATAAAAGGAAAATACTGATAAGAGAACATATTTTATTGTCATTAAAACACATCTTCGACATATTGAAAATCAGAATGAATGTCGCGTGATTGAATTACTTTAAGGGGAAATGAATCATTTATCCAATTTTAGTTTAAAAATTGCTCACTTACTCAAACACTCTAAGAGATTGCCCACTTACCTTTCCCTAATACTCAATTAAATATTTTTTAATTCATTTTTATTTATTTTTGGGACAATTTTGCCCTCTCCTTTTTTGTCACTTAGAGAAATAAGTCATTGGAGACCTTGCTTGACTTCGGTGGCGAACTCCGGCGACCCACCGAATCCTGAATCCGGCTACCGGACTGGTGACCGGATTCAGGCGACTGAATTTATTACCCCCTAATAATACCCAATAACCATATTATTGCCCTCCAGTAATCATATTATTGCGTCCCAATACTCATATTATTGCCCTCCAGTGAATTGCATAAACTCTCAAAACCAAAATGGATACACTACCGACACAATTAATCAATTTATATGCATATTATTGCCCCCCAATACTCATATTATTGCCTCCCAATACTCATATTATTGCATCCTAATAATCATATTATTACCCCGTAATAGACATGTATAACTACTCAATAAAACTTTTTTTTTTTCATTCTTCTTTCTTCTTTCCTTATAAGCATTCTGCCAAATTTACCAAAAAAAAAAAAACAGAACGACGTCATCCAATAGTGATGTCGTCCGAGCTCTGCCAGTGAATCCCAGACCCGATTTCGGTGTGGAGCTTCGGAGCTTCCCGGACATCTGACGAACAAAATCGGCAAAGCCCAGACCCGAACTTTGGGCGTGGTGCTTCGGAGCTTCCCAGACGTCTGACAAACAAAACCGGCGTCGTGTGTCCAGATTGCCTCTATCCGGGAAAGGAAAGCCCCAAGGGAAAAGCTCGTCGTCGTCTTCGATTTCACTCTCACATAGCTTCAAGGACGTTGAAGACTCTCACTTGCATTTATCCAATTCGGATTCTGATTTGGTTTCGGGTCATATCCACATTGAGAGCAGCGTCGTCGGCGTCACTCAGCCTTACCGTGTTACTGTCCTCTCTGTCGCCATCAGGATCCAAACCTGCGCAGGCAAAATCGATGGGGATGTTCCTCTCCGGAAAGAGATGAGAAAGGGAGAGAGAGATAGGTCGCAGCTGCAGAGAGATAGAGGAGAGAGAGTGAACCTGTAATTTTTTTTAATTAATTGAAGGTTGAAATTGTCATTTAACACTGAATTGGGTAAATGGGGTTAAAAAACTTTTAGTGGAGTAAGCGGACAATTTTGAAGCTGAAATTGGGCAATTTTGAAGCTGAATAGGGATATTGACCATTTACACAATTTGAGCCTAAAAATTCAGCAGTTACTCCACCAAGAAGTTTTTAATCTCATTTACCCAATTTAAAGATCAATGACAGTTTTACCCACATTTTAATTAACAAACTACACACACACACTCTCTCTCTCTCTCTCTCTCTCTCAGTTCATTGCATGAACTTTGTCTAGACCTCTGGTTGAACTACTCTGCCACCAAGTCCGATTATGTCCTCTACCACCTCCAAGTTCGATTACTTCCTCTTCTTTATCTTTCTATGTCGTCCCTCTGCCCCTCAATCTCCGATCGGTGGTGTGCTGGATCGGTTGCCGTCTCAGTCGACCTCAATTGCATCTTCGATCCCAAGCTCCACTGCCACGCGAAGAAGACGTAAGAAGAGGATCGTTGCAATTGTAGCCTCTGCAAGTCCTGGAATTCAGGTCCGGGTTTTGTTCCTGATCGGGACTCACATTGGCGTTGTTTGTCCAAAGCTCAAGGAGGCCACTTTAGTCTCGATCCGGCCAGTCCTTCAACCTCATCGCCCAAAAGTCGTTCTTTCCGACCTCTCTTCCTGATTTCCATCGCCGACCAATTCATCAGCTGCACTGTAGGTTTCAACATTTTTTTCTTTTTCTTTTTTTGGTCTGAGATCGATGACGTCTACACCATTCCTTTTTCTTTTCTTTTTTTGGGCAGACCACATGCCACAAGTTGTCTAGTATGAGAAAATATGCAAAAAAAAAATGTTTTAATTCCAGTTATGTACTAGAATAGCATCTGTTTGGTAGATTTTGTAGATTGGTGACTGCCTGTACTAATGTTTAACTGTTGCAATCGTCTTATTGATATTTTATTAGGGGGCAATAATAAGATTATTGGGGGGCAATAAAATATTTATTGGGGCAATGATAAGATTATTTATTTGGATAAACCTCCTAAAACTTTCAAAATTAAAAACATCTTCATTTTTTAGTAATTATTGGTCCCCAATAAACTTGTTATTGGGGGGCAATGATATCCTCCGGTGACCTATAAGATCTCCGATGATCTCTTTTGAAAAATCTGGCGACCTCCCAGTGAGATTTCCTGCCTGTGACCAAAATCCGGCAAATGATGAACGGATTCTGGGGACAGGTGAAGGGACTCCGGCGACCCTTGACCGTAATCCGGTGACCGGTGACCGGAGTCCCGTGCCCTTTGACAGGAGTTGGTGAAGTTTCTGTTGACTTAGAGAGTGACAAAGAGAGGAAGGGGATAATTATCTCAAAAATATACAAAATATAATAAAAAAATATAAATTGGGTATTAGGGCAAAAACTATGTAATTTATTGGGTAAGTGGGAAATCCTATAAAATGTTTGGGTAAGTTTAGAATTTAGGATTAATGTAACTCAAAATTGGGTAAATGGACATTTTCCCATTTTTCAGGTATTATCATATATAGCATCCTTGTTAGCTAAGAAAACGTCTAAAAAAAAAAAGTAGAAAAATGTCACCTTTATCATTTCTTAGCATACAAATGTTTTACCAATCTTGTCACTTGATTGGCATGAATTATGGACACTGATCTCCACATGTCTTACACATACGCGAAAAACGCCAAACATGATTGACATATCTCTTTAAGATGTCCGGTAGGCGGGGCCTCAAGCACAGTCCTCTTGCAAAGCTCAGTTTAGTTTGTATTTAAGATCATCACTTATAAAGGGCAAAATAAAAGTATAAGGTTTTCAACGAGAGACTCTAAACAATTTCACAATAGTTCTATTCAATCTAGGCCTCATCATGGGCCGGGCTAGGGCCAGCCCTACCCTAAAATTTAGGGCTTAGGGTAGGGCCGGGCCGGGCTTTGACTAAGTCAACAAAACTTAGGGCCGGGCCGGGCCGGGCCGAGGCCTCAAAATGCAAACCCTTACCCGCCCTTAAGGCCCGTTCTGCAAGGGCCAAAAGGGCCGGGCCGGGCCAGCCTTTCCGAATAGGGTCGGGCCGGGCTTTTGTCTAACTCTGCATAAAACCAAATTTTGCTAATTATAAAATTAAAAAAAAAAAAACATTACTGAGTACTTTGATATTTCAGAACCTGAGTTAATACAAATAATTACAAATCCCACAAACTCAAGTCTCAAACTCACATTCTCAGTTCCTCAGTCTCACTGATTAATTGCACTGAGGCACTAAGGCTACAAAAACTACAAAAACTGATTTGATACAAGAACTGATCAAGTCCTCATCAATTCCCAAAAACGTTGTAATGTTTGATACAAAAATTGTATCGATTCCCAAAAAGTGGCAAAGGTTTGTTGTTTGCACAATCAAGTCTTCACCAAACAAAGAACCTGCACAAAAACATATATAATTTAGAATCTGGACATATATTTCAGTTCACACAAACAAAACATATCAACTAGGCAACTAGACACATATATATACATATTCAGTGATTTAACGGACTGAAAATTTTGTCCGTTGCTTTATATAAACTCTTTAAAGTGTCAATTACTCAAATAATCAATACATAACATCACTGCCATCAACAAACTGAATGGGAATGAGAGATTACCTCACCAAGTGGGTTAAATCCACATTCCATACCTGTCACTACATGTCCAGCATTTAGGTACAGCCAAACTGTGAAAAATTTATTTTGTATTAATTCTGGTAATAGATAGGAAATGTTGAAAGATTCCTTTTTAAATTTTTACTACTACTTTTACATTTCTTCCAGTATGTAGTTAGAAATAAAAGCATGGATAACCAATCCAATTGCAAAATTCTGGGGAAAATTCACAACTTTCAGTCCACATTACAATTTGGATTTAAACACAGTTATCTTGCCTACATCATACAAGGCTCCAAAATTTGTAATCTCATTGATTGGGCAACCAAAGATTGAAATACCCAATAAAAAAGCAAAAGAAAATAGAGAAGTACCATTCGAGCTTCATAAAAGCATGTTCAATGACAAATAGCAAGATCAATGAGAAGACGACCCAATACGTATTTATCTTGTGACTATCTGTAATGGAATTTGCCTCGATTGCTCTAATGGAAGAATACCTGTCAGAATCATTGTCAGAATGATGATCAGGGAAAACCATCATAATCATCATGAGTTAAATATTACAATTGTTAAGTCAGAGAGGGACTTACAGAGGATAGACCAAAGCAAAAAAGGCCTGCAAGTAAATCATAAACAAAACCAAAATTGTTATTATATTCTGAGAATTTTTTCTCAACTTTACCAATTAAGGTGTTCATCTTCTTAGAGAAAGCGTACCATGCAAGAACAACAAAGCATTGGAGCGCAAATCCAACAAGACCCAGTAAGACAGAGAGAGATTCGAACCCAGCTCGCGTCAACAAGAACATTCAAACCCAGCTCGCGTCAAGGAATAACTGTGAGATTTCGAGAGCCAAAGAGAGATTCAAACCCAGCTTGCATCAACAAGAACGGTCTGAACCTGAGAATTATACTCAGACCCTCATCTCGCCTCGCAAGCTCCTCGATCTTCGATCCGTCGCAAGCTCCCTACAGTCAACATCACAACCTCAAATCGCCTCGCGTCTACTCCACCTCGATCTTCGATCCGACTCGTCGCAAGCTCGCCTAGCGTCTACGGGATACTGGGATAGCATCTGGCCGTCTGCTGAAGGTGGTGGCTGAGAGAGGCGGTCTGGATTCTGATGAAGGAACAGTGGGTTTGAGAGAGAGGCGGCCTATGTTTGAGACTCGAGTCTCTCTCGATAGTGGGAATGTGGGATAGCATCTCTAGGTTTTGCTTTTGCCCTATTGCTACTTGGACTTGGACAGTTGGGCTTCGTACCTTCAGCCTTTGGGCCTTAAACACACTTTTGAGACCAGTTTTGTAATATGACAGATTGCAAATTCAAATAATATTCATCAAAACTTCCATAGTATTTTACATATGTAATATTGTAATAGAAAATAACAAAAATATAATATTAAATTTTAGGGCCGGGTTAGGGCCGGGCTTTTAGGGTCGGGCCGGGCCTAGCCCTAAAGGGCTCAATCGGGCCGGGCCGTAGGGTAGGGCCGGGCTTCGTTTGCTTGACCCATACCCTACCCTAATTTAAAAAGGGTCGGGCCGGCCCGCCCTAATGGAAGGGCCGGGCCGGGCGGGCTTAGGGCGGGCTTTGGGCCCAAGGGCCATATGATGAGGCCTAATTCAATCTATAGTCTTATTTGAAATAGAAAATGATATTCAGTGATAAATATATAATAATTAAAAAAATATCAATGAGATGGTGAACTCACTGTTGATCTTTAATTTTGTAGAAGTACTAATGTAGTTTAGAGTTGAGAGTATCATATTCATCTGAATTTAATGATGAAAAAATGGAATACATGCCAAATTTCCATTAATTTATCTAGGGGTATAGGATTTGCAGCAGATCAATATGGTATGTCATGTTCTTCCATTAGTTTATTCATGATCAGCTATTGAATTTACCCATTTCGTTACATTTGAATATGACCCCTACATAATATGCTCTTTCACCCCCGTACTCAATCTTGTTCTTTCTTCGCGATATACTAATCTGGTCCTGTTCCACAAACTTCCTGACAATATTTAACCCTACAGATGCAGGCAGGGACGGAGCTACTCAAGGGCTTGCAGGGGCCATGGCACCCCTTAACTTTTTGACTTCATATGTAATTGTTGCTTGTAATCTAGTTGACTTGAGTTTCTACACATACAATTATTAATATTGGCACCCCCCAGTTCTCCACGTGATTGGCTTCACATGAAAAAGTAATTGGTCTCACATATTTTTTGAATGGTTAGTTTGGAATAATAGTAAATAATAAAAAAATAATTTAATTTAGAAGCAGAAGCATGGCTAGAAGTTAGTTGGAGCACGCCTGTTGCACCTTGGTATTTGGAGAACGCCTCCCTAGAGCACGCCTTGTTTAATCTAATCATTTTAATATTTTTTAAATATTTTTTTTAATATTTTTTTTATCCATCTTACATTGGCCCCCCTCATTTGTGATCTCTTGCTCCGTCCCTGGATGCAGGCCAACCAGATAGTAGCCACAACGGTGACAGTGTGTGCCCCAAGATAAAGATCATGATAATCCGTTGCAAATTCAAGTGCCTCCAATTTGCTTCTCCAGACAATGACGGCGTTCGATGAATCGCTTCTCATCGATCCCATGTTCTCAGGCAAAACCATCTTCTTGTAACCTTATCTTGATGAGGTCGGATGTGATGTTGTCTTTTGAGTGCTAGTTCTATTGCCAAAGATGGGGGGACATTAGTCGTTGCCAAAAGTTCAAGAAGACGATAAGCCTTGTAATATTGGCAATGCATTCTGGTTCAAGAAGAAACGCCGCCCTTTTTTAAAGCCGGTAGCAGCTCCGGCCCAAGCTACTTGCAACTCTGAAGCATGGTTTTCGGATATTTGCAGAATAGTAGTAAGTAAATCTCACTTCTTCTTTGTTGTCCACTATCGCTTTTGGGTTGTTTCTTTGATCACGGCAGCAGCTTCTGAATTGGAAACTTTAAAGCAAAAAATTGATGGACAAAGCTAGAAACGGGTATGTTAATAGGGAGAGAGTACTATATGAATGCTTTTGATACTAGTTGATGTGAGTTAAGCATGAGATGAAGTACAAATGAAATCATATATGGCTCATCAAACATATGGATGATTTACCAACACAGGAAAACATATGGATGACAACTTGTGGTTTTGTGGCCGAGGATGTACGTACAATTGTATGACAAATAGCATGCATCCACTTGTCTAGATTTTTGTTATGCTTCGATACATGATCGAATTCTAAGCAGTGAGCTTGTAACTTTGAGTTTAACGATGAACAGAATAAGGTAATTACATTGAAACCTTGTTCACGCAAAGAGAAATAAAAGTTACAAAACCGCAGACACAGAAAAAGAATATCATTTGCATCCTGAAAAAACAAACAAACAATCGTAAAGAAGACGAGAAGAATAGCACCTGATTCTTGTATACCCATGAGCCGCTAATTGAGCCACGTGATCAATGAAAAGGGTACTCCAGTGAAAATTAACAGGCAAGAAAGAAAAAACTAAAAGAACCACCCAAACTGAGCACAATGCATGCTAACCAATCAGAAATAAAGGACACAGAAATTGAAAACAAGAAAAAACATATATTAGTGTGTAACCCAGAACAAGCAGTTCAATGTTTTGACGACAAACAACCCAATTTTTTCTGAAGAGCAGGAATAAAAACCTATGTGATCGATTTACTAACAAATACTACCATGATGATAGTAGATAGATAATACATATTCAAAGTTAAAACAAGTTAAGGAGATCGAGTGCATCCTGTGAGCCTTCCAATGAAAGAGGGCCCTTTGAATTTGGACCTTGGAATTTCGTTTTTCTTCGTATCAGTAGCTCTTGCCAGCTGAGCTCTCAAAATTCTGTTCTCTTCCTTTAGCTTCTGGATTGTCTCACTTTTATCCTTACTACTCGAAATCAATTTCTCCTGCTGATGCGTGTTTTCATCTATCAGTTCTGACACCTTTTCCTCCCATATTTTTGCCTTTTCTATACTGCGTAATTTCTCGTCCATGTTGCCATCAAGTCCTCCTGCCTTCATAGCCTTATCACTGCCAGCTAAGGAGTCCTTGTGATCACTACTCATCAACACCAACCTATCATCCAGCTTTTTGTGCAGGTACTCATAAAAGTTAGCATCATCGGAGCTGCATGTTGTTTCGGTTTCAATGGTACTGTTTGGTAGTGCCTTGAGTTTCAAGTATCCTGAGATTTCCTTCTCGCATTTTTGGATGGTTTGGGCTTTGATGGAGTCTAATGAAGAAAATGATCTCAGCTGAGCAGCTTGAATCAATTCAGATCTTAGCTGATCGTAGTTTTCAGCTAGTGAACGGTACGATTTGTAGAAATCTTCCAACCTCGTTATGAGCTCAGGTTTTCTTTTAAAAAACATCTCAGCTCTCTTTGCAAATGAATCTCCATCTTCTTCAATAATATTCAGCATCAGTTTAGTCTTCTCATCCAAATCTGCAATTATATATATCACCATAACCATGTTTTTATGTTAGAATTCACTTCATCATATGGGTAACATGCAATTCAAATATTCAACACGTAATGAATCATATATGTAAATACATTGATAAAATACTCATACGCAAATGTCTTGTAATGCCAAAAGACAACAGGAACAATATCAACAACTCATGATAGGGGAGTCAAGTGAGGCAGCCGCTTCGAGTCCCCATTTTACAATCAAAACTGGGGCCACCAAATCAAGTCTGACTATTATTTGAGACAATTTTATGCTTATAACACCCCCAAGTAAATCGTCAGACTAATTTTTTGACATTATGTATGGATGTAATAGTTCCTTATCAATCATAACGAAGGTGTCTTCTATCTAAAAGTCAGAATATGTAAGGGAGCTACTATTAATCCATGAAGACCAGGTAAACGGAAATACGGAATGAGGGTTACTGGGTTGTTGGTTGTGGTTCCGGGGTTTAAGAGCATTTATCCTTAAATGATCAGAAATTTTCAAATTCTTAGCGTCTGGGAAACTCTAGGGCAAGTCCAGGCATGGATTAAAAAAAAGGAGAAAAGCATAAACGTATAGCGGTATAGGTGTGAAAAAATCAACCAGACAAAAGCTACGAAGAGCTTATGGTGTAAACCCTAAATCCGAGTACTGAAAGAGGTACAAACCAGAGAGGGTAGCTTGAAGCCACTGAGAATGATGGGGACGATTATGACTGTCCCACCACCATGAAAAAGCCGCAGCCTGGTCATCTTTGTTCATCGTCGACGTCTCTTTTGAATCCACCATTGTCTTCTCAGTGATCGGATCCGATAAGAAACCCTATTTGGTTTTTATATGGGCAAACACAGCCTAATTTCAAGGAAGAAAACAAAGTACTTCGCCAAAACTTGACAGCTTTGTGAATTGTGATTCCTTTTTGAAACTCTACTTACTGTACGTGGACTGTTGACTTGAGGGATAAAAAATTGAAAAATTCTTACATACGGCAGACGCACCACGTGGCCGTGCGTCTGCCCAATCAGAACCCACCAAAAATTTCTTTCATTCCGAAACTGCCCCCCTTTTAAAGTGAAATACCCAAAATACCCCCAACTGAAGGTCTGATTGGCCAGCCCGTACCACTTTCCTTGCGTCTGTCGTACTCAAAATTTTCTCTAAAATAAATCTCGGCTGACATCTTGTGAGAGTTTGTTGCCTATAAATAGGACTGGAAAGTGAAGTAAATCATCATTTAATACAAATAAATACGCATTATTTTCTCTATTTGAAGAATTATTTGGTCATTTGGTGAGATGACAATCTTTTATTTTTTATTTGTATATGAGAAATACACATGTTATGTCATCAAATAGCTACGAACTCAAACATGATATCGTGAACTCGAACAATATTTCACATATCATCAAAAAGTTGCGAACTTGGACAATATTTCAAATCAAACATAGTTATACCAAATCATCCGTTCTAATCCAATAAAACGTGTTAGAGGGATTACATATATCCATTCATGCACCGTGTAAATATGGTCAATCTTGATCGACTTATATCTGGAAGACTGGAACCAAGAGGGGGAACCAAGAAGTTTTCTTTTGAGAGGTTTGTATTAAAACTAGGGTTGTCACTTGGTCGGTTCGAATCGGTTATATGTATTACTAACTTCAAAACCAAAGCTTTCAGTTTCAAAAATGAGCTACCAATTACCAACCAAAATTTTCGGTTGTTAATTATATCTACCAAATTCGGTATTTCGATTTTTGGTATTACCAACTTTAGAACAACTAATTCTTTATCATATAAATTAGATTGAACAAAACTAGGTTTTTGAATTTTATAGTCATAAACTTTGCATTCATCTACTAATTATAGCTTTCTTTTATATATATGACACCAAGTTTTAGCAATTCTCAATAACACTAGGTTATTTAACCATCGTTGACTAGGTTACTTAAAATACATATACTATTAATGTAGTAATGTTCATACTATTATAAAAGTTTTTATGTTTATTTCTTAATATACATGTATGTGTATTGAAAACTGTAGTATATAAATCTAATATTTAGATAATCGGTAGATTCGGTATTTACTAAAACCAAACCAACTTTTTCGGTAATTTTCGATTTCGGTTTTATCTGTCTGGTTATCAAAAAGTCGGTTTACCAAACCTAAAACATCAGTTGGTATTTGGTCGATTTGGTAATTACCAAACCAAGTGGCAACCCTAATTAAAACCATTCATGTATCATCTGGGAAGTCAAATATTTAATGCAATAAATGCAAATTCCAGGAATTGTTCCTCTTTAATATAGGCAAGTCCCTCTAGCTATCATTTAGCCAAGTTTAGTTGAAGTAACAAAAATTTGGTGTTTTTTTAGTAGAAACGGCAACTTTTACCACACTCAACTGATCCCATGATGTCTATCAAGTTTGAACCTATGACCTCCACATTATCGATTATTCTAAATAACCCATAAACCACAGCTCACCAACGCAAAATGTCTAGTTTAAAATGTTATTCTCTCATTTATTTTGTATTCAATGAAATCAAAAGTTTACTTGTTACTTGAAATTTGTAGTGAAATAAAAAATGGTGTTCACTTAAGGAACTATGAGAGATTAGTGAATCTCAATCTCATGTATTAAATTTAGAGGTTGATATTATAATGACTTAAGACAATGCATCTAATCTTGGCCGTCAAATTCATTCGTCCCATAGAATCCCTTAAAAATTATCCTTTAGATGAGTAGGGCTAATAAAATAAATATTTTCAGTTGATGAAAATAATGGAGTTATTTTGGCACTCATTATCTAAAGGGCTAAATACTAGTTAGTACTTTGTGATTTAGGTCCAAAATCAATTCAGTCCCTAACTTCTAATTTCATCAAAAACACCCCTGCACTTTCAATTTCGATCTAATATGTCCAATTCGTTAATATTATGTTATGGGTTCAAGTTATAGTTGGATTATTTGTTGAAAAACTATTTATTTTTAATAGTAGGATTCACTCCTAAATTAACTATGCAGACCACCTCGACACCACATCATAAAATATAGGCCATATATGAGCCATATTAACAAGTTAAATAACTCAATTGACGGAAAACTAACAAATTGGACCTATTAGATCAAAATTGAAAGTGCAGGGGTGTTTTTGATGAAATTAGAAGTTTAGGGACTGAATTGATTTTAGACCTAAACCACAGGGTAGTAATTTGTATTTAGCCCTTATCTAAACTACATTATTTGTATCGTTGAACTTTCAATTTCATCACTCGTACCATGTACTCGTGATATTTAATCAATGTCATCCAACTATTACACCCTTTGTTAATTATTCTGTTAAGTGCTAATGTGTCATAAACAAACTCAATTCTCTAATAATAAAACGCTAACATGTCAACAACGTAACGTGTCAAGTAAAATTGTGAGTCCACTGCTGAAATCTCAACAAAAATAACAAAATTATCAAGCTACTCTAGTCATTTTTGTCCATATATGTTAATTCATGATTATTATGCAACACTCTTGACAATTATGAGAATCGAACTTAAAACCATTATTCCACCTACCAAAGAAATGTTTGCCAGTTAAAATCCAATATAGAAAAATAATTATATAATTGAACTAAATTTTTAAACAGATAGACATCACTGAGTAAGTTAATAGTTGAATAGTAAGGGTTCAGTGGGCTCCCATTCTTCATAACCATTGGTCACTAATTGTTAAAATTAGCCTCTCTTTTTTTTTTCTTCAGCATTTGTCATTAGACGGGTTTAAGTCAGCTAATAATCTGTACGTGTTCCTATAACTTCAAACTCAGTTTATTCATGCAGTAGCTCTTGCGAGTACCTCCCGTAGCTTCGTAAAGTTTTATGTGTCATCATCATTCAAAATTGATGGATTAGAAAACCTTGTAGGATACTCTTGCCTTGAACTCGAGGTTCTAAAAAGGAAAGTCTAACAAGTCTCTATGATCGTAAGGCAACACATGGTTCAAGCTTAACCAATGGACAGGGTCGATACAACTTTTCTTTTCTTTTCAGTAGAAAACTTGTCATTATCGACTACATGGTAAAAACAAAAGAAAACGTAGGTTAAAACCTGCAGAAAACTCTTCTATATGTAGGAAAATTCTTTTACCAACTTATTCCCCTTGTTTTCTTTGTGCAAAACCAATTTAGTTAGGTCGGGACAGAGTGAATTAGAAAGTTAGCCAACGAGCCCAGTCAACTATATAATACCGCACCAGATTCAATTCCAAACCCAGCTCCCCTGCAAGTAGGCACTTCCTTGGCACAGGCACGGTTTTACTTCCAATCCCTCCCGTCATATTGTCATCCTTTTACCTCCGAGCAGTACCGGATTTGTCACCGGATTTCAATCTCTTATTTTACGTTTTGGAGCCTCACAAACACACATTCATAAACAATCCTGATACCCCACTGGCTATATACATCTAATGGCTGGAAGTTGTCAATGGAATCAGGTTTCTCAAGATTTCTCTCCTTTTCAAAACGAAACCTGTTCGGGAAACAATGCTCCAAGCCAAAACATAATCACCATGCTCAAACCCACCATGATTAATACTTCAATTCTTCTTCAGGAGACAGCCCACCATGAAAGCAGAATTTTGAAGCTTGGGGCTGTTTCATATGCTTGGGCGAATTGGCAAGGCAATTTAGGGTGCAATTGCCAATTAATTGACGGGCATACGAATCAAAACAAGGCCAAACAGTGTCAGGTCTAGCCCGATTCCTGCAAGACCTGACCTAAGGTTGGAGTTCCATCCCGACTTCAAGGTGATTCGTGATTCTATGTTCATCAATTTTAGTTTACCAAAAGGGTTAGGATGTGTGGTTCTTTATGCTTTAATGGCAAAATCTTGCTCATTTGCCCTCCGATAAAGCAAAGCTGACGCTTCCACCCTGATTAGTTAAAAAAGGGAAAAGGGAATATCAGAACCGAAATATAGAGTAATTAAATATAAAACAGAAAGAAATATAACATATCAAGCTCACCAGCCAGGATGCACAACATATTTTCCAGAAGAAAGTGCCCAATTCACCTGCTCAAAACAATTAATGTCATACATAAAGAAAGCGGCAGAGAGGGCAACACGAAAGTTCAAAGCATTAGCTATGGTTCTAATATCAGAGTATTAGAAACACCTACCTTGTCAGTCCCAAGAGAATTCGCAACTACATGGGTAACCTGATCATCTATCTGGTTGGTGCACACAGCACCAAACTGTTCAGCTGTCTGCCACAAAGGATGTAGGTGAGGATTGACCTCACCAACTGGAAACACCCTGCTAAATACTATACGACAACCACCCAAAATCTTTTGCTGCTCAGAGGCCAGAATATTTCTAACATCTGCTTCATCTAGGGAAGGATGGGAGAAGAAGATCTGATGTATCTTTTCAATAACCTATAGAATCACAAAAACATGTAATCAGCAAAGAAGTCGCCAAGTTTTTGCAATCTCAGAACAAGTTGAACACAATCCTCACCGCCAATGAGGATGCCAGAGTTCCATCTTCATGTCTCTCATCATGATCAATCTCTAGCAGGGAAGGACCTAGAAGCCCAAATTGCCGTCTGCTACAAGGAAAGTAGGTATACCTGTACAACATCAATGCACAAATGCATAAGAATCCGATGCAGGCAAGGATGCCATCCAACATACGATTCAATTAAATCTTCAATTTTGAATATAGGCACAGTTACCTTTCTACAACTATCAAATTCAGTTTGTTATGTGGCCAGACCCTCACAGAATCATCTATAATTACAACAGCTGATTCCATACCCAAAACTCCTTCCAGATCCTTACTCTTAGGAACCCTCTCATCACCATCATAAGGATCCCCATCATCACCTCTAGAAATAACTCGTCCAGCAAATAGAGCCCCTGTTGGATCTAGCACTTTTGCCATTTCTGTAGCATATAGCTTGTTACCCATTGTGTAAAGATGCATCTCAAAAAGATGACTAGCCTGATGTCCAAGGAGGCAAAAATTGCTCAACTTTCAAAGAAAATACAAAATGAGGATTTATGTGAAGACCAATATACAGATAAAATTACCTTCTCTAAAAAATTCCACACCCCAGGCCGCAATTTGGTCCACATTCCCATATGTTGAAACCGGAAGAGATGTCTTTGTGGCTCCTTACGATCCTGTTCCTCTTTCTTTCTCAAAATTTCATCATGCACTGGATCTACTTCTACAAACTGAGTGATAACAAAATTATGTAAGAAACAACCCTTCAGAACAATTGGTCACAAAAGACCATTTCCATACATCACGACGACATTACCTTAGCGGAATTAAGAAGTGTGTGATCTAGATCCAGCACAAGGCACAGCTTGCGTGCTGCAAACATTTTCTTCTGTTCTTCCATCCTTCTTGCTCTCTCTCTTTGGATAGCTGCTTTTTGCTTGTCATCATATCCTTCAAATAGATGCTCAACATCTCCCCACGTGGCCGGCGAACGAGATGGACCTGCTGCAGTTGGTTCGGGTGCAGATATACTTACAGTATGCTGGTCCTCAGCTTTCTGATCAACTTTGTCTGGGTTGATTGGAACAGGTTCCGTAGATAGATTCTGAGAAGGTACTGCTGGACTTGTTGATACTTGGGAAGATGCTTGGGAAACAGACATAATATCAGCAATATTTTTAAGATTCTTGGTGAATTGGCTAGCTATGTCAGGGGCTGCTACAGCCACTGACTGTGGAGGCACTAAATTGTTATCTGCCTGACTATCTTGCTTTTGCCCATTAATATCATCTTTGTTTGTCTGACTGCCTGACATTGGGGGTACAATATTTCTAAACTGTTCATGTCCCAAGCTTCCAGTCTTTTGAAGTGCATTACCGTGGAGAAGTCGGCGAGGATCCCGGAGTTTCATGCGGACTTTTCCTGCCTCATCCTGCAAGATTTGTAAATTAAAATGCAACCTACAATAGGACTTCAGAATTAATTAGCAAAACAAAATAAATGAATGATCCTCCCAAAGGACAGACATTGTAACAGAAAATTGGACTTTCACCAAACTACTGACCGAAGTACCCTATTTTTCTCATCTAACGAGTGAAAAGCAACTAAAATTGTGTCCTAGAGATTACGAACTAAGTAGGAAAATAGAAAAAGAGTATGCTTATATCAAAGGGATACAATTAAGCACCCACCGTTGGAGCTTTTTGTGAACTAATGGTTGGTGTCAGCAAAGCTCCAGATATCTTTGAAGGATCATTCACCAATGCAGGTGCTCCAGGTATTGAACTTGAGCTCGGAGGATATGTCATACTTTCTGCCGGCACAGCAGCCTCTGCTGAGCTTCTGCTGCTCTTTGTTGTTGTCCTAACTTAAGTATGTTAATCAACATGGTCGGATTCACAGCAATATCTTTCAATAATGCAGGCAGGGAAGCTGAGCTTGCAGCCATTAATGGCACCTGCTCATTTGCAGTATTTTGGGCACTGGCGTTGCCTTCGACAGTACCAGGAGAACTTGAAAAATTAATCACTTTTCTGGGATCAGCTTCTTTTTTCTCCACAGTCTGGGTACCAGGAGAACTTAAAAAATTATTCACTTTTCTGGGATCAGCTTCTTTTTTCTCCACAGTCTGGTTCCTGTTAATTAAATGAGGTCCAACACTACTTATGTCCTCCAACCAGCCACCACTTCCGAAAGAAGTTTTTGCACCCCTACCAACCACTGAGTTTGCACCCCTTTGTCTTTTTGATTCAGGACCATCAAAATTAGACTCCTCAGGGGATTTATGCTTTCTTGAGCTTACTGTGATAACAGAATCCACTTTAGGTGCATTATGCACCGCAATTGAGGATTGTTGGTTAAGGGTCAAAGCACCAACATCAGAATTGGCAAATCGAAGCCTAGGGTCTCTACTCTTAGCTGTAGATTTAACAGGCATATTAGACACCAAACTCACAGAGGCAGCACTTTTTGCAGTAATTGGTCCTTGCAAGTCAGAGCTAGCCATGACGATGGTAGGAGGAGGAGGAGAAGAAACAACTTGACGACCCAAAATGGGGGGACGGGAAGTTCTCACATTACTAGGCGCAGAAGAACTAGAAACCTCCCCAATCGTATCATCATCCCCACTATCACCCTCTTCTGAAGGGGTTGGGCTTGGAAGTTCACTCGTCAAAAAAGAATTCCGACTAAACTTTTGTTGATAGCTAGAAACAGCCTTAAGAGCCTCAGTTTCATAACCATGCATTTTTGAACCTTCTACATCTAGGGCCACCCGAGTTGTCTCCAACCCTGATTTTCTTACCATCCCATCAGCAACAACCGATAGTTTCTGGACAGGAAAACCTGCTGGCGGTTCTCGTGTAGGAGATGGAAGGCTATCTTCATCATGATCCATGTGAAGGTCTAAAAGGGGTAGCATGAGTCCTCTACCCTTAAAACTAGATGTTCCTGATCTTGGAACTTCGGATGATATATTAGGATTGCTATGAACCACAGATACAGGTGCAAAATCTGAAGCATTATTAGCTGAATAAGTGAACACATGACTGGCATTTGCAACTGAAGTATCTGAATCCATATTGTTAACCCCATTAATAGACTGTATCTCGTTGCCCTGAGTACCTGCTTTAGTTTGAGGGAAAACAGCAGGGGATTCCATAGAGGATATCATCACCTCTATCTGGAAAATAAAAATGTTCCACGTCAGTACTTCCTGGCATACCAACAATCATGCTAAACTGAATGCAAACAAGGACAGTGAAATGGTCCTGAACTACTCTTAACATAAAAGCACACCTCTTTTAGCTGCTCAGCGGAAAAAGGAGAATGATCACTCTTTGAAGAAGAAAGTATCCTGTTACCAAAAACAAGACAAAGCAAATAAGTACACAAAACATGGCTTTAAAAAAAGTTTGATAACAAATTAATGATCATAGAAACTAATATAAACCTTGCTAGAACATCTTTATTCTGCTCCTTCCGGTCAGGGCTCATCGAGCAGAAAACCTACAATAAACAGCAACCAAAGCTCCACAACTTCAAAAACCAGACAATGGAAATATTTAGAGAAAGCACTAACAATGTCTTGGGAGGCTTACCGAGCTAATAGCTTGTACGGCAGTGAACAACTGCTGAACAAGAGCTTCTTTAGTAGACACACTTATATCCGAAAGCACTCCTCGCAAGCTTTCCAAACTGCCAAGAAACCGGAGACATACATCTCTAAATGATCTGCAAAATAACAACCAAGAACAAAAATCAACGTCAAGACATACATTTCCCTTCAAATTCGGCGATCATTGCTATCATTCCACTGCCAACAGATTCAAAAACCAATCAGCTCACTTACTTCTCGGCCTCAGTAATAGTCAGAGACTCCAATGCTTCCCTTAGCAAGTTCACTCGCTTCTCCTTCACACCACCCTCTGAACTATCAACATTCATATCAGCACCAGCAGCAGCAGCAGCTGCCTTTTCGTTATCGGCAGACTCCGAATCCAAATCAATCTCCCCCTCCTCCAACTCCCCGTCCTCCTTCTCAACATCCATCTCATCACCACTGTCAATAATCACCACTCTCTCCTCCCCCTTCGCATTGCCGGAACTCACCGGCAGCGAAGACGACGATCGCTGCTGCTGCTGCTGCTTCGATTTCTCTTCGGAATCAACATCCATCACAAAGAGCTCATTGAGAGGTTTATTCTGCACGGCCTGAGCCCAAGCCAGGTTAACGAGACCGGACCCGTAGCCGCGAAACCCCGGGTAGTTGTAGATGTCCCGCATCGTCCAAACCCTACCAGCATCTCCTCCTCCTCCGCCATTGGATTTGGGCTCAACCTTCAATTCCTGCTTAACAAAATCCTCCTCACTGATCTCCTCCACTGAAGTCGAATCGGAAATTTCACCTTCTTCAACATCCCCGACCTCTTTGCTACTCTCATCCTTGCCCATCACACCCCCTAGGGTTTCTTCGATTTCTATGCAATTGTTCCACCCAATACAATTGGATCCACCAACGACCATATATCCACAAATCTTTCCACTTTCAGCAAACCAAAATCATTCGCACACACAACAAAAAAAAAAAAAAACAAAATTGTCAATGGTTTAATCTTTTAGGTTATTTTGCCTCCTTTAATTTTGCCCAAAGATCTGGACTTTAGCGCCACGGATTAAGAGAAAGAGAGAAAAAACAGAAGATTTCGGATTCAGATCTGTTGTGAGATCGCGATCTCAGGATTATTGGCGCTGCTTCGAAGACGAAGAAAAGGAAGAAGAAGAAGAAGAAGAGGAAAGACGATGATAGAGAGTAGAGAGATTGTTATAAAAGGACGAGGGAATCTAGTGCAGGGGAAGACTTTGAATCCGGACCGTACACGTCACGGATCCGGAAAGGTCTAAGGCCTCCCATTGTGAGGTTTACTGACGAAACCAAATTTTGGGTGCGGTGGATGTTGTGACTTTTGAGTCATCGGACTCTCCTGGTGGCTCGTGACATGGTCCTACGCCCCTTCCCCTATTCGGATTTTTTCCTTAATTTTTTTTTTAATGAAATTAGAAGGTGTAATAGTATGGTTTAAGACGAGAATTCATGTCTAATTTTCTTACCAGAAGAAGGGATGGAGGATTAGCTTAACGTTAATGTTTCAATTAAGGTTGTAAAGAAGTTGTCTTTGATGGCGCTTAATATAGTAAATGAGAGAAAAGTAAAGTATAAAGTAGTCTAAATTGGACAAACATTTTTGTTTTATTATAGCCAAACAGAGTATATTACAAACAAAAGCACTAGCTAAATTGCCAAACAGGACATGATGTTGAAAAGGCCAAAACTTAGCAGCGCTTGCTGCTGGGAATGAGAAGAAAACTAGGGTTTCCCCCATTTTCTTGTGCAAGTTTTCTTCTGTCCATGGCAGAGGAGATGGCAGCCACCGAAATCTTGGCTCTTACAGAAAATACAATTGTGGTTTTCGGATCATTGGGTTCATCTGCAGTAGTGGATGAGGGCTTTTACCTAGTGAGGCGGATGATCAACCAAAAATTAGGAGATGAGAAGGGTTTGTTAGGTACGCTTGCGATGGTTTAGGGTCTGAAGGACCGTCTGACGATCATGATATAAGAGGACGACCCTTTTTATTCAGGCTCAAGCAAAAAGATGCAACCGGACCTTGCATGGAGGTCATAATAGTAATTTTCCCTTTATGTGGGCCTACTAGCTCAGTTTGTTGTCGCTGCCAAGTCACCACTCACCATTTAATGTCTAATTTGAATGCCTCTGATAATTTTAGACACGGCTAATTGAAATGAGAGTATTAGGAGTGTTGCTGATTAAATTGAAAGAGAATAGACTAACATAATATTGGTGGCAAAGTCAAGGTGGTAAACTAAAATTTGTCATTTATTTTATTTTTCATTTCAATTTCAAAGTTCGGTTTTATTGTAAAATTGAAAGTTCATTTCAATGTCATCCCTTTTCTTGGGTCTTGTCAATGACCAAAAGCAAAGCATGGTTCATGGTCTTTGACGGGTAGCTCACATAGCTAAGATCGAGCAAGTTCACTCGTAATTAGGCCTCATCAAAAAACTCGCGGATCAAGTTGGCCGATGGAGGCCCGCCGGCCTGTTAAAAATCCCGCCTCGATGGGTAGTGGGTCGGCCCGCAAAAACCCAGCCCGGCCCGCCAAAGGCCCGCTAGGTCTGGCCCGTAAAAGCCCGTAAAATATTATATATATATATATAGACACATATAGATATATATATTTGTGTGTGTTATATAAATATATCTATATATATATATATATATCTATATATATATATATATATATATCTATACAGATCCTATCCAGAGCGGAGCTCCGCTTTGAAATTAACGTGTGAAGTTCGAGTTTTGAGTCACTTTTTGGACGCATATCCACATCTTGACCGTTCAGTTTTTAGGTACTAGTGTATAGATCATCTATGCAAATTTTAAGCCAAAATGATGATCGTTAAGGCATTGATAATTGCCTTAAAGCTAGTACGGTTCATGTGACAGATTCAGTCCGTCCATTGGTTTAAGCGAGTTCGATACCTTAACTCATCAATTTGGCTGAAAATTTGCAGAGATGATCTATATACACTAGTACCTAAAAACTGAACGGTCGAGATGTGGATATGCGACGAAAGGGCCAAAAACTCGAACTTCACACGTGAATTTCAAGCGGAGCTCCGCTCTGGATTGGATCTGTATATCTATATATATATATTTATATAACACAAATATATATATCTATATGTGTGTGCATATATATATAGATATATATATATAGACACATATAGATATATATATATATATATTTGTGTGTTATATATATATATATATATATATGACTATATGTGTGTGTGTGGAAGTTCTTATACTTCTATATAAAATAGGAAAAATCGTCCGTACAGTACCTGACATTTGCCCCATTCTAAACTTCAGTACCTCACATTCAGAAAATATCAGAACGGTACCTGAGGTCTGACCCCGATAGAAGCTGGTACATGGAGCCGTTGTACATGGAGCCGTTAGCTCCGTTACAGAAGCTGACAGCTGGCATATTTTGATAAGTAAATGACCAATTTACCCTTTGTTTTTTTGTTTTACTTAATTTTCTTCATATAATAAAAAATAAAGGGAAAAATTCACGGATAGTACCCGAAGTAAGGTCCACTCCGAATTTCAGTACAGAAAGTTCCAAAACATAAACTTTAGTACATCAAATATGAATCATGACCCAATATACGTACATGAATGACTATGTCAGTCTGCATGCCATTACACACATAATGAAGGGCAAAATTAGTTTTTCATTTATCAACGGGCTTCCTCTCTCTCTCTCTAAACCTCGCTCATCCACCCGACTACAACAAACCCTAACAATGGGCTCCGATGACCTCTCCACCGTGTTCGCCGCCACTGACGATGAGAAGTACAAGTTCAAGAGGCCGGAGACCACACCGTCCATAAATATCCATCGTTGTATTCCCAAGTAAACATCAACACCAACATGATTTGCTTCCACATACTTTCACCATAGAATCCGAAATTTGCCATTCACCCAAGTGAATACATGCTAAAACAACCTTCACCATCGTCACCGCATCAACCCTCACATTCTCCATTACTTTCATCGCCTCAAAAAGACCCAAAACCTCTTTATACCTACTACACTTACTATACTCACATATCAAAGATTCCACCAAACCAAATATATCTCACGCATTTCATCAATCACTTTCTGGGCACAAACCAAATCACCACAACTCGAATACATATGAACCAATTCCATTCAATGACTCCATTCAATCCAAAATCAACCAACTCTAGAAATCCAAAGAAACCCAATTGAAATCCGAACCCAATTCTAAAGAATCCCAGGTCAATTATGTAGTGCATTTTCGAAATAACGGTTTTGCACAACCTAACCTGCAATTTGATTGAGGGTTCAACTCTTTCTCACAATTAAGGAAACTGCAATCCAATTTGCACCAACATAATCCTTGGAAGCTGCAATGCATAAATTGGAAAGGAAAATTAGGGAAACAAAATTGCTCATAGAAGATGAAACAGAGAGCCCTCAAACTTTCTCACAATTTCCTAAAAAACTCACTTCCTGCCTCACTGTTCCAATTCAAACCCATCAACATATTGATGGCAATTATCTCAACATCGCGTGGATTGATCTTCACAGTACCCAATTCTTTCTCCCTCTTTCTCATAGCTTCCAAATCGACTTCTAAGGTGGCAGCAATGGAAGCCATGGCCTTCTGGAATCGTGTCGAATCGAGCTGGCGATCTTCGACGCGGTCAGTGAGCTTATCGAAGGCTTTGCTCTGTTGCTGCAAGTCCTTGGAGTCCTCGATCCTATCAATTCCTTCTTCGGGTCAGTGAAGTTTGGGTCCAATCTGAGAGACTGTAGTGATATTGGTGGCTCCATTGAGACTGAATTGAGATTTGGATTCAAGAGAGAGAGAGAGAGAGAGATGAAAGTTGATGTCGGAGTTTAGGTCGGTGAAGGCTGAATCCGATCTGAGAGACGGTGGCGAAGCTTGTGGCTCCGTTGAGACTGAGGAGAGTTGAATGAGAGAGAGGAGGAGAGTTGAATGAGAGAGAGAGGGAGAAAGAAAAAGAAATAGAAAAAGATGAATTAAATTAAAAAAAAATTGATTAAGACATGAAAAGATGAAAATATCCTTCAATTGTCAGCTTCTGTAACGGAGCTAACGGCTCCAGGTACCATTCTTCGGTCGGGGTCAGAACCTCAGGTACCGTTCTGATATTTTCTGAATGTGAGGTACTGAAGTTTAGAATGGGGCAAAGGTCAGGTATTGTACGGACAATTTTCCCTATAAAATATGTGCTAATGTGCATATATATATTCTACATATCGGTTGACCAATCCGATCGGATTCGAAAATATGGTGAAATTGGCTAAATTTTTTACCACACTCATAATTTATTGTAATAAACTCATCCAACAGTCGGTTTTTTCATTTTCTTTGAATTGATAGGGGTTGCTCTTTGGAGTGTATGATATATAAATATAGGTTTATAAAAGTAACCACGTTTGACCTAGTTGATCGAATTGGAAACAAGAACCAAATTGGCTAGATTTTCTACAATCACCATAAAACAATACAATCTCTCCATCGAGTGGTTGGTTTCTCCGAATTCATTTTCCACTTCATGGTTGCTTTAGAATGAACCTAAACAATTTAAATGCAATGTATAAGTCATACAACTTTAGGAATAAAATTGGTATAGACCAATGTGTTTGTAACAAAAATTAATTTTTTTTATCTTATGTCCACGCACATCCATCGATGAAATATATACAAACGTGATGTGAAAAAATAAGCACGTTTTGCAGTTGTCACGCCATCGGTCAACCAATAAAACATATAAGTGACTACGGTTGACCAATCTGATCGGATTCGAAAATATGGTGAAATTGGCTAAATTTTTTTACCACACTCATAATTTATTGTAATAAACTCATCCAACGGTCGGTTTTTCCATTTTCTTTGAATTGATAGGGGTTGCTCTTTGGAGTGTATGATATAAAATAGGTTTATAAGAGTAACTACGTTTGACCTAGTTGATCGAATTCGAAACGAGAACCAAATTGGCTGGATTTTCTACAACCACCATAAAACATTACAATCTCTCCATCGAGCGGTTGGTTTCTCCGAATTCATTTTCCACTTCATGGTTGCTTTAGAATGAACTTAAACAATTTAAATGCAATATATAAGTCATACAACTTTAGGAATAAAATTGGTATAGTCCAATGTGTTTGTAATTAAAATTAATTTTTTTTTTATCTTATGTCCACCCCATCCATCGATTGAATATATACAAACGTGATGTGAAAAAATAAGCATGTTTCGCGGTTGTCACGCATCGGTCAACCAATAAAATATTTAAGTGACGGTTGACCAATCCGATTGGATTCGAAATATGGTGAAATTGGCTAAATTTTTTACCACACTCATATTTATTGTAATAAACTCATCCAACGATCGGTTTTCTATTTTCTTTGAATTGATAGGGGTTGCTTTGGAGTGTGGATATATAAATATAGGTTTATAAGAGTAACTACGTTTGACCTAGTTGATGGAATTCGAAACGAGAACCAAATTGGCTGGATTTCTACAACCACCATAAAACATTACAATCTCTCCATCAAGCGGTTGGTTTCTCCGAATTCATTTTTCCACTCATGGTTGCTTAGAATGAACTTAAACAATTTAAATGCAAATATAGTCATACAACGTTTAGGAATAAAATTAGTATAGTCCAATGTGTTTGTAATTAAAAAGGTTAATTCCTGTTTACCCAGAAATCACAAGTATTTTGCCCACTTGCACCAACAAGTTTGTATTGTGCCCATTTACACAACTCTTTTCGGAAAAAGACCTATAAGGGTAGTCTTTTCTAAACTAGTGCCTTAATATGTCCTATGCTGACTTTTTAGGTCCAACCCTTGCTTCTTCTTAAGAAATCTTGTTCAAACTCTTAACAAAAACAAATCTAGCCTTCAACATGCCCAAGTTTTTCACCTAACGGCTCCCTGCCTAGCGGTTAGTTTAACAGGCGGAATCACTGCTGCTTATTTCTGTCTTAATTTTGAGGCAAAAATTCTTTTGAAAAAGAAGGTTTAGATTCTTCAAAATAGTATAGGAATCAAGGCAGAAACAAATATTCATATTTTAAACATCATACAACAAAATTTAAAAAAAAAAACACAAGGTGGATGAGCAATCTGGAATTATTTATTTAAACATAATTACAGACTAAAGAGATGTTCAGAGCCTCATTCTCAGGTAAACAGCAAAAGGCTGTTTAGCTATCCATAAGAATGAGACCAGGTACTTACTTGTAATGAAAGCACACTACTTCCCACTTAGACAGGAAGGGAAGCACACTGCTACTACTACTGATATGGAAGTTTTCGAATCTAAAACTGATATGAACTGATGCTTATCTTTTTTCGAATGCCTTCTAAGAAAAGCCAAAGCTCCTTATATAGGGAGCAGAACTCAAATTACAATTCAAAACAACAAAATGTACAGAACGACTCCGTGATTTCCTGCTTTCCTGAGTGCTCCTACTGGTGGAGGTCGGACGGGGAAAAACATTTTCCTTTAGGTGAAATGTTTTTCACCTGCTTTTTGAAAAGCAAAAGTATCTTTTGGGAAAAGTCCAAAAGTACTTTCGGTGTTTTCTACACCTGCTGCTTCACATGTTCTCGTCAGTTTCTGAATTGTGACCGAGGACAAACGAGTCGTTATCTGCCTGGGCCATTTGAATAGTTGTTGCATTATCTTCGACATCTGTATCAACATACATCTTGTAGTAGTTGTCAGTTTCAAGTTTTTCCACCCACCTTAAGCATGCCAGTGTCGAATCTATCTCCTTTCTGGTAAGAGATAGGAATAGGTCACTGCTGACTACGTCAAGATGATCGTAAGCAGTGATGATAATTTTTTTCCTGCTGCTAGGAAGGTATTGTGGATATCTTCAGAGATGATCTTCTTGATATATTCTAGAGTCATGGCCTTCATCCATGGAATGCTTGAGTTTGGTTGGCCATTATACCCTACACAGGCTGGTTGAAGATATTTCCTTTGAATGATTCTCACATAATGATATGGAGGGATATATTCAACTTCGCCGTTTGCCTTTTGGATCCATTCTGGAGGAGTGGATCTGAACTTCAGTCGAAGCATACTGTCATTTTTTCTAATATTTTTGACCGTGTTGACAATGATAGGCGGCAAACCTTTCAGATCATCATTTGTTTTAGTCCACAGGTTATGGACAAAACCATTTTCAACAAGCTAGAGCTTGTGTTCTTGAGGATGTTCACTCTGAACATTGACTAAGTATCTTCCAACATACGGTCCTGAGACGATAAAGAGGGTTGGAGGAACTTGGTCTTCTGAATTGTGCCTTCCTATCAGACTATGGAATTCATACCAGTCTGATTCATTGAGTGTCATGATTGGAACCCTAGCACTTTCTGGACTTTCGAGGAAGTGAATTTTCTCTTTTCTGACAGCACTCTGCTGTGTATGGATTTCTTCAAACTGTGGTCTTCCATTTTCGTAGAGTTCTTCAGCTAATGCAAAGAGAGCTGGGAACATTAGACCACTGCTTCTTTCTTGAAAGGCGAATAAAAGATTGTCCAGGATTGCCTTCTGATGATAAGCTAGTCTCCTGCCAGTTCTGAACACAGGAGTATCAAAACTTCTTAATTCATAATTGAAAACATTTATAACTCCAGTTGGAGTTGGTCTGCTTTTTGGCAAAGCAGCAGCCATCAACGGTCTTGATGAGCCTTTACCGTCTGCCGTTTGAGACAGGCTAGCCAATCCTTTACCCTGGGATTGATCAGTTGAGGCTAGTCCTTTAGGACTTAGCAGAAACTTTTTAAGGATTTTTTCTCTAGCTTCCATGGGATCTTCTTCAGGTTCATGTTCTTTCCCAGTTCTTCTGCTTCTGGGATTACGACCTTCGTCGTCTTCTTTTTGGCTAAACATTGCCATTTCCCTGGTCAATGCGTCTAGAAGATAATTCTTGTTTCCTGCAATTAATTCAACAGTATAATCATATTGGTTAAGAAACAATTGCCAGTTGGCTAATCTTCCTCTATCAGTAGCTTTATTGAGTTTAAAAATTTTAAAATTCTTTACTCTAGCACAGTCAGTGCGGACAGTAAAGGGTTTTCCAAGAAAAGCTGGAGAATTTAAAATTGTTTTCTTGACAGCCAAAATTTCTTTTTCCCCTGTGGGATAATTCATTTCTGCAGGGCTGAACTTGCCACTACAAAATTTGCAGATTTTTTCAATGTTAGTTCCAGGCGTTTTTGCCAGAACCACACCAGACCAATAATTATCACTCGCATATGTTTGGAGGATAATTTCATCATTCTCTTCTGGTTGTTGAAGAGGAGGGAGGTTTTTGCAGAGATTTTTATCTGCTTCACAATTTGTTCATCATCTTCTGTGAAGTTCCATTTTCTTTTGAAACTTGTCTTAGGAGATAACATTGCTGTTAATCCTGAGATTTTGGGAATGGAATCTCTCCCATAGTTTATGACATCAAGGAATCTCTCTAGACTCTTAGCATCAGGAATTCTATCTGGAAACTTCCAGATTTTCTCAAGGATATGAGGCTGCAATTTTATCACCCAATTTTTGATGTTTATTCCTAGGAAATCAACTTCATCGAGGATAAAGAAGATTTTCTTTTCTCCTAGGATGATTCCATGCTGAATTATCAGCTTTACAACCTCATGGAGGTGTTTCATATGTTCTTCTCTGGTTTTGGAGAAGACTAGTATGTCATCTGTATAGACGACGCAGAACTCCGCAACATGTTTGAAGATGTTGTCCATCTTTCTTTGGAATATTGAGGGAGCTTGCTTTAGACCAAAAGACATTACTAACCATTCGTAATGGCCTTGTGGTGTTCCAAATGCAGTGAGAGGAATACTCTCAGGATGCATCTTGACTTGCCAGAAACCAGACTTTGCATCGAATTTTGAAAAGACTTTGGCTCCTCTGAGCTGGTTGATCAGTACTCTTACTTGAGCAATTTGATAACCATCTTTGACAGTCTTCTTGTTGACATCTCTGTAGTCAATCACCATTCTAGCTTTTTCTCGTAGATTTTCTGCATGATTTCTCACGTAGAATGCTGGAGCATGGTGAGGGCTAGTGGAAGGTTGAATTAATCTCTTGTTCAGGAGATCTTCAATATCTTTTTGAATTCCTTTTGATCTTCCTCTTTGTACTGAGGAATAGCTTTGACATGACAGATAGCATTCATATCATGTAATTTCAATTCACAGACCACTGGGTCTTTTTCCCAAAACTTTTGAGGATCTACATCGATATTCTGTTCGAGTAGTTTCTTGATTTTTTCAAGAGTGAGAATTTTCTGAGACTCAAGCTTATTTTGGAAGTGCTTGAGGTTATGCTCATGGATGAAACTAGCTTCTTCATCTTCACTAGTTTCTTCTTCTTCTTCTTCTTCAGAAGAATCTTCAACAAGTAATTCTCCTTGTTGCTTGATTTGGAGTATAGGATCAAATTTGGGTTTGTAGGGGGTAAGATCACCACTATTCTGTTGCGATCTCTGATATTGAGTAGTAAAACCATGACCTACTACACTTTTTGCTTGTGTGAGTCGATCTGCCCAGAACACTCGTTCTCCTTTTCTGAAGCCTATCGCCTCTTCATCCTGAATAAACCTCTGTTGGAGAATAAAATCATTTCCCAACAAGAAGTCTGAGCCTTGGCCTTCAGATTGCCAGACATTCTGGATGATAAATGTTCCTCCACCAATGGTGATATGAACATTTTTTGCTACTTGTTTCATGGTGAGATGGCTTCCATCAAATGTAACACCAGTAGCAGATTTTTTCTTATCTTCTTTCCAGAGTTCATCAGGAATTGCAAATCTTTTTGCAACAGTAAAGCCTGATCAATTATCTACAAAGGCATGTAGATGATATTTTTTGTGATCATGGAATTTTAGTCCAATCTCTATGTAGTTGCTGTATCTACTAGTAGAGACGACCTTCGATGGTTGAAGCTCATTTTCTTGTTCCTTTGGAATGAATGGTTTTCATTCTTCTGGAACAATTTCTGGTGTTTCAACCAGTTCAATATTTTCATCGATTTTTTCTTCACCGATGATTTCTTCCTTTATTTTTGAGGAAGATGGTTCCATGACTTTTTGGAACAAAGTTTCTACTTGTTTCGCCTTTTGCTCAGCGAAATATTCTTCATATTCTTGTTCAACCAACTGGCTGACAGAGCCATTCTTGGTTTTTCTTCTTGCTTCAGCTATGAAGCATTCTTTGTGATAAGTCTTCTTAGACTCTTCACAAAACATAGGGAGACCATTCTTTTCATGACATAAGCAGTAGTCACAAACGAATGTACCAGGGTTCACCTGATAAGAAGACATCAAAGCTTCTGTCTTACTTTCTTCCCAATTCTTGATTCTTAAGACATTCATTTGTCTGGATTCGAAGTACTGTACTTCAGAATCTGTCTCAGACTCAGATGAAATTTCTTCTTCAGACCAGGCAGAATAAACTGACTTGTCGTCATCCTCATCATCAAAATAGGCTATTTCGTAGCCTTTCATATTTGCTATTTCTACTATCTGCTCATATTCTTCAAAGAGAGCTTTAGTAGATCTTTTACCCTTGTCTGGGCATTCATTGACATAGTGCCCTTCAGCTTTACATAACCAACATCTACAAGCTTTCTTGCTTGGTTGTTTATGCTGATGAGTATTCTTCTTTTTCTTGAATAATTTCTTTTTAGGATCTTCATCCTTCTGTTTCTTGTAATTGGAACTTCTCTTGAATTTCCAATCTCTTTTTTGATTACTCTTTTTGAATTTTTTAGAGTAATATTTTTCTTTCTTTTTTCTGTGGAATTTGGATTCATGACATCCCCAATTTGTGGGCATATCCAGTATTCCATAGCAGAAATTTTCAACTCCTTTGAGTTGTTTCTTGGCCATCTTAGCTCTAAGATTGGCTTTGCATTGCTCTTTCAGTAATTGCCGGATTATGTCGGCAATTCCTACAACCGAAAATCTTTCAATTGGTTTTTCAGCTATGCTTTCTCTCACAGCTGTTCTCCATGGTTCAGGGAGTTTTCTGTGCAACAGATTAACTAGATCAATATTCTCTAGTTCACCAATTGTACAATAATATTCTTGAAATTCATTCAAGTATTCTTCGAAATATCTCATGTCACAAATTTTGAGAGCATAGATATTCGATTTGGCTGTTTCTTTAGCCTTCTCACTCAGATTTGAAAGATCTCCACAAAATTGATCATACAGGGGTACTGCAAAATCATACGGAGACTTTGAAGTTTTGATTTCTTCAAGCCATTCTCCTCCTCTGGCAGTTTCTTTGAATGACAGATAGTACTTTTTTGCTACTCCAGTAAGAGTAGTTTCATAGTACACCTGCAAATCTGGTGCTTCAAATTTTCCAAGGGTAAGTGCAGAAGCCATCATCAGGCTGTCTACCCATTGGTCAATGGTTTTTCTTTTGTCTAGACTCTTGTCTAGATTTAACCAGATGCCATAGTTTGTTATCGGAACTCTAGGTAGATTGTCCTCTGGGACAAATCGTTAGGAATTTCTTTCCCCTTTTTTACCCGTGGGGGCTTTCTGAAATGGGAGTTTTGTTTCCCTTTTTTCTCTGCTAATGAAGGTTCTGGAGCTTTCTCCTTCTTCCATTTCGATATCTTGATAAGGAAAGACTTTTCTCGTCTTTCTGAATTTGAATTCTTTCATTTCTTCGATTAGTTTTTCTAATCGATCAGGATTTTCGCAATTCTCAGTTTTTTTATAGAGATCATAGAGCCTCTCAGCTCCGAACATATTGACTGGTCTGTTCAGATCAGCCTCCAATTCTTCTTCAGAAATTGGTTCTTCAATAGTGGGTTTTGTACCACTAACACTAGCTTCTCTAGTGCTGTAACTTCTTCTCAGAAGATTTTTGTTTATCCTGAAGTTTTCAAGACAGACATCACTTTTTCTGTGATTGTCAAAATTGAGACTAATTTCTCCCGTCTTTCTACTCTCGTAGATTTTTGCTTTTGCTCTTTCCGGTAACTTTTTTGGACCGGATAATTTCCATTCAAGAGGAAAAGTCACTTCATTCCAAGTAACTTTGTGGATCTGTTGTGAATGGTTCTTCTGATTGGTGAGGAACCCAGTAGTAAGACCCGAAATATTTGTTATTCTGGTTTTGGGGGCTACTGTGGTGCTCATCAATTTATAGTATATTCTATATATAGAATATACTATTGCAAGTTCTTGCATATCTTCTTTCATGGATATGTAATATGTCTTGACTCTTAGTCGTAGACAGTGAGCTGCATCTTTCAAGCTGGTGGTGAAGTTTGGAACGCAGTTGAAATATGCTATTTGATCACATAAAGATGCTTCAAGGGTTCCAAACAGACTAGCTTGAAAATCTATTAACCTGTTGTCCTGTAGAATACATAGGACTGAACAGTTTATGCGCCTTCGCGAGCAAGCGGATTTATGCCTACTTGGACTGCTCCAATATGCATAAATTGATATTTTTTTGCTTGGGCTCGAGCAACTTCTGAAGGAGTGATCAGTAGAAGATCAGTCTCTCCTCCTGCTGTAGCGGGGGTTGTAATTTCCAGTAGTTTAAAATAATGGCTATCCATTAAATCAAATTTTCCCCTCTTGTAGATTTTGATTTGTTTAAAATCTAATTTTGGGATTGAGAAATTTTTTACCTCTTGTTTGATTTCGTTGAATTCGAACTCTTCAGCATTTAGGAGCTGTACTCCTTTCTTTTTTCCAAAGATGCTTAACATCTTCATTTCTCTTTTTTCCGGGTTTTCATACCGGATACTAGTCTGGCTAGTAGATGGTTCCAGAAAAATCATGTTTGGAACACGATTTGTGTCTGGTTTTTCTAATGGTTTGAATCCATTAGCTTTCTTTGTTTTTACTGTAGGCACTTTCTTGTCCTTCAGTATATTTTTCATAGAATCCAGCGTTTTTTGCTGTTCATTGATTTTTCTACTGACGACTGTCACCTTTTCTTCTTCCGTTTTTGGAAGTTCCTTGATATAATCCAGTTTGTTTTCCAATCTTTCCAATTGGTGGATTATAGCAGGTAATTTTTCTAGATGAGTTTGACATCTAGATATTTCTAGTAACAGCCTCTGATATTTCTCATCAGAGGAATTTAATAGAGAATTTATTTTCTCTAATAACAATTCTGACATTGTCCCCATTAAGGAAGGGTTCTCCTTTGAGCTATTTTACAAGCTCTGATACCAGTGATTTGCGGATCTAACCAATGCTCAAATAATCAAGAGGTTTCTGTTCCTCTTCTAGAACATATAAGAGATTATCAATATCTTCTTCTAATTTATAGATCCTAGTTTGGAGTCTATAAATTATTTCCCAGTAGTTGGGAGTCTCTCTGTTAAGACTATCTCTATAAGCTTTTAACCTTCTCAATTTTTCTCTCTCTTTTTGTAATTCTCTACTAGTATTTTTACAAATAGCAACTAGTTCAAGCCTATCAGCAATCGAAAATGTGAATAGTAAAGAAAATTTATTGTTTACCGTCGAATAGAGGATGCAATTTAGCCCTGCAATTATATCTAGACAAATAATTTCAAGATGGGCCCACCACGTTTTAAAAATAAAACAAAAGACAAACTTTAAATAAAAAGGAGGGGTAGAAGTGAGATGAATAGGAAGTGATACTTTGAACAGTAGTGGAAAAAGTGAAAAGATTTGTGTGAGTGGGAAGAAAAATAAGTTGGTGGGGTGTATGGGAAGTATATTGGTGAATTTGGGGTGTATGAGAATTTTCCCTAATTAAAATTAATTTTTTTTATCTTATGTCCACGCACATCCATCGATTGAATATATACAAACGTGATGTGAAAAAATAAGCACGTTTCGCGGTTGCCACGCCATCGGTCAACCAATAAAACATATAAGTGACTACGGTTGACCAATCCGATAGGATTCGAAAATATGGTGAAATTGGCTAAATTTTTTACCACACTCATAATTTATTGTAATAAACTCATCCAACGGTCGGTTTTTACATTTTCTTTGAATTGATAGGGGTTGCGCTCAGGGACGGAGCCACTACAAGGGCTGTCTAGGCTGTAGCCCAAGGGAAAAATTGGGCCAAAAACTGCCAAGTATAGGTATAGCCCAAATAAAAAATATAAAAAATACTAATACTTTGCAATTGGGTTGCAGCTCCATACTCACCGGTCTCACTCTCTAGTCTCTCCCCGAGTTCAGAACTTTAGATCGGTGGAATCCTTCCAGAGTTCCAAGCTCCAGCCACCGAGGTGACCGAGCCACCCCCATATTCAGAGTTTCAGTCCGCCTGAGCTACCTCCTCGGCTCCTCCGCCACCGTCCACCGAGCCACATCCACGGCTCCACTGCGGTCTGTATCTCTGGATTCTCTGCGACATGTGAGTGATGCGACTCTTGCTCCTTGATCTCTTGATTCTTGAAGGCATCAAATCTTCAATCCTTGAATCTTAGATTCTCAAGTAAACACCATATACCCAATACCCATGCTGAATTGCTGTCTTGCTGATGATGTTTGATTGTTTGAAACTTTGAATCGTGAATTCGTGATGTTGAGTGTTTAGGGTGACGTCGTAATTCAGTAATTGGGAATTGGGACTAGCCGAATGGGTTGATGAATGATGAATGATGACTTGATGATGATAATTGGGAATGGGTAATGGGTTGATGTCGATAATTGGGAATGGGTTGATGTTGAATACTGAAATTGTTGATAATTGGGAATGGGTTGAATCGGTTGATGAATGGTGATGTGGTGTTTGATGTTTGGTGTCCAGATTCCACATAATTGGGATTTTAGTGATGTTTTTTTTTTTTAGATGAATGATAATTGTTTATCTAAGCTTAGGCCATTTAATTTTGCATAATTGCATATTTACATAACTGATTTCCGTCTTGCTTGTCATTTGTCAATTGTTAATTGTTATATTGAAATGTATGTATGTATATATTAGAGGTATTGAATAAAATGACGGATCGCCGAAAACCCAAGCGGTATAAAAATATTCTTTCATGGTTTACAAGTGATATTCCATCAAGTGGTAGTGGGAATGAAATCGGGAGGGGGAGTGAGAGTAGAAATGTGACTGAGAATTCTGTGAATGATGTTCCTATTAATGATTCTCCACCTATTCCACTAGAAGAGTTATGCGCAAAATATTTGTTAGGCTAAAATTAGCCCAACCCTTCATACAATCCTGGCTACGTCCCTGGTTGCTCTTTGAAGTGTATGATATATAAATATAGATTTATAAAAAATTAGTGTCTTTAAAAATTTATTTATCAATAAATTAGTATCTATATATAAATATAGATTTTTTGGGTACAATAGTTATATAGATCTGTTATCTTTGGTTGTATTTGATCATTATCCATTGAATTTCCAAAGCTTGATTAAAAAAAAAAAACTTGTGTCTTTAAATATTTATTTATAAATAAAGCCCACAAGGCCCGGCCAAAAAAGCCAGCAAGGCCAAGCCCGGCCCGGCCCGAAAAAGCCCGCAAGGCCCGCTTTATATGGACGGGCTTGGATCCTTTGATTTTTAATAAAGCCCGGCCCGGCCCGTTGATGACTCCTACCCGTAGTCAAGAAATATCAAGGTCGAAAAGTTAAGAATTCGACCAGTCAAGTTACTGTTCACTGCCACTGGACATGGGTTTCCACCCGTTTTTTTCTTGCCCTGTCAATACTGTTTAGTTTTCCATTGTTCATGTAATTTCACTGTTCATTTTATTGGTCACCCAGTCATTTTTACTGTTCATTTTTAGTGTTTATTAATTGTTTGCCGTTGGATCTTCTTCTTAATTGAAACGGATGGCTGGGATTTCATGACCCTTAGGCACCTTTTTCAAAATGAGCCAACGGCTCTGTTGCATGTGGAAGTTGTCCGGCCCATGCACAGCCACTACACGACAAGCGACTGGCCTCACTCCACCTTCCTTTGCGGCGCCACGCGTCAGCCTTGTGTGAGCCAATTTCTGCCTTCAGCGCGTCATGCTTCATGGAAAGGTGATGACATCAGCCACGTTATGCCTTGGGCCGAGCTGGCAGCCCCTCCCCCAGTCAAGAATTTAGTCATTTGGTTGCCTTTTTTTTTTGCCTCAGTCAAGAAAAGCCAACAATGGGCTGGGCAAAGCAAAACCGGTGGAAGCAAAAAATTCACTTACCCAGTCAACACATCAGCAAATCCCTCCCTTTGCCCAGTTAAAGTGCAACCGCCGCACTTGCTCTAAGAACAGAGATTACACCCATTTAACTAGCCATGTGGGCAAAAGCAATAACCGTCCCAAATCTGCATCGAGTTTATATAGTTGGAAACATGACTTGAACTTTGGTTGTGTTGTGTAGCAGCTACAATCAAATAAGATTAGAGAGCCAGGTGAAATTTGAAGTGTCATGTCCATTTGGGGTGGCCAAGTAGTAAGGACACCCAACCAAAAAAGCAGCAGCAACAATTCTTCAGGTTGAAAATCTTTTATCTCATAACGGTCCTGATGTACATAAGAAGGAAAAAGAGAAGTACATGGCAACCTAGGTGGCTAGGTGAATTGAAGCTATGAACGTACTATAGAAATTTCGAGTAATAATGCCAACATGGAAACGTCATAGCAACCTATAAAATCCAAAGAAGCTGCAGTATATGAGTATATCAACCTAAATAACGGGTATCCTTAGCAAAACAGCAACACAGAAGTGATACTTGAGAATAATACGAAAAGCTCGATTAATTAAATTCTGTACTCTGAGTTTATTTTACATGTAGTGGAATCAGAAGATCAGTGATAAACACGACACTGATCCCTTATTACATCAATTGAGTACTAGAGTAGTAATAGACTTATAGACCATGATCTTTTCGGTGACCAAACTTCACAGTTTCAAGCCGACCTCACAGCTTCAAATATTCGAGTCCACACACCCCATTGATCAACGCTTTCCTGTAGTGGCCTATATAATCTATCGCACTTGTTCCACGGTATATTGGGGGATTTTTTTCTGATATCAACTCCTTAATCGGCTCCAAGAGTCTCCCTGCAGAATTTTCTTGTGGAATGTGATTGAAAAAACATCCCACAGAAACTCTTGGACCTTCCTTCTTGGCAAGTACTCTATGCATGACACTTATGTATTTATTATTTGAGAGTAGCTGCACCAACGTATAGCCATTTTATTAGAAATTGCAGAATAGCTCTTCGCAATTAAAGAGGCAATACAATTAACAATGAATATATACAATACAATGCTTGCCTGCAAGAAATCTCCAATATTCACCACGAGAGCTCCGGGCACGGTAGGGACATCAATCCACTGGTTTTGATACAAAAGCTGGAGTGCATTGATATTGTCTTGAAGTACGATGCTGAGAAAACCGAGATCTGTGTGTTGACCATTGTTGATGGTCAATTCAGGCTCAGGGCATGGTGGAGAGTAATGACCAGCAATCAAATGTCCATTTGCACAGCCCAAGCCCAGAAGGTGGTCAGGTTTGAGCCCCAGTCCCTCAGATAGCAATTCAAATAAACTGACACCTAATTTGTGAACACGTTTTAAGTACTCCATAGTTATGTCTCTGCAAAATTTTAACTTTTCACAATTCAATATCTTCCTGATGATATGGCTTCAAATCTAATTTACATGTTTTGTGATTTTCATCACTCTAAACAGGAGAGTAATGACTAATGACCAGCAGTAAAGTTAGAACGAGATTACAAAAGATCTTTACAGAAACGTCTTGTGTTTCTCTGTTTCTATTCCTTCCGTTCCTTCTAGCAAACATATATAGAGACCAAGAAATCTAAAGAATAGCTGACACTTAACGGAACCTAGCTACTAAACCAGGAAAGAGCATATCAGAATCTTAAACCTTACGAAATCTTCACATCAGTTGGGGGGGAACTACGTAGTAATGTAGTATATATGAAATAATTAATAATAATCATTTTATATGTAGAGAACTAGTTTAACAGTAGAAAACTCATTGGACTTTATGCGTGTACGTACGTAATGTAGTAAGAAATGATAATCATTTTATATGTAGAAAACTAGTTTGACGGTAGAAAACTCATTGGACTTCATGCGTATACGTACGTACTGTAACAAAGATATTCTACGTCGAGAGCCGGTGGAGGGAGGGACTAAAATCCTGAGGGCTTAATTAAAATAATACATACCTGCAAATCTCAGGCAATTCTTGAGGATCAAGAGGCTCAGAAATCATGTCACATAACAAAGAGTCCCTCCAAGGTAGAGAAGTTGGTTTACCGAGCTTATGGCTACCAGCAGACTTGACCTTCCTCTTGGGGTCTATACTATAGTAGTGAGCTTTCACTTCCTTGGGCAGCTCATGAAACCCACGGATCGCCTGCAGCATCTCCTCCAATACTCTCTTAGGTATCCCATGGTTCACCACCAGGAACAAGCCCACAGTCTCCGCAGCCCGCCGGACTCCCTCAGCCACCTCCGCATGCCTGCTCATGCCAACCGCAGCGTCAGCGAGGTCCACCACTGGAATACTGAACTCGGTTTGGGTTACTTGGCCGGGATCTATTGGCGGATGGATGAAAATTTGTGGGATTTTCGTGATTCCTGCATCGACGAGCCCTTTCACACCAGCTTTCGATTCGTAAAAGGCCTTCACCTGTTTGAGAAGAAGGTCTTCTTGGTCGCTTGAATTCCCGGCCAACATTTTGTGTTATCTCAAGAAGGACTACAGATTATTAGGTACTCTGAATAGCTCCCCCAATAATTTGAACACGAAACGAACTGGAACAGTTTCCGGTGGCCGAACGGCGTTGAGACAGCGGGTGAAAGTTGAAACAGCTCAAAGTTCTGACTCCTGCAAACACGAGAAACGTTCACTACAACAAAAGTGGACAATAGATACCATTTCTTCTCCACGATTGAGTTAATGTGAGTGAGCTTTGATTTTATGTTCCTTCCTTAGATGGTAGAGGGCATGACCCACATTGTTTGACACCAGATGACTAATGGGGGAGAGATGGAGAGCTGGAACGTGTTGATGATGGTGACTATTAATTTTTTATGGTGACTTTCCAATTTTTTTAATACAAAATGTATTTTTTGTGGATCAGATGTTTTCACGTGGTCATAATTTTTTTTTCTTTTTCTTTTTAATCATAAGGGAGATTCTAGTTGGATCTCCAAATCTGCTATTTGGACCTCCATCTTTTTTAGTGAGTCATAAAACGCCTTTCTGGAAACTCCTTTGGTGAGCACATCTGCAAGTTGCTCTTCAGTTGGAAAAAGGAAAGCTAATGATTTTGGCGTCTAACTTCTCCTTTATAAAGTGACGATCAACCTCCACATGCTTAGTACGATCAGCTGTACTGGATTCTGTGATATGTCAATAGCTGCCTTGTTGTCACAATACAACTGCATGGAATTTTTGAGTATGAAACCTAGATCACGTAACAGATTTCTCAGCCACACAATTCACACACTCCGTGAGCCATACCATACTCCGCCTCAGCACTAGAACGTGCCACAACTTTCTGTTTCTTACTCTTCCATGTAACCAAATTACCTCCCACAAAGGTAAAGTAACCTGATGTCGACCTCCTGTCTGTGATATTTCCAGCCCAATCTGCATCTGTGAAGCCACAAACCTCAAGAATGTTGTTGTGTTTAGAAAATAGTACTCCCATACCTGGAGCTGACTTCAAGTACTTCAGAATTCGCATAACAGCATCCATGTGACTCTCACTCGGATTATGCATGAACTGACTCACCACCACGCTCACTGCATATGCAACGTCAGGTCTGGTATGAGCCAAATAAATCAAGCGCCCAACTAACCTCTGATAGCGAGCTCGGTCAGTTGGTACCTGATCTGGATACTCAGCTAAACCATGGTTCTGCTCAATAGGAGTATCAATAGGTCTGCAATCTAATAAACCTGTCTCTGTCAACAAGTCAAGAACATACTTCCTCTGGCACAGATAGATTCCTTCTCTCCCCCTGGCTACCTCAATTCCTAAGAAGTACTTAAGCTCACCCAAGTCCTTCATCTCAAACTCAGAAGCTAGCTGTCTCTGCAGTCTACCCATCTCAACAGTGTCATTACCAGTGATTACCATATCATCCACATAGATAATTAGAGCTGTTACCTTCCCCTGTTGATGCTTGAGGAACAAGGTATGGTCTGAGTTGCTCTGCCTGTAACCAACCTTCCGCATGAACTGTGAAAATCTTCCAAACCAAGCACGAGGTGACTGTTTGAGACCATACAGAGACTTTCTCAATTTGCATACAAACTCACCAGGAGAAGCAACTACATACCCTGGTGGGAGGCTCATGTATACTTCCTCGGCTAACTCTCCATGAAGAAATGCATTCTTGACATCAAATTGTCGGAGTGGCCAGTTTAAACTAGCAGCGAACGAGAGCAGAACCCGAATAGTATTCATCTTGGCAACAGGAGCAAAAGTTTCATCATAGTCTATACCATATGTCTGAGTAAATCCCTTTGCTACAAGACGTGCTTTGTATCGATTCACTGATCCATCTGCATTATGCTTCACGGTAAACACCCAACGACAACCTACAGCCTTCTTGCCTTGTGGTGGAGGCACAAGTTGCCAAGTACTGTTCTTCTGCAACGCCTCCATCTCTTCATCCATAGCCTTCCTCCACTTTGGATCCCCCAATGCATCCTGCACTTTGTTAGGTACTGATACAGCAGATATTTGATTCACAAATGATGCATATGACTTAGACAACCTCCTAGTGGACATAAAGTTGGCTACTGGATATGTTGATTTGGCAGTAAGAGTAGGTTCATATCTTTTGGCTGATTGACCTCGAGTGGTCCTATGTGGTAATTCATATTTCTCACCATTAGACTCACTACTACTAGTATCAGTGGATGGACATACCTCAAATGGATGATCTTCAGTACCAGGAAGCTGTGGGTCAGGGGTAGAAGCGATGGCAGGAGGGACAGTTGTGTCTTCAACCTCATTCTGAGTGATGGGAACTGGTGCTTCTGCTGCTGGAGGAGGCAAGCTAATAGTTTCAACCGGATCCGTCAAAATACCTCCTGGCTGTATACCTTCTCCTTCTCCCTCTGATTCCTCCCCCTCTCCATGATATAGCTCTTCAAAATATGAATTCTCCCCCTGAAGAGCTGTATCTGAAGAGGAGAAATAACTCATGTCTTCAAAGAAAGTAACATCCATAGTGACATAATACTTTCTGGTGGGTGGGTGATAACACTTGTACCCCTTCTGATGACCGCCGTAGCCAACAAACACACACTTAAGAGCCCGGGCATCCAACTTAGACCTCTGATTTTTGGGTACATGGACAAAGGCAACACAACCAAAAACACGAGCTGGAAGATTGTGAAAAGATGGTAAGGAGACATGAGAGGCGAGAACCTCAAATGGAATTTGCCCTGAAGGACACTAGATGGAAGACGATTGATAAGATGAGAGGAAGCATGTATAGCATCTCCCCAAAGATCTTAGGCATATGAGCACTAAAAAGAAGGGCACGAGCCATATCAAGTAAATGACGGTTTTTCCGTTCGGACACTCCATTCTGTTCTGGTGTTTGTGGACGGGTTTGGTGAACAATCCCATGGTTTTGAAAAACTCTTGGAACACATGATTAACATACTCCCCCCCATTGTCAGAACGAAGGACTTTAATGGTGCTATGATATTGTGTCTGAACAAGATGACGAAAGGTTTGAAAAGCAGGGAAGACTTCATCTTGGTTTTAAGAAGAGCAACCCATGACAGTCTTGTACAATCATCAATAAACAACACAAAATATCGCATACCCGAGACAGTAGGCTCTCGAGAAGGTCCCCAAACATCAGAATGAATCAACTCAAAAGGAATAACACTTTTATTAGAAATACTAGGAGAATAAGTAGCACGATGACTCTTGGCCAAAACACAAGTTTCACAATGTAAAACTGACTCATCCACACCATAAACAGAGTAGGCATGGTTTTCTTCATAAGACTAAAATGGATGCCCTAAACGGCGATGCCACAACCAAATCTCACTTAGCTTATCAGAAGTCGAAGTCAAAGCGGCTCGGGACGGTGCTCCTGGTTTTCTCTCTTGCGTATGTCTGATCCAGATGGAACAACCGGCCCCTCAGATACCCCCGACCGACTATCTCCCTGGTGAAGATCCTGAAAAATCACATACATAGGTAAGTATTTACTACAATATATTCCCTTATAGCCTATTCCTAATAGGTAACGATGACTTCCTAATAGGTAACGATGACTCACACTAACAGACTAATGGTGGAGAGATGGAGAGCTGGAAGGTGTTGATGATGGTGACTATTAATTTTTTATGGTGACTTTCTAATTTTTTTTAATACAAAATATATTTTTTGTGGATCATGTGGTCATAATTTTTTTTTTTTCTTTTTCTTTTTAATCATAAGGGAGATTCTAGTTAGACCTCCAAATCTGCTATTTGGACCTCCATCTTTTTTCAGTTTTTCTTGACTTTGTCAAGTCATATGAAAAGACAAATAAGGACAAAGAGATATAAAAAAAAAAAAATCTTACTTCCATGACAAATCTCTTCAGTTTTTCTTTTCACTTTCAATGTATAGTCTCCCTTCAATCTCTCATGCTTGGATTCGAGATGATACATTTGTAGAAATTTTCAAATTGTTATTCTTTCCACTTAAAGTCTCTTTCATGAAATCATAGAAGCATCTAATCTTCTTTAACGTTAAACCATGAAATAACATTCAAATTCAAAACCCATAGGAAATCCTAGCATAATCTGCCAAAGATCTGCTTAACAAAAACTACACAAAATCTACTTTCCCAATTCAACTAGGATTGGTTTTTTTTTTCCTTCTCCTTTGACAAGGTTTCCAAGCTGATTTGAAAGTGAGAATTTGGCAAGTTCTAGCCTTGATGTCGCTCTCCATAAATATGCAAAAATCTTCTAGAAAACTTTTCAAATCGTTACACAAAAAAGTCTTGAACAATGCTTGATAATAAGACTTTGTAAGAAATTTTCAGATTTCGTTATTCTCTTGCCACCTTCTTGAGCTTGTACCAAGACCATACAATCACCTTTCTGAATGATTCTTGAGTCCTTGTCTTCATGTGTAAACAATTACCTTCCAGAAAGGTCTCCATTAAGGCTACAAGAAAGTGCCTCAAAAACTCAATCCAGACAAGTTTGCTGGAGAAAGTTGCCTGAGATGCCAATTTCTTGGACTTGGAGCAAACACTTCACACCGTCATTTTGAACAATTATTGACATAGCCTTGTAGTATGACATCAGGAATTTAATAATAATCGAACTCCTTCATGAAAGCTTCCATTAAAGCCTCGGGAAAATTCCTTGAAAATGCAGTCCAAAGCTGACGAAATCTGCCTTCTCGAGGTGCCTACTTTGAACTTGATTTTCCACTTCATTTTTGACGCTTTTGTACCAATTGAGTAATACTACACGTCCTTCTTTGACATCAATACTACACGTCCAAGACCTTAGTTGCCTCATTTAAACTTCAATTTCTCATCGGTTGCTTCATAAAGTACCTAAGATAATAACAAAATTAAAACGGTCTAGATCATATTTCTATGTCAGAATGACAAACCAGATGAACCTTTGCTTGATCATTCCTACAACTTATCAGATGTAGATATTTCATCAGTACAATAACATCACTTGACTGATCAATTCCAGAACAATTAGACAATATAACAAAGATAAAAGAAGGGTGGCAAATTGAAACATAGCTGATGCCATTATTCTGTCAAGGATTTAGTACTACTGTACACGTGAGAATTATAGTATAGAAGCCATGATTTTGGCTTATATAACAAAGCCGGTCCTCTACTTCAAACTACAACATTTTATGAATAGAATGAAACATTTCGGTAATCCAACCATTTGAACTCCCAAAAGTAGAGTAATCAAATTGGTTTCAAGTTCTAATTTTATACACTACTACAAAAAGTGCATCACACAATGGTGGAAATCTGTTGTGTGATTTGGACCATGTCTGTCGTCTATCTCGGTGTTGTGTGATGAGCACACTCCAACAACGGTGAAACACCGTTGTGTGTATACCATAGACACAACGCATAAATTAAAACCGTTGCACCGATTCCGCGCATGCCAATGCCAGAAATTGGATGCGGCGTATTCAATTGTTGTTTCGATGGTAATCAGACAACAGAAGTAAGTACATGCTGTTGTTGGTTAACTTTTCACACAACAGAAGTAATACCATACTGTTGTTGGTTAACTTATCATACAACAGAAAAATATGACGCTGTTGTTGGTTGTTCTTTCACACAACAGATATCATAAAGTAACTGTTGTATGTGTGAGGCTCAGTGTTGAATTCTTCACAAGTCATACAACATATTGTTTTTATACCGTTATGTGATTTAACATGAGACAACTGACATCTATTGTTTCTGTTGTGTGAGTACTGATGAGACAACAAAATTTTATAGAGACCGTTGTGTGATTTTAGTGGTTTATTGTGTGATTGACGACAAATGTGTATTCATACAACGTTCGTTTAGTATCGATATTCTACCTAGAATATTTGCATAAATATAATGCTCAATATATATTACATAATGAAGTATTCTATAATTCAAGCGTCAAGTGTACCAAAAGAGCTAGCATTTGTCAATCATCTATATATACATTCATGTATCCAAAAGAGCTAGCATTTGCACAAATATAATGCTCTATATACTTCTGATGACCTTGAAGCTTTTGCTAGGTCCAGGATCTGGTCCAGGACCTGCAGATCATGATAGAAGCTTGCAATTCTCTGAACAACATTATCTTCAACATAACCTCAAATGTCTCACTCACAATTGGCCTGCACCATGATCAGATCATTGTTAGAAAACCAAATATGCAAAGAAAAACACCAGATCTTTAAGACCACCGGAATAAGTATTTTGCATCCATTTAATCTGAATAACCAACAAGATCAACAAGAACTCTAAGTACCTTCCTAAGTTGATCAAATCCATCTAACTGGTTAAGCAACTCCATGAGTGTTCACTTGATTTCACGGTCTGCACTGGTCCCTTAACTAAAACGCTGTCCACCAATAGCATCGATCTCATCCATAAAAATACAGGGTTAGACATGAAGTCAACAACTAAGGTATGCTTTTTAACAGTAATATACAAAGAAAATGCTGAACAAATTTCAAGCACAACGTCTACATCAGGCACTTGTGCGTATTCAAGCAATAACAAATGCAAACTCTACAGTATTCATGAGACAGTTGTGAAAGACTATATATTCATGGTTAAGTATCAAAGCATCACCAAAGAAGCAGTCAACTGGATAATCATATACCTTGGGATAGGTTGATATGCATTTCTGCACTGAGGAGCAGATTCCACATTTAGACCTATTAGAAGGAATACTAGTAGCATGCAGAAGATTATACTCGAGCCAACTAACTGTTTAAGCTTCAGTAAGTTATAGGATATTACCCCACTGTCAATTTGAAACCATATACTTATATACGAGCAAGACTTCAAAGCTACAATGTTAGCTTCCAAAGAGTCATTTTAATAAATCATCACTTGCATTTTGAAACCGTATGGAAGCAAGAGCTTCAAGCTACCAAATAAGCTTCGTAGAGTCATTCTGATGAACAATCAACTTGAGGCAGCATGGCAACACAACTATAATACATCATTACATCTTTTCATAAACCTTAACCTCTTCATTCTCGAAAGGCATGAAAAAGGGTATTAGATTGGGCAATTTTCAATTAAGAATCATCTCTAATTTTTTTTTATATATCATTATTTGCTTCTTTTTCTGAATAGATTATGGAACTCCAACTTCTATATATATATATATATATATATATATCTAGCAGAAATCTCCTTAATTTTTGGACTTGAATTCTTTCCTCTATCATTGTATTTTATTAAAAGAAAATTGGAAACAATTTACATATTGGCAACTTAAGCTGTGGAATTAGACAGTGCATAAATGGTTCTACCAAGGTCATTTCTAATTTAGAGCTACCCATTACCATTCATCCTCTAAATAGGTGCATGTGTCTGTGGGAGGATGTACAAAGAAACTTGAAAGAAACAGGATTTGATAATAAGATGCAACTGCCAATACAAAAAACAATTAGCATCTAAAGATGGAAATTGTTCTTTCTGATATCCGGAATTCATGTCATATTATGGAAACAGTGAACACCAGAAACTTAAGTTTCGTACTCAAAAGATCTACTACATTAAACCCTTGCATGTAACATGACCAAACTAGGTACAAATGGCTGTCCTAGACAGAAAGGAAAAGAACTCACCCTCTCCAATTCCTTAACTCCTTCAGGATATTCTTGCTTCTGCAGTAGTGCAAGCCCCAGCATATAGTGGCCCTGTCATGCAACCAATTGCCAATAAAGTGATAAACTATGATGATCCAGTATGAAACAGAAAATGAAAATGTTTCTAAACCAGTTGAAGACATTTCAAGACGTAAGACAAAAATACATAGAACATGTAACATAACGTAATTAAGCAATTTTCGGACTACCCCATGCTTGTTTTAATAGGTAGACAGTGAACTACAAGTTTGCTTCCAAGCAAGAAAAAGATGGCAGGAAAACCTGCTTCTAATAACTAATAAGTAAACTTCCAACCACAGAAGTCAGGAGCACCAAAGCATAAAAAAAGAAACCGAAGTTTTTAAGCTATCTTCTAGTTGGAGAATTAAGCATCCGATCAGACATAACTCTTTATTAACACCACATCTAAGCATAAAAAACAAATGTGGAATCTAATAGGAATAAACTTAGAAACAAAATCACCTCAAAGCACACTAAACCGACAAGAGTAGGAAAAATGAGCAAAAGTATAAGGAATAAACTTAGAAACAAATAGAAAACAGAGAATCATACCTTTTAAGAGAGGAGCTGGAAAAAGAAGCGAGCCTAAACAAAAAGAAAGTACACATATCAGCAAAGCAAAACAGTAAGAAAAACAAGAAAGAAAGCAATTTGGAATAGACAAAGCTGAGGAAGGTATAGAAAACTGGAACTTTCAGCTACAGAAAATAGAACCAGACATTTGACACAAATAACTAAATAAGAAGAGTGTATATATACCATGCAATATAAGTGATAATGTTACTTGCTGTTCCTGCAGGAAGTCAACAAACCAAAAAAATTAATGGATTGCCAAATTAATGGGTAACTAAAAGGGTCCGAACAGACGAAACAAAACCGACATTCTCTACTCCACGAGTTAACATTGCCAAGTTCTAGCAAAGATTTCAATTTTTCAAGAGTGAAAAACAGAGTGATAAGTAACAAATGGATCATGTATGCATTAAACAAAATGTAGATAACCAAAATTCAAGTAATGACTGACCGAGTCCTGAAGAAAGAAGCCACTGAACAACTCCTTGGGCATAGCCACCGACCTCTACAACACTCTCTTATAAGATATATTATCAAAACCACCGACCTCTACCTCTAATTAAAAGCTAAAAAAGTAAAACAATAACAGCAAAACCATTTCAGAATCCCAGATTTTGCATCGCTTCCAAATCATCGTCAGTGAGCCTATTGATCTCATCTTCATCACACAATTCCAATCATACGTATAAATATATATATATATATATATATATATTTGTATGTACACACACAGAGAGATTGAGAGAGAGAGAGATGCTTACAGAGATCGGAGACTCCAGTGATGTAGATGAGGATGGTGACCAGTCCTGTGAAGGGATGTAGATGCTTTTTGAAATTGATCAACAAAGTCTAAGAAAGATGAAACAAAATAGCATATGAAAGCACAAAAAATCAAAACTTATAGAAGCGAAAGAGCTTGAAATACCTGTGAGGGGGAAATCTAGGGTGTCTTTGGGGACTAGAGGTGGTTCGTTTTGGAGCTTTGTGCGGAGATGGTGGCGGCGGTCGAAAACTGAAGAGGTTAAGGACATCGAAGCACAATACGTTCGCCTCCGCCGTCTCGGACACCTTCGTCTTCTGCATCTCTTCAATTGACCCTAGTTTGAAGGCTAGGGAGAGAGAGACGGAGATAGTGAGAGGGGTTTCGTGGATGGGGGAGAGAGAGAGAGGGGTTTCATGACTGGAAGAGCTTGAGGGGGGGGGGGGGTTTCGTGGGCATTGAACCTAGCTTGAGAGGGGGGTTCCAGCTTGAAGATCCGGCTGTACGATCTAGATCTGACGCTATTCATGGGCATGAACCTAGCTAGTGCGATTGGCCTCGTTAAAGCGTGTAGCCTTCATACCTACCAAAGCTGTTGATGCCGTGCTCGACACAGAGCACCTCCCAGAACTTGGCTCCAATATGGGTGCCGCCTTGGATGTGGAGAATCCCACTCATCTTGAAATTTAAAAATCGGAGATCAAATAAAAGATGGGTTAGGTTTTGTGACTTAGAGAATCGCAGAGAGCATGGAGTGAAATGAGAGAGAGAAGGGGCAAAGCGAGAGAGGTGTTAGGGTTTGATTTCTAAGGTTTGATTTCGAGCTTATGGGTTATTGGTTGGGAGTAAATGGGGGTGTTTTGGAAGGAGTAAGAGTGGTTGTCGAGTTTGGTGGGAGTAAAGGTTTTGATGGGAGACTACAATTTTTTTTGAGTTTTTCCAACAACAGATAAGTAGTGGACCGTTGTGTGAGTGTATGATGACAAAGCAAGCTAGGAGGGAAAAATTGCCGCTTGTGCCTGTACATAAGTTTCATAAAATTGAAACTTTGCCGCGCTGTGCAACTTGCTTTCGTGCTCAGACAACAGAACTATGACAATCTGTTGTACAAATTTATGTATCTTGCATTAGGTGTACCTAGTAGGATTTCTCTAAGTTCATACAACACTTCGTTACACAACAGATAACAAAAAACTGTTGTGTGGATAGTTCAAATTTCATTTTAGGGAGCTTGTTCTGGCAGGAAACTATGTTCTTATTTCCCTCCATTTTGGGTCTCCCATTACACAACAAAATTATCTTAAATCAGTTGTGCAATACCTTCCAAAAAAAAAAGTTTTCAATTTACTTACATTCACACAACAGAAACATAATTATACCGTTGTATGATAGAGTTCGTGTTAACACACAACAGCAGATTTTTGTTCTGTTGTGTGATGAGTGTTGTGTGTTTCAATTTTTGTAGTAGTGATATTCTAGAACCAAGAAAACATTTACAAAACAAGCACTACTGTTCTAATCAAAGAGAAATTACAAAGTAAAACAATATCATTACATTCTCCTGCACACACCAACAATTATATTTTCTTACTGCTCAGTCCTACTTGAACCACGCATATGTTGGCTTAAGTTGCCCTTATCAATATATTCATAGACTAGGAAAAAACAACCCTCAACAGAATAACCAATCAAGCGCACCTGACAAAACATATTGCATTCCAACATACATTGGAAAACTCATCTTGCTGTAACATTGTGTATCTAATGAAGCTCTCATTTTAGAAATTACACGAAATAATATCAATAATTCAATACGCATACCCAACCTCTGGTCCCTGACGCACTAGCTAGGCTTTACTTGCAACCTGATAAAATTTGTTGGTTTTCTCATATATGGCTCAAAAAGCTTAATTTTGTAGGAATTAGGATGCGCTTAGCACACCATTGAGAGACTAAAATGCAGAGATTCTAACTCGAGATATTTATTGTAACACCATCATAAAGTTCATTGCATACTCAAGATACCCAAAACATGTATTCAAAAGAATCCAAATTTAATTGAAATTGTTTGACAAAATTTGAAATTCCAATTCAAAATTTAAAATTGAGAGACAGATGGAAACCTATATTCCTTGTAGCAATCAAAGGAGTCGCCACTCCAGCCCTGAGTTTTATTAGCAGCCATAACCGAGAACGAAATCAAGCATCGCAACAACTTGCTACCATGAAATCCTAGCGCCGCCGTCTTCACCACAAGGTCTCTCCTTAGGGGCCGTCTTGCCGTCCTCCATCTCCCAACCCAAACCCTAGAAATCCTTTGCTAAACGCATATTATATGATGTTCAAGGATATTTTGGTAAAAAAAAAAAGGAGGTCTCTTTAGCTTTTTTAGTATTCTAAAAAGTTGATTAGAGGTGTACTAAGTAGTGAGGTCCAAATAGTAAATTTAGAGGTCCAACTAGAACCTCCCTAATCATAATTTGGGTTGTGAGAACTCGTACATTCACACTCGTTCTTTTAGACCAAAAACCACTTCTCTCTTGGCAGCCATGGCCAGTCGCCAGTCCATGGAAACAAACTCTCCCACTTGCTCTCTCTAGCAGCTTAGCAAGCTAACAAATTATTTTTAGGGTTTCAAGAACATCGGCATAGAGATCTTTTATTACGGGTGGTCTCTATATGCGTTTGGCTTCGTCTCACCTAAATCTCAGATCTCTACGAAAGGTGAAACAAATTGGTTTTCTTTTGTAATTTTAGGGAATTGATTCTTTTCCTTATGTTTGTTTGTTTGTTTCTTGATTTTATTTTTAGGATCTTGAATGTTGGCGGATCTAAGCCCAGATTAGCCTATCTTCACTCTCCTCGCACACATCTCTTCCTCGCTCAAATCACACCAGATTTGGTGTTCGTAGTACAACTTCGTGTTGGGCTCGGAGAACTGTGCAACTTCCCATTCTATGCTCAGCTTCGGCGCCCAATCAGAAAGCATAATCCAAACCGAAAACATCGTCTTCGATTGATTGGGTTTCTCGAAACGACCTTATTGACCTTTCAGGATAAAAGTTTGGTCTTTATGATTACGTCATCGTTTTAGCTACTTCCCAACTTCATAACTATCTTAATTCAAACACGCAGAACAAGGAAAAAGACAATTTTCCATTATTTTTCGAGAAAAGGTTTGGTTTTTATGATTTTGATTTTCCTTTTGGTTTTTGTCAGTGTTCCACTTCCATTGTTTTGAATGCTTGCACATGGATTAGTTGCCACACACAGTGTACAATTGTTGACTGCAAAGAGTTTACCTTATGGATTTGGGAATTCTGATGCTAGCGTGGTTTTACTTGGGACTACAACCTCCATGGCAGCTGGTAGTGCTTGTTTCTTGTACATTCTTAGCACATAGTTTTCAGGAACTTCGTGCTTCGTATTGTTTGTGATCGGCTTTCCTTTCCTTCAGCTCATTTAATCACTTTAAAGGTTAGCTATGAATGATATTCAATTTCTTTTCTTTGGTTTGATGTTGTTGTTGAGAATGACCTGATTTTGTTTCCTATTATTGATTTGAATTGAAATTCTAATCTTCTGACTCTCACCATCATCCTGCAGGAGTCAATCATTAAGGACATAACCGAAAACCCTTAATATGCTGCTGGCAAGCTGCTATTAAGTCCTCAATCTACCAATTACATTGTAAGCCTCTAACTAGTGGCATCTTTTCTGTGATAATTTAGAAGATTTTCCTCTTTTTGTCTCTGCACTCTCAAAAATGCATATATTGGTTTTTACGTTTGACTCTAGCTCTCAAGATTTCCTTTTCATTGCACAGGTTGGTGAGTTTATGCACCTTCTATGAGTCGAATCAATACCTAAAAAGGAGTTGTTGGGTGTACCAATTGTAAGTCATCTAAAATCTTTCAATTAAAAACATAAGGTTCTGATTCTTTGCCATTGCCATTTGTATGTCAAATGCTGGATCAATTTCTTTAACGAAGATCAGGTCATAATTTTTGTTTACATACCTGTTATGTCTTACTGTTGGACTAGGTTGGTCAGTTTTCTTTTCCTTTTGTGTACTTTTATCGGCCCAGACTGAATATGTAGTGAAATTAGCTGTGCTTTCTCTAACAGTATTACTCACTCCCCTGTTTTGTCACATCCTTAATATTAAGTCATTTACTTTTCAAATATTCGTAGGTTTCTCCAGCATTGATCTGTACAGGTACCCTAGTTATTTCTCAATTGCTATCCAAGATATATGGAGCATTTTCAAATGTCGATACTGGCATCCAGTGAGACCTTTATGTTGCAAATGGCTATGAACAACTAGCAGGCATCATCAACCTCAATATGCTACTCTGGTATGTTCTCTGGTTTTCCATTTCATCAAACCTTATATGTTATCCATGTCTGAAATTGATATATCACTTCTGGCATGTTAATATGGCTTTTTTCATCTTTTTTGCAAACTGTTTTTTTTTTTTTTTTTTTGTATATTATTGCTTCTTGATACCCTACATGTAAACAATTGTTTGTAATTTATAATAGTTTGAATACTATGACAATGAGCAGTGGCTTACATGAGCGATTACTTTTGAGCATTTACAGAGGCATTATTATTCTTAGTTTAGACCTTCAGCTATGTTGCTATAACTAATGTTTAACTCTATCCTGGAGTCAAATATTCTCTTTGACATAGCTTCACTGGTTAATGGGGCTTGAGGTCCAAACAGATGGTGTTCCCCTTTAAATTTGGTAGAAAACATAAACAACTACATGCCCACTATGTAATAAAATATTAAATAAGTTATTTACAATAGATTGTGACAGTTTTTTCATTGCATAGTTTCTCTGGGATCTAATATTGACTATCATGCTCTTATTTTGGATCAACAGCCAATGGATTTTGAGTTCCCAATGGAGTTTCTTGAGGCTGGGAATGTATATAACTATGCAAAGAACTATGTTTCTAGGAGATCCTTAAGCTGTTTTTACCACTACTTGACAGATTACTTGCTTGATAGTACTTGACAGTTTCATCAGGAGATCATACATATATTAGGTAATCATATAACCATTTCCTTAAGCTTGTGTGTTTCAGAATTTTAATTGTTCCACAACAATAATTTCAGTTGATATCTCATATTATGACTATGTATGTAACAATCTTGTCTTGTCTTGTCTAAATTTTATGTGGTGTAGTCATCCACGGAGGAGAAGAGGAGAATCAGTAGATCATTGGTGTAACGCCATGGTTTAAGGATACCAAGAATTTTATTTTCTCATTATGTGGTTTGATAAAAATTATTGATATTGTAATTTTTTTTTAAAAATTATAATATTGAAAGTCACCATTATTAAGATGGAGATACATATTTTATATTAAAATAATGCAAAAATGAAGTCACCAATAAAATGAATGAGATTGCTGGTGGTGATGGGGTGCACAGTTTTTAGTCACAAAAAAAATGATAGTGGTTTCTTGGGTATATGTCACGCCAGCAACAGAAACCATTCAAATAATAGTGGTAAAACTGTGTCTATTGCTATCCCCACACCAATCATTGGTGTCTATAGGATCAACACACACCATTCTCAATGGTGGTGTTAGGCGAGTTTTGTGGTAAATGAAGAACCTGATCGAGGCATCGTTTAATTCATGGTATAACTATCAATAATTAAATTCATACTATAACTATTAAAAATGGTTAATAATTGAATTAAAATATGTTAAAGTATGTTTCATTATTGACTGATTTGACTCCATAGTTTATGAAGGTCGAACTAATAACTAGGGAGTGAAATTTGCACTCCTCAAATTGTAAATTTAACAACTGATAACCTCTTTAAGTTTAGTGAATTCAGTTAAGTTGACACTGCCGAACAAAAACCCTAGCCGCAAGGGAGTCTCTCTAAAAAATCTTCTCACTTGTCAGGCGACGCGTCCTATGGACGTTGTTGCCGGACAGGTAGGCTTAATATCGCCGGTTATCGGCAAGTAGTGGCCCTGGGCCTTTGGTTGATAGGTTTTGCCGTTCAAACAATGAGGGTTTGCAAGGTTTTTGACCGGCGGAGGCTTGGTATGAGGATCATATTGGCAGCGACTAGTCAGAGTTGGACAGCAGAGCCATACGGACGTGGTGGAAGGGGTGGCTGGATTGATATGGTTTAGAGGGTTTGTGGGTGGTTGGTGGAGTGGGGTTTCTTTGATCTCTGGTGGTTATGTTGGGCGGGCTCCTATCGGATAGGATCTGTTATCCAATCTAGTCTGGTCCGGTGGTTGGCAGGGATGGGAAACTCTAGTTTAGGGGTGATGGATGGTTCGATCATGATCTGGCTTGAAGGGAGGATGATATGATGTTGGCGGCGGTTCGTCTCCGATGGTGCTGGCGCTGGAGCGATGAAGTTTGACGGCAGTCAGGGTTTGAAGGTAGTGGCGGTCTAGGCCTTAATCCGAATGTGGGCCTGGTGGTAATTGGGCCTGTGGTATTTCTCTAGGTCCATTAGGTGTTGTTTTTTGTTTTAAAGCTTTTAGTTTTGTTGTTTGCTTGGCTATTGGTGTATTGTTGGTAATAAGGCACTGCTAAGGGTGTGGCAGAGACAATCTTATCTTTCGCCATCTAGAGGGTAATTCCTGTTCTGGAGTTGGGTCAGCAGCAATGGCGAAAATGTCTGGCTATAGCATAGAAAATCATCCCTGGCCTTCTAGTGGGTCTTTCCTGTCTGGGTTCGGGTCGGAGGCGATGACGATTTGGAGCAGTTGTGGATGGATAGTGTTGACAATAGGGTGGTGATGGTGTTGGATTTTCTTTAGTCCCAGGTTTGAATGTCCTGCAATCCTTTTAGTCGAGTTTAGGTCACAACGAGTGTTGGCTTGGTCGATCAAAAGCTGGTCAGGAGGACTCTGGTTGGTGAGTTAGTGTCGACACAAGTGAGTTGTCTAGTTTTAGAGTTCTTACTGGCTAGGTGAGAGGTGAGATGTCAGTGATTCACTGCTCTTGCGCTTATTGTCTTTGTCATACAGTTGTAGTACAAGTTTAGAGTCAGTCATTATAGAGTTCCAATGTGAAGTCTAGTAGCCATTTCTGAGTAAGAGATGTCGCCTAAAACTCGTTGTAAGCAGTTCATTATTAATGAAGTTCTTATTTGATCAAAAAAAACAAAAATTGTAAATTGCACTCCCTTTTAGTTTTTTAATAATATCTCCCCTTACAACTTTCTCTACTTCCCAAAATACCCTTGAGTCAGATTTTATTTTATTTTTTGTTTTTTGGTCTTTTCTTCTTCTTTTCTCTCTCTCTCTCTTCCAAACCACGACAAAACTTTGCTCTCTTTCTTGCTATATATATTTCTAGAAATAGCTAGAAGACCAAGATTCTTAGTATGAATTTGAGAAGAAAGAGAGAAAAGTTGGTCACTGAGATTAGCAATCTGGGCGTCCAAGGCCTTCAAGGTCCCCTAAGGCCTCCTGCAACTCTGCCTCCACATTCTTCCTCCCCTTCGCTAGCTTCACCTCCTCCTCCGCCTGCATCTCCTTCTTCATCTTCGACAGTGCCACCGATATCTTTACCCTCGCTGCCCTCATGATCGCCACGCCCTGCTCTTCCAGCTGCTTCACCTCCACCGACATGTCCTTCAAGCTCCCCAGCTTCTCCCTGATGTCGGCGTCGCGCTCTTCCATGAACTTACTGAGCGTAGGGTAGTAGATCTTGTCGAGGGCCATCATAAGGAAGAGGAACTGGAAGGCCTGGATCAGCAGGGTCAGGTCGAAGTAGAAGAGCGCCGCCTTCTCGATCTCGGCGGCGCAACAGTGAGAGAGGTGGCTGCGATTAGGGAGAGGGATTTAAGGGATTGGAGAATGTGGGGTTTGGTGAGCTTGGGGATGGAGATTTGGACGGGGACGAGCTTGGGCTTGGCCGCCGAGGAGATTGGGACTTTGGAGGAGGCCATTATCATGTTGGCTATGGTGAGATGAGAGCTTGAGCTTCTTCTTCTTCTTCTTCAATGGGGATTAGATTGGCTTAGTTTGTTTTGATATTAGAGTGTGTTTGGATGAGGGAAAAAATGATGGAATTTAATTGAAAGTAAAGATTTCATAATTTCTAATAGTCAATTCCCTCGTTTGACATTATCAGATTAGAAATTTTAAATTTCTTTGTAGAAAAAAACAAAGGAATCCATCATTTAAATTCCTCACATCAATTTCCACCAAAATAGGTGTCATTTACGAATTTGTTTGCAGTATTCAATTTTCATTTCCAAAATACGGCTTTTTTCTATTGTATTTTTTTATTTGTTTTAAATTTTCTTAATTTATTACACATTTCAAATCCTAAATAGATACAACCAAACAATAGAAATTGCAATTAATGGAATTTTAGATTGATGGAGTTAAAGATTCCATCATTTATAAATTCCTACGGACTTCATAATTTTCTCATCCAAACATACCCTTATAGATTTTTGAGAGGGTGTGTAATTTGTGTGAGTGGAAATGTTGGAGAGGGGCTTTATCCAATCTCATTCTTTGCCACTCATTTTGGTATGAGGTTCTCATATGAGCTAGGAAAAGAGAGAAAAGTTAGAAGACCAGGATTCTTGGTATGAGTTTGAGAAGCAATAAATGATGGATTGAATTATTGAGAGGGTGGTGGATTGTCTTTTCGGCAAACAATTTTGCGAGGATTTGATTAGTTATAATCCATTTTTATAAAGAGATTGGGGAAGGATAGGTTACTAGAATTTGAAGGTTTTGGATTTGACAATATTATTGCCTAGCTTTCTTATGAAGAAAATAGAAAAATGTCTACTTTCATAAAGATTAAGAGGTTACTTTTGTTTTGAGTGGAGAAGAGAAAAGTTCTCATATGTCTAGTGGAGAAGAGAGTTTGACTTTGTTTAGAGACGAAAGAGAAAAAAGTTCTGTCGTGATTTGGAAGAAGAGAGAGAGAGAGAGAGAGAGAGAGAAAAGGAGGAAGAAAAGACCAAAAAATAAAATAAAATCTGACTCGAGGGTATTTTGGAAAGTAGAGAAAGATGTGAAGGGAGATATTATTAAAAAACTGAAACGGAGTGCAAATTTCACTCCCCTAATAATTTAGTTGAATCCCTCAATTATTTCAGAGTTTTAGTCGAGAACCGGCCTTCTACCTGCTTCTATCCCCTTCGACCATGTTCCAAGACCTGAGCCGTGCACCCGCTCTTCACTTCCCATCAAATCTTTTGGATTGCCTGAGTTATCAAATGGTTTTTACACATCTGTTGGGTGGTTTATTGATTTATCCCTTAATCTTTCTGTTGTTCCTCTTGATCTGTTGGATATTCACTTGTTACTGGTCTTTTAGGTGGTTTATGTATGCTCTGTTGTGGTGTCTAGGTGATCTATGTATATGTATATACTAGTAAATCGGCCCGCGCTTTGCTGCGAGATTTTTTTGTTACTGATAAGAAAATGGTAGTTTGTTTTGAGGCATTCTTGCAATAAGTCATGATTTGGTATTGAAATTTCAGCCTCTAGCTTTTGCATCAAGGTGAAGAAAGTTGCAAATGAAATAAGACTTGTGTCCCTTCAAAAGATTCATATCAAAGCACTGATCGTACTACACCAAACTTTCAACTTTAGCCCGTATCATATTACAGATGCTAGCTAGAATGATCTTAGATTCTTAAGGAACGTGTTCTTTTTAGTAAGAAGGGGGAGGATATGGTTCTGAACTACATAGATCCATTTATAAAACATTTTATTTCAGAAGCCAAATTAGGAAAACATTATCAAAATCAACTGTGTTTAACAGCTACAAGCTTTTAGCATCTGAGATCAGCATTTGAACAAACTCTGTTAGTGCAATCATTCCTTAAACTACCTAAAACCTAGTGAGCAGTGAGCCTTTTAGTGATGTCATCCCAGGGATCAGATGGGAACCTCAGATCAACTGTCCTAACAGCATCAAATATGCTTGACATTGTCTTTCCCCAAAATGGTGGTATTCTGCTAAGAAGAATGTAAAGAATTACCCTGCACTCCTACCATTAGCCCCCAGCAAGTACCTCAGGCGCTATATAAAATGGACTCACCACCAAACCGTGAAACTCTGACCTGCTTGAACCAAAATATTGTCAAATATCTGACATCAACTAACCGAAAGTGGAACAAAAAACCTAATCATCAAAAGCAAAGAAAATTTGGATGTACCAGGCCTGATGTAAGTTGCAAAACCAAAGTCTGCCAATTTAATAGGGAGATGAAGAGGCTTTTGTCCAACAGAATATTCTTAGGCTTCAAATCTGTGTGGAAAATCCCATTTTCATGACAGTATAAAACTACCTGAATCAGATGGCTAAAGAAAACCCTTGCATCAAATTTAGAGAATTTCGTAATGGTCCTCTAAATGGTGGAAAAGCACCCCTCATCTCTCTTTATCTATTCTCATTCATGGCCAGTGAAATCAATTCCATATAAATAACCTTGGTTCGGATCATGTTGCAGCTTCCCTTGCTTATCTAAGCTCTTATACTACGAAATGACACTGAAAGCACAAAGCTTGTATCAGAATTCAAAATCACAATTGAATTGAAAATTTACAAAGCAGTAGCACATAATTGATACTCGATTGTCAAAGAGATAAAATTTGTTGTATATAAGAAGCTAAACATTTTTTTCTTCTAAGAGTAAACCCTAATAGATGCAAACAGAAGAACCATCAAGTCTTTAGCTGCTCATAAACACACGCAATGCTTGCAGCTTAATTTTTCTGCCTAGATTAACCATTAGTTTCTATGAACCATACAACTCTTTTTCCAAATACTAGGATCTTTCTCCCATCAAATTATAACTATAGCTTAATTATGCTGCCTGGATTATTCATTAGTTTCTGTATGATTCCATCTGCTTAGCCTAAAATATGATAGAAAGCAAAAAAAAAAAATTGTTTTACAAAACATAGCTACAGGGAAGCTGAACTAATTAAGTTAAAGCCTAAATGACAGTTACGAAATCATCGCACAATACATCACGAAAAGTCAACAAAACATAGCAAAAATAATAAAAGAAAATGATGTATAGTTCTGGCGGAACTCTCTCACAATGAGATCTAAGAGTTCTTCTGAAGATTTCTCTAGCACGTAAGATTCCTCAAAGTCTCAAACAGTATATAATTATATATGTCATTTGATAATATGGTTTTGAACAGGAAGGGAAGAAATCTCAACACGGATGATAATTAGAATTTTCAAGACACATATGAATATTATAATACAGACCCAACCAAAGCATTGATTAATTATGAAGCTTACCTTGCAACTCCTCTGTATTTGGATACACCACTTGAAAAGCCCTTGCTTCTTCAGTGAATAGACAAAAACAAAAGGGTTACTGACTTAAAATCTTTACAACAGTTAAGGTAGACTGCTCAATGCTTAATAATTTGAAGATGAATAAATACCTTCTTAGAAATGCCAAGTATCCTCCTTTTGTTAGAGTGGTCATTAGATCAATTTCATTCTTGTAATTAGACACCGGAAAATATGTAAAAGTTGATGTTCCCCAGTACTTGACTGCTGCCAAATCATATACTTTCGTTGCAGATTATCAGCAGAATCTGAGATTGGCAGCTGTTCAAAAGGAAAAATACAAATCAATAAACTAAATGATCATAAGTAATTGACAAAAAGATTAATCTTTATTGCGTTGTACTGATTGTATTGAGTTAGAATCTTTCTCTGATAGTTCATACCATACTATAGTTCCTCACCGGCCGTATAATTTTATCAGTGTTGATCTCAGTGACTGACCTTGATAACCTCAGAACACACACAATTATCAACTAATCAATTAAAGAAACATGAACACAATCAAGTACCACACCTGTTCTACTTGTTCTCAACCCAATCGTCTCGTCACAAACTGGTTCCAATCAAAATCCAAAACACTGAATACAAAACAAAAAGAAACAAACGCCGATTATAACAACCACAAAACTGAAAAAACACATAACACATTCAAGGAAATCAGCTTAAACTTTGTTGATATTGATTCTACCAAATCGAAATCTAAACAAGCTTTTGCGATGCGCCCAATTACTCAACACGCAGACCACTGGATACAATACCAAAAGAAAGAAACACAGATTATCAAATCCAGATCGCACCATCTATCACCTTTGAGATTTTTGCATTGTGGGTTGTGCTTCTGAGCTTGGTTCTGCGGCTTTGTACTCGTCTGAGAAGACCAGCTTCTGGGTTGGCTCTGTTTTGGAAACTATGGTCGTCAACACTGTTCTTGCTGCTCACAACTCTCTTGCTCTTTTTCGTAGTGGTTTTTAGGTTTAATGTGGATTTTGACTTGGGTGTGAGGGATTAGAGTAGATGACTCTAGAAGAAGAAAATCAGATCGATACACAGCAGAGCAAAAAAATCTCAAAGGAGGGCGGAACCGTCTTTTCAACAGACCTCCCCCCTCCCCCACCGACCATCCTCTTAACCCGCAGTCAACGTGGCAGCCAATAATAGATGGGAAAAAAGGGTAAAACCGTCATTACGCACGCTTATGAACAGTAATACAGTGGATTCACCTTTAGTATATTTAAATCCACTTTACTACTGTTTGTACTGTTCATAAGCGTGTGTAATGACGGTTTTACCCTTTTTTTCCCATCTATTACTAGTTGCCACTCTGACTGCCGATTAAGAGGTTGTATATGTTGAATGTGTGTGTGTGTTTTTTTTTGTTTTTTTCATTGTCTAATACACGAAATAAATGAGGCTGCACATAGAATCATAATTCTTTGATGTGGTGGTGCCCCAGATGTTCGAGCCCATAGCCCCTCCGGTACTGTAAATTTAAAATTTGTACCTCTCATGAAGGAACTGGTCGCACCTAGTTTACCCTTCAGTCTTCACAATTTGAAGATTGAAACCCAAGTGTACTCAAATGCATGGCAGCCTTTTCCTTCTCTCGCCAACATCTCTCCTTGGTGAAATTGGCTCGTATTTCGTGCCCGAAGATCAACGAACCTGTCTCGCTTATTTCAGAAAGAAAGCAACACAACGATTAATCACCGCCCGTTTCTCCCCAATTATACATCTCAGTTCAGTCAGTTGGGAGAAAAAAACAACCAGGAGATTCCCCTGCATCTCCAAATACATGAAACTCATTAATACTACCCGCTTCTCAAAAACCATCTCCCTCTGGATTAGTCACTTTCACCTTCCACGTACACATGCATTCACCTCTGTGTAAAAATTTCTCTGTGAAACAACAATATATGTACACACCCATCATTCATATGAGTCATGAATCATGATCAGCCGTAACTTAGAGCAGAAAAGAACAGGAAGCGAAAATGGTAATCGGGTTGTTTCTACTTGAATATTTGATGACTAGCTGTTCTGCTTATGTTTGATGGGTTAATCTTGGTTAGGAGCATCAATTGAAGGAGCTGATGGGGAAGAGGAGCAGACTTTCTGCTGAAGGAGTCGCAACAGAAGATTATGTTCGTGTCAAGGCAAGGAGGGGTGAAGCAACCGACAGTCACAGTCTAGCGGAAAGGGTATATATAGCTATATACAGCTTCTTCTTCTACATAAATCTCTTTGTAAGTGGTTTCACAATTTTAATAATTGGGTGTGGTTTTCCAGGCAAGAAGAGCGCAAATCCGAATGAGAATGAAACTCTTGCAATCACTTGTTCCTGGATGCGATAAGGTTAGGATACTGATCGATCGGCTTGTTGGATATAAATGCACCCTTACTTTGTTGTGATTTTGTTATTGGAATTTACTATCTGAGATAGTTAAGATCTTTTTCTGTTTATAATAATTATAGATAACTGGAAAGGCTCATATACTGGATGAGATTATCAAATATGTTCAATTGCTACAGAATCAAGTAGAGGTAAGAGTCTTGGCTTAACAAGTATAATGCATGCGGATGACCTCAGTGGAGGTTTGATTAGGTTCCATCTCATTAGCCACTTACCATATTTCCTTGTTCAGTCCCTTGCGGCAAAGCTTGCTTTTGTGGATCTCATGCTATACGACTGTGAGCCGAATCCAAGCGGAAATGCATGTGTTCCTGAGGTACTAGCTAGAAGCGCGCTCAACATTGAAACGTACATTTTATCTTAATAACCACCAACTGCTTGCTCAATTTGTACACACCAAATTCCTTAATTGTTCTAAACTTCTAATTCCATCACCATAAATAATATATATTCCGTCCCAGGGGCTGTTGCCGTCTGTGCCAGAGTCTAGCTCTATCCCGTTCATGTCTTTTGCAGACGGTGGGGTAAGCCATTCTGCTTCCCTTTTGCTCAAAGAGGATGATCAGATAGCTACTCTAATCCCTCAGGTAGTGACAATTTATTTAGTAAGGAATAAGTACATTATATGTTTAAGAAAACCATCTCTTATTATGATCGATCGATCTTCTAATAACTTGATATATGCATTTACAGTATGGTAGAGATTTGTTATTGGACCTGGAAGAGCAGCCTGAAGCTATTAGACAACTTATGCACCTTCTAAGCTCAGCCAATTAGAAAAAGGTCATTTCTATAATCAATCTCTTAAACACGCAGTTCCATGACTTCTTCCATCAATTACAAAGTTGATCTACTAACTGTACGTAGCTTTCTCAAGTCATTTTCTGAATCCCATTTGTTGTAGGTAAACGATAAACATCAAGTTCTGTAACTTGAACGGGTTCATGTGGACCGACTATTATTTGCGGTTAATTAAAAGCAGACTGAATCAGATGTTGAAGCAGTGTACTCCATTACTAAATTACTTGCTATCATCTGCCTATTCATTCGATCTGCTGTGTACTAATGAGGATCATTGTCCTGTTATAGTGAAGCTAAATAACCTCCATTAGATAGAATGTTGCATCTCCTCCAAGTCCTCTTGACTTTCTATGGTAGTGTATTAAATATGCTCTATGGTGACTGATGAATTCATGTCCAAATGTATTTAACCCATATCCCATATTTGATATTTCACTATGAATTAATGTCAAATTTGAGCAAGTCTTAACTCAAATCCCTTATTAACATAATAGTTAGTTATCACCGGTTGTATAAAACCATGTGTCTATTTTATCAAAACATACTAATTCATGTGATAAAAAGATGAATATCTATCTACGATAGAAGTGTAAACTACAAACCTGTAGAATAGCTGTAAATCTTATGTAATTATGATTCTTATTTATTTAGGTTATCATGTAATTATAGGAATGATTGTTTCCTATTAGGGTTAGACTACTCCTCTTGTCCTTGTATATATACCCCTTTGTGGGATGAATAGAATTATTATTGAAAACCCTAAAATCAAAGTATTCTTTTCTACTTGGTATCAGAGCAGGTTCAATCCTTTGAACTTGCCTGCATCCTTTGAATCCTAAATCCTGAATCCTGAATCCCAAAGCACACCACAAACCGCTGCGTACCACCACCATTAAAATCAAGCCATCCCTGAATTTTTGAAATCCTAGAAAAACCAAACCTGAAAAAAAAAAAACAAACAAACCCCAAATTCCTCAATGGCCGGACCTGCAATTGAAGGCGAACAGTCAAATCCCGAGAAGACAATGGTGTCATCCTCACTGATCATCCATCACCACTACACCACCCAACAAGACAACTCTGCTTTCCCCACAAGTGTTGTCTTGAATGAATCCAACTACACCATATGGGCTCCTCTTATGAGAATGCGCATTGGAGCACGAGGGAAGGTTGGTTATCTGACCGGAGTAAAGGCTGAACCTGACATGAATTCTGCAGAGTATGAAGCTTGGGCCACGGACAATGAAAAGGTGAAAAGTTGGCTAATTGACTCCATGGAATCCTCTCTCATGAACCGGTATATTCGTCTCCCTACTGCGAAAGATATTTGGGAAGCTGTAGAGAAAACCTTTTATGATGATTCTGATGAAACCCGAATCTTTGAGTTGAATAAAAAGTATTTTGAAGCAAAGCAGAATGGAAGGCCCATTCCGACCTACTACAATGAGTTAGTGGCAATGTTCCAGGAGATTGATCAAAGGGTGGCCTCTCAACATGATAATGTTGCAGCTGTCGTTCAAGAAACTTCAGCAATGTCCCGGATGCGTGTTCACTTGTTTTTGAGTGGACTTGACCTAGAGTATGATCAGGTGCGTGGAGAAATCCTACGCAAGGAGCCTAAATTCTCCTTGGAGCAGAGCTATGCTTACATTCGCAAGGTGCAATCAGAGAAACAAGCTATGGGGCGTTCGGTACCTACAGAATCTTCTGTTATGGCCGTTCAACGCCGACCAGGTCCTCCTCTAGGTTTCTCAGGTCCTTCTCCACTCCGTCCTCATGACAAACCAAACCCATACGCAAACAAAAAATGTGTTGTCTGTGGGGAAGTAGGTCATACCAAGGAGCGGTGCTATGAAGTGATTGGCTACCCTGATTGGTGGGACTTCACCAGGAAACCGCGAAAGAATCCGGGCAAGGCGGCTATTGCTACTACAGAGGAAGAGCATCTCGACAATACCTCCGCTAATGTAGCGCAGTCAGGTATGAAGGGTAAGGCTACTTTGAATAATACATGGATAATTGATACAGGTGCATCTGATCATATGACCAATGACCCTAGTCTTGTGAAAAACCTTAGACGTTCCTCTCAAAATATTGTCTCTACTGCTGATGGTACTCCAACTCCGGTCACCGGAGAAGGTTCTATTGTTGTATCTGATACCTTAACCCTTGAATCTGTCCTAGTTGTTCCCTCACTAGCTTATAATCTCCTATCTGTTGGTCAGATTATTTTAGCACTTCATGTATTGTGACCTTCTATCCATCTTTCTGTGCGTTTCAGGACATTCTGACTCGGCGGATTCTTGGTTATGGTGTTAGAAGGGGAAAATTATACTACCTGGATCTGACAGAGACTGGAGAAAACCAGAAGCATCTTTTGGGGCAAGCTAATCAGATTAATGGGGTAGAGAATGCAAAGGAAGCAGTATGGTTATGGCATCGCCGTTTAGGTCATCTATCTTTTAGTTATCTTAAGAAGCTGCAACCTCATTTGTTTTTGGTTGTCAGTGATTTGGATTTCCATTGTGACATTTGTGAACTGGCCAAGAGCCACCGTATTTCATATTCACCAAGTCTTCATAAAAGTCCTGTTCCTTTTGAAAATTCACTCTGATGTCTGGGGTCCTGCAAAGATTCCTTCTCTTTCTGGAGCTCGGTATTTTGTAACGTTTATTGATGATTGCACTCGCATGACATGGGTGTCATTACTGAAGAATAAGAGTGCTGTATTTGGAATGTTTATCGAATTTCACAAAATGGTGGCAACTCAGTATCAACAATCCATCCGAGTGTTTCAGTCTGACAATGGTGGAGAGTTTATGAATGGCCCTATGATTGAGTTTTGCCGGTCACATGGAATTCGTCATCAAACCTCCAATTCTTATACTCCTCAACAGAATGGGTTAGCAGAACGGAAGAACAGGCAGTTGATGGAAGTTGTTCGTGCTTCCTTATTTGGCATGAATGTTCCTCGGTCCTATTGGGGAGAAGCAGTAAAATCTGCAACATATCTTATCAACCGTACTCCTTCACGGGTGATTGAGTTTCAGAATCCTCATAAGAAGCTTCATACATTTTTGAACATTCCTTCTATGCCTAATTTGGAGCCCCGGGTGTTTGGGTGCACAGCCTATGTTCATATTCCCAAGCCTCAACGCAACAAGCTTGATCCCCGTGCCCGTAAGTGTATCTTTGTTGGTTATGCTGACTTCCATAAGGGTTATCGATGTTATGATCCCCTTACTGGCACTTTACATGTCTCTCTTGATGTTGCTTTTCGTGAATCCGAGCCTTATTACTCAGGGGGAGCTTCTCAGTCTTCCCTTCAGGGGGAGAGAGGTTGTGAAGGGAATCCTCGTTCTATTATTGATTTTGATGTCTTTGAAGACTTGGAAAATTTGGAGGATACATTTGAGGGTAGAAAAAATTTGGAAACAGAAAATGCAGTTGCCGAACAGAGCACTGTAAATTCCGAAATAGACAATGCGACTGCCGAACGAAGTGTTGCGAATTCCGAAACAGAAAATGCGACTGCCAAACAGAGTGTTGTGAATTCCGAAACAGAAAATGTAACTGCCGAACAGAGTGTTGTGAATTCCGAGACAGAAGAGACGACTTTTCTGGATAGTTTGAATCAAAATCAAGATGTATCTGAAGCTCACACACAAGATATTCCCCCTTCTACATCATCAACTGAAGATCCGAATGATCCTCCTCAGGTACCCCTAAACTTTAATGAATCTTCTGGGTTAGAAAGTGTCGAACCTAGGAAATCACAAAGGGTTACCAAGGGAATTCCTAAGAAACAATATGAACCAGATATCAAAGCCAAAGCTAAATACCCTATAGCTAATTTTATGTCTAACCATAGGATTTTGGGTCACATGCACTTGTTATTGATCAATTATCTACTGTATCTATTCCTAGTAACGTGCAGGATGCATTGACGGATCCAAAATGGACAAAGGCGATGAATGAAGAATTGGAAGCTCTTCAAAAGAATGCAACATGGGAACTAGTACTATGCCGGTTGGAAAGAAGACTGTAGGGTGTCGTTGGGTATTTACTGTGAAGCTTAATGCAGATGGAACTATTAATAGATACAAGGCGAGGTTGGTTGCCAAAGGATACACACAACGTTATGGGATTGATTATGAGGAGACTTTTGCACCTGTGGCAAAGATCAATACTGTTCGGATTCTAATCTCACTTGCAGCAAACAAAGATTGGCCCTTACACCAGTTTGATGTGAAGAATGCGTTTCTTAATGGGATTTGGAAGAAGAAGTGTACATGGATGTGCCCCCAGGTGTTAAGAATTACCCAAGTGAAGTTGGCAAGGTGTGTAAATTGAAGAAGTCTTTGTATGGCCTGAAGCAATCTCCAAGAGCCTGGTTTGGGAGATTTTCAAAGTCCATGAGAGCCTTTGGGTACAGACAGAGCAATTCTGACCATACCTTGTTTATCAAGCGCAAGAATGGTAAGATTACAGCTCTTATTGTGTATGTTGATGACATGATTGTTACAGGGGATGATCCGAAAGAGATGAATGAGTTACAAAAGTATCTGTCAAAGGAGTTTGAAATGAAGGATCTGGGGCAACTGAAGTATTTTCTGGGTATTGAAGTTGCGAGGTCTAAGAAGGGAATTTCACTGTCACAGAGGAAGTATGTTCTTGACTTACTTACTGAAACGGGGATGCTGGACTGCAGTCCAATTGAGACACCCATTGAGATGAATCACAGACTTGCCATTTATCCTGATCAAATTCCAACTGATAAAGGAAGGTATCAACGTCTTGTAGGAAGGTTGATTTATCTTTCACATACTAGACCTGATATTGCTTATGCTGTGAGTGTTGTCAGTCAGTTTATGCATTGTCCTAGTGAAGAACATATGGATGCAGTTTTTCGGATTTTGAGGTATTTGAAGATGGCGCCAGGTAAAGGATTACTGTTTGAGAAAAAGGATGAATTGGAAGTTGGGGGTACACAGATGCAGATTGGGCTGGTGATAAAACTGACAGGCGTTCTACATCTGTACTTCACTTTTGTAGGAGGGAACCTTGTCACTTGGCGCAGCAAGAAACAGAAAGTTGTGGCCAGATCAAGTGCAGAAGCTGAATTTCGAGGTATGGCACATGGAGTCTGTGAAATGTTATGGATTCGTAATGTCCTGAAAGATCTAGGTTACAAGCTTAGACAACCTATGGATTTGCATTGTGATAATAAAGCTGCAATTGAGATTGCACATAATCCAGTTCAGCATGATAGGACAAAGCATGTGGAGGTTGACCGTCATTTTATTAAAGAAAATCTTGACAGAAAGGTTATTCGTTTTCCATTTGTAAACTCAGAAGAGCAGTTAGCTGATGTTCTTACTAAAGGAGTGTCCAGGAAGATATTCGACAGCTCAGTTGACAAGTTGGGCATGATAGATATCTATGCACCAACTTGAGGGGGAGTGTAGAATAGCTGTAAATCTTATGTAATGATTCTTATTTATTTAGGTTATCATGTAATTATAGGAATGATTGTTTCCTATTAGGGTTAGACTACTCCTCTTGTCCTTGTATATATACCCCTTTGTGGGATGAATAGAATTATTATTGAAAACCCTAAAATCAAAGTATTCTTTTCTACTAAACCATTGACTTGTGTAATTTATAAGTTTTTCTTATTGTGACTCATTACTAATTGTACCTATAATCTCTTAATCTCTTGGAAATGGAAGAAGAAACAAACCTCCTTATCCATCATCATCCTCTTGTCTGACGAAAAGAAAAAAAAGAAACAAACCACCATCCTTTTCAATTGGATTTCCAATTGAAATGGAGATTACGACTGCAATTTCAGGCGCTTTTGCTTGAAAGGATCGAGTCGACCACTTTCCGGTACTATGATGATAGATGACTCGTCACATATTGTCATGTGCTAGTACATACAGAAAGTGAGAAAACTCTAGAGGACCTATAGACATTTCACTGAGACATTGACCAAGCGACCAATTCCAATTTGTTGCCAACAGATATGGTAATTAGATGGTGACTGGTTAAGAACTTGGGGGCCCCTTCAAACTTTGGAGCACTAAAGAACCCCTCATTCGCTGTTAGAGGCATCTATCATAAACCCCTCATGGCTAAAGAATTCGGTTGAAAAAGCAAAAAGGCCAAAAATAATAAAACAGTCGCCCACCGTGGGGCTCGAACCCACGACCACAAGGTTAAGAGCCTTGCGCTCTACCAACTGAGCTAGACGGGCTTGTTGACCAGATGTTAAAACATAAATATATAGACATAATTTTATTATAATTACAAAGATATAATACGAACTGAGCTCGACATCTAGTAGAAATGTAGCGACACATAATTACATGTACGGTCTTCTTCACCAGCCACATGAAATTTTCAATCCCAAAGCGAAACAATTATGGTCTCTGTACTTTGTGATCGCTGAAGATGTTGGCTATTGTTATCGAAGGGCAGCCCCATCGATCGGATCTACCATTCCGGTAGTGTCATACGAGTCAAAGTCATCAAGAGTCGGAAAACATTCATTCAAGAGGTTATCGATAGTGTTCTGTTCTTGTAGTCCGCCATAATCTTGTGCCGGCTGTGCTGGCTGTGTCGGTTGTGCCCGCTGTGCCAGCTGTGCTGGTCGTAGTTCTTCATTATTTATGATCTTTAACCTGCTCTTGATTCAGAACAACGTCATTTTTCTCCAATGGGAGTAGGTTGGGAAGATCTGAGCTGCCTTGCACTACTTCTTCGGACGCGTTCTTCGCAGAATATACTTGATTCAAAAATAAGTACTCGTCGTTCTCTTTCGACCTACTTAGGCATTGTTCGTGAATCAAACCGGGAGCACCCGAAGTGTTAGTAGCTCTTATTATCTGCCAATCAGAAGTTAATGATGTGAAAAAATGGCCAGCTTAATTAGTAGCTCAACAAGAGTGAGGTACGTAGTTTTATGTATATGGCAAATTTTATAACTGATCACTTACAATAGATCCCGACATGATATCTTTAAACACCTCAATCGAATCTCCAACGTCTAAACTGTGCCTCGTAACGAATTCCCCTGAAATATATAATAATAAAAATAAAAATCAATATGTATTCTCAAACCGCTTTATAATAATAATATGTATTCTCAATATGATTCAAAAATAGGATTATGGTACATTTCTAGATCCATTTAGGGCAAGTTTGACCCCTAAAATGGTTGAGGTGCTTGTTTGTTCAAGTGATTGGTTGAGGGCCACAAGCAAGCCACTGTTCAAGGAGCCTATAGGGATGAAATGGAGCAGTATGCGGAATTGGAAAAGATGGAAGCAGGTAAATTACTTATGTTTTGTTCTTGTCATTTTAAAAAAAATTGTTTTGTTTCACTTTGCGTTTTTTTGAATTTGTTGAAAACTTGAAAATTGATATTGTGAATATTATGCATATTCTAGTGTAACAAATGTTGGTGAGCTACCCAAAGAGACTATATGATGGGTGAAAGGAGCTGCTTGTTGAAGAGTAGAAGTTGCTGCATTTTTATTTGCTTAAATCAAAGACTTTTATTTGCTTAAATCAAAGACTTTTATTTGCTATTGGTGATGGACTTTTATTAGGACTAAAACTGAAGGTGATGGACTTTTATTAGTATGGTTGATGAACTTTTATTGGTCTGTAACTAAGTAATGTTGAACTGATGGAGTTTTATTTGCTTGTTGCCTTGCTGCACTATTAGTCTTCACAATTTGCTGCACTTTGAGTCTTTAATAGTTTGATTAGCTTGATGGACTTGTAAGTTTTGGATGTTTATTTCTATTTAGAAAGTTCAGGTGTTGAATGAAAGGCTTAAAATTGGGCCTTCACCCAAAAAAAAGTCCTATAAAGGAGGCAAAATGAAATATTAATGAATTGGGCCTTAAAAATGGGACAAAAAATCTAAAACGGCCCAACCTGAAACCAAACCGGGACGATCTGAATTTTCGGCCCAACTGAAGGTTTGACTCATTACTTTGTAAATCCGTTTCAGTGTTAAAAAGTCCACAACCAACAACTTTAGGTCGGGGTCGGTTTGGGCCTCAAACCGACCCAGCCCGACCTATGCCCAAGCCTATGCCTTTTTTTTTTTGCTCATGAGGGTGTTTTGTATTTTGATTTGTACAGATTTTTGAAAAAGTCCACAAATTCTTTAAAAAGTTTGTGAGGCATCCCCGATTTTTTTTTTTTTTTTTTGCATTACCTTTGGATTGATTCCCGATCTTGTAACTTTTAAAGTCTGTACGTAATTGTTTTCTTCGCTATGCTTAATTACTTGAAAAAATATGAGTATGTTTAGGTTACATCTTATTTTATCGCCCCAATGGTAGAATCTTGTGAATTTTGCCGAATATATAAAAGTTTTGCCAAAAAAAAAAAAACTAAGCATAATTTCTTAAAAGAAAATATTAGAGTTGACCTTCAAACATGCTTGAATAAATATCGGTCGACATATTCTAATCTGTTTTTTAAAATCAACTTAACTTTCATTAATCTCATGTCAGAATGGCCATTACATACCATTCCGCTCACATTTATAGATAGACAAGAAATTGTGGTGACACTACGATGATACATAGCTTTTTTTGCCTTAGGAGGGTTCTACAAGTTTACAATATACCTTAAAAAAATGATTTTTTGGTCAACGGCTCATCATTTATGTAGGTTATCACAAGTCTATCAATGACGTGGAAATAAAGTAATAAAGACTGATAGAATTCTAATCCTGCAGCAACATATAAACATATGTGCTAGGAGACTTAAATGATTCAAATTTGCTCACCATTATCTCCTAGATGGTGATGCCATTTGTTATAAATCATACTCATGATTAATTAATTATCAGGAAAAAGAAAATGAGATTTAATAATAATAAAAATACTTTAGTTATATTTTTTTAGAAGAAAATACTTTAATTACTATTTTTTTTTTTTTTTAAGTTACAAAATGATGGTCTGGGACTACCACTCCGGGGCCGAAAGCAACATGGGTAAGACCCAATTACTATGACGAGGTGATGATAGCTGTGAATGCGACCTCCGGCAGCGCGACGACGTTGTCTTCGTCGTGAATGCCAGCGATTTCGGCGAATCTCGCTGTCATCTCCGCCTTCCTCGCCTGCGCTGTCGCTCAGTTCCTCAAGCTCTTCACGTCCTGGTACAAATATAGGAGATGGGATTCGAAACGAATACTAGATTCCGGAGGAATGTCGTCGTCTTATTGGGCGACTGTGACAGTGCTGACGGTGGCCATTGGGCTAGACCAGGGCACCAAAGGACCTGCTTTTGCTCTTGCTCAAATTACATATCACCCAAATTAATCTTGAGAAATTGGAATTCTATGAATTTGGGTTTGGGTGTTCGTACGTAGCAACTCGAATTCAATAAGAATTGCATAATCAGAAGAGAAAGAGAAGAAATTGTTGGGCTTACTTCATTCGCTTAAATTGAGGAGCTGAGAAGAAGAAGGTGAATGTGGAACTGGGTTTTGGGGAGATGAGGAAGGCTGCCTCTTGCAGTTGCAGCTGTGGTGGTGCGAGGGAGAGAGAAGAGAGAGAGAATAATAAACAGAAATTAAAAATTATTAATTTGTAGTTAGTAACCAGAGTTAAGTTATAATACACATGGCATGTGTTTATTGAGCAGTGATCCCACCGCTAATATTTATGTGATGAGCAAATTTGAATCCGAGACTTAAACATCTACACGACTACTTAATTAGACTAATTAGGCTAAACTCTACATAAATTACAATAGAGGACCAGTTGCAGCTGAACTAAGTCTCTTCCATAGGGTTTAGGGTTTACGAATCAGTGGAATTATCTGATCGAGCTAGGAAACTAAAGAAAATTGAGTCCTGATTAAATTGATCGACTGCAGGCACGCACCAACCTACGTATGTACCAACCAGAATATTAGTATATACCTTTTTCTTTTCTTTTTGAAATGGGGAATATTAGTCTACCTTAATTTTGCAACCATACCTGATCGGCTCACAGTAACTACTATATATATTTTCTCCTTCATCCTTCCTCTTGGAGTCTTGGAAGAATTGCTACCTTCTTGTTAGCATTAGGGTAAGAAAGTATGGAGTGCCAAGTTGCTAAAATTCTGTTCTTGATCGTTTGCACAGCTTTACTACTACTACTACCTTCACCTAGCTCATGTGGTAGACCTAATTTTGGAACAACTTCAAATACTTTCAGTCATGATCAACGTTTGAGTTTTTATTACGGCGACGATGGAAGTGGTCGAACTCAAACAGATGAGTATGGTGCTTTCGCTTATGACCAAACTGATGATCCACAAGTACCATATACTTTATTTGCTTGAACTCATTTAGTTACATACTTTGATACATAGTATATATCAATTGCTTTTGGTGTGTTGGTTTCGTACAGAAATTTTTGGAGGGAACAGCAGCAATAGAGCCTCTCACTTTCAGTGTGATGAGTTTTGGCGCTCGTGGCAATGGCCACCATGATGACTCCCAAGTATAATATGAATAAATTATACTCTTTTTTCATTCATTCTCTATATTTGTTCGTAGTTTCTGATCAATTGATTGATGTATCTTATTTAAATTCGAATTGTGAAGGCGTTCCTAAAAGCATGGGAGGCTTTATGTGGATCAAGTGATGAAAGAACCCCTTCCCTGCTAATTCCAAAGGAAAGAACATTCTTGTTAAAACCTTTGGTTTTTAAAGGGCCTTGCAAGCCTGAAACCCTTCATTTCCAGGTAATTAGTTAGATGGACTCGCTTATATAAGCCGCATGCTAGGGTTGGCGATTATAATTAAAAAGCTGGGAAATGTAGCTAGCTCTCTCCTAAATACTAACTAGCTTGCCGAATCCATTCTCATTTGTCAATTTTCTAATGGACTTCACAACAATATTGCTGAACGTGGATCTTAAATTACAGCTCCAAGGGAGACTAGTTGCACCAGATTATAACAGTAAAGCATGGGAATCAGACAAGGAAAAATGGGTTCAGTTCTCAGATGTAGATGGTCTCATAATCATTGGAGGAGGTCTAGGTGTAATTGATGGTAAGGGTTCCAATTGGTGGAAAGCTTGCGACAAGTCAGACTGCGATCGACCAGCGTACTTATCTGCATGCCTCTATATACTATCTTATTTTAACTTACATTTGATTGTATAAGTTTTTCACCCAAGAACTTTTCTACTTGATCCCAGAAAGAATATATATAAGAGATCGAAACATGAATATATACAAGAACATCTCAATATATACTCATGCATCAATGATCTATTTTAGGCTCTTGAAATTCGTAAATGTGATAATCTCCGACTGAGTGGTGTGACACATATTAATAGCGCAAAAGCCCATATAAAATTCTATGGGTGCAACGGAGTTCAAGTTTCTGGTCTGCTTATTAGCGCTCCTGATGAAAGTCCGAACACAGATGGGATTCAGATCATTTCATCAACTAATGTTAACATTGACAATTCTGCTATAGAAACTGGTATGTTATTTTAGATTTCCACTTCAAAAATAAGGTGATTGGCATTAATTTGCTTTATCTAGCTAACAAATTTCCAATCAATATATGTCTCACAGGTGATGACTGCATTGCCATCAGTAGTGGTTCTTCTCAGATCCAAGTTAGTGGTGTTCGATGTGGACCTGGCCATGGTATAAGGTAATTTCATCTTTCACGATACATTGTGCTCTCAATCTTTGCTCTCTTCTGATCCTGTCTCTAATTTTCACCTGTATGCATGTAGCATTGGAAGTCTTGGGAAAAATGGAGCTTACGCCACAGTGGAAGACGTGAACGTGAGAAATTGCACCTTGAGAGGAACGCAAAATGGACTACGTATCAAGACATGGCCAGGTGGAAGAGGTTATGCTAGGAATATCACATATGAGGGAATCCGACTTATAGGGTCCAAGAACCCTATCATAATAAACCAGCACTATGTCGATAAAGGCCTGTCCGGGCCAAAAGAAGCTGACCGGAAAAGCTCAGTACAAGTGAGAAATGTGACGTACCATGGAGTGTTTGGATCTTCTGCCAATGAGGTAGCTATCAATTTGAACTGCGCTGGGGGGAGGCGCGGTTGCGACAACATTACAATGGATAACATTCACATTACTTCATCCCTTCCCGGGCAGAAGACTTCTACCTACTGCAACAATGCCCATGGTACAGCTACACTTGCTATCCCTAATGTCCCATGCCTCTCGTGACTCGTGAGTGTGCAACTATCTTGATGGGATTCTGATAAAAGATATGAATATATCGAAGAATTATGCTGCATTCGATATAGGTATAAGAGTTAGTAACTAACGCAAAGTACTCCTACAGAACAATTAGAATTCATCAATACCACATTTTACTTGACCCTTAGCTTGTTGATGTAAGGAATATACAGTAATTAGACATCCAACAATTGTATAAAAACAGCAATTATCTTGTATTCAATTAGATGCATTATCGACATCTTTACCATTGCTATGAGGTGTGGGTGTTATCGTGTTTCCAAGAGCAGAAATTAGGAATGAAAAGTTAGGGGACCAAGAAACAAAAAATGATTATACACATTCACACTGTTAAAATTTGGAAACAAAGTAAAAAAAAATCAAGACTGTTTAAGTAAATCCAAATTGTGTCTAACCCAAACTCTAGGTTACTTGACTTAGTGGTAATAGGGTTTTAATTAGAGATAATATCAGAGAATATCTTAGAGATATCCATTCATTGTATGATTATTTTTCCTTGTATAATTCAAATTCTATGCATTGTAATCCTCTATATAAAGAGGCCCCTATTATCAATGAGAATACACAGCAATTTTCTCTCAATTTCTGTTTCTCTAAAACACCACTACTAGCAAAACAGGCAACTCACACAATTTTCTCTCAATTTCTGTTTCTCTAAAACACGTTATCAGCACAAACTCCACGAAGCTCTAACCCTGAAACCCTAAATTCGTAGCCTTCAAATCCCAGAAACCACTGCCGCCCACCTTGAATCTCTCAACTCCAGGAGTCCAGAACCGGCCAGAAAAACACTGAACCGCCCTCCGGAGGTGACATAAGTTCCTCTGCCAGGTTCAAGGCCTTCCCTTCCGCCTCCAACAGCCATACTTCACCATCAACAGCGCCTCGTTCCCAGAATCTGGGAACCGGAAAAACTTTCCCCAGAACCTGCCTAAAAATACTTGAACCGGCCTCCTAACTGCTCTGCATCTTGAACAGACAGAGAGGAGAAGAAGAAAAAAAAAAAAAAAAGGGAGGAGCTAAGCCACAGACCAGGAGCCCAAGCCGATGACGTCATCTCAGCCACGTCAGCAGATATGTGCCACATCAGTAACTCCGGCGACAGGTCATTGCCAGCCAGTTTTCTGACCACTTTTTCCAGCGACCTATTTCGAGGTATTTTTTTTCTTTCTAAAAGTTCCCCCTTTTTTAGAGTTTTTACATTCAATTTCTCTTCTTTTTCGGGGACTTGCAACCTCCCTTCTTCTACCCTTTCTTTATCATAGGGGAGGCCAAATTAAGCCAAACTGTGGGGATTCGTGATCACTCCAAGCTTGGAGCTTGTAGAGTCCTCCAAACTTAGAGTTTGTTGAGATAAAACGATCGACCACAAACATCATTGTTTCGATCTAATCCAACCCCTCTTGGAATTGAATTTCTTGGAAGAGACTACGCTCTGAAATTCCTAATTTCTTGGAAGAGTCTACGCTCAGAAATTTTTATTGTTTTCATGGTAGCCTTTTTCGCTCCGAAACTAACCCTAATCTTTTGTTGTTTTTCAGGATGAGTAACCTGAACAAGTTGAGCTTCACTCCACTAGAGACAACAGGCGTAGGATACCACAAGTGGGTCTGTGATGTGCGCCAGCATCTTAAGGTTGATGGGATCCTAAGTACGATCCAAGAGCCAAGTCAGAACATGCTTACTCCTCAACAAGCTGCCGCTTTTGAAGTGAATAGAGCTACGAGAGAGGCTAATGAAGCTAAAGCCATAATTCTCATGACAAGACACATGAATGACGAGCTCCAAAATGAGTACCTCAATGAGGAAGACCATAGAAAACTATGGGTAGAACTCGAGTAGCGTTTTGGCAACGTTCATGACTCCCTGCTTCCTGATTTAGAAGTGAGATGGCATAGCCTCCGCTTTTGTGATTTCAAGTCTGTACTTGACTACAATTTGGAAGCACTTCGTATCAAGTCTTTGATGGAATTCTGTGGGCAGAAAATCACTAATACGATATTGATCGAGAAGACTCTCTCTACCTTCATCTTCTCTGCATTGATGATAGCCAAGAACTATCGGATTGATGTCAATGCTGGATGCCATCACAAGATTTCATGAGCTTATTGGTGCCATGAACATAGCTGAAAAGCACAACAACATATTTGTGAAGAACTATAACTCTAGACTAGTGAGAGAAAAGCCAATTCCAGAGACTAATTATAGTCGCGCCCCTAAGGGAGGGCGCCAAGAGTGAAACCCTAAAGAAAGGGATTATTCTGGATGTTCTGGTCCATATTCTCGCCCCAAAGAGGAAGGAAACCGCCAAGATAGGCGTGCATAGAACCATAGAGGTCAACGTGTGAAGAGAGAGAGAGAGGCAGAGCCTCCGGCTATGGTGGTGGCTCCACCAAGGATCATAGAAGTCCTCAACGCCCTCTAGGCGCGCCTCGATCAAGGGAGCCTAACCATGATGATGCTAGTCTTCGGTGTTGAGAGTTCGGACATTGGGCTAAAGCATGTAATGCACCCCAGAATGTTGCTAACGCGTACAAGACGTATCGTGAAGCAAGGGAAGCAAATTACATGGAGCAAGAAGATCAAGCTGAAGATCTCTCTCTAAGGGTTGAAGACTTCAAAGGCCAAGATCCAGAGACTGGTGATTTTGATTAAGTCTTTTTATTTTCCAAGAGATGTAATAAGCAATTGCCATATATTTTTGTAGTAGATGCCAATGGTTTAGTATTTGTTCAAAGTAGACTCACCCAAAGTAAGTGTGATGTCTAGGAAGGTTCTGAGATTAGTGGTACTTAAGCGAGCCTTACTCCACCGACATCTCTCTACTCACCTGGTCACATTTATTTTGGAGTTACCGAAAGAAGTTAGACGACTACCATTGTTTTGCAATAGCTAACATTTTGGATTAGATTTTCTTTCTTCAAAGAGACAATGATGTAACTCTATTGGCTTATGAATAAAATTTCGAGTTCTTTTCATTATGACTCCATTTTTATTCTGAGCATATTACTTCGTGACTATGATGGCTGGGCCATCCGTATTAATTCAAGGACATGGAATAGCCCAAGTTCCACTTACAAATGACACCTTAATTACTGTCACATAAACTCTCTACACTCCTAGGGCCAATCGCACCTATGAATAGCCACCGAATTTCATGTGAAAACGCATGTAGAGAACGGAAATGAGTTCATTTGCAATACCTCTAATAATTGTGAACAAAGGCTCATCTTAGAGAAGTTTATGTGTCTCTCTAGTGAACTCTATGTCACTATTCGAGCTATTAAATCCAATAAAGTCATGAGAGAAAATCTCTTGAATTTAGACACATATTGGCTTTGTCACGACAGGATAGGTCATCCTAGTCATGATATGATGATCCGTCTACCAAAGACTTCACATGAACATCCTTTCCTTCGAGCGAAACGAAGCATGAATCAAAAGTTGATTCCTGGACTAAGTGTGATCGCCGACGCCGTCAACCACCAGCCTAGGGCTGGCATAGTCCTTATCCATGACTCCATGGATAGTGTACATCATGGTGATGATGCCCCAGGTGATGCTGCAATCACCGACTTTACTTCAAATAGCCTTTCAGATGCTCAAGCCCAACCAAAATCCTCCTTGGTTGCTTCTAAAGCCTCTCGCTCGTTTACAAAGCCTGTTCATTAGGAAAATTAGGACTGAGACCGACCTATGCAAAGGATATGAAAATACTCATTCTGTTCTTACATAAAATCCATGGGGATTCTGTGGACTGATTTAACCAACTTGCGGACGTTTAAATATCTCATGATGTTGGTCGACACGCAAACACTTTGGTCACATGTTGTGCCATTGTCCACTTGTAATACTGCTTATGCTACACTCCTAGCCCATATCATATAACAACAGGCTCACTCCCCGAGTCATCATATTCAGTCAATTGGACTTGATAATGCTAGAGAGTTTACATTGAAGACTTTTGATGGTTATTGCATTGGGACTGATGTTGGACATCATATTCTCATAAACACACCCAAATGGTCTCGCGGAAATGACTACGATGGTAGTCAAGACATTGGTAATGCGTACCAATCTCCTTATATCCGCTTGGGGTGATGCAATATCGCATGCAGTTATGCTAATTCGTCTACGACCCACTGTCACTCAAGTATCATGCTTACTCATCTTTGAGTGTGCCATTTATGTGCCAATTGTGCCACCACAGCGCTCTATGATGGGTCCTTACAGACGAATGGGCAACTACATTAGATTTTAGACTCCAACAATCGTTCGCCACTTAATGCTCTTGCAAGGCGATCTTCTTACCACTAGATTTGCGGGTTGTCACTTTGATGAGACAGTCTTCCCGTCGTTAGGAGGAGATAAGAACACTAATGTTCAGCAGGAACGACAAGAATTGTCGTGGTCTGTCCCCACCATGTTTCATCTTATCCCCGTTAAAGTGACGAGATCACACAAATATGCTGCAAACATGCCTGCAATGATGGACGTCCCTACAAGAGGACGTGGTGCCACCCTACACGGAGGTAGGCATAGCGCCAACGCCAAAGAGAGTGGCACTCTGACGTTATAGGCCATGGGCCCAGCTAAGATGCGTGGGACACCTCAATGTCAGAACATATTCCTGAGAATATAGAGTTCTATGAAAATTACACTAGTGTACATGAGACGTAGGATAGAAACTCCATCATAATTGATGATGTAGTCATGCATTTCGTTGCGCATGAGTTTGTTGAGTCTGATGACATCGAACCACGCTCCTTTGATAAATGAATGCCAATGTAGAGAAATCTGGCCTAAATGGAAAGATACGATCCATGTTGAGTTGGATTCTCTAACGAAGAGGAAGGTTTTTGAGCCAGTGATGCCAACACCTCCTGACATAAAACATGTTAACTAATGGGTATTTGTTAGAAAGCGTGATGAGAAAAAGAGATGGAATCTCGCCTTATGAGTTATGACGCAAGGCTTCTCACAAAACGCCCTGGAATCTACTACGATGAGGCATATTCTCTCGTAATGGATGTCATTGCACTCCACTACCCTGTCAGTTTAGTAGTTTCCAAATAACTGATCATGCGGCTTACGAATGTGGTCACCACGTATCTCTATGGGGATCTAGATACGGAATATACATGAAGGTTCATGGTGGACTTCATTTATCCAAGTCAAGTGGCTCTATACCACGGAGCGCCTTTGTAATAAGATTGAAACGATCACTAAAGTGACTGCTTGATTGGGAAATGATATGCTCGCACGTTTCCATAACAAGTTTTGGATTCTATAGCGGTTTATGTTGAACATGATCTTCATTGGAACCCTTAAAGAGTTAAGGAAAACCGTTGAACACTTAAAATTCGATTTTGAGAGAACACGATTATGTCTCGGTTTGGAACTTGAGCATCGTGTTGATAGGTGCTTAGGCATTTTGACAAGGTCAAAACTTCAAGCACCCCTATTATCATCCGTAGTCTTGATCCTGAAAATGATCCTCTTCCTCCGAAGGATGATGACGAAGATGTGCTAAAGGCAGAAATGCCCTACTTAAGTACAATAGGCGCATTATTGTACTTAGCTCAATGCACAAGACCGGACATCTCATATGTTGTGAACTTGTTAGCTAGGTATAGTTGTGCGCCAACGCGACACCGTTGGATTGATGAAAAAAGATATCTTTCGATACTAGAGATGTACGACTGATAGGGGCATGCTTTATCCTTACAGAGAGACGATGGATTTAGACCCATCACACACTTGGAACGCCGCCAATACTGGCCTGTGTCCACTATCCCCATTCCAAAATAATAAGTGTTTTGGAAGGTTTTGCTGATGTTAGGTATCTCTTTTACCCACACAAATGTCATTCTGAAAATGGTTAAGTGTTCACCATAGGTAAAGACCATGATATCTTGGAGGTCTACAGAACAGACCCTAGTCGCTATATATTCTAACAATGCAGAGATCATTGCTTTTCACAAAGTGGTTCGTGAATGTATATGGATTGGATCCATAATTACGCATGTTTGAAAAATTGTGGTTTGAAGTCTACCACAGATGAGCTACGAGCATTTAGGATAATGTTGCTTGTTTTGAACAAATGAAGCAAGACTACATCAAAAGCGACATCACCAAGGATAATCAGCAACAACAAACTCTCCTCAAGATCAAAGTGAACTAGGTTCAATCTGAGGACAGTGTGACAGGCTTGCTCACTAAGTCATGGCCTAAATTCCACTTTCGAGGAACATGTTGGTAGCATCGTTTGCGGAAGTTATCCGAACTCCCATGACCGTAGTCACAGGGGGAGATGCAGACATCAGGGGGAGATGTCTACATGTATGGTCTCGAAACATGAAGGGTGTGTTGTGCTCTTTTCCCCATTCGACCGAGGTTATATTTGTCCCACATGGCTTTTGTTACTCGGCAAAGTTTTTAACGAGGCAACGAGAGAAGCATCACGTTTGGGCGACACAAGGGGGAGTGTTTAAGTAAATTCAAATTGTGTCTGGCCCAAACTCTAGGTTACTTAACCTAGTGGTAATAGAGTTTTAATTAGAGATAATGTCGGAGAATATCTTAGAGATAATCTCGGAGAATATCTTAGAGATATCCATTCATTGTATGATTATCTTTCCTTGTACAATTAAGATTTTATGCATTATAAATTTATAATCCTCTATATAAGGGGCCCCTATTATCAATGAGAATACACAACAATTTTCTTTCAATTCCTGTTTCTCTAAAACAAAGACTTTTTATTTTTTATTTTTTTTATCAGGTAAATAACTCAAATGCTACAACTAGTCTTTCGTGAGTCAAACTCACAATCTTCTACTTACGAAGAGGAGACTATGCCACTAGACCAAATGGTACTAGGCAATTCAAGACTTTCTGTATTGTTTTCTTTAAAACCTTATACAAAATCATTTGTCAGTTGTTATAAATACACCTTATTACTCTTTATTAAAAAGAATTATTAGTTAACCATCTAGTGTAATAAGGTTGGTCAGGCGGCCTAGCATGGAATCTCCATGACTAGCGTTGGAGTTTCAACTCCCACTAGTTTATGGTCAACAGGTTTGAGGGATCTTCAGGTTCGTGTCCCTCTAGCGGGAAATTAGTCTGACTTTGCTAAGATACCTTCGTGGACCTCAGTTTCAATCCAGATACTGACTGGATGCGTGAGTTTGTGACATGCTAACGTAACCGAAGTGCCCTCAATTAAAAAAAAATGAAGCAGAAATGGAGCCATCAACTCGTGGATAACTAAGCCCCAACCCGTTGATAACCCAATAAAACACTCGAAACTCAAAAATTTCAGAAATCCAACCATCACTCACCCTCCACCGTCGACTACCCATAAAATTGAAAGACTAACAAGTAATTATTCATCCAACGGTCCACATCGCAAGATCGATGCTTAACTAAGAATTTAGCAGATCCCTTATCCTACGCGCACTCTCTGTGCCCTTGTCAGTTCACTCTCATGGCAGCTGAGTTACAGCCGTTGGAGGCTACAATCCCCGCCGGCCCAACCGCCACCGCCACGTCGACACCGTCACCTCTTATAACCCCAACGGCGACGGCCGCAATCGCAACCACAACAGCAGCAGCAGCAGCAGCAACAGCAACGGCTCTACACTCGGGCGAAAACCCGGGCCCCCAATTCCAACTGGGCCAGAAACGGCAGCGCCGGCCCAGCGTCCGGTTAGGCGAGATCGGCGACCAGCCCGCCGCCACCGTCTCAATCGACTCACACATGCGAAGGGCCAAGTACCCCTGGAAGCTCCCGAAGGACTCTAGTAAATCCGTCAAGGCCAGGTCGATTACGAACCTCGTCAACGGCCACGATTCGACTGAGATAGATGATCGGAACCAGAACGGCGACGGGGGATTCGAGTTCGGGAGCAGGAAGATCAAATCGAAGCGGGCGGCGACGACGAAGAGAGTCCGATCGAATTGGATTTCGAATTCGAAGATTGACGAGGGAGGGGATAGCCGGGAGGAGGGGGAGGGGTGGATGAGCGCAGATCCCGATAGGGATAGTCCGGTAAGGGATGAGAGCCCGGTGCAGTCGGCGGAGAACGAGGCGCACAATTGGGAGGAGCAGAGGAGGGTTGGGGGGAATAATTGGGGGAGGGGATCGGAGAGCAGGGAAAACGACGCCGTTGAGGCGGATAATATGCCGGAGTCGAATTGGAGCGGAGTGAGGTCGTGGCTAATAGAGCTGGGCTTGAGTCGGTATACGCCGGTGTTCGAGATACATGAGGTGGATGATGAGGTGTTGCCGATGCTGACATTGGAGGATCTTAAAGATATGGGGATAAACGCCGTAGGATCCAGGCGGAAAATGTACAGTGCTATCCAGAAGCTTCGCAAGGGCTTTTCGTGAGTCTATCTCATTTCTCTTTTTCTTCTTTTGTTTGTTGTTGTTTTAGAGAAATAGTGTAACCTTATCATAAACCCTTCGGCCATGGAAGAAATGGTGAAGGAAATGCTTGTCTGAGAGGGCCTTGGCCCTATTTTCGCTCATAATAACAATGATAACCTTAGTTTGCATTTCAGTTTTAACTTTTAAGTAGCATCTTTCTATTTTTGGTAGTTGAATTGTTCTTTGCCATTTATGGAATTGGAATTTGCTTCATTGACCAAAGCTGTCTGATTTTGTTATTGTAATACAACATTGTTTGTGTAGACTGGTCAGTAAGTTACTAAAGATGTCGATATCATCTCTATATTTGTGCTATCCTTTTTGCTTCTTGCTTTCGTACAGAAGCAAGCTTTTTAATGCACTCACTGTTCATGAGTTACATGAGTTGTAACTGTCAGTGCTGCAAATATGGAAGGCATGAGTGCTATTAGCGTGTTGCTAGATTTCCTATCCAGCGTGTTTTATAGTCTACCAGTTAGGGTGTTGTTGGTTAGAGACTTGGAGGCATACATTGCTCAAATGAGGGGTTTGTTCTAATGAAATTTGTTTGAGGTTCCGTGTCCATTGTCTTCGCGAAAGATCCATTACTAGAATAATTCTGTAAAGTGGTAACTTATAGTTTAGCTTAAATTTAAAGCGTGGGATGGTGTGGTCTACTTAATAGAAAAAATGTCTGGAAGATTGGAGGGGGTAGGCATTGATCAGAGTGCTGTGAATACAAACCTTGAGTGTTATAGCTGGTATGGTGGAAATCAGCGAGGTAGTTAAGTCAACCTTTCCCATTAAGAATGAGTCAAAACAATGATAACCTTTATTTGCATTGCAGTTTTCAGTAACATTGCTTGTTTGTCCATTTTTGTTAGTCTTATTTTTTCTTTCCCATCTATGGAATTGGAATTTGCTTCATTAACCTAGTGAAGCAAATAATTTCCTAGGATGGCCATATCATCTCCGTTAGTGCTGCAAATATGATGGTATTGGTGCTATGGGAATGCTGGTAGTTATGCAGCATGTTTCGTAGTGTACCAATTAGGTTGTAAGTTAGATGAGTACATTGCTCAAATGAGGATTTGTTCTAATGAAATTTGTTTGAGGTTCTGTCTCTGCTCTATTCAGAAACAATCCATCTCTGCAATACATTATGTATACTTGTGTAACTGATAGTTTTGGCTTAAATTTAGGTGTGGGATAGTGATCTACATGATAGAAAATAATTTGGAAGATGGGAGGGTTGGTTTGCTCAAGAAAGTAGGGTAACATTGAAGTCTCAGTCTGAAACTTGAGTCTTGTAGCAGAATCATTTAGAAGAGAATAATGTAATAACTCAAATTTTGATTATACCTAGTAGGCTATTATTGTGGAAATGGGCGAGGTAGGGAAATCAACCTTTCCCATTAACAATGTGTCTGAATTTGATCTCTATGAAGAATGAATATTAAGATGGATCACTTGGTTTTTAGTAGTCAAAGGGTTAGTAGTCATGTATTGGGCAGATGTTGTATGGTATAAGTTTAGTTGGGCAAGAACCTAATCTAGGACCTAAACCGACCCTGTTAGCAGATGTTGTATGGTATAAATTTAGTTTGGCTGAATTGGATTGGAGTGGAGTAAGGTTGTGGCTAATAGAATTAGGGTTGACCGGTTGAATCAGTAGTCAGTATTGCAGGTTCTAATACTTTTAGTTTGTTAATGGCAGACAACTTTGTTTCTGTAGACTGATAAGTGATTTACCAAGTATGTCCATATCATCTCTGCATATTCAATCCCTTTATTTTTGCATTTCTTATTGCAAAGAGAAAAAAATTCACTAATACATTGTATACTATACTATCTGTAAGATTAGTGTTGATAGAGCTTCTATGTAGCATCAAGCATGTTTCGTAGTTTACAAGTTAGGTTCCTGTTGTCAAAGAGTTGCCTTGCTAAAATGATATGGTTCTTGTAATGAAATTCATATGGCGTTCCTTAGTTCTCTTTAGAAATCCTCCATCTCTAAATTACTTGTAAAGTTAACTGTCAAACTGATAGTGTTTGCTAAAATATTGAAGTGTGGTGTATTCCATCCTTCCATAGAAATTGGATTGGGGGAGCAGATTGTTGTTTCCTCAAGAAAATTAACCTTTCCCGTGAAGAGTATGTGAAATTTGATTTCTATGGAATGAAGTTTAGAAAGTTCAGTAAAGAAGCACTTGAAGGGGTTTCCCATTTTGAATCCTCCGTTCCTGAATATTGCTGCGATGGGGGTTGGTAAAAAATTTTAAAAATTAATCATAAGTAAAAGCATTTGAAGGGGTTATTGCTCAAGTATCAAGAACAGGGGTGTGTGGGATGAGAAACTAATGTTATGTGGTATTGGTTTTCAGATAATGCATAAGATCTGGTTGTACATCTGTTATTACTTGTTTTGCGTGTGAGCCTGTAAGGATTGGTAGTTACTATTTTCTGTGTGTGAGGATTGTAGTTACTATAGACCTTAGCATGTTGCTCCTAATATTGAGCTTCTTAAGTTAATTATGCAACTTGCTATCATCGTGCAACAAATATAAGGTCTGGAACCCTGGATGATTATATTGCTTCTTGTTTGGCCTTGTTACTGTTCTGAAATCTGAACTAATTTTTCTTAGCATGAAATTTTCTTTTAATGCCTAGGCTGAATAGCTTCCAGCCAGTCAGCCACAACAATGTTAAGAGAATATCATCAATTACTTGCTCAGTCCAAACTCAAATGCTAACCCTAAACCAAAACCCCCAAAATTGCGAACCTGTGGAACGCTAATCCCAAATTCAAAATTTTATGTCCTAAATCCTGAATAATCAAACCCCCAATTCAAAACTGCAAATAAGTGGTAGGATTTACTATATAGCAATTACAATAACATGAAAGAGAAGCCATCACTCGGAAGTCGGAAGTAAAGAACTGTCTCTAGGCGAACGGATAATAAAGGGCGTCTTGTGCCTATCGGACCCGTATTTTCGCAATTTTCATTTGTGTTGGCCCCATTATTACAAGCCCAATTTTATTGGATCTTCGTATATTATTCTATGGAACTATAGAATAACTAAATTCTTTTCAAAAAAAAATAAAAAAATAAAAAACTAAATTATGAAGTAGATATGCAAGTTGTACAGCTTGTTGTGCCTCAAGTCTATGATTATAGCAAGAAATACACTAAATTATGAAGTAGATATGCAAAGAAGGCTGCAGACGTTGGCTGCAAAGTACAACATCTCATCTGCAATTGTCTAAGATTAATTTAGGAATTAGATATGCTAAGAATGTCAGTTGCAAGTTATAATAACTCATCTGCAATTGTCCAAGAGCATATAAACTCCAGTTGACATGCAAGCTGGAATTGTTTGTGAAGGCCTGGTGTTATTATCCCAAAAAAAAAAAAAAAAGTCAAGAATGTGAATAAAGAAAGACCAAGTTTACGGGCAGGATTGGTTGACTGGACTTTCGTGCATATACTACAAAGACGGAAGAGACTGCTCTACCGGTAACAACATCTCACCAATCAGAACTACCAAAGAACTCTATTGCATTTGTCTCCCTTTTGGCAAAGAGAGTATGGCTGAGGCGGTAGTTTCCTTTGTGGTTGAAGGGCTGGGAGACTTCATCATCCAAGAAGGGAAGTTCTTGTATGGAGTCAGCGATCAAGTTGAGCTTGCACAAACTGAGCTACAATTAATGAAGGGTTTCCTCAAAGATGCTGATGCAAGACAAGGAGATAATGAAACTGTTCGTATCTGCGTTGCAAAAATCAGAGAGGCTGCTTATGATTTGGAAGATGTCATTGAAATCTATGCCTTGAAAGTGGCTTGCAAGAGGGAGGGACGTATTAAAAGTGTGCTCAAGAGGTTTGGTTGCATGTTGAAGGAAGGAGTTGATCTCCACAAGATTGGGGCGGAAATCCGAGTCATCACCACCAATATTTCTGATCTGAGGTTGTGTTTGCAAACTAACAACATTAGAGAACTAAGGGAGGGTACTGAAGGTGTCACTTCTGTGTATGAGAGGCAGCAACAACTCAGGCGAACTTATTCTCATATAATTGATCGTGATGTTGTTGGGTTGGAGGAGAGCGTCAGAGAATTGGCTATGCATTTGGTTAGAGTGGAGACAGACACCGAGTTGTTTCTATTTGTGGGATGGGGGGGTTGGGGAAAACAACTCTTGCAAAACAGGTGTATCATGATAGTGAAGTTCGGCAGCACTTTGATTCTTTTGCTTGGGTGTGCATATCTCAACGATGTCAAGTAAGAGACGTTTGGGAAGAGATCTTGATTAAAGTTTCTGCCCTGCAAAGAGAGGAGATTGCAAAATTGAAGGATGGTGAAATAGCCAAGAAGCTTTATCTTGTGCAACAAGAGAGTAAATGTTTGGTAGTAATTGATGACATATGGAGTGTTGGGACATGGGACACTCTGAAAGCTGCATTTCCTTTGTGTGAGGAAACCAAGAGCAGAATATTACTCACCACTCGCAAGGAAGAAGTAGCTTTGCATTCAGATAGAAATGGTTTCCTCTTCCGGCCTCGACGACTAAATGATGATGAAAGCTGGCAACTGTTGGAGAAGATAGCAATATCTGGAAGAGATGAAATAAGTACTTTTCTCACTCTAACTCTCTTTTGCATTTGCTTTAATTTCTTAGTTTAGTCATTCTGCCTCATAGAAATTGTCACATTAATCTATAAATTCCATATTATCTTTTCTCAGTCCTTGATCAACTTGTTGCATGATAGTAGCCAGTATACTGATACTGATATCCCTAGCTAGGTTATCAATGATCCTTGTACCTCGTATTATTTGATTTTCGGTCATTGACAAATAAAGACGAACACTACATTTTTTAATAAATGAAAAGCATGTTACAGACTTTATTCTTGCCTTGTACTCTTTCTCTGGTGAGTACCAACAATGTTTGTACTACCAAATTACAAGCATAGGAATTTAGGATTCTAATTCTTCTTGATATTGAATTTATGTGGTGGTGTTGTGGTCATATGTAATATTGCCGTCTCTTGAATGAATTGGATGTTTTTCATTTGTACCACGTTCTTAACTATAGGGACTTTCCTATTGTGATTATGATTTTGACAGATCTGGCTGTGATTAGATTTGTTTCAATTAAATAAGGTTAATTCTTTTTCAGATTCTGGAATCTCTACAAGGAAGAAAGATTTAGGAAAGAAGATGCTTCAGGAATGTGAAGGTTTGCCATTAGCCATCACTGTGCTCGCAGGACTTCTTGCAAGAAAGGACACAGTTGAAGAGTGGGTTATGGTGCATAAAAATGTTCATGCATACATTGGAAGAGGCAAAGGCCATGAACAAGAATGCGGCGGTACATCGTGGGTGCTGGCATTGAGTTATGATGACTTACCATATCACTTAAAACCATGCTTTCTGTATTTAGGTCATTATCCTGAAGATTTTGATATGCCAGTGAAAGAATTGACTCAATTATGGATAGCAGAAGGTTTTATATCAGCATCACAGGAGACAATGGAGGATGTAGCATATGAATATTTAACTGAGCTGGTAGAAAGATGTGTGGTACAAATTGGGGAACAGGGTTCAGTTAGAAAGATTAAATCTTGTCATCTGCATGATCTCATGCGAGACATGTGCTTAGAAAAGGCAAAAGAGGAGAACTTTCTCCAGAATGTCGATTTTTCACATCAAAACAGGACTCCTGTTTCTTCTTCCATGGTTACCAATGCTACAGCAACGGTTAAAGTTCGAAGACTTGCAATTTATCTGAATAGTAATGTTGATGAATTGGTTCCATTGAGGAACCACAAAGACAGCCACCTTCGGTCTATATTGTACTTTGCCCCAGAAAATTGGATCAAAGATGAGAAATTAGTAAGATCGTTGGTTAAGAAGTTCAAATTGCTTCGAGTTTTGAAGCTTGAAGGTAGGATAACATCAGTAGAACTGCCGAATGAGATTGGCAACATGGTCCACTTAAGATTTTTGAGTCTGCGGTGTAGTATAACAAGGATTCCATCCTCCCTAGGTAAATTGATCTGTTTGCAAACTCTCAATTTAACGTATTGTAACTGTCGGGCAGTTCCAAATGTGATTTGGAAGATGGAACAACTGAGGCATTTGTATTTACCCTTGTATTGGACCTCACATCCAAAATTGCGACTGTCTACTCTTCGCAATTTGCAGACTTTAGATTATGTTTCAAGTCTCTGTTCTGACCTGACTGATCTCTCTGAATTAAGAAACCTGAGGAAACTGGGGATACGAGTGACAACCAGCTTGGAAAAGTTGGAGGAAATTTTGAAATCTATAAGCAGCACACTTGATGGCATTCGATCTCTCCATGTTTTCAGTTGGCTTGGAACTAATAGTGGTACAGAGGTTACACAAATAGTGTTGAGTTGTCGTCATATATACAAGTTGGTTTTGAATGGGCGAACTGTAGAGTTGCCAAACGATCTTCATGACTTTCCAAACCTCACAAAGATAACATTGGTTCACTGTGATCTCAAGGACAACCAAATGGCTGTGCTAGAGAAGCTGCCAAACCTTAAAACTCTTTGCCTGATGGAGGAGACTTTCGAGTACAAGAATACAAAGACACTTGTTTTCTCCAAAGGTGGCTTTCCTCATCTTGAATGTCTCTCCCTTCTTTGCGCAGACGAAGTAGAGGACTTGGAGGTGGAAGAAGGGGCCATGCCTAGGCTCCGCCGTTTGTACATAAAACATTGCCGCAAATTGAAGACAATTCCGGATGGGCTGAGATATGTTACTAGCCTCAAGAAACTAACCGTAGCAATGCCTAGATCATTCGTTAGCAGGCTTCAAGTTGGAGGAGAGGATTACTATAAAATCGAGCACGTGCCTTGTGTTGTACTTACCAGTTAGGACTAGGTACTTTTTAATTCATTTGAGGTGTTTTTCATTTGGTTTCATGATGTTAATATTCTAGAGAGACACACAGACACTATATATAACAATCTGCTGCTACACTGACTGTTTGACATGCATTCCTATCGAGTCCAAAAACAAATCAACTTGTTCAATGCAGTATTCGTTTCGAGATTCTTTCATGATTAAATGCCTCATCGCAGATTACAAATCAACTTCTTCAATGCAGGAAAATCAAATCGAAGCGGGCGGCAACGATCGTATTGGATTTCGAATTCGAAGATTGACTAGGGAGGGGATAGTCCGGTGAGGATTGAGAGTCCGATGCAGTCGGCGGAGAACGAGGCGCACAATTGGCAGGAGCCGAGGAGGGCTGGGGGGAACTGAGCGAGGGGATCGGAGAGCAGGCAAAACGACGCCGTTGGGGTTGAGTCGGTATACGCCGGTGTTCGAGATACTTGAGGTGTTGCCGATGCTGACATTGGAGGATCTTAAAGATATGGGGATAAACTCCGTCGGATCCAGGCGGAAAATGTACAGTGATAGCCAGAAGCTTCGCAAGGGGTTCTCGTGAGTCTAGCTTTCCTGCTCTCATTTCTCTTTTTCTTCTTTTGTTTGTTGTTGTTTTAGAGAAATAGTGTAACATTATCATAAACCCTCGGCCATGGAAGAAATGGTGCTTGTCTGAGAGGGCCTTGGCCATATTTTCGCTCCTAATTTGCATTGCAGTTTTCAGTATCATTACTTGTTTCTTATTTTTCTTTCCCATCTATGGAATTGGAATTTTGCTTCATTAACCTAGTGAAGCAAGTAATTTCCTCAGGATTTCCTTGTCATCTCCGTTAGTGCTGCAAATCTGATGGTATTGGTGCTAGGGGAATGCTGGTAGTTATGCAGCATGTTTCATGGTGTACCAATTAGGTTGTAAGTTAGATGCGTACATTGCTCAAATGAGGATTTGTTCTAATGAAATTTGTTTGAGGTTCTGTCTCTGCTCTATTCAGAAACAATCCATCTGCGCAATGCATTATGTATACTTGTGTAACTGATAGTTTTGGCTTAAATTTAGGTGTGGGATAGCGGTCTACATAATAGAAAATAATTTGGAAGATGGGACGGTTGGTTTGCTCAAGAAAGTAGGGTAATATTGGAGTCTCAGTCCGAAACTAGAGTGTTGTACTAGCGGAATCATTTAGAAGAGAATAATGTGATAACTCAAATTTTGATAATACCTAGTAGGCTGTTATTGTGGAAATGGGGAGGTAGGGAAATCAACCTTTCCAATTAACAATGTGTCTGAATTTGATCTCTATAAGGAAGGAATGAAGATTAGATGGATCACTTGGTTTTTAGTAGTCAAAGGGGTTAGTAGTCATGTATCGATCAGATGTTGTATGGTATAAGTTTAATTATGCAGCATGTTTCATAGTGTGCCAATTAGGTTGCAAGTCAAGTACTACTATACTATTTGTAACTTTGTAAGTACTATGTATTAGTGTTGATAGAGCTTCTATGTAGCATCAAGCACGTTTTGTAGTTTACAAGTTAGGTTCCTGTTGTCAAAGAGGTGCCTTGCTAAAATGATATGGTTCTTCACTTCTTCTAATGAAATTCATATGATGTTCTCTTCAGAAATCCTCCGTCTCTAGATTACTTGTAAAGTCAACTGTGAAGTGTGGTGTACTCCATCCTTTCATAGAAATTGGGTTGGGGGAGCAGATTGTTGTTTCCTCAAGAAAATTAACCTTTCCCGTGAAGAGTATGTGAAATTTGGTTTCTATGTGAAGATTAGACAGTTCAGTAGAGAAGCACTTGAAAAGGGGTTTCCCAATTTGAATCCTCCATTCCTCAATATTGCTGCACCGGGGGTTGGTAAAAATTTTTAAAAATTAATCATAAGGAAAAGCATTTGAAGGGGTTATTGCTCAAGTATCAAGAACAGGGGTGTGTGGGATGAGAAGCTAGTGTTATGTGGTATTGGTTTCATTTCAACCCTTCACAGCTTCAGATAATGCATAAGATCTGGTTGTACATCTGTTATTGCTTGTTCTGCGTGTGAGGATTGGTAGTTACTATTGCTCTGTGTGTGAGGATTATAGTTACTATAGACCTTAGCATGTTGCTCCTAATATTGAGCTTCTTAAGTTAGTTGTGCAACTTGCTATCATCGTGCAACAAACATATGGTCTGGAACCCTGGAGTGGATGATTATATTGCTTCTTGTTGGGCCTTGTTACTGTTCTAAAATCTTAACTAATTTTTCTGAGCATGAAATTTTCTTAAAATGCCTAGGCTGAATAGCTTCCCCTCATCTGGAGAGTGTGCTTTCAGCCACAGCAATGATTAGGAGAATATCATCATTTACTCACTCAATCCAAAATTGCCTGTGAAACACTAATCCCAAATTCAAAACTTTATAATCCTGAATAATCAAACCCCCAATTCAAAACTGCAAGTAAGTGGTAGGATTTACTTTATAGCAATTACGAAAACATGAAAGAGAAGCCATCACTCGGGTGTAAAGAACAGTCTCTACGCGGATGATAGAGGTTGCCGTCTTGTCGCTATCGGACCCGTATTTTCGTAATTTTCATTTGTGTTGGCCCCATTATTACCAAGCCCAATTTTATTGGATCTTCGTATGTTATTCTATGCAACTATAGAATAACCAAATTCTGAAGTAGATATGCAAGTTGTACAGCTTTTTTTTTTGAAATAGAAGTTGATTTCATTAGATCAACAGCCAATAGGCTAGAGTCTACCATAACTTACATAAGCAAAACTCGGCAAGAAAATCCGAACTAAACTATCTAAGCTAGAGCAGATCATTAAAATCTCTGGGACGCTCACATTTAAGCGAGCCTATACAAGAATAGAACAAACCTCGCCTCCTATGGAAAGAAAATCATTCAACTAGCCCTAACTTGCCAAGCCCGCAATTGTGGTACAAACTAGAAACTAGAAACGTCATAGAAGACTCATAGAAGCTTGTCCTCGCTCACATAGGCTCATACCCAACAGAAATAAATTAGTAAATAACAAGCTCCTCCTCTTTCGAGTTGGAGCTCATACCAGCAAATACCCTCTTCACTTTCTCCTTCTTGGAAGCTTGTTTCATAGAGACCAAGGCCTTCTGCCCCATCAGCCCGAAGTTGAGCCCAGGCCCAGAGACCCAGGCCCAAACCCAAGCCCACGAGGAAGACCTAGCAGGAGCCCAGCTCCTCTGCTGCCACTTTGCCGCCATCAATTCCGGCGGCCTTCCTGCCCATCTCATCAACCCGTCCACCGACGTCTGGATGAAAACAGCCGGCTGAAAATAGCCGTGAGTCACCGCCTGAAAACCACCACCCTCCAAGAACAGCCTCGATCGACATCTCAGAACGGCGACGTCCAGATCGAAGCATCCATCTACATATCCCAGCCACCGGCCTTGACTACTGCCGCTCTCAGAGCCGACAATCACCGTCGACGCTGTACGGCGCTCGAAGACCGGATCCAATCCAGCAAAAAACACGGTCAGCGAGGCCTCCAACCCAGAAACCTCGCGCCTCACCGCACGATCAACGCCGAGACCCCGCCCCGCGCCATCGTATCTTTGCCCTCCACGATCGCCGCCTTGCCTAAGGACAGATTGCCTTGCCTGAGGGAAGTTCGCCGCCGCCAAATCGAAACCTAGGTTGCGAAAACTCAAGTCGCTCCGAGAAACTCGGAGACGCCTCATGCTTTTTTTGGATACAAGTTGTACAGCTTGTTGTGCCTAAAGTCTCTGATTATAGCAAGAAATACACTAAATTAAGGTTGGCTGCAAACTATAACATCTCATCTGCAACTGTCTAGGATTAAATTAGGAAGTAGATATACGAAGGATGTTAGTTGCAAGTTATAATATCTCATCTGCAATTGTGTAAGAGCATATAAACTCAAGTTGTCATACTGTCATACAAGCTGGAATTGTTTATGAAGGGCTGCTGTTATTATCAAAAAAAAAAAAAAAAAAACTCAGGAAGGTGGATGAAGAAAGACCAAGTTTACTGTGCTGAATTGGTTGACTGGACTTTCGTGCATATACAGTATACTACAAAGACGGAAGAGACTGCTCTACCCGTAACAACATCTCACCAATCAGAACTATAGAGTAAATGTTTGGTAGTACTTGATGACATATGGGCTGTTGAGACATGGGAGTCTCTGAAAGCTGCATTTCCTTTGTGTGAGGAAACCAAGAGGCAAGAGCAGAATATTACTCACCACTCGCAAGGAAGAAGTAGCTTTAAATTCAGATAGGAATGGTTTCCTCTTCCTGCCTCAACCACTAAATGATGATGAAAGTTGGCAACTGTTCGAGAAGATAGCAATATCTGGAAGATCGAGATGAAATAAGTAAACTGAATCTTAACTCTCTTTTGCATTTGCTTTAATTTCTTAGTATTTAGTAATTGTGCCTAATAGAAATTGTCACATTAATATATATTTTATATTAAATTTTCTCGGTCCTTGATCAACTTGTTGCATGATAGTAGTCGATTTCCAACAGCTTCCCTATAATTTCCAACAGCAAAAGTCAAAGTTTTAGCCTTTTTTCTTCTCCAACTTCAACAACAGATTTCATATTTTTCAACAATCTCTAAAATCTCCGTAATTTTTCCTTAAAATTTTAGAGATTGCTGTAAATTTATGGAATTTGGTTTTCTCTTTCCTCACTATCCCTAAAATAGAGATAGTTATAGGGAATTTGTTGGAGCAAAAGATGCTCATTTTTCTCTAAAAATAGAGAAAAATCAAAATATGGGGAAGCTGTTGGAGTTACTCAGTATACTAACATCCCTAGCTAGGTTATCAATAATCCTTGTAACTCGTATTATTTGATTTTCAGTCATTGAAAAATAAAGACGCACATTACATTTGTTAATAAATGAAAAGCATTTTACAGACTTTATTCTTGTCTTGCACTCTTTCTCTGGTGAGTACCAACAATGTTTGTAGTACTACCAAATTACTAGCATAGAAATTTAGGATACTAATTCTTCTTGATACTGAAGTTATGTTTTTCATTTGTACCATGTTCTTAACTTTAAGGACTTTCCTATTGTAATTATGATTTTGACAAATCTGACTGTGATTAAATTTGTTTGAATTAAATACGGTTAATTCTTTTTCAGATTCTGGAATCTTTACAAGGAAGAAAGATTTAGGAAAGAAGATGCTTCAGTACTGTGCAGGTTTGCCATGCCATTAGCCATCACTGTGCTCGCAGGACTTCTTGCAAGAAAGAACACAGTTGATGAGTGGGATATGGTGCATAAAAATGTTCATGTATACATTGGAAGAGGCAAAGGCGCCCATGAACAAGAATGCAGCGGTACATCGTGGGTGTTGGCATTGAGTTATGATGACTTACCATATCACTTAAAACCATGCTTTCTGTATTTAGGTCATTTTCCTGAAGATTCTGATATACCGTACCAGTGAAAAAATTGACTCAATTATGGATAGAAGAAGGTTTTATATCTGCACCACAGGAGACAATGGAGGATGTAGCATACGGCTATTTAACTGAGCTGGTAGAAAGATGTGTGGTACAAATTGGGGAACAGGGTTCAGTTAGAAAGATTAAATCTTGTCATCTTCATGATCTCATGCGAGACATGTGCTTAAGAAAGGCGAAAGAGGAGAACTTTCTCCAGAATGTCAATTTTTCACATCAAAACAGGACCTCTGTTTCGTCTTCCATGGTAACCAATGCTACGGCAACGGTTAAAGTTCGAAGACTTGCAATTTATTTGAATAGTAATGTTGATGAATTGGTTCCATTGAGGGACCACAAAGATAGCCACCTTCGGTCTCTACTGTACTTTACCCCAGTAAATTGCATTCTCAAAGATGAGAAGTTGGTAGGATCGTTGGTTAAGAACTTCAGATTGCTTCGAGTTTTGAAGTTTGAAGGTATGGTAACGTCAGGAGAACTGCCGAATGAGATTGGCAACATGGTCCACTTAAGATTTTTGAGTCTGTGGCGTACTCAGGTAACAAGGCTTCCATCCTCCCTAGGTAAATTGATCTGTTTGCAAACTCTCAATTTAAAGTTTTGTGATTGTAATGTAATTCCAAATGTGATTTGGAAGGTGGAACAACTGAGGCATTTGTATTTACCCTTGTATTGGACCTCACATCCAAAATTGCGACTGTCTACTCTTCGCAATTTGCAGACTTTAGATCATGTTTCAAGTCTCTGTTCTGACCTGAATGATCTCTCTGGATTTAGAAACCTGAGGAAACTGGAAATAGGAGGGACAAGCAGCTTGGAAAAGTTGGAGGAAAATTTGAAATCTAAAAGCAGCACACTTGATGGCATTCGATCTCTCTATGTGCACAAGTTGCTTGGAACTAATAGTGGTACAGAGGTTACTTGAGTTGTCATCATATATACAAGTTGAAGTTGATTGGACGAACAGTAGAGTTGCCAAAAGATCTTCATGACTATCCAAACCTCACAAAGATAACATTGGCTCGCTGTGATCTCAAGGACAATCTAATGGCTGTGCTAGAGAAGCTGCATACCACACTTAAAGGCCCTTTGCGTGATGGAAATGACTTTCGAGTAAAAGAATACAAAGACACTTGTTTTCTCCAAAGGTGGCTTTCCTCATCTTGAATGTCTTTCACTTATTTGCATATGAGAAGCAGAGGACTTGAAGGTGGATGAAGGGGCCATGCCTAGGCTCTGCCGTTTGTACATAAAACGTTGCCGCAAATTGAAGACAATTCCAGATGGGCTGAGATATGTTACTACCCTCAGGAAACTAACCGTAGCAATGTCTAGCTCATTTGCTAGCAGGCTTCAAGTTGGAGGAGAGGATTACTATAAAATCCAGCACGTGTTTCTGTTGTACTTACCAGTTAGGACTAGGTACCTTCTTAATTATTTGAGGAATTCTTCATTTTGTTTCATTATGTTAAAATTCTTAACACACCACACACACCATTATAGAATTGATGGTTCTCCTGTTTTGCTTAACCTATGTTGTATACTTCATTGTCCTGCTGCTATACTGTGACTGGTGACTTGCATTCCTTCAATGCATGTTCCTCTTGTGTTACTGGGTTTCACTAATGGCAATAATGCTGGCTTCATCTTATTCTGCAGCTAGACCATAACATTAGAAACAAGATGCTTTATTGAGGTGTGGCATGAACTTGGGAGTTTCTGCCGTTTTTCAGAGTGGGAACCGCATTCAGCAGGAACAAATTCTTTAGTGATCAAGAGGTTTAAAGCTTTTCTAGAGTTTATCTTGAGCCTCGAGGTAATTCTCATAGAGAAGTAAAGGGAGAATAAGAATTTTTGTTGTAGGGAGGAATTGTGTTCCTTCAAGTTTTTCGTTTTAATCTGTGTCTTTGTATGTGTGGTGATTTCAGTTCATCATCTATTTGTGGATGTAACGCAATTTACAATGAACTATTGTTAGTCTGGATTATGCAATTTAATATCTACTCAGTTTAAGGATTGAAGTCTTGAAAATCCTCAACCCTTTAGCATTGTGCAAATTTGTTGTCTTTGATCATCACTCTGCTCACATTTTCATCTAATTTCCGGCTAGAAAGAAAACAATCAATGAGTGGTGCATTGTCCTAAGGCCTTTTGTCATCTGTAATATATTCATGGGATGTTTTTCACTTTTGGCCCAACTGTTTTCTGTTCCAATGTCTTGGAGTCACTGCTACTACATTTTAGACCCAAATTCCTAGTGCAGCATTATCTGCAGGTCTGAATGGGATGATCATCTGCCACCATGTTCTTTTTTTTTCTTTTTTAGCATTTGATAAGTAGCTCCGCCTTACTCATGCTTTCTTTACTAGGCTCAGCTTCAAACTAGGTCTCATCTTAATGATTCTCATGCTGAAAGCCACCAATGAACTCTTGCAACCATTGACACCTCCGTGGATTTAGCTCCTGGTAGGTTTTTTTTTTTTTTCCTTTTTCTTGTTTTTGGGCCTTTCATTATACTGAATATTACTCATTACTCATTAGGCACCTTGCTCTTTTTTTTCTTTCTATTACTGGCACAAAATTTCACACTAACTTATCAAAAATTCAAGATCGTATACTGACCTATTTGTTGACCAAGAATTTAGCACTTCAAGGGTTGCCTGGAGCCTCAAGTAAACATCTTCTGAAATATAAGCCTAATATTAATTTTGCAAATTAATTCATATATAGAAATGTTATCATTGGTGACCCTGAATTTCGCGGTCATCTTCTATTAGATTTAAATCAATGAATATTGAGACTAAAATATTTGAAATACTTTTATTAATCTCAACTGCTGAATTTAAATCTAACGATATGTGATCATGAAATTCTTGTTCACTTAGTGATTAGATGAAAACTAATCTAGTCAATCAATAACCAAATCAATTGGAGCTTGTACCAGTTAGCATCAATGGATAAGAAATAAATATCACCGGTAGTTGTACTTAGAGATACATTGAGTTGGGCTATATGACCACCCAAAACCATATTAAACATAGATTTGGGGTATTCCCAACTATTTCTCCATCAATTAGAGAGAAATGAACCAAAAACATGAAAAGCAGAAGAACACCACTAATCATAAATTAAGAAAAAGAAAAATGAATGCCAAAAAAGATGAGGGGTTTGCATAATTAAATAAACAATGATACATCATCAGACCCGATTAATCAATAAATTATAGGAAAAATTAAGTTTGAATTAATTAATCAAGCAGTTGTAGAAGACGAGGACGTCCTAGCATAGTGCAGCACCATGACATGGTCATCTGTGGTTGATGTGGAGGAGGAGGAGTCTGGAAGTGGAAGCAAAGTGAGTGATGCTGCTGCTGCGTCCCTTAGACTCCATATATTATCTCTTACATGCTGCAACGTCAAGAAAGGTAGGAGCTGCTGTCCTCTACATGTTATCTCTACCTGCATATTCATATAATTTTTCTGGTAAGTTTTCGATCGTGCGTCATAATTAACTAAGCAAATCAATGAATTACTGTAAGATTAGCAAATATATAATGACAGAGGACAAAGAAACAAATTAATTAGTGATGGGTTAGCTAGCCAATTAGCTGCGTAGATCTCACATGCATGGAAAGAAAGTTTTTTTTCGATGAAGCATGGAAAGAAAGTTGATAAATGAGTGCAGGCAATGATTTCGTACGTGCTGTTTTAATAATTGTGCATGTTAGAACAAACATTATCATGCAACTGAATCATCAACTGCCTTTTTTTTTCTTTTCCTTCATGTAATTAAGTGTACTTGATAGCTGATAACCATGCAGATTCTAAACAAGGAAATTAATTAGAATGCAATTGGGTGTAAACCCTAAAACAACAATACGTACTTGTGTTTTCTAAGATTTTTATACGCACTCTAAAATTAATATTTTATTGTTAAATACTCACAATTTAACCATACGTAGAAACACATTAAGTTTAACCTCTTTTCATGACATTTTATCCTAAATAATAGTAAAAACCAGTTAATTTCAACTCGAATGCCCTTATCAGGATTTTAAAAACATGAGGAAAAAAAAAAAATAAACTGTTTGAAAATAATGGAGAAGTTATTACCTATACTATTATTAAGAGAAAAGAGTTTGTTAGCAAAAATAAATTTTTTACTGAAATAGCCCTCAAATATTAAAAAAAGTTTAAGAAAGTTTAAATGTGTAAGGATAAAGTTGTAAATTACAGAATAAAAAGATTAAAAATATATAAAAATAAGCATTATCCATCTGCTCTCCCAAACTATCATCTACTAATTTCAACTGTTCCTCACATTTAACTGCTAAAAATTAGTTTCATTATTTAAAAAAAAAAATCAAAATTAAATGCACACAGTGTGTGTTTTCCTTCTAGTGTACTCTGGTCATATCGAGTATAGTCGAACATCTCACCTATCATAAATCTAATTACAATTGCTTACATTTCTCACCATTCATCAAGTTTTTTTTTTTTGTTCTCGAATTAAAAGCATAAGTTACGATTAAATATGTGGTGTTGAAGTCATGCTTTGTCACTCGCTTACGTCTTTTCCATGCTATGCTCCATATATATAGATCCTTGTAACGTCTACTTTACCCATAAATCTCCCTCAACTTTTGATCTTTACTCCAACAGATTCTTCAAGCCCCACACCCCACACTCACTACTCCACGTTAATAATTTCATTTTTCAATTGCTAAAAAAAAAAAAAAACAATCCCAAAAATTAAAGAAACATAAAAACATTATGTAATACATAATATGTAAAATTATGCTATAGTATTATTACGTAATAGTCGTAATTTATTACTAGTCTCTTAACACACGCGTGTCAATTGACATTTTTTTACTTTTTTTTATACTTTATTTGTGTCTATAATATTTTATTTCTAAAAAAAAGAGATTGTTTTAGTAATTTCTCAAAAAAAATGTTTATTTTTTATGAAATTATGAATAACTTTTTTTTCTTCAAAAAAAAAAAAGTTAACTTTTTGTTTAATAAGCAAATTTTTTATTTAAACTTCCAACTCCAAAAAAAAAAAAAAAACTGCCGTTGCAGTTAACAAAACGTCTAAGATCTTTTTTTTTTGTAATTTCTTCAATTCAATTTGCTATTATATTTACTATTTTATCCTTCATGTGTTAAATTTTAAATGCAAAGAAAGGTAAATTGTGAGTTTTTAAAAATTTAAGCATAAGCCTTATTGGCTTAATTAATACTGATACGAAAACAGTAAGGTGGCTGCCCGTTCCCACGATGTTAAACTTCCCGGTCTTAATGATTAAGGGACCGACCCCAGCCAGACTTTGCTGATAAGCCAAAATCATGACGCTTTGGACTTTCATTATTATATTTCCAGATATATAGTATATATGCTATAATCCTCAACATAATTATAAAAAAAAATCACGTAATGGATCCAAAAAGCACGGCGACGACTATGCACTATATACACGCCTTTTTAATTTTCAAAAAGGAGCCAAAGCCTCCTCCTCCAAACTATTCCAATCCAACTTTATCTTCATGCACGTCTCTTTCACGTTGCTTCTGAAAACCCTAATATCCAAAAGGTCAATGTTCCTTCATGAACTACCTTCCAGGCTTCCACCCGTATTATATTCCTTTGCCTAATATAATAATAAACTCCAAGGCACTACTGGCAAACCCTAGTGGTTTAGCGCGTCGTTTTTATATTAGCGAACTGGGATTATCCTTAAATATGTGTCTTTCACACTTCTGTTTTTGTTCTTGTTCTTTTATTAACAACTTGGAATGTTTTCTGTCGTAGATTTACCCCCTCATGCAATTGTTTATTTTCAACACCTAAAGCATATATATATATATATATCTGTGTGTGTGTGTGTGTGGGGTTCCATCAACTTTGTATGGAAGAGGTGATGATGAAGCAGATGATGATGATGTTTTAAATTCCATCCATGCATATCAAAGTGCAGCACTTAAGGTCTTGATGGGTCTTTTTTAAGCACAGACGAATGCATAAAATAGGAAAAGGAGGGCAAATTACAAGGGCCTACAATAGCTGTCGATTTGGGGAAAAAAAAGATGAAAGATGAGTATGATGAATTGGGAGGAACGAAAGCATGACGAAATGAAACGAAAGCAAAGGTAATGAACTAATTGAAGGCAAGCAATAGGGTACTGAGGATGAGAATGACATGATCCACGTGTGATTTTTTAATCCCTACACTAGTATCATTTGGACCGACCGATATGTGTTACTTTCGAAACTGGCCAAGCTGAAGAAGATGTTTAATTTACAAAAACTTAAAGTCAATGCAGTAATTAGAAACAAAAAAGAAGCATGGAAATTAACAACTAATCCCACCATTTTTAAGCTTTCTCATGGATTGTGCATGGCTAATCATCACAAAATATATTAGGTTATATATGTGGGGAGGTGCCCTAGTGTGAAACAAATCAAATCATATGCAGCAAGATTCAAGAGAGAGAACTTAATTAGAGTCCTGCATTTACGCTAATTAATATCAGAATTCAGAAGAGACTAATTACTATAAGTTGGAGCTCATCTTTCACACCCATTAATTTAGAAACCTAATGATTGGGTGTTTTAGTTGCATGCCATTGCCAGGTGTGAAGGATACGAGTTGGCTTTCCGGACGGCATGGAATTATTTTCTTCTCCACAGAAAAATTATGTACCAAGTGATTCACATCACTCGGCTGGATCCCAAAAAGATCGAAGCAATTGCCAAGTAAGGTTGACTTGTATGATTAACAAAGTGTGTACGTGAAAATTAAAAAACATCGAGTGTTGCATATAAAATCAAGGAGAATGTTTAGTCTGTCATACATCCTAAATAATTGCTATATATTATAATTAACATGGTATGCATTATCGAATATGGATGAAAGTTTTGATTCTGATTAGGTCCACATATAGTTTTTGGTGCATGGTGAACACCAACTGCAAAGTTTGATTCTTGCTTGTCTGCGTAGCTGTTTTATTGTTAAGGAATGATTAAATACCTATTTATATATCTCTCTCATCTAATCAGCTCCTGACTTCATGGCATGTAAGTACAAGAAAACAAAAAGAAGTGGAATATGACCAATTCATTGTAAAACATTCGACCTATAAATACAGATTCAACTACCACTACGTGTTCTCCTATATATATACATACCCAATCAGTTTTTATGTTATTTCTTATTGTGATGTATTATATGTGTTCAAGTATTAAACATTGTATGACAGAAAATAATTTTATAGTTGATAGTATTAATTTGGTAGGTATCTTTGTTTTCTTCTCCTTCTGTTGGTAATGTTGCCAATGTACAGCTTTCTTTTCTTCTAATTAGTAACCGTTAGAAGTACTGCTTCATATTAGCTTATATGCTTCAGTACGAATGTAGCTAGTTTGATCGACATGCATAGATAACTCAATTACTAGGTTATTTAACATGATACTTAATTATCACAGATCATATTAACATTTACTGTTTACTTTGGCTACTAACCTGTACTTAAAAAAGCATTTGAGTTTTTATTTATCTTACTAATGAGGCTGAAGAATCAAATGCAATGAAAATTTGCGTAGATAGATTCATGGTAATTCAGCGTTCCACTCGACTGTTTTGAATGAAAATAGAGTTAACCACTAAAGAATAAACATCCGAATTTATGCAAAGAAGATATGTCACTGAAACCGTTAGCCTCGTTATCTCTAATGTTTTTCTGTTTGGAACCTACGGTTAGATTAATCTTTCTTAATTCACATAGGAAGTGCTATTTAATCATAAGCAATTCTGTTCTAAGTTAAACCTGCATGGAATTAATTTATATATATCTAAAGATATGGCTCATGCATGCATTTTTTATATCTAATTATCTAGTTAAAAAAATTATAGTAGGCTGACTTTGTAGTTTAATTATCATAACTTAAGCCTTCACGTAACTTATATACCTACACAAACATTTATAATTTGTCTACACATTATATGCAGTTCACACTTCTATATATATTGTTAATCGAACAACTGATTTTCTTTTCTACATAATTTTTGTCCTATACTAAGTTCAAGTACGTACACTAATTACGTGAGTAATTCAAGTATCTACATTATAAGATTGATGAAGACGTTAAGAAGACCCTGACTTGGCTAGTGCAAAGCTCAATCGATATCACTTTAAGCATGAATTATATGTTTTAGATTTTTGTTACTTGGGTACAATTATTAGAAAACATATAGTGGTATTTGATGATGAGGTGTGTGTTAGAAGAATTGATAAAATGATGGTGCCGCAATAACATGCAACTCATTACCCTAATATCAATTTTTGTATAATGCATTTGATCATTCAGACTTCTAAATACTATCCAACACAAATTATTTTGGTTTAATTATACATGATTAATTCCTCTATACCTGTTAAAACCTCAGATTACCTTTTGCATATATGAGCATGAATACTTACTTTACTCGCATATATAGTAGAAAAGAACCAGATTTGCTCATTTTCATGAATTATAACCTGTAATGTATATTGCAAAAAAACAGGTGTACAGTTTGATTTCTTAAAAATTAGGTCAAAATTATATGAAAATCTAGGAGACTTTAAACATCAATCTAGCTAGGACTGTTTCTAAAACCGCAAACTAAGCTCTTCATCTTTTTTATCTATCCAAATGAATGCTTGTGCCTTAATATACAAGGTAAAAATGGGAGGAAAGAAACAGTAGAGGATTTGATAATATGGTATAAACTCGATCAAGACTGCTATAGAACCAAAATATACTAAAACCATTTCTCATAGGGTGTAATATATATGCAATCACAGCTTTAGAGCAGGCCATCTTCATCCTTTGTACATAAATATATGTATGTATATATTAGGGCTACCACTTGGTTTGGTAATTACCAAACTATCGAATACCAACCTATACGTTAGGTTTGGTAACAGACTTTTTGGTAACTGAAACCGATAAAACCGAAATCGAAAATTACTGAAAAAGCTGGTTTGGTTTTGGTAAATACCGAATTTACCGATTATCTAAATATTAGCTTTATATACTACGGTTTTCAATATACATACATGTGTATTAAGAAATAAACATAAAAGTTTTCATAATAGTATGAACATTACTCAATATACTAAATAATAATAGTACATGTATTTTGAGTAACCTAGTCCAAAATGGTTAAATAACCTAGTTTTATTAAAAATAGATAAAATTTGATGTCATATATACAAAAGAAAGCTATGATTAGTAAATGAATACAAAGTTTAAGGTCATAAAATTGAAAAACCTAATTTTGTTCATTCTAATTTATATTACAAAGAATTAATTGTTCTAAAGTTGGTAATACCGAAAACCGAAATACCGAATTTGGTAGATATAATTAAAAACCGAAAATTTTGGTTGGTAATTAGTAGCTCAATTTTGAAACCGAAAGCTTTGGTTTTGAAATTGGTAATACCTATAACCGATTCGAACCGACCAAGTGACAGCCCTAGTATATATGCTTGTAATAAAGAGATTTTTTGAAGTGGGGTAGAGAAATATATTATGCTTGTAGTTTAAATTTCGTATAAGAACTCCTATTCTCGGTTTTTCTTTCTTAATGTCTTTCTCACAGTACTGGTGCTTCTATTTTCAGTAATATCTTTATTTTTTATTTTAGAATTTTTGGTTGTGCTTTTAACCTGCTTTCTATGCATGCAGGTATTGCCAGTTCATTGAAATGTTACTTTCATCAATGTTTACTACCGAAACAGGAAACCCCTTTTATGCGGAGAGGGAAAGGCCATTCATTTCTCTACCATCGATTTTGAGGTCTGGGGAAAGGGTGGTAGGTAAACCTCTCAGTATGTTATCTACCAATATTTGAATTTAATTTGCACTTAATAAGTGCAATCCATCACTTAAAACCGTCCATAACTAACTAAACATAAGCTGATAACCCATTTGGAAAGACACCACATAAACATAATACAAAACTAAAGAGAAGACCACACCAGTGCCAGGAAATGTACTCACCACCTAAAAAATGGTTTTCATCATAAGAAACAAACACTACTAGAGAGAAACCCATTTAGTTCTGCTGTTTCTATCATGTCTCTAACACCAACCAGGCCACCATGTGCAGACATTACTCAACGAAAACCATAGCATGATTTTTTTTTCTGTTTGTGTTCTTAAGTTGATCGTTCAAAGGTAACAACTAATTCACTATATCCATGAGCAATTAATCTAGAAAAAGGAAGTTATGAGGATACGTACCTCTGATTCGCTGTCGAGTCTTAGCTTATTTACCAGATACTTCTTTATCAATCGAACTGTCATCCTTCCATCCCTAAATTTTCAAAGAAAGAAAGCAATGGAATTCATAATTACAAGGATTTTTTTTTTTTGTTTACATTTTAAATCCAATGGTTAGATGGAGGATACGAAAGATGGAAATGTTACTTGATCCTGAGGTAGCTTTTAGGTATCTGGGGCAAGAACGGTTCTTTTTCTCTGCATTGATGGAAAGACCGGCTAGAGTTCATATCAAATTTGGCAAAGAACGAAGAAACTAAGAGGCAGAAGTAAAAAAGAAAAAGAAAAAAAGCAATGGGGCCTGTTATGAATACTTACTGATTTTGTGAGGCTTGTAGCATAAACCAGATGCCAGACTGGGGCCGCCGAGGAGGATCAACAACTCTGAATTCTAAGCTCGGCCCAGCACCACCACCATGATGAAGATGATGATGTTGAAGTTGAAATGGGCGTGCAAAATAGGAGGAGGATGCTGGTCCCAGTTGCATAAAAGAAGAGGAAGAGGTAGAAGTTGAAGCACTATTCCCTATATGATTATTATGATGAGGGATCAATGGCCTAAATCCCCAGTTAACCTCCTGGTGCTGGTGTTGAGGAAAGCTCGGCGGCAAAGAACTACTCATTCCCATTCCCATTCCCATTCCGGGGTGTTGAAAATATAAATTAGACGTAGTGTTCATCAAATTAGTGCCGAAATTAGGAACACGAATTTGATGATGATGATCGGGAACATGAAACATGGAGTCGTGGAAGACCTGGAACTGAAATTGCCGTGACGATGACGACGACGGCGACGATATATTTGCTGATAACAGATCAAGCTCAATCAATCCGGATGCCGATGATGAACCCCTTAACGAGCTTCTTCTTTCCGGAGCTTGGACGTCTGCACTGGTAGCGGTGTGGCCGCCTATACTCAATTGGAGCCATCTCTCGTCTCTCTGATCTTCATCTACAGGAGCTTTAGAACTTGACCCCGCTTCGGCTTCGGCTTCGTTGTTAAGACTGTTAGTTCTTGATTCATCTTCGGCCATCGGACCATTAACCACTACTAGATCGGAAGATGCTAATAAGTAAGATTGATCAGTAATAGTATTATTATTGTTATTACAATAACTATACTGATCATAACCACCTTCATCTACTTGATTCATAAGATGACCACCAAAGCTCTCGTCGTCAGGCGCCGTATTGTTGTAATAATTGGCACCGCAGCCACCATAACCACCGTAGAGATGAGGATGTTGTTGTTGTCTGGATAAGTTTTGATGATGTGCAGAAGGAACCATGGTCATTTCGGACTACCCACCAACGTCGACCCGTATTGACTGTAGTACTGCTTGGTCGTCTCAACTACTTGATGAGCCATGGATTAATAATAAAGAAACTAAATCTTGAAAGTGATCTGGATTCTGGTGTTTATATGGTGAAGTGGGATCTGCTAATATTGGTGCCATAGGAATGTTAATGATCTAGGGGAGCGGTCGAGAAAGACTACTAGAGAGACACCCATTAACGTCACAGAGAAGATTTTCTGTTTCATCGTCCGCAAGGAGAAGGATAAACCTTGCAAATCTCACTTTCCATTAATTCTATTTGTTTGGAAGCTTGTGGAGAGAGAGATGAAATTGCAGAGGGAGAGAGGAAGAGAGAGAAAGAGCGAGAAGAGATGGTGGTCAGTCAGTTATATAAATATTATATCCATTGGGATATTTATATTGTTCTTCTATAATATATTTCTGCTCAAGGAGAGGTCCAACAGCATTCTGTATTTTTCTTTTATTGACTTTATTAACGAGAAGTATACGTTCCACCTGTATTCTCATATATAAATGAATACTTACTTAATTAAGAGCTCATCCAAACAATTTGATTTGTTTTACCTATTATAGCACTCAAATGTTGTCGCATTTTTAATTTTTATTATGTTGCAGAAATTATAACTCTTATAACTATTACTCAAGTTATTAAGCTAACATAGTTTAGAGAATAAATACATATTTGGTTGGAATTACATTCTCCTCTCGTGCTTAATTTTCTATGATTACATACTAGCTTTCAAGAAACTAAAACATCCCTTTATAATTGTGGTTTATATGTATATCATGATTATAGAATGATTTCTGCTAGTATATCAGAAATTAGTAATTACTTTCATTCTGTTTATTTGATGATAAGAACTACATAGTAAAAGTATCTTTATGGAAAAGCAAGAAGGAAACTGAACTATTTGTGCATTACATATTATATCTTTGCAGTTTGCACACATATGTTAGTGCATGAACGAGTTGCCATACATATGTTCCAAAGAGATAAATTGACATAACAGCTCTCCCTCCTTTTGAGATATCTCTAAAAGATCCCTTTTTAGGACTAACAGTGCTGGATTTATATGCTAAAGCCTAAAGCCAGTCCTATATTAGGACCCATGTAAACTACTAAATTAAAGTGTACATATATGCTTTTGAATAATTGAATTTGGTGTTCCATCACAATCCATATATAAGACATATATATTATGTTGGAGAAGAAGAGCAAGGATCGGGTAAGCATATATATTTGTCAATCATCTTATTGAGAATAATTTCTACAATGGGTTCATGACAGGAAACTCACATCCATATCGATCAAATATATATATCATGGCCCATGGAATTGTCAAGGTGACAATTGTCTAGACTAGCTCAGAGTCTTGGTTTATTTTAGTCAAAACGATTAAGCTGTAGTTAGTTTTGTTTAAGCCTATAAGCAATTAAGTAAGGTAACTGAAGTGCCTGCTTGCCTGAAATTCAGAAAAGAGAGTGGCAGGGCATAATGACATTACCTGTCTGTGTCCGAGTGTCTGAAACTCTGAATAAAGCTTAAGATATTATATGAGCAGAGAGCATAGGACTTAATTCAATTATGGAGTTAATTAAGAGGTACTTATAAACAAATGAAATAGGGACTCGGGCATCCATGATGGTGTTTCCCCACAACCCAAGAATTGAAACACTGCGACGTGGCCAGGTTTTAATTTGTAGTAGTAGGAATATTGTGTACACATATTGGTTCCAAAAGCCATGTGCCTCCCACCCTCCCTGCATAAATCGTACGCCGTCTCGTTTGTCGAATTCCAAGCCTTTTCTATCTCTTAAACGCGGTGGTAGTGGTGTTTTCTTCTTCATATCAAACTACATTTTAGTCATGTACGTTTACTTTTTACGTTTACATTGGTGAGTAATATCACGAACTCTTTAATAACCGGTGACGATGAGAAAAAACACTTGCATCCTCTTGTTTAAGCTATGATTAGGTGTGTCTAATACATCTGCATGTGTATCTTTCTATTAACGTGTCATTACTATGATTGAACTTTTTAAAACCTTAATTGGTTCTGTAAGCCTCTATCTGGCTGGATGCTTTGGTTCAATACTTGTTAAATCTTCACAAAGGAAAAAGGCCACATTTTAGGTTGTTGTTGCTGAAAAGCTGACCATATTTCTTTCCAACCCATCCAACATGGTCTCTCTCTCTCTCTCTCTCTCTCTCTCTCTCTCTCTCGATCACGTACTCTCCTTTATTTAAATTGTTGAGGGCAAAGGGACTTTTCGAAGACGGGTCAATCACCGAAGTCTCTGAAAACTAGCACTGAAAAGAAAAACATGGCATGCAAAGGAGGAGCACGCAATTCAAATTCAATTGATCGAGTTGAGCGCCTTGTGTAGTTTTTTTTTTTGGGACGGCTGATGATCATGGCGTACTACTATATATATAGAGGATTATAGGTGATGGGACTATTCTACCTAGCTATTCTACCAGGCCATAATCATGGACCAGAAACGAACTTAATTCCCAAAAGTAATTAGTGGATAACATATATAAGGGGAGTTGATCGTGGCCAGAAAAATATAACGGGACAAAGAATAAATTTTCATGAAAAGGAACCTCTCCCTCTCTTTGAAGGAACTAAACACCATAATGGTTATTAATTACATGCTAAACCCCTAAACCGAAAAGTTCATAGTCCTGATCCGAATTGGAAGGGTCAAATAGGTTCTGTCATGTGATTAGGGTTAGTCTAAGTATGTGATCGATGAGGAACGACGATAAAATATCTTCTCTCTCTTCCGCTCCTTATGTTTAAAATTTGGTTACTTGCAAATTTCCGTTGTTCTTTCTTAATTTCTTTCTCTTTTTTATTTCTTGATGGGGGATGCAATGGGATGTTGTAACTTTATTCTTGTATACAAAAGTTGTTGCCACATCCACATAGAGATGAGAATGGGGAAGCGTCTCATGCGCTTGTTTTGTAGATGAGGACGAGTATTATATTGATATGGGTGGCACTTAGGAGCAGTGTGTGTTTGTGTGATGGGCGTGCCTGGCTTTTGTGATAGATAGAGAAGTGCATGGGCATGGATAACACGGAATGACTTAAGCTTGGAATAAAAGCATGAAATGAAAGCAAAGGCCACTGATGGTGATATTTTTCTACCCAAAATTCATCCGCAAGATTTGCTACTAGTGCTCGACGGTCCTACGTCACGCGGACTACTCTACTCTCTTTTTGAAACAATTAATAGAGAAAATATACAAGTAGTGAAGAAATTACTTGATCTATCTGCTGTATTTGGTACATAACTTGATATTACTTCAACTAACAGTACTCATCTCTTTTTTGCCCTACTACATCCCTCCCACCCTAAATTCTACTCATCTCTGATATCAATGAAATTTAAACCAATGATATCCATAATATTAGTTAGGTCAACTAACTAACCGGTCACGATTTACAATCATATATTGAGAAAATTAAAGATGCAATGACAATGTAAATGAAATCATGGACATTGACAATTTCAATTTTAATCCTTGAGATAGCCTGTTAAATTGGTCTTGCTGAACTTCATGATTTTAATTACTAGCCATCACAGCACAATCTCAATTAATCAATTAATAGGTGTCTCAATCTTTGATTTAACAAGCTAGTGCTAATCTTGTATTTGTTTGGTCCTTAGTGCCCTAATTCTAATGTGATCGAGGCGTACCTTTTGAGAGTCTACGCCGCCCTGATATTATAGGGTTTTCTTACCCATGGTACTAGGGTTTCAATTTCTTCTCCATTATGAATGATCCGCAACCTATATGTCCTTGGCATTTCTTGGCTGAGGAACGACATTGCAGCCTAAGTCTTACACTTCAGTAATTGCTCAGACAACCATTCCAATCTCTGATTTGCCTGTACTGAGGTTCACGACGGGAAAACATCAATCATGATTTCAGAAGAAGGTTAACAAACAAGTTTGGATAAATGCAGACAAGTCTCCAATTGGCCTCCAGCAACAAGCCTTATAATAGTATGGGAAAGATCTTCATATGGTACCTAAATTATTGTCTATTGCATTTTTTGGTACCTTAACTTTTAAAACTACCCTGATGGTACCTGAACCAAAGCACCGTTTCCCCATATATGGTACTTCCATCCATTCTGCCATTAAGTTTGCGTACGTGGTGCCAAAATGGACATAAAAGTGCCAAATAAGCTATGGGCAAATAGTAAAAAAAAAAAAAAAAAAAAAAAACCTCATATGGTACCTGGACTATCGTTTATTGCATTTTTTGATACCTTAACTTTTAAAACTACCCTGATGGTACCTGAACTAAAGCACTGTTTCCCCATATGGTACTTCCAATGTGGACATAAAAGCACCGTTAAGTTAGCTTACGTGGTGCCAACGTGGATAGGGGTTATCATGGCCCTACCCTACATTTTAGGGCTTAGGGTGAGGCCGGGCCGGGCCTAGTCAAAGTCAACAAAATTTAAAGTCAGGGCTTAAATATGCTAACTTTTACCGGCTCGAAAGGCCCGAGCCACTAGGACTAAAAGGGTCAAGTCGAGCCGGCCTTCCAAATAGGGCCAAATAGCGCCGAAATGGGCTAAAAATGGCCTTATTTTGTTTAACAAAAAGAAATACATTATTTTTTTTTCCTCAAGATGTGGCTCAATAATTATATAGGTAACACAAGACTCGTTATTTTTGTTGATCATATTTAATACACACACATACATATATATTGGAATTAACTTATAACATTTATAAATATTAGTTAAGGTGGTTATATTCAACTATGTCTCTAAATCTCCCAAAATTAATTGTTATTTAACAATGGAAACAAAAATTAGAGAAAATAAAGCTTAGGAAACCAATTACGAAGAAGATATAAGTTGTATGTTATAGAAAAAAAAAACATAAATATATAGAAAAAATAGGAAATTATTAGGGCTTAATTGGGTGGGCTTAAAAGACCAGGTTGGGCTTGGCCCTAACAGGCTCAAACGGATTGGGCCAAAGGGCCAGGCCGAGCTTCATTTGCATGGCCCATACCCTACCCTATTTGAGAAAGGATCGGGCTGGCCTGCCCTAATGCAAAGGTCGAGTAGGCCTTCGGCCCTATAAGCCGGGCGGGTTTAGGGCCAAATGATGACCCCTAAACATGGACAAAAAAGTGCCAAATAAGCTCTAGGCCAATAGTAAAAATTGTATGTGTGCTTGGTAACTTGGCTTGTTGGAATAGTTGTTATGACTAATTTTCCCTTATAAGTATCAGTCACGTAGGCAAACTTAACGGCATAATGGATGGAAGTACCATATGGGGAAACGGTGCTTTAGTTCAGGTACCATCAGGGTAGTTTTAAAAGTTTAAGTACCAAAAAATGCAACAGACGATAATCCAGGTACTATATGAGGATTTTTTTTTTTTTAATACTATTTGCCCAGAGCTTATTTGGCACTTTTATGTCCACGTTGGGATCATGTAAGCAAACTTAACTGCATAATGGATGGAAGTACCATAAGGGGAAACAGTGCTTTAGTTCAGGTACCATCCTGGTAGTTTTAAAAGTTAAGGTACCAAAAAATGCAATAGACAATAATCCAGGTACCATATGTGGATTTCTTTTCCTAATCCTATTGAACTGCAGAGGAAGCTTCGCCTTCTTTGGGGCAATCTTGGCTGTTGGAGAATTATTCCCATGGGAAAAGGTTTCTATACTTTTAGTTTTGCTCCAGAGGAGTCAGACTCTAGGATTTTGGGCATAAGGTGCAATTTTTTTGAAATCTGGAATGATGGTTCATGACATAATTTCTCAATTTCTCCCCTTCAAATCAACGCAATACTAACGCTCATGTGTGGATGAAGTTTTGGGATTTAGGTCTGGAATTTTGGGAGGCTAAAGACCCGGTATGAAATAGTAGTAGTTTTGGTATTCCAGTGAAAATTGATCCCAATACATTGGATCGTAATTTTGGTCTTTTTGGTAGGATTTTGGTTGATGTCGATCTTTCTTCCACTTGAATTGGTGGTCAAAAGAAAAAATGGGGGCACTTTTGTGCAAAGTGTAGACTATGAGAAGCTTCCCGATCTCTGCTAGCATCGTGGCAATGTGGGGCATCGAGTTACGACCTGCAAGCAAGTTCAACCTTCAATTTCACCAGTTGAACAATCAAGGAGTTGTAGAGAGCAAAGTAACAAGATGAAAGGAGGAGGGTTATTTCTTAGATTTATGTTCCTACACAACCTAAAGACAAGGTTTTGGTTGTTGCTTCTACCCCTCCTCCTAGAATGGATTGTGGTGAGGGCCATTCTTTTGTTCAAAAATCACTAGTCACCACTTATCAAATGACTATGGCATGGGTCAAGTTCATAGTAGAGAGGATAATGCACTTGTTGTTACTACTGATCGACAGGTTGAGGAGAATGTCCTAATCACCGAACAACAAGGAATTAGGAACAGTCTTTGTCAAACCCTTTGGTTTGCCATTGTCTAGAGACTGAAAACGGGTTTGCTATATTAGCTTATGAGCCTTTTGAGCTTGTCTTAGAAGACCATAATCATGTACTCACTGAGCCAATAATGACTCATATGGAGAATGCGAGTGAGGTTATTGGAGAATATTTCAAATTTAAACAATGTTGTTGTAGAAGAGTATGATCTTGAGCTCATTGATACTTTGGTTGCTAATGATTATATAGAATCTGCCATGGTAGAACATGTTGAGTCACAAATTATTTATGCAATTGTGCCCCATAATTATAAAAATTGATTTGTATTCCATGCTATTTTACCCTTTTTAATCCATTTCCTTTTAATTGTAGGAAACGTTGCATTGAGAATGAAATGACTATTTGAGGCTTGAAATGCGGAGATTTGAAGCTAGGGGAAGAAGACACGGAGATTGGAAGAAAATTGCAAATCGACTTTTCCGGCAAACTTTTCTAGCGAGCACCCACTCATGGAGGGTCTTTTCTCTAGCAAGAGGACCATGGTGGTGAGAATCTCCCATCACTTGAAATTCAAATATCTCCCTATACCTTGTCCTTTTGTCACCTTGCCAATTTGGGACTGTTTGGGGGACAATAGTGTAAGAGCATCTCTTGCACACTTTGGGACCAAAGAGGACACACATAGCTGATCAAAGAGAGGCCAAAGACCAATTATTCAGAATTCTTGACTCCATTTAATCATCTTCATCCTATCCAAGATCCATTTCTCTCTAGAGAAGACACCACCATTTCCACCACCAAAACTACCATCTCCACCTCAAAAACCTCCATTTCCACCACTACATCCTCCACCACTCAACACCACAACTCACCTTAGAGATTCCAAATTTCACTATTCTTGCCAATATCAAGAGCTTGGAGCAAGGAGAAGGAGGTGACTACCACCACATCATGTTCTTGGAGACCCATCTTCACCACCTCTTCCGGCATCATCAATAGTCACCTTTTACTCCCTATCTCTGTATGTATTTGATGTTTAATAGAATGTTGAAGCTTGTGTATCTAGCTATGTGTGAGTAGTGAACTAGTTGGGCTAGGGTTGAAAGCCCTAGCCAAACTTGCTTGGATTGATGCTTTTGTTTATAAATTGATACAAATTCATGTTGTCATTCTCACATGCTAAGTCCATAGTTGAATGCATTACTTAGACCTAATCAATTTGAGTTATGTGTTTACCATGACATTAAGTTTTTCCTAGAGATTGATTACCTATAGGAAAAAGGGAGCATGAAAGCACACCATGTGTGCATGTGAGGGTAGTGAGCTAAAATCACCTAGAGATAGGATTGGTTTGCTTGCTTGGTTACCTAAACTCTAAGCTTTATGCATTTAGGGGCAAATGATTGAGACCTATCCGGTAATTGAATTTGTCTCTAGGTAGTTAGCTCTAGACTTATCAGGTTAGAGTTAATAAAATGAAAGGGGTTTAAGCCTTAGTAGTCCTATCCGGATGCTAAGAGGGTAGTTGGACAATTAGCTTTGCATCATTCATATTCAATTGCTTTAATGCTTGCAAGGGAGGCAAAATGTGAAACCCGATGCCCTAACTCCCATCCATTTGATAACAACTTGTTTAGTTTAGCTTAGTTTATATTACTTGCTTTCATTGTTTCAATTTGAATAGAAACCAATCTCAAAGTCAAAATCAAATCTCTACACACCATCTTGTACATACTCACCATGAACTTTGGTTCACTTGTGAGCCTTTGTTTGTGATTGTACATTTGCATATTCTTCTAGTTTTTCCTTAGGTTTTCCCTAGCTAGGAAAAGATTTACCAATTCTCGTGAGTTCGACATCCTTACTTAATCCCCTATTCTATAACTTGTACTTCTTGCATTTGAGGGTGGCTTCCATGCTAACAGAACATCAAGCTCAAACCAAATTTTGTTGGGGTAACTTGGAAAATGAAGAAGGCATCGCTACTTTACTGAATCGGAATTCAATTTTGATAGTTCTTGGCTTGATGAAGACATAGCAACTTTGGACGATGAGAACATTCTTAGAACTCACCTACAAGTTTATCACCAACAAAAAAAAAAAACACAAAATGAGTCCATAGTATCCTACTCGAACTCGAACACCTATTGTGCGTCTCAATCTTTGATTTAATAGGCTAGTACTAATCTTGTATTTGTTTTGGTAGTCTTTTAGATTTTTTTTTTTTTTTTTGGTTCTTGACCCAAAGCACCAAAATAAGAAAAAATTTATCTCAGTTACCCCAACAACAGATTTTTATTCCCACTAACCCAAATTAAAGAGAAATGACTATTCTGCCATCAATCTAATTAATGAATTACATGCCATGCCACTCTCTGATATCTCTCTCACTGACCTACTCTCTCTCTCTCTCTTCATATAGACTTCAGACCAAAAGTCGACGTCGGCGGCCTCCTGCATCTCCTCCCTTCCCCTGAATCTACGTCGTCCCCTTCTTCATCATCATCACCGACTCGATAAGCACCTCCGTCACTCCCTCACCAGAGTCCGATATCCGGCTCGAGAAGGATCGTTGCTGCATGTGGCCCTAACTGACTGGATTTGGAAGGCTTTTTTCCCGGCCGAGTCTACGCGGTGGAGCTCCTGTCCAAGCTACCTGAAGACGACTAAGAACAACGCCTGAGTTGAAGGCAACGAAGAGAAACGCCGGAGTCGGAGCTCCGAAGTACCGTCAAGAAGAAACGTCCATCTCTTGGGTGCCGAGAGCATTTCTGGGTGCCCAAATCAATTTTTTATTTTTATTTTTATTTTTATTTTTAAGTAATAAGGCAGAAGAAAGAAAAAATAGTTTTGAATGTCTATTAGCGGGCAACAGACGTATATTGGGAGGCAATAGACGTTTTGAATTGATGTAATATCTTTGTTTTTTTTTCTTTAATCAAAGTTTTATTTGTCTAATTTTAAAAAAATTAGTTTCCATTCTCATGACCTAAAGTTCTATTGGGGAGCAATAAACGTCTATTTGGGGGGGGGGGGGGGGGGGGGACAATAGACATCTATTGGGAGCAATAAATTTCCGATGACCTATGAGAACTCCGACGACTTCTTTGGGGACCTCCGGCAAGGTTTTCAGATAAGTCCGGTGGGCGGAGACCGGTGACCGGCTTCAGGTGAAAATTGACTGGAATTAGGTGACCGGTGACCAGATTCGGGCAAAAGTTAGCTGGATTCTGGCGACCAGTGACCAGAATTCCGCAATTGGTGATCGGGCTCCTGCGAAGTCTCATATGGTTTCTTTCTCTTTCATTTTCTCTCTCTCTCTCTCTCTAAGTAACACATGGATGAGGGTAAAATGGTTTTTTAAAAAAACTTTATGGAGTATTAGGGAAGACTCCCTTTAGAGTGTTTTCGGTAAAGAGGAATTAAAAAAACTTAACGGGGTAAGTGAGAAAAAAATATCTAGAAATTGGGTAAATTGACAAAAACCTTTTTTTTTTAGGAGTTTTGGCTTCATGTCCCCCCTTAGTAATTCTCTTTTTCATTTAATAAATTATTCTTGCAAAAAAAAATTAACATGGAAAACAATTGCATGCTTAGACGGTTAGACCTGTACTTATTTAAGCAATTGGCCTGGCATTTTATGGAAATTCAGGTTTTAAAATTGGGCTGGACTCGTTAATTTAGTCATTATGAGCTCCAATAATAATCTTCACCAAATTCATAGATCTATATATAAAGAGAGAAATATCCACTAGCTGGGATGGACAATGTATATGAATGTACTGAAGAATTAGGACCACTAGCAAATGAAAATCGGAAAACTGAGTTTAATGCGAGTAGTACTAATTAAAGGTACAACATATAGGGACCATATGCATGTATATCCTCCTATATCTGAGAAACATTGATCAGTCACTTCTCTTCTGAGAGAAAAGGGACCAGTATGAAATGAAAGCACACACATAAATATGTTCTGGTGTATACGTAATAATCATGCAAAATGCATGGGATGCTCTTCATTTCTGAGTAGTCTGACTTCAGAGAGGAAGAAATGATTTCATGAAGAATTGGATTTGATTCTACTAATGCCGTACCACATAAGTAAGTGGGACCAAACAATCATCACGATCATAGCCCTTTGCAATGTGCATGTTCCAATTGGAAGAAGTGGGATTGCGATCAGTGGAAGTTGTAATTGGAGATGAGATTTATATAGAGAAGACCCACAACAAAACAAAATTAGAAAAGGAAAGAAATTGGTAGGCCGAGGGATTTTAATCTCGTCATCATAGCATCATCAATGGCATCATCATTAATTCTTTCAATTTTGATGATAGAGTTTTTCTTTTTTCTTGTGCTTCAAATATCGGGGGTTTTCTGGGTTAGCTAGGGTTTTAATGATTTGTTTGGTTGTGTGAGTCTGCATGGTGCATGTGGAGCAATGAGTGCGAATGTCAGTGGCACTCTGTGCATGCATGTGAATGCGAGCTTTGCTGAGAGCTGAGACCAAGTGTGAGTGAGTGAGTGCATGGCGTATACCGCCAAGTTTGTCAGGTATATTTATATATGTAGACATCTGATCTGAAACTGATGAAGAGCACGGCACAAGTACACCAGCTTAGCTAGCTACTACTGAATCAGAGTTCTGCTTTTGGGATTGAAAGCATGTGATGTGAGTGACTAGTCAGTTCTTCCTATATATGAGTTATGACTCGATGAACTCCTATATATTTGCTAAATAGTTTGATTAGATTCAGAGTTCTGTTGGTGAAGTTAAGTCAAGAGTGTCTAAGAAGATTCTTCTGCCCCCTGCAATGCTCGGTGAGGCTGTGCTTTTCAATTAGTGTTCGAGTTCTCTGTAAAGCTAGGTCCTCAACTAATTGATCTCTTTGGACTAATTAATATATCGATCGAGTCTAACTAAAAGAACAATGATGATAGCTTTGAAATGTTACTTCATTTTTCATTGTTAAATTTACTTTTTCATCGAATTTAAAAGTTTGAACGAATGAAGACATACTACACTGCACCTTAAAGTATCATTGTTATTAATACTCTTTCTTGTTTAGGGTTTAGTCGTAATGGGGCATTGGGACTTGGGAAGAGCATCCACTATCTCCAGAAGAATTGGTCATTTTCATAGAGAAAGGAAAGGAGAGAGTGAATTCTTGGTACACAAAGAAATTCTTTTTCCTGAAAACCACCTCCATGGACCACATGCATTATGTATAATTGGATGTCCTTGTTTACATGAAAAAATCATGAAGTTGAAAATAAAAAAATGCACTTTCTCATAAACGAATTTAGGAACAGAACAGAAGTGCTTGGTTCTTCATAGGAGGAACAAAGCATAATTATTATATCCTCCGATCCTGAATTTGATAGTTGAGCTTGCAATATTATAAATGACATGATATTCTGCTAGAATGAATATAATTTTTGCTGAAAGAAATCCAGCCACTGAGAAACTAAAACTGTATCGATCGAAGTGCATTTTATCCAAATAGTATACAGAGTACAGACCCTTGCTGTCATATTCTATTCACGGATCGATCGATCTTTTAAAGATTCAATAATTTTCCTTTATTCAGATATTTAGTTAGTATTGGAATTATGTGCAGTAAAGAGACAGACAAACCCGTTACCTTCTAATTTATTATGATTATCAACAGAATAGTCTTTTTCGTGCCCTCTGCTGCAAGTTAGAATTGAGCAAGAGGAATCAGTGACCATTGAGACTTTGACACAAAATTCTAGCTGTAAGCCTGAGATTGAACTAGTCTCTTTGGAAAAGTTCGCTTCTAGTACGGGTAAAGGAAAAAAGAGCACTAAGTTAGCTTTGTATGAATAGCTTATCAAGGAGTAAAAAATGTTTGAGATTGCGAAGGAAGTACGGCAAGCTTTTGGGCCGAGTTTAGAGGACACAGGTCAGTGCTCTGTAACCCTACAATAACCAGAAAACATTTCATTGAACTTAATTACCTAAATTAGAAGTACGTTATCATCGACGATGTATTGAGAATTAATAGGATAATGTAATTTGAGTTATTTTCTCTTAATTCAAAAGTAATGTATCAAACCAACTTGATTTTTGAGAGAAGCACTAATGGCCCTAGGGTTCCCTAAGAGCAAGTTCACCCGTTGGGTCACATACCATTCACTACTTTTTAGTGTATATTTTCATTCTCTAGGTCACGAACACTGTGCAAGTCACCATGGTGACCCAGAACACTGTACAGGGTGACCCAGGGCACGAAATACACTGTGCTCGTGATTTAGAGGATAAATTAACACTAAAAAGTAGTGAATAGTGGGTGACTGATAACCCAAAGGTGAACTTGCTCTAAGTTGTCATTCCCTCGCTACCTATGTCGGCTCAAGCTCGATAGGTCTTATTTAAGGACGTCTCAGTTTTGTTAGTGGTAAATCATTAGACATTTTTTTTTATCGTGCCACTAATTGTGAAGTTGCTATGTTACTTTATGATATATATATGTTGCTTCTCTACTGTTGAAACTTATGAAATTAGGTCTCTCTCTCTCTCTCTCTCTCTACTCATCACACAAACAAAGCACAAAAGTACAACATCCTTTCTTTTGCAATCTGGTGACAGGGACTAATCTTAAAGAGAAGGTAGCAAGCTAGGGTTGTGTAGAAGTACTCTACTTTAAATTTTTTGGTGCCTAGTGGATACAAACAATCATGTATTATTGTATTGTGCGATCGAGGAGATGCCTTTTGTAATGGGATGTGGCCTGTGGCGCGAGGGCTATCGATCATTTTATTCACAATTATTCAATTCATCCATCGATCATCCATTCCATAATTCCATTCCCATTCCAAAGTAAAAAGGGGGCCAACTTTCTATAAATTCCTCCGTTTTGGATTTACCACTTTGCATTGCATGTCCCCTTTAACTGGAAGCAAACCCTCTCACGTCTACAGGATTTTGATCCTCATTCTCCAATTCGCATTCAAATATCCTTTTTCTTTTGGTAATTGGGGTACCCCTTTTCTCACTTTGGATATATAGTATATACACACCCCAGTTTAATCTATATATAATCAACTGCGCGCTCATCACTAATCAAATAAATGGGATTATATATGATGAGCTAGAATTATAAAATTTAGCATGAAAATGAAAAGATCCATTGCCCAAACTAGCTCGCCTCTATATTATTAGCTATGCAATTGGATTTGTACTGAGATAGCTAACAAAATAGCTAAATAATGGTGCTGAGTAACCCAATAAAACAGAGACCTGCTGGTGTTGTTCTTTCATGTGTGTGAGAGCTCAGAACATACAGAGCACGCTTGGTGATTTGATCAAAGCACACATGCATGGGACTTAACTACGAATAAAAAGAGAATAATGAGCAGTGAGTAATTGATAATAACCAAATCAACTAATAACTAACACAAACTGAAACAGGAAGCTGCTCTCTGCATGTCACTAAACCCTAAATATTCCTTTTCTGTTTTTTCCTCTTCTTTCTATTCCCTTTTTCTTGTTCACTGCTTCCCACTTACCATCATCACCACAAACCTCATCATTCCCCGACTCTTTATATACGATTAATACTTGCACTTTTTCCTTGGCCGGCTGGGTTTTCAGAGATGTGGCTTTCTTTATTACAAAACCTACACCACTTACATACTTTTTATCTTTGTTTATCTCCGCTCTGTACTGATTAATAGTTTTACTATCAAAAGGGTATACTTGCAATTACACTCAAATTGACTTGGACATGATCACCTTTTCCGTTCTCTCTCTCTCCTTCTCTCTGAACAAGAACAAGAACAAGAACAACTTTTACGAGTCATGTTACCTACCTGCATTCAACCTTTGAAATTAGTCTGCTGTGGTCTTTAATGTGGTTAGGCAATATTTCCCGCCATAACTCAAGCACAAGAAAGAAATTATCCGATTAGATTCCTAATCATCAAAATTATATTAGCACCTTCAGATTAGTTTGAGTTTAGTGAAGTTCGATTGGAAGAGTTTTATAAAATGCATGTTACAGAAGTGTACTTTTCTTCACAAGTGAATTTTGCATATAGGCCAGCAACAATTATATAGTATGTGTGTATTACCTAATGGCTAATACTAACAAATCACAAATGCATATTGTATGACGAATATTTTAATTATCTAGACTTTTGCATGTCAATTGATGGCCTTGGAAGGCAATCAAACCTTTCCGCTTTCCTTTTCCTTTACTCATATTTGATGATGGTAATTTTCTTGGCTGCTAGCCAGCTCATGCATGTACATATATGTTTCGGGAATTCTAAAGTATGTACATGAATTAACCATATATCCATTGTCTCTGTTTGATTTGATGCAATTCCATGCCTCATTTATATTTTCGTGAATTCAATCACATCATTGTGATGTGTTGTGAACTTTAGGAAGTTTTCTATTAATTTTTTTCCCTTTTACGGTAAAATTTAGCTCGTCTATTCACATTTTCGCATTGTGATGAGAATAGCATATATAGATCATTAGTTTGATTTGTTTTTGACATTGATCAATTGAATTGGCATGTTTTGAGCACCTCCCTCACTTCGTTCCAGCAAAGACAAAGAGAACGTATTAAGTAGGGTAAAGCTATTTTATGTTAATATTTTATTATATTGGACTTATTTAATGTAATATTTATCACTTTATACGGAATTATTTTACTACTCTAATAATTCATATTGTAACTAGGAAATTTTTTTGTTAAGTTAAATAAGATCGTCTTTTTTTTTTTAAATGAAATATTTTAAAGTAAAATAAATTCTCATTTGAGTAATTAAATCTAAAAAATAATAATTTTATATATGTCATATACTCATTTTTAACATATTATGGAATTTTCTGTCACGGGTGGCCAGAAACTTCAATTCCCCGGCGCATTTAGTCAATGAGCTTTTATAAATAGGTTAAATTAAGGGTGATTATCATTACATTAAAACACGTGCAAGAATTATTCATTGGAAATGGAGAAGACCTACGTACATACAAACGTATACATTGGAAAGTTATTAAAGTATATTCGCATGCTTAAAGCTTTACCGTATATTGAATCCTTTCACAACAATCACAGCACTGACTTGATAGTCAGAGCTAGTAGATCCTAAGCTATCTCGTAAGGTAGGTTAGATTGGGAGAAACGTCTTTCTATTATTGTAAATTTCTTCCTCTCAAATAAACAGACCACCATGCATGTACATCTCAGTACATGCATTTCCACATTATGGTCAGCTATTTAAGCTAGAAAAAAACAAGACTTCGTTTTCGTTCTTCTTCTTTTTTCCTCCCTTTCCCACTCTTTTCTTTTCCACAGAACGTCGTGTTTTTCTAATAACAATAATAATTAATAACAAAAAAGGCAGCCATAGCCATGCAAATGGAGCATGCGCATGATGGTAGTCGACTGGCGAAATTCTTGCGTAGGGGCACCCGCACCACGTGGCAGTGCGGCCCTTCAATCAGAAGAAAGAAATTTTTTTCCTGTTTTCTGAAACTGCCCTTGATTTTAATGTGAAATACCTAAAATACCTCCTTATTTGGGCACTAATTGGGCCGCCGCACTACCACGTGGTGCGGGTGCCGTACGGAAGTCTCTCTCAATCTACTGTTGTCGGGTGCATGCTGGTTCACGATAACAGCGTACGCCCTAGACGCTCTCTGGGGCCATAAAATTCCACGCCTTCTTTCTTTTTCCTTCTTTTGTTTTTTTTTTTGGAAAATAAAATTTTTGCATGGACAGAGGCGTGGGACTGCAATCCGTGGTCCCCACCTCCCTGACTGCGCGTGCAAAGCCGGACTTCGTGGGGGGGGTCTCCTGTGGGCCCCCACCGACCCCTTAACATTCTCTCTCTCGCTACGCTCGCGCGCGCTCAGTTTTCTATTCCCGCCAGCCATCATCATCATCTTCATCCTTTTTTTTTTTTTTTTTTTTACCAATAATAATTATTATTATATATTGCTGAGAGTTTTCTTAATTATATCTAATCTGGGGATTTTGACGGGTGATATATATTAGATGTTAATCTTCTGTGTTTCATTGTCCTCTGATTGCTTAATTATTTTATAACCCAGCTTATCATCATTACGTACCAGAAAATTATATCCTTATATATTCATTATTCTCTCTGCATCTACTAGGGTTTATCTTTTTATATCACAAGCTACCTGCTACTGCTATTGGGTTTCATTAAAAGAAATTTATATTGTTTGTAAAGGATAAGAGGGTTTTGCTTTGCAATTTTGCATTGTCATGGTTGAGTCACGTGGACGTTTGATTAGTGATGAAAAGTGGAGATTCGATTTAAACAGTCAACTGGTAATGGGAACGTGAATAGCTACTAGATCGATTCGATGATTTACACGATGATGAGATGGATCAATGCCCAGCCACAGAAAAATTACAAATGATCATCATGGTCATATTAGCTTTCGACATCTCTCTCTCTCTCTCTCTCCTCTCTCTCTCGAATTGTCCTGGTAATTCCACTCTTAAGATCTTGACAAGATAGTTCATACATTAGCTCAACTGCCCAAACACAAATATCATATCGATCTTTAAACTTTTTGATTGCTTGTCCTTTCGTGGTAAGCAGGGGAATCATGAAAAGGATCGATAGAGCGAGCTAGCTCAGCACAAAATTCATGAAAAAAATTTCTGGCTTTTCCTATCATGGACTTTAATCATGGTTTCTTCTATTGTTTGCATTGCAGTTATGAGCGATGTTGCTAGCTTGGTTCAAAACACGTTATGTCGTGCTTGGGTACATGAATAATAAACAAGAAATCTTCTTAGTCTTTTAGTAGCATAGCAAGCTAGCTCTAGGCTTTATAGCTAGCTAGGGTGTACAAATTACTACAAACAAAAACGAGTGGAGGAGTAGTGATGAATGATGAGTGCACATGTCAAATTGTCATATAAGACAACCTCGACCATCCTGTTCGTGTTCATATATATTTTTGTTGATAAAGCTAGTGAATCATATCTATATGATGTTAATGAAGATTAATCCTTGTTTATTTAGGTTCCGTAGTAAAGGTTACTGCATGTTCCCAAAGCATATATAGTTTTGATAATTGCCCATATTACATAACAATCTTCTCCGATATATATTTTGATATAGCACATGCATGTTGGACAATGTTACTTAAAATTTTCATCAATATTCATATTTTGATAACATTATCGTTCAAGTTTTTGCATTTTCTCCATTTAAACAAACTTTTTGGCAAAACAAACCTGTCCTAAGAGCACGTATTTAAAGATAAGCCAAAAATTTGGTTAGAGATTGGGAACTTGGTTGGAAGTTGACTCTTCACTAGTCCTTGATTTCCTTCGCTCTTCCATGTTGGTGCCTTGACAACTTCTCGTAAAGTGGGGACAAACCGTGCATCTTATATGTCAAATTCAACTATGTTCTTCTCTTATATATCGGGAAGGTAATTGTGCGATTGATACACTTACAAATCATGGTTTGTCTTCTTCTAGTATGACATGGTGGGAAGCTACTCCTTTCACCGTACCGTAGATTTATTGTAAGGGACTAACAAGACTTGCCTTGTTTTCGAGTCAGTTAGATGTTCAGTTATATCACTGGTTTGATTGTTTGAACATTAATTTGTTCCCCAGTTGTTGTTGTACTTTTTTTTTGGTCGAAGGGATGAAACAAAGAAGGCACAAGGCCGCAACAACAGTTGTTGTTGTACTTAATTGTTGTCTCTTTTCTATATCTCAATAAATTGAGGGTTCAGGCATTTGCCTGCTCCTTGCCAAAAAAAAAAATCAATTCAAAAATTTACTTAGTTTTGTAGCGAGAACTTGTAACTGCTTAAGATATTAAATTGGTTGATGGTGAATGATGTTTAGTCCAATAACAATAATATATTGACGTCACAATTAGCACGCTGGTAAACCATCAGACCTGATAAGGATGGCTAGCAAATCACTCTAAAGACAAACCAAATATCTAAGTGTGATGGAGTATTGGTTATTTTCCTTTCAGATACTTTCTTTGGTTTTAATTTGAAAAACGTATAGGAACCCTAAATATATTCCTACCGGAACAGAGAGTTCCAATTTCATTGGGAAAGTTCTGTTTTTTAGTTTGCTGTGTTATGGGTGCATGCATGTTTCTGATCGACCTTTATACTTTTGCCTCCCTCTCCCATGTGAATATGTGATCCGAACCTGTTATTTAATACCAGAGGGACACGTTCTGAATAAGACCTCCATGAATTTCTCAATGCCTTCTAAGGCCATATCCCGCATGCACTAGAATTTTCTCTCCCCTCTGTCCAATACTACGTATTTTAAGCCAAAAACAATCCTCATATTCTCTTTGCACATAAGTTTCATCGGCATTGAGCAAAATGCTCAAATTTGAGAAACAATTTTTGGTTACCACCAACATTGGTGACCCTTAACTTTCCTAGTGCTGCAATACCCTAATTGCCAACGATGAATTTGAAGAATGGGAAAAGTACTATTTCCATTTTCATAACTCTTTTTGGCAATTATGTTAAGTGTTTTGCTAATGCTAAGCCTTTACGCATTGGAAAGTTGATGATGAGCCCCTCAAGTCTAGTTGTGAGATGCCAGCTTCCAAAGCAATCACTGTATAAATCTGGGCTCGCGTAAAACTTAAGACATGGCCCATGTATAGGTTTAGGCAATTTTCTATACAGGGGAAACGGGGAACAAACCTCAAAAATCAACATACATGGAAATATCTCTCTATCATCCTTCTCTCAATCTGGTAGATAACTCACTGTGAACCATCAGAAAACATTTTCTTCATGTTACAACTTATAAATTTATACAGTGATGGCTATCAATATGTAGTCAGATTATCAAAAATTTCAGTATGAGAATACATATTGATAGCATGATGCCGACTGTACCGAAAACTTCGGTGAAGCTACATGAAGTTTCAATTGTGAGCTGTCTACAGAATCGAGCAATTCAATGTTCTCATAATAGTTATACAAGTGAGTAACTATTTGTCAAATAATTCATCAATCTCTTCCTCTGAACACGTGGAAGAATTATGGCAAATTTGTGTGACTTGAATATATATAAAGAAAGCTTACCCAAAGCCACACCTGTTACCAAAGAATTGATGCACAAAATCTTCTGAAAGTGTAGCCTTCTATAAGTCAGACCCTCCTTACCTACAAACATTTGAGAATTAGAGGGTTTATAAAATGAAGTTGCAGTATCAGGACTGGTTTCGGATATGATGGTCAGTGATGTCAAACAGAGGCACCTTAATTTACTCTGGGTTTGGCAACAGAACACACTGCTTAATCCTTACAAACGGCAATGGTTATTATCAGTAACATGAAACAGAGAAAATAAATTCACACACACTGTGGCAAAAGTAGTAATTCTGGAAAAGAAGACAAGAATGTACCAGTTAGTTATTCATCGGGCAACATTGAGATTCTGATCGAAGGGCAATGGAAAAGGAGAAAACAGAGTCTTTCTCCAAGTAATTTTAGATATTTGTTTGGCTTTGCTGATCTGAGAAGCAAGTTGAGTCCATGACATTTAGTGTCGAACAAGGATGCAATGCTACTTGTATCAAACAATTTCCTTGTGAATACACAAAGGCAACATTGTTTAGATGACACCTTGACATGTAGATAATTATAAATAGATGATTTATTCTAGGAAATGATCACATTTAATTTCTTTTTTAAGTGGAAGATAAAAATGATTTCTACTATGCAACCTAATTTAGTGCTTCATCTGGAGTTGGATATATAACTAGTAATGAGTCTCAGTGGATCACAAAGCAAACAAAGTCAAATAGAAATTCAACATTAATTGGAATAATTTGAATACTGCTAGTGATAGTGGGGACTTTATAGTTGGTTTGTCAATTCTCTTTTGAAGCAGAGCTATAAACAAGCTCTTTTCAGTAAGATGAACTGTTACTTTCTCAACAGGTAAATTCTCTCAAAGGGAATGCATTTATTTATTTTTGACAATAAAAAAAAATGCAATTTGTTAAAGATAAATTTGAGATATGTTTTCTTCTGTGGATCTCAAGGTATACCTGATTCATACTTTTCTTTCAAGATAATAAAAATGGCAGCTAAGGTTGACCAATATTCTTCCTGTAAAAAAAAAAAAAAGGAAAAAGGAAGTGAAATCGTGGTTCAGGCTTGCAAAAACAAGTAACCTATCTATGCACCAATTATCCATATACTCAATACTCACTAGTGCAAATACTTGTACAGTAGTCACAAGCTTTGCCAATATAGTCATTTCCCTGGTGAGACATCACTTGAGCAGCAATTAAGATCTAGGCAGCAAACTAGTGGAAGGACATTCATATTATGTGAGGCTTGAAGTGCATGTCAATCGTCGAAACAGAAATACACAAACCAAAGGCTAGAATTTCCACTCCTTTGCAGAAATTTTTGAAGAAAGGCAAATTGTGACTCCTGGTGTTGCTACCATGGAGCAAGTTTCAATAGACTTGCCTAATCCACCATTGTTCTAATCCACTACCACCTACAACACCAAAAGTTGAGACTTGAAAGTCAAAAACTTGAGTAAAATCGTAATTTTGAATGAAAAATAAGTTGAAGTGCCAATACGGAAAACTTTAAGTGCGATATGATGTGTCTAATGTCACAAATGACTAAAACTATGATGTGATACACAGTATATAGCGATATTTGAAGGCAGTTATCATATAGCAAATGACTTACTCCTAGCCTTGAACCTGTTTGCAGAAATTTTTGAAGAAAGGCCAACTTTGACTCCTGGTGTTGCTACCATGGAGCAAGTTTCAATAGACCTGCCTAATCCACCATTGTTCTAATCCACTACCACCTACAACATTATCGAAAAGTTGAGACTTTAAAGTCAAAAACTTAATATTACAATCGTAATTCTGAATGAATAATAAGTTGAAGCGCCAATACGGAAAACTTAAAGTGCGGTTTGATGTGTCTAATGTCAAAAATGACTAAAACTATGATGTAATACACAGTATATAGCAGATATTTGAAGGCAGTTATCATATAGCAAATGACTTAATTGGCTATGATTATCCACTATCAGGTTAAAAATAAAATAAAATAATGAGTGCTTTTGCGTTAAGTTAGTGGATTAACAAGTCTATTAAGCGTGTTCTCCAATATACTTGAGAGGGAAGACCGTAACAAGTGGAGAAAAGAATTCTAGGTTATACCAATGTACTTCCAAAGAAACCATACTATTCATATACAGCATATAGATAGGTAGATTCTAAATACAAATGCATGCATCCTTGCACACAAATGACAGATGCATGTATGCAATATACCAACAATTTTTTCTTAGCAAGATGATGCTGTAACGACCAAAATAAAGTAAAAAAACTAGAAAATTCCAAGATCAAGTTTCATGCATGATCATCCAAGATTGACTCTGATCCTTGCAGGATCGGGATAAAAAACATGTGCGTGCAATTTACTCGAGCTGCATAGTGACAACGACAGTGAAAATGTATGCCGAAAAATTCATGCAACTGGGTGCTGCTAAACTCCCATGATGTGTATGAACTTAAGTTCATACCACAGATTGGTAACGCATGATATCATTTAATCAAATGGCTATGCTATTATTTCACTTGGCCATAATTGGTAAGCTGATCTCTAGGGAAAGTGAATTGTCTTCTTTTTCATTTCATTTTTCTGAACTTACAAAGTGAAAAAAGAAATTTTAATGGAACAAAGAAGTTGCCAAAGTTAAAAAATAAAAAATAAAGTAAAAGAGAACAATTACGAATTATCAACAAGACAGCATTTAAAAAGATCAGTAGAAATTGTAGTTCACGTTTGCACATTTTGGAGTATGGAGTTTGGGGCCCAGAAGGGTCTTCAATTAGGGAATGTTGGGAAATGCCAATTAGCAATAGAGGTGCAAACTTCATCATGGTTATTCAAAAAGGTTAAACTAGATAGTTTATCCCTGCTATCAGGCCAAAAAATATATAAAAAGATAATATATCAGCAAAAGTGTAATGCCCTGTTGTAACAAATGTCTTGAGCATGGTGCGTGTGTCAAATTCTACAAACTGGATATTGAGGCAAGAGATTTCATATCAGGTAACAATTAATCCTTCTGTGATTTGTGTTAAATATGGCATCCATTTTTTTATTTCTTTGTTGACTTCTGTGGCTTAGCCAACATTTCAAACAACTACACCTTAATCACTAATCAAACACTAGTCACAGTATTATTTGCTCATGTTGCTGGTCATAAATATGGAATTACCTGCGAGAGAATGCATCCCATTCTACTTCTCCATGTTTAGGACAGGAAGACTTCATGAAATCACCTTCCAAGCACCAGATCTTAATAAAAATCAATCACCAGTAATCGTCACAGGAGCAAATCCCACCCTTAAAGTGATGGAACCGATTCATATCTCTAACAATTATTTCACGCTGCACGACCTTTGATATTAACTTCATCGTGGCATGGCAGTCTACACATATCCGAAGATTTTTAATGATACGAATGGGGCTTCCAGATGGAGTTCTAACCAGCGCAAGTGCTAGAGCTAATCTTTCACTGTGTACCCACAAGAGGCGCTCCTTTTCATCATCCTCAACATCAAGCATAACAACATTACAATTGGGAACATGACCTGCCTTCAAGGTTCTCATTTTCAACCATTCCAGCATCCCATTGATCAGTCTCAGGTCAGGATGTGAAGTATCACCCACAGTGAAATAATGAACTGTGCCCTGGTTCTCAATCCAACTTAGGCCTGGCTCCTTCTTTACTCCTTTCCTTTTCATGTTTTTTCTAACAGAAGCCACATTATCCCACCTCTTTGCAGTGGCATATAAGTTTGACAACAGCACATGCGTAGCCTCATCTTGGGGATCCATTTCAAGCACATGCTGGGCACAAATCCTTCCAAGCTCAACGTCATTATGGATAACACAGGCTCCGAGCAAAGCACGCCATACCATAGCACTAGGTTCAAATGGGATTTCGCCAATCAACTTCACAGCCTTACCAAGCTGGCCTGATTTCCCTAGTAGCCAGACCATACAAGTATAGTGCTCCATGCATGGTTCAATATAGTAGTCTTCTACCATAGAATTAAAATAAGCATTTCCTTGGTCTAACAGTCCTGCATGGCTACATGCCGATAGGACACCAACAAAGGTTAACTTGTTTGGTTTGCAATTTGTTTCCTGCATCATTTCAAAAAGTTTAAGAGCCTCCTTACCAAGACCATGCAAAGAATATCCTGAGATCATTGCATTCCATGAAACTTCATCTCGTTGCTTCAACTTATCGAACACCAAGCGGGCATCTTTGATGCTCCCACACTTGGCATACATGTCTATCAAAGAATTACCAACTACAGTGTCCTCGTCATATATGGTTTTAATTGTCACTGAATGAATCTGAAGTCCTGGCTCCAATGCTGCTATGCTAGCGGAAGCACGGAGAGCACTAGAGTACGTCACTTCTGTGACCAGCACTTGGCATCTAAGCATGTCTGAAAACAAAGTCAACGCCTTCTCCCCATCACCTAACTGGACATAACCAACAATCATTGTGTTCCAGGATACATCATTTCTGTTCGATGATTCCACAAACAGGTCCATTGAGTTCTCTATTTGTCCACATTTAGCATAGAAATCCATGAGGGCATTTAAAACATAGATATCTGAGTCAAGACCAACCTTGACTACTTGACAATGTACTTGCTTCCCCAAAACTAAACTCTCCATGGTTGCACAAGCTTGCAGCACACTAGCATATGTAAACTGATTGGGAGCGACAAAAGCTTGTCTCATCCGACAGAACATGTCCAGCGCCTCTTCACAGTGGTCACTCTGAGCATACCGTGAAACCATGAGAGTCCAAGGAATCACTTCATTTTTAGGCATATCTTGAAATACCCTCCGAGCATCATCAGCATCTCCACATGTGGTGTATAAATCGAGCAATGAAATACCAACATATAGATCCTTTTCAAAACATGATTTTATCACACATCCATGAACACACTTCCCGTGATCCAGTGCCTTTAACCTGAGACAGGCCTTAAGCACACCGCTGAAAGTATAATTATTAGGCCTGAATCCAATCACCCTCATTTGACAGAAGAGCTCAACCGCTTCTTCAAAACCGCCATTCTCAGCATAGCACCCTACCATCCCGGACCAAGCTACCATATCCTTACAAACAATCCCATCGAAAACATCCCTAGTAATTTCAACGTCGCCGCAAACAGAGTATGCATCAATGAGAGCAGTGCCTACAAAGGCATTGGTTCCATGTCCGAGCTTATAAATACATGCGTGGACAGTCCAAGCTAGCTCAGCCAATCCCATCCTCACAAGCAACTTCAAAACGGTAGTGAAAACAAACGGGTTCAGCTCCTGGCCTTCTCTATGCAACCTACTGAACAACTCTACAGCCTCGACGAAGCGTTGAGACTCCGAAAACCCCTGGATTAACGTGACGAACGAAATGACATTTCTGTGGGGCATTTCGTCGAACACCTTGACTGCATCACTGACTAGACCCGCTTTCACGTACACGTTGGCGAGAATGTTGTAAGCGAACAGGTCCAAGCATCCGCCTTTCTTCACAATATCGCAGTGAAGAGCCGTTCCTGAAGTAAAGTCGCCGGTTTGGATGTGATGCTGGAGTGTAGTTGCGTAGGCGTAAGAGTCGAATTCTGGGTTGGGAAGCTCTGGGTGGAACGTCAAGGGTTGGGTCAATTGGGCAGTGTACCCACATCGTTGAAAGCTTGAGCAAGAGTTGGGTTTGCAATGGGTAGCGAAATTCGCACACTGAAACGTTTTTTGAGAAATCAGTCTGAGCATGGCCACCAAAATCAAAAGCTATATGTTTCGGCAGGAAGGCTTATGTATGTATGTGTCAAATTCAACGGGTGACCTCTTCATGTCTTTATATATTTTTCTTTCTTTCTTTTTATTTCGATTATTCTGGTTCTGTTCTCAGTTGATCTACACATGAGGTGGTGCGAGTGCCCTGCATAAGAATTAAAGATCTACACGTAAAATGCGTAGATCGTCGTCGATACTGTAGTAGAGTACATACATCTCACTGTTGTTTCATCATGTCATGTGGCAACATATTTTCTATCCCAAATTTGTTCATTGGTTTTCTTTTTTCGCAGCACGGCACACGGATTCAATTATCGAAACAGACTGGATGAACCAACTTTTGCCTAGATGGTTTAGAAAACGAAATACTACCACCTCATGAGACAACAAATGTTGAAATAATAACAAAATTGCTAGCATTCCACTTCTTTGGTTGGTTGGAATGTCTGGAGGATTGTATCGTCTCAAATAAATTGAAATTTGATTTGCTTGGCCAATCCGATTATGTATAAATGGCTGGGAATCAGAAGTTGGAGACTCATAAGCGAAAAGAAGCCTCAACATCTGCCATACAACTGGGATTTAGACATGACAAAGGCTGACCATAATAACAATGCCCCAAAATGACCAGATCACCACTAAGCACTGCATTCTGAATGTGAAGCCACAATCTTATTTCTACCAAATGATAGTTTCACAGTGAGTAACTACAGCTACTAGGTACCCAACAATTCAACACCAGCCAAATCAATTGCACAAAACAATTAAGATTTACATACACAAAACTAAAATACAAGAACCATGCAGGTACTAGGAGATCCATAATTGGTTTCATAGGTTTGTATCAATAACTCTACTGAATCACCACGTTATCTAGACATGATTCATTGTACTGAAACCCAACTACTAAGTATATCCCACAATCAGTAAGAGATTATTGACCAAGAGATTATTTAGACAAGATAATCTGATACTTGGCAGAAGACAAAGAAAACTAAACCAGACCAAATAGAGCCGGGCAATTTACTAAATCATACTTCTAATCGAATTCTAGAGTAAAAAAAGGCACAATAAAGAACGGAATAACTGCAATAAGATCATCCAGACGGGATTTAATCATCGATAATAGGATTTAATCATTGACAATAGAGGGCAGACATATCATAGTCAATAACATCTCCAGATCAACAATAACAGTAATTGATAACGTCAACTGCTGAACTTCATTTCAAAGCATATTTCCAACGATACTAACAGAAGAATAATCAATAACATTAACAACTGAACTTCATCTCATAGCATAGCACTCTCATGGCAAATGTGCATAAACTCTCTCTAACAGAAATACACTTTGAAAAAACTAGAAACCCATTACAAAAATGAGAACCATCTCAAGCCTCTTGCAAAAGCAATATCAGCATGAATCAATCCCCCTTCTTTCTGAAAGAGCAACCCTCAGTGAGTCTGGCACGGCCACCTGTGGGCTGGCACAGCACAGTCTGGCAATTCCCACACACCACAACGGTTTGGGAGTGACTGAACACAGTGGTACTGCACACACACAAAACTTCGCTTCAGTAAAATCACACGCAAACAGAAACTAACAGCATCAATAAAAATTGAACATTCAAAATTAGCATCACTTACATGTTGAAGCAACCCTGGCACTTCACATCCTGGGCGTGATCAAAACAAAACAAAATTAGCCCCCCCCCCAAAAAATAAAAATCAAATCTTGAAGAAAACGAAAAAGGGTAATAGGTGGAATTTAGTTACCATGAAGAAAGAGTTGGGGGTCTGCACGAGTCGCTTGAGCTTGTGCTTCCTCTTCTCGAGCTCAGCCGGTGGGTTAAGCAAATCGATATCGTTCTGAAGCACCTGTATTTCAAAACCACGAAAAATCAGCACCCAATTTAAACTGAAACCGCTTCAGATCGGAAAAAAGGGTCTTCAAATATTCGCTGTGCTCACCATCTTGAACAAATCGCTGTTTGCTTATCAGCGAAGGGGCGGCAGGAGCTTCAGAAACCCTAAAACAACAGAGCAAGAGGAAGACAGACGAATGAGGAAGAGGATTCTTATATGAATAGAGCCGAGAGATGTGGACCGTTCGATCACTCAAGGACATTCTCGTCATTTCAGTCTAAATATAATCAAACGACGCCGTTTGGAAATGTTAGGGTTCGGGTTCATCCTTCTATATAAAGCCGTGTTACGGGTGCTTCTTGCCTCTAGTCTCCGCCTCTGTTCGAGAGTTCCAGTTTGTTCCCATTGTTTTCCAGATTTTTGTCTCTAAATGTTTCAATTTTTTTTTTGAAAGATTGAAGAAGAGTGAGAGCAAATGATGAGAAACATTTGGAAATGAAAACTGATTGGTGAATAACCATGAAGCTTCCAAAATTCGAGCTTTTTAAAACTGATGCTCTGCTCTGTTTTCGCTCACTTTTAAGTAATCATGGGTTTTGTTCAGTTTGTATAAATTCCAGGTTGTTTTTTCTGGGTTTTGACATGAAATTAGTTCTGGGTGTTTTGGTTATTGCCTTGAGAGAACCGAGCGAAGTAGCGTAAGTGTCGCTCGTGTTCCGTTGCGGGCATAAAGAAACCTAATTTCTTTCTGGATTGTAAGAAGAAGGTTGTTGTATTCTCTTCTACAATGAAAGAAAGATCTTATACATATCTAATATCTGGCTATCTAACGTGTGTTTTGTGGGACTAAAATTGGGCGATCCAAATGGGTTCTTGCTCGTTTGATATCTGATTATGGGGGCAGACTCACCAAATGGGTCTGTCTCAAGGTTACCATGTGCGGATGAACGAACCTAGAGAATGAAACAAATTAGAGTTCTGGGTTCGCACAGACATTGCTAAACGAAATATTACTGACATGAAGCCCACTTCAGTTTATCCAGAGTGATGATTTAAAGGCCCACGATCTCCTGCTTAAACTTTCAAATAAAATTTGTAAGATGTTTAGACAGCAACAGGGGTTTCAGGAGAGGATTGTTACTCACAATACATTTCGGTTTGATTTCCAGGACAGATATATTCCGAGACAGATTAGGTAAAAAGAAGTTAAAATTTGAATATAATTTTGTTTGTAGAAATTACTAGTAAGTTTCTCAGGATGAAGATATTTAATCACGTGTTTCATGAAACATTAAATCAGTACGCTATCCGGCACCTAAGAAAGGACACGATTCACACGAGTCTTGTTGCTTTGTCGACGGATGAATGCTCCTTCTATTTTGCAAGTTAAGGTTAACACTGATGGAGCAGCTAGAGGCACTCCAGGTCCAGCAGGTTTTGGGGGCATTTTTCGTGATCATTTGGGTCGAGTGCTTGGTTGTTTTGCGGGGGCCCTTGGGGTGGCCTATGCTTTGGAGGCTGAGCTTCAGGCAGTGATTCATGCTATTCATATTGCGTCTCAGAAAGGTTGGCATTCCCTATGGATTGAAAGTGACTCAGCTTTGGTAATTCATTTTCTGTCTTCTCTTCAGAGTGATGTACCATGGCGATACTCTACAAATTGGTTCAACTGTCGGGTTATGCTAGCATCTATGTCCGTGAAGGTTTCTCATATCTATCGCAAAGGCAATCAGGTAGCAGATTCTTTAGCTACTTTTGGGGCAACTCAGGTTGGTGTTCATTGGTGGGACTCTTGTCCTCCTTGTGCACTTGCGGCATATTCCCGTGATTTGGCAGGCCTTCCTAATTTCAGGTTTGCATAGTAGATGTTGGTTGCTGCTCTTGGGTTGTTCTTTTGGGGATCCTTATTAGTACTCAAGTTTTTACCTTCTTTACTGGTAGGACGGTTTGTTATTTTTAATGTTGGAATTTCAGTCCAGTTGTATTGTTTCTTGATATTGGGAGAGGTTTTGGTTTATGTCCCCCTCTTCCATCTTGTATTTTGTTTTTTTAATATTCTAATAAAATAAAATAAAGGGACGGGGGGTGGGTTTCCGGGTGTAGTGGTCCCCTCTCTATTATAGGGAGGGTAGGCGCCTTGCGCAATGACCGCTAACGAGGGGCTAATATCGCCTAATCCTCTATTTTAATTTATTAAAAAAAAAAAAAAAAATCTAAAAGTACGTTCAGGTCTTTCAAATCTCATATGTACCCAAGTTTGGAGAGAACACTCGGGAGGTAAAACCATCGAGTGGGTCATCATGGTTAGAATGTTAGACTATCTAGTAGATCTTGTGATTTTATTATCGGATGCATAAATATGTCTATTTAATTGTCGGATGCAAGAAGTCTATTGAGATATGTTGATTTGACTCTTTTGTTATAACTTATAAATATGTCCGTTTTATTGTCGGATGCAAGAAGTCTATTGAGATATGTTGATTTGACTTTTATTTTATTTTTATTTTTTTGAAATAGAAGTTGAATTCATTAGTCAACAGTCAAAGGCTAGAGTCTACCAAAACTTACAGAAGCCAAACTTGGCAGAAAAAACCGAACTAACTATCTAAGCTAAAGTAGATCATTAAAATCTCTGGGACGCTTCTATCTAAGAACGTAGGAACCTCGCATTCTACGGAAAAGAAATCATTCAACTAGCCCTCCCTTGCCAATCATGCAATTGTGGTACAAGTAAGAAACTAGAAACGTCGTAGAAGAGTCATAGAAGTCCATGCACTCTCACATAAGCTTTACCCTAATAGCAAAAATTAAGCAATAATTATCTCCTTCCCTTTCGAGTTAGAGTGTTTACCCACAGACTGCTTCCTGTTGGGAGACTTGTGCTGCGTATGACCTTCCTCATGCTTTGAGGTCATAGCCTTGTCACCAGAAGATGACTTATTCTTACTACCCGTAGGTCTTCCTCTCTTCTTCTTCATGCTACCAGAACTAGACTCTACCTACAGGACCGGATCCAAACCAAGCTTTTCAGAATCTAAAATGAGGTTTCTCTTACCCACAGCCAAACTCAGTTTCAGCTTCTTAGGGGATATGGTCAAGCCATCTTGACGTCCATAACGTTTGCCAGTGAGGCGCTCTGGAGTTCCAGCGGTTTGCTGGAGGTCACGCACCATCACGTCTCTTTTGCTTCGGAAACAAGGCACTCAAAGAGGGCTCGCCGCCTAGACTAGGCATTGGAGTCCGAAACACCAAAGATGGGCACGGGGTAGAAACCCTAGCCCTCATACCAATGAGAGCCACTCCAGCGCTTACGGTGCCAGAAGATGATGCCCCTACACTCCCCTACATTGGCATGCCACCCCCATTTGCCTCCAAAGCCCAACCCTGGGATCCCAACACAGTCTGCTCAGCAGCATCATCGTCCTCATCCAAATCCGGCCCCAAGCACGGTAGTCCAACGTGCGTTACAAGGCCACAAGTGAAACATCGCCCAAACAGCTTGTCATACCGGAACTTGCACCGAAATTCAACTTCGTCCTCCACTAGATACCATCGCTTAAACGGCAATGGCTTATTCAATGGGATCTCAGCCCTAACCCGAAGCTTCCCAGCCTTCTTGGAATTCTTGTCGATCTCTTGAAAATCCCCCAATGTGTAGCTAATCATAGTCATAACTCTTTCCGACCGGAACGCCGGCGGGATCTCCTAGAGGGTGATCCAGTAAGACGCCGTGGTCAGGGGGACATTTGCAACCGGCATGATGCCATCAAACCACGCCAACGCCACTGGAGCATGATTATAGCCCCATGGCACACCGCGTCAGACCCGAACACGATCTGCAGGGTCCAACAAAGTGAAGAGTACCATCTGCTCCTCCTCTTCCTCCACTTGCAATGCTCCATGAATCCTCCAGGCGTTGCGAAACATCCCCATGAATGACTTGATCTTGTAGTCACGGGCTGTGAGAAGTTTGCCCACCAAGAACACGTTTGCTTGTCGTAAACCTTGGCCCTGTGTTGGGCGCAAATCAATCTGCCTCTTACCTTCAGCAATAGCAAGAGAGGTGGCTAATATAGCAGCCATGCATGGCATCAACATAGCTCATCTTGTTGACAAGGAGAAGCAAAGAAACCGAAAACCCTAACCCTAGGTTGAGAGAGAGTTGGCGGCTTCTAACTAGGTTTTGAGGGTGTGTTATCTACTTGAACCTTAACAGTAATATAGCCAAGTCTAAGAAATCTTGATTTGACTTTTGTGTTATAAGTAGGTCCGTTAAATCATGATTAGCAAAATAAATTACTTGATTTGTTGATCATGTAGCATATTATGACAGGCCTAAACCAAAGCAAGCAAGTCAACCGATATAAGCCTCTTTATGATTGCTTGAACTTGGTATTGGAATTGAACAAAACATGAGATTTCAAACATCACGTTCCCTAAAATCCCTTCAAAAGTTCTTGTTGTCTTAAAAGAGCTCTCTCTAGTACAGATTTTTAAAATTCTGAATTTATTGGTTTGATGAGTTGTGTGTTGAATATTATAAATTAAAATTAAACATTCATTAAACCATTGATTTGAAAATTATCATAAATTCCTCATTTCAAAAGTTCTCACTAGAAACTCATCTTTAATATAAGGATTTTTGTCTATTTACCCCATTTTTAGAGATTTTTTTCCCACTTACCCCATTAAGTTTTTTTTAATTCTCTCTTACCCAAAACACTCTAAGGAGGTCTTCCCTAATACCCCATTAAGATTTTTTTTTGTTTTTTAATTTTTTTTAATACCATTTTACCCTTACCCTTTGTTACTTAAAGAGAGAGAGAGAGAGAGAGAGAGAGAGAGAGAGAATGGAAAAGAGAGAAACCATAGAAGACTTCGCCGGAGTCCGGTCACCGGTAGCCTGATTCCCGTCACCGATCACCGAACATGTTTATTACCCCAATAAACGTCTATTGCCCCCAATAGATGTATATTGGCCCTCAATAGATGTCTATTGCCTCCAATAGTCTATTGCCCCCACTAGATGCCTATTGCCCCCCAATAGAGGGACAATAAACCTCTATTGCCCCCAATAGACGTCTATTGCCTCCCCAATAGAACTTTCGGTCGCCGAAATATGAACTAATCTCCCAAAAATTAGACAAATAAAACTTTAATTAAAGAAAAAAAAGAGGTGATTATTATCAATTCAAAACGTATATTGCCCCCTAATAGACGTCTATTCCCTCCCAATAGAACCTTCGGTAGTTGGAATAGGAACTTATCTTCCTAAAATTAGACAAATAAAACTTTAATTATAGAAAAAAACGAGGGAATTACATCAATTCAAAAAACGTCTATTGCCCCCCAATAGACGTATTTTTTCATTTTGCCCTCATTTTACCAAAAAAAAAAAAAAAAAGAGAACAAAATGAGGAATTGCAATAAAAAAAAGAGCCCTAAAATGAAACTTGTGGACATAAACAACAACCTGCATTCAATCCCCACCCATTATTTAAGACTCAACTCAAACTTTTCAAAAAAAAATTAGCCCAGACTCAAAAATAAACTGATATTTCTGAGCGTTGAAGAACATGAGAGCCTTGTGGAGAGCGAGAGTGTAGTTGTCCGGAGGAGGCTTGGCATGGTGGTGACGCAGCACTGTCTTGACGATGAGGACGATCAGTCCGACGAGCAAGTCGGAGACGAGGAGCGTCCCTACCGTCCAGATAAAGATCTTGCGGTTGACGATGATGCATCCCAGATCCACGTACTTCTTCTTCTTTTGCTCCCCAATGGGGCCCAGCAGCCATCTCTGTTGCGTCTCGTCGAGCGGCCGAGACGACAGTGCCACTCGGTCAAGGTCCTGCAGGTTCCGGCTGCGGTCGTCTTAAGTGGCTGAGTCTGCCGTGTTGATCTCCAGCAGGCCGCCCCATGGATCCCTGTCGTACATGGTTGAGGTTCAGTACTGGAGAGAGATATGAGAGAGAAATATGAGATGAAATATGAGCTACAGGCTGGAACGAAGCTTCGTGCAAGGATTTGATCTTCAACCCTACACTACCGTCACTGGTGAAAGAAAGGAGAGAGAGAGGGCGCGGAGAGAGAGAGAGAGAGAGAGAGAGAGAGAGAGAGAGAGAAAGAGAGAGATGGCGTCGGTGATGGAGAGAGAGGAGTTGAGTGGCATCTATGTAATTATTTAATTAGGCTGAGGGTAAATTTGTCATTTCTCCTTAAATTGGGTCAGTGAGAATACAAATTTATTGCTGGGGTAAGTGGGATAAATTTGCCAATTTTGGTGCATTTGGTCAAGATCCCTTATTTTAATAGCCGTCCATAAATTATGGTGATCTAAAAGACTAGCTTAAGACGACTTTCTAATATGTAGATGGCCTTATAAGAGAAAGGAATCCAAATAAATGCAAAATTCAAAGAAAATGTGACTAAATTGGAGGAGACCCTAGAAGATCTGGTCAAGATAAAGGTTGGGTGGAGGTGTGTGTTAGAATGGACTGAGAATAGTTACTTAAAGCATAACAACTGTTATTTAAAAGCAGGATAAATAACATGAGATAACAATAAACTTAAACTTGGTGATATCTATCTAATATATTCTGTTTAGATACATACAAGAGGCTTATGCATTTATCTTGTATAACAAGATAAATGAAGATATGTACATACAGTAGAGTTGGATTGAAACTCTAACTCCTTGATGGGACTGAGCTTAGAGTGATCCACTTATCTGTATAAATAGGAGTCCCTGTGTTCACTCAAGGTACGCTGAAAATACAGTAGCAATACCATCTAGCTTTTCACATATTGAGTGCTTCACAGAAGGCTTTTATTGAGTTCCTCACTCCGGTTCTTGTCATCACTTCCAGCTGCACTCTGCTTATTTCAAGATGGCTCTCCAAGCAACTGAGAAAGGTTGGTCTCCCAAGTCCCCTTGTCATGCTTATATCAATGTGTATCTGATATGTTCTGGTGTGTACTCATTGATATGTAAATGACATGTTTGAATGTATTTGTGATGTCCATGATTGATTATTTATTTTGTGGCAGCAAGTAGTATTAGAGCCACAAATTGTTGATTTTTTGGGCTTAAACCCGTTTCTGGACCCAAAGAGCATGACCCAAACTTAAAAAAAATAAAAAGGAACAAAACAAAAACGTGCTATCAGACTCCTTTTTTTTTTTGGTCGACTATGTTTTGGTCGTTTTCTGAGAAAGACGCACAGAATTGGGGCTAAGGGTTTTCTTAACAAGGTGAAATTGAATTTTTGAATCGGGTTACTCAGCTCGAATTGATCGATGATACTTGCAAAGACTGGTTTGATAACATGCTGGTATTATTGCTTCCGCTAACACTTGTTTTGCAGCGCTGGAAAACATCCGGGTATGTTTTCTATGAAGATTGAAATTTCTGTTAATTTCACTTTGAATTACATGTTAAGAACCCTAGAGCTCGCCTGGGGGGCATTTAAGCTACTAGGTTGGTGCCCAGATGAAATTTAAATTTCGGATTGTTTGATGTTTGTTTTTTCATGTTGGTTGATTATATTTGCTTATATATTGAACGACATGTGGATGAATGATTCTTTGAAAATTGCTTTCGATGAGATGGTATGATTATATAATTGCCTGATGACAAAGATTGCAGATTGTATAATTGCTTGATGACATGATCATAAAACCACTTGTGAGAATTTTTTTGACCTTTAAATGATTGTAACTATCTCCCCGTTGCAAGTTTGATTGTCTAGTTTTTTGTATTGCAAGTAAAAGAGCTCCTAGTAAACACATGTTTATGGTCTGGAGCATATGGATATCAGTTTCAGTTTTTGAATATCAACTTGAGTCTTTTTAATTTCATATTGCATACAGCAAAGAATTTTGGAAAACTTTTGTTGATTGTGAAGATACTAAAACTGGAACATTGCATAGAGTGTGTTTAGTTAATGATTGTATCATCCACAGATGGCTATTAACTCTACATCATTTAAACACAAACTGTGGTTTTTGTACATATTGTATTCAAACATATAAAGCATAATTAGACATTTTCTTTTTGCCAAATAGGTATTGATTTGTCTATTTATTTCGTGTTTGTGTTCAATGTGGTACAATTAAAAGAAAATCAAGAATAGCATGTATTTTGCCACACAGGTACTCTTGCTATTGAAAAACGAATTCAGTCTGCCTAAATTTCTATATCAATGTTTCTGATATGCATATTGTAACTTAACGTGTTATGCTGCTGATGGTTGATGGTATTGATATGGTATGAGACTGAATGTCTTGTTTACAGGTTATAATTTCATTGCTTATGACCTTGAGATTATTAAGGTTTCTGGTTATTTTCTTGTTTAGAATTTTAACTAGAAATGAGACTTAGACCTCCTTGTTTTCTTTATTTTCAGTTTTGAGCTTCAACACCATAGTTCAGCTGAATGGTAGTAACTACAGGAAGTGGAGGGCTGACCTAGACCTTTATTTGCTTGACCAAAGTGTGGACTGGTGCTTAACTGTGGCTAAACCTGTAGTAACCAATGAGAGTACAGACCAAGAAAAGGAACTTCACAAAGATTGGGCCAGGGCAAATAGAATCTGTAGATTGTCCATTGTGAAAACTTTGTCTGACACAGTGAGGGGTGCCATTCCTGAGAAAGCCTTAGCTTCAGAGTACCTTCAAAGCATAGCTGAGAAGTTCATTACCACTGACAAAATAGAGGCTAGTATGCTGCTAGACAAACTGACCATCATGAAGTTTAGCATGAATCAGAACATGAGAGAGCACCTTATGGAGATGATGAACATTCAAGGTCAGCTAGCCAACCTTGACATGAGAGTAGATGTGGGGTTCTTTATTCAGCTTGCCTTCAAATCCCTTCCTGACCAACACTTTGAGAGTCTGAAAACCACTTACAACAGTCAGAAGGATAAGTGGAACCTGAATGAATTAATTGCAGTTTGTGTGCAAGAACATGAGAGGATTAAGAAAGGGAAGGAGGTGACTGTGAATATGGTTGCTAAACCTCAATGGAAAAAGGGAAAATCTGGGAATCAGTCTAAGGCAAATCACCATCTGCATAAGAAACCAGAAAACCTAAAAAAGAAGAAGAGGGGCTTCAAATATTTTTTCTGTAAGAGAGAGGGTCATATGAAGAGAGACTGTGAGGCCTATAAGACCTGGAAGGCTAAGAAAGGAGGTAACAAATTAGCTTTTTCCATTGAAGTTAATTTAGTTAACACTAGTTCTAGTTGTTGGTGTTTTGATACAGCCTCACCAATTCATATTACAAATTCCTTGCAGGGGTTCCAAAGCCAGAGGCAGCCAAGGCCAAATGAAGTCAGTATCCATGTAGGAAATGGGATGAGGGTAGCTGTCAAAGCAGTTGGGACAGTGAAGAGTTTAGGCCTGGTGTTTTCTTTTATTTAGAAGATGTTTATTATATTCCTTCAATGAGAAGGAATCTCATTTCAGTTAGTGTTTTGGTCAAGAAACAGTTCAGTTTTTTAGTAGATTTTTCTGGAATAAAAATTACCCTCGGATCCCAGTTTGTTGGACATGCTTCTTTTATTAATGATTATTGGGTGCTTCCTGCTTCTTCTTCTATTGCATCTTCAGCTTCTAAACAAGTGATTTTGCTTGAAAATGTGAATGGTATGGTTGATGGTTGTATTGATTCTGCTATTGTGATTGGTTCTAAAAGAAAGTTTTCAGAAAATTCTGCTTATTTGTGGCACAGACAGTTAGGCCATGTTTCTAAAGAAAGACTGCTTCTTCTAGTTAAACAGGGAATTCTTCCTAAACTTGATTTCTCCGACTTGACTGATTGCATTGAGTGTGTTAAAGGCAAGTATGCCAAACAAAAAAAGAAAACAGCAACTAGAAGCACAAGTGTGTTGCAACTGGTTCACACAGATATTTGTGGACCTTTTGCAACTATGACTTTATGTGGTAATAAATACTTTATCACATTCATAGATGACTACACAAGATTCTGCCATGTTTATCTCATCTCAGAAAAAGCACAAGCCTTAGAGAAATTTAAGATTTATAAAGCTGAAGTAGAGAAAAAGTTGAACACCATCATTAAAACAGTCATATCAGATAAAGATGGTGAGTTCTATGGGAGGTACACTGAGCTTGGCCAGCACAAAGGGCCTTTTGCCTTGTTTCTGCAAGAACAAGGCATCCAGGTGCATTACACTACACCTGGAACTCTCGAGCAAAATGGGGTTGCAGAGAGGAGAAACAGGACTTTTATGAATATGGTGAGGTGCATGATGTGCACTTCAGGTCTTCCTAGGATGTTGTGGGGAGAGGCACTCAAAACAACCAATTATTTGACCAATAGGACACCCAGCAAAGCAGTGAGCAAAACACCTTTTAAGCTTTGGAAAAATAGGAAACCTAGTGTGTTGCATACTCATGTTTGGGCTGCAAGGCAGAAGCTAGACCCTATAACCCTCAAGAGTCTAAACTTGATTCCAAAACAGTTTCTGCATATTTTATTGGCTATCCTGAAAATTCAAAAGGCTTTAAGTTCTATTGTCCTACACATACATCCAGAGTCATCGAATCCAATAAGGCAGTATTCATTGATGAGGTCAACTTTACAGATAAGTTTAAGGATTTTGAGTTTGATGAATTACCTGAGATTGAGACAGATGTTGTAGATGCTCCTATTTCAAAATCGGTAGTTGTGTTATCTGATTTTAGTACTCAACCTGCACCTGTAACTCAAAACCATGCTTAAACTGATGTTGTGGATGCACCATTAGTTCAAGAACCAGCAAATGCACAGCCGCCACCACAACCTGTTCTTAGAAGATCACAAAGAGATAGAAGATCAACCTTAGATGCTTTAGCTGCAGATTTTCAGTTTTATTTACAGGAGGCAGATTTTGACATTGGTGAGATTAATGATCCCATAATTTTCAAACAGGCCATTGAAAGTGAAAGATCTCACCAATGGGAGGAGGCAATGGTCTCTGAGCTAAAGTCTCTGCATATTAACAAGGTGTGGACACTTGTTGAGCTGCCAAAAAATCACAAAGCCATAGGTTGTAAGTGGGTATTCAAAACCAAAACCAATTCTGATGGGAGTATAGGGCTAGTGGCTAAAGGCTTCACACAGCAAGAAGGCATTGACTTTAACGAAACATTTTCTCCTGTTTCAACAAAGGATGCTTTTAGAGTTGTCATGGCCTTAGTTGCTCATTATGACATGGAGCTGCACCAAATGGATGTCAAGACAGCTTTCTTGAATGGTGAGCTTGAGGAAGAGATTTACATGAAGCAACCTGAGGGCTTCATTGAACCTGGAACTGAAAAGTTAGTGTGTAAGTTGAATAGATCCATCTATGGTTTGAAACAGGCTTCAAGGCAGTAGTACTTGAAGTCTGATGCAGTGATTAGTAATTTTGGCTTTAAAGAAAATCAGGTGGATGAGTGTGTGTACATGAAGACAAGGGAAAAATTTTATTTTTCAAATATTGTATGTTGATGATATTCTGCTTGCTAGTACCAGTTTGAAGTTGTTGAAAGCCACTAAGGATTTCTTGTCAAAGAATTTTGACATGAAAGATTTAGGTGAGGCCAGCTATGTCTTGGGGATTGAGATCAAGAGGGATAGAACAAAGTGTTTGTTGGGGCTGTCACAACAAGGTTATATTAATAAGGTTTTGAAGAGATTTGACATGCAGAGTTGTGCAAATAGAGAGGTTCCCATGTCAAAGGGTGACAAATTGACTAAGGAACAATGCCCTCAGAATGAGATTGAAAGAGAGAATATGACTAAGCCTTATGCACAGCTTGTAGGTAGTTTGATGTATGCACAAGTGTGCACTAGACCTGACCTGGCATATGCAGTAGGCATTTTATCAAGATTTCAGTCCAATCCGGGCCCTAAGCATTGGATAGCAGGCAAGAAGATTTTGTGGTACCTTCAGAGAACCAAAGACAATCTGTTAGTGTATAGAAGAGTCAAGGAACTTGAGGTTGTAGGCTACTGTGATTCAGATTTTGCCAGTCACTTCCCTTCCTCCAAAAAGTCTACCTCAGGTTATGTTTTCACACTTGCAGGAGGAGCCATTGCTTGGAGAAGTGTCAAGCAAACCTTGATTGCCACTTCTACAATGCAGGCTGAGTTTATAGCTATTTATGAGGCTGTTTGTGAAGGACTTTGGTTGAAAAAAATTCAGGTTCAAACCAAGGCAGTTGACAGCATTGTTTCAAAACCTTTGAAATTTTACTGCGACAATTCAGCTGCTGTGTTCTTTACCAGAACAATAAGAGGTCTACTAACTCCAAACACATAGACCTTAAGTATTACAGTGTGAGAGAAAGAGTCAAGCATGGGGAAATTGAAGTTTTGAAGATTGGTACTGATTTTCAGTTGGCTGATCCCTTTACAAAGGCCATGACAGTGGCTGCTTTCAAGCAACATGCTACTGAAATTGGCATTTTGTCAAACTTGGATGCTTGAGATCAGTAGGAGTGCTTTGTTTTTGAATAAGATAGTTTATTTTTTGCATTGTCTTATACCTGAGACATTATGCCTTCTTGTTATAGAAACTATTCCTGGTCCAAGTGGGAGAATGTTAGAGTGGACTGAAAATAGTTACTTAAAGCATAACAACTGTTATTTAAAAGTAGGGTAAATAACATGAGATAAACAATAAACTTAAACTTGGTGATATCTATCTAATATATTCTGTTTAGATAAATACAAGAGGCTTATGCATTTATCTTGTATAATAAGATAATTGAAGATATGTACATGCAGTTGAGTTGGATTGAAACTCTAACTCCTTGATGGGACTGAGCTTAGAGTGATCCACTTCTCTGTATAAATAGGAGTCCATGTGTTCACTCAAAGTACGCTGAAAATACAGTAGCAATACCATCTAGCTTTTCACATATTAAGTGCTTCACAGAAGGCTTTTGTTGAGTTCCTCACTCCGGTTCTTGCCATCACTTCCAGCTGCACTCTGCTCATTTCAAGATGGCTCTCCAAGCAACTGAGAAAGGTTGGTCTCCCAAGTCCCCTTGTCATGCTTATATCAATGTGTATCTGATATGTTCTGGTGTGTACTCATTGACATGTAAATGACATGTTTGAATGTATTTGTGATGTCAATGATTGATTATTTATTTTGTGGCAACAGTGTGGTGGTGGGGGAGTCTCAAAATTGAAAATTATGCCTTGGTTTTAGAAAATTTTCAGGGAAAAGGAAGACTTTTTCCCTTTAAAAAGAGCTGCCCCATTCATCACGACTAACAAATACCAGATTGAAAACAACAATCGGGATATGACTTCCAAGCTAAGTTAAATTAGAAAATAGCCATGTGTGGTTTCCATGTTTTATGTATAGAGCAAACAACACACGTTTCTAAATTTCAAGCCAATGGTCAGAATGACATAGTTCCACGAAACTCGATAGTATTAAACAACAGTACAGTTAGGTCGCAAAGAAAATGTCACATGTGAGTAGGTGCTAATACTGATAATCTATAAAGAATTGAAGTCATATATATATGTAATGCTTACACATTATGACATTAATAAAAGAATGGTCACATAAAGACCACTAAGGAAAGTGGGAGGAAGGGGACGAGTCGACATAGAGAATAATACTATGGCCAAAAGCAAAGCAAAAGCCCCCCCTTAACTAAAACGTGAAAAAGCCTTTGTACAGCGTTCACGTCAAAAACAAGACTATAGCCAAGGGGGGAATACACTCTTTCTTTTAGCCCCATTCATAATTCAAGCAAAAACATAAAATGCTAAGTACTACTACTCTCGTCTCCTTCTTTCTAATTAGATTTCTAAAGTCTTGTAACTTTTTTCAGGTCGCGAAACGCGTTTGGCGTGGCCTAGACTCCTAGAAGTTGGTGGTGTGACAACCATATGGGGACACCGTGTTCAACCTGCAATCATATCAAATCAAACATAACGCGTTAGTTAGCTATCATAGGGTCACATGCTCATCATCTCTATCCAAAGTTAGGTTAATGACAGTAGTGTTACTGTTGACCCAGACTTGGTGTTAGAATTGAAGCAGCATAGTATGTCTAGGAAGCAATGAATTCGTGTGTGGCCGGGTTTACCTCTGTTTACGCTTCTCCAAAAATCTTTGGAGTGATTTTGTACGAGCAATTGGCAGATCTGAAACATAATAATGAAAACACAATTTACGCAAAAACGAAATAAAATGTGTCCGATGTATATCCGAATTACCCATATTTATATATATATATATATATAATTACACAAAAATTAATAAAAATCTTATTGAGGGATGATTCAATGCACCCGCGTCCACTTGCACCGACATAAATAGATTGTTAGATTATATTAAATACATTCTTGGGTTATTAATAAAAATATTAATTATAAATATCAAAAATTGAGATCATCTTATAAGTGTTGGGTCATTTACACCGTCGGTGCATAGAATAATTTCCAATTTATTGACCAGAGAATAAAGAAGATTTAGTTGACCAACTCTGTTTTAAAGTGCACGGTCTTAACTGCAGCCAAAATTACTTTTACTGTATTTGAATTCAATACCAGCTAGGTGTAGTATTCTCAACGAAATATAATTCCTTAAAAGTTAAGAGTCAAAAAAGAAATCTAACATGTAAATGCAAAGTGAAATTACAGAACCTACCTTCATTGAGAGGAGCCTCAACATTCACCAGCTGTTGTTGTTTTGGCTCCAGTGGTTGATCTGCAGCTCCAGCAGCTTTGAATTTCTCTTCCATGGCAAGCTTCACTATGCTCTCAAACTAAGCAAAGCAAACAATTGTAATGGTAATTAGTAACTATGTATTGGAACCTATAAAATTTCCCATTAACACAAAGCAATCTAAGAAAAAGAACCAACCTTGTCCGGAGTGACGTCGAAAACAGAGACGCTTCCGCCGTAGAAAATCGTCATAGGCTTTGCTTTTGGTTTTTCAGGGGAATTCTCCGGAGCCGCAGCCACGGATTTCCTGGCCGCAATCATGGATTTCAGAACTTCAGAACTGAGAAGATTAGGAATCACTTCTCGGGCCTGGATTCCTCGGAAGCTTCTTCCGCGTTCGAGGAACTTCTGGAACGGAGATTTGGGCAAGTCAGTAGAGAAGGTGTCACCACCACCACCACGCTGCTGATTGTGGTGGTGCTGATCCATAATCGTCGTCGTCCCGACTCCCAAGAAATCGAGCTCGACGGTTGCCGCGGCCGGTGTGTACATGTTTGGTTGCTGACTTGTTTTCGGTTTCGGTTTGAGTTTGTTTGTGAAATGAAGAATGATGAGAAGCTCAGAGCGTCTTAAATGGCGAGGCGGGAAGAAACTGTTGTGTGGGACTCTAAAGTGACGTGAGGAACGAGAATTTAAAGGGAGCACGAGTTTCATGGGAGGTGGAGAGAGAGAGAGAGAGAGGACTGTGTTTGTCTCAGTCTTTTTAGGGCTTTATGGGCACACGTCTTCCACGAGGAGGAAACAGAAATTACAGAAACAGGGAAACTGGTCCATACATGCACATAGCTCTTGTTTCTCCTCTTTTTTATTTTTTTTTTGAAAGGAGCTGTTGTTTTTCTTATGCTCATAGAATTTGTCATAAGAAATGTCATAGGCTGTGCCCATTTAGGCCATGTTTGTTTCTCGGAAAGTGGCCATTGAAAAATGAAATACTTTCATTTCCTGCATTTGGGACAGCTAAGAAAGGGAAACACTTTCCCAAAGGAAAGGAAAGTGATTCATTTCCTTTCCACCAACCAAACATGGCCTTATTACAGTACCTTGACCATGCTTTTAATTTTGACTAGTTTTAAATAAACATTTCTAATTACTCAATACACCACTTATTTAATTTTTTATCCTAAACATTTTACTAAAAACACAACCCAAAAATATTCAAACTATCCTCAATTCTCATAAACCAACATCCATTATCAAAAAAGCTAACCCTAGCCGCAAGCCGCAAGAGTTTCTCTCAAATTTCTTCTCACCCGTCCCGCAACAACGCCGTAGCCGCAAGAGTTTCTCTCAAATATCTTCTCACTCGTCCGGCGACGCGTCCTAAGGACGTTGTTGCCGGACGGGTAGGCATAGTGTCGCCGTTTATCGGCAAGTAGTGGCGTCGATCTGATCTTTGGTCAGTAGGCTTTGGGCTTCGACCATGGGGAGTTCGCGGGGTTTTTCTACCGGCGGAGGATGGACTGATGAATTGGAATGGGAACGACTCATCGGGACTGGATGGAGAAGACGTATGGGGATGTCGTGGAGGGGGTGGCTGGATCGATCTGGGCTTGGATGGTCGGGCGGCTGGCTGGGGACGGGAAACCCCAGATCGAGGGAGATGGTTCGTTCCCGATCTGGTTTAGGGGGGATGGGTGGGGTTCGGGTCGGGCTTATTTGGGTGCTCTACTGCTTGGATCAGAACTTCTTGGTGGTTTGAAGTCAGATCGATCTCCGGCCGGGTTCCGGAGGGGTGTTATAGGGGTGGTGCTAATGGGTGGAGTGGTGAGGCCGCGATCCTGGTAGGTGTGACCGCAACGGCGGTGATGCGAAGACAAGTGAGGTGTCTAGATCTGCAACCAAGGTTTGGGCGGCGAATGAGCGAGGGAACTGTGGTCAAGGCGGTCAATGGGAGTCGGGATGATGGAGCTACAGTTAGGCCGGGTCTGTGGTGTTGGGCCCAATCTGGGAAACAGTGTTTTGGTGTTTTTTCTTTCATTCTAGTTTTGGTTTGTGGTTTTTAGCTGGTTTGTGTTAGGTCGGGTGCACTAGGTGGTGGCAGAGACAATCATCACTTTGGCCTTCCTGACGGTCGTTCCTGCCTAGTTTAGAGTCAGCACAAAGTCTGCCTATGGCATAGACGAGCATTAATGGCTTCCTAGGAGGTCTTTCCTATCCGGATTTGGGTTGGAAGTGATGGCGCTTTGGAGTAGTGATGGGATGACGGTGTTGGGTTTTCTTTAGTCTTAGGTCTGACTGTCCAAAAATCTCTTTGATCGGGTTCGAAGCAATGACGAGTGTTGGTTTGGTCGATCAATTGCTGGCCAGGTGGATTCTGGGTGGGAGTTGGTGTTCTTGGCTGAGTCTGCTCCAATACGTTTTGTTGTTTCTGCCACTTTGTCTGGTGCCAGTTCAGTATTTTTAGTTAAGTTCTTTAGTATGTTTGGAGTTGGGGTCTAGTTGGGCTTCAACAGTGCGTCAGTATAGATGTCTATTTTGACGTCTAAAGTGGGAAACGTTTCGGTTGAAGCTTTTATCTCCCATTCTCATTGTAATATTCGTTTTTATTAATGAAGTTCTTATTTGATAAATATATATATATATATATATATATATAAACATCCATTATCAATCACTCAAGCAAATCCAAGATCAAGGCAGCACCATAATCAATCGACCTTGCGTCCAAGATCAAGACAATGTCAAACACCATAATTGAAGACCTAGATGGGATTAGACGTTTTTTTTTTTTTCCCTCAATGAGTAGAAATAGGATTGGATAAAAGGACATAGATTATTTTCATGCTAGAGGTAGACCTGTAAAAGGACCGGATTTTGATTTGGATCCGCTCCAAATCAGTGACTATTGGAATGGGTTTAGATCAAAAGTTTTGATCTGTTAATGATCCGAATCCATTAACCCGTTTATTTAACGGATAAAATACGGATCTAGGTCGATCCGATCCGTTAATGATCCAGCCCGTTTTTGTAATAATAAAATATTATTTTTATTAATATATTATTATTTTTAAAAAATATAAATTATAAAATATGAAGAATTTCTAATACAAATTTTTTGCAGAAATCTAATGGACAGTCTATCTCACCCAAGATTTCAAAAAGCATTAAGAATTTTGATAATGTAATTCTACTTTTGGTGATACTTTTCATGTTGTTTTAATATTTTATTAATATCTTATGATGTATCATGATATAAATTTATGGTTTTTGTCTATTTACCCCATTTTTAAAGATTTTTTTCCCACTTACTCCATTAAGTTTTTTTAATTATCTCTTACCCAAAACACTTTAAGGAGGTCTTCCCTAATACCTCATTAAGTTTTTTTTTTTTTTTTTTTTAATATCATTTTTCCCTTACCCATTTGTTACTTAGAGAGAGAGAGAAATCATAGGAGACTTCGCCAGATTTCGGTCACCGGCTACCACCCACCGGAATTTGGTGAAAATCACTCCGGAAAGTTTTTTTGCACCCAAAAGACATCTATTGCCCCCAATAGATGACTATCAGCCATGTATTGCCCCCCAATAGAAGTCTATTGCCCCCCAATAGAACTTTCGGTAGCCGGAATAGAAACTAATCATCCTAAAATTAGACAGATAAAACTTTGATTAAAGAAAAAAATAAAGAAATTATATCAATTTTAAAAACGTCTATTGCTCCCAATAGACGTCTATTACCCCCTAATAGAACTTTTGGTTACCGGAATGGGAACTAATCTCTGTAAAATTAGACAAATAAAACTTTAATTAAGCCAAAAATAGAGGGTATTACATCAATTCAAAACATCTATTGGGGCAATAGACGTCTATTGCCCCCCCCCCCCCAATAGAACCGTTTTTTTCCCTTCTTTCTGGGCCTTATGCCCATATTTTACCAAAAAAAAAAAAAAAGATTTGGGCACCCAAAATTGATTTGCATCGCTTTACGGTATCAGGAGCGTTCAATGCACCAACTACGGTGCCTTCTGATCCAATATCGACGTCGTTGTCCCTGTGACTGAGGTCTGCTCCGGCCTCCGCCGTCGTAAACAAACACTGTGCGGCCAATCGTTCAAACAATCTTCTCCGGCACCACCAACTCCATCGTGCGCTCCAACTCCTCCAAATCAGACTCTTATACATTCATTCCACCACTAATCAAATTTAATCAAATCGAAAATCCAAATCGCAGACCAGAATCAAAATCATACAAACCTTGAAACGCAAACAAATTTTCGAAAGCTTAAGATAGAATCCTTACAAGCTTTTGATGCCAAATCTCTTCACCGCAACCGAAGATGAAGTGGAAGGGCGAAGCTGGCGACGAAGTTGTTGATGTCGAAGCACTGGTCCAGGCAGAGTCTCCGCCTCAACCGGAGAAAAGCTCCACCGCGTACGACCCTAGCTGCGAAGAAAGCTCCGAAACTCCTAATCCGGGCAGTGCCGGCGTTGTGCTGGGGGGGGGGGGGGAGAGAGAGAGAGAGAGAGAGAGAAAAAAAAATCTACGATATGCTCTGGAGGATGAGAGAGAGTGCAAATCGTGGAGAGAAGAGAGAGAGAGAGAGACAGGGTAAGTGTAATTAAGTCAAGGGTAAAACTATCATTTTACTTTAAATAGTGTAAGTGGGAATACATTTTTGTTGCTCGGGTAAGTGGGGCTCATTCTGGTGCTTTGGGTTAAGGACCCATAAATTTAATATTACTATTTAAAAATTTAAAATATTTGAAATTATAACGGGTCGGATTAGCTGATCGGGTATCCGTTAACCCGGCGGATATGAATTTGGATCGAGCTATCAGCGATCAACCGGGTTAACGGAGCGGGTTTGGATCAAATTTTTTTTTTAAGTAAACGAATTTGGATTTAGGTCGATCCGATCCAAATCCGGTCTATTTACAGGTCTAGCTAGAGGTGAATAATGATGTCATGTTCATCTTATTTTAAGAATTGAATAACAATTCAAGTGAATAATGATTTACATCTTAAATAAATTATTTAGCTTCTCTAACTCATGATTGCAGGTGTATTAATTGAATAATTATTTCATGTTCATTTTTACTTTAGACATATACAAATATAGCTAGATGATTATGATGGTAATGTTGATGTGTGCAAGCTTAGGGTTAGGAAGAACAAACAAAGAGATATATAGAAGAGACAACATAATTCATTTAAATTTTTTCTTCTATCAATCTAATATAGATGTGTCTTTTGGTCATTTTCACTACCCATAAATTTGTATTTGAAATGGAAAAAATTGGGATGTGTATATAAAATTGTTCTTTAATTTATTTTTTAGGAGTGAGATAACAAGTCTCATCTATTACGTATGTCAAAAAAAAAAAAACGCCGCTCTCTCTCTCTATCTTTTTTAGGGTTAGGGTTATTGCGTTCTGTGCAATTTTTAACTGCCTCATCATGAGTTCCGTTGATGCTATAGCTGCCCGACTCATCTTCTTTCTCGCTCTGGTAGAGGGAAAGAAGAAGGTAGATCTTCGTCTGTCCCAAGGCAAGGGAGTGCGATGATCAGAAGTTTTTATGGTTGGGAAACTCCTCACTGCCAGGGAGTTCAAAGTACGCTCCTTCCTAGATATGTTTCGATATGCATGGAGGGTCAATGGGACGTTGCAAGTCGAAGAGGCTCAAGGAGGTAGGGTTTTATTTACTTTTTCGGATCTTGCAGACTGGGCTAGGGTTTGGAGGGGTGCGCCATGGGGGTTTAACCGTGCTCCTGTGATTTTGGCTGAATATGATGGGGTTATTCCGATTGAGAAGGTATCGTTGGTGAAGTCATCTTATTGGATCACGTTGCAAGGTTTTCCACCTGCTTTCAGATCCGAAAGGGTGATGACCATGATTGGGTATACCTTGGGGGACTTTCAGGAGATTGATAAGCAGGGAAAAAAAGTTGGTAAGTATCGTATCCGGGTTTAGATTCCTTTGATCCTGCCAATATCCTTTCAGCGATGGTATTGGGTGGAGGATACTGTCAAGTTCTTGAGCAAGTTTAAGTATAATAAGTTGTTTAGAAGGTGGGGGGTGTGTGGCTTGGTCACACACACGTTGGCTTGCCGTGCTCGGGGCCGGCATTGAATGAGGAAGATGTTGATGCAGAGCGTACGGTGTTGGGGACACCGGCAGCGGTGCAGGCGGTGTCATGCAGGTTAGGGTTGGCGGCCTGGGTACAGGGTCGGGCTCTAAAGGTTGCAACCATGATGCTGCTTTCACTCCTAAGGTTTCATTCAATGGGCATAACTTGATCTTCAAAACTCAACTCTCAAGGATGATCACAGAGCAGCTTTTGGGAAACCCTACTTACTTGGTGCAGAAACCATGTCGTAAGGTAAGCATTAGAGAGATTGGAGATTCTGACCGTATGGTGGAAACTATGACAGGCAAGTGTCAATCTAAGGTTGAGGCTAAGCTAACCATCTCTTCAAAAAAACTGAAATTGAGCTTGGCAGTGGGTAAAAAAACCCTATAACCTGCAGATATGGGTTTGGTTGCAATGCCACAAAATGATCAAGGCATGGTGAAGAAGGAGAGAGGGAGGCTGGTGGGGAGCAAAAAAAAAACTCCCACCTGGAACTGCTGAAAAGAAGAAGGCTGTGAAGGTAGATGGTGCAAGGAAGCGAAAGTCTGCCAAGAATAGCCTGTTGACCAATCTGAATGGTGCAAATGCTACTGCAAGCTCTAATCCAAAAGGAAAGGAGCTAGTTGTGGCATAGTCTCTATTTTTTTTTTCAGGGTTTCAAGCCTATGTGAGTTGGGAGAGCTTCTGTAAGTTTTCTAAGATGTTTTTAGTTATTTACTCGTACCATAATTGTGTGATGTCCCTACCTGACTAGTTGAATGATTTCCTTTCCTTAAAAGATGAGGTAATCATTTCTTGTGTAGGCTTGCGTAAAGCGAGCGCTTTTAGAACTTAATTGTTTGCATTTTCTTAGATAGGTTGTACCAGGTGTTACTTGCCAGTTTCTTATTTGAGAGATCGTAGACTCTGGTCTTATTTTGGCTATTAATTCTAATGATATAAATTTCTACTCAAAAAAAAAAAAAAAAAATGTCTCAACCACTTAATCCGTGTGCTTTGGGTTCATCTTGTGCCTAATTATTATTGACACAATCACATGAATTGGGAAGAACGGAATGAAATAAACCTCAAAAGTTTTAGATTCAGTGTACTTGTGTCTCGTGGTCTTGCTTTTCCATTTTGCCAACATGACCATCCGAATCCTAAGTCTTTTTCTTTTTTTGGATAGTTAGCTAATTTTTTGGGGTTTGAAATTGTGTCTCACATCAAATTGTATTATAATCCAACTCCTTGTGCCGAATTGTTGTTTTAAATAACACTATAAAGAATACAATGAAGCTCACTTGGGAGGTGGAAGCGGAAGCCCCCTCTTATCATTTGCTTCATCCCTAGTTTTATAAAAGTACACATATTGTCTGCTTCATAAGTTAACTTATCTAAAACATCAATCTCTACGATAAATAGATGCGATAATTTGGTGTCAAACAAGTTCACCAAATTATAAAATAATCAAAGAAATGGACCTCTATGGCCTAGAGTACTATTTAAATTTTTGCTAGGTCGCAAAGACCAGTGGCTCTGAGGATTATTTTACTTTATTAGCTTCAGAGTTTCTAGGTTTTTGTTTGGAATAATGGTGCGTGAATTTCCTAAAAGGTGGGTGTACTCGGAGTTTCCTGGGTCTTATTCTTGTTTAAGAATAGGTTTTAGGGTTCCCTAAGGGGTGTTTATTTTTTGTACTGCTTGGCTGAATATATATAATGGGTTGACTTGTTTTTCATAAAAAATAAAAAATAAAAAAAGTGGATACAACCGAATGGCCTTACATCAATTATTAATTAATGGTCAAATGATCGGACCTAATCTATGTATCAATGTGGTTTACCACAGACTCTTTATCTACCTATAGATAGTAGATGGAGGATATGTAATGGTCTTTTCTGGCATGAGTATTAATATATCGACATGATATTCTTCAAAAAAAAAAAATTAATTAATGAAATTTTAAAGCATTTATTTATTATAGGTTATTTGTTTTATAAAGGGGTATTATAGTTGTTAACTTGTGATTTCATGAATATTTTGATATTATACTAGTAAAATTAAGAATTTGTAACATGCTTTCTCTGACTCTCTCTCGAGAGAGCTTTTGCTGTGGCGGCTTGTCTCGGCGGGTGGCGGCAGCGTATCTGTGACCGAGCAAGAGTTTGCGTCTTCTTTCTCGCGTCTATACATCGGAGATGACGACGGGCTTGTTCGTCGGGGTCTCTTAGTTCCTGTTGTTGTCATGGGTTGTGATAGCAGTGCAAGAGGTCGTTTTCGATCCAGGTTTGGATCAGAGGTGCTTTGATGGCGGCCAAGCTATGAGGGTCGGGTCAGCGTTTGGGTTGACGACGTCAGGAGGCTGTGGAAGAGACGGCCTCAGTGATGGGGTCTCAGGTCTGGATCTGGTGCTGCTGATCTGATGTGTTAGTTGATAACACAGATTGCAGCGACTCCTGTGCCGACGCCTTTGCTGGATCGCGATCTGCTTTAGGTCAGGGATGTGAACGGATCCTGTTTGGTGGAGATGCAAAGGATCATGATCTTGGTAGGGACCAGTCTGTGTTGGATAGTCATGTAGTCAGCGGCAACAGCGGGGTGTTTCCCTCGACTGGCATCAGCGACGGCGCAACTGGTGGTTGTTGGCTGGAAGAACACGTGTGGGCTCATTAGGCTAGGGCTTTGGTTGACCCTTCCCTTTGGGCCTGCTCTTCGTGTGGCTGGGCCTTGGGCTGGCTTGTGGCCCTCAGCTTTGGGCACAATGGCCTAGGGTTTCAAGTGGGCTAGATTACCCTTTTGCTAGGGGGTTGGCTGTTTTGGGTTCTTATGGCCCATAGTGATGTTTAATTTTTGTTTGGGTCGCAAAAACCAGTGTCTTAGTTGGAACCATTTTATGTAAGTTTCGAGGTTGTTAGGTTTTTGTTAGAATAAAAGTGCATGAATTTACCAAAAGGTGGGTGTACTCGGGATTTTGTTGGGATTTTATTCTTCTAGAATAGGGTTTCATGAGGTTCTAAGGAACGATTCTTTATGTCGACTCCATAGAGGTGTTTCGTTTTTGTACTGCTTACTGAATTATAATGAAAGGGCTGACCTATTTCCATAAAAAAAAAAAAAAAAGTTGTTAACTTGTGTCTTGTTACATGAGTTTCTTATCAAAATGAACTTGTTATGTGAATTTGAAATACACCACAATGACCACATATCAAGTGCTAATTAGCATATAACCGTTTTTTTTTTTTTTTAAACTATGAACCCTCTCATTCTTAGCCTGCACCCTTCATTGGATATTGGATTGATTTGACCTTCGGGGTGGACTTATGCCCCAACGTTTTAAACTTGTGTGAACTTTCTCTTCTAGATGCTCTTTTTCTCTACCAATATGCCCATTGTATGACCTTATTGAACCACTTATCTTTCAAAAACTTTTGAGCTTTTGAATGTTCCCCTCTTCTACTTTTCTTTATGGTTTCATGTATATGGGGTATGGCGGTATGCCATGTTTTTTTTTATCTCATTGACCCAAAATCCTGTTACTAAACTATGGAGTACAATACACCTATTAATCAATTAGTGACAATTATTAATTACTAATTTTTCAAGTTAAGTGACCAAATTTGTCACGTTTATGTTTATAGGTCGGAGACTTGGACTACAAGAAATTGATCGACTCGAGTGAGACAGACACATCCATAGATTAATAACAGATTGATTACAAAGTGAATGGGATTAAATAAATTAAGGTGTTTTAGGAGTACACCCTAGTTTAATTGTCAATAATCTACAGTTTAATTTAAAATAAATTTTTGAACAGGTTGGAGTTTTGGACTTTGGAAGGTCCAAACATTAGGTAAAGTCCCTTTTGACGTGGTGGTACACTAGTACTACTTCAGTACTTCCTGCTCCTCCTCGATCGTCATGTGGTAATTGTTCTTTCACTTAGTAGCATGATCTTGTGGTCATATACTCATATACAATTCAATATTCAAGGCTAGCTAGGATGGACGCCTCCTCCTGCAGCCTAATTAAGATGTACCTAATGCCATTTTATTATTTTAGATTTCTTTCCACGAAATTTTCATCTTGAAAATGACTTATTCTAGATTTCTAGTGAATATAAGGCAAAGAAAAAAAAATCTTGGATAAGTATTATAAGATATAATCTCTCCTAATACTCTAATAGTTAAGTTTTAAAACATGAAGAGGAATTAATTTTATATTCTTGAAATTTTTAATTGTCTTTTCTAGATACATTTCTTTCTATAACGACATAAAAAAAAATGGTGGTTCTATTCATACCTCTCAATTTGTTTTTTGGACCTATCTAAATTTTTGTCAAAATTTAATCTCTAAAAACACTCTCTTCCTTCACAATTGTTCTTAGCCAATTGACAAATATGAATCATAGAGTTTTTATTTTTTATTCAAAGTTTGTGATACACTTCATAACTCCGTAGCCATGACAAATTAAAGAGGAAAAGAAGAACGAGTCAACAACAACTTACATCACTTGAGATGTGCATGTGGTTTTAAATTATGCAAGAATCCAGAAATTTCTGTTGGTTTTTGGGTTGAGAACTTAGCCTCCAGCTGACCAGCTTGGCCCTTCTTCTTTACTCCAACACAATTGCACTTGTAGTTCTCAATTAAATACTCTGCTATATGCCTTTATTTATCCCTTTTGACGAACCTCTTGATGGCCCTCCACGCTATGTCGCCATGTATAGAGTTTAGACTTTAAAGTTGGTAGTGTGGTCATATATTAATCCTTCATCTTCTCTCTATGTATATAATTCATTATCGGACAAAGATAAAAAAAATTGATGTTCAAAAGAACTGCATGTATCATAGTAGGAGGTATAAAAAATAAAAAAAAATGTAAAATACAAACAAGGACAAAATATGAAATTTGTTGATAAAAATTAAGATGGGATGTCCAAAAAGTAAATTAGAAAGTCCAACTAGAATCACTCATAAAAATAAAATAAAATAAATAGGCTAAAAAAGCGCAATATATTCTCCCAAAAATCATATTTTTCCTAATAATGTCACCCAATGACAATAAATAGCTTAGTAAGATCCGTATTTCACTCTGAAGTTATTTTTTTGATGGAATAATCCACTCTGGTTGGATACCATAAAAGTTATTGAGGGTAGTTGGATACCATAAAAGTTGTTGAGGGTAGTTGGATACCTATTAATGATGTAGTGTTTATATCAATTTAGTAATAATGGAATTTTATGGTCATATCATTTCTTTTCTCATCAGGTTATACCGTTATCATAATAACATTTTTGTTAATCCTAAACCCTTGATTATAGATCAAGAATCAAAGAGGCGTAGGTGAGCAGAATCACGAGTCACGACGATACCCTATCCGTCCCCATCAACGTGGAAAATGGAAGGAAGTTTAAAGGTAAAGTTAAAACAAGGGGCCGAGGATGCTGGGAAAATGGGGAGTAAAGAACAAGAAATTTCTCATGTGCACTAGCTAACGGAGCCGGTCACTTCAAACAAAAGAAAACTCGAGAAGAACGTGACCAAAATCCGGAGACAATGAATTGTAGCCATGTTTTAATAAACCCCAGCTATCACTTTCACCTGTAAAGTTTTAAGTTTTAAACACGGCAAAAGTCGTAGTCGTCGTCGGCTTCTTCCCCACCATCCAGTTCGACAGAACAAGCAACACCTTGATTCAGTCATTTTCTCTCGATATTTTTGGGAACTGCACTGGTGTTCTAAAAAAAAAAAAAAAAAATAAAGGGGTGATTTCCAGCACATGGAATTCTGGAAATTGACTAACCATTTCAACGGTCGCTTTGAAATTCAGGCAAAATGAAAAAGCAAGCAGACAGTAAAACAACGTGACTGATGGAGACTGGAGTGGTTGAGGTTGGTGGTGGTGATGGATCTAATCGGTGAAATGTGCGAAGATGGTCATCTTGATTGGATCACTTATTCGTTGCTTTCACAATCCTCCTACCAGGAGCAGCCTCTTAATTTAGGGCAAGTGTTGCGTGAACACTGATGAAACTATGAAACGTGTTTCATAATGAGATGGTAAATTTGTGACGACTCTTCGGAGCAAAGAAAACAAACTAGCTAGGTAGTAATCCACATCCACTTACCAAAGGAAAATGCTTGAGACACCAAATAACTATACAAAAATTGAGTACTAAATGATGTGGCATACAATATTTCATCAATATCATTCCATAAATTTCAATGACATGCATTTATTTATTTTCAATTTAAAAACAGAATGTTTTTGAGAAAATATTTTGTATATTATCAAAACCCTAATGTTTTACAAAAATCAAAGGAATTACAAATATAATTATACTGCTTCTCATGAAGAGCAGCCAATGTTATTCGTTAATTGGCTTCATCTTGCTTAAATGGGGAAAATGATGAAGAATAAAACGGATAGAGAGACCAATATTGATTCTTATCCAATTCTTTATTTGAAGTCTATTATCCATCAGCATTCTCAATTTATGGACAAGTTAGTTGATCTCATCCCTGCTCAGTTCTATTTATCCAATGACGATCGAAACACGCCATGGTTTCAAGGCCTCATTAACCTGCAAAAGCTTTAGGTAAGAAAGAAATAAATAAATACATTAAGAAAACTCGCAGAGATTGATTCAAAACTCAAACATCAAAGACCCAGTTATAATCTTTCATGTGAGAATTGCTTTTTTTTTTCTTTCTTTCTAATATATATTTTGATCTGGATATCAAGGTTGCAGAGAGCTAGATTGCTATAACAACTGCATCTATTCATTTTCTAAATTAATTTGGTATTTTGTTTAATTGTGACTTTTATTTAATATAAGTTTTCTTAATTCTTAAAAAAAACATGAAATTTATTTGATATCCAACAAGGAAATCCATGTCAATAGAAATTCCAAAGAAATTGATGATATGGCATGTGATGTGCCATGTCATTTGATAAGTAATTTTGGTACAAACTTTTGGGATCACTAGCACTACTCCTTACCAAAAGCTGTTGAGATCCAAATTATATCTACAGCAAGACACGATTAACCAGTGAAGCATAATATAATCGATGCGTATTGCTATATATATATACAAATAACTAAAACACTCCAGGAATAGTTATCTGTCCCCTCAACTTTTTTCATGTCCAGTCGTGTGACTCGTGTTGATTTATCTTCTAATTAACTATTTAATTGAACTACAATTTTTTGTTGAAATTAAGAGCTCAAAAATTAACGGGAAGTGAAATTTGCACTCTCCTTTTTGCAAGCTACACTCCCTTTTAAATTTTTAATAATATTTCCCCACATATTTTTGTACTTCCCAAAATACCCTCGAGTTAGATTCTATTTTCTTTTTTCTTTTTTCGGGTCTTTTCTTCCTCCCTCCCTCTCTCTCAGACTTTCTCTTTCTTTTCCAAACCACAACAAAACTTCTTTCTTCTCCAAACAACAACATGTCTGTTGGTTTGGATGAACAATCTCATATCACCCCAAAATCCAAAACCCACAATTGCTGCAACAAAAGTCCATTCAAAACCCACCCAACCATTTTTAGTATCTGATTTTCGAATCATCTATATATAATTTTATCCTAGGAATCCAAATTTTTATACTAGAAATCCGATTCTTGGGTGCCCCTTGTCTTCGTCCACCCACCAAGATCAATCACTATTCAAATTCGAACTAATGAGAATCAAATGACATTCAAAGAAGACCAAGATCAATGATTCCATACATTACGAAATAACGTATATTATGAGTCATCTCAGTCACTCAATACTACTAATTGACTCGCCAGTCCCTATATGCTTCTTCTTTATCTTTCAAACAAGACAGATGATGTATAATTGAACACTACATGGTTTCGGTTTCGCATAATATAAAATTCACGATAAGGATGAAGATTGAAGAACAACAAATCGTGACTTCAAAACTTGCAGCGCCCAATCAAAATCTATAGTTTCTTCAGTGCCTAATTCAAACTGACCTGATCGACTTGAGCATGTCCTCTATTTCTGCTTGAACTTGTTGAGAAATATCTGCACGAATCGAGTCAATCAATTTCGGGTCTAATTGTTTAGAACCGAAAATGTTAATTAGTAGAGGTAAGAAAGAAGTGGAACTAATTGTTAAATCAATTTCGGATCTAATTGTGCACCCAACAGACCTGTCGTTGTTTGGAGAAGAAAGAGACAAGTTTTGTTGTGGTTTGGAAGAGAGAGAGAGACAGAGAGAGACAGAGAGAGGGAGGGAGGAAGAAAAGACCCAAAAAAGAAAAAAGAAAAAAAAAATCCAACTCGAGGGTATTTTGAGAAGTGCAGAAACATGTGGGAGGGGAATATTATTAAAAATTTAAAAGGGTGTCTCTGTCAGCAAGTCAAGAACGTACTGGGAGTGCAAATTTCACTCCCCAAATTAATATGACTCCCGTTCATAAACCAAAGAATAGTAAAAAGTAGATTATTCTATTTGGACATTGAAAGTTCAGAGTAGTCTATGCTAAGAAAATCTACTCATCCCGTAGGCAATCTATTCTATCAGACTCTAGACACCAAACACACCATTGTGGTATGTTAAGGCAAGATGTGTACTTCTACCATAACATTTAGAGAAGCTTCTACTAGCTTAGACAAAAATCTAACTAAACCAACTAGGCTAAAATCCAATGACCCAAAATCTGAGACCAAGCCCAAAAGCCGAGTCTCAGGCCTAGGCCCAGGCAAAACCCAAGCTAGCAAGGTGATGAAAATCTTGCACCTTCTGCCAATCCATCTCCGCCACCGCCACCAGGTTTTCTAGTAGCCGGCCTTTCTTGCACCCCATCAAGGACGAAACCAAGGAATTCTACTGCCTCCTTTTTGCCACAGAACCGGCAGAGAGATTGCCCCAAATCACTGCCTTGTTGCTCCGCTACACTCCGACCTCGCAGAGTTCACAAGATCCGTCGCTGGGAAGAGAGATACGTCACCTGGAGGAGAGACTTGCAGTCGGGGGAGGCCCGTCCCACCACAAAGACCTGAGTCACCTTCGAAGAGGCACCGACAAGGCTGCAGTGCCCCACGAAGTAGACAGAAACCGGACTCGATGCCGCCTCGCACTGACGACCAGACCAACGCCATCTTCTTCTTCAATCCTCAAGCCAAAAATTCACCGCCGCGACCCACGTCCGCGTCTCACACCAGAAGAAAACAACGACGTCGAAAGACGCCTTCTAGCCGGCGAGAATCAACATAGTCACCGCCACTCTGCTGCACGAAATCCTACGTTTCGGTCCTCTTTTTATCTATATTGTTATTAAGAGAAAATTATTTAATAGAATTACAATTGTTCTTATTTGTGCCGATTTATTCCTTATTTGGTGTCAATTTGCCGTCAAATTTTGGATAATTGCATCTAGATTTCCTGCTAAACTAAACTCATGTCTAAGAAATTTTTGTATTTTTCACCGTTCTGTCAAAGTAACTTGAGTAGCCAGTAGACACTACAAGAAAAGTGGTCTACCACAACATGAAAATAACAACATGCTTTAAATGCTCGTTGTTACTTACAGCTTTCCACAACAGGCAAAGAATGTGTGTTGTAGAAAATCATTTATCACCATATGCGTCATTTGCATGTTGTTAATTTGGTTATCAACAACCTATCTCACGTGCTGTTATCTGCAAGTTGTTAATTAAGTTATTAACAAGCAGGCATGCACGTTGTTAAAAAAATTTAGAATCACAACGTGTGGCGCACGCTATTAAAACTTGGAGATTAATAAATAAAATAAAAAAGGCGGACAATTGTCGGGATGCTACCGCTTTAATCTATTTTCCAATTGTGCGGACCTTGAGAAAAAAATAAAAGGGCCCAAAATATCTTCTCTCTAGAGCGCTCTCTGCTGATTGGTGCTTGTTAGAATACATGTGTTTTGTAGAGACTGATGATATCATTTCGAGATGTTCTCTAGATGCTTATTGTAATCAACGGTTTAGGCTCTATGTCTCTCTTTGTATTATGCAATTTCATTAATTAAGGCTTGAGGGCAACCGCACTAGCCTTTTTTTCAAAAAAAAAGAAAAAGAAGAAGCTATTTTCGTATTTTTCACTCAAATGCGTCATTTGGACTTGTTATCATATAATTTATTTGATGACGAAAACTCAATAAAATCATTGTGTTTGAATGAGATCTATGAAAATACACTCGTGTGCTATAGATAGAACGAGAGAGAATCACTGAAAATTAATTGCATGGGGGAAAATGACACAAAGCATCACTAGAAATTAAAAAGTGATGGGATAAAGTGACAAACATGAAACAAACAATTCATTTATTCTATCTTTTGATTTGAATAGATAATTTTTAGTAGCAAGTAGAAATCTCTAATTGATAATCTAAAAGCTTATATATAATATTTCTATTTCATACATAAACTAGCCTCTTATGTGCGTGTGTCGATTGGTGTTAGTTTTTTTGCTTGATATTACCTTTAGTCAATCATTTTAATTTCTTGGCTTTATTGTTGCTTGCGCCTGATATTTATTTATTTAGAGATAATTTCTTTCTATTAGTTGTCTCCTACCATATGGATGATTTTTGATCTTCTATTTCGTTAAATATATCTGTTTGAGATTGCCACTGAATATAATGATGATTTTGTTATTATAGAAAAAATTAGTATTTCGTGAAGAGAAGTTTTAAATACACACTCCATACTTAACACACCACCCATTTAATTTCTTATTCTAATATTTTACTAAATACACAATCCAAAGTACCTAAAATATCTTTAATCTAAAAGATCATGAAATATCCTACTTTTTTTACTATATTAAGGTTACTATTTAATATGATTAGTATATTCTAGTATATTGACATTTTGTAAATGACCATATTGATTACTTGTGTTAGTTATTGAGAAATCTATAAAGATTTATTATTGTTCCTTTTAAATAGATGCATATAACTAGGTTTTGTGTTATTTGAGCTCTCATCCACCAAACACCATATTAATCAAGTATAAAATTATGAGTTGAACATTCAACCAAAACTCTATCAGTAGTTTACTCCACAGTGGCGGAACTAAAAAGTTGTCATTAATGGGGCCAAACAAACTTACAATTACAAAGTTTTTTCACCTGTGATGTTTTATATTAGAAAATAAATTGATTAATCATAACTCTTAGAACAAAAAAGAAAATTAACTAAAAAATGGGAGTAAAGCAATATGTTTTAAAAACATTTAATGCCATTGATTTTGAAATTGTAAATATTATGGTTTCTAACCTCATTTAATTACAATTTATTTAAGAAAAAAAATTAAATTAGATAGTTTCTAACTTTATTCTTGTATTAAATTGGGAGGCCATGTATAGAAATTTGTTGTGTTTATCTAACTATTTATACATAAATAGAATAATATAAGGAAAATATGACTATTTTTTTTGTTTTTCTAATGCATAGATGTCTGTTTTGGTCATTTAACCTACCTACAAAATCTAATTTGAAATATAAAATAATAGGGGATGTGTATTAAGTAATTAGGGGTGTGTATTTAAAATTTATCTTCCGTGATATCGTACTCACGATCTCTCACTTATGAAGGGGAGACTTATGCCATGGCCACTAATTATTTTACTACTATATCCATGTCATATATATTTTTACTATTGGAACATTTGAATCAAGGAAAGGCCATTGGAGGATTTTGAAAAATTTAACATGTTGTTTACGTCTTTAATACAAATATGCGGAAGTTACAAAAGAGTATTATATTAGTTATTCAGATGAAAATAGAGGCAAATTAAACGCTTTTCTTCATTATCTGCACATTTTCATTGTATGCATCAAGAGAACAGGGTGCCTAAACCCCTGATTTTCATAATCTGGGGACAGGGTGCCTAAACCCTAGATTACAGTATGCATCAAGAGAACTTCATGAGATAATAACAAGAGCCTCAACTAAAACAATGTATTCTAACAAGCACCAACTAACGAAGAGTGCTCTACTGGCTACTCCATTAGCTTTACAAATGTGGTAACATACCGAAAAGATAACTCTATTACAAAAAAGCATCATTACAAATAACACAGCTTTCCCACTATGTTGCCGCTGTAATATAGATCCAGTGACACTTAGTTTCACCCTGCTACTAGGAGGCTGCGACCATTTGACCAAGCAAGGAAGTTGTTGCCTACCCAGAGCACACACGTTACTGCCACTACGAGGTTGTGACCATTTGCCAATGCACAAAATTCGCTGCCTACCTAGAGCAGACAAGACACACAAGGTGCATAGACTGGGACCAAGACCTACTAGGCCCAGCAAGGGATAAGCTCGAATCAAACAACCCAATCTAGCACCTCCACAAACTCAAAGCCGCCGCCGCCACCGCGCCACCATCACCGTGCCTCCTCCTGGCCCATTCTCCTTCCAAATCCCAGCCACTCGAACAGGCATATCTTAGACCAATCTGACCCTAAGCAGTCAAATCATAGGCAGAGACATCAAAACCCCAGAAACACGTAGCAATGCAGAGGCATGAACGACATCGACCCCATTCCTCCATCTCAGCCATTTAATCAGCTTGTACTCGGCCACCCCTTGCCAACCGATGCAACCTATCCCTCCACCCAACACACTCGATCGCCGATCAAGATGGATCCGACCTGAATCGAATGGTTCAGTCTCAACAAAGCCAAAGCTCGACCACCACAATCACCTCGACAAGATACCAGGCCAATCAGTGGCGTAGCCATAAATCTTAATTAGGAGGGTCAGAATTTAAATAATAATACTAAACAAACACGCTTTTCTCTTATGACATTTCTTTAAAAAGGCTTTCATAATTTTAAAAACAATTTGCCGTTTCACTGAGAAGGAGAAGAAGAGAGAAAAAAAAATGCAAGAGAAAACGGCGTAAAGAGAACGAACGGGAGACAAAAACAAAGTGTATATACCTAAATTTATATAGATATAGAACTAAATGATTAATGATTATTCATTAATTAATTACCTAAACTATTGTAGTATGAATAAAGTGTGTGTATATATAGGACTAATTAAATATATTAAAAACTTAGACTATCATGGAATCCATCAAAACTTGTGGGTGAATGGGCCAAAGCATTTAAAAACAATTTTTTGTCTTTATGTCAGAACTCAGAAGGGTCAAACATGGTATTAAATATAAGATATGTATGCAATTGTGTGTATATCAGCCAATCATGCTCTAATTTCAAAAACTGAGAAGGTCAGATGACCCTTCTCGCCCTCCTGTAGCTACGCCACTGAGGCCAATACAGCCCCTAGTTGCCCGTCTGACGAACGCGTCGTCGAACGGATCATGATCTCTCACAGAAGACAGCGCGTGTAGTGCGTTCTTTTTCTCTCATAGAAGACACACTCTATTTTCATGTCATTCATATTTTTGTAATTTTATTGAAAATCCATTTCATTTAATAGTTCATAGGTGGTCGGAATTTACGTTGCTTTTGTGGCTTTCATCGGAGTCATAGTTGCGAGAGGCGTTGGTGTTGAAGAATTTGAAGGCACTGGGATGGGATGGGGTGGCGGGGGAACTCAAAAAAACGCTATGGGCAAGAGATGGGAGGAAAGCAGTCGCCCAAGGGTTTGGGGAAGAAAGTCAAGAAACCAATATGAAGCTGAAATACGAGGTCGGACGACAGAACGAAATGAAATTAGTAGCAAATCATGATGGATGATATTGGGCCTTGTTTTGGGCTGAGAGCTCGGTCAGTTTGGCAACGGGACACATAAAGTTTTAATTTATTCTCCTGTCTAACGTTACCACAGCATCCGGTGTAGCTCAACAATTCTCAATGGTTAAGAGTTTCCAGGTTCGACTCCTGGCACCGGAAACACTTTTTAACCCTTTTTTTTTTTTTTTTAGACTTAGTTCCAGGAGACTGATCGAATTTTTCAAGCAGACGTTGTGACAGATTCTGCGAGACTTTCCCAAAATATTAACTCTGCATTTCTCAAGCACATTAATCAACTTCATTCATGGTGCTTTCTTAACATTGGCATCGGAACATCTACAATTCCGGAGCCGATAAGGCCACAATACTATCGATGTCAGTTGGTGGAATCAACTCTTCATGAATATGAACCCCCTCTGGAAACATAAGCTTTCATCCCAGTGCATAGAGAAAGCAATTGTACGTTGATGGTAAGCGAAGGACAGTCTCAACAAGAAGACGTGTTTATGATGGATGCAGGGTTTAGAATCATGTTTGAAATCCACAAGTTTGATCAAGTTTCTTCTGAAAAACAGAGCATTAGAATCATGTGTACCAAGATTAACAAAATGCAATCCAGCAAACCAGATGATAATTAAACCCGTGTTCCTTCACCAAAATAGAAAACTTGGAGAGGTACTATAAGAAACCAAAATGCAAACATACCTCCAGACACAAATGAGAAAATACTGAAAAACTCGTCAACCACAATGCAAACACAAATAGATGAATAAACATGATAGACATGTCAATTTTTCTAGTGAATCATGTTCAGCAGCAGAAAACAGACTGGGTTGTGAACATGTTGGTAATGGAGAATCATTCTGACTCGAAAAATTACTTATTACTCAAAAGAACACTGAATTAAACAACTTATTATGCAGCTCAAACAAATAACAACATAATTAGTACTACATCACATGATTCTCAACAAGATATTGGACATGAAGCCTGACTCTCCGTGCCTAATGAACAAAAGAGCCTTTCATATGTTTCCGAAAGTGATAGGTTTCCCTACTAGGAGATGATTTATTGATCAAAATCAACTATCACCAAAGATGCAAAGCTGAAAAATTGACAATACAACAAGATGACAAAAGTGTTAAGTCTAAATTGGATCTGAACTTGAGCACATTAAACTTGCGTTATTCTCATTCAGAAGGACACATAAATAATGTAATTAGTACACCAAGCAAACAACTAGAAGTTAATCATGAGTAATAATCATTTTTGAAACAATTTCTTCAGGTTGAGCACAATCTGAAATAGATACATATTTTCATCATTAATAGAGCTTAGACAAAGACGTGTCAACCAAGTTCAGAGGCACTGTGCTAGTACTCTAGTAGCTACACAATACAAGAGGGATTGTGAGCTGCAAACTAACGGTCAAACAAATAATCACGGTCAATTAACAACATAACATCAAATCCTTGATTAGATTTTTCAAGTTTTTTCATCAAACTCAAACAAACTATTCATCTAATCACGGACCAAATGGTAATTGTCACATCATTTAAAGCAAAAGGACAGAAGCTATAAACAGAGAAAAGTGGTGATTCTGTGGAACAAAGGTGGTTTGATAGTACTGGTCTAGCCAAGAAGGTACCTGTAGTTTATGCAGGGATTAAACGACAGGCTCACATAGAGAACATCAGTTGCCTTAAAACTTGAATGCTGTGTGCTAATAATACTTTGCCCAGGATCTAAATTTAACAATTACAGAGTGAACTAAAAACGATTTACCATGCAGATACAAATAAACAGAAAGTAACAAGTCAATCACAAGAATCTCAACAAGACTCACAATGTTACTCAGCCTCCCTAATGACCTGAGGAACAAATCTTGGTTGGCTAAGTGATAGGTGGGAAAAATTGATGAGATAAATTGTTTATTGAACAGCTATCACCTAATATCCAAAACTGCAATGTTTCCAAATTGACAGTACATAGTAAGTATGAGAAAGATCACATGAAGCCTAAACTGACCACATTAAGCCATCTGAATTCTGATTCAGAATGATCACAAAATCAAGAACATGCATCATCAAGAAAACAACTAGAGCTCAATCATGAGTATAATGCAATTCCAAACAGATAAACATTTTAGTCACTGAAGCTTGAAAGCAAACCTGTGAGAGAATTTCAAATTCAAAGGCTTTGTGCACTATGCAAGTAGCTACACCAGAACTGAATGAAAACACTGCACTTGATAAGTTCAGAGGCGCTGTGCTAGTAAGCTTTATATCACTGGTCCAACAAATTCATAGTTAAATATCTATGGTCCTAAACTCTTTCGCAAACATCAAAACCATGGAATTAGGACTGAGGCAATTGCTAAGCCCTTTTCACTTCTGTTTTTTAAGATTTCCAAGATGACTGCCATTGGAAATTAGAGTTGTTCCATCTAAACTCGAAACACGATATTTCATCAAAATAGGACCAAACAGTGAAAATAACATCTCTGTCTAGGTAAGTAGACAGAAGCTATGGATTGTGCAGACTATATCTAACAGGCTCATATAATGCAAGTAATAAAAAAGCTCAATAGAGATGGGAGTAAAAACATAGAAATTTTTTATTTCATCTCACTTTTTGTCCTCCAACTATCACTAAACAGATCCTTGATTAACATAGCAAAACTCATCATGACCATCGAGTTCAGTCCAGCACAACCAGCTTCTGATACTCTGGTCCAGCAATGGCCAAATCCATGAACATATCCGGCTGAACTTCCCCATCATTATCCATAAAGAGTTTCAGCAAGTTCTTAGAGAATCCACTCAACAGAGCAGTCCCTTTCTGATTCCCAGGCACAGGGATAGACCTGGAGTGCCTCAGATTCCAAAACACCAACTGCGGAATGACATCCCCATACCCGGCCTCCTTAAACTTATTCTCTATGACCTCATAATCAGTCTCCCACTCATTTGCCGAAGCCTGATCAAACTCCATGTCACTGAACACAAACAGCCTCTTGATCATATTGTCCGGCTTCAAATTCCCCTTGACAGCCACTTTCAGAAGCAAATCAAACACCTTCTGGAAATTAGTGTTCATCCCCCAATCCATGTTCCTGATGAAATCAGTCTTGTCCTTAAGACTCTCCCCCTTCACCAAATGCAGCTGAGGATCCGCACTGAAACTGATCACCAACCCTTTCCAAGGGTCCTCACTCAACTCCGAAACCAACAGCCCCAACGCCACCGCCACCTCCATCGGAGTCCCACTCATGCTCCCGCTCACATCACACACAGCCAAACAGTTGTTCATCTTCCCCAACTTCAACATATCCTCCACCATTCTCCTCCACTGAAGCTCCGCTACTTGCCCATCATCACCCTCACCATCATTCAGAGACTCAATAATCTCATGCGGAAGCAGAGCTCCGGCCGCAATCTTGGCCTTTCCGGCTTTCACATCCTCCAAATACTTATTAAACCTCTCCTCATCGTGCTTCTTGAACTTGTCCTTGTACAGCTTCATTGCCACAGAGGCCACTCTGTTATACGGAATCTTCCCCCACTGGTTAGCCCCCATGTAAATCTCCGGCAACTCCAAGGCCTTCCTCAGCGGCACCAGCACCTCCTTCCTCAGCCGGTCCCTCACTCTGTAAGCATAATGCGACTCCTCCACGCCTTCATATTCCTTGTTCGATTCGCGCGGGAAAATCTTCTTCGCAATGCTCTCACAGATCAAAGTGGCCCGATCGAATGAGGAGTCAATCGAAGGGCACCACTTGGCCCCTAGGGTTATCTTGTTGAGCTGATTGGACTTGAGATTCTCCATATCGGATTTCAAGCACTCGGCGAAAAGATCCGACACCCGGTCGTGAAGGAACCGGAAATCCGGGTCGCGCTCGTACCGGACCACGACCTTCTTGGCCATGGCCATCTTCTTCTCCTTCCTCAACCCGCTCGCCTTGGCCTTCTCCCCCATCTGCCACTCCTTGGCCTTCTTCTCCCTCTCCTCTTTCGGCACCTCGCTCCTGATTCTCTTCTTCTCCGACCTCGACCCTGTTTCGCTGTCCGATTCGGGTTCCCGACTCGACTCGCGTCGCTTCCTGCCTCCGCCGCGTTTCCTCTCCCGCCACTCGGCCTTCTGTTTCTTCCTCACGTCCTCGCCCTCCAGGAGCCGGTACACGATCTCCGGCAGGTCCTTGAAGTAACCGAACTCGGCGAAGGACGCGAGGTTGCAGGCGAGGGTTTTGGGGTGGTGCTTGTGGAGCCAAAACGCCGCCGTGTGGAAGCCCTCCTTGTCGGATTTCCCGGTGCCACGCACGCCGCGGAGGTTGCAGATGAGCTTGAGCGTGGTGAGGGCGTCGCGGTCCCAGGCCTTGGGGAGCTGCTCGGTGAGGTAGTCGGCCGGAGTGTTCGGGACGACGTGGAAAAAGAGATCGAGGCAGGGGTTGCCGGTGGAGAGAAACGTGGCGGAGGCGTTCTCCGTCAGTCCCATCGGGAGGTCGTGCTTGGTTCCGACGTCGTTGAAATTCGCCACCATCAGGTCCACGAAGGGTTCACCGGTGGCGGGTTTGGATTCGGGTTGGGGTGGTGGCGGAGCGGTGGTGGTGGGTGAGGGTTTGTGGAGCTCGGGAGGACCGAGAAGGCTGGGAGGAGCCATGGCTAGGTTTGCGTGAGCGAGCTAGTTAGCTGTGAAAATGTGAATCTTGACGAGAGCGACGTGGCGGTTTTATAGGGTTACTTGGGCATCAAGAAACGTGACCGAGTCAGGCTCACGCCATTCTCCATTTCTTCTCTGTGTTCATGTTTTTCCTTTTTCGGACTGGAAATTATTCTATGCACCGACGGTGTAAGTGACTCAATCCTTGTAAAATAATCTCAACCTTGATATTTATTATCAACTTTATTTTTAATAACAAAAAGTGTATTTAATGCAATCCAACCATTCATTTATGTTGGTGTAAGTGCACGGCGGTGCTCTGAATAATCTCTCATAAATGAGATAATTAATGGGGTCAATTAGGTGGGCGAGTTTGGTAATGTGACTGGGGTAATTTAAGAATAACAAATCTATTAACGTTCAATTTAGATATTTCAAGGATAAGAATGAATTTGAAATGGGTTAATAGGTAGTCACTTAGTCACGTTTTGGACGTGAAAGATAAGAATGACTTCAAAATGAGTTAATTGGCACATTAATTAGCTCGTTTTAACTAACAAATTCGAAGAATAATAATGATTTTTTAATGATGACTGATGACCAAAAGTCTACATCCTAATTATGTTTTCAACGTCGCGTGATGGAAACTAAAAGTACAATTAGAATATCAAACATATAAATAGCCAAGAAGCAAAAATATACAAACGCATATATTGTTTAAGCAAAACAAAATCCCCGAATGAGCTGAAGGATGGTCCGGAATGAGCAAAAGGATGGGGACTTATACGAGGCACGTTTTAGGTACCATGTAAAAGTACTGCATTGTTTGGTCACGCAAACCATTGATGAAAAAGTTTTAAGAGCCAATAATTTGAAGATACTAATTCAGTTGAAATAAACATGTAGTTCTCGAACACAAATATGTAAGATTAAGAAGAAAATGATGATATCATTAAGCAAATCAATTTCCACAGAAACACCAAATGAGAAAAACCACCCCAACCAGTGCCAAGCTGCAAAATCAAACAAGAAAAGTGAGAGATCAATAACAATGTCGAACCAATAATTCAATTTGATTTATTGAAAAAATAGGGATTGATATAAGATTGATTACCAGTAACCTCCATGAGTTGCATGTTCATGATCTAGATCAAAATGCACCGGTGGGTTTGAACATGGTGGTGGTGCATGCAGGTGGGGACCCAGTGGGTCCCATGCCCCACTCACATTTATATTTTTTTTTACTTTATGTACATGATACAAGAATAAATTGGTTAGACATCGTATATTTTATTGACAGCCAACATAGCATGGTGGCAAGGCATGCAAATATTTTTCAACTGGTCCCAGGTTCAACTCATGCAAGATGAGAGGAGGGGGGTTTCTAAATATTTTTGGTTCTTTTTAGGGACATTACACACTTTTCTTTTATAGTTTTAAAAGCTAAAAATAAATTATGTCTCCATAAAGAAAATTATCTAATATCTGAGGCTATAAATTTTACTAATAAAATATGTAATGTTAAGAAAAATATTAATCTTACCGCAAATTTTATTCTGTTTTAAGGAATCAGAAATTGAGAGAAATTTGCTGTGTATATTCATTGATAATAGAGTCCTCTTTATATAGAGGATTACAATGCATAGAGTTAGAATCACACAAGGAAAGATAATCTCTAGATTCTTCTAATTGAACCCTATTACCACTAAGTCAAGTAACCTAGAGTTTGGATCAAACACAAATAGAGATATCGTTAAACACTCCCCCTTGTGTTGTCCAAACGTGGTGCTTCTCTCGTTGCCTCGTTAAAAACCTTGCCGAGTAACAAAAACCCAGTGGGACAAAAATAACCTCGGTCAAAGAGGAAAAAGAGCACAACACACCATTCACGATTCGAGACAAACATGTAGACATCCCCCTGATGTCTGTGCCTCCCCCTGATGACTACGATCATGGGAGTTCAAATAATTTCCGCAAGCCAATTCTTGCCACATGTTTCTCGAATGTGGATTTGGGCAATGACTTAGTAAACAAGTCTGCCTCACTGTCCTCAGATTGAATCTAGTTCACTTTGATCTCGAGGAGAGTCTGTTGTTGCTGATTATACTTGGTGTTGTCGCTTTTGATGTAGCCTAGCCTCATTTGTTCAAAACAGGCAGCAATATCCTAAATGCTCGTAGGCTAATCTGCGGTAGACTTCAAACCACAATTGTTCGAACATGCGTAATTATGAATCCAATCCATATTCATACATGAACCACTTCATGAAGAGCAATTATCTCTGCATTGTTCGAAGATATAGCGATTAGAGTCTATTATGTAGACCTCCAAGATGTCACGGTCTTTTCCCATGGTGAACACTTGACCGGATTGGGAATGACCTTTGTGTGGGTTAGAGAGATACACAACATCAGCAAAACCTTCCAAAGCACATATCGTTTTGGGATGGGGCTAGTGGACGCAGGCCAGTGTTGGCGGCGTACCTGGTGTGTGATGGGTCCAAATCCATCATCTCTTTGTAGGGATAAAACAAGCCCATATCAATCATACATCTCAAATATCGAAAGATATCTTTTACACCAATCTAATGGCGTTGCGTTGGCGCAGAGCTATATCTAGCTAACAAGTTCACAACATATGAGATGTCCGGTCTTGTGCATTGGGATAAGTACAATAATGCGCCTATTGTACTAAGTAAGGCACTTCTGCCTCTAGCACATCTTCGTCATCATCCTTTCGACGAAGAGGATCCTTTTCAGGATCCCATATCAATCATACATCTCAAATATCGAAAGATATCTTTTACACCAATCCAATGGCGTTGCGTTGGCACAGAGCTATATCTAGCTAACAAGTTCACAACATATGAGATGTCCGGTCTTGTGCATTGGGATAAGTACAATAATGCGCCTATTGTACTAAGTAAGGCACTTCTGCCTCTAGCACATCTTCGTCATCATCCTTTCGACGAAGAGGATCATTTTCAGGATCAAGACTATGGACGATCATGGGGGTGCTTGAAGGCTTGACCTTGTCAAAATGCCTAAGCATCTATCGACACGATGCTCAAGTTCTAAACCGAGACATAATCGTGTTCTCCCAAAATCCTTCATCTCAAACTTCGGATTTCAAGTGTTCAACGGTTTCCCTCAACTCTTTAAGGGCTTCTAATGAAGATCATGTCCAACATCAACCGTGATAGAATCCGAAACTTGTTATGGAGATGCGTGGGCATATCCCCTCCCAATCAAGGAGTCATTTTAGCGAGCGTTCAACCTCTTTGTAAACGCGCTCCATGGTCTAGAGCCATTTGACTTGGGTAAATGAAGTTCACCATGAACCTTCATGTATATTCCATATCTAGATCCCTATAGAGATCACTATCCCTATAGAGATACGTAGTGACCACATTTGTAAGTTGCATGTTCAGTTATTCGGAAACTACCAAACTGACAGAGTAGTGGAGTGCAATGACATCCATTACGAGAGAATATGTCTCATCGTAGTCGATTCCAGGGCATTTTGTGAGAAGCCTTGCGCCATAAGGGGAGACTATTTTTCTCACTACGCTTTCTAACGAAGACCCATTAGTCAACATGTTTTATGTTAGGAGGTGTTGGCATCTCTAGCTCGAAAACCTTCCTCTTCGTTAGAGAATCCATCTTAACCTGGATCGCATCTTTCCATTTAGGCCAAATCTCTCTACGTTGGCATTCTTTCATCAACTGAGGGTGGTTCGATATCATTTGACTCAAAAAACTCATGCGCAACAAAATGCGCAACTACATCATCTATCATGATTGAGTTTTTATCCCACGTCTCATGTACACTAGTGTAATTTTTTATAGAGCTCTATATTCTCAGGAATAGGTTCTGACGTTGAGGCGTCCCCCAACGATAACCATAACCCGGAAGATTCTCATGAGACGGATTTTGAGTGCTGATGATCCAAGGATTGGTTTGTTCCGAGGTATCCTTCGAACCCACGGGCTTCCCACGCATCCTAGCTGGGGCCATGGCGTATAACGCCAGAGTGCCACTCTCTTTGGCGTTGGCGCCATATCCACCTCCGTGTGGGGTAGCGCTACGTCCTCTCGTATGGACATCCTTCCTTGGAGGTTTGTTTGCAGCATATTTGTGTGATCTCGTCACCTTAACAGGGATCGAGATGAGACATAGTGGGCACAGGCCACGACAATCCATGTCGTTCCTGCTGAACATCCGTGTTCTTATCTCCCCCTAATGACGGGAAGACTGTCTCAACAAAGTGACAACCCGCAAATCTAGCGATAATGAGATCGACTTGCAAGGGCATTAAGTGGCGGACGATTGTTGGAGTCTCAAATCCAACGTAGTTGCCCATTTGTCTGTAAGGACCCATCATAGAATGTTGTGGCGGCACAATTGGCACATGAATGGCTCACTCAAATATGCGTAAGTACGATACTTGTACCCAGTCACTAGCTGTAACGTAGAGGTACAATGAGTGGCGGTAGGTCGTAGACGAATTAGCATAGCTGCATGCGATATTGCATCACCCCAAGCGGATATAAGGAGATTGGTGCGCATTACCAATGTCTGGACTATCATCGTAGTCATTTCCGAAGACCATTTGGGTGTGTACATGGGAATGTGATGTCTAACATCAGGCCCATTGCAATATCTATCGAAAGTCTTTCGATGTAAACTCTCTAGCATAGTCAAATCCAATTGACTGAATAGGATGATCTGGGGAGTGAGCCCGTTGTCATATGATATGTGCTAGGAGTGTAGCATAAGCAGCATTTTTAGGTGGACAATGGCACAACACGTGACCAGCGTGTTTGCGTGTCAACCATTATCATGAAATATTTAAGCGTCCGCAAGTTGGTTGAATCAATCCACAAAATCCCTACGGATTCTTTGTAAGAACAGAATGAGTATTGTCAGATTCTTTGCATAGGACGGTCTCAGTCCTGATTTCCCTAAGGAACGGGCTTTGTAAAACGAGCGAGAGGCCTTAGAAGCAACCATTGAGTGTTTTGGTTAGGCCTGAGCGTATGAAACACTATTTGAAACAAGTTGGTGATTGCAACATCACCTGGGGCGCCATCACCATGATGGACGCTATCCATGGCATTATGGATATGGACTACGCCAGCCCTAGGATGGTGGTGGACGGAGGCGATGCCCTAGGCAGCTGCGTCGGTCACACTTAGTCCAGAAATCAACTTTTGATTCATGCTTCGTTTCGCTCGAAAGAAATGATGTCCATGTGAAGTCTTTTGTAGACGGATCATCATATCATGACCAGGATGACCTATCTTGTTGTGACAAAGCCAATATGTATCTAAATCCAAGGGATCTTCTCTCATAACTTTATTGGATTAATAGCTCGAATAGTGATATAGGATCCACTAGAGAGACACATAAACTTCTCTAAGATGCGTCTTTGTTCGCAATCATTAGAGGTATTGCAAAGGAACTCATTTCCGTTCTCTACATGCATTTTCGCATGGAATTCGTTGGCTATTCATAAGGTACGATTTGCCCTAACAGCGTAGAGAGTTTCTGTGATAGCTGTAATCAAGGTGCCATTTGACAAGTGGAACTTGGGCTATTCCATGTCCTTGAATTAATATTGATGGCCCAGTCATCGTAATCACAAAGTAATATGCTCAGAATCAAAATTGAGTCATAATGAAAAGAACTCGAAATTTTATTCATAAGTCAACGGAGTACATCATTGTTTCTTTGATCAAAGAAAATCTAATCCAATAAACTAGTTAATGCAAAGCAATGGTAGTCGTCTAACTCCTTTCGGTATTTCCAATGCAAATGTGACCAGGTGAGTAGAGAGATGTCGGTGGAGCAAAGCTCGCTTAAGTACCACTTATCTCAAAACCTTCCTAGACATCACACTTACATTGAGTACGCCTACTTTGAAGAAAGACTAATATCATTGGCATCTACTACAAAAGTAATATGGCAATCGCCTACATCTTTTGGAAAATAAAAAGACTTAATCAAAATCGCCAGTTTCTGGGTCTTGATCCTTGTAGTCTTCCACTCTTAGATCGAGATCGCCATCTTGATCTTCTTGTTCCATGTAATTTGCTTCCCTTGCTTCACGATACTTCTTGTATGCGTTTGCAACATTCTGGGGTGCGATACATGCTTTGGCCCAATGTTCAGTTGATTCACATCGAAAACAAACATCATTATGGTCAGGCTCCCTTGATCGAGACGCCATTGGGGCGTGATTTGGACGACCTATGCTCTTGGTGGGGTTACCACCATGGTCAGAGGCTCCACCTCTCTCTCTTCACACGTTGACCTCCACGGTTTCGTGCACGCCTCTCTCGGCGATTTCCTTCCCCTTTAGGGCAAACATATGGACCAGAATGTCCAGAATTGTCCCTACTCTTAGGGTTTCGCTCCTTGCGTCCTCCATTGGGGGGCGACTATGGTTAGACTCCGGAATAGGCTTAGTTCTCACGGGTCTAGCATTATAATTCTTCACAAGAATATTGTCGTGCTTTTCAGCTACGTTTATGGCCCCAATGAGCTCATGAAACCTTGTGATACGTCCTGCATTTACATCAATCCGATAATTCTTTGAAATCATCAGTGCAGAAACGAGGAAGGTAGAGAGAGTCTTCTCGATCAACATCGTATTAGTTATGGCTTGGCCACAAAACTCCATCAGAGACTTGATACGAAGAGCTTCCGAGTTATAATCAAGCACAGACTTGAAATCACAAAAGCGGAGGCTATGCCATCGCACTTCTAAATCAGGAAGCAGGGAGTCACGAACGTTGGCGCACATCTCGGACCCATCTATGGTATCCTGCACCAGTTGTCTCTAGTAGAACAAAGTTCAACTTGTTCAGGTAACTCATCCTGAAAAACAACACAAGATTAGGGTTAGTTTCAGAGCGAAAAAGGCTGCCACGAAAAACTATTAAATTTCTGAGCGTAGTCGCTTCCAAGAAATTAGGAATTTTCTGAGCGTAGTCACTTCCAAGAAAATCAGATTCCAAGAGGGGTTTTGGATTAGATCGAAACAATGATGTATGTGGTCGATCGTTTTCTTCTCAACAAACTCTAAGTTTGGAGGACTCTATAAGCTCCAAGCTTGGAGTGAGCACGAACCCCCACAATTTGGCTTTTGGTCTCCCCTATGTAGAAGAAAGGGGGTAGAAGAAGGGATGTTGGAAGTCCCCGAGAAAAGAAGAAGAAATTAAAAAAAACTTCAAAAAAACGGGAACTTTTAGAAAAGATTTACCTTGAAAAATGGTCGGAAATTCTTGCCTGGAAAAAATCGCCGTAAAAGGTAATGTAGATGGCCGAAAAGTTGACCGGAGACGGTCAACCGGCGTTGACCATAGTTGGCCTGTGCTGACGTGGCTGCTGACGCGAACACTGGTGCTGACTGGACGCTAACGTGGCAATGCTGATGTGACACCTAAGGTGGATGACGTCAGTGGGCCACGTTACTGGGCTTCTGGGTTGCGCTGTGCTTCTGGGCCTCGTCGATCTTCTGGGCTGGGCTCACAAGGACAGGGCAGAGATAGAATCTGCAAGCTGAAGGTGAGGCGGCGGGTCAGGGCAGGTGGACTTATGGTGAGCGGTTCAGTGACCTTTTGGCCGGTTCCGGTGGTGAAATTTCTGGTTCCAGGTTTCTGGGGTGGAGACGCTGCAGGTGGTGGAGTATGGCTGCAGGAGGTGGTGAGGAAGTCTTCGAACCGGGCAGAGAGGATTTCGGTATTTCCGGGGGCCAGTTCGAGTATTTTCCAACCGGTTCTGAAGGTGGCACCGCCAGTTCTGGCTTCCTGGAATTTGGATTTTCAAGGTGGGCGGCGGTGGTATCTGGAATTTGAAGGCTATGAATTTAGGGTTTCAGGGTTAGGGCTTCGTGCTGATAAAGTGTTTTAGGAAATCAGAAATTGAGAGAAATTCGCTGTGTATATTCATTGATAATATGGGCCTCTTTATATAGAGGATTACAATGCATAGAGTTAGAATCATACAAGGAAAGATAATCTCTAGATTCTTCTAATTGAACATATTACCACTAGGTCAAGTAACCAAGAGTTTGGATTAAACACAAATAGAGATTATATTAAAGTATTGGTATAAATTTTAATTTTTTTTTCTTTTTTTGGTAAAACTTCTGAGTGCACCACTTGTTATGAAATTCTGGCTCCGCCACTGGGTGCATGACAGTAATCCTGATACGTATGATGTGTGTGATGTTTATGTGCCGGTGGAGGACTCTCCGTCGGATAGCCTGCAAAATTTCGTTGTTACACTCACATTAAAGCAAGAAATCGAAAACCAAATAATCTAGCTGAGAAGAGAAAACCCTAAACCTTAAATTACAATTACAGGTGACTTGCCTGGTACGGTTGTGTCTGGTTGGCCGCGGCGGAGGAGGACAGTGATGAGACTCGTGGCGGACATGGATAACGTGATGGTCATTGTGATGGTGGTGGTGAGTGTGAGTCATCGTATTGCGTAGCCCTAATCAAGTTTAGAAGGACCGTGTGGCGTTTGCAAAAAGTAGTTCTTAACTTCTTATCAATTTGATATCCTGTAACCAATTGGATTCTAACCGGAGAAAAGTGGCAAACGAGTTGGCAATTCGTTAACCAGACCCAAATCAGCATGATAAAGCCCATTTAGTTTGTAATGTGTTAATCCATTATTCCATTGATAACCAACACTTTATGGATCGTTTCGGGTGTACCAACAAAACCCGTTAAGAGAAAATTTATTTAACAGTTCTACTGTTTTTTTTTTATCAGTACTTTTTTTTTTCGATAGTTTAAAAACAATTACAAATATATATATATATAAAAAAAATTACAAACAAAATTCACTGTAACAGCCCACACCTAAATTATCCGGAAGAAAAGTCTGACTAGCAGGAAGGGGGAGAGCTCGATTCTACAGTTTTGTTTTGCTTTCACTCCAAATCCATCTTGGAATTTGAGAATTGGAACTAAACAAAGCCATTAATGTGACCGACGTGTGAATGAAACTCTGCCGCTTCACTTCAAGAACTCAAGAAGCCGAAGTAAATTACGTTCCTAAACCCTCGAGTTAGAAGAGCCCATAAAAGTGGATAAACCCGGCTCAGATGGTGATCTCTTGTTCTAGACAAGGCAATATGTCCTCCGCTGGCCCATGTAAGTGTCAAAAGTTCATTTCTTTTCTTTTGCCCTGGAACTCCTGGTTGGATTTGATGTTTGAACGGGTCACATAGCCAACCTCAGTCTTGTATGTGTAAATGAATTGCCTAAGCCGAAGGCATTAGTCTAACTTTACAGATTCGCTTGAAATTAATCAGATTGTCTCAAGGATCACCCATCCTCCACCATGAAGAGTGATGAAGTCTAAAAAGAAGTGGAATTTCCACAAGTTTATGTGACAACATCAAATATACAGTTTAGTGATGTACATGATAGCTGCAAAACATGTAGTGAAACATTTATGATCCAATTATACACAGAATTGATGGATTCTTGCTCTCAAAGAATCCTACATTTACTCAGAAGGCCGGAACCAAGCCGCTGCAGAATCAAATGATACTTGAGAGCAGTAGAGAGGCTTCAAAGAGTAGAATCACCACAAGCAGCAGCGCTCCAAAAGGCAGCAGCAGCAGAGTGCGGCCAAACTGCCAATGTAAACAAAAACAAAAAAAAGGAAGATATCAGCCGAAATTTAACGATCGGAAAACAAAAACAGTCATTAGCTAATTCTGAATTGGATCATTCAGATGTTACTGTAGTTTCATCCAATTCTCAAGCAATCTCACAATTCAATCCAGGGTAAATGTGCATAAGTTACATATGCCTCTAGGTAGACATCACTCATTCATGTTAAACAAACTTGATGGTGAGCCAAATTTTTGACAGAGAAGTGCACATCAAGGCAGCTGATCTGATGACTACATAATCGAAATCCAATTGGAACCATAACAATTTAATTGATGAATATTGTGGGATAGAAAACGCATACCAGGAATTGAGGAAAGGAGGGCAGCCACTGTCATAGTCATATGGGTTGTTCTGGTAATGTTGGCGGTTGTAGGGCTGAGCTGAATGCGGCGGCGGGTAGCCTTCATAGAAGTAATCCTGATAGCGTTGATGGTGTTGATGCGGTGGCTGAGGCGGAGGAGGGCCATGAAACTCATGAGGGTTAGGAAACCCCGGCAGCTGCGGTGGAAGAAAATCAGGCGGTGGAGGATATTCCGATGGATACCCTGATCATCAATCCAATGCATTTTATAGTCATCACAACAACTTATTCCATTACATCCCTAATCAAATTAAAATGCAAAAATCAAAACCTGTGTACTTACCTGATGGGGGATCATGAGATTGGTGACCAACATGAACAACATTGTGGTAACTCATTGTTTCGCTATGATTAATCAATCAATCAATCAATGAAAACTTTGATATGTGATGAGATCGATGGAGGGAGGTGGGGTGTGGTTATTGATGTTGTTCCTCACAACCGGTGATTAAGCTGCCAACGACGAAAGACTTGAAAGAGCAACGAAATTTCGTTTTGCCCGATCCAAGATATGTCACATCTCACATCACAAATGGCGTCGTTTTATACAGTTACCAAATCCATACGTAGTAGCTACCCACAGTTTTAACGGCTCCACTATCTAAATTGAGAGTTGACTGTAATCAAAGTGTCAATGATGCTACGCGTGTAATATAAGTGTCACTGATTCTACATGCGTGGAGGGGCTCACTTTCGACACCTGGTTACAGCAAACGCAGCTTTCATTAGGACTCTGGTTCATACATATCCTTAACCTCCTGGGCCTCTCCAGAAATGGAACCTTGTCGACCTTGGATCCCAATTACCTAAATAACCCTTCTGGAATCTTCCCAATACCAAATACTTGCAACTCCTTCCTAATCCACTCCGTTTTTATAATCCAAACACATTCGCATAGTTACAAAGAAACAAAACCACCGCGTAATATAGCCTCTGATTTCTTTTCGGTTTAACAAATCATTCCTTCCCTTTCATCAATCAAATCCTTTTGATCTAGTTTAACCATGTCGAGCAGACCGGAAGACCAGCTTTCTCCCCGGGAGTCTTATCCGCCCACCACAACCGTCCCCGACATTCAGGCCTCGCAACCGCCTCCGCCGTCGGAGGAGGAGGACGCCAAGAAATGGGGGACCCACATAATGGGAACTCCCGCAGCTCCGAACGTCCACCCGGATAACCAGAAAGCTGCTCTATGGAAAGCCGCCGACCACCAGCAAATCCCGCAGCAACCGCTCCAGCAACAACAGCCGTACGTTCAGTACTCTCCGATCAACAAGCCGACCAACAACCCCTTCGAGCCGGTGATCAACCTCTTCAACTCGTGGGGGAACAAGGCCGAGACCATCGCCCGGAACATCTGGCACAACCTCAAAACAGGGCCCTCTGTTTCCGAGGCCGCCTGGGGAAAAGTGAACTTGACGGCCAAGGCGATCACGGAAGGCGGGTTTGAGTCTCTGTTTAAGCAGATTTTCGCTACTGATCCCAACGAGAGGTTGAAGAAGACTTTCGCTTGCTATCTTTCGACTTCCACCGGACCTGTGGCCGGGACTCTGTATCTGTCGACGGCAAGAATCGGTTTTTGCAGCGACCGGCCGTTGACTTTTACTGCTCCGTCTGGACAATCAACTTGGAGCTACTACAAGGTAACTACTAATTTGACTGATTTTGTGGATATTCGTTTCTGGTATTCGAGTAATTTGATTGAAAATATCTCTGTGTTGATGAACAGGTGATGATTCCTATGACGAATGTAGGCAGAGTGAACCCTGTGGTGATTACGGAGACCCCGACGCCGGAGAAGTACCTTCAGATTGTCACCACCGATGGACATGATTTCTGGTTTATGGGGTTTGTTAACTTCGAGAAAGCTTCGCATCACGTGCTAGACAGTGTGTCGAATTTCAGAGCTGTTGGGACCAATGAAGTGCAACAAGTGCAACCTGTTGTTGTTTAGAAGATGAGGTTTCGTTTTGAATCGTCCTATATTGGTTTCAAGGTCCGAGTTCAATAGGTTTGCTTTGATTTTTGTGATACAAATATTGTACTATAATAGTCACGTTTATCTGATTCCTGTAATTCTTATATCCTCTGCTTCCCTGTATTTTTTTTAGTTATATACACATTCCATGCATGTTTTAATTGAAAATTTTAGTTCAATATATATAGTGAATTTCCACAAGATACAAGATTCAAGTTGACTCTAAATGAGAGAATGAAAGGACATAATAAAATTTTCAATATATTACGTTAGAATCACATAATGTTCCTTGAAATACAGAAACTCTTCCCCTTATTTATCTAAATCATTTTGTAAATGATGCACTCTACTATCCCAGAACAACCAAAACCACTCATCATAAAAATTCAAGAACTGATGCATCTATTTAAAAGCAGCACGAGTCCACCAGGAAGCAGCAGCAAAGTGCAGCCAAACTGCAAAAAATGTAGACAAGAGAGGCAGGGATCAGCAAGTAGTGAAGAAGAACGAATTAAGGAGAAGCCACAAGTTGATTGCCTCGTAGAAAAAAAGTTGATTATCTCATAGAAATATCTGGTTCACATGAATTAACCAGTTAGTAGATTCATTTTTTTGGTTAAACCAAGACATTCCCCACCCGTAGGTAAGGACTAATCCCTCTCGAGCCGGGTGGGACCCCATTTAGGGGGGAAGCTCTTCCAATACTGGCTGCTCCATTCACAAGGCTCGAACTCGAGACCTTGCTTTAGGGGAACAAGCTCCTTACCACTTGAACCACCAAACATTGGTAGTTAGTAGATTCATTTGGCAAAGTAGTTTCAAGCCTGTTCATACAATAATCCGAGTATCTGACAGTAATAGTCAAACTGTCTATTGAGCTTAGCTGATTGTTCGTTGCATGGTAAGATTAGCTGTTTAAACACCTTCAATGTCTAGAGGTGTCGTACATAATTAAGCTGGGGATATGAGGACATACCAGCCTCTGAAACATGAAAGGCAGTCATCGTCTTCCTGCCGAGGGGGTTGGGGCGGGGGTAGAGTCGACGGAGGTGGTGGTGGCGGAGGAGGATTAAAGTAGCCCTGATAGCCAGGTGGCGGTGGTCCGGGAGGTGGAGGATGAGGGAACTCTGGTGGAGGGGGTCCGGGAGGCGGAGGATAAGGGAATCCTGGTGAAGGGGGTCCGGGAGGCGGAGGTGGACTGGGAGGCGGAGGATTAGGGTGTTCTGGTGGCGGCGGTGGCATCCCAAAGTCGAGTGGCGGAGGAGGCGCAAACTCTGTGGTTTTCATTTGTCACACAACATAAGCAAAACCAGTACAAATAAAAGACCTGAATTGAACTAAATGACCACTAACACAAACGAAGAGATCAATATATGCATGGTCAGTAACTTGCCTGGTGGAGGTGGCGGTGGAGGTTCTCCAGGAATAGGGCGGTAACTCATTGCTAAATGTGTTTTGCTTCAAGCCCAGATTAGATAGCTCCTAGTCTTGTAATACTATAACACAGTGCTGCAGTGCTTCAATTCCAGTGGAAACTAAAGAAATGTGGAAATTTGTAAACGTTTCCCACAATTTACTTGCTTTTCCAACAAGTGCTTATGGTAATCGAACCAACCAACCGTCAACAAGCTCGTTCCGTTCCCAGAATAAATGCTCAAGAATAAAGCTACGACAAAGCTACCTGGCCTCCTAACCGCTCTCACCTAACAATCCACCATTCAACACCCTACTCCTCCTAACCGCGAAACTTGTACAAGTCCTGAGAAAAATGAGGCTAGCTAGCTAACTGAGGGTCAGAATTGTATCTTCCTTTCAATCGAGTTATGACTGCTATTGCGATCATAGCCGAGTGTAATTACCCCTGTCGAATTCAACCACTGCTTCCATCATCATCACGAAACACATTCACAGGGGCCATAGTATCTTGATATATTGCCAGATTATGCATAAGAGACATCCGTTGGGCCTAAGGTAAATACATTTCCATTAACAGAGCTTGATGCACCATTCAGCAGAGTATTGCCCAACACTTGGGCTTTGACACTGGCCCAGTATGGGCTGTAACATGGGGGTGTCTGCATCTTTCGACATCATGGGACAAGATCAACTGATCAAGTGGTTTTTTTGTTTTGGTTTTTTTTCTCTTACCGCAATGGCCTCATTCCCAGACCCAAAAAAAATGGCCTCATCCCCAGACCAAAAAAAAAATGGCCTCATCTCATCTCATTCAACGGTTCTACCAATACCATGATATTAGTGAGAATTAAAGACCGTGATTTCCAGTTTCCAACGTGCAATGGCTTACTGGCAAGATTAAGTGGATTCTCGTTTCACCGAGCTCTTCATTTTCAGTACTATGCCCTAAATATATATATATATATAATATTGTTTAACCAAGGACTAAGCATCCTAGGTAATCTTTTGACTCAACATTAGTATGAAATCTATCAACTAAGAGCAAGTGCACCGGTAGTTAAGAAATGTCAACGTCGAAAAGTCAAGGTGTCGACCAGTCAAGTAACTGTTCACTGTCACTGAACATTGATTTCCACCCGTTTTTTTTCTTGACCGGTCAAGACTGTTTATTTTTCACTGTTCATCATATTTTACTGTTCATTGATTTTTGGGTGTAAGATGTAAAGAAAATGGTAGGTATTTATTGAGAATTTTTTACAATTTTTTTCTTACCGTTTGATTTAATATATACACATATTAATTAGTTGCCGTCAGATCTGCATCTTAATTGAAACAGACGGCTGAGATTACTTGACCAATGCTTTCAAATTTTCTGTTCACCCAACAGCTAGCTTCCACGCGTCATCTCTTCCGCCCAATTCTTGTCGCTAGGCGACAAACAAGTCAACCCACGCGGTCAGCAAATGCGGCTAAACCTCATTTATGCGTCGCCTCCACGCGTCTCTCTCTGCTTGTCTATCGCTGACATTGGCCACATCCGGCTTTGGGCTGAGCTGGCTTCTCCTTCGACTGGTCATAATTTTAGTCAGGGCTTTGCCCTTTTTCTTCGACTTGGTCAAGAAAGGCCAGATATTGGCTGGTTAAGGAAGGCCCGGTGGAAGCAAGTTTTGGTGTTTGGCTGGTCACCACCTCACCAAATCTAGCTGGTGACCTGTCAAAAACAAACAGGTGGACTTGCTCTAATAATTTTTACTACTTACCAGTGTATCCAGTAACTTTATTGGTTTCGTTTCTTTAAGGATGTGTACGACACGTGTCTTAACGAACCTAGAAAGAAAGGGAAAAAAAAATTGGCTCTTAAAAGGAAAATGGAAGAAATTAGCATATCTATGATCCATGCATCATCATTTGATTGCTTGTTTATTGTTCGACTTCTATCACCTCAAACTTGGCGTATCCCTATTGTTTTTTTGACCTAGCCACTCTGCTAGGGTTTACTAGTAGGCCTCCCATTTTCGATAAAATTCTCAAACTCATGGCTAATGCCATACTTCGCTGTTGCTTTCACCCTCTCTACTGCGTCTCGTGTTGAAGTAGGGTGCACTGGTGGTGCTGCGAGGCAAGCCGGTTTTTGCTTCTTGCATGATGGGGCATTGGGTTCTGCTTTTTCTTCTTATGATGCTTGCTGTGCTCAGCCTCGGCGAAGGTGGGACTGTTCCAGGCTTGGATCTAGTTTGGGTATGTAGGGTCTAGCGAGTGATGAGACTGGCGATATAGCCTGGTTTGCTGCAGAGAAGTTGATGGGGTCGGAACTTCTTGATGTTTTGCTGGATGGTGAGGGTGGTGATTGCCGGAGATTTGTGGATCTTAGGTTGGTTCTTCTTCTTGATGTGATAGGTGACGGCGGAATTGGAGACGATTTTGGTTCGTCTGCTACACAATGATGGCCAGCATTACTTGGCTTTGGTATGGTTGCTCGAGTTACAGATTTGGATAGTGTTGAAGGTGAGGATGACAGAGGCTGGGCTGTTGAAGACTGAGTTGGTACTGGGCATTGGCAGCGGAGGTGGACGTGGTGGTGGGGGTTGGTGTGGCAGCATCGCTACTTCTTCCCCTCCTCCATCCAAAGCCTTGATTGATTGGGGCACTTGGGCCTTGAACTATTCTGTGGGCCTTGAACTATGGGCTCATTGGATTGCTCTGTTGGATGGAATGGGCTTCTATGGCTCATAGTACTGTTTAAATCTTGTTTGGGTTGCAAAAATCAGAGCCTTAGCTGAAACCATTTTATGTCTGCTTCGAGATTTCTTGGTTTTTATTAGAATAATGGTGCGTGGACTTCCTAAAAGGTGGGTGTATTAGGGACTTTTTGAGATTTTAATAGGGATTTGGGAAGGTTTTGGGGAACGATTATTTCTGCCAACCCTATACGGGTGTTTCGTTTTTGTACTGCTTGCTGAACTTAATGAAAGACTTGATCTATTTCGATCTCAAAACTTGGTGTATCTTTTTATTTTTCTAATAAATAGGTGATCAGGTCTTCCGATCTTCGTTTCAACATATAAAAAATTAAAGAGGGAATAAGTCATCATATATAATTTCTGGTTGTGATCGAAAAATGGAACATGCTCCCTCATTGAGTTTTTCTACCGTTAGTGAGTGGTGGAAGAGAAATGGTTGGAACTTCGAAGTACCAAAGTAGTAGTGGTAAAAGATGCAATGAGGAAGGACACAAGCAGTGGGGAATAGAGAAAGGGACAAACTCATTGACAGAGATTCCATTTGCAGGGAAACGTCTTCATCAACAACGAAGAGATCGGAGTAATTCAAATAGCTAAACTTTGTTCGAGGGTCCTTATCTTCTTCCCTATCTAGGCCAGGCCATTCCAGTAGTACCAGTTCCTCGATTCGTTGTCCTTCACCAACTCACCAAGAACAACCACACCCAGGCTTTCCCTTTCATTCCCTTTCCTCTCACTAGCCAAGTCGCTATTTACAGGCCGAGTATAATATCGATTTCGTCTCACTCTGTATCTCTACTCTTTCATTTGAATTTGATGCATGCTTAGATTCCCTGGCTTGTAATATACTGATCTGGCATTGTCACTTCTATCTGCCAAGTGCCAACCATCAACATTGTTACAAGTTACCCCACTGAAATGCTTATTGTTGGACCATCACACAACTTCGAAGCATCCATAATTATCAATCTCTGCGAAATTCGAATGTTTTATGTCGGAGAAATTATCATTCATTTAGGACTCGGATTCAAATGATGGTCTATTTTACTTCAGTATTACTTCATTAAAAACACATCTTAATCATAAAACAATTCGAGAATTCATGAGTTGTCTTTGTAGATTGAGAATCGTTACATGAAAAAATATTAGAAAACATTTATATACAAATCGAAAAATGAAAGATATCTTGTTGGATAATAATTGATGTTCACTATTACATTAGCGTACGTATGAAAAAAACTGTTCTAACAGTTTTCTCCTCCTTTCTAGTTGACGTACCCTGTTCCATCTAGCCTTATGTTACTTGAATGATTCAAAGCAATGCAGGATTCCTTTTCTCTTTCCCAGGCAGAAGATATTGACATTTTAAAAGCTTAATTTGCCCATGTATTTATTCAATCCTTTAAGGGTGAAAACAAAATAGGGGTAGAAATCAATTGATCTACATCGATCAGCTGGACAAAAAGACATGCACCATCCATGCCTGAAACCATGAGACAAAGTCCCATCATGCTCTGGACTTTAATCTGGACGTCAAACACATTCATCATTTCATTCAACTAAATGATTTCTTGTTGCATTGAAATTATATCAGCAGTACGTAGTAAACTGTAGGAGGATATGGACCGTCTCATAGGTGTCTTCATCTTTCGAGGGTGAAAAAAAAAAAAAAAAAAAAAAACTGGATATTCCGACTACTCAAGATAGAGACAATTCACCGACGTAAAGTCCAATCCATGAGCCGATCAGAACAAATCTCTAACGAAAAGAGAAGACTATTTCACAGTAAGTGGAGGTAATAGTTGAATTCTGAACTTTAGGGGTAATAGCAATGGTAATAAAAGATGCAAAATGTAAGAAAGAGGCAAGGATTTACCAGTGGAGGGGTTGGCTTGAGAGAAGAGGACAAATGTGACAGAGATTCCATTTGCAGATTGCCTGCAGAGATTCGTCTGCAGGATCATGCATTATAGAGAGACCCAAGCTGGCTTATAGTAAAAAGGCAATAGCTAGGTTGAGGCTTAATTAGGAGGAAAGAGTCTTGTGTGCATCTTGGTCCACCTGCACTAAGGCAAAAAATCAGCATTTTTTGCACTCAAATGTCCCATTTTGCCCCTCATTTTCAGGTGACCTTGGTCCATAGCTTGCAGGTCCTTATCTCTCCTCCTCCTCCAATCTCCATGCATGTATTCCAGTTCACCAGTATGCATGAGTTCCTTATTTGTCCTTGATTAATTGACCTGCTGCCTACTGAGTACTGACCATGACTCACTCAGAACCAGAGAGAGAGAGAGAGAGAGTTTCCATGTCCTCTTCCCTCGATCTCACATTAAGTCACTATATGCTTGTTTTTTATGGATGTCTCTTTTATTTTATTTTTGGTCTCGTTATTGATGGATATTGTCGATCTATATAAACATAAATATATATATATATATATATATATATATCACCTATTGTCAATCGTATTCTAATAACTGTATATTTCTACAGTATTGTACATACTGCACTGCCCGGACTCCTCTTTCTTTATCAATTGAATTTGATGGATGACTACATTCTCGATCTTTTTCATACGATGTGAGATTTTAATGAAAACCTTTAAAATGAAAACTCCACGAGGACTGTCTAATCAACAGTTGTGAGATTCACTTTTCGATTACATTTTGGCAAATCAACAGTTAAGATGTTTGAGTATACATAATATATCACTTCTGACAATTTTATGAATAATTCTTAAGTTCACCCTAGCATATTCACCCCCGTTGTTAATTAACATACTTTTACTTAATAAATTTATAATTCAACCGTCTATATCTTAAATTAGCATTTAAATATCATCTCTGTAAAAAAATCAATCGAATCGGAAATTATTTAATTATCTAATTGAACCAAACAAATTGATGGTTCTAACAACACTTACTACTATTATGATGAACCGTCTATGTCTTTCATATAAATGAATAACTAAAAAGTTTTCAATTTGATTGATTTTTTACAGAGCTAATATTTGTATTACGTTATACAACATGAATGGTTAGATTATAAATTTATTAAGTAAAAGTATGTTAATCGACAATGAGAGTGAATATGCTAGTTCACCGTAGGGGTGAACTTAAGAATTGTCCAAATTTTATTCCAAATTGCTAATTGTTAAGGTACCAAAATAGATAACCACCACATGTGGTCGAGTTGGTAAGAGCCTCCAGGTGTGGAATCCCGCCAACGCTTATTGGAGTTAAATCCCAATATATTCTTGGTGGCCAGGGGGGAGGAAGCGTTCTGACAAGATCCCCCGAACACGGATTAGTCTCTGGGCCTAGGAAGTCTTTGAGGACACCATGTAATTGACAAATAAATAAAAAAAGTACCAAAATAGATCAAATCAATTAACTATCAAACCTAAAACTTTCATGTTTATAAAATATAAATCACGATTATATGAGTGTCTATTTACATAAATGATTTACTCATAAATATCTAAATATCTAACCATTGATTTGCTTAAATGTGATCAAAAATGAGTCTCGATCATGAAGTTCTCATTAGAAGTCCACATTTAATATGTGTGTGCATGTACATATAAATACTCTATCTGCCAACCAACAACGTACTCGACCCCGAAGGCTCCTCTGTTTTCTCATTAGTCATTTACATAGTAGTTCAGCTAGCTAGCCATTCTTTAAGAGCAGCCTTAGACCATCATATATACTCCTCCTATGTACCATCAAGTGAACCACATCGCGCGACCTCTCTCTCTTTCTCATATGTAATTCGAATCTTTTAGGACGGAAGCCGGGCCTCACCTTCTCAGACCAAACTACGTACTACACCGACAGGCACCATCCATGTCACATCTCTCTCTCTCTCTCTCTCTCTCTCTCTCTCTCTCTCTATTATGTATATAACTCTGCATCCAATCTGTGTTATATGTATATATTCAATTATTCTAGTAGCTAACTAACTCGATCTAGTTCAACTTAATTCGAAGAAAGGCCGATGAGCAACACTAGCTTTGATTCTTGCACTTGTCATTCCCGAAGCTACAGCAAGGAAAAATAAAAAGCTTTGCGGTACGTTCGACATGAATATTCTAAACGTTTCTTCATCTTGGTGTTTGATTCCATGATTCTTTTTTCTTTTTCCCAGGTGAAAGCAAAATCCTTTCAAAAGGAAAAGAACAAAGAGATCCAGTGATCCACATCAGGAAGTCACCATCTTTATATGTACATGCCTCAAATCATGGGACAAAACTTGTAAGTTAAGGATTTAACTTGCAGGAAGAAGCTAGTAATAACTGGTTTGGAGGGCATTCAACTTGGTATAGTATACATCATGTTTTTGATTTCGGTTCTACGTATGCATAACAAGGAAACGAAATGTCAACCATATTAATATCACATATTCACATTACGTTTATAGTCTTTTTAGAAGGCGAAAAAAAAAAACATATGCTTTAATTTGTTAGACAGAGATTTTTTTTTTCTTCTGTTTTTTTGAAAGAGTTGCAATCTACGAATGCTACTGCTCTATCAATTAGGACTTTATCATAGGCTTTGTTCATAAATTCAAGAGCAAAAGCAAAATGAAAGCGAATTGACCAAAATACATCCTGAAACAAAAAAAAACAAAGAAATAATTCATATCACTCGTCTACACGTATCATAAAAGTATAAATTCGTTCAAATAGGAAACCAATCATCTACCTTATTGCGGCAGTTGTAATCGTTGTGCTCAACAAACCCTTGGAGCCAATACGAAATATTCATGCATCATTTTTCTTAACATCAAATCGACAACAAGATCACTCATTGCCATCTAATTCAACGAAATTCTTACCAATCAATTAGATAATATAATTCACCGAAGTCATCAACATTGGTACCTCATCAATTGCAAAGCTCAGCTGTCCAATAATGGAATCATAAATGATGAGTTGCAAACTCTTATTAAACGAAGATCATGTACGTATCTTCATAGCTATTTTATTACCAAAATTCCAAAAAGATAAATAGACGTCGCTATTTGTTGACCAAATTAAACAAAAAATAAGAAGAAAAAAATAAGGAACGTTTCAAGACGATGAAGAGGTAGCGGTGCTCGATCGCAATTTATTTATATCAAAACCAAACCTGGGTTTTGACCATTCTAATTAGCTTTGAGGTTGAGCGAGCTATATGGCATTGCTTCAGCAACCTATACAGGCCACCCAGACCAACTCCACTCAACAGAGTCAACCCCATACCACGCGTGCAATGAAGGAATTTTGAATAAGGTTGGCGCCTACTATTTTCTTTCTTCTAATCGATTTTGACTTGGATGAGAAACAACATTACGTTAAGATAATTGTCAAAATACCCTCTAAATAATTTACATCTCCAACTTGCAATTGTTAAAATTAACACCTTAAACTTGCGAAAATTGCCAATTTGAACCATTTCCGTCAAATTCAACATTTTCCATCCAAATATGAGGGGTAATATGGTCAAATTATATCTATTTCTTTGAACAATAAAAATAATTCTTTAGATGGAGATTTATGCCCTTCCATCTACTTTTTTTTTTTTTTGGTATAATTTCATCTACTCTTATTTACTTATTCATTCATGATTTTTTTTTTTTTTTTTTTTTTTGCAAAATTATGCCTACATTTTGTTATTTTAGTAAGAAAAATTAAGTGGGGAAATAAAAATTTAGCACTTAACCTAATTGATGAACTTTTTTTTAACTTATAATAGACAATCTTTATAAACCAAAATAAAAAATTGTTTTTCATTTATTTTTATTATTTAAATAAATAAATAAATATAAAATTACAATAAAAACATAAAATGACCATATTAGTCCTCATATTTGGATGGAAAATGTTGAATTTAACGGAGGGGTGCAAATCAATAGTTTTCACCAAGTTCAGGGAGTTCATTCTTGCAATTGCAAGTTGAGGGTGTAAATTGACAATTATTGCCAAATTTAAGGATACTTTTGCAATTATGCCTTAAATTAATAAATTCAGAACCAAGCGGAGAATAGAGCATTATGAACAAAGTAACGAAAGAGATCATAGAGAAATAGTTTCAAACTTCACATTGGGCCTCCAGGTGGTCGAGTTGGTAAGAGCCTCTAGGTGTGAAACCCCACACCCGGGTTCAAATCCCGTCGACGCTTATTGGAGTTAAATCCCAATATATTCTTGGTGGCTAGGGGGGAGGAAGCGTTCTGGTGGCCAGGGGGAGGAAGCGTTCTGACAAAATCCTCCGAGTACGGATTAGTCTCTGGGTCTATGAAGCTTTTGAGGACACTGTGTGATTGACAAATAAAAAAAATTTAAAAAAAAACTTCACATTGGATCCATGTATATATGACGTGATAGTTATCGATTTTTTATTTTGTTTATGGAATAGAACACATTGGATCCATGTATATATGACGTGATAGTTATCGATTTCTTTATTTTGTTTATGGAATAGAAGAACAGTCATACAATGGGCATATAATTTTTGATACAGGGAGAAAGATTCAATGATGGCGATCAATATAAAAATTGTAACCACGTACAAAAACAAGACTATGACTAATTGACTAAGGAGTACATTTTTCGTCCTCCACATTTGGTAACTTATTGGCAAACAAAGGATGGAGTGAGAAAATTGTATGTATCGAATCTCTCAATAGTCACTTTTAGGGCGTCTCTTATTTTCCACGAAAGAGACCCAGTTGCAAATAACCTTGTTGATTACGGTTCATCTTCTTCTAAAGTTGGACTCGATTAGCAGCTTCTTTCCTTCTTTTCTTAACCATTTTATCAACATTTAGACTCTGAGGCAATTAAATCCAACTCGCCATATCTTCTTTCCTTCTTTTCTCCCCCAACAACTATTGCTTGAAACTTTCTCCCCAATCCATTGGCAATTTTGATTTAGGAAAAAAGAAGTGGAGCGAAGATGATGGCGAAGGCATGTTAGAACAATATATGGCGATCCATTAATTTCCGGAAAGTGGTTATTAATTCAAAGATAATGGGAAAGATAATCTATTTTCATTGTATGTATTTCATCTCAATTGTATTGATTGCATAACATGCATGATGTACATGATCCCTATAAATATCTTTATCATATGAAACTCTAATCGACAAGAAAAACAAACATTGATTGACATTGATGATGAGTAGCTGTCCTCTTCGGAAAAAAAAGATGCAGAGGTTCACTGTAAATCCTAAGCGGAAATATTGGGAGCTAGCTAGTTGGCCATGAAAAATAATATATAATAAGGAATAAAAATATAGTTCAATATTTAGAAAGAAAAATGTTAAAATAAATTAAGGAGAAAGATCATGGAACAAAAGAGAAGAAACCTACACGTCGCAATCATTACCAAATAATTTCTCTACTCTACCAATCCCATTGACCTTGCTCTTCTCCTTCTCCTTCTTCCTCCTGCTGCTGCTGCTGGCACTGTGTAGGACTCATCTCTTGCCTCTCCCATGGCTTCTTCCCAAAACAAACGTAACCCAAATTGACAAAACAAGCTAGCTAGCTAGCTAGGCCCAGAAAAAATGAACAACAACAATAACAACCACCACACTAACAGATTTGTCTCTCACATTTCGGTCTAAACAAAACGATGGATGGCTAGAGGGGAACTAGAAATGCTAACGGATGTAATTGATCATGGTGAGCCGCTTTCGGATCGATCGAAGTGGAGAAGCAGGCCACTGCATTTGGGGCAATCCTCGTGCTGTTTGGGGACCATGTAATACATGAGACACGATTTGCAGCCAGCCACAACCAGAACATGGTCCTGCTTATTATTCTGATCTGATTCCTTCTGCTGCTGATTATTATAGGGCTCTCTCTCTCTTGAAGAAGATGGAGACGACTCGGTCGAAGACTCTTCGCTATCATAGGAGCTATTATCATCATCATCCGAGTAGTAACAGTCTCCGCTGTATTGTGCTGCTGTTCTCGGATCTTCTTTCGCTTTCATTCCGTTCCTCCAATTTATGTAGTAAATCTCACCCGTCTGAAAGTTAATCACAATAATTAAGCCACTATTAGCAGCAGAAACAATGAAACCCAGATTTTTAACCACCACTTTTTTAAAACAACAAACCCAAAAAGGTTTGTTAAATAAAATGCGGCTAACTAGATGATCAAACACAGAAAAGAATAAAAGTTTCTCTCTTGTTTAAGAAATGTACCAACTAGATGGTCAATCCCAGTGAAGCTAAACTTTTCTTTTTGGCTTTCCTCTAAAGTCTAAAGTAAGAAATAAAAGGGGTGAAAGTACAGGTAAAGAAGAACAACTCAAAAAAAAAAAAAAAAAAAAAAAAGATCTCTTTCTGAGAATTTTGTTCTGGTTCCCTATCTTCACAAGGTAAGGGAAGGAGAAGCACATAGCATTAAATACAACAAACCCACTAATGATTGAAAGCTAGCTCCCTGAACATTTCAGAAATTAAATGAACAAGATCTCTGCTATGTTTTCTCTGCATTTATGGAACCCTTTAAATGGAAACTAAAACAACCCAAAACTATAAATGGGTTTCAGATTTTGTCCAGCAAGGAGATCGATAGACCAAACTCGTTTGTTACCTTTAAATCGAGGCATTGTTCCCAATGGTAGGGAAGCGAGACATGGGAGTTGAGCTCCAGAGCCGTGTCCTCATTGTTGTTGTCGGGCATGAATTGATTCTGCTGCGCATCGTCTGAGGTTGATGAGGTCGACGACGACCTTCTCATCCCAACATGACTCGACCCTTGACTGCTACGGCTACCGTTTCCGCCACCGACGGCGATGGTGGTCTGGCGGTGGTTTAAGGAACAGTTTTGCAGAGACTGCTCCAGAGATGCAGCGATCGTCGCCATGTTCGGAGCTGTCATCGACTATATCTTACACAATTTCAAGTGACACACACAAAGACTCAGGGGAGCTGAGAGAGAATAGAGAAGAGAGAGAGAGAGAGATTAGAGGTGGGATTTTGGAAGGAGAGAAGTATAACAAGGGAAGAGATACAGAAAGAGACAGATAAAAGGGTCATTTCATTTCCCAAACCCCCAGCTCTGAATTGAGATGAGAAAGTGGGTAGAGCCCTTAGAAGAGAGGTGGGAGGGGAGAGAGAGTCTCGCACGCGCTTAGAATGGCGCTTGAGGAGGGTTTTGAGGGAATAAGCGAGTGGGGCCAGCAACGGAATTGCAATTTGCACTTTGTCTCACGGACATCGTCGAGGCGCGTGAAGAGAATAGAGGTGTTCCCCTAATTGCTGAAAAAAGTTGATTAAGCCTGCCACAGAATATTAACCTTGGGAGGATTAAATTTGTTTCTTTTGAAAAAAGTAGAGGACCCGGTAAAAACGCGATTACCGAAACTGAATGCTGGAATTTTGTTAAACAATTGATTACCGGTTAACATGTTGGGGGAGACCATCAAAATTTACCGCGCACTTACAAAAAGTCTTGTCCGGAGAGCTCCCAACTCTTCCTAGTAAACCCTACCTGTGTCGACAACATGATTTCTGATTTTCCAAACCCCACTCTTCGGTGGGATTTTGAAACGGAGAGATGAGGCCTTTGGCAGCCGTATCCGGCTGTGCGCTGACTCTCCGGCCAAGAACTATAAACCGAAGCCAAAAGAAATCGCTTTTATTATATTTAATGATTAATTAATTTATTAATATACGAACATAATTATATGTTTGATTTTTTTGACTGTGTTGTTAGAATGAGGCCGTGAATTAGGCTAAATAATAGTGTTTTATATTCGTGTTAAGAGCGTTGTACAAGTCTATCTGTCTATATTGCAATGATGTGTGTAGCTGTATTAGAGATATTTTGGTCGGCTTGGCAACATTTGGTGAAGTTTGTGAGCTCTTAATTATATGAATCCGAAGTCAATCCATGTATAAATATTCAATTATTCATTAAGTACCCTATGAGTTTAGATCATAGTTTTCAGCGTATTTACCTAATAGAACCCCTGTTGTCCCGTTGAACCCTGTGGTGATTAGTAAATGCATGTGTTGATTAGTAAAGGACAATTAGGAGGAGCGAAGGACCACCGGTGTTGATTAATAAGCTCTGAATTTATTAATCTCGTTGAAACCTATTTAGATCTTTTATCTTTATAAAATGAACAAAGCTAGCATTCCCTTCTACATTTTTCTTATTTAATCAAATCTTCCTTTTTACTTAAAGTTAAATTTAAAGAAAAATATATCTTATCGAGTAGAACCTTGAAAATCACAGTTATAACATAAATTCATTATATTTCTGATTCGCTTTGCATCGAGTGAAATTGGGTAGCAAAATAATAAGGTGTATTTAACATTATTTTTAATTCAATGTGCATTGACTAGAAAAACATGGGATCGTCATTATTTCAAATTCGCTATATTGAGTTCAAACTAAAATATTACAATTGCAGTGTGATTAGATCAGTCATTTAGATGTGTGTCAAAGCTAAAAATAGCAACATATAATTTATTGTAAAAAAAATATGTGACGGAATTTCTGTAAAATTAAAATACAAAATAATATGATAATATCTTGAGAAATAACACTAATAATTGAAATAAGAAAACAAAAGCATAGTAAGAGAATATAATAATATATAATAATATGATAACATATATCTTGAGGCGTGCAAGCGCACTATTCTAAGAGAATATTAGTCTCCTACTGCACAAAGTTGAATGACGAATTTTGCCAAGATATAACAACGTACCATCCGAGCTCCGTCGTGCAGCTAAGAAGCTCCATCAAACCTTAATCAGCCGTGCACTCAAATCTATGTATACTTAAAATAGATATGTATAATATGTGAGATGACTTCAAAGTAGGGTGTTGTGCTAGAGTGGTTGCATTATGGTGAATTATCACTCACAAATGATCCCACAAATAATCTCACACATGTCTGTACATCGACATCCGATATGTAATCCAACAACACATGTCTTCCAACCATGTGCCTTCCAACTCTACCCATGCACCCTTATATAGGTCACACTTACCATGATCATCTTTAACTATATAACTATCAAATAATAATCATATATATATATATATATACATATTTACAACATAAAACCATTAAAATCACAAATAGAGTGATAACACAAAATAAATAAAATACATTTTAATTTTAAATCACAAAATTTCCAACATAATCTGTATTTGTAATGATATAAAAGGAATAGGCACGATGTGATGTATGAAAATAAGTTAATTACTGGTCACAAGAAGGAAATTAAATACAATACAGAGCAGGATTCAGTGCACCGACGTGCACTTGCACTGACATAAATAGATGGTTAGATTTTAATATATACATTCTTAGGTTATTAATAAAAATATTAATTATAAATATAAAGTGTTTGATCATTTACACCATCAATGCATAAAATAATTTCCAATACTGTATACCTACACATACTAGCATATGTAGCTGACTAGCTGGCTAGCAATTATTAGCATGTATATTTTATATCAACTAATTGAGAATTTAACGGTTAAAGAACTCATTATAGAATTAATTAAAGCTCGTTAGTGACAGTACAGTTGGACTTTAAAGCTCGTTAGTTTCCAGATCAAGACGTTTAATTAAGGCTTCAATTCTTCGACCGGGAAAGAGAGAATGCATGTAGAATCATTATAATATTCTACCAGAAGTTGAACTGTTTGATATATTTTTTTTGTAAGCTAATTAAAAATCTGACGCTAGAGAGGTTGAAAATGGATGCAGAGAAAGAAAGAAAGAAAGAAAGAAAGAAAGAAAGGGACGAGGAAACAGTGACAGAGAGCAAAAGTGTATTGGGGGAGCTGCATGCGCGCGCGTTGGCTCGATCCGTCGTCGGAGGAGAGCGTAGGTAGTCAAATTAGGAATTAAAAGGCCAAGTAAATAAACTATAGCCATGCTTGTACATTTCAGAGCAGGAATGTAGCTAGCTAGGGCAGCAATGGTGAATCTGGTTTTGGTTAATTTGGGAACTTCACTCTCACGAGATGGAAGGAGTCTGCATTATAGAGGAGGGTTCGGGGAATGGGTCGGACTCGGTCTCGGACTTTTTTTCCGGATTGTGGGAATCTATTCCCCAAGTACTACTTTTAAGTTTTACCAGACTTGTCCTGACACTCCTCCCCAGTCCTCCTCCCTCCTGACACTATCTCTCTCTCTCTCTCTGAAATTGAATTTAAATAGTTTTCTCTCTGGTCTGGTCTGCATTAATATTCCCTCTGCTGCTAGCAACAAAGCAGTTGTGTCCTTGGGATGTTCCACAGTATTTGTCTTGCTGTGCCATTTCAGAAATTCCATCACGGATCCATCATGATCATGATCATCATCACATACGAATCCAATATTTCAACTTCATTCCGTTTTACCATTCCATTCACGGATCTTTCTCCAGTTTGTTCTCAATGTTGTATCATGATCTGAACCATTATGTTATTAATTGACAATACGTACATCGATATTAATTGTCTCAAATTCAATCACCTATCCAGTAAGAGTGTGAGGAACAAGAACCACACTATTATTCTTACTTAAGAATGAAGTACATGCAAATGCTAAAAGATCAAAGTGTTAAAATCGGTCTTCTTAATTTCCGATAACTCTTATTGTTTACTCATAATACGTAGCATTACGATTAGTAAATTTTAGTATCATCATTCAACTAATGTACTTGTAATTAATGTATTCTCACCTTTCACTTTCGTTTTCACTTGCAATGAATACTCTTGAATTATTAGAGTATGATGGGTTATTGAACACATGTACTGTACCAAAAACAAACAGAACTCACTGGTACCACTGTTTGTCCATATATTGTCGTACATGCGTGCATGTTACATGTACGTATAAATGGTCAAACATGGAAAGGAAGTATTCCTTCAACTTAAACATTTTGAATCAGAAAGGTCACTCATGACCTCTCAGTCAATTAAACAATACCACATATTCTCTGCAAAAAACGTGGGTACATATATGTTGGCGTTGGCTCTGTGAGAAAGAAAACTAATTAAGCAACTAATTAATTAAGCATACATGCTCTGGTTTCTAATCTAAACAATGCTCTACGGGGAAAACTAATTATTTATACCTGAAAACTATGAAAGAAAATATTAAGAAATGGAGCTAGCAGATGGATACTACAGCAGGGTATGTTTGAGCAAGAGCGAGAATTCCGATTCATTCTTCTGCACAAGAATTAGCTGGGAATTAGGGAAAGGAAACATGGCCTATAAATCTAGTGCTGTGCTTAATTAGTGGTGGTAGTGGAGCTGAGCGTGCCCTTATATCGATCTTGCAGCTTATTCTGATTGTTCAGTACTAGACTATCGCAGTTTCTCTTAGAATAGTTTATGTCTTCGTCAATATTCGTGTTTATGGGAAGGGAAGCTCAATAAAGCTTCTTGCACGGCATCAAATTTGCTCTCTTCTCTATGCAAATATATACTAGTGATGTACTCTTTACGCCATTAGATCGATGATCACATTCTTTATGTTAAAATGACATTTAACATATTACCACTAGGACAATCTATATCAACCAAAGAGAACAGAAAATTAAGAGCAGATATGATGAGAAATAACGTAAGTACAACTTCGCACTTGCAGTGGTCGAGGCAGAATTTCATATGAATTGGGGCACTCATAAATTTTAGAAAAAAATTAAAGATAACAAATTAAATAAAATGAAGGTAAGATTAATGTTTTTTTCTTTAATTATATATTTTATGAATAAAATTTATAGCTTTAAATATTAGACAATTTCTCATTATAGAGACATAATTTATTTTTAACTTTTAAAACTATAAGAAAAAACTTGTTAATGTTGTCAAAAAGAAAAGAAAACAATTAAAAAAATAACTTCTCAGCACGCATGATTCGAACCTGAGACCAGCTGTAAAAACCATTCATACTTTGCCACTACACCAAGTCGGCTGGTAATGACTTTTCATAAACTCCAAACTACTTATCATCGTTTTCATGTACAAAATTTTTTAAAAAATATAAAACTGAGTGGGGCACGGGACCTACTAGGTCCCCACATGGCTCCGCCGGTGCGCACTTGTATTTATACATAAACAAAACTAGTAGGTGGAGGCAGGGGCGAATCCAGAAGTGTTTCTCATGTAAGGCAAGACTCAAAGTAAATTGTAAAGATATATTCAGTAGGTCAATATATCCTACGAAGCTGGCCCCTTTTTGCCTCATTTCTACCATTTTCACATATATAGTTTGCTTGTGCCAAACCTATTAAGGATATATTCAATACCAAGCTTGCCTATTTTACCATATTCCTGCCCTATTTTTGCCCTATTTCTATCATTTTCACATAGCTTGTCTATACCAAATCTATGTAAACTCAAAAATTCAGTTTAGGCAAATGCCTAAGCTAGGCTCTATGTGCATCCGCCCTGAGTGGAGCGATATGCGTTAGCGGGTTGTGCTAATTATTTTGTGTCTATATATAATAATATATTTTAAAAAAATCACCAACCAATCTGTGTAGTTCTAATTAATGGAGTTTGTAGTGTCAATATTCGATTTACATGCTTGGCCACAAGTTGGTCTTCTTTATTATGTAGTCTTAGCACGTCGTGTTTCATTCATGGTCCTGTGACTCATGTCGATAAATGTTTGAATGTAAATATATAACTATCATGCAAATTTGAATCGTGTGATCATGTCGTGTCATAAATTGTCACCTTTAATATATAGTAATCATCCTGCACAAAATAAAACGTAGGGGCTGAACACAAGGTGTCAGTACGTGGAGCTAGCTAATGAAACCAAAACAAAATAGATGAACAAATTGCTCTTGGTGTAGTGGCCTCTTTTTTTTCTTTGGGTTCCTGTTTCAATTTTCTTGCATATATTTGCCGAAATTGTTCGATGGCCCAATGTTTCTATATAAAGCTGATACTACTGGGCCGAGCGCGGCCCGGTTTTCCATATAAAGCAGTCCCCGGTAAAGAATTTAAAAGCCCAAATTCTATGAAAGCGACATCAACCTTAACGCGTAAAAGAAGAAACTGGGAAAATTCATAGAAAGAAACTCTAGAAGGTGAAAAGTCATAAATTCCTGACTTATATAAAGCAATTCCCAATTCCATCTCCTTCAATCCTCAATTCTCCTTGGTAATCACACAAATCCCAATTTCGATCGCTCCAAAAGACCCATAATTGATTGATCAAAATGCAAGGATACCCTCCACCACCGCATCAGGCGGAGATGTCGAAGATGCCGCCGCAGCAGCAACCGCCGGTGATGGGAGAGCCGGTGATGGGAGTCCCCTACTACGTCCGCGAGAATCCCTACCAGGCCGGCATGGTTCCACCCAACGCCATTTACGGCGACCCAAAAGGAGTTCCGCTTCAACAAACCATCTACAGAGACACACCCGCTCCTTTCAACTGCCTTTACTGCGGCGACACCGGACTCACCCAAGTCAGGTAAGTTCCGGGTTTGGGGAAATTTTTGATGTGTTTGATGGTTGGGATTTAATTTCTGATGCGATTTGTATTTGTATTTGAATTTTTTTTTTTTTAGATCAAAGCCGAGTCTGGCATCTGTTGTGGGGTGTTTGATGTGTTGTGGTTGTGGGTTCTGCTTTCTTTTGCGTTCCATGGACTGCCTCTGGCATAAGTACCATTATTGCTCACACTGCCACCAAAAGGTAAATGTGGCTTATGACTTGTCTCTCAAATTTCTATGATTTTTCGGGTAGAAATTGAAGATTGATGGGTTGTGTCTTGTTCTTAGGTTGCTGAATTTGAGAAGTCTGATCCTTGTATTGTGATGGACCCTCCTAACTGGACAGAAGCCAGCTTTGCAGTGCCTGCATGATAAGTGTCTCGTTCTTATTCCTCCTCATGTTGTCACCGTGCCCTCTGCTTCACTCTATATTTCTAAGATTGCTGTGTAAATCTATTTTCATGTGACCTATAAGTGTATATGGAGTTTGAAAGTTGAAATGGTTGCTGGACGATGCTGTGTGAACCTGTAGATTGACTATAAATTTCAATACAATAAAACGCATGCAGTTTCCATTTTCACTAAGCACCTTAGTTGTTTGAGGGTTTTAATTGGTCAGTAAGGTTCCAGAGTTTAGTCATCAGATTCCTAATCAAAAACATGGACACCCTTTTTGCACTATACTGCTATTTTAGCCTACAATCTGTGCTTTGAGGTCTAACAACAGTATGGTTATGGTGTTCTTCTGCTTGTGCGAATGAATCTGTCACCTTGCTCAGTACTTGAAAAATTGAAATGCTTTGATTTCGTGGACGGTCTGAAATGGAGTAGAAAAATTTGATCAGGACTAATAGAGTAAATTGAAAACAGCAATTCTTCTAGTGGTCTAGATTTTACATTGCCCTAGCAAAATTAGGGATTTTGCATTTGGGACTGTTGGAGTAGTGCAAGAGTTTGTGGCTGATTGTGATGGCGCCAAGAGTAAGTTTTGAGCATGACAGAATTGAGCACACCTGCATTTTGATGACTGTTGCCACTTCTTTTGTTACATTAGAGGGGATGGACCTGTCTACTTTGCTCAATTGTAAATCTGTAGTCCGAGCCTTCGTAACCACATAACACCTATTATTGCACTTGGGACTGTTCTAGTGTAGAGTTTTTGGCTGATTGTGATGATTGAAGCGCCGTGTTCTTTTACAAGAGTTAGTTCTGATCATGATGGAATCGAATGCGCTTCTGCATTTTATTCACAGCCACACAACACCTAATCTGTTTTCTGTTACATTAAATTGGGTCAAACCCCCTACTTTGCTAATTGTAAATCTGTAGGCCATTCTTCATGACCACGTAACACCTATCGTTGTTAAGGCTTTGCCATCAACCTCATAGCCAATCTTCCCTACACCCCTCACCTCATCCGCAGTATTGATAACACTGTTGCATAGGTCACATGATCGTTCACCCGCGGCAACTGGACTTTGACGTTAGTCTGGTACATGTGAGGGCAAGCGCTACTATGTATTCAGAGTAGAACAAAAACTATCCAACTTAACAAATTAAACCATATACTACATTGTTTGATTGTTTCTATACTGACAGGCAACTAGAACATATAATATAGATACCACATTGCTTCTATGATTCATCTCGAAATGTGGATGGATGATAGTTCCTGTGTTAATATTCATGCATGGCTGCTGTAATGCAGTGAATGTAGTTAAGTACTCGACTGAATGACACAAGATGCATAACAGTAATCAAGAAGCATTCAGATTCTTACACTAGTCTTCACTAAACGTATCTCAACGTTCAACAAATGAAACCGAAAAGTTTACCTGTTGTTCAATTTGCTTAAGAAACTTATCCCGCCCTGAAGCCATGGAAGAATAGGTCCAGCATGAAAGAGAAGAGCCTGTCATGATAGCCAAGGAGACTGCCTGTATACCACATAAGGATCGCTTCTGATACCAATCTCTCTCTCTCTCTCAATTTTCTATGTTAACTGTCATATAAATATTTCGAGACCCCTTGGGAGGCTGCAGGCAAGTCATCCTTGGCTACAAAACAAGCTCTTTATCCTCATGTAGAACCTTTCTTCCTCATTATAAAATACTACAAGGGATATGAAACCAGAAACCCTTCTCCGTAGTACTATTAATTACTGATCTCACTCACTCCACTGCCAGTTTCGAAGTCCTGAGACTCTATTTATAGCTGAGCTTTGTGCATTTTCCATTCAAATCACACTAAAAGACTTGTGATTTGGTATTCTTTCCCATTGTCCACTGAGTGAGTACTGCGATTCAATTCCTGCATGATCCAATCATCAACAGTTGTTGTCGTGGAATATATTCTCGAGGATTTTGAATTACATGGCGGACGTAGGTCGCCCATGTTCCATGATGGGTCTGTCTGGTCCAGTTGATGATAATATTTCAGATCAGATAGGGTTTTTCTGTACTGCCTCATGAAAATCCCCACTATCCCCATTTGATCTGAAACAAGAAAAGGCAATCCTCACATGTCGTGCTGCCATTGCTCAGATGAGTCAGATCTCCATATATATCTGCCTCTTGCCTATTCCCAAAGGCTTTTGCCTGGGAAATTGATTTCATGTCATTTTTTGTCGACATGAATATAAACATTGTGTTGGTTGGTTTAATATTTGGAACAATTTAGGGCTTGCCTTATGAACGGAGAACTTAAATTTGGTGATACAAAGTATGTGCGATCACGTGAGCGAACTTGTTATGATATCATAAAGAAATTAAGTCGTTCAACTCAAAATCAATTAGCGATAAGTGGAGAGATGCAGTCTCTTACAAACGCTTATGCAATATAATCGGTGCAATTTTTAATTGGATTTGATAATGAGTAAATAGACTCGTAATAATCGTCTAATGTATTTTAATTCTAACGAATTTTTAGAACTTATTTACGTCTACTTGTCTTAAGTTGAACTCGCTCCTTCATTTAGCATGTCCTAGTGGATTGAAAGGGCTTTGACCTTGCTAGCTTTGAAGGTTTGGAGAGACTGAAAAGATGAACAAAATCTGTAAAGAAATATTTGGTTTCTCGATCAAGTTGGTAGAAGGGATCGAGTTGTTGATTTCTTCCATTCAATTCCCTAACCCACTACATTGGTCAGATTATTCCATTTCCGTGAACCAGTGAATCTCAACCGTAGCCACATGTCCATCAACTAGAAAACCATGAGTCCACGTCTTGCAGTCTTTGCATCAACCAAAAGCAAAAACCATGAAAGATCACATCCCCAATTGCGAATGGGAGGGGCATGTGTAATGTCTAGAATGGTGGTGAGTTATGGGAGAGAACTATTGACTTGTAAGGGCTGTCACAGTCGTGTTATACATATCGATATTGTCTTCGATCGCGATTTCAACGCATAAAAAGCAGACCACTAGCTATGTTTGTTAGCTCTATAATTAAAGGTAGGGAACCTGGAAATATATACCACAAAATCTCTGTCCTTCCTTCATGTTTATCTCTATAGTGTTTTGCGGTTGTTGCCTTCCTTTCCGCATCGAATCAGAAGAAAATTACAGTGCCCAAGCTATGGAGCATGGACGTGTCAGCTGCATGCATGGTGATCGAGCATATATCTTCTTGGCATCTCTGCATATAAAGCGAAGGCCAGAGCACAGTGCAGTCAAATTTTTGAACTTCCGATTTTCCCCCTAGACAATTTGAATAATACCCAACAAATCATCTGGCTTCTGTTTTTTTTTCCTTTTCTTTTCTTAATTCTAACCACTTCTTATTACATTAAGAAGGGAAAAAAAAAAATCTCTTCTTTTTACATTGTTTTTGGTATCTTCTTTAAAATTCTCAAATTGGCCATAGTTAATTTTCTTGCCCAATAAACCATCACACACAAAAGAAATTTTGTTGTTAGGGACATTATTTTGTTAATTTTAAATAAATTTCAAAGTAAAAGCACTGAATTGAAAGAAATAGATTTGACACAAAAACAATTACGGTTATTTTGTTGGGAAATTTTTAACAACAGTACACGACAAATGGGTGACTCCAAATTTTAGTACATTTTCTTCCAAACAAATTAAAACGGTACATGAATTTGTAATCTCGATCGAATATATATATATATATATGTTGTTACATTCATCGTTAGACAATGTGAATTGGGTCAAATTTGTAAGGGTAAATATGTCTTTTCAATGATTGATAAAGAAGATAAAAAGAAAAAGAAGGGAATCAACTCGTTCTCTCTCTCTCTCTCTCTCTCCCCTCTACCTGCAGGAGAAGAAAATGAATCGAAATCAGACTGGAAACTCCGACCTCAGAAGCCTCTAAAAAAAAAAAAAAAAAAAAAAAAAAAACTCATTCATGTCGTCCTTCACCAGCGACAAATCAAACCTGAAAAGTACTAATCTCAATAGCCTCGTTCTTGTCATTCCCGCGGTCTTTCATTGACGATCGACACGGTATGAATCTGTCGCTGCACGTCGAGGTCTTCGACAGTGACGAGAGACTCAAGATCTCCTAGAAGAAGCTAGAGAACGAGTTGAGTCTCATAGTCGACTTAGACATCCTGGTTGGGAGGTTGAGCTCGATTTTTCGTATTTGCGATGAATCGTTTTTCGATTTTGTTGGGTTTGAAAATTTGATGGAGAGAGAACAAACCAAAGATCCGGAAAAACTTGAAACCGAGGAGAAGTCGAATTGGGCGTCGAAAAAACCGAAGCGTAAATACAAATGGGATTGTGTTCAATATAAGAATTGGGCCAATCAAGCCTCTGAATCTATGGTTTTACGAATAAAAGATGTTTCTGCTTTCTCAAAATCTCACTCGAATTTGGCTTTATACAGATCTTAATTCTTGTCTCAGTTGGCCAATCTTTCTGAAATACACTTTACCAGTGTGTAAACCGGAAATGTGAGGTGGGCTTCGTCCTCCGGTTCTGGAGCCGCCATGAGAGAGAGAGAGAGTGTTGGATCATAATTCATATACATATTTGTCCCCTAAAACATGGAAATTACTTGTTCTAAAGTCCAATTTAATGTTGACTAATCCAATTTCATTATTTCCCTAATCTTGTACTTTTGCTTAACCTTTGTGTTTATTTATATATATTTATTATGTTTTCCTTATCATGCTAGGAAATGATGGAGAAGCATGGAAATGCACTAAAAAGTCAATCTTAGCACATTTTCTTACTCCGGTTAGGAGAAAACGAGCTAGACAAGAAATGAGGGGTGGCAGCCTGATCAAACAAACTCCAAATGAGTTGAAACTTTCCAGATCTATTCTAGATATCCTAAGGATCATTTCTTATGAAGATTTCAAGAGCTATTTCGGAGTGTAAGGCCTTCAAAATATCGGTCCAAGTTTTTTACTAAAAGATGAAAAACTGGCAACACCCGACCTGTACAGATTCGGGCAGCATTTTCGGCCAAACCACGGCGAACTAAGCTATGAAATTTTATCAGATTGATCTACACTTATCAAGGAACATTTTCTATAAAGAAGTAGAAGGCTAATTCCGATGTCTCAATGGAGATTCAATTGAAGGAAGCTTCAGGAGCAGAAAACAAAGTCAAAACATGGCAGTTTGGCCTAGTACCTTCTTTGGACGGATTTCTTGTGCATTTTTGGAAGGTCTATGATGTTGAAACTATCAATAAGAGCCTTAGAAGAATCCCAAAAGATTATACTAAGATTAGTCCTTCATATTTTCCTTTGGATAATAGACATCCATATGCACATTCTCTCCTTTGGTTGCCAAATTGACTTTGGTGACCCAAAACCACCCCAACACTCTTCATTTTCATGTTTCCCATGCACAATAAAGAGAGCAGTTGCTCCTCTCTTCTGCTAAGTCATCTTTTTCTACTCTACGCTCTCATAACTCATCATTACTTCCCTCTTTTTACTTCATCTCTTCCATACCCCTTTCCCTTATTTTTAGGATCTATTATCACTCTCATACTCTACCTCCATGCTTCTTACAATTCTTGAGCTGCTCTCTTTTGCTTCCATTCATCATTTTACTCCTCTCTCGATCTCTTCTCTATATAAGCATCCATTCATTACACTCTTAAGGCACCACCCATACTACTCCATAACATCTTTTTCTCTCTATATTTTCTACACAATCCACTATCATCTCCTCCACAAAACCTCCATCACCACTATGATCAATTCATAACCTCCATTACCACCACCACAACCTTCATCATCTTTTCCATCTACTCATTCAATTTCATAGACAAAAAGCTTCACCACTCTACCATTTCACCACTTGATCATCTCTACATCTCATATTCCATCATCAACATTTGAAGAAGAAGGAAAGGAGTCTAGTTTTACTTGAGGAATCATTATCACCATTACCATTTTCACCATGTCAATGCCTTTATGAGTTCATCTACACCATCCTCAACTTGATTATCACTAGTCCTCTCTCTATCCCTACTTTTTAGTTTCATGTTCATAAACATGTTGAAGCTTATGTATTTGATTATGAGTGAGCAGTTACTTTGTTGGGGCTCCGGTTAAAAGCTCAAGCCAAACTTGTAATGAATTGATGTTTGAGTCTTATTTGATGCATTTTCCATGATAATCTTCACATGATAATTCAAGAAGTGAATGCTTGTATTTGAATCTAGCTAATTTGAATACTTTGCATTTGTCATTACATGAACAATAGAGAGTAGCTAGCTTTGAACATTAATAGCATGATAGCACAGTAGGTGTGTATGTGAGGGTAGTGAGTTAAAATCACCTAGACCTAGGATTGGTTTGCTTGCTTGATTATCTAAACTCAAACCTTTATGCATCTAGGAGCAAAGAATTGATACTTATCCGGTAATATAACTTGTTCTTGGGTAGTTAGTTTCACACTTATCCGGTGGGAATTGATAAAATCAAAGGAGTTTTGGCCGTAGTAGTCTTATCCGGATGCTAAGAGGGTAATTGGATACTTGGGATTGTTTTACTTATAGTTTGAACATCAATGCATGCAAGGGAGACTATGGTGAACAACCTAAAGCTCTAACTTCCATCCAATCTATCACATCTAGTTTAGCATAGCCTAGTTTACATTTCAAGTTTTTATTGTGTGTTAATTTGATTCAAAACCATTTCCAAAGTCAAAAAAATCAAACCACTCACAATCTTGCATATATTCACCATGACTTTGGTTCACTTGTGAGCCCTTGTTTATGACTTGTACATTTGCATATGCATCTAGCATCCTTTAGGTTTTCCTTAGCGAGACTGAGTTTTCCAATCTCTTGGGTACGATATCCCCTATTCATAATCCCCTACACTATAACTTGGCCCTTATACTTGAGGGTGACTATTTGGCTGAGAGAGAGAGAGAGAGAGAGAGAAAGAGAGATGTGAAATACTAAATTATCCTTTGAAAAATGAATAATTATATAAAGTTAACGACGTTATTGACGCCATGTACTAAAAATGGGTCTGGATTACAAGTTCATGTATTGTTTTGATTTGTTTGAAAGAAAATGTACCGAATTTCGGAGTCACCCATTTGTCGTGTACTGTTGTCAAAAATTTCTCTATTTTGTTAATATGTTTATGTTTCACCATGAGAAAAGAAAATTGCACACAGTAGGATTATTTCAAACAAAGTTTTTTTTTTTATATCAAAATTAACCAAGCTATGTATAAGTGTATAAATTATAATAAAATTATATCGAACACATGTAAATGATGAAGAAAATGGTTCACACGTGCGAGTGCAGTCCTTCCGTTGCACATTCAAGAAGGCTAGTTCATTTGAAGGGAAGGCCCAACTATATATATATATATATATATATATATATATTGATTACATTTCTTTGTTGCTTATCCTTAGGATTCTTCTTTTGAGTCAAAGATTCGTTGGTGTGTGTGTGTGTGTAGAGCTCTTCCACCGAGTTCCACCGAGGGATTTCTTTTTTTGGACATTTTAAGGGATTGCCTGTGGGACCCACTTTTTTATTTTTTTATTTTTATTTTTTTAATCATATTTCAGCATTTTAATTGTTTAGTTTTTTAGATCCTAATGTATAGATCATTTATGCAAATTTTCAGCCAAATTGATGATTGATAAGATATGGTTTGTACCTATTTTTGGTAAACCGGCCCGTAAATCAATTTGCCGATAGATGAGGAAAATATAGTGTTTTTCTTGTTGATACTCGATAAATTTCATATTTATGAGATTTTATCAGATATTAACTTTTGGACAAGAAATGAGAAGGGAGGGAAATAATGGTGATCATTATTCTTAGGAATAATTAATGCCGAGATTTTATTGAGTTTGAAGGCATTAGAGAGAATATTGCATATTTAAGAACAAATCAATATAATGGCGCCGCAAGAAGAATGCAATTATGGTGCGATTAAGGAATTTATTACGCCTAATTGTATTTTCTTTCCTAAATGTTATGTTTGTAATAGTATAAATAGGAGGCATTTAGCTAATTGTAAAAGGTCCCCGACCAACACAACTCAAAATCAAATTCTCTACAATATCAATCTTTCCATTCTTTTTCTAGCCTATTTTAATTTTGGATTAAATACTTGTTACTTCTCAAACTTTTCTCTGAAAAACAGTTTAGTCCCTCACATTTTAAATTAAACTGGATAGTCCTTATTCTCTCTAATTCTCACACAAAAAGTCCACAACAGGTCTAAAATGACTATTATACCCCTCACTTCCTCTTATTATTATTATTATTATTATTATTATTATTATTAATAATAATTATTCTCTCTTTTGTTTTTTTTTTCTTTCTCTTTATTATTATTTTTTTATTGTTTTTCTGGTTCTCTTTCTCTCTCTCTCTCTCTCTCTCTCTCAATTCATATCCGACTCCAGTTCATCCACTCGATCCACTCCTCATGGAAGCTCCTCTGCCGCAAATCCATCTCCACCTCCGTCGTCGTCCCTACCAAGCTCATCCACCTCTCCTTCTCCTCATCCTCCATCACTCCCACCAATAAACCCCACACAACTGCAGCTTCCCAACCCAAAATGGCGCGGTGACACCACACCATCGGTCACCGCAACTCGACCTAGATCTTCTGTCCCTCAAGAGCTTCGAGTCTTACACCTCCCCTCTTCCTCCTTGACAGTCGTCCAGTCCCTGAGGCCCAACTCCGGCTACGAGATCTCCATGCGCAACCTCCTCGTCAAGCAGGCTGGACCTACCTCCAGCCCATGTCATTTACCTGCGACCCACACTTGCTTCGCCGGCTCTGGCTCAAGTGCAGCCCCTGCCTCTCCTTCATCACCCACCGCCTCTTCCCCTTTCTCTCCCAAATCCACCATCGCTTACTTCTTTGCTTCCAGCTCTCTTAACATCTACTTCAATTTTCAAACCCAGTTCGTTACTTTCGGGTTTGCACACAGTCAACAACACATTGCCCAGTCTCTCGAACTCATGTTAGGGCTCCACCGTGTAGTCGGTCTTTAGGCGCGCCGCCGCCATCAATTTGGGAATTTCATTTATAGAGAGAGAGAGAGAGAGAGAGAGAGAGAGGCAGGAAAACTAAATAAAAAAAGAGAGAAACTTAAAAAAAAAAAAAAAAAGGAAATGAGGGGTATAATAGTCATGTTAGACCTATTGTGTGAGAATTAGAGAGAATAAGGAGTTTAGAGAAAAGTTTGAGGAGTAACAAGTATTTAATCCTCTAATTTTTTTCTCTTTCTTTACCTTCCGCACTTTATCTTTTCTGCAATTTACTCTTCTATCTCTTTAAATTTCATGCAATTTAATTAACTTGCATTTAGATTCTTGTTCTTTCACTTTTCACACTTTACTTTCTGCAACCTATATCAAAAAATAAAAAAGAGAAGCAACATCGGTGAAGACGCTGAAAGTCCTTGCAACAAAGGCAAGAGAACCCAGCTGCCGAGACGGTTCCTTCCTCGGCCCACAGTCACTTGAAAGAAGTCAAATCAAGCGCAAATCTTATCAAAACTTCGCTTGGCCAATTGGCACCGAGTTGGCACGCCTGCGTATCAAGAAGGACAATTGGACTTCAAATCCTTCGGCCTCTAATTTGGGCCAAGACGATTTTGAGGCAAACAGATATCGAAGTAAATTAAATCAATGGACGAACCGATTCTGTCCAACCTGAACCATTCGTGTTCATAATTGTAAATCGCAGTTTTGGCTACCTTAATGATTATTAATTTGGTTGAAAATTTGTATAGGTGATCTATTCGTATAGACCTAAACACTGAACGGTATTGATGTAGATATGTAGTCGAAAAGTGGGTCTAATGAGCGATCCCTTAAAATGATTAAAAAAATGGATCACTCACTAGAAGAGACTTGCTATATATATATAATATATAAGCCTTAAAGCATTGTTAAGGCAAATTGATGATCGTTAAGGCATTGATAACTGCCTTAAAGCTAGTATGGTTCAGGGTGGACAGATTTAGTTCGTCCATTGGTTTGAATGAGTTAGATACCTTAAAGATCATCAATTTGGTTGAAATTTTGCAGAGGTGATTTATACATTAGTTTCTAAAAACTGAACGGTCAAGATGTGGATATGAGACCGAAAAGTGACCCTAAACTCTAACCTCGCTCTGAAATTTCAGAGCGAGCGAGACCTCACTCTGGATAGGATCTGTATATATATATATATATATATATATATATATATATGTATGGAAATCTGGAACTGTTTCGATCGAAGCACTTCATTTAAAAGTATTTATGAGAGTTTGGTCTAATCTCAAGTAGTTTAAATTTGTTAATTTTGCGGGACACAAAATTTTTTCATTGATTTTAGTTGTTCAAAAGTGTTTTTATAGTTTAAAACACTATAAACGAGGTCCTTGTTAGGACCCGGTTAAATGTACATCTCACTTAACGAATCGGCCTTATTAGTTGGTTAGTCACGATTCATCAACCAAATCAAGAATGTTGCAGTAAAAAGAGTACGTTGTGCGCGCATGCGATTTCATCGATCATGGTGTTAAGGTAAGGAAATGGAGCTTGGCCGGCCGGTTCTATATAAACGATACTGCAATGCAAATTGTATGTACAGTGAGTGGGTCGAGGCAACCGACCCTCATATATATACTCTTCGATTACTAGTTAGTGACTGCATAGTGGAGTAAGCATTATAGATAGAAAGTGGAACATAATATGGCAATGGGGTCTGAATGAAATGGCAAAGAAATGTTATGAACAATTCAAAGACATCATCATGATTCATGACGATTGACGAAGAAAAGGATCTAGATAGATATAGCTTCCGATCGAGTTTTAACAGTAATAGTGCATGAGAAATAGATTGATTAAGGTTACGTACATTTATGGTACGTCTGGTCCCTTTTAATCCATTAGCGCCATGCCAGCATGCAACCTATCTCAGTGTTCATTAGGCGTCCTGTACGTTATCCTCCTTTTTCTCGAGTGTTAATTACCAAGTAAGCTAGATCACCTAAGAAGAAGTCTGATGTCATTCTAACAATTTAGAAGTTCATCGATCGTGATACTGATCATTTCGATCGGGGCAACATGCTCTTTATTTATTTTTTATTTTTTAATTAAACCGGATAGCTCATCCTTCAACATCTATATATCTTGGTACATGCCATTACTTAAACAGCTAAACGTATCAGACCACAAAGAGTGTGGGACAATTATGATACAAACAACTCTTGAAAAGATCCCTGACATTACTTAAACACACTGGACCTCCAACAGTCCCCGGCTCTATTCGTGACAATCTGTAAAAGAATCTCCCTCTGAATTTCGTGAGGGACTACTATGATTGTTTGAGGAATGTCTTACGATTGTATCATGACGTGTCCTAATTTTTCTGTTAGGACACTTTCGTATTTCTGTTAATCTTTTTTGATTAAATTTAAGAATAAAATTGACATTTAGAATATAACAATAAAAACAAAATAAAAAACATGAGTTTTGTGGGTTGATGACCGTTCATCATCATTTTATGGGTATGAATTAATGTTTGTAAGTGAAATATTATAATTTTGTGTTTAAGAAATATATTAATTACGATTTGAACATTCACGAGACTAGTCCACTGAATTATGTCTAGTTCACCAAAAATAGTCTCGTGAATGTTCAAATCATGACGACTAAAATTTTTAAACATAAAATTCAATTATATCATCTTTAATATAACCCAAAAGTATTAATTCATGTTCATTTTCTCCCATGACCCAAAAAATGATAAGACCCACAAACTCATATTTTTTTTTTTTTTTTATGAAAAATACTTAGGTGGGGGTTTCCCCACCACGTGGCCTTACGGCCATCCAATCAGAAGCAAACAAGTTTTCCATCTTTTCTGAAAATGCCCTTGCTCCCTAAAGTGAAATACCCTAAACACCCCCTGCTAAGCAGTGATTGGTCCTCCCCACCACGTGTCCCTTGCGCAAGATTCTTTTTTTATTTATTTTATATTATATATATTATATATTTTTAAATATCAATTTTATTCTTATATTTAAAAGAAAAAAATTAACAGAAATACCAAACTGTCAAATGGAAATCCAGGTATCAAATTGTCATATTTTAAAGATTAGGTACTAAAGTGTCCAATTTGTCATACCTCAAGTACCATAAAAGAAATTTACTCTTCATTTTATGTAGCCGACTAAGGAAGGAATTGCTGTAACACAAAAATTACCAAATCCAACTTATCAATAACGGAGCCATCCGTTCAGCATAGAGTGAACTATTCTTTTGCCTTAAATTTTCCCTCAAAAAAAAAAAAACCTTATCTATGGCATAGCCACGTCGACTGCGAGTGTGCCTGTATACAGTGTAGCGAACCCTATCACAAGAAACGGAAAAGCATCATTATTCTTCCCACAAATTAATCACGTGCTCGATGCATCCCCCTGACCCCATTCGCAATAAAATATCCGTTCCGACCTCACTTCACCCCTCTACCGACCTAAAACCATTCGAGAAGACCAAACCAACACCGTCGGATCCGCCACGGAAGGTCAACAAACGCACCAACCCCGGCCCCCACTCATTAATTCTTCCCCTCCGTAAAGTTAAATTAAATGCCCCCACCCGCCCTCCAAATCAAAACAAAATCACAGATTGGTTCGCAATTAAAAAAATCAAACGAAAAAGAAACAGGTCATCTTTTAAAATAAAATATCAAAAGGGCCCCTCCGAAGTTTTGTGATATTTTACTTTTTAAAATAATGCACCCAACTTCCCCAAGATAGTAAGAAAGATCGGCTTCTCACTCTTCTAATCATCTCTTAAAGGCTCACAAAAATTAAAACTCATAAAAAAACAAAAAAATACTCAGAGGGTTTTGGAAATCTTTTCTCTCTAGTAAGCTGTGAAGATTCTGGAGTCGTCTCTGAATCGGATTGAGAGAGAGAGGGAGATGGTGAGTTCGAAACCGGCGACCGCCGGAGAGAGTATTCCCTGCGATTTCTGCAGCGAGCAGCCGGCGGTGCTCTACTGTAAGGCCGACTCGGCCAAGCTGTGCTTGTTCTGCGACCAGCACGTGCACGGCGCCAACTTGCTGTCCAGGAAGCACGTGCGGTCCCAGATCTGCGACAACTGCGCCTCCGACGCCGTCGCCTTCCGGTGCTCCACCGACAACTTGGTCCTCTGCCACGAGTGCGACTGGGACGCCCACGGCAGCTGCTCCGTCTCCGCCGCACACGATCGCACCCCGATCGAGGGCTTCTCCGGCTGCCCCTCGCCGCTCGAGCTCGCCGCCCTCTGGGGGCTAGATCTCCACAAGAATAATCCGGGTCGGGTCGGCGGCGGCGGCGGCGGCCCGGTGGACCCGACCCGGAACTGGGAGCTGGAGTCGTCGTGGAGCGGGGTGAACTTCCAGGACCTGATCGTGCCGAGCCAGAACGGCGAGGTGTACCGGAACTGCGGGGAGGTGGCTCCGGCGAAGAGACAGGGATCCGGGGGCAGCTTGGGGAAGTATAAGCAGGGGATTCAGAAGCAGCTGGTGGAGCTGCTCAAGAGGGATTTCGACGGCGGCGGAGAGAATCTGGAGCCGGCGGCGGTGGAGGGAAATGATAATGGGAGTAATAATGTTAATGTTAATGTGAATGCGAATGCGGAAGGGTTTGATGTGGAGAATGGAAGAGTTGATGGGGTGAATGTAGGTTCTGTTGCCGTTTCGCAGCCGTTGTTGCAGCAACAAGCGCCGTTCACGTCGCTGCTGATGATGGCCGAAGGCATTGTTGACCGAGATATGTTGTGGGATACCAACCCCCATGGCCACAACACTCAAGGCACACAGGTAGCTTTTCGATTTAGTTTAGTTTGTTTATCAGTTTCCGCTAAATTTTTATAGTCAATTCTGCACCAAGACCAGGACTGAATCTAGACTAGGGCAATTTCGGCAAATGATAATCCATTGATAATGAGATCTACACTAGGCCACCAAGTTCGAATGATTGTACTGTTTTAACTCAAGAAAATGTACAGTGTTAATTCAGATTCCACCTCTAAATAACTTCCTGCATTTTTTTTGTGGTTTCCTGTATATTCTAGACCAGAAAATCATAGGGAGCTGCTCTCATTGTTTTTTTTAGTGAACAATTCTAACCGAATTAGTTAGTATAGGCAACTCAATGCTACGTATCATTCCTTTTATTCGTGCACTATCATTTTTAAAGCTTAGTGTATTGGCATGTATAAGAGCACTGCCATTTTTAAAGCTTGGTGTAGTGGCATGTATAAGAGTGAACAAAGATAATTTATTGAGAGATGATACAATTGTGTACTAGTTAGGTCTCGTATTATATTACTATCTTTTGATTTACTCTTATAGATCCTCTAGTGTGAGGGGATTTATCCATGCTTATAGGGTCTTGATGCCTCGTGTAGACTTTCAGTTACATTACAATACTCATGCTAACTTGCTACTGGCTCGCAGATATGGGATTTTAATCTAGGAAAGTCGAGGGATCATGAAGAAACAGTTCCATTGGATGTCCCATATGGTTCAGGTGGTTCGGGATTCATGATTAAGAATTTTAGTGAACTTCTGAAAGAAGCATCTTTCACTGATACGAAAATGTATGGAGATATGTACCAGATGAATTGCCCTATTGGACAAGATGATATCAAATTCAATGTAAGTTCCCTTAACTGAATTTTTCTTTGTTAGTTAATGTATTTGTTCATTTTTTTTTCTTTTTCTTTTCACTTCGCTTAGGCATTGTATATACTTTTCACTTCGCTTAGGCATTGTATATACTATTGACAGCCTTATGTAACCTTTTGTCAAATTCAAGTATTTAATTTGCTCGATCAATCTTTACAGCCTTCTAGTATCTAGTGGCTGTGGTTTCAAACTCAACAGTTCAATATAAACTAGCATCGGTGTAATGTAAAAAAAGGGCTTTTTATTGACATTGGATATCATCAAACTATCTGTAATATAATCATCCTGCATGCACATCTTTGATGGTTTACGGTTCTTCAAAGTGAAGGACAATGAATAGCTTGACATGTTTTATCTGAAAATGCAGATCAACTCAAATAACCCAGCAGTGAGTCAGGGGCCAGCAACATCTGAGAGCAACAACATCTCTATTGGCCGGCCATCATCAGGGTCTGCTTTTGGTGAAGACAAAGGCAACATTGCCACTACGGAAGGACCTTTCCTTATAAGAAGTGACAGTCTGCGAACGACAGGAACAAAGGCTGACATGGAGCTGCTTGCGCAAAACAGGGGCAATGCTATGCTGCGTTACAAAGAGAAGAAGAAAAACCGAAGGTATGTTAATTGTCCTGGTGTCCTCCTTTCTCTCTCTATCACTTCCCCACCATCACCATATAATGACTTACCATTTTCTGAATAGATACGACAAGCACATAAGATACGAATCCAGGAAGGCAAGAGCTGATACTAGGAAGCGAGTCAAGGGTCGATTTGTTAAGGCTACGGAAGCCCCTGATGGTTAGAGAATGTTGGAATGGATGGGTTCTCCTAGCTTGTTGTCTGTAAATATTTCTTTTTCTTTGCAAGGCAAATGTATAAATTCTGCAGTCTTTGTTTCATCAAAGTCCAATGTTATTTATTTCTTCCATTTCTGTTCTTATCTCTCTGTTATTCAGTTGTGGATATACACAACCCCTCTGATATCTCAAAATTAAAGAGGGAAAGTGAAAGGATTCCTCCCAAGTTATGAACACTCTCTTGGAAGATGCTGAAGAACATAGTGCCCACTAGAGAAAGTTGAAGCTACATGAGTTTGATTGGTCAGTCTGTCACCATCACGTTGAGCGTGCTACTCACTTATTCAAAGACTGCCTGGTCAAAGCCTGTTTTTAGATACATAAGCCTCTCGGATTGAAAGCTAGAGATCATCCTGCAATATCGCTCTCCAATTGGGTAATTGAAATGCTATTCACACTCTCAAAGTCTCGAGAGAACAGGTGGATGTTTTCCTCACATTTTTATGGACAATTTGGAGTGAATGAAATGCGGTGGTGTGGAAGGGAGGGGCAGTCTGCAACCCAGTGCAGATGGCGGCCACTGCTATTCGTTTTCTGGAAGAATATCAAGGTTTCCACCCGGATAAAAGGATGGTCCGACGAAGAAGAATAACAAAGTGGTGTTGCGCACCTAGAGGACGTCTCAAGGTCAACATTGACGGAGCATTTCAGGTAAGAAACAATTGTGGGGGTGTCGGAGTTGTAGTTAGTGTTGTAAAAAATATGGGACGGAATTCCTGTAACATTAAAATAAAATAATATGGTAATATCTTGGGAAATAAAAATTGAGATATAAATAAGAAAATGAAATAAAGTAAGAAAATAATATAATATATAGGTTTTATATAGGAAAACTTACCGAGTCGAGGCGTGCAAGCGCACTGTCCTAAGAGAAGATTCGTCCCCTACTGCACAGGGTTGAACGACGAACTTCCCCCAAGATACAACAACTCTTCGAGCTCCGTCGTGCAGCTAAGAAGCCCCATTGATCACCCGTGCACTCAAAGCGGTGGTGTATAAAGTAGTATGTATTATATAGTTTGTAAGAATATCTTTGGTAGAGGTATTTGGCTAGAGTGGTTGCATTATGGTGGATTATACCGTCATGTATACCCTTATTATCTGACAATCTAAACTCCCACACATGTGCATTTTCATGTCTCACCATATGCCTTCCAACCATAGCCACGTACCCTTATATAGGGCACACTTACCATACCATCAACAACCTCATTGACCATATAACGGTCAAATAATAATCATATATTTAAAACATAAAACCGTTAAACCATAAATAAAGAAATAAACACAAATAAAAATAACCCCAAAATAAATAAGAAATAAATAAAATATATTTTAATTTTAAATCATAAAATTTCCAACAATCCCCCACTGATTAAAATTAAAATAAAATCATTTACAAAAAAATAAGTGAGTGCTTTTACTGTGCAATCGGCGTAGGTATCTTTCGGGTTTGAACCTAGCTAGCTTAGAGTGATAGTCTACATTTGAGGAACCAAGTGACACAGTCTTGAACTTTGATACCTTTGACCAAACTTTAAATCATCACACCACAGTACGGTTAATAGACAGGTTCGCGTGTTGGCGCATTTATGGCCGTGCGCGTATCTTGATTCTCATGAGAGTATTAGAGAACAGCCCAATTCTCATTGTCGCGGCCTCACGAACAACTCTCACTTAGGTGAGTTCTCCAAGGGTACGTGTGCCCGGACCCTGCGGGAGTTTGCCTGCCTTGAAACTCATTCAGGGTATCATTGTTTTCCCTTCCTAACGTCACATTTAATATAGCACCTAATGCCTTAGGGATGCACAAGATAATATCTCTTTTAGATATATCCTTAAAATTTATGTGTGCTATATTTGAGTCACGCAGTATGGATTGTTTCTACCACATTGAACTTCCTTCATGGGATCTCCAATCACAGAAGTTGGGTTACCTCCCTAGGTGACTCCCTTATGGGCTTAAGCACATCCCCCTTCAGCGATTTTATATATATAGTCTCCTCTTTGAGACTATAAGAGCCTCATCCGGGAGGCATATATATGACTTATGTCATATTTTATTTATTTTATTTTTCCTTTGGTCATATCTTGTTTGTCCCTTTAGCTCGCAAAACCTGTATTTTAATTTATCTGCAAGCCTCAAATAAACTATAAGCCACAATTCTCACAGGAGTGTTTTCCCTCCATATGAGAATAAGATAATTTATAACTCTGCACTAATTATTTAATGATCATGTAAGATAAATCATTGCGAGTGTTACCCCCACATTACCATAGGGCATTTAAAAATATCATTGAAGTAAATAGTAAATGATGACTAGAAATATAGATCATAACCCCCACATTACTTGATATTAGATGTTCTTAAAGACATGTTTATAAATATTTACAGGAGTTATAGCTAGAGCTTACCCCCACATCACCGAGATAGATGCTCTTCATGAGAGAATACTAAATGCTAAGAGTACTCATAACAGAATCAGATATATAAGACCAACGATATAATATAAGCATTAAAGAATACTATGAATAGTTAAAATTTCAAATAGTAACCCCCACTATTGAAATTAAAATTAACTTCTTATTGACTCATTAAAGCAAAATAAAAACTTCTCACGAATTGAACTTACAAGTATTGTAGGAGCATTCTTGTTTATGAGATAACTTGTTGCATTTGTGTGCACATATGCACTTAACACAATATATTGTAGCATATGTATATCTTATAATGTGTATATAAACTTAAATTTGAGAGTAAAAGAAAACATACCATCACTATTTCTTTCTCTGCAATAACTCAAGAACTCAATAAATATTACTGGTAATAACTCTATTAAAATCTAATAATGAGACAAAATTAATACTTATCACCAAAACTTGGAATAGCATAATTTTAGATATGAAAGAAAATATAGACACTTATTAATTATGATATGCAACTCCAACGAAACAAAAGGCAAATGTTATTTGTAATTGACCTGACAACATATAAAGAGCTGCAATAGACTTTAGGTCAATCACATTTAAAAAAGATTTACTACCATGTACATAATAAGTGCAATGAAATAATAACTCGTATAATTCAAACAATATCTCATAGTTAAGATGTACATACCTCAATAGTAACACGTTTCTTTACCGTCATTGCTCACGGAAATATTTGTTGATTGCCAAAACAAATTAAATAAGAAATAGGTAAACTGATATTTTGACAGAACTAATTGCCATTAAACACAAATTATGCTGGCGTGCAAGAAACATATGCCTACAATCTACAAACTATTATGCAATCTATAATTTACAGTAATAGAAATATAATTATTATTATCATGCAACTGACAAGGATTTTTCCAGGTGACCAATATTATGCATGAAAATTTAGTTACGATGTCGACAGATATAAAGATATCTACTACCCAACTAGTACCATAGTAGCAGTTCTGGTGGGTACGAAAGATCTTGATAGAAAACAGACAAATATGTATTATACTTGGGAAATATAACAAGTTAAGCAAGGCTTTCACATGGTCATCAATCACAAACCGGCAATTAACAATCAAAATAATTGTAATTGGTTAGTTGTCTATATACATATATGCACATATGAAGGTATTCAACAACCTAAACAATTGTCACTAAGATATGAAGGGAATGATAGCTTCATATGATAGACATTAGATACCCGATGGTAGAATAAACAAGAGACAGTAGAATAGAATTAATGAGAAACCATTTCATATTCCCTGTTTATAATAACCTTGATGTTAAATGATAGGACACCTGATTACATGTTGCAGTTTGACATAGTTGCACAAGACCATAATGCTTCTATTACTTTTCTTTTAACTGCGGCTTCGGAACAAAACTTGCAAAAATGGATTTGACAATTAGTATAAACAAATAGTGCAAAATAGGTGACTACTAATATAGAAAAATTGGATTAACAAGTTAATAGAGATTCCGTTTGAATCTTCTCTTAGATTGTTGTAAAAAATATGGGACGGAATTCCTGTAACATTAAAATAAAATAATATGGTAATATCTTGGGAAATAAAAATTGAGATATAAATAAGAAAATGAAATAAAGTAAGAAAATAATATAATATATAGGTTTTATATAGGAAAACTTATCGAGTCGAGGCGTGCAAGCGCACTGTCCTAAGAGAAGATTCGTCCCCTACTGCACAGGGTTGAACGACGAACTTCCCCCAAGATACAACAACTCTTTGAGCTCCGTCGTGCAGCTAAGAAGCCCCATTGAATCTTAATCACCCGTGCACTCAAAACGGTGTATAAGTAAAGTATGTATATATATAGTTTGTAAGAATATCTTTGGTAGAGGTATTTGGCTAGAGTGGTTGCATTATGGTGGATTATACCGTCATGTATACCCTTATTATCTGACAATCTAAACTCCCACACATGTGCATGTTTCATGTCTCACCATATGCCTTCCAACCATAGCCACGTACCCTTATATAGGGCACACTTACCATACCATCAATAACCTCATTAACCATATAACGGTCAAATAATAATCATATATTTAAAACATAAAACCGTTAAACCATAAATAAAGAAATAAACACAAAATAAAAATAACCCCCAAAATAAATAAAGAAATAAAAAAAATATATTTTAATTTTAAATCATAAAATTTCCAACAGTTAGGGATGATCAGGTTGTGGCTGCGCTGGGATGGCAGATTCAGTATGCATCTTTGGCATTAAAGGTGGAAGCGCTGTTCGAGTCGCCTGTTGATCATTGAGAAACAGTGGGTGGAAGTTGATATTGAGAGTGAATGTGCTGTTCTTGTAGATGCAATGAATGTAGTTAATGGAGAGGGGACTTTTGCTGATATTGTGATGGAGGATTGTCGACACTGTAGCTCTGTAATCCAGTCTCTAGCCTACCATCATGTGTATGGAGAAGCAAGTTGCTCATAGAATCGCACACCTTAGTAGTTTGTATTTTGTTGCAGCAGAAGAGGCTGCTATTATTCAAGATGTATTCTTTAGTGACCACTGTAGTCCTACAAGGGGTAACGGACATTCAGTTATCATTCACAGAAAACCAAAAAAAAAAAAAAAAAAGGTAAAAGGGAAACTTTCCCATAGAATATGAGGCCTCTAGCGTTCAAGAATAGTTTCTTGGCAGTCAGTCAGTTAACGCTTCAGTTTGACCACCGAAAACAGAGTCATTATATATTCAATGTCGTTATAACAAACAAGAAACATTAAACGTTAAAAATCTATTTATTTCTATATTCTGAATACAGTTAACTCTTCAGTTTGACTTTGACCTCCGAAAACGGAGTCATTATATATTCAATGTCGTTATAACAAACAAGAAACATTAAACGTTAAAAATCTATTCATTTCTATATTCTGAATACTTTTTAACTTCTCGTAAGAGTTTGACTTTTTATTGAAAAAAAAGAGTTTGACTCTAACCGAACCTTTCCATAAGAAGTAATTTGATCACCGTTTCTTAGTCTTCATAATTTTTATATTAAGCCTTTTCTAAAGTCATGCCGGCTTCAATTCACGAGTTGCAATTGTTTTAGACTAGCAATAGTACCTGCGCTTTGTCGTGGGATTTGTTGTTGCTAACAATTTACAATAATATATGATATAACTGAATAAGACTTGATTTTTTTATCAAAGTGATAAAACACGATATATCACACATTTAATAGGAATAGTGCAGCACACAGTAATGCTGAATATAAGAGATAAAGTTTCCTGCCTCCAAAATTGTTTTGAGTTTACAAAGTCTTTAGCCTGATTCTTCTTTTGAAGAGTTGCTAACCGCTAACGTTACCAATATCTTCCATTTCAGCAACCCTGAACTCCTTCATCTCAAGCCTAGCCCTAGTCTCATCCAGCTTTCCTTCCATAAGTTTCACATGCTGTTTCAAACTCAATATCTGTGCTTCCAAGGAATTCGAAAAAGTTTGTCCAATGTTTTCATAACTCAACATGCTTCACTGAATTATTACCTCATGACATAGGTTCTTTCCCAATCTCCCCAAATTTTTGAACCTCTGCATGAGTACACACGATTCAATTAATAACAGCCATAGCACAAACTTCCCCAACAATTGAAGGAAATTTTGAATCAAAGAATTTGGCCATCCAAAAGTTACAAAAGAAGTCACAAATAGCTTTTGCATGAAATAAACATTTCTACAAAGAGATGAGCATATACATACACTATGAATCGCAAAATAGCAAGAACAACAATCAAACTCTATGCTCATGAGAATTCAACCACCCAATAACAAAGAACAAATCAAACAGTGTATACATAATTACATAGCCATATGAATAAGAAATCACCAACAATTAGATAAAGATGGCAATGCAAACATTGATACCCACATCGAAACAAATCGATCAAATGGCACAAACAAATCAAACAAAATATTATGTTCACACTGACAGTAAGTCAATTCACAATACATAAACAAATTGAGAGTGGAATACCTTCAATGGCATCCTTGGGGGGTCTTGAAATGGAGCCCAATATTCTTCCAGAATCGGTTGCCTCTCTTTCCAAGTCTATATGCTTAAATTTCTTGCCTTATGACTTCTACAGGTGCTCACAATTTGAAAATCTCCCATAAGATGGACGTCTGCAGAGCCAGATTAAGCAAACATGAAAATTAAATCAAGAAGATGGAAACAAAGTTTTTATTTTATTTTTTCCTCTTAAATACATTAGACATGCTGCATTATTGACCAAAGTTGCCATCCATGTAACACATTTCTTTGTTTGGATAGCAAAAGAACCAGTCAAGCAATGTGATTCTGATTAGTTGATTGTAAAACCCTCAAATCCCTTCTTACTTGATTTACATGCATACATATAAAAAATTAAAAATTAAAAAAATTTAATATTGTAATATTGTTATCAACCTAAAATTATCCAATTGCTGCTATTTGGATTACTTAATGTATATTGAAATCTTTTCCTTCTTTGTATTCCATCAATTTTTCTGAGCTACCAAACAGCAGAGTAATAACCTTAGAAGTTAGACTTAATTGGCAAGGTGTGAAAAAAAAAATCAAAATTAAAATTCTCCTCATCTTATATCTAAAAATGGTTATGCGAATTACAAAGACAGCTAAGTTTGAAATCTAACTCATTCTAATATAGTTTGACAAATCATAGCCATTCGCTCGGAGATGCTCAAATTTCACAAAAGGCTTTCCCCTAACTGCTCTCTCACCTTTTCATTTCGACTTGTTTGGCACTGGATGTCTTTAACTCTTTAATCTTTCACTGTTTTCTTAACTTTTGTTAGTTTTTTAGAAGAGATTGTACCTAGTTGTTTCAGACTTGTTTGTACAATAATTTGACTAATTAGACCTGATTGGCATTTTGGTATCTAAAGTCTCCAAGTTTGATAACGTTTATCTGTCTATTATATGAAGGGACCTTGGCAATGCTGGACTTTCGGGACCTCTTGTCGCTGAGCTTGGAAACTTGACTAACTTGCAATACTTGTAAGACCATCCTTAATAGTAAGCGTAAATTAATCATGGCCATGCAGTGAGTTGTTTGAGAACAATTTTTTTGGACCTCTATTCCATCCGTAATTGGTCACTTAGTACAACTAGTCAGGTTGGACTTGTACAAGAATAAACTCTCCGGATCAATTCCACAAACTTTTGGACACTTGAGTTCTTTGAGGTTTTTGCGAGTATCTATGCCTTGTCATTTAAAGATCAACTTTTGGTATGAATATTATGATCTACACTGAAAAAACAACATTAATTTTGTTATTTTTGAACTCTGATATGTGGTCTCTATTGGCAGGAGGGTATTCCGCAATAATCTAACCGGATCTATTCCTTCATCCCTTGGCAATCTTACAACTCTAGTAATCCTGTAAGTTTCAGATAACCGTTTGAAAATTTATACCAGTTAATTTGTTCTCTTACTGATCAGCTAGCTTCCATGCTTAATTTTCTAGGAAATTAAACAGTAACAAGCTCACTGGTGCTCTACCGATACAGGTCATTGGACTCGTTGGTTTTCGCAAGTTGGCAATTTTGTGAGTATACTTGGTCCGAATGGGGGGGCCTCTCTTTTACTCAAGTTACCTTTTGATATTTTCTACATACATCCTTGTCTAATCAAATAGATTTATGTGCAATGCAGGGACGTCTCAAACAATCTGTTGGCAGGGACTGTACATCGCAGCAATTCAACAGGTACTCAAACAAATTACTATTCTTGAAAACATGCTATACCTCCAATACTTTCTAGTTTATTGATTCACATGTTGAATTCGAACGTTGATTCTGCAGTAAGCTGCATACTAATGGGTTGGGGTCGTCTAGACATGTCATACCCTTATTTTTTTTAATTTTTAATAAATTAATGTAGTGAAAACCTATTGAACCGGTTAACAATTTACCCACTTAAATGTTGATATGTGTCATTTTTAAAAATAAAATTTACTATATTAACAACACGTTCTATCTTGATATATAATATTGTTCAGAAACAAGTAATAAATAATGTCAAAATAGTAAATTACACTTAGTATAACTAAAATTATGACTCATGACCACACTTGTTGTGGTTATTGTAATTGAGTGGTCAAAGATGTAAATATTATAATAGGACAACTTTTATCAAATAGATACCATTGATTATCAAATGGAGAACCTCCTTACAATACTAGTACTTACATATCTTTTGCTCTAATATTAATTTTACCATGTTTACAACACAAATGTTGTCATAATTGTAAAATTAATGGTTGATAATCTTGTAAATGATATAGTTTTTGAAGTAGTTACTACAAATAGAACAAAAGTTACCACTTTTACATCAATTGTTGTGGGTTGTGATAAAATGTGTAGTCATTGTAGTAATCATTTCATTAATGATAAAAACATAAAGATTTACGACTCTGACAACAAATTTGTTGTCAGACTTGCTAAATTGTCCACAAACTAGTACATTAGTTTAGGTGGAGTAATTACTAAAAATAAAACAAAAATGACCCTTTTTACATCAATTGCCGTGGATTGTGGTAAAATGCATACTTATTGAAGTAATCATTTCATTAATGATAAAAACATAAAGATTTACCACTCTGACAACAAATTTGTTGTCAACTTGTTAAATTGTCCATGAACTAGTAAATAGGTTGTAGGTGGAGTAATTGTTTGGCTCCAAAACCAGTTTGGTTGCAAATAGTCTCTTTTGAGCATGTGCGTAGGCGTGCTAGCACCGTGGGGTGCAGTCGTCGGAGAATCCCTTGACCTGACTTCTTCTCTAGCGTTGTGGACGAGGAGAGCACCAACCTCTTCACAAGGTTCTTTTCTATGCCTTCCGGAAAAGGACTTCTTGCCTTACGGATAAGGGCTTTGGTTGTGATCTCTTGCGTTCACCGAATTGATACTTAGTGTTGTAGACTAAGAAGAGCAATTTCTGGGAAGTTAGGAGAAAGTACAGGGTTTGCTAAAGCATGACTTTAGCTTCGCTGGGTTGCGAGGGCGTTACCCTTGCTTCACTGGTTCGCAACTAGGTTGCAGGTAGGTTTGCTCTGGAGAGGCTTTGATAATCTGTTTGATTGATTTAAGAGTTGTCCTTTTTTCGTCCTTGAAACCTAAAATTTATATTCTAGGGTTTCGACTTTTCCCTGCCATAAAAGGATTATTGATTGAAGTTTCCTATTCAATCTCCGCTACCTGATTCCAATAAAGGCTCGTTTTCCTTATGGATCTTGGAATGGGTGAAGCTGTGACCCAAACCCAAGTAGGCTTATTTTTGGGCTGCAGGTATTGGCCCGCTATGCTAAATCCCCTAAAGGGATCTTGCCAAAAATACTTTTGGGCTCAAACATTGCCCCCCAGACCCCGAAATCAGGCCCTAGAAAATGTAACTGATTGAAGGGGACTTAGACGACACGCCTGATGACCAAAAAGAGATCATAAATGAAGGTCGTGTTCATTCGCTTTGCAAAACGTCTTTTCGTCGTATCGTTTCCCTCACAAAATCTCTTATTTAAACCCGCAGTCACTTCAAACCTGTCACATCAGAAACCTTTCCAGTCTCTTAAACCCAGAAACTACATACTCCTCACAGAAACCCAGAAATGGCTCCCCCTAAGAAGATGATCATCGATCAGGAGGAAGAACTCAACGAGAAGGCCGCTCATACATAGGGAACCAGCATCGGTGCCCGCTGTTTCATCCATACCAATGTTCAGAGACTTTTGCTTCTCAGACTCCTAAACCACCATGCCGGACTAGATCTAGCGCCGCGAGATTCCATCCCGGACAACGCTCTCGCCCTCTATGGCCTACCTATCCATCGGCCCATTCCGGTCCTCCGAAGGACCCCTGGAGATTTCACAAGCTGGGGCGCAAATCCGTACAGAGCCAAAATAGGGTACTGACCCACTACCATCACCGCGGCTGAGCTCTCCTGGTATTGCGAGGCACGATCACAAGATCTGGCTCACTGGAACGTGGTAGGTATTACCCACACCATTGATCTATGCTTTCAACTTCCGCGCGGTGGCAATCATTTACCACTATTTGCCTTCCTTTGTTTCTAGAACACCGCCACCAACACCTTTGATTTTCGATTCAGCCAAATGAGTATCACATTGCTAGATATTCTCGCCATCACCAGTCTACCCATCGATGGCGAACCCTACGTGCATGGCCAATTTGACTCTGTCACCTTCACTTCAACAATGGTTCAAACCGGTCGCCGCTCGCATAAAGGCTCTTACCCACAGTGGCTGGCCCATTACCGCAAAGAGCACAATGCGACCTGCGGGATTGCATTCCTAGAGTATTGGCTTTGCAAATTCATCTTTTGCACCTCTACTAACAAGCCTACTGGTCCTTGGACTTTCCTAGCCACAGCCCTCTACAACGGCTGCCGCGTAGGGCTCAGACAACCAGTACTAGGCGCTCTCTACCGTACTCTATACCAAGCCACTATGCACCCTTTTGAGACTGGCATTTCTGTCCCTTTTTGGATCCTTGACTTTTGGATTCAAACTTATTTCCCGCAGTTCCGCTCGAATGATATCCCACCGCTTCCACCTGATGACGCGCTTCTGGGTCAATGGCTCAGCCGCGAAGCCAGGTATACATCCCCACCGTACTCCGAGTGCTTCACCTATTTGTATCTGCTGCACAAAATGCCCTACTGCAATTTAGTACTTAGTAGAAGATTTCCGCCTCTGCTTGAACATGGGTTCCTTCCTGGGAACCCCAACTATAGTGATCGTGCGCGCTTGGCCTTTCACCGCGAGATTTCCTGCTCAGACATCAAGCTCGCTGCTGATGAACTCAGTTACGAGCTTTACGCACCTAACCACTTTGCTCGCCAACTCGGTGTGATCCAGTTAGTACCATTCCCCCTCTATGATGCTTGGAACTACAACACTTCCTGGCTCAGAATTGGTCCCACAACCGGGCCTCCGCCAGCCCTAAGCATGCTCATGCTGGTCGACCTTCCTAACTGGGCTAACAGACTCGACCCTGTCGATGGGGCTGCTGAGGACTATGAGCGATGGTGGTCAGAGGTTTCTGTTAACTGCTGGAGGCAAAAGGATGATGAGCTCTTCGCAACCATCTTCTAAGATCTGAGGTATCCTTATGACACTGATACTGAGTTGCTTGCCCGCTTCCTTGAAGATGAAGCACGTTCCCCACTACCTGAGCAGGCTCCGCGACTCGCCAGAGTCTCGCATGCTGTTCAAGCCGGAATTGTTATTCGCGAGACCTCTAACGAGGTAACTCCCTTAGCCTATTCTCCATTTCCCTCTTTTGTTTCACTCTTTTATCTTCCCAACTCGAACTTTCTTGCAGCAAGGAAGTATGCCGCCTTTTGGTAGTCAAGCGGTTGCTGTTTCCCAGGCCGCGAAGCAAAAAGCAATGGCGACGGAGCCTGAAATCGAAGACTCTTCTGATGATGAAGATCCGCAATCGGTAAAGAGCTCCTCTTAGAACCTGATGCCTCAACAATTTCTTTCAAAGTCTAAATTGACTCCTTTTCATACCAGATTTCTGCCGCTTTGGCTCGAAAAAGCAGTCGCCCTGACCACCGGACTTATCTGTGGGAAGAAGACGAATCACTTGCTGATCGCCTGGTAATGCATACTTATAGTGAGAATTTAAACCTTTCATTTTACCATTATGTCTGAAACTATAACGCTCCTCACTTGTAGGTTCGTCACTGGTCCTCAAGGCAAATTGGGGAAGGATCATCCGCTGCTGGCGGAGGAGAAGCCTCTTCGTAAGCCCAAGTACCTCCTGACTCAACCAACCCTCCACCTCCTGCCAATGCCGCGAGTGACCAGCAATTGGCTCTGGTGTCAGTGGAGATTTTTGATGACAGCTCTCCTGAGGCTGAGGAAAGAGTGCCACTTCCAGACACCTCTCGCGAACAAACAACCGCGACACTCACCCTGAAAGTAACGCCTGATTCGGTTCCAAACACTGCTGAGGTTACCCCAGAACAAATGGCAACAGTAACTCATCGCGCTACGTTTGCTGAAAAGGTACATTTCCTTGTAACCATCTCTCATTTGACTCCCGTCTTAATCTTTCTACATTCTAACGCCTCCTTCTAAGGTCAAGACGTCACTCCAAATGAGGAAGTGGCTATCGCTGTCGAGGAGGTAGCTGTCGAATCCCGCTGAATCGGATAGTGAAAACATAGCAGACCAGGAACATGCACCCCATGCACTTGAAGCAGGAGAAGTGATGAACTCAGAGCCAGAATCCGAGGCAGTCCCTATCGCGGAACTTCTTGAGGCTCCTGTCAATGTTCCTGCTCCTCAGCAAGCTCTGCCGTCAAGATTAGAGTGATTGGCACTTGTGCATGAAGAAAATCCCCTAGAGTCGTAGATGATTTTAGAGAAGGCCTTCACCACCTCCTGGGCCCTGATATTCTGACACCTGGCGCGCCTGCGAGAGCTTTAGAGTACCTCCGAGTCCTTCTTTGCGAGCATGCCATTACTGAAGACCAGTTTCGCAACATAGACAAGCTACTGGAGGATCTTCCCAGGTGGCTAAATGAGAAGAAAACCGCGAAGGCCCAGGACAAGCAGGCCAAGGCACAATATCAGGCCCTTGCCCAACGAACGGACTCCTCGCTCGACTTCTTGGGTGAACGGGACATCCTCTTTAGGGACTTGAGGCTCGCGCAGAATCATCTTCGGTCCCAAATTCAAAACCTTCAGGCCCAACTAGCCGCCGTGAAGGCCGGGCTTGCCCATGAGGAGCCTCTATTGGAGCAGCCTTTAGCCGCTTATGAGGCATTATCTCAAAATCTGGCCCAGGCCCACACTGCAGCCCAACAAGCAGAACGAGCCACTGCTGATGCCAGCTTTCGTTTGGATGAACATTTCCTCCGCCTAACTTATGGAGGCCGAGGCCTTTAGGTCTCTAGTATTAGGCCCATTATTTTGTACGAACAAAATTAGTGTTAATATTAGTTATCTATTTAGCCCACTCACTAGCCCAAACACTTCTTTTTTGTGTGCACTTAATTTTGCCTCATCTGTTCATTAAACAGTTTCAAAAAGATATCTCGAAAAGGGACGGTTACCTTGAAGACCATTCCGTTTCCCACGCGTCTTTAATTTCCTTCATTTTCGAGATCATAGCATTCAATTCTTATTGATGGCATTGAATCTACTTCAACCGTCCATCAAAGAGCTAAGGCCACTGAGGTTGGCCCTATAAATACCTGTACTTGGTGGAAGTGAGAATGCACGCAACCATGGTTTATCCAGAAATAACTTTGCGAGCCCTACTTCTTTTCCTTCTCTTTCTGAAATCTTCCCCTCATAATCTCGCTCTCAGCCTCTAGATCTTAGGCTTTATGGCTTAATCTCAAGTCCTGGGTAAGCCTTATGACCTAATCTCAGGTCCAGCCACATGTCTTTAGCCTCAGAAAGCCTGGATGGGATTCATCGGTTTTAGTTACGCTGAAGAACACGAGGCGCTCCTAACGCGGGATACCACATTCTGGGGAGTCCTTCTCCTTAGGTTCCCTCGCACGGAGCAAACCGAAGAAGGGTGGGAGGCCACCCAAGGCCGAACACTCTTCTTCGGTGCCCTACCTCAGGGGTTTAACGAACAGACTTCTATTTTTCCCCTGAGGGAGTTGAGGCAACTAGGTTGCGCTCTTCTCATGATGACCACTTCATCCCGGAGGATAACCATCTGAAAGGGTTGCAATGAATTATTTCCTTCCCTCTCCTTGCAGTACAAATGATAGCAGCAGCAGCTTAGATCTGAGGAGGGTGAAGAGAGCAAGAGGAAGAGTGACCACCCCACTGCCCCTCCAAGCAGAAAATCCAGAAACTCTTAGAAGATCTGAAAACCAATGTTTCAGCCATGTACTTACATAATCATTTGTAAGCATAATTAGCTATAATGAGCCGCGCTCATGATACAGCCAGCTATACCAACTACCTCCAACTGTGTGACCTACGGAAACACAGCCAAACAGGCTACCGCCTGAGCCCCGGCTTACCCCCAAATCACCGCTGACGCGTTACCACGCGCCGTGCCAAGTTAGCGTTAGAAGCTCCAGAAGATGAGAACTAAAGCACATCTGTCCCACATAGAAAACATGGAAGAGCTCAGCCTCTTCCCCACCTATAAAAGGTTCTCTCATCTCTCCTCATTAATTATACATTTACTACTTATCTACTGTTATTCTGTCAACATAAATATATTGACTAATTTAGGCATCGGAGAAGAGAAGACCGCCCAGCGCGGTCTCCCTCTGACGCCGCTTTGTATTTCACTTGACAGGTAGCGGAAGCTCTGAGAACATTGCGAGTAGCGGTACGCCCATCAGACTAGCGTTAACAAAGACTTGGGCCACTGCTCAATCTTAAACATTAACATTGGTGCAGTCTGTAGGAACCCTTAAACAAAAGGCCATCCCACCACAACAATCACCATGACTAACGGTAGCGGGGGAAACGCTGAGGAGCAAGCGGATCAATCTGCCAACGCCCATCCCACCAACCCCGAGCACTATTCAACACTCCGGTCAACCCTAGCATGGAACCCCAGGGCTCATCCCAGGTCCCACTGACCCAGACTACAGCGGAGGCACGGCCAAGCAGCAGTCGCCCCCCAGGCCGGGATCTCGCCGCTATGTATGAGCTGGCATTGGCAGAACTCGGGCTAATGATCTTGAGAAGCAAGCCTTTGATCCTATTAGCAATCAACTTGGTAATACACTTATAGATCGTATTGCAAGCAACTTTTAGGTACCCCCGATTCAGTAGGCTAATGCCTCTCTATCCAGTAGGCTGGACTTCTTCACTTCTACTTCGTAGCCTAAGATAGAATGCCAATCTCACAGCCAAGACCTTATGCTCTGCTCTACGCGCTATACTTTTGCTTTTTTCCCGATCCTAGCACAAGGCAAATAGGGAGCTCGAACAAGAGAGAAGAGAGAAGGTCGAGGCCCAAAAGAAGGTGGCCACGCTGATGTCAAAATTCGACGAGCTGAAAAGGGCGCTGGAGGCAATCCACCTGTCCCCAGGTAGGAACTGGTTCAGCGAAATCTCCAGGCAAGGCCCGCTGGCGACACAACCGCCTTAATCCTAGAGAGAATGCAGTAGGCCTGGGCACGGTCCCAGCCAGGCATGGATTTTACAGGGACCGAGACTGGGACCGAAATTCTCCGGTCGGGCTCAAAATATGTTTTTCATTTTCAAGGACCGACAAGGTCCGGACCGTTAATAAACGGGCCGGTCCTTCGGGCTTTTCTGACTTTTCAGTAGCCAGAGAGAGAAAGCAAAGATGAGAAGCTCCGGCTGCAAATCGAAGAAGAGGCCGATGAAGGTGGTTCACAATACTTCACATATCAAACCCGTTGAAGGTTACAACGAGCGGCTCCAAATTTAGGACTTTGGTTCAGCAACTCACCGGCCAAGATGCTGACTACCTGCTAGATCTGAATGACTTCAACACACCAAGTCACCAACTGTCAGTTGCTTTTGAAATCATCTAAAAAAAACTATACAAAAAATTCAATCTTCCACTAATCTAACCCAGAAGCCATTGAATCTATGAGAAATGAGGTCAATTAATCATATAATTAAGGCGGCCATGAGTTGCAGAAGAGGGAAAGGAAGAGGCTAAAGAAAGAAGAAGAAAAAGAGAGAGAAGAAGAAGATGACAAAGAGAAGTTATTTCATTTAGCCATACAATTATGGGGAAGAAGAAGCAGTATCAATTAGTCATAATTATATGGCTGCCATGAGTTGCAGAAGAGAGAAAAGAAGAAGAAAGAGAGAGAAGACGAAGAAAGAGGCAGGAGGAGAGAAGAAAGAGAAATAATAAAAAAAGGGAGAGAATGATAAAAAGGTGTTTGACAGTTTTCTTTAGGTCTAGGGTAATACTACCGGAAAAATATATAAAAAAATAATAGGAAAACTAATGAATCGGGCTTTTCGGGCATTCAAGCTTATAGATATCAGGGCCTGGCACAGGCCCGTTAAAACTAAAACGGTTCGGGCTTTATTTTTTTGTGTATTTTTTTTTTCTCAAAGCCCGACCAGAACCTGACGGTCCGGATCGGTCTAGTCTAGGTTTTCGGGCTTTTGGGCTAAAATGCCCAAGCCTAGAATGCAGCAATTAGAGCAAAGGCTAATCCGGGCAGAGGTAGGCCCCCCAGCGCCAATCCCAAATCTGCTCTTTGCGTCTAGACCAGGATCATTCACCCCCAGGATCTTGCAAGCCATCAGACCATCATATGCAAAGACACCAAAGATGTCACATTAAAACGGCATGACCGACCCCTTCGTTCACATGGACACCTTCAAGAAGGTCACTAACAACAAGGGATTTGATGACGCCACCCTCTGCCACTTGTTCAGCGAAACATTGGATAGTGAGGCGATGAGTTGGTTCTTTGAGTGCCCACTGGGATCCATCGACTCATTCCAGGCACTATCAAATGCTTTCCTCTCTCGGTTCATCCTCCTAGCCGCCGGACATCACAACACAAGTTAGTTGTTCAACGTCAAACAGGGCGCCGAGGAGACGTTGAAGGCATTTGTCACCAGGTGGCAGGTGGTAGCATCTCAGTGCCGCGATCTTGACAAAACAATGGCGTTGGCAGCCTTCAAGCAAGGACTCCTCAAGTGGCCATTTCTCTACCTCCTCAATTACAATCACCCAAATGCCACATATGACCACGTCATGGGCGAGGCAGTCATCCATGCACAGGCAGAATTCATCACATATGGAGAAACCCCGCCATCGCCTCCAACACCGGCAAAGTCTAATTAGCCTTCCTCGAGCTAGCAGGAAACTGCTAACAAAACCTCTATTATGCCGCCAACTGACAAGAAGAAAGAGTGGCAACAGGGCAACTACCAGAGCAAGTGGCAGAATGACTAACATTACAACAAGAGCAACCGCTCATCCCATGGGGATAACCGCAACAAACTAACGGAGTCTTCTCAGCGGTACGCTGTGTTTACAGTTCTCACAGCCTCATATGAGGAGATATACTACCAGTGCAAGGACTAGATTCCGCCACCACCCCCAAGAAAGTACCCAAAAGTAGGAAAACCAAGGAACACCGGCAAGTGGTGCAAATACCACGAGGACAGTTGTCACAACACCAACAATTGCAATGCTCTCAAAACAGCTATTGAGACTCTGTACCATGATGGTAAGCTCGAACAATTCAAAGTGCGCCAACCGCCACCAGTGGTCGCTAACATTGAGCCCATGGGCTGCATCAATACCATAGACGGTGGTGCTCCGATCACCAACATGTCTTATAGGGTAAGAAAGCGCTATGCACGCGTTATCCACCCTAAGGAAGTTTGTAACATCCGCTATGAGAGATCCACTAAACTTCTAAGATCTGGCTGGGAACCTATCACCTTCTCGGAGGAGGAAGAGCGCGGAGTACATCTGCCCCACGACGATCCATTCTTGATCGACACCATACTTGACAAATGGTCAGTGGGAAGAGTCCTTGTTGACAGCGGATCCGCTGTCAATATCATCTTCAATGGCTGCTACAACCAATTCCAGCGGAACAGAAAATTGCTCTAGGACCACGAGCCGTTGCTCAGCTTCTCTGGTGACGACATACAACCGTTGGGTTCTGACTACATGCGACTAGTTATCGGCACTAGTCCATGTACGGCGGAGATACATACAGAGTTCATCTTGGTCGATTGCTTCAGTTCATATAATGCCATCATCGGTCAACCGGCACTTAACAAGCTCAAGTGCATCATAGCCGGGTACATGCTTCTCATGAAGTTCCCCACACCCAACGGGACAGGAAGTGTGAAAGGAAGCCAACAGCTGGCACAAGAATGTTACTCAACAACGATCGCACGATCAGCACGCCTCCATGAGATCCTAACATTAGGAAACCATATACCAACAGCCAACCGGTATAACAGTGTTAAACTGCCTAGCCACTAAAGCTACCAACGATTCATCCGAGAGGAGCGGCTTTTGTTCTTGTCCTTGTTTTGGTATCGCGGCGCCTTATCTTGGTGGGTCCGACGCTGGTTTATCGTCTAGGACCTGCGTAGAGGGCGGGACCACTAGGCTTTGAACTTTCTTAGGTTTCTATTGCAAAGTATCTGAAGGCTTGTCTTTACCGCCCAGTCTCTCAAAGATTGAAGATTTGGTCTCAGGTTCCTTGCGACACAACCTGCGCCTTACACATTGTCGCCTAGTAGGCGAGCTTTCCTTCCTAGCTGGCGGTGGTATCTTTTCTAGTGATCCTGCAGAAAACACTGGGCCTAGAAGCCCCCTGACTCTTAACTTACTTGCTTCTGAAAGCTGCAGGGAGCCACCAAAGGCTTAGCCGCTAGCGCCTCCATCTCCTTCTGATATTGTTCAAGGGATTTGACCAGTTGCGAAGGCTTGATCAGTCCCTGATCCAGAGCCTCTAGTGTTTGCTTGGCCTCTCCAAACCTGTGCTGTAGCTTCCTCTTCTTAGAAGGGTTGATCTCTACTGCCTTCCCCTTCTCCCTGGTGTACCACTTGCCTTCCTTGATGGAAGAGGTCGAAGAACGCGGAATATATGGTTTGGTTAGGATGTCTTTGTGTTTGTCCCTAGCCTTTCCCTCTTGGCTCTATTCGGCTGCGGCCGCCTTCAATTTCTTGAACAAGTTGGAATCCTTTGGGGATGGTGGTGATTCCGTCTTGTCCCTTGATTTTGGACTAGAGGGTTGATAATTTCGCAATGGCGAAGCCCACTTGATTAGCGGGAAAGAGCCAAAACGAAATGTCTGTTCGACCTCTTCATGGGAGACTTGGATGTCACATTCCTCCTTGCATCGCGAGCATAAGACCACTGGCGAAGCCTCGCTGACAGGTCTGGCCTTCTTCTTTGCTGGGACCTCATCCTTATCTTCTTCTAGACCCTTCGTAGTCAGGACCAAGGATAGTTTCCTCTGGTCCTTTTTGGTCTAATTCACATCGACCATATTGACCCCGGTATCAGGAAAAGGGTTCAGGTCTATTAGCGTTGTCGCGGTCGCCGGAGCTTCCACCTGCAAACTACCATTATTGAGCCATACCTGAATCTGATCCTTCATCTTCACACAGTCAGCTGTGTTATGATTCCATAGGTTGTGGAATTTGCAGTACTTTTTTCCTTTTAGCTGATATGGTTGAGGGAATGGTCCAAAATCTGTCTTCACCATCTTCGCGGCTATCATCGCATCTAAAATCTCATGTGCGTTATTGGCATCATATGTGTATGTTGCGAACTCAGGTTTGGTGAAGGCTACAGATTTGAGCTTGACAGGCTCCTTGGATATTTTCAACTGCTTGAGGGCTGAGTTCTTCCTTCCTGTCAACTCAAACGCGGAGACATCATTCTCTTCTTCATCATCTTCATCCTGGAAAACTTCTTCACCTTGATAATAAGGATCATATGTAGTCGGCTGATAACTCAGGGCCGCCACTGTACGATGTTTTCCAAGCACGTAGGTGCCCTTAGACGCATTCTTTCTAGCGTCGGTTTCTCTAAGGAGATGCTCAAAGCTCCCCACCTCCATGATAAGCTCTCTCATTGATTCGATCATGCTGCTATGTTGCTTCTTTCGCTGGCGTGGCTCCAAGCCCTTGATTGCCAACTTGACCAGTTCTTTCTCAGGCAATTCCATACTCAGTTTGGCCTTCTGAATCTGAAAGCGTTGAAGATAAGCAACAACGGATTCGGTGGACTGTTGGGCCATCTGAGTGAGAGAAGACAAGTCAACCTTAGGTTCAATAGCCTCGAAAGTTTCGCGGAAGAGCTTTTCCATTGCAGGCCAATCTGCTACTGATCCTGGTCGGAGTTTAGAAAACCATTTGAAAGCAGCTCCAGAAAGAGAGGTGCCAAAAATCCTGCACTTGAGTATGTCATCATTCTAATACTGGCCGCATTACACCCTAAACCTGGCCAGATGAGTCGCCGCATTCTCAGTATCCTCTCCTGAAAAAGTAGAAAATATGATATTTTTGTAGCCTCTGGGAAAGAGCGCGAGCATTATATGAGGTGGGAAAGGCCCCTCATAAACCCCATTAAGGTAGGCCCTAGGGTTAGCCAACCTAATCATCTCCTCAACCTCTTCGCGTCTGACATACTCTGGGCCAGGAGGAGGAGGTATCACCACAGTCTGGTGAGCAGTTTGCAGGGGTATAGCTTGGCTAGCAGTCGCCGTTCTTTCCTCCAGAAGGATAGTCCGCGGGATAGTCACCGCTGAAGAGTCACCGCTGGCATGGTGACATCCTTTACCAGAGCTGTTATCTTGATTGGGTTGCCTGTCTGATCAATGCCATAGTAATTTCCTGGAAGTTATTCGTTCACATTTTTCGCCCCGTCACTGTCATATTGAGTAAACACAACAGGATCAGCAGGAGTGCCCTCACCGATTTTCAGAGTCTTACTCTTCTGCACTGCCGGAGGTGTAGACTTCTCTTTGCCTCCAATTACCATAGCTTTATCCTTGTTTTTAATTGACGAAGCTGCAACGGTTGCAGATGGTGTAGCGATGTTGCTGTTAGCCTTCTCGAGAGCATAAGGTGGTATGTATTTTCCAGCGCCTGAGGGTTGACCAAGTGAACCAAGAAAGGAATTAGGATCTCCTAAAGCCTTATTCATCACTTCTTTAGCCTGGTTCAACTCAGCTCTCTGCATGGCGACTTGGGTCATAAGGTTGGAACCATCTTTGCGCATGGCCGCGATGTTGGCTGCAGTATCCTTGCTTTGGGTGTTAACAGCATTCAGAAGTTCCTGGTATTGTGCAAGGTTGTTGTCAGCAATCTTATCGGCATGCACTTTGGCCTCATCAGCAAGGTGTCGTGCATGCTCTTTGGCCTCTTGGGCATTCCGCTTAATTCGCTGATCAAAATCATGCAGACGTTGTTCCGTCCTCGCGATCGAATCAGCTAACTATCTCCGATAATTGTCACTGTTGACCGGAAGGATGCTGAGTTGCTCATCAATGCTAGCATCCTCTAGGATGATGAGGGCTTCGAACTCGCTAGCTTCAGTTGTCTAGCCAGTCGCGGCGGCCACGGTAGCTGCGGGAGCATTGACTACTTCGCTTGTCGAGATAGCAGCCGAACTTTCGCCCTTAGTAGCTGGCGGCTGATTTGTTCCCTGCTCAGTTGACATGTTGGATGATTGTGGGTTAAGTGAGAACTTTTGAATCACCTATTCTTCAGAAAGACCACGACAGTCTGCAAGAGAGTGCGGCCCGTAATTGAAGGTCCAGTGGTTTGGACAGTTAACGTAAACCTTTTGGTAGGGGTTTGCACCTGACTTCCCAATGGCTGCAATCACGAGGAAATGCTATGCAGGTCTCACTGGGCGTGCCAAAATGTTTGGCTCCAAAACCAGTCTGGTTGCAAACAGTCTCTTTTGAGCTTGTTTGCAGGCGTGCCAGCACGGTGGGGTGCAGTCGTCGGAGAATCCCTTGACCTGACTTCTTCTCGAGCATTGTGGACGAGGAGAGCACCAACCTCGTCACAAGGTTCTTTTCTATGCCTTTCGGAAAAGGACTTCTTGCCTTACGGATAAGGGCTTTGGTTGTGATCTCTTGCGTTCACTGAATCGATACTTAGTGTTGTAGACTAAACAGAGCAATCACTGGGAAGTTAGGAGAAAGCACAGGGTTTGCTAAAGCGTGACTTTAGCTTCACTGGGTTGCGAGGGCGTTACCCTTACTTTGCTGGTTCTCAACCAGGTTACAGGTAGGTTCGCTCCGGAGAGGCTTTGATAATCTGTTTGATTGATTTAAGAGTTATACTTTTTTTGTCCTTGAAACCTAGTACTTATATTCTAGGGTTTCGACTGTTCCTTGCCATAGAATGATTATTGATTGAAGTTTCCTATTTAGTCTCCGCTACCTGATTTCAATAAAGGCTCGTTTTCCTTATGGATATTGGAATGGGTGAAGCTGTGACCCAAACCCAAGTAGGCTTATTTTTGGCCGCAGGTATCGGACCGCTATGCTAAATCCCCTAAAGGGATCTTGCCAAAAATACTTTTGGGCTCAAACAGTAATCACTACAATTAGAACAAAAATTATTGTTTTTACATCAATTGTTGTAGTTTGTGATAAATTGCATCGACTAAAAGTATATGACTTAAATTATGCAAGGAAGAACTTTATTACACCAATGAGAACATATGTGCTTTTAGTCAAAATATAATGGTTTACCTATATGATAACACATTGTGGTAATATTTGTAAATTAGTTCATAAAATGGTAATAACAAGTTGTACGTGAAGTAGTTACGACATCTAAAACAAAGATTATCTATTTTTACATTAATTGTTGTGGTTGTCGTAAAATGCATGTAAAATGAATTATATTTGGTTAAGGAAAATACTAATGCTATAATTAATTAGTAATAAAGACTATTTGATTAATGTTCAAGTAAATCCAGAATATGTGTCTGACCCAAACTCTAGGTTACTTGACCTAGTGGTAATAGGGTTAGAATTAGAGATAATATCGGAGAATCTTAGAGATATCCAATCAATTGTAATTTTACGTTTCCTTGTAGAACTCTGATTCTATGCCTTGTAATCCTCTATATAAAGAGGCCCTTATTATCAATGAAAAGACGACTCAATTCTCTCCCAATTTCAGTTTTCCTTAAACACGTTATCAGCACGAAGCCCTAACCCTGAAACCCTAAATTCGTAGCCTTCAAACCCTAGCCACCACTACCGCATATATTGAAGCCCTCAATTCCAGGATTCCAGAACCTGCGGTAGTACCACTAGAACCGGCCGGAAAACCACCAAACCGACCATCGGAAGTATCGAACCAGCCCTCTAAGGAGAAAAAAAGGGATCCTGCACCGGTTCACCACCTTCCGGACCTCCGATTGCTACCAAATTTTTCCAGCAGTAGCTCTTCGATACAAAGATCTAGGAACCGGAAGAAAAATACCAAAAACTGGTATAAAAGTAGCATAACCGGCCAACAGAAAAGCCGGTAGAAGAAAGAAAAGAGGAAAAAAAAAGAAGGAAAAGAAGCCCAAAAGCCCAAGCCCACTGACGCAGACCCTCAGACCCCATAGCCACGTCGGCAGAACAATCATCTAACACGTCAGCATCTGGGGTCCCACTGCCACATCAGCATCCGCCAAGTCATCACTGCCACGTCAGTATTCGGGGGAACCACAACCACATCAGCATTCGGTGACCTACTGCCACGTCAGCTCGGTCAGCCTGATCAACAGTCAAAGCCGGTCAACGACCGCCTGTGATTTTTTCCAGTCAAATTTTCCGACGACCTATTTTGAGGTATTTTTTTTCTTCTAAAAGTTCCCCTTTTTTTAGAGTTTTTAAATTCAATTTCTCTTCTTTTTCGGGAACTTGCAAACTCCCTTCTTCTACCCCCCTTTCTTCATCATATGGGAGACCTAATTAAGCCGAACGGTGAGGGTTCGTGCTCACTCCAAGCTTGGAGCTTGTTGAGATCTCTATACTTAGAGTTTGTAGAGAATTTGTGATCGACCACTTATGTCATTGTTTCGATCTAATCCAATACCTCTTGAAATTGAATTTCTTGGAAGCGATAATGCTTAGAAATTCATAATTTCTTGGGAGCAACTATGCTCAGAAATTTTATATGTTTTCGTGGTAGCCTTTTACGCTCTAAAACTAACCCTAATTTCTTGTTCTCTTTTAGGATGAGTAACCTGAACAAATTGGACTTTGTTCCATTGGGAACAACTGGCTCTAAATATCACAGGTGGGTTCGTGATATCCGCTAGCATCTCAAGGTCGATGGAATCCTGGATACGATTCTCGAGCCTAGCCAGGACGTGCTAACTGTTGAGCAAGCTCAAGCTTTGGAAGCAAATAGAGCACCTTAGAGGCAAATAAGGCGAAAGTCATCATCCTAATGACAAGTCATATGGATTATTTGCTCCAATACGAGTGTATGAATGAAGAAGACCATACAAGGCTGTGGGTCTCACTCGAAGAAAGATTTGGCAACTTCCGTGAGTCCCTGCTTCCTGACCTAGAAGTGAGATGACATAGCCTCCTCTTTTGTGATTTCAAGTCAGTTCTTGACTACAACTCGGAATCACTTCGAATTAAATCCTTAATGGAATTCTGTGGTAAAGAGATCACAGATGCGATATTGATTAAGAAGACTCTCTCTAGCTTCCCCGTCTCTGCATTGATGGTTGCTAAGAACTATCGAATCGATATTACTGCAGGACGGATCACAAGGTTTCATGAGCTTATTAGAACTATGAATGTCACTGAAAAGCATGACAACATCCTTGTGAAGAACTCTAATTCGAGATCCATGGAAACAAAGCATATTTCGGAATCCAATTATAGTCGTGCCTCTAAGAGAGGGCGCTAAGTGCGAAACCCTAATCTTAAGGATATTTCTTGACGTTCTGGTCCATATAATCACTCTACTTGGGAAGGTAACCGCCAAAACAGGCGAACACGGAACCGAAAAGGTAAATGTGGAAAGAGATAGGGAGGCAACGCCTCTTGCCATGTTGGTGGAGCCACCAACACTAAGAGCCATCTAAATGACGCTTTCAAAGCGCCTCAATCAATGGAGTTTGAGCAAAGAGGTGTATGTTCTCGATGTGGAATATCTGGTCATTGGGCACACATTTGTAGAGCTCGTAAAGAAATTGTCACCACCTACAAAGCATATTGTGAAGCAAGAGAAGCTCACGATGTGGAACAAGAAGATTAAGAAGATGATCTAGAGTACTACAAATCTAGCTGAGATCAATAGATCGTCAATTTTGTTTAAGTCTTTATTTTTCCAAGAGATGTAATAGGCAATTGCCATATATTTTTGTAGTAAATGCCAATGGTTTAGTTTTTCTTCAAAACAGGCTCACCCAATGTAAGTGTGATGTCTAGGAAGGTTATGAGATTAGTGGTACTTAAGTGAGCCTTGCTCCACCGACATCTCTCTATTCACCTGGTCACATTTATTTTAGAATTACCGAAAGAAGTTAGACGACTACCATTGTTTTGCATTAGCTAGCATTTTGGATTAGATTTTCTTTGGTCAAAGAGACAATGATGTAACTCCGTTGGCTTATGAATAAAATTTCGAGTTCTTTTCATTATGGCTCAATTTTGATTATGAGCATATTGCGTTGTGACTACGATGGCTAGGCCATCAGTATTAATTCAAGGACATGGAATAGCCCAAGTTCCACTTACCAAATGGCACCTTGATTACTGTCATAGAAACTTTCTACTCTCTTAGGGCAAATCGTACCCTATGAATAGCCAACGGATTCCATGTGAAAATGCATGTAGAGAACGGAAATGAGTTCCTTTGCAATAACTCTAATGATTGCGAACAAAGGTGTATCTTATAGAAGTTTATGTGTCTCTCTAGTGGACTCTATGTCACTATTCGAGCTATTAATCCAATAAAAGTTATGAGAGAAAATCTTTTGGATTTAGACACATATTGGCTTTGTCATGACAAGATAGATCATCCTAGTCATGATATGATGATCCGTCTACAAAAGACTTCACACAGACATCCATTCTCTCTAGCGAAATGAAGCATGAATCAAAGGTTGATTCTTGGACTATGTGTGACTGCCGCCGCTGCCTCTTGCATCGCCGCTATCCACCACCAACCTAGGGCTGGCACAGTCCCTATCCATGACACCATGGATGGCGTCCATTATGGTGATGGTGCCCTAGGTGATGCTGCAATCACCAACTTGCTTCAAATAGCGTTTCAGACGCTCAAGCCCAACCAAAATCCCCATTGATTGCTTCTAAAGCCTCTCGCTCCTTTTACAAAGCCCGTTCCTTAGGGAAATTAGGACTGAGATAGTCCTATGCAAAGAATTTGAAAATACTATTTCTGTTCTTACATAGAATCCATAGGGATTTTGTGGACTGATTAAACCAACTTGTGGACGTTTAAATATCTCATGATGATTCGTTGACACACAAACACGTTGGTCACGTGTTGTGCCATTGTCCACTTGTAATGATGCTTATGCTACACTTCTAGCAAATATCATATAACAACGGGCTCACTCCCCGGATCATCATATTCCGTCAATTGGACTTGACGATACTAAAGAGTTTACATTGAAGACTTTCGATGGTTATTGCATTGGGACTGATGTCGGACATCATATTCCCATGAACACACTGAAATGGTCTCAAGAAAACGACTACGATGGTAGTCATGACATTGGCAATGCGCACCGATCCTCTTATATCCGCTTAGGGAGATGCAATATCGCATGCAGCTATGCTAATTCGTTTACGACCCAGCCCCACTCAATCTACCTTTGCGTTATAGCTAGTGACTAGGTACAAGTATCGTACTTATGTACATTTGAGTGAGCTATTTATGTGTCAATTGCACCGCCACAACTCTCTATGATGGGTCTTTACAGAAGAATAGGCAACTACGTTGGATTTGAGACTCCAACAATCGTCCGCCACTTAATACCCTTAAAAGGCGATCTCCTTACCACTAGATTTGCAGATTGTCACTTTGATGAGACAGTCTTCCCATCATTAGGGGGAGAAAAGAACATGGATGTTCAGCAGGAACAACAAGATGTCGTGGCCTGTCCCCACTATGTCTCATCTTGATCCCCGTTAAAGTGACGAGATCACACAAATATGCTGCAAACATGCTTGCAAGGATGGACGTCCCTACGAGAGGACGTAGCGCCACCCTATAAGGAGGTAGGCATGGAGCCAATGCCAAAGAGAATGACATTCTGGCGTTATAGGCCATGGCCCCAGCTAGGATGCGTGGGAGGCCCGTGGGTTCGAAGGATACTTTGGGTCATTCCCATCCTTTGATCATCGAGACTCAAAATCCATCTCATGAGAATCTTCCAGATTATGGTTATCGTTGGGAGACTCCTCAACTCCAGAACCTATTCCTGATAATAGAACTCTATGAAAATTACACTAGTGTATATGAGACGTGAGATAGAAACTCCATCATAATTGATGATATAATTGCGCATGAGTTTGTTGAGTCCGATGATATCGAACCATGCTCCGTTGATGAATGGATGCCAACGTAGAGAAATTTGGCCTAAATGGAAAGATGCGATCCATGTTAAATTGGATTCTCTAACGAAGAGGAGGGTTTTTGAGCCAATGATGCCAACACCTCTTAACATAAAACATGTTAACTAATAGGTCTTCGTTAGAAAGCTTAGTGAGAAAAAGATATGGTAATCTCGCCTTATGGCGCAAGGCTTCTCATAAAAATCCCTAGAATCGACTACTATGAGACATATTCTCTCGTAATGGATGTCATTGGACTCCACTACTCTGTCAGTTTGGTAGTTTCCGAATAACTGATCATGCAGCTTACAAATATGGTCACTACATATCTCTATGGGGATCTAGATACGGAATGTATATGAAGGTTCATGGTGAACTTCATTTACCCAAGTCAAGTAGCTCTAGACCACGAAGTGCGTTTACAATAAGGTTGAAACGCTTACTAAGATGACTACTCGATTGGGAAGGGATATGCCCACGCATTTCTATAACAAGTTTCGGATTCTATCGCGTTCATGTTGGACATGATCTTCATTGGAAGTCCTTAAAGAGTTAAGGGAAACCGCTGAACACTTGAAATCTGAGTTTGAGATGAAGGATTTTGGGAGAACACGATTATGTCTCGGTTTGGAACTTGAGCATTGTGTTGATAGATGCTTAGGCATTTTGACAAGGTCAAACCTTCAAGCACCCCCATGATCGTCCGTAGTCTTGATCTTGAAAATGATCCTCTTCGTCCGAAGGATGATGGCGAAGATGTGCTAGAGGCGGAAGTGCCCTACATAAGTACAATAGGGGCATTATTGTACTTAGCTAAATGCACAAGACTGGACATCTCGTTTGCAATGAACTTGTTAGCTATATATAACTTTGCGCCAACGCGACACCATTGGATTGGTGTAAAAGATATCTTTTAGTACTTGAGATGTACAATTGATATGGGCTTGTTCTATCCCTACAAAGAGATGATGGATTCAAACCCATCACACACCAGGAACGCCGCCAACACTAGCCTGAGTCCTCTATCCCCATCTCAAAATGACATGTGTTTTGGAAGGTTTTGCTGATATTGGGTATCTCTATGACCCATACAAAGGTCATTCCCAAACTGGTTAAGTGTTCACCATGGGTAAAAGACCATGATATCTTGGAGGTCTACAGAATAGACTCTAGTCGCTATATCTTCCAACAATGCAGAAATTATTTCTCCTCACGAAGTGATTCGTGAATGTATATGGATTGGATCCATAATTACGCATGTTCGAACAATTGTGGTTTGAAGTCTACCACAGATGAGCCTACGAGCATAAAGTATAATGCTCCTTGTTTTGAACAAATGAAGCAAGGCTACATCAAAAGCGACAACAGCAAGGATAATCAGCAACAACAAACTCTCCTCAAGATCAAAGTGAACTAGGTTCGATCTGAGGATAGTATGGCAGACTTGCTCACTAAGTCATTGCCTAAATTCCACTTTCGAGAAACATGTTAGTAGTATCGTTTGCGGAAGTTATCCGAACTCCAATGACCGTAGTCGTCAGAGGGAGATGCAGACATCAGGGGAATGTGTCTACATGTATGGTCTCAAAACGTGAAGGGTGTGTTGTGCTCTTTTTCCCCTTCGACCGAGCTTATTTTTGTCCCGCTGGGTTTTTGTTACTCGACAATGTTTTTAATGAGGCAACGAGAGGAGCACCACGTTTGGGCGACACAAGGGGGAGTGTTCAAGTAAATCCAGAATATGTGTCTGGCCCAAACTCTAGATTACTTGACCTAGTGGTAATAAGGTTAGAATTAGAGATAATATCGGAGAATCTTGGAGATATTTAATCAATTGTAATATTACGTTTCCTTGTAGAACTCTGATTCTCTATATAAAGAGGCCCCTATTATCAATGAAAGGACGACTCAATTCTCTCCCAATTTCAGTTTTTCTTAAACAATTAATACTAATTCCGTGAGCCTAGATTAGAAATTTTTTATTTTTAATAAGGAAAAAAACGTAATTTCCAATAGTGTAATTGTTAATTGATAATAGACATTAATTGACTAATGATAAAATTAATTAGTAATAAATACTATTTAACTACTAGTAATTGGCTAAGGACTATAGATTACCAAATTTTAAATATTTTGGACCATTGGATATATTATTAATCTAATGGTCCAAAATATTTAACAAAATACACCTCATCCGGGTACCTATGAAAATTCCTACTTTCTTGTCGTTTATGTTTCTGTTAAAGGTTTTGTAGTTACGAGAATAATACAAGATCTAAGAGCTCAGAACAAAACCAGAAAAAGAAGAAGAAGAAACTTATCAAATAAAAATGAGATTCCTAAAGCCCAGAAAACCTGAATATATGTTGTATAGTTGTACATGTAAGCTTATATATTGTTCTTTTGATTTTGATTTCGCACTTAGAAATAGTTTCTCTTACTCTGTAAACTTGGAATGTGACCAGCAATGATGATGAATGTGAATATGTGATACAAAGAGTTTTATTGGAAAAGAAAAAAAAGCGAAATTTCCATAAATTGTTTCAACAGATGCATATAGCATTCTGGGTTTTACAGTTAACAAAACAATACAAGATCCACAAGCTCCCAAGTTACTTGTAAACCTAGATGGAGAAGTTGCTATATATTATACAAAATTTGGGATTCTAAAACCCCAAAAACCTAAATAATGATGGATTCCACATGCCAGAGACGACTAATAAATTACTATGGATGAATTAAGAAGCATTTTAAACCATATACAAAGACAAATGATAGACATTATCAACGCAAATTTAATCACTTGGTTTACTCAATCAATCTTGGAAGCCTTGCAGCGTTTCTTTTTTTTTTTTTTTTTTGAGAAAAGGGCGGTGCAGCAGCCCTCAAGCCTTGATAGCCTTAAATAAAGAAACTGTCGAATACAAGGGGGGACATTGAGCCTAAACCCCTGATTACAATAAGTAGAACATCCTAAAATACTATCCTGAGTCTCTACTAAATGTAGAATAGCTGTAAATCTTATGTAATTATGATTCTTATTTATTTAGGTTATCATGTAATTATAGGAATGATTGTTTCCTATTAGGGTTAGACTACTCCTCTTGTCCTTGTATATATACCCCTTTGTGGGATGAATAGTATTATTATTGAAAACCCTAAAATCAAAGTATTCTTTTCTACTTGGTATCAAGCAGGTTCAATCCTTTGAACTTGCCTGCATCCTTTGAATCCTAAATCCTGAATCCTGAATCCTGACACAAACCGCTGCGTACCACCACCATTAAAATCAAGCCATCCCTGAATTTTTTAAATCCTAGAAAAACCAAACCTGAAAAAAAAAAAACAAACCCCAAATTCCTCAATGGCTGGACCTGCAATTGAAGGCGAACAGTCAATCCCGAGAAGACAATGGTGTCATCCTCACCGATCATCCATCACCACTACACCACCCAACAAGACAACTGCTTTCTGCTTTCCCACAAGTGTTGTCTTGAATGAATCCAACTACACCATATGGGCTCCTCTTATGAGAATGCGCATTGGAGCACGAGGGAAGGTTGGTTATCTGACCGGAGTAAAGGCTGAACCCGCCATGAATTCTGCAGAGTATGAAGCTTGGGCCACGGACAATGAAAAGGTGAAAAGTTGGCTTAATTGACTCCATGGAATCCTCTCTCATGAACCGGTATATTCGTCTCCCTACTGCGAAGATATTTGGGAAGCTGTAGAGAAACCTTTATGATGATTCTGATGAACCCGAATCTTTGAGTTGAATAAAAAGTGTTTTGAAGCAAAGCAGAATGGAAGGCCCATTCCGACCTACTACAATGAGTTAGTGGCAATGTTCCAGGAGATTGATCAAAGGATGGCCTCTCAACATGATAATGTTGCAGCTGTCGTTCAAGAAACTTCAGCAATGTCCCGGATGCGTGTTCACTTGTTTTTGAGTGGACTTGACCCAGAGTATGATCAGGTGCGTGGAGAAATCCTACGCAAGGAGCCTAAATTCTCCTTGGAGCAGAGCTATGCTTACATTCGCAAGGTGCAATCAGAGAAACAAGCTATGGGGCGTTCGGTACCTACAGAATCTTCTGTTATGGCCGTTCAACGCAGACCAGGTCCTCCTCCAGGCTTCTCAGGTCCTTCTCCATGCCGTCCTCATGACAAACCAAACCCATGCGCAAACAAAAAATGTGTTGTCTGTGGGGAAGTCGGTCATACCAAGGAGCGGTGCTATGAAGTGATTGGCTACCCTGATTGGTGGGACTTCACCAAGAAACCGCGAAAGAATCCGGGCAAGGCCGCTATTGCTACTACAGAGGAAGAGCATCTCGACAATGCCTCTGCTAATGTAGCGCAGTCAGGTATGAAGGGTAAGGCTACTTTGAATAATACATGGATAATTGATACAGGTGCATCGATCAATACCAATGACCCTAGTCTTGTGAAAAACCTTAGCCGTTCCTCTCAAAATATTGTCTCTACTGCTGATGGTACTCCAACTCCGGTCACCGGAGAAGGTTCTATCGTTGTATCTGATACCTTCATTATTGATTTTGATGTCTTTGAAGACTTGGAAAATTTGGAGGATACATTTGAGGGTAGAAAAAATTTGGAAACAGAAAATGCAGTTGCCGAACAGAGCATTGTAAATTCCGAAATAGACAATGCGAATGCCGAACGAAGTGTTGCGAATTCCGAAACAGAAAATGCGACTGCCGAACAGAGTGTTGTGAATTCCGAAACAGAAAATGTAACTGCCGAACAGAGTGTTGTGAATTCCGAGACAGAAGAGACGACTTTTCTGGATAGTTTGAATCAAAATCAAGACGTATCTGAAGCTCACACACAAGATATTCCCCCTTCTACATCACCAACTGAAGATCCCGGTCAGAATGATCCTCCTTAGGTACCCCTCAACTTTAATGAATCTTCTGGGTTAGAAAGTGTCGAACCTAGGAAATCACAAAGGGTTACCAAGGGAATTCCTAAGAAACAATATGAACCAGATATCAAAGCCAAAGCTAAATACCCTATAGCTAATTTTATGTCTAACCATAGGATTTCTGGGTCACATGCACTTGTTATTGATCAATTATCTACTGTATCTATTCCTAGTAACGTGCAGGATGCATTGACGGATCCAAAATGGACAAAGGCGATGAATGAAGAATTGGAAGCTCTTCAAAAGAATGCAACATGGGAACTAGTACCTATGCCGGTTGGAAAGAAGACTGTAGGGTGTCGTTGGGTATTTACTGTGAAGCTTAATGCAGATGGAACTATTAATAGATACAAGGCGAGATTGGTTGCCAAAGGATACACACAACGTTATGGGATTGATTATGAGGAGACTTTTGCACCTGTGGCAAAGATCAATACTATTCGGATTCTAATCTCACTTGCAGCAAACAAAGATTGGCCCTTACACCAGTTTGATGTGAAGAATGCGTTTCTTAATGGGATTTTGGAAGAAGAAGTGTACATGGATGTGCCCCCAGGTGTTAAGAATTACCCAAGTGAAGTTGGCAAGGTGTGTAAATTGAAGAAGTCTTTGTATGGCCTGAAGCAATCTCCAAGAGCCTGGTTTGGGAGATTTTCAAAGTCCATGAGAGCCTTTGGGTACAGACAGAGCAATTCTGACCATACCTTGTTTATCAAGCGCAAGAATGGTAAGATTACACTCTTATTGTGTATGTTGATGACATGATTGTTACAGGGGATGATCCAAAGAGATGAATGAGTTACAAAAGTATCTATCAAAGGAGTTTGAAATGAAGGATCTGGGGCAACTGAAGTATTTTCTGGGTATTGAAGTTGCGAGGTCTAAGAAGGGAATTTCACTGTCACAAGGAAGTATGTTCTTGACTTACTTACTGAAACGGGGATGCTGGACTGCAGTCCAATTGAGACACCCATTGAGATGAATCACAGACTTGTCATTTATCCTGATCAAATTCCAACTGATAAAGGAAGGTATCACACGTCTTGTAGGAAGGTTGATTTATCTTTCACATACTAGACCTGATTGCTTATGCTGTGAGTGTTGTCAGTCAGTTTATGCATTGTCCTAGTGAAGAACATATGGATGCAGTTTTTCGGATTTTGAGGTATTTGAAGATGGCGCCAGGTAAAGGATTACTGTTTGAGAAAAAGGATGAATTGGAAGTTGGGGGATACACATATGCAGATTGGGCTGGTGATAAAACTGACAGGCGTTCTACGTCTGGGTACTTCACTTTTGTAGGAGGAAACCTTGTCACTTGGCGTAGCAAGAAACAGAAAGTTGTGGCCAGATCAAGTGCAGAAGCTGAATTTCGAGGTATGGCACATGGAGTCTGTGAAATGTTATGGATTCGTAATGTCCTGAAAAATCTAGGTTACAAGCTTAGACAACCTATGGATTTGCATTGTGATAATAAAGCTGCAATTGAGATTGCACATAATCCAGTTCAGCATGATAGGACAAAGCATGTGGAGGTTGACCGTCATTTTATTAAAGAAAATCTTGACAGAAAGGTTATTCGTTTTCCATTTGTAAACTCAGAAGAGCAGTTAGCTGATGTTCTTACTAAAGGAGTGTCCAGGAAGATATTCGACAGCTCAGTTGACAAGTTGGGCATGATAGATATCTATGCACCAACTTGAGGGGGAGTGTAGAATAGCTGTAAATCTTATGTAATTATGATTCTTATTTATTTAGGTTATCATGTAATTATAGGAATGATTGTTTCCTATTAGGGTTAGACTACTCCTCTTGTCCTTGTATATATACCCCTTTGTGGGATGAATAGTATTATTATTGAAAACCCTAAAATCAAAGTATTCTTTTCTACTCTAAATGCTTGTACTCGACAAAGCACCAACTAGCAAAGAGCGCTCTACTGGCGACTCTATTTGCTTTAATGCATTAACGCAGCGGTGATACAACGGAAAGATAACTTAATCTGCAACCCGACTGCAGCAAAGCATAACTACCATACGCATAGCTTTCCCATCATAATGCCCTAAAGCGTTTCTATAAATAGATACAAGAAGTACGTATAAGTTATAACTTAAAGGAGTCGAGCAAGGAATTGGTAGGTTGGAAGAAGCTTCTGCCCGGCCGGAGTCAAGTCAACGCATTAGATTCAATTCTTACCTCAATACAGAACTTTCCGTAATTTATGTCATTTTTCCAGAGAAAAGATATGCACAATGTGTGTGTGTGTCTATATATATATATTGATTGTTCAATCACACGGTGATTTTTCCAGAGAAAAGATATGCACACTGTGTGTATATATATATATATATATATATATATTTTTTTTTTTTTTTTTTTTTATTGTTCAATCACACAGTGTCCTCAAAGGCTTCCTAGGTCCAGATACTAATCCGTGCTCGGGGGATCTTGTTAGAACGCTTCCTCCCCCTGGCCACCAAGAATATATTGGGATTTAATTCCAATAAGCGTCGGCGGGATTCGAACCCGGATATGGGGGTTCCACACCTGGAGGCTCTTACCAACTCGACCACCTGTGGTGGTTCACAATGTATATATATAAATCCTCTTATTCTTTTTATTCTTCCAAATAGTTTGAGAAATTTTAAATACACACCCCAAACTACTTAAGTCACTCCCTATTTTTTATTTCAAATCAAATTTTTTAGGTAGGTTAAATGACCAAAAAGACATGGATGGATTGAGAAGAAAAATAATAATAATAATAATCATGATGCCTTCTATATTTCTATAATTATAAACACAATGAATTTCTATACATGGCATCCTCATTTAAAACAAAAAAAAGTTAAAACCATCTAATTTAAATTTTTCTTAATAAATTGTAATTAAATGGGGTGAGAAAACCATATAATTTGAATTTAGAAATCAATGGCATTAAAGTTTTTAAAACATATCGCTTTACTCCCACTTTTTAGTTTTTTTTTTTCTTCTTCTAAAAGTTATGATTAGTCAATTTATTATCTAATATAAAACATCACATGTATAAAACTTTGTAATTATTAACTTCGTAGTTCCGCCATTACGGAGAAACTACTGATACAATTTTGGTTGAATGTTCGACTCAAAATTTTATACTTGATCAATAGGGTGTTGGAGGATGAGATCTCAAATAATACAAAACCAATTTCAAGCATCTATTTGAACTTTGAAGGGAACAATAATGAATCTTTATGGATTTCCCCAACAACGAACATAATAATTAATATGGGTCTAATCAATTAAATAGTAGCCTTAATGTAGTTAAATAATATGTATTTCATGCTTTTTTAGTTTAGGATATTTTAGGTAATTTGGGTTGTGTATTTAGTAAAATGTTAGAATGAGAAATTAAATGGTAGGTGTATTGTGTAAGGAGTGTGTATTAAGTAATTAGGGGTGTGTATTTAAAACTTCTCAAATAGTTTAGTTGAATATATAAATTAATGGAGGCGTTAAGTTCTGATGCCAAGGTAAACTCTACGAACCTTGCCGTATATACCTATATCAAAATTTCTATGATGTCGTAATTTGATAAGCTTGTTCTAGAACTGGATAGAACTAGTCGCGCGCACACATTCATTTAGTTTATTTCAGTATTAGTTGAACGTAACTCACTGAGACTTTTATTCATTAGACTAGTCCAGCGTTAATTGTGGATTTTTCATCACATAGAACCTTCACTGGTCCTTTCAAAAAAAAAAAATAACCTTCATTGGATCATTTCATTTGACCACGACGTCTTCAATACTCACAACAAGACCTTGTCAGCCTTTGTCATATTTCAATGCTGGTTTATCATCTATAAATACATTCTCGGTTTATAGATCTTGTATACTCCGATCAACCTTATAGTTGTGCAAGATGGTTTCTCGAGTTCTGCTTTGTTTTCTGTTCGCAGTTGCCACTGCATCTGTGGATTGTAACTTGGAAGGTAAGCAAATGTACTTGTTCAACTTGAGCATCAGTACTGATTAGACTCGCTAGCTAGTTAGAATGCGGTTTTTGTTGGCTTGACGATATTTTAATTGCTTGATATGAACAGGGGATATTCTTTATTCCTGGAAAACCATGTTGGTCGACCCTAACAATGTTCTTGCTAGCTGGAACCTGACATTACCCAATCCATGCTCTTGGTTCCATGTTACCTGCAATAACGAAAACATCGTTACAAGGCTGTAAGTGGCCGGTTATAGCAACATTGGTCTGAGCTCATTAGCTTGGCTTCACTAATTAGCCTTAATTGGAAGTTCAGTATTTATAATTATTGTAAATGTCTGTCTATATGTGTATAATATGAAGGGACCTTGGCAATGCTGGATTATCAGGACCTATTATCCCTGCGCTTGCAAATTTGACTAACCTCCAATACTTGTAAGACCATCTTCATTTTCTGTTCATCTCAGAAACTTCAAAGAGTGAAATAAAGATGGTCATGTTAGTTAACCATTGGCACTGCAGGGAGCTATACCAGAACAAATTTAATGGATCTATTCCATCGGAACTTGGTCACTTAAAAGACCTGGTCAGCTTGGACTTGTACTGGAACCAACTCTCGGGTTCAATTCCAGAGACATTAGGTCACTTGAATTCATTGAGATTTTTGTAAGTACATATATGCCTTCTCTTCATTTCATGTTCGGCTTTTGCTACATAAATTAATTATGTATTTCTGAATAATTATGCGGCTGTTATTCTCCTACTGGCAGGAGGGTCTTTCGCAATAATCTGACTGGACCTATTCCTTGGTCTCTTGGCAATTTGACAAGTTTACAAATCCTGTAAGTTACCCTATATATGTGAATCCCATGCTGCATTAGCCATTGAATCATTTATTTCAGTTAATTTGTTTTCTTAGGCGTCGACCATGCTTAAATTTTGTAGGAAATTAAACAAGAACCGTCTAACTGGTGCTTTACCAGTAGAGGTCATTGAACTCGTTCGTTTTGGCAACTTGGGCGTTTTGTGAGTACACTCAATTTCAATTGAGCGCTTCTCATTTCCACGAATTTCCTTTGACATATGTTGCATGCATCCTTCATTGTCTGATCATATAGAGTAATGTGCAATGTAGGGATGTCTCAAACAATCTGTTGGCAGGAACCGTACACCCCACCAATTCAACAGGTACTCGAACAAATTAGTACTCGAAAAAACATACTATCTCAGTATCTCTACTATAACATTTTCTGGTGCATCAATTCATTTGCTAGTGCTTACTAGCCAATTTTTTCCCTTTTTTTTTTTTTTTATTAAAGGTTTTGCAGTTACAAAAATCATACAAGATCCGAAAGCACGTAACTAAGCCAGAAGAAGAAGAATATATTGTCTACTAGTTCTATTAAATAAAAGAGAATGAAAATGGGACTCCTAAATCCCAAGAAACTTGAATACATCTTTCTACATGTCAATAAGCGAATATACATACAGTATATATACTATACATGTACACAGGGACAAATGATAGGTCGACATTCGACAATATCAGATCTGGGTAGGGAAAAGGTCAAAATTAAGCAGCGGGAAGCTAATTGCTTGTCTTTCCTTCATCATGACCATCAACATGTCAGTCCCTCAGTCGATATGTACTAATAATATTCAATCTATAAAGATCCTTTTTGACCCTTAATTGTTCTCCTTTCTGAAATGCCTAACTTTCTATCAATGTTAATCATGGCTTTGAGCCCACCTCAAATCGTAGTGCATGTTTTCTTCGAGCGATCAGCTCCAATATCCTTGGCTGAACTTCCCATGTTTCGCGAAAGTAATTTCAAATGCTGGTTGTAAGCACATGGTGTGGTTTCTCATCTCATTGAAAAAAAATAATAATAATAAGTGAGAAGATCATTTTTCATTAATTAGGACGTGTTAGAATACATATTTCTTGTAACGATTCTCATTATTATTCAGGACATTCTCTTCATGTTCTCTCTATCTATTACACAGTTTCATTAATGATTAAGACAGTACTAAGTCTTTTTTAAACAAAAAAATGGACATTTTTTTTACCGACGAAATTACATATATAGTTAAAAGGCCTTTCATAAAAAAGGTAAACGTTTTAGCTAGCGATGAATCTCTTGTCAGAAATATAGGAAACATTTTTGCGTATACACCTCTCTCATAAAAGAAGTACACATGTTCTCCAATAAATATTCGTTGGCAAAACTTTTTCGTAAAAATAATAAAAAAATACACTTTTTATACATTAAAATACTAAATTATAAAATAGATCTAGCACATTTATAGTTTAGACTTTAGGAAATCTTTCATATCGTTCAAGATTCGTCCTACAATATAGGGTTAAAGAACCAAAATTTACGTTGGCCCTTCAAATTAAAAGGACTTCTATTGATGTATGCTGAACATTACATGTGCTTGAGTTAATTCGTTGAACGATGTTGTTGCTGTGTGTCCCTTAAAGTAAAGGAGTAGTGATTTGTAACTTTGAATGTAGCAATCAAAGGCTTGTTTAGATAGATCTGGGGTCAATGGTCAACCGTTGACTGACATATTGGAGCAAAGCAAATGGAAACTCGTGAGTTGGTGATTATACAATCACTACCAGATAGAGCTTTTTCTCCTCCATTTTGATGATGAATGTATGGCTTTGCTTTCTAGTTTCTACAAGTACTTACTTGTTCCACCACCTTTTTCGAATTCCATCATGAACTCTAAAAAAGAAGTGGCAGCAGATATATAGAAGGAGATGAATTATAGTGCTCTCTTGCTTTGCAGCTTTGGCTTTTTGGTCAAGTCACTTCTTTTAAGAAGATTGATATATATATATATATATATATGGAGGTGTGACACCAAATAGTGAAATTTTGTAATGTCTAATACCAAACCTACCAAAATCTATTTAGATACCAAGGTCTTTTGGGGTGACTCTGTCCCACTACTCCACTCATCTATTCAAAGTGAGCATTCATCATATATTTGATAGTGGAACACAATAACTATGTGACGCACATGTTGGGGATTAACGTTATAGACAAATACGGGTACCGTAAATTGAGAGGATGGATGTAAAATTCATTCTATTTCTATTTGGATAAGTAAATTGTTCGTATAAATGTTGTTCAAGTAAAATAGGATGATATACTATATTCCAACCATGAGAGAATACTCCTCTTATTTTATTATTGGAAATCAATTAGTAAAAAAGATTTTTATATTTTTCTTTTATCATTAAGTGCATTCATACGGAAGTGTTAGAAGTGATATAAATGATACATGTTAAAAGTCACTAATGGCTAATTTATAAAAAAACGTCAAACCAATGAATTTGAACAAAACTTCTTAATGGAGCTACTAAACTTGCTAGTGGAGCTAAAACTTTTGAACAAACGTACTAGATAGATAGCGACCCTAAATTTATCATCACACTAACCCTAAAAAGACGAGTCTCACATGCATTGTTTACCCATTAGCCTAAATAAACAATTTTTTTTTTTTTGAAAAAATTCTAAATTATATATCCAGACAAAACCATACATTTGTTTTCTCATTATTATTATTAAAACTAGAAAATGTCCACACACCCGGTGGGTGTGAGAGTAGTGGAGAGTTATAATTCTGAGAGTAGAAAGTTTGAAATAGTTTTTTATTTATTTTTTATTTATTGTTTTATTTTTCTTTTTACATTTTTATCCCTGATGTTGAAATGTAATTCATGATATTTTAATATTTGAGGGTTATAAAGGTAAAAAAAATCAGTTTTGGCTAACAACACCTCTTCTCTTAATAATAGTATAGATAAAATAAACTAAAAACTGTACTTTGACGTTGCCCTACCTAATTTCTTTCTTTTTCTCAGAGTTCCATTTTTCCCTCTTTCTGTCAATTCATTTTACCCAGAATTCCAAATTGAATTGCTCCATAAGGAATGGCTCATCAATCATGCATGAATAGATATAATTCATCCTCTTACTAGATACATGAGATTTTAATATGGATGTAACCGGTCCTTCAAAGAGAACAAAAACTTGAAACCTCTCTAACAAGCCATGGGTAAGATGGTTCCTCCTCATGATCATCCACTCAGTCGTAGTAAATTATTGAGGATTAATTAAATAGTCAATTATGATGATGAAGCTTGAAAGAAGAAGAAGGGGAAGAGGGGGTGGGGATCCTCCGAAAACATTCAATACCTTCACCGTCGGGTTAACATTTTTGCTGGGTATAATTTTTTTTTTTTGAAATGAAACTCTTCATTATTACAAATTTGAGAACCATGTTACCAATGAAACAACCAATTGTGGTAAAACATGTCAATCTATTTGTTACAGGTGTTAATACTTCACTATTACAAGTTTTCATAATCACTTTACTAATAAAACAACGAATGTGTTGCTATACTAGTAAAACTTCATATATTTAAGCAAATTTGCGGTGAGTCCTTTAGAGTGTAATAAGGTTGTCTATTTTGTAACTACTGTCCTTTAGGAGTTATTTACTTATTTGACGATGTTTTTTCCTGATTTTATGACAATTGAGGTCCAAAGTAGTAACCAAGGTTGTATTTGTGGTAATTCTTCAATATTACAAGTTTGACAACGAATTGTTGTAGAAGTTGTAATCAAACTCTTACTTGTGGTAATTTTTTATATTACAAGTCTGAGAACCATTTTACTAATGTGACAACGAATTGTTGTCAAAGTGGTAAAACTTTATGTATATATTGTAAATGAGGCGCGAGTCGTTAATTGTGTATTAAAGTTCTCTATTTTGTAACTAATACTTTTCTTGTGTAAATCTCATCATCTATGAGATAATTACTCATTTGACAATGCATTTTACTATAAATTACAACAATTGAGGTGTAAAGTGGTAATTATGGTCGTATTTATGATAATTACTTGAAATATGATTCCATTTACCCAAAAAACAATCACTTTACGAATGTTACAACAAATGTTTTGTCGATATGGGAAATGATCATATTAGACCTAAAACTTCTCAAGTTTCTTGTAATCTAGTTGTTATTTTTGTAACTAGAGTCATTTCTTTTGTAAATTATATTTTCGATGAGATACTTTACAACAAACCACCATATTTGACGTATTTAGTGATAATTATAGTTGTAATCAAAGTAATTACTATATTTAAGATATTTATTACAAGTTTTTGAACGATTTATGTATAAAACAATTAATAAGTACTTAATATGGTAAAAAAAAAAAATTTAAGTACACATGTCAAATTATAAGTGGATAACATGTTGACCTATACAACAGGTTTCACTAACTAATTTAATTTAATATATATCTATTAAAAAGTTGATGTATGACAAACATCAACATACCTTAGACTTATCCCTTAATAGAGCAACTAAACTTCCTAGTGGAGCTACAACTTTTGAACAAACGTACTAGATAGATAGCGACCCTAAATTTATCATCACACTAACCCTAAAAAGACGAGTCTCACATGCATGCCTACTAGAATCACCAGTATCTCTAATTCTCACTTTGTTAGTGGGGGAGTGGACCTCCAGGTCCTTATATTAACATCCAAAACCAAATAATTGTTCTGCATATGTCCTTTGTAATGTTGAAATGCTATGACGCTTTAGACAGATTCTCCAACAAACTACATATACTTGGAAACCAATGGAAGCCAAAAAAATTTGTTGGTGCAATCTGGTTGACATTCGAAAGGTTGGAACCCTGTTCCCTTTGAATTAAAGTAGGCCTCTGAATACGAATCTGGGTATCATCAAAGTGTTCTTATACTTAATCCAAACTAATCCAGTAAAAGAGATAAAAGAGATTTGCATATATACAAACAAAGCGAGCAGACTAGGGTTAGAGGGTGAGTCCCGACCACTACAGATTCCAAGTTGCAGATGCAGCATTATTCCCCATATATATGCTCTGCAAAATTGTCCATATCTATATCTATATATGCTTCTTTAACCTCCTCGGGGAATACAGAAGAAAAAGATAATCAAATTTACTGGTTCATTTTAAGAGAAGAAAAGTTTATTTATAGATCTGGATGAGTGTCAGCTTGCTTAAAACAAGGTTTTTAGGGTTAAAACAAATGCTAGATGATACACACAATTGGTCAGTGATAATAATTTCTGTGCAGGTATTAGTTTATAGAAAGAAGTATGGTTTTGGCTCCGACAGAGTTCAAATGATATGTCTGGATTTTCCTCTCTGTTTTCAAGAAATACTGGCATGCACGCAAACCTCTACTCTATCTCTTGTGTAGTCTAGTCTCTATTTCCATTATTATTGTCAGATGTTATAGCATCAGAACGGAAAAACAGAACAATACAAAAACAAAAAACTTTTTTGTTGGGTGAATTTTCTTTTGGTTCGTGATTTAATTTTATGATGTGATATTGCTTAACTTTGAAAAAACTATAAGAGTTGATAATCTAGTTCATCTCTCGCAAAAGGAGTTTAAAATATATATCGACAATTGAGTTGTGAATATAAGAGCATTTTTAACAATACTAACTATTTTTTAGTTAGATTTTAACTAAAATAGCTAAAAATTTATTTTGGCTAAACACTTTATAAATACGTCTGTAATAGTGCTTTCTATTTTATCTAGATTTGAATTTATATTATTTTTTAAATGACGATTAAATACTTGAAATATACTTATAAATTACATAAAAGAACTCAAAAATAATGTTTTAAATTATAGAGAGTCTAATCTCACTCTCTATATTTAGGAGCGAGATACCTAAAAGTTATAATAGAGAGTCTGAAGAGTCTGGTGCAGCTGCTAAATATATAAAAAGTTATAAGAGGTTTATATATATATATATATATATATATATATATAAAGCTATAAGAGTTGATAATCTAGTTCATCTCTTGCAAAAGGAGTTTAAAATAGATATGACAATTGAGTTGTGAACCTAAGAGTATCTTTAGCAATACTAGCCATTTTTTAGTTATTTTAGCTAAAGTAGCTAAAAAATCATTTTGGCTATACACTTTAGAAATACATTTGCACTAGTGCTCTCTATTTTATCTAGTTTTGAATTTATATTATTTTTTAAATGAAGATTAAATACTTTAAATGTACTTATAAATTACATAAAATAACTCAAAAATAATGTTTTAAATTATAGAGAGCCTCATCCAGCTCTCTATATTTAGGAGCGAGATAGCTAAAAGTTATAATGGAGAGTCACCGAAGAGTCTGGTGCAGCTGCTAAAATATATAAAAAGCTAAACACGTTCTCCAAAATAGCTAAGGAGCCAAAAAGCTAAACACGTTCTCCATAATCAGATGCCCATTGTGCGTCTTGATCTTTGATTCAATCAGCTCTACTTAATCTTACTTATGGTTGGTTGCCTTTTGATTTAATTGTTTCTTCTAAGAGGTCTTGGCTTCATGTCCCCCCTTATGTGCTATCTCTTTTATTTAATAAATTATTTTGATCGTCAAAAAAAAAAAACTAAGAATTAAATCTACAAGTAAGAATTAAAAGTTTATATTAAGCAATTATGTCCATAATTATATGAAGCTATTATAATTACAATTACGAATGAAATATAAATGATCTAACACTAGATAAATGATCAATACAAGTCATCCAACGATGAAAGAAGGGGAATTTAATTATACACCCAAATTCACACACTCCTTTTAGAATAAACCCATCTATAAGAGTGTTTTAATATACACCCAAACCAATTAATTAGGTTTATTCAAAATAAAAAATAAAAACCTTTTAAATAGGATAAATATTAAAACCCAACGTTGTTAAGAATTACTAAAGCTGCCACTATCAAATTCCCCATTCACTTATTAAATATATAGGATTAATATTAAAATCCAGTCTTGCTGCCGATGGAAGTCATGAAACGGCTGCCCATAGACGTTGCTCGGAATTACTCAACCCTTGATTCCAACAATTGAAAACTCTCCTCTGGGGTTGGAGGTTATGTAATCTCCACATTCAAAAGCCTAATCTCTACATTCAAAGCCGGTATCAATATCTCCACAATCATGCAATCAAAAACATGATTTCATGCATGTTGTGATTGTGATATAAATGGATCGCACAATCAAAGGTTGGTGGGTTGCCTTTGTTTAACTGCGTATTCCTTTAATCTGATTGGCATGGTTGATGAGCATTGTGTTTGCCACCTATTCAATAGATGTGTGTCTTCCTGACGAAAAGGTATTTGTTTTGCGATTTTCAGGGTTTATGCTATTGAATAGGTATAATAGACTCTACAAGTTCTTGATTGCATGTTTCTTTTTCCTCTTATTGTTTCTCAATAGATTCTACAACTTCTAGAAGAATACTCCCACCTAGAGTTTAGGTGCTATCTAATAATAGGAATATCTCCACAAAAGGATGTTTAATCACGTTGAGAAATCTACGAAATCTAATAGGAATATCTACACAAACATATTTACTAAAAAATAGCAAATATATAGATCAAATCTGAAAGGAAGAGATATACAATAATTAAGGCAATTAATCTTTTTAAATAAGGAATATCTACACAAACCATATCAGTTATAAACTATAATTAAGACGATTAATCACGTTGAGATATCTAATAATAGGAATATCTACACAAACATATCTACTAAAAAATGACAAATATATAGATCAAATCAGAAAGCAAGAGATATACAATAATTAAGGCAATTAATCATTTTTAAATAAGGAAAAATAAATTGATTGTATTAAATTCTAATTTGTGTTTATAACTAATGCCATATTTAAATTTAAAAAAAAAAAAAAAAAAAAAACAGCTATATTTGAGGAATATTTTCCTTATTCAATCAGAAGGGTAAAATAGTCAAACTAAAAAAACGTGAAAAAACTTAATTATAGACTTAAAACCTATAAGGAAAGTTTAATTATGTGAATGAGTGTAGATTAAAAGAAAATATAGGAATAATTTTTCTTAATAGGAGCTTCATTTTTTAGGTTTTTTTTTCTTCTAATTTTCTCATGAGGGAATGATATTTCTTTTTGTTAGTCCATACGGAGAATTGGTTTGTTGTAACTTGTACCATACTACCATAATATTACCAATTTTTATGTTATATGCGTTACTTGAAAATTAGACTTTGCTGTCTTCATATCTCATGTCACTTGAATCCTGGAAAACAAGTAACATTTGATAATAGAAATTGATGATCAACGTTTGAAGGAAAATGCATGGAACATAACAGAAGCTTTAAACCAAAAAGAAAACAGAAATATATAACTAAAATTGAAATAAAATAAACAATAATAGAATACACAATACGAGACACCCCCATTAGACTTTCGGTAATTACTGTTACTGTTTTGCTGCACAAAGAGCACTCCTTTCTCTTTTTTTATGGGCTCTATAAATAAATCCCCCCACAAAGCTTTGATTCCTTGCTTCCTTGCTTTGAAGCAATTTGCAATTCTCTCTCTCTCTCTCTCAACTCAGTCCCTCTGTCTCTCTGAATCTTTAAGGTCCAACTACTCCTGCTTTTAAGTTTCAACGACCCCAACTCGATCAGATCAAAGCTTTTACTCTTTTGCAAATGGCGATGTGGGCTCTGCTTCATCTTCTCACCACCGCCCTCGTTTTCTCTTGGCCATTGACACCCGCCACTGCAAACTTAGAAGGTAAACCTGCAACAAACTTAGTTCATCAAAGCCATTCACTTACTTCATTGTGTTCTTATTAATGAAATGAAACAGGGGATGCTCTCTTTGCTTTGAGAAGAGCTGTCAAGGACCCGAACAATGTTCTCCAGAGCTGGGATCCAACCCTGGTTGATCCCTGCACTTGGTTTCACGTCACCTGCGACGGCGATAATCGAGTCACTCGACTGTAATAACTCCACTTTAACCATTTTCAAAGTTTCTCTTAAAGCTTTGTGCTTATTGTCTCTGTTTTTATTTTTCCATAAGCAAGCAGTACAATAATGACTCGTCCCGATTCTTTTTCAGAGACCTTGGAAATGCAAACCTGGTCGGTAGTCTAGTACCTGAGCTGGGCAAGCTCGAACGCCTTCAATATCTGTGAGTCTAACAATTTCATTTATTTTTTTTCTTTATGTATATTATGGGAGAGGTTTAGTCTGAACCTGGTGAAGGGTTTAATGGATCTGACCTACCTCACCAGCCAGAGAGTCCGTCACCGTCAGATCATGAATTTCGGAATTAAATGTCGCCGGCATTTATAGTGATGCTGATAGAGAAATTGGTTGTTGTGTCGCTGTTATGGCGTTTTTAAAATTTTAGGGAACTGTACATGAACAACTTGACTGGTTCTATACCAAAAGAGCTGGGAGGATTGAAGAGCCTTGTGAGCTTGGATCTCTACCACAACAACTTCACTGGGTCCATCCCTTCCTCGCTTTCCAACCTCTCCAATCTTAACTTCTTGTAAGCAATCCCTTTCTTTGCTCTTTTTATTTTTGAAAACAAATAAATGCATGACTGTCGCTAGTGTGGAATCATTTTTGGTCACTGTTTCTGTTCAAATATCAATTTTGCTATGTATTACACTGTTTTCAAATGTTTAAATCTTAAAATCTTGGTAACCGGTGTCAAACTCCGTCAAATTATCTTTTCCGGCTTTTCCTTTTCGCCGTCTACTTACGAGATCAAAATCAGAATTTAGCCAAAGCAGACGTACCATAAACATTTTGACCCATTTAGCTATCAGAACAGAAAAGACCTCACATGATGTTCAATGCAGGCGGCTAAACGGTAACAGACTGACCGGAACTATACCGAGGAAACTTACAAAACTCGGAAGCCTCAAAATCTTGTAAGCCTTTCACTACGCAATCTCCAAATGACGTATTCACTATTCATTAGTTCTGCTCATTAGGTTACGTTGAAAACTTGTGCAGTGATGTATCCAACAACGATTTATGTGGTACCTTCCCAACTGCAGGCTCCTTCTCCAAGTTCTCAGAAGAAAGGTAATCAACTACCATACATACACAAATTCAGAAGTTTGTTTTATCTCATTGTAAGGTTTTGATTCTCAGTGGATTGTGTATGTACTTGTTTGTCTGGATGTAGTTTCAAGAATAACCCAAGATTGGAAGGACCAGAGCTGATGGGATTTGTCAGATACGATATTACAGGAAACTGCAAATGATGTGTACCACTCACTACCAGGATGCAACAAAGTGTTGCCAATTCCACCTCCATAATCAAAAATCCGAACTATATTTAAATGTAAACCTTTTGTTATTCGGAAGCTTCTAAACATCGTGTTTCATTAATATAAATCCTACAATTTTGTACAACGAGGAAGCCTTCGCATTAAGCATAGAAAACTACCATCTCCATGTTAGGGTGCCTTTTCAATCACCCTCCTCTAATACCTACTCCTGGAGAATATGCACTTATTTGTGAAGTCAGTTTCAGCCAAGCATGGATAAGCTGATGATAATTTTTACAGCATATAGATACAAGGAATGAGCACAGAGCAAAGCAATAGTGCACCTAGGGATATGAGTATGCTTAGAGAAACCAAAAAAGTTATAAGCTGTGTTATAAGCCAGCCTCTTGATTCCTGAAACACAACTTACCTCCGGACTTGGATTTTAATTCTTAATCGATGCTGAGCAGTTGCACAAATTACTTAACAGCCAATTTGAATTCTTATAGTCGATTGATTGCTGAGCAGTTGCACAAATTACTTAACAGCCATTTCTTATGGAATTTCAATATTACTATGGCCAATATAAGTGATGGGGGGGGGGTGTGTGTGTGTGTGGATGTGTTCTAAGTGGAACAAATGAGTATTAACTATTAATTGATGGGGGAAAAGAAATTGCAAAATTTCTCAGATGATGGAACAAATGGCTGGTAATTATACAATTAAAGCCACATGCCGTTATATAAAAGGACTAGCTAGTAAAATTGACCCAAAAAAAATGTCATGGACAAAAGGTATATTTACAAATGTGCACCTCTGGGGCGGATGAGAAAGCTTTTTCCACCACAACATTTTGTTGCCTGGTTAGAAACAAAATATCGCCAAAAATGAAATTAATCAATCTGCACCTGCATTCAAACAAATATATAGCCACTTAGAAACAAAAATATACCAGGTCTCAAACTCGGAATGAAAAGAAAAAGGAGCAAGTTACAGTGACACTAGTCACACTACACTTCTGCCATTAAAAGTACATGTTGGATTCATGTCCTCTCTCGAGCCAATAAAAACCAACATATGTTGATACTTGATAATAATATTTTACCAACTTAACTATCTTGAAGCTTTATCTATAATCCAATTCATATATATTAGTCCATAGGAGTTTTCAAGTAAAGAAAAGCATTAAGTATTATTACTACACAGCCTCAGAATTTATGTTTTACTGAAATGAAACAGTATAAATGGCTCATATTACCTCTAACTTGAACAGCCCGGACGACAATCTCAGAGCTGGTTTTATGATTTCTTAGGTGTGTTAGATAAGGCTATTGGACTCAAAGGAGGTGAAGCAACGTCTTCAGACTTTTCAGGAACAGGAAAAGCCTCCTGTGGTTCAGATGCATGCAACTCGACTCTAGGACTACTTGAGGGTATAGAGAAACTACGAGGGATGATCTGAGGAGGTTTTGGCAAAGGAGCAGCTGTCGGTGACAACGGTGGTTTACTTGTAGTAGATTGCATTTGTGCTCTGGGTGCCAAGGGGGCTGAATGGCCAACAAGAGGTCTTGAAGACTTAGAGGTTAAGCCAACAGGAGGCCTAGGAAGCTCATGAAGCTCACTTATTTTAGGCGAGGACATAAAAGTAGGAGAAGCATTTGGAGATACTTTAGGCGATACTGATGGAGGTTGAGGTATTGGATTTCTCAACAGAGGTCCAGAAAACATTTGGTGAGATCCCACTGACACAGGCTTGGAAGACGAATGCTTACCTGTCAGAGGACCAGAAAATGCCAGTCTTTTTATTTTTTTAGAATCAAAAGCAGCCAGGGGATCCATCCCTAAATACACCATATGACCTGCAAGAGGAGGGGGTAATCGATGGGATGCAATATTATTATTGCTCTCTCTGAGGACTGACTGTGCATTTATTACTGTTGGTCCAGCAGCTTTCTTATCTCCCATGATCTTTTCATTATTTGGTTCCAAGGGTGATGAATGCCACAAATTCTGCTTTAGGCCGCTTAAACTTGACTGTACAGTTTGGGGAACTGAATTACCGGGTCCAGTAGAAACTGAATGGTTTGTATCAACAGGTGTGGGTAGTACATACGAGTGGAACTTCCGGGACAATGATGGCTGCATGTGTCTCATTTTTTCAGCGCGGTCCAACTTATTTTCAGGAAATAGTGGGGCGGATTGGCTGACTACCCTACCCTTAAACGAAAATGAATTCCTGCAAAGTCTGTCCTGCAAATAGGTAGAATGATAGGCATGAGAAGAATAGCAAGATACAACAAATTAGAAGCTAGAACATCTTTAAGAAGAAATTTATAAAGACATTCTTGCAGGAATTGAGAATAAAGAAGTCTTCAGGTTCTAGGACTGCATAATGAAGATGTCTATATTTTAGTATGAGCCTGATGTACATAGAAACAAAATGCAAGAGCAACCAGCCAAGAACTAAATTAGATTAGAAGACTACATTTCAATCTGGATCGTACATGATTATATAACTTCTAACATCTAAATGTAGTTATTTGTGTGATTACACTTCAGGCTACCTTCTTCTCTTGGAATTTATTCAAAATGAACTCAAATCAAAATCTTTTGTTATATGAATCCAACTGTGAACTATAGTACAAAGAGAAGACTACTACTTGCATTATAATGGATATCTATTAATGAACAAGTAAATCGACAAAAAAAGCGGATGTTTACCTTCATAGCTTCCACACTGGATATCTTGGGAAAGGTGAGGTCCACCTGATCCAACTGCATCATCATTAAATCTCAAATCAAAATGACAAAATATATATATGTCAAAATGTTACAGAAAATCAACAATAGGACAGCTAAGGCACAAAACAGTAGCCACAGGAATGAAATGTTTCGAGTTTACATTAATAGTTCAGGTCCAAATCACTGTGTTGCGCACAATATTCTACAACTTGTAGAGTTAATACACATCCATCTTACTTAAAAAACACGTTTCATATATAGCCATTTAAACTTTCTTTCATGTCTTTTAGCCATGGCTGTTTTAAAGTTTTCTTCTTTTTCGTCAAAAGCTTTTGTGCTTTCATGCAGCATAGATATATGGATGACTTATTAATGTATCATGTGCAAAAGTACATGGTTCTCCAAACATCTCAGATGCATATCAAGGGAACAACACTGTTTAATATAAGCAGAATGAATTGTAGTAAGAGTGTAAGACCTCCATTGAGCTTCGTGTTGTAGAAAGATCTGGCTCTCGCTCATTATGTCCATAGTCAAAGCTTAATTCTCCATCATCATTCACAAAAGAGGAATCATCATCATCATTATCATCATCGTCGTTGTCACCATCCCCTTCATCATCTAGCCCATTGAACTTGTAATCAATATGCTGCTGTTCGGTTACCAATTTAACATGTGGTTCTACTGCTTCAACAGTACTAAGTGCCTTCTTGAAGAAGCACAACTGCTTAAGCACAAATCGAGAATAAGAACCCTTGGATAAAAATGAAGAACAACAACAAAAAAAGAGGAAGAAAAAGGAATCACAAACCTGAGCAGCATGATGCCGAGCTGCCTGTGTGAGCAGACTACGAGATTGTCCTTGCTTCAGAGATTTCAACCGGAAAACAAATAAACTTGCCTCGTCATCATATTCATCACGAGCAAGTTGTATTTGCTGCACAGAAAAGGTCTCTCCTTTTCCACCTCTTAACCTCCCTTTTTCTTTCTGTCTTTTTAACATATACTCATATACATCTCTGCACATAATGCACCACATGAGAAGACATTCATCTGAATGACGACATACAAGGTGTATTTTTATGATAAGATATAATGTCTATAATACCTTTTCTCATCGCATTGGTTCTTCATCTCCTGTATCATCATGAAAGGACACACATAATTAACTTTTATATAGACAAATGAGATGCGTACATAGAAACAAGAAACCCTATCTAAAACGTTTGCTGTGCAAATTGAAGTATTTGAGAAAGATATTCACATTCTAAACAACAGAATTATTACTTGGAAAAACTATTTACAGAAAAGAAGAAAGGTGAATTCACAATAACCAAAACCCCAGACCAGGAAAAGTTGTAAGCTTGAAACAATGAAAAAAGGAACAACAGACATGAAGGAACAAATGGTTAACTGAAAAAAAAGGTTGGAAACACCTACAGCAATGCATAATTTATGCATTAGAAAAAATCCAGTAGAACAGTTTTATAATTTCATCAGATCATTGAGTTCAAGCAAACGTACCTCAACTGTTTGAAGTTCATTGAGAAGAGATTCTGATGGAACTGCGATAGTCTGGAATATATGAGAGCGCTGCAAAAATTTAAAAATTATTAGTAGAACAAACTCAAGTAGAGTTTTCATAACCATCTCATATATAAGTATATAACAATAAAATCTCACATAGCTATCAACAAGTTTGTGGAGTTCATACTGCAATTTCCCTAGCTTTAGCAGAACTTTACCTGCAAGAAATTTAGGTTGGGGTAGATCACAAAAGAGAGTTAATTTTTCCCAATCGTGATATATCAAATTCAAGTGCAATATGTTAGATAAAGAAAACTAGCATGAATCTATTACCATATTATACATACATACACAAGCATTTATACATGTATAATTACATTGCTTTTAGTGCAAAGAGAGGAATAAGTTAAGAAAAAGGGAGATGGACTAAAAAAACATTTGTATTGCTGCAATACTTCAAAAAACCAGGTAAACTGGCTGGATTGGATACCCGGTGCATATTAGAAAGAAAATATATATCAAAGAAAATGTGGTATTAAAGTAAAATGTAAAACCAAACCTACTTGAAAAGTTAGCATTTAATAAAAGTGAAAGCATCTGAGATATAGAATGCCAATAAAAATAAAAATTAAGGGAGGCATAAACAAAAAAATAAATAAACGGAAACAAGAAACAGTATTACTCTGACTCCCAAGACAGATCCAAACAGCTAAAGTCCTAGAACTTCCATGCCAAATATGTTTCTAAATCAAATTTGAAGAATAAAAATCACCAAGAGCCTGATTTCAACACAATGCCATAAGTGACTTGGATGCCAGAGACGATCCAAAAACTATGGTGCCTATGACACCAAGGTAACAGACTCGGTCCTAAGTGAAGCATGTTTAAACAGTACATTACCTCTTACTTAAAGAAAACTTGAAATAGAAGCATTATAGAGTTTTAGATCACTTTACCACCATCTTCATCATCATTTAATGCAGTTTTCTGAAGAAGACAAGCACCCATTTCCCGCAGTGACTCTGAAAATTCTACAAAAAGAAAATTGCAATCTGTAAGAAAATTCTACTTGAAAGCAAACAAATCGCAGGAAGAGTCTCAAAAGAAAAATATCATCTTCAAATTACTATGCTAAGAATCACTGTCAAGAACTCAATCTCCAGAATAAGGTAGCAGTTATGTATCAGCTTAAGCTAACAACCCTGTTTGTTTCGTATATGAGTCCAAGTGATGTGCATTATAGAAGTAAGGGAATCTACTAAGCTCTTATGATTGAAATCACAAAGTTACTTCTTCGGTGATACACAACACGACTATAAGCCATCGAAAGAAAATACAATACAGAGATTTTCTTCCAAAATAAAAGGGAAACAGCTGAAAAACAATACCATAAGCGCTATTTGCTGTCGCTGCAGCTGCGGAAAGTAAGCTATCATAGCAGTCCCTCATATCTTGCATGTCCTGCAACAACAAGCACCAGATTAATCACACATAATCAATTGCTTTAGCATTCGAAAACAAGCACCATCAGCTACACTGATATTGACAAAATTATCCACAGAAAAAGCTCAAATTGGCAATTATAACACAATTTTCAGCTAGTAATTTGCAATAAGATCAAGGTCAAGATCCAGAGGACCTAATCAACCGACTCCGGCCGTTGTCAAAACCCTACAATTCTATCTCTACGCCTCCGCAGAGTGAAAGCCAAATTCAAACTAAACAAAATCGATCGCTTTTGTAAAACGAGCAAATGATAAAGTTGTTCAGCTTTTCCTGAGCAAATGAAAGAGAAGAGAAGACGTGGTACCTGAGAAGCCTGAGCGAGCTCGTCCAATTGAGCATGCGGCTGAAGATCGATCCGGTGGTCCTTAGCTTCGTGCTTGTGAAGTGCGAGACCTCGCAACTTTCGGAGAGAGGTCTTCATTGTCCTCTTTCTCTGATTCAACCGAGATGAAAAGGCAGAAGACGAAGACGAAGACGAAGAAGAAGAGTAAACCTAAAGGCTAAAGGCTGGAGCCTGGTCTGAGCTATATGTCTCTGTTTCTCTGTGAATCCAAATCAATAATCCACAGCAATCTAATGGCTAAAGAAGAAGAAGAAGAACAAGAAGAGTAATATGAAATGAATTCTCCATTTCTCTGTCATTCCAAGCCTATGTAATTGCTGACCTGATTAAATATTAATAATCATGAAAATAATAATTATTATTATTATTATCAATCATGGATTATTTTTGTTTTCGCCAAACCAATAAAATCCGGTCAAATTATTAGTTTTTTGGTTTCTAAATATTAAACTGATGCAGCGCTGTTAAAAGGATAAAAGTCTCGTTGACCGTTTTCGGTCCACTGAGAAAGCTCATTTTTACTGCGTAGATACTTTACCAATTTTATTTTACCGCTTCTCAAACGCGCCCCAGTTGTCTGAAGTTACTTTGTACACGGCAGTGTTTACGGTTATTTTGAATTTTTCCCAAATAGCGGCGTGCAGGCGTCAAAGTCAGTTGGTAAAAAGGCAGCGGCGAATGGTAAAAGTAATAACAATCGGAAAGAGAGATAGACCTTCTTTAGGTCAATAATGCGCGTTTCTTAAGGCCCAAGTCTCTTTCTATTATTTCCAAGAAGCTTGACGATCGGTCTCCAAGTCTACCCCATGATAGGTATGGGCATATTGCCATCTTTTCATATATCAAAGAAAAAAAAATTAATCATTTGTGAAAGTAACCGATAGAAACGAGATTTTTGTTAATTTTGATTCGGTAAAGTCTTAGCAAGTACACCATAAAATCTCTGTTAGGAAACATAAGCATCACAGTGCATGCCCTTAATTGTGGCTGGGATGTGTTAGATTTGATTGTGATCAAATACATAATGACATCCTAATATCAAATAATTGTTGTCAACTTGTTTTGTTAGTGATGATTGGGATCATGTTTTGGATACATAATTTGTGACCTGGGATGAAAACTTTTGGATCTATGATTACATCCTCAATCTACAAATATAACCTTTTTTCTTTTCTTGGGTCCAAAAAGATTACATTTTGTACTTTAATCATTGCAACACAATATCATTAATGGTAAACGGAAATTCACATCGTTGGATCTTCCTTCTGATAATCTGACCTCAAACTTTCAGATCCATTTCGTGCCGAAGATTAGGTTCAAGGAAGAAGATGAAGGTTATCTTTCTAACTCAAAGGAAGAGATGAATTTCAATCGTAATGATTCGAAGGCAGTATCATTTTGAATCAAATCCAAATTGCATCAAAAAGTGATTATCCAAAAGTTGAAAAGCTTTCTAATTTCGTAAAGGTGGTTGTTGGGACGATCAATATACAAGAACTGGTCATCTGGGTGGTCCAGCGCATAGTGGAACTACTCTCCCAATACCAGTAAGATATTGCTCCTTTCTATTTGGTCTCCAGTAGGATACTACCCACCAGCTTTCCACTTACTGATAAAGAAACAAAATTAGAGCCGTATATAGTTCACATTCAGCAGCTCCTTCAAGTTTCAGGCATTGACCGAAAAATCTTAGCAAGTTTCAGGCAGTACAGAAACAATGAGGCTCTAACAGTCTAGCACAGATCAAACTTAACAGTCATTCAATCACGCTAACGCTACTCAAATAGCGTAAAAAAACGCATCAAGACAAATTGCAACAGTAAAAGACACAAATCATACTGCATCAGTTAAATCATACTGCATCAGTTTATAACAGACAGCAGCTAAGATTTGCTTGAGGGATGGAAATTTCTGTAAATCTGAAACTGGAAAATGCTCAACAGGTATTTCATCGAAAATCAGTAAGTCACTCAATTTCATAGACATTTGCTATTGATTACAAATGTTTTCTTCTTGTTTCTCATCTTTTTATCGCTTGTTTCAACCATAAGTCTCTTGAGAGTACATATCAATCAGCATAATAAACTAAAAGACACCAAAGTGGACAAAAATCATCACAAAATAAACAATGAAGCTGCACCATAAACCTCTGGAATAAAATTTGTGGTATTTCAGTAGATAACCCTGAAAATGGCTTCCAAAACCCAATAGGTTTTAATGTTGACAGCCACAAATATAAACGACTAAACAGAGTCAAAAAAAAATTCCTCGCTCTTGTCAATGTCCTCCAAGTTATTGACCGAGCAGTTCCTCCTCACACAGGATGATCTCCCAGTTATTTGACAAGCAGTTCCTCCCCACACAGGATGAGAAGAGAAATAATGTACAATCTCTGTATCTCCTGAACAAAAAAAAAAATCAACAAATAAGAAAATAAGAAAATTTCTTAATTAAAAGCCAAAAGATTTCCATGAACCATAGAACTCATAACTGATGATATGATACCACAAAACCAAATTTTGGGGTGCAAATAAATAATAAAACTAACCCGTTCCGGAGAAGTTTCTGCATTTAAGGGGTAAATTTAGCACTTGCAGCCAATGGCACAGCTCTGTAGCACGCTCTCTTTGCAGCACGAACAATATCTTCAATCTGTAAAACCAATTGACCAAGAACCATAAGTGGCAAATTAACCAACTGTAGACAACAACCAAATTGGAGGGAAGAAATCCAGGGATTAAATAGCTAGCTAGTGCACCTATTAACCACAATTGAAGGTAGATCAACCTTATTCGATGGCAGTTCAGCTATACACCATACACAATAATTGACACCAATTTATAAAGATCAGAACTGAACTCACCTGAGGAACAGCCAATCTCTCCAAATTGGCTGCATAAGGCATGGGAACGTCAGCCCCAGCAACCCTCTCAACAGGCGCATCAAGATAACCAAAGCTCTCCTCAACAACGGATGCACTGGTTAAAGTACACAATAGAATAAGTATACAAAATGCCTACAAATCACTCATTAGTCAAACATATTTCAGAGAAATGCAAAGGGACGGACCAGATTTCAGCACCAACACCATGCTGAGGAAATCCTTCTTCAACTGTTAAAAGTCTGTTGGTTTTCCTGACTGAAGTGTTGATGGTGGCCCTGTCCAGAGGACGAATTGACCGCAAGTTTATGACCTGTAAACCAGCAGATAGTCAACACTGTCTCTATTACAAATGGTACAAAGCAGGAATTTGTTGTTACCAATATAAAAATTTACCTCAGCATTAATTCCCTCCTTAGCAAGAATCTCAGCAGCCTGAGACCAAGAAATAGAATTAATTAATAATTATAAGGGATGATACAGGAAATGGCCATCCATACAGGGAGGGAGGATGGGAGGGAGGGAGGGAGGGAGGGAGAGAGATTGTAGAAAAGAAGTGGCCAGAGAAACCTCTTGTATGGAGTTGCAAATGTAAACTAAACGGAAAGGATTGACTAAGGATAGATTCCCATAGAACCACAGATCAAGGGCAACAGACTTTAAGGGATATGAAGCATGCAGGCAAAACAGTAACACAATTTTGAACAATTATACGAGAAAACCAAATAACTTGAAATATAACAAACAATGTTTTCGTCAACTCAATTCCAGTAAATCTGTGGAGACAATATTCAAGGAAGCAACTAGGCCCTAGTTGTCAAAAGCTTCAAACTCTATCAAACTCTTCCTTTACTTTATCAACTAACACTATCATGCATTTGACAGGTCAATCCAGCTCTAACTTAATTACGATTTACATCCTCACTACATACACATCATCACAGAAGTCAAAGGAGGTATAGAAAACACTACATACACATCATCACGGAAGTCAAAGGAGGTATAGAAATCAAACCTGTAGAGCATAGCCAACCATTTTTGAGAAAGCTGTAATGGTGATATCCTTTCCTTCTCTCTCGATCTGTATAAAACCAAATTATGATTAGAATGCAACTACCAACGATAGAGGACAAAACAAAATTGATTAATGGTTGGATCAACTATCATCTTTCTGATACGATTCATTAGCTTAGAAATCACCTTAGCTTTTCCTATTGGAAGGCAAAAACTGGAATCGAAAACTTCGGCAGAAACAGGAAATGATTCACCATATCTGAAAGACAAATTTGCATCAAGTTGTCAAATGTTTGACATTATGACAATCAACAAGAACTCAAACATAAATAACAAAACAACAAAAACCCTTGCAGTGTGTTACTTACAGCAACTCATTTTCAAGAAAAACAACAGGATCAGGGTCCCTAATGGCAGCTTTTAGCAGTCCACGAGCATCTTCAGATGAATAAGGGGCCAAAACTTTCAACCCAGGGACTGCAGCAAACCATGCTGCATAACACTGGATAAAAAACAGCATATCATCAATTGTCAATATTCATTCCCCATTCACAGGAATGTAATGCCTCAAATTGCTGTGATGAAAGCATAGACCATGAATAAACTAGATGTTACATATGAAAATGCCAATTAACAAAAGTAGTTGAGTAGCTAAATGAAAAGGGCCCAAGGAGCAATTACCTGAGAGTGCTGGGCACCAACACCAGCAGCAGCACCATTTGGACCTCTGAAAACAATGGGCACATTTATTTGACCAGCAGACATATAATTTGATTTTGCAGCAGAATTGATGATATGGTCAATTGCCTGCAACAAAAGCCAGAAGTGAGGTTTTGATCACCAACCAGAGAAAATACACAATCCTTTCAAGAAAGGTATATTGGACCTAACGATCTAGAGGCTCAATGAGCTAATACTGAAGCTAACACAGCTCAAACGTGTTTAATGGAAATCATTATTTTTAATTCCACCTCAGCGAACGAAACATCCAACATCCTTCGACAATAACTCCCTCACCCTCTCTCTTCCTCTCTCCATCCTTTGCCAGTCAAGAATTGACATGCCTAGTTGCTTAAGGTGGGACCTAGATAGCTCTTTCAAGCACCAGTTTGAAAACATGTTCAAGTCTCAACTCAATAAAATAGAGTCTTATGTCAACTACTAAAGGTTGAAAAAGGCATTAGGTTGCAGTGCCTGGCCTATCATTAGTATAGCTGATGACAACATAATCAGTCATATAATACAGTTGATGAAGACATCAATCATATTCACATTATTTTTATTATTATTATTATTATTTTTTTGGAACCACAACAAGCATAGGAGGATTTGGTAGTTGGTACAGTGATAGTGCTCAAAGTGAATGAATGCCAATGTAAGTACTTAAGATGGCAATAAACAACATCCAGTGTCAAGATGTCAACTATAAATCATTATGTGCATTAAGAAATCCAAAAGAGAAATCCTCAAACCTGCATTGAGAAGTTGAAGGTCATGAACTCTACAACAGGTTTCAGACCATAGTATGCAGCACCAACTCCAATTCCAGTAAATCCAGCCTGCAAATTAAACGAGGCCAATCAACCACTGTCACCAGTCTAATAAAACAGACATTCCCAACACAGAATGATTTAACTAATTTTACCAAACATAAGTAACGAGAGAGAATTTAAACTGGCGTGTCAAGTAACAGGAATCACCTCTGTGATTGGGGTATCGAGAACCCTCTCAGGGCCATACTTATCCAGAAGTCCTTTAGTTATCTATATACATTGGAGGATAAAGAAGACGGGTAAGTCCACATATGTTCTCGAATAAAATGAAACAAAAAACTTCAAATGTGTTTCTTTCCATGACTAGCTCTAACCTTGTAAGCACCTTGATACTCCCCAACCTGCAAACAGAACAAGCAAAGATCAAGGTCACGAAAATAAAATTGGTTGGGTCTCATATCAACAAAAACAGAACCAATCCATGTCTCCTCACCTCTTCACCCATCAAAAACACTTTCGGATCGGCGGACATTTCCTCATCAAGGGCAGAGTTTAGAGCATCCCTCACTGTCATCTGCTGCACAATTCAAAAAAAAAAAACAAAACAAAATTCAGTGCCCCAAAACTTATGTGACCTAGCAGAACTCCATATAAAGCCAACAAATTGGGAATCTGATACAGATTGTACAACTATATAGGAGCAACTAGAATCGAAAACACCAGTACCTCTTTTGCAGAAGATGAGAAACTTCTCAATGCCGACGCGGCGGGGCGGATCCTCTGCAACTGCCCCAGCATCTGAACCACCGGAAAATTTTCCAAACGAATCAAATCAAGCAACTCTTTCACACAAGTATAGAATATAACTGCAGAAATAATAGGGTGTTGGTGTTTACCGTAGCAGATGGGCTTCCAGCTCCCAGTTTTTGCCGTATAATCCCCAACATCTTCGTCTATTAAGCCTCAAAGTCACAGAGAACACTGAAATAAACAAACAGGAAGATAGATTTAAGAAGTGAAAATTTTCTGAGCAGATGAGAGGAATAATATTATTATTTACTTCATGTATGGAAGATTGGAAATAGAAAATCAGATCGTAATTGAGAGCGAAATGGAAAAAGGGGGGCTAGGGATTTGGGAGGAGAACGAACCTCGACGACGGTTTGGAGTTGGGATCGGATCGGCGAACGTGGAGTGAGCAGCAGCCACCACTTTCAATTGTGTCGTTTTAATATTCTGTATTTTGTGCTCTGCTTTGGACCTTTTTATTTATTTCATTTTCTATTTTTGGTTTTAGGTTTTAAAATTTTGGTATTCCACCAAGTACTGCCGGGTTAGGAAAAAATTAATGTTCATTTTTGTCTTGCTCTATGCACCACGAATGTGTTAATAACTTAACCAAAATTAGGAAAGATTAGAGAAGGAAGACGCATATGTAACATGCTCATAGAGCTTACATATATAAAAATTAAAATAATTATAAAAAAAAAAACTGTGGTTCAATAATAGTACAACTCTATAGTCAAGATTAGCAAAACAAATGTGTAGAGTCTAATAGAGCATACTCAGTTTCCACTCAAGATCGTCTATTTCACGATTATTTTTTTTTTTTCAAATAGTCCAAGTTGAGATCATTTCTTTTATTCGATAGATCAAGTTGACACTTAGCAACTAAATGTCTAAATTATGTAATTTGTCAAAAAAAAATTGTAATGTTTTATTATAGTAATGATTGTTTTTGTGTAATGAAGTATGTTGTTATTGCTCACAAAATAACTTAATTTATTGTCCGGCACTTTTTTTATATACAAAATGTAATATTTAATTTTTGGAATGTTCATTGTACCCATCTTTCCAAAATCCAAACAATAGCATCGTTACGTCGGGGCAAAGTGGCAAACGATTTTGTTAACCAAAAAAAAAAAGTGGCAAACGATTCAAAAGTACGAATTTGTATTTTGTGATTTATTTTAGTAAGAATTAAAAGAATAAATTTAAAATCCTGATGCGTCTTTTTGTTATATTGTTAAATGATGTGGACTGTACCAAGTGGCAAGGTCGTAATTATTCAGGCCCACAGGGTTATATACGTCAAGTCTCCCGGTTGGCAGTCAATTATGGAAGCTAGAGAGAATACGACACTTGGAGGCGCGGACAGCCGCAAGGCAAAAGGTTTACACGACCCTTTTCAAAAGACTGCTAATGAAAATATAGACAATTAACGTTTAATTATGTTATCAAAAAAATTAACGTTTAATTAACTAAAAAACACGAATTAGCAGGAGTAGGTTTGGTAATGAAAATGGGTGTAGGTGACTAGGTGCGTGGGGCTCATCTACCAATAAGGCAATGTTTGGTTTGGCAGAAAATAATTGAGGGAATTGTTGTGGCCATCCAAAGCGGAGGAGACGGGTCATGCGTGAGGAATCAAAGATCTTTGTTGTTATGGGGTCCACCCTAGCCTAGTAGCCTGGCTTTGATTAATTAGTCCCCCAACACAGTCTTCACCTACCGTTAATTGCTGCTCTTGTTTGGTTGTAAGGGCACACAGAAGTCCATTTTTGACCTAAAATTCTTTGTTGACTATTGTGATTGCAAAATTACTTTTGACTGTCCCTCTAGTAAGTATCAATAGTATCATTGAAATGTCACATTCATACTGTTCCACCATGATGCAAGTTTTTTCTTTCTTTTGGTCATTTTCTCTAGATTTTCTCGACAATCATCCTGAAGGGTGGTTTTAATTTTCTCATGTTTCAAGTACTTTTGTTTTTCCTTTTTTGATTCCATCATAAATTTTTTTTGATGCTACCTAAGTTGGCAAATTTACCATTTCGATATCTCATTATCTCACTTCCACGATTCTACATCTTTATTTTTTTTTTTTTGTAATTCAGATGATCAGTTTGATATGTTTTTGTACGGTCATAAATATCATAACAATATAACATGAGTATTAGTTGTTTGTTCTTTGTGATTTTCGTCATTATTTTTTAACAACAATGCTCACAAAGTTGTCATACTATGCTTGACAATTGATGAGTTGATTAACAGTGAAGGTGACAGTGATTATTTTCCTTGTATTGATTTAGGTTTTGTTGTACAGCTTACCACAAACATTCTTTTTTCTACCTAGATTTTTGTTATTCATATACTTGGTTAATTAAGGTCTATTGTTCTCTTTGAAAATTTTGAGAGAGTAATGGCATAGTATATGAATTTAAAATTAACAAGATTGCGTGTTTTGAAGTATTATTATCTTCTTAAATGTATTCTAAAAACAAAAAAAATTATGCGTTGTGCAGATATTAACTAAGGTAGTTACTATCATTTATTATGATATATTAATTAGCTTAGTGTTTTTTTTTTTTGCCTGGTCTAAGTAATTAAGAAGGTCACTACATTTCAATGAGACGGTTTGGCCGAGTGGTCTAAGGCGCCAGATTTAGGCTCTGGTCCGAAAGGGCGTGGGTTCAAATCCCACAGCCGTCAAATTTAATTTTTTCATACTGTCATCTTATTTTAAATTATCTTTCTCCTTTGGGCCAAGTTAAATAGTTTTCTGGACTTGGACTGTTTTAACGTAACTGACTGTCAGTAACCTCATTGGTATTAGGCCCAAAGCAATGCAGGAGTTGTATTGAAATTCTCTCGAGAACGTCAAAACAAACAAATTAAAACTTATATTTAGTAAATATAATACCTCATTAGTCATCACCAAAGCAAGATCAGTAGATCACATTAATATTTCATCCGTATAAATTGCATCCGAACTCCAAAACAAACTCTTGGCTTCAGAATAAGGGCTTAGGGCTCAATGTACATCTGCATGAGCTAAACTGATTGAAGCACTTTTAGGCTCAGTTTGGGATTGATTTTGGAGCTGCTTTTCAGACTGCTTCTGCTTTTGGGTCTATGGTATGGTGTTTGGTAAAGTTGTCTAGAAGCTGCTTTTGGTCCAAAATAGCTTCTCCCCGAAGCTGATATTGAGAAGCTATGATTTGGTTGCTTTTGGAGCTGCTTCTGAGAAAAACACGGAGGAACAGTGGTTAGGGAGAAAACTCATCTTTCTTAAACTCCTCCACGATTAGTGGGTACAGTGGCTCCATAAACTCATTGAAAATCTTGAAAACATAATGACGTGAATTATCTTTCACCTCATTTTCATTGTTGTAGTACCCGATCTCCGCACGACCATTTGCATAAGAGTCACACACTCTCAATATGTCAATTGCTCTACGATAATCATGCTCGGCAAGAAAAGCCTCAAAATCCTTCGGTGGATTTTTGAGATACAGACTCAACTTACATGTTGATATGAACGACTTCTCCTTATAAGAGTCAGACATCAAACACATGCCAAAAATCCAGTCCAACCAACCTCATACCTATTTCATTCTAGTATGGATTGTCGTTGAGAACAAGCGCCTGGATGGACACCAGAACTTGGAGGATTGCCGATTGAGATGAGACCCACCGCGTCTCACCACAAATTTGACTTTCCAATAGACAAGGGTGAATTTGATAATTGATGCGAAGAAGCCCATGACACTAGGGGTGGGTTCGGTTTGATTCGGTTTGGTTTTGAGCCCAAACTAAAAACTGAAGTTGAAACTGAAAACCGAACCAACCGGTTCGGCCGAGTCTTATTTTTATAGGTAAAACAGATTTTTACCACTTCTACTTCTTTGGTATTTTAACTCGGGATGTCTTAATTTGTTTCTTTAAACCTATAATAATAATCCATAACAATGAGTTTACAAGTTCACTGATGCATGTTTTATACTTCAATAGACAATAATCTATACTCCATATTTCATAATTCAAACTTCAAAAGCTTCAAAATAAATAATTTAGTCCAAAATTTATAGTCCATCAACAATATAGTCCATCAACATATGAAATGGTCAAAAAATATAGAGTCCAAAGTTTATAAAGTCCATCAACTCATCAACACTAACCTCACAAATTAAAAATGTTTCTAAGTTCACTAACACCACAAACATCACAAAGAGAATGAACAAACATCAACATATGAAGGAGGGCATGAACTCAAGCTCGGAAAGATGAAGTCTTAGACTTTGGAGGTAACATACCACTCCGACTACTCCCCATTGCAGCTCCACATGGCATCTTAAGCAATTCTACATTGGTATAAGAGAATAATAGAAAGCAAAACATTAGAAAAGAAATACATACAATGATATATAGCATAAAAATTACAACTTCAATAACCCAAAAAACATTAAATAAGAAAATAGAAATAATTACCTCTTTCCACTTCTTCACACAAGTCTATCTCCTCAATGGTAGACACATGATGTAAGTACACATTTTCACTCCTAAGCCAATTTTGGCTACATATCAAGGCCTCCACCATTCTAGGACTTAGAGACCTACGATATGGATCAATAATCCACCCACTTGTGCTAAAGGAAGATTCTGAAGCTATGGTTGACACCGAAATAGCTAGAATCTTCTTTGCAATGAGGGCCAATGTGGGATATTTACAAACTTCATTCACCTTCCACCAATTCAACAAGTCAAAGTCTTCATTATCACCTTCAATAAGATCTCCAAGATACATGTCCACATCATTGTTGATTATCTCAACTTTCTTTGCTCTTCTCCTTTGCTTTTTCTCTTTCAACCTCCTTTCTAACTCTGTACAACCTTTACTTGAAGAAGACACCCCCTCACTTGATGCTTGAGTTCCACTAACCTCACTAACACCACTTCCCCTTCCCTCTTCTTCATACACCTTGTAAATGTCATACAATAGATCTTTCACACTCTTTGTGTTAGCTTCCACATTCTCATCCATCTCCCCATCAATAATCTCAAAATAATCGACAACTTTTTCAAGCTTATGACGTGGCTCAAGAACAATACCAATGAACAAATAGGGATTCAACTTTTCAAAGCTACCCCAATACTTGTTAAACTTGTCTTGCATGAGTGATGTGTAAGTATGTCGGGCTATTCTCATTCAACACACACATTCCCAAAGTCACTAGGAGATCAGAAGTTGCACAAGACAAGGAGATGACTTCTCCAACTTTCCCGGTGGCTCAAGGAAAATAGAGAAATGTGCAGGTCATAAAGAGAAAATCAAGGAGAATTATTCTCACTGATCTTGAGTTAAGGGTGGTATTCATTTCATATCATTCACATGATTTAAAATTGATATGCATATCTGGTAAATTGATTTGATATACTTATCTGCATTAAAAAGCTTTCAAAATGCATATCAGATAGAGATCGGGTTTGCATACAGTTAGGAAGATTTGATTTCAGTTTTCAACCTTTCCATGTTTATCTTAATTTGTGGTGAAAAAGAGATCTTGTTTCGAGGGGGAGTCTTGCTCTCTATAAAAGGTTTTGAAACTGACTGTGAAGTGTAGAGTTGTTGATCTAAGTTTTTCATAGTGTGTTGCTTAGTCCTCACAAACTGTTTTTGCATAACTCTTTCTAATATTCTTCTGCAAGTTTTTCTCACTGCATTCATCCTGGTAGTTGTTCTTGAGATCAGTGAGATGATGATGTTGGAATAAAGTGGAAGATTGATGTTGTTAGGTTTTTAAGACATCTGTGTTAGAAACTATATCAGTTGTAAATCAAGTTAGCTATGTTGCTAGTGAATGTGATTGTGAAGTAACATAACTACTTGTATTCTGTAAACATTGATTCATAGTGAATTTGTTTTTCGTGTTGGCTACGTTATAAGCCACGTAGTGAAGTTTCCTCATGTGAGGTTTACACTGCGTTAGCAATTCCTGTGTTCTTCTTGTGTCAACTATCCTATTGTCTAGCAGGTCTATCATATAACAATATATTGTTCCATCTGGTATTTTCATGATGCAATCTCCAACAAGCATGGGTTCGATTGTTCTTGCAAGACACCATAAATATGAAGTAAATCACCAAAGGTGTTATGAATAGTAGGAGAAGTAGAACAACACATCTTTAAAGTGACTTCATAAAATGGTCTCAAGAAATTTGCAAACTGCTCCCCATACTCCTAATCAACACTTGCCGGTGACCTTCTTTTGGCTTTTCTTTCATGTCACCTTGGAGCCATGCCTAAAAATTTCTAGCATCATTTTCTGTCATTCTATCAAAGGCTTTTTGGAGTTTCAAAGCCCGTTCCAACATCAAGAATGTGGAATTCCACCTAGTAGGGACATTCAAAATCACAAACCCTTTGCACTCTAATTTCTTGTAATGCATGCACCCCCAACGACCCCAAAACAGAGACTCATTTTCTTTTGAAGGGACAAAAATTCTTTTTGCATTCCGAATTCATACACATCCTTCTAAATTTATATGCTACACCATTTTCTGAACTCTTTGTCCCCATAACGGTGTGTTTGACCTTTGGCCACATAATATAAATTTCTGTATTTTCTGTTTTGAAAGCATGGTAAAAAAATTTGTTTGAGTAATTTGTTGAAGTATGAACCATACGAATGAGCAAAACCTAGATCTACGGTTTAGTGCAAGTCAACGGCGAGTCTCCAACCTTGTCTAGTGCCTGCTTAGGCCAAGTGAGACAGTTTTGGGTGGCTGATCGTGTCAATGTGGAGCATGGCTGTGACCTTAACTGGTGGGATAGACTTGATCATGTCAAAAGGAAATTCGAACAAGGTAGAAGTCAGTCCAATTCCTAAGACAACTTCTTCTTCTTCTTTTTTATATAAGAATCCAAAGACATTTTTTTATTTAAGTTTCACCCCCTTTTTTTTTTTTCCTACACACACTTGAACAAGTTTAGTATTCATGTATATCCGCAAAATGATTTTTGTTACTAACTTTATAGCATGGATGTGTACCACAAAAAAAAAAAAAAAAAACTTTTGTTGTGGCTATAAAGCTAGTAGTAAAACCATGGATGTCCTAGTGCTGTCACAAAAGAGTAGAACCATTGTTCTACCTATAAAAGCTAGTTACAAAACCATTGATGTCCTAGTGTTGATAAAAAAAAGGTTATATATGAGAGTTTGGAGGAAATCAATAGTGGATAGGAGTGTTGATCCAAGGAAGTTGTATATGATAGTTGGAGGAAATTAATAGTGGTTCTGAGTGAAAAAACACATCATTCTTAATAAATAAAACTGAAGTGATGTTACGACGAAATAATACATCAGTTTATGTGAAAAAAAGCGATGTATGTAAAACCAATGAACATCGTTTTATACATAAATAAAAACGATGTTTTATGTGAAATCACATATCATTCTTAATAAAATAACTGATGATGCCTAAAGACACAAACATGGTTCCTAGGAAAATAAGGTAGCAAGATACACATAAAAATGACCGAGAACAAACAATAGTTTATGGAAACTAATGTATAAAAGAGTATAAGACATCATTTCTGAAATAGTAATCGATTTAAATGTTCACTTAGGTATCTTCGACATATATTTTATTAAGCATAAAATATCAAAATATGAAGACTTAAATATAGTTAACATACAAAATTATGATAATTATAAAGATTATACATCGATTTGTGTTTTAAAAGCGATGTTGGTTGTTATCCTAGACATTAGTGTCTGACCGATGTCTAATTTTCTTGATCTTTTACAACACCCACTAAGACATCGGTCGAATTTTAGTTTGACATCAGTTCTTGACTTATGTCTAATAACAAAATTCTAGTAGTGATTAACATTAGTTCAGCAGTAAAAGTTAAAACAAAGGGGATGGAATGTGGACTGTACTCTTACCATCAACAAGAAATCATCATTCTCTTAGGCATAATTGCTCCACAACAAAGAATTAAACTCATATATGGCAGAATGGAGCCATGAGAAATTTTTCACTGTGTCTGTCTGGTAAGCTTGTTTCTGTAGATAATTAAGCAAATATGACACCCATTCTCAACATAAATTTCAAACTATTTGGAAGAAGCAAAAAAAAATTAAAAAATTCAATAGCATAAAAACAATCCTCACCATATTAAGATACTTCCAGTAGCTTAGACCAGCATTCATCCCACTTGCAATTATCCCAACACCATAGAATACAGATATTCCAACCATTACAAAAGGCAAGGCAGCATAGAGTATGATGACGAATTCATAAAGTCTCTCCTAATTAAATGCACATAGGTAAAGAATGGTTAAAGAATGCATGGTTATGTGAACTTATAGTTTAGCAATTAGTTTGTGGTATATACCTTACGATCAGGGGGTAATTGATGATCACTACCACAAGACAACAACTCTGAACAACTAGTGTGATCACCTTCAACACTAATACAGCAACGTCATGCAATTGAATGGTGGAGTAAAGCACTCATAAACCTGCAGTGATGAGAGACCAGAAGATCTGAAAGGCATCTGTGCCATCCCAACCATTTAGAACCACATTTCGGATGTGGAGCCTGCTTATGCAACAATGGAGTCAAAAATAGTAAAGTACAATGATATATGCACCGAACACTACTACACATAAATATATCAATAACGTTTGAAAAATGTCATAGAATTCATTTCTTGGCGTTTTTAAACGCCATCCCAAGATGCCATGGAAACCAGTGTTGTCTTTTCCTAGACAAATTAATGGCATTTCAAAAACATCACTGAAAAAAAAATCAATGATGTCGTTTATGGAACGTCATATTTTTTAAAATAATTATGGCGTTTCAAAAGTGTTACAAATCTTTTACTATCAAATTATTCATGCCGTTTCAACCTGAAAATGTCATTAAAATGCCATAAAAAAACTGTCATTAAAGGCTATATTTGTAGTAGTGGAAAAAAGTAACAGTTACAAATTCTTAGCAACATAAGAGAAAGCCCAGTGCCCAGAGTGAGCAGAATGATGTCCATTACTGCAAAATAAAGTGTTAGTTATTAACAAAACTGAATCAAAGCATTGAATTCAACCAACTTTATAACTGCAAAACATAGATCTTCAGCTTGAAGCCATATTAAACCAACAGTATGTTGTAGGCACACAGTACATAGCTATAGGCAACTAGTTAATGCAAAAGCAAAGCATAGGCATAATACAGATTTGGGGAAATTGCAAATCAATTAAACCAGCCTCTATTGCAATTAGGCTAAGACGATGATAACCTCATCAATTTCCAGAATTAGTAAGTCTTCATAAATGCAATTTTGCAGTAACATCAAACATGAAATTGACAATCCAATAACATAATATGAAGATTATTAATACTACACAGCAAGTAATTAAAGCAAGGCCAAGCGTTTCGGTTAGATATTGTGTACGTACCAAGCTCGGAGGAGAAGACCGCGTTGTGAGTAGGGAGCTTGGAGAACAGTGAGAAGTGAGTGTGAGTGTGGTGGAGAGAAGAAAGACGACGACTTTAGCTAATTTCTTCGAGCTATAGCATGAGAGACGACGAAGAAGACGAGGAGTTGGAGAGTATAAATGAAGGTGGTGCCAATATATATAGCCCGTGCAAAGTTCGTCAGCACATAATAGTCGTGTGAATGGTGACGATTAGGGGAGGGGGCCCAGATTAACCATTATATATCTAGAAAGTTCCCTTTTTTCTATTTCAGGTACTAAAAACAAAACAAAAAATATACGCTGTGTATTGTCAGTACGTTTTGTCCGATTTTAGAGGCGACCTCAGCTTCCCTCAATTTAGCTTTAGCCTTTCCCTAATTATAAACCAAACAAAATTCAAATAAATTGATATTTACACTATCCTTCAATCCGAAAACCCTAATTTCACAACAAATCAAGAAGCAAAAATCCCAACTTTGGAGAAGAAGAAGCAAATATTTGAATTTTTGTAATCTAGTGAAAAAGACTGGACCTTGGCACTGGAGAGTTTCTTGTAATCTGGTGCAGACCAAAGTTAGGGAGTCACGAAGTGCCATCATGGTAGCATTCGTCTTCTGCAGCTGAGTCAGAATAGCTCTGTCGTTGGCCAACTTTAGCGACTCCATCTTTGACCATACGAATTCTTCTGGTTTGAGTCCATCGCTCGAAGAATTAAGAGAAAGTGTGTGTGTGTTTGAACTAGATCATAATATATTGGACAGAGAGAGTTTGAATCAAATCAACATATAGGGCCATTTTGTTAGGTGAAAGGCAAAATCGAGATGAAACCATTTGAAGATGCAAGTGACCATAATTGTACAAGAAAAACTAAGTGGCCTTATAGAATTAAAGTTTCAAAATAACAACTATATACATTAATATGAGATTATGAGTTTGTTTATGATAGAATATTGACAAATATGTTAAATGTTAGGAGCAAATGGGATATTTTTCCACAAAATCTGTCCCGCTACAGAATGGTAACTATAAAACATTAATACATCGGTTTAGTTTTTTCGCTTCGATAAATTTGAAAAAAAATTACCGTCTTACATGGAAAAGAAGAAAAAAAAGAAAGAAAGAGAAAACCGTCAAACGAGAAAGTTGATCAATTACTGCTACTAAGTACAATCACACTTAATTACCGCTTCAATTAGTTGATCTCCATTTCTGCTGCATGTATGCAATTAATAAAGTTTTTGTTTTTTTTTTTTGATGAAGTAGGCAGAGTTTATATCCACATTTTTAGTACACAAATATTTAGTAAAATAGACTTAGTCAAATAGTAGTCGACACCATTACTTGTTTTAATATACTATATAAATACTAAATTCTGATGGGTACAGTCAGTACACCCATGCACCCCAACGACCCCACAATAGAGATTCTTTTTGCATTCTGAATTTATACACATCCTTCCAAATTTATATACTACATCATTTTCTGAACTCTTTTTCCCCATAACGGTGTGTTTTGACCTTTGGCCACATAATAAAAATGATGTATTTTCTGTTTTGAAAGCATGGTAAAAAAATTTGCTTGAGTAATTTGTTGAAGTATGAACCATATGAATGAGCGAAACCTAGATCTAGGGTTTAGTGCAAGCCGACGGCGGTTTACAACCGTGTCTAGTGCTGGCTTAGGCCAAGTGAGACAGTTTTGGGTGGCTGATCGTGTCAATGTGGAGCGTGGCTGCGACCTAAGTGGCGGGACAGACTTGATCATGTCAAAAGGAAATTCAAACAAGGTAGAAGTCAGTCAAATCCTAAGACAACTTCTTCTTCTTCTTTATATAAGAATCCAAAGACATTTTTTATTTAAGTTTCACCCCATTTATTTATTTTTTTCCTACACACACTTGAACAAGTTTAGTATTCATGTATATCCACAAATGACTTTTATTACTAACTTTATAGCATGGATGTATACCACACAAAATGATTTTTGTTGTGGCTATAAAGCCAGTAGCAAAACCATGGATGTCCTGTGCTGTGATAAAAGAGTAGAACCTTGTTCTAGCTATAAAAACTAGTTATAAAACCATTGATGTCCTAGTGTTGATCCAAAAAAGTTGTATATGAGAATTTGGAGGAAATTAATAGTGGATAGGAGTAACGATGATGAAAAACAAACAAATTAGATCAATTCTCAACACCATCCAACTATAGCAAATCTCAAATGCAATGTAACGAAAGGTAAGTGATTCATAGAAAAAAAAGTCTTGCTATTGGGACCTTCAAATCTACTCACTTGACCTCACTTCTATTATGAATTATTAAATGACATATATAACATACTATAAAATGACTATTAAGGACAATAATTATACCAACAATATATTACATTGATTTTCTATAGACTTTCCAATTCAATAATATTAGATTGCATTCTTTATTATTTTCCTTATCTATTTTAATTTTTCAATTTCACTACATACTCATTAAAGCATTCATATATATTTAATAAGAGTTAAAACAATGATTACATGACATAAAAATATATGATATACATGTTGAACGCGTATTAGTGAATGAAAACAAAAAAAATCATATTATGACCTAAATCTAAGTCTATCCATTATATTTACAAAAAAAAAAAAAAAGAGCTTGCAATTTTTTAAAAACAAATATTTAAATAATTAATCATGAGGTACACAAAATAAACATTTAAAAAAATGAATGTTCATATTTTTTTGTAGAGCTAAAACAAATTTAAAAAAAAAAAAAAAACCACAAAATAGTTCATGTGATTTTCTTGTTGATTAGAAATTAATTTTTAAAACTCAATACCTTGTGTTTAATTTTTGTTATTGGAAAAAAAAAATTATGTTGTCTATTAAGGAATGGATATATAATTAAGATTTATAAAATAATTAATTCATTGAATTAACTAAGTTTTTTATTTTAAAGATCATAGTTTGATTGCAAATTATATGAGTGAGGTTATTTGAGGAAATTCAGTGAGGTTTAGTGAGTAAATTTAGTATTAGAAATTTGATAGGAGGTGTAAAAAGTATAGGAGGTCAAGTGAGTAAATTTGGAGGTTCCAATAAAAAAACTCAAAAGCAAACAAAGATTTAGAAATGCAGTCTTTCAATGGATTCAAAGTTACCATTTTAAATCTTCTACATTGATTGTGAATGAAATTCTTGCTAATTATGCAATAATCTATCTTTTTTTTTAGTTGAAGTTAAGAGATTTAGGGTGCGGCTATTGCCACCCTACCATTTTCTTAGTTCACCATACAATCATTTAAATTATTAAAAGACTATATTACCCAAGTGCAAAATGACTAATAAGTACACTTATTTTCTAAAATTCAAATATGTAAGGAAAAATAAATACATAACTAATTAATTAAATACACATACTACTTAATTTCTCATTGGATAACATTAATCTTCATTTTCACCAATCAAATGTGAATTTATTACTATTTTTCGTCTTTCTGTTGCCTTCTTATCGTTAATTCATTATTCAATTCATAAAACCATTAGTGTGAACTTTATCAAAATTGTGAACACCAAAAGTGAAAAATTTAAAATACAAAAAAAAAAAAATCAATTTATTCTTCATTGCTCATAGTTATTAACTTACTAATAGTTTTGATATGAATTGAAACAGACGAACATTGAAATTGAAAGGAAAAAAAAATGGAAGTAAATCTGATTATGATTTTATTAGGAAACTTTAATATATTTTAGTTTTTTTATTGGTATAAATTAAATGAGAAATTTAAGTTTTAAAAAAAATCTTTTTTATTTGAATATATCTTATAAGGATATTTCTTGAAAGAAAAATGAGTTAGATAAGTAAATTTAATAATTAAAATTAAAATATATGGTGTAATGAGCAAGTAGGGTGAACAAAGAAAATTGTATGTGGCAATAGCCGCACCCGAGATTTATTTAGAACTAAAAACTAGTTACCCCTCGTACTTTACTCTCTAAAACAGTTCAATTCCTCATATTCTATATTAAATATAATACACCTTATTTTTTCAATTTCTCCCCCAATAGGTCTAAAATATCTATTATAGCCCTCACTTCCTCCTTTTTTTTAAAAAATTTATTTTCTCTCTTTTTTATTTTTATTTTTTTTGCTTACCTCTTCTTTCTCTTCCATCACCAAGCTCTCTCTCTCTGGTTGGGCTTGGAGGGGGAGAGAGAGAGAGAGAGAGCTATTGTTTCAATACTTCCAACGTATATTGTGCATAATAACTTAGGGCGGACTCTGGTATTGTCACGATTACTTTGGTTCTTGTGCCTATTTTAGGGTAGCAGCATTTCGGTAGCTCTAGGGTAACGTTGCATGGTTCAATTTTGACATCGGCCGCGAGAGTTGTTACCCACATTGTTGATTATTATTAATGGATTTACGACCCCAAAAAACAAAAGCTCTCAATCATGAGACTATAGGTGTTTTACTTGGTGTCCACAGGTTACCCCCCGGTCCAGGTCCATCTTATAAGAAAATGGGCCAAGTTGGGCCACATTCGGGGAGAAAACAAAACAAAACTTAGCCCAATACTCTGCACAAAACCCACTCAAATCAGAAGAGAGTAAAGAAAGAGAGCAGAGTGAGAGAGATGGCGGGTGCGTTTTGGGGGACGCGAGTGATGGAGATAGTGAAGAAGCACGACTCCGGCGGTCTGGTTTGGAAGAGAATAAAGCTGACCACCACCCGCAAAGCCAACGCCAAGAAGCGCCTCCTCCGTGTTTGGCAGGTTAGCTGCCCTTCTCACTCTCAAATCTCCGATTAGGGTTTTGCTCTTACTGTATCTCACACCTCCTTGCTTGATTGCATTACTTGGAGCTTTTCATAGGTTATCTGCTGTGTAAGTAGGTTTCGAGGCAGTTGTGCAATGCCTCACATGTTTTCGAATCGGTTCTAGTGTACACAATGGTGGACAAGGGATTTTCAGTTTTGACAAATACGAATTGAGATTTGTGTATGTGGGCTCTGTGCTGGTCCAGTCATAAGGAAATGAATTAAGTTCAGAATTCGTTGATGGTGATACAGATTGTGTGTATTGAGATGGGGGGATTGATTTCCTGTCATCTCCTTTATGCCAATTAAATGAAATGTTATATGAAGTAAACTTGTAGAAGTTTGATTCTTCGGTAGTGAGTGCTCGTAGTCAAGTTTAATGTCTTTATGTTAAGGGACATACAACAGGACTAATCATTTCTCCTGTAATGTTTAGCTTTTGGTTTCGGTGGTTAAACCTAGCTGAGCCTTCTGTAATATCAGAGTTCTTTATGTGTCCGTGTTCTGCATCACATTGCGGATTTTGGATGCGTGTATTGTGTATCTTGTTCCGAAATTGAGCAGTCCACCCTATGCAATCAGATTATACTTGCATGATGTTATCCATGATCCTCTCCTTGTAGTTTCTGCCTCCATTTATAAGCATTCCTGATTTGGGGTGTTACATGGGAAACTGTTTCTTATGCAGTGTAGATGCTGTTAGCTTGCATGTTCCAACTTATAACACATATCTGTTAAATTTGTGTTGAACTTCTGGAAATGTCATTTGCAGAATGAGGCTGTCCTGAAGGCATGTGCCGAACCACCTCCTTCAAAATCGTCAGGGGCTGATGCTAGTGAAGTTGTGAGAAAGACAACTGAATAGTAGGAAATGAGTAAGAGTGCTAGGCAAACCTGAATGCATTAGTTTTTTCATTATTGGCCTTAATGCCTATATGTATGCACTGCTCGTTATAAGCTTTAACTGAATGTCATCTTGAACCTGCATTTTGATATTTCTCTATTTAAAAGCATCTGTATGGCATGTTTGTAGTCTTTGGATCATGTGTAACTTAGATAACTCTGATAAATTTTGATAGTATTAAGTTTATTCTGATATTCCTTGCTGCCAATGTGTATCTTCAACTTGAGGCTTATTGATATTTGTTTTTGCAATATTGCTTCATGTCCAGAGCACTATTTTGAGATGACTAAATACCACATCTTATTCTAAAGCAGCCCAAGATTGCATATTGGTACAATCTGAAGTTGGTTACTAGTCTTGAGAACACATGACCCATTAGTCTATTGCCTTGTTGTGAAAAATAGATAGATCTATGCTAGTAATGTTTACATCTGCCAACAAGGGGTTCAGTGGAATGTTTATGACCATGGTTTGCTCCAATATGATCTGGGGCTCAAACCCCCAGGCTTAGCTATCTACTGGAAGTTTCCTCAGAACCATACGGTTTGCGGAATCTCGATCCTGAGTCTTGAAAGCGGGTTTGATGGATTGGGAGTGTATAAGAACCAAACAGAAATAATTTACTTTTAAGCATTGTTTGAATTAGGAGTATTATGAATTTATGATCCTTGCAACAGTTAGTTAATATGCTCATCAAATATCTCTTCTGGATTTGAAGGGGTGATTTTCATTTGATTTTTTTTAAAGGGGAATCTTTGCAGTCTCAAATTCTATATACAGAGGATAATACTGAGTTTTGTCATAGGGGTGGTGTGTGGTCCATTTAATTTATAATAAAACTGTGATGTTTGGACAACAAAAAAAGATTGTGGACACGAAAACGAACCACCAGAAGGAGTTGAAAACTTCCTTGCTATAGTCTCTTCTGTAGGTACTAGACTGATTTTGACATTTGAGAAATTTATTAATTCGTCCTCTTTTCATTTTCTGTGTGTGTTCGCTCCAATCAGTCATAGAATATGAAGAGAGATACTTGTGGCCGTTCACTTATGATTTTGCTCTTTTACACGCAACCCTTTTGATGCTATTACATGTGCTGTGGAGATCTTATGTGTGTTCAGCTAACATGCAAATATATATATGCTGTCCCGTTTACTCAATTATTTAATTATATAATTTGTGATGACTTATATTTAGATTTTATTTCAATTGCCGTGATTTAACCGAGTGGGTTTTAATTGTTTTACAACCCTACTGATATATATCTATACTATTATTAAGAGAAGAGGTTTTGTTAGTCAAAATCTAAAATTTTAACATAATTGACCCTACAAGATTAATAAACTTTGAGAATGAATTAAATCACAAGAATAATTGAGACATTTATAAAATGTATTTTTATTAAAAAAATTTATAAAAAAATACCCACAACCCATTTTTTTCTGCAATAACCAATTTTTTTTTTCTGCAAAAAAAAAAATAATAATAATAATTTGCACATGCAGAGTATTTTTCTTTTCAGAAAAAAAAAAGAATGAATTAAAACAGTTATTGCATAGAGAGGCTGGTGGGAGAGAAAAGTGAAATTTGTGGGATTTATTTTGTTTATTTTTATTAATAAAAATATAATTTGCAATTGTCATAATGGCTCTTGTGATTTAATTAATTCTCAAAGTATTTTAATATTTTAGGGTCATTTCTGTCAAAAATTTTGATTTTGGCTAACAGAGCCTCTTCTCTTAACAATAGTATAGATTTTTGTTAATAAAAATATAATTTGCAATTGTCATAATGGTATTTGTGATTTAATTAATTCTTAAAGTATTTTAATATTTTTAGAGTCATATCTGTCAAAAATTTTGATTTTAGCTAACAAAGTCTTTCTTCTTAATAATAATATAGATATGTACGTCTTGTCATGTTTTATTTCAGATTTTATGCCAATGAAAAGTACATATGTTATGTGGATGTTGAAACCTTTCACTTTCTACCCCGAAAAGAAACATAACTGTTCAGTAGGCACTTGATCGAAAAGTACCTCTAGTTTAGGGCAAAGGAAAACAAACAAAGAAACTACTCAATCATCACATGCAAGTTGGGGATTCTCTTTTATCTCTGGCAATGAGCTTAGCGCCACAAAAAATATCATCTGCCCCTCATTTATTTCCAACTGGGCAAAATATTCATATCTTCTTCAAAGAGTTGGTGTTGGCTTTTAAAACTGTTTGAGAGGAAATAGTTGCGTGTAGGAGACATCTCCCACTTCAATTAAAAAACTCCCAAGTCCCAACCCACCCTATCATTTCAGATTCTCAAAAGCTTTGGATCCCTTTCTCCTTTCCTCTTTGTTCCACCTCAAGTTTTAGGTTTATGATAGTTTAATTTCTCCAGACCTGATTCGTTTTCATTAACAACGAGAGGTCCACACCGCTATTAAAATTAATCGCGATTGCGACCGGTTTATATTTCGATTAGACAATGCTGCTTAGAACTAGGTAAAATAGACATTGGGAGAAGTCTTTTTTGCATAGATACTAAGCAACCCTTTTTAACTTAATTTTGGAAAAACAATATTTAAAAGTGGTGGGTTGGTTTCTGGTTTCTGGACCAGGTCAATGGAGATTATTACACATTCCCTGTCTGCTTGGGTAATGTCTTTGCGGAATGTCGTAAATGCCCTTCCATCGACGAGGACGCCTCCTCTGTGTTTCTAGGACAGATTTGGGGTTTTCCTCTTGACTCAATCAGTTTTGCTGTGTGGTCTTCCGTGACGGGCTGTCCAGGTGATTGACAATTTCAGAACCCAAGTCAGCAATTCACAAATCCGATCCATTTTTCCCTATTTTTATTTTTTGTTTTTATTTTCTGTGATGGGAAATGAAATTCATATTTATATAGAAAAAGTGACGTGAGGAACTCCAAAAGCCCTTGGGGTGTTCTTAAACCAGTGTCACAAGAAACTTGGGTCGGCAAATATTTCCTTATCTTTATGATAATTTAGTTTCTTCTCCTTTTTCCTGTTTCTGGCATGTCAAATTGGCTCAATTATGCATAAGCAATGCTCATGAACATAATCAAGGGTTTTTAATATTATTAATGCCGTCCTTTGTCAACCTGATGTCCACTTGGCGCCATCTCATGGGTATGCGGCCTATCTTCAAACCTGTCTAGCCTATGATATCATCCTCCATGTCTCCATGTTTCTAAACCTCGTGTTGTTTTCCATCTCAATTTATTATGTAATAGTGAATTAAGACATCATGTTCCTTTCTTTCACTCTGATAATCTATTACGTTGTTAACTCCATTGTTTTTCTTTTAGTCTCTATGACAGAAATCATCAAATATATATATTTTTTCACACTTTTAAGAGAAAGGGCCACATATAAGGTTCTTTTGAACTATTTAGTTAAAAACAAATTTAAAACGAGAATAACTGCTTTTATTAGACTCTTCAAACCCGTATAGAGAAGGATCAAGTAATGTTGCAAACACTAACCTTTATATAACAGTTAATAATTGCTGTTTTATTGTCACACTACCATAATGATAAGGCATGTACTTTTGTGTTTTATGGCTTTGATAAGATATTAGTTACTAATGATAATGATAATGGTTGAGTCAACTATTGCAGGCTCGTGGTTCTTGCAACTATTGCAGGATCGTGGTTCTTGCACGTCTGACACGGCTGCAAAATTGGGCAAAAATACCAATTAGTATAAGTCGGAACTAGGAACTAGGAAGTAAGTAATGGGAAAAGTATTTTACATTATGAGCATGAAGTGCTATCTCGTCTCTTTTTTTCCATATTCATTCAAGTCAACGTTGCAGAGGACTTAGGAAGATGATGGTGGGAGGTATGATCCCTCGTCTAATCTGGGCTTTGTTAATTAACAAAACCCAGATCAGGGATTATAATAGATAATGTTCTATAGCAGTCGTTTACTTTTATTCAGAAACATAAAACACACAAATACCATGATTAGCATCTTTGACAAAATGTGTTGCAGAGTTTTTTAAATTCTTCTTCTGGATTATGAGGTACCGTTTACGTAAACTCGCAGGAATGTGCAAGAAATCATATACTTTTGGGAATTTAAGGTCATGGATCAGTTTTCAAACTTGGGTCCCTTGCCTCATTTTATTTTCAATAATCGCAGCTGTCCCTGTTAACAATCCACTGTGTTTTTTTTAATTCTTAGTCACCAACTGGTCTTGAAGATTCAAACTTTTAGTTAACCCTGTTTCTCCTGCACCATCATACCCATCTTTATTTGTCCTCTGGTTTCTTGTATGACACTGAAACGCTGAGGAGGAATATTGCAGTTGAGCGTTTATTGTGGAAAATTATGCTAGAATCAGAATGTCTGTTTATCAGAATAAGATTCTGTGTTCGATTTTTCAATGATGCAGATTTGAGTTGGAGTGGTCTTAGTCCGTTTGAAAACAATGTTGTGGAATTGGGTTCCTTTTGGGTGATTATTTTGCCTTCTCCACAAAGGGATTACGGAACCTCGCACGAAGGTGATGATTCATCTTTTAAGATTATGTTCGATTCTTCCACAATCTGAGGATTGTTATTGGCTACTAAATCATTATACTTTTCTATACAAGAATGTGAATAAAGTGTGCTATGAGAAATTTAGAAAACTTGGGGATTTGATTACATAAACCATCTGCTAACATCCATTGCTCAATTTGGTCTTCATAACAACACCGACTACAAGTTAATTTTTCAACGCCGATTTCTATCTTGAATCACAGACAAGGCGGAGGTTCTAAAAAACTTAAGGGACCCAAGACTGACTTTACTGGATTGATTTTTCTAGATGGTTATTCTGACAAATTAAGCAACAAGAAACTAGTCCAATTACTGGTTCAGAAAGAGACTTTACTGTTTTCTTCTAAAAAAAGGAAGACTATTGCAGCTACTGCTCTCTTCGTGCTCCTCTGTCTCGGTAGAAACGACATCTGTGACTCCACTTGAACCTGAGGATGAAGAACAAGGCGCAAGGCTCAAATTGGTCCTGTCCTTGGTCATGAAATCGTAGAAAACAGGCCGAGTAATCCTTGGATTTTTCGCCGCTCGGTCAACATTGCAGGCCTGCACTTGAACTAGTTCTTCCTCGTTTTTACCACTGCCTCTTTTCTTCAAAAATATGCGGCAAAGAACCCAATTGTTCACCGGAACAGGGCTCTGCAACAACAGATGAAAACAACTATTAGCAAACATTAACAACAGTGTTTGAAATGGGATTTTGCTCGAATTTGGTATGCCGTAAAATTTTGAACTCACTTGGGTGGTGGAGTTATTTTTATCTTCAGCTAAAACGAGGCGATACTCGTGCATAATCCAATCGGTCCTACTCCCATGTGGAGGTTTTCCTCTGTAAAAAACCAAAGTCTTCTTCATCCCAACAACTTGGTTACCCCTGGAAGCCACAATTTGCTTGTCCAAACCAGTTGCCTTCCAATACCCAGAACCTGTTGCTCTGTTTGATCTGTTCCCATTTGGGTACTTGGCCTCCCTAGTGCTGAAGAAGTACCTCTCTTGCTCTAAATCACCTAAACCCACAAACCCAATCTCCATTAGAACCAACTAATTCTCCTGACATTGTAGCTTTATCACAGTACATATGAAAACCCACTTCAATAAATTGAAGTTTGAGATGAGTGTGGAGATTAAACTCTAAAAAAAAAAAACCAACCTGGCAAATCCCAAGGATCAGACTTGCAGACTTCAACCTCAGGGATGATGGAAGCAGGCAATGGACACGAGTAGACCTTGCGCTTCAAGTACTGAAGAACAAGCTCTTCGTCAGTAGGATGGAACCGAAAACCAGGAGGCAATCTCAGCTCTCCATTCCTCACAAAACTGAGCTTCTCCATCTAAATCTCTTCTCTCGAGTCGCACCAACAACTCAAGATGAAAATTTGAAACCCCAATTTACAAAAGGCCCTCTTAGCTTAGCTTAGTTCAAGGCTTAAAGGCTTAGTCCAGTTCAACTTCAGATGCCAAATATTTTAGAGTTCCATTAGGGTCTAAAATGAAAAGTGATGTAACAAACAACAAGAACAAGAGGGAGGGAACAAGAACAAGGAGAAAGGGGAAAAAGTTGGAGGAGAAGGTGGAGATCAATTGTGGTGGGTATGATAGTGAGAAAGTATGGCTTCTTTTATAGTAATGGGTGTTAGAGAGAGACGACCCATTTGGCGTAAACCAGACTCAATCTCCTTTCCTTTGACGCTATTTTAACAAAACGTCCAGGGCTCTGCGAAAAGGTTAAACCTTTCCATACGAACCAAACCCCCTCCCCTTGGAAATAACCGATCCCGTTAATGTGTTCACCCAAACCCAGTCTTTCATCGTTTACCTAAATTCCCCCTTTTGTCCTTGGACGCTTCGAAACGTCTCGACTCTGGCAGGAGAGGGTGGCATTTCGGTCCCCTCGCGGAAGAAGAAGATTGAGTTACCATCCCGGGCGGGAAGGGTATTGTCGTCTTTTCGCGACAGTCTGGGTAGTTAGCAAAGGGTGGTACGCCTTTACGGATCTCCGTAAGGATGAAGTAAGCTTATGTCACGCTGACAGCTGTAGATCATCCAGAGAAAGCCCCTTAAAGGCCTTGTGGGGCGAAATTACGGTTGTGGCCCTCACGGGGCTCCTGGGAAGCAAAACTGTTGGGTTGCTCACCAACGTGAAAGTACGGACTACTACGGAAAAAATAAAAATTATTCATTTTTCGTCCAAATTTTATTTTTGTCCGGAGAAGAGGTAATTAAATTAAATTTGATTTTTTTTTTTTCATTTTATTTCGAGTGAAGCTCTCTTCCTCTCTATCAATTCTCCTATCATTTCTATCAGTACGACAAAAACAAGAAGACAGTAACTCTTTTCTTTGCGTGGACAAGTTCAGTTTGTTAACAATTTATTGGACTTATTATGTGAGGAGAGATTATTAGATACAAACTAGGGGATTTGACAACTCAAAGAGTCAAGATTCCTTCCTAATATGTCTTTGCATCATAAACTAAACCTATGCAAACTGATGTCAACTTCTTGCTAACAGTAAGAACAAAAATCCTGGCTATTTTGTAATTTTAAAATGGAGATTTCAATGGGAAAAAATAAATTTTATAGTTGGCATGTTGGAAGTATTAGTTATATCAGTAACTCGAGTTTTGATTCTATCGAACTTAGTTATAGTGTGTAATATTCTCTCAAACAAAAACAAAGCTAATGTAGATCAACCGGAATGCATAACCAACATCACAAGGAAACGCTTGTGTCCTAAACTTCTAATGAATAATCCAAATTCAATAAAAAAAAAAAAGAATAGAAAAGAACACAATGCAACTCATTTTATTTGTTGACCTAACAAGTTAAAAATAGACATAACAATAGAAAATCACTAATTAAGTATCACATAATCAACTAAATGTTCTCATACTTAAAAAAAAAAAATACTCACCTCCTAAATTAGCTCTCAATTATTCAATTGCTAGACTATGATAGCTTTTCCCAATATGAAATCAAATTGTAGTAATGATCGCGGCAAAAAATGTTTGAAACCATCCCACACACATCACTGATCCACAAAAAAGAGAAATCAGAGCTTGATGAGGTCATAATAGGACATGCCAACCAAGTATCACAACATTGACACTTCCCTATAGTTATTTTGAGCTACATTTAATTTTGAAATTGCAAAATGCAGTGAATCGATGGTGTAACAAGAGAACTAGTAAAGTAAAACTTTCAGAGCGATCCATAATTCATTGAGGTCATAGTTTAGCCTGATTACAAGCATCCTTTCAAAAGTGATACTAGAACAATCGTGATATCGATCTTAAAACCTGACTATCTAATCGAGTTCATAAGAAAATGGTTTGAGAGCCCTAAACTTCACATAAGAACTCACCACGACATCCATGACCATTGCTAGTGAAGAATGAGAGGAAATATGTATAGGCAATTAAAATGAATATATAAGACATTTTCTCGTTTACTCCAAATAATTGTAGGCTCGTAACAAAAGATCGACGAAAAAACTAATGTCACAAAGTGTTATGTAAGGATCAAACAATCTGACGGCTGAAAATGTTGATAAAAAACTCGTTATATGTAATCTTAAGAAAAAAAATAGAAAATAAAACTCTCTTTTAAAGTTTATTTATTTTTTTCATTAAAAGATTTTTTTTATGATCCATTGAAAAGTTTTTTTTTTTTTTTTTAACTTTTTAGTCACGAAGGGAACCAAAACTTGTGTTTGATGCACCAAATTTTGGTCTCAAATTTAATGAGATGGAATCATATATGGGGTACACGCATAGGGATGCGTGTTGAACTATGTTGAATATTTCGTATCAAACATACCATGCAGAAGAAAGAAAGATACTGCTTGCGTTGCGTTTCGTATCATCAGTTCATCACCATTGGCATCTGTTTTTCTCTTATGTTTTTTTTTTTTCACAATTTTTTTCTTGGTTGGAAATTTAAAAGAAAAATCTGTTGGAAATTGGGGAAGGGCATTTTGGTAATTGAGGGGGCGTAATGGCTCGTGGGGGTGGGTGAGGGAATAAAGGTCAGGGACCTACATGCCTCCAAAACGACGGGCACCCACGTCGGATTTAGGCTAAGTGACAAAGATGCCACCTTCAGGCGATGCCCCATTTCAAGATTTCCTCAATCTTCTTGTCTCACTATTTCGGATCAGATGCAAATTTTAGAAGAGAACGTCTCACGAATCTCCTTTCCCCGAAATGACGCTCCTGCCCTTTTTACACTAACCAAATTTTAACCAACACAATTACCACTTCTTCTTTTTTCATGGTAACAAAAAGACATACGTACCCCCCTGTCCTTGCACCTGTAGTTTTGTTCACAATTATCATTGAGAAAATTGTATTTTAGCATCTCTGTGTTCTGGTGAGATTGCAATTTTTGCCGTGATATTCTACTTTAGCCTATTGCGATCCTTGCAACATGGGTATGTCTTTTTACTATTGGGGTTCAAAATCAAACGTGTTCCCTTACATTCTAGTTAGATTTTTCGGATCTAATTATCTAATGGTAGACTAGACGTTGAAGTTATGAAAATAATCACGTAATCAACTATTTACTCATACAAGTTTGATATCAAAATGGAAGATGACAAAAAATTTAAGATTGTCAAACACAAAGAATAAAAATTGTAACATTTAAACACATTAGTACAATTATAATCTAAATAAAACAGAGAATAAATTGACTATTTATAACACACACAATAAATTCAGAGAAACTCTTCGAAGTTCTCCCACAATTATGATTTTGATTGTTTTATCTATCCGTCCGGTCCTTGTTCTTCATGGTACGCCGTGCTATCAATGTTGTACAAAGTAAATACCAGAGTCATTCAACCTGCCAAGCAACAAAAGTACTATAAAAAAAATTTAAGACCTTGGAGCACTCATCCAACATAAGCAAGAAGCCAAGAACCATTATTAGAGTGACTGCTGCACTTAAAAAAGAAACCACCGAGATATTTTCAGTTGAAAGTTAATTAACTACATTAATTAAAGGCGGGCGGCCGGCCGGAATGGCAGTGGCAGTCGTCGTAGTACATCTGACCCAGCCGGGGTAGTTGGGGCATAATGAAAAAGTCGAAGTGGACGTAACGTGGGACGGTTGAGAGGTCTCGTTAAACCGGAGCCTCAAACATTGACAAATCCAGAAAAGCTTGACTACGTATGGAGGTGGGCAACCCTTTTTCATTTTTTCTCCTCATATAAATTCAAATTTGATTATTAAAACTCTATCGGGATCAAATTAGCTCGTGAAATTTCTCTTCACAATTGTGAATGAAGAATTGTTTGAATTTTCTGAAACGTAATTAAGAATGAAGAATCGTTTGTGTTATTTCTTTCTAAACACGTAATTGTGAATGAAAAACAGTTCAAATTATTTCTATCTAAAAACATTATAAATTAAAAACAGACTCTCTCTAAAAACACAATTGATAATAAAAAACAGTTCAAATTCCTCTCTAAAAAAAACCCAAAAACAAGTATTAGAGATCCGCACAAGCAACGTGGGAAAAAGCCAACTTGAGTAAATAAGTGAAAGAAAGGAAGGAAGAGTAGTTTGAGTTGGGGTTTCGTAAGCAAATTGCGGCTGTGATTTTTTTTTTGTTTTTGGCTTGAGGGTTTTGTTTGGTTTTGGTTTTTGGGGTTTTCTTATTGAAATGAAGAAGATGGAGGGGTCAAAGGAGGTTGCGTGTGGGTGTTGAAGAGGGTTTTAAGTAGTAAGAAAGAAACGTCAAAGGCTGCAATTATTGTGTTTCGAGTAAAATATGTTGCTCACTGGAAAACCCTTTTCCGCTTCCTGCTCCTCCTCCTCCTCCTCCTAACCTAGCTACCTATACTCTCATTCTTTTCTGTGCTTATAAATCAGAAAAGAAAAACCTTTTATGTTTTTAAAAATTTTGGGGTTGTGGGGTTGGCTTGGGTTTACTTCCTCTTCTTCATCTTCTTCCTGGGTCTTTTCACTTTTGTGGGAATTCATCTCTTTAGGGGTTTCTTCCGTTGCAAGCATCCTAATTGGTGTGCCGTTTTGACTAATGAATTGGACATAAAGCTTACAAAGTTCACATGAATGGAGAGGAGAAAGTTTGAAACTTGGTTTTGGAGAACCCAATAAAAAGGGATTACTTTGAAGGCAACGCAAAGCATTAGAAGAATTTAGGGTTTTTCCTTTGTTGGGTTCATAATAGTTTATCAGTTTATTTAAATCCAAGTTGCTGCAAGTTTTACTTGTCTTAAACAAGTTCACCCGTTTGGTCATTAGGTCAGATACCATTCACAGTTTTTTTTATGTTTATTTCCACCATCTGAGTCAGTTTCGTGACCTGCAAACTGACTCATAGTGACCCAGGTCAGTTTGGAAACTGTACCAGTAACCCAGACAGTGAAAATAAACATAAAAAAAATAATGAATAGCAACTAATCCAAAAGTTGCTAATAAGCGCCGTGAGTATGCAAGAACAATCTTCCTAATTTTACAGTCTTCAATGTGCCACTTAAATGTTAAAATAAAACAAGGCATTGGAAGTAGTTTTTGTACTTAATTACTAGCTGGAAAGAGTAGTTCAAAAGGGAAATTCGATGTGGAAGAAGAAAATAATGCTTGCTCCTCCCCTTTATGTCAATCATTTTAGTATTATGTGTGCTCTTTTCTTTATAGGCCATCATTTCCCATTTTCTAATTAGTGCTGTCTCAGTACAGCGACAGAGTGAATTTTTATACACATGAAAAGTGCCCCTATTATATATGCAAGATTAGGGTTTCTTGTAGTCCAATGAGGAGCACGATATTAAAAAAACACTCAATTTCTCCAAGAAGAAAAATAGATGAGTGATCTCATTTCACGATACTAAAAAAATACGCAGCAAGCAATCGCTTGTAATATAGGCAAGTGACATACACATATGTTTCATACATGAATATAAACCAATATATGAATTTCTAGAACAAAGGGTGAAGACTTGAGTGTCTAATTTTCTTAATTATATTTCAAGGAGTCGCCATAGATTGATTTCAAAGTTGACCCAGCTATTGTTTAATAGTGCAAATTGGCTTACAGAGGTCATTTGGTTACTTCCTTCATATGCATTCCTGCATAATATCCTTCAGAGTTTGATTGAGACGGATCATTTTCCTTCATTTTAAAGCTAACCCAAATTGTCAACCAGCCTGAAGCAAGCTATTTCGTATCGGCCATGAGATCAATTGGGTTTTACAATTGAAGATATATGTAAGCTGGCTGCTAGCATCAAACAGAAGAATCTATAGCTGTTTTTCTTCACTTATGAGCAAGCAATTTTAAGCGCAAGGTTTTGGGACACAAGACCAACATGATTAAAACAACACCCCAAATACCTTCAAATAGATAGATTCTTAGGTTACAAGTAGCAGTCATATTAATTGCTATATCTTGAATGAATATATATGACAAGCTATGTCTTAATCATGTGGCTAAGCTATACTGATAAGTATATACTATTATAATATTTAAGGATGAAGAACAAAAGATATTTATATTGATCAGTACGGTAGAAGTTTCGATAGTGTTGTGCGAATATAAATATTTAAAAAGTTAAATAAAGTGAGTGTTTAGATATATATATCGGATGAATATAATGTATGCATGTCCGATGACATGTAGTTTCGAATGTCGTGATTTCCTAATTAAAGCTAGCAAATAATGGTGTTAAACTCTTTAACTCCATTGTATAACGATTAACGACTTGTCCACTTGCACTCATGCCAATCTTGTACGTACGTGTATATCGTACATGATAGGGGGATTGAGACGTACGTACCTTTCTTGCTTTGAGCTGCCAAGTTGGAATCGAATCGTAAAGCTTTGTGTGGAACAAAGAAACTTCCTCAAAAGGCTCATCCATAAGTTGAAATGGTAGCAAAGATTGGTGTCTTTTTTGGGCATGTGAAACCAATTTGGCCCACTTGATAATATCACCCTCGATCACTCCATGTAAAGATACGTACGTACGTCTATAGTCCTCATTCTACGAAACTTTCAAGGTATATATTCTCCTTCCAGAAGCAAACTGACATCGTCTTCCTGCTTTTAACTTTATTCCAGGTTTATCCCTAAACCTGGAACTGGAATAAAGTAAAAATGATGCAGGATTTTGGCTTGAGAACCATAACGATATTGCTGATCGCTTTGTGCAGGATTTTCAGAAAAGATACAAGGTAATTAACCAAGCTTCTGCAGAGGATATCTTTAACTTTGTCAATATTATAGAACCAATTATTACAGAGGAAGATAACAATAGATTATTAAAAGAAGTTTCTCAAGATGAAATTCTGAATGCAGTTAATTCTATTGGTGCCCTAAGGCCCCAGGACCTGATAGCATTCACTCCATATTCTACCAGAAACATTGGGAAGTAGTCAAGGGAAGTCTCTCTTCTCTTGTTTGTGATTTCTTTTTGAACAAGTCTTCTTTAAACTTGCTGAATCATACTAATATTGTCTTAATCCCTAAAGTTGAAAAACCTAACCTAGTATCTCATTACAAACCAATAAGCCTTTGCAATATGGCTTACAAGGTGATTTCGAAAATTATAGTTACTAGATTGAGGAAGATCTTAGATAAATGTATTTCGAAAAACTAGGGGGCCTTTGCTCCTGGAAGATCTATCTTGGATAATATATTAGTGACCCATGAGATGTTCTCAAATTTTAACAAAACCAAAGCGACTGATGGAGCAGTGACTGTTAAGCTTGATCTTGAAAAAGCTTATGACTATCTAAATTGGGACTATATTAGATGTTGTCTTTGCAGGAGGATTAAGAATTTCTAATTTGATGTTTGCTGAAGATTGTTTAATCTTTGGCAGAGCCACTTCGTCTGCTGCAAATAACTTAAAGACTATTCTAACCAAATTTGCCAAGGCCTCTGGATAGAAGATCAACTTAGATAAGTCTTCGATCTATTTCTCTAATAAAGTTTTGGCCAATAGAAAAGTTGTTATTTCTAATATCCTTGGGATCAACATATCTACCATTGGTAAATATTTGGGTATCCATAACATTATTTTTTGGAAAGATCCAGTGAATGCTAAGGAATTGTTACTCAAAGTAACTAACAAGCTTAGCGGTTGGAAGAGTTCTACTTTGTCTAGAGCTGGGAAGCTAACCTTGATCAAATCTAATATTTCGAGAATTCCTAATCATGTTATGTCATGTTTCAAATACCCTACTAAGGTAACTAATGCTTTAGATAAAGAAGCTAGAAATTTCTTCTGGGGGAAGGATGTCCATTCTCCTCCAGTTGCTTGGAGTCAAGTTTGTCTTCCTAAATCTGCTGGAGGTCTTGGAATTAGACATGCTGCCTTCTTCAACAAGGCTGCTTTAGCTAAATTAGGATGAAAAGTCCTCACCAGCCCTAACAACTGGTGGGTTGAGCTTGTCAGGAGAAAGTATCTTAGGAAATATTCGTTATTTACTTCAAAAAATCAAGTCAATCACTCTTTGGCTTGGAAAAGTATTTTGGATTCTAGAGATCTTATCTTAGAGGTTATGAGATGGATTGTTGGAGATGGCCAGGATATTATGTTTTGGACATTTAATTGGGTTTTTCCTTTTCCTCTTATTAACCTTTTTGATACAAATGTTAGATATCGTGTTGATTTGAATGAGAAAGTGTGTGACTATATTCAGAATGGTTGTTGGAATGTTCCTAAACTTTGACTTGTTTTAGATCAGAATACTATTAGTACTATTCTTAGTATTCCTATTCCTTTTAGTGATTTTAAGGATGAGTTTGTTTGGGGCCCTGCTGCCAATGGACAATTTTCTATAAAATCTGCTACTTGGATGCAATGTAGTGATATTCAACCTCACTTGAGTGCCAAGATTATGAATGTTATTTGGAAATTAAATATCCCTCCCAAGACAAAAATCTTTGCTTGGCTGCTTGTGAGGGGTTGATTGAAAACTAAAGTAAGAATTGCTCGTTTTAATAATAGCTTTGATACCAACTGTGATCTATGCCATTTTGGTTTGGAAGATATTAACCATTTATTTTTCTCTTGCCCCATTACTGCAAGAGTTTGGAATTTGTCTACACTCAAGGCTGATTCCAATCTTCCTTGCAATTTTAACAATATCTCTAATTGGTTTCATCGGATTTTTAACATTTCGAAAAATCTCACCTTTATTGAGAATGCTGTTGTGCTTTGTTGGAAAATTTGGCAAGCTAGAAATAATCTCATCTTCAGGAACATATCTGCTAACCTGAACATGGTGGTGCATGCTGTAGCTGTAGCAGAGAATTCTTATAGAGCTCACAATCCTTCCCACATGAAGAGCTCTGTTAACAACTATGGACTGATCAGGTGGCTTCCCCCCTCGGAAAACAAATTCAAACTCAATTTTGATGGCTCTGTGAAGCATGACAGGATGGCTGCAGCTGGTTTCGTCATTAGAAACCATGCTGGCTCCCCTGTGGTGGCTGGAACTAGGAAGATTGGCTCCACTACTGTTCTTGTGGAGGAGTGTAGCGCGCTCAAAGATTGTCTCCTCCATGCGCTACATCTCAACTGCTCTAAGATTATAGTGGAGCATGATTCAAAGCTGGTGATCAACTGTGTTAACAAGATTAGTGATCCTCCTTGGAAAATTTGTTCTCTTGTTCGTGACATTCAAGGCATCTCTAGTATGTTTGAGGACATCACTTTCTCTCATATTCCTCGTGAAGCAAATTTTGTGGCGGACACAATTGCCTCCCTTGGACATCAATATTCGAATGCGATTATATGGCGAGACAAACTTCCTCTTTCAGCTAGCTCGACTTTTAATTTAGATCAATTTAATTTTAGTGTTGTTAAAGGCTTTATGTTGTAATTTTCTTTTCCTCTTAAAAAAAAAAACTTTATTCCAGGTTTCCCTGAGCTCTAGGATAACCACTTTTATTAGTTAAAACACGGAAAATTTAGTGCCAAGTTACTATTTTTAACCTCTAAATAGGGTTAAAATGGTAGTGATGCACTTGGGGGGTTTGAAATGTAGACGGGCTCCCGCCTGGACAAAAGGCCCAAGCACAAACAATAAATATGGCCTCGAGCACAAGGCACAGAGCCACAGAGTGGATTACGGCTCAAGGCAGTTATGCGTGAGGCTTGCAGTCCAGCACACATTTGGGCCTGTGCACAACTAGGATAAGCACTTTTCTACTGGAACTTGAAATAGGGAAAAACTACTGCACATATTGAATGGGTGGAATTTGTGAGCTTAGCTGCTAGGAGTATGAGGCTACTTGATTTTCCTTTGGTTTGAAGCCTACTTGGTTAGGAGAACAGATTGCATATACCTTCCAAGTTCCAAGTTACTAGGTTTAACCTTCAATAGTCTGAAAATGATAATACTGCATGCTCTTTTCATTTCTTAATGTGGATTGAGCATACAAAATGCTGCATTCGTCAATGGTTTAGTCTTGAGAATAACATCATCTCTACTCGAAAAGGTATCAACAAAAATTGAAATTAGTCATTCAATTCTGAACTTCTGTAATCCATGTTGATCAATTGATCTCAGTACAGTACTCATCTTGTGCATCTCTCTACATGCATAGGACAGGATATAGTTTCTACTTGTCAATTTGGGCTGCTTGTATGACTGTATGGCCAAATTCAATGTTGCACTAAATCTGGTATAACCTCTAGGCTCTAGCTAGTAAAGAGAAAATTTTCAGTTCTACTGTGAGAATTCATGTACTACTCAGTCACAAACTGCCTCTGTGATCTCTTGAACAAGGTCAACAATCACTCCGTCTACACCCATCTGAAGTTGCATGTACACAGCCTTTACAATATTACTGCAAGTGCACAGGCATATAATTCATTGTCAGATCAATGAGTTCTTGAGAAATTCTTGCATACAACGTGTATACAAGCACTTCTCACATCTGATGACCAACGTATAAGCGGTATAACTGGTTGTCAAGAGGCATAGTATGCAACCATTATATGAAAAAATTATTCGGAATTATGATCACAGAAATTCAGGAAAGAAACATGAGCTTACTTTAGTTGGCCGTAAGTTAACAGGTGGAGTTTTTTCCCTTGAATCCTGGTTACAGCTTCTGGATTTCCCAAGATAGCACTCACTTCTGAAACAATGCCTTGCAAACCACCTGCCAAGCACACCTTAACTGCTTCTTCCAAAGAGTTCTTTCTAGCATCAGCATACATTTGAGACCCTCCTTCAGTGAGAAAATATACCTGGAGATAATAGGTATATAGATTAACAAGTCAGTCACTGCGAAATTGTTCTATCTATTCAAAACACCAAGTTTGCATGAAAGGTGATCTACTTACAGGGTATCTGCTCTGCATTTTTCTTATCAAAAGAGCTGCATCAGGCTGAAAGGTTGAAAAGAAGATTGGTCTGCCCTTTGCATACTCATTTACCACCTGTTTCAAACAATTTTCAGTAAAAATTACCACCTATATGTTCAACATTGTATAACAAAGAGGTTGAAAACCCAGTTTCAATTTCAATCCATTTTAACAATTTAGTGAAATCACCTATATGTATTGAAGTATTGAACATTGCAGAAGAAAGAGGTTGAAATACCCAATTTCGATTTGTGTTCTTCCAATAAGTGAACCTTAAGACAACAACTGTTGCACATATAGACTATAGAGTAAAAAACAAGCATTGTCACCTGCAAGATTACTTGAAGAACATGATTAAGCTGTCTCTCTGTGTAGACTATGTGATCATCAAACTTCAATTCCATATTAAATCCCAGCGAATGCTTGACTTTCTCAAACGCCTCTTGCAATGTGCATAGGGGGGCATCCTTTTCCACCTTCCACTCAAAAAATGTTCCATCTTTCATTTTTCTGAACAGAGGCATTTTCACCTGAAAATTCATCAAATTATATTAGTTTACAGAACATCCACGGATACAAAAATTATCAATACGAAAACGAACAAATCAACATTTATGATGACCTCTCCAAGCTCTTTCTGGGGTCCATAGGAAAGAAATTCTGGTAGCTTAAGGTCTGTAACTCTCTTCTCAATGAAAAGACCCTGAAACCAAATTCCACACAAGATATCACATACGTTCAGATTACAGATTACACTAATGAAAATAAGCAGATTAAATCAAGAACTTATGGGTTTAGAGAGATCGATCAAAAACCAACTAACCTTGTCCTCACTGACGATAAAGTTGTCATGAAAAATTACTGGACAGTCATCTTCCGTCACCTACAAAAGTAAATTCTGCTTACAGTAAAAGCAGTACTACTAAGAAAACAAACTGTGATCAAATGCATGAAGGTGCATCATGATTCTTGATTTTGTTTAGAAATTGGGAACCCAAAAGAAGTGCAAAGATTATGCTTTACCTGAACGTCGAACTCAACAAAATCAATTGGGAATTGAGCAGCAGTATTGAAGGAGAGGATTGAGTTCTCTTTGATTCCTCTCATTCTGATATCAGAGGACTGCAACATGTTCATTCCATTTCCTCTGTGCCCTATCAATACCAACTTCGGCCATTTGTGTCTGCATTTTCTTTCTTCACTTTCATCATTCCCAACTATTCACAAGACCCAGAAACCCAAAACCCCAAAACCCAGAATCAAAATCTTTCTTGAAACTTAGAACAAGAATGCAGAGAGGGTAATGGATCACTAGGATTCTGACCTTGAGTCACCAATGGCGAGCAGAAGAAGGGTAATGTGGGATATTCTTGGACTTGGAGAAGCTTGGGAAAGAAGCAGAGCTGAAGCGCCTTGAGAGCCATTTGTGATTTCCTATTTGGAAAAACGTAAATTGCAAGCTTTGGAATTCAAGAAATGAATTTGGCTGAGAAAACAAACTGGGACATAATTGCTTGGGCTAGGGGGTAAAGGGTTTTTATAAGGCGGTTCACGGTTCACGGTTCACGGTTTAAATAACGGAAATAACAAACACATCCCAGAGAATTGTTTTTTAGAAATTTTCCCCTTCTTTTTTAGAAATTTTCCCAGTTGCAGGTAACTTCCTTGTGCTCCAAATTTACATCTTCTGTTAACAAGTTAGGAGATCGATCATCTGTCTTGCGAACTAAAATTGAACTCGGAACTCGGTTTCCTAAAAGGAAGCCATTTTAATACAACTAAATTTTGACGTAACATTAATGCTACTATATAATACACAAGTTTGCTCCTCTAGCTAGGATTGACAATGTTGCATCAACTCTGGTATCGGCCCCCAACAGAACAAAAGTTCGAGTTCAAGTTCATGCATCTGCCCTCAATTCCTAGATCAGTTGTTTGGATCAGAAACTACCTCGGTGATCTCTCCTACCAGATCAACAATCACTCCCTCAACACCCATCAGATGTTGCATGTAAACTTTCTCTGGCACATTACTGCAAAGTCCACATGAATCCCATTATTAATCGGACAAGTTCTTTACCGGAAAAATGAAAAACTCTAAAGAAAGCAGTGAGAGCTTACTTTAATTGGCCATAGGTTAGAAGGGAAAGGTTGGAGTCTTTAATCCTGGTTACTGCATTCGGATCTCTCAAGATAGCTCTCGCTTCTGACACAACTCCTTGCAAACCGCCAACCATACACACCTTAATTGCATCTTCCAAAGAGTTCCTTCTAACGTCTTTGTATATTTCGGACCCTCCATTGGTGAGGAAATATACCTGGAGAAATGACAGTTTTGACAAAGTGAATTCGAACACCGATGAAAACGGCTCATTCAATCTTACTCAAAAGATTCATTTGCGCAGATTTTTTAATTTTTTTTTTCCACCTAAGAGGGCATATGGAATAGAAGGTGATCTTACTGGATAGGTGCTCTGCATTTTTCTGATCAACAGCACTATATCAGGCTGAAAGCTCGAAAACATGATTGGTCTATCCTTCGCATACTTGTTTATTACCTGCTCAAAAAGTTATAGAAGTTATTCTTACTGTATGTCTGTATAATAGGTCAAATTATTCTTATGCATACAAGGACAAGGCTATACTGGATGAACAATTAAAAAGAGACTCAAATACACAAACTTTCATGTTTTACCCCAACAGATGAACATTGAGAAATTGTGCTGTAAAACAAGCCAAGTTTCTTATCGGACTAAATGGATACCTGCAAGACTACTTCAAGAACATGTTGGTGTTGTTTCTCATTGTACACAAACTGATCATCAAACTTCAGTTCTATATTGAAACCCACAGAGTGGTCAACTTTCTCAAACACATCTTGCAATGTGCATAGGGGGTCATCCTTCTCTACCTTCCACTCAAAAATTGTCCCCTCTTTCGTTTTTCTAAACATAGGGATTCCTGCCTGGACAAATATTGATCACAATGTACTACTTCTGTTAATAGAACATCAACATAAGCAAAGATTGGCAATTTGAAAATGAAAATATCAACATTGATGATTACCTTTCCAAGTTCTTTCTGGGGTCCATATGAAAGAAATTCTGGCAAAGTAATGTCTGTTACTCTTTTCTCAACTAGAACACCCTGAAATCAAATTACAATTCAGGTAAACATTCTCACTGCACAGTCACAGTCCCGCTATGAAAACCGAAAACAAAGATATGTAGAATTTATAGAACTAACATTCTCCTCGGTAGCGATAAAGTTGTCATGAAAAATGACTGGACAGTCATCTTTGGTCACCTACACAGAAGGGTTTTTCGCTCAACCAACATGAAGAGCAAGAAAGCAGAACAGAAATGATGAAAATGAAGAGACACAATAATTAGTACTTGAACATCAAATTCAATGTAATCGATGGGGAATTGAGCGGCAGAGTTGAAGGAGCGAATTGAGTTCTCTTTGATGGATTTCATTCTGTCATCAGATGATTGCAACATGTTCATTCCGCTGCCTCTGTGTCCCATCACCACAAACTTTGGCCATTTGAATCCGCATTTAGTTTCTACGCCTCCATCATGATCATTCACTCCTACTCACAAAAACCGAAAAATAATTCATTTCTACACAATTAGCAACCCTCCAGCTAACAAGGATGTATTTGATCCCTTCAAATTTCTGACCTTGCGCTGACCATGGAGCTTTGATTAGGGCCAATGCAGCATTAATTTCCGAGACTTGGTCGACATTGGGAACGTCCGAGACATACACAGCCTTGAGGGCCGTGGCCATTTTTGTCTTGCAAATTTGCAAATTTGCAAACTGCAAGTTTTGGAATTCAAAAGAAATGAGTGGAAATTAGAACACAGAAAGCTTGAGGAATCCATGGATAGTGATAATGGGTATTTAAAGTCTTAAATCCAACACGTAGAATGCCATTGCCAACTAATTTGATCAAGAAACAATGATCAAAAGACTATCAAGATAGAATGTTCTATTTCAATTAGGCTTAATTTGGTTCTTGAATTTGCGGAGCTTTAAGCATGTCTCCCTTTCTTTTTGTTTCAATCCCCTAAATTTTTGGGCTACTTGCGGTTTTGGGTTTTTCCACAAGAATGTGCGAGAAATTTTTAGATAGGACGGTTGTGCCACATGTAAGGTGTAATTGCTCAAAACTGATAAACTTGCTTGTGAAATTTTGAAACTACCCTTCATTTATTAAGTGAAATATCCAAAACATCATTCTGCATGTGCATTGATTGATCAGCTCTACAAATACGTGCCACGGGTCTTCTACGTAAGAATTTCTCGGAATATGCTTATGAATATCTACTAGCCATTGCCAAGTCAATCATACGTGTCCATTCCAATCTATTTTTCTTTTTTTATCTGTTTTTTTTGTTTTGTTTTGGTTCCTTGATATAAACATTCAGGGCCGGCCCTAAGGGCTGCCACCTGAGGCAGCCGCCTCAGACCACCGGCTCCCAGGGCCTCTGGAGTTTATGTATGTATATATATATATTGTTTGCCGTAATAAATAAGTAACAGCGAGTTGCTCCCGTGGAAACAAAGTTAGTCTGCATCCTCCCCACCATGGTTCGAATCCCATTCCTGCTTCACCTCTATTTTTTAAATCTTTTCAAGTGACTTCAGAGGGCCCAGCTCGAAACTTGCTTTCACCCTTTCCTTTTTTTTTCAATTGCTTATGTTAATTTTTCTTGGACCCCGTGGCCCAGCCATCTTTTTTTTTTTCTTTTACTTTTTCCATATTAACTTTTTTTTTTCTTTTTCCATATTAATTTCATCTTTATTTTTATTTAACATACATGATTTTGTACTATTACTTGGCTCGAAAAAGAAAAAAAAACAAAACTATATATATATATATATATATATATGGAAGGCCTCATTGTAATTCTTCGCCTCAGGCCATTAGAATCTCAGGTCCGGCCCTGTAAACATTAATCTGGTAGTGACATTGATCCAGAAAAATAAGCAAGTAAACTATCAAAAGAGGAAAGAACTTTCTGTGGTATGTTCTTATGCGGAATCAAATCTAATTGAAAAGCAAGGTTCAACTTCGACTTAGTGGGTATAAAGGTTCACTTATGTAGGCCATGTTCGGCTATGTATGTCCAAGCACACAAACAACGAAGTCGGGTGGTCGTCTGGTAAGGTTTCAGAAAGCAAAGCGCTACGCCAGGATTCTGCTCTAGGAATAAGGTAATGATCTTCTGGTATGGAGTTTTTTATGTTGCTACAACAGGCTGAGATCAGTGTCTGTTCCTTTGTGTTTGAGGGAGTTGGTGCGGCAGTCGAAGTTCAAGTGGCTTTAGTACCGGCTAGAGGAAAGAGACAGTATAACAACATTCAATAGCTTATGTCAATCAGAGGTTAGGCTTGCTTCTCAAAGGTAGAATTCTAGGCCCCTAAAAGGAAAAAAAAAAAAAAAAAGGATAAATGAGGCCATGTTTCTCGGGAGAGGCTACCTTCTCTTAGGCGAGCAGTCAACTAGAAGTAGAAGACCGCTCTATGATGGGCTTCCCTATTTCCTGGGCTCTACCCGCTAGTCTACGCTCCGACCTTATAATTGAAAACGATGTTTCCAGCCGATTTAAAACTTGTAGTAAAAAAGGCAATCAATTTGAATAAAAATAATAATAATTTAATAGTGAATCAAGATCTAGATAGATTCCTATCTTTATATCTACTTGCGAAGCAAAGTAAGGTGGTGCAAGAGCAGGACATCTTTGACACCGTAGTTAAAGTCCTTTTCATAGTGAGTCCCATGTGGTTAGATTTGTAAATGAATCGGATTTGGAGCGGATCGACCTAAATCCGAACCCGTTTAGTAATAAAAAATTTCAACCCGACCTGCTCCATTAATCCGGTGGATCGTTGATTGCTCAATCCAAATCCGTATTCACTTGAATAATGGATACCCGATCCATTTATAATTACAAATATTTTCTAACTTTATATAGAAATATTAAATTTTTATCATGATACCTCATAAAACATGAATAAAATATTAAAACAACATGAAGAATATCACCAAAAGTTGAATCACATTATCAAAATATTCCCTAGAATGATAAACTAAGGTAACTAATATACTAAATTTCCAAAGTATTATTAATCTTTTATATTTTCTATTTTTTAAAAATAATAACATATTAATAAAAAAATAATATTTTATTATTATGAGAACGGACCAGATCATTAACGGATCGGATCAACCTAAATTCATGTTTGATCGTTAAATAATCAGGATTAACGGATCCAGATCATTAACGGATCAATGAATCAAATTTTCAATCCAAACATATCCAATAACCACATATATGGAGTGGATCTAGATCAAAATCTGGTCCATTTACAAGTTTACGTATGGTGGCTTCTGTTAAAGGGAGAAGGGGAGTGGTGAGACAGGTGCCTTCACTTAAGCTAATTTTTTCTAGCGGAAGATACCAAGATAGATTAGAACGTTTTTCATGGTCTGGCCTATCGGTGCCCTCATTCCGCCCAGAAGGGCACAGGAGAAGAACTGTTCCAATACCAATCCTCCTAAAAAATGGTTCTAGACACTCTAGAATGCAGCAAAAGCATTCCAAAGTCTTTCTCTAAGTTGTCTGTTAAAGGGAAACCTCAAATAACACTAATCTCTCTAGGGCGGCCGGCCTACTACGGGCACCTGTAGGGATTAGTGCGTGAGACCGCGATCCACAAACTAACGCATGGGACTCACCCGGAATGAAGAGGGGAAACATAGCATGTCACAAGAGCGAGGCGAGGTTTGGAACCCTACTGCGAGAGGGACGCCTCGCGAGCCGGGCTTCTAGAGATGAGGCCTTTTGGCGAAGCCAAGTTAATTTCGGGCCACCAAACCCTGCAACTGATGAGAAGGCCCTATGGAGTAAAGGGAAGCGTGTACGTTGTCACACTCCCTGCCTTCCAAAGGTGCCTAAAGGACGGGCCAGACGCAGCAGAGCGACGACCCGGGAGCGGATTCCTCGCTAAGTCACTTCCTTTCTTTTTGTCTAAAAGGCTCAGGGAAGGAGGGCTCAAGTCTTAGGTGCTTGATGCCTTGATCTTTGCAGGCATAGCTAGTCTGTGTCTGTTTCCTTAATCAGTCTCTCTTCTTCGTTCCATCGCCCGTTTAGTACTAATAAAAAGGAGGGTGCTTGGGTGCCCTAAGTGGGGAATCCTCCCTTGACACTTTTTATCTTTTTCAAGTTGCGAATGAATGTTAGCATTGAAGCCACCCTCAAGTGCAAGAGGTACAAGTTATAGAATAGGGGATTAAGTAAGGATGTCGAACCCACGAGGATTGGTAAATCCTTTCCTAGCTAGGGAAAACCTAAGGACAAACTAGAAGAATGTGCAAATGTACAATCCCAAACAAAGGCTCACAAGTGAACCAAAGTTCATGGTGAGTATGTGTAAGATGGTGTGTAGGGATTTGATTTTGATTTTGAGATTGGTTTCTATTCAAATTGAAACAATGAAAGAAAGTAATATAAACTAAGCTAAACTAAACAAGTTGTTATCAAATGGATGGGAGTTAGGGCATCGGGTTTCACCTTTTGCCTCCCTTGCAAGCGTTAAAGCAATTGAATAATATGAATTATGCAAAGCTAATTGTCCAACTGCCCTCTTAGCATCCGGATAGGACTACTAAGGCTTAAACCCCTTTCATTTTATTAACTCTAACCGGATAAGTCTAGCGCTAACTATCTAGAGACAAATTCAATTACCGGATAGGTCTCAATCCTTTGCCCCTAAATGCATAAAACTTAGAGTTTAGGTAACCAAGCAAGCAAATCAATCCTATCTCTAGGTGATTTTAGCTCACTACCCTCACATGCACACATGGTGTACTTTCATGCTCCCTTTTTGCCTAAAGGTAATCAATCTCTAGGAAAAACTTCATGTCATGGAAAACACACAACTCAAATTGATTAGGTCTAAGTAATGCATTCAACTATTGACTTAGCATGTGAGAATGCCAACATGAATTTGCATCAATTTATAAACAAAAGCATCAATCCAAGCAAGTTTGGCTAGGGCTTTCAACCCTAGCCCCAACTAGTTCACTACTCACACATAGCTAGATATACAAGCTTCAACATTCTATTAAACATCAAATACATAAAGAGATAAGGAGTAAAGGGTGACTATTGATGATGCAGGAAAAGGTGGTGGAGATGGGTCTCCAAGAATATGATGTGGTGGTAGTCACCTCCTTCTCCTTGCTCCAAGCTCTTGATATTGGTAAGAAAAGTGAAATTTGGAATCTCTGAGGTGAGTTGTGGTGTTGAATGGTGGAGGAAATGGAGGTTTTAGTGGTGGAGATGGTGGTTTTTGTGGTGGAAATGGTGGTGTCTTCTCTAGAGAGAAAATGGATCTTAGATAGGATGAAGATGATTGAATGGAGTCAAGAATGCTGAATAATTTATCTTTGGCCTCCCTTTGATCAGCTATGTGTGTCCTCTTTGGTCCCAAAGTGTGCAAGAGATGCTCTTACACCATTGTCCCCAAAATGGTCCCAAATTGGCAAGGTGACAAAAGGACAAGGTGTAGGGAGATATTTGAATTTCAAGTGATGGGATATTCTCTCAACCATGGTCCTCCTTTGCTGGAGAAAAGACCCTCCATGAGTGGCGGCTTGCCGGAAAAGTTTGCCGGAAAAATCGCCGGAAAAGTCGATTTGCAATTTTCTTCCAATCTCCGTGTCTTCTTCCCCTAGCTTCAAATCTCCACATTTCAAGCCTCAAATAGTCATTTTATTCTCAATGCAAGGTTTCCTACAAATAAAAGGAAATGGATTAAAAAGGGTAAAATAGCACGGAAGACAAATCAATTTTCATAATTATGGGGCACAATTGCATAAGAATTTGTGACTCAACAATGAATAAGTCCAAGGACCAAAATATCGAGTTTCGAGGAAATTTCGACGGTCTCGGAAATGGAAATTTCGACGGAAATATCAAGAATATATTGATTTCAGTAAATAATCAAGAAAAATGATTGAAATTTTTTGAAGAAAAACATGAAAATTTTAAGTGAAACTTTAAAAAATGTTTATTCAACTATATTATCTACTCTATTTGAAAAGAATATATTGAACAAGCTTCATTTCATAGTGACTTGTAGTGATTAAGGGTTGAATTGGTATATATAGGATCACTGACAAACAACAATTATAGAATTGGACTTAATACATCCTAAATATTTATTATTAATTATGAAAATAAATTATAAAAAAGTAAATACTTAGTAACCTTGAGTAACTAATTTTTTATTCGAAAACAAAAAAATGTGAGTGAGGAAGTAGAAATAGAAAGAGTGACATGAATATGTTGAAAATTTTTATATTTATAGAGTTGGAATTTCAAAAGGTAAGTTGAAAAATGTTGGAGTGAAGTAAAGTGAATTTTGATAGTTGAATTAAAAATTTGCAATTCTTGGTATTGTGCTTTGTTCTTGGTTTATAACAAAAAAAGAAGAAGGATAATTCATCAATTTTATATGTCCAGAACATACTATATTAATAAAAAGATGTTATGAATGAGGACAAGAGCATCCCAGCAGAGTTGGTCTTGGTGCTGGCTCTCTTCCAAGAGGGCAAAGGTTCGAAACCATCATCAACACAATTGTTGAGAATTTTTTGTTTGAGAGCAACTCATGAAAATTTCAAAATATCGCGATATTTTCTATAATATCTAATATATCGAAATTTTCAGACGAAATAATCATGGTATGTGGAGAAAATATCGCAGGTTAAAAAAAACTATATTTTCGGTGATATTTCGCCGATTTGATCGAATTTTTAGACCTTGAATAAGTCGGGATTCTCCGCTTCTTTCTCATCCCGGTTTGGATCGTTATCGTTCATCTGGACCAAAAGCCTTAGTCCAGAGGAATGAAAGAGAACAAGCAAACTAGGCCCCACAATGTCCTCTCCCTTAACAAGCTAGACAGAGATCCCTGAGTTAAATAAACTTTTTACTTATGTTAGATCACGAATTAGATGGGCCATTCTTCGTATTCTTCTTTCTAGAAGGAGGATCCAAAGCACTGATCCCGAAGAGTTGAGGACATTACAGAGAATATTATGTGGTGAGTCACAGAATGCGAAATGGAGAGTGAGTGGCATTCACAGAACTGATTGAAGCGATGCAGAGAAGTGTAGATAACTAACGAAAAAGACATGGGTCCAATCATTCTTTCTCATTCAAGGTAGCTGCTTAGTCATTCATTAAGCCTATTCTATCAAATAATACCCCAAAATTCCTGTCATTTAAGGTTAATGGTTAATATCTAGACATGTAACAAGATCAATGTAGCATTAGCAAAACATTTTTGGCCCATGAAGTCTTTGCAATCAAGCACAATATAAGGAATTGGGCTCAATTAGAGGTTCATTTCTCTTAATGTGGAAAACAAAATAGAAAATTACATAGTAGCACATGACCAAAGATGTAAACACAGAAAACCCACTTTCAAAAAGATTTATACAAATAAGGACGTGAGCCCAGGCCCAAAAGTCAAATGATGTCAGCCTGACTCCCAATTTTAATGAAAAATGACCAAAATACCCGAGTTTCATCACAATTTACGGGCATTGCCTCTACCCAACATCCAATACCCAAAAATGGACCGAGCGACGGAGCCAAACAGAAACCCCAAAACCCCAGCGATGGGGCAAACGCAGTAGCAGCTAGAATTCAAATCATCCGTGCTCAACTCGAATCTGGCTTCAATGGAGGTCGATAAGGTAAGCCCTTACTCCAATTTCGCTGTCTTCGTTTATGTTTCTTCGAATTAGGATGTGAAAAGATGAGGTGCTAATGAGACCAGAGTGGAGATGACTTATTGGGTTGGTTTCGGAGAAAATAGAGGAAGCGAAGCAAGAGTGAAAGAGTGAGAGGAGGTTGGAGTAGTAAGAGTAGGAGTAGAGTTACTTATTGGGTTGGTTTCGAGTAGTTGGGTTATGAAATTGAAACTGTTTTGGACAAAAAAAAAATGAGCTTGCAGTTTTAGTTTGATTTTGAACTGTATCAATGTGTTTAACGCTTTCTTAATTAGGCTTTAGGTGTTCCCAGCTTAAATTGAATTTCAGCAAGCTCTTTAGGATCTGCATGCATATGCAGAATTTGGAAATACCAAGGTCATTGTTTCTGTGTGAGTATATCTCTTAGAAATTCAAACTTTCACTGACTTCATGATCCATAAACATATAGACTTATTTGATTTTTCATGTAGTTTCTTTCCATATATTTTTTTAGCATTGATCCAAGATGCAAATAGGTATGTAAAACATTTTTTAATTACACCATAACTGATTTGAGTTATGGGTGATGATGATCATATGAGGTTAGTTTGTTGTCAGTATGGTAGGATTGCAATGGTATAAGACTTTCTTAATTGAGCTTTTCAAGTTAAGCTTTTTGGTCAAAAGGGATATTGGCCAATGTCCCTCGAAGCATTCTTATACAGTTATATTTCATATTCTTGCATGTTAGAACTTGTCTGTGTTCATGCTTCTCTACTTTTGTATCCCATTATGCTGTATCAGTTGTAGATGATTGGGAAAGGAAAGGTGATGGTGTTTCATAGTTTGCCCGTTCCACCTTCATTTTGTGTTAAGCTAATTTTATTTTTTTGTCATTTTATGAATCCTATTAGTGCAAATTCTTCAGTTTCTGCGCAAATGCATGTAATTTCCAGTCCTGCTTATGAGGAGGTAATGAAAGTAGGTGATTCATCAACACGTCTAAGCTCTGCACTAGTTTGAGTTTGTCTGGCGGGTTGAGAACTAAAATAGGCAAAAGGTCCTGAAGGATTGAGGCATTGAGCATTGAAGCCTGAGATGCAAAAATTGACTAATTATTGACAATTTGTTGATATTGTTGTATGTTATTGTTTTCACTGTGCTTGCTTCAAAAATGAGTACAAGTGACATTCTGTATTTGCTGGAAAATGTGATGAGATTATATATACTTGGTATAGTACAACTGTTGTCAACTGAACTAGCCAAAGGGTCATTAGTGTTTCATAAACTATGTATCTCTTAATGGCTTTGATATTCTTCCCGTTTATTTCTGCTAAGTAATTTGTTATGATTGAGCCATTAGTTCAAATTGAATTGATATGCTAGTGTATAGTTTATAGTTTATTGAACTGCTACTGTTCAAATTGAATTGATGTGCTATTATTGATCTGCTAATGTTCAAATTGAATTGATCTGCTACTTTATAGTTTATGGTTTATGTTAATGATATGATATTCATTGTTTATGGTTCAAATTGGCTACTGTGTGGAGGTGCAAAAGGGTGATGGCACAAGAAATAATTTTACAAAACCAATGAGAAGAAAAGCTCCGGCACGTAGGAAAAAGTGCAGTAGCAGAACTGGACGAATATGAGTGCAGCGAGTGCAGTAGCAGGATTGGACGAGTGTAGTAGCAGGATTAAGCGATGACAAGTGCAGTAGCAGGACAAGAGTACAAGTGCAGTAGCAGAACTAGACGAGTATGAGTGCAGCGAGTGTTGTAGCGAGATTGGACGAGTGCAGTAGCAGGATTAAGCGATGACGAGTGCAGTAGCAGAACACGAGTACTAGTGTAGTAGCAGAACTGGATGAGTATGAGTGCAGTAGCAGATTGGACGGGTGCAGTAGCAAGATTAGGCGATGGCGAGTGCAGTAACAGAACACGAGAAGCAGAACTGGACGACTATGAGTGCAGTGAGTGCAGTAGCAGGATTGGACTAGTGCAGTAGCAGGATTAGGTGATGATAAGTGCAGTAGCAGAACATGAGTAGCAGAACTGGACACGAGTACAAGTGCAGTAGCAGAACGTGACGAGTATGAGTGCAGTAGTAGGATTGGACGAGTGCAATAGTAGGATTAGGCGATGAGATGAGAGTAGTAGAAGAGTGAGGTATGAGATTCTTTCTCTTAGCAACGTGTAGAAGAAAGATTTTTTTTTCTTGCTTTTGAGAAGTAACATAAATGGATTATTTTCAGAAAAAAAAAAAAAGTAATATAAACAGATTATTCTCAGAAAAAAAAAAGAGAGTAACATAAAGGGATTATTCTTAGAAAAAGAAGAAAAAAAGTAATATAAAGGGATTAGAAGTCAAAATGAGTAGTTAAGGAGGGAAAAAAGTAACATAAACGGATTATTCTCAAGGAAAAAAAAAGTAACATAAAGGGATTATTCTCGGAAAAAATAAAAAGTAATATAAAGGGATTACAAGTCAAAATAAGTAGTTAAAGGTAAAAAAGTAAATCAACTCATGACATGTGGCAAGTGGAGAGCATATTGTCCTTAAGTGTAAAATTTTGTCCTCAAATGTTCAAAACTAAATGTCGTGGAGTTTTTTGTGTTTTGAAATCCTATCAAGGGAGTATATGTAGTTTGCTAAAAACAAAATTAAATAGAACAATTCTCAGGTTCACCCCTTGGGGTGAAGCAGCATATTCAAATTCTCTTATGATTAATGCATAATAACTTTTTAATTTTCTAATCCAATCATTCAAGTTGTATAATGTAATACAAAGATTAGTTATGTAAAAAATCAATCAAATTGAAGACATTTTAATTATTCATTTATATGAAATACATGGACGGTTCATCATAATAGCAGTAAGTGTTGTTAGAACCGTCCATTTATTTGATCCAATTAGATAATTAAACGATTTCCGATTCGATTGATTTTTTACAGAGATGATCTTTAAATGCTAATTTAAGTTATGGACCTTTGGATTATAAATTTATTAAGTAAAAGTGAGTTAATCGATAACAGGGGTGAATAGGCTTGTTCACCCAGGGGTGAACCTAAGAATTGTTCAATTAAATAAATGGCTAAATACTATTTAGTCCCTGAACTTTTGCTGAAAAAACACTTCAGTCCCTCGCTTTTTAATTTGATATGTTTACTCCTTGTTCTTTCAGTTTTACACCTAATAGGTCAATTCCGTTACATTCCGTTAAATTGTGCCGTTAACTTCCTATTTTATGGATAAAATTACTATCATAGCCCTGACTTTCTTTTTCTTTAATTTTTTAATTGTTTTTATTCTTCTCTTTTATTTTTTATTTTATTTTTTTTGTTTCTTTAATTTTTTAATTGTTTTTATTCTTCTTCTTTTTTCCTTATGATTCATACCAATAAAATTACTATTTTTTTAATTATTTTTATTCTTCTCTTTAATTTTTTTAATTGTTTTTATTCTTCACTTTAAGTTGACACGTTTACTCCGTATTTCTTCTATTATGACTAATTTCATGGGGTGTTTGGGTGAGCCGCAGAAGAAATTAATTTGCTGCTTGAGGCCAATAAAATTAGTCATAACTTTTAATACTACTTTTATTAATTTTATTAATTTTTTTTATTCTTTTATTTTATTTTTTCTTCTGATTAGCACCAATAAAATTACAAATTTTTTTAATTTTTTTTATTCTTCTCTTTAATTTTTTCTTTTGATTGGCACCAATAAAAGAGAAGAATAAAAACAACTAAAAAAAATTAGTAATTTTATTGAAGCGAATCAGAAGAAAAAAATAAAAGAGAAGAATAAAACAATTTTAAAAAATTAATAAAAGTAGTATTAAAAGTTATGACTAATTTTATTGGCCTCAAGCAACAAATTAATCTCTTCACCGGCTCATCCAAACACCCAATAAAATTAGTCATAACAGAAGAAACAAGGGAGTGTTAAAGGAAAAGCACATTATGTGCCTTCGTCAAAGCAACTGACAAGGAGTGAATCAAGGAATTACAATCACAGCTCAATCAGCATTTAGTATCATTAATGTTAGGGTTGTCAATGGGTCGTGTCGGGTTGGGTTGGTGTCGGGTCGGTATTTGTCATGTCGCAAGATATAAATCCAAACCCAACCCATTTAATAATCGTGTCCAATATTTATACCCAAATTCAACCTATTTATTAAACGGGTTACCCGTTTCCAACCTGCTTGACCCATTTAATAAATAGGTCGTGTCTTGTTAGATAAAATGACTCATTTAACCGTTAACAATATGACATATTTAATTAAAAAATGCATAAATTGATTAAATTCACTAAAAACTCCACAAGACGAAAAATATAAATATTATATATAATTCATAAATAATTAAATCCAATAATTAAAAAGCAAAGTATTTCAAATTGTCTAATCCTATAATCAAATACTCCGAACGTCCAAAATTTCAAGAAGAAACATAACACAATCGGGTTATACGGGTTCACTTCGTGTTGGCGGGTTGACCCGTGGCCGACCCATTTATTAAATGGGTCATGGCGGGTTGACCAACCACTGACCCGCTTTATTTCGTGCGTGTTTCGAGTCGTGTTATCTGGTTGTGTCGGAATTGACAACCCTAATTAATATAATCGATATTTCCGTTGTAATTCTATCTCTATATAAAGGGACAATGAAATGAAATGAGTAGACCAATTCCAATTACATTTTACTTTTACACGTTATCAGCACTCTCAGAGTCAATAGCCAATTTCTAGTTTCTTTCTTCTTCCAATCGGAAGAAAAAAAAACCCCAAACCATAGAAGAGAAAAAAAAAAACTCTCTTCCTTTTCTTTCTGCCGCAACCCTAAAAAAAAAAAAAAATATATATATATATATATATATATTCGCCACTTCTCTAGTGGCCCTTTCCTTCCGACCCCAGCCTCGGCCCTCCCTTCCGCACCTGCGCGGCCTGCACCCTAGCCCCCGCGCTGCAGATCCTGCCTCTCAGCCACGCCCGCTCAGCCCCGTGCACGCCTCCCCACCTGCCTGCAACGCGCGTTCTGTAGAATCGCTGTAAATCTGTATGTAATTAGGATTTTATTTAATTAGGATATCCTGTAATTATAGAAAGATTGTTTCCAATTAGAGTTAGACTACTCCTTTGTACTTGTATATATACCCTCATTGTAGGATGAATAGAATCATAGAATTAACCCTGAATTGAAGTATTCTTTTCTACTTGGTATCAGAGCAGGTTCAATCCTTTGAACTTGCGCTGCATCCTTTGAATCCTGAAGAACACCACAAACCTCTGCGTACCACCACCATTGAATTCCAAACCACCATCACCCTACCTTTTATCAAAAAAAAAAAAAAAAAATTCAGATCCATCTTGAAACCCTAGAAAACCCAATCCTGCAAAAATCCCGAATTCCTCAATGGCCGGACCTGTAATTGAAGGCGAACAGTCAAATCTTGAGAAGGCAATGGTGCCATCCTCACAAGTCATCCATCACCACTACACCACCCAACAAACTCTGCGTTCCCAACAAGTGTTGTCTTGAATGAATCTAACTACACCATATGGGCTCCTCTCATGCGGATGCGCATTGGAGCAAGAGGGAAGGTTGGTTATCTGACTGGAGTGAAGGCTGAACCCGCCATAAATTCTGCAGAGTATGAAGCTTGGGCCACGGACAATGAAAAGGTGAAAAGTTGGCTCATTGACTCCATGAACCGGTATATTCGTCTCCCTACTGCAAAAGATATTTGGGAAGTTGTAGAGAAAACTTCTTATGATGATTCTGATGAAACCCGGATCTTTGAATTGAAAAAGAAGTGTTTTGAAGCAAAGCAAAATGGACGGCCTATTCCTATCTACTATAATGAGTTAGTGGCGATGTTCCAAGAGATTGATCAAAGGGTGGCCTCTCAGAATGATAATGCTGCAGCTGTAGTTCAAGAGACCTCAGCGATGTCCCGGATGAGTGTTCATATGTTTTTGAGTGGACTTGACCTAGTGTATGATCAGGTGCGTGGAGAAATCCTGTGCAAGGAACCTAAATTCTCTTTGGAGCAGAGCTATTCTTACATTAACAAGGTGCAATCCGAGAAACAGGCTATGGGGCATTCGATACCTACCGAATCTTCTGTTATGGATGTCCAACGCAAACCAGGTCCTCCTCCAGGCTTCTCAGGTCCTTCTTTACACCGTCCTCTAGGTAAACCAAATCCATATGCAAATAGAAAGTGCATTGTGTGTGGGGAACTAGGTCATAGCAAAGAGCGGTGCTATGAAGTGATTGGTTACCCTGATTGGTGGGACTTCACCAAGAAACCACGAAAGAATCTGGGCAAGGCCGCCATTGCTACTACAGAGGAAGAGCGTCTAGACAATGCCTCCGCTAATGTAGCGCAATCAGGTATGAAGGGTAAGGTTACTTTGAATAATACATGAATAATTGATACAGGTGCATCTGATCATATGACCAATGACCCTAATCTTGTGAAAAACCTTAGACATTCCCCTCAAGTTGTTATCTCTACTGCTGATGGTACTCTAACTCCAGTCACCGGAGAAGGTTCTATTATTTTATCTGATACATTAACCCTTGAATCTGTCTTAGTTGTTCCATCACTAGCTTATAATCTCCTGTCTGTTGGTCAAATTATTTTAGCTTTTGCATGAATTGTGACCTTCTATCCGTCTTTCTGTGTGTTTCAGGACATTCTGACTCGGCAGATCCTTGGTTATGGAGTTAGAAGGGGAAAATTGTACTACCTGGATCTGACAGAGACTGGAGAGAACCAGAAGTATCTTTTGGGGCAAGCTAATCAAATCAATGGGGTAGAGAATGCGAAGGAAGCTGTATGGTTATGGCATCACCGTTTAGGTCATCTATCTTTTAGTTATCTTAAGAAGCTGCAACCTCATTTGTTTTATGTTGTCAGTGATTTGGATTTCCATTGTGACATTTGTGAACTAGCCAAGAGCCACCGTGTTTCATATTCACCAAGTTTTAATAAAAGTCCTGTTCCTTTTATGAAAATTCACTCTGATGTCTGGGGTCCTGCGAAAATTCCTTCTCTTTCTGGAGCTCGATATTATGTAACGTTTATTGATGATTGTAGTCGTATGACATGGATATCATTACTGAAGAATAATAGTGATGTATTTGGGATGTTTACAGAATTTCACAAAATGGTGGCAACTCAGTATCAAAAATCCATTAGAGTGTTTCAGTCTGACAATGGTAGAGAGTTTGTGAATGGCCCTATGATTGAGTTTTGCCGGTCACATGGAATTCGTCATCAAACCTCCAATTCTTATGCTCTTCAACAGAATGGTTTAGCAGAACGGAAGAACAGGCAGTTGACGGAAGTTGTTCGTGCTTCCTTATTTGGCATGAATGTTCCTAGGTCCTATTAGGGAGAAGCAGTAAAATCAGCAGCATATCTTATCAACCGTACTCCTTCATGGGTGATTGAGTTTCAGAATCCTCATCAGAAGCTTCATACACTTTTGACCATCCCTTCTATGCCTAATTTGGAGCCCCGGGTGTTTGGGTGCATAGCCTATGTTCATATTCCCAAGCCTCAACGCAGCAAGCTTGATCCCCGTGCCCGTAAATGTATCTTTGTTGGTTATGCTGACTTCCAGAAGGGTTATCGATGTTATGATCCTCTTACTGGCACTATACATGTCTCTCTTGATGTTTCTTTTTGTGAATCCGAGCCTTATTACTCAAGAGGAGCTTCTCAGTCTTCCCTTCAGGGGGAGAGAGGTTGTGAAGGGAATCCTCGTTCTATTATTGATTTTGATGTCTTTGAAGACTTGGAAAATTTGGAGGATAGATTTGAAGGTAGAAATTCGGAAACAGAAAATGCAGTTACCGAACAGAGCATTGTGAATTCCGAAACAGATAATACGACTGCCGAACGAAGTGTTGCGAATTTCGAAACAGAAAATGCGACTGCCGAACAGAATGCGACTGCCAAACGAAGTGTCGCGAATTCCAAAATAGAAAATGTAACTGCTGAACAGAGTGTTGTGAATTCCGAGATAGAATAGACGACTTTCCTGGATAGTTTGAATCAAAATCAAGACGTATCTAAAGCTCACACACAAGATATTCCCCCTTCTGCATTACCAACTGAAGATCATGGTCAGAATGATCCACCTCAGGTACCCCTAAACTTTAATAAGTCATCTGGGTTAGACAATGTCGAACCTAGGAAATCACAAAGGGTTACCAAGGGAATTCCTAAGAAACAATATGAACCAGATATCAAAGCCAAAGCTAAATACCCTATAGCTAATTTTATGTCTAACCATAGGATTTCTGGGTCACATGCACTTGTTGTTGATCAATTATCTACCGTATCTATTCCTAGTAACGTGCAGGATGCATTGATGGATCCAAAATGGACAAAGGCGATGAATGAAGAATTGGAAGCTCTTCAAAAGAATGCAACATTGGAGCTAGTACCTATGCTGGTTGGAAAGAAGACTGTAGGATGTCGTTGGGTATTTACTGTGAAGCTTAATGCAGATGGAACTATTAATAGATACAAGGCGAGGTTGGTTGCCAAAGGATATACACAACGATATGGGATTGATTATGAGGAGAGTTTTGCACATGTGGCAAAGATTAATACTGTCCGGATTCTAATCTCACTTGTAGTAAACAAAGATTGGCCATTGCACCAGTTTGATGTGAAGAATGCGTTTCTTAATGGGAATTTGGAGGAAGAGGTGTACATGGATGTGCCCCCAGGTGTTAAGAATTACCCAAGTGACATTGGCAAGGTGTATAAATTGAAGAAGTCTTTGTATGGCATGAAGCAGTCTCCAAGAGCTTGGTTTGGAAGATTTTCAAAGTCCATGAAAGCCTTTGGATACAGATAGAGCAATTCTGACCATACCTTGTTCATCAAGCGCAAGAATGGTAAGGTTACAGCTCTTATTGTGTATGTTGATGACATGATTGTTACAGGGGATGATCGGAAAGAGATAAATGAATTGCAAAAGTATTTGTCCATGGAGTTTGAAATGAAGGATCTGGGATAACTGAAGTATTTTTTGGGTATTGAAGTTGCAAGGTCTAAAAAGGGGATTTCACTTTCACAGAGGAAATATGTTCTTGATTTACTTGTTGAAACGGGGATGCTGGACTGCAGACCCATCGAGACACCCATTGAGATGAATCACGGACTTGCTATCTATCCTGATCAAGTTCCAACTGATAAAGGGAGGTATCAACGTCTTGTAGGAAGGTTGATTTATCTTTCACATACTAGACCTGATATTGCTTATGTTGTGAGTGTTGTTAGTCAATTTATGCATTGTTCTAGTGAAGAGCATATGGATGCAGTCTTTCGTATTTTAAGGTACTTGAAGAAGGCGCTAGGTAAAGGGTTACTGTTTCAGAAAAAAGATAAATTGGAAGTTGTTGGGTATACAGATGCAGATTGGGCTAGTGATAAAACTGACAGACGTTCTACATCTGGATACTTCACTTTTGTTGGAGGGAACCTTGTCACTTGGAGTAACAAAAAGCAGAAAGTTGTTGCCAGATCAAGTGCAGAATCTAAGTTCCGAGGTATGGCACACGGAGTCTGTGAAATGTTATGGATTCGTAATGTCTTGAAAGACCTGGGTTACAAGTTTAAAAAGCCTATGGATTTGCATTGTGATAATACAGTTGCCATTGAGATTGCACATAATCCAGTTCAGCATGACAGAACAAAGCATGTGGAGGTTGACCGTCATTTTATTAAAGAAAATCTTGACAGAAAGGTTATTCGTTTTCCATTTGTAAACTCAGAGGAGCAATTAGCTGATGTTCTTACTAAAGGAGTGTCTAGGAAGGTATTTGACAGCTCAGTTGACAAGTTGGGCATGATAGACATCTATGCACCAACTTGAGGGGGAGTGTAGAATAGTTGTAAATCTGTATGTAATTAGGATATCCTGTAATTATGGAAAGATTGTTTCCTATTAGAGTTAGACTACTCTTTTGTACTTATATATATACCCTCATTGTGGGATGAATAGAATCATCGAATTAACCCTAAATTGAAGTATTCTTTTCTACTCGTTCGGCCCTATGCCTTGCAGCAGACCGGCCTCAGCCTTGCCCTGCGCCTTGCAGCCTCCCACAGCAGGCCAGATCGACACCCAGCCTCGCCTTTCATCCCACCTGTAGTCTGCCTTGCAGAGGTACACGACCTCAGCACCTGTGAGAAAGCAACCAAAGGAAGAAGAAGCAGACGCAAAAGAAGAAGGGAAAGAGAGAGAGACAGAGAAAAAAAAAAAACAGTGAAAAAAAAAAAGAACAACTCGGCCCAAAGTAACTACCTAGCCCAAAAAAAAAAACCTGTGACCCGGCCCAAAAAAGAAAAAAGAAGAAGAAAGAAACAGGTCGTGCGACCCAGACAAAGAAAAAAGAAAAATCAGGCCTCTGTGGCCCAGAACAAAGAAAAAAAAACAGGCATGCAGCCTAGAGAAAAGAAGAAAGGAAGAAGCCCAATTTTTTCTCAACCCCAAAAACATCGCTACGCACACCTGCATCAACACTCGCGTGCGCTAGGATTGTTTTATTTTCTCCAAACCAAGTATGTTCTCTTTTATTTATTTAATTTCATATTATGGTATAATTAATTGTTTATAATTAGAACTTTTGAGCATGTTTAATTAGATAATATTGATTGTTTTTTTTAAGCATGCCTTGTTATTTATGTTTAAGCATGCTTTATATATTCTTGGATTAAATACTGTTTACTCCCTATACTTATAGGGTTTCATCGTTTCAGTCCCTGACCTTCGAATTTCACCTAAAAAATCCCTGAACTCTCAATTTTCTCCCAATTGGTCCCTGCCGTCAAAATTTTCTGTTAAATTTGCCAAAAATGTCTATTATGCCCTCACTTTTATTTATTTATTTTTAAATTTATTTTTCTCTCTCTTTTATTTCTTTTTTTCATTTCACCTCTTGAAGGTGTGTGGATTGGAACCATCTTGATGAGGAGATGAACAAAAGGATGCGAGAAAGCCGGAAGAAGAAGAGGTAAAAAGAGAAAAAAATAAAGAAAATAAAAAAATAGAGGAAGAGAATTTTTTTTTGAAGTAATTGAGGGTATAATAGATTTTTTTAGGGGAAGATAACAGAGTTTTTGACGGCAAGGACTAATTAGGAGGAAATTGGGAGTTCAAGGACTTTTTAGGTGAAATTCAAAGGTCAGGGACTGAAACGATGAAACCCTATAAGTATAGGGAGTAAGCAGTATTTAACCCTATATTCTTGCTTATGTTTTTATTATGAAATCTTAAGCATGTTTTGTGATTTTTATGCATGATATATTCTTGCTATTATTATCTGTAGTATATAATTTGTTGTATTTTTGTGAAATTTGAGCATGCCATGTAGTTTATTTTTATATGCTATATTTAAATGTGCTATGATTATTTTTAATGCAACATATCAATTCCGTTTTGCCATGATAATGAAAATTCATGCGCATTATCCATACACACTTACTATGATAAAACATTTTCACATAGCATCGAAAGAAAGAAAAATGTGACCATTATGAAACTTGGTCTTGAAATCTAATTCACATTTTTGAAAAATAATTTACGTGGATGTCTTTATGACTGCGTAATATATCTTCTCTCTTGTTTATGTAGATGGCTGATCCAACTCGACCTGAATTTGACATCTTGGACTCAGAAGGACTTGAGTACCTCCGTTGGGTTTCCGATGTAGAAAATGCCTTTGTGGCAAAAGATTACACTGCCACCATTACCGACCCCAAAGATGATGAACCATCCAATAAGGCGAAAGCAAATACCTCAATGTTTCTGAGGCGACATATTGATCTTAGCCTACGCTGGGAGTACCTTCAGTTGAAGACACCCAAAGAATTGTGGGATGCCCTTAAGGGGCGTTTGGGAACATTCATGACATTTTGCTCCCAGAACTGGCCGTTCAGTGGAATGCAATCCGCTTGCTTGACTACAAAAGGGTCAATGACTTTAACAAGGACATGTTGCGCCTAAAGGCACGTCTCAATTTCTGGGGAAGGGAAATCACAGAAGATGATATGATATACAAGACTCTTTCCACCTTTCCTACTTCAGCGTTTATACTAGCGGACCAGTATAGGCTGGAGTATGACAACAAAAGAATCACAAGCTTCAATAAGCTGATCAGTGTACTGCAAGTGACTGAGAGACATAATGAGGTTCTCTTGAACAACAATGCTAGGCCCACTGGGACAAAGAAAATTCCCGAGGCTAATTATGGAAAAATGAAATGTGGAAAGAACTCCAATGCAAGGGGGTTTAGAAGTGTTGATCCCTACCCACGTGGCAACAATGCACCATGTGGAAAGGGACATGGGGATCATGGAAAAAAGATGAAAAAGGAAAGAGTTGACAATGAACCATGCTATAGGTGTGGATTCATTGGGCATTGGTACAATAACTGCCAAGCAAACAACAGAGTAGCAGCCAATTACAAGAGGTATAGAGAGTCTGAAGAACAAGAGGCTCACTATATGGAAGAAGGAGGTCATGACCTACACGTCAACCTTACAATTGCAGACTTCAATGGCAAAGAGGAACTTGCTAAGTCAATGGATGCTCTCAATCTTGACTGATCTGCTTTATTCATTTTATTTTCCAAAGACAATTGTGAAGGCAAAATGCCTCATTTTTAATTAGACTACTACTTGGTCTTGAAGTTTATTTCAAGGGAAAAATTTGGTAAGTGAACCTGAACTATGGACCACTACGAACTTCAGTACATAAAATTCTAAAACATAAACTTTGGTACATGAAATTAGTAGCCCGACCCAATACATACATGACGTCAATGACGTCGTTAGTTTGTCATATTTTGAGGGGTAAAACGGTCTCTCTGTCTCTCTTTTCCCTTTCCTCACTTTACTTTGTCATTTTGCCTCTTAAATCCCAAGCCTATCTGCTCATAACCGCCGTAGCCGACGCCTCTGCCCCCAACCTCACCACCTGTCTCGAACACCGAGGGTCTGACTGGCTCGCGCCTCGCTCCTCTCCTCTCTCTCTCTCTCTCTCCTCTCTTCAGAACTCGATCGGCAGGCCCTCCCCTCTCTATTCGGATCAATTCCTACCAAAACAAGCCCTCCCCTCTCTATTCTGATCGATTCCTACCAAAACAAACATGGTTCTCTTTCCCGAGACGAATCGAGACAACACAATGGGACTCTCACCAATAACTTATCCATCACCAACAATCAATTTCATTCAATATCTCATTCAATACTACTCGAACAATTTCTCATGCCAGACACAAAACAAGAAACAATTCATTCTAGAACTTTGAATTTACCTTCAACAAGTCAGATTTGCAATCTGGGTTTAGACTCCCTCGCAGCAGTTTTCTAAAAACTAGAGGGAGAACTCGGTGATGAACTGGTATCTAAGCCTCATTGTGCACAACCTAGAAATCTTCGAAGTTAAAATTCCACTCAAGGGCAGGCCTCGTCCAGGGAATCAGTCGAACCAGAAACTAAGCCCAGACGCATCGGAGAAGTCGCCAGCGTAGCAACAGCGTCGAACCCGAGCTAACCTAGAAACCAAGTCGACAAAACTCCATCAATTTTGAAAACCAATTAGCCTAACACGTAGAGAATGGCATGAAAATGAGTTTCCATAACCGATACAGCTTAATCGGTAGTCGGAAATTGCAGAGGTTGCCGGTGAAGGTTCGGGCTCCTCTTCGTCGGGTTTCCTTCTCAGTTCAATGCATGGACGATCCAAGGATAGTAGGCTATTGGCGACGGCGAGACGAAGAAGATGGTGGTCGTCCATCGTCTATCGGTGGTTGGATGGTGGCGCGCCGGCCTGGTTGGGTCACAGAGGCATCTCGAATCACAGGCCATGAGAGAGAGAGAGAGAGAGAGAGAGAGGAGAGAGAGAGAGAGAGAGAGTGAGAGAGAAGGGGAGGAGAGTGAGTGAGTCAGAGTGGGTCAGAAAGGGAGGGAGTGAGAGTGAGTCAGAGAGTGTATGAGGGTGAGTCAGACAGAGGAAACTAAAGTTACTAAATAACCCTCTGACAAATGGATAATTATATAAGAGTTAACGACGTTATTGACGTCGTGTATGTATGATGGGTTGGGCTACTAATTTGATGTACCAAAGTTTATGTTTTAGAATTTTATGTATAGAAATTCGTAGTGGGCCTAACTTCATGTACTATTTCTGAATTTTTCCCTGATTTCAATAATGGTTTGATAAATTAGATTTCTGAACAAAACCTTGATTGGATTATCGTTGGCTTACTAATAAATTTCAGATTTTATTCTGAAGCATTGAATTTATTCGATTTTATTTACTACATGCATGGTTCAAAATAGCACTATAAAGATGTAAAGCAATACATCTAGAAAAAGGAAAAATTATTAGAATGAAAATAATACCATTCTATGCAAATAGAAATACTCTAAAGAATATGGGTTATATTTTCTAAATACCTCCCATTTATTTGTAGGAATGAATGGAGGAGAACTTGAGTACTTAGTTGATAGTGGGACTACCCACACAATATTAAGAAATAGGCAATTATTCCTTGAATTAATAGCCTATAATTCCTCTGTGACTACAATGATTGCATCATCTCAAGTAATAAAAGGGCGAGGAACTGCCAAATTTTTGTTGCCTAATGGCACAACATTTCAAGTCACAGACGCTCTATATGCACCAAGAGCTAATCGAACCTTGTTAAGTTTCAAAGATATTAGTGCCAACGGTTATCCAGTAGAAACACATTGTGAGAATGGAACTGAATACCTTGATATTAACTCTAATGAAAGTGGAAGGAAACACATTTTAGAGAAACTTATGAGTCAATCTAGTGGACTGTACCTCACTACGATTCGGATCATTGAATCCTATGTTGTCACCAACAATGAAATGTGGGACACAGACTCATACAGGCTTTGACATGACCGCCTAGGGCACCCCGGTCGTGACATGATGATCCGTATTTTAAAGAACTCATATGGACATCCTTTCTTTCGAGTGAAAAATAAAATTGGAGAAAAGTCCGCCACACTGCAAGGTGTCGGTCCAAGTACTGCTCAAATTCAGCCATTGCCTTCTGAAGTACCAGAAGCATTACCTCCCTCCCATTATGCCTCATTGACTATTTCAAAGGCACATCACTCGTTTCGCAAAGCCTGCTCTTTAGCAAAAACAGGATTGAGACCTTCCTATGCTAAAGATACAAAACAAAACATTCCATTCTTACAAAGGATACAAAGAGATATCTGTGGATCTATCCATCCAGAATATGGACCATTCAAGTACTTTATGGTTCTGGTGGATGCTTCGACAATCTGGTCACATGTCGTTTTATTATCCACAAGAAATGCTGCATTTGCAAAAATCCTAGCACAGATTATACATTTAAGGGCTCACCACCCTGATCACCCTATCAAGTCTATAAGGCTTGATAACGCTGGAGAGTTTACATCAAAAGCATTTGATGATTATTGCATGTCTATCTGGATCGATGTAGAGCATCCTGTACCCCATGTACATACACAAAATGGTCTCGCAGAAACCACCATCAAAAGACTACAGATGGTGGTTAGGGCACTGGTTATGCGCTCCAACCTGCCTATATCTGCATGGGGTTATGCAATATTGCATGCAGCTTTGCTTATTCATTTCAGACCCACTGCTAGCCAACCATTTTCTGCGTACCAGTTGGTCACTGGATATGAGCCTGACATTTCACACTTACGCATATTTGGTTGCGCAGTATATGTGCCTATTGCTCCCCCATAGCGCACCAAAATGGGTCCCTAGAGACGATTAAGTATTTATGTTGGATATAAATTCCCAACAATTATCTGCTACTTGGAACCCTTGACAGGCGATCTCTTTACCGCTAGATTTGAGGATTGTCACTTTGATGAGACAGTCTTCCCTTCATTAGGGGGAGATAGGAAAAAGGATTTTCTAAGTGAACGACATGAATTGTCGTGGTTTGTCCCCACTCTGTCTAATTTTGATCCCCGCACTTCACAAACTGAAAATGAAGTGAAAAGAATAATTGATATTCAGAAGGTAGCAGATTCGATGCTTGATGCGTTTACTGATATCGCAAAAGTGACGAGTTCACATATACCAGCTGCAAATATGCCTACAAGGTTAGAAGTCCCCAACAAGGGGCATGGTGCCGCAGATAGAGGCACTGCAACCAGACTTAGTGGAAGTGTGGTTGAGGCCGTGGCTCCCCAAAGGAAGATGGGGAGGCCACTTGGTTCAATTGACACTCACCCAAGGAAGAAGAGGGCGACTAAGGCACAAACCGATCCATTAATCATCAATGTAGAGAATCTCTCTCATGAGATTGTCTCTGATTATAGTTATGTCCATGAATCAATACTGGAGGACGCTCTGATGTTTGAAATGATTCCAGAGAACAAAGAAATCTCAATGGATTATGAGAGTGCGTATGAGTTGATAGAAAGATCTTCCATACACATTGATGATGAATTTGCATACACTGTTGCTCAAGAAATCATACAGCACGATGATATCGAACCATGCTCTGTTGCAGAATGTCAACAAAGAGCAGATCAACCTAAATGGAAAGAAACAATCCAGGCAGAATTAGATTCTCTGACAAAGAGACAGGTATTTGGTCAGGAAGTGCTAACCCCACCAAGTGTAAAGCCTGCAGGACATAAATGAGTCTTTGTCAAAAAGCGTAATGAGAAGAATGAAGTCCTGAGGTATAAGGGTCACCTTGTGGCACAAGGTTTCTCACAACGCCCTGGAATTGACTACGAGGAGACATACTCTCCCGTAATAGACGTTATAATGTTCCGCTACTTAGTTAGATTAGTAGTTTCCGAAGGACTGGAAATGCAGCTCATGGATGTGGTTACTGCATATCTCTACGGGGATCTAGATTTAGAGAGATAAATATATATATATATATATATATATATATATATATATGAAAGTGCCTGATGGCCTTACATTACCCAAGTCAAGTGACTCTAAACCACGGAGTGCGTTTGCAATTAGGTTGAAACGCTCACTTTACGGATTTAAACAATCCAGGCGGATGTGGTATACCCGTCTAAGTGACTACTTGATTGGGAAAGGATATAAGAACAATGAATTATGCACCTATGTATTCATAAAGAAAACAAGTTCCGGATTTGCAATTGTAGCAGTATATTTCGATGATATGAACATAATAGGTACTCTTGATGAAATAAGAGAAACCGCAGGCTACTTGAAATCCGAATTTGAGATGAAGGATATTGGGAAAACTCGATTCTGTCTAGGCCTTGAACTAGAACGCCGAGTTTGTGGAATACTATTCCACCAGTCTGCGTATGTCCAAAAGTCAGGCAATTTAACATGAACAAAGCGCATCCTGCTAGCACTCCCATGATCGGTCGAAGCTTGGATGCAAAGAAAGATCCATTTCGTCCAAAGGAAGATGACAAAGAGGTGTTGGGAGCTGAAATTCTCTATCTAAGTGCAATAGGCACATTATTGTACTTAGCCCAATGTACTCGACCAATGTGTATTTTTTGTCCCACAGGATTGTTATTGTTACTTGGCAAGGTTTTTAGTGAGGCAACAACTCATGCACCATTTCGTCTTTGACTTGGCACAAGGGGGAGTGTTAAAGGAAAAACACATTATGTGCATTCGTCAAAGCAACTGACGAGGAGAGAATCAAGGAATTACAATCACAGCTCAATCAGCATTTAGTATCATTAATGTAATCGATATTTCCGTTGTAATTCTATCCTTATATAAAGGGACCATGAAATGAAATAAGTAGACCAATTCTAATTGCATTTTACTTTTACAGGGAGGGATTATAATAGTAATTTTTATCCTTAAAAGAGAAGAATAAAATAATTTAAAAAATTAAAGTGAAGAATAAAAATAATTAAAAAAATTAGTAATTTTATTGGTATGAATCAGAAGAAAAAAAAATAAAAGAGAAGAATAAAACAATTAAAAAAATAAAAGTGAAGAATAAAATATATTGGTATGAATCAAAAAAAAAATAAAAGAGAAGAATAAAACAATTAAAAAATAAAAGAAAGAAAAAATAAAAGAGATGAATAAAAATAATTAAAAAAATTAAAAAAATTAAAGAAATAGAAAGTTAGGGCTATGATAATAATTTTATCCTTAAAATAGGAAGTTAATGGCACAATTTAACGGAGTGTAACGGAATAGATCTATTGGGTGTAAAACTGAAAGAATAAGGAGTAAACGTGTCAAATTAAAAAGCGAGGGACTAAAGTGTTTTTTCAGCTAAAGTTCAGGGACTAAACAATATTTAGTCCTTAAGTAAATTATGCTATTAAGACTTAAACACGTTATAATAGGCATAATTAATCTATGGTGCCAAATACCCGCGTGACATTCTCACATGGGGTCCGAAAGCAACCAGAAATTTATTACAAGAATAGGTACACAAAGTCACACAGACCCTCATATTAGAATTTTAGCTAAAGCTTAAAAACACAACAACACATGAGGAACATGCGTGGCATTCAATTGCAATTTCAGAGCTTAGCAAACACCGGTTTCCTTTTCTGCATGTGAGCCGAGACCGCCTCCGTCAAATCGTCGGATAACAGCATTGCCGAATTCCACGTGGCGACGTAATCCAATCCCTGCTCCACGCTCATCTCCCTGCTCCTCTGCAACACCGCTTTCGTCCCCGTCACCGCCAGCGGCGACTTTGCAGCCATTCCTGCAACCATGAACCACCATTGGTCCTTAATTAAGTAACTTAAATTAAGTTAATTGGCATTGGGTACTTAAGCTAAGTTGAAATGACCGACTTACCCTCGGCGACGAGTCGTACGCTGCCCTCTAGCTCCTGCTTCGACCCGAACACTCCCGAGACCAGGCCCAGCTCCTTGGCCTCCTGACCCGAGAACTGCCGACCCGTTAACGCCAACTCAAGCGCGTGGCCGTACCCGACTATGCTGGGCAGCCGCTGAAGCGTTCCGAGGTCGGCCGTGATCGCCAGGTCGACCTCTTTGACCGAGAAGAACGCGTCCTTGCTGCAGTACCGTATGTCACAGGCGGTGACGATATCGATCCCGCCGCCGATGCACGCGCCTTGGATGGCGGCGATCACCGGCTTCCGGCACCGCTCGATCGCGGTGATGGCGTCCTGCATGAGCTTGATCGCTCGCCGGAGCCTCTCTCCGTCGCGGCCCCGGTCTCCAGAGACGGAATTCCTGGCGATCGAGGATAGGTTGTTGAGGTCGATTCCGGCGCAGAAGTGGTCGCCGGCGCCGGTGAGGACGATGACGTTGACGTTGGGATTTTGGTCGAGGGAGGAGAGGGCTTTGGGGAATTCGGTGAAGAAGTCACGTGATAGGGCGTTGCGGTGCTTTGGGCGATTCAGGTAGAGGTAGAAGACTGGGGAGTTTGGGTTTCTCTGATCAATTTCTAGGGTTTGGTACTTCTCCATTTTTGGAGTCAGTAGCTCAAGTCCGAAGATTGGAGAGGATCAGAAAGAAAGAGAAGGAAATGAAAGATTGTTAAAGTTATAAATTTAAAAAAAAAAATTGAAAATAATTCATAAAAAGGTCCTACCGGGAGTCGAACCCAGGTCGCTGGATTCAAAGTCCAGAGTGCTAACCACTACACCATAGAACCATGTTGTAATCTTTTATGATTACTTTTTAAATATTAATTGTGTATTATTATTATTATTATTATTTTTTTTGCTCTCTCTATCAGGAAGTCCAGCATGATATGATTGGCAATCAAAGAGGAGGTATTTCAATGATTGGCAAAGAGAGTTGTGTACGAAATTGAGAATTAATTAAAGTGCTTCAGGTTAAAGTGTGATATAGTACTTTTCTGAATTTCTAGGGTTATAGCATACCTAGGTTGAAACCAAGGAGAATAATTCATGTGTGCCATTATGCAAGTAATTACTTGTATTGAATTACGGCGCAATTAAGGAAGAGATTCTTCTTGCAATGCAATGCATGCACGTAATAAAGTTCAACATCATTGCATCATCATTAGCTAAGCTAGCTAGCTACTCGCAACTCGCAAAGCATAGCTAGAGAGCCTTAATTTTCTGATTAATTAACTAGAACTAATATCGATCACAATGTTAATCTTGTGGCACAATCAAATTAATTTGACACCGGCATTATCAAAAAGCCAGCTCAAATAGATTGGCGTCTCCTATTTCTGGAGATATCTAGATCAACATGATCGTCAGCCTCTACTATTGCCTTATCTCGCTTTGCTTTGCTTTGCTGTGACAAGGTGAACTGACTCCAACCAATTGTAGGAAAAGAGATAGCAAATTGGCAACTCCATCACCACAAACATATGTCTGAGCTTTCTTTCGATCTGCATCCCAAATCGATCTGAAATGAAATGTCGTAAACGCGGAATGATGATGTAAGAGAGCATTGCCCCGGCCCTTTGTGTCCGACTAAAGTGCTTAATTAGATCTTTGATCCTTGTACATTTCAATGAACTGACTTGATCAATCAGCACCATCTTAACCTGTACCGTAATTACTAGCGCGCGAACAATAAGTCAATGCAAAGTTTATAATTTTGTATATATACATAGCTATTCGATCTACTCCAGCTAACTTATACCTTGTATGGATTTAACTATGTAGCTAGCTACTTTAGTTCAACAAAGCCAAATACAGAACTTCTTTTTCATTTGATCGATTTGGTGACAAATCCTCTTCTTAGTTATTAAAGAGTTGTATTAGTGTGGCTGGGAAATGGTACAATATGTGTGTTATTAGTTAAGCCTTATAGATTGGCTTAACTAATAACAATGCGTTAAGCTAGTAAGCCTTAGCTCCTTTCTTTATTTTGGCCATTGGCCCTCGTTTATACCAAAGACTCTTAAAAAAAAAAAAAATTGTAATCAAGCACATACTATACGTATATAAATTTTTACTATACACACATGTATGTCATGCAGAGAATTCTAACACTGTATGGTGAGAGATGAAGATTACTTATAGTTTATACACAATCAAATTTTGTCTGTATGTCATACATGTGTGTATAATAGAAGTTTCCTATCTGCGTTGCTGTTTTATAGTTATTCTCTTTTTAGTTTAGAAATTCGTAGCTATAACTTAGCATTTTTCAACTTAATAATTTTGTTTAGCAATAATTTTTGTTACACATTGTGCATATGACTGAGGATCGATGACTATTACAATATTCAACTTTCTGCTAACCACGTGGTGTGATGTGTTGGTCGAGCGGCCTAGTCTAGAACCCTCAGGTGTAGTGTTCGATTCCCAGCTCCATCCCGTGGCCAGCAGATTTGAGGGACCTTTGTTCATTAACACGAGGGTTCATGTGTTTGCGGTGCAGTGATTAGTCTGCCAAAGCTGGGATACACTACATGAGTGTGTGGTTACTACTGACGTCCGACACTCCAAAAAAAAAAAACTTTCTGTTGTTAAATATCCTCCACGATTTACAAATGCTAGCCGCCATCCTCATTAATTACCATAAGATAAATGCATGGTAATACAGGCTTTAGTAGAATCTATATTACATGATAAACATTTTTTACTCACGATTAACAAATGCGAGCCACCAACCTTATTAGAGAGAAATTATATTAGTGTGGCTGGGAAATGGTAATATAGGCTTTAATTGAATCTCGCATGTCTTTAAGTTCTTCATAGCAAAGTTTGACTTGATTATATCTGGGATGATATAACATGGCAATATTATGATGTTTCCAATAAGCATGTACGTCAACCTTTCTTTTTGAGAGACAATGGAAGAGCTTTTTGTTGATGATCAATAACAAACATTTTGAATCATTCATGAATCATATACAGTGTTTAATGAATGATTTATATATATATATATATATATATATATATATATAGAGAGAGAGGGAGAGGAATCAGATTTGTTATTATATGTAAAGAGATCTTACTTTAAATTGGTTTTTCGAAAAATCCTTATTACATCTCTTACATTAGATATTTTCTTTTCTTATCAACAATAAATGCTACGATGTGTGTTATTAGTTAAGCCTTATAAATTGGTTTAACTAATAACAATGCGTCAAGTAAGCCTTAGCTCCTTTCTTTATTTTGGCCATTGGCCCTCGTTTATACCAAAGACCAAAAAAATATATATCAAAAATATTGTAAACAAGCACGTACTATATTTATATCAAAAATTTACTATATACACATGCATGCTATGCAGAGAATTCTAACGTACACATGTATGATGAGAGAAGAAAACTACTTATAATTTATACACAAACAAATTTTGTCCGTATATGATACATGTGTATATAATATAAGTTTCCTATCTACGTAGCTATAGTTATTCTCTTTTTAGTTTAGAAATTCGTAGCCGGTGCTCAACATTTTTCAAAGTTAATAATTTTGTTTAGCAATAATTTTTGTTACACATTGTGCATATGATTGAGGATCGATGACTAATCATATGACGACTATTACAATATTCAACTTTCTGTTGTTAAATATCCTCCACGATTTACTAATGCTAGCCGCCATCCTCATTAATTACCATAAGATAAATGCATGCTAATACAGGCTTTAGTAGAATCTATATTACATGATTTGAAATTATTCTATGCACCCACGGTGTAAGTGACCCAACCCTTATAAAATAATCTCAACTCTTGATATTTATCATCAACTTTATTTTTAATAAACAAAAAGTGTATTTAATGCAATCTAACCATTCATTTATGTTGGTGCAAGTGCACGGCGATGCTCTGAATAATCTCTCGGTTGAGAAATGGTAATACAGGCTTTAATTGAATCTCGCATGTCTTTAATTAAGTTCTGCATAGCAAAGTTTGACTTGATTATATGTGGGATGATATAACATGGCAATATTATTGATGTTTCCAATAAGCATGTACGTCAACCTTTCTTTTTGAGAGACAATGGGAGAGCTTTTTGTTGATCGATCAGATAACAAACATTTCGAATCATATACACTGTTTGAGGAATGATTACATATGTGTTAACAGTGTATATATATATATATATATATATATAGTTGGATGAATCATATTTGTTAATATATGTAAAGATATCTTTAAATTGGTTTTTCCAAAAATCCTTATTACATCTATTTACATATATAGATATTTTCTTATCAATTCAATGCTACAATGTGTTATTAGTTAAGCCTTATGGATTGCCTAAACTAAAAACTACGTGTTAAGTAAGCCTTAGCGCCATTGGACCTCGGTACAAAAGAAAAATTGTAATCAAGCACGAACTATATCTATATCAAAAATTTACTATACACACATGCATGTCTTGCACAGAATTCTAATGGTCAATGATGAAAGAGGAAGACTACTTATAGCTTATACACCATCAAATTTTGTTTGTATGTCATACATGTGTGTATGAAAGAAATTTTATGTCTACATAGCTATTTTATTGTTATTCTCATTTTAGTTTAGTAATTCGTAGCTGTAACTTACATTTTTTCGGACTTACTAACTTTTTTCAGCAATAATTTTTGTTACACATTGTGCATACTATTGAGGATCGATGATTAATCGTATGATGACTCTTTTCGATATACAACTTTCTGTTGTTAAATATCCTCCACGATTAACAAATGCTGGCCACCAACCTAGCTCATAATTAGCATGGGATAAATGATGCCAACATCACAAATTCAAGATTAAATTGCCATCCCTGATATTGCCCTAGCTTTAGGCTTTATCATCTTTATTTATCTCCTATATATAATGTGTGAGCTAGCTATCTAGCTTAGCCACTAAAACGAAAAACGTTGTCATATTTGACTGAAATTTCAATAACTCCTATGTTGGTGATCAGTAATGGTGGCAAATGGCAAAATTGAATGCATGTGTCTAAATCAATGAATTATTGGCCTCTCTCCATCCCTCTCCCTCTCTCTCTCTCTCAATCTTCCTGCAATCATCGACCTGATAAAAAGTCCATATCATTTCAAGTATACTCATATTACGTCACCAAAATTAAAGCAGTGTACACATATTCGCCCAAATATGTAGCTTTTCCAAGCAAAAGCTAACCCTAAAACCATTTATACTACGAAAAGAAAACAAACGCCCATCAAATCACTTAATCACACATGAAAAGAGATGGCTCCTTGTAACCATAAAAAGAAAGCCATATCTCCTTCTCTCCATCCAGTGGCACCACCTAGCATTCTCAAAACCCAACCAAAATATACAATAACGCCAGATATGAATAACAACATGATTGTTCTTTGTCTCTAAGCTCATAACCGCAAAAAAAAAAAAAAAAAAAAAAAACCTGGGGCTTCATTTTTCGAACTTGAGCACGAAAAAGAAAAAAAGGCCGTGAGCCTAGTGAGATCCCTGACGCACACGAAACCTCAAGATATTGCATAACACTGAATTGGGTAGCTGCCCTAGCTTAGCTAGCACTATGCCACTACCAAACAAATCCTAACAGAATCGAATCAAAAGCTTTCTCTCATTCTCCAAAAAAACCTTGTGTGAGAAAGTAGGGCTGACGCGGGGAGGCGTGTTTTGTTTTAACAGAAACGGCTCGAAACGAAGGCTGTGTTTGGCGGAGCCCTATATCACGTGAATGGGGCTCTACTGGTCTGGACGGACACCTTTGCGGTCTGTGTGAGTAACGTAAAAAATCTCATTTCGTATGCTCTAACTCCAAGAGCGTGAAATCCATGCCCTTAATTAATTAATAATTAGTTTTGAAACTGTTTTGTAATTGAGATTAATTAATAGTGATCATGATGAGTCGGGGGTTATCTTTGGTTTCTTATCGCATTACTGTGGTGAGTGCTGTGAGCTTTTTCACGCGCGGTGGTGGGGTTTGTGGGGGTTTAATTAATTGTGGTTTTGAGGGGAGAAAGGAGTTTGTGGTATACTACCTACTAAACCTCCATGTGTCATGCGACTAGAATGAGTTTTATACGCACATATAATTCCTTTATTTGATATTACACCTTTTTGTGTGTATATAAAGGGAGCCAGCTGCGTAAACTTGTGAACCATCCAAGCATTTCATTTTTCTCTGCATGATAAATACAGAGAAAGAACTAGGGTTTCTCAGCACTGAAACCCTTATATAGTTCTATCTCCTGCTTCTTCTTCTTTGATCTCAATCTTCTCAAAGTTTTTGTTACATTAAACCGAGTTTGATCACCCTTTCGAGTGTTTTTCGCTGTAATACCAGATATGGGGGCAGTAGCAGACAGTCAACATCCTTGGGCATTTGCATTTGGCATCCTAGGTAAATGCATATATATGTCATATTTTTCGAACACACAGCTCTATACGGTCGATCAGTTGGCCCGCATTATTTGTTATCTTATGGTGGTCATCATATCGGCCACATTCGGCTTCTCATCTTCTGAATTCTATCTTTCAACTTTCCAAAAACTATAGGCCAAACCATACATCTCGCAAAATATTGAATTTTAGACCAATTTGTTTTGTTGTCCTAATCTCTGTCTTGATATATATCCAGTTGATTTAGGAGTAAAGCTTATGTTTACTTATCAATTGTTGACGCAATCACATGATCGCTATAATACTAATGATAGTAATGATCTTGGTAGTTTAGGAATTCCATTTGAATGAGTTCCTTGATTTCTAATACAGTTTCGTTTTGCATGGCAGGTAATCTAATTTCCTTCATGGTTTACTTAGCCCCAGTGTAAGTAATTAAACAACGAACCTTTTCTCTCCATGTACATGTGTATATATATATATATATATATATATATATAATGTGTGTGTTTTATATAGTAGGCAAAAATATAATTAACTTTACTTTTGTTTAATTGCAGGCCAACGTTTTACCGGATTTACAGAAAGAGATCGACTGAGGGTTTCCAATCGGTGCCGTATCTGGTAGCACTGTTTAGTGCCACGCTTTGGCTCTACTATGCCATGCTGAAGCAAAATGCTGTGCTTCTCATCACAATCAACACCTTCGGAAGTGTAATAGAGACTCTGTACATCGCCATGTATATTGTTTATGCAACAAAGGCTTCAAGGGTACGTGTGTTGCTTAAATTACGTAAAATATAGGCGTATCAAGTATCAAGATTTGAATAGCTTCCTTTGTTAATCATTTACTAATAACTGATCAACTATTGTTGAATTTGATCGAGTGCAGAAATTCACTATCAAGTTACTAGGGTTTATGAACTTCGGACTCTTCTCCTTGATCCTTGTCGTTTTACACTATGCATTCCATAGTCAATACCGTGCCCCGGTTCTCGGATGGATCAACGTTGCCATTTCCGTTTGTGTTTTTGCAGCGCCCTTGAGTATTGTGGTAAGTTGCCTCGTATATTGATAATGTTTCCAAATTTATATTAAGCAATAATACAACATGTGTGACAAGAAACTTTTTTCCTATATATAAAATGAATTTCTCTCTCTTAATTACCTAATTATAACTTATTTTCCTTTTTGTAAATGTAGGCGCAGGTGATCCGCACAAAAAGTGTTGAATTTATGCCATTCAGCTTATCATTCTTCCTTACTTTGAGTGCCGTGATGTGGTTTGCCTATGGACTGTTCCTCAAGGACATTTGCATAGCAGTAAGTAGTAATTATTTCCCAAAAATTACATATACGTACATCCAATAATTAACTACTTCCACACTAACGAGTTTTCTCTTTTCATATAGCTTCCAAACGTGTTAGGTTTTGTCTTGGGTCTCCTTCAGATGCTGCTCTACGCCATATACAGAAACCGCAAGCAGGTCATAGTTGATCCGGAGAAGAAGCTTCCGGCATCGGAGCATGTGAAAAACATAGTGATTCTGAGCACTATCGCAACATCCGAAGTTCATCCGGTGGATGCTAAGCCGTGCGATGGCAATGACGTAGAAGACGTGGACGGCAAAGATGAAAATAAGGATGTTGATGGTGATGAACATGAGAAGAGCGTGGTGGTGGTGGTGGTGGATGTGGATGCATCGGGTGAGCTTCAACTGAAATCTGAAGAACCATGTGCAGTGTGAGGTTCAACCACTGAGTGTAACTGTTACGACATGTCAGACTTGATTTCTAGCGCGAGAGTAGCTTCTTCTGGCTTCAAGTATCTCGACCTGCTCTTCTTGTTTTTGTGCTACAGCTATAAGTAAGAGTGGAAAAAGAAAGCTACAGCTATGGTGATTTCGCTTGTATAATCATTAACTTAGTATGTTTGTATGCATTTTGCTTTTGTCTTTTTCGTTTCATGTAGAACCATTATGTGTCCAAGTGTTAACAAAGATAGATTATATCAATTTGGGTCCCTGCATTAGTTGTGCGTCTTCATCTTTCTCTTAATTATCCAGATTTTGTGAATGTTGATGTATTATTGGCTTACATCCTCATATGATACCCGAACTATCACGTAATATATCAGTTTACTAAATATTGATTATATCAGTTTGGGCCCCTGCATTAGTGGTGAATTAGTTGTGTCTTCATCTTTCTCATCTTTCTCTTAACTATCCAGAATTTTGTGTACAGTTGATGTATTATTGGCTTATATCCTCATACATTACCCGAACTATCATGAAATGCACTTTTGGTACTTACAAATTTTTAGGGAGTTTAGTGGTATCTGTATTATCCCTCCGTTAGCCCCTAAAGTACTTCCATCCATTATTCCGTTAAAAATGCTTATGTAGTAGTCATGTGACACCCATATAAGTAAAATATCAAGGATGAAATAGTCTTTTCATTCATGTTTGAAATTATAGTATTTAATATATTGAACATCTATAATTAAAAAGTACTTTGACACATAAAAAAATAAAAACAATATTTAATTCATTTCTTCGCTGTTCTCAGGATTCTTAGAGAAATTAATTTAAGTACTTTTGTTTGAGTTTGATTTTTTTTTTTTTATGAAAATTTAATAGATGTTAATTTGGGTCAACTAATGAGATAATTTTTTTTCTCGAAAAATTAATAGGATTGGTCATTAGAGGCGGTAGGTGAATGTAGATATTCACTAAAATGCAATTCTAGCTCTTTCTTTTTGCAACCTAGTTTAATTTCTTTTAAGTTAGTTTAATAAAAAATTTGTAAAAAAAAGGTTTTTTTATGATTTTGTCTCTACTTTAATGGAATAATTAATGAAAGTACTAAAAGAGTTAACGGAAGGATAATACAGATACAAATTAGACTCTAAAAATTTATATGCATTTCGTGATAGTTTAGATGATGGTTCCTAAGTGGCAAGGTACGTAATTACTACTTGATTACTTCAGGCACCAGGATTAGTCTTAAGATTAGAACATAGAAGTAGATCATTATGTTATTTGTTTAATCTAATAAGTTATATGGTTAATCCCCGGTTTCTCAAGACAGAGGGTAACGTGATAAAAATGTGGTCAAAAAGAGAGACGAAAACCAAAAACACCAGAGACGGAGGCATGGAGCAGACAAGGTTTTTTGTTTTTTGTTTTTTACCTTTTTTATGGTCCAAGAACACTTCAGGTACAAAGAGAGTCGACAACAGAAGAATAATACAGCATTATCCAGACGTTTACTCTCAAAATTTTTCAAAACGTCCTGTCCTGTTCTCACTCTCCTAGAAGATAATTACACTTTCCTTTCATGGTTTCTTCTTCTTCTTCTTCATGTTTGGATCAAAGGCAAAAGAAAAGGAAAGGGTTAAATTAGAAAACATCTGTCGGCATGCACCAGCTCCCTTGCACTGAGCAGCCAGAAGAAACAACAACAACAACAACAACAAGAAGACAGCTTCTCATATCTTAGGAGGGAGGAAAGGAATGAAGGTAGACAAGGCATGGTATATTGTACTCAATGGCACTACAAATTAGTACCATCAAAACTGCCCTGTGCACTCTGTCGTCTCTTCTCTCGCCAATTCTCACCCCACATCTTGGCCTCAGCAACAGCTCGTTCCCTATCCAAATCCCGGTTTAACATCCTTGCAGTTTCCTTTGGGGAATCATCCTTCTCAGACCCACCATCTAAATCCGGCCATTTGCGTCCAGATCCTCCTCCTTCCTCATTCCTCAATATCCTTCCACCTCTCTCATCTCTTCGTCTCTCATCCTTTTCTCCAGAACTTCTATGGCCATGCCCTGATGCAGCGGTAGGGTCGTATGCCTGGTTGGCTAGATAAGATAGAGCAGTAACCACATCCCCAATCAGAGGACGTGTAGCGGCTTGTTCCTGAATGCACATGGATGCCACAGCAAGAGCTTGGTAGAGGCCCCTCATTGGATACCGGCCCTGCAGCCTCGGATCTGCCAATTTTGAAAACTTCCTGCGATCGTTGAACAAGGGACGTGCCTGTAAACACACATACACATAAAAACACATTACTTTGCAAACACAACTTTGTCAGAACCACAAACTTCGCAGAACAAGAAGATAGGTTATAGGCAAATGTGCTACACATAAACAAAGTGAAAAAAAAATTACCCAAGTGACGAGGTTCTGTTCCCCATGGGGTCTAGTGCTATCAATGGCTTTACGGCCAGTAATCAGCTCCAGAAACACCACCCCAAAACTGTAGACATCCGACTTCACTGTCAATTGTCCAGTCATTGCATACTCTGGAGCACAATAACCATAAGTACCCATAACCCTGGTAGAAACATGTGACTTGTCTCCGGTAGGACCAAGCTTTGCGAGCCCAAAATCTGAAAGCTTAGGGTGAAATCCTTCTTCCAGTAATATGTTGGATGATTTGAAGTCCCTGTAAATAACTGGAGGGTTAGCCTTGTCATGTAGGTATTCCAATCCTTTGGCTGCACCAGCAGCTATTTTCATTCTTGTGTTCCAATCCAATACTTCTTTATCCAGAGGAACATCTGCAGAATGATCAACTCATCAAAATACTATTATGGATAAATTCAATTTTATCCTGTATATAACTCCTGTACATAAATTATACAATTTTATTTGCAAAAGGTTCAATATAATTCAGCAAGACTCTTAATCACCACGAGGGGTAACATATGGTGCAATATCATGGAAAACAGATTTGTGTGCATTGTCTACTAGTCACCAAACTTTATGTTAGATATGATGGCCCTGCCTCAAACCTGCCAGCCCCTCCACCTACTGCATTTTCTTGTCATTGTTGAAACTAGTTATGAGGTGTGGTAGGTGTTTTCAGCTGTATTTCTTGCTCTTGTTTACTGCTGTTTATAGCAGTTTAATGTAGGTTTTTCATTTGTCCAAAAAATAAATAAATGATGCCACCAAAAACATGTGAGATTTTCTTTTCTGTATTTTACCAAGACATTTGAAAACAAGACTAATTCTCAACAGCAGTTCGACCTTGCAAGTGAAGATGTTCAACTTGTCACCTAATTCAACACTATATTGCACTAGTTATTAATGAAACAAAATTTAGACAGGAATAAATTTCAAATCAGAGAAACAGACAATAAGCCAAAAGACAAAGGAGAATTAAAGAAAAAAGTTACCATGAAGGTGATCTTCCAATGATCCTAAGGGCATAAACTCATAAACAAGAAGCCTTTGATCTCCATCCGCACAGTATCCAATCAGGTTCACAAGGTTAGTATGATGTAGAAGACTTAGCATGAGAACCTCAACTAGAAACTCTCTATTACCCTGAAGTCCATTCCTATCCAATTGCTTAACAGCAACAATCTATGAAAGCCACAAAACAATTGTTAAGAATGCAGAATCACCTCTAACGGTTTCAAGTCGATTAGTGAAATCATGGTAGATAATTCTTCAGAGGAAAAACTGGTTTTTATTTCTTTAGCAGTTCTACCTTCTTTTGCCCTCGCATTGATAGGTCAACCATGTCTTAAGTACTAATTTGCAGCCTCAAAAAAATATAAGCTATATTGGTTAGTAGATAGTCTAATTATAGTTTGACCTGGAATCTATCTCCTACTATTTTACTTCAGATACTTATAAAACGCGCTTACTTATGTTTGATATCTAACTAATATTTCTTGCAACAATTGCCTAATTTGCCTGTTTAATCAATTCATCTGTTCATATATATAAATAAATGAAAGATCATGGATCAGAAAGGAAATTTACTTGACCGGTGCTCTCGAGTCGCCCCTTGTATACACGCCCAAAACCGCCTTCTCCTATGAAAGATTCTGGCCTAAAATTTTTTGTTGCAGCGGCAAGCTCACGAAAAGTGAAAGTTTGGGCAGCAATTTGACCCCCAGGTACTACATCCTTGGGATCAGGCATTTTGGACCCTACATCCACCCTTCTTGACCCCCCATTGCTTCTTGACCTTAGTCTGTCAACTCCTGCATAACAATCACAAACAATTCAGTGCAGAACCATACGTATCGCAACCTTTCAACTTAAAACTTCACTAAAACGTTGAACGATCCAGTAAATTTGTGAGAAATGAAAGTCAAAGCCGCAATTCCAATCAAATGTGGAATATACACATGGTGAACTAAATTTGACATGTCTAAAATTAGCCATACTATCTGATATTCATCCTATCTCTTCACATATGGAAATTAACCATATCTTTGGACAACACCAAATAAGAATCAGATCAACCTCAGCAATCAAAATCATCGTGAGATCCAATTTTCCCAAAGACAGTATCACCGTTTACAAACTACGTCAAAATCTAGTGGGGTCTACATAAACTCCCTCAAATTCAGAGCTCACATACCTAAGCAATCTAGTCCAACTATACATCCTCAAATAATTGAAACAAACAAGGCATCACTATCATCATCCAACATATTACGAATGATCAGAAACACCCAGATCAGATCGAGCAATAACAACTCACTGAAACTACCAGATTACAAACAATTGATAAAACTAGCCGGAAAAGTTGAAGAACTAACCGGAAGGCAATCTCGTAATGTTAGAAGACACCGTCGGTTGACCATGCTTCCGATCGTCGCTTTCTTTCTCCGGATTCAGCTTCTCCTCCTCTTTGGAATCAAAACACGGAAAACACCCCATCTAACCCAAAATCAAATTCACCTCCTCTCTTTCTTCAATCCAAAAAAAAAAAGATCAAAACTTGAAGTCTTCCAATCCAAAAAAGATCAAAACTTTGGTTTTGCAATCCAAGTAATCACAACAAGAACAAGAACAACAACACCATGGCAGGCCTATCCAAAATTCTGGGCCTTTGTGTTTGTTTAAGCGATCAGGCAGATGCAGAAACGACAAGGCAACGAATCCAACTTCTCTCAGAAACACCCAAAAACGATAACAAAGAGAAAGTGAAAACTAAAATGCTTTTGGGGGTCGTCCGTAGATAATCTGAAAAACAAAAAAGAGCCGGCTTTGTCTTCCACTTCGTTCACAACCCACTGAACCCGCACAACAGTATAAACACGCTCTCTCTCTCTTTCTAACTCCTTCCCTCTATCTTTGACCAAAAAATAAATAAAAACTAATAAAAATGGCAACTCTGTATCTCGCTCTAGATATTCTCAAAAAGCCTAGTTTTAACCGAGAAGGGTAAATCCTACCATGTTGTTCTGTGCAGACGAACACAAGGAGTTAAACTTAAATGGGAAAATTTGACCGTCTTGAACCCAACGAGTGGTTGTGAATTGTGCGGCCATAAATTACGATATTTTCCTTGTTCCTTTTGCTATTTGATTGAGAGAAAATAAACGTGTCGAACTGCACGATTGGCGGATTGCACAACGTCACTGTAGCAAGAACTGTGACAAATGAATATTGACCGTTCAATTTTCAACGGTGGATGATCGTTGTTGGACCCACCTGCATGAAAACGATGCGTATTGTCTTCTCCGGTGAGAATTTGCTCGGAGCAATAATCAAACTTGAGATTTGTTTTTGTTGGAATTTTGGACCAACTTAAGAGAGAAGGTATTGACGTTCATGTAAAAGCATCCTAAGTTGTGTGTGGTGAGGTTGATGAGGATTTGAAAGGTGGAATTGGACTTGCAAGTGATTACGTACGGAGAAAATGAAAGTCCAATTAAAACTTGATTTGGACGTAGAATTCTTATGTTAGAATGACGAGATGTGTACATACATGTACATTTGCAAGCATAATTAGCTATAACGGGCCATGCTCATTGTACCGCCAAAGGTACTAATTCCAACCAAAGGAATGACATGCGAACACACCGCCAGGCGGGCTACAGCCCCAGCGTCGGACCGCCTCCAGATCGCCACCGACGCGCCGCCACGCGCCGCCACGCGCCGCGTCAAGATAGCATCAGAAGCCTCTGAAGCTGGGAACTGAAGCATATCAGTCCCACATCGAAAACAAAGACAAGATCAGTCTTTCCCTCACCTATAAAAGGTTCTCTCCTCTCTCCTCATTAATTACGCATTCAATACTTACCTACTGTTACTTTGTCAACATAAATACATTGACTAACTTAGGCATCGGAGAGTTGAAGACCGCCCAGCGCGGTCTCCCTCTAATGCCCATTGTATTTTACTTGACAGGTAACGGGAACAACAATATCAACACAAGTATCGATCCGCCCCCCGGATCAGCGTTAACTAAGGTCCGGCTACCGCTAGACTTTTAGACATTAACATTGGCGCCGTCTGTGGGAATCCTTGAACTAAAGGTCATCCCGCTACAATCACCATGACTAACGACAGCGGGGGAAATGCTGAAGAGCAGACAGAACTCCCCGCCATCCCCCAACCCTCCGACCCCGCGATCGGCGTTAACCGCGCACTATTCACGACCCCGGCCAACCCCGGCGGAGAGGCAAATCCAGGCAGCAGCCGCCCGCCAGGCCAGGATCTCGTCACCATGTACGAGATGGCACTGGCGGATCTCCATAAGGCAAACAGAGAACGCGAGGCGGAACGCAAGGAGAAGGCCGAGGCCCAAAAACAGGTGGCTGCGCTCATGACACGTTTTGAGGAACTAAAAAACACTTTGGCGGCCACCGACCGCCCGGCGCAGAGCGAGCAGTCACGCAGCACCAGGCGTAGTCGACCCAGCGCCGGCACAGCAGCGCCAGGGCCGGTCATACAAATGCACGTACCGCTGAACCCACCTGGGTTGTCAGGAATGGGACCACCGCCCATACCCCAACTAATGTTAGAACAGATGGCGGAATCCCTTCCGCACGCCAACAGCTTGAATGTCAGGGCAAGGACTGAGGGTGATCCGCCCATACCTAGGCGCAAGCCAACTCGGCAAGTGAGTCAGGCCGATTCCGCCGGCGATACAACCGCCCAGTTATTGGAAAGGATGCACCAACTGGAGCAGAGGTTAATCCGGGCGGAGACGGGCGTCCCGACATCAACTCGGAACCCGCTGTTCACTTCCAGACCCGGCCCTTTTCCGCCGCGACAGTTTTCCGCCGCGATCAGGCCAACATATGCAAAGACCCCAAAAATGTCACCATATGGCGGAATGACCGATCCCTTTGTCCACATGGACACCTTCAAGAAGGTCACCAACAACAAGGGATTCGACGACGCCACCTTGTGCCATTTGTTCAGCGAAACGTTGGACGGCGAGGCAATGAACTGGTTTTTTGAATGTCCGCCAGGATCGGTCGGCTCATTCCATGCACTGTCGCATGCTTTCCTCTCCCGCTTCATCCTATTGTCCGCCGGACATCACAACACAAGTCAGCTGTTCGGTGTTAAGCAGGGGGAGGACGAATCACTGAAGGCCTTCGTCACAAGGTGGCGGGCGGCAGCATCTCAGTGCCGCGACCTGGACAAAACTATGGCGTCGGCGGCCTTCAGGAAGGGACTCCTCAAGGGACCGTTCCTCTATCACCTCAATTACAACCATCCCAATGCAACGTACGACCACGTCATGAGTGAGGCGGTCATTCACGCCCAGGCTGAATTCATCACATATGGAGAGACCCCACCACCAGCAACGCCAGCAAGATCAGCACAACCATCTTCCAATCACCAGGAAGCCGCTGATAAGCCCCCCTCAGCACCGCCAGCTGACAAGAAAAGAGAGTGGCAGCAGGGCCACCACCAAAACAAGCGGCAGAAGGGGCAACATTTTTACAAGGGAAACCGCCCAACTCATGGGGACAACAACAACAAGCAGACGGAGTCCTCACAGCGGTATGCAGTTTTCACGGTCCTAACGGCCTCATATGAAGATATCTATAATCAGTGCAAGGATCAGATCCCACTGCCACCCCCTCCAAAGTACCCAAAAACGGGCAAACCCAGGAACACTGGCAAGTGGTGCAAATACCACGCGGACAGCGGCCACAATACAAACAGCTGCAATGCTCTCAAAACAGCCATTGAGACTTTATACCGTGACGGCAAGTTGGAGCAGTTCAAGGTACGCCAACCACCGCCAGTGATTGCCAACGTGGAAACCTTGGGCCGCATCAACACCATCGATGGCGGCGCTCCAATCACCAGCATGTCTCACAGGGCAAGAAAGCGCTATGAACGCGCCAACCACCCAAAGGAAGTTTGCAACATCCGCTATGAAAGATCCGCCAAACTCCCGAAATCAGGTTGGGAACCTATCACCTTTTCAGAGGAGGAGGAGCGCGGAGTACATTTACCCCATGACGACCCATTCTTAGTCGATGCCATTCTTGGCAAATTCTCGGTGGGGAGAATCTTGGTAGATAGCGGATCCGCTGTCAACGTCATCTTCAGCGGTTGCTACGACCACCTCAAGCGGAACAAGAAGCTACTCCAGGATCATGAGCCACTGCTCAGCTTCTCCGGAGACATCACACAACCACTAGGGTCGGATTACATGCGGCTAGTTATTGGCACTAGTCCCTGTATGGCGGAGGTGCACACGGAGTTCATCATCGTCGACTGTCCCAGTTCATACAACGCCATCATTGGTCGACCAGCGCTTAATAAGCTCAAGTGCATCATTGCCGGATACATGCTTCTCATGAAGTTCCCCACGCCCAACGGCACAGGCTGTGTGAGGGGAAGCCAACAGCTGGCACGAGAATGCTATTCAACAACTGTAGCGCGGTCAACGCGCCGCCATGAAATCCTGACAGTGGGTAATGACCCACCACCACCGAATATCTTTGAGGATCCTAGAGATGAAGAGAAAAAATATGTAATGAAGGAGCCGGTCAACCCGGACACGTCGCTGAAGGTCGTCTGCATCTCAGACGAGCATCCTGAGAGGACAGTCCGCATAGGCGCCCAGCTAGACCCAGAAGTGGAGGCAGAACTCACTCAGTTCTTACGTGACAACGCCACCGTCTTTGCATGGTCCTATGCACATGACATGGGCATCTCCACTGAAATAATCACCCATAAGCTGACCATCAAACCTTCCTTCTATCCCATCAAGCAGAAGCGGAGGGCCTTTGATGAGGAAAAATACCGGGCAATCGGACAGGAGGTCGCCAAACTACGGGACATTGGATTCATCCGCCAGGTCATCTACCCTCAATGGATCTCAAATCTGGTAATGGTGAAAAAGCCCAGCGGCAAGTGGCGGATGTGCGTCGACTTCAAAAATCTAAACAAGGCATGCCCAAAGGATAGTTTCCCGCTACCTCGTATCGATCAGCTGGTCGATGCAACCGCCGGGCACGAACTCCTCAGCATGATGGATGCCTTCTCCGGATACAATCAGATCAAAATGCACCCCAGCGACCAAGAATGCACCACCTTCACCACCGACAAAGGCCTCTACTGCTACAATGTCATGCCTTTTGGTCTGAAGAACGCCGGTGCAACTTATCAGCGGTTGATGAACGCCATGTTCGCTGAGCATCTGGGAAAAATTATCGAGGTCTATGTGGATGACATGCTAGTTAAGAGCATAAAGGCCAGTGGACATGTGGCAAATCTCAGGATCATAGTAACAATCCTCCTGGCCTATGGTATGCGCCTCAACCCAGAAAAATGTTTCTTTGCGGTCACCGCTAGCAAGTTTCTCGGTTACATCGTCAGTGAACGAGGTATCGAGGCTAACCCAGATAAGGTACAGGCCATCCTCAACCTGTCGGACCCCAAGTATAAGGTAGACGTCCAGTGTCTCCAAGGCAAGTTGACCGCCCTTTCTCGATTCATCTCTCGGCTTACTGACAAGTGCGCCCCATTCTTCAAACTCCTCAAAACAACTCACAAGAAGGTCATCGACTGGAACCCAGAGTGTCAGGCGGCGTTCCAGAGCCTAAAAGAATATCTAGCCGCGGTCCCTCTCCTTTCTGTCCCTGTGCAAGGAGAGACACTATTCATATACCTGGCGGTCTCGGCAACTGCAATGAGTTGCGCCATTGTTCGGCGGGAAGGCCAGGATGAACTCCCGGTATTTTACGCCGGCAGAGGTATGAACGGAGCAGAAACAAGGTACCCACCGTTGGAACAGCTGGCGCTTGCACTTATCATTGCCGCCAGACGCCTCCGGCAATATTTCCAGGCTCACACGATCCATGTGTTAACCAATCAACCGCTGAGACAGGTGATGCAAAACCCTGAACACTCGGGGCGACTCAGTAAGTGGGCGATTGAGCTCAGCGAATTTGACATCGAGTACAAGCCAAGAACCGCCATGAAGGGCCAGGCAGTGGCGGACTTCATCGCTGAACTTACTGAGCGTCAGCCGGAACCCGGTACTCAAACCAAGTCTGGAACAGAAGTAATAATCAGTGCAGAGGCAACTCCCCCACAGTCAGACTGGGACCTACATGTGGACGGCTCCGCCTGTGCCAAGGCCAGCGGCGCCGGAGTCATCTTAACCGGACCCGGGGGACTAAACGCAGAGTACGCGTTGAAGTTCAACTTCAAAGCTTCAAACAATATGGCGGAGTACGAGGCACTCATCGCCGGCTTACTCCTCGCCATTGACTCAGGAGCTGACAGCGTCAACATATTCAGCGACTCCCAACTAGTCGTCAACCAGGTCAACGACAGCTTCCAAGCCAAGGACCAGCAGCTAGCGGCGTATTTGGGGTACGTCAAAACGTTGCTAAAAAAGTTCAAATTTCACACAATCACACAAATTCCCAGGGAAAAGAACGCTAAGGCCGATTCCCTGGCGAGACTGGCAACCGCCCAACCACATCAAAGTCCGGCGGACACAAGGGTGGAGTATCTTGATAAACCAAGCATCACAAAGACCCTGGCGGAAATCTTCAACGTTCAGGTTAACCCCAGCTGGATGGACGAGATCATTACATATAAGCGCAACGGAACGTTGCCAGAAGATAAGGTCCAGGCAAGACAGCTCCAGCGAAGAGCAACTCGCTACAACATCCAGCACGGCAAGCTCTACCGCCAGGGATTCACCCATCCTAACCTCCGCTGTCTGACCCCAGAGGAAGGAAGGATTGTCTTAGCAGAAATCCATGGCGGGGAATGCGGAAACCACTCGGGCGCCAGATCCCTGGCCAACCGCACAATGCGACAAGGGTACTTCTGGCCCACACTTGGCGATGACGCCCGGCGGATTTCGAGGTCTTGCCACAAGTGCCAACAATTCGCAGATCTCCCACACGCACCAGCGGAACCACTGTCAATCATCGTAGGCCCATGGATTCATTCCACATGGGGCCTTGACCTGATGGGAAAGTTCCAGACCGCCAAGGGTCAGTTCAAATACATCATTGTTGCCATTGATTACAACAGCAAGTGGATAGAAGCAGAGCCACTAACGGCAATAACTACCGCCAAGGTAATTCACTTCCTTTGGAAGAATATCTACTGCCGCTACGGTGTCCCACACACAATCATTACAGACAACGGCACACAGTTCAACAATGACGAGCTCATCTCCTTCACCACCAACTTGGGCACTAAGCTGAGGTTCGCATCTGTCGCCCACCCCCAGACCAACGGCCAGGTCGAAGCGGCGAACAAGATAATCAAAAAGTTGTTAAAAAAGAAGCTCGACAACGCCAAGGGTTTATGGGCGGAAAAGCTCCCAGAGGTCCTGTGGGCCATCCGAACAACTCCAACCTCCGCCACTGGCGAAACTCCTTTTTGTATGATGTTCGGCACAGAGGCTGTCTTACCCATTGAAGTCACTCAACCTACCGCTAGAGTCGAAGGCTACTGCCCAGAGACCAACAGCGCCGGCATCAACTTGGACGGGGACCTCCTAGAGGAGAAAAGACTCGAGGCCCATTTACACAATTTACAAAACAAACAACGGATATCACGTTTCTACAACGCCAGAGTCAAGGCCCGGAACCTCCAACTGGGGGACTTGGTCATGAAGGAAGTCATTCCACCACCGACAAAACTCCGCCCAACTTGGGAGGGCCCGTATAAAATTGTGGAAGTCGTTAGCCCAGGCACCTTCTACTTAATGGACAAGGACGGCGTCATGTCGGCCCACCCTTGGAATACTGAACACCTTCGGTATTACTACAAATAGTCAGATCGCTACCCAGGAGCATCTTGACTTAGCTAAATTTTTGTTCAGATATTTAGCTAAGGGAAGCTACCCAACGGGTACTACCCCACTTTTGTACACTGATCAGTCAGCTATCAATGAAACGAGGAATTATTCAAACCATTGTTACCAAGTCTAGCACTGAGGGCAACTGGCACCGCCAGCAATCGTCGGCGGACCACGTCCGCTACGAGGTGCACTTGGACCAATCTTAATTCCTTTAATGTTTCATTGATCGACAAAAGAAAAATATAACTCAAAAATACTACACACACATCATGGCAAACCAAGTCAGAAATTCATTTCTCCCCAAAATTCTTTACAAACTGATATGCCTCAGCGGCTACAAGAAAAAGGGAAAGCAGAAGAAAAACTATGGAGGTCTCAGCTAGCTTCAGCGGTTGGCTTCGACTTCCGCGGCTTCAACAGGCGGCGGCGCGACCGATCGGCTCGCTTGATCGGACCCTCGGGCTGTCGGACTGGGGGTCTCTATGGTACCATCCGCCCGGGTGTGTGCCTCCAGAAATCCGGCACGTGACACCTCCGATGGGGTCTGCTGGGGAGTTTGCTGAGACCATTCCGTCGGGTGTGGGCCACTTTCCCCGCTGCCCGAATGAGTACCTACAGCTGGGGCAGGCACGACTTCTGTCTCCACTGGGACACTCTCGACCGGCGGCACGTCAGGCTGTGACGCCTTTACAAAATCAATGGCACCCTTCCGCTTCAACATGTCTACGTTTGCTCGGGCGCCAGCCTTCGCCGCCTCAGTCATCGCCTTTTTGTACTCCGCCGACAGCTTGAACGCTTCAACGGCGGCGACCGAAGAGGCATTCTGTTCAGCTTTCAGGCGGCCAACCTCACCGTCCAGCCGCTTCATCTCATCCAGTCTGGCGGCGGACTCCCGCTGCACAATAATGAGTTTCTTATCCTTAGCGGCTATCCGCTCCTGCAGCAGAGCGATCTCCTGCTCCAACTTGGAGACATGGTCATTCCGCTCCAGGTCACGCCTGATGGCCACGTTGAGCTTGCCGCGGACGTCTGCATAGTCACATTCCGCCTTGGCCAGCCCCCGCTCGACTCCCGCCAGTCTCTCCTTTGCCTCCGCCAACTCCCTCTGGAGACCTCCGATTTCTTCCCTGAGCTCTCCCTCAATCAGGGGCTGCTTCGACGCCGCCACGAACATATCGTGTAGTCCCGCCGATATTTGACCAAAAGCCGCGCTGAAGGGCGATTGGTCAACTACCGTTGGGCGCGATATACCCGCCAGACCGCCGAAGCCCAGCCGCTCGCACAGATGGAAGAGGAACTCCCGCTCCCCTTCTGTCATGAAAGGTGCATACTCGGCGAACGAGTCTAGCTCATTGTCGGCGGGCGCTTCTCCCTCCACCGCCGCAGTCTTCGTAGCAGCCTGACGGGCCTTCTTCTGACGGCGGACCCCGACCACCACCTCATCTCCCTCTTCCGCGTCAGGAGACTCAGCCGTCCGGCGCTTTCTCTCCAGCGCCCTCTGGTTCCCAGCGGCGGTCCTCGCCACCCTCACTGGCGGTTCCTCCCTTGTCACAGTGACATCTCCCGCCGGTTGAACCACCTTCTGAGGACCACGCCTGTGGGCAGGCATCCGCTCCTTCTGTGGCCCGGCCGTGGCGTTTCCCCTCTGATCCCCACCGGCCGTCTGGGTCCCCGCCTGCACTGTTGGCAGACCATCCTCGCCAAGGTGAGACTGGTGCGGCATCGGCATCTCCACCGGAACCTCGGACTGGCTAAGCGCCAACGTCTCAGGGTTCACCACCGTCTGCTGGGCCGCCAGCCCTTCGGCATACATCGCCTCCAAAAAATTGTCTATCTCCGCCCGATCCATGGCCTTTTCAAACGCGTCGCGACTCGATTTGTTGCCCGGCGGAGTTTCTAAAAAAAAAACAACAACGGCCACCAGTCAGTCGCAATTCAAATAATATTAAGAAACGATGTGGTGGAGGATCCTCACCGATGGAGCGTGTTAATCGCAGATCGACCAGCAGCTCCCAACCAGTCGGCAGGCGGAAATCAAGCAAGTTTCGGTTCCGCCAGCAACCTCTGATCCTCGCCACGCGGCACTCTTCTTCGCGCGTCAGCGTATACCGAAGTCCCGCTGCACAAAAAAAACACGTCAGTAGTAAGAATACAAGTTCAGCACGCAGGCACACCAAACATTTTCAGCGGACACCGGACACCAACCTCGAATAGGCTGGAACTCAGACTTAATCCTAAATGACGGCCCTTCTTCATTCGACCTGGCGTGGTACTCCCAACCGTCTGTGGCGACGCAGAAGGTCCCCCGCCAGTAGGACATTGAGTCCCTTAGATTTTCTATCAACTTGGGTGCTCCCTGCCGGCGGCTCAAGTTCACTTGCCCTTTGCAACCCTGGCGCTTCACGTACACTAACTCGTAGAAGTGGAGCACTTCCGCTACAGTAGGCCCCTCGCACCCGGATAACCGCCAGAGGGAGTTCATGGCCAACATCAACCGCCACATGTTGGGGCAAATCTGACCAAACGCAAGGCCAAATTCGCACACCAAGATCTGGAGGCTGGGCACCAGCGGAAACGTCAGTCCTTGACGGAATACCGCCTCATGAACGGCAGCAAATCCCGCTGGGAGCATCGAGGACTTCTCATCCGCTGTCGGCGGTTGCAGCTTCACCGACCCCGGCAAACGGAACGTCTGTTTCATCCGGCTAACGGCAGCGGCGGTCATCCGCCCACCTGCCTCGTCGACGGCGGTTCCATCTGAGAGAAACCACGCCGATTCAGCATTCTGCCCCGCTACCTCCTCTTCGCCAGCGGAGCCGCTAGCGGCACTATTGCTCGCCAAGCGCTCGTCGCGCCTACTTTTGGCAGCAGCGGCCTCACCCGCCTTAGAACTCTCTGGACGCGAACCACGACCCATAGCTACGTCCCAGAGGATGGTCTGAAGGGGCTCAACTTCTAGCGGTTCTGGCAGTGAGGTTCCTGCATGGGTAGACGGACGCAACGAATCAATAAAAACCCTATCCGCCGCGCTGAACGACACGTCAGACCCGGAATCCTCACTGCTCGAAATCTCTATGACGTTAGCCATCCCAAACCCTAAAACCCACATCAGTTAGCACAAATACAGATCTAACCCACTCTCACATCAGATATAGCCAAAGGTATCAAGAACAAAACCCAGAAAATTCCAAAGTACAAAACAGATGCACTCAACCCAGATTGACTACCTAAATCCTTAACCACCAACGCTTAGCCAACCATAATCCAACCCATACCCCCCTCCAAAGGAATCCCATTCACACCTCAGAACACACAGCAAAATCAGTAGTCATCTCAGAAAGGCAAAAACAACAAAACCCAGAAAGTAGCAGACAAACAAAAACAAAAAGGGGAAGGTCAGGTACCAACCTCGGTGGTGCAATCTTCAGGACGGTCGTGCACGGTGACGAACGACGTCTCTCTGGGAACGGTATACCCAAGCTTCGGCAGGCTCTTTCTTCGGTCTCGGACAAACGAAGCTCGAAGACGACGACTAGGTTTTCAAATTTTCGCAATAGTGACAAATCTCCCAAGGTTCCCTCCCCCTTTTATGTCGGCATCAACGCGTCCTAAGCCGTCCGCTCCGTAACGGCATCACACACCAGCCGTACACGTGTCATCAGCCTCCACTCACTCTCCGGAGTACTCGAGGCGTTACCTCGGTTACGAAACCTACAGTTACTGTCATTAAAGGCTAGAAGACGGACAGGCTTAGGAGGCAAGCCTACGCACGCTAACCCGCTGTATGTTCGACACGTGTTAACCACCGTAGGGATTTCGTAAGCCCCGCCAGCGGAACTTCCCCCTTGTCATTTTCCAAGAGACGAAGTCTCCGCTGAGCGAAACCCCGCCAGCGGAACTTCTCCCTTGTCATTTTCCAAGAGACGAAGTCTCCGCTGAGCGAAACCCCGCCAGCGGAACTTCTCCCTTGTCATTTTCCAAGAGACGAAGTCTCCGCTGAGCGAAACCCGCCAGCGGAACTTCTCCCTTGTCATTTTCCAAGAGACGAAGTCTCCGCTGAGCGAAAACCCGCCAGCGGAACTTCTCCCTTGTCATTTTCCAAGAGACGAAGTCTCCGCTGAGCGAAAACCCGCCAGCGGAACTTCTCCCTTGTCATATTCCAAGAGACGAAGTCTCCGCTGAGCGAAACCCCGCCAGCGGAACTTCTCCCTTGTCATTTTCCAAGAGACGAAGTCCCGCTGAGCGAAAACCCGCCAGCGGAACTTCTCCCTTGTCATATTCCAAGACGAAGTCTCTGGTGAGCGAAACCCCGCCAGCGGAACTTCTCCCTTGTCATTTTCCAAGAGACGAAGTCTCCGCTGAGCGAAAACCCGCCAGCGGAACTTCTCCCTTGTCATATTCCAAGAGACGAAGTCTCCGCTGAGCGAAACCCGCAGGGAACTTCTCCCTTGTCATTTTCCAAGAGACGAAGTCTCCGCTGAGCGAAACCCCGCCAGCGGAACTTCTCCCTTGTCATTTTCCAAGAGACGAAGTCTCCGCTGAGCGAAAACCCGCCAGCGGAACTTCTCCCTTGTCCTTTTCCAAGAGACGAAGTCTCCGCTGAGCGAAACTCCGCCAGCGGAACTTCTCCCTTGTCCTTTTCCAAGAGACGAAGTCCCCGCTGAGCGAAGCCCTGCCAGCGGAGCTTCTCCTTTGCTATCCCACAAGCGGGGTGTCTTTCGCTGTACACCTCTGGCGGAACCCTTTGTCACCTTGCAAAATACCGCCAGGCACGTCTACCGGACGCTGCTTCCTGCTGCATCCAGCGGGGGGATATCCGACAAGAGGAAAATCCCGAGGCTACGCCTCACTGACAACGACCGCTACGCGGCGTTACCGTCAGACCGTCCCTACGGGACACGGGGACTAGTCAAACAGTCTACGACGGCCCTGATCAGGCACGTTGACCCCCGTCATTTGGGTGCTAAAACATTGGGCTCGCTACCCAACACCCTCTGCTCCGTGCAGCTCCCCCTCATCAAACAATTCAACGACCATCCGGAGGTCTATCTTCGCCGGGGAGTGGGGGACTCCCTGGGGGGCCCAGCAGGGGCCCACCCGAAAGGGTATAAAGCGTTTGCTCAGTAAAACCAACGGTTGACAACGCACTGACGCTAATTATGCTCTTGCAAGTCTAGCGGAGGAAAACGCTTCAAACCGCCGAACAACTCCCCAACCAAGATTGCCCTCCTTGACTGGGGACTTGGGGGACTTGTACATACATGTACATTTGCAAGCATAATTAGCTATAACGGGCCATGCTCATTGTACCGCCAAAGGTACTAATTCCAACCAAAGGAATGACATGCGAACACACCGCCCGCCAGGCGGGCTACAGCCTCAGCGTCGGACCGCCTCCAGATCGCCACCGACGCGCCGCCACGCGCCGCGTCAAGATAGCATCAGAAGCCTCTGAAGCTGGGAACTGAAGCATATCATGTCCCACATCGAAAACAAAGACAAGATCAGTTCTTCCCTCACCTATAAAAGGTTCTCTCCTCTCTCCTCATTAATTACGCATTCAATACTTACCTACTGTTACTTTGTCAACATAAATACATTGACTAACTTAGGCATCGAGAGTTGAAGACCGCCCAGCGCGGTCTCCCTCTAACGCCCATTGTATTTTACTTGACAGGTAACGGGAACAACAATATCAACACAAGTTTCGATCCGCCCCCCGGATCAGCGTTAACTAAGGTCCGGCTACCGCTAGACTTTTAGACATTAACAAGATGAGATTGAAAATTCTAGTTCTATGTAGATTTTTGTACGTCAAATTAGTAAAATTTAACTTTACAGTACTCGTAAACTTTTATACGTTCACATAGATTGTCACTCAAACATGTTTTGATAGAAAGTGACTCGAACCTCATCATAAATTGTGTTAATGACATTTGCAGCACTCGTTTGAGATTGAAGTCAGTTATTCGAGATATACTCTACCTTAAGTTCTTATAAAAGCAAATTTCACATCAAATGCTCTTGCAAAATTTAGTCATTCAGTAGCTGAATTTGAATGACGAGAATGTGTTCTCCCTTTAAATATATTGTCAGTTTTTAATTTTAATCAATTTAGGGGGGGTGTGTTCACTTAAGAGTTTACAAGATTTTTTTGTATTTTGAAAGTATATGGGTATTCAATTGAGATTTTAAACAATCCTTTAAAATCTTGATGTATTCAATTAAGATTTAAAATTATCTATTCCAATCTGCAGATATTCCAAAGTATACGGATTTTTAAGAATTTCATTAAATTCTGGATTTTGGACGCAAAAACAATCCAACCACTTCCCAAGAGATTTTGATGGATTATTTCTCACTCAAAAAATGAAGAAGCTCTTCACAAAAAAAAAAAAAAACAGCTCTCAATAGATGACACTCATCCATTTTGTCTTAGGCCTATCTTCCCACTATCCTCCTCTGCCTCTGCCTCTGCTCTCATCTAATAATTTTTTTATTATTTTTATCACTATAGCTCTGGAAGCCTTAATCATTCTAGCTAATTAAGCTCACTTTCAATGGTATTGTTAATATGATAAATACACACATGTTTCTTGTTTTTAATCAAACTCGAATCTGGGTGCCGAAATATATACATCTAAAGCCAGAATAGGCCGTTACATATACACATGCTTCTTTTGTAAATTAGATATGAAATAAATTATGCCATTAATTTACTACTTTATTTTTTGTGTAACATTTTGATTGATTAGTTTTATCTTATTATTCATATATCATTATTCACAACATAAAGAATGATAGATTGATATATATATATATATATATATGTATATATATATATACTTTCTTGTCACTGATATTGCATTATAGTTGGATCCATACATCAATTGATTTTAAAGAAGAAAAGAAAAAAAATTAACCTACCAGAAACATCATAAAGACTTGTAAAATCTAGACAAATATTAATAAATCAATCCATTAGAATCAATCAAAGTCCATATAAAATTTAAACAATCCGCGGATTAAATAAATTCATAGATTATAAAAACTCAAATAATTTTTTAAATCATAATTGAATACACCCCCCCCTAGTGATGGTTATCCCATTGACTTTAACTCGTAATTTGTTCTTGTTATGGTAATAAAAATGACAATAATCATCTATCTGGGTAATAGTATTGTTGAATAAACAATCAGGGGCCACCATCTAATGTATGGAAATCCAAGTCATCTGCCACATTTATTCAACATAATGGATGAACCGATGAACTTTATGTCCCCAACTAATATAGCAAGTCACACAGATGCATACAGTCCCCCCATTCTAAATGGAGCAACGAAGAAACTTAAAAACTCCTTGATACAAGTTAACTCGTTATGTATAAGAAAATGGTCCAAAATTTCTCCCACTCCTTGAAGACAATGGTCCAAAATGAAGATGCCACAAGTCTGGCCCTTAAGATTTTGGACTTGTTCATGAAGATTGAAATTTAATTTGATGCCAATGGTAGAAAAATTGGAATCCAGAAATAGTGCAGCACCGACAATATTCCAAAAGCGATATCAGGGAAAATGGCGATTCTGGGTTTTGACATTTGTCAATGATTTTGTCAAAGTCTACCGGGAAGGTTCTCATTTATTTCGTGAGTTTGGGAAAATTTACTTTTGAGATTCAGACGCTGACATTAGCGTGTCTTCTTCTTTTGGTTTAATTCATGAGCTTCTGGATTTTTCTCGTTTATGACATTGGCTGGTATTGCTTTACCAGCTGGAGTAAACAAGTTTATTGGGCCTATAAGCCCCACACGTCTGGTTCCAGCTGAGTTTTTTTTTTTCCTGTTATACTTAATGTTATTGAATGGACAATGGTAAACGTTGCAATGTATGGTATCAATTTGGAACGGTCTTAGAATCTCCCGAGGGCATCTCCAACCCTTTAGTCAAAAGTCAAAGTCATTTGGTAAATTTAACACCGTAAGTGTTATTACTATTCATTCATGTTTTGCATCTCCAACTCTCTTTAGTCAAAAGTCATAACGACATAACCGTTTCATAATTTTAATTATTTTAGATAATTATTTAACTACAATATGAATTTATATATCATACATAATAATATTATATAATATATCATCGTTTTGTAAAAGTAAAATGGAATTGGAATTGGTCTACTCATTTAATTTCATAGTCCTTTTATATAGGGAGATAATTATAACGGAAATATCAATCACAATGATGACATTAAATGCTGATTGATCCGTAATTCTTGCTGATTGATGGTAATCGCTAATTCTTTGATTCCCTTTCTGTCAGTCACTTTGACGAAGACACATAATGTGTTTTTCCTTAAACACTCCCCCTTGTGCCAAGTCAAAGACGAAATGGTGCATGAGTTGTTGCCTCACTAAAAACCTTGTCAAGTAACAATAAAAACCCTGTGGGACAAAAAATACACCTTGGTCGAAGGAAAAGAGCACAACGCACCTTCTATATTTGAGGATAACATGTATGTGTTAGAGTCCTCCTGATGTCTATACCTCCCCCTGATGCTTGCATTAATCAAGGGAGCTTGGAAAGTCTTCGCATTCCTATATTTTTCACATGTTTCTCAAATGTGGCCTTGGGCAATGATTTGGTGAACAAATTTACCACATTTTCCTCAGACCTTACTTCATTCACTTGAATCTTAAGGAGAGCATGTTGTTGCTGATTATAGAACAACTTTGGCGATATGTGTTTTGTATTATCACCCTTGATATATCCTAGCTTCATCTATTCGATGCAAGCTGCATTATCTTCATAAATGCAAGTAGGCTCTTCAGTGATAGAACTCAAACCACTAGTCTCTCGAATATGTGTAATGATAGCTCTTAACCATATACACTCACGAACCGCCTCATGTAGAGCAATGATCTCTGAGTGGTTCGAGAAGGTAGCCACAAGGGTTTGCTTGGTTGATCTCCAAGATATCGCCGTATTCCTAATGGTAAATACATAACCAGTTTGGGAATGACCTTTATGTGGGTCAGACAGATACCCAACATCAGGAAAACCAACCAAAACGTCATTTGGCGTTTCGGTGTAGTGAGTGACACTTTCGCCATCAACATTTCCTTTAGGGATTGCAGTTCAATCTACGGTCCCTCTAGTCTCTCTGTAGGGAAAGAATAGTCTCAAGTCAATGGTTCCTTTTAGGTATCGAAAAATGTTCTTGATACCATTCCAGTGACGCCGCGTTGGCGCTTAGCTAAATCTAACTAACAAGTTCACTGAGAATGCAATGTCTGGTACGGTCGAGTACATTGGGCTAAGTACAATAATGCGCCTATTGCACTTAGATAGGGAATTTCAGCTGCCAACACCTCTTCGTCATCTTCCTTTGGACAAAATGGATCTTTCCTTGCATCTAAACTTCGACCCATCATGGGAGTGCTAGCAGGATGCGCTTTGTCCATGTTAAATCGCCATAGCATCTTTTGGACATACGCAGACTAGTGGATTAGTATTCCACAAAATCGGTGTTTTAGTTCACGGCCTAAACAGAATCGAGTTTTCCGAAGATCCTTCATCTCAAATTCGGATTTCAAGTAGCTCGCAGTTTCTCTTATTTCATCAAGAGTACCTATTATGTTCATATCATCGACATATAGAGCTACAATTGCAAATTAGGAACTTGTTTTCTTTATGAATGCGCAAGGGTATAATTCATCGTTCTTGTATCCATTCCCAATCAAGTAGTCACTTAGACGGGTATACCACATCCTCCCAGATTGTTTCAATCCGTAAAGTGAGCGTTTCAACCTAATTGCAAACGCATTCCGTGGTTTATATATATCCCTGAATCAAGATCCCCATAGAGATATGCAGTAACCACATCCATGAGTTGCATTTTCAGTCCTTCAGAAACTACCAAGCTAACTAAGTAGCGGAACGTAATAATGTCCATTACTGGAGAGTATGCCTCCTCGTAATCAATTCTAGGGTGTTGTGAGAAACCTTGCGCTACAAGGCTCGCCTTGTACCTCCGGACTTCATTGTTCTTATTATGCTTTCTGACAAAGACCCATTTATGTCCTACAGGCTTTAAACTTGGTGGGGTTAGCAGTACCGGACAAATACATATCTTTTTGTCAGAGAATCTAATTATGCCTGGATTGCTTCTTTCCATTTAGGCCAATCTGCTCTTTGTTGACATTCTGCAACAAAGTGTGGTTCGATATCATCGTGCTCTATGATTTCTTGAGCAATAGTATATGCAAATACATCATCAATGTGTATGGAAGATCTTTCCATCAACTTATACGCACTCTCATAATCCATTAAGATTTCTTTGTTCTCTGGAATCAGTTCAAACATCGGAGTGTCCTCCAATATTGATTCATGGACATAACTATAATCAAAGACAATCTCATGAGAGGGATTCTCTACATTGATGATTAATGGATCAGTTTGTGCCTTACTCGTCCTCTTCTTCCTTGAGTGACTATCAATCAAACCAAGTGGCCTCCCACTATTCCTTTGGGGAGCCACGGCCTCAACCACACCTCCACTAAGTGTGGTTGGAACGTCTCTAACTGCGGCGCTGTGCCCTTTGTTGGGGACTTCCAACCTTGCATGCACGTTTGCAGCTGGTATATGTGATCTCGTCACTTTTGAGATATCAGTAAACGTATCAAGCATCGAATCTGCTAAGTTCTGAAGATCGATTATTCTTTTCATTTCACTTCACATTGTGAAGTGCGGGATCAACATGAGACAGAGTGGGGACAAACCACGACAATTCTTGTCGTTTCATTGGAAAATCATTTTTCCTATCTCCCCCTAACGACAGGAAGACTGTCTCATCAAAGTGACAATCCGCAAATCTAGCGGTAAAGAGATCGCCTGTCAAGGGTTCCAAGTAGGGGATAATTGTTGGGGATTCGTATCCAACATAAATACCTAATCGTCTCTGGAAACCCATTTTGGTGCGCTGTTGGGGTGCAATAGGCACATATACTGTGCAACCAAATATGCGTAAGTGTGAAATGTCAAGCTCATATCCAGTTACCAACTGGTACGCAGAAAATGGTTGGCTAGCAGTGGGTCTGAAATGAATAAGTAAAGCTGCGTGCAATATTGCATACCCTATGCAGATATATGTAGGTTGGTGCGCATAACTAATGTCCTAGCCACCATCTGTAGCCTTTTGATGGTGGCTTTTGCAAGACCATTTTGTGTATGTACATAGGGTATAGGATGCTCTACATCGATTCTAATAGACATGCAACAATCATCAAATACTTTTGATGTAAACTCTCCAGCGTTATCAAGCCTTATAGACTTGATAGGGTGATCGGGGTGGTGAGTCCTTAAGCGTATAATCTGTGCTAGGAGTTTTACAAATGCAGCATTTCTTGTAGACAATAAAACGACATGTGACCAGCGTGTCGAAGCATCCACCAGAACCATAAAGTACTTGAATGGTCCGCATTTTGGATGGATAGGTCAACAGATATCTCCTTGTATCCTTTGTAACAATGAAATGTTTGTTTTGTGTCTTTAGCATAGGAAGGTCTCGATCCTGTTTTTGCTAAAGAGCAGGCTTTGCAAAATGTTAATGTTTAAGATTGAGTGGTAGCTTAATCTTTGTTAACGCTAGTCCGATGGCGGACCGCTACTTGCAATGTTCTCAGAGTTTCCGCTACCTGTCAAGTGAAAAACAAAGCGGCGTCAGAGGGAGACCGCTCTGGGCGGTATTCTCTTCTCCGATGCCTAAGTTAATCAATGTGTTTATGTTGACAGAATAACAGTAGGTAAGTAGTAAATGCGTAATTAATGAGGAGAGAGGAGAGAACCTTTTATAGCTGGGGAAGAGGCCGAGCTCTTCCATGTTTTCGATATGGGACTGATGTGCTTCAGTTCCCAGCTTCTGGAACTTTTGATGCTAACTTGGCGCGGCGAGTGGTGGCGCATCAGCGGTGATTTGGGGGTGAGCCGAGACTTCCGGTAGTAGCCTTTTTGGTTGTGTTTTCATGGGTCACACAGTTGGCGGTAGTTGGTACCGCTGGCTGTATCATGGGCGTGGCTCATTATAACTAATTATGCTTGCAAATGCTCATGTAAGTACACAAAACGAGTGATGTGCCTTTGAAATAGTCAATGAGGCATAATGGGATGGAGGTAGTATTTCTGGTACTTTAGACGGCAATAGCTGCATTTGAGCAGTACTAGGACCGACACCTTGCAGTGTGGCAGATTTTTCTCCTATTTTATTTTTCACTCAAAAGCATGGATATTGTGTGAGTTTTTTAAAATACGGATCATCATGTCACGACCAGGGTGCCCTAGGCTATCATGCCAAAGCCTGTATGAGTCAGTGTCCCACATTTCATTGTTGGTGACAACATAGGATTCAATGATCCAAATCGTAGTGAGGTATAGGCCACTAGATTGACTCATAAGTTTCTCTAAAATGTGTTTCCTTCCACATTCATTAGAGGTAATATAAAGATATTCAGTTCCATTCTCACAGTGCGTTTCTACATGATAACCGTTGACACGAATATGTTTGAAACTTAACAAGGTTCGATTAACTCTTGGTGAATATTTCTATTTGGGTAGAATGATAATCTTTTCATTTCATTCTTATATATTTTTTTCTTTTTCTAGATGTATTGCTTTACATCTTTATAGTGCTATTTCGAACCATATAAATATGTATAGTAAATAAATTCGAATAAATTCAGTGCTTCAAAATTTTGAAATTTATTAATAAGCCAACGATAATCAAATCAAGGTCTTTGTTCAGAAATCTAATTCATCAAACCATTATTTAAGACCAAACAATAGTCTAATTAAAAATGAGGCATTATGCCTTCACAACTGTCTTTGGAAAATAAATAGATAAAGCAGGTCAGTCAAAATCTAGTGCATCCATTGACTGAGCAACTTCCTTGTTGCCATTGAAGTCTGCAATTGTGAGGTTGACATCTGGGTCATGGCCTCCTTCTTCCATATAGTGAGCCACTTGTTCTTTAGACTCCCTATACCTCTTGTAAGTTGCTGCAACTATGTTGCTTGCTTGACAGTTCTTGTACCAATGCCCAATGACTCCACACCTATAGCATGGTTCATTGCTAACTCTATCCTATTTGACTGAAGGGTTCTTAGGTGCCCTTTGTACCTTTTTTCCATGATCACTAGGGTCAGCACCACCATTTCTGTGCCATACATTGGGAGGACCTCCACAGCCCATACCACGACCCCCACGTCCCTTGCCACATGGTGCATTGTTGGCACGTGGGTAGGGATCAGCATGTCCAACCCCCTTTGCATTGGGGTTCTTTTCACCTTTCACTTTTCCGTAATTAGCCTCGGGAATTTTCTTTATCCCAACAGGCCTGACATTGTTGTTCAAAAGAACTTCATTATGCCTCTCAGCTACTTGCAGTAGGTTGATCAGCTTATTGAAGGTTGTGAATCTTTTGTTGTCATACTCCAGCCTATATTGGTTCGCTAGTATAATTGCTGAAGTAGGAAAAGTGGAAAGAGTCTCCTAGATCATATCATCTTCTGCGAGTTCCTTTCCACAAAAATTTAGACGTGCCTTTAGGCGCAACATGTCTTTGTTGAAGTCATTGACCCTTTTGTAGTCAAGCAAGCGGATTTCATTCCACTGAACGGTCTGTTCTGGGAGCAAGGTGTCATGAATGTTCCCAAAACGTCCCTTAAGGGCATCCCACAATTCTTTGGGTGTCTTCAACTGAAAGTATTCCCAGCGTAAGCTAGGATCAATATATCGCCTCAGAAACATTAAGGCATTTGCTTTCACCTTGTCAGACTGTTCATCATCTTTGGGGTCAGTGGGAATTTTGATGGTGGCAGTGTAGTTTTTTGCCACAAAGACAGTTTTTACATCGGAAACCCAACGGTGGTACTCAAGTCCTTCTGAGTCCAAAATGTCAAATTCAGATCGAGTTGGATTTGCCATCTACATAAACAAGAGAAACGATATATAAATTAAGCAGTCATAAAGACATTCACGTGAATTATTTTCCAAACATATGAATTAGATTTTAAGACCAAGATTCGTAATGGTCACATTTTTTGATGTTATGTGAAAATACTTTACCACGGTAAGTAAGTATTTGTAATGCACATGAATTTTCATTATCATGGCAAAACGCAATGTATATGTAGCAAAACAATTATAATATAAAGGCATGCATAATTATGAAAACGTAAAAAAATACCACAAAACATGCTCCAAAAAAATTTCATTAATAATATATAATAATATATATATATATATATATATGGTATGCTCAAAATAAACTATAAACAATAACATAATATAATGGCATGCGTAGGCATAATTATATACACGTAGATAAAATAAAAACATGCTCAAAATTTCATAATAAAAACATAAACAATAAAATATAAGGCATGCTTAGAAATAGTAAACATTGTTAAAGTAAAATGACAATTGGAATTGGTCTTCTCATTTCATTTCATAGTCCCTTTATACAGGGATAGAATTACAACGGAAATATCGATTACATTAATGATACTAAATGCTGATGGATCCGTAATTACGCTGATTGATGGTAATCACTGATTCCTTGATTCCCTCTCCGTTAATCACTTTGACGAAGGCACATAATGTGTTTTTCCTTTAACACTCCCCCTTGTGCCAAGTCAAAGCCAAAATGGTGCATGAATTGTTGCCTCACTAAAAACCTTGCCAAGTAACAATAAAAACCCTGTGGGACAAAAATACACCTTGGTTGAAGGAAAAGAGCACAATGCACCTTTTACATTTGAGTATGACATGTTGTGTTAGACTCCCCCTGACGTCTACACCTCCCCCTGATACTTACATTAATCAAGGGAGCTTGGAAAGTCTTCGCATTCCTATGCTTTTCACATGTTTCTCAAATATGGCCTTAGGCAATGATTTGGTGAACAAATCTGCCACATTCTCCTCAAACCTTACTTGATTCACTTAAATCTTGAGGAGGGCCTATTGTTGCTGATTGTAGAAAAACTTTGGCAATATGTGTTTTGTATTATCACCCTTGATATATCCTAGCTTCATTTGTTCGATTCAAGCTGCATTATCTTCATAAATGCAAGTAGGCTCCTCAGTGGTAGAACTCAAACCACTAGTCCCTCGAATATGTGTGATGATAGCTCTTAACCAGACACACTCACGAACCGCCTCATGTAGAGCGATGATCTCTGAGTGGTTCGAGAAGGTAGCCACAAGGGTTTGCTTGGTTGATCTCCAAGATATCGTCGTGTTCCCAATGGTAAATACATAACCAGTTTGGGAACGACCTTTATGTGGGTCAGAGAGATACCCAGCATCAGCAAAACCAACCAAAATGTCATTTGGTGTTTCGGTGTAGTGAGTGGCGCTTTCGCCATCAATATTTCCTTCAGGGATTGCAGTTCCATCTACGGTCCCTCTTGTCTCTCTGTAAGGAAAGAACATTCCCAAGTCAATGGTTCCTTTTAGGTATCGGAAAATGTTCTTGATACAATTCCAGTGACGTTGCGTTGGCACTGAGCTAAATCTAGCTAACAAGTTCACTGAGAATGCAATGTCTGGTCGAGCACTTTGGGATAAGTACAATAATGCGCCTATTGCACTTAGATAGGGAATTTCAGCTCCCAACACCTCTTCGTCATCTTCCTTTGGACGAAATGGATCTTTCCTTGCATCCAAACTTCGACCGATCATGGGAGTGCTAGCAGGATGCTCTTTGTCCATGTTAAATAGCCTGAGCATCTTTTGGACATACGCAGACTGGTGGATTAGTATTCCACAAACTCGGTGTTCTAGTTCAAGGCTAAGACAAAATCGAGTTTTCCCAAGATCGTTCATCTCAAATTCAGATTTCAAGTAGCTCGCGGTTTCTCTTATTTCATCAAGAGTACCTATTATGTTCATATCATCGACATATAGCTACAATTGCAAATCCGGAACTCGTTTTCTTTATGAATACGCAGGGGCATAATTCATCGTTCTTATATCCCTTCCCAATCAAGTAGTCACTTAGACGGGTATACCACATCCACCCAGATTGTTTCAATCCGTAAAGTGAGTGTTTCAACCTAATTGCAAACGCACTCCGTAGTTTAGAGTCACTTGACTTGGGTAATGTAAGGCCATCAGGCACTTTCATATATATCTCTGAATCTAGATCCCCATAGAGATATGCAGTCACCACATCCATGAGCTACATTTCCAGTCCTTCGGAAACTACTAGGTTAACTAAGTAGCGGAACGTTATAATGTCCATTACGGGAGAGTATGTCTCCTCGTAGTCAATTCCAGGGCGTTGTGAGAAACCTTGCGCCACAAGGCAAGCCTTGTACCTCAGGACTTCATTCTTCTCATTATGCTTTCTGCCAAAGACCCATTTATGTCCTACTGGCTTTACACTTGGTGGGGTCAGCACTACCGGACCAAATACCTGCCTCTTTATCAGAGAATCTAATTCTGCCCGGATTACTTCTTTCCATTTAGGCCAAGCTGCTCTTTGTTGACATTCTGCAACAGAGCGTGGTTCGATATCATCGTGCTCTATGATTTCTTGAGCAACAGTGTATGCAAATACATCATCAATGTGTATGAAAGATCTTTCTATCAACTCATACGCACTCTCATAATCCTCTAGATTTCTTTGTTCTCTGGAATCATTTTAAACATCGGAGCGTCCTCCAGTATTGATTCATGGACATAACTATAATCAGAGACAATCTCATGAGAGGGATTCTATACATTGATGATTGGTTTGTGCCTTACTTGCCCTCTTCTTCCATGGGTGAGTGTCAATCGAACCAAGTGGCCTCCCCCTCTTCCTTGGGGAGCCACAGCCTCAACCACACCTCCACTAATTGCGGTTGCAGTGCCTCTATATGCGACACCGTGCCCCTTGTTGGGGACTTCTAACCTTGCAGGCACATTTGCAGCTGGTATATGTGATCTCGTCACTTTTGCGATATCAGTAAACACATTAGGCCTCGAATCTGCTACGTTCTGAAGATCGATTATTCTTTTCACTCCACTTTCACTTTGTGAAGTGCGGGGATCAAAATGAGACAGAGTGGGGACAAACCACGACAATTCATGTCGTTCTCTTGGAAAATCCTTTTTCCTATCTCCCCTAACGACGGGAAGATTGTCTCATCAAAGTGACAGTCCTTAAATCTAGCGGTACAGAGATCGCTTGTCAAGGGTTCCAAGTAGCGGATAATTGTTGGGGATTTGTATCCAACATAAATACTTAATCGTCTCTAAGGACCCATTTTGATGCGTTGTGGGGGCGCAATAGGCACATGTACTGCTCAACCAAATATACGTAAGTCAGGCTCATATCCAGTTACCAACTGGTACGTAAAAAATAGTTGGCTAGCAATGGGTCTGAAATGAATAAGTAAAGCTGCGTGCAATATTGCATAACCCCAGGCAGATATAGGCAGGTTGGTGCGCATAACCAATGCTCTAGCCACCATCTGTAGCCTTTTGATGGTGGCTTTTGCGAGACCGTTTTGCGTATGCACATGGGGTACAGGATGCTCTACATCGATCCCAATAGGCATGCAATATTCATCAAATGCTTTTGATGTAAACTCTCCAGCGTTATCAAGCCTTATAGACTTGATAGGGTGATCAGGGTGGTGAGCCCTTAAACGTATAATCTGTGTTAGGAGTTTTGCAGCATTTCTTGTGGACAATAAAGCGACATGTGACCAGTGTGTCGAAGCATCCACCAGAACCATAAAGTACTTGAATGGTCCGTATTCTTGATGGATAGGTCCACAGATATGTCCTTTTATCCTTTGTAAGAATGGAATGTTTTATGTTATATCTTTAGCATAGGGAGGTCTCGATCTTGTTTTTGCTAAAGGGAAGGCTTTGCAAAACGAGTGATGTGCCTTTGAGATAGTCAATGAGGCATAATGGGAGGGAGGTAGTGCTTCTGGTACTTCAGAAGGCAATGACTGCATTTGAGCAATACTAGAACCGACACCTTGCAGTGTGACGGATTTTTGTCCCATTTTATGTTTCACTCGAAAGAATGGATGTCCATATGAGTTTTTTAAAATACGGATCATCATGTCACGACCGGGGTGCCCTAGGCGGTCATGCCAAAGTCTGTATGAGTCAGTGTCCCACATTTCACTGTTGGTGACAGTATAGGATTCAATGATCAGAATCATAGTGAGGTACAGTTCACTAGATTGACTCATAAGTTTATCTAAAATGCGTTTCCTTCCACATTCATTAGAGGTAATATAAATGTATTCAGTTTCATTCTCACAGTGTGTTTTTACATGATAACCGTTGGCACTAAAATCTTTGAAACTTAAGAAGGTTCGATTAACTCTTGGTGCATACAGAGCGTCTGTGACTTTAAATATATCTCAGATTCTTTAGAGTATTTCTATTTTAGTAGAATGATAATCTTTTCATTCTAATAATAATTTTTTTCTCTAGATGTATTGCTTTACATCTTTATATTGCAATTCCCATGCATAAATATGTGTAGTAAATAAATTTGAATAAATTCAGTGCTTAAGAATAAAATTCAAAATTTATTAATGAGCCAACGATAATCAAATCAAGGACTTGTTCTAATTCATCAAACCATTATTGAAATAAACTTTAAGACCAAGTAATCATCTAATTAAAAATGAGGCATTATGCCTTCACAATTGTTTTAGGAAAATAAAGTAAATAAAGCAGATCAGTCAAAATCTGGGGCATCGGTTGACTGAGCAAGTTCCTTGTCGCCATTAAAGTATGCAATTGTGAGGTTGACGTCTGGGTCATGGTCTCCTTCTTCCATATAGTGAGCCTCTTGTTCTTTAGACTCCCTATACCTCTTGTAATTGGTTGCTACTCTGTTGCTTGCTTGGCAGTTCTTGTACCAATGCCCAATGACTCCACACCTATAGCATGGTTCATTGCCAACTCTATTCTGTTTGACTTAAGGGTTCTTAAGTGCCCTCTGCACCTTGTTTCCATGACCACTAGGGCCAGCACCACCATCTCTGCGCCATACATTGGGAGGGCCTCCACGGCCCATATCACAACCCCCATGTCCCTTGCCACGTGGTGCATTGTTGCCACGTGGGTAGGGATCAGCACGTCCAACCCCTTTTGCATTGGGGTTCTTTCCACCTTTCACTTTGCCATAATTAGCCTCAGGAATTTTCTTTGTCCCAACAGGCCTGACATTGTTGTTCAAAAGAACCTCATTATGCCTCTCAACCACTTGCTTATTGAAAGTTGTGATTCTTTTGTTATCATACTCCAGCCTATACTGGTTCGCTAGTATAATTGCTGAAGTAGGAAAAGTGGAAAGAGTCTTCTGGATCATATCATTTCTGTGAGTTCCTTTCCACAGAAATTTAGACGTGCGCAACATGTCCTTGTTGAAGTCATTGACCTTGTTGTAGTCAAGCAAGCGGATTTCATTCCACTGAACGGTCAGTTCTGGTAGTAAGGTGTCATGAATGTTCCCAAAACGTCCCTTAAGGGCATCCCACAGTTCTTTGGGTGTCTTCAACCGAAGGTATTCCCGGCGTAAGCTAGGATCAATATGTAGCCTCAGAAACATTAAGCCATTTGCTTTCACCTTGTCAGACGGTCCATTGTGTTTGGGGTCGGTAATGGTGGCAGTGTAATATCTTGCCACAAAGGCAGTTTCTACATCGGAAACCCAATGGTGGTACTCAAGTCCGTCTGAGTCCAAAACGTCAAATTCAGGTCAAGATGGATCAGCCATCTACATAAACAAGAGAGAAGAAATAAATTACGCAGTCATAAATACATCCACGTGAATTATTTTCCAAACATATGAATTAGATTTCAAGACCAAGATTCTTAATGGTCACATTTTTTTTCGATGCTATGTGAAAATACTTTATCACAGTAAGTGTATATGTATAATGCGCATGAATTTTCATTATCATGGCAAAACACAATTTTTGTATATTGAATTCTAAAAATAGCCATAGCATACTTAACAATAAATCATAGCAAATAAAGGCATGCATAGGAAAATTATATAAGCGTAAATAAAATAAAACATGCTAAAAATTGCATAAATCACAAAATATATATGGCATGCTAAAAAAAAAAAAGCAATAACATAATGAAAATGCATGTGTACGCATAATTATAAAGCGTAAATGAAATTCACAGAACATGCTTGAAATTTTACTAAACAATAAAAATATATAAATCATGCTTAAAGATAATCATATAAAACATAAATGACAAAGCATGCTTAAAATGATTAATATAATCTAACTAAACATGCTCGAAAAATTTATAATAAAAGCATAAACAATAAAATATATAGCATGCTCAAGAAAGTAAATAATGAGAATCCACCATAGTATGAAATTAAATAAATTAAAGAGAACATACTTGGTTTCGAAAAAATAAAACAATCCTAGCGCACGCGCGTGTTGATGCAAGCGTGCGTAGCGATGTTTTTGGGCTTATGAAACTAAGGCCGCTTCCTCTCCCTTTTCAGCAGTGGGCTTTGAACTTTTTTTTTTCTTTTTTGGGGCCTGGTCTTTTCTTTGGGCCTTCTCTTTTTTCTTTTCTTTTCTTTTTCTGTTTTTTTTTTTCGTTTCTGGGCCTGCAGGGCCTGCTTCTTTTTTTTTTTTTTTTTTATTTGAGCCGGGTGTATACTTTGGCCCTTCTCTTTCTTTTTTTTTTCTTCCTCTCTTTTCTTGTTCTGGTTTTTTTTTTTTGAAGTGCAGGGGGTCTGGCCTGCTGTGGGATGCACGCTGTAGGTAGCGACTGCAAGGTGGGGTAGCGAGCTGATAGGCTAACTCCGATCTGGGATCGATGCGGGATCGAAGTGATGCAGCCGGGTCTCGGATCTGCAGCAGGGCGCGGGTCTGCTGTCCAGAAAGAGGATCTGGCAGCCGATCTGGACGAAGGCGCGGGGGCTCTAGGATGTGCGCAGCTGTGAGCTGGGATCTGCAGGGTGCTGCTGGAGGCTGGGTGTCAATCTGGCCTGCTGTGGGAGGTTGCAAGGCACAGGGCCGAGCGTACGTTGCAGGCAGGCGGGGAGGCGTGCACTGGGCTGAGCGGGCTTGGCTGTAGGCGGGTGGGCTCTGTGTGAGTGCTGAGAGGCGGGATTTGCAGCGTGGGGGCTGGGGTGCAGGCCGAGCACAGGTGGGGAAGGGAGGGCCGAGGCTGTTGGAGAAGGAAGAGAGTTTTTTTTTTTTTTTGGTTGTGGCGTAGAAAAAAAATTTCTAGGGTTTGAGGGATTTTTTTTCGAAACTAATTTTTTTCTTGGCTATTTGCTCTGAGCGTGCTGATAACGTGTTAAAGTAAAATGACAATTGGAATTGGTCTTCTCATTTCATTTCATAGTCCCTTTATACAGGGATAGAATTACAACGAAAATATCGATTACATTAATGATACTAAATGCTGATGGATCTGTAATTACGCTAATTGATGGTAATCACTGATTCCTTGATTCCCTCTCCGTTAATCACTTTGACGAAGGCACATAATGTGTTTTTCCTTTAACAAACATAAATGAAATTCACATGTTTTGGATTCCACGAATATATATATCACATATATAATAAGCAATAATATAGCATGCTAAAAAAAATTCTAATCATAAACAATTAAATATACCATAGTATGAAAATAAAGAAATAAAAGAGAACATACTTGGTTTGGAGAAAATAAAACAATCCTAGCGCACGCGCATGTTGATGCAGGCATGCGTAGTGATGTTTTTGGGGTTGAGAAAAACTGGGTTGTTTCCTCTTACAGAGCCACAAAACCTTGTTGTTTTTTTCTTTACTTTTCTCTAGGCTGCAAGCCTACTTTTTTTTTTTTTTTTTTTTTTTTTGTTCTGTGTGAGCCGCATGGCCTGTTTCTTTTTCTTTTCTTTTTTTGTCCGGGCCTCATGGAATCTGTAAGTGGGATTTCACGATCGAGTTACAGGCTGTAATCTGCACAGGTGGGAGGCCGGGATCTGCAGGTGGGAGGTCGCGATTGAGTTGCAGAGGATGAGTGCGAGTTGTAGAGGATGCAGCGCTGGGTGTGTACAGGCGCAGGGGCTGGAACGTGCGCAAGGCCTGGCCGGTAGGCCTCATCATGGGCCGGGCTCGAGCCAGCCCTACCCTAAATTTTAGGGCTTAGGGTAGGGCCGAGCTGGGCTTTGACCAAGTCAACAGATCAAAGGGCCGGACTGAGGCTTCAATATGTAAGCCCTTACCTGCCCTTACAGCCCATTTCGCAAGGGCCCAAAAGGGCCGGGCAGGGCCAGCCTTTCTGAATAGGGCCGGGCCGGGACTTTGTTTAACTCACATAAATCAAATTCTGCTAATTACATAAACTCAAACTGAAGGGGAAAAAAACATTAATATATATACACTGAATACTTGAGTTTTGAGAACTTGATTTAATTACAAATATCTACAAACTCAGAAGTCTCAAACTCACATTCTTCCTAATCAAGTAGTAGACTTGAAATTGAAATGGAATTGCACAGCCACAGAGGCACTAAGCCCTACATTAAGCCACTGAGGCACTGAGCCTACAAAAAATGAAGCAATGTTTGACACTTTGAACAAAAAGTGACCATGTCTTCATGACTTCATGACTTCATCAATTCACAAGAAGTGGTAATCTTTGATGCAAAAACTGAACTATTGAAGCATGGTTTGCACAGAGGCTACAAAATTTGATACAAAAAATGATCAAGTCTTCATCAAATTCACAAGAAGTGGTAATCTTTCAAGCAACCAAACAAAGAACCTGCAAAGGAAAACCATATAATTAATTTAGCCAAATCACATATTAAACAACCATAAGCACTCCAATCCAATTATGAACAAATTAAGGCATTACTAATTCATAAAAGTTTTCACTTTGAGTTTAGCGACATATATAAATGCAACTGGACATATAATTCTGGAAAAAGCTTGTTTCTAGACACATTTCACTTTTACTTTCAGTTTAACAACATATTTCAGTTCAACAACAAATTTGAACAGTAGTCACAAGGATATGCTCTGCCAGGACATATAAAATGCAATTTTCTCTCTTTTTGGTGTTTTCTAAGCAACTGGACATATATGTTTAAGCATTCAGACTATTCAGTGATTCAAATTCTATTGAAAATAAAGACAGCAGTCCAGCATCCAAGTATTTGCACATTAAATATAGACTGAAAACGCAAACAAGTATATTGAAACTACAATTTTAACACACAAAACAAATCAGATCCAAAAAACAGTCACATACCTTTCCTCAATTCAATTGACTGGACCTCATTTATGTTTGAATTAGCACGTTCAAGTGCAATCATCCATTCCGGTCTTGCNTGAACCGCGATAGAATCTGAAACTTGTTATGGAAACGCGCGGACATATCCCTTCCCAATCAAGTAGTCACTTCAGTGAGCGTTTCAACCTCTTTGTAAACGAGCTCCGTGGTCTAGAGCCACTTGACTTGGGTAAATGAAGTTCACCATGAACCTTCACGTATATTTCGTATCTAGATCCCCATAGAAATACGTAGTGACCACATTTGTAAGCTGCATAATCAGTTATTCGGAAACTACCAAACTGACAGGGTAGTGGAATGCAATGACATCCATTACGAGAGAATATGTCTCATCGTAGTTGATTCCAGGGGGTTTTGTGAGAAGCCTTGTGCTATAAGGCGACATTGCCATCTCTTTTTCTCACCACGCTTTTTAACGAAGACCCATTAGTCAATAGGTTTTGTGTTAGGAGGTGTTGGCATCACTGGCTCAAAAACCTTCCTCTTCGTTAGAGAATCCAACTTAACCTGGATCGCATCTTTCCATTTAGGCAAAATCTCTCTATGTTGGCATTCATTCATCAACGGAGCGTGGTTCGATATCATCTGACTCAACAAACTCATGCGCAACTGCATCATCAATTAGGTTAGAGTTTCTATCCCACGTCTCATATACACTAGTATAATTTTCATAGAGATCTATATTTTCAGGAATAGGTTCTGACGTTGAAGCGTCCCACAACAATAACCATAATCCGGAAGATACTCATGAGACCGATTTTGAGTATTGATGATCAAAGGATTGGAATGTGCCAAAGTATTATTCGAACCCACTAGCCTCCCACCCATCCTAGTTGGGGCCATGGCCTGTAACGCCAGAGTATCACTCTCTATGGCGTTGGCGCCATGCCTACCTCCATGTAAGGGGACGCTATGTCTTCTTGCAAAGACGTCCTTCCTTGCAGGCATGTTTGCTATTTGTGTGATCTCGTCACTTTAATGGGGATTGAGATGAGACATAGAGGGGCAGGCCACGACAATTCCTGTCGTTCATGCTGAACATTCATGTTCTTATCTCCCCCTAACGACTGGAAGACTGTCTCATCAAAGTGACAACCTGCAAATCTAGCTGTAAAAAGATCGCCTTGTAAGGGAATTAAGTGGCGGACGATTGTTGGAGTCTCAAATCGTAGTTGCCTATTTGTCTATAAGGACCCATCATAGAGCGCTGTGGCGGCGCAATTGGCACATAAATGACACACTCAAATATGGGTAAGTACAATACTTGTACTCAGTCACTAGCTGTAATGCAGAGGTAGATTGAGTGGCAGTCGGTCGTAGACGGATTAGCATAGCTGCATGCAATATTGCATCACCCTAAGTGGATATAAGGAGATTGGTGTGTATTACTGATGTCCTGACTACCATCATAGTCATTTCCTCGAGACCATTTGGCTGTGTTCATGGGAATGTCCAACATCAGTCCCAATGCAATAACCATCGAAAGTCTTCGATGTAAACTCTCTAGCATCGTCAAGCCCGATTGACTGAATATGATGATTCAGGGAGTGAGTCCGTTGTTATATGATATGTGCTAGGAGTGTAGCACAAGCAGCATTACAAGTGGACAATGGCACAGTACGTGACCAGCGTGTTTGCATGTCAACCAACATCATGAGATATTTAAACGTCCGCAAGTTGGTTGAATCAGACCATAGAATTCCCATAGGTTCTATGTAAGAACAAAATGAGTATTATCATATCCTTTGCATAGGACGGTCTCACTCCTAATTTCCCTAAGGAACGGGCTTTGTAAAACTAGCGAGAGGCTTTAGAAGTAACCAATGAGGATTTTAGTTGGGCATGAGCGTTTCAAACACTATTTGAAGCAAGTTGGTGATTGCAGCATCACCTGGGGTGCTATCACCATGATGGACGTCATCCATGGTGTCATGGATAGGGACTATGCGCGGTGCCCTAGGCAGCAGCGCCGGTCACACTTAGTTTAGGAATCAACTTTTGATTCATGCTTAGTTTCACTCGAGAGAAATGATGTCCATGTGAAGTCTTTAGTAGACGGATCATCATATCATGACCAGGATGATCTATCCTGTCTTGACAAAGCAAATATGTGTCTAAATCCAAGAGATCTTCTCTCATAACTTCATTGGATTTAATAGCTCGAATAGTGACATAGAGTCCACTAGAGAGACACATAAACTTTTCTAAGATGCGCTTTTGTTCTCAATCATTAGAGGTATTGCAAAGGAACTCATTTCCGTTCTCTATATGCTTTTTCGCATGGAATCCATTGGCTATTCATAGGTGCGATTTGCCTTAGGAGCGTAGAGAGTTTCTGTGACAATAATCAAGGTGTCATTTGGCAAGGGAAACTTGGACTATTCCATATCCTTGAATTAATATTGATGGATTAGCCATTGTAGTCACAAAGTCATATGCTCATAATCAAAATTGAGTCATAATGAAAAGGATTCGAAATTTTATTTATAAGCCAATAGAGTTACATCATTGTCTCTTTGACCAAAAAAATCTAATCCAAAATGCTAGCTAATGCAAAACAATGGTAGTCGTCTACGTTCTTTCGGTAATTCCAAAATAAATATGACCAGGTGAGTAGAGAGATGTCGGTGGAGCATGGCTCGCTTAAGTACCACTAATCTCATAACCTTCCTAGACATCACACTTACTTTGGGTAAGCCTACTTTGAAGAAAGACTAAACCATTGACATTTACTACAAAGTATATGACAATTTCCTATTACATCTCTTGGAAAAATAAAGACTTAAACAGAATTGGCGATCTATTGATCCCAGCCAGATTTGTAGTCTTCAACCCTTCACTCTAGATCATCTTCTTGATTTTCTTGTTCCACATAGTGAGCTTCTCTTGCTTCACTATATGCTTTGTAGGCGGTGACAATTCTTCACGAGCTCTACAAATGTATGCCCAATGACCGGATACTCCACATCGCGCGAGAACATACATCTCTTTGCTCAGACTCCATTGATTGAGGCACTTTGAAAGCGTCATTTAGATGGCTCTTAGTGTTAGTGGCCCCACCAACATGGCTAGAGGCGTTGCCTCCCTCTCTCTTTGCACATTGACCTCTTCAGTTCCGTGTTCGCCTATTTAAGAGGTTACCTTTCCAAGTAGAGTGATTATATGGACCAGAACGTCCAGAAGTATCCTTAAGATTAGGGTTTCGCTCTTGGAGCCCTCTCTTAGGAGCGTGACTATACTTGGATTATGGAATAAGCTCTGTTTCCACGGATCTCGAATTATAGTTCTTCACAAGGATGTTGTCATGCTTTTCAGCCACATTCATAGCTCCAATGAGCTCATGAAACCTTGTGATCCGTCCTGCAGTAACATCAATTCGATAGTTCTTAGTAACCATCAATGCAGAGACGGGGAAGGTGGAGAGAGTCTTCTCAATCAACATCGCATTTGTGATCTCTTTACCACAGAATTCCATTAAGGATTTAATGCAAAATGGTTCCGAGTTGTAGTTAAGAACTGACTTGAAATCATAGGAGCTGAGGCTATGCCATCTCACTTCTAGGTCGGGAAGCAGGGAGTCACGGACGTTGCCAAATTTTTCTTCGAGTGAGACCCACAGCCTTCAGGAGTCTTCTTCATTCATACACTCGTACTAGAGCAAATCATCCATATGACGAGTCATTAGGATGATGGCTTTCACCTTATTAGACTCTAAGGCTGCTCTATTTGCTTCCAAAGCTTGAGCTTGCTCAACAGTTAGCACATCTGGCTAGGCTTGAGAATCTTATCTAGGATTCCATCGGCCTTGAAATTCTGGCGGACATCACGAACCCACTTGTGATATCCAAAGCCAATTGTTCTCAATAGAGCAAAGTCCAATTTGTTCAGGTTACTTATCCTGAAAGAGAATAAGAAATTAGGGTTAGTTTAGGAGCGTAAAAGGCTACCACGAAAACATATAAAGTTTCTGAGCGTAGTTGCTCCCATGAAATTATGAATTTCTAAGCGTAATCGCTTCCAAGAAATTCAATTCCAAGAGGTATTGGATTAAATCGAAACAATGACGTAAGTGGTCGATCATAAATTCTCTACAAACTCTAAGTTTGGAGATCTCAACAAGCTCCAAGCTTGAAGTAAGCACGAACCCCCACAGTTCGGCTTAATTTGGTCTCCCCTGTAATGAAGAAAAGGGGGTAGAAGAGGGATGTTGCAGTCCCCGAGAAAAGAAGAAAAGAGTAAAAAACTTCAAAAACGGGAATTTCAATCTTAAAAACTTGTTGTTTCGAGGCTTGAGAACACGCACTTGTTGATGCAAGAGTGTTGGAAAACAAGCTGCAGGGATGTGCAGGCTAGCTGAATGCGGGAGCTGCGGGGGTAGGATGCGGGCTCTGCAGGGCTATGGGGCAGCAGTGGCAGAGCGTGCACGCGTGGAGCAGCGAGCGCAGGGGCGCGTAGGAGCTACGGGGCAGCGAGTGAGCATAGGGTTGAGGGGGCAGCGAATGCAGGGGTGCTCGCGGGGAGCAGCGAGCACAGGGGTGCGTAGAAGTTGCGGGGGATTTGGTGAGAAGAGTTTTAGGGTTTTGGTTTTTAGGGCTAGGGTTAGGGCTCGTGCTGATAACGTGTTTAAGGAAAACTGAAATTTGGAGAGAATTGAGTCGTAATTTCATTGATAATAGGGGCATCTTTATATAAAGGATTACAAGGCATAGAATCATAGTTCTACAAGAAAACGTAATATTACGATTGATTGGATATCTCCAAGATTCTCCGATATTATCTCTAATTCTAACCATATTACCACTAGGTCAAGTAACCTAGAGTTTGGGTCAGACACATATTTTGGATTTACTTGAACAGTTTAACTATTTTTGTATTTTGCTTCTTTTTAGTTTTTTTCCTTTTCCATATAAAAAACATACAATTATTTCATTTTCTTTTCCTTTTTCATATCAATAACTAATTCATTTCCTTCTCTATAAAAAAATTTTGACCAAAAATTCTATATATTTATTATGTTTAACTATTTTTGTATTTCAGAAATTTATTTACGAATAAAAATTCTTATATTTTTATTTTGTTATTAATTCTTCATAGAATTTTGTACTTTTTTTAATACTATGTATGTGAAATGCACATTTTATTTCTTCGTCTCAGGTCATTAAAATCTCATAACCGGTCCTATAAGAATAGTATAATTAGAAACAGCCGTGGTAGACATATATCGATCCCGAGTCTGCATCATTTGTTCACCTCTTCACCTAATGCAACCTGGCGGGAAGGAACTAGTCACCTGGATTTGCACGTGCCACCTACTATTATTTAGACTTTAGACTTGCTTCGGTAGTTGTGTAGGACTAGGTACCATTTTCGCAGATCTAGAACATTGTCAAATATTCCACTCGGAGAAAACTATAATTCCGTTAGGGTGTGACTTGTGAGCTCTAGACAAGGTGGCCCGAAGTCCAATTACAGATCCAAAATTAAGATTTACATGTTGGCCCAAGCCTGCATTATATACACAAGGAGTCAAGGATGAGATCTTTTTCCATTTTAAAAATCAATAGTATTTCGTGAAAAACAAATCAATAGTAATTCACGAAAATGTTCAGAAAATAATGTTCAACCACTCTTGGATGTAAATCCAATGGCAGAGAGAATTGTTATTAAGTTGAATTGTTTTATTTTTCACCATTTGATGTAAATCTAAGGGTTATTGAGCATAAATTCTTTGGTTAGCAACTGACCAGGTAAACACCACTGATTCAATACCATTTGATTTAGTGATATTATTTCTTTCTTTGTAAGTAGGTTGTTGTTAGTTTAACTGACCTATTATTAATTGTATAAATTGTTACTGTTTTTAAAAAAATTAATGACAAAAAACTGAAGCAACTTTTAGCAAATAAAGCTCATTACAAATCATAATTGAGCTAACTTGTTACAGTAAAACAAACAAAATGCTATGCCTTATGATTTCTCATGCTATTATCTTGAAGGAAAAAAAAAAACACCAATAAAATTGCGACAATTCTAAATTCTTAATCAATGATTATGAACCCGAAAAATAGAATAGAACATAAGACTAGTCATCCATGATTGGGTTTGGCCCCGGCCCCTCTGACGTTTCCAGGCTGCTGCCGGACGAGTACTGAAGCTATGGCCGTGAAAGTTCTTGGTTGGGGTTCTCCTTAAGGTTTTGCAGGTCGGCTTTTGGCTTCTGGTTTTGCTTGACTTCTCTGAGGCAGGTTGTAGTGCGAAACAGTTTTGGAGGGCCTCGTCAGTGGAGGCTTCATTTTGGTCGCATCGTGGGTCTGATGCGATGGCGGCATAGATCGTGGGACGCTGGTCGATGGGGTGCTGCTTCGTGATGGCTGGTGTCGAAGCGATGTGGAGCGCGGCGGCTCAGGTTGGGGCGATGTGGATTGCAGCGGAGCTCTACTGGAACTGTGATGTGCGACAGGGAGGATGCAGGTGAAGACTGGGTCTGGGCCAAGCTGGGCTGCTGGAACATTGGGGGGAACCCTCCTTGGGCTGCTTTAACTTTAGGCCCTTTAGTTTAGTATTTTGATTACAATAATTCCCTATTTGTTTAGGGACCTATATATGCTTCTAGTTTTTTAGTAAGCATCATCGAGTCTAGTTTACTCGGCCTATTTACTATGTAGTAGTTAATAGTTTATAGGCTGTCTTTATGAGCGTGGAACCGTCAAATCATGTATCACTATGGTACTACTACAAACTCTTTATCTACACAAAGATGGTAGAGGGAGGATATGTAATGGTCCTTTCTGGCTGATATTTATTAATATATCGACATGATATTTTCAACAATCAGGTCGTGACACCAATATTATTATTAAAAAATAAAAAAGAAACTCCACGGTTCGCAGAATTCGCCTTCTGACAAAAGTATGCAACTCACTTGACTTCCCGATTTTTTTAAACCCAAACTCCACAGTCTGGGCAAATGGAGGTGTGGACTTGATATGCTGAAATCCTAATTTCTATGAACTATCGATTATTACCATGTTATGATTCAGATTTGTGATTGGTTTGGGATGATGCTTTGGTCAGGGTCTAATGTTTGTAAAAGCAATTTTGTCTGGTCAGCTAAAACGTGGAATCCCAAAGTCGAACATTTAAACAAAGCTCTTAGTTTTCTTGAATTTCTCTCTTCTTTTTGCTTTTGTCGATTTCTTTATTGTTGATGATTGGTGCTGGAGATGCAGTACACGCGTAAACTCTACTTGGGATATGCTTGACCAGTTGATTGCTATGATTTCAATGAATTTGAGAATCTGAAAGTTCTGGTGTTGAATTGGTATAGGTTTGGAATTGCTTGATATATATATATATATATATATATATATTTCCTATTACTTGTTGCTTTTGATTCCATGAAGTAGATAGAGAATATGTTGTTGCGCACATAGTGTTGTTTATAAATTGATGCAAGTGTCTGGGACTTAATGTTTATTAGGGCCCATGGCAGAAACAGCTTGGTTTGAGAAAAAGGGAGGTCAATTAATGGCGGAGCTAGGATTTTAAAATTGGGTGGGCTAAAAAAAAAAATTTGATAAAAGTTTACTAATGCTTTAAACCTTTTTTTATTTTTTAACTTTTTCAAGTAACATGTTTTATTCCTTTCTTAAATCAAACCTCATCATATATTATGGAAATTCTACAATGTGTTAATTATGTATGACATGCATATAATTACCTTAAAGAGGTAAAATGAGTCCTCAAAGTGGTAACATGAATCCTTAAAGTGGTAAATTTTCTTAGTTACCACATGAATTCTCAAGAGGTAAAATGAGTCCTTAAAATGGTAAAATGAGTCATCATAGTATGTGGTAAAAATAGTTAATGTATGAGAAATGTTAACATACCATAGCCATACCTCATATATTAAATACATATCAAATAATCAAATAACTAATTGATCAAAAAAATCAACATTAAAACATTTGATAGAATTTCGATAACAAACGTCTAAGACAAAAAAACATATCTATTCATATTTTATCATGTGCTCTTGAATATAATCGAAAATCTTTAATTATTGAATCTGTATCATAATTCTCAACCAACTCTTTTTCTGACCTAATTTACCCAAAAAAAAAAAAAGCAAGCTCTTGATGCGAATATCCTCTTAAAGCAGAATAGAAAACAAAAATACTATAAAATACTTCAAGCAAAGAGATAACATATATATGAACTATATATATATATATATATATATCCTATCCAGAGTGAGGCTTCGCTCTGAAATTAAAGTGCGAGGTTGGAGTTTATGGTCACTTTTCGGTCTCATATCCACATCCCGACCGATCAGCTTTTAGGTACTAATGTATAGATCATCTATGCAAAATTTTAGCCAAATTAATGATCTGTAAGGTATCTAACTCGCTTAAACCAATGGACGAACTGAATCTGTCCAACTTGAACCGTACTAGCTCTAAGGCAGTTATCAATGCCTTAATGACTATTAATTTGGCTGTAATTTTGCAGAGATGATCTATACATTAGTACCTAAAAGCTGAACGGTCAGGATGTGGATATGAGACCGAAAAGTGACCCTAAACTCAAACCTCACACTTTAATTTCAGAGCGAAAAATTTAGAGTGGACTACTTTTTAATATTTAATTTTCTTAACTAAAATTAAGCTACAAATTAACGTTTTTTCAAAATTTGGGGTGGGCTGTAGCCCATGGGAGCCCGTGTGTAGCTACGCCTTTGAGGTCAATGGAGAATTGAAGGTGGTATTCTCAGAGTATTAAAATTGGGCAAACGACGTTTCATGCATGAGTCAAACACAACAAAGCTCCAAATTCAGTTTTATTTATTTATTTTTATTTATAATAATATAGGTGCCACGACTTGATTGGCTGGTTAGAAGAGGGGTGAATGAGTTGGTTCAGAGATGAACCTAAGAATTGTCCTTTTAACCCAATCTCCCCGCACGGAACTCGTCTGCCTCCGGAAATCCAGCCTACCAACACATGATAGCAGGCGCTGCGAGCTAGGAAAGGAAGAAAGCCCTTTTGAGTCCATCAACGAGAGTTGATGAGAATGAGTGGTGACAATCTTTATGAGTAATCGGAGATTCTAAAAGAACACCACCACTAGTCCTACTATATTCGATCAATTAATCCATGAGTTCGATGTCTGGATATATAAACAAAGGATTTTAAAACTCAATAGAGAGAGCCTGCAACAATAAACCTGTGGAGCTGTTCTGAGATCTGAAGTTTCCAAAAACGATAAGAAGGGCTGGCTGTTGTCACTGCCGCTTACCTAGAAACCCTAGGAAAGTAGGAATGTAAGAGGGCTGGTAAATAAACAGATAATTAGAAACCCGACCATAACCCCATATACGTAGAATTAATGGTTTGGTCAGTCGAAGTTTCTAGTAGTAGTGATATGACCAATCAGCTACCATGTGGCCATAACACATAACAATTGGTTAATTAAATTACACAACGTGACCACGTCGTATCTAGAATTCTAAACTATTGTTTGTGCACAATGACAAACTATTGTTTTAGTACATAACTCCACACGAGTATGCATGATACGATTCCAAAGTGATTCATAAATTAGAGTTTCATGCACAAAGAGTGGAACAGTCGTGGGAAGCACCGAACCAACCCTACAAAGAGGTCAACGGTCAACAGACCAACTTCCACCTCCCCTAGAACTAACGGCCAAAATCACCATTAAAACACAAGATCAGAACATCTTCGATCTCCTAAAAATTGAACTCCACCCTATCCATACGTATTACACCTCCCTCAAATTCCTCCGAAAAAACCCTCCTTCATTCATTTCCGTTCTTTGTTGCGGATCCAGATTCTTGACTCTCTCCCAATTCCATTCCCATTTTGTTACCGCTATCCAATTTGCTGAGATTTTTTTTTTTTGTTGCCAAAAGAAAAAACAACAGTAAAGAAGAATTTTCCGATAATTATAGTTGGCCGAAGAGTATCATCGATCGGACTTGATGGAGAAAAACGCACAGGCGCCTGAAAAGTCCGCGAGCTTCCCGAGACAACATTCCGGCAAGAAGAACATATTTTCAGGCCCCACCACACCAAAACACCGCTATGAAACAATCGACGAAGAAGAGACCGAAGAGAAAGAAGGTGGCGCCGATGAAGACCCTAATGTCCCTGACATGAGCTACGATGAAGTCCTTGAAGAGGTCGATTGCTTCTACGTGCTCTTGTCCGAATCCGTCGAAGAAAAAAGGGACCCGCCAAAGGTTCCCGGGTCGGTGGAGAGGCTCTGCAAAACCCTCGACTCCAAGATAAAAAAATACGGCAAAGGCTTGGCGAGGTTCGGCGAAAACGAGGCAGAAGACTCGTCGTTCACGCAGGCGGTGGTTAGGGTTTCCAAGATCTCGATCAAGTTGGGGGATATCCCTTCCAACTCGGCAACTGAAGAGACGTTAAACCGGACCAGTGCGGTTCTGCAACGTGCCATGGCAGCATTGGACGAAGAGTTCCGCAGCCTTCTGAGTCAAGAAGAGAATAATAATAATAACAATAAAACGGACTCTAACCCTAGCTCTGAGCAGAGCAGGTCTCAGAAGCTAACTGCCAAGCTGTCCTCCTTCAACAATAACAATAACGATTCGGATCGGAAGCCAACGGAAGCAACCGAACCGGACCCATTGGAAGAGTTCCCGTCGTTTTCGCCGGAGAGCATAGTCGCCATGGAAAAAATAGCCAGCACAATGATCGCCTCGGGTTACGAGAACGAGTGCTGCATGATCTACAGCATTTCCCGGCGAATCGCATTCAAATCGGCGCTCAACGATCTCGGATACGAAAACATCAGCATTGACGATGTCCAGCGAATGCAGTGGGAGGCTCTCGAAGGAGAGATCGCCACGTGGATCACCGTCGTCAAGACGTGCTCCACCATTCTCTTCACCGGCGAGCGGAAGCTCTGCGACGCAGTCTTCTCCTGCCACCCCTCCATATCTGACAGCATGTTCTGCAACATGGCGCGCGGTGTCGTCATCCAGCTCTTTAACTTCGCCGACGCCGTCGTGCTGACGAAGCGGTCGGCGGAGAAGCTGTTCAAGATATTGGACATGTATGAGTGCCTCCGCGATCTTGTCCCGGCTATTAAAAGCTCATATTCAGAGGAGGTTGCCAAGGACCTAATCTCGGAGGCCGAGGCGGCCATGAACCGTCTCGGCGAAGCAGCCGTGAGCATTTTCTGTGATCTAGAGAATTCTATCAAGTCCGATAACGGAAGAACTCCCGTGCCAAGTGGCGCGGTTCACCCCTTGACACGTTACGTCATGAATTATGTGAAGTACGCCTGTGAGTACAAGGACTCACTGGAAGAGGTGTTTCAGCAAAACCATGACACAAAAGGAAGCAGCGGAAATAACACCCCCGGAACGACGCCGTCCTGGTCTCCGTTTCAGTTGCAGTTAATTACCGTTATGGACATGTTGGACGCGAATTTGGACATGAAGTCCAAGCTGTATAGGGATTCTGCATTACGGTACATTTTCTTGATGAACAACGGTAGGTACATCATGCAGAAGGTGAAGGGTTCTAACGAGATTCACCAATTGATGGGCGACAAGTGGTGTAGAAAGCGGTCGACAGACTTGAGAGGGTACCATAAGAATTACCAGAGGGACACATGGAGCAAGGTGTTGCAGTGCCTGAACCATGAGGGTTTGCAAGTAAACGGGAAGGTGTCGAAGCCGGTGCTGAAGGAGAGGTTCAAGAGCTTCAATGGTATGTTCGATGAGATACACAAGACGCAGAGCACGTGGGTTGTGAGCGACGAGCAGCTTCAGTCGGAGCTTAGGGTTTCGGTGTCTGCAGTAATGATTCCGGCGTACAGGTCCTTCTGGGGGAGGTTCAAGCAGTACTTGGATTCCGGGAGGCAAACGGAGAAGTATATAAGGTATCAACCGGAAGATATTGAGAATATGATTGATGACTTGTTTGATGGGAACCCTACTTCTATGGTCAGAAGGAGATGAACTACTGAGTAGGCATTTGTCATGCTAGCTGGTACTGTTGGGAAATTTGAAATTAAGTTTCTGTTTTTGTTGTATCCTTATTTTCAGTTTGGAACACAAATTAAAACTATATGTTGGAATTATTTGACTTCGATCGTAGAATCTTACAGGAATTTTTGTAGCATGCATGAATGTAATTAATTATTTTGTATCATTTTCAAGTGGAGCTCTTCCAGGGACTGAATGTTGAAAGCTTATGAAAGCTTTAGAAGTGATACTGAATATTCAAATAGAGCTTTGCTAGGGTAATAACTTATCCTAGCTTGGACTACCGATATTTCCATTGAACTAATTAATTAGTTTGAATATCATACGTGCATGGCACGAACACAGTCAAGTTTTCAATTGAGATAATTGCGGACGATTTCAGTCACTATATATAAAGAGTTGAATCCTTTCCAAAAAAAAAAAAAAAAGAACAGAGAAGGAAAAAGAGAGTTGATCGAATTGGATTATTGTTAAGGTCTGTCAAGAATGTACGTGGCTTGTGATCACGATATACAGGTTCTCTAAGCACTTCTTTAAAAGTTAACAGGGTGTATGAAGGATATATATATATATATATATATATATATATATACAGATCCTATCCAGAGCGGAGCTCCGGTTTGAAAATTAACGTGTGAAGTTCTAGTTTTAGGTCACTTTTCGGTCGCATATCCACATCTCGACCGTTCAGTTTTAGGTACTAGTGTATAGATCATCTCTGCAAATTTTCAGCCAAATTGATGATCGTTAAGGCATTGATAACTTCCTTAAAGCTAGTACGGTAAGCGAGTTAGATACCTTAACGATCATCAATTTGGCTGAAAATTTGCAGAGATGATCTATACATTAGTACCTAAAAACTGAACGGTTGAGATGTGGATATGCGACCGAAAAGTGACCCTAAACCCTAACCTCGCTCTGAAATTTCAAAGCGATGCCTCGCTCTGGATAGGATCTGTATATATATATATATATATATATATATATATATATATAACTTTGCTCACCTAAGAAAAAAGGTACGGATTTTAGGTTTTGACCCAGTTTTCGAACATATTTTTATATATTAACTGTTCAGTTTTTTGGTCCTACTGTATAGATCACCTCTGCAAAATTTCAGCCAAATTGGTGATCGTTAAGGCAACGAAAACTGCAATTTACACGAACGAACCGAATCTGCCGAACTAGAACCGTTCGTGTACATTGTTGTAAATTGCAGTTTTGGATGCCTTAACGATCACCAATTTGGCTGAAAATTTATAGAGGCGATCTATACATTAGGACCTAAAAATTGAACGGTTAAGATGTGAAAATATGATCGGAAAGTGGGTCAAAACCTAAAATCCGTACCTAAGAAAAACTGCGGACGTCCGCAGTGGAGAAGTGCTGTGTGTGTGTGTGTGTGTATATATATATATATATATTATCCAGAGCGGAGTTCAGCTCTGAAATTAAAGTTTGAATTTCGAGTTTTTGGTCGCTTTTCGGTCGCATATCCACATCTCGACCATTCAGTTTTTAGGTACTAATGTATGGATCATCTCTGCAAATTTTCAGCCAAATTGATGATCGTTGAGGCATTGATTACTGCCTTAAATCTAGTACGATTCACGTTGACAGATTCCGTTTGTGTGTGTGTGTCAAAGACTCGAACAAGTTAATTTCAAAAACTCGAACAAGGTATATATATATATACCTCCGCTCCGGAAAGGATCTGATATATATATATATATATATATATATATATACAGATCCTATCCTGAGCGGAGCTCCGCTTTGAAAATTAACGTGTGAAGTTCTAGTTTTGGGTCTCTCTTCGGTCGCATATCTACATCTCGACCATTCAGTTTTTAGGTATTAGTGTATAGATTGTCTCTGCAAATTTTCAGCCAAAATTGATCATTAAGGCATTGAATTACCTTAAAGCTAGTACGGTTCAGGTTGACAGATTCAGTCCGTCCATTGGTTTAAGCGAGTTAGATACCTTAACGAGTACGATTCAGGTTGACAGATTCCGTTTGGTGTGTGTGTGTATATATATACACGCACAAGTTAATTTCAAAGACTCGAACAAGTTAATTTCAAAAACTCGAACAAGGTATATATATTATACCTCCGCTCCGGAAAGGATCTGATATATATATATATATTATATTATATATATATCAGATCCTTTCCTGAGCGGAGGTCCGCTTTGAAATTAACTTGTGAAGTTCGAGTTTTTGGCCGCACATCCACATCTCGACCGTTCAGTTTTTAGGTACTAGTGTATAGATCATCTCTGCAAATTTTCAGCTAAATTGATGATCGTTAAGGCATTGATTACTGCCTTAAAGCTAGTACGGTTTAGGTTGACAGATTCAGTCCGTCGATTGGTTTAAGCGAGTTAGATACCTTAACGATCATCAATTTGGCTGAAAATTTGCAGAGATGATCCATACACTAGTACCTAAAAACTAAATGGTCCAGATGTGGATATACGACCAAAAAGTGACTCAAAACTCGAACTTCACATTTTAATTTCAAAGTGGAGCTCCGCTTTAGATAGGATATATATATTATCCGGAAAACTCTCCCTTCTGGTCTCTCTCTTCTAATTCCCACATCTCACAAAACAACATCTGGAACATTAAACCCACTTCTAGAACATCATAATCTCAATCTGGAACCCACAGATCTCTGTCAAAATCTAGTCTGAAAAACTAGATTGAATTTATAATCTGGGATAGGATTGCAGAAAGATATGGACAATGAACTGGTAATCTGAATAGTATTTGTAATATGAGCCCTACGAATTGAGAGAGAGAGAGAGAGAGAGAGTTGGAGAAGAAAAGAGTTTGAAGAATCTCAGAACATAATCAAGAGAGAGAAGTAGATAGGATAAAGATTAAAAAAAACAATAAAATAATATAAATATTTAACAGATGGGTTGAAGGAAAAATCCTAGTAAAATGTCAATTATCATGTCATCTGTCAAATTCAAATTTGACAAAAAAAATTTGACATCTCTGCTGGAGATGCTCTTAGAAGGTCAATTTGGTTAAACATAAAGAGTACTGAGCTTTTGAGTAATGGAATGTATTTTGCTGCTTGTTGCTCACTTGCTCCCAACTCTGTTACTTTTTTTTTTTTGAAAGGCCAACTCTGTTACTTAACAGTGAGCAGTGCTTGGGAACCGTTTGCCCTGATTAATTGACAAACACCCTAGAAGAGACCTAAGCACAAAAGACATTGGTACTGAAAAGGCGAGACTGCGTACGTTAATGGTCGGACCTATCTTAGATAGAGCAATCCTATTCCTTGCGTAGACCCAAACCCGTTGAATTAACCCGAATCCCCACATGTTTCTCGATCGCTGGTATTCGGAGCAAACTGTACCCGCCGCCGGATTGCAGGGCACGCCTAAACTACTTTGTTCATCTCTCTCTCTCTCTCTCTCTCTCGATCAACTCCAACTTGGACTGCTTTGTCCTTGCTTTAGTTGTACATGCTACTAAAAATAGTGTACATCCTATGCTCCTTTCTTGGTTTTTTTTCCTACCATTACAATTCTGCTTTGCTCCGCTTCAGTGTTTACGTCTATATTCCTCTGCAATTCAACTGCATAACAAAGCACTCGTTTTTTTTTTTCTCTGAAGTAACTTGACCAATTAAGCTATCTCTTGCACCTTGTATACAGCTCAATAGTTGGCCATTTAGATGTTTCCTTTGGTTAAGTTCCAATTGACATTGAAACTACGGTTCATCAATATCAAGCTTTGGAGTTGAATAAATCGAATGCCACATTAGCGACCAGTAGGCATTCCAGTGTTTAAGAATTGAGGGTCACGGTGAGCTTTAGAATTGAATAAATGAGGCTGACACAATGTTTTGCTGAAGAAATTCGCTGCTTGTTATTTCATAATTTTCATTAAATCGGGAGGATTCTAATAATATTTAACTTGTATTTCAGTGATATTAATTTTCTCCTAACCTTCTCTACATGTTAAATAAAATAAAAATTTACCGTGCAAAGAATGTTCGATACCTAAGTCATATTAATTTGGATAAGAATTTGAGAGTGTTGAAATAAATATCATTTAAGGTAGTGATACCTTAAATGATTGACATCTTTAGAGTTCCAATCAAATAATATATATATATATATATATATATTTATATATAGAAGCTCGGAATGAGCCTCAAAAATTGAATATGAAGCACTTATCCTAACCATTTTGTTAAGTCAAATTTGGTGAGATCACTGAAATAGGATGCGTTTTACACTTTCATTATTCTACTAACTTTTCTCAAGTTCACGTTTCATCAACAAGCATACTTTAAGAACTATCAGTAATTAAGGAGCCACAACTCTCCAAAAAGAAGATTAACGTGCATGCATGCTCTTGCTTCCACTTTTTTCACGGGAAGAGAGTTGGAGGAGGGGTCAAACTGACAAACCCAGTTAATAATAACCGTTGATCATCATCATGTTCGTCCTCTCCCAATATTTATTCATTTATTTGGTTGGTCAACATCATCCTCTCAGATCGATATGAAGAAAAGGACAGACCAAAGAGACATGCGCGTAATGGTCACGTCAGAAGCAAAAGGAGTTTTTTGCTTTCGGACCCACCCGAACGCCCGGAACCGACAGCCAGGACCAGGCCAGCCGTCTAATCCCTCTGCTTCCTGCCAATGCCTGTAACCAATGTCTCAAACCTGAAAAGCAGACATCTCCACCGTCGACAAATACACCACTCGCCGCCTTAATACCTGACACGCGCCGCTTCAACCAGTACGTACTTGAAGATTTAGTTTTCAATGTGCCTCTGTATTCCGTCTACGTGTACACCCTTGTACGTCGTAGTACAGACAAGAATCCTTTTCCAGTGAAAATCCTAGCATGCGCTGCGACCGCAACAGACAAAGTCACAAAACCCTAGACATCTCCATTATTACCATATTATCCTCGCCCCCGTTCCCTATATAAACCCTACCCATACTTGCTTCTTTCACTACTCGCATTTCCAACGAAGCATCTTCTTCATATAATCATATCCAACTTCTTCTTCTCCTTCGTCTTGTTCTTCTTCAGTCTTTTCTTCTTTTCACTTCTTTGGGTTTTTGTTAACTCGTGACTTATAAGCAAAAATGCAATACCAAAAGGAGCATTACCAAGCAGAGTCATGGGGTTACTATATGCCGGTGAGGAGCATGCACATGACGGACCCTCTGGAGCGAGTTGGGAGGCTGGCGTCTAAAAGCGCTGTGGTGATATTCAGCGTGAGCAGCTGTTGCATGTGCCACGCCGTCAAGAGGCTCTTCTGCGGAATGGGGGTGAATCCGACGGTGTACGAGCTGGACCAAGACCCGAGAGGGAAGGAGATCGAGAGGGCTCTCATGAGGTTGCTCGGAAACTCGTCTGCCGTTCCGGTGGTGTTCATCGGCGGCAAGTTGATAGGTGCCATGGACCGAGTTATGGCTTCCCATATCAATGGGTCCCTGGTGCCACTTCTCAAGGAGGCTGGGGCACTCTGGCTCTGATCACTTTCACTTTATTTACATGTCAAAAAAAAAATGTAGAAGATTGTGAGGTCAGTGTAGCTTCATGATGTAGTGGAAATACATTAATGGAAATTATGTTAATTTTATGTTAATCTTGTTTTCGTTTTGTGCAACCATAATCATCACGTAATGGCATGTTGTCTACTGTGAGGGTAGAGCAGTAATTTCGGTGTTAAGGAAGAGTCGGTAGTGGGTTGTTGGTTCTGCATCTGCACTGTGCTGCTCAAAAGCACAGAGATATGATGATGATGATGGTGATAATAGGAATTAGGGAACAGTATGATGCCCTTGATGCGGGGCGTATATTTCTTGCGAGGCAATCAGTGATCGTCACGTCATAGAGAGGGGGAGGACTGTTTTGTTATAGTGGTTGGTTTATGATACTCATGGCCTGAGTAGAAAACAGAGATAGTCTCCTCGACAGTCGACACATTTATTAGCGTTATGATGCCAAATACTATTGTGATTAGTGCCTTCTCTGTTGAACAGATCGAATGTGCAGCGGAGAAATTAATCACATGAGAAAAGGCTTAATGACTATTGTAGCTCCTAAGAAAAGTGTCGGTTGTTCATGCCAATGAGTTTTGTGCAAGAATAATTATGAGATTCACCCCGAGTGAATCAGCATATTCACTATCTTTTATGATTAACGCATAATAATTTTTTAATTTTCTAATCCAATCATTCAAGTCGTATAATGCAATACAAAGATTAGTTCTGTAAAACATAAATAAAATTGAAGACATTTTAATTATTCATTTATATGAAACATATGGACGGCTCATCATAATAGCAGTAAGTGTTGTTAGAACCGTGCATTTATTTGATTCAATTAGATCATTAAACTATTTCCGATTCGAATGATTTTTTACAGAGATGATCTTTAAATGTTAATTTAAGATATGGACCATCATATTATAAATTTATTTAAGATATGGACCATCATATTATAAATTTATTAAGTAAAAGTGAGTTAATCCATAATAGGATGAATATGCTTGTTCACCTAAGAGTGAACCTAAGAATTGTTCAAATTTTAATAACAAAAAATTATATTATGGGTAGCAAAAGTAGAAATAATCTTCATTTTATCATAAATTAATAAAATACCGATGTTAATAAGAAGCACATAAACCACATTGAACACGTGTGTCACATACAAAATTAGTTTCCTACAAGGAGTTGTACTTTATACTTGTTTCACGTTTAAAAAAAATACATACAAATAATTTCCACTTCCAAAGCAGCTCCTTATGGTATTTTGGCGAAGCTTCGCCACGCCTCACGCCTCATACATGCCTCAAGGTATAGAGATGTCAATTAGCACTACGTATTGGTATAGATCCTGAATTTGATTCATCCATCTATCGGTTGCAGTTGATGAAACAAAAGAATGTAGAATTGAAACTCTTTAACAATCTTTTGTGACTATAAAGTATAAAAGATGATGGGTAGCAAGTTCAGGAGCCCAGAGGCCTAAGATGAAATACCCAACAGAACACAGACACAGCCCAAACAAATAGACGCCCGGCAGAAGCACCGCAAGGCCCAACCAGCAAAATATTACGTCTCGTTATTCGTAATTTTGTACTTTAAACCACAACTCCACGAGCGCTAGTGTAACCAGAAATAATGGCTGCACCAATCATTGTTATTACCAAAACACAAAAGTTAATCAATTTTCGTTTTGTATATTGATTTTTGGATCCTCCTTGAGTAATTAATGAATTTATATTAACTTCCGTAATAATAGATTAATGTCTTTGTATAGACTAATTTTTAGAAAAGTGAAATCCACACTCCATGTTTCATTTTTTAATAACTTAAATTTTTTATTTACTAATTTAAATTTTGTCTTTTTATGAGAATTTTGATCAAAAAATAAAATAGAGAGTGTGTATTTCACTCCCCATATTTTATAATAGTAGGCAACTCCATAAAGAAACTACCACTATTAGCTAGCTCGGTTGCTATTATTTAACAGTACACATTGCTATCACAAAAATATCATCACACCATTTAATCAAGAAGATATGATTGAAAGCGGGCATTTTGCATCCCAGATGTGAAGGCGTACGGCCCGTTAGAATCAGGGACAGGTTCAAGATCCATACTATAGTACAAAACCTTGAGTCCTTGATATATTCCAGCAATGAAAACCCAAAGACTAGTAGAATAATAGAGCATTAGAGCATATGGTTTTCATTGCCTACATAATAAGGATTAACTATTAAGCATCTCACTTGTTTAACAGTTCTCTCACAATACTAATAGGACAGTTAATCCAAGAAAAGAGAATCAATATTACCACCTAATGTTGTAGCCACTTCTTAATAACTACAAAACTATGATTAAGTTATTAGGAACACTACAAAATTAACTTGTTGGGGTTTCAAAAGCCTATAAACTAATGTAGCCTAGATCACACAATGTAAAATCTACCAAGTCTGTCCCACATTGTATACTAGCTATGGAGAGCTGTGCATTGTCAGTGATCTAGTGGGTTCTAAGTCACCAAATGAGGGGAGCCCCAATCCCTCAGTGTCCCAAAACCAAAAGAGTCCCATGTCTTAAAGCAACTGAAGTCCTTAAATTCATAGAGCTCATTTCCAATCAAGAAAAGCACACATGCTTCTTGTTCAATTTCCACTACCTGTTAGTTTGCTACAGATGTCATTCAAGTCCCTCCATGTCCCTCTTCCCTGACAATCTGGCAACAGGTTCTTCACATGTCTTTGTTTTCTTGTGAATAGATAAAGCATTTTCATCTCTCTGTTTACAGATGGGGTCCTAACACCAAAAGCTCACGGGCTCATTATACTGCATAGTCACCATAAATGACTGAATGAACCTCTAGCTATATAATGTAGCTCTAGATGCACTCAATGGAGTACCATATATGCTTTGGTCGAAGCTACTTTCGTACCTCTCCCATGGATGCTATTATTTTTCACCTTCTTCTTCTTCTTACATGTTTCCTCACCCACCCAATTGCTCCGGTAGCTCATAAAGCAACAACCCCAACCGCTCGGATCACCGTCGTGGGAGCGGTTTATTGTGATACTTGTTCAAGCAACACATTCTCAAGAAGCAGCTACTTTCTCCCAGGTACTCAACTCATTCATAGTCACTAGTAGCAATATAAGTAGTTAAGGGCTTGTCCCGGTAACGTTTTGCACAACGACTTATAAAAATTTGTTTCGCGAAATGGAAACATTTTCGCATTTGTAAGATCTAAGAATGTGTCTAGCAAAAAATAAGGGCATGTTCAGTAACATATTGCAAAATGATTTTTTGACCAGGTGTGGATGTTGTGATACAATGCAAGTTCAGAGGGAACTCGGCCAAAGCCTCAGAGGATATGAATTTCTCAGTCAACAAAACCACAAACAAGTATGGAGTTTACAAACTGGAAATACCTTCTGTTGATGGGGTCAACTGCTTAAGTGGTGTGTCAATTAAGTCAATGTGCCAAGCAAGTTTGATATGGAGCTCATCCAAAAGTTGCAATGTTCCTGGTTTAAGAACCACAGCAGATGAGATTTCAGTCAAGTCAAAACAAGATAACCTCTGTATTTACAGCATGAATGCCTTGAGTTACAGGCCACCAAAGAAGAATCTTACCCTTTGTGGAAAGAGGAAGGAAGAGGAATTGGCAAGTTCTTTCAATTCCTCCAAGTTTTTTCTCCCATACTTTCCACCATTCTATCAATTCCCATGGCCTCCTTTGCCTCAATTCCCTTTCCCTCCTCTTCCACCTCTACCATCCTTGCCCCCATTTCCATCTTTTCCATTCCCTCCATCTTTGCCTTTCCCATTTCCAAGTCTACCTCCTTTTCCATCCCCAAATCCTCTTGCCCCAAACACTCCACCTCCATTTAATTTAGGAGACCCAAGAACTTGGATACCTTATATCCCTTCTGTCTTTCCTCCACCTCCTCCCCCACCAGGATTCAATCTCAGAGACCCCAGAACCTGGATACCATATATTCCTCCATCCCCTCCCAATAGGCCTCAAAACCAGAACCCATAGTTTAAGTCTCACTGTCTGTACAACAACCATGTTCAGTACATTATTATATATCATGGTGGATTCATGTGGGTATAAAAAAGAGCTGTTTATGTATGAGATGGAGAACATATACATACATATATATAGCAATTGCTACATGTTTTACTTGTATAGATTGACTAGATAATCATGTTATCACAGTATATATGTGAAGGTAAAGCTAAAACTGTTAACAAGCAATACATTTCTGAGAAAAATAATATCGATTGGAATAGCTATAATTAGATCCACAATGGATGAGATACAACAACAATTGCATGGTTTAGTCAACAAAATTAAACCACAGATGGGCAGAGACGCAGAGTGCATCTCCTAATGTTAGAAAGAAAAAAGAAATGAATCTGTTAATTCACTTTAATCCAGCGCATACAATTAGCCATCTGCAAACAGTGGATAATTTCAAATACCAGACCAGGCCCAAAAACAATGATGTACAAGGCCTGTGTTGCAACTTCCATACATTTCTAAGTTTCTAACTGCACATATTCTGCAGTGGTATTCAGGGCAAGTAGGCCCTGGGTCTGTACAAATAGGCCCCATGTATAGTTGAAGAATTGAAGCCTAGAGGCTCATACTGTTAGATTTTCATTCTTTTTCAACTTTGCAGGTCACTGGCGTCCTTCCTTCTAATCGTTTCACCTTCTCAAGCAGCTCATCAATGGTTTTAGAAGCATCCTGCAACCAGAAAAGAAAAAGAAAATCTTATAGAATGCACAATTGCTGATGCTAAATTATTGGTAGGACTTTGTCGATTCCTCACCGTTAGGCTTTTCCTGAGTCGTTCTTCCTCCTGTTCTCTTTCAGTCTTTTCTGCCACTAGTATCTGAATAAGTGCTTCTTGCTCTTTGTCCAACTCTTCTATTCTTTCGTTTGCCTTCTCAAGCTGATTCAAAAGAAAAAAGACAAAAAGAAAAGAAAAAACAATTGTAAAATTCAGAAGTCGTAATTTTATCCGCAACAGAATTTCAATGAAAACTGCTGTTCATTCCTTCCATTCCATCTATTGCCAAGTAGCAGTAGCCTATCTAAGTTTGATTTCAATGTATCCACTTTGTGTCAATGTTCTACTAGAAGGTCCTTAATTCCATGGAGTTGACTGATTTGCACTAACAGCAAAGCATTACCGACCCAAGGCCAGAATAGACCACATCAGCCGTAAAATAAATGTTCACTTCAACTAAGCAGCAAATTCAAACAGTCATGCACTAGTATATTAATAGAATGTAGAACATTTGCAAGCTTTACAACGGGTGGACCTTGGTCCCATAGCATTATTCTCAAGTATATTAGGCAACAAATTTTGGATAAGAAGCAATATTTTGATTTTAAAACCAGCCTTCACACCAAACTCAACCTAACCAACTGTGCACTTACTTCAGTTTTAAGAGATTTACACCTATCTCTTTCATGATTGAGATCATTTAGAGCCTCCTCCAATCTGAAAAAGGAAAAAGACATTTACAATAATAAATTTTGGATAGAAAACTATTGGCACAAGGAAACTGCAAACCACATAGAGTTGAATTCCAGAACTGCTGACACCACCTTTCCACAATCGATGAATCTGTTCTCAACATAATCGAATGCTCAATTACATGGTCTGTTGTGACTTGTCCCTCTCCATTTGTATCAGCTATCTGTTAATGTGGAGGAAATATAAGCATACAGGAGGAATACACAAACACTGCCCGAGCCATTTCTATGTTCGCTACAAGCATATCGATCAGTACTTTGTTATTGAGATATCAGATAAAGAGCAGGTTATTGACTATATCTTAAAACTTAATAGTTGATATAGAATTTCTACGTTTAAAGGAGAAAACCAGATTGTGCTAACAATCTGTAGATCCAAGAAAATTCATTTGTCATATGTGTAGGTATAAATGATGACCATAAGATCTAAAGCAGCAAATAACCATAATTTAATTAGAAGTAATGGGGAGACATACTTTCAAAGGTATGCTAACCTCCCTTGAGTCTGACGCATGATCTTGCTGAGGTTTAATGGAAGCATGCAATGCGTCATTACAGTTCCCATCTTCACTTTCAGCATTCACAGGCGATGATCCTTTTTTGAGTTTTTTACTTGAGCTTGCCTTAAACCCTCCACTACTAGAACCATGACCATTCTGATTTCTGGGTGATTTCTCTTTATCAGATACTGAAGAATCTCTTTCTGGAAAGTCACTAGTACGTCTTCTTGGAGCATAGCCAACAATCTGGCAATTTTTAGACCTGGGAAAAAATGTTTCTGTGAATCGAAGACACAACCTCAAGATACTGAAATGACATGAGGAGGGAATAGAACAAACCAGAACTCCTTTTGCATTCCAATCAATCGTTGCTCAAGTCTTTGGAGAACATTTGTCCGCTCAAAGCCCTGTTTGTCGTGAGCTGGTTCAACAAAATTAGCTTCCAACACACCTGTTACAGAAAGAGTGATAAGAGTGGAGTAACATCAATTAGTCACTGCATGCCAAAAAAAACACTACAAAGAATTCAAACATTAATTAGTTTGGAAACTATCATAAAATACCTATAACTCCACGACCATCACTGCCGGCAGCATTCCAAACACGCCAGAAAGGCTGCCAAAAAAATAAAATAAGGAAACGCAAGAGTAGGGAATGTTTGGTTAATAACTTAAGATTACAAAAATGCAAGTCATTCCCATGTATCAGTCTACAAAGACTAAACAAGGAAATCATATTGAACAGTCTAACTGTTCCATTGTCAGGAAGTATCCTGTATGACAACCTAGAATATTTATGAGTCACAACACCTAACATCAAGATCATGTTCTCTCAACCATGTTCTGGATTTGACTATGAAAAAATTACCACGTGTGTAGAGAAGAATACCGACAACTACCTTAATCAGTCTATTTTTATGATAAACGTTGAACCCTTGGATATCAATATGAGAGCGTGCATCCTTCACAAACCCAAGAGTCACTTTGGCAGCCATCTGTAGAAAGAAGAGAAATATCAGGACTTTGATTAGTTGCAGACAAAATAAATCTAATGTGAAGATTAAGTCTCGAAGACATTACATTTGAATCTTTTGGCATTCCCTCTGGGAGATTTACAGGTCTGTACGTCACCACCTTCGTCATCATCATGTCATTCACTATATTGTGATGTTTGATATCTTGCCCGCGCAGAATGATTCTAAAGTGAGATGGAAGCCTGAGATAGAGAATTGATGCATAACTCTGGCAAAACGAAATAGATACCATGATTAGTAGTGTTTTCCTATGTTCATATTAAAGCTTATGTCGCAGTGAATCCAGTTGAATGTATACTCCAGGCGTACCCTCAATGAATGTCGATAAGTTAAAAAGTGTCTAGAATTGGGATATTTTTTTGACATCTGAATGCTCTTCTCATCCCTGTTGACCCCTCTAATTTGAATGTCCTGTGATTTCAAACATGAAAAATTAATAAGACCTCATATCTGAACTGCAGTGCCCCTTTTAATGCAGCAGAAAAACAATCAGCGAAAGAGAGTCAAACTCACATGGGGATCAGTATCAAAATCAAGTTCCAGATGTCCTTCATCATCCTCCCAAAGGTTGTATATTACTATCCGTGTGCCATGCCCTCTAAATAACTTAAACTACAGTTTGACAAAGCACAAGCAAAAAAGATGTCATAATATAGATGTTCGTGCAAAAAGTTATAGCCAACAAAGATGATAACATAAGATATACCAAGAAAAGGTAATGTGGTAAATCAATCAAAAAATACATCCAATGTTCGGCCGACATTGCGAGCAAAGGATACAATGATACTAAAAACAGCTTGACTGACTAGATTGTGAGACACAGTCCTGCACCTATGCCTAAAACTGCCAACAATTTTTAATTTCTAGGATGGTTATATATTAAGAGATTAGGGGTTCAAGCCTTATATATTAATGAATGCAGCTGTTAGCAATAAGGGGTCAACCCAAGCACTAACAAGTCATAGAATATAGAACAGGACACCCCTGTTAAAAAACATTAGAAATGAATACAGTACATCAATAAGAAACAACAGTACACTAAATTGGATTTCTCTCACACACAGTCAGATTATGCCAGCAATAAGAAAAAGTAAAATGAAACTAGCCATATGAAAATACAATGTCAAAAGATATATCTAAAAAGAAAACGAAGGGAGCTAATTACTTGCTGAAGAAGATCTTCTTCACTTGAATAAGGAGACCACTGCACAATGGTTGCTAAATTTCTTGTCCAATCATCTGGAGAAGCCCGCATCATCTTGTTCCAACCTCGACCACTTTTCTCATAGTCAATCTTATGATAAAAAAATAATAAATAAGTCATAAACATATGAGAAAAATTCACACAAATTTATGTAAGAAAACAATTTATATCATTCTCCAACGTTACTGTTGATAAGCTTTCTGGTAAGAATATCGCTCGCTAATTAACTACAGTGACTATTGGCTAGATAAGAAAAGGAGTCCTGTGTTTTAACATATGTTCCAGAAATAACAGCAGATCATAGCAAGAAAGTCCTTCAGTTGAGGACGCTCAAACTAACTAGTATACCTCCAATTTGAGAGCAGTCCAGAATCAAAGCAAGTAAAAATTCTTAGCACTATCTACCAAAAAAATTCTTACCATGGGAACAACTATATCTTCCTTTCCAGTACCCCTCAGGAAATTGTAAGATAGCAGTCCAATGGTCTGTGTTGGGCTAATTAAGAGAAAAGAATGAGTTGGTTAGTTTTGATGTTTGCAATTAAACAAACACAAAGCAGCAGAACGTAAAGTAAAAAAGCAGGAAAAAGTCTACTATTTCAGCAGGTGGCCTCATTAAATGTACATTTAACAATCATGCAAAATTTCAGATTTTTCAAGTGATGGTTTTATAAAGATAGACTAGGTGTAAGACAAACCTTGTTCCATTAATCCCCTGACAACGAGAGAACACTATAACATCTGCTCCAAGTCTCATAGTACTAGTCTTAAACCCATTGCCATCTAAGAGAGTGAAATTATGAGAACAACAGAGGAATGATTAGTCAAACAATATTCTAGCTTGTTATAATACTTATTCCCCTACCCGTTTACAGAAAAGATAACATCTCACATTGACCAATTGTATTTGCCATTTTGCTTTTTGCTGAATACCCAAGAGACATGCACTGTCTCATTTTATCAGGAGTCATTCCACCACCATTATCTGCAGTCAGCAGGTTATACAGAAACGAATCATTATGATTTGTATGAAGTGAGTTGAGTGATGTTTCTCAGAAATAGCAAACGAATTTGAGAATTCTAAAAATGCAAGTGGGAATATAAGAACATGGACACGGCACATATGTCCTAGAATACAGATGATACCATAAATACCAAATTAAACTGAACTAACAACACTCTGTGAGTGATACACAAAAGCTCTCTTAATACCTATATAAGTAGAATATGAAAGAAGGTATACGAAGAAAAGGGTATCCTATATATGCCACTAGTTCAACACAACAAAGTGACAGAAGATGTACGTAGCCGCATACCTTCCACCTCAATCATCAGATTACCATCTTTTTTATTTCTTGCCATGTCAATATTAACATAAGTGGCTCCATTGCAGACCTGGGCAACACAAATAGTCAAGGAACATGCAGTAGGATAAGCCAAATTGCCTAAGGCCATGTTTGGAAGAAAGGAGAAGCCGAGGACAGGACAGGCTCCCATCATGGACAGAGAATCGATCTACACTCCGGCCCCTATTTTGCTCTAGCCATCTCAACCTCAACTAGGAAAGCTCCCTCATAAAAGGAATTAATGCTCAAGCATGTTCTCCTGTGCTGTCCAGCCTCCCAAACATAGCCGCCGAAAAAGAAAAGAAAGTTCGATTACCTCATCTAAAGAATTGTCTAGCAGCTCTGCAAAAGCTGCAATCAAAAATAGTACGTCACTCCCGGCCCATATATATTGTATCATAAACCTCGATCAGTCGACTAAGTTCCAACACAATGTACCTACCTCCCAAAGCCCATTTGTGACTGGTGGCATTCGAATGCAGAAACCTAGGGTGAATTCTCGCATGATCCATGCCAACTGCATGCAAAACCAAAATTACGAAAGCCATGATCAAACTGAGATGCACGCACACAGTAATTCGAAAACATAAACATGCAAGACTGTGAGAAAATTTACCGGAAGAAAAGGCAGAATTAGCATCGTTGTCCTTGTCACCCTCATAATCCCCAGCTTTCCAAAACTGCTTGCAACCCCGTAAAACTGGACCTACTTGATTATCATTCATATTGATATTATTACTATTTTTATCCCCAATTTTCCGTGTCACGCACGTTGAGTCCGGCAACACCCGAGCCATTGCCAACGGCACCGCCGCCGTCACCGGCAAGTTGAGCGGCACCGGTTCAGGAAACCCTAGCCGCAACGAGGATTCGCCGTCGCGTTTCGTTTTCTTCGCCGGAGGGGCTTCATCGAAGTTACGTTCGTTCCTTGACTTGCACGTGATGGACTCGATCAAGGAAGTGGTCTCTAGGTCGTCGATGTCCGAAGAAGAATCGACGGAGTTACTACTGCTCTCACTGTCGCTGCTGATGTCGATCGGCGAGGGATTGGGGATTCCGGCGGTTTTCTCGGCGGAGGAGAGTTCCGGGATTTCTTGCTTGACGGCGGAGGACATGGTTTTAGGCGACAATGTGGGGGAAGATTCAGTGTGAGGGAGAGTAAGGGATTTTAGGGTTTGTTTTTGGGCGAGAGATCAAATATGTGAGGGTTTTGAAAGTGAATGAAGAGAAGAAGAGGGAGAGTTATATTCGGCCTCTACGACGATTATGGGGAGAGAAGTGGCGCGACTCTGTTTTGGAAAGGAAGCGGTTTTGCACGTGGCAATCACGTGGATGCTATTTTTATAATTTAAAAAAAAAATTAAAAAAAAAAAAAAAAAAAAAAAAAAACGACTGCAACAAACTAAAGTGTTTTTGTTTAAATTCTTGATGCCGGTGAGATAAGAAGCACGGGAAAGTTGATGGGCTCTGATGCTAAATTACCTCGCTACTTCTCAAGAGAAACAAATTGGGGTTTGTGTCACTCTGATGTCGAATTAATTTCTTTGCCTTAAAGGTGGTTAGCCTCCTTAAATAGGCATCAAGGAGAGTAGATTTTACCTTATTTTTGATGTGGGAGAGATGTCTTTTCTATTTAGTAATATCTTAGACCGGGACATCTCTCCAGTCACTCATGAATGTCACCCTCAGGTATCAACAAGGTGGGAGGTCCCGACAATTACTCCTGTGACGTCGATCCCAACCTGGGTACCATGGTACGAGATCTCGGAGGAGGTAATTGACACTAGTGCATGTGTCGGTTGATGTTGTATTCTGCTGGTATGTACAAGCAATATTGAGATTATAACTAAATACTAGTTACTACCTTATAATTTGGGTTCAAAATCAATTCAATCTCTGAACTTCAAATTTCATCAAAAACACTCCTGCACTATCAACAAGGAGGATTGCTGCTCCATGGTACAAGCAACTCTGAGATTATCAAAAACTGAAATAGCGACAAGATTAGAGGAAAGATTGCTGCTCCATGGTAACAAAAACGATGATTAAAACAAATAAAAAGATTAAATACAGGCTAGTACAAACAAAAAACAAAAGAAACAAACAAAAAAAAACAAAAAAAACATATCAACAAGGAGGCCCAGCCCAGCCGCCACGCTGCCATGTGCCACATGAACATGGCACACCCGAGAACGAGATGTACATTGTAGACTGCTAGGTAGAAATCCTATGTCATCGTTTGCTGTTGAGGGAGGATTTAAATTTTCTCGAGTTTGAAATTATTATAAGTATTTTGTTTTTTTTTTTTTAGAAAATTATTTTAAGTACTTAAGTAGAGTACTCTTGGGTTGAAAAAAATAAATAACTCCCAGTAATCAAACTCCAAGTTATTCATGATTCAATTCTTGACATTAATGGGACATAATACCTGCATGTGTTAATAAACGCATAATGATTGTGAGAGTGATCAAACATTTTAGACATACAATTATAATAACCTAGTCATAAACACAACAATAATTCCGGCCACAAAAGCGATAATGATTGCAGCCACGAAGTGCGGTAATAATTGCAGTTTTACGTATGGAAATCATTGCAACTATAATTGCGAAAACGGTTACAGCAATAATTGTGAAATGATTACAGTTATAAATGCGGTAATAATGACGGTCATAAGTCCGGTAATGATGATAGTCATAAATATAGTAATGATGACAACTTGCCGGCCAAGTAAGCATTCACCTATAAATAGGGGGCTCGACAGCCAAGTAAGATATCTCATTCTGACTCATTCTACTTTACTCGACTAAATAAAATACTGACTTAGGCATAAAAGAGTTTTCTATAGATACCCCCCCCCCTTCTTTTCAAATCGACGGTCAAACTCGAAAGTTAGTAGTTAAAAGAAGCTTCTCAATATATTGTTCTGAGTCAGCTTCCGCTCTAATCTGTATTTATTGGTGAGTCAAAATCTTAATTAGAATATTTCATCACCAATAATGATTCATACCTTAGAATTGGTTCCTTCAATGTCATTTAAAAAAAAAACATCAAACTCATAGGAGCATTAATAATATTCATCTTAAGCCATAATGGTCATTACATACCCTTCCACTGCCATTTATAGACAGACAAGGAAGTGTGTTAGTACCCACAATAGTACGAAGTACTAGGTCTACTCATTACATATCAGATACGTCGAAAAGCGGGTCTCTTCCTTCTAGAGGTGGCAAACGGGCCGGGCCGGCCTGACCCGGCCCATTTTAAGCTGGCCTAATCGTGCTTCGTGCAGTGTTTGGGCCTGACGGGACTCGTGCCGGCCCATTTACTTAAACATTAAGCCCGGTCCGGCCCATGGCTCTAGCCCATATTGTGTCGGGCCGTGGTCTTGCCGGGTCAATAAATGGGTCGTGGTCGTGCCTATCCACTATAAAACACAATTTAAAATCTTAATTTGAATAAATAAAATTATTTTTATTTAACTGTTTAGAAAATTAAAATAAATTAAGTTCTACAATGTATTTCTTAATCTTAGCTTTTTAAGATTAGTTTTCTAATAATTTTTTATATTCCACTACAAGAAAGAAAGAAAGAAAAAAATAACTCGAAATATATTGATTTTAGTATATTATTGTGAGATTAATCTTTATTAATATAATGAAGATTTAGTATCATATTATTCTTTCCTTCATTCTATGGTTGTATTATTATGAGATTAGTCTTTATTAATAAACATATATTTAATATTTAGAAAAAATGCTTTATGTCAAAACAAGGATATATTGTTTTATTTTACTATTTTGACAACATAAAATAAATAGCATTGAAGACCCTAGCCGCAAAAACATTTTCTCTCACCTAAAACCTAAAAAACCTCCAGGTTGCAAATTTCTTCTCGTCCGGCGGCGCCCGGACATCGGATCTGGCCTAGGGCCTCCCGTTGTCATGGGGTTTGCTGCCGAACAGGAGAACTACTACCCATGGGACATAGTCGGGAATTCTCTCTGGTTTTGTCAGTTGTTTTTCAGTTGGGATGGTGGAGATGATGATGGTCGTGCTGTCTGGGCTGGGATTCTATCCCCGCTTATGGGTTTCGTGGATCGCCGACGTAATGGATATGGATCAATGGTGGTGTGGTTTGCAAGGCTGGGATCGAGGATGGTTTGGTCCGTTGTGATGCAGGTTGCGGCAGCGTGGCTTGGGCGACGGGTGATGCAGGTCATGGCAGTTTGGATCTTGCACTGACGGTTCCTCCATGGGTTCGATCGATGGAGTTGAGCTGTGGGGTCGGGGAACCCGGATCGAAAGGTCTCTGCCGGAAGACGACGTACGACAAGGGTAATGGGAAGGATGGCGGACTAGGCCCGAATCGGGTTGCTGGGCCTGAAGATCTCCTTGGTGACTGCCCTGTTGGGCTGAGGTTCTACCTTAGTCCATTAACTTCTAAATTTGGGCTAGGGTTTAGGCTCTTGACCCAAACCTATGTTTTTAGCTTTTTGTCTAATTAACATAAATTTCCTTGTATTAGGAACCTAACGAGTGTAGTTTGGCTTGTCTATTCGATATGGTTTTTGTCCATAGCTTATAGGCTCGCTTTTAAGTGAGCGATAAGTTCAAATATAGTTGGTCTATCCTATGTGCCACTGTGGCTTCTCCACGAAACCTTGTTCTGGCCATTATTATGTGTCAGCGTGGGTATGTAATGGCTTTCTTGGTATATGCTATTATCAATGGAATTACCATTATTTCAAAAAAAAAAAACATTGGTGGAATTGTCATGAGATTTTAAATAAAGAGGTCTAATATTCAAATCTCATCATTGTGGTTTTTTAATATTTTTAAAAACAAAATGAAATTTTGTGTTTCTAACGGGTCGGCCCACAATATGTCGTGCGCGGGCCATGCAGGGCGCATTACTGGCTCGGGCCAATGGGCCAATATTCCTAGGCCCAACCCAACCCATTATTCTAACTTGCTTGGGTCGTACCAGACTATTAACGGGCTTGGGCATTGCCGGGCCTGTTTTAAGCGTGTCGGGCCAGTGCCGTGCTCGTGCTTAGCGGCCTGTTTACCACCTCTACTTCCTTTGGTACTATTCCAGAAGATTCGCTAAAAACACATAAAAGTGTATAGCTCCCTAAAAAGTAGAGAATTATTGAAAATAGACTAAGCAACTAACATTGGGTTCCCTAAACAAAATAGGGAAATAAAAGAAAGAAAACTAACTAATTATCAGCCCATAATGCCCAAAGAAAAGCAACATCCAAAGCCCAACCTTGATTAGCCCAACCTAGTTCAAGCCTCCACCCTTCTGCAGAAAAGTTGTCGCATGCAACAGGAATGTATCTCTGACGCCATCGTCGCCTCAAGCATATCTCTAACGCCACATCTTAAGGAAACATCATCACCATCACAACGCTGCTATCCATAAGACACCAAAAGACATAGGAACATCTCGGTCGACATACCCAAATCCAACCAGGGGTCCCCCACGCCCCAAGCCTCTAGTAGATCCTCGAAAGAGCTTCATCGTCGTCGCCGAGCAGACCCTAGCCACCCTGCCAACGCGCGTCGTCCCCATTAAGTAGTACCCACGACCTTCTAAGACTCAGAAGAGCTTCTAACCCGATCAAAACTACCCACTCGTTGTCGACCTTCTAAAACTCAAAAGAGCTTCTAACCCTATCAGAACTGCCCACTCGTTGTCTAAACCCCAAACACTGCAATATCAAGAGCCAAGGGCAATAGCAACCATTTCCATCCAGCAGCATCCTAACGCTGACGAGGCAAGTGCCAACCCTAACGGCGGACACCGCCAGATGAGAAGAAGATTTCTTGGGTTTTGCTCCCTGACCTTGTGCGGCTCATTACTTCAATTGTATAATTATATATTTCAAATTGTGTTGAGAATATATACATCCCACATACGAAAAATGAGACATTGCCTGTGAGTTTATAAGGGTTTGAGTCACTCCATCCATTGCCAATTGGTTTTGGATGTGAACGCTAGATTATTTTATCATGGTATCAGAGCAGGTTATCCCACGTGTGCATGTCTCATGGCCATACGGGCTCCACATCACCTAAAGTTGTCAACGTGTATGGCTTGAAAATTCGCCATACGTGCTGGAGCGTGATGAGAATATATACATCCCACATGGAAAAAATGGGACATTGTCTGTGGGTTTATAAGGGTTTGGATCACTCCATCCATTGCCAATTAGTTTTGGATGTGAATCCCATATTACTTTATCAAATTGTATTATAGCTTTTAAATTAAATCTTTGAAATTTAAGGCTCTAAAGATTTTGGTGGCCGGATCAAGGTAATTGCCCTATCAAATTCATGTCAAGTAAAGCAAAATTTTATATATAGTGCTTTTTAAGGCTTTCACCTCCCATTAAGTTCGCTCCGTATGAAACTCACTCTTCATTGTGTGTGTGTTCAAGTAAATCCAGAATATGTGTCTGGCCCAAACTCTATGTTACTTGACCTAGTTGTAATAGGGTTTTGAATTAGAGATATTCTCGGAGATATTCATAGATATCCGATTAATTGTACAATTATCTTTCCTTGTACAACTCTAATTCTATGTCTTGTAATCCTCTATATAACCCTTTTTGAAAACTACACTCCTTAATATTTTAATAGTTTTAGTTGATTGATGAATTCTTGTCTTCCGAAAATATCCTTGGGTGAATCTTTGTGTTTGCGATGGTTTACCTGTCGACCTGGTTCTGATACATAGCCTACAAGCTCCAATACTCTGCCATTATCAGCTGGAAGAACTATAAAAAAATAAAAAATAAAGATGGAATTTCAAGTTTTTCTTCAGTCATGGGATGGTTCATGGTTGTAAGTTTATGAGTTTATGGTTGTTCAGCTACTCATAGTTCAGTAATTGTGTCTTTCGTTCTTGTTGAAGAATATGAAGCGGCCTGTACGGAATTTTGAGTTTAGAAATGGTATTTTTATTCTCTTGCAGCATTATAATCTGATTACTGAAGAAAAAAAAGGATAAGTCTAGATGTTAATCGGAAAATATCCCTCCCCAATCACTTTATTTTCCCCTACTCTCTAATCTCTCTCTGTAACTCAATAGATTAGAACCTAGCAACAAGGCCAAAATTATGAATACAGATGTTCAAAATAAATCAATCTCACAATAACGATTCACCTAATTTCTCTTTTGTTGCTTTTCTAATGTTAGTCTTTGTTTGGCAAACAAATATGGAAAATTTGGTTGGACTGTATAATCTTAGGCTTAGGCTGATTAAATAAGGGAGGGAGAGAAATTACATTAACTGCATGATCATCAGAAGACAAAACAACATGTTCTAGATTTCCCAATGTATGGTATGAGGATAACCTTTATTCTTCGAAATAAAAAAAAAAAAAAAATCTTTTGTTTTTGGGTTGTTTGTCTTCGATTTTTTAGTTTCAATCACAGTCGAAACAACACGAAATTTATTTTATTTAGAGGCAAATCTAGATTGTGAGAGCAAAGGAGAGCAAAGATGTTTGGTTGTTTAATCATGAGACAAATCAAGATAGAGATAATGATCTAATTGATGCAATTCCCAGATCAGATGACAAAAGTCGTAGAAGCCAAATCAGAGAAATAGGAAGATAATGAGAAGGAATAGATGTTCCACCGAGAGGAAGAGAGGGGAGTCAGTTATGATTGTAAGGGTAATGTGGGAAACAAATATAAGGAGAACAAAAGAAATTATTAAAAAAAGAAGAGGGAGTGTAGAATGTAATTTGGGGAGTGCAAATTTCACTCCCCTATAAAAAGGCCCTTATTATCAATGAAAGCACGACTCAATTCTATCCCAATTTTGGTTTTCTTTAAACACGTTATCAGCACAAAACCCTAACCCTGAAACAAATAGCTAAAACCCTAAATCCGAATACAAAACCTTGAAACCTTCTCTGCCTCCGCCACATAACTTGAAGCCCTCAACCCCAGGAATCCAGAACCTGCATCAAAACCACCAGTACCGCCCCGAAACCTACTGAACAGGCCACCGGAAGCTCCAAACCACTCGCAGCAAATATTCCACCAGTTCACCACCTTCCAGACCTCCAATTACTACCAAATTTTGCCAGCAGTAGCATCTCAATCTCAGGATTGGGGAACAGGAAAAATTTTCCCCTAAACTGACCTAAAAGTATGTGAAACATCCACCTGACTGCTCTGCACCTTGAACTGACAGAGAAAAAAAAAAAAAAAAAAGCTTGGTTCAGAAAGAAAGAAGAAGTAGCCCAGCCCAAAAAAGCCCAGAAGCAGGCCCACTGCCACATCAGCAACCACGTCAGTACCGGTGACAGGTCATCGCCAGTGACTTTTCCAGCCTTTTTCCAGGTACTTTTTGACCAATTTCAGTCCACTTTTTCTTGCCAAATTTTCCGGTGACCTATTTCAAGGTATTTTTTTACTAAAAGTGCCCATTTTTTAATTAACTTTCTCTTCTTTTTCTCGGGGACTTGCAAACCACTTTCTTCTACCCCCCTTTCTTCATCATAAGGGAGACCTAATTGAGCCGAACTGTGGGGTTCGTGCTCACTCCAAGCTTGGAGCTTGTTGTTGAGATCTCCAAACTTAGAGTTTATAGAGAATTTATGATTGACCACTTAAGTCATTGTTTCGATTTAATCCAATACCTCTTGGAATTGAATTTCTTGGAAGCAATTATGCTCAAAAATTCCTAATTTCTTGGAAGTGATTAAGCTTAGAAATTTTATATGTTTTCGTAGTAACTTTTTCCGCTCCTAAACTAACCATTTTTCTTGTTCTCTTTCAGGATGAGTAACTTGAACAAATTGGACTTTGCTCAATTGGGAACAACTGACTCTAGATATCACAGGTGGGTTCGTGATGTTCACCAGCATCTCAAGGCTGATGGAATCCTGGATACTATTCTCGAGTCTAGCCAGAACGTGCTAACTGTTGAGCAAACTCAAGTTTTGAAAGCAAATAGAGTAGCTTTAGAGGCAAATAAGGCGAAAGCCATCATCCTAATGATTCGTCGTATGGATGATTCACTCCAGTACCAGTGTATGAATGAAGAAGACCCAAGAAGGTTGTGGGTCTCACTCGAAGAAAGATTTGGTAACGTCCGTGACTCCCTGCTTCCTGACCTAGAAGTGAGATGGTATAGCCTCTGCTTCTGTGATTTCAAGTCAGTTATTGACTATAACTCGGAAGCACTTCGCATTAAATACTTAATGAAATTCTGTGGTAAAGAGATCACAGATGCGATGTTGATTGAGAAAACTCTCTCTACCTTCCCCGTCTCTGCATTGATGGTTACTAAGAACTATTGAATCGATGTTACTGCAGGATGGATCACAAGGTTTCATGAGCTCATTGGAGCTATGAATGTCGCTGAAAAGCATGACAACATCCTTGTGAAGAACAATAATTCGAGATACGTGGAAACAGAGCTTATTCCATAATCCAATTATAGTCGCGCCCCTAAGAGAGGGCGCCAAGAGTGAAACCCTAATCTTAGGGATACTTCTGGACATTCTGGTCCATATAATAACTCTACTTAGGAAGGTAACCGCTAAAATAGGCGAACACGGAACCGAAGAGGTCAACGTGCAAAGAAAGAGGGAGGCAACGCCTCTGGCCATGTTGGTGGCGCCACCAACACTAAGAGCCATCTAAATGACGCTTTCAAAGCGCTTCAATTAATGGAGTCTGAGCAAAAAGATGCATGTTCTCGATGTGGAGTATCCGGTCATTGGGTACACATTTGTAGAGCTCGTGAAGAAATTGCCACCGCCTACAAAGCATATTGTGAAGCAAGAGAAGATCACTATGTGGAACAAGAAGATCAAGAAGATGATCTAAAGCAAAGGGTTGAAGACTACAAATCTGGCTGGGATCATTAGATCGCTAATCATGTTTAAGTCTTTATTTTTCCAAGAGATGTAATAGGCAATTGCAATATACTTTGTAGTAAATGTCATTGGTTTAGTTTTTCTTCACATAGGCTCATCCAAAATGAGTATGATGTTTAGGAAGGTTTTGAGATAAGTGGTACTTAAGCGAGTTTTGCCCCACCGACATCTCTCTGCTTACCCAGTCATATTTATTTTGGAGCTACTGAAAGAAGTCAAACGACTACCTTTGTTTTGCATTAGCTAGCATTTGGATTAGATTCTCCTAATGGTTAAGAGGCAATGATGTACTCCGTTGGCTTATGAATAAAATTTTGAGTTCTTTTCATTATGACTCCATTTTGATTCTGAGCATATTACTTTATGACTATGATGGATGGGCCATCAGTATTAATTCAAGCACATGGAATAGCCTACGTTCGCCTTGCCAAATGGCACCTTGATTACTATTATAGAAACTCTCCACACTCCTAGGGAAATTGTACCCTATGAATAGCCAATGGATTCCATGCGAAATCGCATGTCGAGAACGAAAATGGGTTCCTTTGCAATACCTCTAACTATTGCTAATAAAGGCGCATCTTAGAGAAATTTAGGTGTCTCTCTAGTGGACTCTATGTCACTATTCGAGCTATTAAATCCAATAAAATTATAAGAAAAAATCTCTTGGATTTAGACACATATTGGTTTTGTCACGATAGGATAAATCATCCTAGTCATGATATGATGATCCGTCTACTAAAGACTTCACATGGACATCCTTTCTCTCGAGCGAAACGAAGCATGAATCAAAAGTTGATTCCTGGACTAAGTGTGACCACTGCCGCTGCCTCTGGCACCATTGCCTTTCACCACCAGCTTAGGGCTGACACAGTTCCTATCCATGACTAAGTGTGACCACCGTCGCTGCCTCTGGCACCGCCGCCGTCCACCACTAGCTTAGAGTTGGCACAATCCCTATCCATGACGCCATGGGTGGCGTCCATCATGGTGATGGCGCCCTAGGTGATGTTGCAATCACCGACTTTGCTTCAAATAACGTTTCAGACGCTCAGGCCTAACCAAAATCCTCATTGGTTGCTTCTAAAACCTCTGGCTTGTTTACAAAGCCTATTCCTTAGGGAAATTAGGACTGAGACCGTCCTATGCAAAGGATATGAAAATACACATTCTGTTCTTACATAGAATCCATGGGGCATGGATTCTGTGGATTGATTCAACCAACCTGCAGACGTTTAAATATCTCATGATGTTGGTTGACATGCAAACACACTGGTCATGTGTTGTGCCATTGTCCACCTATAAATGTTGCTTATACTACACTCCTAGCACATATCATAAGACAACGGGCTCACTTCTGGGATCATCCTATTCAGTCAATTAGATTTGACATTGCTAGAAAGTTTACATCGATGACTTTCGATGGTTATTGCATATCACTGGGACTGATGTTGGACATAATATTTCCATGTACACACCCAAATGGTTTCGCTGTAAACAACTACGATGGTAGCCTGGATATTGGTAATGCGCATCAATCTCCCTATATTCGCTTGGGGTGATGCAATATCACATACAACTATGTTAATTCATCTATCACCCCCCGCCACTCAATGCACCTCTGCATTATAGCTAGTGACTGGGCACCATCTAGTATTTACGCACATTTGAGAGAGCCAATTGCTCCTCCACAACGCACTATGATGGGTTCTTACAGACGAATGGGCAACTCAGTTGGATTTGAGACTCCAACAATCGTCTGTCACTTAATGCCCTTGCTAGGCGATCTCTTTACCGCATGTCTTGCGGATTATCACTTTGATGAGACAGTCTTCCCATTGTTAGGGGGAGATAAGAACCCGAATGTTCTGCAGTAACGACAAGAATTGTCATAGTATGTCCGCACTATGTCTCATCTCGATCCCCACTAAAATGACGAGATCACACATATTTGCTGCAAACATGCCTGCAAGGAAGGAAATCCCTACGAAAGGACGTAGCGCCACCCTATACGGAGGTAGGCATGGCGCCAACTTCAAAGAGAGTGACACTCTGGTGTTATAAGCCATGGCCCCAGCTAGGATGCGTGAGAAGCCCGTGGGTTTGAATGATACTTTGGCACATTCCAATCATTTGATCATCAACACTCAAAATCCGTTTCATAAGAATCTTCTAGATTATGGTTATCGTTGGGGGACGCCTCAACATCAGAACTTATTCTTTAGAATATAGAGCTCTATGAAAATTGCACTAGTGTACATGAGAAGTGGGATAGAAACTCTATCATAATTGATGATGAAATCGCTCATTTCATTGCGCATGAGTTTGTTGAGTCTGATGATATCGAACCACGCTTCGTTAATGAATGAATGCCAACATAGAGAAAATTGGCCTAAATGGAAATATGCGATCCAGGTTAAGTTGGATTGGATTCTCTAACGAAGAGGAAGATTTTTGAGCCAGTGATGCTAACACCTTCTGAAATAAAACCTATTGACTAATGGGTCTTCATTAGAAAGCGTGTTGAGAAAAAGAGATGGTAATCTTGCCTTATGGTACTAGGCTTCTCACACAACGCTTTGGAATCTACTACGATGAGACGTATTCTTTCGTAATGGATGTCATTGCACTCCACTACCCTGTCAGTTTGGTGGTTTCCGAATAACTAAATATACAACTTACAAATGTGGTCACTACGTATCTCTATGGGGATCTAGATACTGAATATACATGAAGGTTCATGGTGAACTTCATTTACCCAAGTCAAGTAGCTCTAGACCACAGAGCGCATTTATAATAAGGTTGAAATGCTCACTAAAGTGACTACTTGATTAAGAAGGGATATGCCCACGCATTTCCATAACAAGTTTCGGATTCTATCGCGGTTCATGTTGGACATGATCTTCATTGGAAACCTATGAACACTTGAAATCCGATTTTGAGATGAACGATTTTGGGAGAACACGATTATATCTCAGTTTGGAACTTAAGCACCGTGTTGATAGATGCTTAAGCATTTTGATAAGGTCAATCCTTCAAGCAACCCCATGACCATCCATAGTCTTGATCCTGAAAATGATCCCCTTCGTCCAAAGGATGATGACGAAGACATGCTAAAGGCAAAAGTGTCATGCTTAAGTACAATAGGCGCATTATTGTACTTAGCTCAATGCGCATGACTGAACATCTCATTTGTAGTGAACTTGTTAGCTAAAATTAGCTTTGCGCCAACGCGACGCCATTGGATTGGTGTAAAAGATATCTTTCGATACTTGAGATGTATGATTGATATGGGCTTGTTTTATCCCTACAGAGAGATGATGGATTCAAACTCATCACACACCAAAAATGCCGCCACCTCTAGACTGTTTCCTCTATCCCCATCCCAACACGACATGTGTTTTGGAAGGTTTTACTAACATTTGGTATCTCTCTAACCCATACAAAGGTCATTCCAAAATTGGTTAAGTGTTCACCATGGGTAAAGATTGTGATATCTTGGAGGTCCACAGAACAAACCCTAGTCGCTATATCTTCGAACCATGTAGAGATTATTGCTCTTCACAAAGTGGTTCGTGAATGTTCATGGATTGGATCCATAATTACGCATGTTCAAACAATTGTGGTTTGAAGTTTACCACAGATAAGCCTACGAGTATTTAGGATAATGTTGCTTATTTTGAACAAATGAAGCAAAGCTACATCAAAAGCGACAACACCGAGCATAATCAGCAACAACAGACTCTCCTCAAGATCAAAGTAAACTAGATTCGATATAAGGACAGTGTAGCAGACTTGCTCACTAAGTCATTGCCTAAATTCCACTTTCGAGAAACATGTTGGTAGCATCGTTTGCGAAAGTTATCTGAACTCCCATGACAGTAGTCATCAGGGAGAGATGCAGACGTCAGGGGGAGATGTCTACACGTATGGTCTCGAAACGTGAATGGTGTATTGTGCTCTTTTTCCCCTTCGATCGAGGTTATTTTTGTCCTACTGGGTTTTTGTTACTCGGAAAAAATTTTAATGAGGCAACGAGAGGAGCACCAAGTTTGGGCGACACAAGGGGGAGTGTTCAAGTAAATCCAAAATATGTGTATGGCCCAAACTCTAGGTTACTTGACCTAGTTGTAATAGGATTTTGAATTAGAGATGTTCATAGATATCCGATTAATTGTACGATTATCTTTCCTTGTACAACTCTGCTTCTATGTCTTGTAGTCCACTATATAAAGAGGCCCCTATTATCAATGAAAGCACGACTCAATTCTCTCCCAATTTTGATTTTCCTTAAACAATATATATATATATATATATATATGAAGAAAACAACTAGCATCTTCTGCACATAAGCGGTTCCGTCACGAATCATGGACTTGGAACAAGTGCTTTGTCCTTGATGATTTTAATGAGGTTACAGATTAAATTGAATCATTGCTTCTAGATATATCTGTTGATTAACTAATAGTATACACTAGAAAACGTACCCGCGCTTTGTTGCGGGACTTACCATTACAATTACATTATTATGCATCATTCAGATAATCAAATTTTATTAAGCTAATGTCAGTGGTGGAAATTTTTTGGCAGAGTAATTGCTTGCATAGACAATAATATTGTTAATCCCATAACATTACTTGGTAGAATCTTTGCGCAAACTGATTTGAATTCATTGATTACGGTGGAGAAATTGGAGAAAGCTGTACTTTGATCTCAAAGAGTGTGTAAAGACAGCTACACCGGAATGAGCTTGAGATTCAATTAGGATATAACTTCAACCTGTTTTATGACCAATTGAATGTCAAACTCAAAATCCTTTCGAGGTCAAGTACACCTTACCAACTACCTTTTAAGGTCAAGTACACATTACCCAAATTTCTTGACCCCAATCAGTAGTTGAAATGAAACTTGGTGTGTGAGAACTCTTTGATGGAAGTTGGTCTGAACAAATTGAGCCAATGAAAAAGCACATTGAGAGATTTCTTGTGTAAGACTTTAGTGGCTTCATGTTCCACACCTTTTTGCTGGATATAAGTTAGCTTCTGGTCTTGTTATTAGCTTCCCATTTCTCCAAAGTGGTTGTTTTGGCTGCGATAACATATAGGTATTATCAAAGATGTTATACAATATGCAATATTAAAAGTAGGAAAAATGTTATAAAATAGTTCACATTGTAATTGTAATAAACCTGAAAAACTTGAGAACATTTTGGTTAAAGCCAAACAATTGCCTAAAACATCATTTAACTGTATGGAAATTGAATATGTCAATTACAAACACGTGGCCATACATACATGCTCTAGATTAGTATTTATTTTATGAGAGACATGCTAGTGAGCTTACCATCAACCTGGATGTACCAAGAGCAGCTAAAGTTATATTATGGTGTACCACACCATGAAGTCCATGATTCCATGAATTAGAAGACCCTTTGAAGTATCCTTTCTACTGAATCAATTTACTAACTTTAGAAGCATCCATAAAATCATTGACTGGTTGCACTGGAATCAATTGCAGTGCAGAACCTAAAAGAGAGATAAAAACAGTCAGGCTCACCTCTCTCTCTCTGAATTTTCAATTAGGAAACAGAAAAAATATCACATTCCCAAAGATTTTAACTTTACCTATGTTGTATAAGTCTGTGAATTGTAGTACTTTTTCCTTCATAACAATTTCAAAGAATATTTATGTCCTTTGAACTTGATAAGAAATTAACAAAAAGAAAAGAAGAGCAATATTCTTTAGTGTTTTTTTAGTAAATTTCTGATTTAAAATATATCTTAAAATTTTTCGCTTTATCGGAAATATATCACAAATATCGTAGACCAGCGAGCGACTTTTTAACCACCTAGAGTATTTTTGTTTTGTTTTTATAAACCTATTATAGGGTTTATTTGTAACCAGCCAGCGAAAAATTTTAAGATATATTTGTAAAATATATGTATAAAATATAATAGGTTTATAAAGTGAAGAATAATAGGATATATCCCCAACAAAATGAAGAAATATTTGTAAAATATGATTAAAAAAATAAATACAGATATTTCTTCACTTTATTGGGACATATCCTAAAATTCTTCGCTCGCTGGTCTACTATATTTGTGGAACATCTCCGATAAAGTGAAGAATTTTAGGATATATCCCCAATAAAGTGAAGAAATATATGTATTTATTTTTTTAATCATATTTTATAGATATTTCTTGACTTTATTGGGGATATATCCTAAAATTCTTCACTTTATAAACATATTATATTTTACAGATATATCCTAAAATTCTTTGCTTTATCGGAGATATATCACAAATATCGTAGACCAGCAAGCGGCTTTTTGACCACCTAGAGTTTTTTTTTTGTTTTTATAAACCTATTATAACTTGTGGTGTATAGGTTGAAGACAAAATTATAAAATAAATAATAATAATAATAATAATAATAATAATAAGTGAAGAAAAAGAAAAAAAAATGGAAAAAAAAAATTTAATGAAAAAAAAAAAAACAGAAAAAAAAATGCAAAAAACAAAAAAACGAAAAAAAAGAAAAAAAAATTTTGTCTTGAAATGACCATTTTAGCCCTCAAAAGTCAGACTTAACGGTCCAAATTGGACGGAATAGTAGAAATTGGACACGGCTGATGAATTTGGAGAATACAAGGGTGTTACTGATTAAATTGAAACTCGAGGGACTAACATGATGACGACCCCTAACCTCAAGGGAATAAACTGAAATTAGTTCTTTCTTTAACTCAAAAGAAACATAATCCTATCCAGACATGATAATTTCTTTCAGCTAGAAAATAGAAGCTACCAGAAGAAAAAAGGGCATAACATATAAACTACAAAGCACATCATATGATCTCTTTTTTTATATTAAAAACTGCCTTTAATAGAAAGAGACTGACAATAGTTAACAAAATATGAGATGTTAACTTGTTCTCTATAAACAACCACAAATGTTTGTATATTGCTGCGATAATTTACTATTTATTTTAAGTCTACACCATACTATTAGTAGATGCTCTCATGTGCCATCAAGAAAATGCACATACTCATAAACACCATTTATGGTCTTGATGGCATTCTTCACTTTCACATAATACTCGAATTTGAGGAGTATAAACTAAACAATAAATGAGAAGCCAAAATAGAATCTCTTGTTGGTGATCGATAGTGATAGTAAAGCAGCAAAATAACATATCCAAAAGGAGCTGCAAGATTTAAATTGACATTATGGTATTTAAATTTTAACCAAAAGCAGTAAATTTCAATATTGGAATGGTGAAATGTCATTGTATGCATTTACGTACAAAGGGATAAAGCAGATAAGGGAACCACAGAATCAATAATCGTGTGCATCCAGAATAGGCATAGGACAATCTTATACCTCAAGTGGTCAGTCTCACCCTCCAACTCAACCATCACAGGGGCATTCATGCTGGTCATCCAAAGATTAGATTTGGTAAAGGGTTGGCCAAATCCAATCAACATAATTTCATACTAATAATAGTTTAAAGAATACCTATAAATTTTGATGTTTTGGGAGGCTGTTCCGCTGGTACCTGTTCTTCCTTGTCATCACTTTCAATGGCATCTCTAGCAAGATCATCATTGTTATCCATATCCTCCTCCTCTGCATCTTCCTGACCATTGATATGCACTGGAGGGTAGTAAATATGTTGGTGAGAAAATGCAGAATGTGTTTTTATCAAGAAATACAGCTGAAAGTTTTTCAAATTGCCAAAGATCAGAACCTTACCTTGAAAACATTCCAATGTTGCCAAGAATCCTCACATGCAAGTACCCAACCTCAATTCTTGTCAGAGAAAAACATGGAAATTATTAGCAAAATCAATACTCTCTTTAATCAAAACCTCCGAACCCAAATCCTAAATCAATCATATATGAAGATTTGTACTAATTTTGAAGAAATTTGTTGATAAAGTTCAAGCCCATACCTCTCAAGAAAGCTGATCCCTGAGCTTATCCATGCAAGGAAGATCCGAGCTTGAGCACAAAGCACCAGACCTTTCACCCTTCTTCTCATCTTCTCCTGTTTTCTTTTCTACATTCACAACAACAATTTCAGGTCTATCTTCTCGTTCTCACTCTGCCCATCAAAATACTCAAATTTCAGTACAAAAGAACAATGAAAGGAAGAATTGAGCATTTAAATTTCAAAACAGGGAAGAAATCAAGAAAACCCAAAATGGTCTGTACCTTCTTCATTATCAAGGTCAAGAGCAGCCACTGGGATTGAAACCGGGCTCTTTCACTGAACTCTCCGCTTTCTGAACACCCACAAAATCTTGAATCAAACAAAAAAAAGAATATAATTTCAATGTTTCCAATTAGACCACTTCAACAATTAATACCTTCTTGATGAATTGGTGGGTGGAGCGTTGGACCTAAAAACAGATCGACTCTTCATCCCAACAGCCATGGCCGCCGTCGATTTGAATCTGGGACGGAACATGCAGCTGTTCCCACTTGGGCACCGATACTCTCTCTCTACCTCAAGCATCGATTTCAATTCCCTTCACTCTCTCTCTCTCTACCTCTGGAGCGAAGAAGAAAGACACCGACGTTTTGAGACGCTAAACAGGAGCACTTCCTTCGCCATCTCTCTCTCTCTCTCTTTCTCCACCCGTGTGGAGCGAAGAAGCAAAGACACGATAGCACGGAGCAGTACGCCAGGTGTGAAACAGCATGCAGGGGCAAAATAGACTTTTCACATAATGGCTCGGCTGGATCCGTCACTGTTCATAAGCCGATGAACGGTGCGTTGAGAATTAATATATAGTAAATATGTACCGAAGCTAACGTACAGACTGTTGGTGAGCTAACCATGCTATACTACTAGGTTTGTATACGTAGTTTTCACGTGAAATACAGATCGAACCGGGTTAGCTAGGGATCTTGAATTACAGGTTTTCGTTTTCTGCTTCTATAACGAAGACTAATTTCCGAGCCGTCACATGCATGCTCTACGTACTATAGGCTGAACCCAATGTAATTGTCGATCTGTCTGCTGGTTTCAACTTTCAACAAAATCAATAATGAGAGGTAGTATTATATAGATCGGATTTACTTGGGGCGAATGGTGATTAGTTGATTGCTAGCACGATCTGAAACCCACGATATTTTCTTTATTTCCTAAAATTTCATTAGCTGGAGGAGGATATATGTCAATTTGGCTACTTGGCCGTTGAAATTGAAGACCATGGAAATTGACAGGGTAACTTGATCTTAGTTGAAAATGATCTGTTTGTATTTATGATGGCTGCCTAATTTCCACAGTATGACATAGCTATAGGCCTATAGGTTGGGGTTTTGATTATTGCATTCAAAATTATCTATAAAATATGTTCCATTTTATTGCACCTATCTCAAACCATGCATATTACATTTCCACAATTTACTTTTCAATATTAACAACTCAATTGTTTCGATTTTTTTAATATGATCGGACACATGCATGCTTTTTCGTTAAGTAGCGTACGTTAATGTGGCGGCCTTAGGTCTGTCACATGGATCTCATTATTTTGTCAACTAACGTGAGCCCATTGACCACAATTTTTTTTAAACTTCTTATCGATCTTTCTCATTCATGTTGTTCAAAATTATGTAAAAATTTACCAACCGCACAAATATTAAGGGTTAATTACATTTCGGTAATTTTAATTTTGCGGTAAATTTAACTTTCACTCACAATAAATAACACTTTGAGGTTATAAAATGTAAAGATTCATTCCTCCCTTTATTTCACTATTTGTATTGATTGCTAATTTCTTTTTTTTTTTTTTTCGGGAGTGAGATAATAAGTCACCTCGGTTACATTAGCAAGTTAGTAATACACACCACTCAGTCAATATTCGGACTGAAGATTGCGAATTTGTGATGTTTTTTTTACCTACTTTTTATTTTTGCATAAGAATTTTGTTCATCCTTACGTCTCACCTTTTCTAATTATCGCTCGTATATCCCTAGCTCAGACCCTTTCTCTTTCTTGCTGGATCAGTCTAACGAACCAACTCCAGCGAAGACAGTGGAACGATGAGTACGTTGATGCTGGTCTGTGATTGTGTGAATGCGATAAAGCCTCTCACACAGTAAATTCTTCACCAGAACCTCTTTTTTGCTATAAAAGTTCACGTAAAACCTAAGGAAGTAAAATAGGCCAGGGTTGACCCAAAACTAGGTTAGATATTGTAGGGGAAACATAGTTAAATAGGCAGCTCTCTGGCTTTGACAAGTGGGCGCGCGCATCACTAAAGAGTAGAGACAAGTGGAGGGGTCGATCAATTTAAGAATAAAATATGGTACATGTGGGCTTTATATATACCTCCTTCCCATGCTGAGAGTTTGCCCAGCAAAGACGCAAAGCAAGCTACGGCTTCACAGAGCTAGAGCTTATCTCGTGAGGCTTTTACCCAATTCCCTCTTCCTTTTTATCCTCCTCCTACCACCATTCTTCATTACACATCTCCGAAAACACCTACTCCACCAGTCCACCTCTTATTCATAAATTCCCCATTCTAATTTTCCGGGAGCTAGTCTTTTTCTGCATAATTTATTTGCTTGTTCAGAAAGTATGAGTAATACAATGATGCCCAGGGTGAAAGTCATGGTTTATTTGGTCTATGACAGGGGTTAGCGCCCAGCCGATCGATCTGATCCTTGAATTAAGCCTCTACTCTATTCATAATAAAAGTGTGAAGGGTGGTGTTGTGTGTGGTTTCTGAGCCTAACTTCCATATACATCTTCTTTCTGTTTTTTTTTTTTTTTTTTTTTGTAGTATTATTCATTGTAAGTAATGAAGGAGAAAGGTAAGAAGGGCTTGATCATCAAAACATGGGAGCGATGCAAATCCATTGGCCGCAAGAGTAGTAGTACTAGCAATACTACTTCGTCTGCGGCCGTGCCTGCTCTTACAAAGAAGAGCAAATCCTGTCCTCACATCGACCTCTACAAGAAGGATGATGATCATCGTCGTCATCACCGCCGCCAGGTGGCACCAGAAGGCTGCTTCTCTGTCTACGTGGGACCTGAAAAGCAAAGGTTTGTGGTGAAAACCGAGTACGCAAACCATCCTCTCTTCAAGTTGCTGCTTGAAGAAGCCGAGTCCGAATTCGGTTACTATAGTAAAGGTCCTCTCGTGCTTCCTTGTCACGTTGAAGTTTTCTACAAGGTGCTGCTGGAAATGGAGGATTGCGGTGGTGATGATCAGAAGAGTTCTCGAGGTTGCGGATTTGCTAAGCGTTATGGGTCTTATCATCTTCTCAGCCCGTCTCGTATGGTTGCCATTAATCAGTTCTAGCTAATTGTGTATATATAGTCTATGAATCTGTCATCATGTGTATGTATGCTCAAGATTGGGTTGAGTATGTGTATCTGTTTGGTGTATGTACATGATCTGTGGGATTTAAGTTGTCTTTAGTCCTGCAAGAGCCTTGTTAAATTAGGATGGGATAATGGGAGAGGATAAACACTAGGCAGGACAAAGATCCAAGCTATCGTTGTATTATTATAGCTCTTAATTATAGTTAATTGAATGTTTGTTTTCTTTTGTAACTTTGGTTAACCCCAACTTAAGAGTTTTTGTCTATTTACGCTAATTTTGGGGATTTTTTTTTTACTTGCCTCGTTAAATATTTTTAATTCATCATTACCTATTTACCTATAAAGACTCTAATAAGGTCTTCCCTAATATTCAATTAACTTTTGTTTTGACTATTTTACCCTCACCCCTTTGTTATATATATATATATAGAGAGAGAGAGAGAGAAGTCATAGGAGACTTCGCCGGATTCCGGTCACTGGCCGCCACCTATCGGACTTATCTGAAAACCTCGCCTTCAATGCCCAAAGAAAAGAAGCATCCAGAGAGAGAGAGGGCACATGTAATTACTTAATTAAGTCAAGAGCAAAAGTGTTATTTGGCTAATTTTGGTGCTTTAGAACAAGGACCCTCAACTTAATTATAAGATCGAGTTCTCAAAATCATGATGAGATTTTTTAGGTTATATATAAGAACAAAGATGAGGTATGTGAGACGACAATATCATCTTGGCATTGATCGAGGTATTTTTTATTCAGCATGATCGATCTCTCTACTGCGGAAAAGATACTGCACCATATTATGAGATGATTTGTAGTACTATAGGAACCATCTCATGATAAATTTGAGATCTAGGGTTCTCATAATCATATGCGTCATCTTGTGATTTGAAATAGCAACAGATAAGATGATGAGTTGAGGACTTAGAGCTATGAGCCTACAGCAAGTAATTGTCGCGTGGGTTTGAAATGTTGAATGCTACGTTAATCGACTTCTTAATTGCTAAATTACAAACGATTAAAACTAACATCAGGCTAGGATAGAAATAATGTCTCTTTAATTAACATAAACTAGCTGCCCACCTAATTACGTATGCTGAATTTACTGATTAATTAAGATTACTGGCTCCTGGGTAGATAGATTTATAGGTGATTAGGTGGCGTACGTGACTCACCTGAGTGTAGTTACATTCTTACATTTCATTATTTTCTTTTAATTACTAGCTGAGTTTACCACTGTTGGTTGATATACAGGAAATTATTACATGGTCCCGGACCATTTTTTCTTTTCTTTTTTCACCCCTTGCGTGGTCCCCAGCAGATTCTAGTGATATTATTGGTTGAGACCACCACATGACAGTGCCACGTGATACTCCAGGACCATCTAATAATTCCCCTTGATATACAAGACGTAAAGGTTTTTAACTTTGCAATTGGATCATTGAAATAGCAATGCGGTCAAAAATATTCAGTGGATGACATTGGTTATACATAACCAATGAATGGTTTGGACAATTAAATTACCTCACATAGCGACTGAAAGCAATTAGAGTAGGAGGTTATATGGATCTGATCTCTAATTTATATAAATTAATACTAAACCATGTGCAGTATGAGAGGCTAGTAACAGGAGGGCTGTTACTGGAAGGAGCTATAGGGTTAACGATGTTCTGGTGCGGGTTGGAGAAACCGTTGACGGCTAGCCGGCACTGGTGACCATTTTAATTGTTGTGAACTTGTGCAGGATAAAAGCAGTTATCACAACACTTTCCCGTTTTCTTCTTCAATCAAATCGTGATGATGCCATGTTCGTTTTTTCTTCTCGGGCACGTACGTGAAGGAAACGGTAAATGCATGAGAGGGGATGGCAGGCCATTTGAATTATAAAACCTAAAATGAAGAATCTTCTCCAACAGACTTCGATTTAATATACAAGTCTGGCGATCGATCCAATCCACAAATTAAAAGTTGTTTAACATGCTTTCTGTCGTTCTATATAGTTTATAAACTTGTCATAAACTTCTCTTCTTAATTTTTAATCAGCAATTATATATAGCAACCGACTGATTCACACCAATCTTGAAGGCATATACGTGTGTACTGCAATCTAGTTTTTCTTATGTCACTACCACCGCATGCCATTCATCAAAGTTGACATTAGGGTTTTCTTTATTTCCTTTTCATCATCTTCTTCTGGTTTTGTTTGGTTGTGATAGAATAAACTTGGAGTCTTCAAGTCTTAAAGTTGGTACTAGATTATTTAATGAAACTAGATTTCAATAATGCCATTTTTTTTTTGAATAAATAATGCCATTGTTTTTAGCAGGCCGGAATTGCCATAGATTTCAAATATTGACTACTATATCGTAACTTTGTAACCCAAATAGAGAAATTATACTAGTTCTATCTTGTATTCGTTTGCATTGACATTTTGATGCCTTATAGTCTTATACTACTAGGCCGGGATGACAAAAATCCCCAGCGGGGTGGAGCTCCATTGGATACCCGCCGCTAATGGGGGAAGGATTTGGGGACAAATGGGGAATGGGGATGGGGATTGCTAATCTCCGCTATCTAAGATTTGGAATAGGGCGGGCATAGTATTGTGATCCTCATCCCCAAACCTGCCCCAATAATATATACATATATTTATCACAAATATATACATTTACTACTTTACTTTAATGACAACAATTTTACAATATAAAAGTCACCATATAAACCCTAAGTTCATAAACAACAACCCAACCGTTCCTATCGTTCTCTCTAACCTTAACTGAATTATTATTTATGAATTTAATCACGTTAGCTAGCTAGTTTTACCAACCCTATCAGCACTACTAGAAATTTCCCCATTGCACACTAACTTCAAACAGTCCCTATTGGGACAAAACACACTGATATTAGTTGCTAATAGAATTAGCCACTGTGTAGCCACTATTGAGGAATCAGTCCCCTCTATAGCAGGTGCCATTGGGGCAATAGGCACTGATAAAACAACAGTGTCATCACTTTTGCCAAGATAAAGTCAGCATCTAAATTTGCCACTAATATTAGTAGCTTTGGAATGCCACTGATATCAGTGGCAAATTTATGAGGTTATATTAAAAAAAAAAGGTGCCAAATACTATACTTTATAATGTATTTTACATTGTATAAAACAATAAATGTAAAATACAATATATGTAAAACTATGTAAAACTATAAATTTACATAGGCAACCATCAATATATAAAGATCAAGACTTCATCCCATAGTTGCAACTCTTCTTTTGATACGGACAACCTGCACATTATATATCAGGTTAGTTAGTTCTTATTCTAACAATTACAGACCAAAAAAATAGAAGAAAACAAGCCACATAGACATACTCCATTCAATTATCCAACTGCAATGCTATTGTTTCCAAGTCAAAAGCACCCACCAACATAACAGGTGTGCCCAATTTTTTTTCCAGACTTCAAAAGTAGTATAACTGGAAAAACTGCTCCCCAGAACATGCTGGAGGGTTGACCACAAACACTCACACTAACATGCAAGAAAAATGAGTCTAACTGGAAATACAACATATTCTAGTGATTATAGCCACATTAGCCTCATCAGACAGCATGAGATTTCGTCAAGCAAATTAAGTCGTGGAAGAAATGTTTCAATAATCCCATTTTATAGGAAGTATTAGAATGCAACTATCTTCTAAATTGGGGGAAGACTTTCGGATAAATAGTTCTAATACAAATCTCTGCACAGAAAAGTTCAGCAGTGTACCGTGAAAAAAAAAGGTATCCTTGAGGCCAGCAAATCTTTTCAATGGAACCTCATATTTTCGAAGACTCTGCATCATCTTCTTTTCCTAATCACCAAAAAGTATTACAGGAATGTTTAGCAAAAGAGAAACACCAAAAGGCAGACTTATAGCAGTGAGAAATAGCTTAATCTGTTAAACAAAAAAGAATTGAGATGAACTTTGAGCAAAGCCATTTTGTAACCTGAAGCTCTTGGGTCAGGACGGTTGGAGGCAGAAGGCCACGTAAGTAATGAGCATCTCTCTCCTTCTCAGTGAAGGCAAGTCCTTTGTTGTAGCGTGGTTCTCGCAACAAATTATGTCCACTGTACACATAGATTGTAGGTTATGCATCGAAAACTTTAAAATCTGCATATGCAAGTTCCTGAAATTGATTCATTAACTAGAATCATTGTGGAGGGAAAAAAAATATGGTATTTACAAGGTGTCTATTAGACAGCCACATTCCTATATTACTATTCTTACATGAAAAGAATGAAGTTGTCCAGTCCTCTTCTAGGAGACTAGGAACAACAAGTGCTGAAGCAATCAAAGAATAACCAATCACACTTTCTTCCATCTTGTGTTATCAAAACATCTAGCTGAAAGTTGCAAGAGTCTGTCCTACAAATTTAAGTTTTGATACAATTTAAAAAATAAAAAATAAAAAAAACTCCTCTCATGCTAAAGAAGGCCATATTATATGTGATCCCTATAAATCTGAGGTGAGAGAAGAATATGAAAGAAAAAGGTCTGCCGACGTAGATTAAAGTGAGGATTATTTTGAAAATCAGGAATTTTCTCTTCCAAGGCAAATAAAAAATGTGGACCATCTGATCCAATCCAACCTGCAAACTGTAATGAACCTCAAAACACAATCAAAGCAGAATGACCAGTTTCAACGACCCGAGGCAAGAAACTGAACCCGTACCCGTACCCGAAAGCCCGTCCCAGCAAGAACGAACATTCTGGAACTGATCGACATCGAGCTTTTGTTGATGATCCCAACAGTGAAGTAAATACTATCGGCCGGCGGCAAATCGACCCTGATCTCATCCACGACGAACCAAAAGAACAATCTTTGTACCTGAATGCCCTTCAGATTAGGATCGCGCCGTAGCTCAGCTTTCCGGTGATGCGGCTCTCGTAGTACACCATGTACTCGAACTGAATACAGCACGGTTTCTCCAAAAGGACGACAAATCGGCCATCCCTAGCTGACAAGTGATGGGAGACAATCTTATCCTTACTGCAACAGTCACCCAGAATATTGAAAACACTAAGAGGAGAGAGATCGAAAATTAGAAGAAGAAGAGAAAAAATTAGATCTTATTTAGGAATGGAGACGGAGAGGGAGACGATGGGAGAAACCTACAGATCTAGATTTCCTTTGAACTCCGTAGGGTTGAAGGGGTTATATTGAAGAAAGTTTTCCCTCATCGTTGGATCAGCTCTTTCATCACGAATCCGACGGCTAAAAATGATTGTCAAAACAATGATAACTGACACACGTCAGCTCTACTACCATGTTTGACACCGATATCAATGGGTCGAGTTATTTTTATATATGCATTTCCTCACTTACCCACTGTTGTACAGTGTGAACAAAATTCATCCCACCAATAATTCACATCAGTGGCTTACTATTTCCATTTCCCACTAATAATTTTTAGTGGCTACTAGTTAGTCCCTATTGGGGAAATTTCTAGTAGTGCAGATCGACTACCACTCCTCTTTTTCTCATTTCGTTCGCCGCAGGTGTCACTCCTCCAGTCCTCCGTCCAAGGGGCGCACGACGGAGCCCATTATCATGGGGGAAAGGTGCATCCAAGACCTTAGTGGGTATAGCATTGTCGCTGCATCTGTCGTTAAAACACGAACTCAACTTTTTTTTTCTTCTCCCTGTTCAGTGCTCACCCCTGGTACAAGCCAATACTCCCTTCAGTCCTGTCCACGACGGTAATTTTTCTTAGATCAACACCATCCTAGCTTGCCTCAATACATGCATGATATCCTTCATGATCGATGCTGCTCGGCTTTTGTTCACAATCAAAGAAGAAACCAGAAAGGAGCCAATGGGTTGAGCTAGGGCGTAGAGCTATGAGAAATAATAGTTATTTTATAAGTTACAAATTATACTTGAATGTTCAAGTATACTTTGTATCTAACTTTATACAATTATACTTCATAATGTATCAAACTTTCAATAATTTAAAGATACAAGCTAGTGCACATGATAGGTCTAACTATTACAGCCGGAGAGGATAGAATGTCAAATTCATTCCTAGAAGAGTAGTTGAGATAAAACCACGGCAAGTGGTTCAGTGGATGCAGTGGGCCTCCACCACGGGTAACTTAGGAGATGGAACCAACCACGTCCTGGGTTCGAACGCTGGGGGGGGGGGGAACATTGTAATGACTGAATTATCAAACGTGGCCAGGCACTATGCAAGTGGTTCAGTGGATGCAGTGGGCCTCCACCACGGGTAACTTAGGATATGGAACCAACCACGTCCTGGGTTCGAACGCTGGGGGGGGGGGGAACATTGTAATTACTGAATTATCAAACGTGGCCAGGCACTATGCTGCGATGCATGGTTGGAGCCTTTCACAGGCGCCGAGGGGGATTAGTCTTTGGGCCTAGGAAGCCTTTGGGACACCCTCTTTGGGGGTCGCTCCGATCGTAAGGACGACTAACTCAAAAAAAAAAAAAAAAAAAAAAAAAAAAAAAAAAAGAAGAGTAGTTGAGATTCAAGTGTTGAAATTCAAGGAGGTACGAAAAGAACTTCTCCATTAAATCCTTATTTCGGATTTTCACTTATTCGAACGTTATTATAGTAAATATAGATAATGAACAATCGCATGTAAAGTTAATTTGTTAAAGAAGCCAGCATTTATTATCTCATACGGCAGGCAACCTCAAGAGCAATAATTAACATAATTAGGCCGCTTGAAATGGTCATGACCACACAAAATGAAAATTAATTTTGACCTTAGGCTCATCGTTATAAAAAATTGACTAATGAAACAAAAATGCAAACGTCGCAAAAACCCTAATCGAAATTTAACCTTCCGCGTGTACTCCTTTGATGGAAGAACATGATGATGGAACCCGGCCCAACCAGTAGTCAGGGGAGCCCAGCAGGAAAGGGACAAAGCCACAAACTATTGTGATAGAAAATTTAGACATTGTAGAAAGTAGAAAGCCAGCAACCATTCCTAGCTGAAACATAAAAGAGAACACAAACTTATAGATCGAGGATACAATCACACAAATAACAGGGATCAAAACACAAGAAAATTTGATCGGCATTCTCCAGGACAAAATAAGTAATAGTCTCTCTAAAAAAAAGAGCAAACTAACGTTTCAATACTCCGGAGCACCGTGGAATTAAGAGTACACATCTTATCCAATCTCTTTATCACGAAGAAAAAGTGCTAGTTTCAGATTCTGCTCGGTTTCAAAGTACACATCTTATCCAATCTCTCTATCACGAAGAAAAAGTGCTAGTTTCAGATTCTGCTCGGATTCAAAGTACACATCTTATCCAATCTCTCTATCACGAAGAAAAAGTGCTAGTTTCAGATTCTGCTCGGATTCAAAGGATTTTAAATAGTGTTGTTTTCACTTTAAGTTTACTCTGACCTTTTGCAACAGTCCGTAGACTTCATACCCAAGCGTCTCAATTATCGACGAGTTGAAGAAGGACCATACAGTTTCAGAAAGTGATGGCCGTTCGTCAGACCAACGCAACGGTGACTATACTTCACAACGCCGTCATCGTCACTGTGGACCCCGACGGCCGGGTCTTCCGCGACGGCGCCGTCGTCATCGAGCATGACTCTATCAGAGCCGTTGGTCAATCGTCGGCTATTCTTCACCAGTTCTCTGCTCAAGCCCATCAGCTTCTCAATCTGAACGGCCAAATCATACTTCCTGGTATATATATATATATTTTTGGTTACAATTCCTGGTATTCTTTTTATTTCTGCGATTCAACTTTTATTTTTAATGTTCGGAAAATAAAATAAAAATAAGTGAAAATGTGGAAAATATAGGATTCATCAACACACACGTACACACATCTCAACAACTAGCGAGGGGGATAGCCGATGACGTCGATTTGATGACGTGGCTGCACGAACGGATTTGGCCTTACGAATCAACATGACTGAGGAAGATTCATACATTTCTACTCTGCTTTGTGGAATTGAGCTCATTCACTCTGGTGTAAGTTTTTTGTTTTCTCAAACTTTGAAGTTTGGTTTTACTATAAAGTCATTGCTACCTTCGCCAAATTTGTTTAACGAATCGACAGTATTTCATTTATTCGGATTTGGGAAGCATACACACTGTCACACATAAACATCATGTGTATTTTAGTAAAGCAAATTTGGTGACTAGTGCAAACTACAATGCTGTATGTTACAGTTGATTGTTCTGATTGAATTAGGTAACTTGCTTTGCTGAAGCAGGAGGGCAACATGTGTCAGGAATGGCGAGGGCGGTTGAGTTACTGGGTATACGGGCATGTTTAGCCGAGTCCATCATGGACTCTGGCGACGGCCTGCCCACAACTTGGGCTGCTCGGAGTACTGATGATTGTATTCAGGTTGAGCATTTGCTTCTTCAACATGACTTCTTGAGCTAATGTACTTGGTTTTGGCTTGTTTTGTTTGCGCTGAATGTAGTGTCCTCATGTTCTCACACTTTTTAAGGGCAGTCTCAGAAAGAGCTTTACAAGAAGCACCATAATACAGGTGATGGGCGCATCAGAGTGTGGTTAGGAATTAGGCAGATCATGAATGCAACTGATGGTTTACTACTTGCAACAAGGGACATTGCCAAAAAACTCGAAACTGGAATCCACATGGTACTCATCTGTCTGTATTCTCAACTTTCTACCAATCAGTCTTGTTTATGGACTTTAAGTTAGTAAGTAACTTGTCAGCTTTTCAATCTTTAGCATGTTGCAGAGATAGCATATGAGAATCAGTTTGTGACAGATACACGAAAAGTTAACCATGGAACAGTCACACACTTGGAGCAGATAGATTTTCTCCATAACAATTTGCTAGCAGCTCATACTGTTTGGGTCAACGATTCTGAGGTGAACTGCTTATTCTAGTTCATTGTGAATTCATTGAATATATGTAAATCTTGCAGGGTTGTTCTTGCTTGTACTATCATTTATAAAAACGTAAAAGTAGGATGAAGCTGTGTGTTCATGACTAAACAATATCATAGCTTTCAAGCCTGCGGACATTTCGTATTTTATGTCATTACTTGTTCAAAAATAACTGGTTTGGTTTTTTCTGATTATTCATATATTTTAACTGTTTTCTTGTTTTTTTTGGTATGGAAAATATTTGTTCAGATTGATTGTCTGTTTTAACTGGATCTTCAGATTGATTGTCTTTCAAGGGCTGAGGTAAAAGTATCTCACTGTCCTGCTGCTGCAATGCGAATGCTTGGATTTGCTCCTATTAGAGAGATGATTGGTGCTGGAATCTGTGTCTCCTTGGGAACAGATGGGGCCCCATCAAATAATAGAATGAGCTTAGGTTCAAATTCCTGGTTTTCCAGCGCATACTATTTTTCATATTTTGGTTTGCGGAATGGAAATTCATGCGTCGATTTACTTCCTCGCAGTTGATGAGATGTACCTGGCCTCTCTGATTAACAAAGGACGGGAAGTTTACAAGAATGGAACCACTGATCCTACTGCTCTTCCTTCTGAAACAGTTCTCAAGATGGCGACTATAAATGGTGCAAAATCTGTACTCTGGGATAATGAAATAGGGTCCCTTGAAGTTGGGAAAAAGGTTTCAACTTTTTGGCTGAGATTATTTCCTCTCATTTTCTGCTTCATCTCTTTTGTTGTTAAAAGTTCTACTTTATTTTGTTATCTCCGGCCTATTATCCAAAAAAATTATTATGCATGCTTATCAGTTGTTTCTTCCATGATGTGGTAGGCTGACCTGGTCGTTATCAATCCTTCCACTTGGACAATGATTCCTCTCCATGACTGGTAAGAAACCCTCCCCAACAGGATCATATGCAGTACTTTTATTCATTTATGTCAAGTTTTAAAAAAAAATTATCCTCAAAATTCGTATATGAAGAACTATAGTCTAGTTGGCTTGTTAGATTTCTTATCCAAGTTGCATGCTGTTAGTTTTTGTTGGATAAATTTTGTATGTCTACTATCCTAAGGACCTTGGACCTTCGATGCTTTACATTTTACGGTCATTAGTGAAGATTATACTTTACTAGCTAATACTTTTGGCTTTTCAATCAGTTGGAATATTTCCAATCTAATATAGATGTGCTATTTCTGTATGTCGGTTCTCTTGCTTTTCTGAATATGCAGCATTTCGAGCCTTGTGTATTCTATGCGAACTGAAAATATCGTCTCTGTAATGTGCAATGGCAAGTGGATTATGCAGGATAAGAAGATTCTGAATGTGGATGAGGTATTCTCTCATACTGTAGATTACCGTGGATGTGCTCTGCTCTGTTGTTCCATTTTCCATGAATTGCTGCGCAAATTTTTCTATGCCAATGCCGTATATTAATTACAACTAATGTCTGTCTTGTCCGCCCAAGAGTTCACGGTTTACTTACTGGTGCGAATTGTGCCTGGGCAGGAACACGTTATTTCAATGGCAAAGCAAGCTTCAGCGGAAATTGTAAAGAGAGCAGGCATCAAAATACCAGACAGGATGAACTTTGTTTGATGGCCGACTTACAAACGATGCCCTGCTTGTCTGGATATTCTCCTAAAAGAGCAAATGTTGCCATAAAAAATAAAGAATAAGAGACTACAACAGTTGCAGTTGTTGGTGTTATTAGCTACCAAAAGCCACCCAGAGCTAGTGACCGTTTGTTATTTACCTTCATTTTTATGGATGTAATGTAAAAATGTCACCTTTGTATCGTTGTAGTGAAAGCTATATCCACTTTTTAGTTGCAAAGTATACTTTTCTGAGAGTAGTCGGACGACACAGATTTTTTGTGCAATTGTATTCTCAAAATATCAGGTCATAAATGTTGAAGCTGTCCTTATGGCCTTGTATGGCCTACGGTTGCTACAGTTATTGTTATTTTAGGGAAAATTTCATGAATGGTACCCGAAGTAAGGCCCACTTTGCATTTCAGTACACCAAGTTTCAAAACATAAACTTTGGTACCTGAGGTTTCAAAAAAGACCTAATATACATAGACGCCGTTAGTTTTGTGTCAGCTGTCGTATTTCAAAGGGTAAAAAGGTCTCTTCAATTGTTTTACTATGAGCACCCAGGTCTCTCTCTTCTCTTATTCTGGGCACCGAGCTCTCTCTTTCTCTCTTTCAACTCGCCCTGCAGGCCTCGTACTCGCTACGAAGAGGAGAAGAAAAATTGGGATGAAACCCCGACCAAGCTCCTCTAAACGCACTTGCCCCATCCCTTACAATCATTCGAACTCCCCCACTATGGTTGGTTTTCATTCCGAAAGGCGCCATCTCTATCTATATTTACCTCTAACCTCTTTCTCTTAACCCAGAAAGAGATTGAGGTGAGATTGCATTAGCTTGTCTGAGATCAGAGGTGAGATGTTCTTACAATCATACAATATTGTGGTGAGATGTTCGGGATTATCAAGGAAGAGCAGATCTGAGATCGCCGTCGGGGCAATAAGAGATGGCCCAGCCCAAATACTAGTCGCAGTTGAAGGACCCGAGGAGGGACGACAAAAACGGGGGCGGATTTCGGGTCGTAGACCAGAAACAAGGTCCCCATGGCTCGCTTGGTTGTCGAGGTTGAGCTTTGGTGAAAAGACAGGGATGAACCAATTGTTCCAGATCAAGCGAACGAGAACCAAAGGAGGACGAGGAGGAAATGGAGGCGGAGCAACGACGGGGAGATTTCGGCGACGGAAATTCTGGGAATTCTTCGATTTGGGGTTCTTCGTTTGGGGCTTTTCCATTCTGGAAATTTTGGGGTCTGATAGAGAGTGAGAGTCATGGGCCTTCTGAAGATGGCGGAGAGATATGGCGCCGACCTTCTGCAGGTGGCCTATCTCTGGCCTGGTAAGCTTCCGGTTGCGGCCATGGAGGAAGAGAAAGGGGATGGGTTTGGAAGGTGGATGAGATATGGTGGTCGTGGACATGGATGAGAGAAAGAGGATGGGTCTGTGTACATAGAGAGAGAGGAGAGAGGAGAGTGAGTGAGTCAGAGAGCGTGTGAGAGTGAGAGTGAGAGATTGAGGAAACTGAAAGTACTAAAGTACCCTTAGACAAATGAATAAAGTTAACACCGTTATTGACGTCGTGTACATATATTGGGTCGGGTTTGCAATTTGATGTACTAAAGTTTATATTTTGGAACTTCATGTACATAAATTAATAGTGGGCCAAACTTCAAGTACTATTTCTGAAATTTTCCCTATTTTGTTTTGATTTTGCTTTCCTTTTTGGGCTTTTGGCCTTGTCAGGCCACAAAAATGTGAGAATAGAAGGTAAGAAGGCAACCTATTTTCTTGTTTGCTACTTCCTGCAAAATTGTGCGCCTGGATTGTAAAATCAACTATTTATTAACATTAGTTTTAGGATTAAATTATGTTTAGTCCATGTACTATGACCATTTTTTCGTTTCAGTCTCTGACATTCTCAATTAATTTGAAAAGTCCCTAACGTCAAAATTTCGGTCTGATTGGTCCCTTTCACATTTGGCCTTAGGTGAAATGTCCAATATACCCCTCTGTTATTTCTTTTTCCTTTTTAATTTATTTTTTTTCCTTTTTTTCTTTTTGCTTTTTTTTTTTTTTCCTGTTCCTTTTTTAAAAAAATTTGCTTTTCTTTTTCTTGTTCCTTTTTTTTTCTTTTCATTTTGCCTACTTTCTCCTACCTCAACCCACCAATCCCATTCCGATCAAACTCCACAACCCATCTGTTTCTCTCTCCAAATTGAAACAAACCCAGCAAAGACCTAGCTTGGCGGTGCAGAGATGGACATCAAGCAAAAGCAAGAGGCTAGGAGCTGATCGATCACTTCTTCACCTTCTCTGAAGCCATCTCCCTCTGTTAGGATCCGCCCTCCGCCCCCATCGTCGCCGACGCTCCCGCCACACAGACCCAAACACAGACAGTCCCAATCAGCTCGGAATTCGCCGCTAAACCACTCCCCCTTCTTCATAGCCTACTTCTCTCTCTCCCACTCAAATATCACTTTCTCTCTCCATATCAAGCCTCAATTTGGAAACTTTTCACTGAAAACTACCATTTTTTTCAGACCCTGAGCTTTTTGGGTCTTGCTCAAAATGGTGATTTGGATTTTGAGTCTGGTTGAAATGATGGTTTTTGATGGCCAAGTTGACCAAAACCAGAAGTGAAGAAGAAGAATAGTGATGGTCGATCAGGATTGGTTCGCCGACGTGGCGCTACTGATACAGCAGGATATGATGGTCATTAAAAAGAAAAAAGAAAAAAGAAAAAAGAAAAAAGAAAAAAGAAAAAAGAAAAAAGAAAAAAGAAAAGAAAAAGGAAAAAAGAAATTAAAAAGGAAAAAAAAAAGGAAAAGGAAAAAAGAAATTAAAAAGGAAAAAGAAAAAAAAAAGGAAAAAAAGGCCTCCGGCGTGGAGAACAAGAATTGGGGTTTCGGGTCGATCTGGATTGGTTCGCCGACGCGGTGCTACCGATGCAGTAGGATACGATGGTCATTAGAAAGAAAAAAGGAAAAAGGAAAAAGGAAAAAGGAAAAAGTGTTGGTAGAGAAACTGAATTTGAGAGGAATTTGCTGTGTATTCTCATTGATAATAAGGGCCTCTTTATATAGATGATTACAATGCATAGAATCTCAATCATACAAGGAAAGTAATTCTACATTGATTAGGATTCTAGATCCTTCTAATTAAATCCTATTACCACTAGGTCAAGTAACCTAGAGTTTGGGCTAAACACAAATTAGGTTTTCCTTGAACGCCCAAATGCGGTGCTTCTCTCGTTGCCTCATTAAAAACTTGCCGAGTAACAAAAACCCAGTGGGACAAAAATAACCTCGTCGAAGGGGAAAAAGAGCACAACACACCTTCACGATTCGAGACGAACATGTAGACATCTCCCCCTAATGTCTGCGCCTCCCCCTGATGACTACGATCATGGGAGTTCAGATAATTTCCGCAAGCCAATTCTTGCCACATGTTTCTCGAACGTGGATTTGGGCAATGACTTAGTGAACAAGTCTGCCTCACTATCCTCAGATTGAATCTAGTTTACTTTGATCTCGAGGAGAGTCTGTTGTTGCTGATTATGCTTGGTGTTGTCGCTTTTGATGTAGCCTTGCCTCATTTGTTCAAAACAAGCAGCATTATCCTAAATGCTCGTAGGCTCATCTGTGGTAGACTTCAAACCACAATTGTTCAAACATGCGTAATTATGGATCCAATCTATATACATTCACGAACCACTTCATGAAGAGCAATGATCTCTGCATTGTTCGAAGATATAGCGACTAGGGTCTATTCTGTAGACCTCCAAGATGTCACGGTCTTTTCCCATGGTGAACACTTAACCGGATTGGGAATGACCTTTGTGGGTCAGAAGATACCCAACATCAGCAAAACCTTCCAAAACACATGTCGTTTTGGGATGGGGATAGTGGACGCAGGCCAGTGTTGGCGGCGTTCTTAGTGTGTGATGGGTCAGAATCCATCATCTCTTTGTAGGGATAGAACAAGCCCATATCACTCATACATCTCAAGTATCGAAAAATATCTTTTACACCAATCCATTGGCGTCGTGTTGGGGCAGAGCTATATCTAGCTAACAAGTTCACAACATATGAGATGTCCGGTCTTGTGCATTGGGATAAGTACAATAATGCGCCTATTGTACTAAGTAAGGCATTTATGCCTCTAGCACATCTTCGTCATCATCCTTTCGACGAATAGGATCTTTTTCAGGATCAAGACTACGGACGATCATGGGGGTTCTTGAAGGCTTGACCTTGTCAAAATGCCTAAGCATCTATCGACACAATGCTCAAGTTCCAAACCGAGACATAATCGTGTTTTCCCAAAATCCTTCATCTCAAAATCGGATTTCAAGTGTTCAGCGGTTTCCCTTAACTCTTTAAGGGCTTCTAATGAAAATCATGTCCAACATGAACCGCGATAGAATCCGAAACTTGTCATAGAAACGCGTGGGCATATCCCTTCCCAATCAAGTAGTCACTTTAGTGAGCGTTTCAACCTCTTTGTAAACGCACTCCATGGTCTAGAGCCACTTGACTTGGGTAAATGATGTTCACCATGAACCTTCATGTATATTCCCTATCTAGATCCCTATAGAGATACGTAGTGACCACATTTGTAAGCTGCATGTTCAGTTATTCGGAAACTACCAAACTGACAGGGTAGTAGAGTGCAATGACATCCATTACGAGAGAATATGTCTCATCGTAGCCGATTCCAGGGCGTTTTGTGAGAAGCCTTGCGCCATAAGGCGAGATTGCCATCTCTTTTTCTCACTACGCTTTCTAATGAAGACCTATTATCAAGGTTTTATGTTAGGAGGTGTTGGCATTCTAGCTCGAAAACCTTCCTCTTCGTTAGAGAATCCATCTTAACCTAGATCGCATCTTTCCATTTAGGCCAAAAACTCTCTACGTTGGCATTCATTCATCAACGGAGTGTGGTTCGATATCACCTGACTCAACAAATTCTTGCGCAATGAAATACGCAACTACATCATTAATTATGATGGAGTTTCTATCCCACGTCTCATGTACACTAGTGTAAGTTTCATACAGCTCTATATTATGAGGAATAGGTTCTGACGTTGAGGCGTCCCCTAACGATAACCATAACCCGGAAGATACTCATGAGACGGATTTTGAGTCTTGATGATCAAAGGATTGGAATGTGCCAAGTATCCTTCGAACCCACGGGCTTCCCACGCATCCTAGCTGGAGCCATGGCCTGTAACGCCAGAGTGCCACTTTCTTTGGCATTGGCGCCATGCCTACCACCGTGTAGGGTGTCGCTACGTCCTCTCGTAGGGACGTCCTTCCTTGCAGGCATGTTTGCAGCATATTTGTGTGATCTCGTCACTTTAACATGGATCGAGATGAGACATAGTGGGGACAGACTACGACAATTCATGTCGTTCTTGCTGAACATCCGTGTTCTTATCTCCCCCGAACGACGGGAAGACTGTCTCATCAAAGTGACAACCCGCAAATCTAGTGGTAAAGAGATCGCCTTGCAAGGGCATTAAGTGGCGGACGATTGTTGGAGTCGCAAATCCAACATAGTTGCCCATTCGTCTGTAAGGACCCATCATAGAGCGCTGTGGCGGCTCAATTGGCACAAAAATGGCTCACTCAAATGTGCGTAAGTACAAAATACGTGTACCCTGTCACTAGCTGTAACGCAGAGGTACATTGAGTGGCGATAGGTCGTAGACGAATTAGCATAGCTGCATGCGATATCGCATTAACCCAAGCGGATGTAAGAAGATTGGTGCGCATTACCAATATTTGGACTACCATCGTAGTTGTTTCCGCGAGACCAATTGGGTATGTACATGGGAATGTGATGTCCAACATCAAGCCTATTGCAATATCCATCGAAAGTCTTTCGATGTAAACTCTCTAGCATAGTCAAATCCAATTGACTAAATAGGATGATTCGGGGAGTGAGCCCGTTGTTGTATGATATGTGCTAGGAGTGTAGCGTAAGCAGCATTTATAGGTGGACAATGGCACAACACGTGACCGGCGTGTTTGCGTGTCAACCAACATCATAAAATATTTAAGCGTCCACAAGTTGGTTGAATCAATCCACAAGATCCCTACGGATTCTTTGTAAGAACAGAATGAGTATTGTCATATCCTTTGCATAGGATGGTCTCAGTCCTAATTTCCCTAAGGAACAGGCTTAGTAAAACGAGCGAGAGGCTTTAGAAGCAACCAATGAGAATTTTGGTTAGGCCTGAGCCTCTGAAACGCTATTTTGAAGCAAGTTGGTGATTGCAGCATCACCTGGGGCGCCATCACCATGATGGACGCTATCCATGGAGTCATGGATAGGGACTATGCCAGCCCTAGGATGGTGGTGGACGGAGGCGGTGCCATAGGCAGCAGCGTCGGTCACACATAGTATGAGAATCAACTTTTGATTCATGCTTCGTTTCGCTCGAAAGAAATGATGTCCATGTGAAGTCTTTTGTAGACGGATCATCATATTATGACTAGGATGATCTATCTTGTCGTGACAAAGCCAATATGTGTCTAAATCCAAGAGATCTTCTCTCATAACTTTATTGGATTTAATAGCTCGAATAGTGACATAAAGTCCACTAGAGAGATACATAAACTTCTCTAAGATGCGTCTTTGTTCGCAGTCATTAGAGGTAATGCAAAGGAACTCATTTCCGTTCTCTACATGCATTTTCGCATGGAATTCGTTGGCTATTCATAGGGTACGATTTGCCCTAAGAGCGTAGAGAGTTTTTGTGACAACTGTAATCAAGGTGCTATTTGGCAAGTGGAACTTGGGCTATTCCATGTCCTTGAATTAATATTGATGGCCTAGCCATCGTAGTCACAAAGTCATATGCTCAGAATCAAAATGGAGTCATAATGAAAAGAACTCAAAATTTTATTCATAAGCCAACGGAGTACATCATTGTTTCTTTGATCAAAGAAAATCTAATCCAATAAAAGTAATATGGCAATCGCCTACATCTCTTGGAAAAATAAAGACTTAAACAGAATTGGCGATCTATTGATCCCAGCCAGATTTGTAGTCTTCAACCCTTCACTCTAGATCATTGTCTTGATCTTCTTGTTCCACATAGTGAGCTTCTCTTGCTTCACAATATGCTTTGTAAGCGGTGACAAGTTCTTCACGAGCTCTACAAATGTGTGCCCAATGCTCAGACACTCCACATCGAGAACATACATCTCTTTGCTCGAACTCCATTGATTGAGGCGCTTTGAAAGCGTCATTTAGATGGGTCTTAGTGTTGGTGGCGCCACCAACATGGCCAGAGGCATTGCCTCCCTCTCTCTTTCCACGTTTACCTCTTCGGTTCCGTGTTCGCCAATTTTGGCGGTTACCTTCCCAAGTAGAGCGATTATATGGATCAGAATGTCCAGAAGTATACCTAAGATTAGGGTTTTGCTCTTGGCGCCCTCTCTTAGAGATGCGACTATAATTGGATTCCGGAATATGCTCTGTTTCCACGGATCTCGAATTATAGTTCTTCACAAGGATATTGTCATGCTTTTCAGTGACATTCATAGCTCCAATGAGCTCATGAAACCTTGTGATCCGTCTTGCATTTACATTGATTCGATAGTTCTTAGCTACCATTAATGCAGAGACGGGGAAGGTAGAGAGAGTCTTCTCAATCAACATCGCATCTGTGATCTCTTTACCACAGAATTCCATTAAGGATTTAATGCGAAGTGCTTCCGAGTTATAGTCAAGAACTGACTTGAAATCATAGAAGTGGAGGCAATGTCATCTCACTTTTAGGTCAGGAAGCAAGGAGTCACGGACGTTGCCAAATCTTACTTCGAATGAGACCCACAGCCTTCTGGTGTCTTCTTCATTCATATACTCGTACTGGAGCGAATCATCCATATGACGAGTCATTAGGATGATGGCTTTCGCCTTATTTGCCTCTAAGGCTGCTCTATTTGCTTCTAAAGCTTGAGCTTGCTCAACAGTTATCACGTCCTGGCTAGGCTCGAGAATCATATCCAAGATTCCTACAGCCTTGAGATGCTGGCGGATATCACCAACCCACCTGTGATATCCAGAGCCAGTTGTTCCCAATGGAGCAAAGTCCAATTTGTTCAGGTTACTCATCCTGAAAGAGAACAAGAAATTAGGGTTAGTTTCGGAGCGAAATAAGCTACCACGAAAACATATGAATTTCTAGCGTAATCGCTTCCAAGAAATTAGGAATTTCCGAGCGTAGTCGCTTCCAAGAAATTCGATTCCAAGAGATATTGGATTAGATCGAAACAATGATGTAAGTGGTCGATTATAAATTCTCTACAAACTCTAAGTTTGGAGATCTCAACAAGCTCTAAGCTTGGAGTGAGCACGAACCCCCACAGTTCGGCTTAATTTGGTCTCCCCTATAATGAAGAAAGGGGGGTAGGAGAAGGGATTTTGGAAGTCCCTGAAAAAGAAGAGAAATTCAATTTAAAAACTCTAAAAAAACGGGAACGTTTAATAAAAAATACCTTAAAAATGGCCAGAAAAATGACGCCCAAAAAGTTACTGTAGCTGCCGGAAAGTTACTGTAGCAACCGGAAGTTAATGTAGCTGACCGGAAAGTGACCGAAAAAGTTGCCGGAAAAAGGTTGGCCGGTGACTGTTGACCGTTGACCTATGCTGACGTGGCAGTGGGTCCCTGTTGCTGACGTGGCAGCGGGTCCCTGTGATGACGTGGTAGTGGGTCAGGGTGCTGACGTGGCAGTGGGCCAGGATGCTAACGTGGCCGTGGGGTCTGCGTCAGTGGGCTTGGGCTTCTGGGCTTCTTTTGCTTTTTCTTTTTTTTCTTTTCTTTTCTTTTCTGCCAGTTCAAGATGCAGCAGCTCAAGTGGCCGGTTCACGCCTTTTTAGGCCGGTTTTTTTAATTTTTCTTCTGGTTCCTGAAACTTCAGATAAATGGGCTTCTGCTACCAAAAATTGGTGAAATTTGAAGGTCCGGAAGATGGTGAACCGGTGGAATATTTGCTGCAAGTTGTATGGAGCTTCCGGTGGCCGGTTCGGTAAGTTTCTGGCCGGTTCTTGGGGTGGTGCCGTCGGTTCTGGACTCCTGGGATCGATTCCTTTAAGGTGTGAGGTGGAGGCAAAAAATGCTTCAACAATTTGTATTCGGATTCAAGGTTTTTAGCTTCTTGAATCAGGGTTTGGCTATTTGTTTCAGGGTTAGGGCTCGTGCTGATAACGTGTTGTAGAGAAACTGAATTTGAGAGGAATTTGTTGTGTATTCTCATTGATAATAGGGGCCTCTTTATATAAAGGATTACAATGCATAGAATCTCAATCATACAAGGAAAGTATTTCTACATTGATTAGGATTCTAGATCCTTCTAATTAAATCCTATTACCACTAGGTCAAGTAACCTAGAGTTTGGGCTAAACATAAATTAGGTTTTCCTTGAACAAAAAGAAAAAAGAAATTAAAAAGGAAACAACAAAAATAAAAAAGGAAAAGGAAAAAGAAAAAAAAAGGGCCGCCGGCATGGAGAACAGAATTGGGGTTTCGGGTCGATCTGGATTGGTTCGCCGACGTGGCGCTACCGATGCAGCAGGATATGATGGTCATTAAAAAGAAAAAAAAAAAAAAAAAAAATTAAAAAGGAAAAATGAAAAAAAAAAAAAGGAAAAAAGAAATTAAAAAGAAAAAAAGAAATTAAAAATGAAAAAGAAAAAAAAGGAAAAAAAAGAAATTAAAAAGGAAAAAAGAAATAACAGAGGGGTATATTGGACATTTCACCTAAGGCCAACTCTTAATTTGACGTGGGAGGGACCAATCAGATTGAAATTTTGACGTTAGAGACTTTTTCGATTAATTAAGAATGTCAGAGATTGAAACAAAAAAAGGATCATAATACAGGAACTAAACATAATTTAATCCTCAGTTTTAACTCTTATAAATGAGAGGTTGTGTAGCTTGTATGATAAAAAATTACATTGCAAAAGTTAACTGTACCACTTATACAACAGAGACTTTAGATCTAGATCAAGCAAAAACCAAAGTAAATTGATGTTTGGTCAAAAATGTAAATTGATAGTTGCAAATTTGCCAGGGTCCACGTGGCCCACTAGGAACAATCCACAGAGATCCAGAACTCCTTTCCGTTTTAGTCCCACGCCTTCTCCCACAAGGAAAAGGAAACTTCGGGATCCTTCGCGCTCCTTCTCGATGCCGATCCAACCCCTCCCTATAAATACCCAATTCCCACTTTCATTCCTCCATCAGATCAAAAAAATTCTCAAAGCAAAATCTTTCATCATCTACTTCCAATTTTGTCGACAAATTCCCCAATCTTCTTATCTATCATGGAATCCCCATTCTTCGGTAATCCCTGGTACGACTACACTCCCCGCTCTCACTATCGTTCACCGAGCATGAGAGAAGTCCCAATCCAACGCCCAGATTACCCTCGCTATCATTCACTAAGAAATAGAGACGTCCCAGTCCAGCCCCAATCGGCCCGGGCTCCCAAGGTGGTCTCAATCCCGGTCCAACAGCCGGGTCGGAGCGTAGCCGGTCTGATCTACGCTCCGATGCGGCGCTGAAGATCCAGAAGGCCTTCAGAGGTTACTTGGTGAGGAAAAGCGTGAGCAAGATCGCCGGAATCAAACGCGAGGTGGATGAGATTTCGAATCGAATCTCGAAGAAGGAAACGGAAGATTTGGTCAGAGCCGACGCCAAGGAGCGGTTGAAGGTGGTCGAGACTCTGATGAGCTTGCTCCTGAAATTGGATTCCGTCAAGGGAGTCGACTGCGGGGTTAGGGATTTTAGGAGGGCAGTGATTAAGAAGGCGATTGCTCTGCAGGAGAAAGTGGAGGCCTCTGCGGAAAATCATCAACACCTGGTGGGCATGAATCTGCTGAGCCTGAAACCAATTCAGGCTTGCAATCTTCGGAACAAAACGCCGAGACGGTTGTGAATCAGAGGGAATCATCTAGCGATTCAACGGAGAGCAAGAAGAAAGAGGAGCTAATAGAGAAGATGGTGGAGGAGAATGAGAGGATGGTGGGTCTGGTGACGGAGCTGGTTCACCGGAATGAAAAGCAAACCCGGTTGCTGGGGTCGCTGTCGCAGAGGGTGGAGCAGCTGGAGAGGGCTCTCATCAATCAGAGATTGAGGAGGAAGAAGAGAAGACATACTGTAGATTGCAGGGAAGGATTCTTCTAATCTTGTGGTCTTTTTGTTGTTTTTTTTTTTTCTTCTCCACTGAACTGAAGGCTGAAATAATTGGTCTCTGCTGGCCTTATGTTGCGACAGAGCACCTGACTCTCGCAGCTTTTTGTAACATATGTGTTGTTTATGTTCACTAGTTGTTTTTGACCTAATGAAGCCTCGTTATGTTGAAACTTGAAACATGTATCTGGTTGACCGAATGTGAAAGATTCCTCGTTCTCCAAAAGATCATTCCCACAAGAGAGGAAGCTTTCTTACTTTCAAAACTCCCCAGCTGAATACTTTCAAAACAAAAAATCCTTAACAAATTCATTCTTGAAGAAATACATAAAAGATTGTAGACTCTAATATATTGACATGAGAAATTATAATGAATTCCTCGATTTCCTTCCACCACTACAATTATAAGCTACAGCCGCGTACCATGTTCGCGGCTTTATACAGAAAACGACAAGCAAGAGACACATATATTCATGTCCAATGCCCAAAGCCACGCTGCAGCCACATTTAAAAACGCGCTCAAATGTGCCACATTCCAACTCTTTCGTGGGTATGACTATGAGGGGACTCACAATTATGTGTGCCAATTCTAAACTATTTTAACAATATTTTATTGGGTTTAATACCCACCATTAATACAAACCGTGACTATCTCTATTTGTAATTTAAAAAAAAAATTTATTAAATAAAAAGATGCATAAAATTAATCATTCCAAAATATTTAATTATAAAATTCCAGAAACCATTCAATTACAACTTCAGATTTCTCGACATATGAAAGAAACAAGTGCATTTCACTAATAATTAAGGTACCAAGGATCAAAACTGTAAAACATGAAAATCAATTGCCAACTTCAAGCAACCACATAATAATGTATACAGAACCTAAGAATATTTTGTCTACAAGCTTTGCCTCATTTATGCTGCAACCTTATCTGCAATTGTCTTAATAGCGCCTTCTTGATATCCTAGAACAACTACACTTGCTGAGCCAAATTTAGCAGCAAAGCCCAACGAGCATTTTCACATCTGTAGGATCAATCATGGGTAATCAGTTGCTAAAAATAACCAGCACAGCAAACCACTAGCACCATAGTGCAAAGCAATGAGTATGTAGTTTATAATTTGAGGTTAACATATTTAAACTTAAAAGGACCACTTTAAAGCATGTAAAGATGAGGGAAACATACCACTACATATCACATTTATGTTATGAGATACATTCATACATCATCTTAGCAACTCCACAACTCCATATCACATTTATGTTATGAGTTCTGGTGCAGGAAGCTTCCCTAACTTCAGATAGTCATCAGGGGTTTGCACACCACGATCAATATCATCACAGTTCAAATAGCATCTGAATTGATAGGACAGCAGTGAAAAAAACTTAAAACAGAATAATAGATTGATGTATGTTGAAAGCCAAGTCACCAAAAAAGAATTGACTAAACACATAATCTCAGTAGATAACTTGATACACATAATAGTTTACTTGTAAATATGCATTGCATCTATGAAGGTTAATCAAACCACATAGAAATTTAAAGAAAATTGTCAACAAATTTTACCTCATGGTTTGAATTACAATATAGGTATCAAGATATTTTCCATCCTTTAGCATGTCCAAAAGAACTTCCATCACCTAGCAATAGTAAACAAATGAAATAAACAACTTGAAAATCAGAGGTTTTTTATATGTGTTGGGACCATTAATCAATCTTTATAGTGGAAATGATAAGGTAATCATATTAAGCATTCTAATTTAGGTGATAACTGTCATGTAAAGGCAGACAAGCATTAAGTGCTAGTTTGTCATCCATAGATACAAGTATTTCCACACAAGTCAAAGTTCAAGGTAATAGAATTTGACATGAACTTTAAGAAACAAGTTTATTTCTGGACTCTTATAATCAATAAGCATACCCGAATGTTACTGTTACATCATCTTAGCAAGGTTCACCGATTAGGATTCCCATGCATTTAGATCATAGAACAATTATGTGGCTAAACTCGGAAATAACCAGGAACAACCATTAATCGATCAGTCATGACGCTAAAGTAAAAATAATGTTTCATTCAGAAAACACAATTTATATCAGGATGATCCTCCTTAAATTTCAGAGGTAAGGAATTGAAATTACAATACTTAAAACACAAATTCAAACCAAGATTTGAAAACCAGATCTGAATTCACAGGAAAAAAAGATAGATTGAGCAATTACTTGTTAGTTTTTACAGGGATTACCAAACATTTTTTTCTTCCGAACTAAATTGGGTTAATTCAATCTAACCCAGAATCTAAAATGTATAATCAAATACATGGAAAGAAAATTTCTAAACTTTATAGATAAGCACAAGACCAAAAACTGAAATGCAAAATGGTAAAGATCTTGAATCATTAATGTAACAAAAAAAAAAAGATCTTGAATCATTACGAGTCTGAGGAGAGCAAGAAAGATAGAGAAGGAGGGAAATATGTCATGCACTCGTAGCAAAGAGAGAAAGATATGAAGTTTTGAACCTTTAAGAACTTCAAGATGGACTCGCTTCAAGATGGACTTCAAGATGAACTTCTGGGTCTTGTATTTGAAATGCCAAAATAGTAAAAATTCATCCTTTTTCTCTATTTTTGTACCTTCTTTCCTAGTTTGGTTGCTTGGAAGAGATTGGACTGATTTTGAATCTTGGGGTTTTCTTTTTCTCTTCGTACCCTTTCAGATTTGCAATGTTTCCGAGTTTGGTTGCTTGGAAGAGATTGGATTGGTTTGCAATCTAGGTAAGCTAGTCATGCTACTTTCCGATTTCAGGTTCCAGCTTCCCTCTTATTGCTTTCATCGTCTTAGCAAATTCGTTATTTCTGAGAAGCCTTTTGGTATTTCCAAAGGTAACACCTCGCTTCTTGTTTCTCTCAATTCTCAAAACAAAATCACTACTTTTCTGACTTCTGGGCTTCCTTAAGGGCTTACCCAGTTTGTGTTTTTGCTTTGTTATTACAATTTCATATTAAATCTTGGAGTAAATCTATGGTATGTTAACATTTCTCATACATCAACTATTTTTACCCCTCTAAGTACTAATGTTATCACTTTGAGGACTAATATTACTATTTTCAGGACTCATATGGTAAACTAAGAAAATTTACTACTTTAAGGACTCATGTTACCACTTTGAGAACTAATATTATTATTTTGAGGACTCATGTGGTAATTAAGAAAATTTACCACTTTAAGGATTCACGTTACTACTTTGAGGATTAATATTATTATTTTGAAGACTCATTTTACCACTTTTAGGACAATTGTATGCATGTCATATGTTAACACATTATTGAATTTTTCTAAATCTTGATACTTTCCATGACAGAACTGCGTTGAAGTGTCCCAGATTGGTAGTATGCATTTTTTTTATTCAGACGTATAACCTATTTCAGAATGAATATTCATGGCCTCCAAAGAAGTTTTTGCTATGTTCCCTCAACTCTGATACCTGTTCAACTCCCAACTCGAATGTATGTATTTACCACACATTGTTCATTCCACAAACAAAAAGCACAAGCTAGTTTTGAGTGTACCAAACACTTTGCAATTGCTTTTGCCATTGACAACACTTATAAAAAGTCAGTTTACTAAACACTCAGCTGCTTTGCTTTTCAGCCACTTATTCTCAGAAATAAGCAGAAGCTAGCTTTTCTTAAAAACACAGTCATACCAAACACACTCTAAGTTCCTTGACAAAGGTGCAATTTAAATTAAATGTCAAAAATTTGGTCACGGGAAAGTGACATCTTGGTGACTTGGTCATAGAAATTTTATTTACATTTTTTATGTTTACTAAACACACCAATATTTTCCTATTTTATGCTCATTCAAAGTAGAATAACAAGTCATAAGTTTTTAGTATAGGATTATAAAAGTCGAAGTCCAATTTAATATAAAAAGAACTAGTTAGTCTGTATTCCTTAAAAAATAAGGTTTTTGTCCATTTACCTCATTTCGAGATATTTTTTTCCCACTTACCCCATTAAATTTTTTCAATTTCCTCTTACCCAAAACACTCTAAGGAGGTCTTCCTTAATACCCTATTAAGATTTTTTTTAAATACCATTTTACCCTCACATTTGTTGCTTAGAGAGAGAGAGAGTGGAAGAGAGAGAAACCATAGGGGACTTCACCGGAGCCCGGTCACCGGCCCCCGGATTCGGATCACCGGTCGCCGGATTCCGGTCATCGGTCACCGGATTCTGATCACGGACCGCCGCCCACCGAAAATTTCTGAAAACCTCACTGAAAAGGTTTATTGCCCCCAATAGAAGTCTATTGCCCCCTTATAAATGTCTATTGCTCCCCTAATAGAACTTTCGGTCGCCGGAATGAGAATTAATCTCCTTAAATTCAGACAAATAAAGTTTGATTAAAGAAAAAAACGAGGAAATTACATCAATTCAAAACGTCTATTGCCCCCCAATATAACTTTTGATTGCAGAAATTCTGCCCCCAATAGATGTCTATTGCCCCCAACATGCAGTCTTAACCTAAAGCAATTACCATTAGTGATCAGTAAAACATGAATAAAGGTAGAAAATGTAAACCAACCTAAAATCATAGCATAATGGTACAACGGATAACACCAAGACTCCATTCAATAATCAATTACCATGGACCAAAATCTAGACTAAACTAGTCCCTGCCAATTAGTGTGGTTCATGTTTGCATTTGGGGGCCCCGTTTTAGGTCCATTATTTTTTTCATTTCCTTCTACCCCATTACTTAAAAAATAAAATAAAATAAAACCTTCTGATTGGGGCACCCAGAAAATGCTCTAGGCACCAAATTAGATCAAACCGCTCACTGCTGCACGCCGTTTGCCTCCACGGCCAAACCCAATGCTCTGAAATCGCAAGCAGAACCTCCACGTTGCCGTACATAGTCTACTACGGCTCGATCACTGCCATACAAAGCGGCGGCTCCTCGATCACGGGCATCAAAGTGGCGGTCCTCGATCTCCAGGTCGGCGAGCAATGGGTTCGGGTTTTGGAAATCCGATATTCAAGAACTGTTTCAAACCTGTCTAGCAGAAATAGGAAGATGATGTTGGGTCAGCTTGCGGCGTAGCCGGATTGACAACGACCTGGCCGAGATCGTGACAGAGAGGGGGGGGGAGAGAGAGAGACGTTTGGTTGTAAATCTTTAATTGGATTGAGGATAAAATGGTCATTTGACATCAAATTGTGTATATGGGAATAAGAATATGTTGTTGGGGTAAGTGAGATAATTTTTGTTCATTTTGGGGCTTTGAGTCAAGGACCCAAAAAATAGTCTCTAAGCCTTTCTCACATTGAGTTAAGTTGAATGAGCATGTGAACTAATCAACTAAATTAATTGTACAAATATGAATGTGTAAAAATTTTAAATATAGAAATTCACTTTGCCATCATTTACCATTTCAACCGTTAGTCATTTGTTATAACAGTCTTGATTTGCTCGATACAATTAGATAACTAATATATTGTCTTCAGTTTAATTAATTTTTTGTCCCATAATGTATAAGTTGTTCAAGTAAATCCCTACTTGTGTGTCTGGCCCAAACCCTACGTTAATTGATCTAGTGGTAATAGAAAGAAGGATCTAGATATTCTTATTCAATGTATGATTACATTTTCTTGTATAATTCGGATTCTATGCATTGTAATTCTCTATATAAACAGGCCTCTATTATCAATGAGAACACACAACAATTTTCTCTCAAATATCGATTCCCTAAAACACGTTATCAGCACGAAGCACTAACCCTGAAACCCTAAAAATCGTAGCCTTCAAAACCTCGTAGCATCCCCGCAGCGGCCCTCGCATCGCAACTCATCTCTAACCCTACCTAGTTAGACTCGCTGCCCCTGCGACACCCGCAAACGGTCGCTTGCTCGTACGCTAGCGACCCCGCGACCCTGCGACACTTTGACCACTCAACCCCGTGACACATAGACCCCGCGAACATGCCTTGCATCTGCTACCCCGGCAGCCCCATGCTCGCTTGCTGCCCCCACAGCTCCTACGCGCCCTTGCGCTCGCTGCTCCATGCATGCGCGCTCTGCATCTGCTGCCCCGTAGCCCTGTAGCTCCAGCGTTCAGGTAGCCTCGCCCAAAGCTCGCCTGCCTCGCACATCCCTGTAGCCTGTTTTCCGACACACCTGCATCAACACGCGCTTGTTCTCAAGCCTCGAATCAACAAGTAAGTTTTTAAGATTAAAGTTCCCGTTTTTGAAGTTTTTCATTCTTTTCTTCTTTTTCTCGGGGACTTGTAACCTCCCTTCTTCTACACCCCTTTTCTTCTTCATAGGGGAGACCAAATAGCCAAACTGTAGGGGTTCTTGCTCACTCCAAGCTTGGAGCTTTTAGAGTCCTCAAAACTTAGAGTTTGTTGAGATAAAACAATCGACCACAAACATCATTGTTTCTATCTAATCCAACCCCTCTTGGAATCGAATTTCTTGTAAGCGACTACGCTGGGAAATTCCTAATTTCTTGGAAGCGACTACGCTCAGAAATTTTATATGTTTTCGTGGTAGCCCTTTACGCTCCAAAACTAAACCTAATTGCTTGTTCTCTTTCAGGATGAGTAACCTGAACAAATTGGACTTTGCTCAATTAGGAACAACTGGCTCTAGATATCACAAGTAGGTTCGTGATGTCTGCCAGTATCTCAAGGCCGATGGAATCCTGGGTATGATTCTCGAGCCTAGCCAGAACGTGCTAACTGTTGAGCAAGCTCAAGCTTAATTTGGAAGCAAATAAAGCAGCCTTAAAGGCAAATACCGGGAAAGTCATATGGATGATTCGCTCCAATATAAGTATATGAATGAAGAAGACCCCAGAAGGCTATGGGTCTTACTCGAAGAAAGATTTGGCAACGTTAGTGACTCCCTGCTTCCTGACCTAGAAGTGAGATGACATAGCCTCCGCTTATGTGATTTCAAGTCAGTTCTTGACTACAACTCGGAAGCACATCACATTAAATCCTTAATGAAATTCTGTGGTAAAGAGATCACAAATGCGATGTTGATTGAGAAGACTCTCTCTACCTTCATCGTCTCTGCATTGATGGTTGCTAAGAACTATCGAATTGATGTTACTGCAGGACGTATCACAAGGTTTCATGAGCTCATTGGAGCTATGAATGTCACTAAAAAGCATGACAACATCCTTGTGAAGAACTATAATTCAAGATTCGTGGAAATAGAGCACATTCAGGAATCCAATTACAGTCGCGCCCCTAATAGAAGGCGCCAAGAGTGAAACCCTAACCTGAGGGATGCTTCTGGACGTTCTAGTCCATATAATCGCTCTACTTGGGAAGGTAATCGCCAAAATAGGCGAACACGGAACCGAAAATGTCAACGTGGAAAGAGAGAGGGAGGTAACGCCTCTGGCCATGTTGGTGGCGCCACCAACACTAAGAGCCATCTAAATGACGCTTTCAAAGCGCCTCAATCAATGAAGTTTGAACAAAGAGATGTATGTTCTCGATGTGGAGTGTCTGATCATTGGGCACACATTTGTAGAGCTCGTGAAGAAATTGTCACCTCCTACAAAGCATATTGTGAAGCAAGAGAAGCTTACTATGTGGAACAAGAAGATCAAGAAGATGATCTAGAGTGAAGGGTTGAAGGCTACAAATCTGAATGGGATCAATAGATCGCCAATTCTGTTTAAGTCTTTATTTTTCCAAGAGATGTAAGAGACAATTGTAATATACTTTGTAGTATATGCCAATGGTTTAGTCTTTCTTCAAAGTAGGCTCACCCAAAGTAAGTGTGATGTCTAGGAAGGTTATGAGATTAGTGGTACTTAAGTGAGCATTGCTCCACCGACATCTCTCTACTCACCTGGTCACATAGACGACTACCATTGTTTTGCATTAGCTAGCATTTTGAATTAGATTTTCTTTGGTAAAAGAGACAATGATGTATTCCGTTGGCTTATGAATAAAATTTCGGGTTCTTTTCATTATTACTCAATTTTGATTCTAAGCATATTACTTTGTGACTACGATGACTGGGTCATCAATATTAATTCAAGGACATGGAATAACCCAAGTTCTACTTGTCAAATGGCACCTTAATTACTGTCACAGAAACTCTCTACGCTCCTAGAGCAAATCGCACCTATGAATAGCCAACGGATTCCATGCGAAATCGGGTGTAGAAAACGGAAATGAGTTCCTTTGCAATACCTCTAACGATTGTGAACAAAGGTGCATCTTAGAGAAGTTTATGTGTCTCTCTAGTGGACTCTATGTCACTATTCGAGCTATTAAATCCAATGAAGTTATGAGAGAAGATCTTTTGGATTTAGACACATATTGGCTTTGACACGACATGATAGGTTATCCTGGTTATGATATGATGCTCCATCTACTAAAGACTTCACATGTACATCATTTCTCTCGAGCGAAATGAAGCATGAATCAAAAGTTGATTCATGGACTAAGTGTGACCGACGTTGCTGCCTAGAGCACCGCCTCCGTCCACCACGAGCCTAGGGATGGCACAGTCCCTATCTTTGACACCATGGATAGCTTTCATCATGGTGATGGTGTCTCAGGTGATGCTGCAATCACCAACTTGCTTCAAATAAAGTTTCAGACGCCCAGGCCCAACCAAAATTCTCATTGGTTACTTCTAAAGCCTCTCGCTCGTTTTACAAAACCCGTTCCTTAGGGAAATTAGGACTGAGACTGTCCTATGCAAATGATATGAAAATACTCATTATGTTCTTACATAGAATCCGTAGGGATTCTGTGGACTAGTTCAACCAACTTGCGGACGTTTAAATATCTCATGATGTTGGTTGACAAGCAAACACGTTGGTCACGTGTTGTGCCATTGTCCACTTGTAAATGTTGTTTATGCTACACTCCTAGCACATATCATACAACAACGAGCTCACTCCCCGGATCATCCTATTCCGTCAATTGGACTTGACGATGCTAGAGAGTTTACATCGAAGACTTTCGTTGGGTATTGCATTGGGACTGATGTTGGACATCATATTTTCATGTACACATCCAAATAGTCTCGCGGAAACGACTACGATGGTAGTCAGGACATTGGTAATGCGCACCAATCTCCTTATATCCGCTTAGGGTGATGCAACAACTACGTTAGATTTGAGATTCCAACAATCGTCCGCCACTTAATGCCCTTGCTAGGCGATCTCCTTACCGCTAAATTTGCGGATATCACTTTGATGAGACAGTCTTCTCATCGGTCGGGGGAGATAAGAACACGAATGTTCAGCAGGAACGACAAGAATTGTAGTAGTCTGTCCCCACTATGTCTCATCTCGATCCCCGTTAAAGTGACGAGATCACACAAATATGCTGCAAACAAACCTGCAAGGAAGGACGTCCCTATGAGAGGACGTAGCGCCACCCTACACGGAGGTAGGCTTGGTGCCAACACCAAAGAGAGTGACACTCTAGCGTTATAGGCCATGACCCCAACTAGGATGCGTGGGAGGCCCGTGGGTTCGAAGGATACTTTGGCACATTCCAATCCTTTGATCATCAAGACTCAGAATCTGTCTCATGAGTATCTTCCGGGTTATGGTTATCGTTAGGGGACGCCTCAACGTCAGAACCTATTCCTGAGAATATAGAGGTCTACGAAAATTACACTAGTGTACATGAGACGTAGGATAGAAACTCCATCATCATTGATGATGTAGTTACGCATGAGTTTGTTGAGTTCGATAATATCGAACCACGCTTCGTTAATGAATAAATGCTAATGTAGAGAAATTTGGCCTAAATGGAAAGATGCATCCAGGTTAAGTTGGATTCTCTAACGAAGAGGAAGGTTTTTGAGCCAGCGATGCCAACACCTCATAACATAAAACCTATTGACTAATGGGTCTTCGTTAGAAAGCGTGATGAGAAAAAGAGACGGCAATCTCGCCTTATGGTGCAAGGCTTCTCACAAAACGCCCTGGAATCGACTACGATGAGACATATTCGTAATGGATGTCCTTGTACTCCACTACCCTGTCAGTTTGGTAGTTTCCGAATAACTGATTATGCAGCTTACAAATGTGGTCACTGTGTATCTCTATGGGGATCTAGATACCGAATATACATGAAGGTTCATGGTGAACTTCATTTACCTAAGTCAAGTGACTCTAGACCACAGAGTGCGTTTACAAAGAGGTTGAAACGCTCATTGAAGTGACTACTTGATTGGGAAGGGATATGCCCACGCGTTTCCATAACAAGTTTCGGATTCTTTCGCGGTTCATGTTGGACATGATCTTCATTGGAAGCCCTTAAAGAATTAAGAGAAACCGCTGAACACTTGAAATCCGAGTTTGAGGTGAAAGATTTTGGGAGAACACGATTATATCTCGGTTTGGAACTTGAGCATCGTGTTGATAGATGCTTAGGCATTTTGACAAGGTCAAGCCTCCAAGCACCCCCATGATCGTTCGTAGTCTTGATCCTGAAAAAGATAATTTTTGTCTGAAGGATGATGAAGAAGATGTGCTAGAGGTAGAAGTGTCTTACATGAGTACAATAAACGCATTATTGTACTTACCCCAATGCATAAGACCGGACATCTCATTTGCAGTGAACTTGTTAGCTAGATATAGCTGTGCGCCAACGCGACGCTATTGGATTGGTAGAAAAAGATATCTTTCAGTACTTAAGATGTACGATTGATATGGGCTTGTTCTATCCCTACAGAGAGATGATGGATTCGAACCCATCACACACCAAGAACGCCGCCAACACTGGCCTTCATCCACTATCCCCATCCCAAAAAGACATGTGTTTTGGAAGGTTTTGGTAATGTTGGGTATCTCTCTGACCCATACAAAGGTCTTTCCCAAACTGGTTAAGTGTTCACCATGGGTAAAGACCGTGATATCTTAGAGGTCTATAAAACAGACCCTAGTCGCTATATCTTTGAACTATGCAGAGATTATTGCTCTTCACGAAGTAGTTCGTGAATGTTTATGGATTAGATCCATAATTACGCATGTTCTTTGAACTATGCAGAGATTATTGCTCTTCACGAAGTAGTTCGTGAATGTTTATGGATTAGATCCATAATTACGCATGTTCGAACAATTGTGGTTTGAAGGCTACCACAGATGAGCCTACGAGCATATAGGATATACTGCTTAATTATTTTGAACAAATGAAGCAATGCTACATCAAAAGCGACAACACCAAGCATAATTAGCAACAACAGACTCTCCTCAAGATCAAAGTGAACTAGGTTCAATCTGAGGACAGTATGGCAGACTTGCTCACTAAGTCATTACCTAAATTCCACTTTCGAGAAACATGTTGGTAACATCATTTGCGAAAGTTATCCGAACTCTCATGACTGTAGTCATCAGGGGGAGATGCAGACATCAGGGGGAGGTGTCTACTTGTATGGTCTCGAAACGTGAAGGGTGTGTTGTGCTTTTTTTCCCCTTCGACCGAGGTTATTTTTGTCCCACTGGGTTTTTGTTACTCAACAAGGTTTTTAGCGAGGCAACGAGAGAAGCACCACGTTTGGGCGACACAAGGGGGAGTGTTCAAGTAAATCCCTATTTGTGTGTCTGGCTCAAACCTTATGTTACTTGACATAGTGGTAATATTCCTATTCAATGTATGATTACATTTCCTTGTATGATTCAGATTCTATGCATTGTAATCCTCTATATAAAGAGACCCCTATTATCAATGAGAACATACAACGATTACATTTCCTTGTATGATTCAAATTCTATGCATTGTAATCCCCTATATAAAGAGACCTCTATTATCAATGAGAACTTTCTCTCAAATATCGATTCCCTAAAACATAAGTATGATTTATAAAAATTGACACAATTCCAATATAAAAAATTTAGCTCAAAGATTCGTTATCCATATTGGGCTGGTGTGGACTTTGGGACTAGACAAAAGTACAATACTGGAATCAAGAAACGAACCCGAGTACCCGCCCCATGGACGCTATTGCGTTTCGGTCCAGTTGACCGTCAATAAACGCGGAAATGCAAAACAAAGAAAAAGGAAGGAGCTTTTTTGTCATTTGAAAAAACCCGAAAAGAAATCTTTTGTATATTTAACTTAAATAATTTATTAATTTTTGATTTTTTACTAACAAGCTACCTGAAAATCTCGTACTTGATTAGTTGATTTGGCTGTTCTGACCACCACCCAAACCCTCACCCTTTTCTTTTACCAGACCCTCTCTCTCTCTCTTTCTCCTTCTCCTCTTCTCTCTCTCTCTGCTCAGTGTTGTTGTACAAACTATTTTCCGAAACCCTAGATTCTCTGAAATTTCACAACCAATCCAAACCCTAACCCTCTCGCTCTCTCTCTATTGGCTCTGTAGCACCGGAGCTTCAATCCGCAGCTTTCTTCTCCTTTTCTCGATCTCCGGCTTCGTCACTCTTCGACCTTTTTCTATGGCGGAACGCAAGCTCGATCTCCCCGACGATCTCCTCTCCTCCAAACCCTCCGATCAGTCCTGGACCTCCAAAGGTGCTTCCGCGCTTTCGTTTTTGCATTTTTTTTTTCCTCAGTAATTCGATTTGTTGTATTGAATGGATTTGATCCATGTAGAGCTAATTTTAGGTAGAAGATTACTGATCTGAAGCGTTTAAGTATACTGTGGAGTAGTTCATTTTCGTTTTCTTTCAGCATCAAGTTATTTGATTATGGCTTCGTGCATCTCGAGCTATTTGAATTCCATGTTTTTTAATTTCGCGCATTGGATGTTTCTCAGATCAGTGTTGCATTTGTATTTCTAGTGTTATATTTTGATATTTAATACTGGTGCTTATGATAGTTTGAATTGGACTTCTATCACTGTGCCATGTTACTGTTGATTATTTGTTGTGTTAGTTGAAAATCGAATAAAAGGAATTTGCTTATTTGCATATCCGCAGTCCATAGGTAGGCTTGTATATGTATTTTCTTTCGTTTTGGATTATCACGGCAAGGTTGGTTTACAGTTCACTGTTGGTTGACTTAATGAATAGAAGAGAGGACTTGTACTGTTTTGCTAGCAATAGTAAAGCTGTGGATCTCATAGGCTTTAGACTTATTCTGGTGTGAAACTTGCTTAGGAAACTAGTTATTGAAGCAGCTTGTGTCTTCATTGTTATTGAGCTATTAAGATTTTGATTGTTCTATTGGAATTTATCAACTGCTGTTTTCAGTTTTGTTCTCGTTTGTAAATGCTAGTTGAGTTGCAGTGCTTTTATTAAATTTATCTGTAATTTACAAATGTTAACAGTTTCCTTTGAGTAGTGGACAACGTCTTAGAAAATTTTATGTCTGGCACTGGTTGGTAATTCCTACGCTGGTCTTTTAACTTTTGTTATGCTATGGCAGTTGAAGTTTCTGGAGGAAATGATGAGGAAAAGGTGCTTATGGGGTCATCTGATGAGTTGAAAGGTAAGCTTTGTTTTGTTTTGTTTTTTGTATTTTTTTTTTTTTTTTGGAACTGGAGGATCAATTAAGTAGTATCCATTTTTTTTTCCTTTTGTCTTATCTGATTTTATACTGCTAATATTTGTAGATCCAGCAGCCTTGGATAGCAGCATACCTTTGTCACCGCAGTGGCTTTATGCCAAGCCGATTGAGTCTAAGTTGGTATGTGCTGAAAAGAATGGATTTTGTTTGTATTAATAACCAAATTCTATTATAGGCATTGTTCGTTATGTTTCTGACTCAGAATTCACTGTAGTAAATTAAATCCTCTTGATGTAGCAAGAAACTTATTGCTTGTGGAGTTGTTCAACTGCTTCTATAATCTACAATCTACTATTTGACTCTGTATTTTCTTGCAAGTTAGTGCCAAGCTGTCTGGTCACTGAATTTTTAATATATTCCAGGAAATGCGTGGTCCAACTTCACTCGGAAACTCCACTGACAGCAACCAGAAGGACGGTTGGCGGTTGGAAGGATCTGAGGACAAGAAAGATTGGAGGCGACCTGCTACTGAAAGTGAAAGTAGCCGTCGTTGGCGAGAAGAGGAAAGAGAAACTAGCTTGCTTGGTGGTAGAAGAGATCGTAGGAAAACAGAACGCCGTGCTGAAATATTCCATTGAGGGACACAACTGACAGTAGAGCATTGCCTACACTGACAGGTGGCATGATGGCCGCAATGAAGTACGGCGTGATAGCAAATGGTCGTCTAGGTGGGGACCTGAAGACAAAGAAAAGGAGCCCCGAACTGAGAAGAGAACAGATGTGGAGAAGGATGATGCTCACAGTAACAGTGACAGTCAATCTCTTGGAGCTAACAACCGTTCAGCTGCTGAGTCAGATTCTCGGGATAAATGGAGGCCACGACATAGAATGGAGGTTCAAACTGGGGGGTCAGCTACTTATCCGTGCTGCACCTGGATTTGGACTAGAAAGAGGACGGGTGGAGGGTTCGAATTTGGGATTTACCCTGGGGCGAGGAAGGTCAAGTGGTATTGGGAGATCCGCAGGCACTATTGGCTCTGCTCTTTCAGGAAAGAGTGAAGGTGTCCTGGGAAACCAAGGCACTCAGCTGATGGTTTTTGCTACCCGAGGGGAAAGCTTCTTGATATTTATCGGCAGCGAAAGCCTGAACTCTCTTTTGATACCATGCCAGATGAGATGGAGGAGGCCCCCTCACTAACTCAAGTTGATTTTGTTGAACCATTGGCTTTTCATGCCCCTGATGCTGATGAGGAGGTAAGAATTGGGATTTTTTGCATCATCTTAGGAATTCCTCTTTGATTGACTGATTTCTAACTGATTCATAATGATGCTACAGGCCATCCTTAGCGATATATGGAAGGGAAAAATTACAAGTAGTGGGGTAGTATACAATTCATTCAGAAAGGGGAGATCAACTGAAAATATTACAGGTATATTTCAGCTCAATGGTTTCCAGCTTCTGCCCACTGTTCAAAATTTTAATCTAGTTTCTAATCACTCATTCTCTAGGTGTGGGAGACTTAGAAGCTGCTGATGGAGTGCTGGGCAATTTGCCCTCGACTGTCACTCAAGAGACTAGCACCTTTCAGGAGGCTGCAACTGCTGATGACTATGGGACTTTGTGGAATTATGGTTCACAGAGGAATGTGATAAATGGTGAGTTGCAGTTTGTATTAGTACTCGCATGTTATGCAATATATTAAATTGAATGCGAGGATCTTTGACTGAATTTAACATCTGATTGATCCTAATTTTTTTTGTTGCAGGAAAAGATGTTGGTCATAAAGAAAGTGATAACAGAGCTACTGAAGGAAAGGACCTTGATGGAATTTCCCTATCAACTCAAAAAAGTAATGGTATCTATGGTGATGTTGAGACTGATGGTTCTTATGATAGTGCAAATCAGCTTCATGTTGGTGGCAATGGGAAAATTGGAGATTCTGCCTTTTCAAATCATCCTGTATCTGATGACATTGTGTTTGCCAATTATTCCGAAATAAGATCCAACCTTCCCGACGTTTCAAATACTCTCTATGGTTTGGCCTCTTCTGAGCAGAATGAGAATAGCAACCCTAGAGTGAAAGAGTTAGAAATGGGTGTTCATCCTGAGGGTTTGTCTTACTACTACCTTGATCCTCAAGGGGTGACCCAAGGGCCATATCAGGGGTTAGACATCATTTCATGGTTTGAACAAGGTTTCTTTGGGATAGACTTGCTTGTTCGCTTGGAGGATGCTCCTGAAGGAACACCTTTCAAAGAGTTGGGGGAGTTCATGCCATATCTTAAATCTTGGGATGAGAATGGCAGTATCATAAATCCAAGTTCTAAGCTAGAAGAATCTGGTGGCTTAGGAGGGAGTCTGGAGTCCAGTTTACCCTTTTCTGCAGCAGTTTCAGACAGTAACTATGCATTTCTGGGAAATGACCATCAGCGGCCCATGCCTGAACTAAACAGCCTTTCATCTCAGCATATTCAGCCAAGAATTTCCGAGCCTGAAGCTCCACTACAACTACATTCAAGGGGTCAAAGCTTTAATGATTTTGTTGAACAGGATGAAGGTTTGTCATTACGATAGTTCATTTTGGTTCATGGACTACATCTGTTTTTTTTTTTTTTTTTTTTTCATTATCTCATTCTGGTTCATCTGTATTTTTCCAGATATTGTGTTTCCTGGAATACATGGAACCGCTGCCTATTCTACTGCACGATCTTCTGGGAGCATTCACGATTCTATGGCAAACTCTATTAATCACCTTCCTCCCCCAACTGAAATGACAGAATCTGGTGTGCCTATTCAGAATGATAATAAGTTGCATCCCTTTGGCTTGCTATGGTCTGAGCTAGAAAGCAGCCAATCAAAGCATTCCAAGTCGGCCAATATGCCATCTAGTAAGGGGAGGGCTGTTCCATTTGGTGCAAATCCTGATCCAGCAATTGCTGAGACGTGGTCTGATCTTCATAGAAAAAGTTCAGTCTCTGATCCGAACTTGTATCAGGAAATGTTGACTCCTCGCCAATTGTCGCACATGGAACAGGAACCCAGTCATTATGATTTAGCAGAGCAGCTTATGTCGCAGCAAATTCGACAGCAGCAGCAACTCCAACAGCGAAATATGTTGTCTGGTTTTGCACACTTGAATGACAATGTATTAGATCCTTTGCAAAATCAGAATCTTATTCACCATCAACAGTTAGCCAACCATTCTGCAGCAGATCTGGATCACCTTTTGGCACTTCAGAGGCAGGCTCAGCTCGAGCAACATCAACTGCAACAACAGCAGCAGTTTCATCAACAGCAGAAGCTTTTACAGGAGCAACAGCAATCACAAGTACAACAGGTGCTTTTTGAACAATTGTTGCGTGGTCAAATGCATGATCCTACACTTAGGCAGCCACATGTTGATCCTGTAAGAGCAAACAATGTTATTGATCAGGTTCTATTAGAGCAGCAGCTTCTACGTGAACTTCAGCAACGGTCTCACCATCTTCCAAGGCATGTTGATCCAACTATAGAGCAGTTAATTCAAGCAAAGTTTGGTCATACACCTCAAGGACATCAAACAGATTTGTTTGAGCTACTGTCTCGTGCACAGCATGAACAGATTCAGTCGCTGGAACATCAGATGCATGCCAGGCAGTTACCCATGGGAATAAGGCAGCGAATGGAAGAAGAGAGGCACATTGGTTCTGTCTGGCCAGCTGAGGAATCAAATCAGATTTTCAGGACCCATGCTGGTAATCATGGTCACCGAGGGCACTCTTCTGGCTTTAATCCTTTAGATTTTTATCAGAGGCAGCAGAGGCCATCTCATGAGGAGCAGCTGAATCACCTTGACCGGAATCTTTCATTACAGGATCGACTTCAGCAAGGTTTTTATGAGCCTGGCTCACTGCCGTTTGAGCGGTCAATGTCATTACCTGCTGGTGCACCAGGGATGAACTTGGATGTAGTAAATGCTATGGCTCGTGCCCAGGGTTTAGATATGCAGGATTCCATTGGACGTATGCAGTCGGCTGGCCAGTCGGGTCAATTTTCGTCTGGAATCCCTTCCCACAATGCTCATCATCCTCATGTTCCTAACCAATTTCATGTTTCACATTTGGATGCAATTGAGGGACACTGGCCTGAGAAGAATGATCAGCTTGAGAATGACTGGATGGATGCTCGGTTTCAGCAGCTGCATATTAATGCTGAGAGGCAGAAAAGGGAATCAGAGATCAAGAATACTTCTCAGGATCAAAATTTATGGATGTCAGATGGAATTAATGATGAGAACTCAAAGAGACTACTAATGGATTTACTCCATCAAAAATCTGGCCACCAACCTAGCGAGTCGTTGAATGCGATGAGCAATGGGATGTTCTCTGATAAAAGACTGCCATCTGGCCACTACTCTGGATCAAGCTCCTCAAACCACCTGTTCAATCTGCATGCAGACCAAGAAGCAGGTCTAAATAACTCATTTCGTGTAGGGTCGTTTGGTTCTAATCCAGGTGAACTCCTACAGGAAGAGCAGGCCAGCAGTGTGGAAAGCAATGAAAAGTTGATGTATGGATCTAATTCTGGAGCATTGGCTGATAGAGAGTCATTTCTGGCAGGAATGAATGCAACGAGCCAGTCACTTTACACAAATTCTAACATGATAAGTAAGTCTTCTATAGGTAAAGAACTTTCTGAGTTGGAGGGCAGGAAGCGGGGGTCCAAAAGTGAGGGGATAATTATGGGTCAATCTTTTGAGACTCAAGAACGAATGGTTGAACAAGCAGGGTTGTCTGCAACAAATTTTGAGGAGATGTCAAAACACGCCCATAGCATGAATTCTTCCTCCGGTGTTTCAGGTATTGCCCTTTGTTGTTTTCTTTTGGTGCCTTGCATTATGTTTGAGATTGTTTGTGTGAGAGTTGTAATTAATCTAAAATTGCTCTCTCAGGTGGGAATGCTGTTTTTTATGGTGACAAGATTGGCGGAAGTAATTCATTTGTCGAACAAACTGCCAAGGATCGGTATATTCATATATAACCTTTATCCCTTGTCTCAATAACCCAAATTGCTTATATTGTCCTCCGAGCATGTGTCGAAGTAATATTCTTTCCCCCCCCCTAAATCCCACAGGGCTCCATCCCATCCAAAGGGCAAGAAAATATTCTGCTGAGACGACCTTCTGTCCCAAGTGCTTCAGCATCACAAGAAGGATTATCAGAACTGATATCAGATCCAGTTCTTAGAGGAAAAATTTGAGTGCTGCTTCAGATGGTATTTTATTTCCAACTCTACTAGTTTCTTATCTTGTATGGTTACATTTTGTTGGAGGGGGAGTGGTGACTGACGTTTCAATCAAATTATCAAATTATACTTGTGGATGAGTAAACATGTGTCTTCTGAAACCTCAGGGGCAAGGCGAGACGCAGTGGTTAATCCAGTAAACCAAGGTTCTGATGTCATGGCATCTTCAAAAAAAGAAATGCATTTCCGCCGTTCATCATCCTCCAGTGATGCTGATGTATCAGAGGCATCATTTATCGATATGCTTAAGAGTAATACCAAGAAGATTGCTCCCATGGATGCCCACGCCACAGCTGGATTTCCAGAATCATCAGAAGCAATGCAAGGTGGCCGGAGTGGCAAAAAGAAAGGAAAGAAAGGGAGGCAAATTGATCCTGCCCTCCTTGGTTTTAAAGTCACCAGCAATCGTATAATGATGGGTGAAATTCAACGAATCGACGATTAGACCATTTCTATAGTTTCTGTATAAATCATATAATTTCTCTAGTGTTGTATAGATTTAGAACAGTTGATTTAAAGCATCTGCGGGTGGAAATTCTTTTAGTGCTCAACGGTTGACATACTGAAAGATGGTAAAGATGGCATCGCTTGCGAATCTGAGTCGGTAGCAACAGGATGGTAGAAAAGTTTTGTAGGATCGATAGGGTTTGGTTTACAAGGGAAGTGATCTGGTGATATATCTGTATATTGTTCAAAATAAAGAGTTATTTAGATTTATTTGAAATTGCGAGTTGATTTTACAGAACATCCAACTGTTTGAATTTTGGAAAGAAAATGTTTCCTGTGCTTCATTGTCGGAATCACAACAAGCCTTGAAGTCGTTTGTGATTTTATCATCTTTCTAGTGAAAAGAGCACATTTAAACAAACCCTATTCCAGAATATGGAGACTGGTCTCTGAGTTGTAAAGGGTTTTCAACATTGATCAGAATAACATGAAAGGGCAACCATAACTTAAAATCTCTGTTTTTTTTATTGTCTCACCATAACTTATAATTTCAATTTACGAAAATATACACTGCCGGGTATCTACCCTTGCTTATGGAAGCCACTGATTCTGGAAGAGTTGCAAGATTGTTCTACCCATGATCCACTCCAACTCTGAAGATGATAGAGGTATTTTACTGGCAATCAAAGAAACGGCTTCTTTTGCTCCTTTATAACCACACTCAGCAACAACAAATGGAAAATCACTGCAACAAACACATAATTAGCATCTTCTCCGTGCGCTAGTCAAAGAGAAGCATTTTGGTTTGGATTGAGAAAAGAGCTACCTGCCCCACATGACCCGGTGAGCACCAAAACTTGACACAACTTGGGACAGTGTGTGAGATACATCTTCATATGGAAATGGCATTCTTGACACCCTGAAAAGTGCACTTACTTTTACATAGACCTGCCAGTTCAGATTACACGTTAAAATCAGACAAGAAAAGTGAATTATATATTGGGGAACAAACGTAAAGATCACTGGATCAGCAATGGAAAAGAGATATCAGAGAGAATGCAAGGATTCTGATTCAAATGCTGTTGGAAGCCCTTTGTCAGCTAGAAAAAAAACATTCAAGTTGCTTGATTTCTTGTAAGATGACCAGATTGAACCGCCCATCTCATTTTAATAGTCCTCAGATGAGGACATGAAAATATAAGCTCAAGGGGTGTAGGCCAACGGATATATAACAGCCTTGTCTTTCTCCAGGTGGCATTAATGAGGGAGGGAGAAGTAAGCAACCAACCGAGTATGAAGCAGTTTTTGGAAGATATTCAGGAATAGGGAGACTTTTACCTGTGGAAATCTGGATAGCTTTAAAAGTGCAGAGAAAGCCTCATTTTCCTCATCATTTCTGCAGGATAAGATCATTGAAGAGTGCAAATGGTCTAACGATATATCAAAAAGCTCCTAGAAATGTAAATCACAAAAAAGCTCACATTGGTGGTTTGCAGAAAGCCAAATGATCAAGTAATACAAGTGTTGAAGGAAACTCTGTGCATAGTTCCTCAATTTCTGAAATATGCAGACCGAGGCCCTGAATTTCCATAGTTTGAATGAATAAGGCTTTCATAGAAATCACCTTAAATATATAGGTTCTAGCTGGACATTAGTTTGGGAAAGATATATATAGAAAACAATACCTTCATACACATAAAGCCAACTGGTACTCCAAGTTCTCCTGCCTTGGAGAACATTGCCTTTCCAACTTCATTGGTCATCTGCAGAAACCGTCAGTGAGACATTTATAACATTGATATAGGTGAATAGAAGTTCTGGCTTTCTTATTTACTCCCTTGCACTTACTCTCAGAGGAACTCCATCAGCATTTCATGGTGTTTCACTAGGATGTGTACAATATTATGTTTTAACAGTTTCCGGAGGAAGCCACCTATTTAACTTTCCTTTACAATCCCACAATTCAATGCATGGGGGAAAAATGAGGCAGAGAAAGTTTCCCACCTGGTATTCTTAATATCTCTTAAAACATGGAGAAACATGAAAATACAAATCACCTTTTGACCAGAAGGCCATAAATATGGATTGAAGCGAACAGCACGATAGTTATCCTAGCATGAAAGAAAAGTTTGTCAAGTAGGTCCTTGAAAGCACCAAAGATAAACGTGATTAACATCATGTTAAAGTTTTCAAAAACCTTTAAAATAAGATGTTCAAGCTGCTTAACCCCACTCGCATCTTCAGCTGGATTTGCAAGGCAACAACCAACAAATTTAGATGGATACTTCTTCAACACACTGTCCAAAGATACAAAGTGTAAGACGACACATTATCTGGTTAGCTTCAAGTGTGGAAGAAATACTTCCTATCACATACATCAAGTAGTCATGTATCCTGTTCAACTACATACTTTCACTTGCTTACGTAATCATACGGCCACCACTTAGATGGAGCATGGGTAAACATTGTAAGGCATCATCACCTACTGAACTTATCGGTATTTACCTTTTCTGACTAGTTTGAAACTCAAAGTCTAAACCAGAGGTCACTATGTGGTACAAAAACTGTAAGCCATCACTATTGAAGCTTTCCTATTTCAGCACATTTGATTTTTGCATTTTCGGTCTGATGCAGTGAATTAGTAACCCAGCAGTGTGGGACTCTGGGTTCAACAGTCAAAATCAAAACAAGAAATTGAACTAGTATTGATTATTTTGCCCGTTCCACCTACATTTTCATGTAGCTTTCTAGCTCAACATGAATGCTAATACTGTATTTTCACTATTTTGCGTAAACTATACTAACAAGAAAATGGAGAAAAGTAACTTTGACATTGGTACCGAGACATGATCCTCTTCATACACACCTTGTCACCAAAGAGTGATCGAATTTGTGATTAATAGGCTGCACAATAAGTGCACCGTCAACACCTGCTTCTTCCATACACTGGGAAAAAGGAAACCTGACCTTGTTATATGGCAACTTACAAGAACTGAGGTAAGTACGAGATCACAATAATAAAAATGATGGCAATCACCAAGTTCTGTGCATTGCAAAAACCACAGAATTTCAAGTTCAAGTACATTGAATCAAGCAAGAAACACAAGGCACAAAGAGCTTCATGAAAGTTAATACCTTAAGCAATAAATCGACATCTCCAGGCAAAGTGGGTTCTTGCCCAGGAAAGTAAGGATATTTATCAGCAGCCTGAAAACCCAAAATTCCAATCCCATTGTAGCTTGACCAAAACAAAAAAAAAATAAAGTGTCTATACTAGCAAAAGTCTGGAAAACTCAGTAGGGTTTTTACCTCTTGAGGTGAGGCCCACACATGGAGATGTGAATCTATGACTTTAGTTCTGCTCTGTGGTCCACCTGTAGCCATTGCTGCAGCAGAGACCCTGAACTGGTTTTCTCTTGAACTGAAGGCAAAGTGTTTAAACTGAGCCAGAACAGGTGTTAGCCTCACTGCCATTGCCATTTGGATTACTGGCGTCACACTCAGAGTATAAGATTTCCATATAACAAAAACACACCCCGACCCGGCCCATTTCAGGAGGACTCAGTTGGCATTTTCTCACAAGCTGAACAATACATCCGTAATTTCACTCTCATCGGTTGGTGACCTCTGGCCGCTCTCGAATTCATCGCTTCGTGCAACCAAGGACTAGAAATATTTATCCATAAAACTTTTGGGGCTTATCAGCAGAGTTGCAGAAAGGAGCTTAGTTCACTAGACGCATCTTCTTCTTCTTCTTCATTCTTCAATGGCAGCTTCTTTGGTAACAACTCTCTTCTCTCTCTCTCTCCATTTCCGATACGAAATCCATGTTACTGTGATGCACTAAAGTTTTTTTTTTGGGTGATTTGTTGGCAGTCAAATGTTGCATCGCTTCCGGGCTGTGTGAGCGTGTCACAGATTAGAGCTTTGGCCCCTCCGTGTAACTCATCCGCGGTTGCACCATTTCCGTCTTCTTCTTCTTCTGCCGCCAAAACGGCGCCGTTGTCGTCGTCCAGCTTCTTCTCCAGGTCGCTGCGTTTGTCCCCCCTCACATTGAGCCCTAGCTCGAAGAGAAGGACCGTTAGCTCGGTCCGTGCCAGCGCTGAGGTCAAAAAAAAAAAAAAAAACTAAAACCGATTGTTTCTTCTTCATAGTTTGCTGCGGTTTTTTAATCTTGTAATTTAGCTTGAGAATTGAATTTGGAATTTGTAGGAACCAGCATTGCAGGCGAAAGTGACCAACAAGGTGTATTTTGATGTTAGCATTGGTAATCCGGTAGGGAAGCTGGCCGGAAGGATTGATCGGGTTGTTTGGTGATGATGTGCCCCAAACTGTGGAGAATTTCCGTTCCCTTTGCACAGGTTTATAGCTTGTTGCTTGTGTAGTCTGATTTTTGAGTGATTTGACTGGCCTTTTGGATGTATTTTCATTTCGGGTGAACTGTTTTGTGTGTGTGTGTGTGTGTTTTTGTTAGGTGAGAAAGGCTTTGGGTACAAGGGTTCTGCATTCCATCGTGTGATCAAGGATTTCATGATTCAAGGAGGGGACTTCGATAAGGGCAATGTGGGTGCTTTTCCGTTCTTTCAAGATTCATGGTTTTTTTTTTGTTTTATCATTGTTTAGCGGTAAATAGATTTCTGTTCAGGATTTAGTTTCAGATTTTGGTAAATCGAATGGAAGAGTGGAGATGATTTTCTGTATGCTAAATAGTTTGGTTGCAAGTTTAAAATAGTAGTAAACAGAAAGCCTATTGGGATTTCTTTGTTAGTTTATATTGCCATGGTAGCTTGATGCCAATTTTATGGTGCCGGTGTCATTATGTCCTATGTTGCATATACTTTTTGTTAATTGGTGATTGTGATCGCTCTGTTTGCCAAGCCAGCATTGCCTTTTGAACTTGAGATTCTAAGGTTTTTTTTTTTTTTTTTTTTCCAGTATAAGGTATAGCATATGTCTACTCTTGTTCAGAGTTCTGTGAAGTTTTCTGAATGTCTACTAATGACAGTTGCATCTTTGTCCGCTAGTAAAAAAGGTTGTTGATTCCTTAGGATTTTAAATTTTGATGGTATGACCATCTAGAATGCTTTGCTAAACTAGGAAATTAGCCTGTCAAGGGAGTTTAGAAGTACCCCTTATGGTCTGTATTTCTAACTTATTTTGTCACTTACTTTCCCAGGAATTTTTGTTTCACATTATGCATTCCCTTTATCAATGTGAAATTTACAAATATAATTTTTTTTTTCTGAGAAATAATATTGTTTGTCTGTGTTTGAGATTCTTTGTTTGGTTAGAGATAAAAATGAAATTAGAATAAGGTTGGTGTGCTTATATTTGGAAGCCGGACATGTATTGCAGGGTACTGGAGGCAAAAGCATTTATGGGCGTACATTTAAAGATGAGAACTTTAAGTGTAAGTGTTCCTCTTTCCTTTATTCTTATGCCTTGTGTAGGACTGACTTGCTGGATAAATCCCTTCCTAAGATATTTAATGTTCAGAAAGAAAAGACAATACCATAATAACTTGACCAGGATTTAGTAACCTTTCATGTAGTCCGGGAAGTTAGAATTCAGCAGGAATCTTACTCCAGCAGTCCCGTGAATGTATTTTTATTGACACCATAGTTTCTTTCTCCTATAATATGAGGATGTTGAATCTGGTTGCATCTTTTTCGGATATTGATTATGAGATGTTACATGACTGTATCACTGCACTCATAATCGTGCAATGTGTTTTATTTTGCAGTGCTTCATACTGGACCAGGAGTTCTTAGCATGGCAAATGCAGGCCCCAATACCAATGGAAGTCAGTTCTTCATATGCACAGTACAGGTAAGACCTATTGTTTCTCTGTATCAACATAAAAATCTGAATAGAAAATTTTATTTTGCATTATTAGTGCAGTCCAAAGAAAGAAAACACACAGAGGAACTGTGATATTTCTAATGCGGAAGCTACACATCAATTCTAAGTTTCTTTTCAGAATATGGTTATAGCTTATTTGTGACTTGATATATGTTAACCTATAATTGCTTGGTTTCAGACGCCATGGCTAAATGGGAGGCACGTTGTGTTTGGGCAAGTTTTGGAAGGCATGGAAATTGTTAGCCTGATCGAGTCGCAGGAGACAGATAGAGGTGACCGTCCTACAAAGAAGGTAGTCATTGCTGACTGCGGAGAGCTTCCAGTAGCCTGATGAAGATCACTTTTAGATTGCTTTTCCCTTCTGCATCTTTTTGGGCTTATTTACTATCTAGTATCTACCCAGTCAGAGGCCTTTGTTTCAGATTTCATCCTGCGTCGAACGTCAACTTTTTCTTTGTATCTGTATTCCTGATGGTAGAGTTTTGAGAACTGGGAGTTGTAGTCGATTAGGAAAACTTGTTTACCGAATGAATGCTGAAGGATGTTTTAGAACCGCGGATGTGAGAGTCAAATGAACTGATGATGGACTAAAACTTGGTGTATGAATAACTTCGCTGTTAAATGTGAATCCATCTTTTGCTATATAGATCTATTGTACTTTGTTCTTGTCGTTCTTATATCTTTTGGTGTCTGTTTCTTATGGAAGCTCAGAGCAGCGGCACCCAGATTCCAAACAAGAACGACAAACATTGGGTTGGGCATTGAGCTGTTATTGTCGGTTCAGGAACATATGGGCTTTAGCCACGTCAGGTCCAACGCCAATATCTGAAAACAAGGCCCAAATTAGTTCAAAGGAGGGAACTGACGAGGCCCAGTGCAACAATAAGTACGCAAATGTGCAGTGACTTAGCAGTGAGTTGTAAATACGAATCGTCAGTACGGTAGGGTATGTCGATAACGGATAACTAATTAGTGAGCACACCAATGATTAAGCCTCCCGCAGGATCCGGAAGTATCTCATTATTTTTTTAATGTAATCATAATGATTAGAAATTAGATATCAATTGGTCCATCACTATGGGTTAAGGATCCTTATCCAAAACCCATTGGATAAAACTCCATAGTTGAGGTTTGGTGCTGAATTGGTTGAAGTGTTGTTATTGGTTAAGTGAAAGATAATGGAAGAGCTTGTGTTTATCAACCTAAGTACCTAACAATAAGTCAATACTGATGCCTTGATCATCTTTAATAATCTTTCAAACCCCCATCATTCATATAGAGATTCTTATAGGGTGGTGTTATTCACACACCCTTTTTTTTCTATTCACACACCCCCTCTATTTTTCTATTACTTTAATTCAATTTTTTTTAAAACATTACCCTAACTACCCCTCCTTATAATTATGTTTCTTTTTCTATTTGGCAAGTCAGTTATCCTCAAATCCTAAACCCATATTTTTCGACAGACACAGAGGACTTCAAAACTCTTTTCGATTCCCTCTTTTCTTTTTCATCAAAAACTTATGTAGCATAGTCATTCTATCTCTCTAATATGATGCTTTGAAGTTTAATCATGATAGAACAAGAAACTTTAGACCCATCATTTGAGAAAATTTTACATTTGATTTGCAATGGAGACATGGAAAAAAAAAAAGAGTTCAGTAATCATTCGAGCTCATTTGAATCCATTATTTCTATTAAGATTCTAACTAAAATTATTTGGCATATTTGAATCCATTTAGCAACTATAAAACTTTACAACAGCCTAATAATGATGGCTTTATATAGAGAGGTTAAGAATAACTTAGCCAAACTATAGAGAGAGAAAGTAGATCTGGAAAAACCCCCCTCCCCCTTCTCTTTTGCCCAAATCTTAATCCCTTGGGATTTAGATTGAAGGCCTAAGAGTTGGGGGAGGTCGAACTCTGTCAATAGGTGGTGGGTCTGGTTATCGGAGTTTGTGGCTAATAGGTTTGCTCTTGCCTGGGTTCCAGTTGAAAGTGGCGGAGGCATAGCAGGACTGTTCGTGGCTGAAGGTGGTGACCGGTTCCGTGGCCGGCGTTCACATCCGATCTGGAGCTTGGGTTTGTGGGTGGCGGATCGTGTGGCTGTCGGCGTTGATGAGAGGCTTGGTACTGGGTCTCTGCCGGTGATGGCAGTTCCTCGTATCAGACCTTCGTGGTTTGGGGTTTTGGTGGTGGAGGAGGCGATCTGCAGGAACTCTGAGGGAGATGGTGGGTCGACGGCTGTGGGTGTCCGAGAGAGGCGGCGGCGCGCTGGTCTGGGAGACGCTATGGTGGCTGCGTCGACTGTGCCCAAGTCGTATTGGGCTGGAATCAAGGCTTGGGCCGTATTGGCCACTGTCCGATGGTGGGCCTATCAAGGCTTGGTAATTGTTTACTGCTTTTTTGTTTGTCTTTTTTTAGTTGTTGCTTTGTCGGTAATAACCTCCAACCGTATTCCAGTAGGAGGCAGTGGCCTGTGTGCCAGTCATTGCACCTTGTGTGCCTGTTTTGCTCTAGGTAGGCGGCGAGTTCCTTGCACGCGCAAATGGTCGCTGTCTCTTAGTAGCAGAGGGAAATTAAGTGTCACTAGATGTAGTGTCCAGTGGCATTATGATGGGAAAGCTATGCGTATGGTAGTTATGCTTTGCTGCAGTAGGGTTGCAGATCAAGTTATCTTTCCGTTGTATCACCGCTGCGTTAAAGCAGTTAAAGCAAATAGAGTCGCCAGTAGAGCGCTCTTTGCTAGTTGGTGCTTTGTTGAGTACAAGCATTTAGTAGAGACTCAGGATAGTATTTCAGGATGTTCTACTTATTGTAATCAGGGGTTTAGGCTCAATGTCCCCCCTTGTATTCGACAGTTTCTTTAATTAAGGCTATCAAGGCTTGAGGGCTACCGCACCGCCCTTTCCTTAAAAAAAAAAAATAATAATAATGATGGCTTTATGATTATAAACATGATTTGGTCTACTATATTATGCTAGTAGAACATAATTTGGTCCCCACACGAAGATTGCAACTCATTGCATTCAATATTATGTAGAGCATCTCTAAATTTTGTGTACATCATCAACTGCAGTGTGGAAGCTTGTGGCTAAAGTGAATAAAACGTTGATTCCATATTTTATTTTATTTTATTTGAGGATGATGCACCTGATTAAGAGTCATAAATAGACAAACATTGAGTTTGGTACTATGCAAAGTATGAGGACAAGCTTTACAATTTGGATTCAGTTGAGTGAAGGTGATTACTTGGGAAACATATTATTTGTCTAATAATACAGGTCATTCCACTTAATAAAGGTATTATTTTTCTTTCATTTATAGGTAAAAAAAATTGATTTAATGTACAATGATGTTTGATTTATGATTGAATTGCCAAATAGAAAAAAAGAAAAAGAAAAAAAAAAGAAACAGATTTACAAGGGAAGGTAGTTAGGATAATTTATAAAAAAAATTGAATTAAAGTAATAGAAAATTAAAAGAGGTGTGTGAATAGAGAAAAAGGGTGTGTGAATAGCACCACCCTTCTTATATAGTCATTCTTATTTTTTCTTTCTTGCTACATCCAAGGTGGTCCTAAACCATTTCTATCCCATTGGTTACACTAGTACCCAAATTTCGAAATAAAAATCAATTTAGCATATGTGCTCACTTTTCCTTCAAATATTATTGGATTTCTATAAACCACCATTGGTGATTTGTTCAAAATATTCTTGAAACGATTGAAACGTTCAAGCAAGTATACAAAGTTGATGTGCTTTTATTTGGATACTTTATAGTTATCGGTATCAATTTATCTGATAAGCTAATTAAAATTCAAATACCATTTTAAACTTAACCAGTCATGATATATACCGACATACTACTCTTTTATTCGTGCTTCCATGATATGTCTTGAGTGATAAATCTCCTTATGAGTTATGATTCACTAGCAAAAGTTCTGTTTCTATACATCTTATTTAGTGTCCGTTGATTGACATTTACTATTACATTATATAAGTTAGATATTTTTTAGCTAGATCAAATCCAAGAATATCTTTTTGCATTAGAAAAACAATATCTCATTAGGCTTGTGACAGAAAGAAGCATCCGGACAAAAGAAGAGTAACCATCACAGAAAAGCCAGACCAACAACGGTAGTGCCTAAACCTCTTTTTACAGATGTCTAGGGTCTGTGAATAGTAAATCCTAGGGTGCGTCAATAACCAGAAAAAAGAAAAAAGGGTTTACATTCTCCTCCATCCCAAAAGTAAAAAAAAAAAACATCCCCTGCCTTTTCTCTGCTTGGTGCTCCGTGAGAGTGTGGACACACACGCCCACTCGCCGCACGCGCCTCGCGGTGGATTCGATGCGATCCCCGACCACGTGACCCTCGCGGGTGGACCATTCTCAACTTGCCTCCTGACTTAGTGGGCCCACGTGCAGCCTGCCACGTTTTAAGTGGTCCATGGCTCGACCGCGGCCCACGCCGTACCGGCGGCTCGGGTTTTGCATGAGGGGATGAGGTAACGCCACGTCATATGACCCAGCCAGGTCGGAGGTGGGGGCTTTTAGGACAGGGAGAAAAGCGGAAAGCGACGGATCATGTGCGCGTGGGGATGCGTGACGGACCTCTCCCCGTTAGAGATTCTGTCGGTGGACTTTTGTTAATTTTAGTCGTCGTCAACAAAATGATTAGGGTATCATCTCCATCATCATCCATTAATTAGTCTCCTATTAGTTACATAATAATGGTGATCGGTTTCGTCATAGTTCGCTTTGTCAAGTTACGTGTTAGGTTAGAGATGCAACTCAAGAACAATGTATGAACAAATGAGTCACATCGACGGGGGCTAATCGAAGAAGATTTTGGATGCAACGATTGGAATATCGGATTTGTCTAATTGCTTACTGATGGTTCATTATGTGTAAATTTTTCAATGTCACGATATCATGTATATTACGTGTTTCGTGAACTAACATAGATAATAAAAGTATGAAGTTTTGAAAATAACGTTTTAATTTAGGCAGATCGCAGAGGGACCTGTCATACGACAAGACTAACCTACGCAAGATACTCACTATGATAGAGGTTGCTTCTTTGAAGAAAAATGTTCCCTTTAGTGACCTTATCTACTCACAGCACTTGGTAAAATATGTGGCACACACAGAATAAAATGACCTGAATGAAAACAACGTTGATACATGGAATGGAATCCCGCTACTTCGGCAATTAGGTCTAATCAGCCTGAGTTGCCAGCTAGTCATACAGCATATTTTTTCAACCACGTTTCAACTAGTCAATCTTGGTGGATTACAGTCAGATTCTTTCCCTAATGCAGGGACTAGATTGATACTTCTGGTCGCGTAGTACAGTACGTTGAATATAGGATACCTTCGGAGACTGAAATATGAAGCTGAGGAAATGTATGTACAAGGGCAAATCGGATATATGGAAGTTGCAGGCCTAGACCAAGATCAACAAGGGGATTGACCAGACGCTTTTGCATTGGCAGTTTCAGAGAGCACGATTTACAGCTAACCGGAAAGCATCCTAATATATACAGGCATTGGACAACAGTACCTAGTTTACCTAATTGGATACACTCAAGAACACGACTTTATCAAACCCAAGTTGTAAAGGAATTTCTCTGATCTCGTCCGGAATAGATTTCCCAAAGAGAATCTCCCACTCTCCTGTGGTGGAGATTTTGAGTACATGTCTTCTTCTACGCGCAGTATTGTCAAGCCAATCTCTTGCCGAACTGCCTCAATTGTCTCACTCGTCACTGGATTTCCAGATGCACCAGTCACGTAGAAGACGTTCACAGCTTGGGAACCCCTGGTCATAACCTCAGCTCGGGTGACTGAAAGGCTGTTTTCTCTGAATATGCGAGTCACGTCAGAAAGAAGCCCGGCTCTGTCATCACCACAGAGTTCTAGTCTTATACCCTGCATCAGAAATAATGCATTAGACTTCAAATGCTATATGAGATTGGGAAAAGAATATCAATTTGAATGTAACCAGGTTTCGAGTATGTTTGTACCTCAGAAGTTCGCCTTCGAATAGCAGCCTCCAAGCAATGGATTACCCTCTGCCTCTCTCCTTCAGAACTTATAGGGCAGCCGTCTGTATGTCTTATATAATATTCCTGTTACACAAGTGCAAAATGTTGCCAAAATTAGAAATGCTAGTTGTGGCTCAGAAAGCTGTACTTTACATGAAACTGGCATTACTAAATCAAACCAGACAAAAACTACTCCGTTGAGAGAAAGAAGGACAAACCTGATAAGCCTCTGGTCCTTCAGCAATCACAGTTGCATGATATACCACATATTGCATATCTGTTAAGGTGCATACTGTATCAAAGAGCAACTTAGGACGATCTGGACACCTCAAGTTCACAACAGTATATCCTTTATCTGCACAATTTTCGACAGTTACAAAGGGTTTGCTTCTATCACTGGCTGATCCAGAATCTGCACTGTGTAGATCATAATCACGATCTGCATACATCATCTGGTGAAGCCTCCTCTCCTTGTGTGTAGAACCTACAGAAACGGCAGTGTTGGCAGAGCGCATATCTTTGTCTGCCTTGAGCACATTAAGGAGAAACTCTTTAATTTCAGAAAGACGCTCAGAATCATCAATAGGCCTCCCAGTTTGACCATCGGTGATGTAAACAACTGATGCCATTCTTGAATTATGGGTCCATACTTCTCCAGCAACCACATTACATCTGAGCTCAGCAAGAACAGCAAAAACCTCTGAAAGCAAGCCTGCCCTGTCCCTTCCAGTCAATTCAATAGTAGTGTGTTCTGTGGCAGCTTGGACGCCCACTGAACTTCTCAAGGCACGGAAGCTCCGAGCTCTTGGTCCTAGAGACTGCAAAAATAAAGTATGATTATCAAAATCACTTAGAATTCAGAATACTACTGGTAACTCTTCCAGTGAGACACTTCAAGGAGACACATGTGAAGTAGCTCATGCACATGTCTTTGTTTTCATTTATATACTTCAACGAGATACAACTGAAAACCTAGAGTACTTTACAAGACACTATATACACAAATTTTTATTCGGGAGGCGAAGGGGTTATCCCCTTGGATAGATCTATAACATTTTGCACCACCTTTTCTAATGTGAACATACACAAATTGATCACTAAGCAGGTTTAGAAGACTCTATAATCAACTAAAACAGAACGAAGCAAGCCTCCTAACTGCAGCTATACTACAGCAATTGTTTCCGCAATACAGCTAGAAAAGAATGAATGAAAGTTTCAAAAAAGAATGAATGAATAAGCTCACTACGTCAATCTAAACCCCTCATTCATTTTGCTATGGCAATGAGATTCTCATAAAGATCTTTATTGTAAATCAGATTTCATAAATTAGATGAAAAGGGGGTTAATTTCGAGAATTTACCTGTTGAATGCGCTCAGCTATTCCATCATCACAGAGCTTATTCCCCTGTTGATCAGTGACATGAAACACTGCAGAAAAGACCATTCAAAACAAGAAAATCAGTCCGGAAAAAAAAAAGAACAAAAATTTGAGAGCTCAATTACAGCAATTGGTACTAAAAAGCCTACCATCCATAAACCACTCCCCATCTGAAGAAATGTAAGCTCTTCTTATAATGAGATTCAAATCATTCAGAACCTGAACCACCTCTAGCAAACTCCCACGCTTATTTGCACTATCTACCTGTAAAAATTTCCCCAAAAAAAGAAAGAGACAAAGAACCAAATGTTCAGAGGGCGACCCTTTTTGAAATGCTTGCAGAGACAATTCAAGAAATTCAATCACCTTAATCAAAGTGGCTTTCCTGCTTGAGCCATTATCAACTGTAACCCTACAACATCCACAAGAAACCAAATCAGAAAACCATGCCACCAAAACCAAAACACTCTAAAAGACACAATTCCAGCTCAAAAAGCATCGAACTTTCAAAGATAACAAACACAAACCCAATTTTACTGGACAAAAACCAAGAACACTTCAACTCCCCCCCCCCCCCCCCCCCAGAGACAAAAAACAAAAGAAAACCAAAACCAAACACAAGAGGAGACTCAATCACCTTGGAGGGTTCACTCGCAACGCCAGCTTCTGAAACTCGTCGTCAACAGCAAGAGAAGGAGACCAACAATCCATATTTGTGGGATCAGAACCAGAACAAAACAAAGAAAGAATCAAAATTTGAGCTTTCTGGCTAGGAGGGTGTTCTAGTTTCGGGCCTCTGTTCTCTCCCAGTAGTCTCTGGTAGCTTCTTTCAAGGTTTGGAAATGGAAAATGAGAAAGAGGGTCTCCTAAGTTGTTGTGGCTCTTGTGTTTAGTGTAGGTTGGGTGGTGGTGCCTCTTGAGCTGGACGAAGAGTTTTGGAGGGACATAACAACAACAACAACAACACCAACACCAACAACAACAACAAAAATGATTTTATTATAAAATCAATCAAAGAAAACAAAAAAAGCGCATGCGACTATCAACTGGACCCCACACTCCCTCCCTAGAACTTGGTCTTCTTCCTTCTTCACTCTTCCATAGGATGCCCTAGAAATAAAGGGACACAGGACACACATGTATTGAAATCTAGTGAGGATTTTGTAGACGCTGTGCTTTTCAATAAGGAGGGGATTCTCCTGCTACTAGAGCTTCTCAGTCTCTTATCTCAATAATACAGTGGAAATCTAGTAGGATTTTGCTGGCCTTTCTGGGCACCCTCATGGATTCTCGTTTTAAAAGTGGGAGGATTCTGGTGCCCTTTAGCTTCAACACGACTGATCACTCTGTCATTGGTCGAATTAGACTGACATAAAAGAAAAGAAATGAATCTTGGTCATTTGGAAGAAAAATAAAGAGGTTTCCAAATGTAGGGTGGTATCCTTAAGCTGTAGGGAGACCCTTGTGTGTCTCTATTTTGTTACCAAGAATCTGCCTCCATTTTGTTTTCAGATCTCGGATATGATTTGCTTGGCTACTTCCAAATGCAGTGTCACCACCCAATCTGCTACTCATAATGACCTGTAGATTTTGCTTTCCATTTCCAAGTAGGCAGAGTGAAAGCAATTGAAAACCAAAAGATTTCTTTTTTGAGGTTTATTGCTTTTGAAATAGTCTTAGTTTTTTACTAAAACAAAATCTTCTTGTCATATGTAGTTTTCCTTTCACAGTGTTCATATGGAGACAATAAAATTGTCGATTCATTTTATGCACATAAATGTATCTGTGCATACTTCAAAAACGCATTTTTGTTATATGTATAAAAACTGAATTTTAAGATCTTTTTACACGTATCATGATTAATTATATCTTGTGGATGTAAATGGTATGTTAATAGCATCTTTAGCAATGCTAGCTATTTTTTAGTCAAATTTTAGTCAAAATAGCTAAAAAGTCATTTTGGCTCGCCACTTTACCAATATGTCTGCATCAGTGCTTTCTATTTTAGCTAGTTTTAAATTTATATTGTTTTTTAAATGAAGATTAAATGGTTTAAATGTATTTATAAATATTAAAATTCTCTTTTTCATTCTCTCTTGGAGAAACCCTAAGGTCGCGGTTTCGGCATTTTGTTGAAAAATCAGTCTCGTCCTGTGGCGCCCAGGCGTCGGGATGGCCTCCGGCCTCACTGTCGTCTTGGGATGTGCTGCCGGACGGGATATCGATAGCTACTGCCCTTGGGACTCTGTTGGAGAAGTTTGTTCTTGGCTTTGTCAGTTTTGGTTTGGCTGGGCTAGAGGCGGCAGCGGTGGGTTATGTCGTTACAGACTGGTTGTCAATCCCCGGGGAGGTCTTCTTGGACCAATGGCACTGACGGGGTTTTCGCTCTATGGCGGTGCAGGGCTGTGAGGAACCAGATCGGGGACTGTGTTAGTTTGGTGGTGATGCAGGTCGGCGATGTACTCGGGGTGATTTAGATCGCTGCCATGGTGGTGTGGATCGCGACGAGGTGTGTTGGCGGCAGGGATTTGACCAAACTCGGCCGGAATTTGACCCATGATGAGGGATGGAAGCAGATAGAGGACTGGGCCCAAACCGGGTTGATGGGCTGTGGGTGATCTTCTTGGCAGACTACCATATTGGGCTTCAGTTTTTTGTAGGGCTCGGGTTTCTACTCTAGTCCAGTAGCTTCTAATTTTGGGCTAGGGTTTAGGCATTTGGCCCAACCCTATGTTTTTAGCTTTTTGTCTAATTACACTATGTTTCCTGTTTTTAGGAACCAAACGAGTGTTTGTTTTGGCTAGTCTATTTGCTATGTTTGTCCATATATAGCTTATAGGCTCGCTTTTTTGCGAGTGATAAGTTCAAATATAGTTTGTCTATCCTATGTATCACTGTGGCTCCTCCACGAAGTCTTGTCTGGCCATCGTTATGTGTCAACGGATGAGTATGTAATGGCCTTCTTGGCATGCGCTATTATCAATGGAATTCAATTATTCAAAAAAAAAAAAAAATATATTTTTAAATTATATAAAATAACTCAAAATAAATATTTTAAATTATAGAGTCTTATCCCACTCTCTATATTTATGAGCGAGATAGTTAAAAATTTATAATGAAGAGTCAATTAATTGAGAGTTTGGTGCAGCTGCTAAATGGATAAAAAGCTAAAACGCTCTCTAAAATGGAAATAGCTAAAGAGTCAAATTAAATAGTTTGTTAAAGATTCTATAAGTACAACGTATTTGACAAAACCTTTCAAAAAGGATAAATAATATAAAATTGTAGAGAGATTACCGAATATTAATCCCCGTGCATACACATTTTAAGAAACTTTTTCAAAGTCTTCCATTTGTGAAACTTCTTTTCATGATCCAACCCTTTTAAATATTGCATTTATGGGCATCCAGCTGACTGCTTAGCTTTGGCATAAGAAATATAATAAAAGTGTGGGCTGTTATGGTATTGTTGTCTAATGTATGTGATAAGTGGGAGAGATATAGTGCATATAGTTTATAGAATAGAGCATGAGTTATGAAATCATTATCAGTCTATATCCCATAACAGGAATACCATGCCAAGCTTTTCTCTCACTCCCCTACATGGCACACCCACCGTTGATCAGATTCCACCCTGAACACTTGGGATTAGGCTTAGAGTCCATTATTTGCTATGGAACAAATGGATTTTGGAAGATTGGTCAATATTATAATATTAGTTCAATCATTGTGAATTTTACCACTTTTAGTTCATGAATCTTGCAATTTTCTTTTATTATTGGTCATTCTCGCCACTCAAATGTTAATTTGTGTTTTTTATAAACAAGTTAGTTTACTTTCAACTTTTAATCAAATGATATGCAACGTTGATCGATAAAATTAAGTTACTATAATGTTGATACAATAAGAATGATCAAAATTATAAAATCAGTTAAACCGGATAAAAAAATGTAATTCTCATGTTGAAAACTTGAAATACTTTCAGAGGATATATAATAGAATTAGGAGCTAAACAGATCAAATGAAGAAAAAGAAAATCTAGATAGAATCAAGTTATTGATAAGAAAGTGCAGAAGTGTTTGGTATGGTAGTCAAAATCTCAAAGATCTTCAAATCAAGGGAGACAGCAGAGTGGGATTTGTACATATATAATTATGAGGAACCTCATAAATGAGGTCAGGGCCATGTTGGAACAAAGCCACTTGCCACAACCAACTTATCCAGCACATGATACACACATGTAACCACACAGAAATAAAGAGCAATCACAACAGCTGCACCGGCAGAGGAAGAACAAACGCTTTAATAAACCCAGTTTCAGTGGGTCTCTCACTTCCTCTGCAAAAATAACAATAATTTCTTAATAATTTTTAAGGCCAATATCCCAGATCTTGTTCTAGGTGCCTTTTGGTTTCTATTATATATTTGTTATTATAGTTACAGTAAGGGTATTAATTGAAATTCAAGTACCAGAAAATCAAATCACAGTGGGGAACAGCATGTCCGTACCTGGAAGTGAAAAGATGGGTAGAAAGTAGACTCACCAACCAAGGCAAACAGCTCCATGTGCCTGCAGGGCTTTGGTTTTTCAACACATGATGAAGGGCTATAGAGCTATGGAGCTATAGCATGGCATTGACATTTTTTTTTCTTCCTTTGGGGGTTGAAAATGGAAATAGAGTTGTTGGGTACACTTTTGGTGGTGGTTGATTCATAGCATGACACTTGTGAGTGGTGGTGCATTATTGGTGTGTTTTGCTGGGGATCATGTGCATTTCATTTTCAGCTGCATTTGCTCAAAGAGCTGTGGATGAGTACACTACCAGCATAGGATTCATAGAAACTTCATTTCAAATGATGATGGGAAAGAAAATACGAGAAACGCTAGTGTACTGGTGGGTATGAAATTCTCTCATTTACAATTATTTGAACAAAAATTTACAAGTATTTGAACTAAAATTACAACATTGAGAATAAAAGTTACTATATTTATTTACACTATTTACATATAGTTAAACAAAATTTATAACATTGACAACGAATTTGTTCAAAAGCTTGTAAAAATGTCGTAAAATGTGTAATTATCATTATTAGAACTAAGATTACAACATTGACAACGAATTTATTCAAAAACTTGTAAAATGTTGTAAGAGGTGTAATTACCATTATTAGAACTAAGATTACACAAAGTATGACTCAAATTACAACTTTGACAACAAAATTTGTTCTCACTTTTGTAAATGTGGGTATGAGATACCCACCACTACACTAGAATTTCCCAGAAAATACCTCTTTACACTATTTATATGAGGAGTTTGTACACATCAATTTCTTAAAAAGTTCCGGAAAAATTTAGAAAAAAAAAACACCAATTCAACTCTTTGCATCTAGTTCAGTGCCTTATATACATACCTAAACTTAAAAATATTCAGAGTAAAAAATTGATAGTAACGAACTCAATTGTACTATTTTTCTCCGAATCAAACTTTAGAAATTAGAATATGGAATTGGTAATTATAAGGTGAGGTGCATGATATCATATCTTTTAAAATTATAATCATTACACAATTGATGTAACAATTTGTAACTCGGCTAGTACAGCTCATACAGATTTTCATGCACATCACCATAAAACACACAGATGGTGCTCAATTTGTATAGAACTATTTGCCACGACTCGGTGAAGTTATAAGTATCTCTAAAGCCTTCTTGTCAATCATTTATCAATTTCCGATTTCTGATTTCAGGCTCAGAGGAGCAAACGCTGACGACATTGTCGAAGCTATCGGGTATAGCAATGTGCAAAGCTACGCCAGGATTGTGGTCAGTGATGTGGAAGCACTGGTGGATTTGGAATCAAGCTGGGAGTTATTGTTTGAGCTTGACGAACGCATGGCTTGGCTCTACCGGTTTCCGGTGTGGCGGAACACGACAAACCAAAGGCGCGTGTTCTCGCGTTTCTGCAGTGATGAGGTCGTCACAGTAACAGAGCTGCTCGGTTTCCTAATTCAAATATTCAATAGTAATTATTGTCTTCCTTATATAAATGGCTTTACTTGAGCGATGTATTGGCAAAAGGGGGGAAAAAAAAGAAGACAACAACAACTACATGAAGGCAAATATATAGTATTGGAGTGAAGGTTTAAAAGTATAAAGTGAAGGTTCAACTACCTTTGCTGGATTCTTTTTATGTTTTGAAAAGAATGCAAGGATACTATATGGATTAGTATTTTGATTCGAGAATTGAGGGTTTAGGAGCAATGGTCATCACTCATCAGCAACTACATAAAGCCACATATATAGTATTGGGCCTCAGTTTATGCTTCATTTGCCTTTCCAGTAGATTTAGCTAATGGTTGATGTACACGTTAAGATACATTTCTTTCTTCTCAAAAAGAGAGAGCTAAAAACTTCAGGAGCTAGCACAAAGCAGAGCTCATCATCCAATTCCATTTCCATTGGCAGTGAGCTTCTGCAAATGCCACTCATGAAGAGCAAGCAAAACCTCCGGAGTTGAGTGGTGCACTGCAGCATCATCTTTCTACATAATTAGTTTGGAACTCCGGCGTGCGCTCTTTTAGTCTTCCAAACCAAAAAACAAATCGACTCATCGTCGCCACTATCTGATATTCTGATTAGCCGACTTCTGTTTTGGTGCACAATAGGGTGTTTTGCACAAAAGGCTCCACCATTTCTTATCATTTTGAGAGGAAGACGTCAACTTGCTGGCATGGTATGAATTTTGCATACTGGACAGCAATTGGAATTGGGCTCTGGCTTGCTTTAAGGTTTTCGCGATAGACTGAAGCTGAAGGGCCCAATGGGCTTTTGACTTGGGTCGACAGCCTACAACCAGTAATGGAGTCATTTTCCGATGATGGTTTTACTGTTTTAGTATCTATCATTTGAATAATTAAGACTAAATTTGGATATATGGTGGTGCGTCCGTGTTGAATCCACTAGCAACAATGTGCTGGCCGGATTTCCTTGTTCGCTATCGGAGTTGTTGACTGTGAAGATGGACTTGAAATTTGCCTGTACTTTTTGCCTGTTACTAATTGCCATTGAAGCCTACACTATTGGAAGTCGAAAGCTACCAACCATAACTGCTTAGCAGCCGACCCAAGGTGTTCTTATATAAGGTAAGAGCTCTTCGCATGGACTCAATTAGGACATATTTCATTCTATATATAAGGTTAGATTTTGGGCCTTTAACAGATCAGATTATTTCTTTCGGTTTTGTTTGTAATTTTTTCCGAAACTGAAAATTAAAGAAATTATCTACTTGACACTTGGTTTTCATGTATAAATTACAACTTCCGAAGTCCACACTCCACACAAGTCAAGAACCCAAAACTCGTCAGCACAATCAACCAGCCTACCTCTCTGGATTCCAAAGCCACTTGCTATATTCCTAATGGATTCCATGGCCCAAAGTTCCAAACCTCCACGATTCATTAATCATTCTCCATCCCCTCGATGGAAATACGACGTTTTTCCTGAGTTTCAGAGGAGAGGACAGCGGCACAGGTATCACAGATCAATTAAGAGCTCTTTTAAAAGGTACGAGCTCTTGGCATGGTCTCAATTGAGACACGTTGCGTTCTTTAGGGCATCTCTAACAGACTAGCTATTTCAACAAAAAGTTATAAATTTGGCTAATTTGAGATAGTTTAGCACTCCAGCAGAATAGCTATATGAAAGTCAAATTTAGTTTTTACTAAAATCTCTAGCTAAATTTAGCTAGGGAGGAGAGAGAAAATAACAAAAAACTAAGGGAAAATCGTCCGTACAGTACCCGACCTTTTTCCCGTTCTAAACTTTAGTACCTCACGTTCAGAAAATATCAGAACGGTACCTGAGGTTCCTATCACGACCGAAGAATGGTACCCGGAGCCGTTAGCTCCGTTACAAAAAATGACAGTTGGCATATTTTGACCATAAAATGACCAATTTACCCTCTCTTTTCTTTTCTTTTTTTCCTTAGTTCTTCTTCTTCATATAATTAAATTTAAAAAGCAAAAGATTTTTTTTTTTAAAGAGGAATGCAAGATGATCACCTCCTCCTTACTTGCCAGTTCTTCTTTCTTCTTGATCAAAATTAACGAAAACACTATATTCTTAGAAAGACTTTATAATTTTCCTTAATTTAAGGTTTTTTGTTTTCCTTAATTTTCTTCATATAATTAAAAAAAAAAGTAAAATAAAATTTTCTTTTTTAGGATAATGCCAGACTTGCTCCGCCTCCGGCGCCCCCATTCGGTGTTGTACCTTCGTAGACTACGTACTTCCTCTTCTTCATTTACTCACAAAAGCTCAGGAATGCAAAAGAAGAAATTTGACCATCACCTCCTACTTCGTTCTTGTTCCTTCTTTCTTCTTCATTTCAATCATCTTTTCCACCTCCCAGAGATCAGAAATCACAGTTCTTGGCAAGGAAATTAGTGCAGCTACTTGATTGTAAATTCTTGATTTATGTTCAAAGTTGAATGCTTTTGGGTTTGTTTGTGCAAATATGTGTGTTCAAGATTTCTGGGTAGTCATCTTTGTTGTTAGGTTCTGCTTGCAAGCTCAGGTTTTGAGCTCTCAGAACCTGACCTACAATCTAATTGAGGGCTCAACTCTTTCTCACAATTAAGGAAACTGCAATCCGGTTTGCACCAACATAACTACACGACATGCTGAAGCTGTAATGCGTAAATTGGAAAGGAAAATTAGGGAAACAAAATTGCTCATGGAACATGAAACAAACAGCCCTCAATCTTTCTCACAATTTCCTTAAAAACTCACTTCTTGCTCACTGTTCCAATACAAACCCAGAAACATATTGATGGCAATTATCTCAACATCGTGTGTGGATTGATCTTCACATTAGCCAATTTTTCCTGCCTCTTTCTCATAGCTTCCAAATCGGCTTCTGAGGTGGCAGCAATGGAAGCCATGACCTTCTGGAATCATGTTGAATCGAGCTGGTGATCTTCGACACCGTGAGTGAGCTTATCGAAGGCTTTGCTCTGTTGCTGCAAGTCCTTGGAGTCCTCGATCCTATCAATTCCTTCTTCGGGTCGGTGAAGGTTGGGTCGGATCTGAGAGACGACAGTGATACCGGTGGCTCCATTGAAACCGAATTGAGATTTGAGATTTGAGAGAGAGAGAGAGAGAGAGAGAGAGAGAGAGAGGTCTTCGTCGGAGTTTGAGTAGGTGAAGGTTGAGTCGGATCTAAGAGATGGCGGTGAAGCCGATGGCTCTGCTGAGATCGATGAGATTTGAATGAGAGAGAGAGAGAGAGAGAGAGAGAGAGAGAGAGAGAGAGAGAGAGAGAGAGAAAGGAAAAAGAAAAGGTGAATTAGATAAAAAAAATGAATTAAGACATGAAAAGACTAAAATATCCTTCAAGTAACATTTTTTGTAACGTAGCTAACGGCGGTACCATTTTTCGGTCGGGGTATGAACCTCAGGTACCGTTCTGATATTTTTTGAACGTGAGGTACTGAAGTTTAGAATGGAGAAAAGATCAGGTACTGTACGGACGATTTTCCCAAAAACTAAACACTCCACGTTCAATTTTTTCAGTTTAGCTAACACTGCTGGAGGAAAAGCTAGAAATTTACTACCTAAATTTAACTTTTAGATGATTTAGCTAAAAAAATAGCTTTTACTGTTGGAGATGCTCTATATACCGATAAATTCTCAGCCCTCAACTTTGACCAATTAAGATCGAATTATTTCTCAGTTTTATTTTGTAATATTTTCCGTTAAAAGAAACTGAATTTTTATTATTAAATAATAATAGCGTGAAGTCAATGAAGACCAAGTGGTAAATAGAAAAAGAAAATAATTTGTGAAGTCGTCGGTGAAGACCAAGTGGCAAATAGAAAAAGAAAATAATTTATTATTATTATTATTATTTATTTTTTTTATACGTGAAGTCGGTGAAGACCAAGTGGTAAATAGAAAAAGAAAATAATTTGTGAAGTCGGTGAAGACCAAGTGACAAATAGAAAAAGAAAATAATTTATAACTGGACTTTCCCTTCTTGAGTTCCTCGTCGTCTCTAAAGGTGACGATTCCTTTCTCGCATAGAGCTTTATACAATTGGTCTGTGATACCTGTGCGGGTGTCCTCTCCTCTGAAACTCAGGAAAACATCATACTTCCATTAAGGGGATGGAGAAGGATCAGGAATCGTGGAGGTTTGGCCCATGGAATCCATTAGGAACTATAGCAAGTAGCTTTGGCATCCACAGAGGCGGGATGTTCGTTGTAACTTATATTTTATACCTTATATTTGATGTTCGGTGAAGACCAAGTGAAAAATAGAAAAAGAAAATAAATTAATTTGTGAAGTCGTCGGTGAAGATCAAGTGGCAAATAGAAAAAGAAAATAATTTATTATTATTATTATTATTATTATTATTTTAATTATTTTTTTTATACATGAAATTTGTGAAGACCAAGTGGTAAATAGAAAAAGAAAATAATTTGTGAAGTCGTAGGTGAAGACCAAGTGGCAAATAGAAAAAGAAAATAATTTATTATTATTATTATTATTATTATTTTTTTTTTTTATAGGTGAAGTCGGTGAAGACCAAGTGGTAAATAGAAAAAGAAAATAATTTGTGAAATCGGTGAAGACCAAGTGACAAATAGAAAAAGAAAATAATTTATAATTGGATTTTCCCTTCTTGAGTTCCTCGTCGTCTCTAAAGGTGACGATTCCTTTCTCGCATAGAGCTTTATACAATTGGTCTGTGATACTTATGCGGGTGTCCACTCCTCTGAAACTCAGGAAAACGTCATACTTCCATCAAGGGGATGGAGGATCAGGATCGTGGAGTTTGGCCCATGGAATCCATTAGGAACTATAGCAAGTAGCTTTGGCATCCATAGAGGCGGGATGTTCGTACCTTTATTTATACCTTATATTCGATGTTCGGTGAAGACCAAGTGACAAATAGAAAATAAATTAATTTGTGAAGTCGTCGGTGAAGATCAAGTGGCAAATAGAAAAAGAAAATAATTATTATTATTATTTTTTTATACGTGAAGTCGGTGAAGCCAAGTGGTAAATAGAAAAAGAACATAATTTGTGAAGTCGTAGGTGAAGACCAAGTGGCAAATAGAAAAAGAAAATTTATTATTATTATTATTTTTTATTTTTTTTTATGGTGAAGTCGGTGCCCAGTGGTAAATAGAAAAGAAAATAATTTGTGAATTCCGTGAAGACCAAGTGACAAATAGAAAAAGAAAATAATTTATAATTGGATTTTCCCTTCTTGAGTTCCTTGTCGTCTCTAAAGGTGACGATTCCTTTCTCGCATAGAGCTTTATACAATTGGTCTGTGATACTTATGCGGGTGTCCTCTCCTCTGAAACTCAGGAAAATGTCATACTTCCATCAAGGGGATGGAGAAGGATCAGGAATCGTGGAGGTTTGGCCCATGGAATCCATTAGGAACTATAGCAAGTAGCTTTGGCATCCATAGAGGCGGGATGTTCGTTGTACCTTATATTTTATACCTTATATTCGATGTTCGGTGAAGACTAAGTGACAAATAGAAAAAGAAAATAAATTAATTTGTGAAGTCGTCGGTGAAGATCAAGTGGCAAATAGAAAAAGAAAATAATTTATTATTATTATTATTTTTATACCTGAAGTCGGTGAAGACCAAGTGGTAAATAGAAAAAGAAAATAATTTGCGAAGTCGTCGGTGAAGACCAAGTGGCAAATAGAAAAAGAAAATAATTTATTATTATTATTATTTTTATTTTTATTTTTATACGTGAAGTCGGTGAAGACCAAGTGGTAAATAGAAAAAGAAAATAATTTGTGAAGTCGGTGAAGACCAAGTGACAAATAGAAAAAGAAAATAATTTAGAGATAATGACCATTTACACAATTTTGGGGTTAATTAACCTCACTTACCCAAACATTCTAAGAGATTGCCACTTACACAATATTATATTTTGCCCACTTACCCAATTAAGTATTTTTTAAATTACTTTTTATTTATTTTTAGGACAATTTTGCCCTCACCTTCTTTGTCACTTAGAGAGAGAAGTCATCAAAGACCTCGCCGGACTCAGATCTCCGGTGACCGGAATCTGACAACCGGTAACCGGATTCCGGCGTCCGATTTTATTGCCCGTAATAATACTTATTAATTATATTATTGCCCCCCAGTAATCGTATTATTGCCCCCCAATAATCATGTTCATGCCCCCCAATAATCGTATTATTGCCAACACATATACAACAATATACATCATTTTTACATATTTTCACATACTTTTGGATACCACCACAGAAGAAGAAAAATGTTAGAGCTGAATTGTAGTCAGATGCCAACACGTATACAACAATATATTAGTTGATCTGATGCCAACACATTAAAATGTTCATCAAAACAAACAATGAAAAAAAAAATTGATTTGGGCACCCAGGTCGTCTTCTCTCTTCTTTTCGGTTGCAGATCCGGAACCTAGCGCCACAACCTATCTCTGTTCGTCGGGTTTTGGCCCACGGCGGGAAGCGTGCACAACGCTATTGTCGACGACAGGAAGCTCGTCGACGTGGTTAAGACTTAAGAGGATGATATACCCGAAGCAAACAATGTCATTGGGGAGGAGATCGGAGTCGCAGACGTCCATTTATATGGAGGTCGGCGTCACAGACGTCGAATGCGCGGCGGAGATCATAGGAAGACGAGTGAAATCAACGGCTGAATCGCTCCGTATTCCGCATTTTTGAGGCAGTTTTCCTATTTTTTTTTGGCGATGAGCCTGATCTCCATCGCCGCTTGCTTCTGCTTTTCAATCTAACCAGAATCGAGGACGCCGATTTTTGAGGCTGACTGTGGTCGCTGAGTCGACTCAACAGGGAAGAAAGAGAGAGAGAGAGTCTGAGACGAGTTGGGAGAGAGAGAGAGAGAGAGAGAATAGATCGAAGAGGGGAGGGGAGAGAGAGAGAGTCTGAGAGAGAGATGAGTGTAGTTTATTAATTAAAATGAGGGCAATACTGTCAATAGATGTTAGATTGGGTAAATGGGAGTAAAAAACTCTTAGTGGAGTAAGTGAGCAATTTTTATGCTAAAATTGTGTAAATGTTCATTATTTATAATTGGACTTTCCCTTCTTGAGTTCCTCGTCGTCTCTGAAGGTGACGATTCCTTTCTCGCATAGAGCTTTATACAATTGGTCTGTGATACCTGTGCGGGTGTCCTCTCCTCTGAAACTCAGGAAAACGTCGTACTTCCATCGAAGGGATGGAGAAGGAACAGGAATCGTGGAGGTTATTTTCTTTTTCTATTTACCACTTGGTCTACACTGACTTCACGTATAAAAAAAATAAAAATAAATAATAATAATAATAATAAATTATTTTCTTTTTCTATTTGCCACTTGGTCTTCACCGACGACTTCACAAATTAATTTATGGGTTCTTGACCCAAAGCACCAAAATTGATCAAAATTATCCCACTTACCCCACCAACAAATTTTTATTCTCACTAACCCAATTTAAAACAAAATTACAATTTCGCCCTAAGCTAATTAATGAATTTACATCGTGCCATCGACCCAATCTGCATACGCGCTCTCTCTCACCTCAATCCCTCTCTCTCTCTCCAACTCGGTCACCAGGGCGAACGACTTCCGGCACCGACTTACCAAGACGATCTCGCCGGACATCCCTTCGCTCACTCTCACCTTGATCTCTCTCTCACCACCGACTCCGACGCAGCCTCATTTCACTACAAGTTTCCTGCTCCGATGACGAACCTGCTCCGCCTTCGTCTTCTTCTCCCACCGCCGATCAGGTCCTCGCAGTCTTCTTCTTCTTCTTCTTAATTCACTTCTTAATCCACTTATGCTTTAGAATCCGTACGCTCAGCACCAGCCAAATCTTTGCCATAGTCGGAGGCGGACCCGACCCGGCCTCCCCGGCCAACAAGTCATGATCTGGGACGACCTCAAGTCCCTTGGGCATTCAGTCTGAGGTCGGGGGACTCAAGCTCCGGCATCGAATCGTCGTCGTTTTGAACAAGAAGATCATCGATTTGTTCATAGGTTGCGAACTTAGGGGTCCGGTCCAGGCTCTACAGCCGGCGCACAAGGGAGAAGACTGGGTGCCCAAATCAAATTTTTTTTTTAAGTAATAGGACAAAGGAAAGAAATTTTTTTTTTTTGAATGTCTATTGGGGGGTAATAGACGTCTATTGAAGGGCAATATACGTTTTTATATTGTTATAATCTCTTCATTTTTTTTCTTTAATCAAAGTTTTATTTATCTAATTTTAGGAAGATTAGTTCTCATTTCGGTAACCGAAACGTATATTGGGGGGCAATAGACATTTTGAATTGATGTAATCTCCTCGTTTTTTTTCTTTAATCAAAGTTTTATTTGTGTAATTTTAGGAAGATTAATTCCCATTTCGGCAATCGAAAAGTCTATTGAGGGGCAATAGATGTCTATTGGGGGGCAATAGACTTTTATTACCCTTATATTGGGGGGGGGGGGGGGGGGGGGGGGCAATAGGTGTATATTCGGGGGCAATACACTGCTAGGGCCAAGGTTAGAAAAATCGCTAGACGCTAGTCGGGCGGTGGGCTAGGGAGGAGCGCCTAGGCGGGTTTAGGGTGCCTAGGCGGTTTTGTATTTTTTAATTTTTATTTAATTTATTTATGTAATTAAAAATATATAAATTTATAAAGACTCAAAGAATAATAAAATTACACCTAGAATATTCAAATTTTAAGAGAGTCCTAATTCCTAAATAAGCATACTGCATACATAAAGACTAAAGTGATAAAACAATTGCATTAGCCATTACTCTTCTTCACCATATCCATCCAAGATTCCTTCGGTATCGGACTCAAACTCAACATCCACTTCTTCTTCCTCCTCTTCCGTGTCCTCATCCGATACAAATATTAGCATATTAGCATTATATGATTATAGCACCAAATCAACAAGCCTACGACAGAAACATCCAGATTATCAATTTCCAAAACAAATTATCAATTTCCAAAATAATTTCCAAACCAAATCAACAAGCCTACAACAGAACAAGAGGATTATCAATTTTGGATTTCCACCAACAAGAACAAGATTACAAGAAGATTATCAATTTCAGAATTTCCACTTTCCAGCAACAACTCAACAAGATGATTATCAATTTCCAGCAACTTAACAAGAATAAGAAGATTATCAATTTTCAGATTGTCAATTCCAGCAACAAGAACAATAAGATTATCAATTTCCAACAACAAGCCAACAACTCAACAAGAACAAGAAGATTATCAATTTCCATATTATCAATTTCTCAGAAGCAGAACTTATCGTGGAGAAGCTGAGGGGAGGAGCTGTGGAGCGGAGGGGCGAAGAAGCTGCCGGTTGAAATGGTGGAGGAAGAGTCGATACCGGAGTGGAGGGTGGAAGAAGCTTTCGATCTGGTTTCAGAGCAGCCACGCGCGCAGAGAGAAAGAGAGAGCAAGAGCCGCCTGTTCTGATCTGATTATGGAGTTCAGCCGTGCGCAGAGCCGCAGAGAAAGAGAGAGCGACAGAGAGAGGCTGGAGATTGAGCTGCTGAGAGAGAGAGAGAGGGTCACCAGCGATGGGAAAAGATTGAGCACGGAGGACTGGAGGAGAGATTGAGCTGAGCACGGGAAGAGATTGCTGCGTTTTGGCCTTTGGGACGAAGTGACTGACTGACCCTATCACTTAAAAAAAAAAAAATGAAATCCTAGCCAGCCGCCTGGGCGCCAGCCTAAATCCCCAGCGCCCAGAAGCTTTGATTATGCATTCCTCGAGTTTTAGAACACTGGCTGGGTCAATAGAAGTCTATTGCTCCTCTATTGGGGGCAATAGAGGCTTTCAAAAAAATCCGGTGGGCGGCGGCCGGTACCGGAAGTCTCCTATGGTTTATTTCTCTCTCTTTGTCTAAGTAACAAAAGGGTGAAGGGTAAAATAGTATTAAAAAAAAAAAAAAAAATCTTAATGTGGTATTAAGGAAGACTCCCATAGAGTATATTGGATAAAAGGAAATTAAAAAAACTTAATGAGATTAGTGGGAAAAAAATTCCTAAAAATGGGGTAAAATAGACAAAAACCCTTAATTTATTTTCTTTTTCTATTGGTCACTTGGTCTTCACCGAACATGGAATATAGGTATAAAATATAAGGTACAAGTGTACAACGAACATCCCGCCTCTGTGGATGCCAAAGCTACTTGCTATAGTTCCTAATGGATTCCATGGGCCAAACCTCGACAATTCCTGATCCTTGTCCATCCCCTCGATGGAAGTACGACGTTTTCCTGAGTTTCAGAGGAGAGGACACCCGCACAGGTATCACAGACCAATTGTATAAAGCTCTATGCGAGAAAGGAATCGTCACCTTCAGAGACGACGAGGAACTCAAGAAGGGAAAGTCCATTTCACCGGAACTCTTAAAGGCAATCGAAGAGTCGAGGATTTCAGTCATCATTCTCTCGAGGAACTACGCTTCTTCGACGTGGTGCTTGGATGAACTCGCCAAGATCGTTGAATGCATGGAGTGTGGGTTGCTAGTTTTGCCTCTGTTCTACCTTGTGGAGCCATCGGAGGTTCGAAAGCAGCACACCGGAAATTTCCACATGTACTTTGCTGAGCATGAACAAAAGTTCAAAGACGAGAAAGGAAAAGTGGACTAGTGGAGGAAAGCTTTGACTCAAGTAGCTAACATCTCAGGATGGGAGTTAAAACAAAGGTAATCTCTGTCATTCATTTGCTTGTTTTTGTTTGAAATGATTAATGATTCCAAATAAGTCAGGTTATGGGTGATATGTTTAGAGATATGCTTGACTAGTTTCCCAGTTAATTTCCCAGAGTGAAAAACTCTGAGGCATACAATTAGGCTTTAGGGAGTTCATTATACATTTATCCCCATTTGTTAATTAGGGGACTGAATTGTTAAAATCCAGGTGGAAGTAATAAAATGAGTGTAGGTGAAGGGTTGTAAGCACTAGTTGGATTGTACATAATTTTTCATTTCCTGTTTTACTTTGAATTTGTATGTTGGCATAATATATTATTGATAAAAACTGTCACCTGTCTATAGGATCACTGATTAATAGTCCTTATGAGAAGAATTGTAGAGAAATTTGATTGTAGGCGTGTAGTAAGAAAATTAATCACCTCAAGGTGTCAATGAAAGATAGATACAGCGGAGGTTGTTAAAGTTCCCATAGAAACAGTGTGATAGTCCAATTTCTCCTCTAGACATACCACTGCAGTGTACCAAGAAAATACCATTTATCTTGCATTTCTTTTTCTTTAATGTGTTTCACTGACTCAAATAATTAATATGATGCTCACCCCTTTGTGAAGGCATGAGACAAAAGTTGTTCAAGAGATAGTTGAACATATTTTTAGTGAACTGAACTACCTGGACTTTGTTGGTTTGGATCGTGTGAAGAAAATTGAATTGGAGTTGAGTATGGAGTTGGCTGAAGTTTGTGTTATTGGAATTTGTGGGATGCCAGGTGTAGGTAAAACGAGCGTTGCAAAAGTTGTGTCTGAAAGAATCTGGGATAAATTTGATGCCAGCAGTTTCATTGTTAATGTTGGACAGGTGTCTAAAGAGAAAGGCCTATTCCATATACAAAAACAACTTTATCAAGACTTGTTGAAGAGCGAAGTGAAAATGCAGAATGTCAATCTGATAAGGAGTAGATTGCGTTACAAAAGGGTGCTCATCATTCTTGATGGTGTGAATGAGTTAGAACAAATAGAGGCTGTAGCTGGAAAGGATGGTAAAGAATTATATGATAGGTTTGGTCGAGGTAGTAGAATCATTATAACCACAAGAGATGAAAGGTTGTTGATGAATTATGGGGCAAAAATACACAAGGTTGAGAACCTTACTGAAAATGAGGCTCTTCTGCTCTTCTGCAGGAAAGCTTTCAAGAAAGACCATCCTATATATGGTTTTGCTGAGTTGTCTTACAGTTTTGTAGATTATGCTGATGGTGTTCCTTTGGCTCTTGTAGTTTTGGGTTCATTCCTATTGCACAGAAGCATAGAAGAATGGTTGAGTGCATTGGGCAGATTAAAAGATAATAATTATTCTGGTGAGAGCAAAGTTTCAGAAATTCTGAAGGTAGGTTTTGATGCATTACATTTAGCAGAGAAAGATATCTTTCTGGACATTGCATGCTTTTTCAAAGGAGATGATGCATCACTAGTAAAAAGGGTATTTGAAAGTTGTGGCTACCATCCAGGCATTGGTGTGAATATTCTCATTGAGAAATCTTTGGTAAGTATCTTAGGTGGAAAATTATGGATGCATGATTTATTACAAAAAATGGGAACAGATATTGTTCGGGGAGAATCCAGAAAGCAAGGAGAACGCAGCAGATTGTGGCTTAGTACAGAGGCTCTTCCTGTACTTAGGAATAACAAGGTAAGAAATTTAGTAGAACCATACATTCAATACTTATATTAATTTGATCCAGTCATTTTCATAATTTGCAATTTCATCACTAGTATCTGTGTTTTATATTTAGTTGGATTGAAATTTTCTTCAGTTTTATATGTACTTTTTTTTTTTTTTTGGGAATAAAAAGGTATCATCCACTTATGTGAAGTCGATTAATATAATTAAACAATATTTGAGTATTTTCTCTTCAAAAAATTAAAAATTTGAGGTTTTCATTAAAAACAAATTCATAGTTGCATTGCTATTACTGTGGTTATGTGCACTTGCATTGTTTAAAGTTTGTACGTACATTTGACAGACCAAAAAAAAAGTTAGTACATTTGATCCAGTCATTCGACCAACAAAAATTACTTCATACGTGATATATGAAGACAGTGTCAAGCTAACTCAGTCATGCTAAGAGCATGACTGAGGTGGACTAGTGTGCTGAAGGCTCAGGTGAGATATTTGCTGAGTTTTTTTTTCTCTTTCTAATCAGTGTAGCTGGTGTTTAATTCCAAGAATCTGGAATGAGGCTCAACTCCTAGTGAGAGCTGTTTGCCCACCTATATTTTCTTTAGATGCTGGGCTTCCTTGGCATGCTCAGTTCATAAATGCCGAAGATGTATTTGCTCAACTAGCTTTGTTAATGAAAGTTCTTTCTTAATAATAAAAAAAGAAAAAGAAAAAAAACACACAGTCAAATTAAGCCCAAAGAAGGAGTTGGCATGCAATAACTACTAAAAAACACCATAATTAGGCCATGGCACTTTCATTTGTCAAAGTGCAACATAATAATATCTATATTGCTTAAGAGAATGCAAAAAAAAAAAAAAAAAAAAAAAAAATCGAGTCTACTAGTTTATTTCAGTGCCTAACATCTGTAGGGCTTAAGAAGGTTGAGACATATATCTAACTCAGTAACTTTCCTCCCTTTTATTTATTTATTTATTATTATTTTTATTTCTACATTTTTTCAAATGATGTGATCTCTATAATTGGGATTTTTATTTTTGTTCAGAAAAGGCGGTGGTCTGTGCAGCATTATTCAATACTTTCATTTTCAATTCATATCTCAATGTTTATTTATCTTTGGACCTAGATGTCGAATTTAATGTTGGCAAAAGATGACTACAGGAAGGATAAAATTAATTTTCAAAAAAAATTAAATTAAATCAGGATAGTTCATCTTCTGTGAAAGTAATACTGCAGTTTCTTTTTTAGCCAAGACACATAATACTGTAGTTGCTTATAAATATATATATATATATATTGGCAATTGCATATATGAGACTTGCTTCAGTACTATAGTTTCATTTTTTTCTACTGTGAATATTTCATATGAGTTGACAATAATATAGTTTGTGCACCTTACCTTGTCCACTGGGCCTTTGGCTTTTAGGGAACAGAAGCTGTTAAAGGTATTTTTCTAAGCTCGCCTCAACAAGAGAACGTTCACTTGAAGGCAGACCCCTTCTCAGAGATGCACACGCTAAGATTGTTGAAAATTAAGAATATGACATTTTCTGGATGCCTTGAGTTCGTTCTTTCAGATGAGTTGAGCTTGTTTGAATGGCAAGGATATCCTTTAAAATCTCTGCCTTCAAGTTTTAACCCAGATAAACTTGTCACTTTGAACCTGTCTCAAAGCAGAATAGACATTGTGCACTACTACAAAAATTGAATCAGACGACGCCTCTCACACGACGCATCATACTTTTCTGTCGTCTGATTGATTTTTATTTTTTCAGACGTCGTTTTTACAAAATTTGTCGTCTGATATGGACTTATGAATTAGTTCAGAAGACGTTTAAAGGAAAAACCGTTGTGTGACGGTTAAAAAATTGAGCGGCAAGTTTCCCACCATGTAAGTGGTGGCAAACCCCATCTGAAACTCTAAAATCCCCCCCAACATGTATTAATCAGACGACGAAAAATAACAAAACTGTGGTCTGATCAATATGTTTGGCTGAAGGAGGGAGATTTCCCACCACAATTTTTCTCAAACTCTCCAAGGGGGGAAGTCCAACTAATAGGAGACAACCCCCAAATAAGATTCAGACCACATTCTTACACAAATCTGTTGTGTGAGTCTATTTCCAAATTGATAGGGCCTCACAAATCTAGCTGAAACCCTACACTCGGAGCAAAAAACATAACAAAAACAAGAAAATAGCAAAACCCTCTCCCGAAAGCTAGCGCCTCCCTAAACTCGTCTCACTGTCAACAGACCCAGACCCAGACCCAAAAACAAAACCTTCCTTTCTTGGTCGCCTTACTGTCAACAGACCCAGAAAAAACCAGAATCCTCACTCCCTACCCGAAACCTTACTCTCCCAAACCCTAATTCTTCTCTCTATTTCGACAGACCCAAACCAAAACGAAAATCCTCACTCTCTAACCAAAAGCTCACTCTCCCAAACCCTAATTCTTCTCCCTATCTTGACAGACCCAAACCAAAACGAAAATCCTCACTCTCTAGCCAAAATCTCACTCTCCCAAACCCTCATTATTCTCTCTAACCAATCTCATCCCTCTGCGAATGGGATTGAGCCGGTGAACTGAGATTGAACCAATTTTGCCTCTCGGACTGGTTCCCATCGCATCCAGCCTCAGGTATCGAAATCGTTTCTTTTGGTTGATTCTCTTCGATTCTATAACTGGGTTTTGATTATTACGTCTTATTTTCACTTGGGTCCTCTCAATTTTTGATCTTTTTGGTGTAATTATCATGGGCTAAGCTTTCGGCTTTTTAATAATCTGTGAATATGTTTGATTTTGTTCCTCCATTTTGATTCGGTTTAATTATCTTCTGGGTTGCTTAGAATTTTGTTTATATGTATATACATGCGGTGATGATAATGAGAAGCAGATTTGAATATTTGATTTCATCATCTGAGTTATTGTTCTTAACTGGTAAGACACCGTATGAGCTATTATAATACTAGCCACTGGGCTAGCAGTTCGGGCAAACAAACATAGAATTTTATTCTTCTCCAACTCCTAAGAGCTAGTTGTTACTGTTATGTAGAGGTAAAGTAAAGGATTTACACGTGTTTGGATTGATCTGAATCAAAGAGTCTGATTAATCGGTTTTAGCAAAGCTAGGAATGAAAAAGCTGCATATGCATAAATTTTGATGGGGTTGGAATCAAAGAGTTGCGTGAGGGTTGTTGGGACAAGTGGATGAGTTGAGTTGGATATGTTTTTGTGTGGGGATTCATTATGAAAGACTGAGCTAAAGTGTCTGCCTCCATCACTCCATCTTCAATGGTCTCTTTCTTTATTGAACCATGATCATACACCTTAATTTATTTTTACCGTGCAATTTTTGAAAGATAAGTTACAAATCAATTTTTGTAGTAGTGGAATGAGTTACTGACATCCTACGCTGCACTGTGTATTAGCAGTTCCTGAAGGCCATAAATCAATATTATTAATTATCATCTGCTTTTCCTTATCATAATATGTATTGAAATTTGATAAAAAGAAACACTTAAAATGTCTGCCTGCATTTTGGTGTTATCTTTCATTGTCCCAATAGAAGTTTTGGTGCCATTTTGTAATTTCATAGTTAATATGAAAAGTGAGAGAAAAAATGGAAAACGAATTTGTTATGTGTTTTCTCTATCATATATTCATATAATTGCTGCGGAAATGACATTGCTTGGTTCACAGTAGATTGCATTGTTTTGGTTTGAAAGTTTTTGTGTTATTTAGGGTATACACTTTTGTACTGCAGGTTTTAAATATAGAATGTAGGAAGTTGTTTTTATTTGGTTTTCATAATGATCAGCTGTTCTTCGTTGTTGTTATTTTATTTATGTTTTATGGATTCTTGATAACTGAACTACAATAATTATAGATGGGTCCTGTTATACCTTTTTATGATAGGTCCTGTTATGCCTTTTTATGTTTTGGTCATGCTTATGAAAATTGGTCTAATATGTGGGTATGGTTAATTTCATTGGGTGGTTCCTTTTTTTTTTTTGGGTTTTGTTTGATCGCATATGATTATGTGAAAGTTGTTCTTAGTTTCTTTTAGTGTTGTTCATGTTTTTAGTTGGTGGCCTAGCATCGACCTATTAATAGTTTTATACTATGCTAACCATTGAAAATTGGAACTAATAGCAGACAAAAAGCAGATTCTTCTAAGTTAGAGTCAAAGTTCAGTTGATTGAGCTTTGAGTCAAGAAGAAAGAGTTCTAGGTTTTGGAGTGTATTGTGGTGACTAAGTTTGTAAAATCATTCACTGCTTGCTGCAGGTAAATTTAGCTTCATTTAGATACTTTTGTTCGGTTTTCTGATCATTTTATTTTTGTTCTCTCATGGTATTTGTTTTACATGAAGAATCTGAGGGGGTATGGTTTTAGATTTTGTTCAAAAGGCTAAATGTTTTGATAATTTTGAGTAATATTTTGTAAATTGACTTTGGTCAGTTTAAATAACTTCAATTCATTTGCCTTTTGTGATTTCATCAGGAACATGGTATTGAATTTGGTTGTTGATACGTGTTATGTCTATATCTTTGTTGTAGTTTATTATGATTTAAGCTGAGTATAAACTTTATTTTGGTGTTTATTTTGGTTCAGTGTCTATTCAATTTAGCAAGAACCTGTCAACATTCATAACATGCAGCATAGCAGTAGAGATTGCTATTCGCTTTTTCTTGCATTAGTAAAGACTTAGAAGAAGATATTGAGAGAAAGAGATACAACATTAGTGTAAAAATAATCATGGATTTGTCTAAGAAATTTGAAAAGTGGTAGGTATTGACAAAAAGCCAAAAATTTCTAATTAGATGATCTGCATAACCTAAGTATACTGAAAACAGATTTTGCGTTTATTTCTTTGTTCAAGTCTATCGCCTTGACTAATGGAATTTGAATTTGTTCTATGTTTCTTTTCAATTTCTTGCTTTTGATTTCTAACTTTGTAGTTGGTTCATTCTTTCGTCTTTGTCATTTTTTTAATTTGAATTTTCTGATTCATAATGGCTTATACACTTTAGAACAATGATACTTGATTAGCAATTGAGTCATGAAAATGATATCAGTTCTTTGCAATTAAGTAATGGTTTATATATATGCTACCTGTAACCTTATTTGATTTTCAATATATTTTTTTTCCAGATTTCAGTATTCTACAAGAAGCAACTACTTTATAAGAAGGCATTAGTTTGTTGCATACAGAGTTCTTTCAAAAGCTTTTTCCTTCTTTAAGCTCTTAAGAACTGAGTGAATTATATAATCTTTTCTTCTATAGTTTGAGGAATCATGTAAGATTTCGGTTTTAATTTTGAGGTTTATGATCATATTCTGGACTTTGCCTTTTGAGTGATACAAATTTTGATCTTTTCAGTATTTTGTTTATCGTGCACTTTGCAATTTTGATGATTGATTGAAAAAATTAGAAGATAAAGAGTTTTCGCTGTCTGGTTTTTATTTAGGTGCTGATAGTATTGTGTAACACTTTTACAATGCAGTTCAGTTTCTTTCTGTTTGGTCAGTTTCAATATGTAGTGTGCATAGGTGAGCGCTAGAAACACAGTATTAGAAATTTCAAACAAACTTATGGGTTTGGAAAGAAACATGTCATTAACTTTCATTAAACAAAATAATCTCATGCGATAGTTTGTAAATGTTTAGAGATATAGTGTACTTTCGTTCAAAGTCTACAAATGGTTACCTTACAATGTGATCGATAAATGATAATATCTTGGTTGTGTTGTTTGGCAGCTTAATGATTAATATTCAAATTGGATCTTTACTTCAATTTCCAAAACATTTTTCTAAGCTGTATTCACACTTTCTTTTCTATTCTTTCATTTTCAGTTTCATGTCAATTGTATTTTCAGTTTCAGTTTCTTTAATTCCACACATAACTTCTTATGTATACAATCACTTGCTTTTCCAAACAATTCACTAACAATCCTAACTCTCGCAGCAAAGCGCGGGCAACTATTGCTAGTTCTAACTAAGATACTTGATTGTTGTTCTCTTTGTAGGTTTTCTTAAGTGCAGCAAGAGTTGGAGGCTTAAATGGAGTATTGATACCTTGGGCTTGGGATTAAAGTAAGGAAAAGATCTAACCAAACTGGCTAATACCTTGTCGAGAAGGCAGATGCTAAAAGTAGACGTATAATTTCATATGTTTGCATGTGCCAAGGCTATACATGCTTATTAGAAAATATTGAGTCAATCTGGGAGAAGATCTTTGATTAGCAGTCAGTTGCCCTCAGGTATCATTAAGTTTAGCTTAACAGATGATTTGGTTCAACTGTTTGTTTACATAATCCCAGAGAAGAAGATTATTAGTGAAACCTGTGACTGTCATATTCTTGGAAATGTCTCATGAAAGTATCTTGTGAAGCTGAAATTGGTGATGCCTATAGAACCAAATCTATATATCAATGTTCATGACTCAAGTCAACAATCAAGGATTATCGATCATATATCAATATTGATGATACCTTGATAATATATATCTAAAGTATACCATTTCTGAACTTGATATTCTCTCTATCACTTGTAGTCTACTCTATCACTTGTAGGATCAACATGCAAACAAGGAGAACTTTAAGGAGTTGTTATTGCAACTGGTATCCATACTTTCTCTGGAAAGTCAGCTGATCTTGTGGAGAAAACGATACATGTTAGCTATTTCCAGCAGGTTTATTTCACATGATTTCCACCTTGCATGTATTAATCATAGATGAGCTAATCTTATGGGTTGATAGATGGGAACAATTTCTATACATTGTATTAATGACCAATTTCACCGATGCTAAATGTTAACAAAAAGTAATGTTTGTTTGATGGTTGCAGCTTTTAACATCAATTGAAAACTTCTGCATCTATTCAATTGTTGTTGGAATGGTTATTGGGATATCAGTTGGAACTCAGAGAAGGGCTGCCCATTCTTACTAGTTCCAAGGATCACAGACAGTAACTCGACTTGTAGACATGGAGCTGCAAGGGTACTCGGCCATTGTATGATGTAGAAAATAGCAAAAGTTGACAGAAACAGAGAAAGAAGACAAATGTACAAATGACCCTCTTAAATTTGTGTATGAATATTTGGGAAATACTCCCCATTTGATATCAATTTACTGAATTCATTTTACATATGGTGGGATTTGAATTAATTTGATTGTTATATATCTTGTCCAACATGTTATAGCACAATTGTAAAAGCTCAATGTGTCATCTTAAAGCGCAGATACATTTAATTGTTATTCTTCACACCACACTTTTTGTCAAAAGAACTGTCGAATGTATACAATAGTCATGACGGCTACAAAATAAAAACTGTCGTCTGAATGAAAGTCACACGACGGGCATAAAATAAAGCGCCGTCTGAATCGCAATCACACGACAGTTTCTAAAGTCGCCCGTTGTCTAAAGAATAGTACACAATAGCTAATGCTGTCGACAGGCTGCCAATATGCTGCGCGCCATGCTGCCGAGCCCTTCACACGACGGTTCCCTACAATCGATCTTCATCAGACGGCGCCTCGATAGACGACGCTTTACCTCCATATCAGACGACGGTTTTTAGCCGTCGTCTGATTCAATTTTTGTAGTAGTGGTGGATGGAAACTAAGAAGGTAACTTTTATTCTGCCCATTCTTCTTTAATTAAGATTATCATGTATAGAGAATGCTTATTAGTCCTTCATTCATTTTACGTGTTATTTTTCATTTCTGTACAGCCGTTGGAAAACTTGGTGATAATGAACCTTAGTGATTGCATATACTTGACCAAGACCCCAGACTTCAGTGCAGTCCCAAAGCTTGAGAGTTTAATCCTATTGTACAAGATTGTATGAGGTTCAACCATCAATTGGAGTCCTGCAACAATGTTGAGACAATAAGATTATGCAGCAAACACAAACCACATGAGCTTCTGAAGCAGCAAGTACAGAACAAATGAGAGAAATAAAATGACAACAAAGACACCAACAATTTTAACGTGGAAACCCTCCAATGTGAAGGGAAAAACCACGGGACGATCTCCGAAAAACTTTCACTATAGAATGGGATTACAATATCCAATCTCTCTAGATCACTAGAGGAATAACTCTCAAGAACCACTCTTGGTTAACACTTACAACAGACCGTAAAAGAAGGATTGGTTTCTCTTTTTCTCTCTTTATACAGATCTGCTGCACTACTACACACAAACAGAGATATCAAGATATATCTACCTCTATTTTTTTCCAACTCCTTCTAGAGAATACGAAGGGATCACCAAGAAGCAATGACTGTTATTGTTTCCAATGCCAGCTGCACTCTTCTCAGCTCTTAGGAAAGCTGAAACGACTTCTTTTCTTTTCTCCAAGACATAGAGTCCAACTTGGACTTTGTGACAGACCAAACATGTAACAAATAGGAGTCTTAAATGAGAAGGGAACTCCAACAAACAACTCATTTCTTTGAATCTGGAAGGTTGTAAATGCCTTACTACTTTTCCCCACAGTATCAGCTTGAAATATCTTGAGATTTTCATTCTTTCGGGATGCTGTAAACTTGAGAGGATTCCAGAGATTGGGGAAAACATGAGACAATTATCGGAACTTCATTTAGACGAGACAGCTATAAAAGAGCTACCAGCATCAATCAAGCATTTGACTGGCCTTACGATTCTCAATCTAAAAGACTGTAAAAACGTGTCGAGTCTGCCAGATGCCATTTGTACTTTGTCATCACTTCAAGTTCTCAATCTTTCAGGCTGTTCAAATCTTCAAGAGTTTCCTGAAGACTTGGGGAGCTTAGAATGCTTGCATGAGCTTGATGCAAGCAGAAGTGGTATAAGGCAAATACCTTCCTCCATTGTACTTCTGAAAAACCTTAAGGTACTATCTTTTGCTGGATGTCAAGGTGATCATCTGGATGCTCCACCTAATTCATGGTGCTCAATCTTGATCAATTGTTGCTTATTGCCATCAGATTCAGCACCCTCCAATTGTAATTCCAATTCCATTGGCTTGCAGTTGCTGACTTCATTCTCAGGACTATGCTCTTTGGAGAGATTAGATCTAAGCAATTGCAATCTATGGGAAGGAGCAATCCCTGATGATATTGGCTACGTACCCTTGTTGAACTATCTGAATTTAAGTGGAAACTATTTTGAGAGCCTACCTGATAGTATTTCTAAACTTTCTCAGCTTCAAGAGCTTATATTGAAAGACTGTAGTAACCTAATACCATTGCCACAACTTCCATCAGGACTGCGAAGTATATCTGCACAAGGGTGTCCTCTCCTTGGAACAAAAGATGGAATGCTGTGGACTTCAGCTTCTCATGGATTTACTTTTATACATTTCAGTGAAGGAGAAGACATATAATTCCAGTTCCTCCCATATCCGAAGAACATATTTGCGGGCAATACTTAGAAAAACTGTTTGTGGTCTCTCTCTCTCTCTCTCTCTCTCTTGTTTTGATGAGTTTCTCTCGGTTCTATTTTCAGGATTATATCCACCGCGATTATCAATTTGACTTTCAATTTCTGACACTGAAAAATTTGAAATTCCAAAATGGTTCCGTCGGAGTAGTGGCTCTTCTATAAGAATTCCATTACCTCCAGATTTCGACTGCAACAGTACATGGATGGGAGTGGCTCTGTTTGTTTCTTATGAATTGCATGGCAATGTGGATGAAACTGAAAACCAACGGGAATGGGAAGAGGCAAGGGAAGGCATATTAAGGAGCAGTTACCAATACAGTTGTCATATCTACACAAATGATGATGATTCTCTTGAAAGTCCGCTGGTGCGTAGACTAGATAATTGCCGTATTGTTGGACCTGGATCATACCAATATTGGTTCTACATACCAAGACGGGAGTTAGCAAAAAGGTTGAATAAAGGCTCCGTCCGAGCTGAAATAATACCAGAGGCGAATGTGAAAGAGTGTGGGGCGAGACTAATATACTCTGACGATGTGCCCAACTTTATTCAGAGTCTAGTCCAGCCATACAGTCCCGCGGACCATGATGTTATTGGTGATTATAAGTTGCGAAACCCGGACAAAAGTATCAGCACAAAGTGCTTCTTCTCTGGACCTAGCGGCATTTTCCAAAAAGAAAAGAACAGTACTGTTTCTTGACCTATAATTCTTGTTTCCCTCCAAATGAGATTACACTGTGGTTCAAGTCTCACAGCTTTGGCCCTGAAATATCAATGCCGCTACCACCTAATCTAGATGGAGACGCTAATTGGATAGGATTGGCTTTCTACGTGTCCTTTTCAGTCCTGGAGAATGCAGTTGCCGACCTTGCCAACAATTTGGCCCCCGGAATTTCTCACCACCTTACATGTTTTTTTTGAAACAAGCAAAGGTAGTCTACAACCTCTCCATGACTATTGCACCACCAACAAAGAATTCCAGTGGTTGCATCTAGGAGGATTCATTTGGCTCTCCTATATACCGCGAAAATGGTTTGCAGATCAGCTGAATGAATGTGGTCGCCTGGAGGCTTCCATTGTAAGTGGTCATGGAGCATTCAGCGTGGAGAAGTGTGGATTCCGGCTTGTATATCAACAGGATGAGGAAGAGCTTAAGCAGACCATAATGCTTTGCATGACCTCTTTGCCAGATAATGATATAAAAAAGCTAGACCATGATGGAGAGGCAGCTGGAACTAGTGGAGTACAATCGGTCGTTTATGATCAGCTCGGTGGAGCCAGTACTACAATTGGTAACAAGGACAAGGAGTTTGACCGTGGCTCGGTATACAACTTTTGTTTCCCTCCAAATGATATCGTAGAGTGGTTTGGGCATCACAACGATGGCCCCTCAGTGACAATGCTGTTACCATCAAATCTATATGGAGACGCTACTCCTAATTGGATAGGAGTGGCTTTCTGTGCATACTTTGAAGTCCTGGATCGCCTAGCTACCAACCTTGACAATTCGGATCCTGGAGTTCCTCACCACCTTACTTGTTATTTTGAAACAGATGGAGGTAGTCTAGAATCAATCCATGACTATTCAACCTCCAAGAATGAGTTCCAGTGGTTGCATCTAGGAGGATTCATTTGGCTCTCCTACATACCACGCGCATGGTTTTTAGACCAGTTGAATGAATGCGGTAAGCTGGAAGCTTCAATCGCAAGCGATCACCAAACCTTGAATGTGCGCAAGTGTGGTATCCATCGTGTATATCAGCATGATGTGGAGGAGTTTAAGAAGACCATAATGCACTGCATAACCTCTTTGTCTGAACATGACAACAGAAAGAGTAAGCAATACCCTGAAATCGGCGGCGAGGCTGGATCATCGGGTAGAACTGGATGCAACAATATTGTCATTGAGGAGCCTCAAAATGAAAGTTTGGAAGGACCCCTAACTGATAGGAAGGGTAAAGGAGTGCTGGAATAAACTACAGTCTACAGGTGCTTATGTAGTTCTCCTTCATATTATGCTTTTCTTAAAAGATGTCACAGTTGATTTGTTTTCGGTAAAAATGTCTCTATCACAGTAGATTTCATTAATTAAAAACGAGAAAACAAAAGAAGAGGGGGACATGAGGACATGAACCAAAATGTCTCCGAAATAGTAATTTTCTTAATAGATTTTAATTATATGCGATTTTAATGTTTCATGGTTATGGGCCATATGGTAACTCTTTTATTGACTTTTGAAGGTTCCGATCTCATCGACTATCTTCAGCATGAAAAGTAGCAGATTAAATTGTCTTGTGGTTGGGGGGTAAAATTGTTCAAAGTTACCTATCGGATTATGAGCACCAGGGAGGACGATGTGGCTATTGATTTCTCTTATGACATTGCTATGTGTGCATTTGCTCAGTTACAGCTTGATAAACTTCACTGGTGTGTTACATTCCCTTTTTTTTTTTTTTTTTTTTTTCCCGTGTGGAGGAATTTGTTCTTTTATTACGTACATTCGAATCAACTTGATGTAATAATTGTTCGAACACTAATGTTCCTGTATTTATGAGCGTGTTACAATGAGAGGGAAAAGGACATCACCTGTCTCCAATATATTTGTGCCTATTCTGTCACATGACTAAAATTTTGACACTTTCGATTGGACTTGGTAACTTGTGTTAGCCGAATAATTATTTGTTTTCAATCAATTTTATTAGGCTAATAAGTATGTCCTGTAATGAGGACTGAGGAGTGTTTATACGCAACGGCTGATATACAAAGGAAATTACAATTACAACTATAACTACACATGTGATGAGAGGAGTGTTTACTTTAAGTGTAGAAAATTCCAGCCATTCTTAAAAAAAAAAAAAGGATTGGACCAGAGTCTGGGCCGGGTATCCTTTTTGATTCACTGACAGGTGGAGGGAGTATCGCTGCAAAAGTTTGGGCCCTTGATAAATGCTCAAACAGAGTCTGCGTGCGAGTTTCCGGCTTTGCAACCGAGACAAGAATCGCAGCAGCTTCCTCCAGTTGTTTCTCATTAAAACCCTAAATTCCAACAAATCCCTTTGGGAATGCACACTGCATTTCAGTTTCTTCTGACGATGAAGCCTCAAAACAGAGACCCTTTCCACCACAAACCTTCCCATCTGGAATTTGAGCCGACCCCAATTCCCATCTACAGTGAAGCGGTGAATTTCATTCCCAAACTGGACTGGTTCTTCATCTCACTGAAGAAGCCCAAGAGGTAATTCGACTTTGATCACCACGACTGTTCTGGTTTCTCCAAAGGAATATCCAGCAGGCAAATCACTACCCAATAATGTACACTAGTAATTGGAGTTATGTTAATCCACAAACCCCAGAGAGCAGCAATGAAAATGTTTGTATTCTCCAGCCAGCCAAAACCCCTTTTTTTTTTTTTCTTTTTTTTTTTTTTTCTGGAAAATAATTTATCAAATCATTTGAGAATGTGATAGGTTGTATTTATGAACTAGAAAATTAGCTTCGGTTTTGTTGTAGCCTTGGATAATAAAGTTTGTTTCATCCAATGCATCACTTTGTCCAGTTCTGTTTCTCTCTACCGATCAGCAGTTTAAACATCACGCCAGACTGCTGCTACTGTTTTTGGTCTTTTGTAATCCATAATAATCGTCGTGATTCTGCCAGCTTTACATCTTGGATTCTTTATATGTTCAATGTAGTTCATAGTCCTTGTTCTGTCCGCCGTAATCCGGGAGCATATTTCCATGTAACTGAATCCAAGCCTTGTATATCTAGTGCATATTACCTAGTATCTTGACAGAGCTGCCACAAATAGGGAGATTAACTGGTCTGTTTTCAATGGCAGCCCCAAGCTCCTCACGCTTACCTATTCCTTCGACCAATCAATGCAAATTTGATGTCTTCCTGAGTTTTAGAGGCAGTGACACTCGCAAAAATTTTACTGATCATTTATACACAGCTTTACATCAGAAAGGAATCCTCGCCTTCAAGGATGATGAAGAACTCCAAAGGGGGAGAGCCATTTCACCAGAACTCTTTAAAGCAATTGAAGAATCAAGAATCGCAGTTGTCATATTCTCAAGAAACTATGCTTCTTCCACCTGGTGTTTGGATGAACTTGCCAAGATTGTTGATTGCGCTAATAGCTCTGGACTTGTTGTGTTGCCAATCTTCTATGACCTGCGACCAACCGAGGTACGACAGCAGACAGGAAATTTTGAGGCAGCGTTTGCTAGACATGAACTTTCCAAAGACAACAGGGAGAAGGTGAAAACGTGGAGGCAAGCTTTGACTCAAGTAGCAAACCTCTCTGGATGGGATTTAAAAGACAGGTACTGTGTGTGTGTGTGTGTGAGTGAGTGAGTATAAGTTAGTTAAATGTGTGTGTGTGTAAGAGTATAAGTTAGTTAAATATGAGTATGGCATGTGTTTGTGTGAGAGAGAGAGTATAAGTTAGTTAATTATGAGTTTGGCATAGCTGGAATTATGCATCATACATTTCGCATTTCTTTCTTTCTTTGTTTTTGTATTGGTTTCACTGGCTCAAAAAAATTGTCAAAAAATATGCTCATAGGAAAATGACATGATGTTCTACTTATTTTTGTCAGAGAGCAAACAAAGGTTATCCAAGATTTAGTAGAATGGATTATCTTGTTGACTGATATTGTCTCATACTTTCTAAGTCATGCTGACTTTTATCTCCAACACCTCTTTTTATTCATTTCTATATTTTCTTCAATAAATTTTTATTACTATTATTCTCTTTTTTCTTTCTTTTTGAAAAAGCAATTCTCTGAGAGTCATTTTTGTTTTTCCTGATGTGCTACACCTTTTTGTAGGCACGAGACAAAGGTCATTGAAGAAATTGTGGAACATGTTTCTAGTCATCTGAATTTCACATTCCCAACCTGTCACTCCAAAAATATTGTTGGGATGCATCGTGTGAGGGAAATTGAATCAGACCTAGGTGTAGGCAAGTTGGATGAACTTCGTGTTATTGGCATTTGTGGTATGCCTGGAATTGGTAAGACAACCATTGCACAAGTTGTTTTTGAAAATATTCACAAGAAATTTGAAGCTAGCAGTTTCATTGCTAATGTTGGAGAGGACTATGAAAAGAAAGGTTTGTTCCATCTTCAGAAACAACTTTTTGATGACTTGTTGAAGACCAAAGTAACCACGGCAATTGTCAATAATGTGAGGCAGAGATTGCGTAACAAGAGGGTGCTTATCATTCTTGATGACGTGAAGGAGTTGGAACATATAGTGGACCTAGTTGGAAAGGGCTCTAGTGAAGAGTTCGGTGCAGGTAGTAGAATCATCATAACCACAAGAGATGAAAAGTTGTTGGAGAATTATGGGTCCAAAATACACAAGGTTGAAAAGCTTAGTGAAAGTGAGTCTCTTCTCCTCTTCTGTCAGAAAGCCTTTAAGAAAGACCATCCTGTTGATGATTTTCTTGAGTTGTCTTACAGTTTTACAGATTACGCTAATGGCCTTCCTCTGGCTCTTGTAGTTTTGGGTTCATACCTATACCGACGAAATGCGAAAGACTGGTCTGTTGAAAAGAAAAGATGGTCTGATGAACTGAAAAAATTAAGAGATAGCAACTTTTCTGGTCCAGAAAAAATATTCAATATTTTAAAACTAGGTTTTTTTGGATTAGACATGGCAGCAAAGGAGATATTTTTGGACATTGCTTGTTTCTTCAAAGGAGAGAATGAAACTGATGTAAGAAGGATATTTGAAAGTTGTGGCTTCTATCCAGAGTGTTGTATACCAAGCCTTCTTGAGAAATCCCTGATAACTATTGTAGGAGGAAAATTGTGGATGCACGAGTTACTACAACAAACTGGCCAGCAAATAGTCCGTGAAGAATCCAAATGGTTAGGGGAACGCAGCAGGCTGTGGGATCATACAGATATTGTTCCTGTCCTTCAGAACAATAAGGTAATATTAGTTAAACTCTGTTACTTTTTGCATGGTTCTGAACTTCTGATTGATAATTAGTTTTCTTTTTTTGGTCTTGTTTCCTAATATATCATAAGGAGCTTTGATTTGAGATGTAATTAGTGACAATACTTGTACGCGCGCATATACTACTTATTATAACTTGACGCTACCTCCGTCATAAATTTTCATACATTTTCATTGATGGTTTGAATTTGTTGTCTACTGACATGGCACCGATGGGCAAACTAATCTTTCACATATTCAAAAAATTCTGAAAATGCAATGCATGCCTATCTTTAAAATCTAACATGTATTGTTTACAAAGATCTGTAGGTTTTATATTATTATTTTGATAAAAATTAATATGTTAGAGTTATTATATTTGGCCTTTGGCCATCAGGGGACAGAACTTATTAAAGGTATTTTCCTTAGCTCACCTCAACAAGCCAGAGTGCACTTGAAGGCAGACCCTTTCTCAGAGATGCGCAACTTAAGACTGCTGAAGATTAAGAATGTGATATTGTCTGGATGCCTTGAGTTCACTCTTTCGGATCTGTTAAGCTTCTTCGAATGGCATGGATATCCTTTAAAATTTCTGCCCTCAAGTTTTAGACCGGATAAACTTGTTGAATTGCACTTGCCTCAAAGCCAAATAGAGCGACTATGGGAGGAAAATATCAAGCAGGTATGGACTTTTCACCTTCACCTCAGGCTTATTTCTTATACATTGTTATAGATATTATCTTGGGGCAAACCTTAGACTAATAGCGGGAAACCTCTGAGTGAAATAAAGAAAGTAAACAAGGGGATTTATGCCAAAGAACACCAAACAAGACTGATAATTTTCAAGTTTGCGAGAACGACAACTTTTCTTCCTTTTATGAGTTGTATGTTAATTTTCTTTAATTTGTTTACAGCCTCTGGAAATGTTGGTAATTGTAGACCTTAGTGACTGTGAATTCTTGACCAAGACCCTTGACTTCAGTCAAGTCCCGAAGCTGGAGAGGCTAATCCTTAAAGGTTGTAAAAGATTGTCTGATATTCACCCATCAATTGGAGATCTCAATAGGCTCATTTCCTTGAATCTACAGGATTGTGAATCTCTTACCACTCTTCCCTCCAGTATCAAGTTGGGATCTCTCATGACTTTCATACTTTCAGGATGTTCCAAACTGAAAAGGTTTCCGGAAATTGGAGAAAACATGAAAAACTTACTGGAACTTCATTTAGATGGGACAGCTATAGTAGAGCTACCAACATCAATTAAGCATTTGACTAGACTCTCTGCTCAATTTAAAAGACTGCAAGCTCCTTCAGAGTCTTCCGGACGTAATTTGTACGTCTACATCACTCCAAACTCTCATCCTTCAAGGCTGCTCAAATTTATGCCAGTTGCCAGAAAACTTGGGGAGCTTAGAGTGTTTGAAGGTGCTTGACATAAGCAGAAGTGCTATAAGGCAGGTACCTTCCTCCATTCAATTTCTGAAAAATCTTACAGGACTATCTTGCGCCGGATGTCGAGATTTGCCTGCTGAACGCAGTTCATGGTGTTTGCCGACCTTCATTTCTTGCTTCTTGCCACCAGATTTAGCATCCAAAAATTCCAGTGGTTTGCAGTTGCCTGCTTCATTGTCCGGTTTATGCTCCTTAAGAAAATTAATTTTAAGCGATTGCAATCTGCTTGAAGGAGCAATCCCTGATGACATTGGCTGCATATCCTCGTTAAAGTATCTGGATTTAAGTGGAAACAACTTTGAGACATTACCCCAAAGCATCTCTCAACTTTATCAGCTTGAAGACCTTCGGTTAAATGATTGTAGAAACCTAAAATCATTGCCAACATCACTTCCTATAAGTATACGAGGTATATTTTCAGATAATTGTCCTCTCCTGGATGAAACATTTCAAGAAATCGTATGGACTTCAACTGCTTTGGGATTTAGCTTTATAAATTGCAAATACAACAAATTGTATCCCCTTCCGACAGAGGATCAGCACCTTAACCAGCAAAATATCCGAAGATTTTTAATGGTCTCTCTCTCTCACTAGACTTTCATTTTCTTATTTAGCCAGTGTCTCTTATATAATTCTGAACCTTTTCTCTCTCATGTTCTTTCTTCAGGAGCTATTTTCTCAGGGTGGTTGTTTTCAATTTTTTTTTGGGGCTGAAACTGATATTGCTTCATGGTTCTGTCGTCAAAGTACTAATTCGTCAATAAAAATTCCATTACCTCAAGACTTGGATGGGAAAAGTCAATGGATTGGTTTTGCTCTATGGTTTCTTATTGAATCGGAGGTGCATGACAGTGTGGATTCAGAAGAAGATCCTCAATCCGAATATTTCAACAAGAGAAATTACAGTTGTGACATCTTCACAAATGATGAAGATCCTCCCCTAAAGTATCCACTCGCGGATTGCGATGGTCGTGAGACATATCAGCATTTGCTTTATATACCAGCAGATCATTTCTTGAAAAGGTTGAACAAATGCTTCATCGAGGCTAAAATCAACATCAAAAGAACAGGGGTGGAAGTGGTAGCATGTAGAGCGAGGCTATTGTACTCGGCAGATGTGCCAGAATTTGTCGGGACTCTGGTTCACCTTTGGAATCATGAACAAGTGGGGCATCTGGCAAATCCATCATCGAGCAAGTGCACTGATCAGTCAAAAGTTTATCCTTTTGCTTCAGAAACAAGTTTCTTGATTGAAATTGAACGCCAGATTTTCAGAAATTTAAGTTCAACCAGGATGGAAGGCCATGAAGTGAGAACAAGGGTAGAGGCATTGCTGCTTGAAGAAATATTTGAGGTACGTACGTCTCTCTCTGTCGACACACAAAATCACTCACTTAAATATAATTATTGATATGAGTACATACCAATATACCATGCATGTCTGTGTATTGCAGCTGGAATCCGCACGTAGCTATGATTATGGTTTCATTTTCTCTCTCAGAGCAATTTTACCGTGGTTTACTCATCAAAGCATCGGCAGTGTAGTCCTTTCACTAAACGACCAAAGCATTGGGGGAGTAGTAGGCATGTGTCTTCCACCACTTTTACATAGCGATAACGAATGGGTAGGGTTTTCCCTATTTGTGGCCTTCACTCTGCCTCCTCCAGGTGTTTTGGCTGTAAAGTATTCTTCCGTTAACTGTCGTTTGCTTACCTCCAGAGGAATAATGGGTCCGCAGCATAACCTAACATTAGAGTTCCCCGGTGAAGACAACTTTATGGGGTCAGAGCGAGTTCTTGTTATTCATATACCTCGAAAACATTTTCCAGAAGACCTCGGTGATCGCATTCAAGCTTCTTTTGAATCCCTCACTCCAGGTGTGGAGGTTCAAATGTCTGGGATGCGTCTAGTATACCGGCAAGATTTGAATGGCTTAATGCAAACTATTACTCACTGCACTCTACGCAGTCCATTTGCTTACTTCGGACAAGATGACAAAACATTTATGTTGGAAGAAAATAAGATTGGTGTACATTTGACCATGGAGAAAAGTTTGCTTCAACAAGCAAAAGACAGGTACCATTAACTCTAACAATGATACTTCAAAACTTCGGACACATTTTCTTTGTGGCCAATGTCATTGTCATACGTGGAGTCTTTCTGCCTAATTAATGTATGCTAGCTAGCTGTATTTGTTTTCTTTTTCATATTGCCTTCTTGAATGATCGCAGGATGCTTCAAGATTGGCAAAATTCTTCAACAGGTTCAAAGGTAATCACTGATCAACAAATTGAGTTGATGATACTTTCTGAAACTCCAGTCAATCCACCTAAGAAAAAACACTCAGTAATCAAGTGGAAAAGAAACCTTGAGCTTTTGCTTCAATTTTTCTTTAGGCTTCCTGTTGAACTATCGGTCACTGTATTTCTCAGTCAAAACATAATCTCTTGCTCAAAACGCTATTCTGGTATTTTCTATCAAAAGGAAATTCCGGAGTGGTTCACAGAACAACAATCATCTGAGACTCTGGTGTCCCCAGTACCTACAAATCTTGGAAAGGATGAGAGTTTCCTGGGATTTGTTGTGTGCGCGGTTTTTTCAGTTGAGCCTTCTCGAGCTGACGTCCTCAAATATTTGTATTCAGGACACCATCCCAGACTTGCTTGCAATTTTCATTTGAGCCCTGAAATACCGTGTAGCTTAAAGGTTGGCAACTTGCCCGGGACCAGTCCCAAGAACAAATTCATGTGGTTATATCTTAGACGGTTTGTCTGGCTGCAGTACATACCGGGTCATTATTTTAAGGATCACTTGAATGAACTCCCTGAGTTAGGGGTTTCATTTACGAGTGATTCCCCAGCCTTGGCTGTAAAGCAATGCGGATTCCGCATCCTATATGACCAAGAGGTGCAAGAATACTGGAAAGCAATAGTGCAGTGCTTCACTTCCTTTTTTGACGACAATGAGGATCATATTCGCCAATTCATTGAAGATGAGAGACATTCTTTTAGCATTACAAGATCTTTTGGGGGTTCTCGACAACAGGACTTTGATCGCTCTTTTGAGAACCATCTCCGAAGCAACATGCTTAAACAAATAGTCACAAACTTTTTGAAGGGTTTTCAACAACAGGACTTTGATCCCTCCGCGAACATACTATTGTATAAGAATCAGCTCCAGGTAAAAAATAATAATAATTAGTCTTTGCTCTTCTCTCTTTCTGGGACACCATGTTTGATGTGTCTCCTTTTTTCAGGACTTTGACCGATGCTCAATCTATAATTCTTGTTTCCCTCCAAACGAGATTGCAGAATGGTTCGAGCTTCAAAGAAATGGACCCTCGATAACAATCCTGCTGCCACCAGATCTATCTAGAGATGCTAATTGGATAGGATTGGCATTCTGTGCATCCTTCGCAGCTCTGAAGAATTCAAGTGCCAACTTTGCCAATAATGTGGATCCAGGACTTCCTCACCACCTTACATGTCACTTGGAAAAGGATGATGGAGGTAGTCTGGAATCTCTCCATGACTATTGCACCACCAATGAAGAATTTCAATGGATGCATCTAGGAGGATTTATGTGGCTCTCCTATATACCGCGAACATGGTTTTCAGATCAGCTGAATGAATGTGGTTGCCTGGAGGCTTCAATTGTAAGTGGTCATGGAGCATTTAATGTGGATAAGTGTGGGTTCCGGCTTGTATATCAGCAAGATGAAGAAGAGCTTAAGCAGACCTTAATGCTTTGCAAGACCACTTTGTTGGATCTTTATGAGGAGAAGCAAGACCATGAGGCAGATGGAACTAGTAGAACATTGGCCGATAATCATGATGGAGAAACCAGTAGTGCAAATGGTATCAGGGATCAGGACTTTGACTGTGCCTTGACGTACAATTCTTGTTTCCCTCCAAGTGATATTGTTGATTGGTTTGGGCATCATAGCAATGGCCCTTCAGTAAAAATCCCGCTACCATCAAATCTATACAAGGAGAATACTAATTGGGTAGGACTGGCTCTGTGCTCATACTTTTCAGTTCTTGACCCTTCGAATGCCAGCCTTGATCATTTGGATTCTGAAAAACTTGATCACCACCTTACATGTTATTTGGAAACTGATAGCGGTAGTACGGACATTTTCCATTGCTACATCACCAAAAACAAAGAATTCAAATGGTTGCATCTAGGAGGATTCTTATGGGTATCCTACATACCACAAAGGTTATTGAGTTTGGGTCATCAGTCAAATGAGTGCATTAACCTGGAGGCTTCTATTGGAAGTGATCATCAAGGCTTGGGGGTGCTCAAGTGTGGGCTTCGTCTTCTATATCAACATGATGTGGAAGAGTTCAAGAAAACCATTATGCACTGCAAGACCTCCTTGTCTGAACATTACAATGGAGAAAATAAGCCTGACGTTGGGGGTGAGACCGAATCATCTAGTACTAGCAGCAAGTGTGTCATTGGGGGACCGCACAGTGGTATATTAGAAAGACCCCAAATTGATAAGGGTAAAGGAGTGCTGGTGTCTGGTTGGTAAATGTACTGCTGGGATATAAGTTACTACTAGGTGATTGTCTTGCTCAGACCTTGTTTACCTTCCTACTACTTTTGCTGATCAGTTTGCCCACTGATATAGTGTTTAAATGTTTCTTTTTCAAGGTTCCAATGTTGTGGACTTGCTGAAACGTGGAAAGAAATTTTGCTACTGCCAGAAGCATAGTAAACGAGCACCAGGCAGTGTCATGTTGCAGACGATTTTCTCATAAAAATGTGCATTTGATCAGTTTGAGGACTGTATGCTTGAAAAATTAAAAATTTCACTGGTTTGTTCATGTACTTGGTGAGAAATCTGTTGGCTTATATCAAACTGCAGATAGTGACACACTATGAATCAAATTGAATTTGAATTCTTTTATCAATCCAATTGCATGCAATGATTTTTCTTCCAGAATCATTCTGTAAATCATGATTTGTTTTAATCATTTCTCTTGGTCACTTGTGTACATGTACTGATGAGTGGCTTTACAAGAATGAGTGAAATACATTCGGTGCTAACAGTGGGAAAGAAACACCGAGTTACTCTCTTATTCAACCTGCCTGGCCCTGCCACATAACTTCAGGGATCGAAGGGATTATGGCAGATCATGTTCACCAAAAAATGACCTACGAATTTCTCTTTTGCTCTTTCAGATTGTTCCTTTTAATCGTAATCAAAGATCTTTTCTTGTCTCTCGTTTCTTTCCGAACTCACACATACGCCTCTTCTTTTTCGGGAGTAAGCAAGGCAGGTACAGCATAAGGACTCCGGCTCTCTCTAACGTGACCTCTTTGCCACTTCACTTCTTATTATTTAACTTCCTCACTTTGTTTGCTTTGCAACCCTACTTCTTTGACTTTTTAACCATTTTGTTCATGCTAAAGAAAACGTTTCAGTATTAGTTTGGTGAGCAATCTAACCTATGGTTAATTTTTCTGCTCACAAAGTCACAATCGTCAACAACCTGAGATCAAAAGATTAAAAAGCAATTTGAGTATGAAGTGTAGTTGCTAGGGGCCGGTTATCTCCTTTTGACTTCTGTTAACTGTACTAGTGGAATAATGAATTATTATTAATTTTTCTCATTCTCATTAGGCCAAGTATGTTCCCGTAATGAGGAGTGTTTACAATTAGTTAGAAGAGTGAAAATCATTTTCATTCCAGTTTTTCTATTAAGACTTCTAAATCTGCTCACTTGACCTCATTTTATTTGGAATTAAATTAGGGGAGTGAAATTTGCACCCCCCTTATTACAATCCGCACCCCCTTCCTAATTTTTTAACATTTTCTGATGCCCTCTTACATGTGTTTCCCATATTACCCTTCTTCTTCAACCAACTCAAAGTTGCATCTCATCCTCTCATACCCGCTTTGCAAAGAGAGAACAGACCAGTTGCGGAGCCAAAGCTTCTGCAGCAATCGGAGAGGGGGCCAAAGCATTAGAAGCACAGTGACACAGACTGATCGCCAAGCACAATGAACGACGACGACGGCCGAAACAATCAAAACACCCATCCATCAAGACTCCATCAAAACTGAAAACCAATTATACCAATAATTTTCCCAACTTGTTTTCATTTGATATCGATCAGAACTTTCATTTAATTTATTTTCCTTCGATTTCTCAGCATCCAAACAAAATAGTTATCTTCACAACCAAAGACCTTCAAAAATCCTGGCTCACTTTCAAAAACAAAACAAAATCTAAACTGCACTTACCGTAAAAATTACTAACTCAACTTCCAGGAAACAAAATTTATTGCAACCACCGACATGGAAATTATTCCACAAAATATTCTGAATAAGTTAACAAGCTGATGCTTAATGCTTCATATTTCTTGATGGGTGTGTTGAAGTGTATAGGGAAAACAAAACAGAGCAAGAGATATGAAGAAATATGAAGCATTAAGCATCAGCTTGTTAACTTATATCTCATCATATTTCTTGATGCTTCATATTTTCTATGATGCAATCCGCTTTCCATGTTGAGATGTTAGTATATGATTGAGCAATGTAGTCTGCAACATCATAAACAAAAAAACTGATCAAAACCCAGATTGAAAAAAGACAATGAGAAGCAGAGAAACCACCTTTCCGGAACCGAGAAAGCCGGTTATAATGGTCCCCGGAACACAGGTATCGAGACCCAAGCACGGATTCTCGTCAAGATTGTAGCTTGAGGCAGAGATCATACTCCTGGAATACCCAGGATGAGGGTTCTTGGCATGGCGGGAATTGAATTGTCGGGAAACGAGGGAGCATAGGCTTCGGAGGAATTGAGAGGAGGATGAGGAATCGTGGATAGGAGGATGAAGGAAGTGATTGAAATTCTTGAGGGATGTTCTTGAGAGTAGGATTCTCGCAGTCGTCGTGGATTCTTCCTCCACAGTCGACAATTGAAAGAACTACCACCAGAAGTGTGATGGCTACGTTGAGAAGAAGAGAACTGTGCCGGTGCACCGTCGTGGGGGGGCCGGACGCCGGAGTTGCCGGAACTTGCCCAGAAACAGTCAGAAGATCATGAACTTCGGGCCTTCGACTCTCTCTCTACAGCCAGTGCATGGATGATCCGAGACCACCAACAGGTCGACGATGAAGAGACGTTTCGATTGATGGTGGTCTGCTGTCGTGTCGTGGCCGGATGGCAAAGATGGAATCGGGTCGCTGGTAGGAGCACTCGGGTCAACGATCCGCCACGGCAGCGTCCGTCTTATGCAGCTGAGCAGGAATCTCTCTGTCGCAGGCCAGCTTTAGCGACTCGATTTGGTGTCCATCGCCAGAGACTAGAGTAAGAGATAGAGAGGGAGGGAGTGAGGAGTGAGAGTTTTGAGAGAGAGAGAGAGAGAGAGAGAGACCGAAGAAAAATGGCTGGAGAAAAGGGTAATATGGGAAACACATGTAATATGACATCAGAAAATGTTAAAAAATTAGGAAGGGGGTGCAGATTGTAATAAAAGGGGTGCAAATTTCACTCCCCTTAAATTATATTTCTTATTTTTCTCTAATAATGAAAATAATATGCAATATTTTTCTTATTCATTTCAACTTTCAATTCCCAGATTTTCGTTACTTTTGTTTTTGATGAAAGCTTTTGAATATGCATCAAAAATCAGGGAAACTACATTCAAACTAGCTGGCCATGTTTTTATTTTTTTTTAAGAAACTGGCTATATTTATACCACAACAAAATTATGCAGTCAGATGCATAATCGTAGCGAAAAGTAGAAAGAGAGAAAAAAACACCAACCATCCTTGGCTGTACATACTCGTCTAAAAAGAAAAGTAGAGTTGTTAGTTACAAATTTAGAATTTGTGAAAAAGAATATAAAAAACTAATTAGATAGCTTGTGTTTCAGAATTTATTGGTTGGCCAATTGGTCTACGCTCATCAGATTAATCAACGTAGTGAGGAATTTTGGATGTAGAGTAATTTAGAGTTTTTAACATGCAAATTACATGAGGAAAGTCAATTTAGGAACATGAGAGATGTTTAAAAAGTATATCGGAGGTCTAAAGAGAGTAGGAGGTCATGTGAGCAAATATAGAGGTTCCAATAAAGAACTCTTTTCATTCACATAGGGGGGAAAAACGTGGATGTTAATGACAATAGAAACACTTGCACCCATCTAATTTAACCTTGTATATAAATAGATGTTAACAAAGAGCAGAATCAACGAAAACTGGGAGGATATTCCTACCTCTGACTGCTAGTCGATTTACTAGCACCAAATTCTATGTACCATGGACAAAGTTAACCGAGTGAAAATTTCAAACAATTCGATTCAAAGTCATTGATCCAGACCAACATCACCCCACCGGACTTTGTATCTTGCTGCAAGATAGTGTGCCCCAACAGGACCCCTACTTCCGTAAGGATAGTACTCTGGAATAATCTTTTTCTCTTCTATCTCTTTCAACAAAGGTGTGAAGAGTGCCCAAGCTGCATCTAGTTCATCGCTCCGGATGAACAGTCTCCTTTCCCCTTCAATAGCATCCAGCAGAAGTCTCTCGTACGCATCTGGAATCTCAGTTGAATATCTACAAAATATGGCAACCACTATCTTTAAGCATTTTATTGTTCATCCCAAGTCAAAAACAAAGGAAAAGTCATTAAGAATGACAAAAGCACTCATCACAATATTCAGTGAACGATTTTCATACTCTCAAAGCTCCAGAAAACCTATTTTTAAAGTACCTGGCTGCATAATGAAGATTCAAATTACTCCTGTCCAACCGCATTCCCAAACCAGGGACTTTGTTGTTGATCTTCAGAAAGATAGCTTCATCAGGCTGTACTCGGATTACAAGTTCATTTGTAGCACGATCAAGATCTGTTCCAATGTTTCGATTATACAAATTTCCAGGAACATGCCGAAACTGTACCCTTATCTCAGCCCTGGCAAAAGAAGAAAAAATTATTTTATATATGTATATATAGATCAATCTGTGCAAACCAAAGCACAAAAAACTAGAACCAGGATCTCAACCTAATTGAACAGACCTCTTATTATGTAATGCTTTCCCAGCTTTCATTAGGAAAGGCACCCCATCCCATCTTGCATTGTCTATGAAGAGTGCAGCTGCTGCAAATGTTGGAGTCAAACTGTCTTTGGGTACAGTTTTGTCATCAGTGTAGGCCGGGTAAGTAATACCTCCTCTGACATGGCTCTTGTATTGCCCTGTTACCACATTTTCAAGTTGCAATGGCCTCATGGAACGCAAAACTTTGACCTGGCATGGAGCAAGCAATTCAAAAATAGGAAAAAAGAGGAAAGTCATATTATACATGGCATTAAACCAGCCTCATTACCTTTTCATTTCTAATATCTTCTGCATCCAAACTGACAGGGGTTTCCATTGCAAAGAGCGCCAGTATTTGAAGCAAGTGATTCTGCATTATGTCTCTTATTATCCCATAATTATCAAAGTACCCTCCACGCCCTTCAGTGCCAAAATCTTCAGAGAATATTAACTGCACATTCCTTATGTACTGCCTTGACCACAAGGGTTCAAAAATAAGATTGGAAAAGCGAAGAACTGAAAGGTTTTCCACTAGCTCCTTGCCCAGATAGTGGTCTATCCTGTTAATTGAAGGGAAAAAAATTATTAGATTATGGCCCACACTAATTGCATGATCAAAACCAACCTGGTTTGGTTAAAAATTTACCTGAATATCTGATCCTCTTCTAGGTACTGCTTGAGGGCTTTGGTCAAAGCAGCAGATGATTCTGAATCTCGGCCAAATGGTTTCTCAACAATAACTCTAGTCCAGCCATTACCAGATGAAGCAGACAAGCTTGCACAGCGAACCGCATCTATGAAGATGTTTGGAGGAATAGATAGATAGAACAGGCGGTTAGGAATTCTTCCAGCCTACACATGCAGTTCACTGTCAGTCTAAACAGAGTACAGTTAAGACGTGGAGAAATTTACTTGAATGCCATTGAAATGAGAAATAACAAAATGTAATCATGAGCAAGTCTGATCCCAATTAATGAATGTCCATGCAAAGTATAACAGCCTAGCCAACATTCTATCACTAAGCTCATCATAACAGCCAACCACTAAGCTCAGACACACGGAAATTACCTCATGCTCCTTTAGTTTCTTGTCCAGCTGTGCAAAGTGATCCTGTGAATCATACTGACCAGAATGGTAGAAACATCTTTCAAGAAATTGGTCCATCTTTTCGCCACAGTTCTCCCTGAAGTTCCGAAAAACAATTTGTCATGTACCAACTAACTTAAACACATTCCATAACCAACAAGATAAAAAACAGTAATAGAATTGTAAGAACTTCCACACCGTACATAAGAAGCAAAGCAACCCCATTCCACAAAAGCAGGAATGAAGCAGTGCTCACCTCTGGTCAATTCTGCAAGTAAGCGTCTTGCTAACCATGGTTCTAAGCTCTGCATCAGTCATCTTACTCCGAGCATAACCACAAATAGTAAAGTGCTGCAACAAAGATCACACATTAATTTTTAACCGATTGATCTAAACCTCCAAATCAATAATAAACAGGAGAAGGAGAAAAATTCACACACTTTAGGGAGGCAACCCTCATAATAAAGTGCGAAAAGAGCCGGGAATATCTTCTTCTTTGCAAGGTCCCCAGATGCTCCAACCACAGTAATACTCACAGTAGACTCAGATTCTTCAAAACTAAACCCACTTGCGTCTTTACTTTCCTCCACAGACCCAGACGTAGCTGACAGCAACCCGTCTTTCAATTTCTTGAAAGCAGTTTCATTCTCAACAGGCTTCACTGCTGGAGCCACTGCCCACACAACCAACATAAATCCAAATAAGACACGCTAAATTCTAAAGCCACAAGCTTTCCAAGTTCAAATTCAACAACAGCTTAGTTTTACTAAAATCCCAAATGCTATAACACATCGAAGACTCAAACTTAAAGACATAAAGACTGAAACTTTACATTCAAGTCAACACAGGCTATACAAACAAGACAAGCCCAGAAAACTAGTGCATTGAAAAGAGTGAATGAGCTAACCATCTTGCATGCTGACAACATTTTGCTGCGAAACGGATTGAGACTGCAGAGAAACCTTGGCGGAGACGAAACGTTGCGGACTCGGAGAAACGGCCACCCTCTGGAGGCTTCTGTGTACGGAAGAATACGACGCCGATGATGAGGAGGAGTAAGTACGGCAGCAATGGGTGGATGGAAGGGTCGCCATTTCTGGGTTCTGTGTGTTTTCTTGATTGAGAAATTCAGAGGCCAAATTGGAGTGGAGGAGTTTGGTCTTGTTGAGATTGGCGAATAGGAGGAGATGTTAATAAGGAGGACTTGGGAAACATCGAGGGGTCGACGATGTTGTTGTGGTGAGGCCCTTGAGATCTCCGAAAGGCTGCTTGTTTCTCTGCCAGCAATCCTATGTTGTGAAGAGACAGATGCCCATACGAGGACAAGTCGAATTTGATTCCTGATTCTAATTAGGTCTTAATCTCGTCATTAATTTATTTGATCCTTGGTATTAAGAAGGTACGCCGAAGAAGTTGGTAAGCAGATTTGATTAGCCCAATGTTTCAGAGGAAATGGGCCAATTCATTTCTATGGGATTATATACGTTTTTTTTTTGGGAATAGATCATTTCATTACTTATTCATGACTAGAAAATACGTTACATCAATTGTTGTTTCATACTAAAAACATAGATTGCACAAGTCGCCAAACAAATTGACCGATAACTCTCATTGCAAAAAAAAATGAGCTCACTTATTCGAGCCTAAAAATAAAAGGACTCAAATCCTCACAACCTAAATCTTCTTTATAGTAAATATAGTCGCCTAGAGACTTCAATTAGTGTACAACTAGAGAAACTAATAATTAAGCTGACAAAGACCAAAATCCAATTGCAGGCAAACAAATGAACTAGGTTGGGACAAAGCCCACTAGATCTACCAGAAAAGGCCTATAGATCTACCGAAAATAAACTTTGCTAGACCAATCAGCAGCTCAATTATGGTCCAAAGGAACCTAGCCCAACAAGGCCAACCCGAAGCAAACCCATCTCCACCTCGTGCAGCATGTATGCCCGAGCAACGACCACGACCCCCTTCGCCGCCCTTCCAGGAAACACCACCTCCATCGTCGCTGCCATCAAAGCAAACGAGACTGACTAGATTCCCGTAAGGCCCGAGCCAATATGGTATGGGATACCTAACACACCCTTCGACTACTGGATGCCAACGATGCCCCCCCAACCTCCAACAATCGTCCCCAGAATTTTTCCGCGACCATCTATGCTGCCAACGAGGATCAAAGAGGGATGAACGTCGGCCAACCAATGTCAGTTTCTTCCCCGTCTAAAAACCCAAGAACCATCGCTAAACTCTGTAGATCACTACTCATCTGGTAGTGACGCTGGGTCACCGCCGGATGAGCACTCTTGAAACACTAGAGAAGAGGACAAGGGTAGAAGTTGCTGAGGCTAGAGAGAGAAGTAGGCTTTTTAATGTTTATCTCTTGATATATGTCAACTTAAGTGATGATTATGGGACTATATCTGTTGTAAACAAGAAAATTCGAAGTATGGCATTGGTAATCTCAAGGGAAGAAGGGAATTAGGATTGAAATTGGAATGAAAATTATTCCATTAATATGACTTTTACTTCTTATGATGGATCGGAGCCAAAATCCCAAGGTCTCGTTTGGTCCGTGGAAAGAAATTTGTTTCATAGTCTTCTCCATGAACATGAAAAAATAAATTTGCCACTAATTTCCCTACCAATGTCTGGGAATGTCGTGAAAGTAACCGGAAAATGTATTTTACTTTCCTTTCCAATGTTTGATTTGTGCATAAATAGGAAAGTAAGTAATATCAATTTCCAATGTTATCTTTATTATCACAACATGAACAATTCAATATTCAAAAGTTTCTTTGATAAAGTTGGTAATAGCTAAAAGTAGTCTTTAGAGTAGGCAATTAATGTGCAACTAATGCAAGAAAAGCAGCAAGAACTGTAGCTTTATGGGGCGGAGATTTAAAGTACGAAAAAAATGTAACAATTTCAAATCAATTGACAACATTATGTATCAATTGAAACTGAACTTCTTGTTTATGCATAATTTTGAACTCTCAAGTTGTCTATATGTTGTAAAATTTCATTTAAGATTATGTATAGGTGCATGACTAAATATAAATATATGTAGAACTAATAGTATATAAAGCAAATAAAATTCACAAAAGCTGGAATTGATTAAATTTTGATGATGAATATGGTGTTGGGATTTAGTTAGAATATTTCAAAATACCTGCTATTTTTGACACCTCCTTTGAACTATTTGCATATAGTAATAGCCATTAATTCTTTTTGTGTCATTAACTCTCTTTGATTGTGATTGATATAAAGATTTCATCAGTTTTATTCATATACCATTCATTTGGTCAAATTAACTCTGCAATTATATTGGTTCATTCCTTATTTGATACCTTCTGTTTTGATTCTTCCTAATCAATGTCATTATATTCATTTCTGTTACATAAGTTACAACGCTTAATTGCTATTAGCAAATTATTATTGCATTAATCATTTTTGTCCTATATAATCTCTAGCTTTCCAAATAATAATAAAAAAACAACAGAAATTCAATGTCCTTTGTTTCCTTTCCGAGCTCAAAGTATTTATGTTTTCCTTTAATTTATCTATTCCACCAAAAGGAAGTTTCAAGCTGTTCGATACGATCTGAGTATTGTGAGTGTACACCTACAAGGATCGAGGTTGTTGTACCCTGGAGGGTAGGGCGCCACAAACCTGCTACACTGAGACATTGTCTTCGAGGGGCAAAATCTACTCTTAAGGGCAGTGTTTACACGCCTTAACCTTAAACTCTTTTTGAAGTAATCATTGGGTGGCGGCTCGCAAATCTAAAAGATAAGTGTTTATCTTTTATTTTCAGCTTTTATGGCATTAATGTGATTATATTTATTTACTAATAAAATATTGTATTTATGGAATTTTGTAGGAAACGAAATCTTATGACAAAAATAACATCCATCGACCAAATTTCCAACATATGGCAATCGAGAGAAGAGAATTGTATAATTCAAAATCAAACTAATTGTAAGTTGTAACGTGTCATGATAATATTATTGGAAAAGGGGGGCCAAACCTTTATAATTATGGAGCTAAACCCTTCAATCCTATTAACAACACAGTAAACTAACATGTTTTCATAAAGTTTAGGGGGTGCCAGGGCATCCTTTGGCTAATGGGTAGCTCTACCTTTGCCCATGGGGTGTGGAAGGATCTATTTTTACCCTACTAGGGATGGCAATGGGGCGGGTTGGGGATGAGGATCACAATATCATCCCCGTCCCCGGGGTTATTCTCCACCCCAATCCCCAATAAAAATATATTGGAGATTCCCCGTCTCCATCCCTACTAGGGACTAGGCCTCCAAACCCGCCCCAAATCCCAATAAGAATTTAATAAATAAAATAATTTTTTTTCTTATATTGCCTTTTTTAATATCAAAATCTACAACAAATAAAATTAAAACATGATTAAATTCATAAATCATAATTCAGTGAGTGCAAAAGTCAAAACACTATTAAAGTAAAAGTGTAACCATTAAAGTAATGTAGTAAATGTATATATTTGTGATTTATATTATAAAAATATAAATTAATATATATATATATATAATAATTAAATATATGTATATATTATTAGGGCGGGTTTGGGGATGGGGATCATAATACCATCCCCGCCCCATCCCCAATCTTAGATAGCGGGGATTGGGGATCCCCATCCCCATTTGTCCCCAAATTCTTCCTCCATTAGGGATGAGTATCCAATGGAGCTCCGCCCCACTGGGGATTTTTGCCATCCCTACCCCCCTACTCTTCCTTCATGCATGAAAGTTGTTCCTTTCCTTAGGCATGTCAAACAAAAGAAAGAATAAAGTTTCCCTTCCCAAGCTTCCCATTCTGTGAACCAAATGAGGATTAAAGGAATGAGATTAAATTATCTACCCTCCATTTGTAGTCTAATTTATAAGAAAATTTTGAGAATTCATCTTTTTTTTTTTTTGACATAAGTCTACGTAAATTCAGTTTTCTGTTGTTTGAGAATGTCTTTAGTGACTCAAGAATTAAATTTTATTGTCTTGCAAATTATATTACTAATTTAAAATTAACTCAAATAATAATGGATAAATAGATTAATGGTTGAACACTAACAAAATACTTTAGATTATTCTTATTTTGTCGGAACAGACTTTATTTATTCATAAACGAATTAAACCTCGGTAGAGAGTTCATAATTCAGCCAAGATAGACTATTTACTATTACATACCCAAACGTAAGAGTTAGGGGACATGAGTGCATATTTAGGCATTTGACTACCAAAAACACCGCTCAAATTGATTACAATCATGGGGTCAGAATATACACTTAATTACAACAAAATAAGAAATTAGATATTTAAATGCAGCCAAAAAAGCTCCATCAATAGCCCAACTTTTATATGTAGAATTGAGGAAGTCTACTTCCCCCTTGGCGTCCATCTTAAGCACTACATGACAATATCCTCCAATTTTTACTAAATGGAGACCCAAAAATGATATACTTTAAATTATGAAACTGTTCAAGTAAAACCCTAATTTGTGTTTGGCCCAAACTCTAGGTTACTTGACCTAGTGATAATACGGTTTAATTAGAAGAATCTAGAGATTATCTTTCCTTGTATAATTCAGACTCTATGCATTGTAATTCTCTATATAAAGAGGCCTCTATTATCAATGAGAATACATAGCGATTTCCTCTCAATTTCAGTTTCTCTAAAACACGTTATCAACACGAAGCCCTAACCCTGAAACCCTAAATTCGTAGCTTTCAAATCCCAAAAACATCTGCCGCCCACCTTGAAGCTCTTACCTCCAGGAGCCCAGAACCGGCGGCACGGCCCCCAGAACCAGTCGGAATCGACCTGAACTGTCCGCCGAAAGTGACCAAACCGGCCTCCCAAGAAGAATATGAATATCTTCCTGGTTCGCCATCTTTCTGTCCACCCTTCACTGCCACCTTTTGTCAAAAGCTGCATCTTAACCTCAGATCCCCGGAACCGCAAAACCTATCCCTGGAACAGGCCTGAAGCCTTCTGAACCGCACATCAGAAGCTCCCCTCCCTGAACCGCCGCCTGATCATCCTTGGAGATCCTCTCTGCCTCTGTCAGTCCAGCCCAAAAGAACCAGAACTCGGCCCAGAGTCAGAAGCCAAGCCCCCTCGACCCAAAAGCACAGCAGCTGACCTCAGCCCAAAAGCAAAGAAGCAGGCCCAAAGCCCACTAACGTCAGCCCAGAACCCGCACCAAATCAGAAGAAGGTGCCACGTCAGCAGCTCGGTCAACATCGTCGGTCAACCACCGCCGACGACTTTTTCAGTCAACTTCCGGCCACTTTCCGGCGACTTTTCAGACCATTTTTTTGCCAATTTTCCGGTCAAGATTTCCGGCAACTTTTCAAGGTAAACTTTTCTAAAAATTTCCTTTTTTTTTTTTTGAAGTTTTTCATTCTTTTCTTCTTTTTCTCGGGTACTTGCAACCTCCCTTCTTCTATCCCCATTTCTTCATCATAGGGGAGACCAAATTAAGCCGAATTGTGGGGGTTCGTGCTCACTCCAAGCCTAGAGCTTGTTGAAATCTCCAAACTTAGAGTTTGTAGAGAATTTATGATCGACCACTTACGTCATTGTTTCGATCTAATCAAATACCTCTTGGAATTTAATTTCTTAGAAGCGATTACGCTAAGAAATTCCTAATTTCCTTGAAGCGATTACGCTCAGGAATTTTATATGTTTTCGTGGTAGCCTTTTACGCTCTGAAACTAACATTTTTTATTGTTCTCTTTCAGGATGAGTAACCTGAACAAATTGGACTTTACTCCATTGGGAACAACTGGCTTTGGATATCACAGGTGGGTTCGTGATGTCCGCCAACATCTCAAGGTCGATGGAATCCTGGAGACGATTCTTTAGCCTAGCCAGGACATGCTAACTGTTGAGCAAGCTCAACCTTTGGAAGCAAATAGAGCAGCCATAGAGGCAAATAAAGCGAAAACCATCATCCTAATGGCTCCCTCCAGCACGAGTGTATGAATGAAGAAGACCCCAGAAGGCTGTGGATCTCACTCGAAGAAAGATTTGGCAACGTCCGTGACTCCCTGCTTCCTGACCTAGAAGTGAGATGGCATAGCCTCCGCTTCTGTGATTTCAAGTCAGTTCTTGACTACAACTCGGAAGCACTTCGCATTAAATCCTTAATGGAATTCTGTGGTAAAGAGATCACAGATGCGATGTTGATTGAGAAGACTCTCTCTAACTTCCCTGTCTCTGCATTGATGGTTGCTAAGAACTATCAAATTGATGTTACTGCAAGATGGATTACAAGGTTTCATGAGCTCATTGGAGCTATGAATGTCGCTGAAAAGTATGACAACATCCTTGTGAAGAACTAAAATTGGAGATAAGTGGGAACAGAGCATATTCCGGAATCCAATTATAGTCGCGCCCTAAAGAGAGGGAGCTAAGAGCGAAACCCTAATCTTAGGGATACATTTGGACATTTTGCTCCATATAATCGCTCTACTTGGGAAGGTAACCTCCAAAATAGGCGAACACAGAACCGAAGAGGTCAATGTGGAAAGAGAGAGGGAGGCAACGCCTCTGGCCATGTTGGTGGCGCCACCAACACTAAGAACCATCTAAATGACGTTTTCAAAATGCCTCAATCAATGGAGTTCGAGCAAAGAGATGTATGTTCTCGATGTAGAGTGTTTGATCATTGGGCACACATTTGTAGAGCTCGTGAAGAACTAGTCACTGCCTACAAAGCATATTGTGAAGCAAGAGAAGCTCACTATGTGGAACAAGTAGATCAAGAAGATGATCTATAGTGAAGGGTTGAAGACTACAAATCTGGCTGGGATCATTGATCGCCAATTCTGTTTAAGTCTTTATTTTTCCAAGAGATGTAATAGGCAATTGCCATATACTTTGTAGTAAATGCCAATGGCTTAGTTTTTCTTCAAAGTAGGCTCACTCAAAGTAAGTGTGATGTCTAGGAAGGTTCTGAGATTAGTGGTACTTAAGCGAGCCTTGCTCCACCGACTTCTCTTTACTCACCTGGTCACATTTATTTTGGAATTACCGAAATAAGTTAGACAACTACCATTGTTTTGCATTAGCTAGCATTTTGGATTAGATTTTCTTTGGTTAAAAAGACAATGATGTAACTCCGTTGGCTTATGAATAAAATTTTGAGTTTTTTGTCATTATAACTCCATTTTGATTCTGAGCATATGACTTTGTGACTACGATGGCTGGGCCATCAATATTAATTCAAGGACATGGAATAGCCCAAGTTTCCCTTACCAAAGGCACCTTGATTACTGTCGTAAAAACTCTCTACGCTCCTAGGGAAAATCGCACCTATGAGTAGCCAACGGATTTTATGCTAAAACGCATGTAGAGAACGGAAATGAGTTCCTTTGTAATACCTCTAATGATTGCAAACAAAGGCGCATCTTAGAGAAGTTTATGTGTCTCTCTAGTGGACTCTATGTCACTATTCGAGCTATAAATCCAATAAAAGTTATGAGAGAAGATCTCTTGGATTTAGACACATATTGGCTTTCTCATGACAGGATAGGTCATCCTGGTCATGATATGATGATTCGTTTACTAAAGACTTCACATGGACATCTTTTCTCTCGAGCGAAATGAAGCATGAATCAAAAGTTGATTCCTGGACTAAGTGTGACCGACGCTGCTGCCTAAGTCACCGACTCCGTCCACCACCAGCCTAGGGCTGGCGCAGTCCCTATCCATAACTCCATGGATGGAGTCCATCATGGTGATGGCTCCCCAGGTGATGCTGCAATCACCAACTTGCTTCAAAATAGCATTTCAGACACTCAGGCCTAACCAAAATTCTCATTGGTTGCTTCTAAAGCCTCTCGCTGGTTTTACAAAGCCCGTTCCTTAGGAAAATTAGGACTGAGACCGTCCTATGCAAAGGATATGAAAATACTCATTATGTTCTTACATAGAATCCGTGGGGATTCTGTGGACTGGTTCAACCAACCCGCAGACGCTTACATATTTCATGATGTTGGTTGACACGCAAACACGTTGGTCACGTGTTGTGCCATTGTCCACCTATAAATGCTGCTTATGCTCCACTCCTAGCACATATCATATGACAACAGACTCACTCCCTTCATCATCTTATTTCGTCAATGGTTATTGCATTGGGACTAATATTGGACATCATATTCCCATGTACACACCCAAATGGTCTTGCGGAAAAGACTATGATGGTAGTCCGGACATTGGTAATGCACACCAATCTCCTTATATCCGCTTGGGGTGATGCAATATCACATGCAGCTATGCTAATTCATCTACGACCCACCGCCACTCAATGTACCTCTGAGTTACAGCTAGTGACTAGGTACAAGTATCGTACTTACGCATATTTGAGTGTGCCTTTATGTGCCAATTACGCGGTCATAACGCTCTATGATGGTTCCTTACCGACGAATGGGCAACTACGTTGGATTTGAGACTCCAACAATCGTCCGCCACTTAATGCCCTTGCAAGGCGATCTCATTACCGCTAGATTTGTGGGTTGTCACTTTGATGAGACAGTCTTCCCATCGTTAGGGGGGATAAGAACATGAATGTTCAGCAATAATGACAGGAATTGTCGTGGCCTGTCATCACTATGTCTCATCTCGATCTCTGTTAAAGTGAGGAGATCACACAAATATGCTACAAACATGCATGCAAGGAAGTACGTCCCTACGAGAGGACGTAGCGCTACCCTACACGGAGGTAGGCATGGCGCCAATGCCATAGAGAGTGGCTCTCTGGCATTACAGGCCATGGCCCCAACTATGATGCATGGGAGGCCCGTGGGTTCAAATGACACTTTGGCACATTCCAATCCTTTGATCATTAAGACTCAAAATCTGTCTCATGAGAATCTTCCGGGTTAGGGTTATCATTAGGGGACGCCTCAACGTCAAAACCTATTCCTGAGAATATAGAGCTCTAGGAAAATTACACTAGTGTACATGAGACGTGGGATATAAACTCCATCATAATTGATGACGTAATCGTGTTTTCCATTACGCATGAGTTTGTTTGAGTCTGATGATATCGATCCATGCTTCGTTGATGAATGAATACCAACGTAGAGAAATTTGGCCTAAATGGAAAGATGCGATCCAGGTTAAGTTGGATTCTCTAATAAAGAGGAAGGTTTTCGAGCCAGTGATGCCAAAACCTCCTAACATAAAACCTATAGACTAATGGGTCTTCGCTAGAAAGCTTGACGAGAAAAAGATATGGCAATCTCGCCTTATGGCGCAAGGTTTCTCACAAAACGCCCCTGGAATCGACTACGATGAGATATATTCTCTCGTAATGGATGTCATTGCACTCCACTACCTTGTCAGTTTCATAGTTTCCAAATAACTGAACATGCTGCTTACAAATGTGGTCAACACGTATCTCTATGGGGATCTAGATACGGAATATATGAAAGTTCATGGTGAACTTTATTTACCCAAGTCAAGTGGCTCTAGACCACGGAGCGTGTTTACAATAAGGTTGGAACACTCACTAAAGTGACTACTTAATTAGGAAGGGATATGCCCACGCGTTTCCATAACAAGTTTCGCATTCTATCGCGGTTCATGTTGGACATGATCTTCATTAGAAGCCCTTAAAGAGTTAAGGGAAACTGTTGAACACTTGAAATCCGATATTGAGATGAAGGATTATGGAAGAACACGATTATGTCTCGGTTTGGAACTTGAGCATCGTGTCGATAGATGCTTAGGCATTTTGACAAGGTCAAACATTCAAGCACCCCCATGATCGTTCTTAGTTTTGATCCTGAAAATGATCCTCTTTGTCTGAAGGATGATGACGAAGATGTGCTAGAGGCAGAAGTGCCTTACTTGAGTACAATAGGAGCATTATTGTACTTAGCTCAATACGCAGGACCAGACATCTCATTTGCAATGAACTTGTTAGCTAAGGTATAACTCTGCGCCAACGCGACGCCATTTTGATTGGTGTAAAAGACATCTTTTAGTACTTGAGATGTACGATTGATATGGGTTTGTTCTATCCCTACAGAGAGATGATGGATTCGGACCCATCACACACCAGAAACGCCACCAACGCTGGCCTGCGTTCTCTATCCCCACCCTAAAAAAGACATAAGTGTGTTGGCAGGTTTTGCTGATATTGGGTATCTCTCTGACCCATACAAAGGTCATTCTTAAAGTGGTTAAGTGTTCACCATAGCTAAAGACCGTGATATCTTGGAGGACTACAGAATAGACCCTAGTTGCTATATCTTTGAACAATGCAGAGATTATTACTCTTCACGAAGAGGTTCGTGAATGTATATGGATTGGATCCATAATTACGCATGTTTGAACAATTGTGGTTTGAAGTCTACCACAGATGAACCTACGAGCATTTAGGATAATGCTGCTTGTTTTGAACAAATGAAGCAAGGCTACATCAAAAGCGACAGCACCAAGGATAATCAACAACAACAGACTCTCCTCAAGATCAAAGTGAACTAGGTTCAATCTGAGGATAGTGTGGCAGGCTTGCTCACTAAGTCATTGCCTAAATTCCACTTTCGAGAAACATGTTGGTAGCATCGTTTGCGGAAGTTATCCGAACTCCAATGACCGTAGTCGTCAAGGGGAGATGTAGACATCATGGGGGAGGTGTCTACATGTATGGTCTCAAAACGTGAAGGTTGTGTTGTGCTCTTTTTCCCCTTCGACTGAGGTTATTTTTATCCCACTGAGTTTTTGTTACTCGGCAAAGTTTTTAACGAGGCAACGAGAGAAGCACCGCGTTTGGGCAACACAAGGGGGAGTGTTCAAGTAAAACCCTAATTTGTGTTTGGCCCAAACTCTAGGTTACTTGACCTAGTGGTAATAGGGTTTAATTAGAAGAATCTAGAGATTATCTTTCCTTGTATACTTCAGACTCTATGCATTGTAATCCTCTATATAAAGAGACCCCTATTATCAATGAGAATACATAACGATTTCTTCTCAATTTCAGTTTCTCTAAAACAGAAACATAATTAATGATTATTAAAAAATCAGAATGTAATTAATGATTATGTCTCAAGTCTATTGCATATCTATCAAATTCTTTTTTTTTTTATTTATTAACAACTCAAATTCTTACTTGGAGAACATCAAAATGTAATCAATAATTGTTTAACCAAAAATAAAAATGTATTAATAGGTATGGTTTTTACGCCTATTGTATATTTGTCAAATTGTTACTTGGTAGGAGAAATATCAACATATCTGAGGAGTCATAAAAGGATTTGGTAAAATTCGAAATTCTCTGAACACTAATAAAAAACCAAATCTATCATGAAAGAAAATAATGATAATTTTCTCCGGCGTTAGAAGGTTTTTTTTTCAAAGTCAGAAAATTAGGAAAGTCTTGAAAAAAAAATGTGTCGATATTTTCAAGATTGGAATACTATTTTGAAAATCATGCATTACCAACAGTAAGTTCATGGCATGGAAGAATTTAAATAAATATCAGGATTGACAAGTTTTGGCATGTGCGGATGTGACATGAGATCACCTTTTGAATTTCATATATCCTTTGAAGTTTGAAGTTCACTTGTACTATGAGGTTAATATTCGGAGAACATGACTTTAAAAATATAATTAAACTTGGGGAACACTGACATATCGAAAAGAGTTTTTATTTTTTATTATGTATTTTCTTACTTTCTTACTATGAAAAATCATAAAGAAAAAAATCGATTAGAGATTTTGGTATTGTATCAATTGGAACACAATATAAAGATAGTGAGATTCAGAAATGTGACGATTTGAATAGAAATGAGGATTTGCATAGTTTGGTACGTAGGGAGGTGTCATGGGGACGCCCGTGGAACACATTAGCATGCTAAAACATGTTACATCTTGTTAACACAATTTTTCTTGAAATTCTCCTATATCATAAGCTCACCATTTGCAAAGTTTTATTTTTAGAACATGTTCCAATTTACTAAGCACCGAAACCTCAAACAATTTTTTTAATAAATTTTATTTTTTTCTGACTTTGAAAATTCATTAAAAAAAATTGTCTTGCGAATCTTGAATTCTATCAATTCAAGAAGTGTTTTAAAATAGGTGGTTATATTCAGACCTCCCAATTTGCTCTTTGGACCTATCTAAATTTTTGTCAAAATTTAATCCCTATTTTAACCCTCTATTATAATTATAAAAAAAAAACTGAATATATAGAATGAATACCATTGATATGCAAGAGTCATTATTCTAAAAATACTCACTTCCTTCGCAATTGTTTTTAGCCAATTGACAAATATGAATCATAGAGTTTTTATTTTTTATTTTTTTATTCAAAATTTGTGATGCACTTCATAACTCCATAGCCATGAGAAATTAAAGAGGAAAAGAAGAACGAGTAAAGAGCATATTACATCACTTGAGATATGCAGGTGGTTTTAAATTATGCCAGAACCCATAAATTTTTGTGGGTTTTTGGGTTGAGAACATAGCCTCCAGCTTGGCCCTTCTTCTGTACTCCAACACAATTGCACTTATAGTTCTCAATTAAATACTCTACTGTATGCTGATATTTATCCCTTGACGAAACTGTCAATGGCCCTTCATGCCATGTATAGAGTTTAGACTTTAAAGTTGGTAGTGTGGTTATATATTAATCCTTCCTTGGTCTCCTCTCTACGTATATAGTTCCTTACGGGACAAAGATAAAAAAAAATTGATCTTCAAAGGAACTGCATGTATCATAGTAGGAGGTATAAAAAAATATATATATATATATATAATATATATATATATATATATAAGTAAAATATAAACAAGGACAAAATAGGAAATTTGTTGAAAAAAATTGGGATAGGAGGTCCAAAGAGCAAATTAGAAGGTTCAAATAGAACCACCCTTTAAAATAATTATTTGATGGTAGGAAAACTTTGGTGCTAAAATAAGAATATGCGATTTTGGTCAAAGTTCATGTGCAATAGGCCAATAGTTCACAATTTTTTGGTCAGAACTCCGAATCATGGTTCGGAGAATTTTTTTTTTTTTGTGGGGGGGGGGGGGGGGGGGGGGGGGAGAAAGTTATGAGGTTAGGTGATGAATTGTACGTAGTTAGCTTAAAGTTTAAACTTGTTATTTTTCATTTTCACGTATCTTGAGAATAGTTAAATAATTTGGCAAAATATTGCTTAGTCCAGGAAGTATGGCTTCATCCTCGTTTCAGTCCCTGCCTTTCTAATTTAATCCCAAATGTCCTTGAACTCATAATTTTCAGTCTAATTGGTCCATTCCCTTCATTTCCTCCGGTTGCTCGATGACGTGTCAGTTATTGGTTTGCCAGCTCAGCGCCACGTAAGACACTGATTTTGTAAAGTGACCAGAATGCCCCTGCTTCAGTTTATTCCAAAATTTCCTCTCTTCTTTCTTATCTTCTTTCTCCCTCTATTGAGGTCATCGATACAAGGAAAGGGGTTGAAACTCTTTATCTCATTCTCAATCATCTAAATTCGATTGAAACCCTTTGTATGCATTTCTCGAAATTCGATTCAAATTTTTGAAAATCAGTCAAAGTAAACGACAATGGCTAACATTCCGGTTGGTTTCCGGTTCCACCCGACTGACGATGAACTCATTCGGTACTACCTGTATATGAAGAACAAGGTGAGTGAGGGTGAAGATGACTCTGAAGCAGTGGGGACTCTAAAACGCCTGCGACGGTGGTGCCGGAGTTTGACCCCTACGGCGAGACCGAGCCCTGGAACATTTGGGTAGCTCACAGCGGAGCAGATCTGTACGGCCAGGATTTGTTCTTCTTTAAAAAGCTGAAGAAGGTGAATCCCCATGGTAAGCGAATCAATCGAAAGATTGGGTCGGGGACTTGGAGCAAAGGCGAACAGTCCAGGCCCATTTTGGTCGAGGAGAAGAACAAGAAGAACAAAACCCCAATCGGCTGAAAGAGGAAGTTCCGATACAAAAACAAACTCTCCGACCAGCGCGGCTACTAGTACATGGAAGAGTATAGGCTCAACGGCATCAAATCTGCCGATTACGTCATTTGCCAACTCCGAGAGAACAACAAATCTGGAGGCAGGATCGGAGGAAATAGGGATTTGCTAGCCATATCGGTGGAGGCCTCCATGGAAGCTTCTGGATCGATTCCGGTGGGGTTCAAGTTCCACCCTACTGATCAAGAGCTGATATATTACTAATTCGACAAACCTGACGATCCATCGGTAACCTCTCCGTCGTTCGGTGATGCCCGAAAGTAGTCCATGCGCTGTTGCGGTGAACACCCAGAAATTTTCTCTAGGCACCCACGACCTCTGCCTCTTTCATCAACAGTCACTACAAGACCCCATCTTCCCATCCTCTCTTCTTCGACTAACACCGGTCATCCGACCACCGTACCATCACCCCTCCTTATATCGATGACCTGGATAGAGGGAGAAAGAACATAAGAAAGAAGAGAGAATTTTTGAAGAACTGAAGCAGGGGTATTCTCATCAATTTACAAAATCAGTGTCTTACATGGCGCTGAGCTGGCAACCCAATAACTGACACGTCATCAAGCAACAGAAGGAAATGGAGGGAATGGACCAATTGGCTAAAAATTCTGAGTTCAGGGATATTGGGGATTAAATTAGAAAGGCAGGGACTGAAACGAGGACGAAGCCATACTTCAGGGACTAAACAGTATTTTACCCTAAATAATTTTACATTATAAATTATTAATCAGAGCCTAATCAACAAGTTAAAAAATTATAGCCATGGAATTACATTTGACACTAATAGTTAAGAATTTAAGATGATGTCATGTAACATAAGAATCAATACATAATGTGCCGTGCAAAATTTTCATTTAGAACTTAGCAAAAGTAAAGAAACTCATGAATTATATTTTTTTTGTATAAGTTAATATGTGTTAGTATACTCTCTATCTTGATTCCTTAGCTATTTTAGAGAGCATGTTTAGTTTTTTTTATATCTATTTTAGTAGATGCACTAGACTTCTAAGTGACTCTCCATTATAACATTTAGTTATCTCGCTTCTAAATATATAGAGCGAGATGAGGCTCTCTATAATTTAAGACATTTATTTTGAGTTATTATATGTAATTTATAAATACATTTAAACTTTTTTTTTTTTTTGATTGGGAGTGAGGTAACAAGCCACCTTGGTCACGTTACGTCAGCGAGTTAGTAACATATCCACCCAGTCAGTATTTAGACCGAAGTCCACGAGAGTATCCCAGTAAAGCCAGACTAATCTCCCGCCGCAGGTGCACGAACCCGAAGGCCCCTCAAACCTGCTGGCCACAAACTGGTGGGGGTTGGAATTTGAACTCTAGACATAGGGGTTCCATACTAGGCAGCTCGACCAACCTTACCACACCAAGTGGTTAAATACATTTAAACTCTTTAATCTTCATTAAAAAATAATATAAATTCAAAACTAACTAAAATAGAGAGAACTGATGCAAACGTATTTTAAAAGTGGCTAATCAAAATAACTTTTTAGCTACTTCAACTGAAATTTAACTAAAATATAGCTAGTATTGCTAAAAATGCTCTTATACTCTTTACTATGTCAATAAGTGGAAATTATTCTATGCACCGACGATGTAAGTGACCCAACCCTTATAAAATAATTTCAACCCTTGATATTTATTATCAACTTTATTTTTAATAAAAAAAAGTGTGTTTAATGCAATCTAACCATTCATTTATGTTGGTGCAAGTACACGGCGGTGCTCTGAATAATCTCTCGTCAATAAGAACAATTTATTATTTCATTTGAGTGTGTAGATATTAGAATCTTGTGTACAAGAATGAAGCTAATATCATATGGTAACTGGTTATGTAGCTTTTCTGTCAATCTTGGTGTACGCCATACCTTCAAAGCTTTTCAATTTGCGTAAATGGGAATCGCTATGTAAGGTCAAAATGTATAATGCAATCGTTGACGTTATTTCCATTTACATCTTGGTGGATAAAGAAAGAGAAATATACTTTTACGTACCATGTGAACCTCATTCAGCAATTCATAAAGAACTTGAGTAAAAATTTGGAGAATATGCTTTTCTAATTAAGGATATAAAAGGAACATGATATGGTATCAGTCTCAACATTTGAACTTGAATATTTGATTATGTGCCCATGAGAAGCTGCCTCGATCCCTACGTATACAAGGAAAGCTCAGTAGCTCACCATTAATTAGAAATTAAATTAAGGCTTTATCATTTGTCTACAGGTTTACTGGTCGAATTAATTAAGACCCCCATCTTCATATACCATTAATTAATTCGATGGTGAGAAAGATGAATGTCCATGGGATGAAATCTGTTGTCCCCAAAAATCATGTGCCAAACCTGTCTCCATATTCTGATTGGTCCATTAAGATTAAAAAATGAAAGAAAGATTAAGATAATGATTTTTTTAATCATTCTAGGCCAATCAAAACATGGGGATAGTGTTGGGAGAGGGTATTTGGGACAGCAGATTTCCTTCCAATGTCCATGGCCTTGAAGAGGCAATAATGTATCAGAAGCCGGCCATGAAACCCAAGGCCAATATTATGTCACAAAATTAAGTACGGTATGTAAATAAAGGTACGTAGAACCCTCTATGTCAAATTATGAGAGTACTATAAGGTCATGAATGTGCTTGTGGTCCGGGTATCGTACCTTAAAGGGAGGGTTTAAATTCTCCTAGTAATGTTTTCAGAATTTCTGTAACTTTTTTCATCTCATAGCTCGTCGAATAGCAATTTTACAATACAAACACCTATTGTATGACTAAAATAGATTTGAAGGAGACCTAGTTGATTCAATCTCTCCAAAATAGTGAAATGGTGAATGAAGTTTCAAGTATGAAACTCATTTTTAAACAAAATACAAAAAACTTAATAATTTTTCTTAATAAATAAAATTAAAATCTTTAATATCACTCAACTACTATCGAACACATGCACCATTTCGGGCTAGTATTTTCAAACCAAACAAAGCCATCTATGTATTCAATATTAGAATCTTTTAAGTCACTCAACAACTATCAAACACATGCACCATTTCGAGGAGGCTATAACTAATCACTTGTGTATTTTCAGACAAAATAAAACCATCTGTATATTCAAATAGTAATTAATTAAGTAACAAAACGATTTTTGAACTATTTGTGTGGAGGAATATATAGAACACATGCTGGTTTTGCATGTTAGGTAGGGGTAATAATTTATTGGAAGTGACTACATGCTTTTCGCCTTCTCCTCTCTTCGGTGCTAAGGAACTTGGACGTCAAAATCGACGCAGCATGGTCCTAGCTAGTGGTGGTAGGGTTCCATCGTCTTCATTTCCTGCAAAATTCCCGAATCTAGTCGAGAGAATAATAATACTCTATTTCCTCCAGATTTAAATGGGTCCAAGGCCGACTGCATGCCCTAACTCTAGAATACATGCAGCAATTGTATTATTTTATCAAATATTGATGTCAAAAAAAGGAAATGAGAATGTTTTTTATATATATTAAAACATGTTTCCAAATAAGTTAATTGGTATCCAAGATTTTGAAGTTAAAAGTGCCTCTGATTGAGATCTTATTCATGACACTTGTAGAGGCCTACTGTATAAATCTTGCGTGCAAGTTGCCTAAAATTAATGAGAAATGTAGACGAAGAGTCTTTTTTTAATTTTTTTATGAAAGAAACATATTACAACAAAAGGTAGATGAACAATCTTTATGAACAACAATGGTTAGAGTTCAACATAAAAAATAAAAAAATTAAAAAACAACAACAACAGTGATTAGATAGAATTTTATTAACAATAAATAATTTATTTTTTTAATTGAAGAAAATAAGTGAGCATCAATGGTGAAATGAGGTAAGTTTGGTTAGAATTATTTTAGGTCAAGGCAAAGAGTTTGATAAAATAAAGTTCATTGACATAAAATACACCTCTTTAGGCATGTAAATCTTGCCCCGAAAAAAACTATATTGGTGAGTTGGTTCTTCTTGAATTTTCTTCTTCTTTCTAATAACAACTTTCACTTTTTATTTGAATAAAAAAAAAACTTTCATTTTTTGTTGTACTTAAGTTGTGTTTGTTTTGCGTCATACCTTTCTGTCAAATTTTGACTTTCTTTTGGTGGGCATGACATCGTTCTTTCAGTTTTGAACCTCCTAGTTGCTCGAGCTTCTGGGTTGCTGGCATGTCTTGTGCAGTACTACTACCCTTTTAACAGCTAGCTAGCTATAGGTTACAGCACATGGCTTACTTATTGTGCACCATCGAGTTAATTTAGCTAATAGCCAAATACATACACCACCCTATTGATAATATCCTCATACAAGAAAAATATGAAGCAGATACAAGGAAAAAATAGTAACCAAGACAGCCTCAATTACTAATTAGGTATATGTATGTAATTCACGAATATATGGGAACAAATTCCCATTTCATCATTTCACAGAAAAATGATATTTATTCCGTTATAAATTCGTTAAAAAAAAGAGAGAGAAGCAAATTACAAATCACTGACAAAATTATACCAGTAAATTATAAACCACAAAATAATTAGCCTAACTAATTAATTTACCCATGGAGTTTATTTTTCGGTACCCCAAACATATCGATCAAGCTCTTGTACTACAAATTAATTAAAAATCTAGCTTCAAGCAACCTTTGCTTATTAACCCTTGCAATGAAGTCTTCAATCCTTTTGTTTAGTTCCTCAGCCGGTATCCCTACAGCGTCCTCTTCTTCTTGTTCGTGTTCTTCTTCCATTTCTTTCTCTTCTTCTTCTTCATTTTTGTCATTTTCGATAACATTTTCCTCGCACTCTTCGAAATCTTCATCCTGACCATCACTCTCTTCTTTCAGTGGTACTTCATTAACTTCTTTGCGATCTTCAATCCCATTAGCATTGTCCTCCTTCGGGCCATCCATTTTCACTACGATCTTCTCTTCTTTCTTGATCTCTTGAACTGTCGTGCAAGGACGTCCCCTAAGACTTCGAGTCCTCGCAACATACTCATTGTAAACCTGATCGGCCGGAGATGAGGATTGCTTGCCACTGATCCTCGATTCTCCAATAAGGAACACCACAATGAAATTGACTACCACGAACAGGCAGCTTGGGTTAACGAACCACGACCAAGTATTGGGAAGAGAATTAAACAAGAGGTGTTTGATAGTGTAAAAAGAATTGGGAAACGAGTTAGAGTAGGAGCAAAATAAACTGCAAGCTAGCGCAAGAAGGGAATGAAGAATGAGACTCTGGAAAAACGAATCACTCTTCTTGTAGCGCTTGATGGCTCGAACCTTTTGAGCCTTAATGGGATCCATTAATCAATCAAAGATTTGAAAAATTAATGAATCTCTGACCCTTTGAGAGGAGCCGATTGAGGAGATCACTGAATTAGGCAATGAGGTTTTGATTCACATCTGACTGAACGTAAAGAACTGGAAACAATGAGGTATATATATTGGTGCGGTGGGGGGAAGGTGGTGGGATATTTTGTTATGCGATTCAAGGGATTCATGCTACTTTATTATGAATATTATTATGAATAATGTATTGGGGGAAGGTTTGCTTTTGCAAAAAGCCATACACGCAGGTTGAGAATGTGTTCATTTGGGTGCTTTTGTTTTTCAGCCTCCGTATGCTTTCCACATTTCCTTTTCCAAGTTGTTGATGGTTTTCAATTTTCCTCTTCTCAGCTAAGAAACACAAAAGAATTTGCATCAGCAAAGACTTGTGTAAGCTGGGCTAGCTAGCAGTTTTTGCCTTTCTACATAGGTGGTTTATTCACTTATTGTACGTCCAGTTTGTGACGTACATGCGCTCGAACCATGATCTTTTGTTATGTAACACCTAGTTAATGAAAATAAACAATAAAAAACTATACTGTTTCTCATAATCACTCGTTCCATTTTCTTTTTCATAAACTCAATCCTCCTTCTCAAATGTATAACTTTGTCATATATCGATCGCATGTCAACATGTAACATATTAACATAGTATGTTAGATTGTTTAATCCGAGATTCGATATAAATTTGACTTTGCATCTTTCGCTTTAGTTTTTTCTGGGTTTAGTATTAATCAATGCATGGTAACTTTTTTTTTTTTTTCACTAGTAATTCGTCTGTTGTCACTAGTGATTTCCTTACATCTAAACAGAAAGCTCGAGAAGTGATTAATTATCATCACAGAGTACTTGCTAGCTATCCACCTAAGGTGTTAATTGGGCATTACAAAAGAAACAGACTCGCTGTAAAAGTGCCCAGAATACCATCTTAGCTAGGGTACTGGTTTGCTTTTCTCCTTATAATTGAGTAGTGAGGCCTAGCTATATGGCACTTCGCACTTGTTTTGAATAACACTTTCTGAAAAGAGATGCATACAGTGCAAGACCGTAGACTATTCATTTGTCGTTTTAGGTGTTTGTATGTATGATTTTGTACCACGTACGAATATGAAGAGAGAGCACAGATTTTTTATTTGGAAGAACTACTTAATTAGTACATAGTGCTCTAATATAATAAGGCGTAAGAAAACTTGGAAACTCCAAATTAAGCCTAAACCTAACTAGGTGAAAACGATCTGCATGGTGGTGGATTTGCAAAAAGCAAGGCTATTTTATCAAGCAACCTTCCTTCCCAACTCTATTTGATTGCAGATCTATCTCTGTGAATATACAAATTCAATTGGGTTTGGACCATATGTAGCAAAGTATATACTAGACAATATACTTGTGACTTTTTGATTTTGTGGAAACACAAAGATTGTTCAATGAATGGCATAATTTGCTTTTTACTAAATGGACGGTTTAACAGATTCCATACAAAAGCTCCACTTCTTCACCTCAAAACAGAGAGAGAGAGAGAGAGAGAGAGTGGAGAGAGTGGAGTCCATGTAATTGTTGGTGATGAATGAAGGCAAAGACCAAGGACAAAAGCAATGCTTTTGGTATACAGGACTTGGCTAGCAAACACTAAACACTAAACAGTGGTTTTGACAAAACAAAAAAAGAAGAAAAAAGTGGGTTTCATAACGAGAACAAAACATGTGATTTAATTTTGAGGTACATTTTCTCTGTATTATCTACTTAAATGGTAAACTTACTCTATAATAAGAAAAATGTCAACTCATTCATTAATGCAGAAAAGTATACAGAGAACGGCTCAACCTGGATGAGGCTATCAAAAAGAATCATTACCTAAGACATTATTTTTGAAGACAATAAAGCAAACCCAAACCTAACCTACAAACCCAATGGAATTATGGAAAAACAAAAGATCGACATTAGGGTTTGCAGGTACCATTGATGACATATTCAAAGCTGAGAAGCTCTAAACTCTTTTAATATTCGGAGTGACTCTTTTTTTTCGATCCTTCAATTGAGGACCCAAACCCATTCCCAAAAGAACAAGACTCAGTGATGTAAAAAAAAACCCTAGACTGGAGATGATGCCTCCTGCGTTCCTTTACAGCGGCAAACTACCGATAATCCCAATTACCGGCCTCTTTGCAGCCATGTCCTATCAAATCTGGGAAGAGTGTCCAAGACTGGAGAAATCACTCCAAAATCGATATATAAATATATATCTAAAGAGACTCTCCTAACTTGGTTAATTGTTTTTTTTAATTTTTTTTTTTATCATATTTACAACTAATCTCACTCACGACCTCATACTTACAAATTAGAGACTTTTGTCATTGGACCAAATGGCTTTGTCAAGCCTCTTCTCTTATTGTTCTGAAAAGATTCATTCTATAAAGCAGCTTCCTATTTTCGAACTCTAGAATATTAACCAATTCAGATAAACAAACGGTGATGGGAAAATTTGAAACGTGATATGCTACACTTACTCCAGCATCTCTTTAACAAAAAGCCATAGGAGTTGGGAGGTGTCTTTTTGATATCATTTTTATGTCACAACAATCATGTCGAACAAATTTGATTTACAAATTAGAACTCTTTAAACATGAGGCTCTAGGCGTTCAGCCCCTCCAAAGGTTGGTTAACATTGAAATAGAAACTTTGAGCAGTGCACGGACCTACTTTGAATGATTTGAAGAGTTGGGAATCAAACAATAAAGAACTTCCTCCACACCCTGTCTTCATTGTTGCAGCCTTGCAGGTATCATTACAATTCCGAGTACCTAGAATTTTCACAAAATATCTGTAAAACGCAGAATGAATTATAACACAGAAGTTTGGCAAGACAAGAGAGAGCACAAGTCACTTTCATTAAAATGATGATAGACTCCAGCTAAAGATACAACAGAAAGGCACTATTGCAGCTTCGATGAAATAGCACCTAGCAATATATGCACCCTCCAAAGAAAAGAACTCAAAGACGACAACAACGACAGAAAAAACAAAAAAAAACAGCCGGTAGAAACATTACGAGTACCATAGGGTTTGCTCAGGACCAGGAACCAAAACCTGCTAGTTGGAGTCAAAGATAATCGATCGATTCTAGCTAACAAAAAATGAATGCTATGCAATAATCGAATTCTCCTTGTGACTCAGAGAAGAGTCAGGAGAATTAGATTGCATGCCAAGCACTAATGGAACAAATTAATAGAACAACTACTTCTACTCAATCTCTCTAAAGCCACAAAACTGCAGGATAGGTGCCCTCAGAGAACCATAGCCACCTTCTCCTGGGAAACAAAGGACAAGGGATGGGCAATCAGGGGTTCATAGTGATCAGCACCAGCACCACACCAACCTGTATGAGGAAATGTTCAGAAATGTAGTCTAAGAGAAAAAAATAAAGAAATCCACAAATGCCTGGCATGTATATTTCCAGAGGAAAAGAACTTTGTTTCTTACCTGTTCCTTTCATGAAAAGAAAGAAGGGTGGTTCACAAATCCGAGTCCTTGGTCGGTGTGGAAGGAAGAAAACACAATTTTCCTCATCGACCATAGCATCTGATCCATGTGCTTGAACCTGTAATTGTGAATCCAGGCAAGACACCTTAATAAAATGATGGATAGTCTAGTACAAGCTCAAAACTTTTCAACTGTGCAGAAATCAATCAATGTACGAATTCCCCAATGAAGCAAAAAAATGGCAAATTAATCAAATGGACATAGGTAGGTATAAAACTGTACCAACACTCGCACTGAGAATAGCTCTATCTTTTTATCCACATAGAACTATAGAAGAGAGGACACTACAGTGCCATGCTCAGTGCAAAAAATGTGATGAGATTTCACCATTAGACAACATGGAAAACTACTCCATGAATCTGATTGTGAAACCTCATCGACCATTAGAACTCTCTTGAACATCAACAACTTCTACACATTTGAGTACACTAAACCCTTACTCGATGTAGCTAAGTAAACAATCAAGTAGGAAGTACAATTACACCCAAGTACCCAACAGATTCTACTGAAAAAATAACGACCAAGGAAACATGCAACAGCTTCCAGGAAGGAGATCAATGGAAGATGAGTTCCCAATAATCAAAATCATGGATTCAAAGAGTTTAAACAAAAACAGATCTAAGCCAAGTGAAAAATTTCTTACCACATATATCTCTCGCTTAAACTCTGTTGCAAGACACTCGATTGCTATATCATCTCCAAAAGCCGCGGCATGACCTTCTCTATTTTCATCGATTGTTAATAAGCCTTCCTCCGTGTATTGCAACGTGATGATATCATATTCATCATCCAGGGAACCAGAGATCAACATGTATTTGGCCCAACTCGGTCCATCACTCACTGAGATACATCTCTCTTTGTAAATAGACTCTGCCGCCAGCTCCCTTCACTCAAAAGAAACCAAAAACCAAACACTATCAATAAGACAATCCAGTCCAACAACCAGTTTTTCTAACATCCTAAAATTTAAGACCAACAAATACAATGCTAATCAAACTTAATAGTTAATACACCCTACAGAGATCGAGCAAGCCCAATATACAAATCTTTGGACAACAAATTTAATCTTCAGATCTATATTTCAAGAAAGATCCCATTTTTTTCTGGATTTTTCTATTGAACTAAAGCAAGATTGAAACTTTATGCATTGCTAACGAACACTATCATCATATTCAACAATGTAAACAACAACGATTTAGATTTCAAATCAATAAAAGAAATAGATCCAAGAAAATATTACCTCTGCATTCCGAGCTGAAGAAGCTCTTCAATGGCGGAGTCAAGACTCACGCGCTCGTCCTTCTTGGCCAGAAGCTTGACCTCCTGAATGACGTGTATCCCCCACCCGGCCCTCAGATCAGGCGCGTAGAGATGCCGAATGACGTCGTTTATGACCTCCCTCTCCTCCGCGCTCGCAGATCCATAGTCCTCCAAGAACCTCCGCACCGTCCGCCTCCTCAACTCCCGCGCGTCGACCTCACGCGCCGCCTTCATCGCCTTGTGCGACGCCGTGAACAGGCAGTTACCATCGGACGACACCTCTCCGCCGTGCGACAGTCTGAAGACGACCGAGGAGTCGCCGTCCTCCGCCTCCGGATGCTTCCAGAGAACGCCCTTGGCGTGAAGCCGCTGGAGATGCCGCCGCTGCTGCTCCTCCAGGCCCTCGACAGCACCCCACGCGTCGTCGGCCGTTGACTGGTCAACAACGAGATCTACGGCCTCGATCAGGTCTTCCTCCTGCTGGAGCGGCGCCGACTTGGCCGGCGGGTCCCTCCAGGCGACGGTGGGCGTGGAGGTCTGGAATGTCTCGGCAACCGTGGTGGAATCACATAGTAGTTTCCCCATTTCCCTTTTCCTCTTCCAAAAATTTCCAATCTTTTTTTTTTTTTTTTTCAGTTTTTATCTTTATTTTTACTTTTCTTCTTCTTCTTCTTCCTCTTCCGTTGAACTTGCAGGGGAGAGAGAGAAGAGAGACAGAGAGAGAGGTAGGGTTAACGGATAGATTTTATGACGAGCGGGACAATGTGGACACGTGGCGGAATCTGGAGGCGGTTTTGACCTCTAGGAGAATGCTGATCATTCGTGAGGGTAGTGCTAAACTGCTAACGTAAGCCGGAGGAGCGTGGAGAGTGAACCTGAGCCAGTCGGCCCAAATATAATATTCCCCACTAGACGTTGGTGTTAGTTGGCATATGCTGCTCAGCTGTGAAAATTCGTCGGGGTTGGTGTGACACGTGTGGATTCAGCCGATGTGGTCCCCCGCCAGTTATGTGAGCCACTTATGGTTTGACAACTCAGCTTTGATGTAACGGTTTGTGAATGACGTGGCATCTTCTGATTGGTCACTGATTTTCATGAATAGTAAAATGTTTAAACCTGAAAACCGTTTTTTAAATCATGATGTTTGCAACGGTACATTGGAGTTTTTTTTTTTTTTTTTTGAACAAACTCAAATAAGGCGAGTATCATTCATCGAAAGTCAGAAATTGCCATTACATATCCTCCTTCTACTATCAGGGGGTAGATAAAGAGTTTGTGATAGTAGCTCAGTGATACTACCACAAACAGAACTTATTGTTTCTTTATTTATTTATCAAGATAGAGAGTAAATGGTAATGACGAAAATATTCATCTGATCAATTATTGACTAAGAAAATAATGTTCAACCACCCTTGGATGTAAATCCAATGGTAATGGTAGAGAGAATTATTATTAAGTTGGGATGTTTTGTTTTCCACCATTTGATGTAAATCTAAGGGTTATTGAGTATAATTTTTTTTGTCAGCAACCGACCAGGTGAACACCACTGATGGTAATGATATATCGATTATCGAGGTCATTTTAGGTAAAAATACGAATGGTAACAACATTTTCTTTAAAATCTCGTTCGGTTCATGGAAAAGAAATCAATTTTGTATTTCCAATGAGAATTTTCCTATGAGAAAGGAAAATAAACTTCACACTAACTTTCATTTCTGTTGTTTGAAAACTATAGGAAAGCAACGAAAAAATATGCTTGTTTCCATTTAGTGTTTAGTTTGTGTAAGGAAAGGAAAATAAATCATTCTACTAGCCACTTAACATGCTCTCCGCTCCTACCAATTTGCTTTCATTGGTTTTAACTCTTAACTCACCTCTCTAAAAACAGCTCTGGAAGTTTGCTCTGCTTTTTCTGTAGAAGAGAAAAACTTTGTTGCACATCTTGCATCTGTGTTCCGTTCGGCGACGCATGTCATTGTCGGACATGTAGGTTTCATTTGTCAGTCCACAAGTAAGGATCCAAGGCGACAGGGGAAGGAGTGACGGTGGATTTAATGTCTTCATAGGAGTAGTCTGCTACCATTGAATTTCAACAACGACGGGGGGATCAGCCTCTATTGTAGAGCATTCCGGCCTATGTTAAGGGGCATTCTGGCCTCTGTTTCCAGGTCGTGGTCGTGGAAGCAAGGTGCCGACCTCTGTTGTCGGGTGGTCCAGTCGCTATTACTACAGTTTCCAACTTCGGCAATGGTCAGTTTCCAAGGGCACACGCAGGAGGCTGATGACAATTCGATGTCGTGGGCGTATCCTATGGGTTTAAGCCTCTCATGTGGGACCGGGCCTCTTCGGTAGGTTTGGGCATTTGCTTGTGGTTCTGTTCTAGGTATTATGTTTTTTCAATATTTGGGTTTAATTTTCAGTGTATTATTATATTTACAATAAATCCTTTCCCACTCTTGGTAAGGAAATGTGAGCTCTGTCCTTGTCTGCATACTCGGTATGTGTCCTTGTCTGCATACTCAATATGTGTTGTCTGCCCTAGAGAGGCGGTGAATCATGAATTGGTTGCAACCTCCTGGTGATAGGATGAAACGATGTGTTGTCGGATTTTTTTTTTCAGTCGTCAGCATATTGGAAAAGCTTTACTAGTTTTATTGCATTGCTTTAACTTTTCAATATGCCACTATTCTTGTAAAGCAAATGGAGTAGTCAGTATGATACTCTTTGCTATTTGGTGTATATTGGAATACATTGTCATTGTAGAGACTCCTGTTACTATTTGGGAGGTCCTCATGAGGTGCATTGTAATATGGGGTTTAGGCTCTATGTCCCCCCTTATGTATTCATCAGTTTCATTAATCAAGACTTGAGGGCAGCCGCACAACCCTTATTTCAATATATATATATATATATATATAAGTGAAATAAATAGAAAAAGAAATTAAAATTGAAGGCAGCATAATATTACTTACGATTACCAAAGTGGGATTTTTTTTCTTATCTTTTATTTGTTAATTTTTGGAAATAACCGATTTGATTTATTTACTAGTTTAGCCTTCTAATAAATTTTTTATTTTCTAAACATTCAGTCAATAAAAGGCATAACCAGAGTTTTAAAAATTTAACAATGAGAAGTGAGAATTTGCTTAATATAATAGATTTTCCAAACAATTCAATCAATAAAGGGCATAATATGAGTTATTCTAAAAAAAAAAAAAAAGCATAATAGGAGTTTCAAAAATTTAACATGGCAAGTGGGAATTGGCTTCATATAATAGATTTATATTCTAATCATTAAGGGGAGTATATTCAAGTCAGACTCTGGAAAAGAAAAACGGCAAAAAGGTCTAGCAGCTCTAGAAACCCTAGAGTCTGAGCAGAGGGAAAGAGGCAACGGTTTCCGTCGAACCTGGTAGAGATGGGGCTTCTTATCGTTGAGGTCTTGTTTCAAGGCGGGCCTCCAAGCGTAGAAGTCCTGGTGCACGCCGGGCTTGGATTGCAGTACGCTTCGGGATTGTTTGTGCAGGTGATCGGCTTCGATCTCCCTGGTTCCAACCGCTGTACAGGGCGATTTGGGTTTGATAGTCTACCAGAGCTGGTCGACATGCCCGGATCAGCCAGTTTTGGCAGGGAATCATTCTTGGTTCTGACTGTTTTTTGCCGGAGGGAGGTTGAGGAACCGGAGCTTGACGGAGATGCAGTGTTGGAGTGGTCGGCCGCCAGAAATTTTGGCAGCGGCGGTGATGGATGGGCAGTAGTATACTAGGGTTTCTGCTCACTTTGCTCAGGTTTGGGCTTCGGTCTTTGGGCCCGGGCTCAAGTTTGAGTTGTTGGGCCCTATGTTATGGGCTAGTAGGGAGGGTGCCTTGCCACCCTCATTTATCACTTAGTGGTGACAGTGGGCCTGGCCTCAGAGGTGGACCTGGCCTCAGAGGTGGACCTTCTTGGGCAGTTGGGCTGATATATGGTCCATGACCAATCATTTGCGGATCATGACTTCTGCGGGAGTTGGTAATTATCTGGAATAAGATTGGCATTTTTTCAAGCGGCTTATAAATAACGAGGTGCTCCTATTTGTTTGCTAAGAAGTGGCTTTCTATTGGTACTGCAATTGTGCGTCTGGCTAATGGGGATGTTAGTCAATGATTTTGCCCTAGAAGACACGGAGTTTCTTTGTTTATAAGTTCGCTAATTTTAGCGAGCTTATCATCGACTTGTAATGAGTCTGTTTTTCTTAGAATAGGGTTTCCGGATCTTCTTGTCGGCTATCTTGTTGTAAGTATAGTCAGACTCTAGCCATTGGCAGTTTGACGGCTATTGATCCTAATGATATCAATTTCTATTTAAAAAAAAAAAGGGGGGGGGGGGGGGTATATTCAATTCAGATTTTAAAATATTTTGTTTAAGTTTTTATAATCTATGGATTTACTTAATCCACAAATTGTTTAAATTTTATATGGACTCTGATTGATTTTAGTGGATTGATTTACTAGTATTTGTTTAGATTTTACAAGTTCTTATGATGTTTTTGGTAGGATAATTTTTTTTCTTCTTTTTTAATAAAGCAATGGATGTATGGATCCAACTATAATGTTATATCAATGACAAAAAAGTATGGCAATCTACCATTCTTTATGTTGTATACGCAAACCACGCGTCATTTGTATAACGAGGTTACGGGATGAAAGTACTGGCCTCGGCGACAATTTCATATTATTTCTTTGTTATTAATGATTTATGTACAATAAGAGAAAACTAACCAGCCAAAATGTTACACAAAAAATAAAGTAGTAAACTAAAGACATAATTTATTTCTTATCTAAATAACAAAATAAACATGTGTGTCTGTATCATCTTAAAAATACCATTAAAAGTTTGCTTAATTAGCTAGAAGAATTAAGGCTTCTATAGCTATGGTGATAAAAATAATAATAAAAATTATTAGATGAGAGTAGAGGCAGAGACGGATAGTACGTGGGAAACTAGGTCTAAGACAAAATGGATGAGTGTCATCTATTAAGGCCTTGAGGGCCTGCTTCTTCATTTTATTTTATTTTTTAGTGAAGAGCTTCTTTATTTTTTGAGTGAGAAAGAATCCATCAAAATCTCTTGGGAAGCGGCTGGATTGTTTTTGAGTTTTGATATGTATAGAAAGCACTACAAAATCCTCCAAAATCTAGCATTTAATGAAATCCTTAAAAATCCATATACTTTTGAATATCGGTAGATTTGAATGGATAATTTTAAATCTTAATTGAATACATCAAGATTTTAAAAGACTATTTAAAATCTCAATTGAATACACATATACTTTTAAAATACAAAAAAATCTTGTAGACTCTTAAATGAATACACCCCCATAAAATAGATAGTTATGCAAGTCTCATAAAATGTTTAGATAAAATTTTCAATAAGAATATAAATATATTTATATAATGTAATTATTGCACAATTAATGCAAGGAAAGTAAAAAAGAAAATGAATCATTTGAAGGGTGGGAGAATTCACTGAAAATTATTCTATGCACCGATAGTGTAAATGACCCAACACTTATAAAATGATTTCAATTCTTGATATTTATAATTAATATTTTTATTAATAACCTAAGAGTGTATTTAATATAATCTAACCATCCATTTATGTTCGTGCAAGTGCACGTCGGTGCACTGAATCCTCCCATCTTGGGCACTACCAAACTTAAGAAATGAATAATTTCTTTCCCAACGCTCAATTTCGGGAACCAAACGAGGCATAAATGTAAATGTAGTACCGATGAGAATAGGCTTCGTGTTCATCTAAGTAAACAACAAGCTGAATAGATGACCTGGAGCTTTATGAATATATTATACCATAGCAAAGTTAACAATGGTATAGTGTAGTTACAATTTGCTAGAGATCTAGGTTTGAGTGGTATATTTGTTAGAGATCTTAGTTCATATATATTTGACATGGAAAAAACTGAGAAGCAATGGTGGAAGTACATGGAGACCGAGTTGAAGTGCTTATCAAGAAATTAATAGCAAAGAAATGTCAAATTCCATTTGTCATCTCCACTATTATAAATGGAAGTCAAAATTTGGTGTCAAAAGTTTCATCATTTTGAAATTTCTAAAATACCATTTAGATTAAAAATAAAAATTAATAATTGTTTAAGGATACCTAGATTATGTGTCTGGCCCAAACTTTAGTTACTTGTCTGAGTTGTAATAGGATTAGTCTTACAGATATTCTCGGAGATATCCTAATAATTGTACGATTATGTTTCCTTGTAAGACTCTGATTCTATGTTTGTAATCCTCTATATAAAGAGGCCTCATTATCAATGAAAGCACAACTCATTCTCCCAATTCTCTCCACTGTTCTCTCTGCGTCCCAATTTCAGTTTTCCTAAAACACGTTATCAGCATGAAGCCCTAACCCTTAAACAAATAGCCAAAACCTAAATTCAAATACAAAACCTTGAAGCCCTTTTTGCCTCTGCCTCACACCTTAAAGACATTGATCCCAGGAGTCCAGAACCGGCTACGGAATCCCAAGGAAGTACTGAACCGCCCCCGGAAGCAGAATTAGGTTTTCCACCAGTTCACTCCCTTGCAGACCTCTGATTGCCACCAAATTTTGTCAGCAGTAGCGTCCTCAATCCCAGGAATGGAAGCAGAACCTCAAGAACCAGTCTAAAAGTGACTGAACCAGCCTCCTAAGTGACTAAACGGCAAGCAGAAAACTAGACAGAAGCTATTTAGGGCAGTTTAGGCCAATTCCAACTAATTACGACTAGCGACCGGCCACCTCCAGCCAAAGGTGATTAGACCGACCTCCGGCTAACGTTTTTCAATCAGATTCCAGCAAACTTTTCCGACGACCAATTTTCAGGTATTTTTTTATCAAACGTTCCCGCTTTCCGTACTTTCAATTTTTTATTTTTTCTCCGGGACTTGCATTCTCCCTTCTTCTACCTCCCATTCTTCTTTCATAGGGTGACCTAAGCTGAACTATGGGGGTTCATGCTATCTCCAAGCTTAGAGCTTGTTGAGACCTCCAAACTTAGAGTTTGTTGAGAAGATACGATCGACCACACGCATCATTGTTTCGATCTAATCCAATACCTCTTGGAATCGAATTTCTTGGGAGCGATTAAGCTTAGAAATTTCTAATTTTTTGGGAGCGATTACGCTAAGAAATTCCTAATTTGTTGGGAGCAACTATGCTAAAAATTTCTATTATTTTCGTGGTAGCTTTTTCTGCTCTGAAACTAACCCTTTTTTTTTTGTTCTCTTTTAGGATGAGTAACCTGAACAAACTGGACTTCGCTCCATTGGGAACAACTGGCTGTGGATATCATAAGTGGGTTCATAATGTCCGCCAGTATCTCAAGGCCCAAAGAATCCTAGATACAATTCTTGAGTCTAGCCCAGACGTGCTAACTGTTGAGCAATCTCAAGCTTTGGAAGCAACTAGAACAGCCTTGGAGGCAAATAAGGCGAAACTCATCATCCTAATGACTCGTCATATGGATGATTCGCTGTGGTACGAGTATATGATAAAGAATAACCTAGAAGGCTGTGGGTCTCACTCGAAGAATATTTTGGCAACGTCCATGACTCCCTGTTTCCTGATATGTGAGATGGCATAATCTCCTCTTCTATGATTTCAAGACAGTTCTTGACTACAACTAGGAAGCACTTCGCATTAAATCTTTGATAGAATTCTATGAAAAAAGATATCACAGATGTGATGTTGATTGAGAGGGCTCTCTCTACCTTCCCCGTCTCTGCTTTGATGGTTGCTAAGAACTATCAAATTGATGTTACTGCAAGATGGATCGCAAGGTTTCATGAGCTCATCGGAGCCATGAATGTCGCTAAAAACCATGAAAAAATTCTTATGAAGAACTATAATTCGAGACCTGTGGGAACAGAGCATATTCCGGAGTCCAATTATAGTCGCACCCCCTAAGGAAAGGCGCCAAGAGTGAAACCTTAAATCTAGGGACAATTCTGGACGTTCTGGTCCATATTCTGGCTCTATTCAGGAAGGTAACTGCCAAAATAAGTGGACACAAAACCGAATAAGTCAAAGTGGAAAGAGAGAGAAGCAATGCCTTTGGCCATGTTGGTGGCGCCACCAATACTAAGAGACATTCTAATGATGCTTTCAAAGCACCTCAATCATGGGAGTCTGAGCAAAGATATGTATGTTCTCTTGATGTAGAGCATCCGGTCATTGGGCACTCATTTGTAGAGCTTGTGAAGGTATTGTCAGAGCCTACAAAGCATATTGTGAAGCAAGAGAAGCTCACTATGTGGGACAAGAACATCAAGAAGGTGATCTAGAATGAAGGGTTGAAGACTTCAAATATGGCTGGGATCAATAGATCGTCAATTCTGTTTAAGTCGGTATATTTCCAAGAGATGTAATAGGCAATTGCCATATATTTTGTACTAAATACCATTTGTTTAGTTCTTCTTCAACTAGGCTCATCCAAAGTGAGTATGATGTCTAGGAAGGCTTTGAGATAAGTGGTACTTAAGCGAGCTTTGCTCCACTGATATCTCTCTATGACTTGATAAGTGGTACATTAGCTTATGAATAAATTTCAAGTCCTTTTCATTATGACTTGATTTCAATGAGCTTTTGAGGAATGAATCATAGAGAAATTCAATGTCTTACGGATAGTGTGATTACGCACACTATTCACCGCTATAGGCAATCATTCTTAGAGATGTTGCTTACATATTCATCTGTGACGACGATGACTGGGCCATCAGGATTAGTTTCAAGGACATAGAATAGCCCAAATTCCTTTGCCAAATGGCACCTTAATCACAGAAACTCTCTACTATCCTAAGGCTAATTGAACCTATTGAGTCATTCGAGCCAAAGGATTCCATGCGAAAACGCATGTACAGAATGGAAATGAGTTTCTTTGCAATACCTCTAATGAAGCGAATAAATGTGCGCATCTTAGAGAAACTTATGTGTCTCTCTAGTGGACTTTATGTCATCACTATTCGAACTATTAAGGGCTAGTCTAGGATTGTTGTGACTTTTAAAAAAACGGCAACTATGTTGTGAGAATAATCAGCTGTGAATTAAAACAGTTTCGTGTTTGGTAAATAATATTTTTAAAAGTGATGCCAGTACATAAAACAACTACAGAGTGTGTTTTGACCCACAGCAGCTTCTAAAAGCAACCTCTAGGCTGCTTCTAAAATCTGCCGCCAGTGACCTATAATTTCAATTAAAGTTGCTTTTTATTTATTTACCAAACACAATAAAATCTAAAATTTTGAACAAAAGCTGATTTTTTTTAAAAGCGAAGCAATTCCAAACGGGGTTTAAATCCAATAAAGTTATGAAAGAAGATCTCTTAGATTTAGACATATATTGGCTTTGTAACTACATGATAGGTCATCCTTGTCATGATATGATGCTCTATCAACTTGTGATGCCCCGGAAATTCGTATTTATTTTCTGAGGATTTTCTGAAATTTAATTAGTGGTTATTGGAACGGTTTCGTGGCTCGTGGATGGAGCAGAAGTGTTTCAGACGAATTTTTATTCAGAAAGTATGACTTTAGGGGGGTTGCTAAGGTTGACTTTGGATACTTTGAGATTCTCCAAAAACTTCCTTCACGAAAGTTGTAGAGCGCGTCGATACGAGTTCGTGGACATGTGGAACGCGTCAATCGGAGTTCGTATGGGGAAGTTATGGCTTTCAGAAGAAGTTTCCATTTTGGTATAAATAGGAATTTTCTGAAAACATTTTCATAATTTCCATGTTTCCATTTCTGGAAACTCTCATTCTCTCTCTTTTCTCTCGGTCGACACCTTCACTATCTGAGTTTTTCTTCTGACAAGACCCGAACTCGGCATACCCAACCGGGATTTTCAGGCGATCTCCGGTGACGAAAATTTCCAGATCGGTTCATCATTGTCGTCTGCTCCTCCCTGTGGTGTTCTCTAGCTGCGATTTCTACAGTGATGGCGCAAGAAGGCGGCGAAGTTTGGTGTATTCAGACCCGTCGGAAAACCCAGCTCCGGCAATTTCTTGGCTTCATGCTTCCTTGGTTGAGTTCAAAGAAGGCTCCCTGATTGATCTGTGGTGGTTGTTTGGATCGATTTACGTGAAAATCGGTTCAACTCGGATTGAGCAAAAATCCAAAGCTTGTGAGGTAGTTTTTGACCCTTTATGCTTGTTTTCTGACTTTGAGCTAGTTATGAAAATTTACAAGCATGCTTAGATGAACAGCTTTGATGTTGGGAATTTTGTGAAATATTGAGTTTTAGCCGGCGTCGGTGTGCCACCGCCTGTGGCACCGTTTTGGTGGCTTTCCGGCCATGTAGGGAACTGTTTTTGGTTTTATATTTGTTCTACTCATTGATACGAGCATTTCGATATATAATATACACATTTTGGAGTTCGTATGGATTTGTTATGATTTTTACGGTTTCATACCGGTCTATTTATTCGATCTTGAGGATTCGAGCTTCCGATCGACTTGTGGGTTGGTCATATCGATCGTGGAAGTATTCCGGAGACTTTGGGAGGTCTCGAATGTGATTTTGCCTCGATTGGGGCCACTTTGGGGATTTTAGTTCAAAACAGGGGTTTCGAACTTAAATCAAATGTGAATCGTTACTAAGTTAGAACCGTATGTGATAGGTACTTGACGAGGTATCCTTAGACGGTTGTTTTGTAGTATGGCTGCCTTGTTTTGTATTGAAGACACAGCGGGAGTTTCGAGGTGAGTAATCTCACGAGGTTCATTTATGAACGAAGTTACCTTTATTGTTTGAGAGTTATTTAGTTAACTGCAAACTATTGTTGGTATTAGTGGCATTCCTGAGTGAATGACCATGTGTGTATATATTTACGTGAAATATGTATATTCTTGTGGGTTGATGGGTGATTTATGCAATAGGGATTGATGGGTTTTATTCTATTGCTTAAGGCTTGACTTTTGGAAGACAATGTGTTAGGAATTGGGAATTTCTATTGTTTAGGAAGTGTCAAGATTTGTGTGGGTTGTTCAATGTTTTGATCTGACGACTTGGGAGGTCTGAGGATTCAGGGTTGCTGGGAGTGATCTGTGTGATGATATGTGTAGTGATCTGTGTGATGATCTGTGTAGTGATCTGTTGATCTGTGTAGTGATTTGTGCGATGATCTGTGTGGTGATTTATCTGACGATCGGGACTTCATGCCTTTGGCCGGGTGAGTGGATAAGATCAGTTAGAGCTCTAGTCCGTTGTTGGTACATCATTGGGGGGTAGCGGGAAGCTATCTGATGCTCATGAGTACGTGTTTGTAAAAGAGAGTTTCGGGGATTCTTTCTTTTAAATGTCCTGGGAGGACTTGTGAATCATATTCTATTTGTTAGGTTAACGACAGATATGATTGAGGTGTGTGTTGATGTGTTGTGTGTCCAAGTTGGACTGATGTGTTGTTTGTCCAGGTTGGACCGATGTGTTGTTTTGTCCAGGTTGGACTGATTTGTTGTTGGTTCATCATGGGGGGTAGCGGGGAGCTATCTGATGCTCATGAGTACGTGTTTTTGAAGGGTGTTTCGGGGATGCTTTCTTTTAAATGTCCGGGAGGACTTTTGTATCATATTTAAATTGTCAGAGTTTCAATTAATATGATTTTTGTCACGGGGTGATTGTGTTGTGTTCTTTTGGGAAAAGAATGTGTAGTGTTGGGAAAACAAGGTGTGTGGTTCTTTTTCACGAGTTGGTGGGTTTCCTCGTTGGACGAGTTGTGTGCGTGTGTGTGTGTTTTGAGTTACTCATACGGGCTTGCAAAAGCTTACTGGGTTTGTTGTGTGGCAACCTGGTGCACTATTCAAACCATGTAGGGGTTATTTATGCAGGTCAGGATAATCGTGACTGATGCTGAGGTAGCGTGTTTGCAGCTTAACGGTAAGAAGTCATTTATGTGACTTTACCTTTATTAAGACTTCCGCTTGTAGTGAGCTCTGAGGGGCATTTACGTTTTATTTTGTTGTGACAATTTAATTCGTAAGTTGTTGTATTACATAACTCTGTGGAAGGCGAGTATATGTTATTATTGTGGGTTCAAGGCATCAATGTGTACTTGGGTTAAAAAGGGAAAAGTTTCCAGGTATTTTGTATTAATGGCTGAACGATTGCGCATATATAAGTATGGGATTATATATCGATTTTTAATTTTGTTAAAAATCAGGGGCGTGATACAATTAAAGACTTCACACGGACATCAATTCTTTTGAGCGAAACGAAGCACGAATCAAAAGTTGATTCCTAGATTATGTATGATGACCGTCGCTGCTGTCCACCGCCAGCATAGGGCTGGCACAGTCCATATCCATAACTCCATGGATGGCGTCCATCATGGTGATGACGCCCAAAGTAATGCTGCAATCACCAAACTTTGCTTCTAATAGCGTTACAGATGCTCAGGCCCAACCAAAATCCTCATTGGTTGCTTCTAAGGCCTCTCACTCGTTCTTCAAATCTTGTTCCTTATGGAAATTAGGACCGAGACCATCCTATGCAAAGGATACGAAAATACTCATTCTGTTCTTATATAGAATCCAATGGGATTCTGTGGACCAATTCAACCAACTTGCGGACGTTTAAATATTTCATGATGTTGGTTGACACGTAAACACACTGGTCACGTGTTGTGCCATTGTCCACTTGTTATGCTACTTATACTACACTTCTAGCACATATCATATGACGACGGGTTCACTCCCCGGATCATCTCATTTAGTCAATTGTACTTAACAATGCTAGAGAGTTTACATCGAAGACGATGATCATTGCATATCACTGGGACTGATGTTGGACATCATATCCCAAATGGTCTCCAAAAATGACTATGATGGTAGCCTGGATATTAGTAATGCGCATTAATCTCCCTATATCCGCTTGGGGTTATGCAATATCGCATGCAGCTATGCTAATTCGCCTACAACCCACCGCCATTCAATCTCTCTCTACATTATAACTAGTGATTGGGTACAAGTATCTCGTACTTACGCACATTTGAGTGAGCTATTTATGTGCCTATTGCACCGCCACAGTGCATCCTCACAGACGAATGGGCAAATACCTTAAATATGAGACTCCAACAATCGTCCGCTACTTAATACCCTTGCTAGGCAATCTCTTTACAGCTAAAATTGCGGATTGTCACTTTGATGAGACAGTCTTCCCTTCGTTAGAGGGAGATAAGAATACGGATGTTCAACAGGAACTAGATGAATTGTCGTGGTTTGTCCCCACTATGTCACATCTCGATCACCACTAAAGTGACAAGATCACACATATCAGCTACAAACATTCCTGCAACGATGGATGTCCTTATGGAAGGACACAGTGCCACTCTACAAGGAGGTAGGCATGGCACCAACACCATAGAGAGTGGCACTCTGGCGTTACAGGCCATGGCCCCAGCTAGGATGCTCGGGAGGCCCTCGGGTTCGAAAGATACTTTGGCACAACTCAATCCTTTGATCATCGATACTCAAAATCTGTCTCATGAGAATGTTCCTGAATATGGGTATCATTGAGGGACGCCCCAACATTAGAACCTACTCCTTATAATGTAGTGCTCTCTGAAAATTACACTAGTACTGTACATGAGACGTGGATAAAAACTCCATCATGATTGATGATTTATTCACGCATTTCATTGCGCATGAGTTTGTTGAGTCTGATGACATTGAGCCACGCTCCATTGATGAATGAATGCCAATGTAGAGAAAGTTGGCCTAAATGGAAAAATGCGATCCCGGTTAAGTTGGATACCCTAAACGAATAGGAAGGTTTTTCGAGCTAGTGATGCCAATACTTCCTAACATAAAATCTATTGACTAATGGGTCTTCGTTAGAAAGCGTGATGAGAAAAAGATATGGTAATCTCGTCTTATGGCGCAAGGCTTCTCACAAACGCCCTGGAATCGACTACGATGAGACATATTCTCTCGTCATGAATGTCTTTTCACTCCACTACCTTTTCAGTTTGGTAGTTTCTGAATAACTAAACATACAGCTTACGAATGTGGTCACTATGTATCTTTATGGGATCTAGATACATAATATACATGAAGGTTCATTGTGAACTTCATTTACCTAAGTCAAGTGGCTTTAGACCACAGAGCGCGTTCGCAATGAGGTTGAAACGCTCACTAAGTGACTACTTGATTGGGAGGGTATCGCAGTTCATGTTGATGACATGATCTTCATTGGAAGCCCTTAAAAAGTTAAGGGAAACCGTTGAATACTTGAAATCCGAGTTTGAGATGAATGATCTTTGGAGAACACTATTTTGTCTCGGTTTGGAACTTGTGCACCGTGTTGATGGATGCTTAGGCATTTTAACAAGGTCAAGTCTTCAAGCACGCCCATGATCGTCTATAGTTGATCCTTAAAAGGATCCTATTCGTTCGAAGGATGATGACGAAGATGTGCTAGAGGCAGAAGTGTCATACATAAGTACAATAGACGCATTATTGTACTTAGCTCAATGCACAAGACTGAACATCTCATTTGCAGTGAACTTGTTAGCTAGATATAGCTCCGCTCCAACGCAACGCCATTGGATTGGTGTAAAAGATATTTTTCGATGCTTGAGATGTACGATTGATATAGGCTTATTCTATCCCTACAGAGATGATGGATTCGGACCCATCACACACTGCAATACTAGCCTGCGTCCTCTATACCCATCCTAAAACAACATTAGTGTTTTGAAAGGTTTTGCTGATGCAGGGTACCTTGCTGACCCACGCAAAGGTCGTTCTCAAATTGATTATGTGTTCACCATGGGTAAGACCGCAATATCTTGGAGGTCTACAAAACAGACATTAGTCGCTATATATTCGAACCATGCAAAGATTATTGCTCTTCATGAAGAGATTCGTGAATGTATATGAATTGGATCCATAATTACATATGTTCGAAGTAATTGTGGTTTGATGTCTGCCACAGATGTGCCTACAAGCATTTATGAGGATAATGCTACTTGTATTGAATGAATAAAGCAAGGCTACATCAAAGGCTAGAACACCAAGCATAATCAACAACAACATACTCTCCTCAAGATCAAAGTGAACTAGGCTTGATCTGAGGAGAATGTGGTAGACTTGTTAACTAAGTCATTGCCCAGTTCCACTTTCGAGAAACATTTTAGTAGCATCGTTTGAAGAATTATCCGAACTCTCATGACCGTATTCATTAGGGAGAGATGCAGACATCAGGGAGAGATGTCTACATGTATGGTCTCGAAACATGCAGGATGTGTTGTACTCTTTCTCCTTCGACCGAGGTTATTTTTGTCCCACCGAATTTTTGTTACTCAACAAGGTTTTTGATGAGGCAACGAGAGGAGCACTATGTTTGAGTGACACAAGGGGGAGTGTTTAAGGACACCTAGATTACGTGTCTGACCCAAACTCTAGTTATTTGTCTGAGTTGTAATAGAATTAGTCTTACAGATATTCTCGGAGATATCCTAATCATTGTACGATTATGTTTCCTTGTAAGACTCTAATTCTATGCTTCTAATCCTCTATATAAAGAGACCCCTATTATCAATGAAAGTACAACTCATTCTCCCAATCCTCTATATATGAGAAATGTTATCATACCATAGTCTAACCCAAATAACCATAATGAAAGGTATATCTTTATAAATCCACACAACTAGCAATTCTATATACTTATACAAATAGTTATGGACTTCCCTTACCAAAAAAAGAAAAAACAAAGATAGTAACAATTCGGATAATCAGAACGTGTGTTAAGCTCCATATCCAATATATTGTTAGACAACAGACACAATTCCTCCATGTAATAATGACCCTCTGTTTATCGATTAACATAAAAAAATATTATACAAACCTCTTTTAATCTACGAGAAGACGGAAGAGATAGCATAAAAAACCCAGCCTCCAATTCTTTTCTTTTTCCCCCACCACAACTTCCAGACTTCTAGCAAATTATTGAAATTAATTAATACTCAATGCTTCCCCTCCCCTCCCCCCCCCCCCCCCCCCCAAAAAAAAAAAAAAAAACTTGTTCAAAAGAAATAGGACTAAATTCTGCTTACTACCCTGTACTTTCAAGGGTTCATCAGTTCAGTCCCTGCACTTATAATTTAATCAGAAAAGTCCTTGCACTCTCCAATTTCATCAATTCGATCCAATCAGTCACCACTTCGTCAATTTTTGGAGAAAATTTCCAAACTACCTATCTGAATTCACAACGCGAATGCATTGACGGACTGCCTAGAGATGGGTAGTTTGGGAATTTTCTCTGTGAGAAGGTCCCACGTCAGCATTTTAACAGCTAAAATTGATGGAATAGTGACGGATTGGATTAATTTGATGAAATTAGAGAGTGCAAGGACTTTTCTGATTAAATTAGAAATGCAGGGACTGAACTGATGAACCCTTAAAAGTACAAGGTAGTAAGCAGAATTTATTCCAAAGAAATAATAGATGATATTAATTTAGTCACGGTAGTAGTAGTTGCATGCATCTATTTTTGAACACGAGACTCGGAGTTTCTTCCATTTTTTTCCCAATCAATATTACTATCTTGTCCTTCTTCCTGAGGCGATCGATAATCTTTTTGAGATCATACCTTCCTTCCACTTTCACTAGCTTTTTCTCCTTATCAAATACCACATGTTCGACTCCTAACACAGAAGAATGCTTAAACTTAAGAAAACTAAAGAAGATAACAAACCAGAGTATATAGTTTCAGATCAAACATTATATAGATAGAGAGCATAACAAATTAGGGTTTGAGTCGGATATCTTACCTTTTTCAGTGATGCAGCAATTTCTGACATCAATTGCACAATGGTCACAGTGCATGCTAAATTCTAGCTCAGCAGCGAGGCAAACCTAGAAATAGAAAAGAGTTTCTGATTAGCCTGATCGATCGAGAACTAAAAATCATCTCTATCATCTATTTTTCTTTGCTTTCGATATTCGATATATATATATATATATATATATAGATTGGCAAACAATATTTACGTACTGTCACCATGACTGCTGTGCTTACCTCTGGTTCTTCTCTTAAGACTGAGACTTGTTCATATTTTCCAGACCTTGTTCTCTGAAACCATTGCAAGGATTTTTTTCTTTTTGGTAGTGAACCACTTCAGGGTTCTTTTCTTAAAACCTCTTTTTCTTCTTCTTTTTTTGGCAATAAAGATTGGTATTTCAAAAGGCACACTTTGTCAACTGAAATCAAGTGATTGATGATTGATGATTGGCAATTAAAATAAAATCTGATGAGATATGTATTGAAATCTACAAAATCTGGTAACATTATATATATACAAATCCTTCAAAATCTTCTGCTCCCCCGGTTATTTTCAAGGTTCGAAAAATCGCTAGGCGCTAGTCTGACGGTGGGCTGGGGAGGAGCGCCCAGGCGCCTAGGCGGTTATGTAATTAAAAATATATAAACTTATAAAGACTCAAAGAATAATAAAATTGCACCTAGAATATTCAAATTTTAAGAGAGTCCTAAATAAGCATACATAAAGATTAAAGTGATATAACAATTGCAAGCCTAATTGCCGGTAACCTCTAACTCTTCTTCTCCATATCCATCCAAGACTCCTTCGGTATCGGACTCAAACTCAACATCCTTCGGTATCTATCCGCTTCATTCACAGCATTAGATCCTCCGGAAAATGCATCAAGGACGCCCTATTAATCAACAAATAATGAATTAATAAAAGTGGCAGCATGTATATGAAAGAGTGAAAGACTAAACACTAAAGTACTTATTACTTTAAAATAGCAGAAGCATCTCTGTTATGATTTCTCTTACTAACTAGCAATCTAGCATTGATCAATTGAAAACATAGCTAATCTCTCATTTATGAAGACTCTATTTGACCTTTCTATCACAATCCGTCCATTCTGTCCTTTACAGAACATATAAGCATTCCGCAATTTCAACATTCCTTTACAGAACATATTAGCATTCCTCAATTTCAACATTCAGCAATCAACTCAATGATAGATCCATAGCAACAACTCAACAAGCCAACAACATAAACAAAAATATTATCAATTTCGGATTTCCAACAATAAGAACAAGAAGATTATCAATTTCCAGCAACAACTAAAGAAGAACAAGAAGGTTATCAATTTCCAGCAACAACTCAATGTTAAACAGCAACAAGCGTGGCCCATGGCTCACCATTGTACCGATACTGTCCTAACTTAACCACCCGTTAGATGTTGGATTTTGATCACAAAAGGCCTCGGTACAATTGGGTGAGATCTACCCACTTATAAGTTATATTTTTATTTCTTTCCTCTCCAACACGCCCCCTCACGTGCAACCTAACTCTAGGTCTGCACGTGAAATTAATTAACAATCCAATTCCACATTGGAAATTGGGACACAAGTCTCATATTGAAGACTTGACCAATATAACAATCCAAGGCCCACATCGGACACTTGGTAACAATCCAATCGGAATTTTCCGATGGCAATATAAGAACCCAAATTCGGGCCCATGTCAATTGGAGACGCAATTGGAGAGAGACCCGCTTTGATACCATGTTAAACAGCTACAAGTGTGGCCTATGGCCCACCATTGTACCGATATTGTCCCAACGTGACCACCCGTTAGGTGTTGGGTTTTAATCACAAAAGGTCTCGGTACAATTGGGTGAGATCCACCCACTTATAAGTTATATTTTTATTTGTCACTTTTCCAATGTGGGATCTTTCCTCTCCAACACTCAACAAGAAGATTAAGATTATAAATTTCTAGATTATCAATTCCAGCAACACCACAAGAAGATTATCAATTTCCAACAACAACTAAACAAGAACAAGAAGATTATCAATTTCCACTTTCAGAATTATCAATTCAAACAAAGATTATCAACATCTAGATTATCAATTCAGGAAAAGATGCATAATTTTCCAGGTTTCCAGAATTCCAGATTATCAATTTCTCAAAACTTACCGTGGAGAAGCTGAGGGAGGAGTTGTGGAGCGGAGGGGCGAAGAAGATGAAGCAATCGCCGGTTGAGGTGGTGGAGGAAGACTGAAAGAGTAACTGAGCGAGCAAACTGAAACGTAACAGATCTGGTTTTGCTTTTCGGAGTCCAGCCCCCCATGCAAGAGCTAATGAGCACAGCGACGGAGAGAGAGCAACAGCGACGGAGAAGAGAGGTCTGATCATCGACGGAGAAGAGAGGCTGAGCGACAGAGACTGCGTTTTGGGAGTAAACTCATCATGTTTTGGGACTTTACTCTTTAGGAGTCATGAATTAAAAAAAAAATAATGAAGCGCCCAGCCAACCGCCTAGGCCGCTTGGGCACCAGCCTAAAACCCAGACGCCCAGAAGCTCCGATTATGCATTACTCGAGGCGGAGAGGAGCCGCCCAGTTTTAGAACACTGGTTATTTTCCTTAATTGTGTACGTTTTTATGCTCTTTCAATTAAGAGATGCAGTAGAGAAATTTTGTCAAATCAAACCTAAGTTCCTCTTACAATCACGTGGAGATTCTTTCATTATAGTCGAGCGCTTAAGGTCGTAGAAAAAGTTTCACATGGGAGGCCTATATCGACGATTTTTCCTCCGATAAAAGGTGTCTTTTTATTGTTATGGAAGATTTTACTGACGAATATTTGTCAGTAAAAGCTTACGTCATCGAATATTTCTTTGGTAAAAGTTTGTGCCTTTTTTGTGGAGGTTTTTACCTACTCAAACACTCAGTCCGTTCACCTGGTCAGCTACTGACCAGGGATGATTTGCTCACTAACCGTCCGATTGTAATCGGATGGTTGACAGGTATCTGATTTTTGGGACATTTATACTCATATTCATATTTAATTGTGCTTCACTGTCATCGAATTTAAATTTAGTGTTCAGCTGAGCACAATTGTGAAATGATCATTTACCCAATTTCAGCTTAAAAATTGCTCACTTGCTCCACAAACTGTTTTTTAACCCCATTTACCCAAAACACTTTAAGGGATTATTTCCCTAATACCCAATTAATTCTTTTTTCATTCTTTTTATTTATTTTTGAGACTTTTTTGCCCTCTCCTTCTTTCTCACGTAGAGAGAGAAGTCATCCTCCACCTTGCTGTGCTCCGATGACCAATGGCCGACCACGGTCTTCGGCGACCGATGACCTGAATCCCGCGACCGGTCACCAGAATCCGGCAACCAATGACCGGAATCCGGAATCCGGCTACCGCAACTGGTGACCGGATTCCGGCGTCTGAATTTATTAATACCTAGTAACCATATTATTGCCCCCCAATACTCATATTATTGCCTCCCAATAATCATATTATTGCCTCCCAAAATCATATTATTGCTGTCCAGTGAATTGTATAAACTCCCAAAACCAAAATGAATACACTACAGGCACAATTGATCAATTTATATGCATATTATTGCCCCCCAATACTCATATTATTGTCTCACAATCATCATATTATTGCCTCCCAAAATCATATTATTGCCGTCCAGTGAATTGTATAAACTCCCAAAACCAAAATGAATACACTACATGCACAATTAATCAATTTATATGCATATTATTGCCCCCCAATACTCATATTATTGCATCCCAATAATCATATTATTGCCCCACAATAAACATGTATAACTACTCAATAAAACATTTTTTTTCATTCTTCTTTCTTCTTTCCTTATAATCCTTCTGCCAAATTTACCAAAAAAAAATAATAACTTGAGAGAATTTCACAGAAGAAGAAGAAGAAGAGAGAGAGAAGAGAGAGAAAGTTTGCAATGGCGAACGAGAAGCCGCTAAGGAAAATTGCAGAGGCATTCAAGGAGCTGGAGGCAGCCGTGAAATTGGAGACCTGTGAAGTGGAGGTTGCGCAGATCTCGCAGGAGTGTTCTCTCGTCTCGCAGTTGTTTCAAGACGGGCACGGAGCTGGAGGCGACGATGGGCATGCACGGACCCGTGACCTGAGGCTAGAGGAATCAAACGTAGTGGTGCGCCACCACAAGCATGGTGACGGTGTCCATCTTCTTCTCCCACAGCGGCAGCTGTCCGGTGCCGTCTGAGCCGTGAGAGAGAGAGAGAGAGAGAGAGAGAGAGAGAGAGAGAGATGTAATTTATTAATTAAAATAGGGGCAAAACTGTCAATGAATGTTAGATTGGGTAAATGGGGTTAAAAAACTCTTAGTGGAGTAAGTGGACAATTTTTAGCCTAAAATCGGATAAGTGGTCACGACCCCATCAATCCCATATTTTCCAGTTCCTCAAGCCATCAAACACCAAACCACCAACTCCGGCGAAGAAAATCAAACACTTGAATAGACTCAAAAAGTGAAGAATTCTCATTGTATGGTTGAAGAAATCAGAAGCAAGTTTTATTGTCCATGGATAAAATACTTCTCTTTCATTAGAGGAGATATTGATAGCCTTGATTGGCTCAGAACAAGTCTGCAACCTGTAATCTCGGGGATATTGACAGTTTGGCACTGTCCCTAAATTTAAACAGACCACAATCTTACTTTGAAGAACAAGGTGCACAGAAGGATACAGACTTACAGAGTTAGCGAAACACACCTTCACTAGGGATATAGAGAAGAGAAACCCAACGCGCCAATCAATTGACTATACCAAGATGACACATGGTTCACACTTGAATAAACTAATACCCACCCATAGCACTTGTTGAATGATTCAGAACTCACCACATCATATGTAAAATTTAAAAACCAAATAGCAAGGCAACAACTGCAGGGGTAGATCTGAATGCCTTTATCAATAAAACACACAAACGCTGTCTACAATTTCACACAAACACTATCCGTGATTCACATATTCACATCAGGTCTGTACTGAATTGAAAATTTAAGGAAATTGTTATCAGAATACATACTTCGATCCCTAATAGTTAAATTTGAAGAACAACAGTTGTTCAACAATTTGAGTCAGGCGTTCCATACTCTTGTTGCAAATTTGTTTGCTCCTAGAAAAGCATCATGTAAACCAACAACATATCATGCCCCATGCAAGACAAAAAAGTTTACTTCAGACGTTTAAAACACCACAAGATTAGCTGACACTACTATGGACAACAAACACTTACTGGCAAAAAAAATAAAGAAAGTTGGGAATAATAGTTATGTACAATTTCTGCCTTGCAGTGGCATATCCTTCTGCGTTCATTTTAATTATGAACATTGACTAGACATCCCGCAGAATCACACACATAAATTAAGCAAGTACGAAGAACATTGTATGGTAACACGGTGATGCTAGCTGAAGAACAAGATAAAAAGTAAAATCAAGAAGTACCTATTCATGGCAGAGGCCTATAAGGGTTACCTAGCTAGACAAGTACAATGAAATAAACTTCAAGCTTTCTTATGATGGTTCAGTTAGCAAGGTTGTTAGAAGAAATGTGTGGATTAGCTGAGTTATACACACACACACACATATTCTATCTAGAGCGAGGCCTTGCTTTGAAATTAAAGTGCGAGGTTGGAGTTTAGGGTCACTTTTCGGTCTCATATCCACATCTCGACCGTTCAGTTTTTAGGTACTAATGTATAGATCATCTATCCAAAATTTCAGCCAAATTAATGATCTTTAAGGTATCTAACTCTCTTGAACCAATGGACGAACTAAATCTATCCAACATGAACCGTACTAGCTTTAAGGCAGTTACCAAATCCTTAACAACCATCAATTTAGTTGAAATTTTGCAGAAATGATCTATACATTAGTACCTAAAAGCTGAACGGTTGAGATGTGGATATGAGACGTAAAAGTGACCATAAACTCCAACCGCACTATAATTTCAGAGTGAGACCTCGCTCTAGATAGGATCTGTACACACACACACAGGGCCCTTCTAGTGAGGGATTCCTTTTTTTGGTATTTTCTAGGGATAGGGCATTAGACCAACTTTTCGACCATATTTTGGCATCTCAACCGTTCAGTTTTTAGGTCCTAATGTGCAAATCACTTCTACAAATTTTTAGCCAAATTGATTATCGTTAAGGCATTCAAAACTGCGATTTAAAATTATAAGTATGAACAGTTCAGGTTTGACAGATTTGGTTCGTCTATTGATTTAATCTAGTTTGAAATCTTAACGATCACCGATTTGGCTGAAAATTTACATAAATGATCTACATATTAGGACCTAAAAACTGAATTGTAATGCCCCGTACCTTAAAGTTTTTACTAGTTATATTTTACCGTTATTGACGAGGAGTTGACTTTTTCCTTGTCCGTTGAGTTAAGAAAATTCTTTGAGAATGCCGTAGTATACGAAAAATCGAGTTCGTGGATACGTAGTTGTGTTAATCGGAGTTTTTAGGGAAAGTTTTGACCAAAAAGGAAAGTTACTATTCCTAGTTGATGTTTTAAATAAGTTTCTATTTTGGGAATGAGGAGAGAGAAAGTCAAGCAGCCCCAAATCGGGACAGACCCGACCCCCCTCCCCTTTTTCTTCTTCTTTTCGTAGCTAAGCTTCTTCCAGCGAATTTGACGTCGTCCGGCCACCCCAGCACGCACCGCTCATCATGGCTTGATCCTCTCTCCCTCCTCTTCCTAATTATGTAAGTTTTTCACCTTGGGTATCATTGGTTTTTAAGTTTCGAAGATAATTGCATAAGTGGGGAAAACAGGAGTTTGGCTCCGATCTCCAGTTTTTATGCTGTTTCCGGCCGGATTTCCTTGGGGTTTTGGTTGCTGGGGTAACACTAATCCTCATCCCTAACCTCTTGCAGCTTGTGTTGGCCTGTGGAGGGAGAATCGAAGGGAAGGAGATCATGAACAGTAGCAGACGAGTTCTTGATTTTGGGATTGAATTTCTGGCCATTTCTACTTGGAATTGGTTGTTGTTGCAGGTATATGAATTGTTGGGCTTATTGTGGAGATTGTGTAGGTGAAATTTGGTGGCCGGATTTGGGTGTTGGAGTGGAGGCGCGTGAACGCCACGCGCCGCCACTATTTGTGGCGTGTAGAGGCTCCATTAGTTCATTAGAAATGCTTTATTTTAGTTGTTGAATTACACTTATTGTTGGGAGCCCTTGTTTGCCACTGTTTTTGTATATTTTGATGTTGGATGTGGTTCTAAGGGTGTTAAGATTATAATCTTGGGTTGAGAACTTGTTGTCATATTTTTTCGTGATGAGTTGAGATCGTTGAGAGGTTGGAGAAGTAAAATGGGTTTTAGAATGTCAAAAGAGAAATTGGAAATTTGGAAGAAAATGTATTTTTAACCTTGTTGACTAATTGTTGGTGGAGAAATTGGTGATGGAATTGTGAATTGAAAAGGAACAATTAAGAAATAATTTGAAAATTTTGGAAAGGGAATTATTTTATAATTTGATGATTAATTATAGTTAAGGAATTAAAATTAAATTGGCCAAGTTATTGAACGATCCTTGTGAAGGTTAATGATTATTTGAGGACGTGGAAATCGTTAAGAAAATTTCGAATTTGAGAATTGTAATCCCAAATTGTAGTGTGGGATTTTTAGTAGAATTTTTGATTAACGAATATTAATATTTTAGGGAAGGAGTTTGATTCTTATACTATTTTCTTATTGAGGTTATTCATATCCTGTCGATGGTGACGTACTGAGCCCTCGAGCGAGGAGGACACTGCTAGGCAGCAGGGTTAGCTGCGAGACTCACCTGTGAGTAGACTTTTATTTTATTTAAATCATGCATGCAGCATGGCATTAAATTTATAACTTGATTATTGTTTGGATAAATGTGGTTTTCGTGGAAAGAAAAGAATTTAAAGAAATGAGTTGGCAAGGAGGCTATTTTCGGCGCATGTGTACATTACCTAGTCGGCAGTCCCCTCTAGACTACATCTCGGTCGGCTGTCCCCTCCGGTGAGTCATCTGGTTGGCAGTCCCCTCCAGATGACATTAGGTAGTTAGTCGGCAGTCCCCTCTATCCACCTCCTCCTAAATCCGGTCGGCAGGCCCCTCCGATGCGTCATCTAGGCGCAGTCCCCTCCAAATAGCATGAGATGACCATACAACAGTTCTCTCTAGTCATCGAACGATTTTTCATGAAAGGATGGTTTTCAAAGGAATGAGTTGGAAACGTTTTGTAAATCTCGCTGCATGCTGGATTTTGTTAACGAGAAAATAGGGAAGCATTCAAATTATTGGTTTCATAACTTATTACAGTTTTGTCCACTCACTCTAACGGATTTTATATGTTTTCCCCCTGGGCCCTTCGATTTCAAATGCCCAGATTTCAGATTCGCCGAGATCGCGTCTAGGAACTTGAAGCATAGGAATCAGCGCTTCCGTTTTGACTGTAGGTTAATACTTAACCTACTTTGTATGATATCGGCTTAGTTATGTAGTATTGCTCTGATAACTCTTTCAAATTTGGAGAATGTTATTGCTTGAGTAATTTGGATTTCGTGTAACATATACACATGGAATGTAAATATTGGAATGTGTATAAGTGTGGGAGTTTATTTTTAATCATGTCCAGGTTTTGTGAATTTTTGGGTAGCCCATTTTAGGGGAGGTTCTGCCAATTTTTCTGTAGGATTTAACTTAAAGTGGGCCCCACAGGCTCGTATCCGAGTTTCGGGGTGAAACTTGGGTCGGGTTCTATCAGTTGGTATCAGAGCACTAGGTTACTAGATTTTGTGGCCGATATCTTGTTATAGTTTCTTACATACTTGATTGTATTCAGTACCTCCCGAGTGATGGCCCGACTGCAGCGGTTCCCCATCATATACTCTTCGGTGCTGATGTACATATCAAGTGTGTAAGATGATTGTTGTTGGTGTAAATACCTTTGGTGTAACTAAATCATGGAAAATTTCAGGTTTTGAATTTCTATGGAATTTTGGCGATAGAGGAATAAATATTGAAATATGATTCCTTATTCTAAGGAGGCCGAAATAGGGTCTAAATACATGGAAGAATTTCGCAAACAAGGAGGTGACTTGTTCTCTACTTCTCATGGAATATTTTCATTGGTTGAATGATGTCACAAGTAGATTTCAACCTAGATTCTCAAGCTCTTGCCGTTCACAATATAAAGGAGGTTTGTGAAGCTCTTCTCCACACCACAAAATTCAGAATCAAAAGCCTTAAACACTCCCCGTTGTCTTCCAGTTTCGACAATTTCAAGGAATTCTAAGTTCAAGGCCATGAAGCAAACATCATCTCCATTCAAGCATCCTTGTCGTTATTCTCATCTATTCCACCACCTTTTGCAGCTTCTTGCGTCCTTGAAGATAAAAAAGTGTAACCATGAACACCATACTTTGTTTTCGGTTTTATATAAAATTGTGATTTTGTTTTCTTTCTTGGTTTTACATGTTGTGATTTCTTGTGATGATGAAGTGTTGATTTTAGATATGTGATTTTCGAATACTATGAAGCATGTTTTAGGTTTTAGGTTTTCAAGTTGATAAATTGCGATTTCTATGTGTTCTTGCATAATTGTTAATTTCGAACTTCAATCCCATCTTTTATGTGTCAATTGATCTTTGGATGCACACTTAGGTTGATGAACATGTAATTGAATCCATATTAAAGTGCTAGCGTTATAGGCATTAATAATTTCGGTGGAAAACCTAAAATTACTTAGGTAAATTAACAATGAGTCTTGCATGCTTGATTAGCGTTCCAATTTGTGTTCTTGACTTGAATTGATCAAACTTCCATGATTCTTACTGCGTTGAAAGTGTTTTTGTTAGTGATTAGCTACCACTAGTAATTGCATGATTAATAGGGTTAGCTATGGTGCGCTCAAGTAGTTAATTTAACTAATGGAAGTAAAAAGAACTTTGCATGCGTTCATCTTTGTTCTTGGTTGATTCTATGCTTAAACATATTTTGATTCGTGATTTGATGTTTGAAACTTTACCAACGTGTTAGTAGTAGTTAATCCTATCTAATTTTGTTCCATCCATATAATTCTACTTATTTATGTGTTTTGATGTGTCACACATGTATATATTTACTTAGTTGTTAAATTAGAAAATAAAAATCCTAAATCCCCATACTTGTATTTTTCGTAAATAATGTTTATAATATATAGTTTTGTTTGGTCTAACGTTTATTTTTCAGGAATTAATGAGGCCATAATCCCCGGTTGAGAACGATACCATACTTACTCTTACTACATTGATAGGGTTTTAAATTGAGCACTAACTTTGTGCAGGTCAATATGGACCGTTGGATTATGAATTTATTAAGTAAAAGTATGTTAATCAAAAATGAGAGTGAATATGCTCATTCATTCTAGGGGTGAATCTAAGAATTGTTCTTAGTATGCTTCTTGCAGATTCTCATATCTCCCTCAGATTTTCACAAGGGTAAGCTGCCACCATTATTCTCAGCTTTCTTAGAATGACTAATTTAGCAAGATCACCTAATCTACAGTAACTGATAGAGCTCTAAATAGTGGTGGAAAATTGGGCAGAGTAGACAGTTGTAGTGTATGGCTTGCATGGTAAAACTTAGGTAAGTATAACTGTCTCAAGTGCTCTAGCTTCCTTGTCATGTTAGGAATGTTAGCAGGGACAATATTCTCCGAACCATTAACACGAAAATCAAGAGGTTACAATAGGATCAAATTTCTCTAAATGATGGAAATGATTTAATATCATTGCACCTACAACTTGGGAATCTCAAATGGACCATATTAGTGGTGTAACTAAGAAATTTTATATAAGAGGGTCAAAACTTAAAAAAGAAAACCATACTAAAATTACTAATTTATAGATTTAAAACTATATTATATAACTTAGTATATATAAGTAAATCTAAAATTGTATAATTGAATGATGAGTTGTTGACCATTTTGCAAACGAGAATAACTCAAGAAATAAAGCAAAAGAAAAAGAAACGGTTGAGAAGAGAAGAATAAGGGGACAACAAAGAGGAAAATATAAGATCGTGATTTTTTTCATCTTTTAATTTCTATCGTAAAGAATTTACTATATTTATATACCTCCTATTCTGGAATCATAATATGAATCACAATAATCGACCATTAGAGATTCAATTATATAAAATGAATGCAAGACACGTCAAGACAAAAGCAGAAGGGTCAATATCCTATTTCTATTTATAGAAGTCTAAATACTTCAACCAATCATATTCATTTTTTAAAAATGAGAACGGTCAATTGACCCTTTTGACTCTATAATAGCTACGCCCATGGAATATATCCCCAATTTCTTAAGGTAATGTCAAATTTGCACCATCTTCACTCACCATCCCTTCAACCTTTAAAACCCTCAGCCTTTTGAAATCCTTAAACATTGATGACATTACGTTTTTACTTTCTCTAGACCCCAAGTTTAAACGAGACTGAACGTAGTCACCTCTCTCATCTGTGGACAGCACCAATTCATCAACATTCATACTCAAATGTATGGTAAGTCTTCTAGCTTTCTCTATAGGTGTTCTCATCAGTACCTTGTAAGAAGGAACAAAATCCATTGTTGTATATTTACATGTCAGAAAGTTTTCTTTTTCTGCCTTTATCGAACACAATTCTCGCATCAGATTAGCATCCAACAAATTTTGATTGTTCTGGTTGAACCTTGTTCTCTGAGGTGAACAAAACACCTTTCTACTAGCTCATCTAAGCAGTTGTATGTGATATCTTTCAATATGTCCCTAAACCTTTCTTATATTGTCCCAAAGAGATAAAACCTTCGGCTATACACAGTTTTGTCAAAATCTTTACCGGAATCTCAGAAACCTTAGGAAGATGACTAAAATATAGAAAACATGCCTTTAGGTGATAAGGCAGGTCATCATAGCTCAGTGCCAAAACCCATAATGGACTTCCATATTCTGCTATGCATCCAAAAACGTTACCACATATTGTTTCTCACTTGTTAAATGTTTTAGCTAGAAGACTAGCAAAGCTTAGTAATGGCTAAGGACAACCCTCGACAATGTCTCAACATCTCATGTAGTAGTTTTTTTATCTTACTGTAAATTTTGGAGTCTGCAAAATGAACAAATAAAAACCAAAATATTAGATTTTTCATACTAAGCCATCATTCACTACAAAACCAGCAAAAATAAGAAAAAAAATACTAAGGATCCAAAATGAAGAATGATATCATATATATTGGTGAAAATCTGAGTCCATGTTAATTAATTTGACTTATCAAAAATGACATACTAGGTAAACAACACTAACAAACTATACAAGTAAAACAAACAAAAGAACTAGACAAGTAAAATATAACAAAAGGGTTTGGTAAAAAGATACTTTCAAAATTTGTTGTCTTTCAGAATAAAAAGAAAACAATTTCTACCCGCGTGCACATCTATTGCCTCATTACGGGTGATAATTAATCAGCATTCTGCTCTTTGAGTCTTGAAAAGGAAACGTAACTTGCAATGTATGTTCCAAATGTCATCCAGGACAACTAGATATAGTGTATTTTCTAGGAGATTATAGAGCATTTTTGCAATTTTTTTATCCATCGTCTTCGAATTTTCATCTCTGTCCAACTTTGTTGGAGAAATGAATTTGATTAAAATTTGCTTCTAATTATCTCTCAATCTAAAATAGGGAGAAACACAAACTCAAACAGATGTCTGAAAATGATACTGAAGTTCTGATGATGACAAATTTGCTTAAGCAATGTGTTCTTTCCAAAACCAGCCATATCCCAAATAGCAAAAATTGTGTACGTGGGTCACGTTTGGCCCTACCTATGAGGATATAAGTAGACATATCCAGATATATGAGTTATGGTTTTCGTTGAATTTACATCATACAAATAGAGTTTACGAGTTGAACAAAAGATCGAGTAATCATTAAGTGTCCCCCCCCCCCCCCCCCAATTATGAGTGCAAAGTATGAAGATAAGAACTGTGTTTGATATATATCAATCTTTTGATCATTGATGTATTTCTTAGTAGGAAAAGTATTATTCGATCATCAACACAAAGTTTTTAAAGATGAGGCATTTTGAATATGTTGTATGAATGTATAAGACATATATCCCGATGTGTTAAGATGAATGAATTTTATGAAAAGTTTAGTACAATAGTGAGTAGAAGAAGAATTCAAGGAGTGTAGATTTGCCTAAGGCACAACCAAAAAACCCTTTTGAAAAACCTTAATCTTCGTTCAGTTCCTTTGTTGTATTTGTTATGAACATTCTCTGCTAAAAAAAAAAGTATATCTCATTTCGTCCCCACCACCAAAGAATCACTAGCATTCGAATATTGATAAAGCCTTAAGCTCCTCGTCCAATTTTTAACATTCATTGGAGTATATGCTAGTTTCTTATTTTACTTTTAGATTAGGGTTTTAGACTACTTTATAAACGACGTTTTATGACAACTCTATAGGGATACGTCGTTTTTGTGCAGTTTGTTTAATTTCAATGAATGAATGATATTTTCTACTTCAAAAAAAAAAAAAAACATTCCGAGTCACCTTAGCTATCTAGCTCATCCTTCATCAACATTAGTGAAATTTGGGTTATGCAGGCAGCCATCTTGGCTGAGATAGCTCTGGTTTCATATCCTTCAACCCCGTCTGCGGTAGGCAGGGCAGGGCGATTCGCTGCAGTATTTAGGTTAGGTAATGTGGGATAGGGAATCGGTGATGACTGGATTGTTCAGGCCGGTTTGGATTTAGATCCGATCACATGGGATTGGTTGATTTTTATGGTGGCTGAGGACGACGTGATCGGTGGTGAACCGGAGTCCCTTTTGGGGGCAATGATTGCAGCTGGGCTGCAGTTAGATTGTGCCGGTGATGATGGTGATCTTTCTCCTATGCTGGACAGCAGCGAAGGGAAAGGCTGTGGCGGCAGTGGTGGTGGTAGTCCTGCTGAGGGTGGCGGCTGTTTGGTCGCTAGGAATGCTAGGGTTTGTTTCTGGGCTCTAAGACTGTTGGGCCTGGAGTGGACTTATGCTCATGGTTGGAGTCTTTAGGCTTGCTTTTGGACAGTGGACTTCCTGTGTGCTGTATGGGTCTCTTGCTGGGCTATGTTTGATTGGGGATTCTCAATTTGAGCTGCTCTGATGAATGAAGATGGAGTGGATGATGATACGTCATCCATACTCCTAATTTTATTTAATTTTTTTATCTTGGTCACAGAAACCAGTAGCTCTGAGGGTTTTTTATTCCTACTTCGGAGTTTCTAAGTTTTTGTTTCAAATAATGGCGCGTGAACTTCCTAAAAGGTGGTTATACTGGGGGTATACTGGGTTCTTGTTCTTGTTTAGAATAGGAGTCTTAGGGTGCTCTGAAGAACGATTCTTTCTGTCAACCCCATAGGGGTGTTTCGTTTTTGTACTGCTTGCTGAATCTATATAATGGGCTGACCTCTTTTGATAAAAAAAAAATAAATAAATAAACATTAGTGAAATTTAACTCCCACCATAATTTGTACGTGACTATTTTACAACTTGTAAAAAAAAAAATAGATTGCCCTTATTTCAAAAAAAAAAGAAAAGTAAAAGATAGTTCGATCTGATCCAGTTCCACCACGAACAACCGATTCGATCAAAACGGCAAAGCTCTCCTTGACACGTGTTGAACAATTCCTCTTCCAACGTGGCACGACTGCCAAGTGTTAACCCCACAGTAATACACGTTCGAATAGATTAACCTAACACTGTAGTCACCCACACCTTTTCCCCCGGTGAGTTCGTCTTCTCCTTCGGACGCTCTGGTTTTGGTATTGAAAGAATCATTTGCTTACTTTCTCCCTCACATCTTCATGTGTAAGATCTCTCTCTCTTTCTTCGTCTTCTTCATCTTGTTGGCATGCTAAGATCAACTATCTGCTTATATCATGAATCATGGTATTTTATGAACATAGGATGACACAAGAATGGTGATTAATTACAGTTAGTTTCATTCTTTATCGATTACTATATGAAATTGTTGTTTGCTACCTCAAACGTTGTTCTGTTGCACTTATCAATTGGTCACCATTGCATTAAGATGTTAAGCTTTCTTGATTGTTTCTGGATCGTAGCTTATACAATAAAAGTAATGATCCCCTGTTCCACTGGCCATTAATTTAAATCTGTTAAATTTAGTGACCCCAGTTTCTGCCCGAATGTAAACGGTTCATTGATTTCATCTTTCAATAGCATTTTCTAAGATGCATGTTGAAAATGTTTGGTTCTCTTTCTTCTTCATGACTCGAAGAGTTGGTTCCTCTTTTCAGGTTCCATATCACTTTCTAAGAAGATACTGAGTGATCCTTTCCTATACAGCTTTTTTATAGCTCCCTAATTAGTTACCAAGAGCATCGATCATCTACAAGGAAGTAGACCACAATGTCTGGCGTATCGGTTGCTGTGGCTCCTAGGTCGGAGCCTGATAAAACTACAACTGCTGGATCACAACACCAGGAAAAGCCACATCGCCAACTGCACCAACAGCGGCAGCAGCCAGCTGTTGGAGGTGTCATGGGGTCATTGCGCGTAATCGAGCTCCAGCTCGTGGCATTCATCATGGTGTTCTCTGCCAGTGGCCTCGTCCCGCTCCTTGATTTGATCTTCCCTGCTTTTGCCTCCGCCTATCTCTTAGTACTGTCGCGCTTGGCCTTCCCATCACATGGTCATGTCTCTTCTGGCGCGCAGGAGATTTTTCAAGGAAGCAAATTCTTTAGACTGTATGTGATTGTGGGAACTACAATTGGGCTGTTCTTGCCTTTGGCCTATGTGTTGGGTGGTTTTGCAAGGGGTGATGAGCACGCTGTGCGCTCAGCAACACCTCACTTGTTCTTGCTCTCCTTTCAGATTCTGACTGAAAATGTCATAAGTGGGTTGTCACTATTTTCGCCACCAGTTAGAGCACTTGTTCCGTTGCTTTACACAGTTAGGAGAATCTTTGTCATCCTTGATTGGATGAAGGATGTCTGGCTTAACAAGACTCTCCCTGCAAATGCACAATTGAAGGTACTTAATCCCACACTAGCTGCATTTAGTCTTTTCTACTTGTTTTTGGTTACTTTGGGTGACGGTTGACCTAATCTGGCATGTTGCTATAAAATTGTTGTGTATGTTGGAGATTTAGATATGTTTTTCCCACTTTAGAGATTTTAAGAGAGAGTTCTGCCAACTAAGAGATGGTCGATGTTTATGTAATTTGACATGTTAGTTGGAGTCTAATAAAATTCTAAACTCGTAGAGTAATGTAACCTAACGTGTTTTACAGATTTTAAAGAAATTTCAGCTGAGAAAATTTCACTGGTGTTTTGAACTAACAATTAAGATGGGTTGCAGGATGTTGCATGGTTTTGGTTTGGAAGGACCTTGGCTGTGGCCAACTTCTTATATTTCTCGATCAATTTGTTTGGGTTTTTGATTCCTCGATTTCTTCCAAGGGCCTTTGAGAGGTACTTTAGGGAGAGAGATGAAGTTCATTCCAAGACTGCAGAGGACAAGCGCTCTGCAGCTGTAAATAAATCGCAATCAGCTCCCGCAGATAAGAAGGCCGACTGATTCCTTGCTTGCTCAGTCTCGGTGCCATACACTCTTTTGTTTGTAGAGACCACCTCTCTATTCTCACTTTCACCGCACCTTAAGCAATTCTCTGTTTGAACTTTGTAGTTTCCTTTAACTAGTTTGTTGTAGTCCTTTATGCATGGATTATATATCAATCTAAATGTGTTTGCTTTTTGTAACTTTTGTTTCTCTTCTCCACACCCGATTTGAAGGGAAAGGTCTTGTTGAAGTCAATAACAGATTATTTAGAATTATATGCTCAAAAAACTCGCTCTCTGGTTTAAGCTGTTGGAGGTAGCCTAACTACTGCAAATCACAAGATTACAAAGCTCAAGTACAAGTTTTCTTTGTTTAATTGGTTAAACAATGGATCCGCAGCTTATACGCCTATGGTTGCTTGATTGGAACAAAGTACGGCTTTAGGAGAAAAGTGGCATACCCCAAAGGAAAGCTTACAATCAAATGCTTAACCTAACCGATTCAAGAAGGAAAGTTTGAATTACAAGAGAAGTTTGGATCGAGAGGAGAGGAGGAAATGAGAACTCTGAAAAATAGAAGTTGCATTACTCGTTGTGCCCTGTTCGTTTTCCTGTATCCCATGGGAAATCGAAACAAGTATCACCAAATAAGGAACCTAAATGCCTGAATTTGTTGTTTTACAATCCCATTGTTACGAACTCACTTAAACACAAGCAACATTTTACTTATCACAATTAATTATCAAATTTTATACTTAAACACAAGCAACATTTTACTCATCACAATTAATTATCAAATTTTATTCATCAAATAATATGAAGCATAATATCACATAAATATTCATAACTCGTCATTCATCAAACATTAGAAATCAAAATCATTTAAAATTATTGATAAATCAACGTATTACCATTTCAACAAACAAAATGTTGAAATGAATATCACCAACATTCTGGTTCATAACTCTTCGATCGATCTTTCTATCGCAATGATGATGGTACATACTGCATAGAATTCAGAGAATTTTGTATCGCAGTTTTCATTTATTTTTTCCCCCTAAAATAGTTAACCGTTGGATATATTCAATAAAATGAACGGATAAGATGGGGAGAGAATCCAACCCTAACCCACGTCACCTCACCTCAATTGACGCCTTCCCACAGTTCTTTTGGTCGGTTGACAACTTGTCCTTATCCTTACCAGCGGGGATGTGAAAATGACCACTTTGCCCACTAAAGTAGAAGCAGTATCAGGTGCTACTAGCAGACTAGCTAGGTGACTCTGATTCAAATCAGATAGGGGCATCACAGTCACGATGAGGTAAATAAAACTGTTGTGCACCACGCGCGGAGGCATAGGGTGGAGACCAACCAAGCATGCCCCAACTTTACTAGGTTAATGTTAATTAATCAACCGATAATGACACATGTTGAATTTCATTTGCACTTTTACAACTCATATTAACAATATATCAAATTATCAATGTTTAAATGCACTTGAAGTCTTGAACATATTCTTTTCTTCGTAAAAAAACCTCTATCTGCTTCTATGATTCGATCAAACACGTTAAACGCGTGTTTGATAGTATTTAAACATTGTAATAGTTGTTAACCCAAAAAAAAAAACATTGTAATAGTTATAGAAAAAAATATTTATTTAGTTCAATCTTAAACATCAAAAAAATTATAAATCATCTTATTTAAGAATTTTTTTTATTTAGCTCGAATATAAAGGTTTTAGGATAAAACTAACATACATTAACTATATTTACTACTTTAATGACTTATTTTACCACTTGAGGACTCATTTGGTAATTAATAAAATTTACCACTTTAAGGACTCATGTTATCACTTTGAGGATTAATATTACTATTTTGAAGACTCATTTTACCACTTTAAGGCAATTATATGCATGTCATACGATAATACATTATAGAATTTTCCAAAGATTTTAAACCATTTTCTTAATGTTCCATTACTGTCACGTTAGTTTGTTATGTTTTGGGTTAATATTTTTAACTACTTTACTGTGAAATTAGTGATAGCTGCTAACAAAAGACAAAAAAAAAAAAAAAATTGCTATAGACAAACTTGGTTGCTATACTTGATAAAGAAAGTTTGCCACTTAGGAATGAGCGGCTTGTTTGCTAATTTTGTTGATATTCATCACACATACACATCAGTCATCAATGACCATTCTTAATTTCTAGGTTAGGCAAAGAAATGACCATTATTCCCTTTAAAAAACAAAAATGACCATCCTTTATTTCTAGGTTAGGAAACCCTATTTGAAAGTAATTTCTAAAAAATGACCAGTCACTATCCTTGATTGACACAAATAAACTCTAATAATAGGCTAGTGTTTGGAACTACATCTATAATTAAAGTTATATAATTACTTATGGTTTAATTATAAACCCATTTATATAGTAATACCCATGAATCCCTACCAATAATGTCAGGTCAAGTAGATTTTTAAGCATGGTTTGATTAATTTAATTTAACAGAGTTAGAGCAACTCTAACAACTTCTTTATAATTTTTGTATTATAGGGCAGCAAAAATCAAAGCTTCAGCCTCTTTTTATTCTTCAACTCCAACAGATTCCCTATTTTACAACAATCCCTAAAATCTCCATAATTATTTCTTAAAATTTTAGAGGTCGCTGTAAATGTAAGGAATTTGATTTTCTATTTCCTCACTTTCCCAAAAATGGGGATAGTTATAGAGAATCTATTGGAGCAAAATAGAATTTTTTGTTTTCTAAAATAGAGAAAAATCAAAATATAGGGAAGTGTTGGAGTTGCTATTATAGAGCTTAGATATTGTATTCAAACTCCGTTTAGATTTGTTTCACATTAAGATACTAATTAAAAGCATAATTTTTCCGAAATACAAGACTGTTGTCTATGGGAGGAAATCACTTGTCCCCAAATTCCCTATCCCTGCTCTGTCCCACGAATAAGAATTTAACATGTAACCTCTAGCCTAACACCCAGCTACCTCTGTTATCTCTCACTGAAAAGTAATTAATAAAATTTTTAGGAAAATGATTTTTCTCTTTCTTTCCAATTGATCAAGCTCAGAAGAAAAAGTTTCAGATCTAGCTCCATTTCATCTTCTTCTTCTTCTACTTTCCGATGCCTTTTCTTTCCTCTGAGCCTAAAATTCAAGAGTGGATGAAGAATTATACCATTAATACTAATAGTACTAATATTGATTCATCTCTTCTCCTCTCTAGGTTTTTGACTGTTTATGTCACACAAACTCAATTTATACACAAAAGTGCTAGAATCCAAATTCAGAAAAAGGGGGAGGGGTGTTTGTCCCTCAATGGATATGTTCAGGTTGTTGAAGCCTATGCAACTCGTCGAAATTATCATTCCCATCGAGTCCACGCACCTCACCGTATCTTATCTTGGCGACCCCGGCTTCCTTCAATTCGAAGATGTAATTATCATCCCCTAGTGTCTCCAATTCTCAATCTTCAATTATCTTAGTTTGTTTTTGTTCGGATTGGGTTGCAATTGGATTTGATTTTTGGAACTTTTTTTTTTTGGTATGCGATTTAGGATTTCGTCGATTCTACCCTGGGCTCTGTCTTTAGATGAGATTTGGTTTCTGTTGAAATCTTTGGGGATGCCTTGGATGGTGTGGAAAGGAGAAGCTTGGGATTGGAGAGAGGGGTGTAAGGCGGAGCGAGGGTTTGACAGAAGTGACAGGAGACCTCCGCCGCTTGAGCGCCACCACATGGTCATTTTCAGGTCATTGTAGTTCGTTATGAGTTGTTCGATCTTTGTTTATTTTTTTTTATAGATTCTGGATTGTTCTTCAATAAAGATAAAACTGATAAATAATGAAGTTAACGATGTCAACTTCTGTTAAGTTGATGAACATGTTTTGCAATGTGAGAGCAGTGATAGAATTAGGATAGGTTTAATGGGGACAGGTGATTTCCCCTCGTTGTCCACTCTCAGTCGTACCTGAAAGGGCTTATCTGTAATTTACTCGAATAAAAAAACAACGCGCGTGTAAATGCTCTGGTTAACCTGAAAAATAAGGAACCGCTCTCTGCTTAGACGAGACGTACTGTCCTCTCTTCTTTCGACACTCTTTTTTTACCTTTTTATTTTATTTTTCCGAAGCAAAGAAAATAAAAACCCTATCACTGTTCACCACTCGCCTCTCTTCCCCCGCCCCCAACCACAATTTCACCACAGAAAAAAGTGTGAGCCTTTCCAATCCTCTCAGAGCTCTCACAAGCATAGAGCAGCAGCGAGCAAACCGCCACTCTCAGCCCATGAAGATAAAGAACAAAGGCAAAGTCCACCCATCTCCTTCCTCATCTTCCTCTTCCTCTTCCTCCTCCTCCTCCTCATCTTCTTCCGATGGAGTTGTTCTCTCCGTGCTCCAGCTACTCCCAGCTGCTATTCTAGCTCTGGCCACGGTTCTCTCCCTTGAGGACCGCGAGGTGTTGGCTTACATGATAACCCGTTCCATGAAAACCGCACCCTCTTTTTCTTTCTCAGACACCACCCAAGATTCCAAGAAGAAATCTATGAGGAAATCTAGTAGTAAAGCCGGCAGGACTCAGAGCCAGAGCAACAACCACCAGCCGCCGATGTTCGATTGCGAGTGCTTCGACTGCTACAGAAGCTACTGGTTTAAGTGGGACTCCTCCCCCAACCGCGAGCTCATCCACCAGGCCATTGAGGCCTTCGAGGACCACCTGGCCCACGGTGAGAAGCCCAAGAAGAACGCCGGCAGGGGGAAGCGAAGAGACAAGATGGGCCGCCGCGAGGCCCAAAAATCAGCCGATAATTCCTCCAAAGATGAAGTCTTTGTGGCGGAGGAGAATGTAGGGAGCTCAGTTGCCGAGGTGGTGTTACCTCTGTGCGACGTCGTTTCGGTGGGGTCCCCGGAGAAAGTTGAGGAGTTGGAAGTGGAAAAGCAAGCTGTGGAGGTTAAGACGGAGACGACGGCGGACGACGTGGCGTTGGTTGTACGCGCCGCGGCGGTGAGCAACCACAAGGGCCTGGCCAGGAAAGTACTTCCGGACGTGTTGGGGCTATTCAATTCTCGTTTGTGGAATCTTTGGAGTCCGAATGCGTAGGAAAAAAAAAGTATTTGGAAAAAGGAAAAAGGAAAATGGGAATTTCTTTTTTACTTTTCGAGCCTCAAAAAAAAGAGGGAGGAAGTATTATAATTTTGGTGGTAGGTTAATTTTTGTGCTCGAAATATAGGTATGTCAATTTCTCCCTCACTCCCACTCTATGAAAATGTTTATTATTATTTCTGTTCTAAATTAGTGGTAATTTTTGTGAAATTATGAGGTGGGCCAATCGTTTTTAGGGATGATTAAAAAAGGTTTGAGTATAATAATTAAGGGAAATGGGGGGCAAAGTGATTTTGGTTTCAATTATTTATTGGGTTTTCTTTTATAAATTGTCAAAGGATGCGATTTTCTATGCCTTTTTCTTTTGATTCCTTTTGGCTGGAATCGTTTCATGTAATAATTCCACTTCCAATTTATATCTTCCCAATGCCGCCTGGTCTATTTTGGGTTAGGTACCCTATGTTTATCTGACACCTTAACCCTTGCAAACTCATGAAAGCCCGGAACTACCCTTCCCTTCCCACCAGCAAGCACCTCAAATATTCATGGCTGAAGGTGATTTTTCAAAACTATACCCAATTTTAGTTTGGGAGCTTTCATGAAATAGTGGTTCTAATTAGACCTCAAAATTTATCATTTGAACTTTCTTTGCATAGTACATTTCTAATATACTTTTTAAATACTGAAAAAGCCCTAAACCCTAAACCCTATTCATGGCTGAAGGTGATTGTTCAAAACTATACCCTATTTTAGTTTGGGAGCTTTCATGAAATGGTGGTTCTAATTAGACTTCAAAATTTATCATTTGAACTTTCTTTACATAGTACATTTCTAATATACTTTTTAAATACTTAAAAAGCTAATTTGAGCTCCTTATTTCTATCAAAACGCCTTTGAACATGAGATATAACAATTTGTTACTCTATTTTTTTTATTATCTATCTCCAACTACGAGAAGAATAATTAATCAAAATCACATGATTTTACTTTCTTATGAGTATATCTCTCATCCATCAAAATTAATCAGAGGATTGGTTCTCGATTTTAATATGTTGTTGGAATTCTTTTGAAATTTGAATTTGCTAAAAGAAGAATTTCAAGAGTTTTGGGTTGGAAGATCGAGTAATAATTATATCATAATATTCAATTAATTTAATTTAAGAAAATTCCAAATCAGATTGTTTTGAATTTATTTTTGTATTAAATGATGAGCTATGTTTAGAAATTTTTGTTTTGAATTTATTTTTGTATTAAATGATGGGTCATGTTTAGAAATTTTTATTTTTACTTAATTGTTCTAGGTAAATTATAAAACTATATAGGCAATATAAGAAAATTTCGGGGGAAAAAAACAATTTGATTGAATGTTATATTTGGTCGGAGGAGGTAAGAAAAATATTTATTTATTTTTTCATTTTTCTCTCTTTGTTCTTATTTGTCTTTTTATATAACTTAACAAAGACTATTAATAATTAAAAAAAATTGAGTACTTATTTGACTTTTTATTTATACTATTACTAAGAGAGGAGGGTTTGTTAGTCAAAATCAAAAAATTCGACAGAAATGACCTTAGAAAATTAAAAACTTTTGAGAATTAAATAAATCACAAGAACAATTATGACATTTACAATCACAAAGACAATTATGACACTTACAAAATGTATTTTTATTATAAAAAAAAATCCACAACCCACTTTTTACTCCCACTATCTTTTCTTTGTAATGACAGATTTCTTTTTTATTTTTGAAAAAATAAAATAAAAAATACTTACACATGCAGAATATATGTGGAGAATGGCTAGTATAACTTAATAAACTCTATTAATAATTGGAAAAAATTAGAGGTCAAAATATCAAATTTAGAAGTCCAATTATAATCACCTTTCATGAAATTGGAGCTGTCAACAAAAAAAAAAAACCGTATAATCACCCACTATCTGCTCTCTAGTTTTTAACACTCTGGAGTACCATTTATGCATGAAATTATGCAAGCAACACAACTTGGATTTTGGGCCGCTTTCTATACCCAAAAAGACAGAGGCAACAATTAAATGTCTAGAGGTTGAATTGTCTGGTAGCATTTTGTTAGTTTTGTGAGAGACAAAGGATGGGTTTGATGAGGATCATATACAGATAAATGGGGAGGGTCCTATGACATACAAAAACAACTAGATCCCGCCATAATTCAGTCATTCACAAGGGAGGTGATGACACTTGACTGGACCACAAAGAGTAATAGTTGGTGTAGCTTTTAATCACATCACCCTTGTACTGGAATTGATGCATTGCTATCAAAATTCAACAATGCTAACAGGGCTAGTGGCCATAGATATGGGTGTAGGTAACACAAGGCATTTGGAGCTATGTGACTGACTGTGAGACGCAAAATGTGAAACTAAAAACAAAACTAGAGAGCTGGAAATGTATGATTGTCCAAAGAGACTCCATTACCAAATCTCTTTCTCTTGGAGCTTGACGAGATCCTGAGACTACTATAAGGGGTGGTAGCAGTAAATAGTAGTACTATAAGGGCATGTGGTTGATCTAATATAAGAGTTCTGTCATAGTTCGCAAATTTGTTAACCTCAAGAAGTGGACTTGCGGTTTGGACTGTGCCAAATTAGGACTTTGAGGAGCTTATTGTGCGAGATTATTTTGACTTCAAAACTGTGTTTAAAAAAAAAAAAAAAAAGGAATTATATATATATATATATATATGGAAGTTTTCAGAATTGGCCAGAAAGGTAATTTTTTTTAAAGATTTATATTTAAAAAGAGAGGGATAGAACCAGGTTCAATTTGGATTTCACAAACCGCTTGTGGACTTGGCTTGTGGGTTTCTTCTCTTTAAAGCTGTAAGCATGAAAGTTGAAGGGAGTAGATTTCTTAAACCCTAGCATGTCAGTCAGCTAATTCTATTGATGGAAACAACTGATCCCAGTAGGTGGCCTTGTCCAGTTTGGCATCATCCATGGAAGATGTACAAGGTCATTAGTGGCCACTTGGGATCTGTAGGATCGATTGCTTTCGACCCAAGTAATAAATGGTTTTGCACTGGCTCAGCAGATCGCACAATCAAGTTATGGGATGTAGCAACCGGAAAGCTACAGCTTACACTGACAGGACATACTCTTCAAATTCGAGGCCTTGCCGTTAGCAGCAAGCATCCCTATATGTTCTCTGCTGGCGATGACAAAGAAGTTAAATGTTGGGACCTCACACAGAATAAGGTCATTCGTTCATATCATGGTCATCTAAGTGGTGTTTACTGCTTGGCAACTCATCCCACATTCCCACTCTTGATATTCTACTCACAGGGGGACGTGATTCAGTATGCCGGGTTTGGGATATTCGTACCCAAACGCATGTTCATGCATTCTTGGGGCACGACAGCACAGTTTGCTCGGTTTTCACTAGACCAATCGATCCCCAAGTTGTCACTGGCTCTCACGACGCAACCATCAAGTTCTGGGACCTTAGAGGTGGAAAAGCAATGTCAACTCTCACACACCATAAGAAATCCGTGCGTGCAATGGCGCCACATCCTAAGGATCAGCATTGTTTTACTTCTGTGTCAGTAGACAACATTAAGAAGTTCGGATCGTTCAACCTTCCGAGAGGGGAATTTTTACACAATATGCTAGCTCAGCAGAACACCATAGTTAACACAATGGCGGTCAATGGTGGAGTTATGGCCACCGGAGATGACAGTGGGAGTTTGTGGTTTTGGGATTGGGAGAGTGGCCATAATTATCAGCAATCCCAAACAACTGTACAGCCATGTTCACTGAATAGTGAAGCTGGTATTTCTGCTCTTTCTTATGATGTCACTGGCACAAGGCTAGTTACTTGTGGAGTTGACAAGACGATCAAAATGTGGAAACAAGACAAAAACGCCACACCAGAAACTCATCCTCTCAATTTCAGTCCGCCTAAAGATATCCGGCACCTCTAGCTTTGATTCTCCACTGCTGTTGCTCTGTTTAGTGACATGTAATAAAGTTCCATAACATTTGAACTTAATTTGATATCTATTCTTTCATGAACGCTTGTTCGGATTCATGTAGCTGGTTGCTATGAGATAGAACTACACAATTTTGTTGCTTGTTAGTATTCATAGACTAGATACATTTCAAAGATGTGCCTAAATTCTTCTAAGTACTAGAAAATTCTGGTTTTTATAGCGACTTTTACATAAACTGTTTCTTTGAAAAAGCATTCGTGGTCTCAATCAACTGATTCAATTCACCTTTAGCGTATCAAAGAGTTATCTTCTATTTCTAGGTGAGAGTTGCATCCTAGTAGGGTTTGCTTAATTACAACTTTGCTAGTGGTGTTTCATGCACATAGGTTACTTTTCCTCGAAGGTGAAAACTGACGGACATAAAATTTTAACAAACAGCATTAAATTTTGGGTGTCTTGCTATTTGGCAACCGCATTTTCTTTTGGAAATACATAGAACATAAGTGCACCGCAAAACCAACCTTTTTTAATTTTATTTCTTCAAAAAAAAAAAAACTTTTTAAAGTTTTTTCTGTTATGCCCTGTGGCCAACAGAAGGCCTTATATTCTGGATCCAGAAAGCCTTTGATTCTAGATCAAGAAAGGGCAAAAGGGAAGGGACAAACTAGCAGCCATTACACCACATGGGATATAAGAGAAATGAAGAATTAGAAATAGGAGAGGAAAACCTGGAAGTCTGGGGGAAACTACTCATTCATTGAGTTTTTTTGGCAGAGAGAGAGGATAGAAGAATGAGATGTTTTTTATGAGTGAGAAAATGAACAAAAGTTAACATATAAAAATTCTTTCCCCCATCCCATATCTTCTCCTGTTCCCATTCTGCTCTTGTCGATCTCACTTTGACAATATTCCATGCCAATAATCGTAGTTTGTTTAATAGGCCGATTCTAAAGCATTAATAGAATATTTATTTAGAAAAAGTATAAAGAGAATATTGGATTGTCAAGGTCTCTATCCCTATTTAGTACTAGTAGTAATCCTTCCTAACCATAATGAACTAAGCAGGAGCATATTGGTACTTAAAATCTTTGCTTTCTACCATTAGCTTATAGTCATCCAGCTAAAAGGAAATTAAATTAGATCACCATTTAAAGCAGTGAAGCACCGAGACAAACAAGTTTAAACAAAACGCCATGCCCGAATGTATATTCATATAATTCATGTACGTGATCACACCCAGACTGAGATTTTTTGGTAGCCACTTTTTAGATAAATCGTTAAAAAGGTGAAAGTGGGTGTGTACCTTTTTCTAATGTCTCCTTGAGGGTTGTTTTCCCTCATGATAGAATGAAGAGACTCGTCCGCCAGTTTGTATTTTAGTTTCATGTTGGCTTCCCCAGAGGAGATAGAAGAAAACCTTCACTTGGGACCCTACGATTGGCCAATGTGATCTTCTTTAAACATGGATGCCCAAACTTCATTTTCCATAGCATCTCTTAGTTGCTTGTCCACGATCAGCTACTGATAATACACTCGGAAATTGACATCTCATGAAACTGAGGAAAATGATATATCATATTTCACCTGCACAAGTAATACTTGTTTTAGGAAAAAGGGATGTAGAGAACCGTAGAGAGAATTTGGGAGAATGAATTGTGTTTTCATTCATAATAGGGCACTCTTTATATAGAAGATTACAAACAAAGAATTAGAGTCTTACAAGGAAACATAATCGTATAATGATTAGGATATCTACGAAGATATCTGTAAAACTAACCCTATTACAACTTGGACAAGTCATTTGAGTTTGGGCCAGACACATAAATCAGATATCCTTAAACACTCCCCTTTGTGTCGCCCAAACGTGGTACTTCTCTCGTTGCCTCATCAAAAACCTTACTGAGTAACAAAAACTCATAGGGACAAAAATAACCTCTATTGAATGAGAAAAAGAGTACAACACACCCTTCACGTTTTGAGACCATACATGTAGACATCTCCCCCTGATGACTAAGATCATGGGAGTTCGGATAACTTTCACAAATGATGCTACCAACATGTTTCTCGAAAGTGGATTTAGGCGATGACTTAGTGAACAAGTCTGCCACATTGTCCTCAGATCGAACCTAGTTCACTTTGATTTTGAGGAGAGTCTGTTGTTGCTGATTATGCTTGGGGTTGTCGCTTTTGATGTAGTTTGTTTAAAGCAAGCTGTATTATCCTTGTAAATGCTTGTAGGCTCATCTGTACTTCAAACCACAATTGCTTCGAACACGCATAATTATGGAACCAATCCACATACATTTCACGAACCGCTTCGTGAAGAGCAATAATCTCTGTATGGTTCGAAGATATAGCGACTAGGGTCTGTTCTGTAGACCTCCAAGATATCGCGGTCTTACCCACGGTGAACACTTAACCAGATTAGGAACGACCTTGTGTGGGTCAGAGAGGTACACAGCATCAGCAAAACCTTCCAAAACACTGATGTCATTTTGGGATGGGGATAGAGGACGCATGCCAATGTTGGTGGCGTTCCTGGTGTGTAATGGGTCCAAATTCATCATCTCTATATAGGGATAAAACAAACATATATCAATCGTTCATCTCAAGTATCGAAAATATCTTTTACACCACTCCAATGGTGTCGCAATAGTGCAGAGCTATATCTAGCTAACAATTTCACTGCAAATGAGATGTTGGATCTTGTGCATTGAGCTAAGTACAATAATGCTCCTATTGTACTCAATAGGGCACTTTTGCCACATCTTCGTCATCATCATTCAGACGAAGAGGATCCTTTTTAGGATCAAGACTACTGGCAATCATCGGTGTACTTGAAGGCTTGACCTTGTCAAAACGTCTAAGTATCCATCAACACGATGCTCAAGTTCCAAAGCGAGACATAATCGTGTTCTCCCAAGATCCTTCATCTCAAACTCGAATTTCAAGTGTTCAGCAGTTTCCCTTAACTCTTTAAGGGCTTCCAATGAAGATCATGTCACCAATATGAACCGCGATAGAATCTGAAATCTGGAACTTGTCATAGAAATGCGCGACTATTTACATATCCCTTTTCAATCAAGTAGTCACTTCAGTAAGCATTTCGACCTCATTGCAAACGTGCTCCGTGGTCTAGAGCCACTTGACTTGGGTAAATGAAGTCCACCAGGAAACTTCACATATATTCTGTATCTAGATCTCATAGAGACATGTGGTGACCACATTCGTAAGTTGCATGTTCGGTTATTCGGAAACTACCAAATTGACAGGGTAGTGTAGTGCAATGACATCCATTACGAGATAATATGTCTCCTCATAGTCGATTCCAATGCGTTTGGTGAGAAGCTTTGCCCCATAAGGCGAGATTACCAGATCTTTTTCTCATCACGCTTTCTAACGAAGACCCATTAGTCAATAGGTTTTATGTTAGGAAGTGTTGGCACTGGCTCTATAAACCTTCCTCTTCGTTAGAGAATCTAACTTAATCTGGATCACATCTTTCCATGTAGGCCAATTTTCTCTACCGTTGGCATTCATTCATCAATGGAGCGTGGTTCGATATCATTGGACTCAACAAATTCATGCGCTATGAAATGCACGAATACATCATCAATCATGATGGAGTTTTTATCCCACATCTCATGCACACTAGTGTAATTTTCATATATCTCTATATTCTCATAAAAAGGTTCTGATGTTGAGGTGTCCCCCAATGATAATCTTAATCCCGAACATTCTCATGAGATTGATTTTGAGTGTCGAAGATCAAAGGATTGAGTTGTGCAAAGTATCCTTTGAATCCACGGGCCTTCTATGCCTCCTAGTTAGGGCTATGACATGTGATGCTAGAGTGCCACTCTCTACGACGCTGGTGCCATACCTACCTCCATGTAGGATAGCGTTATGTCCTCTCATAAGGACGTCCATCCTTGCAGGCATATTTGCAGCAAATATATGTGATCTCGTCACTTTAGCAGGGGTCGAGATGAGACATAGTGGGGACAGACCACAACAATTCATGTCGTTCATGTTGAACATACGTGTTTTTATCTCCCCCTAACGACTGGAAGACTGTTTCATCAAAGTGACAATCCACAAATTTAGCGGTAAAGAGATCGCCTAGCAAGGGTATAAAGTGGCAGATGATTGTTGGAGTCTCATATCCAATGTATATGCCCATTCATCTGTGAGGACCCATCTTAGTGCGTTGTGGCGGAGCAATTGGCATATAAATGACACATTCAAATATGTGCAAGTACGAGATACTCGTATCTAGTCACTAGCTGTAACTCAGAGATAGATTGAGTAGCGGTAGGTCGTAGACGAATTAACATCTGCATGTCATATTGCATCACCCCAACCGAATATAGAGAGATTGATGCAGATTATCAATGTTCGGGCTACCATCGTAGTCGTTTCTGCAAACCATTTGGGTGTGTACATGGGAATATGATGTCCAACATCAGTACCAGTGATATGCAATAATCATCAATAGTTAACTTTCTAGCATTGTCAAGTCCAATTGACTGAATGTGATGATCTGGGTAGTGAGCCTGTTGCCATATGATCTGTGCTAGGAGTGTAGCATAAGCAGCATTACAAGTGGACAATAGCACAACAAGTGACCAATGTGTTTACTTGTCAACCAATGTCATGAAATATTTAAACGTTCGCAAGTTGGTTGAATCGATCCAAGGAATCCTCTCGGATTCTATGTAAGAATAGAATGAGCATTTTTGTATCTTTTGCATAAGACGGTCTCAGTCTTAATTTTCCTAAGGAATAGGCTTTGTAGGAGGGAGGGCTTAGAAGCAACTAATGAGGTATTTGGTTAGGCCAGAGCGTCTGAAACACTATTGGAAGAAAAGTTTGGTGATTGTAGCATCACCTGGGGTGCCATCACTATGATGGGCACCATCCATGGCGTCATGGATAGGGACTACGTGAGCCCTAGGCTGGCGGTGGACGGCAGCAGCGTCAGAGGCAGTGACAGGGGTCACACTTAGTCTAGGAATCAACCTTTGATTCTTGCTTCTTTTTGCTCGAAAGAATGGATGTCTGTGTGAAGTCTTTAGCAGATAGATCATCATATCATGGCTAGGATGACCTATCCTGTTGTGACAAAGCCAATATGTGTCTAAATCTAAGAGATATTCTCTCATAACGTTATTGGATTTAATAGCTCGAATAGTGATGACATAGAGTCCACCAGAGAGACACATAAGTTTCTCTAAGATGCGCCTTTGTTCGCAATCATTAGAGGTAGTGTAAAGGAACACTTTTTTGTTCTCTACATGCGTTTCCACACGGAATCCGTTGGCTTGAATAGCTTAACAGGGTTCGATTTATCCTAGGAGCATAGAGAGTTTATGTAACAATAATCAAGGTGCCATTTGGCAAGAGAAATTTGGGTTATTCCATATCCTTGAACTAATCCTAATGGCCAAGCCATCATAGTCACAAAGTAATATGCTCAGAATTTCAAATGGAGTTATAATGAAAAGAACTCGAAATTTTATTCATAAGCCAACAGTGTACATCATCGTTTCTTTGACCAAAAGAAAATCTAATCCGAAATTAGCTAATGCAAAACAAAGACAGTAGTTTAACTTCTTTCGGTAACTCCAAAATTAACATGACCAGGTGAGTAGAGAGATGTCAATGGAGCAAAGCTCACTTAAGTATCACTTATCTCAAAACCTTCCTATACATCATACTTGCTTTGGATGAGCCTAGTTGAAGGAAAACTTAACCAATGGCATCCACTAATAATACTGTGGCAATTGCCATATTACATCTCTTGGAAAAATAAAGACTTATTCAAAATCGGCTATCTATTGATCCCAGCCAGATTTGAAGTCTACAACCCTTAGTTCAAGATCACCTTCTTGATCTTCTTGTTCCACATATTGTAGGGGTGGTAATACTCTCACGAGTTCTACAAATGTGTGCCCAATGATCGGATGCTCCACATCGACAACATACATCTCTGTGCTCAGATTACTTTGATTGAGGCGCTTTGAAAGCGTCATTAGGATGACTCTCAGTGTTGGTGGCGCCACCAATATGGCCAGAGGTCTTGCATTCCTCTCTCTTTCCAAGTTGACGTCTTCAATTCCGTGTCCGCCTATTTTGGAAGTTACCTTCCCAAGTAGCGCAATTATATGGATTAGAACGTCCAAAAGTATCCCTAGGGATTAGGGTTTCGCTCGTAGCGCCCTCCCTTTAGGGTGCAACTATAATTGGACTCCAGAATAATCTTTGTTCCCACGGGTCTCGAATTATAGTTCTTCACAAGGATGTTGTCATGTTTTTTAGCGACGTTCATAGCTCCAATGACCTCATGAAACCTTGTGATCCGTCCTGCAGTAACATCGATTCGATAGTTCTTAGAAACCATCAAAGCAGAGACGGGGAAGGTAGAGAGAGTTCTCTCAATCAATATCGCATCTGTCATCTTTTACCATAGAATTTCATTAAGGATTTAATGTGAAGTGTTTCTGAGTTGTAATCAAGAACTATCTTGAAATCACAGAAGCGGAGGTTATGTCATCTCACTTCTATGTCAGGAAGAAGGAAGTCACGGATAGACCTGTAAATGGGCCAGATTTGAATCGGATCGACCTAAATCCAAACCTGTTTACTTAAAAAAAAATTCAATCCAAACCCGCTCCGTTAACCCGGTGGATCATTGATAGCTCGATCCAAATCCGAATCCGCCAGATTAACGGATACCTGATCCGCTAATCCGACCCGTTTATAATTTCAAATATTTTAAAATTTTAAATAGTAATATTAAATTTATCATGATACCCACTCTCAGAATTTTATTAAAACAACAGAAAATATCACCAAAAGTAGAATTACATTATCAAAATTCTTAATGCTTCTTAGAATCTTGGGTGATGGACTGTCTCTTAGATTTCTGCAAGAAATTTGTATTAGAAATTCTTCATATTTTATATTTTATATATTTTTTTAAAATAATATATTAATAAAAAAATAATATTTTATTATTACGAAAACGGGCCAGATCATTAACGGATCGGATCGACCTAAATCCGTATTTGATCCGTTAAATAAACGGGTTAACGGATTCGGATCATTAACGGATCAACAGATCAAAATTTTCTATCCAAACCCGTCTAATAGCCACGGATTTGGAGCGGGTCTGGATCAAAATCCGGTCCATTTACAGGTCTAGTCACGAACGTTGCCAAAGCATTCTTCGAGCCTATAACCTTCTGGGGTCTTCTTCATTCAGATACTCATACTAGAGCGAATCATCCATATGTCGAGTCATTAGGGTGACGGCTTTTGCCTTATTTGCCTCAAAGGCTACTTTATTTACTTCTAAAGCTTGAACTTGCTCAACAGTTAGCACGTCCTGACTAGGCTCAAGAATCGTATCCAAGATTCCTTGGGCCTTGAGATGCTGGTGGACATCACGAACCTACTTATGATATCCAGAGCTAGTTGTTCCCAATGGAGCAAAGTCCAGTTTGTTCAGGTTACTCATTGGACAGAGAACAAGAAAAAAGAGTTAGTTTTGGAGCAAAAAGGCTACTACGAAAACAATAAAAATTTCTAAACGTAGTCGCTCCCAAGAAATTCGATTCTAAGAGGTATTGGATTAGATCGAAACAATGATGTAAGTGGTCGATCATAAATTCTCAACAAACTCTAAATTTGGAGATCTCAACAATCTCCAAGCTTGAAGATAGCACGAACCTCCATAGTTCGGCTTAGGTATCCCTACAAAAGAAGAAGGGAGGTTGCAAGTCCCCGAGAAAAAGAAAAAGAATTGAAATCTTAAAGAAAAGTACACAAAAGCAGGAACTTTAATGAAAAATTACCTTGATTTGATTCTAAGAGGTATTGGATTAGATCGAAACAATGATGTAAGTGGTCGATCATAAATTCTCAACAAACTCTAAGTTTGGAGATCTGAACAAGCTCCAGCCGGAACTACCCTAAATAGCTTCTGTCCCATTTTTTTGCCTGCGGTTCAGTGACTTAGGTTGTCGGTTCAGTCACTTTTAGACCGGTTCTTTAGGTTCTGATTCTGGTTCCTGAATCCTAGCTTCGAGGTGCTGCTAGTGACCTAGTTTGGCGGCCGTAGACGGTCTGGAAGGCTGCGAAATAGCGGAGGATTTGCAGCGGACCTAGTGGTTCTGCCGCCAGTTCTAAACTCCTAGGGTTGAGGGTTTCAAGGTTTTGTATTCGGATTTAGGGTTTTGGCTTCTCGAATTAGGTTTAGGGTTTCGGCTGATAACGTGTTTAGGAAAAAGGGATGTAGAGAACAGCAGAGAGAATTTGGGAGAATGAATTATGTTTTCATAATAAGAGCCTATTTATATAGAGGATTACAAGCAAAGAATCAGAGTCTTACAAGGAAACATAATCGTACAATGATTAGGATATATACGAAGATATCTTTAAGACTAACTCTATTACAACTCGGATAAATCACTAAAGTTTGCGCCAGACACATAAATTAGATGTCCTTAAACAATACCCTATATATTTAATAATAGTCAGTTAAGTTCATTGAAAGCAGCATATCATATACAAGTAATGATAACTTCTTGTAAACCCCCAAAAAAAAAAAAAAAAAAAAAAGGAAAAACAACTTTAGTTATTGTTCTCTGGATTGACACTTGACAGATAAATCAGTGTAGCATGCATCATTATCATATAAACATGATTCAGCTCTCATTATCAACAGTAACCAGATTGCGATTACGGTACTGGGCATGTCTCCTGCCATTCACTAAATCTAGTCAAAGAGTGAAGCGGAATCTCAACATAGCACGTAGATGGAAATAATAAAACATACGGAGCCTGCCAATGTAACAGTACTACAATTATTGTGATTAGTATCAACTCCAGAAAATTTCAGACTGCTCTCAGTCAATCTGAACCAATTCAAGAGCATAGTTGATAGATAATTTTAACGATAATCTCATCCACACTTTGATTTGTTCATGTTATCATAGTCCAGAGAATACAGAGGCAAAAGAAAAGTTACAGATCCACAAGGTTCACATGATTCCTCATTTTCACACAGACAATTTCTTCTATAGTGAAATCTCAAACTTGTTCAATGCATCTAATTTGGTACTCGAGTAAGCTTTAATCCACTATTAAATGTGTTTGTTCTCAGCTCTCATTCATCAAGGATACATCAGATACTATTGCCTTTGTCTCTAAGCCTACAAACCCTTTCCCTTTTATCATCTCCTTACTCGAATCATGGAGATGCTGATGGGGATTGTCCAGGAACAACGGCCCCGTTCCACATGGCTTTCTTGCTGGAAAACACATTTACGATGATAATGGTAGACGTAACTAGCAAGTACACCAACATGAATGGCTAATAAAGAGGAAAGACAACTTGATCGCGCCTTAAAAACAGTCGGGATTACTCGGGTGACAAAACTTGATGCAAGGACTCTGTTTATCTTCTTTAAAGTTTATGTCAAGTGATGCTGGAAAACAATAGCATTGCCTACAAAAGCACCGAAAAATACCTGCAACTAGTCTATAATGCTGCTAGAGCTATTCGACAGAAAACATGATATGAGTTGAAATTGTGGAGTCAGACCTGCATATTAGTACTCATTTCATCAGGCTGTGAAAAAGTTGATTTTCTTCAAAGCTCAAGCAGTATAAATTGACTGCAATCAGCAAAAAAAAAGAAACTAGGAAAAATTTTGACATCAATTATAAAGAAGTCACAATGTTCATGGATCATCAGCCAAGCTTTCTTAAGTTAGTAAGTACTGCACCTGAGGTGGGCTACCATATAGAATAGAGAACTCTAGTTTTTGTATATCCAATGAGAAAATATCAACTAGATTGTCGAACGTCAACTCCATTGTCGAATTATATGTTTGGCTCCATTGGGGTCCGAAAAAATATTCCCAATAGTCCCTACTTTTCAATATAGGGCCTTTTCAACAAACACCAGGTAAATTACTAACATTATAGACATGAATAGAAAAAAATTTACTCCGTTATCCTCTGGAGAAAGTGCATGTGCATGTGCATGAACATGCATGTCAAAGCATGGAAAGACCAATTGCATTCATGCCCACCTGACAAACTCATTTTCAGATTTTCTTAAATTAGAAGCTCCGCATTGGTAAACACCATACCCAGATGTATGTCAAATACTAGTACTATACTGAAAGAAATGACCACTTCTGCTCAAAATGTTTATAAAAATTATATACCAATTTCACACAGGAACCTTTATGCAATGACTAGGGTGGGGATACGGGACCCCCATGACATTTTGGCCACTTGATTTGATCTTGACAGACAATAGCCAACTCAAGTTTGTAACTATCTGTGTGGATCCCTCTGTCCACCTTCCTTACGAGCACCGGAGGCTTTCAGATAGTATTTGACATCTCATTCATAAATACTCATAAATATTAGACTACCAAGGAAAAGAAGCGCCTCTGTTAATTGGATCAAAGCTCAAGTTTTCTAGAAGACGATCACAAGATGAAGGTAAGAAAAGTATTCTATTCTCTTATTATCCTTGAAAGAGCATAAACTGTCTCAAATAATCTATGAGTTGATATTCTTGCATGCCTATGCTGCAGTTACTGGGATGGATGCATCGAAAGTTTCGTCAGAATAGTAATGAACCTGTTTTCCTCATTGGTGAGTTGTGTTTAGTCACATGCATCTTTCTGCTGTTTTTCCTTCCAACTGTGCTTAACCAGGATAAATGAACATGAGAGAAAAAAAACCTGAGGCATTAAAACATGCATGCATTTACTGGAAGGTCATACAATTGCATGTATAAGAGGCTAAAACCTGTAGGCTGAACTTTGCTAATACAAACAAAATTGTAATCAAACAGATCAATCACAACCAGAAGACAACACAAGAACACAATTAAGACTGCCACAACCTAATAAGAACTGGTCCAAACAAGAATTTTGTAGAAGACAATACAGAATCTACAGCTTAGAATTATGTCATAAAGTTCCTTACATTTCTTTTTTGTGTCAGAGCGTTCTTGTGCATGTCTTGCAGGCCAGCCATCACTCGATGATCAACAATACTATCCAAAGGCAAACTATGGCACCAAACCCTTTAAGCAAGGCCAGAGAGACCATCAGCTTCGAAATTCTTTTGCTGGTCTAGAATCAGCTAAGGTAGATCAAGAAGATTACTATGAAGAGGAATCCTCTGCTGCGGCATCTGAGCTCTTCCATGGCTTTCTTGCAATTGGTACCTTTGGCTCAGACCAAGTCATGACGGAGCCATCAACACCAACACTGCCAATGTCTGTCGAGAATATAACTGAAAAAGAGACGGAGGCCACAGAAAATGAATTGAAGCTCATAAATGATGAGTTGGAGAAGGTGCTGGTAGCTGAAGCTAAGGATGAAATTTGCAATGATTCATCTGGAAGGAACAGCCATGTTAGCAACGGAAGAAGTAGTCATGGTAGCACCATTACACTGAGTGGGAAGATGCTAGAAGTCCCAGAGAGCAATGGGATTAATGGAACTACAGTCTGCCCACTCCAGGGATATCTTTTCGGGTCAGCATATGAGTTGTCAGAAACAACAACAGTAGCGAAGAAGGAGCAGAGGACATCTCTTGGTGAGCTGTTTCAGAAGAGTAAATTGACCGAAGAGAATTATTCTGGAGCAAAACTCAGCAAGGAGGAGAAGCGAGCAGATCAGAAGGAAGCTGATAAGTCTTCCATTCATTTGATGAAAAAGAAGCTCATGAAAAAAGTGCTTCACATGAATGCTTCTTCTCGGAGCTCTGCAGCAGCTGCTGATGCTGGCTCAGCAGAAACAAAACTGAATAAGGTACCTCTACTCTAATGATTAGAGTACTTCTTTCTGGCTTATTTTGGTCTCTACCAAAAAAAAAAAAAAAAAAAAACTGAATTTTAATAAAAGTGGAAAGAAAAATGCTAGGTTAATAACATTTTAGTGCTCCTTGACATGGACACTAATAGACGGTAAGAACCATGGAAGTTATGAACTGCCCCACTAGGTCTGCAATATGAGTGAGTACCTATAGACAATGGTTTTCGTATACTTGCTGTTAAAGCTGTTACATCAGACATTGCCTATACTATGTACATGTTTTTTACTTTTCACCTCAAAAGAGTAATGTAAACTGAAATAATGCGGTGTGGACTGTAGATCCTTCAGATGTTCCACAGAAAAGTTCACCCAGAAAACTCGAATGCTGGGGAAAAATCTGGCAAGTACCAAAAGGGCGAAAAGAAAAAGAGAATGAGCACTGATGGGATTTGCAACCACCGAGATCAGGTCCTCCCAGATGATCAAGACATCATGTTATATCCAGAACAAGTCTTTTCATCAAAACAGAGCATGCGACGCTACAAGAGCCAATCTAACCCGCCCCAGTTTGCACTTGGCGGGCTTGATTCAAATGGGAACAAGGAGCACTGGATCAAAACTGATGCAGACTGTAAGTATACTATGCACCTTATATAACTATAGAGTATAGACCGTGTGACTGTAAATGGTAGACTGTTACAATTGCACAAATCAGAAGCATAATTTCGGATTGATTTTTCTGGCCTACTCCTCAACTATGACTACAAGCAATGTAGTAGTACAATTTGCCTGTGGTTTCTCAATCCTATTTCTGTTGTATTTGGCGTAGACCTAGTCCTGGAGCTGTGAAGAGTGATGAAAGCAAGTCGGGTTTTCGAATATGCCACGCCTGATTTTGATCAGTATGAAGTAATTCATATACTACTACTGTTTGTAAGAGTAAGATTCTACTTTTTGGTACTTGTGATAATGATCAAAGAGCATGAATGGAACCAGATAAATAAAAGAGGCAGGTCCTCTTATCTCATGGGTGAATGTAAACTATAAGATCATGTACTTGTGCTGGTGATCATATTATATGAATTTTTTGTAATCAGAATTACGACCATTATCAGATTGCTTGTAATAAACATGGATTGCAGTTTTTTTTTTTTTTATTGAACATGGATTGCAGTTTGTATATTGCTTTGTTCAAACCCCTAATTCCAGTAAAGACTTACGAGGGTGATGATGGTCCATTGTCTTCCTTGCTGCAACAGGTAACCGCCACCGTTTTGCGGTCTTCCTGCTAAATATTTGCGAACGGTGTCGTCATTGTTTCTTGTTTATGCTTTGGCAGAGTTGATCAGATTTCAATCGGAATTTCAATTGCGACCTATCTTCAGGTTTTTCAATTGAAAATAGACTCCACTCAAACGATTCGAGGGGGACTGAACCCAACAACAGTCAATATACAGACACACACACACCCCACCAAGTATATCCGCTTTTGTCCATCTTAATGAATTACTTGTAGGACTCGCTTTTGGATCATATTTTAGTTACCCGATCGTTCATGTTCCAAGTCTCTATGTAGATTACTTCTGCATGTGTTCGACCTAATTGAAAATCGGTAAGATACTTGAGTAGATTCTGTCAATGCTTGAGTAGATAACTGAAACCGTTTATGTTCATGATATTTATAATGACAAATTACTAGTATAAATGTTTTAGTAACATCCAATTTGTCATACTTTCGATGGACGGGACAAAATCAATCGAGTGCCTAAACAGAATTGGTTTGAACGAATCTAGAAAACTCTACAGTCAACATATTGGATGAGTGACCGAGTAGAATGTGTTAGGAAGGAAGAAGCTGTATCATCCATTCACGGTTTTTCTTTTCCCTCATTTGACCGTAAATCGGATTTCGATGATCAGTTGCCAGTTGCCACACGATCAAAATTAATATGCCCTCTTATTGGCACTTCGGCCAGTTCCACATCTCCAAAGAGGGCAGTCATTTTCTCCTGTGATTTCTGTGTTGTCCTAGTGCTACAAAACTTGCAACTACATGTCTCTGTGGAAACAATTTTGGAGGATCCAACAAGTGATGGGCAAACACTGGATTAGGCTAATGAATCCTTACATCGATACAAGGAGCGAACATAGGGAAGTATTTTATGATATCCAATGAATGACTATTCATTTTAATTATTACTGGTTTTCTGGTACATGCTTCTTATAACCTAACCAATGAATCTGACACGAAACACAAGTATGAGAAACAATTTCAATTTTGACAGCACCACTAGCATGTACCGTCCATGTAATTTACCAGCAATTCCTGGACCATACCTCTATCTGGCATCCTCCCTGCAGCACCGTAAATGGGAGCAAGCCCTCCGCTTATGGGACCTGGATTTTCTTTGACCTGAAAAATGTCAGGGTTAACAAGGATTATATGACTTAAATGGCATTTGGTGATGTGATCAAATGGTTGAGATGGTTTAGTATTATATTAAGGTAGAGCAAGAATCACTTACAGTTTTCACAGATTGCCTTAGATCCCTCAGAAAGTCATCAAGAATTGGTACATGTTGAAGTGTCATACATATATGAATGCTGATTCAAGCATATTAAAGAAAAGAAATAAGTTCAGGATTGATTCTTAAATTAGTTTATGAGCTAACCATGAATACTGCAAAAAAACCCCATATTTGAGAGACCAGTGAGTTAAACATTCTACTTGTCATTACTCATTTGCTGTGCATGCTAAAAATAGGTGCTGTGTTTCATGCATAAAGAGCCTACCTGTTAGGTCTTTGCAATGCATTCAAATGCCAGCCTTTAGATGACATGATATCATTGACTTCAAATATATCAATAACGTTAGAGCCAAATGCAACAACTGTCATGTCTGGCCGTCCAATGATGAACAACTCGGGAATATCCTTTATCCTGCAACAAAGCGCCATCTTTTCAAATGGAACAAGACCCCTGCTCCCCATCGGCAAATCAAAGACAAATAACTCAACAAATAAGACAGGTGAAAATAATACCCCTTCTGAAGTTTTTTGGATACTTCCATGATAGACCTTGTGTTTTCCAAATACCCTACAGATTGTTGGAACGAAATGGAACAGAATCATTTACCCGCCAAGAACTTGACAAAATCTTCATATTAGAAGAACCTTTGACCAATCAATCTTACCTTCCTCACCCAAAGCCATCATAGCTGCCCAAGCCCCCGCAATTAAGCTACCAGGTCTGCTTCCAGCCATTGTTGGAGATACATACAACCCTCCTGACCACTCCGTAACTGCAAGATGGACACAGACGACCATAAGCACAAGTTTCAGACCACAAATTACAGCAATGCTCATGCTCATTGTATCAAATCTATAACTTGATTCCAGCAATGAATAAAAACTTTATTCAGCTTATACTCTGTTGTCTTTACTCTTTAGTTTGTCAGGATCAATGAAAATATCCAGTTTCCACTAGAGTTATTGCATATGAAAAGCTTCTATCATGACTGGGAGTAGTAAATGATCCAAATAACCTCCATGCTTAAAGAGGTCATGTCTCTGTCCAGCATATCTAAGATGAAGCTATTGGGAAACCAATATAAGTGGGATTTAGCACGTCCATTGTGTTGCTCCCACATTATCCGTAAACCAAAAACTATTAAACAATAATCTAATTGATGCCATCAGGCAATCACACCACTAATCTGTTTCCATGTCAAAAGTTTATATCCTTTGACTTTTCAACAAAAGCATAATCCTTTGATTTGTCAAACCAAATGAAAATTTCACTTTACTTGCTGGATATTGCTTGCACGTACAAAAACTTACCAGCTACAAATTGATGCTGATGACAAAAAGTCATACAAACCCAGCATTCCGATGAACCAATATGACATGAAAAGAAAAGCACATCAGGGAGGTTCTAACCAAATGTAAACCAATGTTAGTATCTGAAATTCTGACCAGTATAAATAGACAACCTTTCTAATGCCATGGTTTCTGTACAGAACTATGCTTGTTCCTTTAGGAGCCAACCCATATTTATGCACATCAGCTGATATTGATGTCACTCCTTTAACTGAAAAATCAAAGGGTGGAATCGGATACCTGAAAGACAAAAGGTAATAAATAAAAGATAAGAAGGTAGGTACATGCCACGTATTATTGGGAGAACAGGAAAGAATCTGCACTAGCAGAGCAATCAACAGAAAACTGGGCTACAGGCTACTCAATGCTTGGGTTTTGTAGGTCATAAAATGATGTACACAAGTAGCTTATAGATTATGTGGTCAAATGTATAAGAAAACTCCCCATATCTACTGCAGCTCTGAATATTTCTAAAGACAGGGAATGAAAAGACAGAGAGCATACACTCTCTCACATCTAAAGGTAAACAGAAAAAATGCTGAATTTATCCAAGTGCACTTGAATATTTTCAAGTGCCCACCCCTACATGATATTACAGATTTGAGTAGCTCTAAATTTGTGTAACCCAAAGATCTAACTAAGATGATCATCTGCATTATTAAACTCCAGCACATCCTCTTGAGTACCATACAGCAAAAGTCAAGAGACCAATTCCATGTAGTTTAATTAACTTCAAATTTCCTACGATAAATTAACTACTGCTCCTACCTTTTAGTACCACTGGTACTTAATATTTTTCAAACATTAACATTAGTTATTTACAAGGTGCATAATAAAACCAACAGCAAACATATCAGCCAAAATTATTTAAAATGAAATCAAACCAGACATACCCAAGCTTTTGAGCAAAAGGTAGTACAAATCCCCCAAGACAAAGGTCGACATGGAGACAGATATCAAAGCTAGAAGCTAATTGACCAAGCTCCTGTAAAAGAAGTTCCCATTGTTATCATTTAACATCATATGCTTTTGCCAAAATCTATCCATCCTTCAACCTCCTCTGGGAAATAATAAAATACCTCAATAGGATCAACAATGCCATGAGGAAAACCAGGTGCAGATCCAACAATCTACAACATGGACAGAGCTAAGTTAGTTTAACTGGTAAACAAAAACTTGAAGTTGGTTACACAAAGGGTTTTCTCACAGGTCAAATCAAATAACAAAAGTTCAAACTACAGTACATTAGATTATAAAGACAAAGGAATGATTACAATCATTACATACCAAAACAGTGTTTCTATTAATGAATCTTCTAATGCCTTTGACATCTGCTTGGAACTCTTTATCTACTGGGACACGCCAGAGCTTGATGTTAAAATATTGTGCAGCCTTGTCGTATGCTGAGTGAGCAGATTCAGGTATTATCCTAAGCTTGGAAATAAAATGAGTTATATAAACAACTCCAACATGCATGCTAGACCAGTATATTTGAAGAAGTGTAACTGGAAATTAACATACATTTCAGGTTGTTTAATCCCCTTCCTGGCCTTCATATAATCACGTGATGTTTTCACAGCTAGTAATATACTTTCAGTTCCTCCTGATGTCATGTTTCCACATATTTGTCCTCCAGAAGACTTTTTTTTACTTCCAAGCATTGCAGCTGTCATAGCAACCACTTCTGCTTCAAACCGTACAACACTCTGGAATACATCCATATGTAATGGATTGGTATGTGCAAACCTGAAAGCCAAAGCAAGCCACGTTCAGACAAGAGGTCAAGCCAAGTATACAGGAGAAGTGAAAAGAGTTGGAAAATGGAGAGGAACCACTTTCATCAGATACGCCAAAATGGCAACACAAGCTATAAATTAAAGCACTGTAACAGACATTCTTGAGCACGCATAACCACAATAGTATGAATGTAAACAAAGAACCCTATTAAACTTAGACATCCAAAGAAGTAGAATCACAAAGCCTGTTCAAGCTGAACTGCTAATACCAAGAATCATTAAATTTCATCCACCTTTGTGATGTGTCAGTACAACAATTTTTACTATAAACCCCAACACAAGTGTACCCTAAATTGTTTTCCGGTGCATCCCCAAATTACATCTGGTGTTTCAAAATGTTTACTATATATAGGGACATTGACAACAAGTTACATGTATCATAGATGTAAAAGATCTTACTTACATTGAGCATGCCTCATTAATTAGAGAAAAATGTCCTTCGAATTCACTTCCTCCAATATATCTGCAAACAAAAAACAAAGCTCAATGATAAAGAAAGATAAGTAAATAAATAACTGCGGATCAACACCCTTCCATGAAGGTGTTACACTTGTGCATGACACAGATACACAATAAGTCTGAAACGCCTTTGATTGCACAGACTGTATACAATCGATGTGATCAATGACCCACAGTGATTCATGATGTCTGTGTCATCCCCAGAGTTGACATATTCCGTGAAACCACACATATCTATGTGTATGATGGGTAGATGAACATAAACAAAGAACACACAGAATTTTGTTAAAAAATGTTGAACATACACTGTACCCGAGCATTTGCCTTGCCAAGCCACATCTTTTCTTTTCTCGTCTTTCATTTGTTCCAGAACTCCCGGTCCCAACCCTGCGCCAGGCAATTCAGTTCTCCAATTTTCTCTCTTAGAGTTACCACCAGACTGTAATTTATCCACCACCTGCTTGTTCAACAACACATCCACAAAATCGAGAGAATGAGAAGCCCTCCCCTAATTTAATCCCCATCTGTAATTCAAAGCTAATAGTAACAAAATCTGCACTTGCATACTGTTAAAAACTAAAGCGAGGGCCCCAATTCAGAAACCTTGCTACTGCTACATCCAACTCCCAACATTAAATTCAAGACTTGCACAACTTGCTGGTGGTGGCATTTAAAGCTCACTGAACTATTATTCCCATCTCACTTCAATTAATTAAACCCCAACAACATTACTATTATGCATCATACCAACCCCAGAAACAATCAAACAAACAAAAATGCCGCCAAAAGCCCAAAACAAAAATTATTCTTCACGCACCTTTTGCTTCTCCGCGTCTATGTACTTCTTCACTCCAGGAACCAGCCTGAAATTAATTTTACAAAATTAACAAAAAAAAAAAAAAAATTTACAGAAACGAGTCGAGTCTTGTATATGAAGCTAGCTTACTTGATGAAGCTCATGAACAGCCCTAACAGAGTGGCCTTGACTCCCTTCTCCTGCACAACACTAAGCACCGATTGAAGCGTCGACGCAACGAAGAGTCCAATCAGAGGCGTCGAAACCAGAACCAGAGGCTCGTAACCGGCCAAAAACGAATTCGCCGAAGCTCGAGCGCCGAGCAGGAACGATTTCACCGACGAAGAATCCATTGCTATGAAACCGATGAGAGTAGAAGCAACAACAATAGCGACGACAATATCTACCTTCTAATTTTGAGTGGATTTTTGGATAATCGCAGAGGGTTTTTGGTGAGGTGTCAGAGGCGTGAGCTGAGACGAAGCGTTGAAACTGGTGTGCGTGTGTGTGTACATGTATTGGTGGGGTTGCTTTCCCGGTGAGAACGACGGTTTTTTTTTTTTTTTTTTATCGTTGTCATTATTCGAGAATATCAATTTGGTCCCTCTGATTTCAGCTTTTTTTTTGGTACTTTGGGATCTTGTTGTCACGTGATTTAACATGCTATTTTTCGCCCTGATTTTGTTCATATCAAAATTTACCCTCTTCGATAATTAAAAATATCATTTTTAGTGTCTTGGCAAATTGACGAGTAAAGAAAATTATTTGGTATGACGTTTTCGTATAAACTATGTTTTTACAACTCATTGTTGTTAAAATGATAATTAAGAAAAGTTGTTATACATAAAATTCTAACAAAGTAAAATAGATTATCGTTTAAGTAGTCCTCAACATGATATAATTACAGTGATTATACATATACTTACAATGTCATAAGATTGTCACAATTTGCGATACTTTAATCTAAACTCACTTCTTGGGCTTTATTTTAAAGCCCAAATCAAGATGCATTGATTAGGACTTGGAATCTTGGATATTATTTCCTCCACCGGAGTACCGGACCCTTGAAATGTAATTGGACCATGAAGGCAAAGTTGAACTCAATTACTCAAGCTTCAATTAGACCTTTCCCGATTCCTATGTCCCTCACGCATAGCATATGGAAAGTCCATCTCTTATCTTTCTCATGATTTTCACATCGATTAATCAATAGATGATTTTTGTTGGTGAGAGTGCCATTGTTTTCAACCTCCTCAATAGCGAGATCTCCATTTTAGTAAAACTGTCTTTTCATGTTATTAAATAAATAAATAAAATTATACTAAATTGTAAAATACGTGTTTTTTTTTTTTTTTTTTTACATGGAGGATTAAAAGTCTGAAAACTAATTAAGTACAAGTCTTTATCTTCTTAGATTCTTCTCCTTGATACAATCAAGCGGTTCCTCAGCAAAGTGTTGTCCCAAATTCAATGTAATCTCAAACTGTGTTAAACCGCATGCAAACATGTTACATTCTCGGTAAATATGCATTAACGTACAATTCAAAATTCTTAACTAAAATGCTTTGTAAAGTGTAATGAGGTCATGGAGGGGATGGATATCATGTCACTTCCCTTTAACCATATTGAACCACAAGAGATTAATCAAACTCAACCATACTATAGTAGTATTGGGGTTTAGGCTCTATGTCCCCCCCCCCTGTATTCTGCAATTTCATTAATCAAGACTTGAGGGCAGCCGCATTAGCCCCCTTTAAAAAAAAAAATAGTATTTCGTCCTAAAGCCATTTTCAAACCAATTCACAATAACCACAGTTCAGCCATAAATATTTCTTCTATATCAAGATTGGTAGAAAAACCACAAACCCAATCTCCAACACTATTTCAAATCCCCCCAGTTGCTATATGGAAATATTTGAAGACAATCTTGACCCATCGATATTTAACTTTAGAACATATCACAAGGAGGAGGAGACCATTTTAAGAGAAAATGATCTCGTAAAGAATGAGTATTGGAGAATTTATTAGCTTTAAGCCAATCTTCAGAAAAACGTTGAATTACTGACCTTGAACTAAGGGAGATCTAAAGCGAGGGTAAAAAAAATTGCACTACATATATAATTATATAAACCAACAGATGTATTAAGTATTTGAATAGGTCTATATGTAACATAAGATTAATGAAAAAAAAAAAAAAAAAAAAAAAACATATCTTCTAAACCATTCTTGGGCTCTAATTTTGTTATAGTTAATTTACCTTTTGATTTGTAATTATTTTTCACTTACTACTTTCTTTATTGATCGATCATCTAACCACCTTTCAATATATACGTCGTTAGCTAGTCTAGTTGGGTTCTTCTCCCCCATATGTGCTCTCTGTGATTGTATATTTTATATATAAATGAGTGAAATTCATGATTCTCATTTTATAATCCACATTCATTCTTTTATTTTTTTTAGTTGAAATTATTATAAAATGAGTAAACGACAATATTTTTATTACCAGAGACAAATTAAACTTCAGTTATTAGAAATGAAACATGAAGTGAGCATTACAAAATAGTTAGTGTGAATTCCACTATCATACAAAGTGAGTTCAAGCATGCATGCAAGTTATATAGAGGAGTATAATGTTGGAACTAAGCATTACAATGTCGGTGTTTGTCAAGGAATCAATATGCTAGGGCAATTTCACCACAACACAATGACCACTGTAGCAGAGTATGCGGCTTAAAGAAATCTAAAGTTACGACGATACAATGTTTCCAAATTTCTACATCTATTTGATCTAGTGGAATACATATTATATTATAAGTGGGAGGTTCAAAATACATCCAAACAAACTTATTCAAGCTTTAAATGATACTCCATTGCCCCGTGTGATTATAAGTTAATGAACAAATAATTAAGACCTATGCAATTATTAGACAATCAAAATAAAAATAGCATTTCATGTTTAGGGTTGTGTACACCACCATTTCATCGGATATCACAAGTTTCTTTTCTATAAGTGAGAAGTCTTGAATTTAACTTCAAATTGAGTGATCGAGTTGTTGCAATTAAACTAATCAGCTCGTAGCTGCTTAATTGATTGCCAACACGTTTAAATTGATAGAATGATTGACAGGAATAGTCATCGACCTAATTAGCGTTTATTCAGATTTCGATTTCCATTATTACTAGTATTACTATATATTAACAACCCATGCCAAAAACATGCTTAGGTTACTCTCTCTGAGAGGTAGGTGGAGGTCGTGGCCTTCTGGCGACGGCTCTACGAATTGGGCTAGAGGAGAGAGGTCTTCCTCCTTGTTTGGTCTCTAGGAGATAGAGGATGGCAGGTTTCCCCATCATCGGCTTCTCGACACTATGAGTGGTGATGCGTCTGTGTTGCAGGGTTGCCGCGGAGATATTGGATTCAGCTCAGATCGGATCGACTATGGCTGGATAGGAGTGCAACAGGGATCCAGTGAGCGAAGTGTCGGGCTGTGGCTGGCTTTGGGTTCTCGATCTCGGTCTAGCGGCTGGGTGCTGATGGGGGACGGAAACCGTGAGGACTGCGGTGTCGGGCTTACATGTCCAACTCTGTTCCTTGGGTTGAAGGCGACTTGGTGCGGCTATTGCAATGAGAGGCGGTGGCTGACTGTCTTATTCCAAGGCGGCAACTGTTGCACTGGTGTGGGGCTGAAGGTTGCCAACGGTGGTGCAGGTGGTGTCGTGAAGGCGGTAGATCTGTGGCGTAGGGTTTTCTCTAGGTTCATGGGTTGGGGGCCTATGAGTTTGGGCTTGGGCATGGTTCTCACTACAAAAAATATGTACTTTTCCGACTGACTTTTTCTGACCAAATCCTTTTTTGGTCGGAAGTGACAGTATTTCCGACCAAAAAAATTTTCCCGTCGAAAATATAAATTTTGGATGACCATTATTTCCGACGACAAACAACCTCTCAGAATAAGTTTAGAGTGGGGTCGGAAATAATTATAATTTGGCGGCAAAAGTTCCCGCTAATTGTTTTTCCGACCAAGTGTGATGTCGTCGGAAAATAAATGGTCATTTTCAGATAAGATTTTGTTTCGTCGGAAATTATAGGGTTTATTTCAGACCACATATTCACCGTCGGAAATACCAAAAAAAAAAAAAAAAGGTTAAAAGTGGCCAATATATAGATTCCTGCATTTTTTGTCTTTATATTCTTGCAAATTTGGTCATAACATATATAATGAAAAACTAGAAATATGTTCATCATCATTCAATGCAACAAAGTATAGCCACTATTAGAAATGTCATATAATAGTAAAAAAGTACACAGTAAGTGGTAATCTTTTTTTTTTTTAAGAAGCGAACTAAGAGCTAACTCTTTTCCCTTATTCGAAATTTTATTGATAAAAAATAATAATAATAATAAAAAAAGGGAAGGGGGACTAGACCAAAACCACTCCCAAAACAACAAAGAGATACAATTCAAATTTATGTGAACACCAACATATATGTTACAATGCACATTAATAGGCCTAAAATTTTGCCAGCTGATTTCAGATGTCTAGACTTCAACCTTGCCAAATGGACAGTACTGCAATCACAAAACAATTAGTTATTTTGTTGACTTATATGTGAAAAAAGAGAATACACACATACAAATCATCAGTAGGGACTTGAAGCACAATACCTCATTCTTCATTATCTTCTTCCTCGTTACGGTTTGCTGCAATCTTTCTGATAATTTTGTCAATGTCTGCTAGGCGTCCAAGTAAGAGTCGACTTTATCATGGACCAGCTCGTATTCGCTCTACATCTCCTCCAGATTGTGATTATTTTTATAACTCCAAAAAAGATGCGGATGTAAAAGTGCATCCAGTTAACCCATCACTTGGACTGGAGTATATCAATGGTGTTCAACCTGTTGCACCTCCATTACAGGCTATAAAGGTGGAACCTCAACATTCAGGCGTTACTTGTCCAGGTGTGTAACGCCCCAAACCGCACCTCACCAGCTTGGGCACGTCACAGTGCCGCGGAGCTCTAAAATATAAACCGAAAGCTTGATTCACATTCTAGAGGACCGCTAGGCATTTTCTTAGAAAACTTTTTGCAACACACAGCGGAAGCTATCGATATTTTTGAGGTGAAAAAAAACTTGAGTTGCTGAAATCTATTTCACTCATCCAGTACTTGGATAAGGATCACACGAGGTATGAATTTCAATGAAAGAGAATTCAACTAACTTTGACACGATGCTAAATAACCACAAGTTCCGAAACACGGAGTTCGAGAACTGGAAATCAGAATAAAGCCCAGAAGGTGGTTTACCAAACTTGTTCTGCACACCCAGCTCCGTCCGCCATTGTCCCGTCACCAGTGCACAGTACCTGCATCCATACTGTTGTAGGGGATGAGTTTTCATCCTCGCTGCTCAACAGGAACTCTACCTCAAAATCGACTCAAAACCAATAAACAAATATTTGGGCTGCCCAGTATGAAAACATATTTAAACTAAATATTTAAAAGAACGACAAACTTTAATGATTTCAACTTAAAAACCGATACATGATGCTTAAATAAATACGGCGCCAAATCCAAGTATTACCTGATGGCCGGTCCCATAGACCTACTACACGACCTTACCTCAAATTAATTTATCACCAGGTAAGCGTAGCGAGAACGTCCACTACCTAGCTACACACACGTACCGAGTCTGTGATTGCAGATACTCGGACGACCGGTATAGCTAACCCTCCGGAGGTTTAGGGGATCGAACCCAAGGAAGTCAGTGCCCCTTTCGCTCTCAAGCCATCACATCTCTCACAATTTGGTTAGTATGCATTGCATTTTAACATAACCAAACCGTACCACCCATCATGCATACTTTAACACAAGATATAAGAAAACAACTAACCGAGGAGAGTCCTGAATCCCTACCTGGATTCCGATGCTTTCTCTCACGTATTCCGAGAGTAGCGAACCTTCCGTTCCTCGAGTAACTGGAGTCCTAAATTTCGACATTTCGACCGTTAATATCACATTGAACAATTATGTGAAATTTCAACGATTAATAAATCGTCCAACCAACTTTTCCTGGTTTGACCAGGAGTTGACCAATTTGACCACGTTGACCGACACTTTTTAGTTTGACCACATTTGACCATTGTTTGACCAATCGAGACTAGTTCGATAATTTACTCAAATTACCGAACAATTACTTAAAATTGTGATATCGACTCGATATATTAGGTGCACCACAATTTTACTAAGGCCACCCAATATATATATACACTTCTTTTCTTTACTCACTATCATTTTTTACAAAATGCTTATGCAAACCAATGTTATAACAAATTCCCAACTTCATGAACAAATGAATTCGAGTATCCTTAACAATTTCGTCACATAGTAATCTGAATTACTATGGACACCCAACCAAGCTTATTCCATTCTCAATTGAGGTGTGCCCAAAATACTAAGGACACCCAAGACCACATTTGGTCACTCTTCACAGCCATTTCCTTAAACCCAACAAAACTCAATCCACAATTGCAAAAGCAGCAACAGATTCCACAACTTAGTCAAACTTACTTCCTAATTCAAAAATAAACTCCAAACACTCAGATTAGGACAAACTGACCAAATCGATAACCAGAGGAGCTCCCATTTCAACTAAGCTAAACCAACTCATTTCAATAGCTTCTAATCAACACAACAAGAACAAAGCTCTGATTCAAGGTCAGGATTATACCTTGGAAAATCAGAAATCAACTTCAATCGATCCAAACTCAGTCCCCAGAACTCACTGCCGAGACTGGAATGGTGATGAACTGATGAGTTTGATGTCCACAGCCCAGCAACCTTTATGGTCTTTGGTCTCTAAGTGCAGTCGAGCGAGAAACAAAGTCCAACAATGCAGGAAAAGCTACCGGCGTCGAAGAATTTCGACGGTGCCGAAGTCACCCAAGAACGAAAAACATCAAAACTTAATCCAATTAGTAAACTATGTACACAAACGTGTAGAGCATGACGAGGGGATAGTTTTTCATACCACTTGCAGCTCCGACGGTGGCCGGAAATTGCAGAACTCGTCGGAGAGATTCAGACCTTCTCACTGACGTTTCTCCCTCCCCGTCCGGTGCATGGGCAATCGAAGACCACAGGCATGACGGCGACGACAAGAGGAAGAGGTCGGTGGTCTTGAGTCGTCGATTCGGTGGCCGGACGACGTCACTCCGGTCGGTCGCTGGCTGGTTCGCGCTGTGTCCGGGTCAGAGAGAGCTCTCGAATTTTCCTGGGTCTTCTACTGATCAAAGGCCTATATAGATTTGCCCATTAATCAATGGATGGCCATGATCAAGCGGTGGACTTTTAATGGTCCAGATCACGCCAGAGTTTTTCTTTTTATTTAAAATGAATTTCCATAATTCCTAAACTTCGGAAAATCGTTAAAAATAGCTCGGGTATCCGGAAAATTCCCCGAAAATTTCCACGAACTCGTCGTGACGTGTACTTTACTATCCAATTCTTAAATCGAGGATTCACTTTATAAAAATTTCTGAAAATTTCCTCGAGTATCTTGACATTTATCGAGATCATTGGATAATTTATCGTACGATCTCCGCTAGGCTCGATATATTTTTCTGAGGCTCACAAGGTGGCCGAGTTTTACCAGCTTGGTTTTATCCCAGAAAAGACCCTCGTTACCCTATTGATCTCACCGTTGATGATCCTGAAGTAAATCTCGTGTTTTACATACTCGAATAAAGATTGAAAAACCTAAGGTCGGCCCATCTTGTCCAAAATCAACATTGTTATTGATGACTCATCTGATTCATCTGACGAAAATTAAGAAAGTTGTTGCTATTTTATAATAAGGACATATCTTATTTTATTTCTTGTCATATAGTAATAATTCTTTGTAAAACTGGGTAGTTTTTGTATACCTACATTTGCTTCCATGCTAGTGATGCCTAATTTTTTTTTTATTTGCTTATTTATATTATGTTAACGTCTTGATGAGTTTTACAATTTATTAAGAAATTCATTTGAAATACTGGGTGTATGCTATATCATTAACTAATCTCATTATTTTCCACTATATTTCTTCCTAAAAAAGGATATCTATTCCTTAACACGTATTTGTTCCTAGACAAGAAAAGTACCCTCCTAGACAAGATATATGCTTTTCGACGAGATATTCCCTCCTACATACGATATTTGCTCCTCAATCATATATATGCTCTTAGATGAGATATTCACTTCTACACAAGATATATGGTTCCTATTCCAACTTGTCAAGATATATGTTTCTCAACTCTTCCTTGACAGCTTATCTGCTCTTTGATACGATATTTCTTCGTCGACATAACATCTACTCCTGAACAACATATAATCTTATTCCCGACGAGATATCCTAAATAAGTGGAATATCTATGCAATTGAACTTGTTTGATATAAGTAGTCATATAACTGGACTACACTTACCTAAGAATAAAAAAAAAGAACAATAATTGTCCCAAGAGAAAAAAATACAAAATAACAATTTGAAATTTGTATTAAAATAAAAAATTTAAGTTTGCCGCCACTAAAATTCTTCCCGCTGCCTCAAATATTTGATCATATCCTGCACATATCCTTAAAATTGCCCATATCCCTAAAATTGTGGAGCCTCTACACGCTACTCTTCTACTACCTCCAGCGATGAAACTCCAATAAACCTATCAGATCGAAAACTTCACGCCTTCTCTTCCATCACCCATCACTCTCTCTCTCTCGCGTAGTTCTCTTTTTTCCCTGTTATTCTGTCTCAGCACGTCTTATTCTTCTATATCTTCTGGTTAATCTAAGCTCCAATCCTCTTGATCTTTCTTTACAGGTGTGCCTCCATTCCATATCTGCTCATAAACAAAAATTGAACGAAGTTTGGCAGTTGGGCAATAGTACAAGAGGCTTGTTTCGATTGTATGATTGGTCTTGTTTAGGATTTGAGGTGAGTGGTTCTCTTTTCTTTGCAACACGTAGTTGACAATTACCAGCAATCATATCTTACACTTCAACGGAAAATTCTCTTTTAACCAAAATCTAAGGCTTCACTTGACTTCCTTATATTATTAGATGTCATCTTTCTCATTTACGGCTATTTGTTTTTTTTTTTTTTGGTTAACACGGCTATATGGTTTTTGGGGATAGTGTTTAAGGGTTTTAATTTGTTATGTATCTGCTGTGGTTTTGTTTCTAGTTTGTTGATTGGAATCTGGGATTTGGTGATTGTTTTGTAGCAGGGGAGTAGTGAAGTTCCAATAGGTATGGTGCTTTTAGGTGGCAATTAGTTTGCTCAGACATGCCTAACAAATGTAATCTTTTAGTATTGGAGACCTTGATGAGCTGAAATTAAATATCTTTATTAGTATGAAGACTTGTTTTAGGCTTTAGTCCTGATGGTCATGTAGATGTGTCTTATTAATTGCTCTATTTGGTAAGATACTTATTGCAAGGGGAGTATTAATGGTGGCTGCACAACATAACTTTCAATCATTTGCTCCTATGAATATTTGTATTGAATAAGTAGGTATTGAGATTGTCTCAAATCGTATCTGCATGCTCTGTTTGTTCTGCATATTCTGCTTTGGTCATTTTCATGTCTATCTCATATATTTTCCACGTATTGAATATAACTCTTCTTCGCCCCTCTTCACTTCGTCACAATCCAAAGATCGAAACTTTAAATGAAATCTACAATTTACTTCAAGGCACACTAGTATTGAATTTACTATGTTTGCATGGGAATTTCATTCTTATTGGTCAATGTAGTTAATAGCCCATCTTGGTTGTACTGGTCAAGTGATCAAAACTGAGCAAGTCAAAATCCTACATGTTTCTCTAGGAGGACTTATTGGAATTCATGTTTCAAGCAAAACTCTGCTGTTTTGTTGTTGGTGTATTGAAACTTCTTGTTTACAATAGAAACTTCAAAGCCAGAGATAAACAAGAGAGCTGCATATCTTTCTCTAAACTATGTTGAAAGAAATATGCAGAAACTGTCTTGCAGTACAGTCTTTTTTGGTATTTCTTTTTCCTGACTTATTAACCTCCAAATGACCTGAATTTTTGATATGTTTTAATTCTATTAGTTAGTAAAGGATCTGGAAAGTTTCATCTCATTTTGACATAAAGTGAATGTTCTGTGAATTTTCCAAGTTTGGTCTGTAATTGAGAAAGTTCCAGAATTTTAAATGTTCCTCTGATTTTTTGTTGAGATTTGAACTTCTACTTGAATAATTTAATTTCTGGTTTTTCTGTATATTGAACTAGATATCCCAATGCTTGTTTGAACACTGATTCCTTGTCACAAATCTATTTTGTATCTAGCAGCATTCTAGGATCCTTGGTTCTATTGTTTGTCTTCTAAAATACAATAAAGTTTTGATCTTCTGAAAGCTGAGGGTAGATTAAGTAACAGAAAAGTCTAAGCCATGAATGTAAGTTCTTGATATGTTGCGAGGATATTGTTTTGTTTGCCTAAAGCTGTAGGGGTATTCATTGTTGATCTAGCTGTTGTACTTGAATTCAAGAAAGAAATTCAGAATTTGGTTTAGAGTCAATATATATATATATATATATATGCAATCTGTTTAGGGTCCAATAGACAGTTACTACTTATCTAGAAATGGCCTTGAAGTTGCAAAATTGGGTTAATAATTTGTCTCTAAAAACACCATTATGTGGTTTTAACCTTCAGTGATTTTAACAACACCGGTCATGTGACAAACAATGAATTCTTCTCTGATTCTTCGCTGAGTTGATATGTCGTGGTTGTTGATTTTTGGATAGGTAGAATCCTTAGTTCCTGATGTTACAGTTTATCTTATAAAATATAATGAAGTTTTAAACTAGGTAAAAGCTAATCTAAATTCATGGTATGTTCAATTGAAATTGTTAAAACTAATGATTACCAAAATACTAATTTGCTTTCTGTAAAGCCATCTTTAACAACAGTCCAATCATAGTAAAAACCAAAATAAAAACCAAAGAGATATCCCATGTTTACATTCGATAGATGAGGTTGAGGCATTTAAGATAAACTGTAGACAAAGGGGGGGAAGTAGACAAATTCATTTGAGTCCTAGCTATATTCAATCATGATAAGCTTATATCCTGTCATTATTATGTCTCCAATTTAAAGTTTCTTTTTGAATTTCTAGATGCAGAACGGACTCTATAGGAGCAAGTTGCACTTGCAGCCATGGACTGCCAGTGTCTTGATGTTGCAAAGGTATAATACTTACTTCTTTAGTTTATACTTCTAAAGTACTTTGAACTAGCAACTTTAGGCTATGATGATTTCAAATAGTTTACTTTGTATGTTATGGTGAATTGAGACTGTTGTGTTATCTGCTGTGTTTGAAGACTAATATGATGAGATCCTAAAATGCTCTTAGCTTCAACTTTCTGCCACTGGATGGTGCTCATGGAGACTCCTCCACAAGGGGTTATTTCCAAACAAGAAGTTATTGAATACTATATTAAAACCGTTCAAAGAGTTTTGGGCAAGTGGGTAAGCTTTAATTTTGTTTGCCACTGTGGAATTGCTTAGGCTCTCAAGCTGAACTATGCTTCAATGTTGGTTTCTATAGTGACAAGGATGCTCAGATGTGTATATACAATGCTTCTTGAGATACTCATTTTGGCTTTTGCTGTGATGTTAATGATGAAACTTCCCAGAAGCTTACACGTAAAATTCTTTCATTTTTACCCATGTTCAGTTCAATTGCTTGTTGCTAGAAACTAAATCTGTAGGTGTGCTATTTTGTGGTTGTCACAAAATGAGTACTTCAGAGATTTTCTATTTGAACAAACGATGAAGTTTCCATGAGGTTTGGTTGTTCATTAATGTCAATGTTGAATTGTTTAATTCTTTGCATGTCTTTGTTTTAAGTACCGGGGGTTTTATCGGTTAGGCTTGACCCAGATTTTGTTTATGTGAAAAAGGATTATAGTTTTTCAAATGTTCGAAAATGCAACTCTATTATTTCCACATGGGAATACCAAACACTGGCTTGTTCGAATGGATAAACCGGGGATTGGTGTTGTTACAAAGGCGCAAATGGTTGATTATTATGCTCAAATACTAACAAAGGTCTTAGGAAAGTAAGTATCTTATTATGAATTTACTTTCTACTTCCTTCTATTATTTACTTTTGCTTATTGGTGTAATATATTTGTCTGTAGTGAGAAAGATGCACAAATGTGTATATATCATGTTTCCTGGAAATCTTTCTGTTGTGAAATTGATGAAGAATCTACAAGCAATTTGGTAAGTTAGTACATGAAAGAAATGAAATTTAGTATGCCCACATTTGGTTTCTTTTTTTACATATTGTGGACTAAATGCTCCATATACTACAAGTGTTCCTGGTATTTTATCTTTTCAGCCAGACAAGAGTTATGACTCAGATAATAAAAACTATGGAGGTTTTACTCTTTCTTAGCTTGGATTTTACGGTTCATTCGTTAAAATTGTCTGGTTATGTTTGTAATTTTAGATGATTTTATATCTTGTCATTGCTAGATCAGAACTTTGCTTCTCAATTTAAATGTCTTTTGAACCCATTTGCACCTATATTTACCAACTTGATGTCATGGAATGTCTTGCTTTTGAGATATAAGTAATACTATATGGACACTCTGTGTCTTGGTTTTGCATATTTCTGTCAGTGTTAGAGAGCAATTACACCATACCCTCCCAAGTAATTATGTGCATAGATTGAATACAATAAAATTCTTGTGGAAATAATTTTTAATGTATCATTGAACACTAGAGCAAGGAAGTAGAAGATAAGTACATAATGGTGATAGGTGACTTTTTTCTCTGTCTGCAAAGTGAAGGGGAGTTGGCAAGATTGTGACTTTTTCTTCAAACATACAAATTTACTGAAGTTTGATGGTGGTAGAAAAGGGTGTAAACGAGTAAGGAGAAAGCAGAAGGAAATAACCTATAATGTATTTATGTGTTACAGCCTGCTTCTCCTAATGGAGATTCTGAAACACATACACCTTGATCCCTATTACTAGCTACTACTTATAAGGTCCTGGAAGAAACTTTTATTTGTTTTCAGTTTGGTATTGCTCTCGTACTATTTCTATTGTTATGGATGATGCTATTTTTCCTATGTATTAAGACTATGCAGTTTGAATTCAATAAATTACTCAAATCTTCACTATGTATCTATTTGGTGAGAATTTAATTTGTGAGAAAATTCTAATATTTAAAATTGAATGTAATCGCATTTACTATATTTATTCCGATTGTCGGTGAGCCATTTCCGACAACATTTTATGAATAAACCATATTCGTCGGTAAAAGTTATCTGTATAGACAGAAATATCCCACAAAGCAAATATGTCATCGAAAATGCTCAAATTATGATTCCCGCTAAAATTCGTTAGTCGGAAATATTTATTCTGACGAAGGTATTGGTCGTAAATATGTCGTAGGAAAAAGTTTTCCGACAACTCTTGGGGTCGGAAAAAATGCGTCGGAAAATATTATTGTGACCAAATGAGTAGTCGAAACTAAGTCGTCGGAAATAGTTATTCCAACCAAAAATATGGCCGGAAATAATTCGTTGGAAATGCAATTATTTCCGACGAAAAACCTTAATTCCGTCGACTTTTTTCGGACGAAACAAACATTAATTATGACCAAAACGAGGCTCAAATCCGACGGTGATATTCATCGGAAATGGGTAAGCATTTCCGACGGTTGGTCGGAAGAAAATTATTTTCGACCATGACATTTCCGACAACTTTCCGATGACGACTTTTCGTCGGAAATAGGTATTTCAGACGAAAATGCCCTATTTCCGACCATTTTTCGTCGTCGGAAATTACCGTCTGTGTTGTAGTGTCTATTGGCCTGGGCTTAGGTTTGGGCTCTCGGTTTTCTGTTTTTGGTTTATTCTTTAGGGATTCCTCCTGTTTTGTGGGTGGAATTTGTAGGATCTCTCTGAGATTTGCCGCCAAAAATACTCAGATGTCTTGGCCTCTTGATTTTCTAGGACATTTTAGGGTAGATTTTGGCTGAGCTTCATGGTCTTTAAAAAGGTTGAATTACTTAGGTAGTGACTCTTTTGACAGCCCCACATGGATGGATCATTATGTGTAATTTCGCTGATCAATGCAATGAGTTTACATTTCTCAAAAAAAAAAAAAGATTTCGATGGGAAGCTTCTCAAGTTAATGACGAATTATAATGTAATGAAAACAGCAACAATTATTCCCTCAAACTAAAAATGAGTGGAAACTAATCTTACGGATGGAGAGAGGATGAATCAAAAGGGCCACCATATTTTCAACTCTTGACTGTCAATTATTTATTATTCGGTCAGGTTTGGATAATTCTCTAACCTTCTAAAACATATTCCAGCGACTTTTCGTTGTGAAGAAGTAATCGTGCAAATTAAGAGCATGTTTAACACCAGCAGCAGGCATCAGCCAATAAATATATATATTTTGATAATGGTCGATCACCACCAGCAGAAGAAAGGTTTATAATTCGAATATAATTTAACAAATTCTCACTATACATGCATGCATACAGAATATCCTAGGGTTATTAAACTTTATTATTATTATTATGGGCGCGCGCTCGTGGATAACAGGTCAGAATTAATGAATCGTGAAGTAGCAGCAGCAGCTTATGCACAGTAGAAGACTAGAAGTTTGGTGGCCGGTGACTGGTAAGCTAGGCAGCCAGCCCGTGCATAGTAGAAAGAAGGTCATCGATCAATTTGGATGGATGACAGCGTTGTTTTGAGAAGTTTGAATTCTTCTTTTTTTTTGAATTCTTCGATGGCTTGAAAAGTGGAGACAGATGCTTGCGTAGGCCATGACGCATACTCTTTGCCGATGCAATTAGAACGTATGCACGTTATAATTTTGTTGACTAGCTGCTACATGATCAAATGCGTGTGTGTGTGTATATTTTGTCTTGTGACTTTCATTCCATGAATGTGACACTAGTGGAGATTATATACAATTCTGGATCATTACGTGAGAATAATACAAACTACTAGCTAGCTAGTCCAATTCCAGAAGCCCGATCGATCAGTTAACTATAATTGTAACTGCACGTAAAGAAAAGCTTGGCAATGGTTTTGAGTGCTAGCTAGCTAGCTAGATATATTGATTGATCATGTCGCTGATATTTCTGCATGCATTCACCCCATCTTAAATTCCAACAATAGAAAGAGTAAAATAGAAGAACGCGACTATACTTCTCTGGGACTTCCTTGCATGATCTTAAGTTTTCCCGGCACAGCTTAACGAAATCTTTTTTATAGGAAAAAGAAGACCATGTACCCCTAGATATAAACATAAAACCAAATTTAATTAGTAATGGACTGTATATATAAAAATAATTACGTATAATATTGGGAGAGTTGTCTTCAAAGCACAAAAAGAAATTTGGTCATATAATAAGTAAACATTTCTACACTTTTTGTTTTTGTTTTTTTTTTTAAAGGAACTTTTTGTTAAAACTACTATGATCGTATCAATTTTACTTTCCCAAACTTTATAACTTTCACTGATGATGTAAAATGTCAAGTATGAAATCTTGACGCAAATTCTTCTTGCGCCAAGGTTAAACATATTTACCCTTACTTTCCACCTAACTCAACAAAATATACTCTTTTTTTTTAATAAAAAAAATATACTTTTATGCTTTCTAAAATGTAAAACCAACCCATTCATATTGGTGCACGACTTGGGATTGATAAGTAAGCTTAGTTGGTGTGTCCGTTTTGTTAATATGAAACTATAATATTATACATACATATGTCTATGTATACCGTATAACATGTGTGTGTTAATTAGGATAAACAATACATTAACCAAAGCAGTGCACATGTTCTCAAATTGAAACTCGCGTGCTAACGATTTGTCGCCCATGCATCCTTCAATTTGATTGAGAAACTATCATAATTCATAAAGTATAGCAGTGCAAAGAAAAAATGCATGAGAATGTTTGAATCTTGTTTTGTCTTTAATTTGAATGCATCCATCAACATGTCATCTAGTACAACTGTGGAAAGGTTACTTATCTAGAATTTTGGAAATCGTCAATTCAACGGAGACTACTCGATTTATTGATTTATACACATATGCAAGAGAGACCAATACACAAAGGGAGACTATATATAATGCCAGTTAATATTTATTCTCCTAGCTTGCAACATAAATTCCAACATCTGTTTCGTGTGAATTCTTTTAATCCTTTATTAATCACTTCGGGTTGAAAATGGTCCCTTTTCCATTTAGTAGAGCACGTAGTTTTCTTTGAACTAATTTTTTCGAAACTTACTTATGAAGATAGTTACGGTTAAGACAATTTTTAGGTTCACCCTTTGGGTTAATGAGCATATTCACCTCTATTGTTAATTAACATACTTCTACTTAATAAATTTATCATCAAACTGTTCATATCTTAAATAAGTATTTAGAGATTATCTCTGTAAAAAATCAACCAAAACAGAATTCGTTTAATTATCTAATTGAATCAAACAAATTGATAGTTCTAACAATACTTACTACTATTATGATGAATCGTCTATGTATTTCATATAAATAAATTACTAAAAGGTCTTCAATTTGATTGATTTTTTACAGAGCTAATCTTTGTATGATATTATGCAACATGAATGGTTGGATTATAAAATTATAAAGTTAAAATGCACTAATCTCAATAAAGATGAATATGCTAATTCACCCCAAAAATAAACCTAAGAATTGTCCTTAAAGTTGTAAGTATGGTTATTTCCCCAGCGAATTTTGTTGTGGGAGGAGGGGGAGAAGCTAGGAGTACTAGTGCCTAACCATAAACCTAACCTAAGCAAAAACACAAACTTAGACCTAGCTGGTGGCTCCCTTCCTACTTACACGTCAACGTATACCATTATATTCATAGCAAGTAGTGTCGAAGTTCCATATCGGTCAGTTAGAAATAATGGATTGGATGTGTGCTCAATCGTTATATGCACCAAATTCTAGATAGGTATATTGATCGTTAAGTTAGATGCAAAATGTTTTAAGTACTGGTGGTGTAGGCGTGTAGCAGACCTAATAATCTCAGCCTAGCATGCTAGCTAGGTATATCGTCGACATGTATATGTGGACAGGTTTACAGTTTACTAGTGGGATGTACGTACCGGCTAATTAGACTCAGTGATCCCAACATTAAGAGAAAATATCACAAATGGTCACTCAATTTTTACATGTTCGACACTTTGGTCACTCAATTTTTAAATATATCGCTTTTGTCACTCAACTTTAACTCTGTTATTCACTTTAGTCACTCCATTAATTTTTTTCATTAAAAAAAAATTATTTGTCACAATATGAAGGATATTTTCATCTGATCAATTGTGAAAAATTGAGAAGTACGAATTGGAATGATTGGAAGAAGAGATTAAAATGAGACAAAATGCTCATTTGGTGACTAAAGTGATTGGCAGAATAATAGTTGAGTGATTAAAGTGATATATTTGAAAAATTAAGTAACTAAAGTGTCGAATGAGTCATAGTTGAATGAACATTAATAGCGCCTCATATACATGACCAAGTATTATTATTCTAGCAGGAAAGACATGAGAGTTTGATTACTTTTTTATTTTAGTTATTATTTTTCTTTTGTGTGACAAAAAATTTATTCCAATCAATAAGAAATCAATCATGGGGGACAAGAATGAAACCCGCCCTAAAATAAATAAATAAAATAAAATAAAATAAAATCAACGTTTACAAACACTATAAAAAGTAGGATTCAATACTGCTTAATCATTGAGCTTTTGACCATAAAACACTTCAGTCTCTGACCTTCTAATTTCACACGTTTAGTCCCTGTACTTCAAAATTTCAGACCAATAAGTCATTGCAGTCTAAAAGTAGCGGCGAAATGTCTATTGTGCCCTCAGTTTTTTTTTTATAATTAATTATTTTTTTTAAATGATTTTTTTTCCCTTTCTTGCTTTCTTTCTGTTTTTTTCCCTTTCTTTCTTTCTGTTTGAAAAAAAAAAAAATTAATAAAAAAAAGAGAAAGGAATAAATTTATTTTAAAAAAAAACTGAGGGCATAATAGACATTTCGCAACGACTTTTAGGACCTATTGGTATGAAATTTTGAAGTATAGGGACTAAACGTGTGAAATTAGAAGGTTAGAGACTAAAGTGTTTTATGGTCAAAAGCTCAAGGACTAAATAGTATTTAGTCCTAAAAAGTATAAGTTAAAAGAAGTTTAAATTCCAACCACTTCTTTTGCGGGTTACAAAAAATAACAATTCCTTTAATTTGAACTTGATCATAAATTACATTATAATATAATATTTACTATTCATTACAGTTTGTCACTTGAATATCATTTTTAGAGCATCTTTAGCAATGGTAGCCATTTTTGAGTCAAATTTTAGCTAAAGTAGCTAAAAAGTCATTTTAGCTAGCCACTTTAGAATTATGTCTGCATCAATGCTCTCTATTTTAGCTAGTTTGGAAGTTATATTATTTTTTAAATGAATATTAAATAGTTTAAATGAATTTATAAATTACATAAAATAACTTAAAATGAATTAAATAGTTTAAATGAATTTATAAATTACATAAAATAACTTAAAATGAATGTTTTAAATTATAGAGAGTCTCATCCCGCTCTCTATATTTAGGAGCGAGATAGCTAAAAGTTATAATAGAGAGCCACTTAGGAGTCTGGTGCAACTGCTAAAATAGATAAAAAAACTAAACATGCTCTCTAAAATAGCTAAGGAGTCACAATAGAGAGTCTGCTAAAGATGCTCTTACAAACTCAAAAATAGTTTAAACATCCATTATCATCAATCCAAAGTAATTGGATGTACAAGTATTTCAATAAAAAATCTATATAACTACAACCAATAATCGTCTTCGGCTAAGCAATTTAAAACTTACTCGATTCTTTGCAATTCATATAACATTTTCATTTTTTTTTTCTTTTGAATAAAAGACTGGTACGGCTGCCCTCAAGCCTTGATTAATGAAACTGTCGAATACAAGGGGGGGGACATTGAGCCTAAACCCCTATTACAATAAGCATCTAGAGAACATCCTGAAATATTATCATGAGTCTCTACCAAATAACTATATTCAACTAGGCACCAACTAGCAAAGAGCGCTCTACTGGCGACTCTATTTGCTTCGACATAACAGAAAAATAACTCTATATGTAACCTAATTACAACGTAGCATCATTAGCATAATCTCAGTTTTCCTACTATGTTGCCGCCGGATGATAAATCCGATGACACTTAGCTTCACCCTGCCATTAGGCGGTAGCGACCATTTGACGAAACAATCAACTCGTCGCCTACCTAGAGCAGACAAGGCACTTTGAGTGCACATACAGGCACACAACTCAACTAGCCCTACACGACACATATATGGACTCATTGCTCGCAAAATGCTCAAAACAACTCAACAATTTAAAATAGTAAAAACATAAAAATAAAACATAACAACTTGTAACTTATAATGAGGGAAAATTCTATAATACATACCCATATGTCATACACATATGGGGGAATATATTTTAAAGAACCAATAATTGACTTGTAACTTATAATGAGGGAAAATTCTATAATACATACCCATATGTCATACACATATGGGGGAATATATTTTAAAGAACCAATAATTGTAACTTATAATGAGGGAAAATTCTATAATATATACCCATATGTCATACACACATTTACAAATGTGACAACAAATTTGTTGTCAAAGCAGTAACATGAGTCATATTTTGTGTAATCTTAACTTTATTAATGGTAATTATATCACCTACGAACTTATTACAAGTTTTTAAACAAATTTGCTATCAATGTTGTAATTTTGGTTTAATTATATGTAAATAGTGTAAGTGAATATGATAACTTTGTTCTCAATATTGTAATTTTGATTCATATCAATTGTAATTTTTGTTTAAATAGATGTAAAATGAGTGTATGATAAACATTACAGTACCATATCTTGTCCCTTATAATTAGTATATGAGATGAACTATATATATTTGAGTATAACAAGATTTTATATTTGATTGATTAAATGGTACCAATAGAGCTAGTTGTTACTTCACTTAGCTTGTCCTGGTCTAGCTTATAGATTGGATATCCATCTATACTAATTTGCGGGTGAAAATTGAAAAGGTGATATTGATGGCTAATAAGTAGCTCAAACCCATCCAGCATTCTAGCTTTAAATTTTTTTTGGTGGGGCCTTCCCCACTACGTGGATAAAAGGCAAGCCAATCAGATATCAAATTTTTTTTCTTCATTGTTTCGAAACTTCCCCTGCTTTTTAAAAGTGCAATGCCCAAAAGACCCTCCTGGTGGGGGTTGATTGGTCTGCCCAATATCCATGTGGTGCGGCTGCCCTACACAAATCTCTCTCATCTAGCTATCTAGGTCTAGAAAGTTGCTATAACTGACATGGACATGAATTTTTTTTTTAAATTTTTTTTTTTGAGAAGTGGACATGAAATGAAGGTGCAAGAGGAAGTAGGCCTGACGCCTGGGACTACTGAGTAGTTAGTCGGAAACTCAGACCAGCAAAATAGTTGAAAGGTCAAAATATTGGATCCTCTCATATATTACTTTCATGGATTAGGAGATCGAGCCATCAGCCTAAAGCTGCATGTGCAAATCTATACTATTATTAAGAGAAGAGGTTTTGTTAGCCAAAATTGAAAATTTTGACAGATTTGACCCTGAAAGATTAAAAAATTTTGAGAATAAATTAAATCATAATGATAAATAAGACAATTATAAAATATATTTTTATTAAGAAAATTAAAAAGAAATGATTCTACAATCTCCACTTTTCTCTCTACAATAACTATCAGTGAATCTATTTTTTCTGAAATAACTACCCACCTTTAAAAATAAAAAAAATATTTAAAAAATTGTACACATGCAGAGCATGTGATTGCAGACTAGTATTTAAAAAAATGATGATAACCAATCATCAAATGTGTATTAGAACTTATACATACAAAAAAAAACAATTAAAAAAAAACAAAAGGCTCACATGCATGAAGGAGGCACCAAACAATGTGCATACTCACACAAAATTATACTTGCATGAAACTTACACGATGGTTTACGTATGTACCAACTTCCACGTTTCTACTCTTCTTCTTAAAAAAAAAAAAAAAAAATTCCACGTTTCTACAAGTTTACAACCAAACAAATAGACATATAAAACAATTTTCATTTTTGATGATGAAAGAGTTTAGATTGATCAAAGATAATGTCTCATGCAATTTTACGATTTAGGGGACTAAATCCGGTAAACATGTGAAAATTAATCACGCCTCCACGAGACCATTTATAAATACAGCCAAACGATTAATTACAACCAAACCTTAAAAACTGACAGCTAGTCCGGCCGCCATGATCATTAGCTCGCTATTACTGCTTTCCTTGAGACCTTCCTTTCGTTCCTTTCAGAGTTTCTGTTCAAACCCACGTGCCCATTTAAGATTCCTCTCTCTCTCTCTCTCTCTCTCTCTCTCACGCACACACGACAAGGGAAGTAGGTGATCGAAATTAGAACCCAGTAAAACTGTAAAACCATGTACATATCCGTGATTGAAATTTGAAAGTCCGGTCTTTTATGTAATCGTCAACAGTCAATTGATCAACCTGATGAAAAATGATTTGTATATGTTTTCTCTGCTGCTAATGAACTTTTCTTTCATTCATTCATTGTCATCGATCGTCATGTATTTAGTGTCTGCCGCATTTAGTCAACCAGTCTGGACAAAGACTAGTTGCTGTTTCACACTTTTCCACATCCATTGAATATAACCGGATGACGTACGTACTGCTGTTAGTTCAAAATACAGAGAATTCAGAGATATGGAAATAAGAGTTTACTTGAACCAATAACATTAGTATGCTGGTCATTAGTTTCAACTCCCGATTTACTCTAACATGCTTCTAGGAAGATCATGATGATCGATATCGATCACGATTGATATATAATAATCAATCTCCCAATTACAATTGAAATTGAGCCTAACTTATTTGAATAATATTCTGATTCATTTAGCGTGTGAACGTAAGCAATTATCTCAAATTGAATTTATGGTAAGTAATAAAATAGCTTAAAATTATAATGCAAAAACACATAAGCATAGTTGAGTATGCAAGGAATACGAATAGGGCACTAGCGCATGTTACGCGGGAATATATTCATTATCACAAGAAAAAAAATTCTTATTCTCACCTAATAGAGAAGAAAAATTTCTAAATCCGTAAATGACAGTAGGATCATCTTCAATGTATTGATTGAATTAATATACACACACGCACGTAATTCTTTCATGCCATAAGGCCTCGTTTGGTTCACAGAAAGGAAAGTAATTCGTTTGTCTTTTCCGTGGGAAAGAGAAATGAAATCTCCCAACAACTTTCCATTTCGATGTTTGGTAACGTAAGGAAAGTTATCAAGAAAGTTGTTAAAAAGTTGGTAAATAATGTAATAAAACAATATGTTGTGAGTAATAAATGCAAATAAAGAAGGGAGAAAAGTGATTCATTTAGGCCTCGTTTGTTTGGCGGATTTGAGGACTTGAGAAAGGAAAGTTATTCATTTCCTTTGTTTGGTAACCACAAAGTCCGGAAATGTTTTCCTGACATAGGGGAAAGTTGGGGGTAAACTCATTCCACTCAAATTTCATGGGATTGAGTTTCCCATCTCATTTCCCAGTATTAATTGCAATAATTTTAGACAATAATACTCTAACATTAATTGCTTGAGTACCCTTGGTAGTGTTGAAAATTCATTCTATGTTGTTTTTATTTTAAAATAGAAGGGTATTATTGAAACAATGATATATTTTTACTTTCCTTTCTTGCACAAACCAAACATCTGAAGGGAAATCAAATGATCTTTGCTAGATGTTTTCCCTGCTTTACGAAACACAGGAAAAGAAATCTGACAGAAACTTTAGTTTCCCTTCCCTAAGAGAAAGACAAGGGCATCGATTTCCCTTCCGTGAACCAAACAAGGTCTTAGGGTTTGGAAGGTTCCCTTTCTTCAGGAAATGATTTCATTTCTTTTTGCATCCCAAACACAGAAAATGAATATTTCCTAATGCTTAATTTCCTCGAACCAAACGTGTCTCAAGTTATTATGCTACTCATTAAGAACATTAACCCTAGAGAATAATCTGAGATCACGTGTTCTGACTGGAGAAACTGCGCTGCCGCTACCAGACACACATATATAGGACTACTTTATAGTTTATATACATTGTCCCAAGTCCCAACCTCGTGGGGCTGGCTGCATGTATTATTATCTATATCATATATAATAGAACCTACCATGCCAAAAACCTTTGGATATAGTCCACATACTATTATACACGTGAGCAAGCTCTGCAAATATCAGTCTCCATCCTCAACTTAAAGAAACTTATATGTTTCCAATATTCAAAGAAAAGTATACCCGCAAGAAATCTTAGGTTAACTTTGGTCAAGACCAACCCAGTGACTATATTAAACTATTCGTAATCACCTTACATAATTTCCAAGTTAATCATGAAGCCTCCAAGCTCCTAAGACTAATTGATCGATAATCAATTCTCTTTCTGGAATGACCATTATAATTTATCTTTTACTAATATCAATCACTCTCCTTTTACGTGCCGTTTACGACACCAAACATGGGACAAAGAGCTACAGGCTTTTAGGGGCCACCGAGCCGCCTCTCACCACCTTTAATTTATTTAATTAATTGATTCTAATATAGATTAGATTAGCCCACAAATAACTTTAGCTTTTATATATAAACCACACACTACCATCTTGAATCAATCTTCCCAACTTTTCTTATAACTATTGGACTGCTTTCTCTTTCTCTACCTCTCTGTTTTATGATGGAAACCTACCCAACATTTTGTTCTTCTTCATCAACTACACCACCTGCTGCTGCTTCCTCTCTGTCATTGAACATGGTGAACAGTCATCCTCATCATGCTTATAGTAACGATCAGTACCAAGCTAGCAACAATAAGTCAAATGGGTTCTTGGGACTGATGTCAGAGATGGAGGTTTCGAACAGTATCAACAGCATGAGTAGTATTTCCCAGAGCATGAAAAGCTTTGGGGAGGGTGAAAGTAATACAGCAGTAAGGGCAGGGATGAAGAAGGGAGAGAAGAAGATCAGGAAGCCGAGATATGCGTTTCAGACCAGGAGCCAAGTCGATATACTTGACGATGGATACAGGTGGAGAAAGTATGGCCAGAAAGCAGTCAAGAACAACAAATTCCCAAGGTCAGTTCATCATCATATATATTAACTCTCTCTCTCTCTCTCTCTCTCTCTCTCTCTCATCTCATCTCATGGAAGAAGAGGGGAAATTCGAACTAATTGGGACTTCTGCATCAATTTATTCTATATATTAACTTAATCGACAGGAAGATAACATGTTGATCAAATTCGATTACATGTTTATATCTGATTAATTACACGGTGACTAAAATTAATACATGGATTTCAACTAAATTACCAAGTACTGTTGTCATCCAGATCAGTTTAATCATGCCACATGCTACGGATTAGTCCTTAATAATTACATACCCATTATCGTTGATCTCTATACGTATAGAAACTAACTCATTAGAGATCAAGTAATGAATAATGATTACACAAACTCTAGTACGTATTCGATCGATTACGATGATCATGCATGATGTCGTAGCTATAACTGGTATCCAATGCATAACTCCAGGGATTCGATTGCAATCGATGTATGAAAACCTCATGTACGTTCCTTCTTATACATACTAAGTGGCCGGTTTCGGAGACATAATCAAAATGAAGAAATGTATAAGAGATTAACATACAAAGCCTAGCTATATTGGGGAAAGTGGGAAGCTATACAGGTACAACATTAATTCACAGTTAAAAGCAAGCTAGCAGTTTGTGTGTGTGTGTGTGTCGCATATTATCATATGTGGCTTTAATTGCTAGATAGATTTGCATACTCCTGCAGTTCTGCAGTAAGAAATATATGAAGATAGTTAGTGCTTATTACACACACACATAAATATACACACACACACACACACACATATATAGTGCTAGCCATTCTCATGCACATGGATTAGCAAATGGAGCTTGTCCCCGGAGTCAAGCATGGCTAGCTTGCCTGCCTTCTTGGCGTGCTGCATTCTGATGACTGCTGCTAATAAGAATTAGTCAATGTATAATCTTCTTAATTAATTGAGATGTGAAGATAATAAGAGGGCAACAAACAGATCGATCTATCCTTACATATGTATTATATATATATAGTATGGGAAATTAATTAGTAGATTACTGAATTTTTAATCCCTCCTTCTAGAAGTCCCAGCTTTATATATAATGCATGCGCCAGTAATATTCAAACATGCATATAAGTTAATTAATCTGCATGCATTGAGATAACTGGTTAATTACTAGTTTCTAACATGTTTATTGTTTAATGACTGTAGAAGCTACTATCGGTGCACGCATCAGGGCTGCAATGTGAAAAAGCAAGTTCAGAGACTAACCAAGGATGAAGGAGTTGTGGTGACTACATATGAAGGCATGCACTCTCATCCCATTGAGAAGTCTACCGATAACTTTGAGCATATTTTGACCCAGATGCAAATCTACACTTCTTTCTGATTCATATATAATATATAGCAGTACTTTGCAGTGACAATTACATGCCTGCTGTGCTTTGTAAATTACTGTGTAATAGCTAGCTAGCTAGTTTTGAACCAAAAATAAAATGTACGTCCCGTACAGATTCTATTTATTAATCAGTTGTATTGGATTCTTTAGTTAAACTCTCTCTCTCTCTCTCTCTCTCTCTCTCTCTATATATATATATATATATTTAGCAGGTAAGTAATAATGGATATGGCTGATTTTGCTACAGTACTTATCATAAGGTTTTCATGTAGGTCTAGATCGATCAACTGAAACGATCTATTTTATTTCAAAGCAGATCTAATTTTGGGCATGTCTCTGATCGGTTCTCAATTCAAATTATCCCCACTTCTCTCCGTTGATTTTAGGTTTGTACAAACTCTCGCATTGACACCAGATCTTACAGGTCGATCCACACAAGCATTAAAATGTGAAAGAGGATTAAAAATGGGTAATTAGCCGGTTTAATTAGCTGGGGGGGGGGGGGGGGGGGGGGGGGGGGGGTTTAAACTGGCTAATTATCTAGTTCAATAAAATACAAGGGTTTTTGACTACTTATCCTAATTCTGGGGACTTTTTTCCTCCTTACACCACCAATTTTTTTTTCCCACTTACCCATAAAGACAATACCCAATTAAGTTTATTTTATTTTATTTTTTATTATTATTTTTTTAAGACTGTTTTGCCTTCACCTCTTTGTTACATATATAGAGAGAGAGAGAGAGAGAGAGAAAGGAAAAAAATTGAAGAGAGAGAAGCCATAGGAGACTTCGCCGGACTCTCGTCACTAGAATCCGGTCGTCAACCGCTACCCATCGGATTTCTCTAAAAACCTCGCTGGAGGTCCCTATAAAGGTCGTCAGAGATCTCATAGGTCACCCCAAATAAAATCTCTATTGCCCCCTAATAGACCTTTATTGGGGGGCAATAAAAGTTTATGAAATCTCATTGGAATCCCCCAAAGAGGTTGGCGGAGATCTCATATGGGGTCGGAGAGGTTTATTTCCCCCCAATAGACATTTATTACTCCCTAATAGACCTTTCGGTAGCAGGACTGGGAATTAATCTCCTTAAAATTAGACAAATTAAACTTTGATCAAGGAAAAAGAAGAGGAGATGGCATCAATTCAAAACATTTATTGCCCCCAATAGACCGTTATTGCCTTCAATAAAACAATCTTTTTCTTTCCTTGCCCCCATTTTACCAAAAATATATATATATATATATATATTATTTGGGCACACAGAAAATGCTCTGGGCACCCACCTCTTCATTTTTCTTTGCTGGCTGCTGTTTTGGGGCAAAAACGGTGAAAGACCTAGGATTGGAGAAAGACCCTCAGTTGCTGTTTTGGGGCAAAAAACTACGTTGTTTGGCAAGGAAGAGCGTTGAACTCATAGAGAGACGGTGCATTGTCAAACTACGTCTTCTGACCCTTGTTGGTCCGATCTCACCACGCTAGGCCGACAACTACCATGGTAGTGACAAGAATAAGGCAGATACCGCATACAGGTATCGAGATCCATTGTTTCCTTCGTTCAATATGCTTGTGAGGTGTTTTGGGATAATTCGTCGTCTTCATGGTCAGATCCGGCGTTTGATGGTTGGATTGTGCTTTTGAATTGTGTGCACTTTTCTTTCAAGAGGTGATTTGAATCTTGGCAGATAGGTTAGGCGATGTAGAGAGAGAGAGAGAGAGAGAGAGAGAGAGAGAGAGAGTAGGCCGGCGGCGTGGAGAGTGAGGAAAGAGTGGCATGGATGCAGTTTCTTAATTATACGAAGGTGAAAATTATAATTTTATTTTAAAATGGTTAAGTGGGAATAAAAATCTATTGTTGGGGTAACTGGAATGATTTTTGGCCAATTTTAACCATTCACCCTAATTCTAGGAACTTTTTTCCCTCTTATACCATCAATTTTTTTTTTCTTCCCAAAATACAATTGTCTCTTAATTATATTAGTCACTCCTGTTGTGATTTAAACAGGTAATATGAAATGCAAAGTTGAGTGATACGTCCATCAATGCACATTCAAGGGACCAAAGTACGTCAAACATCTCGAGTTTAATCCCCCAGAACTCAATCAGCTAGTAACTTAATTAGGGTTGCCAAAAGGCGATGATATCAAATCTTTACCAGAAAGAAGAGGACCTATGAAAAGTACAAAGCTGATTAATTAAGATTACAACACATCTGCGTACTCGTGAACTATATGGCAGGACGCAAGGCCGGTCCTCAGGGTTGCTACCTGAGGCAGCCGCCTCAGGCCACCGGCCTCCAGCGGGCCTCCGTCAGTTTTTTTTTTTTTAATATAAATACAGACATCAATAATTGATTATACATTTTCTTCGGCCATGTTATTGAACTGACCATTGTAGTTCAGTTGGTAGGGAATCTAGTGACTTGTTTTTATGAGGTACCCCATGCAGGTTCGATTCTCAGCTCATTCAATTCACTTTGCTTCTTTCTTTTTTTCTGGTTTCTTTTGGTGTAATCACCTTTAGTTCCTTTTTGCCCTGGCAGGACGTCTGCCAAGTTATTAGTTCGATCAGGGCTATATGTCCTGCGCAGACAGTAATTAATCCATATATAGTAAAACCGGTGCAAGTATAAATTAGCTAGATAACTTCTTTGGTCATGTTTGATTTTTTTTTTTTTACTTTACTTCTAACTAATTCCTTGGGTTAACGTAGATGTTGAGGGAGGGTTAAGCTTGGTCACAAATTTCGATCCACTCCAGAGTTTATAAAAAAAAAAAATGCACTTTACCCTTTAACTTCTTCAATTTTGTACTTCTTTTCTACCTTAATTCAATATAAATTTACATTCCACTGTATATATGTTTCGTTGATGAAAACAAAATGTTCTTAATTTCCAGCAATGATCAAACATTACCTTGGATATACGTATATCCATGTATGATCGAACATGTACAACGTACGGCATGCAGCAAGCCAGCAACGATTTAAGGTTTAATGAGAAATTGAGAAGATGCATATTGATGTAGGACGAGATTTTAGCAAATTTCAACAAAAAATCTCCAAAAGAAAAAAGCGTTTTCATATTAAGAAGAATAATTTGAATATTGAAAATTAATATTCAAATAGGCTTCTTAATGATGAAATTAATCATAAATTACTCTTTTGGATATATCGGGATTCTCGAGCAAAATCTTGATTGGGGTCCAAGCGTAATATTCTTTAGTATCTAGGATTCTATTTCTGATTTTTATTTAATCAGGTTTAATTAGGTTTCCTAGTTTTAGTCTACAATAAATTATTCTTTATGTTTTCTAGTTGTATTAGATTTAATGTGCCCTATATAAGGCACCTCTTAGATTGTAATTTTCATTATCAATAAAAAAAACCAAATATTAGAAAAGTTTCTCTATGTTTCTTATGGTTGTGTCCGTAATTGCTAGTGGATTATAGCTCATCTCATATGCTTTTCGACGTTTGACAGAATCTCTTGCTATCGTGTTTTCTCTATGTTTCTTACGGCTGTGCCTTTAATTGCTAGTGGATTCTAGCTCATCTCATATGACTTTCGACGCTTGACATAGCCTCTTGCTATCGTGTTTTCTCTATGTTTCTTACGACTGTGCCTGTAATTGTTAGTGAATTTTAGCTCATCTCATATGACTTTCGACGCTTGACAAACACTGTTACTATCGTGTTCACGCTTCCCGCGCATCATATATGCTATAACGAGAAGTTGAGAAGATATATATGCATATAGATGGGAATATAGGGTGGTGGTATGGCGCCAAAATTGACTGAAAATGAAAGAGAAAGTCAGTTGTTGCCAGGGGAGTGGGGGACCACCACCCTTAGCGACCATGCTTGAACGCAGAATATGCTTCTGTTTGAATACATGTTAAACGTGTTCCATTTTCCCTCACAGATATCATTTTCCGGTATCAAAGACGAATAAATTCTTCCTCAAAACTCCCGATATATGCATTCTCGATCTACCCAAAAAAAAAAGAAGCAAAACTTCCTCGCTTAAGAAGAATCGTTTTACGACCAAGAGCTAGAATGTCGATATATACACACACACGTATTTCTATAAATCATATGATGTTGTGCACATCAATTTTTATCATAATTAGAAGCAGATTGACAAAAACATTATTTATTTAGCTTCGATGCTCATGGCCTCATGTTGCTAAATATTGGCTTGTACCTAACTCTGGCGGTTTTGAAATGATCATTATATCAACAATTAATTAATGAGTTCAAGGGGGACGAATCGAATGCAGTGGAATTGAATCAACTAATTTTGAAGATTTCCTTCACAATTAATGCTAGCAACTCTATAATTTTAATTAGCTCCAGATTTTTCAATTTGTAAAAACTCACTTGGATTTAACTAGTACGGTGGAGTCGGATTTTGCTTCAAGGTTAATCAGAGATTAATTGCTTAGGTTAGAATTTGGCTAGTCTTGTTGTTGTTTTCTTTTGGCAATGTTGGCTAGTCTTCTTAAGATGTGTTAGTAATTGGCAGCTCCATTTAAGTGGTGATATATTGGGGCGCATACTATTTTGTCTATTAATCTTACAATTCACCACTTGATGTTAGGCCTTGAGTCACTTAACGACTCGAATTAATCTATCCTAGAATGAAGACAAATCTATTAATCAAAGGAAAATGATTTGTGACCTCAATGAGGCCTAAGATTTGTGGCCTCAATCTTAGGTGTCATACCATGTCATATACACAAATCCTCTATTTGTCAAATCATGCCACGTAATTCTTGAGAAAAAGACCATCTTATCCTTCTAAAATCTAATGACTCTAAATTATTTTGGTTTTCTACCTCAAAAATTATTTTGGCTTTCTTCTAAAAAAAATGGCTTTCTTTCATTTCTTTTTCATTACACTCATGCTTAGATTTAAATAACAATTTTTTTTTCTTCAATCAAGAGTAGAAAAAATTTCATGAAATTTAGTCAATAGATCTGCACGTACATTCGATTAACAGATTTGTATAACACATGTATATGAATTCAACATTTGTTGGGTTCCTGCAAATTTTGAAAATATAATGTGAAAAATACATATTCATATAATTGTATTTTTTCTTTTGCATGTTCATTGTTTTCTCTTTATGTAGCTAGGGTTTAAAAGTTAGATCTGAATTTATTATTTTTTGTTTGTCTTTCCCTTATATTTAGATTGTAGATGTTAATTAATAGTTGCTAACGTGTAATTTTTTCTTACCTCTTAATTTAGACATAAGTATTTCCCAAATTCAATTTTCTAATGCTATATTTTTGTGGATGAAATTAATCAATATTTGGAAAGAAAAGTTAACGTCTATTTCTTGACACATAATTCAATATATTAATGCCATTTGGGAAGAAAAATTAAAGGAAAAAAAATGAAGAAAAATATTGATCAAATAATCTGTAGACATATCCCTTAAATTAATATATAATTAATAGCTGATATTTTTTTTTTCACCTAATTAAATTCATTAATGTAATTTATTCACCTCCAAACATCTAAAAGGAAATGTAAAAGGGTAAAGTTGGTGTTGAAATAGTATGATGTGGAAAGATATATTATATGGAATTGAAAATAAATTTTTATTTACTTACATGGCATGACACCTAGGATTTGAGGCCACAAATCTTAGGCCTCATTGAGGCCCTATACCATTGCCCTTAATCAAAACTTGAACATGTAAAAGATGAAAAGTGAGACATTAAATCCAGAAACCGAGCATGCAAAAGAAATAATGTTTCTCTCAATTTGCTGTTGTTTTTAGTCTAGTATGGTCAGTGGTTACATTTTTGTTATGGGTTTATACACAACTAACCGCCTTCTATTTATTTCTCTAAATTCATCATTCTATCTCCATTATTTCAATGTATATCAAAAACGTAAGCAAGCGAAGATTATGCGAGCTATTGTTGTATAATTGCACAAGAATTCATTTGATGCAAAAATCAATGGGTTGTCGGTGAAGACCGAACTAGTTAACTAATAGTACGTAGGTAACGATTCAATCTTGTAGATCTTATAATCGATCCAATCGATTCAATTTTGGGTTCCAACATAAAGTGTCAGTTCTAGAATCGGGTCAAACATTTTAAAATATACTTTGATGTGGGAGATAAAGGCAAATTTGATATGTTTATGTAGGTTTAAAAATTCAATTAGTAACTTTCTTGACGTGGGAGTCACTTGTAAATCTATGTTAGCTCTATTATAACTAACTCAAAACCAAATCTATATGATTTTCGTCGTTTTACTTAGTTACTTAGAATCAACGAATCAGAGACTCCTAAACGTAAAAGTAAGAGGAAGAAATTGTTTATCCCAACTATCATCTACTTCCTATATAGAATAAGAAACTCAGTGATTGGATTGTGTTAATAATTTTTTTTTTCCTACAAAGTGAAGAAAATTACAAAACAAACCCTCTAACACAACCAAGATTAGAAATAGAAACGCATGACTAGCAGCTAGGGGTAAAGATTTATAAACGCATGACTAGCAGCTAGGGGTAAAGATTTATTCCAACTCTGAGTAGGATCGTGATGACCAACAGAGGCAATACCATCAGCTAAAAAATTCACTCCCTCTTCACATGGGTAAAAGAAACTGAGTCGAGAAAAGTGGCAAACTTGAGAATATCTTGAACCAGACGCTTGATTCTCCAGGGCGTTTGAATGTGACCAGTTATACTGTCAACCAAAAGCTTAGAATCACCTTCAACTTCAGTGTGGGAAAATCCATGTAACCAAGCAGCATGCAAGCCTGCTCTAAGAGACATAGCCTCAGTAGTAAAGACATCATATGAGCCAAGGTGGTTCGTAGCCGCTAAAAGAGGCTCACCTTGTGCGTTCCTAAAAACAAAACCTCCTGCACTACTATGATTATGTAAAACTAAACCATCAAAATTTAATTTTAAGAAACTGGTATGAGGTGGCTGCTATTTGAGTAAGGTATGAGAACAAATTCTTCTTAGAGGATTATGATTGGAATAATCATAAAGAAACAGATAATGGGTTGTAGCATGGACTATTTAAATTGGAATATGTATTTTATCTCTAAAGGTAAGGTCATTTACGAGCTTTCCAATACATAATATGTATATATATATATTTATTTTAAAAAATTAAAAATGAATTGGAATTCGTATTTAGTTAGAGTCCTTAGAAATTTAAAAGGGCATTTACGTAACTTACCCTCCCTTTGCTTGCACAGTAGGAAAATAGTTGTCACGCTTTTGCTACAGAAACCCGTTCCGTTGTTCTCAGTTTTCTCAGTAGCTCGTACACACCCACAGACACAGAAACAGAGAGACAAAAACCATTGAGTTGAGCCAGCGAAAGCGAGAGTCTCGCTTTCGCGAGAGCGAGAGCATTCTCGTCGAGCAACTCACCAACTCCGCCGCGATCGGCTTCGATGCCTTTTCTCCGATTACTCTCCCCATAACTAGCTCAGAACTCGATTACCGGAATCCATGGCTCTGCCTCTGGTCAAGGTCGGGATTCTCGTCGGTGCAGGTCTGTACAATCCTTCTACGTCTCATCACTCTCTCAATTTACACTTCACAGTATTCTATTTTTCGGCATAAGCTTTTTCAATCCCGTCGTAATCTAGTCCCGAATTAGCTTTGTAATGTTTATATTCAGCTTTGGGTAGAGCACCGCCGGAGAAGAGTTAGGGTTTCGGATGGAGTCGCATAGTATGGAACTCTGATTTAGTTGTTAGGAGGAAATATACATTCAGTTTTCTGATGGTGTTATCTGATATGTAAGTGGAAATTGGAGTTTTGAACTGGGAAAAGGAGAGCTAGGTTGTTGTTTTGATTATCGTATGCCGTATGCTCTAGCTGGTTTTCGCATTGAAGAGCTCTAAGATTGAATTCTGTATTCATAAGTATATCTACTTAGTTTCTGTTTCTTTTGAACAAATGAACATTGATTGGTATAGATGCAAATGGAAATTATTTTTGAGTTAAAATGGATTAAATGCGATTCCCTCTTTTGCAAGCTACGTGCTTTTTTTTCCAAATCAATGTGTCACCTGTCTGTCCACTCCCATTTGCATTCTAGCTAATGGCTTTGTGTAAAGGGCTCTTATCAATTTGGTTTTCGTATCTGATGGTTCTGTTGTCAGGACTGAACGGAGATGCTTTCTAATCAATTGATTTGTGTTTGGTTTGCAGGCATTCTTGGTTCGTACCTTGCTAAGGAAGGACGTGTATCTGATGTGGTTTCTGGTGCATTCAAGGTAGTCACCAAACTGATTATACCTATGAGTTCTTAGAAATTAAAAGCGCTCAAGTTTTTTCGTAGCTTTCTAAGTTCTTTCCTGCACTGGTGGGCAGAATTCACCTGCAACTTCTGTTTCATATGAGACATGTTAAAAATTTCACTTCAAAGTTGCTCTTTTTGGGACTGTATGTTGTGGTCTTTTTGTCAGTTGGTGATTTTGTATCCTAGGAATAAAAATGAATTACAAAAGGAGGGTCAAGTTCCAGATGCCCAATGTCAGATACTAATGATCTACTTAATTTTTTTTTCTTTTCTTATTGTTCTGGTTTTGTTAAGTTTAACCTTTTCAAGCCATTTTCAGGTTATTGAACTACAAGGAAAAACAGATTCCGTTAGCACGGATTTTAGAAAAGTTCAACATGCAGTGCTGACTCTGGTAATTGATTTTTTTTTTTTTATCTCTTGTGTGTGTGTGTGTGTTTCTTGTTCTCATACAAGTAGATTCACAGATATGAATTCGAAGTCTGATTTCTTTTTCTTTTTTCCTTTTTGTCTCAGGAAACTAAGATTAACAGAATAGAAGGCAAGCTGGTATTATGGTACTACCGACCACAAGATATATTTGCTTTTGACAAATGATTTATATACTTCATGATCCATTATCTTGGTGCTAGATAGAGTTTCATTCTAATTTTTGTGCCCTTCTGACATCTCTAGGATTCAACTAATGACGAAGTGTGGAGGTTGTGTGACTATGCCAAGAGATTGGAAAATAGCGGAACCACAGAACGTGTTCAGGCATGTATTGAATTTTTCCTGTAAACACTACTGGCAGACCATTTATTATGTCTTATTTCATAGAATTTTAGGCTCTATTTTGGTCTAAGGATTGATTTCACTGCTTTGTATGAAAAAGTCAACTAAATACAGCATTGTTATCCCATTAACAAATTATTGCTTCTGTTCAAAATTTCACTGCTTGTATGATTCTGTTACTTTATATATTAATAACATGCTTTTCAATGTTATATTTGGCATCGCATTGACTCTATTTCTATTATGTTTAGGCATCACCGTTCAACTCTTCTAGGCGATCTCGTGAACTACTGCCAGCCTCACCCTCATCTTTGGTAAACTTTGTTATCCAAGTCTATGCACATCAGTCTACTTTTGGTCTTTTAGTTAAATGATTTTTAAGGCTATCGATGGCCTTTGACATGCATGTATTATATGTGTTTGCTTGTATGATGTATGTATGCATGAGAAATTTTGTTTTTCCATCTCAGTGTGTTTATTTGCATCTCACTGGTTATCACTGACTTATGTAGGTGACACCATCAAAGTCGTCAAGGCCAGACCACCCCCAGCATCACCCTCAAGGATAAGTTTTATTTTTCAAGTGGATAGGTCATTGGTTTGATGCTAAGAAACATTTAATATTGGTCGAGGGATTAAAGCTTTGTTGGTCTTGTTGCTTAAATTCGTCTGATATCATGCTCTTTTCTTTATGATTATGAAAATGCATATGATATAATTATACAAGTTTCCTGTAAAGGTTCCCATAATAATTTCATTAGATAATGTAGGGTCTGATCCTACAATATCCAAAGGTAGAGTAACTAAATCAGCAGATACAATTATATTATGATATGAGTAGGTCTCCATACACTTTCTGTTGTACTGGACATTACTTGTTGGTTAGGAAAGTGGACAGTTTCCTGTGGTTATTACTGGATAAAAAACTGCTACAGACCAGTTTATATAGTTAGACTCCCGTTGTTCCTTTCACTGTCAGTGTATTTATGTTGGGTTGAGTGAGCCACTAATTTGTTGGCAAGTTGGATTCAAATGTTTCAAGTTGCAGATTTATGAGTCTTGGGCCTTCCTTAGATCAGGATGTCTGCTCAAGAAATATAAAGTTATTGAAGTTCTGAGTTCTGACCTATATGCTTGTTAATTTGCCTTTCCATTTTACCTGTTCCCGATAATTATCTTTACTGCTCAATGTATGCGACAATTGTGATAACTAGTTAATTACTAGTTGCTAACATGTTTATTATTTAATGACTGTAGAAGCTACTATCGGTGCACTCATCAGGGCTGCAATGTGAAAAAGCAAGTTCAGAGTCTAACCAAGGATGGAGTTGTGGTGACTACGTATGAAGGCATGCATTCTCATCCTATTGAGAAGTCTACTGATAACTTTTAGCATGATGCAAATCTACACTTCTTTCTGATTCATAAATAATAGCAGTACACTTTGCAGTGACAATTACATGCTTGCTGTGCTTTGTAAATTACTGTGTAATAGCTAGCTAGCTAGTTTTGAACCAAAATAAAAATGTGCGTCCGTCCGTTATAGATTCTATTTGTTAATCAGTTGTATTGGTCTCTCTCTCTCTCTCACTCTCTCTCTCTATATATACTAGTTTTCCTCTACACATGCTCTGCATGTGCAAGTGTTTTTTTTTTAATCTTTTTTTCAGAAAGAAAAAAAGATAATGGATTAAAACAGTTATTGTAGAGAGAAGTTAGTGGGAGACAAAAGTGGGTTGTGGGAGTTTTTTTGTTTATTTTTTTTAATAAAAATATAATTTGTAATCGTCATAATTGCCCTTGTGATTTAATTAATTCTCAAAGTTTTTTAATGTTTCAGGGTCATTTCTGTCAAATTTTTTAGTTTTGACTAACAAAGCCTTTTCTCTTAATAATAGTATAGATATATATATATATATATATATATGTAGCAGGTAAGTAATAATGGATATGGCTGCTTTTTCAATAGTACTTATAATAAGGTTTTCATGTCAGTCTAGATCAACTGAAACGATATATTTCAAACGATCTATTTCAAAGACGAATAGATTCTTCCTCAAAACTCCCGTATATATACATTCTCGATCTACCCAAAATAAATAAATAAATAAAGCAAAACTCCCTCACTTGAGAAGAATCGTTTTACCACCAAGAGCTAGAATGTCGATATATACGCGTATTTTTATAAATCATACGATGTTGTGCACATCAATTTTTATCATAATTAGAAGCAGCTTGTCAAAAACATTATTTATTTCGATTGGATGCTCATGTTGATAAGTATTGGCTTGTACCGAATGCGATGGAATCAACTAATTCTCCACGGTTAATGCTAGCAAATCTAGAATTTTAATTAGCTCCAAATTTTTCAATTTGTGAAAACTCACTTGGATTTTGCTTCAAGATTAATCAGAGATTGAGGTTGGAATTTGCCTAGTCTTCTTGAGATGTGTAAGATGGCAGTTCCATTTAGGTGGTGATATATCGGGCGCATACTATTTTGTCCATTCTTACAATTCACCACTTGATGGTAGGCCTTGAGTCACGTTGCAGAACTTTAAGACTCGAATTAATCTGTCCTGAAATGAACATAAACGGGGTGTTTCTAAATGTACCTAGCAAATTTCTTAATATACCCAGCAAATTTATTTGTTTAAATATATATATAATTAAACCACATAATTTCCCAAACTAACCTTACCTTGTACCCAGCAAAAGAAGCACGGCAATGAAAACCTCTCAGCATCCATTGGTACCATCCTCTTCAGTGATATCGATTAACTAATCCTTGTTTTTGTTGTGTGAAAAGCATGGATGCTTTAATTCAAGTTTTGTCCTTCGATCACCACTCTTGGGTTGTGGGAAAGATAGAGCTTTTATATTCAACTCAATTGAATTTGTGGGATATGCTAATTTATAGAGAATGGAGGGATTCCTGCAATTGGAATAGCAGAGTTTGATTAGATAAGAATTGGAATAATTGAGTTTGATTAGATAAGAATTTGTGGTTTCTCTTGTTGATTTTGCTGAGGGTTTGTTTAGTATGTAATGGCGGACAATTGCTCTCTGGCTTCTGCTAGACCCACTTCATATATTTTCTCTACTCCAAGATTGTTTCCTACCTTCACCTCAAAATCCTTCTTTGAAACTGAAGCTATAATGATCCCAACTTCCATCCTCGAAACCAAATCTCTTAGAAAACCCATTCTGGTCAAAATCGGACACACCCATAACCTGAAACCAAATGCCAACAATTAGATTTTTGTCCTCCATCTCTCTGACCTACAGTACCTACGCTGCGAAACTTTCGTCGTTGTGTTTTTTTGCTGGGCAGTGGGTACAAGATAAGGGTAACTTGGGAAACTATATGGTTTAATTAGATATGTTTAAAAATAAATAAATTTGCTGGGTACATTTAGAAACATCTATTAATCAAAACTTGAACATGTAAAAGATGAAAAGTGACACATTAAATTCAGTAACCGAGAATGCAAAAGAAATAATGCTTCTCTCAATTTGCTGTTCGTTTTCAGTCTAGTATGGTCAGTGGTTACATTTTTGTTATAGGTTTATAAACAACTAACCGCCTTCTATTTTTTTTTGGTTAATGATTGTATTAGAAGATCCAAAGGATCAAGCAAAATACAAGAGGTATATAAGATTCCAGTAAAAGAGGCATATATGTTAGCGTGAGTCATGGTTTAACATTAGGAATAGAATATATTGTAATTATTTCTTAGTTAGTACTTACCTATTGTATTCTTGTAATCCTCTTTATATACCTCAACTGTGAGATGAATAAAATATCAAAACAATTCATTCTCTAAATCTCGTCTTATTTGACTTGGTATCAGAGCAAAGATCCGAGAGGACTTTGTCTCTTGTTTTTATATTTTATTTGTTCCTGGTTCGAGGAATTAATTCAAAAACCTCATTGTTAGGGTTATTATTCTCTTAACGGCGTTATTGTCATCCTGTCGTTATCTTCCTTGCACCAACGTTCGTAAGAATGATCTGACCATCTTCTTCTTGGACTTCGATGATTATCAGTTAGCCTTCTTCAACGTCAGGTCAGCTGCCTTCAACCGACGTCGTCTGCCATCTTCCAGATCTTCCTCCAAGCGTCGTCTGCCATCTTCCAGATCGGGTTCGTCGCCCTGTCAGATCTCCATAACTCCAGGTCGTGACTGGTTCAAGCCTCCAGATACGTCACTTTCTGCTTCTCAGTTCCCGGCGTCGCTGCCAGTTTTCGGCGCCGCCCTCTGTCGATCGGTTTTGTCGCTACTAGGCCTGTAAATGGACCGGGTTCGGATCGGATCAACCTAAATCCAAATCCGTTTACTAAAAAAAAAATTTGATCCAAACCCGCTCCGTTAACCGGGCGGATCATTGATACCTCGATCCAAATCCGTACCCGTCGGATTAACGGATACCCGATCTGCTAATCCGATCCGTTTATAATTTCAAATATTTTTAAATTTAAATAGTAATATTAAATTTATATCATAATATCTCATAACATATTAATAAAATATTAAAATAACATGATCTACATGAAGAGTATCACCAAAAATAAAATTACATTGTCAAAAATAAAATTACGAAGACTGCCACTTAGATTTCTGCAAAAAAGTAATATTAGAAATCTTTAATATTTAATATTTTATATTTTTAAAAAATAATTATATATTAATAAAAAATAATATTTTTTTATTACTAAAACGGGTCGGATCATTAACGGATCGGATCGATCTAAATCCAAATCCGATCCGTTTATTAAACGGGTTAACGGATTCGGATCATTAACGGATTAACGGATCAAAATGTTCGATCCAAACCCGTTTAATAGCTACGGATCTGGAGCGGGTCCGGATCAAAATCCGGTCCATTTACAGGTCTAGACGCTACCAGTCGCTCGGACGTTAGCCCAGATCCCAGTTTGACGGGTGATCAATTACTCCCCAGATCGATTTCTTCCCTTCGGCGACGTTGCCCAATCCCCGACATCATCACCCAGCTCTGGCTTCGTTGCAAGGTACCCAGTCGCCGACTTCCTCTGAGTCACCGTCACTATCACCTTTTCAACTCGGGTCAACTCACCTCACTCAGTCAACCTGTCCAACAGGTTCTCCAAAAAAAAAAACGGTCTGTTATTGGAGTTTCTTGTCTTTTTCCTCTGCATACTTTGAACTCTGTGTTTTTTGTGTTTTTCTACTACTGTATTGTTGTGATGGGTGGTTATAAAAGTGAAGGTCAGGGTTCTAAGGTCAATGAGGTTCAGAAAGTTGAGGTCTCTATCAAGAGCTCAGAAGGTGGTTCTTTTGGAGGTACCAAACTCACTGGTACCAATTTCTGAAAATGGAAGAAGATTATGTCCGTTCATCTTCATGGGATACACAAGATGGGGCATGTGACAGGAACAATCAAGGTTCCTAGTGAAGATGATGTGGAGGCCTTTGCTAAGTGGGAAGATGATGATGGGTTTGTAATGTCAATTTTATTTAGAGCCATGACTGATGATGTGCTACAGATGGTAGAGGAATGTGAAACTGATGAGGCAATATGGAAGACGTTGGGAGATCTCTATACAAATGAGTCTGATTTTATACAGGTTCATGAACTGATGTGCAAAGCTGCAGGAATGGAACAGAATGGGCAACCAGTGTCAATGTTTTTTACCAAGCTGAAGAATGTATGGGCTGAGATTGATCAGAAGCGTCCTTGCAAGATCAAGAATCAGGAGGATATTACATGGTACCAGAAAGAGAAGGAACTTGAGCGGGTTCATGCATTCTTGAGAGGACTTGATGCGAAACATAATAGTGCCAAGGGAGAGTTTCTCAGAATGTCAGACCCTCATAGCTTGACCACAGCTTTTACATATATTCGTAAGGATGAATCTCAGCAGGAAAGTCTTAAACAGGCACAAGTTGAAGTTTCTAGCCTAGCCATTCAAGCACCAGCACCTTTACTCCAGCAGCAGCATTCGGTCCCACTTCATCAACAAGGACCTCCACCAGGTTTTGCCCACCGCCCTCGTCCTCAGTGTTCTTATTGCAATGATATTGGGCATGTTCGAGAGACTTGTTGGAAACTGCACCCGCATCTTAAACCTAAAAAGCAAGGTTATCGTCCTAAGACGAAAGCAGCTGCTGTTCAATTGGTTCAAGAACCAGATTTCTATGGAGTGGCTGGACAGGATCATCACACGGTAGGTGGGACTATTCCTACAGCCTCTATAGCTGGTCGTGGTAAGATTGGTATGGCTTTAAAGGTTTCTCACTTTGTTGGTTCTGATACATGGATTATTGATTCTGGTGCCTCTGACCATATGACTTATGATAAATCATATTTTATTGAGTTGTCTTCCCCACTAGTGTCCTATGTTACCAATGCCAATGGTGAGGCTTTTCCTGTGTTAGGGTCAGGGTCAGTGCGTATTACTCCCACTTTAGAACATCATATGTGTTATATGTGCTTGACTTGTCTCATCACTTGATCTCTGTTCCACAGTTGAATACTGAGTCTAAATGCTTCGTAACCTTTTATCCTATGTATGTGATTTTTCAGGATCTTTTCACCAGGGAGTTAAACGGTTGGGGGTATCTGAGGGGCAGGTTGTTCCATCTGGATCAGACATAAGCAGGGGAGAAACCAGGAGCATCGTCCCGCGCCGCTTTGACTTCGAATTCTGATAAGCTAAGTGAAATTTGGTTGTGGCATCGCTGTTTAAGGCATCCATGTTTTAGTCTTATGAGAAAAACCATGCCTACTCTATTTATTGGTGTGGATGAGTCTGCTTTACATTGTGAAACATGTGTCTTGGCCAAAAGTCATCGTGCTACTTATTCTCCTAGTATTTCTAATAAAAGTGTTATTCCTTTTTAGTTGATTCATTCTGATGTTTGGGGACCTGCTAGAGAACCTACTGTGTTCGGTATGAGATATTTTGTGTTGTTTATTGATGATTGTACGAGATTGTCATGGGTTGCTCTTCTTAAAACCAAAGATGAAGTCTTTCCAGCTTTTCAAACTTTTCGTACTCTTGTTCAAACACAATACCATAGCACCATTAAAGTCCTTCGTTTTGACAATGGGGGAGAATATGTTAATCATGTTTTCCATGAGTTTTTCAAAACCCATGGGATTGTTCACCAAACCACATGTCCACAAACACCAGAGCAAAATGGAGTGTCTAAAAGGAAAAACCGTCATTTACTTGATATGGCTCATGCCCTTCTCTTTAGTGCTCATATGCCTAAATATCTTTGGGGCGATGCTATTCATGCTTCCTCCCATCTTATCAATAAGTCTTCCATCTAGTGTCCTTCATGGAAAAATTCCATTTGAGGTTCTTGCATCTCATGTTTCCTTACCTTCATTTCATAATCTTCCAGCTCTTGTCTTTGGTTGTGTTGTTTTTGTCCATATTCCTAAAAACCAGCGGTCTAAGTTGGATGCATGAGCGCTTAAGTGTTTGTTTGTGGGCTACGAAGGTTATCAGAAAGGGTACAAGTGCTATCATCCACCAACCATAAAGTACTATGTCACTATGGATGTTACTTTCTTTGAGGACATGAGTTATTTTTCCTCCTCAGATACAGCTCTTCAAGGGGAGAATTCATATTTTGAAGAGCTGTATCATGGAGGGGGGGAGGAATCAGAAAGTGGAGAAGAAGTCGCACAGGCAGGAGGTATTTTGACTGATCGAGTTGAGAGCATTGGCTCATCACCTCCAGAAGCAGAAGCTCCAGACATCCAGACACCAGTTTCAATCATTGAACATGCAGTTGAAGACACAACTGCCTCTACTGCCATCACTTCTACCCCTGACCCACAACTTCCTGGTACTGAAGATCACTCATTTGAGGTATGTCCACCCACTGGTACTGGCAATAGTGAGTCTGATGTTGAGTAATATGTGTTACCAAATAGGACCACTCGAGGTCAATTAGCCAAAAGATATGAACCTACTCTTACTGCCAAATCAAAATACCCAGTAGCCAATTATATGTCCACTAGGAGGTTGTCTAAGTCATATGAATCATTTGTGAATCAAATATCTGCTGTATCAGTACCTAACAGAGTGCAGGAAGCATTGGGGGATCCAAAGTGGAGGAAGGCAATGGATGAAGAGATGGAGGCGTTGCAGAAGAATAATACTTGGCAACTTGTGCCTCCACCACAAGGCAAGAAGGCTGTAGGCTGTCGTTGGGTGTTTACTGTGAAACATAATGCAAATGGATCAGTGAATCGGTACAAACCACGCCTTGTAGCAAAGGGGTTTACTCAAACGTGTGGTATTGACTGTGATGAAACATTTGCTCCTATTGCCAAGATGAACACTATTCGGGTTCTGCTATCGTTTTCTGCTAGTTTAAACTGGCCACTCCGACAGTTTAATGTCAAGAATGCATTTCTTCATGGAGAGTTAGCCGAGGAAGTGTACATGAGCCTTCCACCTGGGTATATAGTTGCTTCTCCTGGTGATTTTGTATGCAAATTGAGAAAGTCTCTGTATGGTCTCAAGCAGTCGCCTCGTGCTTGGTTTGAGAGATTTCACAGTTCATGCAGAAGGTTGGTTACAAACAGAGCAACTCAGATCATACCTTGTTTCTCAAGCATCAACAAGGGAAGATAACAACTCTAATTATTTATGTGGATGATATGATAATCACTGGCAATGATACTGTTCAGATGGATAGACTGTAGAGACAGCTAGCCTCTAAGTTCGAGATGAAGGACTTGCGTGAACTTAAGTACTTTTAGGAATTGAGGTAGCCAGGGGGAGAGAAGGGATCTACCTGTGTCAGAGGAAGTACGTTCTTGACTTGCTAACAGAGACAGGTATGTTGGATTGCAGACCTATTGATACTCCTATTGAGCAGAATCATTGTTTAGCTGAGTATCCAGATCAGGTACTTACTGATCGAGCTCGCTATTAAAGGTTAGTTGGGCGCTTGATTTATTTGGCTCATACTAGACCAGATGTTGCATATGCAGTGAGTGTGGTGAGTCAGTTCATGCATAACCCGAGTGAAAGTCACATGGATGCTGTTATGAGAATTTTAAAGTACCTGAAGTCAGCTCCAGGAAGGGGAGTATTATTTTCTAGACACAACAACATCCTTGAGGTTTGTGGCTTTACATATGCAAATTGGGCTGGAAATATTACAGACAGGAGGTCAACATGAGGTTACTTTACCTTTGTGGGAGATAATTGGTTACATGGAAGAGTAAGAAACAGAAAGTTGTGGCACGATCTAGTGCTGAGGCCGAGTATAGAGGTATGGCTCAACTGCTCAAGGAGTGTGTGAATTGCTGTGGCTGAGAAATCTGGTACGTGATCTGGGTTTCAAACTCAAAAGTACTATGCAGTTGTATTGTGACAACAAGGCAGCTATTGACATATCACAGAATCCAGTACAACATGATCATACTAAGCATGTGGAGGTTGATCGTCACTTTATAAAGGAGAAGCTAGATGCCAAAATTATTAACTTTCCTTTTGTTCCGACGGAAGAGCAACTTGCAGATATACTTACCAAAGGAGTTTCCAGGAAGGCGTTTTATGACTCACTAAGCAAGTTGGGAATGGTTGATGTGTATGCGCCAACTTGAGGGGGAGTGTTATCGTGAGTCATGGTTTAACATTAGGAATAGAATATATTGTAATTATTTCATAGTTAGTACTTACCTGTTGTATTCTTGTAATCTTCTTTATATACCTCAACTGTGAGATGAATAAAATATCAAAACAATTCATTCTCTAAATCTCGTCTTATTTGACTATATAGGCCCAGATAAAGAGGCACATAGGCCCAGCAAATGAGGCACATAGGCCCAGCAAACATAAAATAAAACCCACAATGGGTCAAACCTAGCTACCAGCCAAAAGCCCAAAGAAAAATTACAAATCCTAATCCTATCAAACAGCCACCGAATCTGCTGCCACAAAGAAATACCACCGCCGCATTCATGCCACTCCATTGACATAAGCCACCACCGTAGAACCAAATCATGCCTCCTCCTCCTCCACCTGTTGGAACACACACAGGGCTCAAGAACGCCCAAGAGAAACAAAGTAACCGTAGAGGGTGTGATTGCCGAAGCAATCTGGGCAACCTCTTTAAAGTTGACAAAAATCTGCCAACGGGCGAAAGCTTACCTAGATGTGGTGGAGAAGTAAGCAGATCTGGAAGCAACCATAGTCAATCCCGTCCAAAAAAAGCATGAACAGATTTGGGGTAGAACTCAGAGAGAAAAATTTGGTGACTGAGAGGAGAATTGGTCTGCGTAGAAGGAGAAAACGTGGGATAGAGAGGTGGTGAATATGGAGTTTTCCATCACTGGAAATCTCAGGTGAGGAAAGAGAGGAAGGTGGTAAATGATGAAGTGAGCAGATCTGGTTGAGAAAAGAGATAGGGTGAAGGTGGAGATGGAGGTGAAGGTGATGGGGGCAGTGGTGGAGGTGGTGGCGGGTGGGGTGGGAGTGGTGGTGGACTCTCAAAATAATGGCGGATCTGGAGAAGATTTCTATAGAGAAGGAGGACCCTCTATCTTTAGAAATTTTCTCTCATAGGGCAAACCTTAACGGATTCAAATTTGCTCACCACTTTAATTTTGTGGTGATATCACCACCCTATTAAAACTTTTCACGTCATCAGTATTAATTAAGCCAATAAGGCTTATGGTTAAATTTTCAAAAACCCACAATTTACCCTTCTTTGATAATAGTTTAAAAATTTATAATTTAACACATGAAGGATAAAATAGTAAATATAATAGCAAATTGAATTGAAGAAATTACAAAAAAAAATATCTTAGACGTTTTGTTGTTTTGTTAATTGCAATAGAAGTTTTTTTTTTTTTTTTTTTTTTTTTTTTTTTTTGGAGTTGGCAGTTTAAATAAAAAATTTACTTATTAAACAAAAAGTTAACTTTTTTTTTTTGAAGAAGAAAAAGTTATTCATAATTTCATAAAAAATAAACATTTTTTTAGAGAAATTACTAAAACAAACTCTTTTTTATAAATAAAATATTATAGACACAAATAAAGTATAAAAAAGAGTAAAAAATGTCAATTGACACATGCGTGAGTGTGTGTTAAGAGGCTAGTATAGAATTAATTAAATACTTAAAATATAATTTTTTAGTAAAACATCATGATAAACTATAATTATGTTTTATAACACGTGACAGTTTTGTATTGAAATATTAGTAGTGAGCAAATTTGAATTGGACCTTAACCGCCTTCTATTTATTTCTCTAAATTCATCATGAGATATTATTTCAATGTATATCAAAGACGTCAGCAAGATTATGCGAGCCATTGTTGTATACCTGCGCAAGAATTCATTTGATGCAAAAATCAATGAGTTGTCGATGAAGGCCGAACTTGTTAACTAATGGTAAGTAACAATTCAATCTTGTAGATCTTATAATCGAGGACTTACCCACTTTTGCTTTGACTTGCTTGATTGGGAGTCACTTGAATTTCTATGTTGGTTCTATTATAACTAATTCAAGACCAAATCCATATGATTTTGGTCGTTTTACTTAATTACTTTAGAATCAACAAATCAGAAACTTCTAAAGTAAAAATAAAATAATTAAATAAATTTATCCCAACTATAGTCTACTTTCAATATAGAATAAGAAACTCAGGGTTGAGAATAGGGTGGGTTTTGTCACGCTTTTGCTACAGAAACCCGGTCCGTTGTTCTCAGTTTTCTCAGTAGCTCGTACACACCCACAGAGAAACAGAGACACACAAAAACCATCGAGCCAGCGAAACCGAAAGCATTCTCGTCCGGCGACTCACCAACTCCGCCGCGATCGGCTTCGATGCCTTTTCTCCGATTACTCTCCCCATAACTAGTTCCAGAACTCGATTACCGGAATCCATGGCTCTGCCTCTGGTCAAGGTCGGGAGTCTCGTCGGTGCAGGTCTGTTCAATCCTTCTGCTTCTTATCACTCTCTCAATTTAGACTTCACAGTATTCTATTTTTCGGCATAAGCTTTTTCAATCCCGTCGTAATAATCTAGTCCCGAATTAGCTTTGTAATGTTTGTGTTCAGCTTTGGGTAGAGCACCGCCGGTAAAGAGTTAGGGTTTCGGATGGAGTCGCATAGTATGGAAGTCTGATTTAGTTGTTAGGAGGAAGTAGACCTTCAGTTTTCTGATAGTGTTATCTGATATGTAAGTGGAAATTGGAGTTTTGAACTGCGAAAAGGAGACCTAGGTTGTTGTTTTGATTATCATATGCCGTATGCTTCAGCTGCTTTTCGCATTGAAGAGCTCTAAGATTGAATTCTGTTATTTGTAAGTAATATCTACTTAGTTTCTGTTCCTCTTGAACAAATGAACATTGATTGGTATAGAAATTAAAAGCGCTCAAGTTTTAGAATCTGAACCACGTTGCTTGGGTTCCAATGGAATTCAGGTCTGTCAGCCATCTCTTTCTGGGTTCAAATGATGCTTCGAATTATTACATTCGGGAAGCGCCAAATAGTCACTCTAATGTGGTGAAACGTATTCCATCATGGTTATTTTATTTTTTATAAGAGTCTTTTGTACACTTGGAAACATGATTGGGCATTTTTTATTTCCCAATTGTCAACAATTTGCCTTCACAACTTACAACACACAATCTGTAATAGTTTTGGTCACCTTGGATGAGCACTTCCATTATATTCTCCGTCTCCTTTGCTGTTTGTGTATGTATTGACCATCTTCAATTATTTCAGGAGAATAATGGAATTTCAGATGTGTTTGACCCACCAGCTTCTGAAAGCACAACCATTCTGGTCGATTTGGGTTCAAGTTCCCAACCTCTAATACTTAAACAATCCTAAGGACGCGAAGTGCTACTGTTGGGATGCTGCCACAGAATCGATCAGCTAGTAGACAGTTCTGATTGTCTTTGTATACGTCTGCTGTTAAAAAATATATTCGTATCATAAATTATTGGTCCCCCTTTGGGAGTTTGGGGTAAACAAGCCTTGAGTCGTCAGACGGACTGGTTAGATTTGAGTGCCAACCTCAGATATAGGTAGTACCTTAGGGCCCAAGTCAAATTCATTGTAACTGGATTGGGTGCTGAATTTTGCAGAGTAGTTGCCCTGCTTTAATGGTTCTTAAAGATTTTTAGTATTGTTAAATCTCGAGGTGTAATGAACTTGCTATTTCAAAACGTTATATGCGGTAATGCTCTGCGTTTTTCTTTAGACGGTGTGAGGAAAAACACAAACAACAAAACAGAGGAGAAAGAAGAAAATTCTTGTAAACTGAACAAAACTCTCTGCTATTGATCATTGTAAAATGACTAAAATCAAGGGATAAGATGTTTAAATGTGTTTCCTAACTCAAAAGCCTCATATCGGAACAGAGTCATTTCACCTAATCGAAAACATTACTGAATAACCTACTCAAATGTACTGTGCCGCATCTTCAATCAATCAGAGAATCCAAAATCATTAACTCAGCAATTAAGAACGCTTCAAGATCATAGACACAGCAATCAAGTATACCAAGTAAACCATGTATGCCAGGAAGAGGTTCTTCAACACTCGAGCATCCTTGTCCGTCTGACTGACCTGAGCCTCGCCCTTGGCCTTCAGAGCAGCCTTGGGCTTCACCAGCGGCGGAAGGCTATGTTTTACCACGGCCTTGACAGCAGCGCACGCTAGAGCGAACTGGGCGAGGTTTCCCCCCGGCTTGTAACTCTCGATGAGCCGGATGTTGCCTTTTTTTCCTTTCATGCCGTTGTGATAGGAGCATTTTAATGCGACGTTTTAACTGCATTTCCCTACATTTTTCTGCGCCATTTCCTTGAAAAATCCCTGTTTTGGAAAGTTTCCATTCTTTGATTGGGAAAGTTCCTTATTGTAGAAAGTTTCCATTTTTGTAGTTTTCATTTCTCATTTCTGGCAAGTTTCCATTTTCAGTTTAGGGAAGTTTCTATTTTTCATTTTTAGTAAGTTTCTATTTTTCATTTTTAGAAAGTTTCTATTTTCAGTATAGTTTCTATTTTCAGGACCTCTGAGCTAAAAAGTGGAAATGAACGCACGAATGGAAAGAGGAGCTTGCGGACATCAAGACGAACAAATATGAGAGAAAACGGCCCACACATTTGAGCAGAAATGAAGAAATAAGCTTTCCTAGTCCAACCAGAAAATCCTACGAAATAGAGGAAGGCTTCCCTAGCAAGTTTCCAACACAACCATGAAAAAGAAATGGAAAAATAATGTGTTTTGCGTTGGAAAATGAGAAGGCTTGAAGAAGAAGCAACGAGGCCCAAGAACTCTTTGGATTTTCGGCAAAATGGATCAAGGCCCATAAAAGCCCATGGAATTAGGGTTTTGTGACGAAATGGAGATATTTTTGGGAATTAAATCTGATTTTGCCATGGGAAATCATGAAGATAATGTGAAAAATCAAGAAGAAATCAAGGAAAAACGTTGGAAATATTATAGGGAGAGTTTCAAGGGATTGTGCAACAAGAAAAAGCTCAAAACAAGTCCAGATTCGTTCCTAAAGCCCCTCAATATATTTTGGACGAAAATAAGGAATAAAATCTGCATTTTGTCATGAAAATCAAGAGAAAATCAAGGGATGACGTTAAAGGTAGTCCATGGAGAGATTTAAGGAAGAAAAGGTTCAAAAACATGTCCAGATTCGTTCCTACAATTCCTAAAGGAATTTTGGCCGAAAATAAAGAAGAAAATCAGAATTAATTCATGGATATTCGGCAATAATATATTTGGGACTTATTTTGAAGGCTTGTGATTGGTTGGATGACACACCAGGGCTTACATGGCGCTACGTGATTGGTCGAAGCTATGCAGAATTATTAAATAATTCTTTGGGAAAATAATAGAAGATTCATGAAGACTTGGAGACCAAGGCCAACGTCCCCTATATATACTCCCTCATTCTTGACGTTTTACACCACCCCATAATTCAGAAAATTCTCTCTACGCGAAAGCTCTCTCCATCCTCTAGTGCATTCAACGTTTCAAGCAAGGGAGAAGAAGAAGAAGAAGGAGCCGTGAGCATCATCATCCATCCTCCACTTTGAAGCTTGCTTTCGAGATTCAAGAATCCATAACGTTTCATCCTTCATCCCCATCTCCATCTCACGGTGTACTTCAACCTCTTTCTTTGTAATCTTGCTTGTTTCGTGAGAATTGTTTCTAGTTGACATTCATGTTTGAATAAAGTTTAAATTCTGAAATTTTATGATTGAATGAGGATTTTCGATTTCTATGTTCTGATTCCAAAGTTGCTTATGTGTGATTGTTCGATTGAATTTGCGTTATAGATAACTTTTGTATTTTAATCTTATGTGGTTGCAAACACTTAGGGTTTTGATATAATTGGTGCTAGGTTTAAGAACATGAAATCGACTTTTCGTTTTGTGTAAACTTGAATCAAAGTAGTAAAGGTTTTGGACAAAAATCGAATTCAATTGAAGAGGATTGCAATTAGGTGAACTTACTCATACTAAGTTGTACACTTGAGTTGATAGCCTTTCCTTGAACTTCTTGCGTTGAACATGTATGATTGACTAGCTTTCTAGGGTTTGATTACATGTTTGATAGGATTAATCTATGTGCTTTCATTTAGATTAATTAGCGTTGAAAAGTAAAATATGGGAAATCGTTTGCTTTCGAATGTTTCACATGATCAACTCCTTTCACATGACTTGGAAGAACAATATGAAGTTAATTCAAATTCAATCATGAACTTGGTTTTAATCTTTGTTTCTTACATATCATTCTTGTATTTGAGTTTTTGTTTATACTTAGTTTTAATTCTTTTAATTTTCGAAAAAAAAACCAAAAACCTAAAACCCCCCCTAATTTCGTGAATAGTGTTTATATGTGTAAATATTATACTTTGTTTTATTTTAATTGTTTATATTGTCTTACATTGACAGGTGTACCCTCAATCCCCGGAATAGAACGATCCCTACTTGCTTATACTACTAATGATATTTCTAGGGTTAAATTGTGCGCTTGCTTTGAGTGGTATCACGTTGGCGACATTCACAACCCCTCTTGTGAGCATAATCATGCAGGCGTGCTTCACCCACTCCGTGCTCAACTTAACTCCGAAACTGACCACTTGTTTTTCCAGTTCGCCTTCGGCGCCTGTAATGACTGATTTGACTGCATTTTTGCCGCAATCTATGAGGTACGGATGAATTTTCTTTGCTGCTTCTTTGCCGGATTCTTTCACCACCGATGAAGCTGCGTTTTCCATCTCCACACTACTGGTTTTTCTGGGTTTTGGAGGAAGAGGGAGGAGGGAGGGAGGGTAAGAGAGAGAGAGAGAAGGCACACTGCTATGAGGAATTTTGAGGGGTGAATGAGGGAGTCTGTTGAGTGGGACCTTATAAAGCGCTGAGTGAGGGTCTCGGTTCGAAAAGTTACCGAAAAGAACAACTGTAAAAAGATAAGAGAGTAGTGTTGAATTTTGTTTGTGGTGAATGAGGGAGTTTGTTTGAGTGGGACCCCATACAGCTCCGAGAGCGGGTCTCGGTTCGCAAAGTTACCGAAAAAGAAAACTGTAAAAAGATAAGAGAGGGAGAGAGAGAGAGAGAGAGAGAGCAGTGTGAAATTGTGAATTTTGTTAGTGGTTGAAGGGGAGGAATTTATTAGAGTGGGACCCCATAAAGCTCCGAGTGCGGGTCTCGGTTTGAAAAGTTACCGAAAAAGAAAAACTGAAGAAAGATAGAGGGAGGGAGAGTGTGCATTTTGTTAGAGAGTGGTTGAATGAGGGAGTTTATTATAGTGGGACCCTACAAAGCTCCGAGTGCTGGTCTCGGTTCGAAAAGTTACCGAAAAAGAAAACTGTAAAAAGATAAGATTTGTAGTACTCGCTTCGGGAAACGGATTCTCTTAATATCAAAAACAAAATCTCAGCTATTCATACGTGGGATTGATTAGATATATAATCTGAGCCGTCAGTTCATGCAAACGTTTTATTAACGGCCGTTAACTTTGCAGAGCTTGAATAAAAAATAAAAAATAAAATTTAAGAAGGTAAAGAAGGTTAAATTTATTAAAAGAGTAAATCATGGTAAGTTCTAAACTTAAATCAACAGTGACTGTTCTACTCCTGGTCGACGGTGATATCAATTTGCGGTTTTGCGAATGGATGAATTGCTCTCTTTCTAGTTTCGATTTCAAAACCACAGCACTGCAAATTCATAAAGAGAATACATTTAGGCCTGGCAACGTGCGGGTTCTTAATGGGTCGACCCGGTAAGAACCCGTTAGCTTAACGAGTTTCGCGGGTTTGCGGGTTATCCGTTGGAATCCGTAAACATTTAAAAAAAAAAAAAACATTTTATCAAAGCAACTAAAACCAATTAAGACTTATGTATATAAACCCGCATTTGCCATTTTCTCTATATGAACTTTTTTGGTTTTCTATTTTAAAATTTTTTATTTTCTATCTTTTTAGATTTTTTTTCAGTTCCTTTTTTGACAAAAAATAATTTACAAGTCACAATTATACGACTATCCAACGGTCAGATCCTCACAGATCACCTATAGGATCATCTTTACCGATTTATATGATGATCCAACGGTCAGATCCTCACGGATCTCCCCTAGGTTCATCATCTCAAAATTATACGAATATCCAACGGTCAGATCCTCACGGATCACCTAGAGGATCATCTTTACCGATTTATACGATGATCCAACAGTCAGATCCTCACGGATTGCCCTTACGTTCATCCTCTCAAAATTATACGAAGATCCAACTATTAGATCCTCACGGATCACCTAGAAGATCATCTTTACCGATTTATACGATGATCCAACGGTCAAATCCTCACGGATCGCCCTTAGGTTCATCATCTCAAAATTATACGAAGATCCAACAGTTGGATCATCCCGGATCGCCCTTAGAATCATCCTCACAAAATTATATGACGATCCAATGGTCGGATCCTCACGGATCGTCTTTTGAATCATCTTTTCACAATTATACGAAGATCCAACGGTCAGATCCTCACGGATCGCCTTTTGAATCATCTTTTCACAATTATACGAAGATCCAACGGTTGGATCCTCACGGATCGCCCGTAGGATCATCCTCTCAAAATTATGTGAAGATCCAATTGTTGGATCATCCTAGATCGCCTTTAGAATCATCCTCACAAAATTATACGACGATCCAACGGTTGAATCCTTACGGATCACGTATTTTTACAATTAATGTCTCGTTTGGTAATGCTTGCTAGAATAAGATAAAGTTTGAGAGTAAATCAAATTTAAAAAAATTAAAAGAGAAAATGTTACAAACAGTATCCGAACTAAGGCTCATTCTTAACTTCAGTACCCGACTATGCAAAACTATTTCAGTACCCGACTATACAAAACTATCACTTTGGTACCCCAAGTTTGAAGTCCGACCCAAGAATGGTACACGCCGTCCATCACAGCGTTGAATAGCTAACCACGTGGAATATTTTGAGAGCACTCATGGTTTGCCACGTAGCAAAGACTTAACGCTGTGATGGACGTCGCGTACCATTCTTGGGTGGAGCTTCAAACTTGGGGTACCAAAGTGATAGTTTTGCATAGTCGGATACTGAAGTTAGGAGTCGGCCTTAGTTCAGGTACTGTTTGAAATATTTTCTCAAATTAAAAATCCTAAAAGTTTGCTAGAAATGGGTTTTTGGGAAGGGTTTTGAGTTAATGGGTTCCAACAGGTTTAGCCCCCAAAGCCTGTTAATTTGCGGGTTTTCTGCGTGCAGGCTTTTTTTAGCCCGGATTAATAAACGGGCGGGTTTGTGCTGGTTTTTAGCTTGCGGGTATCGTGCGGGTTTGCGGATTACTGGTTTAAATGCCAGGCCTAAATACATTATTGCGGGATTGCTAGCATGGCGGCAAACTTATTAGGAGCCGGCGGCTATCAAGGCAACAAGTACATCAATCCCACCGATATTCCCATCGGAGTCGAAAAAGAATGGAACAATAAGCAAATCTGAAATTCCGGGTTTCTCGGTATCAATGAATCTGATTCATAACTGAACTACGATTATATAAAATAAGGAAGGATATAGTGGGTACGGCAGCAAAGGCACAAAGTCATGCAATATGTAATGTTGGTTAGAAGTTTGAACAACGACATTGTTTGCATTATTATTATTTTTTTGTGTGGTTATTTTGGTTTGATATATTTTTTTAATAAAGGGTCCTTGACCAAAAGCACCAAAATGAGCCAAACTTTTCTCAATTACCCCAGCAACAGTTTTTTATTCCCACATACACAATTTCACATAAAATTATAATTTTTCCCTCAATCCAATTAAAGATTTACAACCAATGCCACTCTGTCTCCTCTCTCTCTCTCTCTCTCTCTCTCTCCCCCATCCTTGTCCACGCCAGCGTCGATGCCGAGGAATAGACTGGCCGGGGCCCTTCGAGCTTCAGAAATAGAGCCCAGTCGTCGACGACGAGGTTGATGTCGGCGATGCGAGCAACCAGGCCATCGGAGAAGTCGTGGCCCTGGTGTTCGATGGCAAAGACTGCAAAGTCGGTTTTGGCGAAGTGGTCTCCCCACCGGATCTCCGCCTCCTTATCGAACGCAGTTTCCTGCTCCCGTAAAATCTCCGATGACGTCGTTTTCCTTCTCTCCTCAATCTTCTCAATCTCCGGTGCTGTCGACTTTTGCTTGAATTCTGGTGCAACTCGCCCAAGCTCGGCCGGCGCTAACAACGACGACCACAAGACGTCTTCTATGGCCTCCTGGACGCCGCCGGTGCTAGACCCAGGCTGTGGCAGAGGAGAAAGGTGATTGGGTGCCCAAAAAAAGTTTTGAATGTCTATTGCTCTCTAATTGACGTCTATTACCCCTCTATTGGAGGGCAATAGACGGCTATTGGGGGGCAATAGACGTTTTGAATTTATGTAATCTCCTTGTTTTTTTCTGTAATCAAAGTTTTATTTGTCTAAATTTAGGGAGATTAGTTCTCATTTTGGCAACTGAAAGTCCTATTGGAGGGTAATAGACATCTATTGGGGCGCAATACATGGCTGATGGTCGTCTATTGGGGGGCAATACATGGCTGATAGTCATCTATTGGGTGGCAATACATGACTGATAGTCGTCTATTGGGGGGCAAAAAAACTTTCCAGTGAGATTTTCAGCAAATTTCGGTGGGCTGCAGCAGGTGATCGGAATCCGACGGCCGGTGACCGGATTCCGGGGGCCGGTGACCGGGCTCCGGCGAAGTCTCCCATGGTTTCTCTCTCTTCCATTTTCTCTCTCTCTCTAAGTAACAAAGGGGTAAGGGTATAATGGTATTAAAAAAAATTAAAAAACAAAAAAAAAAAATCTTAATGGGGCATTAGGGAAGGCCTCCTTAGAGTGTTTTGGGTAAGAGAGAATTAAAAAAACTTAATGGGGTAAGTGGGAAAAAAATCTCTAAAAATGGTGTAAATGGACAAAACCCCTTTAATAAACTACGATCCTTCAAAAAGACTTCTCAATACATATATAAACAAACATTCTTTTTTGTTCATGATTTTTTATATTTTTTGTGTTTATCTTTTTTTTTTTTAATAAACTACGATACTTCAATAAGACTTCAAACTACATTAATTATAAAAAGATGAAATAAAAACATTTCATGGACATTTTATTTGACTTTGAATATCATTTTCCCTCTCTAGGTTTGGGCCGCTTTGACCTCAGCTCAATAGTTGTTGTTTTTCCTTTAATAGTATATAAATAAAATGTTATTGTTTTAATTATTAGAAAAATATAACTACATTACTTGCTCGATCTTTTCTCAATTTTTTTAAGAAATTTTTTTTTAAGAACCTATAATGCTTAATAAAATTTTGGTTACGGGCATTTTAGTTTAATATAATATGGTTGACAATGTCGACCGATGCCTAAATAAATACCAAAGAGGATAAATTTTTCAGTGTAGCCATTTTATGCCATAGTGATCACATCCAACAGTCAAATTAGTAAATTTCTTTTTCGTTCAAGTTGTTTGTCTCGGAAGATATACGTTTGTATATAACCAATGAAAAGGTTTAACCACATTAATAGGCCTGTAGAGATTTCTTGCGATTTGAAACATCGATAATGACTTAATGAGATACAAAAGATTTGGCATTGTTTATATATTTACGACATAGTAATGTGAACCGTGTGAAAAAAATTAGTAGTGTCTGTCATTGTTTAGGCCACGACTGAGATGGTCAACCATTAATTACGGTCATTTACTAAAAAAAATTCTTTTTCATAAACATATATTAACGAAACATGGAAAATTCAACTTTCAAAAAGTTTGCGACCACTAACTTTAATGTCCAGCTTCAGCTGTTATTGTACAAATTTTCAACCAATAATCTACTTCCAATATAGAATAAGAAACTCAGTGTTGATCATCTATTCGAATTTACCTTATATTAATAAACTTTATGTGCACTTTCTTTACATGACATGATTAGCCATAATATATTTTTTCTTTCAAATTAAAAATTAATTGGAATTCGTACGTATTTAGTTAGAGTCCTTAGAAATTTAAAAGGGCATTTACGTAACTTAGCCACCAACCAGAGCACCCTTTGCTTGCACAGTAGGAAAATAGGGTTTTGTCACGCTTTTGCTGCAGAAACCCGGTCCGTTGTTCTCAGTTTTCTCAGTAGCTCATACACACCCACAGATAAACAGAGACACACAACAACCATCGAGCCAGCGAAACCGAAAGCATTCTCGTCCGGCGACTCACCAACTCCGCCGCGATCGGCTTCGATGCCTTTTCGCCGATTACTCTCCCCATAACTAGCTCAGAACTCGATTACCGGAATCCATGGCTCTGCCTCTGGTCAAGGTCGGGATTCTCGTCGGTGCAGGTCTGTATAATCCTTCTACTTCTCATCACTCTCTCAATTTAGACTTCACAGTATTCTATTTTTCGGCATAAGCTTTTTCAATCCTGTTGTAATCTAGTCCCGAATTGGCTTTGTAATGTTTATATTCAGCTTTGGGTAGAGCACCGCCGGAGAAGAGTTAGGGTTTCGGATGGAATCGCATAGTATGGAACTCTGATTTAGTTGTTAGGAGGAAATAGACCTTCAGTTTTTTCGTAGTGTTATCTGATATGTAAGTGGAAATTGGAGTTTTGAACTGCGAAAAGGAGAGCTAGGTTGTTGTTTTGATTATCATATGCCGTATGCTTCAGCTGCTTTTCGCATTGAAGAGCTCTAAGATTGAATTCTGTTATTTGTAAGTAATATCTACTTGGTTTCTGTTCCTCTTGAACAAATGAACATTGATTGGTATAGATGCGAGTTGAAATCATTTTTGAGTTAAAATCGATTAAAAGCGATTCCCTCTTTTGCAAGCTATGTGTTTTTTTTCTAAATCAATGTGTCACCTGTCTGTCCACTCTCATTTGCATTCTAGCTACTGGCTTTGTGTAAAGGGCTCGTATCAATTTGGTTTTCCTATCTGATCATTCTGTTGTCCAGGAATGAACGGACATTTTTTCTAATCAATTGATTTGTGTTTGGTTTGCAGGCATTCTTGGTTCGTACCTTGCTAAGGAAGGACGTGTATCTGATGTGGTTTCTGGTGCATTCAAGGTAGTCACCAAACTGGTTATACCTATGAGTTCTTAGAAATTAAAAGCGCTCAAGTTTTTTCGTAGCTTTCTAAGCTCTTTTTGGGACTGTATGTTGTGGTCTTTTTGTCAGTTGGTGAATTTGTAGCCTAGGAATAAGAATGAATTATAAAAGAAGGAGGTACAAGGTCCAGATGTCCAATGTCCTTGATGGTTTAGGGTAATCATCATGATATGCGGCTATCCCTGACCTTTGTGATCTTGATACAAGATACATAGTTTGGGGGTCTTGACTATATGTTTAAACTGGTTTCGTTAAGAAAAACTATTGTCTTAGAGATTCTTTAATATTATTGTTAAACACTTAATGATTTGTTTGAATTTTATGTATATTACACTTATACTGTACCATGCTGATTATGATATTTTATTAAATATTTGGCCTTTTACTACAGATTGCTTGGAAGCAAATGCGAGATGATAAAAGTAAAACTCCCTCGGTTAAGAAACCATCCAATGATGCTTTGATGGCTCAGGTTACTTTTGCGGTTTATATAATACTTATTTTGAAAAGTTGTTTGAGATGTAGTTGAGTATTAGAATAAGGGTTTCTTTCTACGCACATGGAGCAGTTTTAAATCAATTGTTCTTAGTCAGAATCAATGTGAATTCATTTGAAAGTTCACGGACATTAACATTCTTGAGGATGGTGTAATGAGACTAGATATTTCAAATTGTACAGATGAACAAAATACGGCAGGAGCTGCAGTCATATTCGTCAAGTGGACCAATTACAATTGTAACTGGGAGTCGAACAGGTTTTAGTTTTCTTCTCTTTCCTTTCTAAGTTTTCTGGGCTATTGATTATATGATTTGTGTTTCATGTTTTAAATGTCTAGTAGTTTATGGGTACTCTTTGACTCTTTATTTTTTGTTAGTGCAGGTGCTAGCAGATATGGTATAATTATTGTTGTAGTAGTGGCAGGATATGGCTACTTTTGGTGGAAGGTAAGAGTTTTGTTTTGTGTGATATGATAAACAGTACAGACATGCATGATTTCTGTGGTTTATTGTTGGGAAAATAGAGAGACAAATATACGTTCACATTGTAATACTGATATTGTAATTTCCATAGTCCAAGTTACCCTTCTGCCTTTATTAGGGTCTTTGAAACTTTTACATTAGTTTCTTTCTCTTTTCTTTTTTGTTCATATAACAAAAATAGAACAAGAAGTCTCATGTGATGTTTTATGTTTCCTGGCCATGTTACAAAGCATTCCATCTTATTCATACATTGGAAGTTTGAAATTCGACAAAGCCATATACTGTAGAGATGGTTGGTTATGCCCTTATATTAGTGAAGATTCAAAGCCATTAACATAAACCTCTAGATATGTTTTCCCTCACAGATTTGATATGCTCTTTAAATGAATTTTTTTTTTAAATACTATCAGGACACCGGCTTCAACCTCTTAAAGTTTTTTTCCTGTTTCAATTTGAAATGGTCTACAATCTAAGCATGTGCATGTCTTGTGCGTCCCCTAAGCTACTTATTTATGATATAGTCCTTTTTCATCTGCTAGGTAAAGCTTTAGCACATACCAACAAACAAATTAGTGCAACACGTGCATTGCTCACTTATCTTTGCTGAGGCTCTTAGTTCTGCTTGCCTAGGGTGGACTTTATCTGATAATTAATTATCAAGTGCTTTTCTTAAGTGTATTATATGTGTGTGTGTGTGTGGGTTTAGAGTACATGAATTATTTCTAATTTGAGAAGCATGTCAATGATTAAGAAATGCAATTTAAAGTGTTGGCTCGGTCATTATCTCTGTACCTAGGGCTTCTTGCCTAAAATTATGTATTTATAGCTTGTCAATTCTTTACAGTCTTTACTTATGATTGGTTTCAGCAAAATAATAACCACCTTGGCTTGATAAACTCATTAATTCATTATGGTTCAGGACAATAAAGGATTGGATGACTAAATATTTACAATATTTTTTCCTTCTCTTCTGTACAGCCAAATTTCTTACTCTACATGTGTGTTTTCAGGGGTGGAAACTTCCTGATATGATGTTTGCAACAAGACGTAGCTTAGCTGATGCTGGCAAGTCTTTTTCTAAACAGATTGACGGTGTCTTTTCATCGATTTCAGTAAGTTTTCCTTTTCTCATCTTATGTGTACTTTGGAAATGGGGACAACTGAAACACCTTTATTAGATCATGTTGGATTAGATGATGGCTTAATCAACTACCATTAAAGTGCACCGTATATATGGTGCTTGATATTCTGTTAACTTTGGTCATTGATTCTAATTGATGCAGTTTAATTTTGTTTGTCAATAAAATAATGCAATTTCAGTGTCTGTTGTCCTTGAGGAAATTTGGTAAATTCCTTCAAATTGATAGACACATTTACCTCAAATATAAGTGCATAAACAAGTTTCTACTCTGTTTATATTTTACTTGTTTTCAGGTCACCAGGCGACAATTATCTTCAAACTTGGATGGTGTGGACCGTAATTTAGCTGAGAGTATTGAAACTACTGTTAGGACACAACAGGAGGTGGGCCCTGTCAGATACTAATGAGCTACTTAAATTTTTCTTCTTCTTCTTCTTCTTCTTATTGTTCTGGTTTTGTTAAGTTTAACCTTTTCAAGACATTTGCAGGTTATTGAACTACAAGGAAAAACAGATTCCATCAGCACGGATTTTAGAAAAGTTCAACATGCAGTGCTGACTCTGGTAACTGATTTTATTTTGTTTTATATTATTTATTTATATATCTTTCTTGTTCTCCTAGAAGTAGATTCATGGATATGAATTCGAAATCTGAATTTTTTTTTTCTTTTTGTCTCAGGAAACTAAGATTAACAGAATAGAAGGCAAGCAGGTATTACAGTACTACTGACCACATGATACATGTACTTTTGAGTTTTGACAAATGATTTATATACTTCATGATGCATTATCTTTGAGGCAAGATAGAGTTTCATTCTAATTGTTCTGGCCTTCTGATACCTCTAGGATTCAACTAATGATGGAGTGTGGAGGTTGTGTGACTATGCCAAGAGATTGGAAAATAGCAGAGCCACAGAACGTATTCAGGCATGTATTGAACTTTTCCTGTGAACACTACTGGCAGACCATTTCTTATGTCTTATTTCATAGAATTTTAGGTTCTGTTTTGGTCTAACGATTGATTTCACTGCTTTGTATGAAAAATTCAACTAAATACAGCATTATTATCTCATTAACAAATTATTGCTTCTGTTCAAAATTTCACTGCTTGTATGATTTTGTTACTTTATATAATAACATGCTTTTCAATGATATATTTGGCATCATATTGACTCTATTTCTATTATGTTTAGGCATCACCGTCCAACTCTTCTAGGCGACCTCTTGAACTACCGCCAGCCTCACCCTCATCTTTGGTAAAGATTGTTATCCAAGTCTATGCACATCAGTCTACTTTTGGTCTTTTAGTTTAATGATTAAGGCTATTGATGGCCTTTGGCATGTATGTATATGCATGTATGCATGAGAAATTGTTTTTCCATCTCAGTGTGTTTATTTGCATCTCACTGGTTACCTCTGACTTGTGTAGGTGACACCACCGAAGTCCTCAAGGCCAGCACTCGAGCTACCCCCAGCATCACCCTCAAGAGTAAGTTTTATTTTTCAAGTGGATAGGTTATTGGTTTGATGCTAAGAAACATTTAATATTGGTTGAGGGGCTAAAGCATTGTTGGTCTCATTGCTTAAATTCGTCTGATATCATGCTCTTTTCTATATGATTATGAAAATGCATATGATATAATCATATAAGCCTACTGTAACGGTTCCCATAATAATTATATTAGATAATGTAGGGTGCGATCCTACAATGTCCAAAGGTAGAGTAACTAGATCACAGCAGATACAATTATACTATGAGTTGAGTATGTCTCCATTCACTTTCTGTTGTACTGGACATTACTTGTTGGTTGGGAAAGTGGAAAGTTTCCTGTGGTTATAACTGAATAAAAAACTGCTCCAGACCAGTATATATAGTTAGACTCCTGTTGTTCCTTTCACTGCCAGTGTATTTATGATGGGTTGAGTGAGCCACTAATTTGTTGGCAAGTTGGGTTCAAAAGTTTCAAGTTGCAGATTTATGAGTCTTGGGCCTTCCCTAGATCAGGATGTCTGCTCAAGAAATGTAAATTTATTGAAGTTCTGAGTTCTGACCTACGCACTTGTTAATATGCCTTTCCATTTTACCTGTTCTTGATACTTCTCTTTACTGCTCAATGTATGCGACAATTGACATTCAGGATAGGGTTTCTGAATTAGTCCCCTTAGTTGTGTTTATTTGTGACTTTGGCAGACTGGCTCTTTGCCTCATGCTTTAGAATCTGAACCACTTTGCTTGGGTTCCAATGGAATTCAGGTCTGTTAGCCATCTCTTTCTAGGTTCAAATGATGTTTCGAATTATTACATTTGGGAAGAGCTGAATAGTCAATCTAATGTGGTGAAACATATCCCATCATGGTTGTTTGATTTTTTTGACGATTCTTTTGTACACTTGGAAACATGATTGATTTAGCCAGGGCATTTTTGTTTCTTTCTCAATTGTCAACAATTTGCCTTCACAACTTAAAACACAATCTGTAATAGTTTTGGTCTTTATACAATTCAATCACCTTGGATGAGCAGTTCCATTATATTCTGTCTCTCCTTTTCTGTTTGTCTATGTATTGATCATCTTCAATTGTTTCAGGAGAATAATGGAATTTCAGATGTGTTTGACCCATCAGCTTCGGAAAGCACAAGCAATGGAACTTCCAGTTCTGGTCGATTTGGGTTTAAGTACCCAACCTCTAATACTTCAACAATCCTAAGGACGCGAAGTGCTACAGTTGGGATGCTGCAACAGAATCGATCAGCCAGTAGACAGTTCTGATGATCTTTGTATAGGTCTGCCGTTAAAATATATTCATATCATAAATTATTGGTCTCCCTTTGGGGGAAAACAAGCCTTGAGCCATCGGACTGGTTAGGTTTGAGTGCCAACCTCAGATATAGTTAGTACCTTAGTGCCCAAGTCAAATTCATTGTAACTGGATTGGGTACTGAATTTTGCAGAGTAGTTGGCAGGCTTTAATCGATATTAAAGATTTTTAGAAATGTTAAATCTCTCGGTGTAATGATTTTGCTATGTTGCTTTTGCTAACAAGCTCTTCAAATAAAACATGGTAAGATTAATGCGGTGTTGTTACCAAAGAAAATTTGACACATTATATACATTTGTTTGAAACGTTATATGCTGGGTGCAAGTGTCACAGAACAAGTGTCCAAGTTATTGTCAGTTCAACTATGTATCCATTTCATAAAAATCGAATCCAACAAAGAAAATACTTTTAAACCCACAAGCAACTTGTACTATCAAATTTGAGCTTAAGGAGGACCGCCAACATTCTTCATCTCCTGTACATTCATTTCAAATTTTCGCCGAGCAAGGGAAAGGCAATGGCGGCAGAGCTCTGCCTGTTCCGATTTCTGACGATTTTTGTCAATCTGGTCCTTTGTTGTTTGAATTTAAGATCAGTCTTAATCTTACTATCAATTTGAGCAGCTAAGATTTCTATCTACTTCATAAATTGTAGATAGAAATCTTAGCTGCTGTTTGTAGTGTTTGATCTTGCATTCTTCCCTTACATAGTAACTATCCGTGGAATTGAATTCCGAATTGCATTCTACTTTGATCTCGAACGAGGAACCTGCTTCTTTACATCGGAGGCCTTTTTCTGGATAAATCTGTTCCTGCTTTAGGTAGATCTGTTCGATAAATCAGATATTGTTGGTAGCTTATTGTGCTTCAACAGAGATGAAGATCAAAAAGCTAAAGCCAGTTGATGCAGACTTATTGATTGGATAGAGAAAGTATGTATATACGACCGAGTTCTGAAGTTATTCTATGAGGAACCACATTCCGTGCTGGTAGAACTTAATGTGTGAACTTTTGTCTATGATATTTCTTTGTGACATCTTCAGAGAATTAATTTGTGTGATTTGCTCTTGACCTGCAGTTCATTCAGTTACTCAAATTCTGAGAGCCAGGAGGTTTCAATGAAGATTGGTAGCTCTGAGAACAAGAAGCAGGGTGAAACATTCAAGTATAATTCAACAGAAAAAATTACCCTCGGCCAGATGAGTTAACTTTCTTTTTCACTCCCATCCTGTTCTGTAGCTACCAGTTTCCTCTATCTGTGGGCTAGGGTCAATGTGCAGGAGTTCTGCTTGTAAAACGGAGCGCACACTAGTCCAATTTATGAGAACTCTGCATAGCAGGATGCCTGAAGAGGTAAATCTACACTTGGTTTTAGCACTTGCACTATAATACAATGCTCTAGAAGACTTTGTCTATTGGTAAGTCAAACTTACATTGTTTCTGTTTCAGCACACCATACTGATGAAGTTCCTATACTATGATGGTATACCCTTTTCAGTTGCTTTCTTTTAATCCAGCTGCATGTCTTGTACATTGCTATGTGCTTGCTGTGCCAAAAGGCGAAACAGCTATGTGACATTGTAGCCAGCAGAGTATGAGCCTCCACTCCTCTGATGCTGTTCAGAAGAAGAAGCTCGTAATTCATGGACCAAGAATCCTTTGAAAATGAGGTTGGCAACGTAACAGCATACATCTTGTATTAGCTCTTAAGGTAAGAATAGGAGTCCTTTTGGGATGACCAGCTAGTAAAATTTGTCTTTATGTGCCAGATTCTATGTAGTGATACTAGTTATTTGAACAGGTAAAAAGTGTGCTTTGTCCCTGTGAGGATGGAAATGATGATATTCAAGCTGAAGAAATAATCCTAGGAGCTAATTCCAATCTGACACCCTATAGCTTTAGAGCTTCAATTGAGCTTAATGGGTGTAACATCTACTTTGGAATATGCTAGATAGTAAACCTGACATGTTTTTTACATTTCCCAGGTTAACCCATCATTAGAGGATCAGTATATAGTTGCTCCTGTAGGTAAGAGTTGTAAATCTTATTATATTACTATAGTAAAAGCTCTGCTGATAGCTTTTGGTCGGGGTAGTTGGTGGGAATAATATGATTATCTTGACAGACAACCAGAAGAAGAGCAGCATGATTGATGAAGGTAATCAAACAATTAGAAATTGACCAAGTAACCAGGCCAATCTTCAAATGAGAGTAGTGAGTAGAGTGAATCAGAAATTTGAAAATTGAGCTGACTAGTGACTAACTGACTATTTCTTGGCTTTACGTCCTAATTAAAGCCTTACTTTTCCTTATATCTTTTTATCAGTCTGCTGCATATCTGGGTTAGGCTAATGAGAAATTGAGAATAGAGCTCTACAGCAGATCGATGATACTCAGGAAGTCAGGATCAGAGGAGGAAGAACAGAAAAACTTCACAGATCAAGGACTGGATCAGTAGCGGCCACATTGAAACTGTTGAAGTTCCCAGTCATCTCAGTGGTAAGGATTTGAACTGTTCAATTCTCTGCTGGAAAACTGTGCTAAAAACCGACTCTTGGTCAGTTTTGGCTAATAGAATAGACTTTCAAATTACATTTTCTTTGGTCTATTATTATTACTCTTAATATACGAACTATTGACTCCAGTGCCTGTTCTGACTCGAGGTAAACCAAAGAATGCACTTAAAGCTGCTGCTGCTGCTCATTTCAGGAAGTCTGTAACAATTTCTTTTTCACATATTTATGGCTGGAGCTGCAGGACTAAAGAAATTATGGACAAACTTGTAGTGGAATGTGTTCTAGGCTCACCATTCACGTAAAACGTATGAGACCAGTTCAAACTACGTACTCGATCTGCTCAAGAAACAAATAATTCTATCCGTTAACTGTAATTAGTAATGTTCAATCAAAGTATAGTAGTATAATAGCCATTGTCATATAAGAGGCCCTAATAATGTAACAGTTTTGGCCTTTTGGGCATCATAGGTACCCGTTAGAAAATAACATTCCATTAGAGAGGCACCTCGGAAGCAGGTAATTTACAAATACTCACCGCACTCGAAGAGAGCTGAGGAGTCCACAATTCCTAGTATATCATGAGGTTCTAACAGGCATTAGTTCCTCTAAAAATTAACAAGTTTCATATTTATATAAAAATGGAACACATATAGGGGAGACATATCAAACAAGCTATGTAGCCTAGTGCTTTAAGTAGTTTTCGTTCTATAAGATCAGTGGTGATAGACATACACCCTTAGTGCAAGGTAGACACCTTAGAAACCCTTCATCAGGAAGAAACCTCAGAAATGGCAAATTTTCGAGTACTTAGGCAATCAAACAAGAAGATAGCTGAGGAGGTTCAAGTACTTGTTGCGGTCAAACATGACGATGCCTGAGGAGTCCATAATACCTCCACTGCCTGTGAGAGGAAGAAAAGAAAATATAAGATATAGTAATCTATAATCTATGTCTCCATTGTTTTGTGGATGTGTGTGTCGAAAACAAGGAGAGATTTACAAGAACATTTTGTTCTTACAGTTATGTTGTTGGAGGAAGCAATCAATCTCAGTTCTTGCAACGCGTTCTTCAAGTCATATGCAGGCCACTCAATACATCCCCTTTATTAGCACCAACAAATAATGTAAACTGATATTTGAAACACAAATTAAGCATGCGTGTACATTTTTTATTCCATTTGTTGGGACTAATTAACCAACTCCCCTAACTCAATCGACAAATAAGTGTAAGATTTTCAGTTAGGGAGTGAAATTGGCATCTGATTTTTTGCAAACCACATCCTCTCTTCCCTTTTACATGGAGTATTTTAACAATTGATATGTGCATAAAAGGAATAAGGGGAGGGTGGTTTGCAAAAAAATGTGTCAGTTTCACCCCCTTAAGTTAACCTGCCTTTACCATTATATCATCATTGTGCCAATCATTAGCTGATCGAGTTGAGCTTTGCATTTTCATGTCGTTTACATTAACAAGAGACTCTTTGTTATTAACCCTTTCATTGATAGAAAGTTTATCATAAGTATTTGCAGCTTCTCTGCCAAACTTTGAACACACCTACAATGAAGCATGTATATATATTAGTATCATTAATATCTATTATCTAATGTCTATGCGAACCTTGTAATATATTTTGTCCTGTAGTAATATATGTGCCCTACGTACGTACAATCATAGATCAACTAAACAAGCCCTCTGATCATTGTGAATAGTACGATATTGTACTCACAGATACGGAAGCTGAAGTGTGACATTTCTGATGCCGAAGAAAAGCTGCTACAATCGTCTCTGCAACGGTGGGTACATTGTCAAAATGGAGTACTCAACATGACCACTTGATCAGAATACTTGAAAATAAACGAAAAGTAGATCCATTTAGCAGTATGTGTTTTTCATCGTCCTTACCATTCAAAACATAGCTCAAACCCTTATAGGTAGAAGTATCTGCAGTTTCAGCAATTTTTGATTAAGATCGAATCCTATGTCTCGCCCCTTGCCCGAGAAACCAGAGAGATACCATCAATTCAACAATCAGTACCGTGATCAAATTGCCAACACTTGTTTCTCCAGAGGACCATGAATCCAGAGCCATGGGAGTTGCCAAGATTATCAAGGCTAATGCCCTAAACCAAATAGGCAAACCAACAGCAGCGCAGACAAACGGTGCGAGAAGAAGATAGAAGAAGATGTATGCATGAACCACATACCAAGGCGAGTCGCCAGGGTTCCTCGACTTAGGGTCGTACGGATACTTCGTCGATCACTTCCCACCGATCCGTCCAAGTGGTTTTCCAATACCAAGGTGACTTTAATAGCATTAGGCGGCTTACAAAGAGAGGCATGGCTCCCTAATACTTTTGAGTCGGCGGTGGAGGTTATGTACTGGTTATTCTCCGCTGCGGAGAAGAAGCTCTTAAGTCTAAGGTCGACATTGAATTTAGGAGCAGAAGAAAAAGAAACAGAGGCAGGGCGACTGTCATAAGTTGCGCTCAGTTTTGCTGCGCTGAACTTTGGGTGAGGATTGCGCAAGAAAATTGAGTTGGCTACGAGTGATGCAACTGTTGCCATTGAAAACTGAATCTGAGTAGTTTGGATTTGAAGGACGGGTGAAACAATATGGGTCTTGCAGTTAGGGTTTGGCCCCCTAGCCTAACTTATACAGATGAAGGAAGAAATTCGTAATTTAATAGGAATAGGTAACCTACGACCCTATGAATGTGTAATTCTCTAATTGAAAAGGGAATGTTTCGCAACTAGATTTGTAAATGAATCAGATCCATAATTAGGGTAAGGACGAAATATCTTTACGACCCTAAGTCGAGGAACACACTACTCGCCTTGGCATGTCGTGCAGGGTACATGATTCTGTCCGTTTTAATAATAATTAGATATTATTTTTCTATCAAATTTTTTTTTAGAGAAGGACGTCAAGCCATTTAATAACCAAAAGGGGCCGTGACCACTTACCCATTTTTAGCTTAAAAATTGTTCACTTACTCCACTAAGAGTTTTTTAACCCCATTTACCCAATCTAATATCCATTGATAGTTTTGCCCCTATTTTAATTAATAAATTACATCTCTCTCTCAGACTCTCTCTTCGATCTATTTTCTCTCTCCTCCCCCCTCATCGATGTCTCTCTCTCTCTCTCTCTCCATGTCTGTAGATCAAAAATTTAAGGTTCGGGTTTGAATTTGGGTTCTGTTTGTTGGGCCTCCACCATCAAGCCACCGCGCCCACCACTCCACCGCCACCGCTCTGTCCCCACCGTCGGACCACCAGAGGAGGACGCCATCCAACTCCACCATCCCAACCCCACGCAACCTGGATCCAGATCGTGAATCCAGACCCGAGATGAAGACTGCCCGAGCACCGCGCTCCATTCCTTCACCTAACCGTGGTGGCTCCTCCGCCTTGACTCATCGCAGCATCATGGTCATTATCCGCCTTTTTGACCAGACCCCCGAAGCCACTCACACTCGCCCTGACCCTCAAGTCTGCTGCCGACCCCAGCAGCCCGTCCCCTGGGTTTTTGCCGCGGCGGCTCCACAGAGAGTGATGGCGAGGATAACATGGAGGGGGAAGGAGTAGGGTTAGCGGGTGGGGCGACATGTAGGGAATTGGCGAGGGTGATTTTGAAGTTTGGGGAGATTTATGAGAGTTCTCTTGCAATGTTTAGAGGCAGAGAATCCAGACCAAGCAGAATAGCCAAAAAAAAAAAAAATCAATGTCATTGGATGTGTCTGTAACTCTCTCTCGCTGAAGGAAGAAGAGGGGGTAAGCAAATGTTGTATATGGGCTTTGATTGCGGTGGTTTGTTTCTCCAAAAAATTGGCCGATTTCAATATGGGATGTTGCTAGAAGTTATTGTTTTGTTTATTATGATTTGGTTGGGCAATAATAAGATCATTAGTGGGCAATAAAATGATTATTAGAAGATAATAATAAGATTATTGAGGAATAATAAGATTATTGGGGGACAGTAAAATATTTATTGGGCAATAATAAGATTATTTATTTGGATAAACTTATTAAAACTTTCAAAATTAAAAACATCTTCATTTTTCAATAATTATTGACCCCTAATAAATTTGTTATTTGGGGGCAATAATATGATTATTGGGGGCCAATAATATGATTATTGGGGGCCAATAATATGGTTACTGGGTATTATTAGGGGGCAATAAATTCAGACGGCGGAATCCGATTACCGGTCCAGTATCTGGATTCTGGTCACCGGTCACGGGATTCCAGTCACTGGTCACCGGAGTCTGACAAGGTCTCCGATGACTTCTCTCTCTAAGTGACAAAGAAGGAGAGGGCAAAAATGTCTCAAAAATAAATAAAAAGGAATAAAAAAATAATTAATTGAGTAATAGGGAAATGATATCTTAAAGTGTTTGGGTAAATGGGTAATCTTTTAGCGTGTTTGGGTAAGTGGCCAATTTTTATCCTAAAATTGTGTAAATGGTCATTATCCCTAACCAAAAGTAGGTAATTACATTTCATAACTTAGCCGCAAGGGCCATGTCAATTTTCTTTTGATTGTGTATAGTTCTAATACAAACAATATTCCAATTGTTTTTTATTTAATAAAGAAAAGTGTAATTCAATTATAATTTTAGATTAGAAATATATAATGCCGCGTCATTATCCACATCACTTGATGTTGCATTGACATCATTCAAGCAACGAATCCAGACCGTTGAACATTTTAAAATTTAATGGAGCACAAGGTGTGTCAAAATTTGTGTAAAAAAAGATGTCCCCTGATCCGGACCCTTCTTTGATAGCAAACAATGTAGTTCTTCAAAATTCATCCAAAATGGGTGAATTTTAAATAATACATATATACTAATGGTACGTGATTTTTATCATCCTTGGCTTGTCAACAAAGAGCATGAGTTGAGGTTGCTTGAGAGATGTTGTAGCGCGTACACGTAGAACTGAGTGACCATACACAAAGTAGATCAGGCATGATTGTAGCCTAGTGAATTGGATGTTCCCCCTCAGTATTGAAAGCAACAATTACATGATCACTTTCATGATTCGTAGTGAGCTTTTTCGACTCTTCAGATATGAACTTCATTTTCCGTTCCATACCAATTACTATCCTATCCCTGGCAAACTATAATTGTGTACCAGTCAACTTGTCAGCCCATTTAGCAGTAGCTCTTATAGCAACAATATTAACTAAGGTTGCAAGAATTGCCCCATTAAATCCCGATGTGCTACGGGTAAAGAGATCTTGCAAACTTATTGAATATTGCTACCTTAAAAACTGTTGTTACTTGGGCTTATCAGTGCTGCTGCTTTAATACTCTTGTACTAGCAGACTGTATGATCATCCTCTCTCTTTCACCAGTGAAACACACCATTTATTATTCGGACTTATCAGTGATGTTGTTTGGGGTGGAAAAACCTTTTCAACTACTGTACTAGAAAACAGTAAATATCTTATACTATTAGTTGGTATACTCTAAAAAAGAAAAATCAATAAGAATAAGCAATGGTTTTTCTTTTTGAATGTGTCGATGAAGATATTCTTAGGCCGATATAACTCAATATAAATTGATAGATTTAGATCAGCCTCATAAATTTGAAAAGATCTTTAGAGTATTTTCTGCATACACGAAAACTATTTTAAAACACTACTTTGTTGATACCTATATTGTTTAAAACTTTTCTAAGGGCTAGCCAAGATGAAGGTATAGAGTTGTTATGATATATGCAAATGCAATCGACCTCCCTTGTTCAGGCATCATCAACAAGAGATGGTGGAAGTAATGTTTTATCTTCTCTGCTACACGAAATGCTATAAATAACCTTGCATAAGGCCAACATTTTTTTAAATCATTTTTTTTTTTCAAAAATGTGTTCATCCTTTCCACTGTAAGCAAGAAAAAAGTGTATCTCTCTTGTAGCAAAATTTGGTGAAGTTTTGATGGACTTCACAAGCATCGAGGCTAAGTATATCTTGAAGATTACCTTCTTACACCTCTTGAAACGCTTTCATCTCACAATCCAGTTCAACTTAAAGAGGTGAAGGCGTTCCAGGCTTCAAAGATTAGATGTTATCATGCTCTTCTTCAACACTGAAACAGTCATGGTTAGTGGTGGAGTCAGACTTTAATCTTAGGATGGTACTTCAAAGGCTTTAAAAAAAAAAAATAGAGAATAACTTTCCAACTCTTTCTTCTCAGCCCACTCAAATTAAATTGAAGAAAGTAAAAACCAAAATTGAAATGCGCTTGAGTCCAGTTGCAGCTCCCTCGTCGACAATTTATCCATTTGCCTATTGTAAACACGAAAATCCTGCAACAAGTAAAAGAATGACATGTGTATAAAATAAAATATTTTATTTTTAAATTTGAGGATTACAATTTTTGAGGGTATTCTTTAACGTTTCCTTTGACTCTATCTCCAACATGGGTTTGATCCAAGGGTGGCGAACACTTGATCTTGAATCAAACGGTTGTGGTGTGAACTTCGATCTTGTCATGTTGGAGATTTGAAGACGACGGTTGATCAAGAGCCATAGGTACTTGACCTTGATCGGATTTGGGTCACGAGCGGTGTCACATAGTGGGCTTCATTAGGCAGAACATGAATCTTTATTAATCAACGAGCAATGAGGTGCTAGGAAGAATGACAACTTTTTCTAGTTGCGTCCACTCTCTATTTCTAACCCTAGGGTAGGGTTTTTTTCTTCTTCTTTGGGTTATATAGAGAAATCGAAATAACAAACTATGGAAGGATCAATCCCAAACTGCTTTAAGTTTAATTACTTCTTCTATGGCTTGGTACAAAGAGTATCTACAAGAAAATAAGAGCTCCAACGTCTCCTTTCCTGTTGGACAAAACAGGAGGAAGCGTTGGATTTCTCCTGAAGGTGACGTTTTGAAACTGAACGTGGACGGGTCTTTCATACCTAACGCCCAGTTTGGAGGCACAAGTGATGTGATTCGAAACTCTCATGTCATTTTCTTGTTGCTTTCTCTCACATAATGAACTTTGTAAGCTCTCATCTTCATATAGAGTTGTTGGCTATAAAGGTTAGTAGTGAACTCCTGCAAGGAATGAATACTATATAGGATGTGGTTGAAAGCGACTGCATGCTTACATTTTAAGCTCTCAGTACCATGGAATGTGGTCTTCTCCTCTGAGTGTGTTAATTATTGAAATCAAAGGTTTAATTGGTGCAAACCGCTCGTAGACATGCTAATAGAGTAGCTCATAGACTAACTAACCATAGTTTTAATTCAAATGTCAAACTTGATTGGTTTGTAACTGCTCCAAAACTAATATTGGATGCTCTTATGTACGATATTAGTTTAACCAAATAATAAAACTCTCTTTTTCCTTAAAAAAAAAAGGTTAATTAATAAGGGGTGTGACTATTACCACCCTACAGTCTACTTTGTTCACCCTACAAAACAAATATCACTCAAATATTCCAACTTTAACCTTCCAATTAAGAAAATTAATATATAAAAAAAAATGAAAAATTGCAACAACCACTGGCACCTTTGCCAAGCTCCTTCAATTCTCTATTCAATCCTTTAAAAGAAGCCAATTACTACCTCACAATTCAACTTGTCGTCAACTTATCGAAGTTGAAAAGAGTACATAGATAAGAGAACACTAGGTAGTGAGATTTTAAGAAAATCATGGCATTAGAACAGAAGAGAAGGGATCCCTAGAAAAGGGCAGAGCTGTGATGTTCATTGGTGAATGGGTCCATGGTGTTTCATCATATAATGCATCATGCATGATTTAGCAAACCCTAAACCTTTATTTAGAAGAAACATGTTGCATATTTCTTATTCTTCTATTCTTCCCCAATTTTTTTTTTCAAACGACATGACAATCAAATATGGATTTCCTATTTTTAGAAAGAAAAAAAAAAGTGTCAATCTGCATTGGAGTTTGGACTGGGATTTTTTTATTTATTCAATTCAAGAGTCAGCCTAATTTTTTTCTGGTTCTAAGACCAGTAGTTATAGCGGTTGACTCGCTTCTTTCATCGAGAAGTGTAAAATTGTATGGATACGATCCTCATTGTGCATCTTGATCAATTGGGTCGTTTCTTTGTAGATTTCGACGCGAAGCTTTTGTAAATGCGTTTCTGGGTATTCCTTTATCATTTCCTCCAAACGAAGGAGTTCCTCCAAGTCTATGAATTTTTTTTTTTACTACTATTTCCGCTTTCGCCACAAATGTAACTATAAATGTAACTATCACTGTAATTGTCACTATTGCTTAAAATATAACTATCAATACAAATGTGAGAACGAAGATAACTGTCAATGTGTGTATATGGAAAAAAAAAATTGTAGGCAAGCTAAAAAAATTTGAATAGACTATAAAGACAAAAATAGGTTCAATGTATAAAATTTATATGTAATGTAACTACAAAATCAATTATTATTATTATTATTTTTTAAATTTTAAAATTAAAAAAAATAAAAATAAAGAGGTTTGGTTACTTAATTGGGCTGGTCTGAACATTATAAATCCAACTATCTCATCATCCTTGTCACGCATACCTCACCAGAAAACACAGAGAAAGCGAAAATGGAAGCCGCCTTCACTAAAAAGGAAGCCGTTGTTGGAATTGTGAGAGGGTTGACTAGCGAGGTGACTAAGCTCTTCATTCACGAAGCTAATGATGTCCTGAATCCATGGCCGGAGTTGAAAAAAACCTTCATTCTTTGCAAGAAACATCTTCCTCCTCCTTCAGTCACGGAGAAATCAAAGACGGAAGTCTCGCCGGTCGTCAGGAAGAAGATTCTCCACTTGGAACTTGATGTGGAGATCGATGACGCGTGGGAAGTGGGAAAGATTCAGCAAGCTTCAGCTTCAACAATGGCTGTCGCACCGCCGGATATGATCAAGTACGCCGTCACGCACCTACTCATCTCAGCTATACTCGCCGTTCCGTGGAACAAGATTTCTGAGGTCTGCAAGAAGTCGAAGGAGGAGAAGAAGAAGAAGGAGAGCCAAAAAGGAAAACTTTATTAATAACCAAAACAGATCATAACTCATATTCTATTGGCCGTTATTTAGATATTTACAATATTGTGTTTTGGGAAGATCCTCAAAATGCTAAGGAACTTCTGATTAAGATTTCAAATGGACAAGTTTTATTTTTTATTTTTTGTAGCTTCCATGGATACACCTCAACAATAATTTGAGCATTTAAGCAAAAATCCAAAACAAAACAAAAAATAATCAAAGATTGAGTTCAAGATGGGTACAAAGACTGGAGAGGACGGAGAAAAGAATATGGGTTTGATATCTAATATGAAAATAAGCATCTACATATGAACATATCGAACTTAGATGAGGTTTTAGAGAAAACGCAATGGTAATTGATTGTGCTAATCTGTCAATTTGGTTCAATTTATTGAAATCTTGATTTGATAATGGTCAGTTATGTACTATCCAGTACTATCCAACCACAAATCTATACCCCCTAAAAAAGGAAGAGTATCGCCTGCTTTTCCTCTTCTTTCAGATGTCCAGTTCCTTTTTTTTTTCTTAGCCATATGAAGAACGAAAGGGATAGAGCAGCTGAGCAGGGAAGGAATATATCTTCGCTAAAGTGTTTATGGAATTATTGACTGAATTGGTCCTGGTTGCTCTTCGGAGAAGCAAATCCTATTTCACAAGATCTTATATCACCTATACATCCTCCTTGCATTTATGCCGGAGACAATGAGAAAGAACGACCAATTATATTCTCAAATAGGTTATTCTCGCTGGATTTAGCTGCCTCAGTACACAAATCTTGGAGGGATTCGTGACATTAAGTCAAGTAGTAACATTGGTGAATCAACTCATAACCCATCTCTTACTTGAATTTTTTATTTTTATAGAAAAAAGAAAACTTCACTAATAACCAAAACATATCATAACTCATATTCTATTGATCGTTTTCAGAGAAAAAACGGTTCAGTCCCTCCCTTTTTAATTTCACACGTTTACTCCCTTATCTATCAATTTTGGATCAATAGGTCCATCCGTTAAGTCTCCGTCTAATTTTGACGTTAAATCAAGGGTAAAAAGGTCTTTTTCTTCTCCTATCTCTCTCCATAAACAAATTCCCAATTTTTTTTTTGGGTCTGATCCCACCTCAATGAGTTCGATGGTGGAGGAGTTGTGCTCTTCATTGTCGTCCTCAGCCTCTTATGGCACAAAAAACTTGTAAGCTCTTCATCCCCCTCAACGACCTCGAAGAAGTCGCCCTTTACACCCACCACTCCATCCACCACCACCATGCCCCCAAAATCAAAACCCAATAAGTGCAAAACCCCAAAACTAGTAATCATTCCCACATCGGAAAACTGCAATAAGTCTTCTCTAAACCCAGATCGATTAGACAAAAAGAAAAGAAAACCAAAACGATTCCATCAACAACCCATGAGCTCCCTGCAAACCCTGCTAAAAACCTTCTTCAAAAACCCCAGTACCATCAAATCCCAATCCCAGGCCAAACAACTCCATGCCCAATCCACACCGCCATCACCAACGCCACTGCTTCGCGGCCCAAAACCTTAATTCTCCACTTCTCCAATGGCCATCACAAAACCTTCAAATTAAACTTTCAAAATCAACAAACAAAAAATCTAATTCCAGAATTGATAAAAATAAAAAAACCAAACTTCTGACCAAGACCAAAACTTGACCACTCAAATCGAATACACATGGGAGAGATTGGCATATATGGTCTTGGCCTTGAAGCTCTGCTGCCAAGCAAGAATCAAGCAAAGTAGAGCAGTTTCTCGGTTCCGGTGGAGAATGAAGGTACAGATGCTGCCGTAGATGCAACCAACAAGAGGAGAAAGAAAATCCCAGCTGGCTGGCAGGGATGAGGCAATGCAACCGACACCTGGCAAAAGTGACTTGATCGAGCGGAGGAGACGGTGTGGGTCTCAATCTGGGTGTCGACGCAGAGGCGAAGCGGTATCTGATGGTGGGGCGTGTGAGGAATTCTGATTCAGATGGGGTGTTTTGGCTTTTTGAGGAGTTTAAGGAGAAGTTGGGAAGGGAGGTAGAGGATGGAGTTATGGTTTAGGATCCACCCAATCCTATCAGTGGTGGAAGAGGAAGAAGAGAGAGAAAAGCATAAGGTAAGAGAGGAGAGAGAGAGGAAAAAAAATTAATTAAAAAAAAAGAATTGAGGGGTATATGAGATATTTTGACGTGGAAGGGATAACCACATCAGTGACTTAACCGAGAAATTAGAAGGAATGGACCTACTGGTCCAAAATTGAGAGATGAATGAGTAAACGTGTGAAATTAAAAAGGGAGGGACTGAACTGTTTTTTCTCTGAAAGTTCAAGGAGTAAATAGTATTTAACCCAAAGGGGAAACAGGTAAAGAAAAGAGGAGAAGAGGAGAAGAGGAGAGAGATTTCAAAGATTAGATGAGAGAGAAGGTGTTGAGTTTGAAAATAGGGGTAAGATTGGAAAGAAGAAAATATTGAAGTATCTGCAAACCATTGGATCTAATTATAGCCATGTGTCGCCATCTCCTTCAAAGCTTAGGTAGGTTAGGAGAGAGTTTAGCTTAGGAGATGATCCTCTCCCCTTAATAAAATCTTGACAAAAAAGTTTGAAACAATTGGTGGACTTTAGCCATGTAGATGTGGGACAGTGACGTAAAGGCATAGAAACTTGAGCAATCACTAAACTTGTTCATCTCACATTCTCACTCACACAAATTAGGTAGGGGTTTCCTTACCACGTGGCTTTAGGATAAGCCAATAAGAAGAAAGAAACTTTTCTCCCTTTTTCGAAACTGTCCATTCTTTTTAAAAGTGTAATACCCAAAATACTCCCTGCTGATCCTTGATTGGTCAGCCGCACCGCCACTTAGTGCGGCTGACGTACGTAAGATTCTCTCCTGTAAAATTAAGGGCTAGATGTTATAATGGTCATGCCACATACGAACACTTCCTAACTTAAAAGTAGGGTTGGACATCCAAAACCGAAGGCCCGGTACCTTCCCAAAACCGCCGGTACGGGCCAGTATCAAAATCTGAAATTCATTGTTTAGGCCAGTTCTGTCTCGTTCTGAGAAAACGGGCCTGGTACCAGTACCAGCCCAACTCATTTAAATTAATTAAATTAAATCTTTAATTTTTTATATTAATTGGCTGAGTTTGATTGGATAGTTTAGTCAAACATATGGGAACACAGAGAAATGACCACACCTGATCACTAAGTGACTAAACAAAGACCTCGATCCTCAATTCACTAACATCTGTTTTGAGCTCTCTTCTCCACTCTCCACGTACTTCTCCAGATCTTCTTCTGTTCTTCATCTAAATCCCAGATTTCCAATCTCTTTCTAATTTCCCTTCATACAGCAAGCATGATGAGATGAGCAAATGGTACTATTGAAGTAGCCTCAACCTTCTATTCTTCATCTAAATCCCAGATCCCCAATCTCTTTCCAAGAACCGTTGATTGAGGGCATTGGATAAAAGGGGGAATGGGTGATTGATGAAAGAAATCGCTTCTAGGCAGTTGAACATACCGGTAGTCAATTAAGAGTTCTCCCGAACAACACTTGGTTATCCTCCTTAACCTCATAAATAATGAAAAACTAGTTTGTTTTTCATACTTCAAATATTAGATCAAATTTCATTAACCTCGTCTTAGTAATCGCATTAGTAATCTCAGTAATCTCACTAACCTTAGCCTGCAGTAGTGCTTCTTTCTTCATCAATGAATGGTTTTGTCAATATGCCCAGTTTTTGAGTTGTAAGTTCTGTCTTTAATTGTAGATTACGGAATTAGTGACATGGAAGAAACACTTCTGATCGTTGAGCTTTTTACTTTGATGTTCTTAATGTTTCACAGTGCTGCTAGGAGGACAGTTGCATCTTGGCATGATTGAAATCTGGAAATTTTGGATACCTGTTAAATACTTTAGTATAGGAAAGAAAAGAGAAAAAAAAAAAAAATCAGGTATCCCGAATTGGGCCCGGGCCCAACTCGATCCTGATCGGTTTCGGTATACCTTCAGTACTAACTTTGAAAAAACATAGTCTCGTCCAGAATAATATTTTCAATACTGGGCTCAGTATCAGTCAGTAACCGGCCCGTCCCTACCCTTGCCCAGCCCTACTTAAAAGGCCGCTCATATCGGAATAGATTTAACCTAATCGGAAAATAGAAACATAATTAAACTCAGTAATTAACCGTACCCATCTCTCTTCCTTTGTTGTGACTTGTGACTTGTGAGTGAGCCAATAGGGATTATATAGGGACCTCAACTGGGTCCTTTGCTAGAATATTTTTTTTAAAATTTTGTCAAGTGGAACCTAAAGGCTTCCTAGACCCAAGATAAACCCCTTCAGCACATGTGAAATGCTCTAACTGTGCATTGCAGCACAGTGTTTGACCACTTTTACAGCTTCGGGGTTCGAATCTAGGTTGGGGAGCACACCTAACTAGGCAAGAACTACTAGGTCAAAGTGGCTTAGTGGTTCTCTGCTAGAATATGAAATGCTATATAATAAGGTCATCAAAAACAGAAAAAGAAAAAGAAAAAGAATAAGAATGCTATAGTAAAACAGTCACAGCCGTCGGATATCAAGATGAAGCCACATCAGCAAGTCACTTTAACTCCGTTTTCTTCCGATTCTCAGCAACCTGGGTTTCTTCCTTTTACAGTTTTACTGTATCTAATCTACACTTGGCCTGAGTTCTGCGCTCCGACGAGGGTGACCTGAGGTGGGTTTCGAATGGGTATATGGACTCATGTCAAGAGGAGACAAATGAGGTATTTGAATTTTCAAGTGCGCTTTTCATGATATATATATGGATAGAAATGTACAACACATGAATCATCAAAAGAGTATATGAATCATTAAGAAATGTAAAACTTCAGTGTTGTCGCTTTGGTTATAATGGATTCGGGTTTGTCAGCTATCTCTTTCTGGGTTCAAATAATGTTCTGAATCGACAAACTGATAAAGTTGAGAAGAGCGTTATTAGGGTGGTCAAACATTGTCCATTAGTTTAACTTTAGCCAAGTAAAAAATCTTTGTAAGGGGACTGAAACTGCATGAAATTCATATTGGTATGCGGGTCTTGTATGTTGTGTTGCGGTAAAAAATACTGAAATTGTACGCTTCTGTGCATAAATAACATTTTGCTATTGGTTGTTGTGCTTGGTTTCAAATGAAATGTCTGAAACTTATTCATTGTTCTGCTGCTAGACTATGAATCTTTACCTGTCTCAATCACGTATAACATGCATACAAGGTTCTCGATCGTCTTGGTTGTTGTACTTTGTTCTGTAATGTCAAGATAATAATCCAAGTTCATGAGGTTTTGGACAGTAAAATCATCTGAACGAAGTTGAACTTTCTACTTGCAGAAATTGGACATTATTCACGTTAACTGTAATAGAGCATGAGAAAAATCTGTTGAGTCCTGTGAATATTGGATTGTTAAAGCAATGCATTTATTTTTTCAAGTTGCTTCTTAACATTATTTTTGTCTTACTTTTTGTTTAGATTGTTGAAGCCTGGTCACAAGCTACCTGGGTCCGGACTATTCTCAGGTAGTTCATTACTTGTTTATCTCGTCTAGTAACCACATTGACAAATCATATATATATATAACTTTTTACCATGATGCATTATCTTTGCATGAGTGGGGTTTCATCTGGTTGTTGTGCCTGTTTGTCGTCTCTTAGGATTCGACTAATGGTGGTTGTGTGACTACGCCAAGAGATTGGGAAACTGCAGACCACAGATAATTTGAACTTTTCATGCAAATTTAGTCTTAATATATATTTATCAGCTCCCTAGAGGATATCTCCTGTCAACGACACCCTTCCAGCCTTCCTCCTTACCAATCCGCCCTGCACTTGATGTTCAATTCAAACAGTTGGAGGCCTTCGCTGTCGATCGCCTCAGGGTACTTTCTTCAAACTTATCTGCTTCTTGAGATAATTTTTTTATTTTTCTGGTGCTAAAATGTTTTTCCTTGCGACACTGTACCTGCTAATGAGTTGTGGCCATCTATTTCTGGAAATACTTGTGTGATAAGTTTCTAAAGTTTCATCTGTTCGCTCATTACTTTTCTGTGACAGTGAAGACAATCTGACAGCAGCTCTCAAAATGAGCATTATCAGGTGAAATGTTATCAGATGCATGAGAGTTTATTTCAGGTTTGTTCTAGCCTTGGGTTAATATTCACACACACACATATCAGTTCTGTATGTTCAATTTTAGGACTACAATTTAGGATTTTGGACAAAGTCACCTAATACGGAACACTATTTGAGTGGATCGGTGGGAGAAATTATACATTAAGTTTTGTTTTATTGCTGTCTGATATTCTTTTGGACAACTCATGTAGTGGCAATAGGAGTCCAATAAGGGTATTGAATAGAGCTATGTAGTTATTTGATTCATATGCCATATTGTCATGTCAACTATGTATTTATTTCATAAAAAAGTCGAAACCAATAAGGGTATTGAATATCCAAGAAAATGCTTCCAAAACCAAAAAGAATAGAGCTTCATTCGTTGTTTGAGAACCTTTGATCAGACTCTAAGAGGCATGTGGCTGAAGTTGAGCCTGGATATCATTTTAACATAACCGACCAAGTCACACTTTAATGGAATCACAATTAACTTTAATAAATGATTTGCGATCTAATTTGGGGTTAAAATTTGGAGTCCCGCCACAAAAATCATTTCTTGACTTCATTTCAATTTTTCGTCAAGAAGCCGAGAGCTCTCTCTCTCTCTCTCTCCCCCTGCTTTGGTTCTCTCATTTCTCTCTGAGCACTTCCTTTACACTTTACAATTTTCGTCAATATGGTTGTACTGTTCTTAAAGCTTAAAATCAGTCTTAAGCTCACTAGTACTTGATAGCTTTGTCCAGGTTGTGGTACAACAACTGAAGGAGGCAGAGATCACTGAGCTGGACTCGCTTCTTCTGGAAATCAACAAGCTCTTACTCATCAATTATGAAGGAACTCTTAGTTGCTCTCTCTAGTGTTGCCGTGTTGGATCTTCCTTTACATAGTTTTTTTGCTGTAGAATTGAACTTTTTGTCAAAGAAACCCTTGATTGATATATTTGATTGCTAGATGTAACATTTTCTGTGACTGCAATAAGGAAATGAGAATAAATGTATGAATTTGACTCTGAATACTCTATTTTATCTGCTCTCATCTCAGATGAGGAACCTGCCTCACATTGCTATCTGCAGTATCAATTAGAACAGAGGCCTTTTTCCGGAGAAGGATTTCAACAATGTATCTGTTCTGGCTTAGGTAGATCTGTTTGATAAGTTAGATTTTGTTGGTAGTTATTGCCATACTTAAACTTGGTTTGTGACTTCTGTTGCAATTTTGGCATCTTCAACAGAGATGAAGATAAAAACAGTGCCAATGCATGCAGAGTCTTGCATAATTATTGAATGGATGGAAAAAGGTAGCAATAAGAATTCATTGATTTGGATGAGCTTCTCAGCTTTTATTATTTTCTTTTGAGATTTTGATTTTCTCATTTGACTATAAATTTGCTTTACTTATTTTTTATTTTAATTTTATTCTTTTTCGTAAATATTTGTAGGTGTTTACAATGCCTTGCAGAAGAAGTATCTGGAAACTCTTTTGTTCTGTGTGTGTGAAGTCGTCGAAGGACCAATGATAGGAATACACATGTAAGGCTTAACAAAAATTAAACATTTAGATCTCTCTGTAAGATCTGGTTAATTTCACATGCAACAAGGCAGGTACCACAATCCATGCTGGTTGAACTTATGGTTTGAACGTTTATGTCTGATGATATTATTTTCTTACATTTTCCAGAAAATTATTTTTTTCTAATTTCTGTTGACCTGCAGTTTCATTCACTTACTCAAATTCTGAGAGCCCAGAGGTTTCAATGAATTATAGTCGCTATGGAAACAAGAAACAGTGTGGAACATTCAAGTGATTTAATAGCAGAAATTACGCCCCAGCCAGATGGGTAACTTTCGATTTCATTCTCATCCTGCTCTCTTGAGCTTCCAGTTTCCTCAATCTATGGGATAATGTTATTGAGCAGGTATTCTGCTTGTAAAATAGTCCACGTACTTGTCCCACTCTGGATAGCATGCCTGAAGAGGCAAGAACTAAAATTGTTATTAGTTCTTGCACCATATTGTAATGCTCTAGAAGACTTGTCTATCCTGGTAAATCAAACTTACATTGTTTATGTTTCAGTGTGCCATATTGATGAAACTTCTATACTATGATGATGTGGCGGTATACCCTTGTAAGTTGCTTTCTTGAAATCCAGCTTCATGTCTTGTTCATTGCTATGTGCCTTCTGTGCCAAAAGGTGAAACAGTTATGTGACATTGCAGCCAGCAGATTATGAGCCTCCATTCTTCCACTGCTACCGAAAAGAGGAAGCTTGTAATCCATGGACCAAGGATCCTTTGAGGTTGGCAACGTAAACAGAAAACATCTTCTATTAAATCTCAAGGTAAGAATACGGAGTTTTTTTGGAATGGCCAGATAGTAAAATTTGTCATGTATATGCCAGATTTGGTTTAGTGGATACTTATTAATGATACAGGTAAATAGTGTGTTTGATTCCTGCAAGGATGAAAATGATTGTATTCAAGATGATGAAGTGAGCCTAGGAGCTGATTCCTTGCAAATGGATGGGTCTTCTGAATGTGACAGTGAGGTACAAGTCATCAATTCAATTTATATCTTCTTTGGCTTTTGAGCTTCAAATGAGCTTAATAGGCCAAATGTTTTAAATATCTAGTTCAGAATATGATTTTGACACTAAACCTGCATGTTTTGTTACATTTCCCAGGTTCATCAATCATTAGAGGATCAGAGTTGCTCCTGGTAAGACTTGTAAATCTTATTATAGTATAGTATAAGCTTTGCAGTAGAGCTCCCACTTGCTGAAAAACTGTGCCAAAAACTTGCCCTTGGTATAGTTTTGGCTTATAGAAAAAGATGCTTTCACATTTTCTTTAATCTAACTTTACAACTCTTAATACATGGCCTATTGACTTCATCTCTTCATCATTGATGCAAGTTCTGACGGAAGGTAAACTGAACAATGCACTTAAAGCTTTGCTTCTTTGGTTTTACTCATTTGAGGAGATTTATAACAATTTCTTTTCAAATATGTGTGGCCGGACTAAAGAAATTATGGACAAGCTTGTCTTGGAAGATGTTCTGCCAAAAACTGGAGTCGACACTTTATTAACAAACTTTTTTGATTTCAAAATTGTGTCCCTGTTTCCTTTCTTTTGAGAAAACCTAATTTTCCTTGTGACCTACATGTAGGATTGCGATGGTGAATAAAATTCTTATAAATCATTAAGAAATGGAGTATATGAATCATTATGTAAAAGTTCAAGTGTTAGCGCGCATAGTGTTTCTGCACCTAGGGTTTCTTGCCTAAACCGTACAATTATGGCTAAGCCATTCTTTAATTATGATAGGTGTCAGCCCAATATATCAACACCACCTTTGCTTAATAAACTCATCAAGTCAAATATAGTTCAAGAAAATAAAGATTTGTAATAGTGTAAATATTGACCAATTAAATATACTGAAAACTTCTGACCAACACTTTTGTTCATCTGCCTTTCCATTTTAAGTTTTAACTGATCTTGATAATCTCCTTTCTCCTAGCCTTCTCACTGTATGCAGAACAATTGAGAGTCAAGATATGGTCTCGGAAGTATCCCTACTTTGTGGTGTTTCTTTGTGACTTTGGCAGTTCTTTGCCTCCTGTTTTAGAATATGAACCATGTCACTCTGGTTATAATGGATTTTGTTTGTCAGCTATCTCTTCTGGGGTTCAAATAATGATCTGAATCAAACTAATAAAGTTGCGAAGAGCATTATTAGGACTTTAATGCGGTGAAACATGTTTCCCTTGTTTTGATTTCAAAATTGTAGCACTTCCTTTCTTTTGAGAAGAACTAATTTTCCTTGTGACTTACATGTAGGAGTCCGAATTTGCAATGGTAAAAATGAATGGTCAAGTAGTCACAGGTGGTGATAAAGCTCGAAAGACTAACGTTCACATGTACATAAAGGTGATTTGCAATTCCTATCTTTTCATATTTGTCTGTGCGAGGAGTTATCGTAAGTACTAGGATTTTGAAACTTTATCATCGTATTTGCTTGGCCTTAGAACTATTCTTCAGTCTCAAGTACAAGATTGTGCACTATATACTGGATGATGACAGTCATACACTGTTCTCTTAGCTTTGTCAGATACGAAAGTTTTGTAGATTTTCATTTAGGTGAGTGTATTTTTGGGTGCAGGCTCTGTATCATTCTCTTCAGATGCAGTATGTGTCAGTTCCAAAGCTTCACACCAAGCTTGGAGGAGAAGCAAATCAGAATACAGTGCAGAAGATTGATAAAATGGCATGAGAAGGTTTCTGAAGCCAAAGGCAACCAAAGGCTAGGTGATTCATGTTGCAGTCTATTCTGGTATAGAACACTTGCAGGATCAAATTATGTCCAACTTTCTTTAATCATTTACTTTTAAAACCAGGAAAGCTTTGAATTATCATGAAATGGTTTATTTATAAACATGTCTACAAATCTTTTTCAAATATATACAATTCTGACCTTTTTAAATCAAACAGGATGTGGATAACATTGAACCATAAAGCAAGTCAGATCTTCATCCAGTGGGTCATCTTAAGGTTTTCATGCACAAACTTGAGGATAATCTCTTGGGCTGTTTTTTTACATTAGCAGTTTAGCACTCATATTTACAAATTGCTTTTGTCATCAGGAAGCAACAGCAGAGACACTCCACATGCGGTGTGCTCCACTCTATTGGATCATATCTCACATATCTCACACGCATGAGAATAAGGAATAATTCACATGAACACTGTTAAACAGGAGTGATCACAGAAAAACTCCCACAAGCAGGGCTTAGTTCAGAGTTCAGTAGTTCTACCCTCAACCCTTCCATTTCATGTTTCTTTTCTCTTGGTACTGAACTGTTAATGAACTTAATTTTTTTTTTCCTGTTTCTAAAATTGTGCGGCCAGCAATTTCAAGGGATTGGTTTGCAACTGGGAATGATAATAATAGAGCAAATGGCTACAAAATTTACCGTGAGATGTGGAGAGTACGTGGTTCGTAGTAGTAGGTCCACGTCCACCCAATACAAGCGTTCTAAGAGTTTCAAACTTATGATTCAAGCTTCTCGATCACCGTATAGTGGTTTGCTGTAACTTCTACAATCTGGTGCACAAGGCCTAGTGAAAATGATTTGTAACAGTTGCCTTTTCTCTCTTAAATTACTAAACTTCAATTTGTAATGACTAGAGAAAACATGATATAAGAGTATGATTCGTCCATATGTGGGCCGGCAAGACTAGTATTAGCCATGTAGGATTCGGAAAAATTACGAACTTTTCTTTTTTGGACAAATTACGAACGTATATATGTACAGGGAACGCAAAACCCTAGCACAGTAGTTTCAGCTTCTCCCTAAAAAGAAAAAACACCGTAGTTTCAGTGTGTTTCACCCTCCCGAGATGTATGGCAACAGCAGCTGCGTTGGTGATCCAAGCCAACTCATTCAAATTCAAATGGAACGAAGCCCACGCAATCCGGTTGCACCCTCTTCGTCGTTCCAAAGACATTAGCTTGAATTCCAACAATCTTCGTTCTTGTTCTCCAATACGGAAGGACCTTAAACTTAAATGCTTCTTCTTAAACTCAGAGAAGAAGCCGGCGGACTACTTTACCACCACCGAGTCAAAGTCAAAATCAGGCGATTCTAAGCGGCGGCCAAGAAACCAACTCCACGTTATCGCCAATAATACGTGGGAAAGTTCTCTAAGGGCATTGAGGAAATCCGCAATGGGTGCCGTGCTGCTGGCTTTATTAGTCATGTACAACCCGAAATCGAATTCGGCATTGGCTGCCCAGATCGGGCGGGTTGGGGGAAGCTGGTCTACCTGTTCCCCCCACTACATTATTGACCATGATGATCCGTATCCGGAGGATGTTACAGCTTGTTATGTTTTCTGCTTCATTCTTGCGGGTTTTTTTGTGGTGGTTACTTCTGCTTTTGGTGATGTTTCGTGGATGGAATTGAAATTGATCGGTGTGGCAGCTGTTCTGGCTATTTTGGCATGGAAAGATGTACGAACCAATGTAGTCAAGCTTCAGGTATGGTTATTAATTTTTTTTTTTAACTGTTTGATATTGATGTATCTGTAGGTTAAAGATCCTTATTGCACATAGTTAGGTTTGCTTTCTTTGAATTGGGATGGTTTCGATCTGTTCCAGAACTAGGAGAGGCTTTCAGGGATTAGGAATTGAAACATATGGTTGTGAGATAACTAAAGCACCATTGGAGACATAAAGAACTTGAAATCGATGTGCATCAGTATTGTTGGCTTAGAGGAAAGTAGGCATGCATGAAGCTCAGCCCCGGATATACATATTGTGCCTGTGTATGTAGCAAACTCAACTAGATAGCTTTGACATCAAACATTAGAAAAGGTAATAGAAAAAGGTAAGACTAATAGGAGATCGATAAATGGATATGTGCAGCTCGAAAATGTTACGTTAACTTCATATATGCTAGTTTTTGACCCAGCAAAATTTTAGAAACGTTTACTTAGCAACTTCAATGTTCGAAATGATATAGGGTATATGAAAACTTAGACCTGAATTCTTAAAGTACGTTGTTAGTTAGAAGCTAGCCAGTTGGCTCTAATTTCAATTTGGAATCATTTTTTCATCGTCATTAATTTTTTCCCCTGATCTATTTGATCGATTGGATTTCTCTAAGGTTCGTTTGTCAGACACGGGGCAAGCACTCCAAACGGATCTTAATCGGATTGCTGAAAGTGTAGATGGAGACACTTCTAGCTATAGGAGTTTGAGCTATATCTTGAATGGTAACTCTATTTAGTTATTCTTTGATGTCATTTTGTTTAGGTTTATTTGCCATTAAATAATTTTGCTAATTACATCTAAATGCAAGATACTGCCGTTTACTTTTCATTAGTACATTTTACTTTGCAAGTATATTCTGATGCAATTTATACTAAATTTTTGGTTGCAGAGACAGTTATAGCTTTGTTTCGGCGTCATGGTTACTACATCTCAGGTTATTCATCAGTAAGTTCCATCAATAATTCAATAGCTTTTAAAACCATCAGTAAGCTTCATGCAGATACATAAGAAACTTCATTAATATATTGGAAATTAGCTTCTCACTCGTATGCTTTATATATTATAGGTGGCTTCACTGGCCGGAGGTCGAGCTGCAAAGATTTACCTGAATTACCTTTCTATTAACGAGAGGATTCATCATAAAGAGACGCTTGTTAATGTAAACAACATTAAAGCCCAAAGCTTGCCGAGCCATAGTTCAGCTAATGAATCGCAGAGTGAACATATAGTGGTAAAGTCTGATTAACTTGAGATCCATGGCTACAGAATAGATCGAACTGTAAATATTAAATTTTACTAAATTTCAATAACCAGGTTACAATATTGGTGGCTGCTAAAGGTCGGGATCACATACCCGCCATCAATGACAGTGATGGCTTGGAAAAAGTGTTGCACATACTTCTTTCCATTGGTCATTCAGACCGCATAAGAGTAAGAATGGAACTTCCTTTTGTAATTCTCTTTTTGAGATATATAATTACATTTATTCCCCCAGAAAGAATATACATACACTTTTACACTTTTGTGTTTTTCCTTGCAGGCAGTGGAAGTGTTGTGGACTCATCACTTCTCTACGAGTGCGGCAAGTATCTGTAAATTACCTGCTTCCGAGGTGCCTCTCTAATGGAGAATGTTATTTTCTAAGAAGGCCATGCATGGATATTTTAGCACTGCGCATTCTTATGATTGTGAACTCTTTAATTTCTTAATGTATTTAATAGATTGGATATCTAATTGTTTAGTTATGAGTGAGCGGTAGTTTTGTTCAACCCCAGCCAAACTTGCTTGAATTTGTTTATAAATTGATGCAATTCTTGTTGTCACCTCTACGCTAAATTAAGAAGTGAATGCTCGGGACATTCTCTCGATTTGTAATCATGGGTTTAGGCCTAATGTCTCCTCCTTGTATTCGGCAATTTCATTAATTAAAATTGGATGGCAGCCACACCAACCTTTTTATTTTGGGTGGTTCTAGGTGGATCTCCAAATTTGCTATTTGAACATCTTATACTTAATACACTTTTAATTTACTTTTCGGAATACTTAAAAAGCTAAATAGACCTCCTTATTTTTACCAAAACACCCTTGAACATGAGATATAAAAATCTATTACTCTACTTTTTATTTGTATGTTCAACCACGAAAAACAGAATGAACCAATATTACATGATATTGCTCTCTTATAAATATCCCTTTGAATTTGTTAAAAAAAGGATTTCAAGGGTTTCAGGTCGGAAGATCAAGTAATAACTATAACATAATATTCAATAAATTTAGTTTAAGGAAATTTCAAATCAGATTGTTTTGAATTTAATTTTATATTAATGATAATTATTATTTTTACTTAATTATTTTAGGTAAATTATAAAACTATGTAGGTAATATAAGAAAATTCTTGAAACAAAAAATTTAATTGAATATTGTTTAAGGAAAACTGAATTAGGAGAGAATTGAGTTGTCATTTCATTGATAATAGGGGCCTCTTTAATAGAGGATTACAAGCATAGAGATAGAGTTGTACATGGAAACATAATCGTACATTGATTGGATATTTCCTAAGATTTTATGAGAATATCTCTAATATAAACCTTATTTCAACTAGAGCAAGTAACCTTGAGTTTAGGCTAGACAAATATTCCGGATTTACTTGAACACTCCCCCTTGTGTTTCCCAAACGTGGTGCTCCTCTCATTGCCTCATAAAAAACCTTGCCGAGTAACAAAAATCCAATGAGACAAAAATAACCTCGGTCGAAGGGGAAAAAGAGCATAACACACCCTTCACATTTCAAGACCATACATGTAGACATCTCTCCTTAATGTCTGCACATCCCCCTGATGACTACAGTCATGGGAGTTCGGATAACTTCCACAAATGATGCTACCAACATGTTTCCCGAAAGTGAAATTTAGGTAATGACTTAGTGAGCAAGTCTGCCACACTGTCCTCAAATTGAACCTAGTTTACTTTAATTTTGAGGAGAGTATGTTATTGCTGATTATAATTGGTGTGGTCGTTTTTGATGTAGCCTTGCTTCAAAACAAGCAGTATTATCCTATATGCTCGTAGGCTCATCTGTGGTAGACTTCAAACCACAATTGTTCGAACATGTGTAATTGTGGATCCAATCCATATACATTCACGAACCACTTTGTGAAGAGCAATAATCTTTGCATTGTTCGAAGATATAGTGACTAGGGTCTATTTCTGTGGACCTCCAAGATATCACGGTCTTTACCCATGCTGAACACTTAACCAGTTTGGGAATGACCTTTGTGAGGGTCAGAGAGATACCCAATATCAGCGAAACCTTCTAAAACACATGTCATTTTGGGATGGGGATAATGGACGCAGGCTAGTGTTGGCGGCGTTCCTGGTGTGTGATGGGTCCGAATCCATCATCTCTCTCGCAGTAAGTTGTTGCTGCAATTAGTCTGGAATGTGCCCAGTTCAGTGGTTGGCTGGCTGGCCGAAGGAGCTGCAGGGGCAGCGGAGACGCACGGCTGTCCGAGAGGGCTGCAGGGGCAGGCTAGGACGTGTGGTGGTGCTGTAGGGGCAGCAGGAGTGTGGCAAGGCTAGGGTGGGCTAGGTGCTGCGGTATTAAGGCTAGAAAATTTCGGGTTTTTGGGTTTTTATTTTTGTGGTTAGGGCTAGTGCTGATAACGTGTTTAAGGAAGAGAGAATTCGAGAGAGATTGATGAGAGAATTGTATTTCATTATTGAGAATAGGAGCCCTATATATAGGGATTACAAAGTACATGTTCTAATGATACAAGAAAAACTATTCCGAATAGGACTAAGAATTCTAGAACATTCTCTCCTATTAACTACTCCTAGTTTGAATAAGCACACAAAACTGATTTTCCTTCGACAACAATTTTATTCAATTAACTTGTAAATTTGTAATCGTCTTTTGATTGGGTCTATACTTATGCAAATATGGTCTCTTGATTGGGACTGGTTTTAACACAATCAGTCTCCACGTCCCTCGCTTGCGAGTCGTTTTTTAGAGTTTCGACTAATTTTTATAAACTTCAGAACCATTTATAAGAGTCCGATCACCACATTGACAAATGAATGGTACGTAACTTGCCTAGAACATGATACGATAGAGTAAGTTCGTAATTATATTTTGATTTGTTATTATTATCATATTCTTAATATTCATTCCACCGCTAGAGTACGTTCGACATCCACCGCCGCCCAGTGAAAGGTATATATCCACCATTTCTGGCCATTATGATTTAGCCATTTACGTTTGTTTTGATGATAATTTGACTGTCAATTTCTTGCAATTTGTTGTTTTAATGGTGTTCGGAGACTCACCAGAGAATGTGGTCATGATTTTGGATCAGATCGTCCTAATTTGGTCAATGCTAGTGGTTGCAATAATCTATTGCATAAATATTCCGACTTGTTAATTTCATCATAAATCGATCTTGGTTTTGACGCAGACGGATTGATAACTAGGTTTACCAGCAATAAACCTAAGCAAAGGATTCTGGAGTCCACCAGAGATAAAAGAGAATAATCTCAATTTTATTGATAAAAGATGATAAGATACATTTTGCAGCCTTAAGGCGGCTTATTTATAAGAAAATAAACCTTAGGGCGACCAACAATGAAACCCTAAAGCCCATGGGTAAAAACAAAACAAATCCAAAGTAAACTAGAAAACCTAAAATAAAAATAACGTAAAACTAGTCTAAAAATATTAAATCACTAATCGGATTATTAAGATGGTACATTTTGGCCTAAATCTGATAGGGCTCACTAAAGTGAGTCTTGAAGATCTCGTCGTTCTCATTCCGGAAAGGTATCATGCGTCTCAAACAGACATTCTGGCCAAAAGTTAGTCAAATCTGATTCAAAATCAAAACTTGACTTTTCACACGAGAAATCTGAAAAGTCTAAAACCAAATTTTCTTGGATATTGCAGCGGCTATTAACCTCATTATGCGTGAATTACCTATTTTCCAATCACTCTTCTCAATTCCACGCTGCTTCTTTATTTTCTAATTTTCCGGCTAAACCAGGCCCATTCTCGCCCTGCATCAGGTTTTTGCATTTTTATAGTTGAATTAGGAGTTTGAGTTGTTATAGAGTAGTCGTTGGGAGTTGGGACTGTGGGCGCTAATGCCAGTACAACAAAAACAAGCTTAGGGCACCATCGATTAAGGGTGTCAATTACCCATATTAGCCAGCGAAAACGAAAATAGCCACTATGCAGCCACCGAACTAATGACAGTCCCCTTTGTTGGGGTTTCCTATAGCTCATAGAGCAGTAGAGCACCATTCTTGCATCGGTGCTCTGTTTTCTACTTAAACGTCATGGCCCACTTAAAGGCTGCAACTGACACAACTGATGTTAAGTCATATTTGATGTACCAAAATTTATGTTTTGAAAATTAATGTACTAAAATTTAGAGTGGGTCTTATTTCGGGTACAATTCATAAAATTTTCCCTTATAAAATAGACCAAAATTTGAACACAGGAACTCAAATATTCTAGCAGCCTCTAGCTAATGTTAAACTACATTCTCTTCTGTGCCCAGTTGTTCAGGATCACGTGGTATATTGAACTATTGAATGCAAGTTCTCCAAGTTGATTCTGTGTCCTACTTGTTATGTAATAATTGGCTTATGTTAACTTCTGATTCTTCTTCAAAGGAGGTTTAGTGTATTTCAAAGCGTCTTGTCCTACTTATATTCCCAGTACTTACTATTGGTAATTCCTTTTACTTCCTATAAGGTTGGTTGTCCATATTTGGTAGTTAAATAAATATTTTGAGTGGTTGGAAGATGACCTGATTTGTTTAAATTACTTATGTAGTTCCCATCCTTGGAGAATGTCCCAAGACACACTAGAAAACTATTACCTTTTTCTTATCTGGTTTCTTTTGCCTGATATGTTCAACAAGGCTCTTCAGCATACGGCTTTTGGTTCTGTCAGCTCATTTTTTTCCATTGAAGTTATTCTGGTTTCTATTGAGTATATATTGTCTTTGGTAGTTTGTTATTGAAGTTAGTAATCTATATCTTTTCTAGGGTAATATGTCTCTGCCTCATTAATTAAACCACTCCATTTAATTGCTTTTGTTGCTCAGATCATCGAGAAGGATATGTTTCCAATGTTATTGACATTTGCAGATGGCATCAAGTAAAACCAATTTTATGGTGTACGAAATAAGTGAACATTGTTGGGTTTAGTGTGACGATTAGATTCATTTATATATCACTATTTCCAGAAACTTCATATGAAACTGTCAGTTTTTTATTTTATGTTTTCAGACTTTAGCGATTATGTGTGTGAGTTTAACTTATTGTACAGGAGTTTTAGGAATTTCTAAACAAGCAACTGCAAGGTTAAGAAAGCTCCCACATGGGGGGAACTAATTTAAGTAGCTTTGCTTTCTATTCCTCTACAGATTCAAGTATGAAGAGGCATCTTGACGAGAAGATGATGGTGGACATGTTAAATAAGTCATCTTCCATTGTGCAGTTACGACAACTATGGAACACTAGCATGGTCTCTCACAAGTGTTCTAGGAGGTTTTCCATTGGTACTATAATAGCTGTAATTATACAATCCGAAAGATGGGGCGAGCCAGTGGAAAACTCAAAAAAGAAAAGATGTAAAATAAATGCTTTATTTTTACTGGCGCCTCTGTTTTTAAAAAACACTGTTTGGTTTTCACACTGATGTATCAATTTTTAATGGTGATTATAATATTATACATTCAATTTTTTTTTTTTTTTTTTGGAAGCGAGATAAGGGAGTAATCTGTCCCCTTACTCGAAATTTTATTGAATGAAAGAGAAAAATTACAAAAGAGAAAGAGGGACTAGGCCAAAATCTTTCTCAAAAAAAAAAAAAAAAACGAAACTTGCCGAAAGAAGGGAAGCCTAGAAAGATCACGGCGAAATCGTTCTGAAGCAAAATCAGGTACCTCAGACCACCAGTGCTTTGAAACATGAGTTGCTCCAAAATCAGCAAAGGCATCAGCTAAGCTATTTCCCTCTCTATAAATATGGGAAACTTTCAGATTCATTTGTTTAAGCAATAACAAACAATTAGCCCAAGGAATACGTAAGAACCATGGAACATCCAGCAATGAGTTTAACAAACGAACCACATGAGTAGAGTCTGTCTCCAACCAAAGATGGTTCCAGTGCCGTGTCGAAGCTAATTGTATAGCCTCAATGACTGCAAGAATTTCAGCGGCAATAGAACTAGCAAAGGATATAGAAGAGGCAAAAGCCCCTAAAAATGATCCTCCTGAATTGCAAAAGACACCACCGCACTCTGCATTACCATTGTTCTTGAGAGAACCATCAGTGTTAACTTTAATCCATCCTGCTGGAGGAGGACGCCAAAACACAGGAATGAAGCTAATAGCATTAGCTGACAGCTGAGAAACTCTAAGTACTGAGAAAATAGTCACAGAAGAATGCATTCGTTTGGGAGGAAAAGAAAGAGTTGCAGATTCTCTGAAAAGTCCCAAAAGCTGACGTTGGGCATGCATTAAATTGAATGTGATGTCCTCGAAGCGCAGCAGATTCCTAGTGGTCCAAATATACCAAATCAAAGTGCAGGCTACTATGGTCCAGAGACGTCGTTTAGACTTAGTTAGTGATGAGGCAAAAGTCCCAAAAAAAACATCGTCCACAGAGCTCCAAGGAGAAAAAGAATGAGAGAAAAGAAGCATAATCCATTTCCATAAAGCCATAACTCGCGGGCAATGCAAGAGAAGATGGAGCAGAGACTCAGCATGATTACAACATAGGGTACAACAAGATGCCAGAGAAAAACCGCGACGTTGAAGATTCTCATCAGTGAGCAGACGCCTATGAAAAGCCTTCCAGACAACGAGGCTTTTACGAGGTTGTATATCTCTATTCCAAATAAGTTTACCCCACTTACAACTAGGATTATGATCCGAGAAGAAATTAAAAGCTTCCTTTGCTGTTATAACCCCTGAAGATGATCCTTTCCAATGAACTGAATCTGAAGCAACTTCTATAGGCAAGGGAAGTTGATAAATTTTTTGAGCTGTGTCAGGAAAAGAATCTACAAAATCCGCTGGAAGAGCCCAATTAGAATTGATAATAAACTCACATACCTTAGCCTGAGGAGGAATGGAACCCCCTATTTCAATAGTAGAGGCAAGAGGCTCACCCAACCAATTATCAAGCCAAAAAGAAACCTTCTGACCATCGCCGACGCACCATTGGAGAGGATTGACGAACAATGGCCAAACTTTCTTGAGGCCCAACCACACCGAGGACTTCTTATAAGACTTTATAGGATGAAAACCATCTTTTAGGAACCGTTCTCTCAATAAGGAGGCAGCTGGCGACGTTGAAGAAAGGACATCCCAATACCTTTTGATCAAAAGTGAGCGATTTGTCTCAAAAAGATTCCGCAATCCTAGACCTCCCTCCTCTTTAGATTTGCAGCAATGACCCCAAGCTATTAGCGGTATCCCTCTTTTGAGAGGATCACCAGTCCAGAAAAAATTCCTTACCCATGATTGGAGATCATGAAGAAGGTTTGGAGGCCATTCATAAATCTGAAAACTATAGACAAGAACACCCTGAACCACCGAGTTAATAAGTTGCAAACGTCCCGCTTGGGAAAGCAAATTGCCTTTCCAAGCAGATAACTTGCATCGTACTCGATCTGCAATAGCTTGAAAATAAATTCTTTTAGGGCGTCCCTGAAAAATGGGAACTCCAAGATAAATAAAAGGAAGAGACCCTTGCTTTACACCAAGAATTTTACGGATTATAGAGCGCCGCCGACAAGCAAACTTCCCTAAAAACACCAGAGATTTTGCTTTATTTATCTGCTGCCCTGAATTCAACCTGTATTCATCCATGAAACTCATTAGATTACGCATGGAACGCTTGGTACCTCGTAAGAAGACCATAATATCATCTGCAAATAGAACATGAGAAGGAGGAATGATACCAAGAGGAGCTGATAACAAGTCGAGTTTCCCATCTTCAACTAGCTTGGATAAACCCCTACTAAGAACCTCTTCAGCCAAGCAGAAAAGAAGAGGCGATAGCGGGTCACCTTGTCCCTCACCACGGGAGCAAGAAAAAAACCCTTCTGTGGAACCATTAATAAGAATTGACAAGTGAGCTGATTCTAGAATTGCCTTAACCCAATCTACAAAGACATTTGAGAAACCGAAAGCTCTCAAAACCCGAAACAAGAACCCCCAGTCAAGAGTATCAAAAGCCTTTCGCACATCAAATTTAATGGCAATATTTCCACCTTTACAATCTCGATCAAGAAGGTTTATGCATTCCGAGGTCAAAATAATTGGATCAGTAATAGTCCTGCCCTTTAGAAAAGCACTTTGATTTGGAGAAATAATTCTCCCAGCAATAACTCCCAATCTGTCAGCAATGATCTTCGTGATAATTTTAAAAGAAAAATTCGCCAAAGCAATTGGATGCAACTGTAACACTGAATCTGCCCCTAGCACCTTAGGGATTAAAACCATTAAATTGGAATTAAAGTGGGGAAGGACGTAACCTTGAACAAAAAAACTTTGAACAGCTTGGACTACAGTTGCACCCACAATTGACCAGCATTTCTTAAAGAAAGTACCTCCAAACCCATCAGGCCCTGGTGAGCTGTTATGGTCCATGGAATTCATAACCTGAAAGATCTCTTCAGAAGTGGGAAGAGCAGTTAAAGTATTATTCTCATCACATGTTACCAAATTGGGAATTACTCGCTTAACCAAACCCGTATCTTGCAAAGAGTTATCAGTCGAGAATAGATTCTTAAAGTAATCTACTACATGAGTATTGATTTCCCTCGGATCCTCCATAATTCGGTTGCCCTCCCGCATGACTGATAAAGATTGTTTAAGCTGTCGAACCTTGACCATTGCATGAAAAAATGAAGTGTTACGGTCTCCTTCTGAAAGCCATCTGATTCGGGATTGATCACAATAGTATTTCTCCTGAGTAGCAAGAGCAAAGTGGACCCTTGAGTTAGCCTCTTCTTCCTGAAAGAGCCTGTCTTCTGAAGGACCAGAATCTGCAATTTCTAGCTGAATTTTATCCAACTGTAGACTGACTCCTCCACCATAGCATTGACATCCCCGAAATCTGATTTATTCCAAGCTTTGATTCGATGTTTCAGAGCACGAAGCTTAGAAGCTAAGACAAACTGGGGATTCCCATAGAATTGAGTATTGTTCCAAACTTCAGTTACCAAAAATAGAAAATCAAGATGATCCAACCACATATGCTGACACCGAAAAGGAGGTCGATGAGTAATTGGAAGCCTGGAGAATGAAACTAGTAAAGGGCAATGATCCGAAGAGCTACTAGGGAGGGTGGAACAATCCAAAGACCTCCAAACATTCATCCAATCATTATTGCAAAGACACCGATCCAGCCTCATTTCAACATGCATTCGAACACCTCTTCTGTTACTCCAAGTATAAGGCAATCCCTTGGTTGGAAGATGAACAAGCCCACAGTTTGTAGACATGGTTTGAAAATCTGAACAAGAGACTGCATTTGGAAGAATCCCTCCGCGCTTTTCATGAGCTCCTAGAACACAATTAAAGTCACCCAACACTGCCCAAGGCCCATGGACAAATGAATTTTTTATCATAAGAAAATCATCCCATAGCTGACGACGTCCAGAGGTAGTAGTTTTAGCATAAACCCAAGTAATAATACAACTGATAGAATCGAGAGTGCATGAAATTGTGAGCTGTTGCTCTGAAGCTCCTAAAAGAACTGGTTGAATTGCTTGATCGCAAAGAAGCCAAATATTTGGAGAATGCTCTCCACGATCATTCACTGCCATTGGAAGAAGTCCCAAAGACCGCCAAAAAGAAGAATTAATTGAACTTAAATTAATAAAAGGTTCAGATATACCAATAAGCAGTGGTTGATAACGCCGAACCATCCTACGTAAGACACGTCGAGTGGGAGCGTTACCCAAGCCACGAGCATTCCAGAAGAGGATCTTCATAGATTAAGGCGTGAGGCAGGAGCCCTGTTACGTGCAGGGTAACGAAGTGAAGCTTCTGCATTCATTTTCTCCTCACGCAATTTCTTTTTTAAAGCTTTCTGCTGCGATTTTGACACCACCAATGTCATGCCAACATCATTTGCCTTGTCTCCATTGACCTCACTTGGTGAAGCATGAGACTCTGTGCCAACTGCAAGCAAGGCTAGTTTTGAAACTGCACCAAGATCTGAAGTTTCAGGACCATTCCTGAGCTCAAGGGAATAATCCCTTATTTCATTAATCACATGGTCTGCCATTTCAACAATTAAATCATTAGCTGCGCTCTCAATGGCTTCTTGGGCCAGAATAGCATATTGGTTCTCTCGAAAAACCGGAGAAAGGCCTCCAGTCTCTTGGTGTTGAACTTGAAGGTTTCCATTTGTGTCAACCATATCCTGCTGAACTTGGCACACACGAGGTGAGCCATGATCAACTCCTGGAGGATTTGAGCCCACAACTACACCAATTGAGGTTGCACCTTGTGGCGTAATTACTTGATTAACCTCATTTTCTGGAACCACTGATTCAATTGGGATAGTCATTGAAGGCTCAACTACTAAACTAATATGCTCCTGTGTATTTGATGTGGATTTCACCCTGTACTCTTGACGAGTCAACCTTGACGGAGGTTTAGGAAACTTTTCACCATTGTTCCCTCTCTCCTTATCAATGTTCATTTGTCGATAACGATCTGCAGTGTGCCCAACCCTACCACAGTGGGTGCACATATTCTCATATACAACCTCAATAGGGAAGCAATGAGTCTCCCGCTCCACCATCAATGAAGAAGGCAAGTCACTAGCAACATCTACATCAACCAATACTCGCACATAATAGCCAAATTCACGCTCTTTTGTAGCTCTATCCAGTTGCAATGGAGTACCCACTCCCCGAGCAATCTCCATTAGGTGTTGGGGGTGCTAGTAATCCTGGCTTAGTCCATAAAATCTGACCCAAAGTTGGGCATGCGTTTGTGGGAGGACATCTCCAGGCACAAAATCCGATTTCCATTGAGCTAGTCTGAAGAGGCCATCAGCAAGAGTACAAGTTCCTCCTCCCCAAACACGTCGAAGATCATCCTCAGTGGCAAAGTGAATGTCAAAATAACCTTTCCCAAGTGGAACCAAACGCCAAGATGCCAACAGCTTCCAGAGATCATTGAGCAATTTCTTGAGCGCAGTAGTCTTCAATGGCGTCGAACCCTTCCGTAGCAGGAGCCTACCAATAAGATTGGTTTTAAAGTTTTTCAATTGTTCTTGGTATAGAGCCTCATTGATTTTGACATACGTTTTGTCCCCACGAACAACTGGAGCCGGCAACTGACTAATGGAAACAGAAGATTCAATCGAATCAGAGAGAATGGAAGCGAAAGTCTTCGCCTTGGGGACAGGCGGGGGCTGTGGAGGAGAACTCTCATCCAAAGGGCACAAGAACGCCCATGGGCAGGCAGTCCTCGTAGTGGTTGCTGTCATTTTGGAACCGGCGCCGCCGCGAAGGCGTAGCCCTAACGGCAACCCTAGAACGCGTAAACTCTGTTTTGGGTGTTTCCGCAATACTCTGAGTTCAATACATCAAATATGAAGTTTGACCCAATATACGTACATGACGTTAATGACTCCGTCAGTCTGTATGCCATTACACACATAATGAAGGGCATAATTGGTTTTTCATTTGTCAATTCATGTCTCTCACTCCCTCTGACTCTCGCTCTCTCCCTGTCTCTCTATCTCAACCGCTGCTGACAACGAGAACTACGGGTTCAAGAGGCCGGAGACCACGCGGCACCATCACCGTCATCGTCCTCCTCCCACAATAGCATCGTCCTCATCCCAGGTCAATTCTGAAATCCAACTCCAGAAATTCATTTCTGAAATCCAATTCTAGAAATCCAAAGAAACCCAATTGAAATCCGAACCCAATTCTGAAGAATCTGGACAGCGAGGGCTCGATGACGGGGTACTGCTGCGGCGTGACTTGGATCCTGTCCGGGGACGCGGAGGCCATGGCCATGGCGGGTCGAGTCGGGAGGATCCGAAAGCGAGATAAGCAGAGGAGAGAGGAATTGGGGATTGAATCTATGAGAGCACAACTCGTGTTCCTTCTTGCAGAGATTTTGAGGGTCCAAAAGTAGATACCCGGCCACTTGCAGAAATTTAGGTTCTAAAACGATTATTATAGTTCCCACATGCAAATGGCCGGCACAACTCGGGTGCCTACTTGCAGAGACTTTTAGGGTTTAAAAATGTTATCTACTTCCCACTTGCAGAAATTTGTAGTGAGTTGATAATGCCCAGGCTGTCACGGAAGACTAACTTGTTTGATTATTCACTCATCTTGAGAGTTCTTGCGATCTGATCTCTATTGCATCCTTCTCACAAATTATGGAGGAGAAGCAACTAAAGAACGAGGCTGTGAAGGTGTGGCTGGATGATCTCAGAGACTTGATTTATGATGTGGATGATGTCTTGGACAAGGAAGGAAGGAGCGTCGGTTAGAGTTTGGTGGTGAGTGAGGGAAGCTTCTGGAGCCAAGAATCCTCCTTTGTAGCCGAGTAGTGGTCTGCAGCCAATGGCAGCATTGGATCCCGGAACCTGCTTCCGATTTCCAATTGAGGGAGGGGGAAGAGAGAGAGAGAGAGAGAGAACTGGGTGCCCAGAACAAAAGAAGAGAGATAGCTGGGTGCTCAAAGTAAAAAATGTGAAGAGACCGTTTTACCCTTTGAAATACAACAAACTAACGGCGTCATTGACGTCGTGTATGTATAGAACAAAAGAAGAGAGATAGCTGGGAGCTCAAAGTAAAAAATGTGAAGAGACCGTTTTACCCTTTGAAATACAACAAACTAACGGCGTCATTGACGTCGTGTATGTATACTAGGTTGGTTTTGAAACCTCATGTACCAAAGTTTATATTTTGAAACTTGATGTACTGAAATGCATAGTGGGACTTACTTTAGGTACCATTCATGAAATTTTCCCATTTTATAAAGACCTTGATCAAATCCCTGAGCTCTAGGTAAATAGGATCAGCCCTGCTCCACCCTGTGGCAGCAAACATGTTACTACTGACCCCATTAGTCATTCATAGTTACGATTAATGAATACACAAGGTAAAATTCCAAATCTAATCACAGAGTGGGTTACTAAAGAAAGTATGGTATTTTCAATGTTTGTGAACATATATGGCCATATTATTATACCTGCATAGCTGCTGCTGAAGCCAGCAATGCTTCACATTAGTTAAGCATAGCTTTCTCTTGCACTGCTACAACATCAAGTTCTGAAACCAAACCATTCAGCCCCTCCACCTTCTCACATAAGTGTAAACTTTCAAACTTTAGGAACATTGTTTTGAAAGATAATGTCCACCAACGACAAACTTTTGGTTGCAGAAGACATGAAACCTCTAAATTGGTTGATAGTGCTACCCAGTACGTGTCAACAAAAGTATAGGAAACAAAAGGGGTTGAAAAATATCACTACGTGTTTGTTAATTGTAGAATTAAAAGAACATAAATCTCAACCTTGAGAGCAATTAAAGAGCATAATGGAGGATCCCATTGCCTGCCCCTTTAGTGAATAGATCTAATTACCTGCCGGACTTACTTGATTTAGTGCCTAAATGAATAACTAAATCAAATCAAACCATAAAAAATGTCTTCTTTTTAATGTAGTTCAATCAGCACCTATGAATAACAAGGAAACCAAATTTCAAAGACCAATTGGTTCCGTATCCACTAAGCCACCTAAAACTCAAGGGTTTATAGATAAATTACAAGCTAAGTTTAATTAAGATTAAGTTTGATAGAAGGAAAATCGGAACTTACAGTAATAGAAAAGCATGAGGACATCTATCTTATAGGGCGATAGAGGATCAAATAGCTTACTTGCCAGAAATATGGTGGCGCGTGTTGCGCGTCCGGCTAACTCTACTGACTGTGAGCTACGAAAGCAGAGGGCTTTCGTATGTAGATTGAATCCAAACCTTCGAAAATTCTCAGATCGTCATCCTTGAAAATGCTCGCATCATTTTCATCCTTGAAAAAACTATCTTCAGCAATCCTCCAACCATGATTGCAGCAACGGATGGTGGTTCGTAGAGCAGTACACCCTGGTGAGCGAGGTTACATAGGCCAAACATGGACGATGTCTCTGAGAAGATTCAGTCTTCAATCTGGTTTTGAGAGAGCGAGCTAGGTTATATTTTGGTACAGTGATCGACAGTGTCAAGACTCTTGCATGTTATGGATGTTGGCCTATTGGGTGGGTTTCAAATACAATAAATAAACTATAAATTTGGTAGAAACTTTGGTTTTACTGTCATCACCCATTCTTTTCATCTGACCAGAAACAGGAGAGCCATGCTTTTGCCGAACAAGACATGTAATTTGGGTGCAAAACCCGTAAATATTTGTAACCAAACAATGCCCAGCCTTGCAATTATGAATTATTTAATTAAATGTCCCCATTGGGCCACCGAAAACTCACTGATCAAATTAAACAGTGCAAAGCTATTCAACATTCGCAGCAATTCTGAATAGTGGCCAAAATTGGTGTCCTATGAGCCATTTTGTAGTGTAGTGTTGTGGGTCTCTTTAATTATCACTACAACAGAAAGTCTTTTTAGCGACCAATTTTTTTACGAGGAATTTATTTTCCTCAATAAATGTCACTTTTTACGAGGAATATTTCTATTCCTCACTAAATGTCATTAGGTTTTTTGCGAGAAACATATTTTCCTCACTGTACACCACTTTCTACGACGAATGTTTCGGTTCATCACTAAAGGTGACCATAGTTTGGTCTCCTAAATCAACATGTTATTAGCGAGGAAATATGGGACTCGGGTGAGGAATTTTTTCATCGCGAAAATGACTTTCAACGAGGAAATAATGATTTCGTAGTTATTAGTTTGGCGGAAAATTATGTAAAACCCGCCAAATTCAAAGGCGACAAGACTATGGTTTCCTCGCTAAAAATCTGGGTTTTACGAGGAACTATTTCCTCGTCAAAAGAAGCAATTGGCGAGAAAATAATGATTTCGTCGTTATTTGTTTGGTAGAAAATTATGTAAAACCTGCCAGATTTAATGGCGACAAAAATACAGTTTCCTCGCTAAAAGTTTGTGTTTTACGAGGAACTATTTCCTCGTCAAAAGAAGCAATTAGCGAGGAAATAACAATTTTGTCGCTATTTGTTTCGGCGGAAAATTATGTAAAACCCGCCAAATTCAATGGTGACAAAAGTATGGTTTCGTCGCTAAAAGTCCTTGTTTTACGAGGAACTATTTCCTTGTCAAAAGAAGCAATTAGGGAAGAAATAACGATTCGTCGTTATTAGTTTGGCTGAAAATTATGTAAAACCCGCCAAATTCAATAGCGACAAAAGTATGATTTCATCGCTAAAAGTCCGTGTTTTACGAGGAACTATTTCCTCATCAAAAGATGCAATTAGCGAGGAAATAATGATCTCGTCGTTATTTGTTTAGCGAAAAATTTATGTTAAACCTGCCAAACTCAATGGCACAAAAGAATGGTTTTCTCTCTAAAAGTCCGTCATTATTAGTTTGGCGAAAATTTATGTAAAACCCGTCAAATTCAATGGTGACAAAAGTATGATTTCTTTGCTAAAAGTTCGTGTTGTACAAAGTCCTCTGCATTAGGCCTCATCAACGAGCCGGGCCGAGCCTTATTACATTTTTAAATAATAACGGGCCGAGTTTTATTGTAAATCGAAGGATCCAAACCCGTTCATATAAAGGCAGGGCCTTGCAGGTTTTTTTGGGCCTGGACTTGTGGGTTTTATTTACAAATAAATCTTTGAAGATACTAATTTTTTTATAAACCTATATTTATATATCATACATTCCAAAGAGCAACCTCTATCAATTCAAAGAAAATGAGAAAAACGACTGTTGGATGAGATTATTACAATAAATTATGAGTGTGGTAAAAAAAGTTAGCCAATTTCACCATATTTTCGAATCCGATCGAATTGGTCAACTGTTGTCACCTATGTCTTCTTGGTTGACTGATGGCATGACGACCGTGAAACGTGTTTATTTTTGACATCACGTCTGTAAAATATTCCATTGATCGATGTGTGTGGACATAAGATAAAAATTTCAATTTTAATTATAAAGACGTTGGCTTATACCAATTTGCCTCCTAAAGTTGTATTGATTTATACATTGCATTTAAATTGTTGAGGTTCATTCTAAAACAACCATGAAATGGAAAATGAATATGGAGAAACCAACCGCTCGACGGAAGATTGTAATGTTTTATGGTGGTTGTAAAAAATCCAGCCAATTTGGTTCTCGTTTCAAATTAGGTCAACTAGGTCAAACTTAGTTACTCTTATAAACCTATATTTATATATCATAGATTTCAAAGAGCAACCACTATCAATTAAAAGAAAATGGAAAAACCGACCGTTGGATGAGATTATTACTATAAATTATGAATGTGGTAAAAAATGTAGCCAATTTCACCATATTTTCGAATCCGATCGAATTGGTCAACTTTCGTCACTTGTATGTCCTCTTGGTTAATTGATGGCGTGACGACCGTGAAATATGATTGCACAGGGGGTTGTACTCTAGACACTACACATTATGTAATTTAATTTTGACAATCTAACTGTTCAAACTTTAGATCTTTATATATAGATTGTCTATGCAAAATACTCCGATCTTCATACATAGATTGTATATGCAAAACCTTTTATAAAATAATCATTTAGTTAGCCATTATCATAACATTAGCCTTAAAACCTAACCCCTAATCCCTAAACTCTTAAACCTAAACCCTAAACTCTAAACTCTAAATCCTAAACCCTATACCCTAATCTCTAAACCCTAAACCTAAACTTTATATTTTTATATTGTATATACAAAACCTTTTTCAAACTGAAAATCATTTAGTTAACTATTGTCGTGACCTAAGTCTTGAATCCCCTAAACCCTAAACCCTAAACCCTAAAGAGAAAGATTAAAGCAGGCTCTTAAAAAAACCAAAAAAAAATTGAAAGCGGAGCATTTAAATGTTCAAAGTGGCAATGAAAAAAGAAATGGTGCCCAAGACGAAAATGAAAAACTTAATTAATAGAGAAACACGATTAAAAAAATAAAAATAAAACCCAATTCTCTCGACCCTGGCTTTCTCTTTCTCTCGCCTTCTCGTCAATTTCTTCTGGGTTGATTAGGGTTTTGCTTCTTCGCTGCAATTCTCTCCATCCTTAGTTTCTTTTTGTTTCAATTCGGAGAAATCCAATCAAAGATGCCCCAAAATCCCCAAATCGACTGCCCAAACCCCAAAATTGCATCCTTTCCCAAATTCCAATCAGCATGATTCCTGTGAGACTCAAGCGGAAGGAAATGGAGGTCCGATTCGGGACAAAACCGAAGGAGGTGGTGCTACTGCATCGGCGACGACAGCGCCGGGTCGTCGGAGGGGATGAAGTCGCTGAGCCAGATCTTGAGGTTCAGAGAGGTGGACTCGCACCTTGTGCGTAGACGTTGTGATTTTGACCCAGCCGGTCTTGGCTTCCTCGCTGCTCCAAACTTTCTGAGCAGGACCATGCGAAGCGTAGTCGTCTTCGTCAAACACAGTCGACTCGGAAGCTTAAGAACAAGAACTTGAATTTGGCTCCTTGTACTCTGCTTGTTGAATTGTAAGATCATTCCTGCCTGAACTAATTGCAATTGTAGAGCTTGCTATCATGCCAGGTGATCTGTTTTGCTTATTGATTGCCCCTTATTACGTGGATTATCAACGCAATCTTCTTAGGTGATGGTATTTGGTGTTATATGTTGTCATTTGGTACTCTGTGAAATCTGTTCATTGCTTGAAGATATTCAATTGTCCTGTGCCACATCCCTTCCCATTTCTTGTTTTCTTTTTTATCTACCTTCTTGATTTCGTTCACGCTTTTCTTTCAATTTGCTTTCGTACAATTACCAACGAAGTTACCTCTGTTTTCATCATTTTCAGTTTTTGCTTCTGTATAATTACCATTCAAAATCAAAATACGTACAATTACCAATCAATTTTGGTTTGTTTTCTGCAATTTTTCCTTCTTTCTCATCCTCTTGTCTATAATCTTCGGGTTTGAGGCTGTGGTCCTTTTCCAGGACTACCTGTTATGGTGCAGAAGTTATATGGTTGCTGCATCCTTGGGTTGTCAAGTAGGAGGTGGCTTTTATTCTCAAAATTGAAACAAGGATTATCCTAGCATAAGGAAGACCAGGGTATTAATGGCCATCATAAGGGTTTTTTTTAGCACGGTGTATCATCCATTACCACGTTTTCCCTTCTTCTACCTCTAGACTACACCTAAAATTCCAGCAGTTCCTATGTAGATTCAGATTATTAATTGCTTATTTGTGTAACTGTAAATGACATTCACCCTATGAGTAAGATTTTGCACACTTATAGCTATGGTGTTGCTGGATTTAGCCTTTACATCTAACTTTAAAAGAGTTACTGTTATTTTCCTTCTTGTAGTATCAGTTGAAGCTTGTAGGAGAAACATCAAGTTCAATGGTTCAGTTGCATGTTCAAAGGTGGAATCACATCTTGTTGATGCTTGTGTGCCTCACCAACCAAAAAGAGTGTGATGTGGTATGCATATGATATCTTTTTCGCAAAGCATCTGTTAAGAATTGTTTACCTGAATATGATTAACAAGTGCTATCAATATCCCAAACTTGAAATAAAATAAAATAACATAAGAATTTTATGGACTTTTACTGCTTGGGTGAATTTTAGGTTTGCACTACCTCTGTTTCTCATGTGTACTGCAACAGATATGGCAGTTGTATGTTCTTGATTATACCTTTTCCCTTGAATATGCATACCATGAAACTCTTGATAGTTTCACTAGAAGTGTAACTCGTATTATCTTGGTAAACTAGTTTTTAGCATGTCTTTTTCATACCTACTTGTTTTTAGCACCTGGAAGGTATAGCTTTCTACTGAGAATCTGAGATATCATTTAAGTGTCTTGACTCTGTTTTGCACCTTTTTTGTATTTTTGTATTTTTTTTTACATGTTTTAACTGAAAAGACTAAAAATTTGAGCTTACTGTTGGATTTCAGTGTAATGGTTCAGGGAAGGGCACATAAGGAGCAATCTGGGTTTGATTGTCAGGATGCACTTAGATTCCAGTAAGGTTATTAGAGTTCTGATTGATGGGCGTGAACTCTTATTCTATGTCTTTTATTTCTTTGTATTATTGGTAGCCTAGTGTAATTAAAGACATTAAATGGTTCGTATGCTTCATGATCTAGTATTATGATATATTCCTGGATATGAAAGTTGATTGATAGTTTGCATTTTTTAGATGTGTTGGATCTATTGAATGCGGTGTTGAAGTTTTGGTTTTGCTCATAGTCTGTTGGTTGATATCGATTTATGTTATTTTCAATTGAACCAAATATCAAACCTTTTCAGGTTTTGTTGATATTTGGCACTCCAACCAGATCTTTGCCAATGAGTCACTTGAATATCACAAAACCTGTGCAGGCGTGTTGTGAAGGTAGTTTATGACAATTGCATGTTAAGCACTATATGTTGATTATATGCGAAGCACTATATGCTCACCTCTAGTAAACATTGCAGGTACGTACTGGACATGAAGTTTAATCTTCCATTTTGAAGAGCCTTGTGAATAATGTGAAGATGTGTGAGGCTCATCCCGTTAAGCTTTTTTGAATAAAAGCTAAAACTGCTAGTATGTACTTTTGCCTTTGAAATATAGGTTTGGATCTTATCCTTCCTTCAAGTCTGAGAATAATGAACTACTAAGAGAGTTTTGTATTGTAAACCATGTTTGCAGCAATATAAGTTTCTTTTGTTCCAAATTCATTCTTAAGTTCTTTTATTTCTTTTGTCATTTTGTTTATTGTTTAACTAGTTTTGAATAAGAATCCTCTGTAGAATAAAATAATATCGCCCACAGGCCATATTGTAATATGCAGACAATTGCAACAAAAAGAATATTTCTTTGCTATAGACTAAAACTAATAACGACAAAAGTAAATTTCCTCACTATAGACGTTAGATCCTACGTTGATGGAAAAAACATTCCTCGTTATTGAGTATTTTAGTGAGAAAACTTTTTCTCATTGAAAGGATATATATTGTGATGAAATAAAATTTCCTCGCTGAAAACGGCTTATAGCGAGGAAAAACTTCCTCACCTAAAGCTATTTATAACAACGAATATATTTTCGTCACAAAAACTAGAGTTTAAGTAATTAATTTATTTATAATTTTTTAATTATTGATTATCATTGGCAAGGAAATAAATAATTTAGCGACGAAATCTTGTTTGTCGGAAAATATATTTAACGACTATTTGATAATTCTCGGATTTTTTTAACGAGAAAAAAATTTGAGTTGGGTGAGGAAAAATATTGTCGCTAAAGAATAACAACGAGAAAAATTAATTTCATCGCTAAAAGGGTTTGGCGAGGAAATAGTTTTTTCGTCGTTGAACCTTTTCTTGACGAGCTTTCTCCGATGAATTGAAGACCAACAAAATTTCCTCGCAGAAATCCTACAACGACGAAATGTCGGTTTTCAGCGAGGAATAAGTTCCTCGCAAATGAGGTTTTTTGTTGTAGTGTATAGTCAAAGGCGTAGCCGGCGGGATACTGAACAAGAGAGGTGAGAACAAGGTGACCAGTACTGCCGCCGGGAGCAAGACGGTCACCGTCAAGGCTCCTGCATGTGGAGATGACTGGATGAATTAAGGTCTCTAGGAAGGTCGATTTGTGCAAGCTAGTGAAGGTGGACATTCAGTCCCTAGGCAATTGGGGTGTTCATGCACCGACATAGCAGCAGTGAAGATAATCAAGTACCTCCCTACTCCCTAGCGGCTGGCGTTAACTTGATGCCAGCGCCTGAGCGCCAGCGGGGTGATAATTTTAATGACTTAGCTAGGCAGACCCTCAATTTCTACTCTTGAAAATTTAGTGATAATTTCATTGATTCCGTTTAAGATGGTGACTTAAGTGGAATGGAACGTGCATTGCACGTTGGAGAATATATATATTCCGTGCGTCAACTTTTTTGTTAATTCATTAAGAAGTCGGATAGATTGTGCTCTCTTCGGCGTCGAGATATAAAAGAGGATGCTGGTGGGGCCCCCAAATTTAAGGTGAGTCGCGACGTTTTGGTTATTATTATTATTTTTTTCCCCCTCCTTGCTGTAACATGCAGGATGTTATAAGGACACAGAAAAAATATACTAATTAACATTAAAAAAAAAAAATTTGAACAATTGTTCAAAGTACCTCCGCAGCATATTGAAGCTAAACTATAGTTGGTTGTAGTCATTAAAATTCTGCATTACAATTTTAGAATCTTACATGTTTTCAGTTCTTTTATTACTCTTTTTTGTTTGCAATAATGAAGTATATACAATTGAGGCTAAATTCTTTGATATAAAACAAACTGTAATTCCAACTCTAACATATTCGGATTCAAATTTGAGAGATTATTTAGAGCACCGCCGTGCACTTGCACCAACATAAATGAATAGTTAGATTGCATTAAATACACTTTTTGTTTATTAAAAATAAAGTTGATAATAAATATCAAGGGTTGAGATTATTTTATAAGAGTTGAGTCACTTACACCGTCGGTGCATAAAATAATTTCCATCAAATTTGCTCATCACTTTTATTTTGTGGTGATATCACCACCCTATTAAAACTTGCCACGTCATATAGAATTAATTGAAATTATTTTTTAATAAAACATCATGATTAACCATAATTGTGTTTTATAACACATGGCAGTTTTGTATTGAGTGGTGGTATCACCACCAATACTTTGGTGGTGAGCAAATTTGAATCCAACATATTCGATCTCTTAAAGTAATTTTGTTTTGTTTTCTATGAAATTGATTCTCTTTTCTCATTTGTTCTGCGTGCTTTCTCCTGAGGCAATTTGATAATGAATTTTGAAAAGTCCATGGTACTCATTTGCTTTAGGATCGGAGATGCAGTTTGATCGTATCCTCCTCTCAAATCTACAACCCAAGTGAATAAAATTTCTGTGATTACTGCTATAGCACAGAGCCTACTTCCATACCTTCTGATGCAGCCAGTGAAATTGAAGGAAAAGCTGTTCAACTTAGAGGAAGTGCTTGAATCAGTGGTCTTTGTAATGAAGTAGTTTTAATCATTCACAAAGTATTTCAATTTACTAATAAAGTTTGTCTATGTTTCTATGTGATGTATGGATTATTGGACGCCAGAAATGATTTTGCTAGTAGCCTTGGTCCAAGTAATGTTGCCACATCTTGCCATACTTTTATCCGGTGGCATTATGGGATTAGAAGACATGGTGTTAAAGCTTGCATTCTGATTTATGTGTGCCATCCAAATCATTCATGCTAAACTTTAACTTAGGTAACAGAGGACAGAAGTGTGAATTTTCCTACAATAATTAGTGTTACCGTTTTGATGGCTTAACAGAGGACAGAAGTGTGAATTTTCCTACAATAATTAGTGTTACCGTTTTGATGGCTGTGTGTTTTCCCTTTTTCGGAACTTCTATGTATGGATGATTTAGTCCTGGAAGAGCACTGGCATGCAGTTGTTCAGGCAGATAACAAACCTGCAGCAACATGCGGGCTTCCTAAAAAAAAATCTGCAGCATCTCAGGGGTCTAAACATTCTGGTAAATTCTAAACTTGCATGTGTGAGTGCTAAATTACTGGCCGGTTGGATAAACTCATAAACCACGGCAGCAAATGAACTAAGCAATTCAATTGTTTTCTGCTCCACCTCCACTACTCACATTGTTGACCAACATCTTCTAACACCGCAGTCCTTGTATAGTGCCAAAGGAACATTCAATACCTCACCAGTCACTTCCTTCAGCAGTATCCTTTCTCGACTTCCCTCTATTTTTAGGCCCCATACTCTAATTGCGTCTCCTTCCTTGGACACGGTACTTGCTCATGGAGTCCTGGACCTTCTTTCTTTCTTTCTTTTTTACTTCTTTTCGGAAATACTTGGGGTGATGTCTAAAATGATATTTTGTTGATTCAATATTTTACTGAAACGGTGAAAAGAATCTGACAGCAGCTCTCAGTAAATGGGAGTTGTAAGCAGTGCAGTTGGAGATGTAATGGACAAAGTGTAATATAAGCATTAACAGGTAAAAACAAAAATTTATTTCAGGATTTTGTGTGTGTGTGTGTGTTCTAGCATGATGCTAATATGACATGTAACTACTTGCAATGTATGTATTAGTTCGCATGCCCCTTGACGTTTGAAGGTGTTCATGGGTCAATGGGTCATCATGCGATTCTGGGATTAACCGTCCAAATCAATACTTTTCTGAGAGCCAAATAATCATGCATATAATGGTACATAAAGGTTTGTAGATCTCTATCAAGTACTGAAAAAATTTGTGTGGAGCATAAATGCATATCTGCTTATATTGAGCATGAGAATCTTCTCAGACGAGTCAATTTGTGTGGAGCATAAATGCATATCTTCTAATTTGTGTGGAGCATAAATGCATATCTACATGTTAACCTTGTAGTGTTTTAACATGTCACTGGTCTTCAGCTCAGCTCAGTAGAAACTAGATGTGACGCAGGTCAGGCTGAACTAATCATGGAGCACAAGATTTGATATAATGTAAAATATATAGGAAATACCTTGTAAGGATATAGAAAGAATCCAGTAATTTACAATTTATTAGAAAAACCGTACATAACGAGAACAATATGCAATACACTCATTGTTATCTCGTATTTGTGTAGATAAAGTTTGCCATAAACAGATTTCTTTGCTCTTTTTCTTGCCATAAACGGATTTCTTTGTTTCATTACAACTTCATCATATCCTAACAAAACTTACGTATTCTTTCTATAATGTGAATTGGTTGAAGGATGTCGACATTATGTGTGCCTCTACAAACTAGGGTTTAGAATTGTAATAAGAATGTGTTCTAGGTATTCAATTGTAATCAGATTCTATTACCTTTTTGGGTACCTTGTAACTCCCTATTTAAAGGGCTTCTATTATCAATGATAACACACAATTCCATCCTCCTACAACACGTTATCAGCACGAGTTCTAACCCTAGCTTCAGAAAAAGAAAAAAACCCTAGAAGAAAAAAACATTTTTCTTCTCTGCCGCCAACCCAAAAACCCAAAAAAAAAAAAAAAAAAAAATTCCCAACCCGGCCTCAGCCTCACCTCACCTCACCGGCTGGACCTCCAGATCCTTCTTCCGGCCTCCTCCCCTGCAGCCCACGCTGCACAGACGCCCTCCTGCGTCGCTGCCCTGCCTTCTGCACGGCGCCCCCACGCCCAGACGCAAGCTTTATGCTTGCTACAGCCACTGCACCAGCAGCCCACGCTGCACACGCCCCTGCCCCGCGTTGCCTCCCTCGCTCCAGCAGTACTTGCAAGCCTGTGACGCACCCCAACTTTCTCGTCGCTTCCACCTGCAAATTTGATCGATATCACCTGCAAACCCAGCCAACCACCTGCAAATCGGAGAAAGAAGGAAAAAAAAAAAAAAAGGAAGAAGAAGACGTGGCCCACTGCCACAAGAAGGAAAAATAAAGAAAAAGAAAGAAGAAGAGGGGAAGACGCGGCCAGAAAAAAAAAAAAAAAAAAAAAAAAAAAAAAAAAAAAAAGGTGGGCCTCAAATCAGCAAAAGTCTGAAAAAAAAAAAAAAAAAATCGCTACGCACGCCTGCATCAACACGAGCGTGTCCTCAAGCCCCGAATCATCAAGTAAGTTTTTATAATTAAGGTTGCTGCTTTCTTGTATTCGAATTCCTTTCATTTTCTACATAATATTGGAATATATGTCGCCAAATGATTTTGAGTATTTAACAAAGCGGAATTGTGGGGATTCACGCTTAACGAACTAAGAGTGTTCATAATTAAACGAACTAAGACTGTTCGTGTGAACTAAGAGCGTTCACAATGCTTGGACTAAGAGCGTCCGTAAGCATCAAATTGTGACCATATTAAAACATCATTGTTTGGTCTAATCCAAAAGAGATTTTTGGAAATTGATTTCTTGGTAGCATAGCTCGGAAATCTTATTGTTTTAGTTTTCCTGGAAGTTTAACTCCGAAACTAATATATCTTCTCTTCTTATTTTCAGGATGTCGAATGAACCTAGACTCGACTTTCCCATGCTTGACTCAACAGGCTCGGATTACCACAGTTGGGTAACCGATGTTGAGAACCATCTCACTTCAAAGGGAATATTACCCATAATCCAGGCACCTAACCTAGATCTTGTGTTCAATAGAACATCTACAAAGCATGCTCAAGCAGTTATCTTGATGCGACGCCATATGGACAAGGCACTCAGATTGGAGTATATGTCGATCAATGATGCAAGAGAGCTATGGGTAGCGCTAGAAGAGCGCTTTGGCAATGTCCAAGATTCCCTCCTCCCTGACTTGAAGGTTCAATGGAACAATCTGCGCTTTGCTGACTTCAAGTCTGTTGCTGAATATAATTCAGAGGCTCTTCGCTTACAATCCATGTTGAGATTCTGTGGGTAACCTGTCACAGAGCAAGAGCTAATTGAGAAAACTCTCTCCACCTTCCCCATTTCAGCCATTGTGGTATCAAAGCAATACCGTACTGAAGTCAATGCTGGACGGATCACGAGGTTTCATCAGCTTATCAATGTTATATCTCTAGCTGAGAAACATGATAACATCCTCGTGAGGAATTATAATTCAAGGCCCATTGGAACTAAGAGCGTTTATGAGGCGAATTATAATGCACCCAAAGGAGGGCGCAAGGAGTGGTACCCTAAGAATGGGGACATGAGGGACGTATGGGCCCATATAACAGCCCTAACCAGGAAGGAAACCGCAAGTTTGGTGTGGATACACATGGTGGTAATGCCACACGTGGGAGAGGGGGTCGTGGTATCCCTAGCCGTAATGGTGGATCAATGGGTCGTGGTGGTGGCACCAACCCTCCTAGGGAACGCCCACAACGTGCACCTCAATTAAAGGGAGCTAACCACAATGATGAGTGTCATCGATGTGGATCAATTGAGTATTAGTTCAAGCAATGCAAGGCAAGCGAGGAACTAGCTGCAAGATACAGGGCATATAGGGACCTGAGAGAGCAAGAAGTGTACCTTGCAGAAGAAGAAGAAAAAGATGGTGGAGATGTCAATCTCACCATAGAGGACTTCAAAGCTGAAGATGAAGTGCACATGGATGCAACAGACTTTGATTAGATTAGTCCTTTTTATTTTCCTAAGAATTTTTGTAATGGCAATTTGCCTTAGTCAATAAATGACAATTGTCTTAAACTCTTTCTTATGTGGCGGACCCAATAAAATGTGATGTCTAGGAAAGTCATTGAGATTATTGGTACTTAAGAGAGCCTCGCTCCACCAACATCTCTCTCTACTTTCCTGGTCATATTTGATTGGAGTTACCAAACGGATAAAGTGACTACAATGTGTCTTACTTTGATTTTATTTTGGATTAGACTTTGGAAACTTTGATGTAATCATTGGCTATTAATAAAGTGTCAATTCTTTTACTTAATGTCTTGGACATACCTTAATTCGAACTTTATTATATAAGAGCCAATGGTTTTCATGTAGAAACACATTATGAGAATGGACAGAGTTCCTTTGCATCACCTCTAATGACTACGGACATAAATGAGTATTAGAGAAACTTATGTGTCGCTCTAGTGGGTTGTATGCAACCACTATTTGAGTTATTGAATCCAACTATGTCATGAGAGACGACTTATGGGATTTTGGCACATATAGGCTTTGACATGATGATCCGTGTATTAAAGACTTTATAAGGACATCCATTTTCAGAACGAAGAAAAGTAAGAACCAAGAATTGGTTCGAGGAGCCTCACATGCGCCTCATGGCTCCATGATTGTGCAAAGACAGGCCATACATGGCCGGCGCCGCCTACCCCCTGCGGCAAATACATGGCATTGACGCCATAAACTCCTCTCTCTACTTCTCAAGTCTATTGTGACATTGTGGCTTAACCAAAACCTTTATTGGTTGATTATAAGGCCCACGTTTCGTTCTGTAAAGCCTGTTATTTAGGATTGAGACCATCCTATGCAAAGGAGATTGAGGAAATAATTCCCTTCTCACAAATAATCTAAGGGAATTCTATGGATTTGATCAACCAACTTGCGGACCGTATAGATGTTTTATGGTGTTGATTGATACGCAAACACACTGGTCACATGTTGTGCCATTATCCACTCGTAATGCTGCTTATACTACACTCCTAGCACATAACATATGGCTACGGGCTCACTACCCAGATCATCTCATTCAGTCAATTTGACTTGATAATGCTAGAGAGTTTACATCGACAATTTTCGATGACTATTGCATATCATTGGGTATTGATATCAAGTATCATATTCCCATGTACACACCCAATTGGTCTCGCGGAAAAGCCACCATTAAACGACTACGATGGTAGTCCGGACATTGGTAATGCGCACCAATATTTCCGCTTGGGTTATGCAATATCGCATGCAGCTATGCTAATTCGTCTACGACTCATAGCAGCCACTCAACTTTTATTTGCATTACAGCTAGTGACTGGGTTCGAGTCTAATATCTCGTATTTATGCATATTTGAGTGTGTAGTTCATGTGCCAATTGCGCCGCCACAGCGCATCAACATGAGTCATTGCAACGAAAGCATATATATATATATATATATATATTTGTTGGACATGAGTCTCCAACTATAAGTCCGCTATGTAGAACCCTTGACAGGCGATCTCTATTTCGCTGGATTTGCGAATTGTCACTTTGATGAGACAGTCTTCCCGTCGTTAGGGGGAGATTAGAAAGTCAATGTTCAACAGGAACGACAGGAATTGTCGTGGTCTGTCCCCACTATGTCTCATCTTGATCCTCTAAAAGTGACGAGATCACATATACATGCTGCTAACATGCCTGCAAGGATTGAAGTCCCCACAAGAGGACATGGTGCCACCCAGAGAAGATGGGTACTGCACCACTACCATGGATGGTAGTATGGTGACGCCACAAAGGTGGCATAATGGCGTCATAGGCCATGGGTTCCGCTAGAGAGAGTAGGAGACTCATAGGTTCGATGGATTCTCGCCGTAAGAAGAGAGCGAGTTTGGCACAACTTGATCCATTGATCATTGATACTCATAATCCGTCTCATGAGAATATTTTGGATTATGGTTATGTCCAAGAGACATCGTTGGGAGACGCCTCAATGTTAGAACCAATTCCTGAGAATATAGAGATCTCTACGAACTACACTAGTGTACATGAGGACGTGGAATTATTGAGACCAATGACATCGAACCTTACTCCGTTGAAGAATGCCAACGTAGAGAAAATTGGCCTAAATGGAAAGATGCGATCCATGTTGAATTGGATTCACTAACGAAGAGGAAGGATTTCGGGCCTGAGATACCAACACCTCATAACATAAAACCTATTGACATTAATAGGTCTTCGTTAGATAGCGTGATGAGAAAAAGAGATGGTAATCTCGCCTTATGGCGCAAGGTTCCTCACAACGCCCTGGAATCAACTACGAGAAGACATATTCTCTCGTAATGGATGTCATTACACTCCACTACCTTGTCAGTTTGGTAGTTTCCAAATAACTGAACATGCAGCTTACGAATGTGGTCACTACGTATCTCTATGGGGATCTAGATATGGAATATAATGAAGGTTCTTGTGGACTTTATTTACCCAAGTCAAGTGGCTCTAGACCACGGAGCGCATTTGCAACGAGGTTGAAATACTCACAAAAATGACTACTTGATTGAGAAGGGATATGATGAACTATGCCCACGCATTTTCATGACAAGTTCCGGATTTGCAATTGTCGCGGTTTATGTTGATAAACATAATTGGAACCCTTGAGAGTTAAGGGAAACCGCTGAACACCTGAAATCCGAGTTTGAGCGGAATGACCTTGGGAGAACACGGTTTTGTCTAAATTCAGAATTTGTATACCGTGTCAAGAGACATTTTTGATAAAGTCAAAGATGCACCATGGTCGTCCGTAGTCTTGGCCCTAAAAGGGATCCGTTTCGTCCCAGGGATGATGACAAAGACGTGTTAATAACAGAAGTGCTTACTTATGTACAATAGGCGCATTATTGTACTTAGCTCAATACAAGACCGGACACCTCAATTATTATGAACTTGTTGTCTAGACATAGCCCCGCGCCAACGCAACGCCATTAGATTAGTATAAAGACAATCTTTCGATATTTGAGAGGTACGATTGATATGGGTTTGTTCTATCCCTACAAAGAAAAGGGATGGCGGAAGTGTGGGATCGGACCCCACAAGGCAAAATGCCACATTCCGTGCTCCTCCTCCCCTCCATCAAAATGACAACAAGCATTTCTAAATATTGAAGTGAACCAAATCCGATAAGAGGATAATGTAGCAGACTTATTTACTAAGTTGTTACCAAAATCCACCTTCGAGAAATATGTGAAGAGCATCGGTTTGAGAAAGTTATCCGAACTCCCATAGTTGTAGCAATCAGGGGGAGACATGATGTCTACATGTTCGATCTTGAAGAGTGAATGACATGTTATGCTCTTTTTGTCCTTCGACCAGGGTTATTTTTGTCCCACAGGGTTTTTATTACCTGGCAAGGTTTTTAACGAGGCAACAATTAAAGCGTCATCACAAGTTTGAGCGGCATAAGGGGGAGTGTTGAAGGATGTCGACATTATGGGTGCCTCTACAAACTAGGGTTTAGAATTGTAATAGGAATGTGTTCTAGGTATTCAATTGTAATCAGATTCTATTACCTTTTTTGGTACCTTGTAACTCCCTATTTAAAGGGCTCCTATTATCAATGATAACACACAATTCCATCCTCCTACAACAAATTGATTGATATTAGATAGTGACTCTCTGATGTGAACATAGATGTTCAATATGTGAACGTTGGGGGTGACCAAATGAGTCGATTACCATCACCTGTGCATTTTCCTCCACATTTCCAGTGCTTAACAACATAGATTTCCTCTTGGCAAAAACAAATGGGAGAAGTTTCAAAGGTCTTCGGATGTATATGCCTATGAGTCAATGACCATTAAGATGTTTCCTCTCTTTTTTGGTCTATTAGTGTAGCTTTCCTACTGTGTGATATCTCAGTTTTTTCATATATGTGGTACCCCTAAGTCTCGGGTTTCAGTACCCAGATCGGGTCCCGGGTCAATTTTTAAGTCCTCTCTATCAATAATACTAGAGCTCACCAGCTCAGAGCCCCATAATTTGGATTTCGGAACACCATGAAATGTGAAACTGGAGTAGCTCTTTTCAAACCCTTTTGGTACTTCTACTTCTCTCACTTGTAAAGCTGATACCAACAACTCTCTGTCCATTTTCCCTACCACACGTTTTCACCTTTTTTCCTCTCTTCTTGGCTATCTTTATTCTTCATTATTACTGTGACACAGTGACACTTGCTTTTTCTCGTTACAGTGCAACAAGCTTGGCTCTTTTAAGGGGGAGAAGACCCAACAGAAGACCAGTCTTCCAGTCTCTCAGTGGAACTGTTTTGTCAGACAAATAATGGCTGATCAGAATTCCAAACCAAGCTACTTATTGCATCTATTGCAGAATGCCCCCAACTTCTTCCAAACTTGAGCTTCATTAGACTTGTAGTTTCTTTCTTGTTTCTCTTTCTCTCTAATTGGGATACCAAGGAGGTTATCAAATCAAGTTCTGTGCTTTACTGGGCTACTCTCAGAATTTAAGGTACCCATCATTCGATCTTCTTATGTATATATTCTGCTATTCCTCAACGCATCTTGTTCTAATTTTAGCATTTGAAAATGAGTTCACTGGGAAAAGTCGAATAGAAGAAGAAAAGGAAACAGAGAAAAGGTTTCACAAAAGCAGCTTTTACAAGAGTGAAAATGGTAGTGTACATGTGGTTTTCATCATTGGTGGGTAAAGTAATAGTGGTGCCAGCTACTAGAATAATTCTTGATGCAGTCATTGAGATCCAAAATTAGCTTGTTTGAAGATTATTACAAGAAGAAAAAAAAAATTCAGGAAAGAACTTATGTTGTGGTCCAGACAAGAGTACTTGGTGTTAGTGTGAATGACCACAATAGTTTTTTTTTTTGAAGAAGGCAGTAGCCAATATATTGATCAAAAGTGGTTTTTGATTTCCCATGCATTGCTCTTACTTTATTTGTTAGGCTGAATTGTTAGACCAAAATTATATGAAACATTGCTTCTTACGCATTGAATTATCATTTAGTTCTTTGTTTTGGTTGAATAGTATTGGGTTTTGCCATTTTGGTGATGTGTGGAGGAACATACATATTTTGGGAGAAAAGAAAGGAGTGTTTTCTATTAGCTATTACTTAAGAACACCTCGAAAATTGGTTTCCTGGAGAACAGGCATATTCAACACCATTGCTGCTTCTATAGGCTTAGGACTTCAGGAGATTGCTGGACAAAGTAGGTTGTGTGCTTGAACAATATGAACAACGGTTCAAAAGGCAAGTTGAAGGGGCGTGGGGTCTCTATGATGAACACATCTTCAAAGAGAGGCCGACGAGCCAATGCTGTAATCCAAGTTGCTTCATGCTTGGTTGATGGGTGCAATTCCGACCTTAGCATGTGCAGGGAGTATCACCAGCGCCACAAAGTATGTGAGCTCCATTCAAAGACCCCAAAGGTCACGATTCAGGGACAGGAAAAGCGATTCTGTCAGCAGTGCAGCAGGTAAGAGTGAAAAGGATAGAAAAGTTATAGCAATTTCTTCATTTTGAAGTGTGTACATAATTACATATGCATGAAATCTAATCAGCAGCATTTGCGATTCTTTAAAATCCCTAATCCATTGGACATACATCAGTTAATGTTTTTCTTTCCACATCACCCTGGTTTCTTTCCTTGCTCAAGTCTATTAACATCTAATCTTACATTACCAAGGTTCCATTCATTGGAAGAGTTTGATGAAGGAAAAAGAAGCTGCAGAAGGCGTCTTGCTGGACACAACAAACGCCGAAGGAAGCCTCAGTTGGAACCTATGCCCACAAGTTTAGGAGCATTTCTTTCTGATTACCGAGGTTTGGAAATTTAGTCTATATGGTCTTTGCACATTCACTGTTGCTTTCATTAGCATTACTCAACTGTACTACAATGTGTTCTTTGTGTCTAAACTTATCACATAACAGGCGCAACATTTTCAGCATTCAGTACTCCACAACTCTATCCAACAAATGCTGTAATGAACTCTGCTTGGGAAGATTTTCCAAATCACAGCCACTCCCAATTAAGTGTGTCAAGAAGAAACTCATTTTCAGAATCTTTACCATGCTATAGCCACAGAGTAGGCATTGGCTTCATGCACTCTGAAGCTGCTTCTTCTGTTTGCCAACCACTTCTTGGTACCAACTTTGCATTGGGAAATTATGGCAACAACCACAAAATTTTCTCCAATGAGTTCTTCAGTGGCAACATTGAATCAAGTTGCGCTCGCTCTCTTCTGTCATTGACACCAGCAGTCCCGGAGGAGACTGGTTTGAGCCTCATAGGACAGACAAGTTCAATCTGCTCAGCTCAGTCCTTCGTCCTGTACTTCACCACTACAATGATTTGGGAATGCAGGGTGGAGCAGTAGTTTCTAATCTAGTTACTGATGGAAGCAACAATTCCAATCTCGTTTGCATTCAGCAGATGTTTCACTAGATGCCAATCCTTTCCCTTTGTGACGAGGAACCAGAGTTCGCAATGTCAACTCATGAGAGATTGAAAATGCTTCTGTTTGTAGTTTTTCATTGTTACTCCCCTGAATAATTCTTTTTACTTACTAATTTGAGATATGCTTCAAATTTCAACATAATGGAGATTTGAACCGGGTACCAAGTGAGCAAGTGGCCGTTAGTGGGCTCTCCTGGAATAAGCCGGCCCAAGTAGTGGTAATCAAAATGGAGCCCGGGTTGAACTTTGAAATCAAGCCCTCATCACACGGTACAGTCAAATTTGTTGCTTGTTGTTTTTTCTTTGGCAAAGGAGGAATATGTTTTTGTTTTTTTGATACAAGCGAGGAATATGTTGCTAGTTGGTCAAATATTGAATATAGAAGAAGACCCGGTTTTTCTTTTCTAAGAGGAAGAAGAAGACTACGTTTTCCAGATATGAAATATGACTCCAAGGCCCCGTTTGGATGACAGGAAATCATAGTATATAATGGGAAGAAAATGAATTCAGATGTGCCGTTTGGTTGTAATTAGAAATTGGAAAGGAAATAAAAAATGAGATCTGATTGGAAATTGACTCCCTCATAAAGTCTGAATAGAAATTCAGGGAGCCATCCCTTGACCAAGGCAGTGGCCTTGGGTCTCAGTTTGGGGAAGGCCTCCATCTCAAAATGCCTATATATATGTTAAAAAAAAAATAGTAAAAGAAAAAAGACGCATAACTGCAGTTTGTAGAAGACAACGCCGAGGCCGATTAAATCAAACCCGCAACTCCGTGTGGCATCAAAATTTCCTCTTTTTCTTCTGTATTTGTAAGTTAAATAGCCCAAACTTTCCTCTTTCTCCATCACTCTGGGATTAGAAAGAAGATAACTAAAAGTTTTGCTCTCACTTTCACCAGTTTGGGCAAAAATGAAACGTTGGCTGCTGAAACATGAATTTTTGATTTCCCTATGATTCTTTCAAAGACAAACAGTAACATTTCTTCCTTTTATGTCTATTTAAGCCATTGACAGACTCTCATAGACGCATAGCAGCAATCTTTCTCTTCCTCTTACTCAATTCTGAATTTCATCTTCTGTTCTAATTTCATAATCAGAATTCAAATAATTGATACAATTGTTACAAACAGTCAAGGCCTGAAGTCCAAAATTTTGTGATTAAAAAATCAGGTTCTATTGTTCTTTATTGACATTGTTACTTTTTATTTTGTTCATATAATCTGCTATGTTTTAGTTTGAACTTAGCTTTGCTGACATTTTTTTTTTCAATGAAAAAAATTATTATGAATGTCTCTCTAAATTTTTCCTTAGGCCTCACTTTGTCATAAGACGACCATGTTGGTATTCTATTTCCATTTCTCACTGTCAAAGACAAAATTACATTAATTATCCCTCTAAAAAATTTATATTCCCTCACCAATATTCCTTATAAGTTGATGTCATATCTATACTTTAATTAATAAAAGAGCGTTATTGAAAATTATAATTTTATATTTCATTCTTATGACTTATCAAACACTACAATAGGAATGGAAAATTAATTTCCAAAATTTAATTTTCAATGATGTTCCAAACATCCACATGGAAATACCAAAACATATTCCATTCCATATAGGTCTAGAAAGGAAAATAAATCAGGCAGTGGAGAGAGAGCGCCGATAAAACAGGGGAGAACTAGGATTTGGAGAGATTAAAGGGATTTCTTCAGCCTATCTGGCAGTGCACCCGCATCGACCATGGCTCTCTGCCTCATCAACGAGAGATGGGTGTTGCAGGACGGGATCTTGGGATCGCAGGGGTCTTGCTCTGTGAGTCGATTTGCTGGTTCAGGTCGAGTATGGCTCTTCGCTTCTATCAGGTGGCGGTGTTGGTGGGGAAGACTGATGGTGGGCGATCGCCGTAGAGGAAGGAGCCAGAGGCCAGATCATGGCAGTGGTACGTCATGGATCGTATGGCATTGATTTCTACTCTATGATGTGTTGCTAGACGATGGCGACAGTTGTGGTCGATTTGGGCTCTCAAGATGGTGGGCATGGTGGCGGCACGGTACTGTAATTTTTTAACCGATCTCTCGATCGTAGAATTGGTGTGGCTTGCCGTATGGTATCATCGACTTGGGGTGCTCGAAGACATGGAATTGTGGTAGTGGCCTGCTAGTTGGGTTCCTGATGACAACGAAGAGGAGTACTGCGGCAGCGTTTCTCTTTTGTTGTTTAGAGTCTTGTTTTTGGTTAGGTTGGTTAGAGTCTTGTTTTCAGTTAGGTTGGTGGCTAGGTTTTTTTGGTCAATAGTTGGTCCCTCCTCTGTTGAGCGAGGGTTGGGTCAAATTGATGTGCCATGGAGGTGGTGTCTTTCCTGGAGACGAGTTGTTTTATTTTCGGTTTTATCTTATGGTTAATGTGCTGACAAGCGATCCTTGCACGTGGTCTGACTTCATTGGGACACGGTGTGGAAGAGGGCGTTGGTTTTTATGGCGGTTGTCTATGAGGTGTTATCGATATTCTCGGGATTATCTATAGTCTGTGAGGTTGGGCGACTTTGTTGGTTAGGGGTTGGGCTCTTTTGGCTCATGGAAGTCATTCTTGATGACGGACCCGTAACTGGTTCGGTTCTTAAAGAGGAGAGTGGGAATTTCATGTCCACCACCGGTCATTCCCATATGTAATATTTGGTTTTGTTCAATAAAGGTCTCTTATTTTCTCAAAAAAAAAAAAAAAAAAAAAGGAAAGGAAAATAAATCTTTTTCTTATTTTGACATTCCTACTAAACAAACGGGGCCAAATGGGTTTGAGTGTTTGACGAAAATACCTCCCCATGCTATTGGAGTTGTGTCAAAAACTTTAGTGATTAACCATACCAAAATATCTAATTACATCTCTTTATTGTTAAGTTTTACGATTTCAATAAAATTTTGTCACTTGTGTGAAATAAAAGATTGATCATAAACAAATAGCCTCGACATGTGGCCAAGTAGAGAGCATGAATGAAATTCATATGATATTCCAAAAGAATCAAAAAAATTGTATTAGTAACCATCCTGAGCGTGAATTAAACATCTTCTAATTACTGACGTTCTCCTTTCTTCCTTACGATTCTTTTTTGTCAACTACCCCTTACCATGCTACTACATTAGTTGGGAATAGCTAATGACATGAAAGTGTGCCCCACATATTTAAAAAAAAAAAATCTTTGTGACCCACTATCGTCAAAGACCCAACCACGAAATGATCAAGCTGTGTGAGACTAGATGTCATGAATATAAGTAAATGAGATCTCCTCAAAAGAGTATCACAAGCGCTAAATCTCACACAAATAACCGTTTTCAATCTCCAATAGGTGCTACAATTATCATTTACACAACCTATGATTAGATTTGAATCACCGTCACATCACATGAATTGCATATAGTAAGCTCATAAGAAAACTTGTCCAATAAGAAAAACATAAGATTATAGTATTGGGGTAAATTATATGATAGTAAACATCACTAAACAATAACTAACCCTATAGTAATTATTCTCAAGTAACAATAAAATGAGGTACTAGAAACCCTCAAAAACACACAAGGAAATGTAGCAATCAAACTTAGATGAGACGCACGAGATGGAGTATATCACGTTTTCAACGAAATAATTGAGGGGCAATAATAAAGGTTAAAATGGGGGGGAATATGAGTGGGTCGCTGTTGGCTTTACTCTCATGGCCATTTGTGGGGTGGTTGAAACATGACCTAAAGAAGACACTAAAGCAGACGAAATTAAGTTAACTTTCCCTATCACAACTAAGGCCCTCAACTTCGTTTAACCCTAAACTGCAATAAGCATCTGTGCTGTGCTCCTCTCAGGCCCATTAAGCTCACATGCGTTGCCTCCATTAGATCACATCATGATGATGATCCTCCTCGTTTCCCTGAACAATTGTCACCGTAACGTGTCTCCGATCACTTAGTTTATAGACATAAGTGTTTTTTTTTTTTTTTTTTGAAATGAACATAAGTTTTTTCTTTGTATGTGGGAGATTCAGAGTTGAATTGCCGTGGTATCAATTGGTTCAGTGACCAATTATTGTAGAACATGGTTTTGTTTATCAATTAAGAGGGAGATGTTTAAGCCCTTATGATTTAACTCAAGTGGTGAGGAGAGGTTGGAGATTGTATTAGAATTACACTAGGCCAATAAAGTCTTCAGACAACAGATGAGATCTGTAGTCTGATATGTAAATTATATGTTGTCTATCCAGCTGTCGTCTCTTACGGCCTCAGACGACAGATATCATTTGTCGTCTCTTCTCACTCAGACAACAGAAGTCTCACAAGGCTCTGTCGTCTGAACAACCCAACACTGAAGGATTTGAGACTTTCTGTCATTAATAATCACATACAACGACAGATTAATGTTGTTCAAATAAACTACAAACTACAGTTTTAATAAAACTGCTGTTGTCTGACATGTAATAAGAATACATTTATATGTTGTCTGAAGTTACCAAAATAAAGGCTTGTTTAACAATCTGTTGTCTGAATACATTTTCAAAGACATTTGACTGTTGATAAAAGCTAAAAACAACGTCACTACGAAATCGAATTCTGTTGTATGATAATTAAATGAACTTCGCATTTCTATTGTTTGTTAGAGGTAGTTCTGTTGTTTGATAATGAATTAAAATTTAGTTTTATGTTGTTACAAGTATGTAGGAACTGTTAGGAAATCAATCATGTTAAGAAAGTAATCCTAAATATCCTCTGTATGATCTGTAGATATCCGTTACTTTTATACTCCTTTATTATAGCTTGATTATAGGATAAGTGAGATTAGTTACCTTATGAATAGGTTTGTACCCTCTATATGTAATCTGTATGTAATCGACAATGTATCAATGCAATATCATCTTTCTCATTCTTTCATGGTATCAGAGCAGGACTAAAATCCTGACTCCATAGCCGCTGCACCTTATCTTTCGTGCAACGAATTTTCTTCTCATTACGTTGTACTCTATATCTCGTACAACAATCCTTAATCTCGTTTCCATGGGAAATCAAAATTTCAGATCATTTTTCATTGATCATTCTGATCATCCGGTCTTGGTGATAGTGTTCAACCAACATAATCGACCAAACCAATCTAATCGGCAAAACGGTTCCTCCGGTTGCAGTCCTCTCTCTGAGCAACAACTTCAACAAGTTTTGGCTATTTTGAATCACAAAGTATCTGATGATTCTTTTAGTCCTCAATCACATTCAGCTACCGTCGTTGTTAGGAGCAGCAAGCCCAATCAGTCTAATTCACAAGCCAACGCTGCTGTAACTAAACCAGGTTTATCTAAGATCGCTTCCCGCAACTGGATCATTGACAGCGGGGCGACGGATCACATCTCTTCATCTCCAAAATTATTTTCTCATAAAAGTAAAAATTGTTCATTGCCTCCTGTGTTATTACCTAGTGGAGAGAAGGCTAATATTGTTGCAAAAGGATCATTGCCTCTGAATTCTGTGTATTATCTGCGTGATGTATTGTGTGTGCCTACATTCAAAGTTGATCTATTATCGGTCAGTCGTCTGACAAGGGGCTTGAATTGTTCAGTGACATTTTTCCCATATTGGTGTGTTTTGCAGGATCTGGCTACAAGGAGGATGATTGGTTTGGGTAAGCAGCGTGATGGATTATACTACTTAGTAGCATTGGCAACGAAGAAAACCTTGACCAATTCCAATTCATCACCAAACCATCTACCAGCCTGCAACCTCACAACCTCCTCTACTAATCTCTGGCATAGCCGTTTAGGTCATGTTTCTCATTCCCCGTTAAAATTCATTGCTAAGAATTTCTTAAATCTTTCAGTTCAGCCTATCGATGCTTGCCCTATTTGTCCTTTGGCTAAGCAACATCGCTTGCCATTTGGTGTTAGTTCCATTTCATCTGAAAAACCGTTTGATTTAATCCATTGTGATATTTGGGGTCGATATAAACACTCTTCTCTTTCTGGTGCTCATTACTTTCTAACTATCGTTGATGATTATACTCGTTTTACTTGGATATTCTTGATGAGACACAAAAGTGAAACACAATCACTTTTGAAGCATTTTTTTCGCTATGTGTCTACTCAATTTTCATCACATATTAAGACTTTTCGAAGTGACAATGGTGCTGAATTTCTCTCCCTCCAATCTTTCTTCAAGGATAATGGTGTTATTTTCCAACATTCCTGTGTTTACACGCCTCAACAGAATGGGGTAGTGGAACGCAAACATCGCCACATTTTGCAAGTTGCACGGGCTTTGAAATTTCATGCTCACCTCCCTACACAATTTTGGGGAGAGTGTGTTCTTTCTGCCATTCATATCATCAATCGTCTTCCAACTCCTCTTCTTTCTTTTCAAACTCCTTTTGAACGCCTTTACAATAAAATCCCTTCTTTTTCTCACCTTCGGACCATTGGTTGTTTAGCTTACGCTACAAATCCTCGTGTTGTTCATAAATTTTCTCCTCGTTCCATCAAGTGCATCTTCATTGGTTATCCTGCTGGGCAAAAAGCTTACAAATTGTTTGATTTGTCGACTCGACGAATCTTTACTAGTCGAGACGTCATCTTTCACGAAACCATTTTTCCTTATGCCTCTGTTGAGCCCAATTCAGTTTTTCCTACTTTGGGGACCCCTTCAGGCCCAATTCCAACTTTAATCCCTGACCCAACTCCTTCCAACGTTGACTCTCCAATCCCAGTTACTTCTCACACCCCTTCGACCCCATCCCATCTTCCAGCCGTTCCACCACCTGCAATTTCTGCAATTGACCCTATACCAGACCAACCCGTACCCGCCTCAACCTTGCCGGCACTCTCTCCGGCGCCTTCTACCCATTCCGATCTCCCAGCCACGTCTTCCTCTTCTTCTCAGTCCATCGCCCCAAAACCCGTTGACCTCGCGCCCCCGTCCTCTCCTCCTCCACCCCTTCGCACCTATGCTCGCCGTCCCACAACCCCAGCACCACCAGACCCACTCACCCACTCATCGACTTCCGACCACCCTGCCTCCCATTCTCCTCCACCAGCAACTCTTCCTTTGCCCGTGCCCGACCCACCCGTAGCAGAGCCCCTTCGTCGCTCCAGCCGGACCACAGCTCCTCCGGTCAAATTCCGGGATTATATCGTCTCACAGATCCCCGCTCCGATCAGTTATCCTCATTGTTTCCAGGTCCAACCAGCGGCACCCGCTATCCCCTCTGCAATTATGTTTCGTATCACCGATGTACGCCTGCACAGCAATCTTTCCTTGCTCAAATCAGTCACACCACCGAGCCCCGTTCCTATTCTGAGGCTATCTCCTATCCGGCATGGCAAGAGGCGATGCAGTCTGAATTACAAGCTCTCCAAGACAACGGAACCTGGACTCTCACTCCTCTTCCGCTTGGTAAGACCCCGATTGATTGTCGATGGGTTTATAAAATTAAACATCGAGCTGATGGTTCCGTCGAGCGATACAAAGCTCGCTTAGTTGCCAAAGGATTTACACAGCTGGAGGGTGTTGATTATCAAGACACTTTTTCTCCCACTGCCAAGATTATCTCTGTTCGCTGTCTCCTTGCTTTGGCAGCAGCTCGTGGCTGGTCTCTTCACCAGTTGGACGTCAACAATGCTTTCTTGCACGGCGATCTTGAGGAAGAAATCTATATGTCTCCTCCGCCAGGGCTTCGGAGACAGGGGGAGGAACACTTAGTCTGCCGACTCCACAAGTCGTTGTATGGCCTAAAGCAGGCGTCCCGTCAGTGGTTTGCTAAATTCTCAGAGGCTATTCAGTCTGCCGGATATGTACAATCAAGAGCTGACTACTCTTTGTTCACCAAGAAACACGGCAAGTCCTTTACTGCTCTCCTAATTTATGTTGATGATATTTTAATTACCGGAAATGATCCAGTGAGTATTGCTGCACTTAAGAATTTCCTCCATTCCCATTTCCGTATTAAAGATCTAGGAGACTTGAAATATTTTCTTGGTATTGAGGTTTCAACCTCTAGCAATGGGATCTTTATCTCTCAACGTAAATATGCATTAGAAATTGTCAAGGATGCAGGGTTAATAGGAGCAGCCCCTGCTGACAGCCCTATGGAAAGAGGTTTAAAATTGTCTGACAAAAGTGACTTGCTAAAAGATCCAGCTCGTTACCGAAGACTTGTTGGGAGATTAATATATCTTACAGTTTCGAGACCAGACATTACATATTCGGTACATGTACTAAGCAGGTTCATGCATCAGCCACGAAAGCTGCATATGGAAGCAGCTTTGCGTGTTGTCCGGTATATTAAGAAGGCACCAGGTCAAGGATTGTTCTTTTCTTCTAAAAGTGATTTTAGATTGCGTGCTTTCTGTGATTCTGATTGGGCAGGTTGTCCAATTACTAGGAGATCCACCTCAGGTTATTGTGTCTTTCTTGGTCCCTCATTGGTTTCATGGAGATCAAAGCGACAGAAAACTGTTTCCCTTTCTTCAGCTGAAGCAGAATATCGAGCAATGACTGGTGCTTGTTGTGAACTCACATGGCTTCGATATCTTCTCAAGGATTTGGGAGTATTGCATCAAGAACCAGCTCTTCTATATTGTGATAATAAAGCAGCGCTACACATTGCAGCAAATCCTGTCTTTCATGAGCGGACTCGACACATTGAAATGGACTGTCACTATATAAGAGATAAGATACAAGATGGATCTGTTGTCACGAAGTTTGTGGGTTCTACACATCAATTGGCAGACGTTTTCACCAAAGCTTTGGGAAAGGAAATCTTCATTCCTATGGTTGGCAAGTTGGGAGTTAGAGACATTCACTCTCCAACTTGAGGGGGAGTGTTAGGAAATCAATCATGTTAAGAAAGTAATCCTAAATATCCTCTGTATGATCTGTAGATATCCGTTACTTTTATACTCCTTTATTATAGCTTGATTATAGGATAAGTGAGATTAGTTACCTTATGAATAGGTTTGTACCCTCTATATGTAATCTGTATGTAATCGACAATGTATCAATGCAATATCATCTTTCTCATTCTTTCAGGAACGACAAATAGTAGTTCTTTTTTGTTGTTACTGTATTTGTGGTACAACATATCATAAAACTGCATGTGTTGGATTTGAACCATATCAAACCTCATTCATTCTGAACAATCATCAAAGCCATATTATAGGATCTAAAATCAACAAATTTCTCATTGCATCTATTAACGCACCAATATACAATTTCATCAGTACCACAATACAAAACTAGCAAGTTAGCTTTTACATTAGCCAATTTCAAGTACTGTCATTGTTATCAGCATAATATCTTGATCCTAATCTAACTAAGACAAAAGCCTAGGGCTGGGCATTTAAGCCCGAAAACCCGCAAACCCGGACCGGCCTGTCAAAGCCCGACCCGTTCGGGCCGGGCCCTATTTTTTTTGTCACCAAAACGGTTCGGGCCGGGCCCTGCCATTCAAAGATACGGTTCGGGCCGGGCCCTGCCATTCAAAGTTAAGAAAGCCCGTTTAGGCCCGTCTAAGTTAAAAGGATACATATGTCCATATATTATTGGACCTCATATAAGGCTCAGAATTTCTACTATAGGATCAGATACACCAAATTCTTCCTCACTCATATACCTAATGTCCAATACGACTAACCTAATCAATCTCAGCCTTTTCTTCAAACCCGATCTGAATCTCTAGGTTAGAGGCCGCCTCCTTCACCTTCAGTCACAGTCCTTCCCAAACGGTCAAACTCGATCCACCAACGCCGAGACAGCGAGACTCACTCTCTCTCTCTCTCTCCACTTCACCTGCACTGCGAGATGCCGAGAGCCCGCGAACCCAATCTGAACCTAGAGAGTAGAGAGGCCGCCTGATCTGAACCCAGCGCCGAGAGCCCGCAAACCCGATGTGAACCCAGCGCCTCCGCCTCTGCCATATCCACCAACGACGAGACTCACTCTTTCTCTCTCTCTCTCTCTCTCCTCTTCACCTGCACTGCGAGACGCCGAGACTCACTCTCTCTCTCTCTGTCTCTCTCTCTCTTTTCACATCAAGCTGTGAGTTTGTGAAGGTGTTCTTCTTCGAACTGGTGGCTCCGGAGGTGTTCTCCTTCGAACTGATAGTCTGATTCCTTCTCCTCCGAAGGTAAAAATTCATCTTCCTTCTTCTCGTCCTTTTTCTCAAATATACAAACTTGTTTGTCAATGTATAATAACTATGGCTCGTAAATCTGTAACTCTGTAAGCCTAAGTTCTATGCACACCAAGTGTTTGATGAAATGTCTGAGTAGCTGCTGAACCCCTTTTTTTTTTTTTCCCTGATTTGTTTAGGTCTGATATCGCTTCTGCTGCTGGCTGGGATTCTAGGGTCTGCTTCCAAGTTGGAGATTATATCACTTACTGTATGTGGTCACTACTTCAATGTGTTTCTTGCATTTACTATATTATGTCATTGGAACTCTCTACTTGGCTACTTGTCTCTGTTTCCGATTTTTTGTTTAGATGCAAGCATATAATGTAGCTATGTTAATGAGTTGGGAAAATTGAAGATGATATAACTACATTGGCCAGGATTTGAATAGTATCAAATGCCATAAGGACAGAGACTGTACTAGCTAATATGGGACTGATGATTTTTCTGAAAAGACGAAAGTGGAAAGTTTCAAGCTGAACCTAAAATGCATACTGGCCAGTTTGAGCTGTTGTTTGTGCATTGGGTTGAGTGTTATTGTGGCTTGTTCTGTGCAAAAGATTCATTCTTTTACAGTGATAACAAAAACTGCACTTTGATGAGTTTGATCTTTATTTTGGAATTTATCCTTTGCTCGAAGCTGTTCATATTGTGACTAATCTAATAACACTAATATTCTAAGCATGTATGCGAAGGAGAAATCCAGTGAAATGGCAGATTATGCGAAGGAGAAATCCAGTGAACAATCAGCAAAAAAGGCTGCTAGTAAGGCAAAAAAATCGAAGCTGGCTGAGCAGTCAGGTGATGTTATCAATATTCTTACAAACTGATTATTATGTTCTCTGCGATATTATCATAAACTGATGTCAAGATTGATTTGTCTTCACTTTATTTTAAACTTCTGCTCTAGTTCTGGGATGCTCCAGTTTTGATCTGTCTTCACTCTATTGAGTCACTGGTTGATAGTTTTTGACTTTTTGTATATTGGCTGGTGTAGGGATCTTGATTGCCAATTGATGGAAGGCTTTGCTGAATAGCTGCTGAATGCCTAGAAGACTGGAGAAAAGAAAAACTGCTGAATTGCTTCTTCCAATTTGGACTTTCTATTTCAATTGTAACTTTGTATTTGAATTGGGACTTTGTACTTGAATTGGGACATTGTATTTGAATTGGGACTGTGAGTGCTTTGTATTTGAATTGGGACCGTGTGTTGAATTGGGACTTTGTATTTGATTTCAATCAATATTCTTGCCTTGTATTTTAATTTGGATAATGAACTCTACATATTTGGATATTTGAATGTGCAGGTTGAATTTTGGATATGGATAGTGTGTTGAACTTCAACTTGTTGAAATCATGAAATTAATGGAATGTGGATTATATATGTGGGCAGAGACTCAGAGAGTAAAGAAAAAATTCAAAAAAGCTGGTATTTGGGCCCGAAAGCCCGGAAACCCGGCCCAAAAGTAAACGGGCCGGTCGAACCGTTAAAAACGGGCCGGTTCCGGGCCCAGTGAAATAATAGGTGGGCCCGGCCCGTGCCCAGCCCTACAAAAGCCTAGAAGGCATCCATACAGTAGATAGAGCAACTTGGGCAAAGAACTCGTCCATATCAAGTGCAGTTGGAATAGTCCTTTGTGTATCATTTCTTACTCTTTGGTTATTTGCAATAGAACTTGACCACCTTGTTGCAGAACCAGGGGTTCTAACAGTGTCTGAGTTCCTTATCAAGCTGCATGATGTGCTTTCTCGGGTGCTCCTCATGAATAATCATGACAAATGACAAATTTGATAAGGTCTTGCATAAAAACATTCACCAGCATGACAAAGAGGAAAAAGAGTGCATTGCATATGACAAGCTTCAAGTTGGCAGTGTATGTGATACAATAAAAGTATGAGATCTACAACTCTTTGTCACCTACTGGTAAGTTTCTATAACTTTATTCTGCTTTCATAGTACCCTGGTTGTTGGCATAAAATTAACTAAAATTACAGTATTCCTTTTAATGTTGGCATTGATGCTGATTGTCACTGTACTTTCTATTTACAGTTTTTGGAGTTCCAATTGGAAGGAGTCTAATGTTGTAATATCACCTATATCATATTCAATTAACGCATCAATACCAGAGGGTGTAAGCTCAATTGATATAGCGGCTCTAGTCAAATGTTACCTAGCTCCTCCAACGTCTCCTTAATTGTTTCTGCTCCCTTCTTTTGATCAAGCACAGACCCTACTCCCCGTTCTTCCCCTTTCAGATCATTTATTCTTGCCACCACCTCTTTCTGTTCCTTCTTGACAGCTCCAAAAAAGTCTCTCATGCACTACAAATGTTGGCATTAATATAAGTCACTCTACCAAAATAATTTCCCATAATTACCATCAAAAGTCTGTAGCAGTCGGTGAGATTAGGAGATATGCCCAATAAGTTGTCTGATGAGGTCCTGACTAAAGCCATTAGAAGAAAGATTCCAACATTTTGCCACTTTGAAACTTGAAATAGGAGTACGTTAATTTTTGGACAAAGTGTGAAGCATAAATACATGGGCATCACACAACAATTTAGTGCAGCAAGAAAACCAGTATTGCACACCAAGAAAGAGCAAGATTTGGACAAAGTATGAAGCATAAACACAAATCTTGGAACCTTATATCCTGAAGAGTATCAGCAAGCATGAATACAACTCTACCTATCTTACCTCAACATGTAAGGAGTTTGAAATCTGTCGGTTGCAACAGGAAAGTTTTTGCAGCAGGCATGATGATCTTTGCTTGATCAGCTTGAGTAGCTAGGCAGGAGGCTCTCCATGCTTTTGCGAAAGCCTGGATTTGTGCAAATTATAAGTAATTAACAAATCAGTTTATAGAGATACCTGAGAATCACAAAGTGAAGGTTACCTGAGAATCATCTATAAGACTATTTCCAACAGTGCCATAGTCAGTAACATTCACAGATACACCTGATGGGAAAACAATAGAGAGCAGGAACCAAAAGGGTGTTATGAGGCCAAAGAAAGTTGGAGAAATCATAATGATAGCCTAATTATCTCTTGAAGATGGAAATGCTTATGCTTCAAAGTGATCGGCTAGCTCAGTGACAAAATATATATATCAAAGGTTCAAAGATAACCAAAATGGTTTCTGGAGAAATGTACGGTACATTAACCAGTAAATTATGAATATGGATGATAGGTATTAAAAGAAAGCAAAGCAGTGGCAGGACAAGGAAGGTGAATAAAGATTGAAATGTCCTTTTGAAAACCTAGCTCATGTTCAGGAAAAAGCTACAACAATACATGAACAAATTAGTATGTATCAATAGGACTAAGTCGTAGCTCAGTTTTTGGTAGCATCATTCTCAAGCCTGGGAATGTACCATTGGGTTTGCAATATGGCATTGCAATTAAGCTATGACAATGACGAATATGTTATTTGAATCAATGTCAAACATCACAAAATTAAATACTCCTTTGTAAAATTTATCAGCTTGGTCCCTTGAACCTCTTGTAGAAAGTCTATAATCCTATCCTCTGAAGAGCATTGCACTAGTTGCTAAAAATGTCCATATTACATAGCTCAATTGTCTACTAACAGGGTATAGTAATTGGATTGATCCCACTTCAAGAAAGTTTATGTGCTTAGAATGAAATAATCGACAAAATTGGTACCTTTGCAAATCCATGCCAAGTGATTCCATATCTCCACTCCCCAATTGCCTAAATTCTCGTCCTTCTGTTCAATCATTCTATACCCCGATCAGAAAACACCAAAAATCCATTCTGTTTGGCTCCAAAACCAGTTGGCGTGCAAACTATGTCTTTTGAGCGTGTGCGCGGGCGTGCCAGCACCGTGGGGTGCGGTCGTCGGGGGAGTCCCTTTACCTGACTTTTCTTCAAGCGTTGTGGACAAGGAGAGCACCAACCTCGCCACAAGGTTCTTCTCTAGCCTTCCGAGAAAAAATTTCTTGCCTTACGGATAAGGACTTTGGATGTGATCTCTTCGCGTCACCGAATCGATACTCAACGTTGTAGGCTGAGCAGAGCAATCACAGGGAAGTTTAGAGAAAGCACGGGTTTCGCTAAACCTTGACTTTAGCTTCGCTGGGTTGCGAGAGCGTTAGCCTTGCTTCGCTGGTCGAGAGAGTCTCGGTGGCAATGATACTGGCAGTCGGCTCTTGGAGAGACTAGGACTGGAAGTACGGTCGCCGGGTTGATCTGGTGATGCTGACAATCGGCTCTTGAAGAGATTAGGACTGGCGCGCGGTCACCGGGTTTCAACGAGGTTGAAGGTTTGCTCCGGGGAGGCTTTGTAATCGCTGGGATTGATTGATTGATTTGAGAGAGGTCCTTTCTTTGTCCTTTAAACCTGGTATTTATACATAGGGTTTCGACTGTTCCTTGCTATAGAAGGATTATTGATTGAACTTTCCTATTTAATCTCTGCTACTTGACTCCAATAAGGTTTCGTTTTCCTTATGGATCACGGAATGGGCGAAGCTGTAACCCAAACCCAAGTAGGCTTATTTTTGGGCCGCAGGTATCGGCCCGCTATGCTAAATCCACTAAAGGACCTTGCCAAAATTACTTTTGGGCTCAAACATTGCCCCCCAGGCCCTGAAATCAGGCCCGCGAAGATGTAACTGATTAAAGGGGACTAAAACGACACGCCGATTGCTTGAAACGATATCATTAATGAGGGTTGTGTCCTTTCGCTTGCGAAAATTCCTTTCTGTCGTATCGTTTCCCTCACAAAATTTCTTATATAAACCCGCAACCGCTTCAGACCTGTCACATCAGAAACTCTTTTAGTCTCCTAAACCCATAAACCCTCTTACTGCCAACATCTTCCTCACAGAAACCCAGAAATGGCTCCCCCAAAGAAGATAGTCATCGATCAAGAAGAAGAATTGAATGAACAGGTTGCCCATTCTTGGGGAACCAGCATCGGTGCTCGCATTCGTCTCCACACCACTATCCAGAGACCCCTACTCCTCCAATTCTCAAACCACCATGTCGGATTGGGCCCAGCGCCGCGAGACTCTATCCCGGCCGACGCCATCGCCTTCTATGGCCTGCCCGCTCGTCGGCCCATTCCAGTCCTCCGAAGGACCCTGGGGATTTCAACAGTTGGGGTGCCCAGAATCATCGAGCAAAAATAGGGCACTGACCATCCTCTATCAGCGCGACGGAGCTTTCCTGGTATCGCGAAGCACAAACACGAGATCTGGCTCACTGGAACGCGATAGGTATCACTCACACTATCGATCTCTATTTTCGTCTTCCGCGTGGTGGCAATCGTTCACCGCTCGTTGCCTTTCTCTGTTTTTGGAACACCGCCACAAACACCTTTGATCTTCGATTTGGCCAAATAAGTATCACTTTACTGGATATTCTCACCATCACTGGCCTACCCATTGATGGCGAGCCTTATCTGCATGGCCAATTTGACTCTGTCACTTCCACTTCAACCATGGCCCAAAACGGTAGCAGCGCTCACAGTGGCTCCTATCCACGGTGGCTGTCTTATTACAGCCGGGAGCACAATGCGACTGGCGAAATTGCTTTCTTAGAGTACTGGCTCTGTAAGTTCATCTTCTGTACTTCCTCCTGTAAGCCCACTGGTGCTTGGACTCTTCTGGCAACGACCTTCTACAACGGGCGCCGTGTCGGGTTCGGATAACCTGTGTTGGGCGCCCTCTATCGCACTCTGTACCAGGCCACTATGCATCCTTTCGAGACTAGCATCTTTGGTCCTTTTTGGATCCTTGACTTCTGGATTCAAACTTATTTTCCATATTTTCATCGCGATGGCATCCCGCTGCTTCCACCGGCTAACAAACTCTTGGGTCAATGGTTCAGCCGTGAGGAAAGGTACTCATCTCCTCCTAACTCCGAGTGCTCCACATATCTGTACCTTCTGCATGAGATGCCCTACTGCAACTTAGTACTGGGTAGAAGATTCCCAGCTCCGCTTGAAAACGGATTCCTCCCTGGCGCTCCTCGCTACAGCGATCGCGCTAGCTTGGCTTTTCGCCGCGCGATCTCCTGTTCAGGCATTAGGATTGCTGCCAAAGAACTTAGTTAGAGCTTTACGCTCCTAACCATTTCGCTCACCAATTCGGCCTCATCCAACTAGTGTCATTCCCGCTGTATAATGCCTGGAACTACAACACCTCTTGGCTTAGATTTTGGCCCCCTTCTGGGCCTTTTCTAGTACAAAGCATGCTTGCACTGGTTGATCTTCCTGATTGGGCTAAGGACATCGATGCCGTGGATGGGACTGAAGAACGATACAAGGAATGGTGGGCAGAAGTCTCTGTCAATTGCTGGAGATAACGGTATGACGAACTCTTCGCGACCATTTTTGGGGAGCTGAGATATCCCTATGCTGCTGACATTGAGCTACTTGCTCGCTTTCCTGAAGACGCTACACAATCTCCTCCTCCTCCTGAGCAGGCTCCACAACCTGCGCGAGCCCCGCGCCAGGCCCAGGCTGGTATCGTAATTCGCGAGCCCCATCAAGAGGTAAGTATCTTGGTTTATATTTTATTCCTTCTTTCACTCTTCCCTTTTAACTCAACCTTTGCTGTACCAGGGAAATGTGCCACCTTCTGGCAGTCGCGCAGTTAATGCTTCCCCAGCCACTAGCCAGTCCGGGAAGAAAAAAACAGAAATAACGGAGCCTGAAGTCGAAGATTCCTCTTCCGACGATGACAACCCGCAAACGGTAAGCACTTTTTTTTTTTTTTTTTTTTTTTTTTAAAAACAATGCTTTCTTTCCAAGTCAAGTCTAATCCTCTAACCCAGGCAGATTGCCGCTATCTTGGCCCGCAAATGCAGTCGTTCTGACCCTCGAACTGATCCGTGGGTGGAAGATGAACCAATCGCTGATCGACTGGTAAGAAACTAAAAGTGCATATTGGAATCTTCTTCTCAGTCCGTGCGACCATATAACAATCCTTGCTCGCAGGTTCGTCATAGGTCCTCAAGACAAACTGCCGAAGGCCCCTCAGCTGCTGGTGAAGGCACATCTGCTTCACAGGCCCAAGCGCCCACTGGTTCCAATAATCCTCCACCTCCTGCCAATGTTACGAACGATATGCAATTGGCCCCGATCCTAGTGCAGGTCATAGATGATAGCTCGCCTGAAGTGGAAGAAAGAATGCCCCCTTCAGATGCACCTCGTGAGGAACCAAACGCCACACCTGTCCTGGCACAGATAGCGCCTGACCCAATTCCTGGCGAGGCGGTTCAAGAACCCATGCCGATAGCAACCCTTTGCAAGCCTCCTGCTGCAGAGGTACACTTCTCTTTAACAAGCACAATGTCCTGATTCTTGCCTTATTCTTTGGGCATTCTAATGATTCCTCCTTAAAACCAGAATCTTGGTCCTGTCGGGGAAGTAGTTGTCGCTGTGGAAGTACTTGGCGCCAATCCCGCTGACCCAGCTGGTGAAGGTGTAGTTAATCAAGAGCCTGCCCCCCATGCTCCTACAGCAGGAGAAGGGGTGAATGTTGAGCCGGTGCTGGAAGTGGTTCCTGTTGTGGAGCCTCTTGAAGCTCCTGCTGCTGCTGCCCCAAATCCACTGCCTGTGCCTCCTTCCAGACTGGAAAGGCTAGCTCGCGTACTTGATGTGACTCCACCCGGAGTTATAGATAAAGCCAGGGACGGACTTCACCGTCTTTTGAGTCCCGATATCCTACTGCCTGGCGCATCTGTCAAGGCTCTGGAGTATCTGAGGGTTCTTCGTTGCAAGCAAGCCATCACTGAGAACGAATTCATTGAGATAGACGAACTGTTACAAAATCTCCCCTAATGGTTTAATGAAAGAGCGGCCGCGACTGCGTAAGCCAGACAAGCCCAGGCCCACTATCAGTGCCTCTCTCAACAAATGGACTCCTCTCGTGACTTTCTAGGAGATAGGGCTACCATTGTTAGAGACTTGCGGATCATGCAAAATCATCTCCGGTCCCAAATCCAAGATTTTCAGGCCCAATTGACTGCTGTGACGGCCCGACTTGAGCATGAGCAACCCCTAGCGGCCTCTGAAATACTATCTCAAAACCTGGCTCAAGCTCGCGAGCCGCTGCCGATGACAGTTTTCGGTTGGACGAACATTTACTTCATTTAACTCATGCAGGTCGAAAACTTTAGGCCTCTAGTGTTAGGCCCATTTTGTATGAAAAATATTATTAATAATTTAAATATTTAGCCCACTTTGCTTAGCCCAAATATATGCTCAAATTTTCAAGCAGTTCAGCGTTTAATTTGCCTTTATTGCTATTATTTGAAAAGAGAATCTTTAAATGGAGCGGTTACCTCCTTGAAGACTGCCCCGCGTCCTACTCGTTTTCAATTATCTTCATTTCTGAGATCCTAGCATTCAATTCCATTGATACTCTTATTGATGGCGTTGAAAAATACTTCAACTGCCCATCGCACGGTTGAGGCTACTGAGATTGGCCCTATAAATACCTGTACTTTGGAAAAGTGATAAATACAAGCAAATATGGCTCTCCCAGAGATAGTTTCGCAAGCCTTACTTCTCTTCCTTCAGTTTCTGAAATCTTCTCCTCACGATCTCACCCTTAGCCTCAAATTCCTAGGCCTTATGGCTTAATCTCAAAACCTGGGTAGGTCTTATGGCATAATCTCAGGTCCAGTCGCATGTCTTTGGTCTCTGGAAATCCGGATGGGATTCACCGGTTTCAGTTAGACTGAAGAACATGCGGCACTCCTAACGAGGCTGAACCAGATTCTAAGGGATCCCTTTCCTCCTATTTTCCTATTGGAGCAGGAGGGAGAAGGGCGGAAGGCCACTCGAGGCCTATCGTTCTTCTTCCGTAGCCTACCTCCGGGGTCTGACTATCAGGCTTCCGTTTTTCCCCTAGAGCTAGATGTGGCTGTGAGTTGTGCTCTCTCTGAATACCATCTCCATCCCGGAGGATAACCAAGTGGAAGGGTTGCGATAGATTATTTCCTTCCCTCTTCCTCCGATACAAATGATAACAGCTGCGACTCAGATCAGAGAAGGGATGTGGGTGAAGAGAGGAAGAGCATGAGTAATCATAGCACAGCCCCCCGTCGCCACAAGATCTAGAAGCTCTTAGAAGATCTGCAATCCTTATGATTTTTTAAGCCACTTTTGGCCTTATAACTGCGAATGTAACCGTTTCGACTTGTACTGCTTTTGGCCACAAAGCCACTTTATGAATGAATGTTTCTTCGAGCTCAATGCGAAAGATTGTTATAAAATAAGGTCTCATGTATAGGCCATCATGCATATTCTTAACACACATTGTCAAGGATGATGAAAAAAAAAATTACAACAAAAACAAAAGTTGAAATTGTTATTAAATAAGGCCTGGATGTATAGAGTGTTGCCCCCCTAGTTAGGGGTGGGCAAAAAACCGATTTCAGGCAGGAAACCGACCGGATCGGACCAGTTTTTCCGTTTCGGTAACCAAACCGATAGCTTTGTGACCGAAATATTCAAGAACCGGCCCGAACCGGATATGAACCGGGTCGGCCTCGGTTTGCATTCTTGAACCGACCGGTATAAACCGGACCGAACCGAACCGAAATATAAATAATTATTTTTTATTTATATATTTTATACCTGTCTTCATATTATTGGTGTGGAACACAATCTCTGAGTAGGCTAAACCTCACCAGATCACAAGATCTATTGAAAACCCTAAAGAGCTAATCGAGCGGCCTCATTTGCCTCTCTCTCTCAAACACTGAAACACTCACCCTCCGCCTCTCTCTCAAAAAACCCTAACCAGTAACCACCTCTCTCTCAAAAAACCGTAACCATTAAGCACCTCTCTCTCAAAAAACCCTAACCACCTCTCTCTCAATCACTTGTTGTGTTCGCTCTAAGGCCAAAACCTGTCGGATCTCGCTCTCGCTCTTCCTAATCGGGTCGTCCTCTCTCTCTTTTCATTTTAATCACTTGTTGCGTTTGCTCTAAAGCCCAAAATTTGTCGGATCTTGCTCTCGCTCTTCCTAATCGGGTCGTCCTCTCTCTCTTTTCATTTTAATTTTTTTGATTTTGTGTCTTGATCTTAGGGACTTAGGGTTCTGATGTAGGGATTTCGAACAATGTTGTGTGTGTTTTCATGTTTTGATTGTTAATGTTTGGTGTTCTAATGTTTGGGATTTCGAACAAGGTTCTGATGTTAATTATTTCGAACAAACGTCCTGGGTTTTGAATTTTTTAATTAGGGGTTTTGTTAATAGGGTTGTATGATCTGTGATTGTGTGCTAAACTGTGATACTGGTTTTGTTAATTATATGTGGTTCTGTGGTTCTGTGATTCTGTGATAAATTATGATCTCACTGATCTGTGACAAACTATGGGTTTTAATGTTTTATAAAGTTTAAGATAAAACTGTGGGTTTATAAAGTTTATTAGTTTAAGATAAACTGTGATCTCACTGTTAATGATAAACTGTGATTCTGTGATAAAATGTGGGTTTTTGGCTATGAAATGTTTGTTGACTAGGTTTCATTCTAAATTTCTAATGGTATGTGTTTATTAATGGAATTTTGTTTTGATAATGCAGATGATGGAAGAACATACTGGAGCTTTAACTGTTGGAACTGATATGGATTCTAGCATGGGAACTAGTGTTGCTGCATCCAGTTCAAGCATTCCAGTTCAGCTTGCTGCAACACCTACTGCAGCATCGGAGGTTGAAATTTTGTCTGGTTCGAAGAGAAAGAACAAAAGTGTGGCATGGGATCACTTCACGAAGCTGCTGAACCCTGATGGTACAAAGATGTTGAAGCCGAAGGCGAAATGCAACTACTGCCCGCAGACTTACCTGGTGCACTCCAAGTCCAACGACACAAGCTCGATGAGAAATCACATGCTCTATCAGTGTAAGAAATGCCCACTTTACCTTCCAGCCAAAAAGCAGAAAAACTTAGTGTTTGAGTCTGGGGAAGTTGGGGGAAAGCTAGTTGCAAGGTCTTTTGATCAAGATGTGTCTAGGTTAGCTTGTGCTAGGATGGTCATTAGGGATGAACTGCCCTTTAGCTTTGTTGAGGGGCAGGGATTCATTGATTTCATGAAAACACTTCAGCCACAGTTTAAGCAACTATCCCGCAGGACCATTGCTAGAGAGATCTGGGATCTCTATCAATCAGAGAGGACTAGGATTAAAAATATCTTAGCCACCTATGGTCAGAGAGTGTCCCTAACCACTGATACTTGGACTTTGGTCCAAAATATCAACTACATGGTTCTCACAGCCCACTTCATTGATGATGATTGGGTTCTGCACAAACGAATCCTTAATTTCACTGTGATACCGAACCATAGGGGAAAGACAATAGGGCAGCTAGTTGAGACCTGTTTAATTGGGTGGGGAATAGAGGAAGTATTTACAATTGTCGTGGATAATGCATCTCCTAATCAAGTGGCTTTAGATTACATGAGAGAAAAGATAGGGAATTGGAAGAGAGTTGGTTTTACGTGGGGAATTTCTGCATATGAGGTGCTGCTGTCACATCCTTAACTTAGTTGTTAAGGATGGAATGCAGGAGCTGGATTCTTCAATAGAGGGGATCAGAAATTGTGTCAAGTATATTAGGTCAAGTCCTGCTAGGCTGGAAAAATTCCGTAAGTGTGCAGCTCAAGAAAAAGTCGACCACAAGGGTGGGATAGTGCCTTTATATGTCTGCACTAGATGGAACTCAACGTACTTTATGCTAGACATAGCAATAAAGTACCGAAAAGCCTTTCTTAAGTTGGAGGATGAGGATTCACAGTTTGAATCCTATTTCAATGAGAGAGTTGGTGGAAAGAACAGAGATGGACCTCCGATTGGACTTGATTGGGAGAAGGCTGCAAGGCTGGTCAAGTTCTTGAAGATATTTTACGATGCAACGCTCAAGTTTAGTGGGACAAGTGTTGTGACAGCAAACCAGCCATTGCTTTGGATGTGTACACCATTGGAGAGCTGGACAAGTGTATCAAAGGTAAAGAACATTGCTTATTTCAATTTGTTTTTTTGTTATTTTTTTTCACTTGTCAATTTTCTGTGATTTCTAATTGTGGATTTATTTATGTCTTTACAAGGTGATGATGCATTGATGGTGAATATTGGGAATTCAATGAAAAGAAGTTCGACAAATATTGGGGGAGGCTTGAAGATTTGAACAAGATACTGCTGATAGCAGTGGTGTTGAATCCAAGGTAATTTTCTGTTAATGTCATAGTTTGATTTCTGATTTAATTAACTGATAATGAACTGCATTAATGTTTGTTAGCATGATGTTCTGACTTGTCTTCTTCAGTTAATAATGATGTTATAATGTTAATGACATGAACTGTTGTGAAATGATAATGATAGTGCAGCCCTCGGTTTTGTGATTAAATGATAATGAAATGGCCTTTCTTAATTTTTGTGTAGGTACAAACCACTGTACTTGGAGTATTTCTTTCCAAAACTGCAGCAAGACAAGACCATGGTGGCTTCGATGGTACTCGAAGTCAAGAGCTTGTTTCTGCAGCTCTTTGTTGAGTATGTTGAAAATGATCCCGAGGCAGCACAAGCTTCCTTTTCTGCAACCCAGCCACTGTTTGGCACTGTAAATGTAAGTTTAGAGGATGAGGATAGCCATGCTGCAAGCATGAATGAGTTCATGAAGCTTAGGCAAGAAAAGGATGTTGTCGAGATCAAGAATGAAGTAGACAAATACTTGCTGGAGCCGTCTGAGGACCCTTCAAATCAAAGCTTTCAATTGTTGGATTGGTGGAAAGAAAATGATGTGAGGTTTCCAATCTTGTCGCAGATTGCTAGAGATGTTTTGGTTTGCCTACATCAACCGTAGCTTCCGAAAGCGCCTTCAGTCTTGGAAAGAGGATTGTGGATCCATTTAGGGCAAGTTTGTACCCCTAAAATGGTTGAGGCTCTTGTCTGTTCAAGTGATTGGTTGAGGGTTGCTAGTAAGCCATTGTTCAAAGAGCCTACTAGGACTGAAATGGAGCAATATGCTGAATCGGAAAAGATGGAAGCAGGTAGCTTAAATGAAGTACTGACTGGTCTGTTTATGTTTTGGCCTTTTAGAATTTGATGTTGATCTGATTAATTGCAGATTCTTGTCTTACTCAAGATGTACCTGCTGAATTGGGAGACTGATGAAGCATTGAAGCAAACCTGCAAGCTGCAGCTCTTTTTATTTAGGTTTGTCAATAAGTTTAGACTTTGGAGAATGGAATATGGCTTGTAATAACTTGGAGTTTGGTTGAATTGTTCTCTATTTTTATTTAGGTCTGTAACTATAAGTATTAACTAAGTTTGGAGTTTGGCTATCGAGTATGGAATATGGCTGCAGCTCTTTTGATTTTCTGTATGGCTGCAGCTCTTTTACTTAAATGTTTATTGTTTAGGTGTTTAGATCGTTTAGGATGTAAAAGCAGGTGTTATATTTGAATTGTATGCCTTGTAGATGGCCTTGAGAATGGCTGAATGATCCAAAAAAAACATCAGGTAAAATGTGAAAATGATAAACTTGGGCCTGCAAATATTGGGCCAAAAGTGACTAAAAAATAAAACGACCCAAGAACTGAAAGTTCGGCCCACTCAAAAACCGAACCGGGCCGACCCGAAATTTTGGCCCACTCTTTTTTTATTCGGTGCTTGGTTTGGATTTGGGCCTAACCGACTATTCCGGTCTGAAAACGGTTTGGGCCTAAGATCGAACCGGCCCAACATATGCCCAGCCCTACCCCTAGTGTTCGTAGGTGAAGCAAATGCATGAGACTAAGGCCACAGGAAAAGGCCTGAATATAGATAGATGATGCGAGCCGATGAAGACTATGGTTGCCCTTCTGTCTGGGAAGAAGGTTGATCCGGTGGATCCTCGAACTCTCAAACACTAGGGTAATATTTCTTTAGGAACCGCCCATTGATAGGATTGCGATGGATGTCGCCATCCAAATCTTTGAGGTGAAAAGCCCCGCGCTCCATAATACTATGGACAACAAAGGGTCCTTCCCATCGTGGCTCTCTGATACGTTGCTCGAGCATTCTTCAGTCCAAAAAGCATAACCACATATTCAAAAACGCCTGCGAACCCAGGACACCGGAACGCTGTTTTATGTCTGTCTTCTTCTACGACCGGAATCTGGTGATACCTTGCGGTGCCGTCCATGAAGGACAACAATTCATGTCCTGCTACGGCGTCTACTAACATATCCACGACCAGCATGGGGTAGACATCTTTAGGTGTAGCGATATTAAGGTCTCTGTAGTTTACGCAGACCCTCATCTTGCCATTCTTCTTGCGAACAGGCACTATATTAGATAGCCACTGATTGTATTTGGCAACCTTGATAATGCCTGATTTATGCATTTTTTCGACTTCCTCCTTGACGAGGACTTGGGTTTCTGAATTCATTCTTCGTGGCTCTTGTTTCACAGGCCTCTTGTCAGGGAGTGTTGGCAGCTGATGGCAAACCAAGTCCGGTGACAGGCCGGGCATGTCTTCATACTTGTCCTCGAAACAGTCAATGAATTCTAGTAATAAGTCAATGAGCCTCTGTTTCTCGCTAGGCTCTAAGTAAGCGCTGATAGCCACTTCCATAGGCTTCGTCTGCTGTTCCAAGATTGACCTTCTCAGTAGGGTCTCTGACCTTAGGAGGTGTATCATCCAGCACTACCGGAGCAAGCTGGATATCTACCTCATTTTCTTGTTCCTGATCAGAGAGTTCTTCATTGTCGGCCTCTAAGGTCGCGACTCGATCGTAGGCCTCTTTTTCCACTAAGTACGATGTTAGTCTTTCGTACAGCGAGTGGAAGGCCTCTATCCCTTCCTCCGGGAGGTCGTAATCCATTAATCATTTAAGGGTTTGGGCGCAGTGTGGCCAGGCCTTTCCAAGCCTTCTTTTGCGAGCGTAAGCCCCCACTATGCCAATTCAGAGGCCGTCACCCCTGTGGGGCGGCCTTTGACATTGATGCCACTGACCTGCAATGGAGTGATAGGCTCCAAATAGTACCTGGCATCTACATAATTCGCGGAAACTGGGAATGGACGAGGATCCGCTTTGATCACCTCAGCTTTATCTGTTTCCCTGTTCCACATAATTAGTTCCTGATGGAGAGTTGACAGAACACAGTAACTCCGGTGGATCCAGTCTCTGCCCAGAATAGCACTGTAGGTCGCATAACAATCTGTCACAAAGAAAGCATAAACTCCCTCTGCAGGGTCAACCTTGATGCGTAAGAAAAGTAATCCCAGGGTCTTTGTTACTGTCCCCGCGAAGTTCTTGAGCATGAGGAACGTAGACTGGATTTTCTCTTTCTTGATTCGAGCAACTACATGGTCTTGGTAGTGATGACATTAACGGCAGCGCCGGTATCAACCATGATCTTGCTAACTTTGGTGCCGCCAACTTCTGCTGTGATATATAGAGGTCTCATGTGTTGGACCATAGCAGGCATTGGCCTGGTGAAGCTCATGAAGAATTCTTTGCTGTGAGCACCCTCCGTTTCAAGAAAGACAGCCTCGTCCATAGGTGTCGTGACTGCCGATGTGATCTGCAAGGGCTATGCATTACTTTCCTCAGCTTCCACGCAGTCTTGAGCGGCGACCGGTAGTGCATACCTCGCGGGGAGCATGTAAACCATGTTGCAAGACGTGTCAGTCATATCCGTCTCCTCCATGTCATCTTCCAGGTTAAGCTTGGTTTCGTTGACAGGGGTGTCAGCATTGAATTGCTTAGCCAAACGGTACACCAACGACTCTTCTGTAAGGCCTTTTACCTCACACTACTTTTGTTCCCATATCACGGGAGCCTGCTTAGGGTAGTCTGACTTCGGTTCCCTTGCTATGGGAGCGACTACTACACTCTGGACCCTTTTTGGTCTCCACTGTAAAGTATCGGTAGTCTTGTCCTTGCCCCCCAGTCTCTCAAAAATCGAGGATTTAGCTTCTGGTTCTTCGCGAAACAACCTGCGCCTAACATGCGGTCGCCGAGTCGGCGAACTCTCTTTTCGAGCTACCGGAGGTGTTCTCTCCTCAGTGATCCTGCAAAAAACACTGGGCTTAGATGCCCCTGTTGCTGAGCTTGCTTGTTTTTGAAGGCTGCGGGGAGCCATTAATGGCTTAGCAGCTAGTGCCTCCATCTCCTTCTGATACTGTTCAGGTGATTTGACCAATTGCGAAGGCTTGATCAAGCCCTGATCCAGAGCCTCTAGGGCGCGCTTGGCTTCCCCAAACCTGCACTGCAGTTTCCTCTTCTTGGAAGTGCTTATTTCCACTGCCTTCCCCTTTTCCCTAGTGTACCACTTTCCTTCCTTGATGGTAGCGACTGGCGCAGGCGAGAGGTAGGGCTTGGTCAGCACGTCTTTGCGTTTGTTCGTAGCCATCTCCTCTTGTTTCTGATCAACAGCGGTCGCTCTCAGCTTCTTGAACAAATTGGAGTCCTTTGGGGATAGTGGTGACACCATTTTCTCTTTTTCTCTTAGGCTAGAAGGTTGATAGTTTCCCGATGGCGAGGCCCACCTGATGGGCGGGAGAGAGCTAAAGCGAAATGTCTGCTCGACCTCTTCATGTGACACTTGGATGCCACACTCTTCTTTGCATCGGGAGCATAGGACCACGGGTGAGGCTTGACCAACTGGTTTAGCTTTCTTCTTTGCAGAGGTCTCAACCTCAGCAGACTTTCCTTCTCGCCCCTTTATACTCAAATCCAAGGTTGGTTTCCTTTGGTTCTGCTTGGCCCAGTTCACATTGACCATATTGATCCCAGTGTCAGGAAAAGGGTTCAGGTCTACAAGCGCTGTCGCCGTTACTGGAGCTTCCACCTGCAAACTGCCATTATTAAGCCATACCTAAATCTGGTCTTTGAGCTTCACACAGTCCGCGGTATTGTGATTCCACAAGTTGTGGAATTTTCAGTACTTCTTCCCTTTTAGTTGGTCTGGTCGAGGAAAAGGTCCAAAGTCGGTCTTTACCATCTTCGCGGCAATCATCTCATCCAGAATCTCATGTGCCTTATTGGCATCATATGTATATGTCGAATTCAGGTTTGGTGAAGGCCATCGATTTGAGCTTGACAGGTTCCTTGGAAATTTTCAGTTGCTTCAGGGCTGGATTCTTCCTCCCGGTTAGTTAATAAGCAGCGATATAATTCTCCTCCTCCTCATCGTCATCCTGAACCACTTCTTCACTGTGATGATGGTCGTAAGGGTCATAGGTAGCCGGCTGATAGGTTAGGGTCGCTACGGTGCGATGTTTTCCTGGTACATATGTCCCTTTGGACTCATTCTTCCTTGCGTCAGTTTCTCTGAGGAGATGTTCAAAGCTGCCCACCTCTATGATGAGTTGTCCCATTGACTGGATCATGTTGCCATGTTTCTTCTTCCGCTGACGAGGTTCCAAACCCTTGACTGCCATCTTGACTAACTCTTTCTCAAGCAGGATGACGTTCAGCTTGGCTTTCTGAATTTGGAAGCGCTGAAGATAGGTCACAGCGGACTCTGTAGGCTGCTAGGCCATCTGTGTGAGAGAAGCCAAGTCAACCTCAGGCTCAATGGCTCCGAAGGTTTCTCGGAAAAGCATTTCCATTGCAGGCCAATCCGCCACTGTTCCTGGTCAAAGCTTGGAAAACCATCTAAAGGCAACTCCCGAAAGAGAAGTGCCAAAGATCCTGCATTTGAGGATATCATCATTCTGGTACTGGCCGTATTGCACCCTAAACCTGGCCAAATGGGTTGCCGCATCCTCGGTGTCTTCCCCTAAAAAAGTAGATAATATGATATTTTTATAACCCTTGGGAAAGGGAGCGAGCATTATATGCGACGGGAAAGGTCCCTCATAGGCCCCATCCATTTGGGCCCTAAGATTAGCCAGCCTGATCATCTCCTCTACCTCTTCACGTCTGACATATTCTGGGCCTGGAGGTGGAGGAGGGGGTGTCGCCACAGTATGGCGAGCAGCCTGCAAGGGTATTGCTTGGCTTATAATTGTTGTCCCTTCTCCTACATATACAACGCGGGTTGTAGCTGGTTGCTGAAGAGTCACTGCTGGCATAGGCGCCTCTTTTGCCAAGGCTGTTATCTTGGTTACCAGCCTGGTCAATCCCATAATAGCTTCCTGGCAGTTCTTGGTATATGTTTTCTGCCCTATCGCTGTCGTATTGAACGAATATAGCAGATTCGGACGAAGCTCCACCAACTTTTGATGCCTGATGCTTCTGTCTGGTGGTCTGTCCGCATGACGAGGTGGCATTTTCTTTGCTGTCGCCAATAATCAGAGCTTGCTCTTTATTTTTCAGTGGTGTAGCAGCAACGGTTGCGGAAGGTGTAGCGGTATTACTGCTAACCTTCTCTCGCTGATTCGGCGGAACGTACTTGCCCGAACCAGACGGCTGGCCAAGGGAGCCAAGGATAGCGTTAGGATCCCCAAAAGCTTTGTTCAACACTTCTCTTGCCTGGTTCAATTCGGCTTTCTGCATGGCCACCTCGATTGCGAGGTTAGCACCATCCTTGCGAAGACCTGCCATATCTGACGCAGTCTGCTTGGTTTGGTTCGTGATAGCCTCCATGATTTCTTTCTGGCACTGATTCTACTCACTAGCGATACCCGTGGCATGAGCCCTTACTGCATTCTCTGATTGTACGATTTGTTACTTAGTATCTTCTGCATGTCGGGTAATGCGCTGGTCTAGTTCGCTTATGAACTGGTTTGTTTTCGCTGTTTCCCTTTCAAAATCAGCGGCTATCTTCGTGCGATGATTTTCAATATTCTCCATGATGATCGCGAACCTTACCTGGGAGGTCGCTTCTTCTAGAATAGGCTTCGCAACGAAAGCCTCTCTTTCTCCACTTTCCACTGTATTGGAGACAGCGGTAGTGATAACAGGCTCTCTGGCCTGATTAGTAGTGACACTCTGACCCTTAGTAGCGGTCGGGTAATTCTCTTCCCGTTCAGTTGACATATCTGGTAATTAGGAATGACGAGAAAATCTTCGAGTCACTTGTTCTTCAGAAAGACCACGATAGTCCGCGCGAGAATGCGGTCTGTAACTGGAGGTCTTATGCTTTGAGCAGCTAGCGTAAACCTTTCGGTAAGGGTTTTCGCTTGACTTCCCAATGGCTACATTCACTAAGAGACACTATTGATGTCCCACTGGGCATGCCAAAATGTTTGGCTCCAAAACCAATTGGCATGCAAACTGTCTCTTTTGAGCGTGTGCGCGGGCGTGCTAGCACCGTGGGGTGCGGTCGTTGGGGGAGTCCTTTGACCTGACTTCTTCTTCAAGCGTTGTGGTCGAGGAGAGCACCAACCTCGCCACAAGGTTCTTTTCTAGCTTTCCTAGAAAGGACTTCTTGCCTTACGGATAAGGACTTTGGATGTGATCTCTTCGTGTCACCGAATCGATACTCAACGTTGTAGGCTGAGCAGAGCAATCACTGGGAAGTTTGGAGAAAGCACGGGTTTCGCTAAAGAGTGACTTTAGCTTCACTGGGTTGCGAGGGCGTTACCCTTGCTTCGCTGGTCTAGAGAGTCTCGGTGGCAATGATACTGGCAGTCGGCTCTTGGAGAGACTAGGACTGGAAGTACGGTCGCCGGGTTGATCTGGTGATGCTGATAATCGGCTCTTGAAGAGACTAGGACTGGCGCGCGGTCACCGGGTTTCAACGAGGTTGAAGGTTTGCTCCGGGGAGGCTTTGTAATCGCTGGGATTGATTGATTTGAGAGAGGTCCTTTCTTTGTCCTTTAAACCTGGTATTTATATCTAGGGCTTCGACTGTTCCTTGCTATAGAAGGATTATTGATTGAAGTTTCCTATTCAATCTCTGCTACTTGACTCAATAAGGTTTCGTTTTCCTTATGGATCACGGAATGGGCGAAGCACGGAATGGGCGAAGCTGTAACCCAAACCCAAGTAGGCTTATTTTTGGGCCGCAGGTATCTGCTCGCTGTGCTAAATCCACTAAAAAATCTTACCAAAATTACTTTTGGGCTCAAACACATTCTTGCAACTTAAAAGAAGAGACTTTCCATAATTTGGACTTACCAGAATTTGGAGAGGCTTCCAAACGCAGAGGCTCAGGCTTTGCCGTCAAAGCTCCCGTCTTTGACTTGTGATTAGCGGCGTCCCCCGACGTTGCCCACCTCTGTTTTGGCCTGTCGCTGATTTTCCGTTTTGGTTGTCTCTGTTTCGTTATCGTCATGCATTTCCTCAACCTCGTTCACGGCTCTCTCCCCCGCGCAGCAATCTGAGGATCCATCGATGGCAGACCCTGACCCTGAGCCTAATTGTTGGCGTCATTTAGCAGCGGCGGCTTCAGAGTTGGAGACAGTACAACAACGACGAATCAGAGTCCAGCTCAAAACGATTTGAAGAACACCCATAAAGTTCAAGCAAATTTTATTCAAAGGTTATAGCTAATAAACACCCAAATCAAATTAAAGAATAAACCAATAAGGTAATCCAAAAACTCAGTACCAAATCCCTAAACCTGAGTAAAATTCAATTCCATTTCAGTCACCTCTAACCTGTAAATCAACAAAATCCCTAATGCCCCAATCTAATTTCAAAGAAAATTATCAAAACCCCCAAATCAATATCCCAACAAAACCCTAAAATCCAAAACGAATCGAAGTCGAAACCCTAAGAGGAAGAACGAGCTTACCATGCAATTGACAATATTGAATACTTTGGACTCTAGCTTTTGAAATCGAAGAGCTCCAGTTCTGGGAAAACCTAGTTCGGAAAGTGCAAAGGAATCTTCTGTCTTTTTTGATGGAGAGGAATCAAGGGAATCTGAATTGGGTTGCTGGTAATGGATGGGATGTTGCTGGGTTATTCCTCTAGGTTGCCTAGGGTTGCTGCTGGGTCGAGAGAAAGCTAGGCGCGAGAAGGTGTTTTTGATTTTTTGACCAAGTGTGGGAAAAACGCGGACATGTTAAGGCAAATTGATGATAAGTTTACATGGTAACAAAAAACAATTTTTGGACACACAAGGTGAAATAATTTCCCCGTTTCATTCAGACAACATAAATCTGTCGTCTTATTTTTTCAACTGAAAGTGAGAATTTCTCGGTTTATTCATACGACATTTATCTGTCATCTAAATTTTTCAAAGCAAGAAAAACTAAAATATTGTGGATTCTTATGCTATTCAGACAACAGAATTAATAAATATGTTGTCTAAAGAAGTTTAAAAAATTCAGACGACAGAAAACAAGAATTCTGTCGTCTGAAGTGTGTCGTCTGAAGACTTGGCATAGTGTTAACTCATTAAATCAAATGTTCAATTCTCCTCAAATTTATCCAAAAAGAGAAAAGAATTTTTTTAACCATAACAAATTCATAACCATTAAATCAGAATGATAAAATTAAACGACAAACCTAGCAAAAAAAAAATTAAGAAACAATTTGCATGGCTACTCGATCCCACAAGAATTGGGTGTGTGGATATTTGTAGCTAGTATATTAATATCATAACATGGCCTAGCTCTAACAATCACGCTCATACAGTACAGAAACAACTGGTAGTAGCTAGTAGTGCTTATTTTAGGCCTCCAGTGGGATCTAATTTTTAGAGTTTAATTAAAAGGGGGTTCTCTAACATGTTAGATTGTAACTTGACAAAAAAAAAAAAAAAAAACATGTTAGATTGTAGCTTAATTTTGGGCAGCATATATGTATTTATATATAAAGGCTAATTGCTTGTCCATGCACCAGCTAGAGTTTTATGTCTTACTTATAAACCGTCATGTTTGTGCAGAAAGAAGCCTTTTGGGAAATCAGGCTGTTGGTGCTGAAAATCACTAATGTTTAAGATTGGTTAATGGCTAGTTAGCCCACAAAAGCAAGAGTAAGAGAAACTGGGGCTCTAATGTGGTGCAAACCAAGAAAATTCCAACATCCAATCTAATCACAGGGAAAATGAACTAGCAAGTTTTGGTATATATCGGTCAAGCTTGCGTTTTTTTCATCATGGGTTAACGAATCTATCTTAAATCATCATATCTAAGAGCAAAGTTCGATCTTTGAGGTTCATGTTTCAATTTATTCAAAGTTAACTGTGATATGATCAAGAAATATATATATCACTCCTTATTCAATATATCTTGTATTAGCATATGTAATCACTCCTTATTCAATATATGAAACTGTTCACCGTTTCAGATGTGCAATGAATGAGCTCATCATGGCTAAGACAAAAGCAAGCAACATAAGTTGGGTTGTTAGATTCTCAACACTTAATCTTTTTCACCCATTAATTAAAATAAAATAAACTTCTATGCTTACCAAATTTGTTTTATTGTTTTACCAAATAGTGTGGCAAACTCCAAGGCCACTTTAGACCCCTTTAACTTTTAGAATGCATTTGTATACCAACAAATCAGTAATCAAATTTTACAAATGAAATTTCATCTTCTCAGGTTAGATGACATACACTCCAATTTCTAAAGATTTTTCCGTCACAAATTCACCTTATATTAAGCAAAAGAAAAGCTCACAATCTTCCGCTTATGTGTAACTGGTAAAAGCGATAGTCGCCGGACTTTCACTTTTACAGTTTACCACAACTTCACAAGTCACAAGCAAACAGTAGGGACGCTAAGACCAGCAAGCAAAGAATATGGATCGGTGTTTGTGTGATGGGTCATTTCGGATTTAAAGATAGGACGAGTAGGGGGAGTGGAGCCCACACTAGACGTGATTTCCTTAAAGACGTATTCCCAAAACGGAAGTGGGGCCGCGTATCATTAAGGTCGACGTCGACGGTGTTCTACCTTAAATGGAAAGAAATCTGACAAACCCTAAGTACTGTTAGGGGGTCCACTCTGTGCAACTGTAGCCGTTGGATCTCATCCTCCTCCCATTAATCAAGTTCTGCTTGGTCCCCACTGAGCCAACGCATTCTAAGCTTCAAGCTTTATAATTATTGAGTGAATTATTAGTGAAACTTGAAAGTGACCCAAATTACAATTTTACCTTTTACAGAACGTCTATCAACTGGTTCTTGGTATTTAGACATGATTGTGGCCTTTGAATTAGTTCTTGGTATTTAGACATTCAATTCACATTCAAATTTGCATAAATGAAGTGTCGGTGGGTTGTAACTATTATTTATATAGAAGAAAATTTGTATATATAATATCTCGCAATTTTAAAAAATTTGATAAGTTTTCTTTTGATTTGACAATTGATAATCAAAATTTTTCTTTGTCTTCAAGATTTCACTGATCCGGATAAAGAATGTGACAAATGGCTTATGAGGAATTAAGTTAACAAAAGTGTATAAATGTTAGGTTTGATTTTTAATTACTAATAGGATCTTAATAAGATTAACCAACAATGATACGAAGCTCACTTGTGACTTGAACCACATCTTTGTTATTTGAGTGATTCTTTTTAATAAATCAGCTCACATTTCTGTCAAGTATTTGACAAGATTACATATTGAGTTAAAATTGTCTCTCCACTTTAAAATATTTTGTAACCATCTCCCCATACTCTTGTTTATAAATGTATGGATAAAAAAACCAACAAAGTTTTAAACTCCGAGTATAAAGTCCTTGCTTTCACAAAAGAAGTGTGTGAAGCCGTAACTTTAGAAATGAAGCATGCCTTTCCAACTATCTTAAAGCTTCTCATGAGTCATGAACCAGACTCCATTAATATACCAATTACAATGTACCATATCACAAACGAGAACCCACAAATCTGGTTAAAATAAAAGTGAGTTAAAATATGGAAATTATTCCAAAATTGACTACACAGGAACCCCCCCCCCTGGTGGATGAACAATTTGATAGCTATACAATCTTTTACTTCATTTTTCATAAATAAATAAATAAAAAAAGGAACAAAAAACCAGAAAAGAGGCAATGATCTATCTATTTAGTGGTCCACTATGGGGACGAAATGAATAAGAAGGCACAATATGGTGGAGATCGGTGGTCACAATCAAATAGTTGTGATATAAGTGCTCTCTGTCACTCTGCAATGTTTCCATGTTTAGATAGACTAGGCTGCTTACGTAGTCATGTCTAACTCTCTCTCGAGTTTTATCGTCAGAAAAATTTTTGACACAAAAATGGCGAGAACTCTTAAATTTTGCTTTATACTCAAGAGAATTCTCGTCACAAAAATGGCGAGAACTCTTAGATTCTGCAACATTTCCATACTTGTGTGATGCATGAGCTACAAGACGCATACCACATACAATAAGAAAATGAATAATGGATGAAAGCCCAAAAACGTAGAGAGCCAGTGGGTGAGTACCAGAAAAAAAAATTCCGAGCCATTTACACAGACACCTTGCGTGCATTCAATTTTAGCTGGGAGCCCGGTACGAGCCGATTAGCCAAATGCAAAAGCTCGGTTCCCATCTGCCAATTTCTGTAGCGTAGGACCACATCTCAGTGTTGGAAACGCATCATTTGGGAAGATGGGTACTTCATTTTCGGTCTGGATTTTGTCTCATAACAAAGTTCTTCATGATGATGATGATGCCCTCTATTATAGGTCCCCCACCGGTGTTCTAAGTTGGATTCTAGCTAGACTAGCTACCTCATCTTCTTGCCTCCATTGTAAAGGTTCAGTGGATCAGAAATACTTGAGGGTCTTAACCAGTACTTCAAATAGGTCATGGCAACGTTGGTTGAAGAAGTTGAAGAGTGTGCTTGTCGGCAGTTCAACAGGACTGAACAGAAAATCTTTTGCATATATAGATATATTTTTAGCAGCCTTGCGCCAAACTCGGTGGATGTGGTAAGCACAATTGTTCATCATCCCAAATGTATTCCCCATAAAGATGAAAAACTTCTGAATTGTTTTAGATCTAACTCCTCATCCCCTTCTTCTTTTGCATTTTCTCTCATTTTGAGTTAGATTATACTAACTCATTTAAGTATGACGTGTTTTTCCTATCGGATCTCCCAGTACATATATAGTCTCTCTTTTTTTTTTTGAAAAGTGAATTCATTGAAACTTTAACGATTACAATCGTTTAGAATGGCATCCCGAAAAATCTTGGGAGCAGACACAAGCCACAAATGACTTAAAACTAGAGCTAAGCTAGAACAAACCAGAAGGTGTACTACACCAACAGGTTGTTCATGTACAATAAAATACTGCTCTGAATCACTTATAGAGAAACTAGCAAATAACTGAGGGTAAATTCCCAGCCTGCTCAAGATAATTACCAACAATGAGACCATTGCCACGACCTTGAGATTTGGAGACGAAACCATCAGAATCTGCAATCCGGGTATACAAGAGATCGATAGACCAATCAAAACTATATTCGTCCCAGCACAAGTATCACTGTTCGCCAGACACGCAATTGTGGTACTCACAGCAATATTTTACTGAGATTTCTTATAGAAAGTAGAGATGAGCAATCCACCTGCACATAAACACGGTACACCCGAAATAATACGGATAACACAATTGACCAAGCAGATACCCAAAATACCTCCTGGGTCCCAAATCCTTGGAAAACTCAAGCCCAAATGGACTCCATAATAGTCTCTTGTAAAGGAAAAGAACATTTTATTAGCGGCGACCAAACCCTAATGACAAAAAGACCGACCAGTTGAAGTTTGGTTTAGTTTAATTTGATTTAAGGTGTTACTAAATGATTAATCGGTCTACGTTTACCTTTTTTTTTCCTTAATGTGATTTAAGGTATGTGTTTGAGTAATGTTAGGTGGCAATTTTTTTGGTATCACGTGCATCTAATTTTATGTAGTAACTGATAGAGTTTTTCTATTGGAACCTCCAAATTTACTCACTTGATCTCTATGCTTTTTACACCTCCTATCAAATTTTCAAATATTAAATTTACTCATTAAACCTCACTAAAGTTCCTCAAATAACCTCACTCATATAATTTACAAACAAACTAAGATCTTTATAATAAAAAAAAACTTAGTCATTTTAATGATTCGATTACTCTATAAATCTTAATTACATCTCCATTCCTTAATCAGATAACATAAATCTCTTATCCAATAAAAAAAAAATCAAACACAAGGTTATGAGTTTTAAAAATTAATAAAAATAAAAGAACATGAACTATTATGTGATTTTTTTAATTTTCTTTTTCTTTTTTAGCTGTGCAACAACAAAAAAATTAATAATTTTTTCTTAATATTTCTCTATTTTCTGTACTTCATGATTAATTATTTAAATATTTTTTTTATTTAATTTTATTTGCTAGCTCTGTTTTTTTTTTCTTCTTCTTTTTGCAAATATAATGGATAGATTTAGATTTAGGTCATAATACAATTTCATTTGTTCTCCCTGACCAATATGCGTTCAATATGCATATCATACATTTTTATCTTAATCATAGTTTTATTTCTTATTATATATATATATATATATATATGAATGCTTTAATGAGTATGATGTAAAATTGGAAAATGAAAATAGATAGGGAAAATAATAAAGAATGCAATCTAATATTATTGAATTGGAAAGTCTAGAAAAATAAATATAACAATTTTTTTGGTATAATTATTGTCCTTAATAGTCATTTTATAGGTTATATATGTCATTTAATAATTCATATAGAGTGAGGTCATAGCACAGATTGCAGTAGCCAATGAAACCATACTCTCTAACGGATATAACACAAAGCCTAACATTTCAGATAATTTTATAAATATGTGGTTATCTCTTATATGGTAGGATATAGATGGTACCAAACAATATTCGTAATTTTACTATATAAATAATATAAAAGAAAGAGACATGAGTCACTTGCTTGTTAGCTCTAAGAGTGCTTAGCATGAGCCTCTCGGCTCTCATTAGAGGTCATTCTAAATGTAACCCCAATAACTACATTTCTTTCCCTTCAATCTGGCATCGTCGTCCACATGTCCGAAACCCAACTCAAACCTCTCATCACATTGTCGTCCTTTGTGGAACTCTTTGAACCCAAACTTAAGAGCTCTGTTCTCAATCATCGAAGTTATAAACTCACGTACTCTACCTCCATCAAATACTACCCTCTCTACTATCCACCAACACATAATACAGTTGATGTGACTCAATTCACTATAGTACTGTACGCCTAGCAACATTGATGTAAAATTGAAATGTAATGTGAAATTTTTTTCACACATTACAAATCGACCTTTTCAGTACAAACGCATGGTGGGCATGTTTCACCACAAAAGTATAGTTATCCAATGGAGTTTGATCTGAAAAAAGGGAATGCAAAGAAGCTCAATGCTCCAACCTTAAATATTGTAAGATCAGAAGAAGAAAAGTTGGTTCAATTTGGTTTAGTCCTCCATATTTTTCAGCACAGAAAACAAACTTCCATTTTTGTTTATAAGCCTATTTTCTCTGTTTATCCTCTTATGGAGAAATTCACTTTCATGCCAATAGCCTATAGCTGTTCAATTTTCAAACCCCTTAGTCCTAAACATCAAACTACATCTTCATGCCCATGTCACAGTGTTGTACCATTTACAAGTCTTCATGACATTGACTCCTTTGTACCATCACTTTCATTTTACCCAAAAAAAAAAAAAAAATTCTCACCATTTTCTTTTAAGCCATCAATAATCTGTTGCATACTTTTGCAATCTACAAGCCAAAGCACTGAAACAGTGGTCTGACTCATATTCTTAGTACTAGCAAAAAGAGATGACTATTAGAATTTTGAATAATGATGATGATATATAGTTTTTTTTTTTTTTTTCTTTCATTATTTTGCTTCATGATCTCATAGTAAAAGCTGGGTTATGTGGGTGAACTTTCGGGCAAAGGATAAAAGTGGAAAGTAAAAGAAGCTTGGAGTTTTTGGTGGGGCCCAATTCACCAACTAATGCAGTGAACCACTAAATGAGATTCTGGACCATCTGATGTGACCTGCCCTTTTCTGCGTCTACTTCTTCTTTTTGTTTTTGTTTTTTTAGTTTTTTTTTACCAAAAGTGTTTCACCACTGGTCAATTATTACGATGGCTCTAGATATTTTTCAGTGGCATATGAAAAGGTTACTATATAAAATCAATAAACTATTGCAGATAGAGAAAAGATGGGGGAGGGAAAGAGAGTCAAGTCTCCATTGCCAGCAGTTCAGGACAATGACATGAAACTGATGGGAATTGGCTGGTTCTATTTGTATGGAGCAAACTCTTCACCATTACGCATATTTTACATCATGAACATGTAGATGCTCTATTAAGGTGACTTTTTGATAATGACTAAAATATCGAATTTTGACAGAATTATCGAGAAAATTTTGATTTAAGTAAATTTTCAAAAAAAAATTATGGAAATAATTAATGAATTTTCTTGAAATATTTACATGATCAGTTACCTATAATATTTCAAAAAAAAAATGTTTGATGAATTTTTTTTCTTTATTTAAAAAGATGATCAAAAAATTTCACTCGCCTCATGATGAACTTAATTGTATAATGATTGTAGTAATTGGAGTATAATAAGTTACACTGACATGACAAAAATATCAAATTCTACATGAGAATTCTCAAAAATGATTTAAATAGGAGATTAGGAGTGTCAAAGGGCTTCACCAAATTTTAAAATGTCTATAATACCCTTTCATAACATAATTATTAAATTAAATCAATAAAATATAAATAGATAAAAGTGTAAATTGAAATTAAAAATAGCCAAATCACCACTATTTGAACATAAAAATTCCTTTTAGTTGACCATTTTCCCTTAACACAGTGTTACCTACGAGAAACGCGGGCATGTTGCTAGTCTTAATAATATAGAGAAGAGGCTTTGTTAGTCAAAAGTCCAAAACTGAAAATTGTGACAGATTTAACCCTGAAAGATTAAAAAACTTTGAGAAAAAATTAAATCACAAGGATAAATAGGACAATTATAAAATAGACTTTTATTAAGAAATTTTTTTTAAAAAATGATTCCACAACCCCCACTTTTCTCTCCCACTATTTTCTTTCTGCAATAACTACCACTTAATCTATTTCTTCTGCAATAACTACCCACTTTTATATTATGAACAATTCTTAGGTTCACCCCTAGGGTGAATGAGTTCATTCACCCTCTCTTGCGATTAACGTATAATAACTTTATAATTTTCTAATCCAACCATTCATGTTGTATAATGTAATATAAAGATTACCTCTATAAAAAATTAATCAAATTGAAGACCTTTTAGTTATTCATTTCTATGAAATACATGGACGGTTTATCATAATAGTAGTAAGTGTTGTTAGAACCATCAATTTGTTTGATTCAATTAAATGATTTCCGATTCGATTGATTTTTTTATTGAAATGATCTTTAAAGGATCATTTAAGATATAGACCGTTGGATTATAAATTTATTAAGTAAAGATATGTTAATCGACAACGGGGGTGAATATGCTCATTCACCTTAGGGGTGAACCTAAGAATTGTTCTTATATTATTATTTTTAATAACGAAATTTTTTTAGCAAATAAGATAAGGGAAATTTTATTCGCACATCCCTAAATACTTAATATACACCTCTTAGTCCCCCGTCTATAAAAAAAAAAGCACCCGACGTTTTCTCTCTCTCTCTCTGAGAAACCCTAGGCCAGTCTCTTCGCTTGCAATTATTGTTCTCGTCCGGCGGCGCCCAGATGTCCGGCCTGGCCTTTTGCCTCGCTGTCGTCTTGGGGTTGTTGCCGGACGAGAGATCTACTGCCCAAAGATTTCGTCTAAGGGATTCTCTCCGGTTCGTCAGATGGTTTGGCTGGGATGGTGGCGAGAGCGATGGTCGTGTGGCATAGGTTGATTTACTGATCCCCACAGATGGCTTCTTCGATCGACGACACCATGGGTCTTGCTCAACGGTGATGGGGATTGTGAGGCCTAGCTCGGGGATGGAGTTTACGTGGTGATGCAGGTTGCGCCAGCGTGGCTCGGCTGTTTGGATCGCGGAGATGGTGCAGCAGTGTAGATCGTGGCGACACGGCGATGTGGTTGGCCGAAACGTGGCCATACTGTGGTGCATGACGTGTCTGGGAGGAGTGGTGGACTAGTCCAAACCAAGAAGATGGGTCTGAGTGATCTCTTTGGTAACCCTTTTGGGCTTTTGTTCTTGGGTCTCTCTGGTGGTCTTTTGCTTTCGGTTTGCTTAGTTTTTCCTTGTTTGGTTTTTTGTTGTACTATTTAAATAAGTCCCTCCTCTTGTGAACGAGGGTTTGGGTGTTTCTAGATAGTGTCATTGTCTTTGTTTGGTGTCTTGGTTGTTTTGGTGTTTCTGGGCGTTTGTTGGTGCTTTCTGGTTATCAGCGTGATGGTGAATCACCCTTACACGTGGTCTGGTTGTTTTGGGACGCGGTGTCCGAACGAGTGGAAACAGTTCATCTAAATGCTGGTGGCTGAGTTGTATCGTTATACATAGGTCTGGTTATAGGTTAAATTGGGTTGGGGTTGAGTTTTTTTAGCTCATGTACTTGTCCCTCCAGTTGGATCCAATGATATGTAACCTGTTTGGTTATTAATAGATGGTTTACTTTCTCAAAAAAAAAAATACACACTTCTTACTTAATACACTACTCATTTGATTTCTTATTCTATCATTTTATTAAATACACCACTCAAACTACCTAAAATATTATCCTCAAATCTCAAAATTCTATATAAAATCATTACATATAAATCAATATTAAAATATCATCATGTTAGATTTTATCATAATCACAGCATATATCATAATCAATTTAAATGCATCTAATTATCATAATCATCATAATAATTTTAATTTTCTTTTAATTATTATCATGAAACCTGTACAATCTTAAAAATTTTGTTATTTAAAATTGCTTGTAGTCAAGATTGTTGAAAAATAATCTTGAACACATGAAGAGGATCTCAACTAGGCTTATAACTACATTGTTGTTATTTTCTACTTATCATGAAACAACATTTACAATCATAAGGATTTTGTAATGCAAAATTGCTAATAGTCAAGCTTGTAGAAGAAGATTCCAATTAGGGTTTATATATATCGTACTAGGTTTTATTTTCTTTCTATTAATTTCCAAGAAACAATATGAACGATCATAAGAGTTTTGTAATTAATTGCTAATAATCAAACTTGTCATGAACTCATGACAACGATTTCAACTTGAATTTATAACAATATTAAAAGCTATTAAACATATTTCAACTATAGTTCCTTTTCTAATATGGATGTCTTTTTAGTCATTTCATTTACCCATATAATCTGATTTTAAATGTAGAAAAATTAGAATGTGTATTAAGTATATAGGGATGTGTTAATAAAATTTGTCATAAGATAATCAGAAGATTTATAAGCATGGAGGGAAAAGACACAAAGAGCAATACATGATCCTATAAATGTTTAAAGTTCTTCTCTTTAGATGTTATCAGTTTAATCGGATTGGATAAGGACAAGGGCTAGTTTTCACAAGCCACATTTCGCGAGAGGTGGCAATAATCTCGGAATTTCGCTAAAATTTTGAATATTTCTAGAAATATCATGAAAATTTCCGGAAATATCGCGAAATTTTGAAAATTTCTCCCGATATTCTCTTGGTAAGAAATATTGCGGAAATTTCAAGGATATCATCGATTTTTCAATCCTTGCTTTTTGGATTGGCTAAAATCACAACTTATGTCATGTGATCTCAATTAAAATGAGATTGGGAACAAGCGAAGTGGTCTTTCAGAAATTTATCTTGCCTAATTTCTTATTATCTTAAAGAAAGAACTTCAAGTACATTCAATTTTTTTTTAAGTACTTTCAAATTCAATATTCAAATACAACCCGATTTTACAATTATTCCACAGTATATAAGAGAGATTGTCTAACATTAAGTGGATCGAGAGGACGCCTCGAGGCTAGCTAAAAGAAAATAAATTATATATTTGATGACTTAGCAACATGGTTAACCTTTTAACTGAACTAAGCACGGTTTTTTTTTTTTGTCTCTAGTCAATTTCGGGAAGTTCTATTCATACCTCTTAAAATGGTAGTTGGACCTCCAACAATTTTTGGAAGTTTTTAAATCCAACTTTACCCTTCTAAAAAATGAACAAAATGAAAGATAAAAATTTATAATCTGCACCTTCTCTTCTCCCCCCTTCCCCCTCCCCCCCACCTCTCATTCTCTTACAGCCATACATGAGGATTGTTGGGCAACTTTGATTAAGGCAGAATGCTAAATATTGCAAAATAGAATAAAGAACAAAAAATATAGAGAAGAACAATCGAGAAAATAATGATCGAAAAGAAATTTCTATTTCCTATTCTTTTTGTTTCTTTCTAGTATGACTTAATTGCTTCACTTCATGGAGTTTATCGTTAATTGTTATCTTGGTCTCTTTTTATGGTTTTTTTTTTCTTTCTAGAGTAGACTATGTTGATAGCCTGATTTGGGTTTAGGGAAATTGATTTTGAAAATAGTCCTCCTGTGTTATTATAAACTGCACGGTTTATTAAAAAATAGAAGGAGGTTCATGAGAGTATCCAAGCTTACAAGGTGAATGGTGTTAAGTTATGGCCATGAACTGAGTTTTAAGTGATGAAAAAAGATATTAATAGTAGATTTGTATTGGAAAAAATTGTGTGGATACAAAAAAGGGCAAGATTGGAAGTTTTGTGTAAATTTTAGAATGAGAGGTTCAAATACCAATTTAGGAGGTATGAATATTGAATAGAAACTCCCATCCCTCATACATAATTTTTTAAAGGGCAAAATACTGTTTAGTCCCTGTAGTTATAGGGTCTCAACGTTTCAGTCTCTGACGTTTCAATTTCACATAAAAACTCCCTAGACTCTTAAATTTCACCCAATTGGTCATTGCCATCAACTTTCCGTCAAAAACTCCGTCATCTTGCTAACGTGGCACTCATTCTACAGTAAAATGACTATTTTACTCTCACTGACCAAAAAAAAATTTCTCCTTTTTTTTTTACTCTCTTTTCTTTTCTTTTTTTTACTCTCTCTTCTCTTTTTTTTTTTTTTTAACTCTCTTTTATTTATTTTTTTTTAACTCTTTTTTCTCAATTTTTTAATTTGTTCTCTCTCTCTCTCTCTCTCTCTCTCTCTCTCTCTTTTATTATATTTCTTTCTCTTTTCTTTTTACCTTTTCTTCCTCTTCCACCTCTCTCCTCTTCGGTAGACCTGTAAATGGACCGGATTTGGATCGGATAGACCTAAATCCAAATCCGTTTACTTAAAAAAAAAATTTGATCCAAACCCGCTTGGTTAACCTGGTGGATCATTGATAGCTCGATCCAAATCCGTATCCACCAGATTAACGGATACCCGATCTGCTAATCTGACCCTTTTATTAATTTCAAATGTTTTAAAATTTTTATAGTAATATTAAATTTATATCATGATACCTCATAAGATATTAATAAAATATTAAAACAACTGCGAAAAAGGGTGATTGGGAGGGGTGGTGGTGCTTGCTGGCATGACGGAGATGATGGATGGATGGTGGAATGGCCAGGACTTGCTCGGAGCGGCGGGCACGCCAATGGTGGTGGGCTGGCAAGGTTTTGGCTTGCGAGATGGTGGCGGGAAGATCACAATAGTCTGCACTCTTAGCTTGGGTTTGCAGTGAAGACGAGGATGGAGACGAGAGAGGGGAAGAAGAAGAGGTTAAAACAAAAGAGAGTAGGTGAAACAAAAAACAGAGAGAAAAGAGAGTTAAAAAAAAACAGAGAGAGAGAGAAGAGAGAAAGCAGAGTTAAAAAAAAAAAAAGAGAGTGAGAGAAAAGAAAGTTTAGAAAAAAGAGTTAACAAAAATAGTAGGAAAAAAAAAGAGAACAAATTAAAAAATTGAGAAAAAAGAGTTAAAAAAAAGAAAGAAAAGAGAGTTTAAAAAAAAAGGAGAATTTAATTTTTGGTCAGTGAGGGTAAAATAGTAATTTTACTGTAGAATGAGTGCCACGTCAGCAAAATGACAGAGTTTTTGACTGAAAGTTGACGGCAATGACCAATTGGGTGAAATTTAAGAGTTTAAGGAGTTTTTAGATGAAATTGAAACGTTGAGACCCTATAACTACAGGGACTAAACAATATTTTGCCCTTTTTTAAATCAGTGCAAAATCATAAAGTAGTTAAGTTAAAGACAACATTAATGATTTGATGCAACATCACAAGAGATGAGATGTTTTAAATAAAACTCTACATCTGATTATGCGTAAAGTGGTTGAGTTGTGAACAATATCAATACAGTAATCAGTCAACACGACCAAAAGAGTGATAATCCAAATGAAAATTATTCTAAGCCAAAACCTAATCCATAAATTGGGAGGGAGAAATTCTCTATCAGTAATGAAAAACGTATGGTTGGCTTGAATATGGGTAGACACTGATATCTCTCTTTAATTTGCTTTAATGCAATACCACCAAACACGAAAGATAAAAGGATCATGCATATTCATAGCCACAACTCGTACGCAAACCTTGCTTTGGCTACCTTCTCTTCTTTGATCCGCTCTTCCTCTCCTTAAAGCCTTCTTTTTATGTATTTTTCTCATTCCCAGTTTCCATAATTTGTTGAAGATTGTCACATGGGGGTTCCTATATAGTCATATACTTGCATATGTCTTGGTTTCATATTGGTCAAAAGAAGCTACATCACTCAACCCTAGCTAACTTAGCTTTCCTGGATTGAATTTGTCTACCCCATCAAAGTTAATTTCACACGTTAATCTCTTGTCTTTAGTCTAAGAGGGTTACGTAGGACTATTTTATTTGGCAATTTAGTGCAAAAACCTCTTAGAATCGTCGAGTCGTCACCATTTGTATAACTCGAATTAACGCAAATAATGATCGCATTGTTGGAGTAACTATGCTACATGCTTGTCTAGGCAGTTTAGGTAAAAATGTTAAACATGTGTATTTGCTCAAAACAAATCGGTTTTGCTAGTAGGGAGAAGCAGAAATGGTTCACTTAATTTGTACGGGCGGGTTGGACCTGAAATGGAGCTTTGCCTTCCATGGCATCCAATCGTGAAATCGAGCCGATTAGGCCTGGTCTAGCTAATTATGCACAGGCCAGGTTTAGCATTAATTGATTAATTATATGGGAGACCATTTCTGTTCCTAATCTAAATGGTAAAACGAACATGGGAAAACAAGATAATTAATTAATCTTTCACAGATCTGCTATTTCACATCAAGCAGGTTATATATGTAGAGAAAAGAAATTGGGTTAGGTTGTGTTTACACATAATACTATCTGTGCATTAATTTTTTCTTCTTCTTCTTTTTTCTAGTGCAGGATTGGGATATAAGATTTTCCTTATTCTCTCATGAAGTCCTATTTTCATACAACTTGTGAAGAAGATTTGAAAATTGTCAAATATAAGATTTTCCTTATTCTCTCATGAAGTCCTATTTTCATACAACTTGTGAAGAAGATTTGAAAATTGTCAATCCCAAAAGTGAATCTCTAGATGTTCTTGTAAACCTACCAATCCAGTAAAAAGCTGCTTTCAGAAAATGAACAACATCAATTATAGAACGATTTTAGAAAATGAAGAATCTAGACAAGCACATACTGAAATCATGTAACATTATTGTTTTTTTTGGTAGATTGGGGGCTCCAAGATCCAAACAGTAACAAAACCTAAGGATTTATTAATCAGAGTCTAAAATTCTCACATTGTAATCTCAATAAGTGCTCATAACATATAAAAAGTGCATCACACTATTATATTCCAAAATACGAACTATGAACAATCAAGTAGATCCATTTCAGTCTTTATAAGTGCGCTTACAACTTGCAATACCACTTTTTATTGAGTAAGTCAGTGCAAGTAGTTTTGTTAGTATATACACATATGTACTTTACGCATATGCATGCTGTCCAATAATAGTTTCGTACGATACGTTTTCAAATCAAAAAATATTTTTCATGTATTATTATGTATTTTTTTGGTATTATAGACATAAAAAAAAAAAACAAAAATAGACTAAGCTCTATAAATTTTTTAATTAAGCTTTGCCATTGAAAATAGGGGATGCTTTGTTCAATTGTTCCCAAAAAAAAGAGGATAGAGAGAGAGAGAGAGAGAGAGAGAGAGAGGGAGAGAAGGGATTAATAGGAGGGGTAATTTGGTAATTTAGGGGGAAGATCTTCTTAAGGCTAGGTCACATGATTGCCCGAACCCAAAATAGGTCAGGTGGTCACCAGACATTGTTCTCTTGAGAAATCGACACGTAGCAATTATTGTGGGACCCTTTGCATTTACAGCCCCTCTTCTCTCCTTCCATTTTAAGGATACTCCCATTCCGCTCAGCTTTTCCCTTTGTTGGTCCAATCACCTGCGTCTCACGTGCCAACCCGTCCTCTCCTCTCCACCGTCGGATCCTCCCTTAGATCTTCATAACCAGTGTACAATATGATTCCTCTCTGCCCAGAACCCCCCCATAATCACATGTCTTAAACACACACACGTAGAGAGAGAGAGATTCTGAAACAAGGTGGTAATGGAAATTGGGAGGATTTAGAATTATAAATTGAATATAATTAATTATTGCAGGAGGTGGTCGTCATATATATAGCGGATTAAACCAAGGAGAGGTTTGCTTTTGTGGTATAGTGGGAAAGTACTAATATTGTTGTAGAGAGAGAGAGAGAGAGAGAGAAATGGGGAGGGGGAGAGTTGAGCTGAAGAGGATTGAGAACAAGATCAACAGGCAGGTGACCTTTGCAAAGAGAAGGAACGGACTATTGAAGAAAGCCTACGAGCTTTCCGTTCTTTGCGATGCCGAGGTTGCTCTCATCATCTTCTCCAATAGAGGAAAGCTGTACGAGTTTTGCAGTAGTTCAAGGTATACACACAAAAAATTTATGTTACTTGTTTTTACACCAAAACAACAAAACCGCTTTTCTCTTCCTTCCAATTTCCATACGAAAACGGCAAAAAAAGAAGAAGCCTAGCTAAGCTGCTTCCTCCCTCTAGATTCCCCGTTCCCTTCTCCCCCCCCCCCCCCATACATGTCCAGACCATCATCTCTCTCTTTTACTTTAATTTTTGAATTTTGTTCTTCTATATATCTTATCTATGTATCTATGTTAGTTCATGTGTAGCTAATTTGTTTGCTTTTTAGATCTCCAACGCTCTTGGCGTGAGGCTTCTTTGCTGTTTCCGTCGGCCTTTGATTTTTTTTTGCTTTTGTTTCCGTTTTGGTGTATGTCTCGGCGTTTTTAGCAGCTTCAGTGTTTCTGCTTTGGCATTGCTGTTAGATCTGCAACTGGAAATCCACCATAAAAAGACGATCACTCCATTCCACTACTCTTGTATATTTTGACAACAATTAGCAACTAGCCTACCTCGCTCTATATACTAGCACTCTGCTTCTCCACTCTCTCTCAAATTTTTTTTTTTTTTTTTGGTTTGCTTTGATTTATGCAAGGAGGATTGATTTGGTTTTCCCGAAACTATTCCTTTTTTCGTGACTCAATTTTGTTTTGTTTATTATTTTATCCATAAAATTAAAAGATTTTCCTCTCGATTTTCTCACCATAAAAGCGATCCGATCGATCCGTAAAGAGCATTTGAATCAGCAAACTGTGGAGTTTTGGACTCCGGTTTCTTTTTCATTATGTACAAATTTGGTTTCTGTTTAGCACTTTCTGCAGTTTCGAGCTCTCCCATTTTCATCCGCGTGAGGGTGAGATAAGCAGCCTCGTACGTGCTTCTCTCTCCCTCTCATCGGATCAGTTTTGATTTCGAAATCACTGAAATTCGTTGCTGTTGTTGGTGGAATTGAACTAATTGGCCTACAATTCGTTCAGAGAAACTAATTACAGCAGCGATCCCTCTCTTCCTTTTTTTTCTCTGTGAAAACCTAGCTGAATTATTCATCTAGGGTTTTGTTTTTCACCTGAATCTTTCAATTGGGGGCCAACTTTTCAGAGTCTGAGGTTAATCTCTGTACAGCAAAATTTGAAGCCAGAAATTATCGACTTTGTGAATCAAAATTCTCTTTGTTTTTTTTTTTTTTTCAGAAAACAAACAACTGATTACACGGTATTTCCAGTTCTGCAAAGGGTGGTTTCATATACACACGTTTTCCTTCATTTTCCACTGGATTTTAGTCTTCTCTATGAAAGACCGACACAGATGGCCTTCAATCTAATTGACGGCGTATTCTGACTAGGGTTTTTCCTGTGATCTGACTTAATGTGAAGAATTGACTCGTTTCGGGTCTCGTACTTGTGAATTCTGAGACTTGTTTACCTTGTGTGTTCTATCTAATCGCCGTAAACAATCTCTCTGTATCTTTCTTGCACGCATTTTTAGGGCTTAACATATCATCACACGCTACATTAATTATAAGTACTTAATATTTTTCTTAATTCTTATACAGAATTTAGTTAATTTTTAAAGGAAAAAAAAAAAACAGAAATTGATGTGTGTCTAATTTGCACTATATATATGATTAGACTATCTATATTTATTGATCATTTAAATGAAATATTCTTTCCTGGAAAAAAAAAATTGCTCTTGTTCTTTTTAATTTGTTATTTAGTTTCTTTTTAATCTCGAGTTAAATTCAAGTTTTGTTCAAGTCACACATCTCATATCCAGATTAAATCTTGTGTATTAGCTGAAGTATGTGAAAACTAGCCTTATGTATATACTGGAATGATGTTTACCCCTGTAGATTTGTGTTGGGTAAGTACAATGTTAAAAAAGTAACCAGCATTTACAAATTCAACACAAACAATAATTCATCCTGTCACTAAACTCAATATATATAATCTATGAAAAGACCTCGAGCATAGATCTCAAATGAGTCAATTAGGTCCTGTTTTGACAAGGCTTTTCCTAATCTTAATTTCTCTTATTTGTTAGTTATTTGTTGGGGTATGACTCATCTTCACATGTATATAACTTGTCATATATACTACATAACAAGGCTTCTGGTATCTCTTGTTTTCTCTTCATACATAGTATTTTGATGCTCTTGCTAAGTTTCTAAATGTATAAAATTTCTGATATTTCTTAATGTTAATTCTTTTACAAGCAGCATGCTCAAAACACTTGAGAGGTACCAGAAGTGCAACTATGGAGCACCGGAGACAAATGTATCTACAAGGGAGGCCTTGGTAATGCATTGGTTTTATTGGAGATATTACTCTACATAATTAATTAGGAATGTTGATGGAGAGAAGGGAAATAAAAGAAACAACTCCAGTCAAGAAAACAGTAGATTATGACAATGAGATTGAATTTGTTGAAGACAACTGAAATTGCCTCAGTTTAAAAGTACTAATTGTATCATACTTCATATTTCCTAATTTTCCGTTATTAACAACTATCTACTGTTAATTGCCGAAACATTATAGTGGTTGTGTAGCATGGTTCTGAGTGAACAGCGGTACTCATTCACCAATAGTGGTTGTATATATAGGATGGTATTAACTTTTGATAACAAGATTGTTTTATGTTTGAAGTTCCACCCTTTGTTTACTAATAATTAAGTTTTAGCTCAATCTACATATACATAGTTGAAACTTTCAGGAATAGCTTAAAATTTTTATATTTAGGAGTTATCTAATAGTTAGTTCAAGTTTCTTTTTCCATTTCTAACTTAATTCTTCAGATCCCTCCATTGCTTGATTAATAGTAAACGGTTAACAAAATATCTGTTCTTAGTATATAGCTTAGAGATCCACAAGTACTCAAGTCATGAAAATGGAAAATTTAAGGTATCATTTGGATTTATGCAATATGTACTGAAATTATTTGGGATACTAGTAGTTTACTTGTTCTCCTTCACGTATCATACATCTACCTAAATTTTACTTGTTCAGGTGGTTACATAGTTTGTTAGAATGTAATTAATTGTTAGTAACTTTTGGAAATAGTGGTATGCTAAATTTGGAATTATGGTAATTAGAAAAAGAAAGATCTCGAATTCAAATTGCTGTACCAAGCTTGCAGCTTTCATTGAGAGTTATGTGTTGCTGTCGTTGTTCATCTTGTACTGAATACTGAACACACATACTACTTCTCTCTGACCATAGGAATTGAGTAGCCAGCAGGAGTATTTGAAGCTCAAGGCACGTTATGAAGCCCTACAACGAAACCAAAGGTAAATCACATGCTTATATATATGACATCTTCAGTTATACAGAGTTGCAGAGCTAATCACTAGGCATGTATATGACTTAATTCGATTTCTTTTTACATTAGGAATCTTCTTGGAGAAGATCTTGGCCCTTTAAGTAGCAAAGAGCTTGAATCACTTGAAAGGCAGCTGGATCTGTCATTGAAGCAGATCAGATCAACACGGGTACTTGACCTCATCTCCTTTACCATTTATAAATTATCACATTGTTTTCCTCACAATAGTTCCATTAATACTTGACACTACTCACTACCGTCTAGAGGTTTATGGTTTTCAGACTCATCATACAAATTGGTTTTCTGGGTTTAATTGTCAGCTCCTCCATGAAACACTCTAACAAGATATCTCACATTTCTGGCCTCATGGTTTTTATTATATTGTTAAAGTTTCCAGAGGAGATTTTTACATCCAGTTTCTTGGTGAAATTTTTTATAAGGAAGTCCAAAAGGATTCCTTCAATAAATTATTTAGCTTGAGCAGTTACTAGATTCTTCATTTCATGTCTAATATTTTATATGATTTTGCAGTAGTTTTAGTATTAAACACCTGCTTCTTGAATATAAAAAATGAATCTATTCCTGCAGTTTGATGTATAGTTGACAACATTACCAAGAGAATTGAAGTGATTCTTGATCTGACATTACTTGAGAAATGTTTTCCTTTATTTCCATATCATCTACTGATCACCATCTTCTACATGCTATATATAGGTACGTAGAAGTACTTTGCAGTGTAATAATTGACAACTCTACTCTCTGTCATTCTGCTCTCTCAAGTTTTTCCAAAGACATACTAATTTTTAACTATATATTGCAGTGGTTTATAATAATGTGTTGAGAACTTAGCCAGCTACCAATTTTTATTCTCTGAAACTCTTTACTCCTTTTAAAAAACCATGGTTCCTTTGAAAATTTGAGTCTACACGCACTCCCTTGTTGGTTTTAATTATAAGTGAATTCAGTAGTTTTTTATTTAAAAACCAAGAAATTAAACAGAATTGTGTTTTGAAGTGTGAAATGCTTACAAGTAAAGCATGACATAGATGATGTAAATCTGTAACCTCAATATTCTTCTGTTACAGACCCAATGCATGCTGGATCAGCTCACAGATCTTCAGCGAAAGGTATGAGTCCTGACACATCTACCCTTTGGTTCAGTTAATTTACAAAAAGAGAAATCAAACAAGATAGTTATTTTCGCCTCCCTCATCAGATCATCCTATTAGACAATACACGGTTTTCATTTATTTGCAGGAACACATGCTTAATGAAGCAAACAGGACACTGAAACAAAGGGTACGTAGGCTATGTTTCCTAGCAGATATATTGGTTTAGAATGATTTTAAAAGGTGACATATAGATAAAGTTTTGGGTAATGCTACTTATTTTGCAGTTGTTTGAGGGATACAATGTACATCAACTCCAACTGAATGCAAATGCTGAGGATGTGGGATATGGCCGGCAACAAGCTCATCATCAACCTCAGGGCGAGGGCTTCTTCCAACCCTTAGAGTGCGAGCCCACGTTACAAATTGGGTACGTATCTAGGTTTTCTTATATCACAGTACTGCAGCATCTCTTCTGGGTTTAACATAGAAGGTTATGACCTAGAGTACGTAGGTTTGAAATCTTCTTCAAGAAATGTTCATCTGTGATTTTGCAGGTATCACCAGAATGATCCGATACAAGTTGTGACGGCCGGGCCGAGCGTGAATTACATGGGAGGATGGTTGCCATGATAACAATAAGAACACAGAGAGCAAGCGACTCTGTGTGGTGAAGTCATGCATGCATGCACGTTATGATGTTTGCAGCTGTATGTTTATGTTTGTTTCATTATGTTTTCATTTTTATAATTCTGAGCAAAACAAACCGATCATCAACTTGTAATAGTATGGATTTATGTCATAATTAACTCTGAACATTAGAGTTGTGCGTGCGTGCTCTCGAGCACTCGCTTCTTTTAGCTTATCAAGCTTGCTTTGCAAAATTAATAATTACTAGTACCCCTTTGCATAGAGTGTAAAAACTTTGCTGTCTCACCAATTTGGGGCAAGCTTGTTGGTAATAATATATTATAAAATTACTGTTTGACCATGTTTCACTTTCGCTAACAAATAAATGTATGAAATATCTTTTTATCAAGTTTTGTGTTGTTTGAAACGAGATAACACATCATTGTTTTGGGGTCTTTCTAAATTTACCCAACAAATATCTTAGTATACTCAGCAAATTTTTTACACCCAGCAATTTTCTAATAATACCCATATATTTATGTAAACCCAGCAAAGATGAAGAATTACAAACACAGCAGTCAAATCACCAATACCATAAGCACAAAAACTCAACAACACATTAGAGTTCATATAATTACTCGGCTATCTCCAATTGGGTCTTTCAAAAACCTCAAAACCCCCAATATTAACACCAAAAAACAAGTAAAAAGTTGCAAATATTAGACAAAAGAGACAACGGAGGGAGGAACATTTTAGTGTTCTTGGGAAGGAAAACATAGAGCAAGAAACTTGGGATAAAAGGGTTCGCAGAGGGGAAGAATGTAGTGAATGAGTTGTTGATGGTGAATGATTAGGGAGACACGTTTGGGTTGCCAGATTTGATGAAGACCGCGACGGAGATTTTGGGAAATGGAGGATTGGGGTCAGCTTACAAGGATGTGATGGCTACTGGGTTGTCTGTGGTGGTGAAGAGGATGAGGGAGTTGAACAGAAGAGTTGAACAGAAGAGTTTGTTGGGTTTGTTAATCTTCATCCCGATTAAGTTTTGCTGGGTTTGAAATAAGGGTATTATCGGGAAATTTGCTAGTATGAGGATGAGGGAGATGAACAGAAGAGTTTGTTGGGTTTGTTAATCTTCATCCTGATGAAGTTATGCTGGGTTTGAAATAAGGGTATTATCGGGAAATTTGCTAATATAAAAAGTTTGTTAGGTATATTTAGATATTTGCTAGGTACATTTAAAAAGACCATTGTTTTAACTTAATAATTTCGCATGTATTTTCAAATATTGAGAATGTAGATGCTGTGAAACACTATATTTTTTTGAGTTCATACTTGATACAAATGCCACGACAACTTCCGTTTTCTAAAGACACATATACCTAGCGGGCATCGTGTCACGCAGCAGTACAAACCTGAAATTATCATAGCAAACCAAGGGCAAAAGTATCAACTCTTGTCAAAAGACCCATATGCTCAGAGAACATCATTTCAGACAGCATTCACTCCTAAAATATAACAGAAAAGCAGGACGAAAAAAATCTTCTCCAGCCCTTGATGAACAGTAATAACAGTGAACTCTATAATTTGTGATCTGGGCTTCTAGGTATTTGTCAATCACTTGATTTAGGTGTTTGTCAATCACTTTGCTTAGGTATCATGGTCATTATTGCATTTTGGGTTTGTTAAGGTATTTGAATTGGGCCTTCGGTACACTTCTCCTTTTGGGTTAGGTTATACACACTACAAGTTTGCCATTTCCCTTTTATCGGACCCAAATGCTATAGACACTTTGGGCCTCATAGAAAGTGTTAATTTGAGATTATCTTCATTCCATGCGTTTCAAAATGAATTATCGGAATAAGAATGATTAAGGTGCATAATACCAACACCCTTTTCATGTGATTTTATTTATAGAAACATTCCAATAGAGTGTTCCATTAAAGTATAATTTATTCAAACATGAAATCCCCCTTATGATCTTGGTATTTTCAATGAGAGTTTTCCACCTCACGATAAGCATAAAAAATGAAGAACAAGCATCATGAGGATCCTTTGTTAATTGTTATAATATTATAAGGAATCCTCGTGGGTCATGGAAATGCCACGAATAAGGGATTGTGATTTCAAAGCCATCTCTTTTGACACTGTAACCATTTGTGTGTCATCATCGGGGCTCCCACCACCTTCAATTATATGGTTACATTTTCAACCACCATATTCAGCCAAATGTTGCACGCCATGCTTTTATTTACTTATTTATTTTTCATCAAATTGTTGGTATAAAAAGTTTAATTAAACGTGCTAGTCTAGATTAGCTAGCATACCTTCTCCAAAAAAAAAAAAAAAGATTAGCTAGCATATGACCACAAACAGTCTCACTAGCTAGTCAAGTTCCATATATAACTCTACCGTTGTAGATGATAACAAAGTAATGTAAAATTATTGACAACATTTTCAAATAGTTCATGGAAAAAATAACGTCATTGTCTCATGAAACTATTATTATTTGGCTTTTGGAGATTGCAGTCGCATAATTCAGTTGGATTAGCCAAGTCTTGCTCTATTTTTTCACCCAAAAAAAAAAAAAAATCTCACTCTATTTTATTGTATTATGTATTTTTTTCATTTTCAATCATTCATATGTACCTTTTAATTCTATACTGTAACATTTTTCTAACAAAAGTATCTACATACTTAAGTTTTCTCTCATCAGAAACAACAAACTTAACAAAGGTGTTATATAATGCTCCGCAATATTAAAATTTTGAAATCAACAACTATAATTTTAAGTATTAACGTCCCGCAAACAGGGATTAATATAGCAAATTAACAGAATTTTCATTCCCCGAAAAACATTTAACTGACAGAATATTTTTCTTTTGCCTTTTTGGTAAAGAATAGAGGAATTTACTTGACAAAAAAAAAAAAGAATAGAGGAATTTAGAGAAAGGCGGTGGGCGTTAGTTAGAAGCTGGGAGAAGATAAGGTCCTCCTCCTCCTCCCACGTCATATCCGCGCCCCACCCCAAGGCCCAACCTTCACTCGCACTCCAATCCACATCGCGTTCGCCACGTAAGGTGGCACCTTACGTGTCGTCCTATCCCAATTCTCTCGTTCTTCTTCTTCTTCCTCTTCTTCTTTCTTCTTTGTTGTTGCTCCCAGACAAACCCGCGCCAACAGTTTCCATTTATATCCGATTTCCCCGCCCTCTTCTGGATAAAACCCCTCAAACAAAATTCACCCAGATAAAACAACCTCTCAAATCCCTCCACCTGTGCCCTTCCCCCAAATTCCAATTATTACAGAACGGAACGGAGAAGCAAACCAACCGCTGCTTCTATTAGATAGAATATATCTGACTCTTCCTCCACTCCTATCCATTTGCCTCGTTTTTAGCAAATCTACCTCTCTTCTTCTCTTCGTCTTCTCTCCCTCTCTTCCAATTTTGCTCTCATATTATTCTTTCTTCTTTTCGATAGAAAATTAGTGAAGAAGATGATGAGAAGGGAGCAGCATCAGGACCAGCAATCTAGGGTTTTCTACGAGCTTTCCGCTCTAGTTCTCAGCCTTCTGCGGTCGCCGCCCACGCCGATTCAATTTTCCGATCAGTCTCCGGCCATTCCGCCGCCGACGAATTCTTCTTCTTCTTCTGTGTCTAGCTCTTCATCCAGGCGGCCGGCGGCGGCGCAGATCTCGCCGGCGGGGTTCGCGTCGCTGATGCTGGGGATTTCGATGGCGCTGATGCTGTGTGGATCGGTGACGTTCTTCATCGGGTTCTTGTTGATGCCTTGGGTGCTCGGGTTGGTTATGGTGTTTTATGTGGCTGGAGTCGTCTCCACTCTCTCTGTTTTGGGGAAGTCGATTCTTTGTTACGCCTCGCCGCCGCCGCCGCCGACGTCACCGCGGAAGGAGATTCCGGGTAAATGTCCGTTTGCGTTAATGATAAGATTAACTGTCTGCTTTGCCTTTCTGTTCTCTTTGATATTATCCAAATGGTTTCGTCTGTTTTTGCTCTTATTTGCTTCTCTCTCTTACTCTTTTCGTGAAAGAATTACAAGGTTAGATTATTCAATAATTAGGAATGCAAATTTTGTTCTTGGATTGAAATCGTGATCGGAATGGACTAGCAGAATAGATTGGTTTCATTATTTTGTTGTATCATTTAAGTTACGTAGGTATGATCTTTTTTTCTTTTTTTTTTTATAAAGGAAAAAGGGTACGAGTTTATGTATATTTTTGGGGTTGTAGCCAGTGCTTTTACTTAAAATTAGGATTTAGGAAGAAGGAAAGTGCAAATTAATGGGTTAAGATAAAGTTTCTTTTGCTAAATTGACAAACTGTTAATGTGTCCAGCCAAATCACCTCATCTGCACCCTGTCTAATTTGCCGCCTTTTTGTTTTTCTTTGCCCTGTTTGTGGCTTCACCATTTACAGATAAATTCACATTCTTCGACAGCTGCTACTATTATGCCAAACTTCCAACCTTCATCCACCAAATAATATGTCTCTTCCATGCAAAATCTGATTGACCAAAAGGTACTAACTTCCAGTTTTCCTCTTGGATTCATAAAAATGTTCTAACTTTAGAAGTTTTTCGTTTCATGTATGATTGAATATCATTGTCAATGATCTTACTTTCCTATATGATTGGATCATGTCAGCTTCTCTGTAGTTTGTTTGTCTAGTCCTGCAACCTAGAAGTTAGTGGCACAGAAATAAAGGTGCAAGGATATACACACTTGTGCTGAATAGGTTACTAGGATAAGCCAAAATTGCTGGTTCAACACTAGAGACAAGAATAAGGAGAGAACAATGCTCTTGCAGCTCAGATAAGTTAGGATTGCGTGGTTGGATGTAACTCTACTTAGCCAAGAATGAAGCTTGTCAACAATTTACCGCCCTTGGTGGGATCTTAGGGATTGAGATTTTAAGTGTTCTTCTGTTGGCATCTGTATTCTTTCATCTGTATCTAGGAACTAAATACAGTGATGCAGGTAAGGAATATATATGCTCACATGAATGGCATTTAGAACATCAACCCTGTTCTTTTCTCTCTGTTAATTATCAGATAAATGCATTTCTGTGCCAAGTAATTTATTTTACAATCTGCAATTTATTAATCACTCACTTGTAAGGTCTCTACTGGTGCAGCATGGAAGTTATTGTGAAGATGTGGAGAGGAGGTGTTACAAGAGAAAGAGTTGATATGTTTATTGAAGGGGCGGAGCAGAGCACCAGAAATGCTGCTGCGTGTGGAGTGCTGCATATAGGAGGAACAAATGAATGTATAGGCAATTCAGGATGAAATTATATAATGGATCGATCGAGCTGAGAGATCTTGAAGTATTGATGATGCATTAACAGTGGATAAATGTTTTTATTAATGTTCTACTGAGTATGTGGATCATATGGCTTCTGATAGTGAATTGTTCAAGGATATCATCATGATATTAAGTACACTTTTTTTCCATCCAAATCCAATGATTTCATACTTTGAGAGGAGAGATGGGAGGGTGTCACTTTCTCTTTTGTTCTCAAATTTGTAAAATTTATTCCTTGGTGATTTTTCTGGTAAAGTATCTATCCTGTCTTCAGTGTTTTTATATATATCATGCTTTTTCTTTCTTCAAGCAAAACTTCTGAGTTGCTTTTCTTTTCGTTAATACATACAGAATTTTCAACGATAAGGTTTAGTTGTGACTTGTGGGGGTTGGCGTGTGAATTGAAATTTGATATTGACTTCGCCAATTGGTTTCAGTTTGGTTCAGCTAGCATGGGGATTGAATCATCTCTATCACGATTTAATAACTGGGTCAGCTATTAGCCCATGAGTCTCTGACTATGATGCTGATGGCTAAAATTATGTAATTGAAAATCCTAATTAGAACGAGTAGAGACAAATTGGTTCTGTCGTAGTTAAGCCACCCAATGACCACCCGAAGGTCACGACTGATGAAGGCGAGAAGCAGTAAGAACCACGAGTCCTTGCCCCAGAAGGAATGGGACTTCCTGACATGGCATTAACTCGGAAGGCTTCACAATCTTCCAGGGTTTGATCCAAAAGGCGTGTGAAGTGTAAAGAAGTAAGCAAGATCGAAACCCAAAACTACTCAACTTCTTGTTCAGTTTTACACTCAACAATACCAGACTTTATGATTTTCTAACGAACAGGGATATGGACATGGCTGACAGCCTGACAACGGTGAAAGATACGAATCACACACGCACTCAGTTTTTCTGATAAGAAAAGCTGGCAGAAGCTTCTTTGCACATGGGTGCTAATGAGTTGAATTTTTGATCAATCAACAACTAGTAAATGGCTACGATAGTCGATTTTTTTTTTCCTGAGAATGATACAAGAGTCGAATTTGAAACCTCTTACTTACGAAAGATACTTATGCCACTAAGACCAAATGGTCGTGGGCGGGTACTAATGGTCGTGGGTGTGTAACATATGTGTAATTATGAGTCCATATGTAGACTGTAGTTGCACACTTGGTTAAACTTAAAAATGAATAAGCAGCTGCAGTCAACTGTTGAAGAAGTACTAGCCCTTTTATAAATTTATAGCAGTAATTGTTTCTGAATTAAACATACACAAGAAAATGAACTGAGAGAGACAGTTGCTAGCAAATGATGGTGGTCATCCAGTGTAGATGTGAACGCCAATGGCGATGAGGAAGATGGTGATGAGGCCAAAGAAGATGATGGTGTGGACGAGGATGGATAGTCCACTGGTTTGCATGTTGCCAAACTCCACCACTCTGCTCTTCCCCGGCAGCTGAAACAGTAGCCCCGGACTTAACAGCACAAACAACACCACCGCTATCACCACTGGTCCCCAATCTGCCATTACTACTACTGCAGTCTACTTCTTGATCACTTCTTCTGTGTATAGTTGATCAGTTTGTGTGTGTAGTGAAGTTGCCAACTGAAGGAACAAAGACTTAATGTTTCTCTCTAGCTAAGCTAGCGAGCTATATATGCTGAATTTAAAAGTTTAAGGAAAAATGTGTTGGCAATTGAGATACGGAAGTAAGGAGTATAAAAAAGAGAGAGCAATCAGAGTATTAGTGTAGTAGAAGAAATCTTCCAACTGAAGTAGTATAAATGTGTATGAACAAATAGTCGGTGGCTTGTGGTGGGATGCAAACGACACATGGGGCAAAGTGACGTGGTCTTGAAAATGAACCCTTTAAAGTTTAATTAACAGGTGTTGAGAGTCCTTCTTATGATTTAGACAACTTACACACAGAGTTAACTAATCACTTTTTATAATAATCCCCTGTTATGTTCTTCACTTGGAATTAAGGGTCTTCAAATGATGAACAAGTTCACCACGTCTCCTCATGCTGATGAAATGAATATCACTTTAAGGATAGATAAGATGCATCTGCTATATGAAATGAATATCCTGATTTGTTAAGCTTTTTAAGATAACCAAGACATAATTAATGAATATAAACTCACCAACTCAAACGGCTAAAGAGGCTAATGGCATTCTGTTATACTCTACATGCCCTGCAGGACTCGTGCTCCCCTAGTTGTTAACTTGAGCTAGAAGACTCACAAATCTCAGATATAAATTGTTTATTTTCAGAAATTAAGTTTCAGTTTTGTGCGTGATCTTGAGGATCGGAAGAGGCTCTTAGCTTAACCCCGAACAGGCATTTACTTGATGAAGTTGAGAGTTCTCTCATGAATTAGCAACATTTGCTTTGATATGTAATGTGGAAACCCAGTAGATAGAAAATCCGCCAATTTGGTTGATTCCCCCCTTCCTGTTCTTCTATGTACCCTAAGCTTTATTGATTTGACATGTTTGCTTGGAGATCTCAAGTCTGGCCTGATGGTTCTAGCTTAAGCTTCTTTCAAGTCTTTGAAATTCTTTTATGTACCTTAAGCTTTAGTGATTTGACATGTTTGCTTGAAGATTTGAGAGCAATACTGGCTGGCCGGATGATTCTAGCTGAAGTTTCTTTCAAGTCTTTGAAAGCTCGACAGGTTAATTTACTCCAAAATTTGTTGCCGGCAGGTTCTAGCTAGCTGGTAGAGCTGGTAGTCCTTTAGTCAAATGTTGCTGTAGATTTTCACCTTAATAATTTTCCTAATAATTGAGGCGACTTATATGAATTATATGGGGCCGTCCACTTTTTAGGTGAGGCAAGCTGGCTAAGCCAATCAGCAATGAAAAAGCACATCCAAACCAGAACCATATATTCAACCACTTACGTACTAGTTTATTTTTACAACCTCAACACAATTAACACTAACTTCATTCAGCAAAGGACAGAATTATTGGTGATCCAAACAAGTTTAACTATTATTCAAATAGAATACAATCACTCCAGTGGTATCAATACCCAACAAACAGAACTGGAAAATATAAATTTGGTATGTAAGAATTAAGACTCTACTACATTTTGCTCTTCTTGAATAGTTTGGTCAAGTAACTGGGACTTAACCAAGGTAAAAGTGGACCTTAATGGCCAACAAGAAGACGCAAATGAGAGCAAAGTAGAGGAGGGAGTGAACCATTATGGCTGCGCCGCTCGTGTGAAAGCTTCCAAACTCCACGCACCCGTGCTGCCCCGGCACCTGGAACAGCAGACCTGGCGACAACAGCACGAACAGCACCACCGCAATAAACACCGGTCCCCAGTCAGACATGGTGATAGTCGATCCTTCCACTCACTTGTTTGCCTCGCAAGAAACTTATTTCGGACCAAACAATACAGCACTCGGTAGTTTTAGTAGTGAAGGTATTGCTACAATCAAGAATGCAATGGGAGTATTAATACAGGAGAAAACTTGAATGGGAAGGAAAGACGAGACTGAAAGAGAGGATAAAGAGAGAGGAAGAGTTTGTGTGGGTGGGAGGAGGGTTAGGGACACAAGTTACTTTGGATTCATTCCCGCCGTCCCATTATGTGTCCATCTGCTGGAAATGCCATGTGACAGACAAGGTCGATCGATCATATATCAACTGCTATGTTCCATGGTTACACTTGCTTTGTTCTGTTTCTGTCTCATTAATGCTGCTGGTGACCCATCACAACGTATATGCGTTCTCATAATAATGTGTATATATGTGTATCATCCTAGGATCAACCAAAGGAGTTGGAATTCGGTCTTGCGAAACCCTATTTTTTGTTTTTTGAGAATGTCTTGCGAGGTTTGGGTGAAGTTGCAATACGGAAATAAAATTCCTTACTATAACAGTGGAAATTGAAGGACTTCGAGGAGCTTAAAGCATTGATATTATGAACTCAAGAATAAATTCGCATAATCACTCGAGCATCGAAAGTGTTTATACAATTTTTATGAGAGGAATGAAAAATTAATCAAAAAAATTTAAAACGCAACTTTTACACATGAATAATTTGTTGATAAAAGCCTGTTTTGAATTTAAATTCAACTTTTGCCGTTAAATTTTCTACCCGTACGGCCTTTAAATCGTTAAACTTTTGTAGTAGTATATTTTTGATTGAAGAGAATTAATTTAAACATTTAGCTCCAAGGCTCGATGTCATAATGTTAAGATCAATGATGAAGAGATAAAGCCACAAGATTGAAGAAAATTACTAGCTATAAGAGTATATTTAGCAATATTAGCCATTTTTTAGTTAAATTTTAGCTTCTAGAAAGTTATTTTGGCTAGCCACTCTCAAAATACGTCTTCATTAATTCTCTCTATTTTTTTTGAAAAAGTTAATTCTCTCTATTTTAATTAATTTTGAATTTATATTATTTGTTGAATAAAGACAAAATAGTTTGGAATTTTGGATGTATTTATAAATTACATATAATAATTTAAAATGAATGTTTTAAATTAATGAAAATAATAGAGAGCCTCATGCTCTCACCTCACTTTCTATATTTAGGAGAGAGATAGCTAATAATTAAAATAGAGAGCCACTGAGGAGTCTGGTGAATTGGTAGAATTGATAAAAAGCTAAACATGCTCTCCAAAATAGTTAACGAGCCAATATAGAGAGTTTGTTAAAGATGCTTTAACACACAAATTTTGGTGAAAATGACATTGTTGAGCAAATGGCAGGAAGGATGCAAAGAGAGTTGATGCGAACTAGATGATTTTAAAAAGTGATTTTTTCCAAAATTCCATGCGCTATAGCAAGTCGTTTTGGCTCAAACACAACCAAATTTGAAGTGGGAGTTAAACCACAATTTTATTGAAAAATGAGGTGTTTGATGAGATTCATATAAGACTACTGAAAAATGTCTCAGCTATTTGAAAATTACTCAAAACCTTGAACGATAACGATCTTACTTGCTAAATGATATGCACTAGGTTTTGGAGATTACAAGCTCGATTCTTAGAGATAGCATGAAACAATACCTATGAAATTTTAAAGATTATTAACTTATTATGATGTTATAGCTAGAGTCGTTATAAGCACGACTGAATGAAAATAATTAGTTGTTTTAAAAAAGTGAAAGTTGTTCGAAAAATTCGTATGTTGTACTAAGGCATTTTGGTTCAAATATGAGAAAATTTGAAGCGAGAGTCAAATTGCAATTTTGTTGAAAATGAAGTTTATGAGATTCATATGCAACCTGGTGAAACATGTCTCAGTCTCCGAAAATCTATTCAATTCTTTTAACAGTAAACATGTGAATCGTAAAATAACACGCATTAAGTATTGAGACTTTTGAGCTTGATAATTAAAAATAACATAAAGTATCCAAATTTTATGATATTTTAAAGATTATTATGATGTGAGTAGATTTTCGATACGATCACAGTATCATGTGAATAAATTCTGATTGGTAAACGATCATGCCACGTGATACGATAACCATACCCAAAATCTCTTATAAGTCAATAGTGACCAAAAATAGTTTAGTGAGGGAGTATTCAGAGAATAATTTCCATAGTTTAATTAGTAGTTTCAAGAAGACTAGCTAGCTAAGAAACAAATAGATACTCTGGCATTAATAAATAAATTGATTACTTATGGTGCTTGTCATCTTCGATCTGCTAATATTGAAGATTCTATATATTTACCCTCCCAGTTCCTTGTGGACACCAAATTCAAAATATCCATGTGATTGTCACCATTATGTAATCTTTTTACGCGCTCATTAAAGATACAAGCTAGTAAGTGCTGGGACATGGGATAAAGAGTTTTCGGTTGAACGGCCATTTCGATCTTGTCAAAGTCGCTCAGTTGTCACCGATCAACTAAGTAACTGATTAGAGTGTTTAAAAAATTTAATACATTTTTATCGAAGATTTTGGTGTTGCATTTATTTCACGTTGGTTTTTTAATTTCAATACAATGTAATATATATGGTTTTAAATTTAGGTGATGATGCGACATCCTTTACTTGACTTTAAAACTCAACTACTCAAGAACAACAATAAAATCTATACTTTAACAACAACTTCTTAAAGCTTACCGTGATCAATACGTACTTAGGTAATTTTTCAACCTAATCGACCAATCAAATAACAAAACATAAAATATGTAAGTTTACAATTGTTGAATAATAGAATACAATACGAAATTTTCTAACCATGTGACCTCACTCAATGACCAAATGAACAACACTATTAACCGTAAATATGTTAATTAGCCCCTAACCTCTTACGCACGTTACATCCTTTTGTAGCCTTTCGTTAGAAATAGTGCAAAGTCATTGTCTACTTTCTCAACCAACAATTGAATACCTAAAAGCAAGTTCGTTCTTTGTCTGAATTATCCAGAGAAAGCACTTCACCCATTAGAAGACACAACGTTGCCTCACAATATCATTCTTTTAGCGACGATAGGAACACAACATTGACAATCCCACTTTTTGACGACTCCAATCCAAACTGGACAACAGCGAGCCTCTCATTTTTGAAATATCAATAGTGAATTGTTTTTAGTGCCCATGTTTTGCATGTATTGTTATCATTTTCTCCATGTCCTTTTTTTCTCAAGTCTCAATGACATTACTCTACATATGCGGGATATTTTATGCACTCACAAATCACAATTGATCGAGTGGACCTTCGGTTCCATCGTATGACTCAATAGACGAAAAATCATCCACTTGTACAAATTTAGTATATTTAATATTTCGTGAAACAATAACACACTCTAAAAAGGACAATAATTTCAATTTACTAAGATGTTAACCTGTAATTAATTAATCAGTGTGTACGCATTTTTCACGTGACACGACCCACCTCAGAAGACCCACAGGAATATTCCATTAACGCCACCTTTTGCACGTTGACTGTTTTATTTGCGAATCTAAGAAAAATACCCTCTGTTTCCACTAAAATGTCAAAAATACCCTTTTGGATATTTTACCGACGTTTTCGCCGTATTGATTACACTGACCAGGCTGCTGCACATCGCCTTCCTCCGGCCAATTGTGTTGTGCCACGTCGTCAGATGACACGAAGGTACCAGGTAGCAGGAGCTAGTTGGTTGTCTCCTTTCTTAGTAGGAGAGCATTGCAACCTCCTTGTTTTAGTCCTCTGGTCGTTTTTAGAAGAAGAACACACTGCTTCGTCTTGGTCGCGCTGTCACTGTCGGTTTTGTCAAGCCCAAATTCAAACCCGGCACCGTTCACTGTAACGACGTTTCCGGCGTGATCCCCGTTCGCCGAGGTTGTCTGGGTTCTCCGGCTCGGGCTCGACTGGGTTGCCTCCCGCTTTCAAGTTCAACTCTTTTTTTTTGGTTTCCGTGGAATCGTCTCCGGTTCAAATGAGCACAAGTCAAACGCTTTCTCCTCCTCGGTTCGTGCAGCAGCAGCAGTTGTGAATTTACCGAATTGGACACGATGCAATCAGGTAACGCACTTGTTTCGCTTATAATTCAGGAGAAAAGAATGATATAGTTACCATTGATCAGTCAATGTTGAGCTTGAAAAATGCAGTCTTTTTAGTTTTTACTATTAGATTTGAATGTTATGTTTTTAGGGCATGTTAATTAGAGCTTAATTACTCGTAAGATTTAGTACAGAGCCATCCACTTCAACATTCTGTTGTTTGTTTCTGTAAGAAGCTTATGATATCTGGTTGTTAATGTAATTAAGGGAGAAATTTTAGTCCATCCTGCTGCATTATAATCTTGAATTGGGTTTTCAAAGTCTAATTAGATGTGTTTTGGTCGCATTGTGTGATCAAGTGAAAGGGCCTGTGCTGATCACAGTGAGAAACTGTCTGACATGTATTATTTTGTGTATCAAGGCTCAGGATATAATATTAATGACCTCTTTCAAGAGGCTCAAGGCCGGTGGCTGAAGCCGGCCGAAGTGCTATTCATATTGCAGAATCATGAGAAGTATAAGGTCACCCCAGAGCCTCCTCAACAACCTGTTAGTAAGTGTCCATTCTGTTCTTCTTGTTTCTATTGAATTGGGACCACTGTTTGTCCATTGAAGTTGTCCTTACTGTTCCCTGGCTTTGCAACAGGTGGGTCTTTGTTTCTTTTTAACAAAAGGATCCTTCGGTTTTTCCGTAGAGACGGGCACCGTTGGCGTAAAAAGAAGGATGGGAGAACTGTTGGTGAAGCACATGAACGGCTTAAGGTTCGTTACAGCAGCCTAGTAGTTGTACTTACTGTTTTCTTTCTGAAAAGGTCTGCCTTTCATCACATATTCTTGGCCATTTATGAAATTAGGGACACTCTCGACTGACTAGTAGAATAGAGATTAGATCCTGCTTTATTTTGCTGTGGTTCGTACTGATGTCAGTGTAGTCCTATGGTTCAGTTTGAGTAATGATGTTTCATATGCATGATTAGGTTGGAAACGTTGAGACGTTGAATTGTTATTATGCGCATGGGGAGGACAATCCGAATTTTCAGAGGCGCAGCTATTGGATGTTGGATCCGTGAGTATGCTTGTTTTTGATGTAGATTGCATTTCCTTAATGTGGTATTCTGCTAAAAGGTCTGCTTTTAACATAATTGTTCAAAATTTCGTACAAGTGTATGCAATGTATATCTAACCTCCATGGTAACAAACTGAGAAATATATTTTACAATAAGAGTGCAAAGATTCTTAATTTTCATCTTCATTTATGTTGCAGGGCATATGAGCACATTGTTCTTGTTCATTATAGGGAAATTAGTGAGGTGAGTCTTCAGAACGTCCCTATAAATAAGGCATATCTCACTCCCACTTTGTATGTAAATGTTTTACACCAAAGCTGTGCACCTGCGGTGTCCACTGATCCCTTTCATGTTCATGTTAAAGAAACATATTTTAAGCCCTTCCTGCTTCAAGATTTTTATTCCTAAACTTTCCACCAGCATGTGATCATTTTTCAGGACTACAAGTTGCTCCATCAGTGATAACTTATCAGCTTATGTAATGAACAATGAGCAATTTTAGATGAATTTTTACACTACAATATGTTTGCCGCTTTTTTTTTCTATTGCATATATTCCAGCAATTGCAATAGCATCTAGTGGTCTGTGGCCTGAGCTTTGAATTGACATTATTGCTTGCAATAATGTATTTCAGGTGAAGCCCGGTACAGGATCAAACATACAATCACCAGTTTCCTCTTCTACCCTCAGCCAGAGTCCAATCTCGAATACTACACAACATCCAGGATCTGTCTCCATGATTAGTGAGTTGTATGAACCTTATACGAGTCCAGGTTCTGTAGAAGTTAGTTCAGATCTAGTCATCAATAAAAATGGAAGAGAGAGCGCAGAGAACTTTTAGAACAGGGGAGTCAGATAGTTCATCTAAGGCTGATGTTAGTCAAGCTTTGCGGCGACTAGAGGAGCAGTTAAGTTTAAATGATGATAGCTTCAACGAATTTGTGGATGATAATCCAGATGGTTCAGATATCCCTGAATACCCTAGTGATCAGTTTACTGCCTTCCATGGACAAGAACATATTGTTCACGATCAGTTCTATAGTGGGCTTTCTCTGATGCAAGGGAATGCAGACAATAGTTCAGATATCTTGGATTACCATAATGATATCGTCAATCAGGATCAGTTTTCTCCCTTCCATGGACCAGAACACATTGTAAATGATCAGTTTTACAGTGGACGTGCTCAGATGCAAAGTGATGTAGACCTTAGTGGTAAACATCATCAATTAATTGGTCATGAATTTGCAGATGGAAACAAAGAATCAGCATCTTGGAAGGAGGTTCTGAATTCATCTAAGACTTCATCAGTTGTGGAGCCCCAGGAGACAGGCTTGTATACATTGGACAGAAGTGTGAGCTTTACTAAAATTTCTTAATTTTCTGTTTCACATTGTTGTCCTCATTCAGTCTTTTAGTACTCAGATATATGTGTGGGAAGGTCGATGAGTTTTAGCCTCTTAAGTTTTGTACGTGTTTTACTTATGCCTTGGTTCCATGTGTTCCTTTTAAATGAATGTGGCCATTGATGCATTGTTATTACCAACTGCAACAGGAAAAACTATCTTCATCATTGACTGGTCCAAATGGGGTGTTTGAATATCGTGAGTGCCTAAACTCCGTTAGGAATAATGTGAAACACTGTATGATTTGCTTTTCTCAGTTATAGGAAAAAAAAGGTGGTTTAGCACTGCACCATATACATACTTTTCAGCCTCTGACAATCTTTGCATGTTACCAGCTTCTCTGTCACGTCCTCAAGAAGTTGACATTTTCAAGTCTCCATTTTCATCTGCAATAGAAACACATTCGGACTACTTTACATCATTTTTTGAGCAAGGACAAATGGGAAATCTTGAATCAGATATCAGTTTGACTGTTGCACAGACGCAAAAATTTACAATTCGGGAAATTTCTCCAGAATGGGGTGATGCCAACGAACCCACAAAGGTATGCTTCTTACAGAGGAATACTCTCCTTGCTTATTTAATAAGTCTGCTAGTTTCCGAACATCCTAAAATCATCTGCATGTTTCTGCTGCTTAGTGGAGCTCTTATCTAATGCGTCTTTATTTCTGTGCATCACCTTTGATGATAAGAATGATAATACAGAGTGGTGAGGGGAAATTAGAAATGTTTAGCAGTCCTAATGGCTAAATAAACCCCCGTCAAGTTCAGATTATTCTCACTTGTGTTACTACCAAGTATCTTATCATAGGTGCCTTTAATGCTGCCAACTAGCATTTGGTCTAGTGGTAAGACATTTCTCTCCAACAATGTGTGAAACAAGTGTTGGAGGTTAGAGCCCAGGTCTTGATAACCAGATATCCAAATATGTATTCACCCAACCAAAAAAAAATATATATATACACACACACATGTATGTTCCTGTGATGGAGGTTTTGTTTGTGGTAGTCTTAAGACACAGCTCAAAGCCCATGTTCAATGCAGGTCATTGTTATTGGATCTTTTCTGTGCGATCCATCAGAATCCGCATGGACTTGTATGTTTGGCAACGTTGAAGTTCCTGCTCAGATCATTCAGGAAGGAGTAATCCGTTGTGAAGCTCCCCCTCACCTTCCCGGGAAGGTGACACTCTGCATTACTTCAGGCAATCGGGAGTCCTGCAGTGAAGTTAGGGAATTTGAGTATCGCGTTAAGAGCAGTAGATCTACTCCAAATAATTCACCTCCAAAAGAATCTAGTAGGAGTGCAGAAGAACTTTTATTACTTGTCAGATTCGCTCAAATTCTTTTGTCTGATTCATCGGTGCAGAAAAGACACTGTTGAGTCTGAGTTTGTGAGAAAATCGAAAGCTGACGATGATGCTTGGGGTAGTATTATTGAGGCTCTCTTAGTAGGCAGTGGAAGTTCATCTAGTACCATATATTGGCTTCTGGAAGAGTTTCTAAAAGACAAGTTGGAGCAATGGCTTTCTTCCAGATCCCAGGGACTTGACCAGACAGATTGTTCCTTATCCAGGAAAGAGCAAGGCATGATACACATGGTTGCTGGGTTGGGCTTTGAGTGGGCAATTAACCCAATACTCAATCTTGGAGTCAATATAAATTTCCGGGATATAAACGGGTGGACTGCTCTACATTGGGCTGCGCGTTTTGGAAGGTAAGAGTTATTCTTTTCTCTTTTGATTGTTCCTTCTTCAAGAATGAGCAAAGGAGTAGTACACATGGATTGTTGCGTTTTATTTGACTGTCATAACATGTTGATATCACATCACAAGGATAAGGAATTAAGGATCACAGAAAATAGTGAAGGTTGTCATTTTTATTCTGAGATCAGATTTATTTGTACCATTATGACTAAGATTGATTTACTAGGATAACATATATACTTGTTTGATCCATGTAGGATAGTTCTTGTTGTGCACCATTGATATGTTGGTTCTTTTTAATAGGGAAAAGATGGTTGCTGTACTGGTTGCTTCTGGTGCATCAGCTGGAGCAGTGACAGACCCCAGTTCCCAAGATCCCATAGGCAAAACTCCGGCATCTATTGCAGCCATTCATGGGCATAAGGGACTTGCAGGTTATCTTTCAGAGGTGGCACTCACTAGCCATCTGTCATCCCTTACACTGGAAGAAAGTGAGATTTCCAGAAGCTGCGCTGAGATTGAAGCAGAAATAACAGTAAATAGCATCTCAAAGAGTAGCCTGGAGACTTATGAAGATCAGGCCCCCCTTAAGAACACCTTAGCTGCAGTCCGAAATGCAGCACAGGCTGCTGCACGCATACAATCTGCTTTTCGGGCGCATTCTTTCAGAAGACGACAACAGAAAGAAGGTGGTGTTACATTAGATGATTATGGTATCAGTTCAGATGACATACTAGGCCTTTCAGCTATGTCAAAGCTAAACTTTCGTAATCCACGTGATTACAATTCAGCTGCATTATCTATCCAGAAGAAATACCGAGGCTGGAAAGGCCGCAAGGATTTCCTGGCGCTCCGCAAGAAAGTTGTCAAGATACAGGTACCTGATTTCTAACTTGAAGTCGAGATTTACTTGGTTCATCAGCGTTATCATATGCAAAACTCACTCAATTCTTGAACTGCAAGACGTGCATATAAATAAAAAATAGTGGAATGATTCATTAAATTGGTTTATCAATATCTATTTTGGCAGGCACATGTGAGAGGTTATCAAGTTAGGAAGCACTACAGGGTAATCTGTTGGGCCGTTGGGATTCTGGACAAAGTTGTACTAAGGTGGCGGAGAAAAGGAGTTGGTCTGCGTGGTTTTCGGAATGAGGCAGAATCCACAGAATCAAGTGAAGACGAAGATATCCTCAAGGTTTTCCGCAAACAGAAAGTCGATGGAGCCATTGACGAGGCTGTCTCGCGGGTGTTGTCCATGGTCGAGTCCCCAGAGGCCCGTGAGCAATATCAGCGCATGCTGGAGAGGTACCATCAAGCTAAGGTAAGCAAAATCAAGACAAATGCTTGATGAAAGCAGTGAGTTATCGATCTCCATTTAACTAATGGGAAGTACTTACATCAACTCTTGCAGGCTGAATTGGGTAGCACTAGTGGTGAAGCAGGAGCACCAATTTCCCTCGAGGATTTCGTTAAGATGGAAGACATTGATATGTATCAGTTTCAATGAAGGAAAACACCAAGTTTCTAACTCATGTTTTCTTCGGTTGACCAAAATTTCTGATGGTTTCTGGACTGTACATATAAGACCAGTTTATGTAAATGAACGCATCAATCATCATAACCTACTGTAAAGGCTTTCCTACTACTCCTGTGAATCAACTTCGGCTTTTGGGGTAAATTTTAGTAAACCATAACCCAACTTTCTTGTCCAATTATTTGCCTCGTTTCGGCGCCGACCATATTAATATAAAAAGGAATCAACTCTTTCATGTCGTAGTAGAAGGAAAGAGCCAACTTCATCACGCCACGACCGGCGCAATTGCCACGTGTCTAGCCAATATGACATGAAAAGCTTCTGGAATTGCGAAGTTGCAAAAGGCTCTCTGAATTTGACTTCTTCTTCAAATCTCTCTCATTTTCTCTGAGATATCGGAACCTCCGAATCCCATATCCATGGAATCCAAACATCAGAATGTGGAGCTGATTGACGAGGCGATCAAGAGGCTGTTGGAGGAGAGGAGAAACAACAGAGGAGCCTCCGGAGAAGATCAAGACGACCACCTCCTCCTCTCCCAATTGCTCTCTCAGGTAACCGCCTTGGTTTTTCATCGCTGTGTTTCCTTACATGAATATCTCTTACCTCTGCTCTGCAATAGAAATGGTAACATTATTTGATTGACTAATTAGATGGGACTGATAGGGTAGCATCCCATTGACAGTTGGAATCAGTGAAAGGCAATTCCGAGGAGATTCAGAAAGCCGAAGCTTCAAACGAGCCGGGAGAGGTGACAGCAACCTCTGAAGGTGGTGAATTGGAGGCGAAAGATAAGAAGGGTGGCGGTGGTGAAGAATTTGACAAAGAAGAGATAGTGAAAGAATTGAAAAATTTGAAGAGACAGAACACCATCACTCACTTGCTTCTTTCTGTGATGGTAGTGCTGACTATAGCTTGGCAAGCCTCAGAGGTGACCCTGCTCTTGAAAATGAAACATGGACTGAGCCACCCATTTAGCTGCATTAGGGGATTGTTTTCAGGGGGTTCGGATCAAAATGGACAGGATCAGAAGCGAAAAAGCGATGCACTACCTTCTCTCAAAATGCCTGATCTTCCCTCTGTGGAATTACCAGATATCGGCTTAAACGGCGAAAAACATTGAGGTCCTGGCAACATTTTAAACTGGAGTTAATGAAGACTGGAAGAGAGTTGATTGATCTTCTTTTGCCTGCTTTGATTTGCTATATGAATAGGAGTGGAGCTAGCTAGCTAGCTAGCATCTCAATTGTGTTTTTTTCAGTTGATGTTTGTGAAAAGTTGTTGCCTACTTTTGTGCCGAGGAAGCTCAAGGAGCATTCGTTTGTTAATTAGTTTTTCACCCACTCATTGATCCAATTATGGTAGCAAATCCGGATTAGGAAACACAAAACCTCGACATTTCAGATAAAATTGAAAATGCAAATAGATAAGATCTTTGAATCCAAGAGACAGAAAGCACCGAAAATAAACAAAACAGAACAACTATTAACGATGAATGTGTGAGTAACCAGAAAGAAAACAGAGAACGAACCTGGCTGAATTTTAAAGGGGGCTGTTCACCAGGAAGTTGGAGAGCGCCGCTGACAAAGACGAGCATGCCATCGCCAGCGGATGGCTGGCAATCGATGGTGCTGATGTGGTGCCAGCATTGCTGGAAACGGAGGCCGGTGAGCTTGGCTGCAATCTTCACCTTCAAAAGTCAGCATAGAGTAGTCTTGGCAGACACCCTAAAGCTCCATGGTACGTGTCAAACACATAGTAATGATCCACGAATGCTTTCGCCAAAGCATGTCTAAACTCAGAACTGCCGAGTCCTCTACCAGCTGATCAATGATCGTCCAGCATGTTTATATCCAACTATATTGTACATTGTCTCCTTAAGTTTGCTCCAATAATACTCTTTTACAGTATCAATTTAAAAGACGGTAGCCTTAGTCCGCGTTTTATTGGATCAGCATATTTAGCTGCAATTATATATTGCACTATTGCTGCCACTTGTTCGCAATAATCTTATATCTCCGGCAACTGCTGTCATATATCATATATGTATAGCCGCACTGGCTTGTGGCTTTCGATTGTGAACCTTGTGATCAGATCCGTAATGGAAGTCAACTTGCATCTTTGCTTTGACAAAAACATATATATAAAAAGATTAACTTCAAGGCCATGCCCAAGCTCCACGGCACCCCAACAGGATATCCATGCTTGGGCATGTCACACGTGTCTAGAAATTGAGTTAGAATAGGAGGAATGGGATGAAAGAACTGAACTCAGAAAGATGACAATTCAGCAAAATGCAAGTCATACCAACATATAAGGACCAAGGAAACTACCTTAGTCTCAAACCCCCAATACTGTGTTCATTTAGATAATTGCCCAGTACAGGTAAAATATCATCAAATCAACCAATAAGAACCATACCATACCATACCATCAAATCTTTAAATTTCAGAAACAAAACACTAAACTTGACAAGAAAGTTCAGACTCTCCATCTGATTCAAAATGTCTAGAACTAAACATAAGCAGAGAGGGCACACATAATCCCACCAGTTGTTGAATGTGGGTGATCAACCTTTGTCTTCATGCGTAGTTTAATCGGAAAATGTCATTGAAAACGTAAAAGCTTCCTTGTGGAGTAGGCATCAGATGGAACATCTGCCAAAAGAAAAAAACAAATTAGGAAACATATGATTTGTAATGGACCACAGAATAAAAAAATAGGTAGAGAAGATAAATGTAATACTATAGAAAGGATATCACAAAGGAAATTATTTCAACCAAAACAAGAGTGGTCAACATCAACGAGTAGGATATTACACAGAATTGTTAAAAAATAATTCTGACAAACTGGCAAACTTGCATCATTTAGTAGTTATTCTAAATGTATGCCCTAACAAAGTTTATACCCATGTAAGGTCTGTTAGAAGTGATGAAAATAACACATACAAAACCAACTATAAGACAAAAGCAACTAATACTAATACAACAAAATGTATGACGTGATGGCTCTAATTTGCATTCTAGAGGTTAAAGCGAACAAGCAGCAGAATGGAGATCTTAGTATTTGTGTGGACTCCACCATAAGACCAAAGCAAGGGGGACGGAGGTGAAAAATAAATAACTCAGTGATCAGGGCTGAATGCAAAGTAAAAGTAGCTGTTACAGTAGCTGAATTATGTCAAAGCATGTTCAATCAATGATATATAGCAACACCACCACAATCTGCTAGTCAATCACACACATAGCAACACCATGATTGAAGCAGGAAGACAGAGGAACCCAACTCAGTTAAAATAAGCTTTAAACAATGTCATTGAAGGGAAGTGTTTCAACCATTTTAATTCCACTGTTATTTTTATGCCCTAACCGTTGTCTAAGACCATTGTAGAGAAAGTGGTGATGTAAAGCAAAAGGCAATACAAGATCCTTAAGATCCTTATACCTACAAAGCAATTAAACCAAAACCAAAAAGACAGAAAAGATGAATAGAATCCTAAATTCGAACAATTATTAACAGTCATATTATTGATAAAAATAAAACTGTTACAAATGCGTAAAACAAAACAATAGAGCTTTCTGACTTAGTTTTCAACTTAAGACAATTCAGACCCCAAAATACAGGGCACTGTTCAGCCAAAACTATATTCAATAGCAAGTGTCTTCGCAAGGATAGAGAGGACAAGGAATTTTTATCAAGCCAATTTGTGTATCTTCCACAAAACCTCAATTTGTTCTTCCCCTTTGAAGCAGAAGTCAAGAAGATCATATGAAATATTATATAATAATAATAATAATCAGAATATATAATTAATGTGTTTTGATCTCTTGGTCACCATTCACCATGAAAATCCATGATCCCACCAACCTCTGGACCACGATGGAGCACTCAAATTTCTTTCAAATCTCATTAAAGTATGTTAAGTTTCAGAACTATTGCCACCTATTCAATTTCGATCCACCGGTAGGTGGGTAAATGGTGACCCAAAAGATCATAACTGCAAGTTATTATATATGCACAGTTATAATTCAAAAGCAATTCAATCTCTCTCAAAAAAACAAAAAAAAAGCAATTCAATCTTATCTTGATGGACACATAACCAGAAAGAAGAACCAAACACACACCAAACTGGGCATAGAGAACCCTACATTGACATATATGGACACATATCAGACCTCAAAAACAAAATACACAAACCATGGAAAACTACACAATCCATCTACCACTACACACCCATCCCTCTTTGCTCGTTTCTGGCACGATAGGCTGTATCATGATCCTCGAAATCTACACAGTCAAAACATAGCATAACACTGTATGCGCGCGTAGCGAATCTGACTGATAATATACACAAGCCACAAACAGCACACCACCTCATAAATCAAACAATGAAACGATGCATCAAATTCACTAATGGTTTGCATCCTCACGCTTCAAGGCTAAACCTAGAGCACAGAATTCAAAATCCTCCCAATCTCAACCTACGCCCTAAAAATCACGATTCTACTACTAGCAATCAAATCGTCACAAGATCAACAGTCGCAGACATCAATCAGCAACAGATCAAACCCCTAAGAGAAACGAAATCTCAAAACCGCAATGAAATCGAAAAGATTAGGAGTGAAGAGGAGGACCTGGCTGAACTTGAGGGCGTGCTGTTCACCGGCGAGTTGGAGATTGCCGCTGACGAAGACGAGCATGCCGCCGGCGGGGCCAGAGGGCTGGCAATCGACGGTGGTGATGCTGTGCTGGCACTGCTGGAAAGGGAGGCTGGTGAGCTTGGCAACGATGTTCTGTGAGCCTTGGATCTTCTGGCCCTCGAAGGTCAACATGGAGCCCTCCTGGTAGAGATTGGCTAAGGCAGCGCGGTTGGAATCGAAGAGCGAGTAGTAGTGCTCCACGAATGCCTTGGCCACCGCGTCTGGATCCATCTCCGCCGCACCTGATCGCCGCCGTCGCCGAAAGAAGGGTTGGGGAGAGAGAAGAGAAGACCAAGCCGAAGAACCGAATTGGGGACTGACTCAAGTGAAGGGTTTTTATTCCTTATAGTTTTTATTTTCTATTATTATTATTATATTTTATTTTATTTAACCGATATTAATTACAACCTACTGGATCGCTCACACACCGCGTGGGTACAACGCTGTTTTTCTTTTTATTTTCTTTTTTATATTTTTAAAAATTGCAATAAGACATTAAAAAAAGAATACAATAAAAAATAAAAATAAACCAAGCGAATACACTATATAACATATTTTCAAGAATATGACCGTCTTGGTTCAAATATTATATCATGTGACAAACCAACTAAATTAGAGATACTATAGTAATAGTTTAACACGAATTATGATATCAAACACAGAGTGAACACATTGTGTTAATCTATTTGTTTGATCTTAACGCATCATGTTTATCTCGTGAAATCTCTCAAAGAATCCCTTAGTACAAAGCTTTTAACACTTTTGTTGGACATTCCCAAGATTTGTCCCCGGAGCTACACAAATATTTGCGAGTTTGGAAAAAAGAAAAAAAAATTTATTTCAATGCACTTGGTAGTAAAAAATTTTGAATATAACAAGAAATATTCTCTCTTTTTTTCTTTTTCTTTTGAGGTAATAGCAAACAATGATTCTTAGAGCAATACAACGTGTGTGAGAATGATGAGCTTTCACAAATTATCAACATTGCATAGCTACATCAATTCTACAATGAATCAAACTTTACATCAAGTCTAAGACAGAATCAAACTTTTGTAACTGATAGGGAGGAAACCCCGAAAGCAAAAGAATCTGATTACACATCTTTATTAACTTTGCAATATACATTGTGCATTCTCCATCTGCTTCCCAATAAAGCTACAATTACTCCTCTCTGCCAAATCAATCTATACAATACACTGATACTCAGAAAAGGGTGATATATCTTTCAATCACTGCAACTTCTATTATTACATTTGCGATGGGAATATGCAAACCCAGTGCTTCCTATTCACCACACACAAGGCTTGTACTTCTCTCACTTTAAAGTAGTTGGATTCAGGATCTCTGGAACTTAGAAGTTCCATGTTACTGACCAACTTCAGTGAAAGGCATGGCAGATCGATCAACTTTACAAGGAAAAATGAACCAGCTTTGAATCTGGCAAGGGATATGTGAACAGAAAAACCTCAAATCCCAACTAATCGAGCAGGGCTCCTATATACACTCTCTGCTACTAGGAAATGCTATCCTGCAAAAAGTAAACAATGTTGTCAGTTCCTGACACCCCACTTGAAATGAATTTATACAACTTCCCACTTTTATCTTCTATTTGTTACTCAGATTAAACTAAATCTTTGACAATAAGGAACTCACTACTGGGAAAACTCTGAATCCATTTACAGTGTCCTGGGGAAGAGATATGCTTGTGCCCTCATTGATTGAAGTCCTCTCTACAAAGTACCTTTTGCAGGAGATAGGAGAAAACGTGAAACTTCTCGATAAAGCTGTTCAGCTTCAAATGGTTTAGAAACATATCCATCCATTCCACACCTTGTGCATTCCTCATGGGTGGCCTGAATAACATCTGCAGTCATGGCCAGAATGGGTACATGCCATGATAAAATATTGTCATAGTCCTCCGCAGAAACCTCGCCATGTTGAATACTATTGCTGACATTGCGTTCTATGTCGCGTATTCTCCTCGTAGCTTCAAAACTAGGGGAAAAGAAATATAAGTTATAGATTTAGTGCCTAAATAAACCAATGATAGCTAAACTGTCATAACTAAACACAAAGTTAGCAAAGCATTAAAGTGTTTCTATCTGAATGAAATTTTGAAATGTTGGCATGGTTTTCAAAAGTTATCTCCAAGCCATGACTCATAAAATTAAAAGCTTCAGAGCCAGAAGTATCACATACCCATCCATTTCCGGCATCTGGATATCCATGAAGCAGGCATCAAAACTATGTGGTGGTGTAAGCAGTGAGATTGCCTCTCTACCGCTGTCTGCACTCTTCACTGTAGCCCCATACTTTTTCAAAGCACCAGCAGCTACTATGAGGTTCACTTTATTATCATCCACAATAAGAATTTTTCTTCCAAGTAGAAGATTGCGGAGAGACAAACTTGGGAGCTCACCATTCCGTGTATTACCCTTGTTACCAATTCCCATGGCTCTTTGTAGTGAGGCAGCAAGCATACTTGCCCTGAGAGGCTTCATGATAATACTTGGCGTACAGACACCTGAATTCACAAAGCTTGTTCTGCAACTGCTTATAGAATTGGCAAGAAGGAACAGCTTAGGAGGAATCGGACATTTAAGTTTCTTTAAGTTATCAATAAAGAGAGCTGAACTGCATGAATCATTATCCCAAACCTCCTGTTCAACAAGGACCATATTTATAGTCGTATTCCCAGAGCTTATGCAAGACAAAGCCTGATGCAACTCAGAAGCGACTTCAACACGAATTCCAAGCCTCTGGATATGATATCTTGACATCTTGGCCCTCACAGGTCTGTGATCCACAACCAATGCTGTCATGCCATGAAAGTCTGAGGATGCAGCATTTGCTTGGCTGTTGATTTGCTGGATCTTAAATTCATTCGAATCACAGCGGGCTTTGGCGAAAACAGCAGTAAATGTAAACGTGGAACCAACCTTGGGAATGCTCACAAAACCAATCTCCCCTCTCATGAGGCCAACTAAACACTTGCTTATGCTTAGTCCAATTCCTGTGCCACCATGTGTCCGTGAGATAGATGGTCCCACCTGCATAAAAGGAGTGAAAACACGAGATTGGGCTTCTAGAGGGATTCCAACCCTGTGTCCTCAACAGACACAATAAGATTGATGACATCAGACGACGATGAGAACGAGCTTGCAGATCCCTCTTCACTGAAACCCCTAAATCCTTCCCAGCTGCAGCGTTTATCCGCAACAGGGAACCCACTCAAAGTGTTTTTCGATGATGATTCAGTCTCAACGTCTATCGAGTCAATCAGCTCCTCAACCAAATGGACAGTGACAAAGATGTGTCCTTTCTCTGTGAACTACAAATTAAATGATCAATCAATACGCTATTTACTTAATTTCAGTTTAAAATAACCCATTTCCAGTTACTAATCAAGTCTAAAATATAGCATGCCTAGAGCACAAATCACAAGAAGATATGCAAAGAAGGTCAAACAAATAATGCATTCAATTTATGGTTTTTGATCAATAAAGATGGAGTGAATTTCAGCCAAAAGGGATATTATATTTCGGCCTGACCAGTCAAATTATTTAAGTGTAATTTGGAGTCAGAAGTATGATATCTTTTGAGAACCAGCACTTACTTTGATCGAATTCCCCATGAGATTGGTAATAATTTGCCGAAACCTTCCAGGATCACCAATAAGCATTTCAGGAACCTGATCTGAGATGTATACTCCCAGCTGCTCTTCCCCAAATTTGATCATGCAAATCAACGAATTCAGTCATTAGGCAGTGAACAGCAAATTGGATATAAAAAAGTGGAGGATTTTTTTTTTCTTACAGGAAGGGAAATGGTGATGGAACTATCATTTACCTCCACTCCTTTTTCTTGAGACTTCCCAGAAAACAGTGACAAAACATCATCCAAAATTGCTCGCAGATCAAAACGCACTGCCTCGAGCTCCAGCTTACCAGATTCAATTTTTGCCTGGTCCAAGACCTCATTTATAAGTGAGACTAGGGCTTTTCCACTACCCTGGGCAGTTCTGACATAATCTTGTTGAGTTACATCTAGATCTGTATCCATAAGCATGTGCAACATACCTGCAAAATCAACACATTTTTTAGGGTCATCAAACTTGCTCATGGCCTATAGTTTTGTTCTAAATAATTGAGCAATGCATGGACATCAGAAAACAGATAACAGGGGCAGTCTCACAAACTCACCTAGGACACCGTTCATTGGGGTTCTAATCTCATGGGATACAGTTGCAAGGAACTACAGAGGAGTGAAATTTGATTAGGCACAAGCATAGTAGAAGTCTGGAAAAGATCTCAGCTGGATTAACTAAAATCATTTAGTACCTGAGATTTGGCAACATCAGCAGCTTCGGCCTGTTTCTTGAGATCGCTCATTTTATGGAAATCATCTTCCACTTTGGCAATCCTATTTACAGTTGCATGAAAAATATGCCCAACAAGCAACACAATCACAAGGATCCCAATTGAAGTTGTGATGGCTAACCATGGCCATGGTGGCTTATGTTTGAATCTGCACAAAGAAGAAACTTGGCTTCTGAATACAATTGAGTTTCTGAAAGTTGAGGTGCCTTGGAAATTGTGCAACCGTTATAAGTGACAAGGAGGCGTAATTTTCTTACAAAACAAACCAAACCAAATTCACTTATTCTCACCCTCATGAACTTAGGGACATCATCACCTTTATGGGTTTACATTTCTTGGCATCACACTTTTACCAGAGATAGAGAGGCCTATTGACATGGTAAGTTCAACCCTAAAATTACTAAGCAGAAGAATTAATAATTACCTGCAGTGCATCTCATGCTTCCTTAAGGGATCTCCAAAATTTAAGGTACTAATATGCCGCAATCCATAATCTGAAACATTTGAACCATACATGCTGATTGGCTCCGAATGATTGGTAGTATCATACACATTGACAAGGATAGTTTGCTTGCTTGCAAGTTGTTGAAGTAACTTCTCCACAAGTGACTCAATATGAAAGATTCCGCCTAGATACCTGGTCAGCAGAACCAACAGCATTACTGAAGCTTATCTTGGATTATAACAAAATCAATATTCTAAGTTGTCTGAACATTTAATGGCAAAGACTCTTTTTGCAGACATCATTCACCTATTGAACTCCGGAAACTTGCAATACAAATTTTTATTTATAATATGTTCTCTATTAAAGAAAGCATACCCATCGGTTGCTTGAATTCTTTCATTTGGAGTTGCATTTGAAGGTAGATCTCTCTTGTAGACAGCAAAGGTCAGTATTACTCCAAGCCTATTAGTTTTAAGCAGCCGAAATGGAGCAGTCAAGACCCCCTTTCCTGATTCTCTTGCGCGCAACACATTATCTCGATCTTCCTGTTGGAAAGTAATTGAACAGAACCATATGATAAAGATCACTAATAAAACCACAACTTTCTCCTATATAGTTGTGAGACGACATTGATAATGTTAGAGAGCTAATCTATAAACTATGAGTTGAACATTCAGATCAAATTTTTTCAGGCTGTTTAGAAGTACTATGGCACTGTGGTCCAAGTTTTGAGACATAATCACCTACACAACAATAAAGCTAAAAATCCGTTGATATGTTTGAGATTGCATATTGTTGAGAAATGAATTATGACAAGTGGAAAATGAAGAAATAAAATCTAGAAAGAGAATTACCTTCCCAGACAGCATATCGAAAGAAATGACATGTGCAACAGTATCCTGAGCAAATATCACAGGAGCATATTCTTCCTGAATTGGGGGTGGCTCCAGCAATTCTGGGGTATAGTCATTCTTATGGACTTGGTTGTGTTCGAGGGTATCCATTCTCTTGATAGTCCAGCCTTGCTGCTTCTCAAATTGTTCTTTCTCCGAGTGGAGCACCCTTACAGCATATGCCACGCCACTTGTAAGAGGTCTCTCAAAAGCAGTTCTTTCAGTGTACCTCGCAAAAGTTCTCTACAGGTTCACAAAGTTAGATGATCTACTGACTAGATGATAGTTAAACAAACTCAGATCTGGTACTAGATAAAGCTAACTACATTAAATTAACAATTTGTCAAGAAAGGCCTGATGAACTCTTGAAACTTAACATCTTCAATCAAATCCCCCACATGACATAAGTTCACCAACCAAGCCAATTAATGTAAACTACTTAAATACCAGAAAAACACTTGATTAATTACTCCCATGAATCGAAATTTGAGTGAACATGCTCAAGAACAATGTCTCAAAAAGCAGTTAACTACTGACTGGTGAATTTAAAACCAACTTCCTTCAGATTTGGTATGAATGAATTTAGGTACCTGGTCAATTGCAGATGGATACTTGGCGTGGTGGAATGTCGAGATGAGAATCGACATGGCCTGAATATGGTTCATGCTCACATTAAACTGATCCTGCAACATCCTTGCTCTCTCATCACACATACTCGTAAGAGTCTCTTTCCTCTTCTCAGCAGCCACTGAGCTCATGTACCAGAAGATCCAAAAGCAAGCAATAGTCCAACCAACCACCCAGGAAACCAAGAGCCTCTTCCACCAAGTCTTCTGAACTCTCTTGGACCCAATATACTGGTAGTAATGATGGCGGATCTTAGTAATGTTCAATGGGATCTTCTCCCACAATTTGAGGCACATATTGGCGCCATCACCAAGCAAACTACTACTCTTGGTGTCCATAATTCCACCATTAAGGTACCAATTCATGGAAATCACAGAAACAATCCAGCAACATAGCATCCAAAGTAGATGCCCCACTTTTAAACCGAACCCGAAGACATGAAGCAAACTCATCCACAGGACCACCCAACCCAAGTTAGCTAGAAACAGTGCCAATATGATGAAGTGACTCTAATGGGGGAATTAAATGAAACAGAGAGTGAGTGAGAGGCCAGCTATCAAGTCTACAGGAGCTGTCTAGCTAAACCCAACATTAAAATACAAAAACTCCCAAACATGGAAGAACAAACCTACCACTTGCAAATTCAGGCAGGTCTATAAAGGATGTGGATGTTGTGGTGGGTGTGCTGCTACCTTATCCACCCAAAACAACTTCAAACTCTCCGAGAGTGAAAGACAATAAATTCACACACTACTAGCAACACAGAATCCAAAAAGATTCTGGCTTTTAATCCTAAAGCCCAAATCAAGCAATGGGCCAAACTGGGCAAGGGCAGCAAAGATTCCCAATTTTAGTAATCAAATCACAAACACGTACAGCAACCCCCCAACACAGAATCTCAGTCAGTGAAGAGTAGGCCTTAAATTCATGAAATCCCACAAGCACAAGTTGAAGCATGTAGCTGAGGTTTGACTCTCAAGTAAACCAAGCTGTAGAGATCTAGCACTACAAGGAATAAAGAGGGTGGTATAAGAAGAAGAAGAAGCTGAGAACTGAGGATTCATGGGCATTTAAGAATGAAGAAGAATCTGTGAGAGAAAAATGAGAAGAAGAAGAAGAAGAACATGATGGTAGAAATGTCTGCTAGCACAGGCCATTTTCTATCTATCCAAGACATCCACCCAGGAGAAAGAAAGAAAGAAAGAAAAAATTAAAAATTCCCCAAAAAAAAAAAATGTGACAATTTTCATGTAAATATCACTATATTTGACAAAATATAGTTTATTCAAAAAAAACTATATTTGACAAAATAAGGGGGGCAGTAAAGTTGTAGTTCCCACTCATCAAAAATCACTGCTTTTTCCAACTTTTTTCATTGGGTTCACATCCCTATCAATCCAATGCCAGTAGACAAATTCTACACGCTAGGCCAAGTCGTTACCTCTGCGCGTTTGTATGGCTGTACTTCATTTGACAAAGGTGCCCCTGCATGGGAGTCAAATTTTCGGCGATGCCACAAATGGCATTAGATGCCCGGTTCTTTTCCCAGAGCTGCCATTAGATGACCAATAGTCAAAAGAGTAGGTAAAGAGAGAAAGGAACCTCTGGGAGTTGCCATTATGCTCTAAACCCCACTATTTGGGTGCAGGCTCAGCGTTTTTTATTCTCTTTTGTGCATATTATTAGATTGGGGTTGATCCATCAATCTTGTTTTATCCCCAAGTTTATTATATTGTCATCAATTTACCACTGCGTAAGAGAGAAAAGTTAACTTTTTATATAATATATGTAGACACTCTACTACTATATAATATGAGAATTATGCAACGCACAAAATAAGTGCAAAATTATACATATAATAATAATACATTGCTGTTATAGGTATTTTTTTGTATAGTAATCGTTTGTTGATTCAGTGAATTTGATCCTATTTGCGAATCTTAAAATGCAATATGAACTATTTTTAGAAGTAATCTGCCTAACTATAGTTTCTATTTTGAACATAAATTGATGGATAAGAATGAGTTAATGGTCAAATTCACTCAAAACAAAAAAATTGAATAGTTTAATCTCCCAACTCAAAATCTGATTCACCACTATTAATATTAAAAAAAAAACAAAGCTAAGCTAACAAGTTAAATGGAAAAGTTAAAACCCCACCGAGACTAAAAGAGTTTTGTTAGTACTTCTGAAGTCGTAATCTCCCTAAAACCTTAGGTTAATAGAGTAGGTATCTTTCTTCGCTTTTGTTTTTTAATGAAATCTGTTTACCATGGAAGAAGCAACAAAAGCGTGGCGTGGCAAATAAGACCCGTTAACAAGGGCAAAACCGTCATCGAGGGCAAGGGAGGGGAAGTGGTTAGACGACAACAGTGGCAGAAGGGGTGAATAAATGGAAAAGCAGGGGTGGGTGCGTAAGGGGCACTTTAATCAAGGCTTGTCACGAAGTGATTAGGCCATCACTACTACCCACTTCGGAGCTCTTAGTGACAGCGACGTCCCACGTCAGCGCACCGGATCTCTCTGGCGACGGCCAATGGGATCGTGCGACGTGTAGTTTTCATAATTGGGGTTGGGGTGCTACGTGTCACGTGTGGGGAAGAGGATGGAAAATGAGGTGCATCTCTGTACCACGTGGACGGGAAGCCTCTGTGGGTCGGGTTTGGACACCCTTGTCGGGTTCTGCAAACTCACCACCACCGTCTGTGTCCGGTACGGTTCTCAATCCTTTTGATCAGCCGTGAACTGTGAGTTTGTCTTTTCAATGGTTTCAAAAAATTTCAATATTGGTAATTTTCTTGTAAATCAGGGGGAATTTACTCAATCGAGTCAAGCTAGGGCCGACCATTGGCCCTCGTGCTTGAAACTTTATTCTATAACTTAAAAGAAAAAGTATAATGTCTCGAGTTAAAAAGAATGGATAATCCTCGTATCTATGAGTCAATCAAAATTAGTAGTAATAATTTTGAATCATTTTTCATCACCCCATGCCATGTATCATTTGTCGGTGATATTAATCACTGTGTTAGAATTTTGTCTTTTTTACGAGAGTTTGAAATGCTGCCCGCTTTGAATTTACCAATTGAAAAAACTAAACATCACATGTTATAGTCCACTAAGATTTCCATCTTCATATAGAGGAAAATGTGATGTCCTTGTACTAGTGCGCTACATAGTTTTATGCACGTAGCCGAAACTCAACAAAAAGTTCTCATGTCGGACAAGAAACTTTAAGAAAGAAAGAGTTTATAATGAATAGCTATTTGAGTTAATAAGCAAGAATAAATGTACTTAACACGTTAAGTTTTTTTTAAATCTAAAAGTGTATTAGTAACCATGCGAACTAGTAATAATAATCAATATAATTCAAGGGTCAGGATCAAGGGACACGTTTTTTGACACAATTTTTCACATTCTTTTTTAGCCTTTAGATCTCACTACATCCAATGATTCTTATAGCTCCAATAAATGATGTGGCAATAATGTAAAAAATATAAATACATAATCTTTCCTAAATTACAAAAATCAAGAATCATAAAAATAAATAAACATAAAACCACACAACCCCGATACCTACCAGCCTATCCTAAATTACTATAGTAGCTTTGTTCTTCTTATCAACCATGAAAATACCAAGGAGAAGAGAGAATTGCAGTTGTAATTAATTAAGCTCAAAATTAGATTGGTGTTCTGAAAAAAGGAGATAAAATAATAGAGTTGAAGAGGTGAATAAATATGGCCATGGCATGGAGACGAGTAGATTGACCACCCTTTTTTCCTGGAATATAAGTCCTGCAGATTGAAGAGAAACAATAGGCTTCTTCTTCATCATCTTATACTTCCTTTTTCTTTTTCCTCCGCTCCCATAAACCAGATTGCTTCTGATGTTCAAAACCAATGCTCAATATTTGAGCCAAAGAGGTTGACTCCTCCATCTATATCATCAATCAATGATTCTTCTTAACATTCCTCCCTGCTTCCTCCGAACTTGATCTCATCTAACCCAAAATTTTGTAAATATAGATGGGGGGGGGGGGGGGGGGGGATGGGAAAGTTATTTTATTTTTTAGTCTTGTAATTTTAATAAAAAATAATTTATTTATATTTCAACGATCCCATCATTAATGGAGCTATGAGAACCGTTTGATGTTATTAAATCTAAAGGCTAATTAAAGATGTAAAAAATTGTGTCAAAAAATGTGTCCCTTGATCCTGACCCTAATTCAAATGCAATGATCTTTTGATTAACAAATTTCATCCTAATAGTATATCTTAAAATGGTTAATTGCAAAATGATTTACATTAGGTTTTATCGTAAAAATGAAAAAGGCAAAATGATTGGCAAGATTATAGAGTTAGCTATGGAAGGTATGATGTTGTTTTTCTTGGCCAAGAAAGGGAAGTACTAAACTCCATGATGATTTCCCAAACTGAGGCAAGGGTCTTCTTAGAATTACTATTATAACCTACCCAATAGTGACTTATATAATTAGATTTATAATTACTGTCCAAAAAAAATAGGGTTTAAAACTTGGATTTGCAATTTAACAAGACCATGCAATCACGCATCATCAATAAGAAGAAAAAACAAAAAGTAAATTTTACAAAATCCAAAATTTCAAGAATTTTAGTTTCGTACTAAAACTTTATAAACTACCCGAATTGTATATATGAATGTTAAGTGTCTATGTGGCATGTGTAAATCCTATTTGTTATGCTTAATATAAAAGTAGATTTGTAATTTAAAAGGTCATACCACAAAAAGAATAACCGTAAGGAAAAAAATGATAAAAATATCATATCCTCAAAGTTTGTACTTATTAGAACATGCACTCCCCTAATAGATCTGTCAAATGATCGTGTATAGTCCCCACACACTACAAGTATGTCTACAAGTCTACAACTAAAAAAAAAAAAATTGCACTTATTATTGAATCAGACACCTAAATTGGCCAAGTTGTAATTTGCCAAAAAGAGATTAATCAATACCGGCCTACTTGTAGCAGATTTACCAGTATTGACGTGCTCTCAGGTCACGTTTATTTCATAGAAAGAAAATATCATAAAAAGAAATTTATTCATTTTATGTGTTTGGAATACAAAAGGAAATTAAATATTTTCCTGAAGGAAATAAAAATAAGAGATAAAGTGGTTCATTCCAAACACTAGGCCTCGTTTGGTTCGCATAAAGCATGCATCAGGAAAGGAAAGTTGTTCCTTTCCTGTGTTTGGGATGCAAAAGGAAATGAAATATTTTCCTGAAGCAAAAGAAAATAGGGGGAAATATGGAAGGAACGATACTCCAAAGGAATCACTTTCCCCCCTTTTTTTCTTGCATTTATTACTCACAAGTCACAACACATTATTTTATTCCATTAATTACATACTTTTTAACAACTTTTCGTATAACTTTCATTCCATTATCAAACATCGGAATTGAAAGTTCTTCGGAAATTTCATTTACCTTCCCATGGGAAAGACAAATGAATTACTTTCTTTTCCGCGAACCAAACGAGACCTAAAGAAATCACTTTCCCTCATTCTTTCCTTGCATTTCAAAACATTTGTTTTATTCAATTAATTACAAACTTTTTAACAACTTTCCTAATGTTATCAAACATCAGAATAAAAAGTTATTGGGAAGGAAAAAACAAAAAAATTATTTTCCATTCCATGAATCAAACAAGGCCTTATAGTATTTTAAACTTTCCAGAATTTACTAATCATAACCTACCAAAGCAACGACCTAATAACGAAATTAGGTACAGTAAATGTGTAGTACAAATAGTTGCACTGTTGCACATTGTATGAACTGATCATCCATCTGTCTTAGGGTGTACATAATTACAGACAATTTTAATGTGGATCTTGCAGGGTCGTTGTAAAAAGATAGTGCAGAATTGTACTGGATAAGTTGTCCTCTCTATTATACAGACAGAGAAAGAACAAGATATTAATGATAAATCTGTGATGTAAACGAGGTGGTACAATTCAGGGACAGAGGAAACTTGCTGTTGGCTTAGCTTAGTTTTCTTTATGAACGACAAGCTTCCTCCGTTAAAAATGGTGGCTGTCCAAGTCTCTTTTTCTACTATGCTTTTCATTTTAACGCTGCACGTTTAGGTATTGATCAACTTGGAAAAAAGTCCAAATGCTTGTGGCATGTGCATGAACATCGCCATCATTATATACATCAATGTATTTGTCCCATCAAGGACATAAGTACCCACCTCATCAAGAGCTTTATTAATTTTTATTTTAATCTCATGAGTTTTGTTTGTATTAGTTGTTTCGGTGTATACAAGTGAATAACGTATTCTGATTTATACATAACACTCTAACAAATTATTTTATACGTATCAATTAGCAATCTTTAGTTAAAAACATGTATATACACATGTACGCTAATAGAAAATTAGATTATTCATCTTAATGCAGAGAAAGCAAATTTCTTTTTAGTGCCGAATCTAAGAATTGATGAAGTTTTTTCTATTTGTATTCCAACATTGAACATCTCACATTCCTTATTCTAAGAAACTCAATATACAATACTAGTGATGTACGTGTATGTAATGTCCTTACTATGAGCAATCTGATGAAGAGTTCGAATATGTATGTACCATTTGAATCGCCTCTAAATAATATTTCATATCTCATATGATTTTGGTATGTTATGCTCATATATAAATAATTATAATCTCCATCACCATTGAAAAAATTAAACCCTTTGATAATCCATACTATCTATTTGGAAGCTTCGATCGCCAAATTAAGACCAATTACTATAATAGATGGAGGGTGAGAGGGGGAGCTAGATATATAATATAGAGCTTGAAGAAGCTAGCTTAGCTAAGTTTGTCCAAAACCGAAAGCAAATAATAAAAATTAACATGAAAGGTAAACGACAGGACTAGTTTCACCAAAAACAGCATAATGAAACACACTTAGGTCCCTCTCACAGGCTCCGTTTCATTCATTAACAAACAAACTAAGCGTCAGAGATTACGGCATCTCACCCAACCCCCAAGAGAAGAAGGAGAAGAACAACCATGCAGCTTTGCGATTAAACGATGTCGTCAAGAGAGAGAGGGGGAGAATAATTTAAAGGGTTAAAGCTGGGCGTGAAGCATCACTTAAACTAATCATAAACTTTAAACTTAATTATTAGTCTAATCAAGTGATTTAGGTGCAGTTACGTTACGTATTATATTAACTAGTTTCGTTCTTGCAAGCCATGTTAGGGTTACGAACTGCTGGCAGCCACCGAGGGATTTACGATAGGGTTTGGTTGCGTGTGGCAGGCCGAGGACCATCGGATGTCACGGGTCGGATTCGGATCCAAGGAAGTAGGACATGTGATGAAGGTCTAAATTAATTATTTTCACTAATTTAGTTGAGTCGAGATGTGTCCACATGGTCGATGGTGGGAGTTTGCCAAATCCTTTTGCATTTCTTAACTATTTTCTTCAACATAATAACTCAAAACTCGTTGGAGAATACTCACAAGAGAATTTACAAGTAAAAATGAAATCTATATGAAGAAGCATCATCTTGTTTAGTTGTCCGGTACTCTTTAAGAGAAATTGTAGAAAAATTTTGCTTTCGCTCTTTATAAATCTATTAATTGTTAAACATTTTGTGCTCATATATAAGTTTATTCCGGTTATCTAACATATATTTACAGTCATACAGTTAAAAAAAAAAACATAGATGAGAATATTGACAATTTCATTAGTTAACGTTTATTGATCAAACTTAAGCACGAGCAATTGTCTTCATCAACCATCTCTAAATCCTCAATTATATTTGACATTCTCGACAACATGGTAAATTTATCTTTTCGAACGTAACACTTAATTTTTATTCATACATGGTACATGAGTGCATATATTGATATATATCAGTGTGCATTTGTGCACAGTCGTTTTACATGATGACTCGTACGTATCCCCATAACTTCTTCACCAGGAGTAGGCAATTACTCCGCTGATTGGGAGACCATTCGCCCCTCAAGCTGAGAAATAATTATTGTTTTAGAACCGCAGAAGGCCGGTGGTCGGAAAGTTTTACTTCTACACGTGTCACAGCCGAGCATGAACTGAGCATAGGAAGCACTTTCCAGCAAAATGCGAGTCCTCCATTAATGGAAGATTAATGTAGTTAAAATCAAAAGCCCTTTAGTGTTGGAAGTGCATGAAACTATGAGGCCGTGTTTGCTAGGGGGGATTGTGTTACCCCGGCTTAATTTCTTTTAGAGTCCTCCACTCTTCAAGCCAGGCTATGCTATAGAGTCCCTTGACCAATGTTTGGTGCCAGCGGGATTAAATATAGAACCTGCAAAACCTTCAACACCAACAAAGCTCCACAATCCATGAAGAGGGAAAACGGCAGAAGAACCAAAGCTGTCCAAGTGGGCCGACTTCTTATTCGTCTGGGGGTGATTGGTTTCCGAGAAACGGTAAGAGAAAAACAAACCCAGTAAGAGAACCAAAGCAAGTCTGCTGACTTTTTTCTCTCAGAAACCTCACGAGTCTCTGAATCGAAGCACAGAAGCACCAACCCACCACCACCTTCACTACCAGGTTTACTGATCACAACCCACAACTTCTTAAATGTTAGATTTTGAAAATTTCATTGCTTTTTCTTCAATTTGTGGTTGTTGAATTGGCTAAAGTTGATGATTAGGGGATATGGGTCGTTGAAATTTGTTGGTTTTAATGGCAGCTTTTGTGGGTTGAGGTTGAATTGCAGGTTGAGAATGATGAGAGAACGACGAACGGAAGGGAAGAGACGAAGAGTAGATCGAGTGAGTGGGGCTTCCACAATCCCATGATTTTTGGTGGGTTTGTGGTAGACGGTGTCGGGGTAGTTTTTGGGACTGTGGAGTCTCATTAAAAAGAGTCCCCTTGTTGCCAAACATGGGATAACTGGGATTGGACTAGATAAGAATGTCCAATCCAATCCAATCCCGTGTAACAAACACCACCTCAAAGTATATATGGGTCCGCCAAGCAAAGGCTGGTCACAGTCTAACACAATCGTGGCCAGTAAATTCAATCATTATAGTTTCAGCAAGATATATATACTCTCACACAAAAGACCAACTCGATCATGCACCAAGTATTTCGATCAACTACCTTAGCATAGCCATATATGATCACATCTAATTGAACTTCCACCTTGATGTTGATATTGAGGAATAAGAGCTTAGCTAGTGCGCTTTCGATATGCCATTGAGGCATTGATTGGTCTGGTTGGTTACTTAATTAATTAGTTCTCTGTATCATTAGCAAAAGTGCAAAACAAAAGTTCTAGCTCAAACTATTTGTCTTATTATATCCCACAATCAAATAGCTGGTAATTAGCTAGTCTCGTCATTGACCACCAAGCTTGCCCCTAAAGCTAGCCCATCATCTCATCTGCTGTGTAAAATTCTCCAAAACTGAAGGCAGATCTGTAAAGATTGCCAGTTGCATAGAGAAACTTTATAACGTGTCAGTTCTCGAGTGGATTGTGTAACTATGTCTGTATTTTTAAACTTTAAACAGATCTCACTAGGACAAAAATAAACAATATTCACCAAAATTCTTATTCTTTAGGTTACCAATAAAGGCTCGTTTATCCAAAAAGAAATAGTGAAAGTAATTCATACTCATTTGAAAAACTGACTAAGATAATCAGATAATGTTTTTTACAAAAGATAAAATTGATCCGCCGCTGCCTAAAGCTTTCCTAATGAAGTTATTGTTTTTAAGGAATGTGCACACCCTCTACGCCAACAATTTGGTTTATATATAGCACGTTGTTTATCCGATGATTCACATCGCAATAACCCGACCAGTTAATCATAGGCCATTAGTTGTCTAACAATTAAAGGAATTGGATTCCCAATCCTTTACTTTTGAGTTAAATTGAGACGTGGAGAATGGTTGTATAGGGAGCTAGAAAGAACAAACATATAGTAAAGATTATAATGCACGATCATTTAGCATTAATCACAATCTCTGCATAAAACTATATCGATCAGCACTAGCTATTGTATTTTAGATTAAAACACATCTAGTAGTGAGGTACTAGATGTCTCTGGCCTAAAAGCACATGCATGTAATTCCAGACATGTGGATCTTCTACTATATATATTCAAGCTTTCTCAGGTAAGGATATCCTTACTTAAGTTTATGGAACTGATTTTTAATTTTTGGTCATTTTTCGATCACATATTCACATCTTAACCGTTCAGTTTTTAGGTCCTACCGTATAGATCACTTCTGCAAAATTTCAGCCAAATTGATGATCGTTAAGGCTTCCAAAACTGTAATTTACACAAATGAACGAATCTGTCAAACCGGAACCGTTCGTATACATTGTTGTAAATTGCAGTTTTGAATGCCTTAACGTTCATCAATTTGGCTGAAATTTTGCAGAGATGATATATACATTAGGACCTAAAAACTGAACGGTTAAGATGTGAATATGTGATCGAAAAATTGTCAAAAACTGGAAATCCGTACCTAAGTTTAGGTAAGGACGTCCTTAGCCAAGAAGGACCGTGTGTGTATATATATATATATAGCTGATGGATAGTTTAAATATTTTTGGTGAACAGTGCTACTGAAACATGTAAGTTATAGAATCTCGGAGGCTTGGAGCTCACTGATCGATCATGGCATGGTTCTTAATTATGATCCAATCATTTTCTGGAATCCTCAGAAACTGTCTTCAAAAGAAAAGACTATATAATTACTGTTAAACTGTTTACGTGTGTGCAGACAAAGCTTAGTTGGAACTGTAATCACAATTAGATTGCCGGAACCCTAGTTTCAGATCGATTGACTCTCCCTGGAACTTAGATTCTCCCCTTTAATTATCATAATCTTAAGTTGTGTGCTGGGACAGCTAAGATGTATTACATTAGATCATTAGTGTAGCATGCGTGGTTTATATTACACATTAACGGATTTTTGAACTTCTTTTGTGGAAACGTGGTAAAGGCGGTAAAGCATAATGTTATCTATCTTAAAACCTTTACGAAGCAGTATATCGAAGAGTTTGCCTACAAAAAGTTATCTACAATGAACTGGCAGTTTCGATCAATTATTGTAGTTTCTGGCTTTTAGCAAAAGAGAAAATATCTAACACGAACTCATCTCCAACGCCATAGGATTCCTCTAGTGTTTGAAGTTGATTGAGGATCGAATAAGTATGGAATGGAATAAGCATCTGCTTGATGGGTCTTGATGCGTCTTGAGTTCTCTGTATCAGCAAACAAAATAACATTCGAGAATGAGAGCAACGTCTTTCAGGTAACGTCTTTCCATTTCTCACCCAAGTATATAGGTAGCTAGCTAGTCTTATCAAGTTATGATTGACCAGAAAGCCAATCATGATCTGCAGGGCACTTCTTCAACCACTGATGACCAAAATGGAATTGGCAGTTCACGTTACAACAAGTCGTTCAAAGAGTCGACGTACCCAACTTTCTATCCTGCGAATTTTAACGACTGAACTTCTTCAATCTTTTAAGTTTTCTTATAAAATCATTTATGTAATTAGTTCTCGATTATATTGAAATTTGTTTAACCATTGAATCATTTTCATTATAATTATTCCGGTTCAAGTTATTCTTTACAAGAATCAACATAACAAATGAAACAAAGAAATGAACAGAATACAAGCATTTAGATTGACATGACCAGAAACTGAAGCCACCCAGACCATTACAAATGGAGTATGAACATTTCTAGTTCCAAGTTTTCAAGTGACTTGACCCCTTGGGCCTGTTCATGTAAGTTGTTATCATTATGGATCATACCCCACCATTAATCTTAGAGGCCCAGTTCGAGATCCTCCTTCTGTCCCTTACTGTTTAATTTGTGAGCTAGATTTTCTAATATTAGGCATTAGGCATGTCTATCTTTAATTCTGCAATGGTTACTACAATAAGGCTTTTTCATGGACACTGGGTTCTTCTTTTTTCCTCTCTTCTAACTTTCTAAGCACCAACTTTCATTATGCTATTGTACTTGGAACTTTCGAGTGTTGATTTAAATGTTATTAACTATTAGAATTGCAAGTTTCTACGACTTTCATTGATAATCTTTGTTGGTGAGGAAAGATCCCACATTTGAAAAGTGACAAATAAAATATAACTTATAAATTGGTGGATCTCACTCAATTGTACTGAGACCTTTTGTGATTAAAACCTAGCACATAATGGGTGGTTAAGTTGAGACAGTATATGTACAATAGTGGGCCACAGGTTACGCTTGTCGCTGTTTTAACATGGTATCAGAGCGGGTCCCTCTCCAATTACATCTTTAATTATCATGGGCCCGAATTTGGGTTCTTTATATTGCCATCGGAAAATTCCGATTGGATTGTTACCAAGTGTCCGATGTGGGTCTTGGATTGTTATATTGGTCAAGTCTCTGATATGAGACTTGTGTCCCAATTTTCAATGTGGGAATTGGATTGTTAATTAATTTCACGTGCAGACCTAGAGATAGGTTGCACATGAGGGGGTGTGTTGGAGAGGAAAGATCCCACATTTGAAAAGTGACAAATAAGTATAAGTGGGTGGATCTCACCCAATTGTACCGAGACTTTTTGTGATTAAAACCAAGCACCTAATAGGTAGTTAAGTTGGGACAGTATCGATACAATGACCACGTTTGTTGCTGTTTAACAATCTTGAGATGAGTAATTGCCTATTTACCTCCTAATGTATGTACAAAGAGACTAGTAACTTTGTGATAGTCATGAGTCAAGACTAATTAAACCAAACAATTGGAAGTGTTTTCAAGTGTTTCTCTTTCATTATGGTACATAATATCAAAGATGCAAATACTAAGCAAGTTCAATCGTTGAGCTTGACCGGTCAATACTATTCACTGCTTTTTTGCCTTGTATTTCTACTATTGAGGTTGGCTGGTCAGACATTGTTCACAAAATGTCAAGAATGGTAACTTTCGAGCAAGTTCACCTGTTGAGCTTGACCGGTCAAGACTATTCATTACTTTTTTGTCTTGTATTTCCACTATTGAGGTTGGCTGGTCAGACACTGTTCACAAAATGTCAAGAATGGTCACTTTATTGACTACGAAAGTGGACCATTCTTGACATTTTGTGAACAGTGTCTGACCAGCCAACCTCAATAGTGGAAATACAAGGCAAAAAAATAGTGAATAGTCTTGACCGGTCAAGCTCAACGGGTGAACTTGCTCAATGAGGCAATAAGCGAGAAGTGCGTAGTTTAGACAACACCGATTTTAATTTTCAACACTATATGAGGCATAACATGTGTTAAAATGACATGCTTAACATGATATATTATATGTTGCATGACTGATGTTTAAAATTACAAGAGCATAGTTTAGTTTTTGATATTTGACTAGAGCTCAGAATTTTGAAAATGACTTTAAATCCTAATCCTAAGTTATAAGGTTTGATGTGATTAATGATAAATTTTGTCATTCTTCACTTAAATTGACATTAAAAAGTTGATATAATAGTTGATGCTCAAGGTATTTATATTTTAATTTAACATATACTGGGTTATTATATGAAGAGTTTTGATGTAATTACAGTTTTGAGTAGTAAAACTCGTATGTTTTGTTTTAAGTAAGGGTATATTTTCTTCATTTTCTTTCCAAAGATTCATAATTTGGAAAACTGATGATATTGATGGTCAGAGTTTGGTGTGTTTAGTCATGACATCTATAATCATTGGTACCAATACCATAGCATGGATATAGTAGTTGAGAACTTACATGGTCATTTCCATCTATCTAATAGTTTTTTTATTTTTTATTATAAGGAAATAATTTTTTTATTTGTTTATAAAGTTGAGAAACTCACTGTTTAATAACCAATTGAAGTCATAGGTTCCAATTTCATTGGCATCATGGATATGTGAGTTGGGGTAAACTGTCGAGAGGGTAGGGGTAGTATGGTTAAAAAGTAAAAGCAAAAAAGGAACATAACGCTTGTTTCATCTATCTCTAATTGTTTAGAAAATGTCTAAATGTCTTTAAATGCGTGTTGAATATACTCTTTCAAACTTTGACATTTATAGAAAATTATTATTGACATGACGTCTTTTACAATTCAAAGTTTATGTTTTATTATTTTCATTCAAGGACTTATTGAGTGCAAAAAAACATATTTTAATTTTTTGAAGGTGTTAATAACAAACCACTAAATAACTTTACAAGAGTGTTGTACATATGTGACACTATCGGCGATAATCAGCACCTACTGGAGTCCACCTCCCATTGTCGGAATGGTTGGGCAAGTGTGACCCCTGGAAACACTGCAAGCCTACCATCAATGTCGAACTAGCCTCATGCCAAAATATGCTTTAACGCACTGCTCAAAGTTGTACTCCGGGAAGGTTCGAAACAATCAGACTAAAGCATATTAGTCCCACATCGAAAATAAAATTGAGATCAGTTCTCACCTCACCAATAAAAGGTTCATTCCTCTCTCGTCATTCATTTACACATTTAATACTTACCTACCGCTACTCTGTAAACATAAATACATTGTCTGACTTTAGCATCTGATGCGCTTAAAGCAAGCGCATAATTTAACCCTGAAATGTCATCGTTAGTATATAGTAAATAGGGATCGTTCTATTCCGGGGATTGAGGGTACACTTGTAATTGCAAAAATAAATTAATAACAGTAAAAAGTATTATTTACAAAAATAAAACAAATAATAAAAATATATACAAATGAACACAAAAGGGGGGGTTTTAGGATTATTAAATTAAAAACTAAAATAAATAAAATAAAGAAAATGTAAAAACATATATACACGGGTGGAATGAGAGAACAAAGATCAAAACCGAAACTATGATCAAATTCGATTAAACCCTAATATTGTTCATCTAAGTCATGAGAAAGGAGTTGATCATGTGAAATATTCGAAAGCAAATAATTTCCCATTTTTTACTTTTCAATGCTAATTAACCTAAGTGAAAGCACAAAGATTAATCCTATCAAACATGTAATCAAGGCCTAGAAAGCTAGTCAATCATGACATGTTTAACGCATGAAACACATGGAAAGGCTATCAACTCAAGTGTGCAACTTAGTATGAAAAAGTCCACCTAATTGCAATCCTCTTTAATTAAATTCGGTTTTTGTCCAAAACCTTTACTACTTCGATTCAAGTTACACAAAACAAAAAGTTGATTTCATGTTCTTAAATCTAGCACCATTCATATCAAAACCCTAAGTGTTTCGAACCACATAAGATTAAAATACAAAAGATATCTATAAAGCAAATTTAATTAAACAAACTCACATAAGCAACTCTCGAATTACAATAATAGAATCGAAATTCTCATTTAATCATAAAAATTTCAGAAATAATAACTTTGTTCAACCATGAATGTCAACTAAAACAAAACCAACGAAATTCAAACAAAGGTTACAAAGTAGAGGTCGAATTACACCGTGGATGGAAGATGAGGATAGATGATTTTCGTTGTGATCCTTGAAGCTTGAAAGCAAGTCTTCAATGGTGGATGGTGGAGGAATAGGTCACGGCTCCTTCTTCTCCCTTCGGCCTTGCTTGAACTCCGTGGCTTGCTTTAGAGGATGGAGAGAATTTTCTGAATGAAGAGGTGTTTGTTGTGGTGGTGTTGTTGTGTGATGGTGTGTTGTGGTGTGAGGTGTTGTGTGATTGTTGTGTCCTGTTGTTGTGTAGAGAATGCTCCTATTTATAGGAGGATGGCAACTTTGTCTCCAAGTCTTCAAGATTTATCCACACAGCATTAGCCAATCAGAGAACGCCACGTCAGCTCTGCCATGTCATCCAACCAATAAGAAACCTCCAATTTAACACCTTGATTTAGGGAGATTATTTTTGAATTAATTGCATGATTATTTTCTGATTTATCTCCTCAAATAACTATCCAATCATGCCACACAGCTTCCACCAATCACAGAATGCCATGTCACTCAACCAATCAAAAAGCTCCAAAATAAATCCATAATCTTTCCAAATATATTATTGCTGATTTTCCCAAGATTTAATCTGATTTTTCTCTTAATTTTCGGCCAAAATACTCTTGAGTGAAAATAGGAATGAATCTGGACTTGTTTTGGACCTTTTCTCCCTTAAATCTCTCCATGGCGTCATTATCCTTGATCCTCTCTTGATTTTTGACATTAACTCCATGATTTCCCATGCAAAAATCAGATTTAATTCCCCATAATATCTCCCACGTCATCATGTGGTCTCCTAATGCCTTCAGGTTTCCTAGCCTCCTCAGGATTCCTGCGTTGACTGGGATTCCTAATTGGACCAGGAAAACTCCATTTCTTCATTTCAGCTCATTTCTTCTCTATTTATTCCAATGTACCTAGAAAATAAAAATTAAATTAAAATTTATTTATTTAAGGAAATAACTAAGTAAAATATGAGGAAATAATTATTAAAACGTCGCATTAAAATGCTCCTATCAGCATCGGATGAGCAAAGATAGCCAACCGCGGTCTCCCTTCTTGACGTCGGTGTATTTCATTTGACAGGTGGCAGAACTTTACAACTCTATCAAGATGTCGGAATATTTTGACCCTCGTCCACGTTAACAGAAGCTAACACTAAGTGGCAGTATTCTGAGCATTAACAAGTACGAACAATAATGTCAATTAAATATGAGCGTGAAATTTTGATTGATTTATAAGAAGAAGAAGAAGAAATGGCTTGCGATTGTACATTATTAACCAATACTATTGAAGTACGGAAGTCACAAATTCTAATTTCATTAACATCATGGATATGTGAGTTAGGGTGGACTGTCGAGTGGGTAGGGGTATTATGGTTAAAAAGTAAAAACAAAAAAGGAGCATAACGCTTGTTTAAGCAGTCTCTAAGCGTTTTGAGAATGTTTGCGAGCTTTTAAGCTCGTGTCGAATATACTCTTTAAACCTTTGACATTTATAGAAGATTATTACTGACATGACGCCTTTTACAATTCAAAGTTCATATTTCATTATTTTCATTCAAGGACTTACTGACCACAACATAACATATTTTAACTTTTTAAAGGTGTTAATAACAAACCACTATATATATATATATATACAGGCCTTCTTGGGTGCGGACGTTCGCACCTTTTGCTTCGGTGCGGATTTCCAGTTTTTCTCAACTTTCCGATCATATTTTCACATCTTAGCCGTTCAGTTTTTAGGTCCTAATGTATAGATCATCTCTGCAAAATTTCAGCCAATTTGGTGATCGTTAAGTATCCAAAACTGCAATTTACCATTATAAATACGAACGGTTCCGGTTCGACAGATTCGGTCCGTTCGTGTAAATTGCAATTTGGATACCTTAACGATCACCAAATTGGCTGAAATTTTGTAGAGGTGATCTATACATTAGGAACTAAACATTGAACGGTTAAGATGTGAAAATATAATCGTAAAGTGGAAAAAAATGGCAAATCCGTACCTTTTTGCTTCGGTGCGGATATCCGCACCTGAGCAAAGTTCTATATATATATATATATATATATATATATTATTTTCAACCCTAAGTAAGTTGTACAAAAGTGAAAAATAACTTTACATGAGTATGAACAATAGTGTCAACCTAATATGAGCGTGAAATTTTGATTGATTTATAAGAAGAAGAAGAAATGGCTCGTGAGTGTGCTTGGGTCCAAGCATCTACACATGGAGGAAGTTTAAACATATGAAATCTACATGATATGTTTGTATCACCCATCATTATACAAAAGATTTTATAGGGAGAGACTCTAATGAGAACCTTTAAAACGAGGACTTCATGAGAAATTATTAATGGTTGTGAAACCCACTTTTCGATCATATTTCGTCAAATTAACGGTTTGATGTTTAGGTTTGCATGAGTAGATCTTTTATGAAAATTTTCTTCCAAATTGTCAACTGTTAATGTACCAAACTAATATGTTAAACATGAACCTTTCATGTTCATAAATGATAAATCACGATTATAAATGTCTTAATGATTTTCAATTTCATTAAAAAAATTTCAAAAAGATATACTCATGAATATCTAAACATCTAACGGTTGATTTATTAAAATGTGATCGAAAAGTGAGTATAACAACTGTTGATTAGAAAGTTTTCATGAATCCTCATTTAGTGATACTCATTAGAGCTCCACCCAATATGCCACAAAATACTTGTTAATTTGCATCTAAATATCCATCCAAAATACCCTCCTTACTTTTTAAGTTGCAAACATGGTAAGACCTGATTGGAGAATCGAATAAACCTAATGGTGCGACTGCCTTATTTAGAGGATGTGTGGATCCACACATGACATACCCAAACCCCCACTAAAAAATTACTATTAAATGCAAATCTAAACCCAACTCTAGAGTTAAAAGTTAACCATAGTTAGGGTGAAAAGAGATGTTGGGTTAGGGTTAAGATTATAAGAAAATACTTTGAAGACAAGGAAGGGGAGAGGCCCATGCCTTTGTGGTATTTTATAATTTGCACATTGGGGATACCTGTCTAGGTTGTGAGAGAAGTTTTTTTGAGAAAAGGGTCCAATTTGGGGGATTTTTTAGATTTGGGTTGGAAAAGAGGGGCAAAATAAAGAAAAAACTGGTGATGGAGGTCTGTCCATGGTGGCTTTCTGCGATTCAAATTCCTCAACCATCACAGCTCTTATAATAAGGTCAGTAAGCCCATCTCTGAATCTGGGTTTTACTTCAAATTTAGTCTTATTATTCGAATACTGATCACTCGTTGTTGGGATTCATTTTCTGAGTTCTAAGTATTAGAACAAGGTCTTTCATTGTAATTTCGTCTTCTGTTGCTGAATTGTAATTGAATAAAGCAGATCCATCAATTATGTTCCACTCCGCCGATTTGGGTTTTACTTTTACTCTGAGTAATTGTAATCTTGATATATGTTTTGAGCTTAATTACCTTGTTGCTTTGCTTTTTAGATTTGATTTGACTCAAATTCATTTTCTCAATTCCATTTGTATGTTTTTGTTTGCCATAACAATTACTAACCGAGTATTTTTAATCGAACAGAGGTTGGCTGAATTGGTAGACAGCAACGTTGGAGTTGTAGCAAATTGTAAAGAGTAGAATCTAGGAATATGGAGTGCAATAGAGATGAGGCCACCAGGGCGAAAGAGATTGCGGAGAAGAAGTTTGCGGCAAGGGATGTAATGGGAGCCAAGAAATTTGCTTTGAAGGCTCAAAATTTGTTTCCGGGGCTGGAGGGTATGCCCCAAATGTTGGCAACACTTGATGTACATGTTGCTGCAGAGAACAGAGTAAATGGGGAAGTAGATTGGTATGGGGTACTTGGTCTCGAGCCGAGAGCAGATGACGAGGCCGTGAGGAAACAGTATAGGAAACTAGCTCTTATGCTTCACCCCGATAAGAACAAGTCTGTCGGGGCTGATGGAGCATTTAAGCTACTTTCTGAGGCATGGAGTTTGTTGTCTGACAAAGCTAAGAGGGGAGCGTATGACCAGAGGAGGAAGGCTTCGACTTCACAGGCCCCTCCTGGAGCCAATGGGTTCTACAATTTCACAAAAAGTTCAACCTCCAGTACAAAGCCTCCAAAGAGTACTTCAAGGGCAGCTCGCTCTTCAGCTCCTGGTTCAAATCTTAAACCGAAACCCAGTACCTTTTGGACCGTCTGTCACAAGTGCAGGATGCAGTATGAGTACATGAGAGTTTATCTTAATCATAACCTTCTATGCCCGAATTGCCATGAAGCATTTTTTGCAGTCGAAATAACTCCTCCACCTACAGGTGCCTCCAAGTCATCCACCTCATGGAATCCATCACATCAGCGACAGAATTCAAATCATGAAAAAAGCACATATAATACAGGAAGAAGTAGAGATATAGGAGGACCTTCAGGATTCACTGAATCATATCACCAAAACAACTTCCAGTGGGGTCCATTCTCCAAAGCATCTGGTGCTTCTTCGGCTGCCCAAGCTGCAAGCGTGGTTCAACAGGCATACGAGAAAGCAAAGAGAGAGCGCGAGGAAGCTCAAGCAGCAACAAAAAGAGAGGAGGCCTTGCGGAGGAAGCATCAAGCCTCCTCCAAGAAGGTGAGTGGCACTTCATCTAATGCAGCAAAGAGAAGAAGAGGAATTGATGATGTTGGTGGTAGCATCAAGCCTCCAAGGGACGTTACGAATCAAATGGGTGGGGTAGCTGGAGCTGCAAACTTTTTTGGATCTAGACAGCCTAATTTTGAGTCAGGTGGGGTCAATGGAACCGCCAAGTCCAGTATCACAAGGGATTTCTCCGTGCTTGAAGTTCATAATTTACTGGCGGACAAGGCTAGGAAGGAAATTTGCAGGAAACTGAATGAACAGAAATCTGAAACTGCAGTCAAACAGGTGGTAAATGGGAATGAGACAGAGAAATCTTTGAAAAACGTTGATGCACGGCGTGATCAGAACAAGTCTGGTGAGTCAGTTGATAGAAAGAATGGAGCTAGTGAGAGGAAACATTCTGTCACTTCTAGTGCCATAGCAGATGCAGAAACCTTGCAGTCAATGACAATAACTGTTCCAGATTCAGATTTTCATGATTTTGATAGGGACCGAACTGAAGAGTCTTTTGGAGAAAATCAGGTCTGGGCCGCATATGATGGCGATGATGGGATGCCTCGATATTATGCCATAATTCATAGTGTGATATCTTTAAACCCATTCAAAATGCGGATCAGTTGGCTTAACTCCAAAACAAATAGTGAATTGGGCCCTCTAAACTGGGTTGCTTCTGGTTTCACAAAAACATGTGGGGATTTCAGAGTTGGCAAGTATGAAATCAACAAATCACTCAATTCTTTTTCGCACAAAGTTCGGTGGACAAAAGGTGCACGAGGGATTATCTGTATATATCCCAAGAAGGGTGATGTTTGGGCTCTCTATAGGAATTGGTCCCCTGATTGGAATGAATTGACAGCCGACGAAGTAATACACAAGTATGATATGGTGGAAGTGGTTGAAGACTATAATGAAGAACTAGGTGTAACCGTAACTCCTCTGGTGAAAGTGGCTGGTTTCAAGTCTGTGTTCCACCGGCATTTGGATCCCAGAGAGGTTAGGAGGATTCCGAGAGAAGAGATGTTCCGATTCTCTCATCATGTTCCTTCATATTTGCATACCGGTCTAGAAGCATCAAATGCTCCAAAGGGTTGTCGGGAGCTAGATCCAGCAGCTACACCGTTAGAACTTCTTCAGGTAGTAACTGATGTGAAAGATGAAGAGATTATGGAGATAGATGAGAAGCCTGAGGAAGTTGATGTTGAAAATACTGATGCAAAAGATGAAGAGATTATGGAGATAGATGAGAAACCTAAGGAAGTTGATGTGATAGATGTTGATGTTGGAAATACTAATGGCATAGAGGAGATAGCAGAGAATTCCAGAACTGTTGGGGAAGAAGAGAGAGGGAGTTCAGTCACTCCGATAATAGAAATTGAGGAGAGCCAAGAGACAAAGCAAGATGAAAGATTGGAGCATGCGTCGGAAGTTCAAGTTGGTTGAGTTTTGGTGTACATGATTCGATATGGACAGATTTTTTTTCACTTGGTTTAAGATTGGATTACAACTGATTCATTGTTTTTAGCATCATCCTTGTAATGTTGGGGCTATGCGAATATGACTTGAAGTTATGTGGGAAATTCCTCATAACAATCGTAACCCTACATTCAAGAGGTGAACTTCCATCTTTCCTGGGAGGCGAAGCAGCGAAAAGACTGAAGGTGTCTTTTCTGCAGGTCAACCTAATTGAGGCTACATTCAAGGATTTCGGAGGTGCAAGCTACATATTTTACAAACCCTCTTCCACCAGACATTACTGAAGAACAACTCCTTATGAGCTGTCCAAGAGTTTATGCTCCATTTATGTAGTGCTTAGCCAATAGTTTTCTTGCTTCTTTTGTATCTGGATGCTGTGAATTTGCATAATCTTACATACATGAATGTAAAACAGTACTGTTGTTAGTTCTGATCAATGATCAAATAGTAACGTTACTGATAACCATTTGATTCTAGTTCGTCTAGAGCCTGTAATAGTTTCTGATCTCTTGGGAAGATCTTTTCCTTCCCAAAACCGCACTATTTTTCATCGTGTCTTTACCTCTTAGGGTTTTGACAAACTTGGCTTACGTGATATTGAAGTTGAAAGCTAGAAACCATTACTGCATAAGCTTTTCTGTTTTCCACATGACATCTAGGCAGTTGAACGGTTCAAGAAAATGGACGTTTATTCTAGACCGTGACGCAAAAGAAGGATACAGAAGAAAACGAAAGCTTAAGAGCACTGATTTCAAAACAAAATGCATTAAAATGGAGGTGATGTTAAGAGGTTGATAAATGGAGAGAGATCGAGAGGCTACCATTCAACTGATTGTTAAATGACGTTTGAGTTTAGCGTCACTTCCCCTTGTTCTTTGTTTTATTTTTTTCGGCCAGTTTTGTCTCCATTTATTTTGTGTGACGCCAACTTTGATATGTTTTCGATGTGCTAATTTGGTTGTCGGTGATTACTAAGGTCATCTTCTTTTTTTTACCTTCAGTAGTTATTTTGTGTCGGTGATTATTAAGGTCATCTTCTAAATTTTGTTAGAAGGTTTTGATTGTCGATAATTATTAAGGTCATTTTCTAATTTCATCTTCAGTAGTTATTTTGTGTCGGTAATTATTAACAAAGTTCAAGAAGCTCGAAATTGGCTAAAACCTCACACACATGAACGGATTTGGGAGGGTAACACGGTCTAAAAGGAAAATTATTCTTATGAGGGGATTGTGTTTGATAAAAGACATAAATTTACTCGCTCATGAACTCTATGTGCATGTGAATTCTACATGCACGAGCACGTGGACGGATTTGGAAGGGTAAAACATGATCTAAGAAGAAAATTATTCTTATGATATATTAGCGGTTACATTTCATAAAAGATATGGATATTCCTGCTCGTGAACTCTACGTGCATGTGAATTCTACATGCATGAGCACATGGACGGATTTGGGAGGGTAAAATACACGATCTATTAGGAAAATTATTCTTATGACAGATTAGCTGTTATGTTTAATTAAACATATGAATATTCTTATTTGTGACCTCTTGCACGTGAATTTTACATTCACGAGCATGTGGACGGATTTGGGAGGATAAAACACATGACAGATTAGTGGTTATGTTTAATAAAAGATATGTGTATTCCTGTTCGTAAACTCTATGTGCACGAGCTTGTACACGGATTTAGGAGGGTAAAACACACGATCTAAAAGGAAAATTATTCTTATGACAAATTAGTGGTTATATTTAATAAAAGATGTGGATATTCATGTTTGTGAACGCTGTGTGTACATGAATTCTACATGCATGAGCATATGAACAGATTTTTGTGTCAGTGATTATTAAGTTCATCTTCTAATTTTTGTTAAAATGTAAGAAACAAAGTTCAAGAAGTTCGAATTTGGCTTTTTCATTCTCACACATATGGACGAATTTGGGAGGGTAACACGGTCTAAAACGGGAAATTATTCTTATGAGGGACTATGTTTAATGAAAGACATAAATATACTTGCTCATGAACTCTACGTGCTTGTGAATTCTACATGTGTAGAACATTTTTCTTATGACAGATGTCGTTACGTTTAATAAAAGATATGGATATTCCTGTTCTTGAACTCTACGTGCACGAGCACGTGGATCGATCTGGGAGGGTAAAACACACGATTTCAAAGAAAAATTTCTTATGAGAGACTAGCGGTTGCGTTTAAGAAAGGATATGGAGATTCCTGTTCGTGAACTCTATGTGCATGAGCACGTGGACAGATTTGGGAGCGTAAAACGCACGATTTAAAAAAAAAAAATTATTATGACAAATTAGCGGTTACATTTAAGACATATATATATCTGCTCGTGAACTGTACGTACGCGTATGAGAACTCTACATGAACGATTAGAGTTTAATCAATGAAATAAATGCAGTGATCAAATCGGGTAAAATCGAACACATATTGAATTTTGCATGCACGAGAACTCTTCGTGCTGAAAAATATAGACATACGTCTCTTTACACTTGAGAACTCTACATGAACGATTATGGATTAATCAATGAAATAGGTTAATGAAATAAATGTAGTGATCAAATTGGGTAAAATTGAACACATTGAATTTTGCATGCACGAAAACTCTACATGCCATACGTCTCTCTACACCCGAATCCTAATCCAAAGTGCACATCAATTCTAAAAGGATCTGAAATCTACATGCATGATCAAATGATAAATTAACGAAAAGATCAACATTGACTGAAGCAAATAATCGACATATATATAGACACATACAAATCCCGGCATGTAAATCTTAAGTGCACGAGAACTCTACATGCACGACGACTTGTGCCCCAAAATTATGAAAATATTTATGAGTTAAATTGGCTAAATTTCAAAATTGGGAAAAGAGATGGGTAATTGTTGGTTTTATGAGCACACCAACCCCCTCAACCCTTTTAATTAGAGTAACAATTACGATTAAAGTGGGTTTTACTCCGGAGGGTAAACCAACTCCAACTACCCCAGTAGTAAATTTCACCAGCCTCCCAGTCTCCCATATATAAATGTTGGGTAATTAGGGTTAAGTCTCAAAGATTCTTTGACTCTGGGAAAAAAGAAGACCAACCCATGTCATTGTGCTATTGGGTTCTGCTTCCTGTCTAAGGCTGTGACCAGTTCTTTTTCAGTTTTTGGGGGTTACAAATAGGGAGGCCATAGAAACACTGGTGAAGAAGAAGGTCTTTCTGTTCATGGTGGCTCTCTTACCGATTCAATTCAAATTTCTCAGTCCACAGAGTCTGTAGAACAAGGTGAGTAAAACCCATATCCCATTAAGTGTTGGTATCAGTAAAATATGGTTCTTTAGATGATTGTTCATTTCTCTGAGTCGGGTTATGCTTATGCACATTGATGTTGCTTCTCTGTGATTTTGTTTATGCGTTGAAAGAATAGACTCAGAAATTTCAAAGAAATGTGCTTGAACAATGTTTTGCTTATACTGTGGTTGCATGGTTTGAATTCTCTGTGTGTCTGTGATTTTATTTCTCTGTTATTGCATCTGAGTATCTCTGTGAAAGAAGAGTCATGAATCATCAAGAATGGGCTTGAGGGAGTGCTGTAGTTGTGGTTGGATGGTGGCAATAAGAGTATATTGCAATAGCTTTTCTTGTTTTTTAATGAGGTTGGGCTCATTACTTGAATTGGAATTTAGTACATTGTTGTTATGCTTTTCTTGCTTATCATTATGTTTGCATGCGACTTCCATGGCGATTTTCTGATACTGTTGTTGGTTCTAATAGAATTTGTACTACTGGGCAATTTTGGTTGAAGAATTAGTGGCAGCATTGTTGTAGAGTAGAGAAGAAGAAGAAGAAGAAGGTATAGGAACATGGAGTGTAATAAAGATGAGGGCATCAGGGCAAAAGAGATTGCAGAGAGGAAGTTTGGTGAAAAGGATCTAATGGGGGCAAAGAAATTTGCAGTGAAGGCTCAATCCTTGTATCCAGGGATTGATGGTATTCAGCAACTTCTGGCGACACTTGATGTATATATGTGTGCAGAGAACAAGATAGGTGGGGAAGCTGATTGGTATGGCATAATTGGTGTGGATCCAGAAGCAGATGATGAGACAGTGAAGAAACAGTATAGAAAACTAGCTCTTAGTCTTCACCCTGATAAGAATAAGTTTGTAGGGGCAGATGGAGCATTCAACCTACTTAAGGAGGCATGGGATTTGTTGTCTGATAAAACTAAGAGAGTAGCATATGACAGGAGGAGGAATGTTTTTGTGCACCAAAAGGTAGTACACCAGAAAGTTTCAACTGCGCAAGGTTCACAGGGGGCCAATGGTTCTGCACACCAGAAAGTTTCAACTGCAGGTCAGGGTTCGCATGGGGCCACTGGTACAACAGCAAAAGGTAGAGCATCCAATGCAAAGGCTCAGATGGCTACCAAACGGGCAGCTCCCTCTTCCACTCCTGCTTCTGTCGAACCAATACCCAAAAGCTTTTGGAGCGAGTGTCCAAAATGCAGGATGCGATTCGAGTATTCAGGAAAGTATCTCAGGTGTAATATTTTTTGCCCGAATTGTAATAAACTATTTCAGGCAGTAGAGATAGTTCCACCAGCCATATGTGGTTCAAAGTCAACCACCCCATTTTATACAGGAAGGAGTACTCCAGCCTCTGAAAATGTTGGAGAGACAGGTTTTATGAGTCATGTGTCACTTACGGAAAAGAGTGTAACCTGGGTTCCATTTTCAAGAGCTGCTGGTGCTTCTCAAGCTGCCAAAGCTGCAAGGGTAGACCTGCAGGGATCTGCCAGAACTGCTAAACCTGCCAAAGCCTCAAATGAGGAAAAGCGAGCATCTAAGAAAGGGAGGAAATGCAATATAGATGAGGAGACTCTAGCAAGAGCTAGAGAGAGTTTCACTCGGGATCTGAATGACGATGAAAGAAAGAAGAGGTTCGATGCCAGAAGAAAGAAGGACTTTGATGCCAGCGGAAGGAGGGATAATGATATCCTTTAGCTGTAGCTGTAGCTGTAGCATGAATGTGGCTGGGGAGCTGCAATAGCATTTCGGCTCTGAATCTAAACAAGCTAGTTTTGAGTCGGGTGAAAGTGGCTGTTTCAATACTAGGTTTTGCCAACTGTTCCTATGGTCATGAGGAGATTCCAAGAAACAAGATGTTTCGGTTTCTCATCGTGTACCTTACTAATTAGGCTTGGAACTTCTCCAGGTAATAGATAATCTGTTAGACCATGTGATTATGATATATGAGAGAGTTAAGACTGTAAATATAGTGAATCATGTTGAGTTTACTATTACTTAGAGATGGTAGAAACTTTGAGCCACTTAGAGGATAGGAATTGTGGAAGATATTGGGAAAACAAATCAAGATGATAGAGTGGAGCATGCTTCAGCTGTAACAAAGCTGGCTGGTTTTTCAGTCAGTGTGTTGTTGCATGTCGATGAAATTCTTGACTTGGTTTAAGATTCAATGAAAAGTGATTCAATGTCTTTAGACTTTGTTGTGCAACATTTTAGCATCAATATTATGAAATTACAGGTTCTTATTATTTGAGTGGAATATGACAATCATTTTAGTTCTGAACTTATTATTAGTTCAGATAGTGGCAGATATTGTGGATTCAATGATTCAGTATCAGTTCTGAAATGATTTGGTTTTGTGCTGGTGAATTGGTGATAGGAGAATTTCTGGGCAACAATGATCCTGGACAAGGACATAAAGTCCATTCTACCCAACTACAGAAGTATCACTGTCTTTTTTTGGCCAAATGAAAGGGGGATTCTATTAAATATGAGAGTTACAGACAGGCATACTTCTTAACCATTCCGTCCATTGTTTTATCAACTTGCCAAAACACAGGACAAAATAAAAGCAAGAGTTAGTAACCCATCAAGTTTGCCTTTCATTTAGGTTTATAATAATAGAGGCCCTTGTTTTGTTTTGTACCTTTGAAGGGATTTAACTGGCTTTAATTTATGAGGTCAGCAACACTGTCACCCACTAAGTTTCCCACTAATTAACATTTTAATAACATAAGAGAAGCCTTTGTTTTGTTCCTAAGGTAAGAAGACATGGACTTAGCATCATATTTGTTCTTTCTTTACAACCTTCATATTTATTGTCCATTTCTTTTTATTATACACTCAGAGAATCTAAAAAAATATTTATTATAACTTGTCATCAAATCCTAAAAGCATAAGGAAAATTAATTTAAAAATTTGTAATGTGATTTGAGAATTATTTCACTCGTATTATATTATTATAGATAGCACAAAAAATTTCAATACACGACTTCGGTTGATAATTAGGTAATAAATAAGTACAAGAGTGAACATATCATCAAAATCTAGAATTCATTCATAATAAATAACCATATAGAAGAAAAGTATATAAGTAATTCATTTATATGGAATACTTTCTAGAGACCAAAACTATGCCAGAGATTACAATTCATTTTTTTTTTTTTACCATATAATCAAATTTGTTTTAATTGATGATGTGAATTCCCTACAAGTCATAATGTGAATTTTTTTTCTAATATGCACTCAAATGGAAGTAAATTGTTATTAGAAATAATGAAATTTTTTTTTTGAATAGATTATAAATAATGAAATAATGATATTAAGATTGTCTTAGTCATAATTAGGTATTTTCTTAATAACATTTTTGAAAAATAATCCGACCAAAAGAAGAACAGTAATAAAACCTCTTGCCACATGGACAGCCTCCGCGGGACCCAGTTTCTCTACGCGGTACCGTCCCCGATCTCCAGGTCAACCCATTTAAAACTCCCCGGGAGATTGTCCAACGAGGGCACCTACACCCAGTCACAATCTAACGCGTGTCCCGAGCGACGTGGTTTGACCAATCATTCAAGTCCGTGACGCCGAGGGTGGGTGACGCTATCATTCAGTTAAAAAAAACCGCCCCATAAAACCCCGAAATCACAATCGAAGCTCCTTCAAAGAGTTTGCGATAGCGAAAAATAAGGGCGAGAAAGTTCAAACTCGCCTGGAAGAAGAAGAAGGAAGGAAGGAAGGAAGGAAGGGCCTGATCACCTGCGACGCACTCTTTCTCCTCAACCGCAACAACAACAACAACAACAATGGTAAAATATTTTTCAGATCCGATCAATTTTTCGGTTTTGTGGAATTCAGATCTGGTCATTTTAGAGGTTGATTGAATGAATGTGCGCAGACGACTTCGAGGCGACTGGCTGATAGGAAGGTGGAGCGGTTCGAGAAGAACATCACCAAGAGAGGCGCCGTTCCCGAGACGACCGCCAAGAAGGGCAAGGATTATCCCGTCGGCCCTATTCTCCTCGGCTTCTTCATCTTCGTTGTTGTTGGCTCATGTAAGTTTTTTCTTCTTCAATTTGAAGAATTACTAATCTGATTTAAATTGCTTGCATTTTGATGAATCCTCATTCTCGAGATTAATCTACAAGGGATTTTGCTTGTTTGGTTGCTGTACAAGTCTAGATCTTATCATTGTGTGTGCGTGCGATGGAATTTTGTGAAGCTCGAAAGGGGAATAATAATCTGATACCGAGCTGTAATGTAAAGTATGCATTTGGACTTGTGTGTCCCATTGCCGTTCAATTTGCTAAATTACAATGCTCCTTCAGTTTTGACAAAATTATAATCCTGATAGCCGCGATTGGGTTGATTCTAATGATCCTTAATTTAGATGGGATTTTGTTGCCAAGTATCTTGCTTTGCCATTGTTCACGTAAATGCTTGTTTTTTTTGTTGTTGTTGATCTACACCTTATGTATGATGCATCCCAATACTCTGATGAAACTGAAACCTAAAGTATGCATTTGGAAACTTGTGCCCGTTGCTCTTTGACCTCAAGATTGCAGGATTTCATACTTGTGGTTCTTGTTGCATGAATGTTAGGTGGGAATGTCTTTTGTGGTTTTTGTTCTGTGTCTTACTTTTCTTTGTACGTTTTTTTTCCAGCTCTGTTTCAGATCATCAGGACAGCTACCACTGGAGGCATGGCCTAAATTGAGCCTGCTGCTTGTGCTGAGTTTCTAAGTTATGAAAGAGATGGTGTTAGATCGAATCATTGTCGTGTCGTGTCATTTTACTTTTTCTTTTTGTTAGCCAGTAGAAAAAACAACTGATATACAAGAATGTGATCTAGTACTACAAGCTGTGGTTTCTATCTTGTTAAGGTCTGTGTAGACCTTGTGAAAACGAACAAGTTTTAAGTAATAAACTACCCCTTTCCTATCTAATTCATTTATCTATTAAATTTGATTTGATTTTTCAACAATATTATGTTCTCTTACCTATTAATTTCAATGCATGCTTCAGATTCTTTTTGTTTCTCGTTTGATTAGTCCCTTACTTTTGGGATCATGAATGGATATAACAGTGAAATAGGGTAGATTGCGAATTGAGAAGTGCATGCCAACCCCTCAACTCTCTAAAGATAAATTGATACAAGAGAGATGGGCATTGTGACACCATTGGCCTTGCGAAGCCCTTAGATCAAGCTCCGCCCAAGGCTAGTAGCTCCCCGTTCGGTATTAATTACAAGTCATATTTGCAGATAGGGTTGTAATGAGATCTGGAGTGACTAGATGGGGGAGCATAAATACAAACTGGTGACCTCCATCACAAGCAACCTAACAGTAACCATTAGTCCATTTCAAACTAATGCGCCACATCTTAGGAAGGCTACATCGATCATCGATCGATTCTTATAAAGGAGGGGTACGTGCTTAGTGCTAACTACTGCAGTAGAGATGAGATATGGATTTCTTGAGCTCCATACTCTTATATCTTGGCTTTGCCTGGATTAGCCTGGATCTGCAGCCATGCCAAGCCTTGCACTATTTACTTGCAAGAAGCAGAGCCATACCCAGAGAGCTTCTTCCACCCGGACCAAAGCCATTTGCATTTGTTGGAAATCTTTTTGAGCTCGGAGGAAAACGCCATCTTTCTTTGACCAAGCTTTCCCGACGCTATGGCCCTTAATCAGTTTCCATCTAGGCCAAGTAACCACAGTTGTAGTTTCCTCATCCATTCTAGCCGAAGACCATCCTCTGAACCCATGACCAAATATTTTGCAACCGAACCGTCCCAGATGGTGTCCACGCCTGCAATCACGGCGAGTACAGCTTGCCCTGGCTACCAGTAATCCAGTATCACCAAGATGGAGAAATCTTCGCAGAATATGCAATTCCCATTTGTTTGCAGCAAAAGTTTTAGATGCCAACAAAGCTAGCTGGCGCGTAAAAGTGCAACAGCTCATTGATGATGTTGATGAAAGCATGAGGGCTAGTGAGGCAATGGACATTGGAAGAGCTGCTTTCACAAGCGTGCTCAATCTCTTGTCTAGGACTATCTTCTCCATCGATTTAATTAGCTGACCCGAGTAGTGAGGCTTCTAGAAAGTTCAAGGACAATGTTTGGGGTATAATGGAGGATGTAGGGAAACCAAACTTGGCAGACTTTTCTCCTGTGCTCAGGAAGCTTGACCCTCAAGGCATAAGGTGGCACCTGGCCAATTATTTCCAGAAAACGATGGTCTACTTCGACCACCTGATCAATCAAAGGTTGGACTCAAGAAGAAGAGGGCATGAGTAGTATATCATGACAGCAAATGACATGTTGGGTACCCGTTTAAACATGCATCAGTGAAGATCCAGAGAGAAATGAGGATTTGGACAAGACACAAGTCCAACATTTGATTGTGGTTACTCTTCTCGATCTTTTGTTCGTGATTACTTAATTTCTTCAATATTTCTAAGTTCATTCAGTGAATAAAAGTTGATAAAAGTACAATTTGGTCAGTGTACTCTTACTTGCTTCGGCTTGATTAATTGTGATGATGACGGTGGTCATTTTTTGGTTTTTGTTCATTAATAATCAAGTAGGATCTATTTGTAGCTGGCACAGATACAACTTCAGTCACTATGGAGTGGGCAATGGCTGAGCTACTACACAACCCAGAAGTAATGTTGAAAGCTCAAGCTGAGATTGAGGAAATGTTTGGATCGGAAAAGGGAAAATAGTTGAGGAATCTGACATTGCACGGCTCCCTTACTTGCAAGCAATAATCAAAGAAATGTTTCGGTTGCACCCAGTAGCACCATTGCTTGTTCCATGAAAAGATGAATCAGAAGTAGAAATTGGAGGCTACATTATCCCGAAGGGTGCACAAGTTCTTGTCAATGTTTGGGCCATAGGAAGAGACCCTGGCACTTGGGATAGCCCCGGCTATTTTAAGCCAGAGAGGTTCTTGGGGTTGGAGAATGAAATTGATGTTATGGGAAGAAACTTTGAGCTTATTCCATTTGGTGGTGGGAGGAGAATATGTCCGGGGTTGCCTTTGGCATTGAGAATGTTACACTTGATATTAGGGTTGCTCATTAACTGCTTTGAATGGAAGCTCGAAGATGGTGTTGTACCAAAGACTATGAACATGGAGGAGAAGTTTGGCATCAACTTAAGAATGGCTCAGCCTCTTAGAGCTGTGCCATGCCAACAAGTCATAATCCCTATATACAATTCATATTAATTTAAATGGAGTTAATGTTGTAAGCGCAGTGCAGATCGAGCAACTCTTCTTGAAGCCTTTCATTGTCTGATCACCGGGCAACTTCTAATTCACTCTGATAATCAACTGCAAATTCCGGACAATGCCATATATTCCAGTTTATGGTAGCTAGAAAGTCTGTCTGTTAATGCACCATTAAACTCGACGGAATAGGAATGAGAATAAATAAGAGTTTAACCTGATGCGTAAGAGTAACAATCTATCTGCAGCCAGAAGAGAAGTTCCAATATCTCATTCTCTAAACATGAAATGATACAAGAGATGGCATTGTAGGTGATTTTGAAACACTGGCCTTGCAAGGCTCTTCAATTTTCTTAAGCTCCGCCTAAATGAGACTTGTGACTTTTAATTCGTGAATCATGATAATCTAAGGAATATAAACTGTAATGGACAAGTAAATCAGACGGCATAGATTAAATGCAGAGTTATAAACCTATAATTTCAATATTTGAATTTAACACATGTAGTTGAGATTCTCTTATTTCTCACCATTCTTAAAAACTATCCCTTAAGTGAACACTTTTGTCATGACCAATATGTCATTATCGGCGTATTCCACCATTGAACTTGGGAAATCAAAATTGGAGTGCCTAAAGTGAGGACAAGTCCATAAATAAATAAAAACTGGTGACTGGTGACTGGTGACTGGTGACTGGTGACCTCTACCACAAGCAACCTAACAGTCCATCAGTCCCTTTCAAAATCATGTGCCACATAGTTGAAACGCTACATTGATCCATTTATACAAAGGATGGGTCTTACTAATTAGTGCAGTTAGAGATAAGAAATGGAGTTCTTGAGCTGCATGCTCTTATGTCTTGGCTTTGCCTGGGTCTGCAGCCGAGCCTTGCTTTCACTTGCAAGAAAAAGCAAAGCCATACCCAGAAGGCTTCTTCCACCAGGACCAAAGCCATTTCCACTTATCGGAAATCTCCTTGAGCTCGAAGACAAACCCCACCACTCCCTCACTAAGCTTTCCAAACGCTACGGCCCCATAATCAGTTTACAACTTGGCCAAGTAACCACAGTTGTAGTTTCCTCACCAACTCTAGCCAAAGATATCCTCCAAACCCATGACCAAATCCTCTGCAACCGAAACCTCCCAGATGGTGTCCACGCCTGCAATCACTCCGAGTACAGCTTGCCCTGGCTACCTGTGTCACCAAAATGGAGAAACCTTCGTAGAATATGCAACTCCTATTTGTTTGCCACCAAAGTTTTGGATGCCAACAAAGACAGCCGGCGCGTGAAGGTGCAGCAGCTCATTGAGGATGTTGATGAAAGCATGAGGGCGGGTAATGCAGTCGACATCGGAAGGGCAGCTTTCGCAACTACGCTGAATCTGTTGTCCCGGACTATCTTCTCGGTTGATCTAGCTGACCCGAGTAGCGAGACGGCTAGGAAGTTCAAGGAACAATATTAGGGGTATGATGGAAGATGTGGGGAAACCAAACTTGGTGGACTTTTTTCCTTTGCTTAGGAAGATTGACCCCCAAGGAATAAGGCGGCGCTTGACCAAATATGTCCTGGAAACTGTGGTCTACTTCAAAGGCATGATCGATCAAAGGTTGGAATCAAGAAAAGGGAAACAATATGTCACAAGTAATGATATGTTGGATATCCTTATAAACATCAGTGAAGAGGGAAATGAGGATATGGACGAGACACAAATTGAACATTTCATTCTGGTCAGTCTTTCTAGTTATGTCCTAGTCTTCTCTGTTGTTCTTGATTACTTCCATTTTTGAATAATGCTAGAGCTCGTTTGACAATGACGACTGTTGTCGCCTTTTGTTTCTGTACGTTCATCATTAAAAAATATTTGAGTGTTGAAATTATGGATCCAATATAGGATCTATTTATTGTAGGTACGGATACAACTTCAGCCACTATGGAGTGGGCAATGGCTGAACTACTACGCAACCCAGAAGCCATGTCGAAGGCTCAAGCTGAGCTTGAGGAAGTGATTGGAAATGGGAAACAAGTTGAGGAATCTGACATTGCTCAGCTCCCTTACTTACAAGCAGTAATCAAAGAAACGGTTCGGTTGCACCCAGTAGCTCCATTGCTTCTTCCACGAAAAGCTGAATCAGATGTAGAAATCGGAGGGTATATTATCCCAAAGGGGGCACAAGTTCTAGTCAATGTTTAGGCCATAGGAAGAGACCCCGACACTTGGGATAACCCCGACTGTTTTAAGCCGGAGAGGTTCTTGGGTTTGGAGAATGAGATTGATGTTATGGGAAGAAACTTTGAGCTTATTCCATTTGGTGGTGGGAGAAGAATATGTCCGGGGTTGCCTTTAGCAATGAGAATGTTGCAGTTGATGTTGGGGTCTCTTATTAACTGCTTTGATTGGAAGCTTAAAGATGGAGTTGTCCCTGAGACCATGAACATGGAGGAGAAGTTTGGCATCACCTTACAGATGGCTCAGCCTCTTAGAGCTGTGCCCAACAAGTTATAATTGCTTTCCGCAATATATTTTGTTAAGTTCAATCACTTCAACGGAATTAATGTTGTTTGCAGCGGATACTCTCCTGATTGGAAACTTCTAGTTCAATAGGATAAACGAAAAGTTATATATTTTAAGGCATCAAACTTCGGATAATGCCCATATTGCAGTTCCTGGTAAAAAGTCTGTACGTTAATGCAACATATACCAAGATGAAGTGATTCCATAACAATAAATAAGACTTCACTCTAATTAAGCAGGCAGTTGTGCTATGATTATTGTCATTAGATATTTAAATACACCTGCAAACAATATACATTTGAGTACAGGATTTTATTTCACTTCAACCCGTAACAAACTAACAAACACCTATTAGAACAAATTTAGCTTAGCTGAATTCACAATAGGGCATTTTAAACTGTCTTCAGAATTCAAAGGAAATTGTTTAAGGTTGTACACAGAAGAAAATGATGAAATGATATGATCCATGAAATTGTCTACATTAAAACGACAATAATGAAACTTGGCTGGAAACAAGTTGGCAGTTAAGCTTGCAACAAACCATGATATACCCCATTATGATTGAAAATTCATTCTCATTCTTGAAATGCTGAAAGCCACCAGAAAGGGAGAAAGATGATTCAAGCCACAGCAGTCAGGCATGGATGAAATGAAGTGCCACATGCAATCCATTGCCGCTTCCTCCCATGTGGCACCACGCAACCAGGAACCTTAAGCCATTCCCTGCTTGAAACATTGTAAGTAACCAAGCGGTTCATTTGTCTTGACCTCAAGGACAACATGAGTAAGCCTTTGTTACCCAGGCAAGTCATCCTAACGTGCTTGCCGTAAAACTCCAAGCACCATATATTTGGCATTCTGTCAACCTCCTTCCACAAAAGTGTCATTTTCTGCAGCTCCCAAATGCATACGCACGTAGCAGCATTCTTTGACAACAATCCCACCAGCATGATCCGGCCTCCACATTCAGCAAGTGTGTGGTCAGTCAGATGCAGCGGTGTGGGAATTATAAACTGCTTCCAAACCCCAGTGACCATATCATATGACACAATTCCTTCAGGGTCTGACCGCATGAAGTAAAGTGTGCTATCAATTGTAACAGCCTGTGATCGGAAATTCAGGGATAGTGGAAGCTTAACACTTGATGGCATGCTTCCAGGGCGAGTCCAAGAGTTCCTTAGTGAGTCATAAACTTCATACTCACCATCGCAACCCACCCACATGATCTTGTAGCCCCCACTGGTAGAACTCCCATTCAGAGTCATCCCCACAGCAATACGAGACCAGACCTTAACTGACCTGGCTGGCAACTCTTTAAAAGATTGATTGAGAGGGTTACACACGTAGAAGTTTCTATTACCAATATCGAGAAAGCAAACCAGGCCACCTGCTGAAGCCACAGGCAAGACGATCAGCTTTGTTGGCAGAGAAGAAATCGTGGGATGGTGCCACTTCTTCAAGGAAGGGTCATACATGGCCCCAGAATTCACGTTTTCATGAGTGATGGTGTAAAACCATGGATTAGCTTGTGGGATCTCTGCACATTGCTGAGAGAAACTTTCAGAGTCCAGCAAGGAATTCCATTTCCTGCAAACAGAACGAAAACGGAAAAATGTGGCAATTGGAAGCCTTGCAATAACAGCTTCATAAAGGTCTTCCGGGAAATCTTTCCAAATATGTTGTTCCATGGGCTCAGTGGTATTTGTCGTTCCTGATGATTTACCCCGGGCTCGCTCCTTACGAGATCTCTTACTAGGAGGAGGCTTGGAAGGTTCTAACATCTTGACACTTCCAGATTTACCAGCTGCCATCATAAAACTGTAGTAATCATCTACAGAACTATCATCAACATTAGAGGAGCACCACCTGAGTAAAAAGTGACCAAAAGTTAATCATGTCTCCATATTTGAGGAACCATACTGTGAAAGAATAAGCAAAACTGGCACAAACAAATTAAATAAAAAGTGATGCTACAAAGTACAAACAGATGAAGGCCAATGAAATACGTAAAAGCAAGCAAAAGATAGATTGTAACAAGTTCTGAACCACTGAGTTTAAACATGTCAAACTAAACCAATCTGGGTTATTACTTAAAAAGAAAAGGACAATCTGTGAGAGGGTGGAGAGCATTACTACATGGTAATAGCCGTGGTATATTATTTTCTGTTCTTAAAGAATTGCCTCAAGTCTACTTGCTACTGAACAGGTTAAAATTACTTGAAGTAACTTTCTGCAGGCCCCATATAGCTACAGTGTAGCACATATCATCAAATTTTTATCCATGCTATAGAGCCTTGGAAAATAACCAAATCCGGCTTTTCATAGATTAGTTAAGCAATGTGCAATAAGTACTGAAAAGAAGCAAACTTATACTTGAAGAGTATGCAGTTGACATGAAATAAGAGATAAAAAAAGCTTTATGAGCCAAACTTGAAAAAAAGGAGGGTAGTATTAGGTAAGACCTATGACGTTCAGATGTTTTGAAGGCTTTCACCCCAAGAAAACTTAATTCAATAGTTATAGTAATTTTCCACGAAGATCAGTCATGGAGTAAACAAACTGGGACAACAAGTGAATGCACATTTAACAATTTCTCAAAGGAATACTGATATATGATGCTTTTTCCCCCCAGAGGCCTTGCGGGGTTCTGTTGAACTAGATGATAAACTCAATAAACTTTCAGATTGTCTTGCTTGTGGGAAGTTTACCAAACTTCATAGAAGGCACAGATCCAATTAGCCAATTTTCAAGAATTGAAGTCAATCAGACACAAATATAATCAAAAAGTTATCTTTCTAGGGCATGCCCAGGTGAGCCACTGTCCTACATCAAATTCTATCCGGAAAGAGAATTGGCAGCTTATTGAAATCTGAAAAGTCACGAGGCCTAGAATACAGAGACGCGGGTTCTGTGTCAATGCCTCATTTGTAGACATAAAGGGGAACCAACAATGCAGTCTGTACGTCATATCTACTGGTTATTATTGATTGCCCAAATCAATGGATATCACATAACTTAGCATGACAAACTCAAGCAAGACTGTTAAGCTGGTGGTCTACCTTCCTGAAATCTCCCCCTACGATCTTTTCATTCAAATACATATACTAAGATTATTCGAGTTTCAAGACCTAGCTCTCCTTCCCTTTTTCTGATTTGCCTTGGTAAACCCAATCCACTAGCCCCAAAAACAGAAACGACCAGAATCACAGGTCCAGTGTTAACAACTAGACCTATCTAAGAACACCATCGAATTTCATCTCATCTCCAGCTGGACAGTCACAGCAAGCTTTCTAGATACTCAAAAAGATGAAACAGAACTGGAAAAAAAAAAAATCGAACATTGGCCCAACGAATTTCCAGAGGCCAGACAATTCGATAAAGCTCATAAATTTAGTTCAAAAGAATAAGTTAGAGAACATAGCAGTAAGACACATGATTGAAATAGCAAAACCCTACAAAGTCCCGAATAGTAACTTGGCAAGCAAAACCAAAATCCGCCGGAAATTCAAAGCAAGCTATAAACTTTTATAAAAATGATAATAATCAGAGACAGAACAAAGTCAAGCCATCCAACGGCGGCAGAAGCAGAAAATCAAAGATTGAAGAGGGAGTTTTGGATCCACACCTGCGGTGGTGGTGGTGGTGGTGGTTGAGTAGCGGAAGCTGCTGCTGCTGCTGCTGCTGAAGATGAAGAAGAAGATGAGGTTGAGGTTGAGGTGGAGAGCCGTGGAATTGAACGAACTCCTGAAGCTGACCGATGAGCTGCCTCAGCATGACCAGTCCTTCCATGCGACCTTCCTCCCTCGCAATCACCTCTGACCCGAAACCCGATGCCCCCAACAAACAAAAAAAAACCCGAAACTCCAAATTATATAAACACCATCGACTCCAAAAAACCCAGAGCCCCCCTCTGTTCCCTATCCCCACCCCATTTCTACTCTCCCCCCAACTCAACCTCTTTTCTTTCTCTCCCACTCTCTCTCTCTCTCTCTCTCTCTCTTGTGCTTCTGCTTCTCTCTCTCTCCGCCTCCCCCCAATCTCCTTTCGCCACGTCATCTGCTTCTTTTTACAAATATATCCTTACAAATTAACGTTATTTACATAAAAAAAAACCATAATGGTTGTGGATTAGATTTAGAAGTATGGGGTGCCAAGGTAAACCGGCGCGTTCGTTGTTGGTTAATGATGATTAGAGAGGAGCCACGTGTGTGAACGCGAGGTAAGAACTTGGGGAAATGGTCAAGGGGGGAGACCGCTTTTTTTAACCTTTCTCTAGGGAATAAACGGCTGTGATTGGATTTGGATCGGTCCAGGCTCTTTCTTTGTCGTCCCTTTTCGTCCCACGCACACGGCATGATTGTCCTCTCTGAGATGCTTTTTCCCATTTTCATGATAATTTTGTTAGAATTACGGAAGTACCTACTCCATCCCCCCTTTTGCTTCGGTCCTCCTCTACTCACTTCCCATAATTCCCTCAAGTACCCAAGTACTCACCACAATTATTGCTCTTTACTTTTCTTGCTTTCCTTCCCTTTATTTTGATTTTGGAGTTCGTCTACGATAGATCAGTCATCAGTGTGCCGGGATATTAAGCAGAATAGTTCGATTTAGAGATAGACCGGCTCCATGTATTAGTAGACTGATTTGAGAGTTGAGACTATTTTACTTCTGTATCGAACTAATTTTGCTTTGATTGAACTAAATCTACTTCCTGTATTGGTACGTTGATGTACGTATAACTTAATTTTGTAATGTTTTCAGAGACGGACAGTTGAAAGACATTTGAAACATCACATACTTCTAGAACATGACAGAATATTCATTTTTGTTTTTTTGTCATCACTGTATCGAATGATATAATGCTAACAGTAAATATTCACACGTGGGTAAAGCACCTCACAATGATTTTCACATGTACAAATAGCTTGCGGTCAAGTGTACTTGTTGATAACTTGATCATTTCATTTCGAGCAATTAGGAAACTAACATAACTTTACGTCTTTCTATATATAACAAACTAACAAAGCAACACCATGGTATCAAAAAGTCTCCAGAAATAAACTTTATTGGGTTTTTTTTGGATTAAGATATTACTTAAATTTCTAAAGCTTTTTGTACGAGTATCTCTTTCAAAATACTTACACTCACCCTCACACAGTATAGAAACCAAAACTGGAATTGATGATAGCTGCCACTATGAACCTGTAAAAGATAAAGAAAAGAAAGAAAGAAAGGAATCGAATATATGCATTTGTTTCCCTTACTAGTGAAATGAGTGATAGCAGCAACCTTTGTCTTAAGTCATCATACTATCTTCATTTTCTAAGCAAATTGGCAAATACTCATTCATTCAAAGTTTCAAACCATAACCTTTACTAGTCTTCTGGAGTAGGTTTCCAATTCCTACTTGCAAAATACAAAGTGATGATGAATGATGGTAATGGGGTGGATTTCCAATTCCCGCTTCCAATAATCACATCTCAAAATCCATGTAATACATAACAAAGTTTAAAGAGTTCTAGAAACACAAAATTATTAATGTTTCTAACCCAATGTTCCTTCAGAATTGAGCATATATATATGGTTATGTTTGGTGACCCTAGCAGTCAGTTTATATGAGGTTCTTTCGCTCATCTAGACTCGTAGCGCTTTCATTTACCTAATGAATTGCCTTCCCATTACTCACCTTCTCTCCTACACTCCCAACCCAAAAGTCATACCCCAAATGATGCAATATAACTATTGCTTACCGCCACAGCATTAGCTGCAAATGTTGCTTCCTTCCTCTTCCTTAAACCAAAGAAAATATGTATACGAAAAATATTCTATTGCGTGACAATCTCTAATGTCTTTGCCACAACTTAATAGGAGAATAGTATTTATAAAATTATATTGCCGCACACAGCCGATAGGGCATCCCAATAATAGAGTGTCACATTATCTTTCTGAAATAACACAATTAATGAGACATTATGTTACTTAGAGTAACACAATCAAAAAATTATTCGTTAGTGATCACTTTCTCGTTGTCTTTCCTTATTTCAAGTTTGAGAGATTTCTTGACATATGAACTAATTTAGGGTAAGATTTCATTTTAACAATATCTCAAGAAAAGGTCCAAAACAAAATGAGAATAAAGAGTTTGGAAATGGTAGGGAATGTAATTAGGAAAAGAGAGGTGGAGGGTTTGGTAAGGGGAGAAGTCATGATAACATAGAGAGGCTTAAAGCTAAGGTAAGAGGGAAGGTTTAGATTTAATGATTAGGTTTGGCAAAACCAAAGGTATGCGATGCGGTGGGTAATCATCTCCGCCTTGACATAGGGAAGACAAGTTTGTTCTAGTCATCTATAAATGTAATAAAATGGAGCAATGGCTCATCATCATCATCACCACCATCACCATCATCGATTCCCTTCTTTTAAGTGTGCACTCATTCCATTCCTCCAACCCGTGCGTGTGATTACTTTTTTGAATCTTCAAGCTTCTTTTTGTACTCTGTCACAACTACCTGGATCTGAATGCGACAGTCTTTAAAAGAATTACTTACTCGGAATAAAGTACGTATCATAATCTAATTCATGAAGAAAAATGTTAGCATTAACTGACAATTCTAAGATTATCACCTCATAACTAAAAGCGAACTAAATCACATGGTTATCTTTCTCAGTTTCTTTACTTGCTCCTATCGGTCAAAAAGATTGAGAAAAGTTGTTTTTTTTTTTTTTGTTTAAATACTGTTTAGTCTCTGTACTTTGCCTCTCTCATCGTTTCAGTCTCTGACATTCTAATTTAATGTAAAAACTCTCTGACCTCACAATTTCCCTTCAATAGGTCCCTTCCGCGTCAAATTAGGAGTTGACATTGGGTGAAATGTCCAATATACCCCTATGTTATTTCTTTTTCATTTTTTTCCTTTTAAATTTCTTTTTTCCCTTTTTAATTTTTTTTCTTTTTTCTTTTTCCTTTTTAATTTTTTTTTCCTTTTTTTTTTCTTTTCGTTCTGCCTACTTTCTCCTTCCTCAACCCACCAATCCCATTCCGATCAAACTCCACAACCCATCTGTTTCTCTCCCCAAATTGAAACCAAACCCAACAAAGACCTAACTTGGCGGTATATAGATGGACATCGAGCAAAAGCAATAGGCTAGGAGCTGACGATCACTTTTTCAGTTCTTCACCTTCTCTGAAGCCATCTCCCTCCGTTGTCTCTTAGCGGATCCGCCCTCGTCTCCATCGTCGCCGACACCATCTCTCAAACATAAGCAGATCCCAATCAGCTCGAAAATTCGCCGCTCAACCACTCCCCTCTTGTTTTCGCAGCCTACTTCCCTCTCTCCCACTCAAATCCCACTTTCTCTCTCCACATCAGGCCTCAATTTGGAAACTTTTCACTGAAAACTACCATTTTTTCAGACTCTGAGGTTTTTGGGTCTTGCTCAAAATGGTGATTTGGATTTTGGGTCTGGTTGAAATGGTTGTTTTTGATGGCCAAGTTGACCAAAACCAGAAGTGAAAAGAAGAATAGTGATGGAAAAGAAAAATGGCCATCGGCGTGGAGAACAATAATTGGGGTTTCGGTCGATCTAGATTGATTCGCCGACGTGGCGCTACTGATGCAGCAGGATATGATGGTCATTAAAAAGGAAAAAAGAAAAATAAAAAACGGAAAAAAGAAATTAAAAAGGAAAAAGAAATAACATAGGGGTATATTGGACATTTCACCCAAGACCAACTCCTAATTTGACGCGGAAGAGATCTATTAGAGGGAAATTGTGAGATCAGAGAGTTTTTAGATTAAATTAGAATGTCAGGGACTGAAACGATGAGAGAGGCAAAGTACAAGGACTAAACAGTATTTAACCTTTTTTTTTTATATATATAATATCAGCCCGTTCATTAAATTCAGCAAGTAGTACAAAAACGAAACACCCCTATGGAGTTGACAGAAAGAATTGTTCCTTAGAAACTTAAAAAACTCTATTCTAATAGAATAGCATCCCCGAAAGTCCCCAATACATCCACCTTTTAGGAAGTCCACGCACTGACGCACTATTATTCTAACAAAAACCAGAAACCTCGAAGCAGACATAAAAGGTAACAACTAAAGCACTGAACTTGCAACCCAAAACAAAAACTAAATTGAAATAGTCGTAGAAGGTGACCACATCACCTTCCACCCCTCCCCCTGCATCCATCCAACCCTATAGCAAAAGGGTAATCCAGCCGACTTGAAACCTTAGATTAGTGAGCCCAAGTCTGAGGCCCATAGACCAGTTCAAGGCCCAAGAGGCCCAGCCACTCCAAACTTCGACCTGAGCAGGGAAGGAATCTTCCTTGCTGCTGCACCATCCATGGACACCACTGTCAACTCCATAACTATCGACCCCGATCTTGTTGCCACACCAACCCACAACCAAATCTCTAGCCAACCAACACTGCAGGATCAGAAATCCGATCCTCTCATTCGGAGTCGTGAAACCCCATCCACTGGTATCACTCGAGGCAATCAAAGAAGCAGAGACAGAGGCCAAAGTGCCACCGTCGACCCAGAAATCCCCGCACTCCATATAAGCACCGCCACCAACAGTTTTGTGATTCAAAACACAGCGCCTTGCGTAGCAGTCATAACCACAGTTCGTCAAATCAAGAGCAGATCCACCATCCCAACCAATTGGAGTACGTCCACCAATCCAGATCTGATCAAGTAGAAATCGATCTCCATCAATTATAACAAAAACGTCTTCTCTAACCCAAGAGAGAGCCAGACGAATAAAGGTGTTGCCGTCGCCATTCAAAGAGAGAAGCCAGCGATGAATTTTGTCGTAGCCACTTACCGAAGGAAGGTGACGGCAATAGTTCTCTCTCAGAGAAGAGAGAGTCCGAGTCAGAGCCATGTGTTTCATCTTTCTTATCAAGAAGTTGTTTCTCTAATGCTTTTTTTTTTTTTGGTGAAGTGAGGATCAATAAAGCTGTCCCAAGCTAGACCAATGGGCTGTGAAAGGAAAACACTGAAAGAGTCTGATGGACATGCCTATACAGACAAATACATAAAATACTCAAAAAGAAAATTAATTTTCTCTAATGCTTCTTGATTCTAACAAAAAAAACAAGTCAAATTCATAATAAATCTGCTAATTGAACGTTATTTTAGAGTTGTGATGTCTATGTCCTTAAATCGCTCATATACACATTTATGATAAATAAATGTGTCACGATTTGTATAATATATTTGATAGTTTGTTACACTATTATTGAACTAAAAAGAGTAGGAATTTATAGGAAAAATGAAACTATATATAATTTAGGACATTACTTCGCTAACCAGCCCTGGTTAGCTTGGGCTGACCAGGGCCAATAACAGATCGACACGTGTATGAAGTGGGACTGAGGTCAAAGCATGAAAAGCAGGAGATAATAACTCAGCTTGGTTGCATCGACCTCCGCCTCTCCTCATCGTCTCCTACCCATCTCCTCTGCCAAATCTCTCAAACCAGAATCACCGCCTTCCCCTCCTCCACCCGCTGCGACGTCATCTGCGGTGTCCCTACACCACCCTCCCCGTCGCCACCTGCATCAGCGTCTCCCATGACATCCTCATGGCCGACTGCGACTGTGTTCCAAGAATGGGTCCGATTAGTTCTATTGCGGTGGTCGACGCTTCAATTGGTCGTCGAGAACGAGTGGGGTAGCCGTGACTCGAGCCTCAAGACCGAGCAACTCGTCTCCGATGTCGTCTCCTGGGTCAATCACTCCACCGATAAGCTTTAACTCGTCAAGTTCTCTCCTTTTTCTGTCAAGGATTTCAAGCCCAGCCAGGTCTACCTCATCATCAAGGACCTCGTCACCAGCAGCCCTTGCATTCTCGAGACCTTCGTGCTGCTCAGAGTCGTCGGGTTGAAGGTCAAGTGACGCTGTCGTTTTGATCGGCCGGGCTAAGGAGTTGTTATCTCCTGCTCTTCATTGCTTTGACCTCAATTCCCACTTCATACACGTGTCAATGTATTATTGGTCCTGGTCAGCCCAAGCTAACCAGGGCTGGTTAGCGAAGTAATGTCCTATAATTTACTACATACTATTTGTGAGTACACTGTTCATCGGCTTAGTGACAGTGCCAGCTCAAGCCGAGCCGATGAACAGTGGAATATTATTTGCCCCCGCATTCACCTGATTACCCCGACAGGGGTTTTTGGCTTGACTACGTGTTTACTCTGCAGAAAACAGAGAGGGTGAGAGAGACGGACTCCGATTAATAGTCTTGACCTAATGATGGAGGGGACTCTGTTTGTGTGTTCTCTGATCAGAGAAAAAAGGAGAATGAACAACGACAAGAGTGAATTCGGAGGACTGTTTATGTGTCTGAGAAACAGCTCGCAGCGGTATTCGTGTCTTCTGGGCAGGTAATGTTGTTTTCTGTTGAAGAGTTTTTTCATTGCCTGATCAAAATTTCAGATTTTGAGAAATTTCCAAGTTCAATCTTGGTATTGCTTACTTTTCTGGGTTCATAGCTATTTGTGGTTGCATGTCGATAAAGATGTACAAACCCAGATCCATGAGGCTGAAAGAGGCAATGGGTTGCAAAATGGGAAGTTGATTGTGTAGAATGGGGGATTTGGGAGTTGGCCTAAATGCTGATTCTGATGAATGTGTATTTTTTCCCTTATTTGTTTAATTCCTTCAAATAGTGATTCTTATCTTCCAGCTTATATCGAGGCGTGAAGCCTTTATTTTGTTTCGTTTATGGATTGCTGTACATTTATCTATGGATACATGTTTTGAATGCAATAGATATACAATGCTTTGGTTACTGGAATTGATGTTTAAGTTATCATTATGAAGAGAAAGAGATTATCCTTAAGCTTCTAATGATAACTGATATATGCACTTGCCTTTGGATTCCAGGTAGCAGGGATATTGGATTAAATTCTACACAATACCTTTTGGCTGGTGAAACAGGTTCAACGTTTTTGATACATGGGTGAAATTTCTTTAGTGTACAACAAATTCTTTATTTGCCACACCTAATTCAGTGAAGGAATCTGTACTGTTGACAAATATTTCAAAATAGATGTGCAATAAAGCATGAAAAGTCTCACATTTTGCTGTTAAGAGGTTTCAATACGAGTTTCATATAGATTTATATGCCTGAAATATATTTTAGTTCTGATGTTGAATTTTGATGCATCATTGAAGTTTAAGGAAAGCGGGGGTCAATTTGCACAAGAACATATTGCCCCCACATGGAAACTCATGAGAGAGTTTAATCTATCTTCATGGAATTACTGCCACAAGTACCATTTTCATGGTATTAAGCGATGTTTCAGCATACCTTGAACTATCTTGGAGATTTGGCTGCTTATGGTTTGGAAGTTGGTCATAGATTATAATGGATTTCTGTACAGAAGCAATTTTATTTTTATCAAATTCTGTGTCAACTTTCGGATGTATATGTGATGCTATGAACTTATGCTCTTCAGTTATTGACGGTATGGTTTACGTAACAGTCAGGGTCTTGCATCCGCACTATATAAACCAAATTATTGCTTTGTGTAGTTACATTAGTGTTCTCTGTTCACAAGCAAACTAAAGCATATTGATTCTGTATTATACAGCATATCTTTTCTATGTGTTTGGATCTGATGGGCAAATTTCTATTTATGTTGTCAAATTGTTGATGCATTATGTAACGGTTATAAAGAAATGCAAGTTTTTTGTGTTGAAGTTAATTGCACAAGCAAACAGATGTAGTACTATTTTAGCTTTGAAGAATCAAGTCTTAGTATTTGGTTGTTGTTACTTTGCATTTCTTTTCCTTTTTGTACTCATCAAGTGTTCTATAGCTGGACCAGAACTTTCTGTTTTTGTCGAACTATTAGTCTATAACATATAAAATTCATGAAAAAAAGAACCAAACCCGCAGGTTGCTGCGGACGTTTTTTCTAGTGTAGATTAAACAATCAACTTATCTGATTTCAAAGTAGAGTCTGTTTAGTCTGCCTTTGGAGTTATGTCAAATTGACCAAAGAATCGAAGAAGGAAGAAGGTCACAGCTAAATCAAAGTTTGTCCACTCCTATATACGGTAAACACGATGCCAGCTACATGTATATATAGTTTAGTTTCCATGAAATGTCTTTTCCCTTTTGCTAGGTCTAGCATCTTCAAGGCGTTGAAAAGCCAGCAAACCTTGAAGACACTCTACGACCTTCTTCATCGTTGGACGGTTTACCGGAAAGAACTCAACACACCTCATTCCCAGCTCTGTAATTACACTACCATCTTCAGCAAAACAACCCCAATCTTCCTGCAAGCTTCTGTGTACAAGTGAGCAATTGGGCCTGTATACATTCTTGGCCCAGTTTTGCACCAGACTGTCCAGGCCCAACTGAGGCTTCCCCACATTTTCTAGCTCAGAATCTCTCTTGGCTATTAGTCCCAGAAGAATCACACCAAATGAAAATACATCACAGCTGGTATCCCAATAACTACCACCTGATTAATGAATTGGGTTTTTAAAATTTGCATCAGTTTAAACTTTGAAACCCAGAAATATGCAAAACAGACTTTGAAAAAGAGGCACCTTTTGCAGCAAAAAATGGATCAACAAACCCAATGGTGGACATTGGCATCTTCTTTTTTAGTGGTGTCATTTCACCAATGATTCCTCCACTAATTAATCCAAAATCAACTAGTGTTGGCTTGCACTCCTGAAAATCAAAATAGAGTTGCTAATCAAATCGCACTTGAGAAAGATAATGAAGACTATAGGCTTTAGGTACAAACCCAATCCAGCATTATATGAGATGCATTAGTGTTCAACACCAGATATGGCTTTTCCTTGTTGTGTAGAAATTCAAGTAGTTGGGCAAATTGAAGAAGCACATTGATCCTTTGAACCCAGTTGAGGTTATCTGTATAGATTCTATACAATGAGTTGTATCTTGTATGAAGCAATTTATATAGAAAATTGAAGGTTAAGTGAAAACTTGATGTACCTTTTGGGGTCAAATTGTGAAGGGTATCCCATGGATTAAGGTCATAGACAACACCCTTCACTTCTTTTTCACAGCAATATCCAATCAACTTCACCAAGTTTGGATAACCCTTTATACTTGGCTGTGTTAAGAATTGAACTTCTTCCTGCAATGCAAATCAAACCCATTACTGATTTGAATCCAGAGAGTTTTTGAAACTTTGACTTGCTCAACTTACTTGACCATGAGAAACTCATCATTTGTGAATGTTATGCAGCTTGATCTCTCATCCCATATTTTGACAGTAACGTCTCCAGCTTGTGATCCAATGTGAAACCCTTGTTGCTTAATCTGACCTCTGTATAATTTGCCAAACTGGGTCAATCCAATCAGATTGTTCTTGTGGAAATTGTTGGTGCAAAGTTTCAAGTCCTCAGATGTAAACACTATAAGATTTGCTTCACAACCCATCTCAGCTCAGACATCAAAAAAGTTCCAACTGATAAACAAACACCAAATATTACAAGAAAAGCAAAGTAAATCGATTATAACAAGTATTGCAATGGAGTCTTGTTTAAATTTACAGGCCAGGGCCAAGTCAACTTCAAGATCCAGGGCCAAGTCTAAATTTAGGGGGGGGGGGGGGGGGTATTCATTTTTAAAAATCTACAAGATTTTTTTATATTTTGAAAGTCTATGTGTATTCAATTGAGATTTTAAATAATCCTTTAAAATCTTGATGTATTCAATTAAGATTTAGAATTATCCATTCAAATATGCGTATATTCAAAAGTATACGGATTTTCAAGGATTTCATTAAATGCTGGATTTTGAAGGATTTTATAGTGCTTTTTATACATATCAAAACTCAAAAACAATCCAATCACTTTCCAAGAGATTTTGATGGATCCTTTCTCACTCAAAAAATGAAGAAGCTATTCACCAAAAAAAAAGTAGCTCTCAATAGATGACACTCATCCATTTTGTCTTAAACCTATCTTCCCACTATCCTCCTCTACCTCTGCCTCTGTTTTCATTTAATAATTTTATTATTATTTTTAATCCTTCTAGCTAATTAAGCTCACTTTCAATGGTATTGTTAAGATAATACATACACACATGTTTCTTTTGTAAATTAAATACGAAATAAATTATGTCATTAGTTTATTACTTTATTTTTTGTGTAACATTTGGGCTGATTAGTTTTCTCTTATTACTAACACACAACATAAAGAATGGTACATTACCATACACACACACACACACACTTTTTTGTCATTGATATAGAATTATAGTTGGATCCATACATCCATTGCTTTTAAAGAAGAAAAAAAAAATTAATCTACCAAAAATATCATAAGGACTTGTAAAATCAAAACAAATACCAGTAAATCAATCAATTAGAATCAATTAGAGTCCATATAGAATTTAAACAATCTATGAATTATAAAAACTCAAACAAAATGTTTTAAAATCTGAATTGAATACACCCCCCTTACAGTTAAATAATACTCCAAGGTGCATAGTCAACCTTTCTATAGTCACATATGCTATGAGACTTTTCTCCTTTTTGGGTTGAGTCCCTTCCTAAAAAAATTTGTAAAGGTAGATTCTCATTTTATAGTTTGTGTGACTATTTTTAGGATGTTGCTTCTCCCTTTGTAATTATCAAATACAAAATAGAATGACTAAAAATGTCATTATCTATCAAATTATTATACCATATATTATATTATCCTCCATCCCAATCTTCATGTTCATATCCCTTTCAAAAAAAAGAAATTGTTCATATTGTCAGAGTCCCTAATTATTATTACCAGGTACCTTCAACAAGATGCCCACTTGCAATCTTCTAAGATTTTTATATTTTTGTGTCCCTTTCATTGTGAATCTCCAACTAATGGTTGACCAAACTCCATGAAGATAAAAACCAGAAACATAAAAAGAAAATAGATATCACGTTCATTCTCATCACAAACAGTTCTAAAGAGAAAGCTGAAACTCAAACACCATTTTAATTCTTTCATTAGAAATAAGGATGAAACTCAAAGCTTGCTTGCTTTATTTTATATGCCAATAGCAATGTACTGAAGTTTGACAACTTGAAAAACAAGCAAAATTTTTGTAATCAATGGTATGACGTTAGCTAAGCTTGTAACAGAGACGTGATTTAACAAGTTCTCACCAAAACCGTACCATACCCCAAGTCAAATATCACCCCTCACTTGTTTCTTAACAACATATTTATTTTCAAGTCATTTGATCCCAAGTTCATTTTCCTTTTAAAGCCCCTAATCTCATTGCAAACCTCAGCCTCATCACATTATTCTCCATTGTTCCATCCACTTATCCACTATGGGAACATTAGTGCCGAGTTCAGCCCAAGATCTGCAGGAACATATATTCCGAAGCCAATTGCCCGCCGTCCAGGTGCCTGAAAACCTCACATTGCCAGAATTTGTGCTCAAAGATGCCGAGTTGTATGCTGACAATATTGCCTTTGTGGAGGCTGTGACTGGAAAGAAAATCACTTACCGTGAGGTGGTTAGAGACACCGGTAGGTTTGCCAAGGCCTTAAGGTCTCTAGGCCTTAGAAAGGGGCATGTTGCCATTGTTGTTCTTCCCAATGTAGCTGAGTATGCCATTGTTGCTTTGGGAATAATGGCTGCTGGTGGTGTGTTTTCGGGTGCAAACCCTGCGGGGCATGCATCCGAAATCAAAAAACAGGTGGTTGCTGCTGATGCCAAGATAATTGTGACAAATGGCGCTAGCTATGAAAAGGTAATATTGTCAATTTAGGGTCGTCAAATTTGTACATCAAATGAATGTGTCAGTACATGCATATGTCACTGTCCTGTTACAATGCAGGTAAAAGCTTTCGGGGTACCAGTAATTGCAATCGGTGAAGAGACTATTGAAGGTGCTATGAATTGGAAAAACTTGCTTGAAGCAGCAGACCGTGCCGGAGCTAATATCTATCAGGAGAAAGTCCAACAGACTGATCTATGTGCTCTTCCCTTCTCGTCGGGCACAACAGGACTATCCAAAGGTGTAATGCTGACTCACCGCAATCTTGTAGCTAACCTCAGCTCAACACTCTTTGGAGTAACGCCAGAAATGATAGGAAAAGTCACTGTACTAGGCCTAATTCCCTTCTTCCACATCTATGGGATCACCGGAATATGTTGTGCTACGCTTAGAAACAAAGGGAAAGTTGTGGTAATGGGAAGATACGAACTTAGGACCTTTCTGAACGCACTGATCTCACAAGAGGTCACGTTTGCCCCCATTGTGCCACCAATCATTTTGAACTTAGTGAAGCATCCAATAGTGGATGAATTCGATCTAAGCAAGCTCAAACTCCAGGCTGTTATGACTGCAGCTGCTCCACTTGCGCCTGATCTCCTCAAAGCATTCGAAAGCAAGTTCCCTGGAGTCCAAGTCCAAGAGGTAGATGCTTTTTGGTGCTACATTGGAAATGATCGATCCCTTAACCTATCCTAATAGTTCCTTTTGACTTGTAGGCATATGGACTGACTGAGCATAGCTGCATTACTCTGACTCATGCCGGACAGGGTTTTAAGGCAAAGAAAAACTCAGTTGGGTTTATTCTCCCAAACATGGAAGTTAAATTCATCGATCCTGAAACTGGTAGATCACTCCCAAGAAACACCCCTGGTGAAATTTGTGTGTTGAGTCAATGCACCATGCAAGGTAGATGAAAGGAGAAAGGTTACTGACTGATTCAGTAATTTCGACCTTTTGAAATAATTCATAAACTGCGCTTATAAGCTTTGTCACAAACTTGATTTTTCAGGTTACTACAACAATGAAGAGGAGACTATGAGGACCATCGACAAGAATGGTTGGCTTCACACTGGTGACATTGGCTACATTGATTATGATGACAACGTCTTCATTGTTGATCGCATCAAGGAATTGATCAAATTCAAAGGTTTCCAAGTAAGTGAAGAACTAGACTAGCTTAGATCACATGATTAATGATTCCACTACAATTTTTAAAGCCATTTCTTTCTCATTTAAAGGTAGCTCCTGCTGAACTTGAGGCCATCCTTCTGACTCATCCCTCAGTCGAAGATGTAGCAGTAGTCCCGTAAGTACTATCGACTAACATCAGTCGACAATTGTTGTTCCATTTTTCGTGTTCCGAAAGAAAAACAACTGCTGTTTCTTTGTTTCAGACTGCCAGATGAAGAAGCTGGGGAAATACCAGCAGCATGTGTTGTGAAGGCCGCCGGTGCAAAAGAGAGTGAAGAAGACATAATCAACTATGTGGCCTCAAATGTTGCACAATACAAGAAAGTGAGAGTGGTGCACTTTGTGGACACCATTCCGAAATCACCCTCTGGAAAAATCATGAGGAGGCTTGTGAAGGACACAATGATAGAAAAGAATCAAAAGATCAAGGCATCCAAGCTCAGCAGCAATTAATTAACTCATCCATGAAATAACACTCCTAGTTAAATATCCAAGACTCTAAATGTGAGAATGATAACAAAGCACCTTATCAATGTGGGTTTATCATTATGAATGAAAGCATTATCACACCAGAAAATTATTTATATGCAGGAGAATGAAAAGGGTTGGGAGAAGGGTAGGTGGGGAGGTTATACTTGTTACTGGTAGTGTTGCTCCCAGCTCACTTTCAATTTAGTTTGAATTGACCAGTACACCATACATTTGAAATGTTTGTGGCTCAAAGAGGAATATTAAAAATTTTCAAAAAAAAAAAAAGGAATATTAAAACGATATTTTCGGGGAATGAACTGATTATGTGCATAAATTTATATGCAGTTACGCACAATCTTAATTAGTTTGTGAATGTACAATGAGTAGGACTATATGTACGTACTAGTTGTGGGTATTACCATTAGCTTCTTGTCTGTCTATAAATGACAGCGAAAGAATATGTAATGACCTATTCTGACTTGTGATGAATATATTGGCCCCGACTTGGGTTTGATTCAAAAAAAAAAAAAAAAAAATAATCAGTTTGTGAGGGTTAAATTAAGGTTCAAAACTCTTAAATGTATATCAAATTTAACATGTACTTTTCCTCGCGTGCAACCCCAATCTTGATAAGGTGAAGAGCTGTATATATCCAAGCAAATAACAATCTTAAAGATTTAAACCCAAAATATATTGTAATAAGTCTTTTTCATTATCATGTTAGGCAACCATCATGTTCTAAGAATTTTATTGTCGTATAAGCAAATCAATATCAAAGTAAAATAAACATCATTTTTTAAAAATAATAATAATAATAATAATAATAATAATAACATAAACCATCAAAAACGTTTTAACCCACTAGTGTTGTGACTCAATAACTCATGTGAAAAATGAGGAAAAATGATTCTTGGACTTTTCAATTTGTACAGAAACTCATTAAACAAACTAATAATCTAATATTTTGGGACCTTACTAGCAGACTTGTCCTAGTTTCATCAGGTCTTGTCTAGATCAACTATACCAAACCAAAACTTAGTGCATTTGAAATGTTTATGGCCCCAAATTAACGACAAAAATTTGAAGAGGATAATGTGATTTTTGTGGCTGAAAAGCTTAAGCAGTCGAGAAATAATATATATAATGGGATTTCAAGTGATGTATGTCAAATTAATACATACGTACTCACAATTTCAATCAATTTGTAAGAACTAACATATCATCTAGAAAAATAAAAAATCCTTAGAAACTCTCTATTGCGTATCAAGCTAATGCATACTTTCCCTAACGTTCCATACCCAGACAAAAAAAAAAACAAGACTTATCAAACTAACATCAATCATATCCAGTCTAGATTGACTGTATCAAACTACACTTGATACTTTTGAAATATTTATGATTGAGATAAGACGATTTTTGTGATCTCAAAGCTTAAGTGGTCAAGAAATGATACGAACAATGGGATCTCAAATAAAGTATATCAATGTAATACTTACTCACAATCTCAATCAATTTGTAAGAACTAAAATACCGATTACAAAATTAAAAATTCTCATTAAAAATTCTCAGAATCCCCCCCCCCCCCCCCCCCCCCCCTGAGACCATGTTAATCTTCTCTGTATCATTCTAATTTTATTAGATGTGTATCAAATTAATACATATTCTCTCTTGCGTTGAATATTAAGACAAATAGATAACAGAAAAAGTGCAAATTCAAAATATGTTATAAACAAGACTTCGATATTATCAACCATTTATGTCCTAAAACCTACGAACTAGACTCACCCGTTACCAGCAAACCACCCCTAATAACTCGTGAAAAATGACAGGTTGAACGAAAGCAATGAAACAAGCTTAGTTATTAGGGACCTCACCACCAAAGTATTGATGAATGAATTCATCATTAACTAATTAAACCAAAACTTGGGGTAAAATATTTGACGGTGTGAACCTGGGACAAGTACCTGGATTCATGCTCACACATTCTTGATGAAACTGAAATAGCCTTGCTTGGCCTCATGTATATGTTTTTTTTTGCTCAAGCTAGCCATGCGGCGTCCAGATTAGATTCTCTAAAACCAGTGAAGGGTCAAACCAACAATACTGAACGTGTTCACGTGGACCCTTCTCAGCATGAGATCTTATAATCCTACTTGATTAATTCTTATCATTAATTAATCTAATTCTTCGCCATTTAAATAATAGACACTACACAGGTTGATCTGTCCAGATTTAAGTTTTATAATATATATATATATATATATATATTTATTTATGAGACGAGGTATGATACTGTGATGTTTATCATACACTCATTTTACATTTATTTGAATAAAAATTACAATTATTTGAATCAAAATTACAACATTGAGAACAAAGTTATCATATTCGTTTATACTATTTACATATAATTAAACAAAAATTATAACATTGACAACAAATTTGTTCAAAAACTTGTAACAAGATCGTAAATAGTGTAATTATCATTATTATAACTAAGATTACACAAAATATGATTCGACATTACCACTTTGACGACATATTTATTGTCACACTCATAAATGTGTTTATAAAATACATATTATAAAATTTTCCTTTATATATAAGATCATTTACAATATATTAATGTCTCAATATATTAAGTAAATAATAAGTATACTGAATAGATTCACTTCATGTATTAGTGTACGAGATGGCCTAACTTTGAGTTAGTCTATCACCCTCTCCATATATGACGAGATCCGTTTAGGGTATATATTAGTCTTGATACTTTAAGTAGAATGATTTTTTTACCAAAGTAGACTTGCTGCATGCATTAGGTGAGATAAACTTTATTTTGAGCCAATCCACTACTATAGGAGATTATTTTCTTTTATTAAGAGTAATATGTTACTTATATACCGATATGTTAATATACTCTATACACACACACACACACATATATATATATATATATATGTATGATGGAATCTGATGTTTCAGTTATATGTATAACAAATACTAACCCTGATCTCAGAGACTTTGTCCCGCAAACACGTTATTATCTTAATCACATCCCATGTTGATTCTATGTATCACATAGATAATAGATTATAATTTAGCCCTAACATTGGGACCCTGTCTAGTATTTTTTCTTAGTAGAATAATGTCAACCAGTACAAGTTGTGGATACAAAACACAATCTTTAGTTTACTTTCCTTAAACAAACCAAAATTCCCATTAGGAGCACACTGTTGTTTGCTGTCCTTTGTCTTTAAACTAACAAATTCCTTCTATAGATACCATAAATATAAGCATGGTGAAGTAAATTTTTTGAAAGGTGATCATTAGGTTGACCAAGATACGTTGTATTAAACTTTGTGAATGAAGAAGTATTTTAGAATCTAGTATCTCATATATTAAAGAAACTCATTTGGTTTAAAATCTACTCACGAGTACAAGAACTTGAGCGTAGAAGGTGACGGTTAATTTAATGCTAAATATATCTTTTGAACAATGAATTTTCACTATTAAAATTATGCTAAACTAGAGAATTCGATTTGAGAAGTTAGTGCCAAGTTTGTTTTTGTTGATTTATGAATGTTCGAGTGCATTCTCAGACCCACTCAGAAATGATATAAACTAGAAATTAGCTTATTTTTACTTACAATATAGTGAATATACTAACAATTCAAGACAAGAAAAACTATTTTTATTTTAAGAGTTTTCACGTAATATTTAAAATTTAAGTAAATCTCGTTAACTTTTATTTTATTTTATTTAAAGCCTCGTTAACTTGTGAGATTGAAATTAACCAAAGTTTTTCATTTGTTTCTCCACCCATACCTTCTACATTTCATAGAGAAATTATTCAATAGTTCTGAATTAGCACGTATCGTTATGCTGCGACCACTGGGAAAAGATACAAGCTAAATTCCATTACCGCACAAAGTTGAAACTGTCACACCTCCGAGCGGGGTCGAGTGCGGTTGGACCGACTAGTCACCACCATTTGTCGCTTTCGATGGTTACGTTTACAGAAAGTGGGTAGAAGAAAACAGTAGAATACAAAGCTGCCCAGCCAAGGCCGGGAGGGCCCAAACCAAAACAAATGCAAAGCAAAAAGGTTAGAGACAAACTAGACGCTATAAGTGTGTGCGAGCTGGTATTGGTTCTCCACGTCTCTTTGGTCAAGTGTGTGTCTCTCGATTGAAACTTTGATCAAAAGAAAGAATGGGAAGAATCCCAGCCAATAATGCTTTCCTTTCACATTGAAAAAGCTTCTCTGCAAAATCACCCAGTAAGTTCACTGAGCTCACCAATCATTTTCTCTCTCTCTCTCTCTCTCTCTGTCTCTGTCTCTCTCTCTTTTTTCCTATCTGGGTACCTCTATTGCCATGATTTCAGGGTAAAGGTTTTAGCTTTCTCCTATTTTTTCTTCACCTTCATCTCTAGGTCTGGATTCTTTCCCTTATTGGATAGATGCTTTGGAAAAACGATAAACATTGGTGGGTAGCTCTGGTTATTCTGATTTCTTTTTTGGGAGAGAAAATAGAGAGTGATTCTTCTCAAAAAAAAAAAAAAAAAAAAAGAGAGTGATTGTAGCCAATCCAAATTTCTAAATTTGGCAAGAAAGCTCTTAACTTTTGGTTTTGGGGGAAACTATTTCCCAATATTTCCATGAGATGAGGTCAGACTCTATTTGGGAAAGGAAAGAATGCTTCTTTCTTTCTTTCTCCCCCCAAATATGGCCTCTTCTTTCATTTGGTACATGAAAATTAATGCCTTCTTTGAACTTGGCTGGATGTCTAAAATAAAGGCAATCTAATCTAATCAGATTGTTAGTATTTGGTAAAGTTTTTTTTTTTTTGTTCTTCTTTTTAAAAACCAAAAGCCTGTTTTTTTTTTTTCTGGGTAATAAAGTACTCATTTGATTATGGTGTTGAGTACGCTCAGTTTTCTGGGTGCATAATGATTTCTTCTGGGAGTTGCTTTATATGATTAGGTGGGAGATGCTTATGGATTCTTGGTGGCTAAGGAAGAAGCTTGCGGGTTTGTTAGAGGATAGATGAGTTTCGGAGCAATTGAGGTTCACAAGTTTTGGGAGTTGAATCATAGGCTGTAGTGGGTGGGATCTTAGTGACCGACTTTTAAGAGATGAGGAAATGTAGTCAAATAATTGGAACTGTTTGGAGAGGACAGGTAATAAAAAGAAACATTATTAGGAATTATTGACGAGAGTGAAAGAGACAGAACCAATAGCTGGGTAAAGGTGGTAAATCTCAGATGGGTTGGTGAGTAACAAATAGCAATCACGTTGGTATATAAAACTGCACAGCTTTGCAGGGAAATGGGAAACACTTGCCATCTTTACCGGAATTCAGGTACTGGGGTTCAAATAAATTGTTGCTTGCTAATGGTGTGGACTTATTGATGTACTAGATTTACAAGTGAATGACTGGTATATGTGGGATACAGTAGGTGCGGGTTTGGATTTATCTGATCAGATTCTTTGTTTGGTCAGATATAGTAGATTGGGATTATTGAAGCCGTGTTTAAGATCTAGCAACTATTTATTGTCCCTGCATGGCTGTAAAGTTATGGACTACAATTTATAGCTGCAGAAGATTAGCGGTGGAAAACTGATTTTCTAGCAAGTGGGATCCTCTGGTTGGCTATACATTTAATACACTGGTCTCCATCTATGTAGGTTTTCGGCCAGGTTGCGTAGATCTGAGAAGCCTTGCTTCTACAAACTCGAAGAGGGCACAATGATTAAATACTGTTCCTTGTACTCGTATTCAGGATTTGCTTTGCTTCAGAGCCCGGTCCTCTGAAACAGTGCTGCCGCACAGTGTGTAGGCATGTTCTTGTTTTTTGACAGTGTTTGCTGGGCTAGTTAATTGATGTTTTTGTGTGTTTGTTCTGTTTCCTTTTTTTTTTTTTTTTGTATGTTCTTTTGTGTGTATATTCTTATGTGGTTGTGATATGTTGCAGCATCTGGTGACCAGTTGCTTTTGCATTATCTGAAGAAGATTTTGAAGTTGGTTTATGAATTCCCTGTTGGTGATGGAGTGGAATGAGAAGCATCCTTCACTATGGGACTGGGAGAATGTTTTCATGTTTGGAGCAAAACTAACTGAAAATCCGAAGAAGCTTCAACCAACAGACTGGAGTGTTGAAGGAGAACGAGGAATGAACTCTGAATCTTTCTATTCACCTGGGGGTGATGGGGGAAGTGGTGTTTCTGGCTCTGACTTAGGAGACGGTACATCAAAGAGTTCAAAATCAGGTTCTGTGAATTCTTCAGTTGGGGAAAGTAAGAAATCCAGCTTCAGCCTTGAGGCTTTTGAAGCTTTCCCAAAGGATTTTGTTGATAAAAAACAATCAGCTAGAGAAGCTGAAGCCCTTGGATCTTCGCCAACTCATGAGATTTCAGCCGGCTCTGGTGAGCCATTGCTCAGCCTAAAGCTTGGTAAGCGGATGTACTTTGAAGATGTTTGTGCAGGAAATAATGCTAAGACCTCTGCTGTGTCTGTTATATCCACACCAATGGGAACAAAAGCAAAGAGATTTAAGTCCATTGGTCAAAGTACAGCTGCTACTCGCTGCCAAGTTGAAGGCTGCAATATTGATCTCTCATCAGCGAAAGATTACCATCGCAAACATAGGATTTGTGCAAATCATTCCAAATCACCAAAGGTCGTTGTTAATGGTGTGGAACGTCGGTTTTGCCAGCAATGTAGCAGGTAAAGCTTGTTTGATACCACTTGGAAGATAACAAAACCTAGCAATTACTTGTTTTTGATTACTTGGTCAATTATTTTCTTACCTATGATGCTCTAGAGCATCATCCTTATCAATGTGTTTGTAATGCAATGTTTACTTCTTTAATCGGTTAATGGTCCAATCAATATCATTCTTCGCTCCTAACTTATAGATCTTGATATGCAAAAACCCTTTCTGTGGTCAAAGGTTCCATGGCCTTTCTGAATTTGATGAAAAGAAGAGAAGCTGTCGCAGGCGTCTTTCAGATCACAACGCAAGGCGTCGCAAACCACTGCCAGGAGCACTGCGAGATCAAGCGAGGCTGTCCTCATCACTGTACAGTACAGGTTTTAAGCATATCCCTTTATTTGTTCTTCATGCTGTTTTCTGACTAAATAACATCATGATATGGGATGGACTTCACATGATTGGTTAAATTGTGGTTTAGTCCAAGCTAGGCTTGAGCATGTGCCTAATCAGATTTATAATCTGTACATATGCCTCAGCTTTGTTCGATTCAAAATGAGCACAGGGAAACAATATCAAGGATTTTATTTCCCCATCTCATGACTGTAATTAGTTCAGATTCATGTTTCGTAAGCCTCCCTTGAAAGTCATTTACTATTTTCTGGTGCTCAAGCTGCTATACGGCATGGGTTATCCATCCTTGAGGGATATGCCATCCCGAACATTAGTCATTTGACATGCTTTCAGATTAAAGTTAATATGAGGACAATCATATTTGGATTTGTAGTGTTGCTATCCATTAAAGTGCACTGGTTTTACCTATGCAGATGGGAGGCAAGACATGAGCCTTGTTTTGGACCAAGCCCCATGTGTCTACTCGAGGAATGCTACAAATTTATCATGGGATGGCGCATGTAGCTTCAGGTTGACACCAACAAAAGATTATTTTCCAAATCCTGCAAAAGGAGGAGGCACTTCCAGACAGCTAAATTTGGCTGAAAATCAAACTTCAAGTTCCTTAGCAATGCTTTATCAAGATTCTAGTAGGTTGCCACCATCTAAGGGCACAGCATCACAAGTTCTAAATCGAGGTCTGTTATGCATCTTGCTTCATGATTTTCACTCGGCTTTATTTCATTCACCTAATTAGTCGCTGCTAATGCCAACTTACTAGATTACATCGTCATAGTTTATATACAGATTATTGTATGTTAAATGGTTGTGTAACTTTTGTTTGGTGATCTATATGCAGGTGCCGAAGAATCTATGATCTCTTTCAACCTGGATGCACCGCAGAATCTTAATCGTGCTCTCTCTCTTCTGTCAACCAGTTCGTGGGCTTCATGCGAGGCAAAACCTGTTTCACTTGATAATACCAATCACAGTTATCATACCAACATGCCCCGGCCGGTGATGCAGGCAATGAACCAAGGCTTGCAATTGTCGTCAGAATACTGGCAAAATGAACAGCCATCCCTCGACACCACCCAAGTGAATGTTTCGCATTCACAGAGTAATGACAGCAACCAATATCAGGATCTTCATTTGTTCAAGGGGCCCTATGAGTTCGGCTATAACACCAACCAATTCAATTAAACTCTCAACCCAGAGGACTGTTCTTGTGGCCTTAGAATCTCACCTTTCTTAAGGTTAGTTCTATGGCGGAATTTATTGATTTTTATGAGTTTGCTGCCCGGTTCATAATCAAGCCACTGATAGGTATCTCACCAGTGTAATTATTTCCAGGAACCTCGAAGCTGCTTTGGTTACCCCGTCTTGCTCTAATCGCATGGAAGAACTCGGTGGATTCAAATTGCGGTGCGAATTGATGACATGATAATAAATTTGACTTGTGTACTGTTGTATTTGTCTTACTCATGTAGGATGTTCTGAACTCAGACTTAACGGCGATTCGGGAAAATCCCTTGTTAACCTCTTTCTAAGAATGCTCGACTCGTCTTTTTTTTTTTTTTTCAAATCAATTACTATTATTCCTCTACTTTTTAGTTGCTGCAATGTGGTAATAGATGGAGACCCAACCCATTAATGGCTGCCACCAACTGGTACACTCGCGTTGGACGCTAAGCATTTGCTTGATTTGTACTAGTAGTTCATATTATGTCTGGTTCCATATTCCTCGTGCAGTGCAAAGCCGACCACATCAAGTCGTCGTATTTGGGGTCGTAAAAAAGCTTGATTGTTAAGCTAAGACGGTCTACACTAAACAATATCATCCAGCAGGGTCAATATATAAATCCGACCTATATTTTCCACACTAAAGTTTGAAAAGTCTATTTCCACTCCCACATACTCAAGTTTCTGAAATAAGTTTTTAAATAAAAAATAGCTAACCACTACATCTTGATATTTTAAGATTGATTGCAAAATTAAAATAAATTTGGATCAGAAACTCAGAAAGTGATCACACCCAAGTTTGGCCTTGCCCAGTAACTGCAAATACTATACTTTTTCAGCCCACCTCGATTTCCTGTTTATTAGAATACCAATATACAAGGCATAGACCAAAAAGAAAAAATAACCCATACACTGACACGGGCGCGGACACAAAAAGGCCAATGGTCGCAGAAATGACCCAATTAAACACTATGGTAGATGGTGATTTTCTATAGATTCACTGGCATTTAATCCAAGCCAATATTCTGCTTCCATAGACCAATGATACATTCGTAACTATAGCCAACAAAGAGAAATGATGTATAATATGACCCTCGACAACCTGACTAGGCATGCAATTTAATGCCACTTTCACTAGCAAGAGAAGAACAATGCCTCCTATTGACTTCATTTACTTGTGGGCTGTGGCCATAGGCGCACAAGACCTATGATCACTATAATATTTCCAACCACCATCCCATGACCAAAAATCCTGACAGAAAAAAATTGTCACAAGAACAAGACCATGGATAACCTGGTTGGGTAGAATATACTACATGCTTACATGCGACTGACAAGAAACAAATCTTCTGTCCCCAATTATATCACAATGAGACCTAATTAATCAAACTCGGGGTACTGATAACAGAAGCATCTGTTAGATCATAAATACTTCAAAGACATTTAGACAATTTGAGATCAAATGAAAACCAGAAAAAATCAGACCACAGAAACCTTTTGCCCAGCTAGTAACATACTCACTAGAATAGATGAGTTGATTCAAAGTAAAGTCTAACTAATAGAAACCAGAACCAACCTGTAAAATCTTTGCCAGATAATACTGGCTGACACAAGATGCATTGTACGATCCACAAAGACCACAAATACCATAGCAGTTAATACAACAACTTGACACAAATCATGATAAGGTAGAGTAACTCGATAACCGCTGCAACATGAGGACGACAAGACTGACTTTCAGACACCCAATATTGAGCAATGCTGGATGACAACTCTGGACCTTCTCAACCCTCAAATATGTCCTAGTACTCACTGGAACAGTAGACAATTACAAATTAACCCATGAACTAGACAAATACATAATAAAATTAAAAAGCTAGAATAAAAATCAATCTACAGTATTGGAAAAATGTAACACAGAAGGAAACATTAGAAATGGATCAATTAACGAGAATAGATTGGAAAATAGAATGTAAATCAAACTTGTATTATGTACAAAAATCACCAATAACAACGACAATTTTAAGAAACCCATAGAGATCCAGAGCATATTTCTAATACTACAAACCTGATCATTTTCATCTGGAGCAGGTGAAGAGGACTTCTTTGACTCGGTTGGTTTGTCCTCTCCACAATTCTGTCTGTTACACTTGGTTCGGAACGGATAGTTTATGTTATTACATTTCTCACACTTCCAGCTACCTTCCGGCATCTTTTGCTCTGCAAACAAGATGTTTGAAGTTACAGCAAGAGGACAACATAATATTCAAGAACAAAGAGGGTAAAAGAAAGATATCAATTAGAGAATTAGGTGACAATAAGGCACAGGATCAACTTACTTGCATTTTTGTCATTCTTTGCAGCCTGCATTTACAACAGAGTATTATTACATGTCAGCAAAATATAGAATCTAGAGAGTTTGGTCCACAAGAATATCAAGCAGAATATTCGGGCAAAAATGGATTTTAACATATAGAATCCCAATCACTAGAGAGAAAGAGAGAGAGAGAGACCTGAGATCCAGGTTTTGGCGTATTGCACTTCCTCATGTTACAAACAGTTCTAAATGAAAAGTTGATATTTCCACATTTTGGGCACGTCCAGTCATTATCGCGTGTGGCATCTAAATGTGCAATAAAAATAAATAAAAAGAAGAAATCAATGATCATGTCTATATAAATGTTTCCATGATGACCAAACATTCATAAGAAGCCAAGATGACAAACCTGCACTCTTCTTTTGAGATTTATCGTCGGGATAGAATCCTGGCCTTGGCCCCTGCACAAGTACATGACATATCATTTGTATAACATCCACGAACATAGAATTATGAGCCAAGTTCAACAAAATGGTTGAGATTCATTTGGACTTGGAAGATAGATCTATAGATAAAAGATAAAATAAAATAATAAATCAAGCATGTAAAAACCAGTCCACAATAGAGTATGTACATACCATAGGACCAGGGCCCAGGGGAAGTCCAAGGCCATACCGATCCATCATAGGAGGAATACCGTATAATCCACCTGCAAAAGTAGGGAAGGGAAACACGAGGGACAATTAAGACACTAAAGTAAAAAGCAACAACCACAATGAGGATCTTAGAACCAAGAGTGAAACACACCGCTGCTTTCAATCATACAGTTTTTGTGTGTGTGTGGTCGGTAGGGGGTGGGAGAAAGAATTCATATAGGTTGCAAATGATATTGGCATATTGAGAGTGCATAAAATAGATATAATAACACAAGGAAGTTTACAACAAAAACCAAATTATAACTTAGCTAAACTGGTAATGAATGATATCAAAGAATTAAAATATCCAGGATTCAAACAGGCTGCAAAATGATATTCGCATATCCAGAGTGCAATAATAGATATAGTAACACAAGCAAGTTTACAAAGAAAAATGAATTATAACTTAGATGAACAGGTAATGAACAAAAATCAATGTATTAAAACATCCAGAATTACACCAAGGAAGAATAAACACATACAATCTGAGGGATAAACTGAAAATACCATTTCCTATCAGGGATCCACTAGAATAAGGCGTAGGTGCAGGCAAATGCAGAGGTCTGTAGGGGCTGCCTGTAGACAGGCGATTGCCGTAGTTGTAATGATATGCTGATCCCCCAGAAAACGGAACATCATAGGGAGGAATGGATGATCCATTGAACAGAGAAGAACCATATGGAGGCACACTAAGATACATTGAGGAGGGTGCAGCAGAACCCACATACGGAGGAGCAGAAGAGTAAGGTTGTGGGGCTTGGAAAGGCTTAGCAGCCGATTTCTGAAAAATGCAAAATTCAATCTTTATATCCCGCATATAATTAAAACATCGCAACTTAACTCAACTGGCATTCCAACAATAGTGAGCAAAGCAAAATTGATAATGTATCATAGGTCAGTCTCTTACAGAGTTATGATCAGCCGGCCTCGGCTGAGTGCAATTACGCATATTGCAAGTTGTTCTAAACGAGAAATTCACATTCCCACACGCAGGGCAGGTCCAATCATCCTCCCTTCTACTCCCTACAAAAAGCACCACTTGTACTAATCAGCTCCGAACATCATAACACCCAAAATATACACCGAAAACATTCAAAACCAATACAAGCAATACACAATTCCACAAGTACATATACGAATACGAATACGAATACGATCAATAGTATATTTTTTCAGCTCATAAACTAAAGTTTGAATCGTTAGGCTACTACAAAAGCATTATCGCCGACGATAATACTAACCGCATCGAATGGAATTAATTTAAAAAAAAAAAAAATACCGTCGGTTCTGGCACGCTTGGCTGCTGATGAATTTCTGTTGTCAACCTGAAAATCAAAGAGGAAAAGGTTTATGACAGTGGGCGAAACCCTAATTCTGGCTTCGTCGCCGTGAATTGGGGAAAACCAAGAGATGGGAGAATTTGGAGGAGAAGGTCGGGAAATTGCATCAAATTACCTGAGACATATCGACGGCGGCGGCGAGGTAAGATAATGCGGCGGAGAAATTTGATTGGGATTGGTCCAAATCGGAGAAACAGCAGGCTTGGGGCGACGACGACAGATTGCGAGGGTTTATGTAGAGACGGTTAAGTTTGTTCGAGTTGGGTGCTAATACGCACCGTTTTGTGTGGGTTTCAGATGTCCGGTCCAGATCCTGTGGGGATTTTATTTGTTTTGGCAAAAAATAAAACACATATGGAGATGCAGGGGATCGAACCCTGTGCCTCTCGCATGCAAAGCGAGCGCTCTACCATTTGAGCTACATCCCCCATCTGCACATTAATGGTTGATTAACATTATTTGATCTATTATACTTTTTAAATGTTAACCGAAAAGGCAATAAAGCGTGATACCAATTTTCCTCATGCAGTAAAGTACTTATCGTTTGGTGTTATATGATAGGTTAAGGAGATCAATTTTACATAGAACATAACGATTGGATCGTTAACTTTTCTTTCTAATTACAGATTGGGTCAATGGTTTGTGAAGTTACGAACTAAACTTGTAAGAATGGGAGAGAGTATGCAGGTACTTAAACGTACAGTAGGTACCACTGCTTTACGGTAACGGTAAACTAGCCCGGGACTATAGATTATTTTGGTTTGAGCTATATTGACCATATTGTGGAACTCGATGAGTTGAAAATACCCTGTTAACCAAGTGCATCCATATATGCCAGGTGTTAGTTACATGCTTATGCTTGATCGAATACCTTAGTTACATTCGCTTGATGCTTATTTGGGTCATGCTTTTATATTCAAATCCTTTCATTTGTTGATCAAGGTACTGGTATAACTGATCTTTACATATAATACCTGAGAGCTTCTTCTATCTTCCAAGAAGCTGTAAAGGTAAATTTGAAGTATGAGAGAGAGAACACAATAGGTTCTGTCTTTTCAGTTCTTGTTCAATTTTCGATATTACAATGTTGAATTGGCAAATGTTTGGTTCCCAAGAAGTGAAAGGAAGTTCAATTTTTCCACTAAGTGTTCAATTTCTTATTGCTATTCTAGTTGTTGATCAATAAGGAGAGGAAATTTGTAGTCTGTTTTAGTTTCTGGAAGTTGAAAAATGTAGAATTGGAAAAGAATTAGGGGCCTTTACCTTTCAATTTTGCAGTGATATTATGTTTGGATTATAGGCTTTTATGCAAGAAAAGTATTAGGAAGCTATCAGATACTGTGTTTTCAATTTTGAGGATTATGAAACTTCATACCATATTCTAATGAATGGAATTAAATGGGATTGTGTGTATTAAGATTAGTATCTTCAAACACATGGAGGGATTTCCTATGTAGCTTATCTCAGTTTCTTACTTTTAGTTTAGGTGTTAATCACCAAATAGAAATAGTGTTTGATGCTGAAAGTTGAAACTGAATAATTGAAGAAGAATTAGGGGGCCTTCTCTTTTGGATTTGATTTGATTTGATGATTCAATTGTATTTTTAGAAATTTTGGCTTTGGCTTAGAAAAGGAAATACTTTGCTTAGTTTTTTCGTTCGTTTGTTAAGTTTTCCTCTGGTATAAGTCTAATGTCAGTTTCTTATTATGATTATGAAATGGTCATATTCATGTTAGGGCAGCATAAGAAACTATTACTTATGTAGAAAGAAAAAAAAGACATGGTCAAGGCACTGATCATCTTTATGCGTTGTATTTTTTGCTTGGATAAACAGGTGGTCTCCTAGTTCATTTTTGAGTGCAGAAGCATGATGTATTTGAAACCGACCTAGTTCTAACCAAGGATTCAAAGTTTGGATCTTTGTGTAGGTTGAGTTCCTTGATGACATTGCTTGTTTGTGCTGTCATATGGCCTTTATTTCTTGTTTGAGTGAACAAATGTAATACCGTAAAATGAGTGAACAAATCAAATATGGCCTTTATGTCAGTTTTGGCTGTTAGGCTGCGTTGCATGTTATTTTCCTATATAAACAGATTCAGACAGGGCTGCGGTCCATTTAATTATGCAGTGGACTATCTAGTAGCATTTTAGAATGTTTGGTAATGTGTTAACTAGGGGCATCTTGTTCAATCTTCTGCAACCTTTTCTTGTCCCATTCTTTAGCATTCACATTTGTAGGAAAGGCTTTCGCAGATAACAAGATAGTGAATTGTGAACAACCAAAATGTGTTCTTATATGTAATTGTTGCAGGTTGGCATTTAATTTTGCTGATTTACGGTTGATATGTTTGCATTCATTTTTCTTCCATAGGTACTAAAGCTTGGGCTACTTTTGATAGTGAAGATAGTTCCATTTTGCTGATTGTTGACACCCAAATTTCCATGAGTTCAAATTCTATGAGTCATAAGCAAAGAGGGGAAGTCATCAACCTCGTAACCTAATTGGGCCTTCAAGCAAGCCCATTTCACGTCAAAGGGAAGCTCTCTATTTAGCAAGCGATACAAGAAGCCCAAATTCTCAAACGATTGACATGCATTTTCAAATGAGCCAACACACGCTTATTTACCATGCGATACGCGTAGACCCAAGCTACATTTGGGGCTTATAAGGCGGGATGTGGTGTGGAAGGTAACGGATCTTGTGAGACCCATTGTTACGATAAGGCCCATCGATAATTTTGGACTTGGGAACCAAAATTCATACTTGATGGACCAATATCTTAACATGGGCTAGTAGAGAGATGAAAGCAAGCCCAACAAGACTTAGAGCCCACTAGAGTCATTCCCCTACCCAAAGTCCACTACACTAGAACCGGTAGCCCAAAAATCGTTGGAGTCGTCTTCCCCAAATCAAGAACGTTGTTCCATCAAGTTGTTGCTGGGATTACTACTCCACCCATTTCTGGTAAGAACCCCAAGTCTATACAAGAGCTTCCCAACTCTCATCCTCCGAAATCCTATCTCAATTTCCAATAATCCTTAGATTTTTGTGATCACAATTTACAATAGCGCAAATCAAGGGATTATGATCTCTCCAAAATCACGGCAGCACGAAATCTGGGATCCCCATCGCCGTCCTATACCAGCGCCACCAGTCTTTACCCACATGGCCAAAGCAAGCCTTCATTCTTTTGATTTCATGGGGAAAACAAAAGCTGAAGGTTTTAGAATGATCCCATCAAAACTAAGAATACCCTTTCAAAGCCTCTGGTTCTTGGCGTAAATCCTCCCCGTCTATCACCGCTATAAAGGGCGAGTTCGTTGCCGTAGGAAACCAAGCCACAACAACCCAGAAACATCAAGCAAGAGATCAAGCTCTATCTCTAAATCCCTAGCCATCAATTCATCCCAATCAACCTTAACCCAAAACCCAGAAATCATGCCATTGCTGGAACTCTCTCTCTCTCTGCTAAACTCCCAGGCATCTAGCTCCCACACCATGCCCGCCTATAAGTCTTGTTCTTATGAAATATAGTCTAATCGCTGCTGTTATCATCAAGCCAAATAGCTGCCGTTCTCATCTAACCCCAATCGTTATTGTTATCCTCTAGCTCAATAGCTACTGTTACCATCCAGCTAGTCACAACAAAATTGTTCCTAGGTCACACCTTCGATCGATTTTGGGCCTGGTCTTCGCTCTATTAAGAGGGCTATCACTGCTAGAAATCCAAAAGCACAAACTCGCCCTCACATTTTTGGCGACTTCACTGGGGACTAGGCTGTGAGTCTAGCTGGTGGCTTCTTCCTCACTGCAACATATCTCAAGCTACGATATTCTAACAGCAATAGATCACAATCTATCCCTCAGGCTCTGTTCATGGGATCGGGAACCATTGCGGGAAACAATTTTGCAAACACACACTTCCCAGTCATTGCAAACATCAAAGCACTACACATTCTAACCCAACTCTTTACCAGATCACCCTTGTCAAGCTTGTTTACAGAACTCTTTCAATAAGTCTTACCTGCAACATGGAAAAATCTCAGTCTTTGTTTGCTAACACCCACAATATTTCTTACATTCTAGAAATCATTTACCTCTTACAAACTTCTCATCACTACAAACACATTCGCTTTTTAAAGGCTTAAATCAGCTCAACATACTCATTCTTAAGCCATCCTCCTCTGTGAAAGTAATTGGGAGCCTACAATAAAAAAGCATATATTCAAGCATCATGCAAACTTGGGGGCTTTGCTTAATGAACTTCAAAACATGCTATGATTTCACCACGGCTTCCTCAAATTCACAGCAGTGCTCCATGCTGCACAGAAGAAGAAAAAAAAAATCACGCTCTATTCCATGACAAGATGATAGTTTGCTTCAATCCATCCATGCTTTTGAAGTCACAATACTTCCAGCTGATATGGTCAAGCAGAGAAGCAACATGTTAAAAGTGATGCAAACAAGCTTATTACTCAGAAAAGTCTTTATTTTGTTCTCGCTTTTAAAAAATCGGATTCAATTTTATGCTCTTTTACCTTCTTATAAACTCTGACTTACACCAGGCAATAACGTTTTGTTTTTCTCCTCAAAAGCTAAAATCTAACTATTGAAAAATAAAGAAATCGCATTTTTCCTCTTTTTCTCATAGTTTGTACTACCTATTTCCTTAAAATATGCATCTTTTTATCTCAAATCATGTCCTTACAAGGTTGAACCTTTTACCTGAGGACTAAGCTATGATTCCAGCAACTAGCTTCTTCCTTGCTGCAATATATATTAAGCTAATCTCTATTCTTGATCTTTACAATCACTACTGGGACCAGTTTATTAACACCCCTGCAAGCATTACAACTATCAACACTACATTATAATCTTACTATTCTTTAGCTACTTTTCAAGCATTTTAAGCCTATCTGAACATACCCTTTCACTGAACCTTACCAAGCAGCATAAAAGATAAATACTTCTTTATTTATGCTTATACCAGGCAGTATTGATATTCTAGATATCTTATATCTATTTCAACCTATATGTCAAAATAATAGAAATGTGAAACTACAATTTTAGAGAGAAATACTCTCACAAAAGCAACATGCATGTGTCTTCTGATCTAGAACCCAAGCACTTCCACAACAGTGGCCTTAAGCACAAGTGCCTTACACTTTTCAAGTGATGTTCATTGCCGAAAAACATGCGACCAAAGTCGAATCGTTTACTGTAATCAAGATACTACACCTGGGGACTGATGATTGGTTTTATGTTAACAGCAGCTCATCCACCCCAAACTTTTGATCCTCATATTCATGCATCAAGTTGATCCCATCTGAAAGCAAAAAAAAAGAGACAACCAAGACAAGAACAACCTTCAACAATAGATAAAGATAAGCATTCATACATGCTGCTGCATTCAAAGTTTAGGCTTACTAAACAAGCTTCCATATACAAGCGTGCGATTAAAACAAAAGTTGCACTCATGTTACAAAGTAGTATGAACCCTAGTACAGATAATGAAAGAAGCAACTATCATCATGCCAAGAAGATTCCAGTACATACTCCATAGCAAGCATGGGAACATCACGCAAACTGAAATTCAAATCATCTTGAGCCTTGCGCAACTCTCCCTCAAGACGTGCAAGCTCCTTCTTGGTTTGTGAAACCATCTCCTGCGGACCACGAATTTTAACACACTGGTTCTTTGATCCTTCAGGCCTTATCGTATAACCAAAGAAGTGTTGTGCACCTTGTTTTAAGGAATCCAACATTAAGACCCGCCCTCATGAAATCACACCAAGCATCTCTCCAAATAAGGAACACTTCTCCATCTTTTATCTGACAAACTTTCATGTTGTACAACATCATGCCAAGTTCCTTAACCAACTCGCACTTTTTTCTTGAAGTATCGTCTCGATCAATTAAGTTAAATATATCTCCCCCACTATATCTCTCAGCAAATCTAGCCAAGGGACCCGCTAACTCTGAAGGAATTTTCATGCCCGCAAAATCAGCAGTGTCTCCATTTAATGCTGGCGCAACGTCAGCCATGCTTAGAGCCGACTCCTTTTTAGAAGCAAATCGAATTATGAAGTTGTTCATACGAGTCGCCCACTCACTAGTCCTTTAGCTGGCAAGCTTGGGTCAAGGCCTTGAGTCGCAATTATAGTCATCTTATCAACCTCTGGAGCATGCTTATCAGATTCAACCAATAAAGCACGTATCGATGTGTCATGACCAACCACGTCATTACTCTCACCGACATCCGAAGGATGATTCTGCCCCTAAAAAAAAAAGGGGAAGGAAATCATAAGAAAAGGAAAATATGTCACATGCCTTTCACATTATCAAAGGGGCAAAGCTCATGTAACAGCGGCATTATCAAATGCAGTACTATTACAAACTATGGCGGCTAGAAAAGCATAAATACTTCAATATCATGCCGCATGATTATAAAAAAAAATCTGTCCTCAATACTCAAGCACACTTCGCAAGCAAGATAAAGAAATCGAAACAGACACAAAAAACAGACGCATGAGTAATGCAACATACCTCAAGAAAAGGAAGTGATTTCCTGATCTGTTACTCCAAGCAAATAACCAAAATCATAGCAAAAGGTGCATCTCATTCCAATTTTGCTCTCTTTCTTTTCTATTTTGTTACACATGCATTATTCTACCTGAAAACTTGCTTCATTATAACTCATCTTACTTGCAAATTTATTTAGTACTCATGATTTTATACACACTTTCACACTTTTCTTTTACTTTCTCACGAGTACTACTCCTGCTGCTGTTCCCGGCAGCAAATAATCTCTCTGAGCTTTCAATTTTACGTTTCACCCTATTCTTTTCATCACTCTTATGTCATTTTTCACACAAGGCTGCAGACATTTTATCACAATTCTTAACACAAAAGTCATGCTTACTGCACTACATGACGCACACACTTCACACACGTTATCAATTTGTGTGTTACGTTTCATTTAGTTTTACCTCTGTTAATTGTTTGACTACATGATCTCCTTACTTTGTTTCACGAATAATTTAGCAAACAAACATGATACTTTCACTCTTCAGTTATAGTAACCAAACATCGATTTTGAATGACCAAGCATTCCATTCCTTTCAAATACCCTTTTGTTGTTTAGTAAATATACTTATGCATACTACAATACAGATACACACACATCAACCTATTTAAATATCTGATCTTTATGTCATTACCCATTTAACTACTCTTTGATACTTTTATCATAAGCTAAGGATCTGATGAACCTGCATGAAAGTATTTTCAATACATGGCAGCAAGCAAATAAAAGGCTAAGGGCTCCAATTCAAAAGAACATCATCACGCCAATACAAAAAAAAAGAGGAAGGGAGGCCAAGCCATTGAATCACAGCACGCTATTCACATGCAATCAAGTTGAACCAGTTAACCATTACATGCCAAGCAAGAAACCGAGCAAAATTAAAACCTTAAAACCAACATGGTCAATCCAAGCTAACAGGCACAATTTACATGATGAACTAAACTATATGATACCAAGCTACATCATGTTCCATTGCAATCACAGCAGTAAAACTCCACGCATGATGCAAAAAAAAAAAAAAAAAAAAGAGGGAATCCAGTCCACTCCATGCTCAACCAATTCATAATCACACGCCAAGCAAAAGGCTAATCTAAAATTGAAACTATTGAATCCACATAGCCCAACCAAGCCAATAAACGCATCTTACATGATGAACCAAGAAAACTAACAGCAAGCTCCATCATATTTAATCGCAATCACAGCAATATAAAAAGAAACTCCACGCATAAAGGAAAAGATCGAGCCATTCATGCTGAATTAATCTATTATTACACATCAAGTAGAGAACTAATCAAAAACCAAGACTATTGAGTGCATATAGCCAAGCCAAGCCAAGAAAAAAACAATTTACATAGCCAATGATACTTTGGTGTACCAACCCTATTGCCGTCACAGTAGTAAAAGAAGAAAAGAAAATCGGGATGCGTACTCATGGGCTATGTACCTTTCAAAACACGTGATAGCAAATCAATCATGACAGGGGATCAATATAGTTGAAATTACACTACTACAAAAATTCAATCAGACGACACCTTTCAGACGACGCATTACAGTTTTCCGCCGTCTGATTGATTTTTATTTTTTTAGACGTCGTTTTTATAAAATTCGTCGTCTGATATGCAATTATGAATTAGTTCAGAAGACGTTTAATGACAGAACTGTTGTATGACCCTAAAAAATTTGAGCGGCAAGTTTCCCACCATGTGAGTGGTGCCAAATCGCATCTCAAATCCCGAATTTTCCCCATACCATGTATTGATCATACGATGAAAAATAATAAAACTGTCGTCTAATCAATATATTTGACAGAAAGGAGGGAGATTTCCCACCACCATTTTTCTCCAACTTCCCAAGGAGGGAAGTCAAATTGATAGAAGAAAGACCCCAAATTTCAAGTGGCTGCATACATAACACATTTTTATAAAATTCTGTTGTGTGAGTCATTGTCCAAATTGACAGGGCTTGTCCGATAAGGCTTGTCCAAATTAGTGTAGGCCGGGCATGAAACACTTTCAGAAAAGAAAATAACGAAGAACTCAAACCTCCTCACTCTCTCTCGACATAGACCTAAAACCAAAACCCGAATCTCCTCACTCTCCCGACAACGTCTCCCCAAAACTAAGACCTACACTTGAAGTCCATCGGATCCAATACCTTTGTTCTACACCGACACCAAATTCATCGGATCCAAAATCTAGACCTCGCTCTCTCTCTCCCTCTTATCTTCTACATCTATACCCCAAATCCATCTCTCCAACAACCAAATCAGTTTCCACATCAAACTAATCTGAGAGGAGCCTCTCCGGCCTCAAAGATGTCGTCGTCACCGGCGGCCAAACTCCCTTGGCTCAAATTCTAATTTCCCTCTTTACTGGAAGTTTGATATGAAAACCACAAGATTCGCCCTCGCCTCAAAAGAAAAAAAAAACTCCCAAAACGGAGGCTCTCTCTCTCGTCCTCCCTCTCTATCCATCATCGCAAACACCCAAAATCACCTACCCATGTAATCGTCGGATCTTCCACCTTCGAATTTTTGATCTTCCATCTCTCCCTCGCCCTCTCCGCCTTCTCTCCCGTCGACAACTACAGCTCCACCGTGGACTCCACCTTCGACGATGGTCGTCGCTTCGTTCCGGACTCGTCCACTTCAGCTCGCTCAATTTCACTCCGAAACCAAAATCCCAATCCCAATTCCCCCTAAATTTACCAAACCGCTAAGGTTTTCCGGTGGCCGTCCTAGTATGAGTTCCAAATCCGCGACCTGGGCACCCACATGGTACGACTCCATTTCCAGAGCTTCAATTCTTGTAATTTTGATTGGAATAGTGCTCAGTTTCATGTCTTGGTTAATGGGTTTATGGTTCTGAAAGTCAGTAACTTTGGATTTGAGGGTGTACTAGGTCCAATGGTTAGGGAGTACTTGATTGGGTCAGTACTGAAAAGCTTGTAATTCTATTTGTTCTTGATAAAAATTCAAGCTTTGCGTTTGTGAATGCGATTGAGGTCGTTCTGCACCTAAGGACCTGGTTGCTAATACTGCAATGTATGTGAGTGATGGGAAAGTTGTGGGTTTCAATAGGTTGGCTAAGCAAGCTCTTCACATTGTGCATAGGGTCAATGTGGGAGGTCATAAAGTGACGCCCTCTAATGATATTCTGTGGAGGACTTGGATTACTGATTTAAATAGCTAAAATAGGTCTGTTTTTGTTTTGATTGTTTTAATTGCCTTCGAAATCGATGACTAGATATGGATGTAAGTACTTTGATCAATTGCATTCTATCTGGTTTTCACTTGCTTTGTTATTTGATTGTGCAAAAGTAAAATTGGTTATGAAATATTTGAAGGCGCAATTTGAGTATTCTAGTTGAGAATTGTTTTGAACTAATTCAATTTGCTATCTGCAGGCTCTTCATACATATTTGGACAAGCTTTTCAATTAGTATGTTGTTATAATCCTCTCCGTGACTTTTATCCTGTTTTTCAGAGAGGTGAGGCTTTTTCCATGATTTGGCATTGTGGTTCTAACATTTGTGCTCGTTTATGGTTGGGGTGAATTTGAATTTGAATTTGATTTGGTGTTTGCTTTTATTTTGCTAGGTTATTCGACAAGCAATATGCACTAGATATGGACTTGCTGTGGGTTTCAACCAATCTGTTATCACTTGGGTGAGACAGTTTGAATTTATTTCTTTATAACTATCTACCTTTATAACTGTCTACCTTCATGTTCATTTTGGTGAAATCATTCTTCAGATACATTTTGGAGAGAACAGCATGCAGAAATGTGAAATTATGCTCAATGATTTGATTGGTTCTAAGAGGACCAACACCAATATTAAAGCAACCATAGCTCAGCCATCTCATACAGGTAGCTTTGAAATTTGAAGATATGTTGGAATTGCAATTTGAAGATAGAGAAATGCAGTTCATGGTTGCTCTTTTTCATGCAGCAATTATAATGCAATTTCAAGATCAGAAAAGGTAATGGGAGGAATATCTTAGTATATCGTTTTTGGTTCATTAATTTCTCTGTTTATTGATATTGCCTACTTTCAGCTGGACCTCCAAAGATCTTGCAGCTGCAGTTGGGGTTCCAATAGATACTAGGTATTAATGATCTCTCTCTCTCTCTTCTGGGTTCTCATTTCTCAGTTGTCTACTTTCATTTGCTTCATTGTTTTTGTCAAATCATGAACTGTAACTGATGGTCTGTAACTGTTATATCCCTGTGAGTACTTGAAACAATTATTCCATGAATTTCTGTGTATTGCATTTGTTCTTGCTTTCATGTGTGTTTTTGGTTCAGTAGATTATTTACAATCCTTTGTTTTATAGCTACTTTACTGTATTTGGTAAAAGTCGTCTATATTTCTGATTCTCTTGGTTGGAATTTGAGTTCACAATGGATTGCGAGGCAACTCTTTGACCGGAGCACTGTCCCCTGATGTGTGTCAATTAACTGGTATGTGGTACTTGTAAGTATTTTCCTTATGTATTTCAACCAGTTTTGGTTTCTTTGTGTTCTTTTTGTGTTTCTGTTGGTATTGAAGTTTCCTTTTATGCTTAGTGATGTTAGAGGCAATAACCTGACTAGCCCTGTGTCTCGTATCAGATTACCAAAATCAATCTTTACAAGGTTTGTTTATTGCTGGGTTTTGAGAAATGATCGGGATTTGAGTTTGGTTTGAATCTTCTGGTTTTGAATTTGATTGCTTGTGTGTAATGTGGGAGTGGATTTTGTTTTGCGTTTTCTTGATTGTTTAAGGGTTTAGGGTTTATGCTGGTTTTTCAATTTTGACAGGATGGTAGGCATGGAAAGGCTTGGGGAGTCGTTCATAAGGAAGGTGGGTTTTACATTTCATGGAACTGGCCTTTTTCTGTGCTCGATTTTAGTTCTATTTGCATCAGTAGTAGTTAGCTTTGTTGCATTATTAGATAGGATTGGTTTCCATACTTATTTTGTATAAGAGTTTCTAGTGTGAAGAAGTGACTCAAGGGAATTATAATTGTCTACCAGTTGGTTGGTTTTGCTAGTCGAAGTACCAGGGTCTACTCAATTAGGCTTACTACTCTGATCAATGTTTGTTTTCTGATGGGTTGTGCATTTCATTTTGATCCTCTATGTACCATTTTAATAATTATCTTCTTTACGTTCATTTGGAACATGTCCTAAATGGTTGGGAATTGGTGTGTCTAGGTTTTGGTCCAAAGAATTGTTTAGGAAACTGGTTAGAAATACTTGCATAAGAGATTGAACATGCATCTTCCTTGTCAGAGTATGTTAAACTGTGATTGTGTGCATGCAACCTAGCTTTAATTATAGGTGAAAACTTTGTAATTGATAAAGTGATATTGACACTCGCTTTACCTCCATAAGTGCTTGAACAGATAGATGTAATGAATATATATACATGGATTACATATATAAGAGGCTCCTTCTTTTTAGAGTCTTGATTCTTTATTTCTCTCTGTGTAGACTTGGTAGTTGTGACAATTCAGAACTGCTCAAATAATGTTTTGCTGTGTTTGTTTTGGGTTAGGCTTCGCTATGAAGTTAATATAGTAGAATTTGTTGTAGGCTTGCCAGCTGCAGATGCTCCCAAGAAAATAAGTAGAGTCCACAAGCGTGGTTGGAGGTACATTCTAAGCGTATCTAAGTTGACTGAAAGTCTTCCAAGTGTGAGTAAACCAACTGAAACTGCTCCAGCAACACCTGAAGTTCAACCAGCTTGATGCATTTCCTCCTTTTTAGGGATCGTGTTGCCTGCTAAGTATGAATCTTTCCTCTGAATAAGTTTACTTGTGGGCTGCCATGTAATGGTCTGAAAACTCTTTTTTAAATCATAAAAAATATCGTTGTTGATTAAATAAGTAATTATTTCTCAGATTCACTGAGTTTTGTTTTAGGTTGTACTTGACTCAAACCAGGATTCAGGTTAAGTTGAAGATTGTGAGGGACAGAAGAAAAGGGTAAAGTATCTTGCTCTATTGGGAGGCTTTTCTCAATTGGCTCCGTAGGTGTGTGTAGCTCTTGCACTCTATCAATATCTTACTCTCTTTGTTAATTCAATTTTGGAGGTTTCTGGTTCTGGGTTTTGGGTTTTGGGATTTTGGGGGATTGGATTGTGCTCTAGTATCGGCACATTTGTTTCGGGGATTTTGTTTGTTTTGTTTTTTTTTCTTATCTTGTTATGAATGCTGGATTTTGTTTTGGGATTGAAAGCAACAGTCTTGAGTAGAATTTGGTTTTGATTTTGGTTTTGATTTTGGGTGGAATTCATAAGCTGTTTTTGTTTTTGGAAAAGAAGCTGGAAATTGGGTTGTTTTTTTGCTGCTCTTGAGTTAGTTACCAGTTCTTTGTAGTTTTGGTGCTTGAAGTCTTTTGATTAAAGTTGAGATTATTAGATGACCAAACTGGTATTTGAAGAGTTATTGTGTGTGGGTCTACTTCAGTTTTTGCTATTATTTCTCGGAGTTTAGCATTGTTGGGTGGATGAAAGAGTAGTGGAGTTAGTCCCTTCTGGTCGGGAATGGGAATGGTTGGATCATCTTTTTCTTGGTTTGAATTTGTGAACTTGAATAGGTATCAGGTTTTGTAGAACTATGCCTGAAGCATTGAGAAGTCCGTCCTATATGTTTTTTGTAGTGTTCTGTATAGCTGCTTTTCCTGTGAGACAATTGTAGTTGTCAAATCTGATTAGAACCTTGACTTCAGCTGCCAAATGATTGGTATATGGAAAGTTGGCAACGACAGCATGGATTTCTTACCCAGAATGATAATAGTTCAATGCTTTTAGATATAGCGTATTTTCCCAAATGCTTTTTAAGTAGGTACTATCTATAGCTGCTAACACTCGATGAAGTTGTAGAAATGAAGTAATTATCCAATATGAAGTTAGGATGAATAAATCTTCAGTCTTCAACATGTATTCTACATTGGAAATAGCCATACGACAGACCTTCTTATTACTGTCTGCAAACAATATTACATCTCTTATAGATTTTGCTCTTTCTTTTGCCTGTGAGATCATTAGGGCATGCTTGATATGCATTTTACTGCAATTATGTTGCTTGAAGACTTAAAACTGCAATTATGTTGCTTGAAGACTTAAACATGTTGCATCCTCATATTTACATAACTTATGCAGGCAAACTAATGTGTTTGTTAGGAGTATAAGCTTGGAAAGACTAGAAAAGTAATCCATTAGTGAATCATGCCGATAACTTACGCAACATTCTTTTGAGGTCCAATAGTAGTGGTTAGCATTATCTTTGTTTTTTTTTAGGTCTGTGATAAATGATACGAGTCAAAGATAGTAGATTTACTTTATCTTCTACATTTGTCAGAGATAGTAGATTTACTTTATCTTCTACATTTGTCAAGATGTGTCCATGTTTTCCTTGAATCTAATCTAACTCTGCATATCAAAGGTTCATGCATAAAATACGATTTGGCATATGCAGCTGCAGACTTGATCATTTCGTGAGCTGGTGCAATGACTTGCTATGAGATTTTGGCAACTGGGAAGCCTTCCATTCTGGTAATTTCAGTTTTCAAGTTCTGTTGTAGAACTAAAGTATGTCATGATATGATCATAAATGAGACCTAATGTCTTACTTCTGTTTTCATGTTGTATGAGGTTATCTTTCGTGTGAATCTAACATACCCACTATCAACCATGTTTTGATCATGTTCTTAATGTCCGTAGTTTTGTCTATTTTCTGCTCAAGGGGAGAACTCATTATTACTTTTGAATTTGTAGATACCGTCACCCGATGTTGCTGAAGGACATCAATTTTAAACTGCTGCTTTGTTGGCAGACTTGGTAGGTGCAAGGGTTATAACTGCAGATGAACTTGATTCGAAAACCCTTGGAAATGCAATTGAAGAGATGTTAGGTACTTCCACTCTGTTGCTATGTTGCCTTATAAGAGATTGCTTGCTCGACCTTAAGGTTTTAACACTTCTTACTGTAAAATTGACTAATAATCTGGAGGTATCATAGGTCCTAATTGATACTATGACATTTTTCATATACAACTTAGCATGTTGTGTACGCAAATAATATATGTATATTTACTTTCTTTGTTTGCCTCTTAGAATATCAAAGATAATTTAATTTGAATATAAATATTGATAAATGTTGTGTACTTCAGTAGTTGGGTTGTGTATATGCTGTTTTATTTGTTAACGAGGAGTAATGCATGCCATTTTATTGTGGGAACTGGATAGTATATTGATGTTACATAATGGTAGGAATCTTTCTAATCATGTAATGTTACTTCACAATTTTTCTTGATTCTCATTAACCTGAGGTATTGGATATTACTGCAGGTTGATGATTGTGGCTACCGACATCCAACTATTGTGTTGGAGTGGATGGGGAAGCATGCACTGGCAATTTTTGTTCTGTAGCTTGCAATCTCTTGCCGGTTATTCTCCATGGATTCTATTGGGGCAAACCTCATAATAACATTGTAAGTTCCTTTTTCTATATCTTGTGTGTCAGTCATCTAGTAGTGTATTGCAATCTAGATCTGATAATCTACATCACCTCTTGCAGCTCACCTGAATTGAAATTGGAAAATAAACTGATGGAGGCTAGTTGCTTGAGTTATACAAGTTTGAGTTCGACTAATTTTGTTGCATTAGGAGACGAAGAGAGAGAATTTGGAGTTTTTTTTTTTTTGTAGAGGCAGCACCACATTCTCTCTCCCTCTTTCTTCCATGTATTCATAGTGCTCCTTTTTGGCAATATTTTCTAATACATTTCAATACAATTATGTGGATTATAAAAATATTAGATATATATTGGTAATTACTGTTCATTTGGTGATTTTTGATTTCATTTTCTGTTGTACGTACACAATGTTCACAACAGCCATACAATAAAAACTGTTGTGTGAGAGTAATACATATCACGGATGCTATCAATATTTTAGTTGTGTGAATAACAGTCACACAACAGTTATAAAAAAAAAAAAAGACTTCTGAATCACAATCACACAACGGGTTCATAAGTTGCCTGTCGTCTGAGTGACAATCACACGACAGTTAATGATGTCGACAAGCTATCGACAGCCGGTCGACATGCTGTCGACATGGATGTCGAGTTCTTCAGACGACAGTTCTCTAAATCATGTTTCATCAGACGTCAGCGAGATATACGACAGTCAACTCCGCATCAGACGACAGTTTTTAGCCGTCGTGTGATTCAATTTTTGTATTAGTGTTATGAGCAGTTACGGCAGTAGAACTGATAACCCCAGACAGCAGAGCACGCAATATGCAACGAATCAGTCACGGCAACAAATCATATAGTTGAAGCGACAATCAGTTACGGCAGTAGAACTGATAACCCCAGACAGCAGAGCACGCAATATGCAACGAATCAGTCACGGCAACAAATCATATAGCTGAAGCGACAATCAGTTACGGCAGTAGAACTGATAACCCAAGACAGCAGAGCAAGCAATATGCAACGAATCAGTCACGGCAACAAATCATATAGCTGAAGCGACAATCAATTACAACAGTAGAACCGGTAACCCCAGACAGCAGAGCACGTAATATGCAACGAATCAGTCACGACAACAAATCATATAGCTGAAGCGACAATCAATTACAGCAGTAGAACTGGTAACCCCAGAGAACAGAGCACGCGATATGCAACGAATCAGTCGCGGTAACAAATCATATAGCTAAAGCGATAATCAATTACGGCAGATACTGAATCCAAAAAAAAAAAAAAAAGGACGGAGATGATTACCCCAAGCAAAAGAGGAAGCAATCCGACAAGCCTACCAAGAACGGAAGAAGTCGCGAATCGGCTCTGCAACTAGCCCGATGTAAAAGCGTGAGAATGGGGACTTTCAAGCCAAAGAAATTTGACTTCTCACCTCAGAACGAGAGTCTGACACTTGAGAAGAAAGATGTCTCGAGCAAATCAAAATATGGAATTAGAAGAAAAAGAGAAAAGAAAAGGACTTTGCACGCCAATGCCGTTTTCCTAGAAGAAAACTAATTGAAAAGTGGGACTCCTCTCTTCTAACTAGGAGTCCAATGATGACGAGAATATGTTGTCACGTGGGAAGCTTGATAAATCATGGGTCGTATATCAGTAAGATGCCCAGGCTAACGCAACTCAAAAAAAAAAAAAAAAAAAGAGAGAGAGAGCGGTTATGTATAATCATGCGGTAAGTCCCTGGATTCTTTGATTATGTAGCCCGTAACACGGTCACACAACCTACATAATCAAGGGGGCTAATGTTGACACCCAAATTTCCACGAGTTCAAATTCTATGAGTCATAAGCAAAGAGGGGAAGTCATCAACCTCGTAACCTAATTGGGCCTTCAAGCAAGCCCATTTCACGTCAAAGGGAAGCTCTCTATTTAGCAAGCGATACGAGAAGCCCAAATTCTCAAACGATTGACATGCATTTTCAAATGAGCCAACACGCTTATTTACCATGCGATACGCGTAGACCCAAGCTACATTTGGGGCTTATACGGCGGGATGTGGTATGGAAGGTAACGGATCCTATGAGACCCATTGTTACGATAAGGCCCATCGATAATTTTGGACTTGAGAACCAAAATTCATGCTTGATGGACCAATATCTTAACATGGGCTAGTAGAGAGATGAAAGCAAGCCCAACAAGACTTAGAGCCCACTAGAGTCATTCCCCTACCCAAAGTCCACTACACTAGAACCGGTAGCCCAAAAATCGTTGGAGTCGTCTTCCCCAAATCAGGAACGTTGTTCCATCAAGTTGTTGCTGGGATTACTACTCCACCCATTTCTGGTAAGAACCCTAAGTCTATACAAGAGCTTCCCAACTCTCATCCTCCGAAATCCTATCTCAATTTCCAATAATCCTTAGATTTTTGTGATCACAATTTACAATAGCGCAAATCAAGGGATTATGATCTCTCCAAAATCACGGCAGCACGAAATCTGGGATCCCCATCGCTGTCCTATACCAGCGCCACCAGTCTTTACCCACATGGCCAAAGCAAGCCTTCATTCTTTTGATTTCATGGGGAAAACAAAAGCTGAAGGTTTTAGAATGATCCCATCAAAACTAAGAATACCCTTTCAAAGCCTCTGGTTCTTGGCGTAAATCCTCCCCGTCTATCACCGCTATAAAGGGCGAGTTCGTTGCCGTAGGAAACCAAGCCACAACAACCCAGAAACATCAAGCAAGAGATCAAGCTCTATCTCTAAATCCCTAGCCATCAATTCATCCCAATCAACCTTAACCCAAAACCCAGAAATCATGCCATTGCTGGAACTCTCTCTCTCTCTGCTAAACTCCCAGGCATCTAGCTCCCACACCATGCCCGCCTATAAGTCCTGTTCTTATGAAATATAGTCTAATCGCTGCTGTTATCATCAAGCCAAATAGCTGCCGTTATCATCAAGCCAAATAGCTGCCGTTATCATCTAACCCCAATCGTTATTGTTATCCTCTAGCTCAATAGCTACTGTTACCATCCAGCTAGTCACAACAAAATTGTTCCTAGGTCACACCTTCGATCGATTTTGGGCCTGGTCTTCGCTCTATCAAGAGGGCTATCACTGCTAGAAATCCAAAAGTACAAACTCACCCTCACACTGATCAACCAAGAAGCTTCTCCCATAACTGAAATAGGCGTCATTCTAAGGTAAAATTGTTGCTTCATCCATACCGCACTGTTTACAGTTAGTTTCCAGAATTGTGAAGATTGTCATTGCCACCACGACACTTCATAATTATACACGGAGACATGTACATTGTGATAGACATTTTAAAGGACATGCAAGGCTTTTCATTTGAGAAGCAAGTGAAGATTGTCATTGCCACCATGACACTTCATAATTATAAACGGAGACATGCACATCGTGATAGACATTTTATCCATAGTGAAGAAAGAGAAGATGATGAATCAAGTGGTGGGATAGAGATGGATGATGATGTAGAAGAAGAATATCATGGTCATGGTGCACAAGAAATGGAAACAATAAGAAATAGCATTACTCAAAGTTTGATGAATACGCGTAATAATGGACGTTTGAATATGATATGATTTTTGTGGTTACTTGATGCTAATCAGAAACCAACTGATATTAATGTTACTAAGATATTTGTGTAAGTTATTTTATTCATTGTCTAATATTAATCATATGGTCACCATGATTTATAAAAATTAAAAGTTAACAAAAATTTATAAGGACATAATAAAGATTAAAAAGGATAACAAGAGCATTTGAATCACATTGTATTATCAAACAATCAAGGCAAAATAATTTTTCATGTCCAACTTGGTCATTTTATAAACAAAATGTACAAGCCAGTTTTGAGTTTACCAAATACTTTGCCACTACTTTTGCCATTGACAACACTTATAAAAAGCCAGTTTACCAAACACTCAGCTGCTTTGCTTTTCAGCCGCTTTTTCTAATAAATAAGTATAAGCCAGTTTTTTTTAAAAGCACAGCCATACCAAACACAACCTTAACCTCGTACATTTCATTTGAATGAGTTAATTTTGAGTTATAATTTGTTTCTCATTAATTTTTATGTATGATACATTGACACCTATACACAAGGACCAAAATATCGAGTTTCGAGGAAATATCGAGTTTCGAGGAAATATCGATGGTCCCGGAAACGGAAATTTCGACGGAAATATCGAGGATATATCGATTTCGATAAATAATCAAGAAAAATGATGGAAATTTGAAGAAAAACATGGAAATTTTAAGTGAAACTTTTAGATATGTTTTTAATCAATTATCTACTTTTTAAGAAAACCTTGAATAAACATTATTACACAGTGAGTTATAGTAATATAATGTAACATAATATATGCTGAGTCGCTAACAATTTTTAAAAATTCACTTTAAACATCTCAGATTTTTTTTTTTATGAGTAGAAACCTAATGGGAGACTAAGTAATCAAGCCATATATACATATTTTTTGTACAAATCGAACATTGCCCTTTGAATTACGTGTGTACCTTGGAACCACGTAAAGAACATATGAGATTTAAAATTTTCACTATCTTCATCATCTCTCATTATAAAGCCTAAGTGTATTTTAAAAAATATTCATTAAATGATAACTCGCCCTTATAGTTTTGTGTGTGTGTGTGTGTATATATATATATATATATATCAACAATATGGTTTAGAGGAAATTAGCTGTGGGTTTTTGTGCTAATAGTTGTAACAAACATTGCTCAGTTTTAGCCATAATTATAATTATTTGTAGGTGTAAGATTTTGAAAATTGTAGAAAATCTAGAAATATTGGTGAATTTTGAAAATTGCAAGTTATCAATAGATTTAGGCATTTAGTAAAGTTTCAGATTCGTCCCAAAAAAAAAAAAAAAGGGGGGGGAAATAGAATGTATTAATATAAGTTACATGACTTGCATCAATCCATAAACTGAAAGGCCAGCGGAGTTGGTTGTGCTGCTTGTGTGCTTCACAGTTAATCAAGGTTCGAACCTTGCCAACTACTTTGTTGGCTTTTTGAGTGGATTTATCAGTCAGAGTTGCGGAATATTCCCGAATATTCTCCAAAATTCCGAATATTTCGTGACTCCAAAAAAACGATATTTTCGGTGATATTTCGGCGAAAATATCGAAATTTTAGTCCTTGCCTATACATCATTAACCCAAGGACTAAAATTTCGATATTTTCGGCGATATTTTTTGGAGTCACGAAACTTTCCTTACTTACCAATATAGTATCGAGCGAAATTAAAGAAATTTCGGGAAATTTCGCGATATTTTGGGAAAGATGCGATATATTCGGAATTTTGGAGAATATTCGGGAATATTCCGCAACTCTGACTGATAAATCCACTCAAAAAGCCAACAAAGTAGTTGGCAAGGTTCGAACCTTGATTAACTGTGAAGCACACAAGCAGCACAACCAACTCCGCTGGCCTTTCAGTTTATGGATTGATGCAAGTCATGTAACTTATATTAATACATTCTATTTTCCCCCCCTTTTTTTTTTTTTGGGGACGAATCTGAAACTTTACTAAATGCCTAAATCTATTGATAACTTGCAATTTTCAAAATTCACCAATATTTCTAGATTTTCTACAATTTTCAAAACCTTACACCTACAAATAATTATAATTATGGCTAAAACTGAGCAATGTTTGTAACAACTATTAGCACAAAAACCCACAGCTAATTTCCTCTAAACCATATTGTTGATATATATATATATATACACACACACACACACAAAACTATAAGGGCGAGTTATCATTTAATGAATATTTTTTAAAATACACTTAGGCTTTATAATGAGAGATGATGAAGATAGTGAAAATTTTAAATCTCATATGTTCTTTACGTGGTTCCAAGGTACACACGTAATTCAAAGGGCAATGTTCGATTTGTACAAAAAATATGTATATATGGCTTGATGACTTAGTCTCCCATTAGGTTTCTACTCATAAAAAAAAAAATCTGAGATGTTTAAAGTGAATTTTTAAAAATTGTTAGCGACTCAGCATATATTATATGTTACATTATATTACTATAACTCACTGTGTAATAATGTTTATTCAAGGTCTTCTTATGAAATATAGTAGATAATTGATTAAATAAACATATCTAAAAGTTTCACTTAAAATTTCCATGTTTTTCTTCAAATTTCCATCATTTTTCTTGATTATTTATCGAAATCGATATATCCTCGATATTTCCGTTGAAATTTCCGTTTCCGGGACCATCGATATTTCCTCAAAACTCGATATTTTGGTCCTTGCATTAACCAGAGCGTACGTTCCAAGTCAAGAAGCGAGTTTCAATAAGCAGGGGAAAATGATCAACAAAACACTGATGAACACTTTGAAGAACAATGAAGCGTCTTCTTCACGTACTGATTCTAGTTCGAATATTATAGGCCTAGAAAGTGGAAAACACCGCAAGAACACAATTACCGGTCCACGTAGAAAGTTGGAAACAGAGATACCAAGTCAAGGGATCGGAACAAATACAAATTAAGCAAAGGCAATCAAACGTAGTCCTGAAGATCACCCAAAAACAACCAACTCTTAAATGCAGAATACTACTCTACTAGACCTCAAGGCCACCGGCCTTCTTCACATTACTCATGATCACGAGCTAAACATGGAGTAGGTAATTACTCAGAGGCGCACAGATCCAGCAGCCGGCGGGAATGCAAGGAAGACGATGGACACAGCCACGGCCACCACCAGACCGGCATAACCAGGTCTGAGCTTAGTCACTCCACCGGATGCAGAGGCCGTTTCAGGCGCAGATTGTCCGGAAGTTGCAGCTGCAGGAGTTGTTGTTGTTGTTGATGTAGTAGCATTTGTGAAGATAGCAGCTTCTGGTGAGTTGGGAGCCAGCCCTAGTAACGCTGTTTTCACCATTCAAAAATCATAGCACAATCAATGCAGAACTCAATTAGCTAGTTAGCTAGTTGTACATGTAGTTAATAATGTTAATTAACTTGTTAAGCAAGATGCATCATGCATGTATCAAATCATCAAAACTTAATGGCAGTTGGGGGTTGGGGGTTGGCTGGTTAGGGAGGCTTTCGGCCCATGCCATTTACTCCGTAGCTACCACATAGCTAGTAAATTGACCATCATGACCCACATAGAATGGGACATGAGTAATAGGCATTTGATTCACGACCCTACATGCAAATATTGCTTGATTTTATTCACCAAGTGGGAAATGGTTTATTTAGAAAGCTAACTCCCCAATTATTCCACCCAATTTGTTACCCCTCCAAAACTAATGAGTTCTTAGTATATAGTCACTATATATTGCGGGTGCATGTAAAAATAATTAAGGGAAAAAAAAAACCCCTATTTGACAATGAACTCAAAGCAACTAATGATCAATTTTAGTACATTTTTCATAACTAGTTCATTTATTTTCAACTAATTAAAGTCTCATTTGGTACAAAATAAGAAGAAGTAATTATTTAAGTAAAGAAAATATCAAGAATATATGACTGATCCTAAGTTGCATGCAATCCTTGTTTTTACTTTCTTTTCCCTACTTTACTATCATGCCCGGCCACTATTACCTTCAAGACGCTGTTTTTATAAGTCTACTCCGCGTTTCATCTCCAACCCCTTGTAAGCTAACCGGAAAGTCATATATATACATTTCTGAGAGTTGTTAATACTCACCAGGACAGTTGCTGGCACTGGCGTTCTTCAAGTTGCATGCAGAAGGGAGCTCAAGCAACTTAGCCACCTGAATCCCCATCTTCTTGATCTCCTCGCTCCCACTGTTGGCTTGTTCAATCACATAGCACAAGCACTCCGGCTCGCTCTCCTTGATCCCCTTCACCGACTCACAGCACTCCTTGGTCGGCGTCGCCGCTTTCCCCGTCGCGTAGGTCAGACACACCGCCACCTTCTGGAACTTGTCGTTGCACTTGTCCGCCACAGTCTCCGCCGCACCGGCCGAGCCCCACGCTAACATCGCCAACACGGCCAGACCCATCAACATTTTCTCCATAGTGATGATCTCTACTTGGGAAATGGAATTTTCAAAGCTTGGTTGGTTGTGGGAAAGGTTAAAAGGATGTATAAATAAGAGCGGAGGTGGAGTGTAGACAATTAATGGGGCTGTTGAGTGCTAAAAGAGTGTGCAGATATGTGAATCTGGGCCGTTGGACTCAGCGTCGGTATGGGATTTAACGGTGGATATGACTTGGGATTTCGTTGTCCAAAGACGACGCTGCATTTTCTGAATCGAAGTTTTAAATGTAGGCCCATCCGGGTAGTTGGGCCGGAATTAATGACGTTGGATGTTGGCTGTCAGCTGTACAGGTTTCATGACTCTAGCTACGTGGTGCATCTGTCTGGTTTGAATATTTAGAGATGAATTTAATCGTTGTAATTTCATCTTATCGGGAGACATTTCTAAACGAGACTTTTTTTTTTTTTTTTTTTTCGAGAAATATGAATTGCATTAATAAGTAATATAGGTAGTTACATCAGAAATAAATACACGGGAGAACTATTGTGGTCCCTTCTCAACCCAAACTTGAAATGTAGGAAACAAAAGCGTATTTTTTGTTAAAATATGCGTTGCCTGATTACATTTCCTAGGGCTATATGTACATATAACTGAAGAGAAAAAGCGGAAATGATTTCGCACTTCTTCAACCAAAGCACCTTCAAACGACCAATTTATATCTGCTGCATTCAAATCATTAATTACTCCCAAATAGAGGTGGCAAATGGGCCGGTCCGGTCCATTTTAAGTGGGCCTAGTCGTGCTTTGTGCCATGCTTGGGCCGACCCATTTATTATCGTGCCGGCCCATTTACTTAAACATTAAGTCCGGTCCGGCCCATGGCCCGAGCCCATATCATGCCGAGCCGTGCTCGTGCCGGGTCAATAAACGGGCCGTGCTCGTGCCTACCCACTATAAAGCACGATTTTAAAATCTTAATTTGAATAAATAAAAATTAATTTTATTTAACTATTTAGAAAATTAAAATAAATTAAGTTCTATAATATTTTTCTTAATCTTAGCTTTTCAAGATTAGTTTTCTAATATTTTTTATATTCCACTACAAGACAGAAAGAAAGAAAAAACATAACTCAAAATATATTGCTTGTAGTATATTATTGTGAGATTAATCTTTATTAATATAATGAAGATTTTGTTCATATTATTCTTTCCTTCATTCTATAGTTGTATTATTATGAGATTAGAAAAAATACTTTATGTCAAAACAAGGATATAACGTTTTATTTCACTATTTTGACAATATAAAGAAATAGCATTGGTGGAATTGTCATGAGATTTTAAAAAAGATGTATAATATTCAAACCTCATCAATGTGGTTTTTAAATATTTTTAAAAACAAAATGAAATTTTGTATTTGTAACGGGTCGGTCCACAATATGTCTTGCTCGGGCCGTGCCAGGCCCATCAAGGGCTCGGGCCGGGCAGGGCCGGGCCAATGGCCTAATATTCCTAGGCCCAACCCGGCCCATTATTCTAACGTGCTCGGGTCGTGCCGGGCCACTAACGGGCTTGGGCCGTGCCGGACCTCTTTTAAGCGTGTCGGGCCCGTGCTTAGCGGCCTGTTTGCCATCTCTACTCCCAAAGCACCCATTTCCAAAATGATTTGTGTTGATTGAAAACCTGCTTGGATAATAGTCTGAAAGCCCAATACTGCTGCATATAGTTCAGTAGCTTTGACAGAAAAACCACCTTTCATTCCTTTTGAAACCGCAATCAATAAATCACCATTTTCATTACGGAGGACTGCTCCTAGTCCTCTTAAACCAAGAACATCATTTACAGCACCATCCACATTCAGTTTCAGAAAAGGAAAAGAAGGTCGCGTCCACCTAACCTGAGCAGTAGGTCTATTAGCAGGGTAGCTAGGCTATAGTTGTTTCTCCACAAAATCTTGCTGCAACTGAAGAGCTTGAGCATAAAGAAATTGAGGACTGACTAGTTTGTGGTTGAAAATTGCATCATTACGAGCCTGCCAAATCCCTCTACAAATGAGAATCACCAAACCCAATTCATTCAAAGTAAAAACTGATGTTGCAAATCTGAACAGATCTTTAAAAGTCTCATGATGTCTTCTAGCCACTGCACTCTTGAAAGGAGTAAGCTTCCAGACCTCCCTAGCCTTTGAACAAGACCAAAGGGCATGTAGAATGGTCTCCTCCTCACCTTGACATCAAGAACAAACTGAAGAAGCAAGGAGATGTCTACTGTGTAACAACAAAGCTATTGGCAAAATCTCATGAATCACTTTCCAAAGAAAAACTTTTGCTCCCTCATAAATTTTCAATTTCCACATGACCTACCAGACCAAGTCCACCTGATTAGAAGAGCTTCCCTCTTGTCCCGCATCTCGAATCCTCAAAGTCTGAGCAACCTGGTAACCACTCTTCACATTATAAGTTTCATCTTTTGTATAGTGCCAAACTTGTTTATCTGAACAAGGAGTAATATGCAAAGGAATAGAACAGATAGCTGACACCTCAGACTCCCAAAAGGATCTTGAAATTAGTCCAAAGTTCCAGGAACCATTTGAAATTAAATAAGAGACAGGATGATTAACCAGCAGATTTGGAGGAGACATAATTTTGAAAGAGTAAGGGATTGGCACCCAAGCATCCTGGTAGATCAGAATAGATGTACCATCTCCAACCCTCCACCTTAATCCAGAAAGCAACAATTTCCTCCCCCATGGTAGTGATCTCCATATCAATGAGCATGATCTCCCAACCCTTGCTTCTAAGAAAGAAGATTTAGGATAATATTTGCATTTGTAAATCTGAGAAACCAGTAAATCCAGCGAAGAAAACAATCTCCAACACTACTTGACAAGCAAAGACTAATTAAACTCCACAAAGTCTCTAAAACCCAGACCTCCATTTTTTTTTTCCGACAAAGAGAACTCCACTTCAACCAATGCACACCCTTTTTTTCCCTCTTTCGGCCCCACCAAAAACGCGATGACAAACCCGATAGATCATGACATAAATACAATGGCAATCTAAATACACTCATAGAGTATGAGGGTATTGCTTGAACAACTGATTTCAAAAGGATCATTTTGCCCGCCTGTGACAACTTTTTTTCTTTCCAACCATTCACCTTGTGCCATATCCTGTCTCTGGCAGATTTGAAAAGAGATCTTTTGCCTTTGCTTGCTAGGGAGTCCCAAATATCGTTTATAACAATCAACAATCGGAATTTCCAAGCATGAGCTAATGGAATCCTTATAAATTAGATCAACATTTGGACTAAAAGAAATAACAGATTTCTGGTAGTTGATATGTTGTCCTGAGACTTCTTCATAAATGCGAAATAAGTCCAACAAAACATATGGTGTAGATTGATCAGCAACCAAGAAAAGCAAACTATCGTCTGCATAGAGGAGATGAGAAATAGGAGGAACAATAGGTGAAATTTTAATACCATATAGCAAACCTGAAAATTCTGCTTGTCGTAGTAAGCTGGAGAAACCCTCTCCAATGAGCAAAAAGAGATAGGGAGACAATGGGTAGCCTTGTCTGATTCCCTTACTTGGAGTGATATGGCTAAGAGGGTTTCCATTCCATAACACCAAGAAAGAGGTCGTTGAGACACAATCCATAATCTTCCTGACCCATTGTACATGAAACCCCACTTTCAACATCATTGCCTCCAAGAAACACCACTCCACCCGATCATAAGCCTTTGCCATATCCAACTTAATTGTCATTACCCCACAACCTTCTGTCTTTAATCTTTTCACAACATGGGTAACTTCAAAACCAATCATGACATTATCCAATATATTCTATAAGGAACAAAAGCTCCCTGAGTTGGAGAGATGATCGATGGGAGAACCTTCTTTAGGCGGTTTGCAAGAGTCTTGACCACGAACTTGTAGATCACATTGTAAAGACTGATCGGACGGAATTCAGAAACCTCGGAAGGGGACAGTACTTTTGGAATAAGAGCCAAAAGCGTGTGATTAAAAGGCCTTATGGAGTCCAGACCATTCAATACCCGTAAGCAGAGAGCAGCAATTTCATCTCCAACAATATTCCAAAACCGTTGATAAAACAATACTGACATCCCATCCACTCTAGGGGATTTCGATGGAGGCATTCGAAATAAAGTGTGTTCCAATTTAGCACGCTCAAAAGGCTGCAGCAAACTCCTGTTTTGTGTAGGTGTAACCATGGGTTGAATGTTGGCCAAGACTCTCTCCATTTCAATTCCACCCGATTTGGTAAAAAGGTCTGAGAAATAAGTACAGAACAAGTCCCCAATAATATCTGAATTAGTTTGCCAAACTCCTTGAGAATCAAAAAGACCAAACACAATATTATTTCGTTGTCTGCCTGAAGCCTTTTCATGGAAGTACTTGGTGTTTCTGTCTCCAAGTTGTAGCCAATCTGCTCTTGATCTTTGTCTCTAAAGAACCTCCTCTTTGTCCTGCAACTCCACAAACCGTGTCTCCAATTCCACAATATAAGCCACATTAGCATCTGTAAAAGACTTTGAATAGGCCCCGTCCAACCTACGTTTCACCTCTCTCAACTGATGTGTAATATTACCAAAATCAACTCTACTCCAATGAATAAAAGCATCAGCACAAGAAGAAAGGCAATCATGTGTAGAGTTTCCCATCGCAATAGAAGCAGCCCAGTTATCTTTGATGACCCACTACTAGAGAAAACCCTTTTGGAGACAAATCTTTTCGCGACGGACCAATTTTTGGTCCCCCAAACATGATTAGAGACAAAAAAAATTATTTTGTCCCTAAAAGTTTTGTTTTTCAAAACTCTCCACTGATGCTATTTAGAGACAAATAAGTTTCAATTAGAGATAAAAAATATTTGTCTTGAAATTTAATTTTGTCCCCTATACGTTTTAGATTTTATAAATAATTGGGTTATTATTACAAATGGTACCTGAACTATACCTCAATTTTATCGATGGTACCTGAACTTCAATTTTGATCACAACCAGTACCTGAACTTTTCGATTTCATTTTAAATGGTACCTAAGGTCACCTTCAGTCACTATTCCGGCCAAAAAAATCAAATCTAAAATATAAAAAAAATAAAATAAAATTTCAAGGCAAGTCTATTACCAAAAGGATCATCACTATATATGATTGCAACCCTTGAAATCATCAAAGATCATCACTATGATTGCTTTGCATGCCGTTTTTAGTCGAAATAGTGACCGGAGGTGGCTCTAAGTACCATTTAAAATGAAATCGAAAAGTTCGGGTACTGGTTGTGATCAAAATTAAAATTCAGGTACCATCGATAAGATTGAGGTATAGTTTAGGTACCATTTGTGATAATAACCCTAAATAATTGGTAAAATTTAAGTTGTTAGGTGCACCAAATTTCAAATTTTGGACGAAAAGAATTAGGGAAAAATTTCGTCCCTATTTTTTGTTAACGGAATACACACACACACATATTTTATCCAAAGCGGAGCTCCGCTTTGAAATTAACGTGTGAAGTTCGAGTTTCGGTCACTTTTCAGTTGCATATCCACATCTCGACCGTTCAGCTTTTAGGTACTACTATATAGATCATCTCTGCAAATTTTCAGCCAAATCGATGATCATTAAGGTATCTAACTCGCTTAAACCAATGGACGGACTGAATCTGTCAACCTGAACCGTACTAGCTTTAAAGCAGTTATCAATGCTTTAATGATCATTAATTTGGCTGAAAATTTTCATAGATGATCTATATACTAGTACCTAAAAATTTAACGGTCGAGATGTGGATATGCGACCGAAAAGTGACCAAAAACTCTAATTTCACACGTTAATTTCAAAGCGGAGCTCTGCTCTGAATAAAATTTGTGTGTGTGTGTGTGTATATATATATATATTCATCTAGATAGGGTTTGGCAAAAACAAAGTGTATAGCAATTGACTAGGATTGAAACAATGTTGTTTCGATCTCACATATATTTAGCCTCTCCATTGATCTTAGTTCTTTGAACTATTCGACGATCACTGCTCTGCGACTTCCCCATACAAACCTCCAAACACCTATATCTCCCAGCAGCAAAGTCTCTGTCATGCAATCCCTCTCATCTATCTCGACTCTCTTAGTTTCTCTTCTCCTCATTTAGTAGCTTAAATCTCGAATTAGGGTTTTCAATGTTGCAGAATTTCAATCTTTTTTTAAGTTTTGGTTTTGCTAATCTTTGTTTGTTGATGTAGTAGTAAGGTTAGTGCCTCGACTAGAAGAAAGTTGCATTGCTGACTGCTACTAACAATCTAAGAGAACTTTTTTGGAAATCCAAATTCTAGATTATCTTTTATATGAAAAGAGTTTAGCGTAGTAGGATTCTTTTGTTTTAGGTAAAATTCTCATACACCCAAAATCTAGCAATATATTTCCCATACACCCCACCAACTTATTTTTATTCCCACTCACACAAAACTTTCCACTTTTTCTCTCAACTTTTCAAACCACTCACTATTCATCCCACTAATACCCCTCTCCATCATCTTTTCCTTTCTTATTACATCTTTATTATTTTTTGATAAAGTGTGGTGGGCCTATCTTGAATTTATTTGTCTAGAGTTCTAGACTATATTTGCAGCTATAATTCATCCTCTATATTCAAAGGTAAGCAGTAAATTTTTACTATTCATAATTCCGATCGTTGACAGAGTTGAGTTACTTGCTACCTGCAAAGTCACTAGTAAAGAATTGAAAACAGAAAGAGAAAAGTTGAGAAAGTTGAAATACTTTCGAGACAATCTTAATAGAAATACTCCCAATTATTGGGATATCATCTTTAGGATTCAAGGCAGAATCTATAAAGTTGAACAAGATATAGAAAATATCTTATATGTATATGTGCTGCAAGAGGAACAAAAACCTCTTGATTATTTGAGTATTTGTTAGATCCGCAAATCACTGGTATCAGAGCTCAAAAGGGGAATCCCCAATAGGGACAATGTCTGATTTAATAGTAGAGAAGTTGAATTCTCTACTCAAATCCTCTGACGAGAAACATCAGACCCTGCAGAAAGAATTATCTAGATGTCACGATCATCTAGAAAAACTACCTGCTATAATCCACCAATTAGAAAAATTGGAAAATAAAATGGATTATATCAAGGAACTTCCAAAAACGGAAGAAGAAAAGCTAACAAATGTTAGTAGAAAAATCAATGAATAGCAAAAAACGCTTGATTCTATGCAAAATATACTGAAGGACAAGAAAGTGCCTACAGTAAAAACAAAGAAAACTAATGGATTCAAACCATTAGAAAGACTAGAAAAGAATCTTGTTCCAAATATGATTTTTCTAGAACCATCTACTAGTTATATTAGTATGAAAATCCGAAAGAAACCAGAGATGTCAAAATGATGAGCATCTTCGGAAAAAAGAGAGGAGTACAACTCCTAAATGCTGAAGAGTTCGAATACAATGAAATCGAACATGAGGTAAAAAACGCCTCAATTCCAAAGTTAGATTTTAAACAAATCTACAAAAGGGGAAAGTTTAATCTGATAGACAGCCATCACTTCAAATTATTGGAATTTACAACCCCCTCCACTACAGGAGAAACCGATCTATTAATGATCACTCCTGAAGAAGTTGCCCGAGTAAGGTAAAAAAATTATCAATTTATGCATATTGGAGTAGTCCAAGTAGGCATAAAACTACTTGCCTGAGAAGGCATAAACTGTTCAGTTCTATGTGTCTTACAAGACAATAGACTAACAGATTTCCAAGCTAGTCTGTTGGGAACCCTTGAAGCATCTTTATGCACTCAAGTGACATATTTTAACTGTTTCCCAAATTTCTCAACAAGCTTGAAAGATGCAGCTTAATGTCTAAGACTGAGAGTCAAGACAGATGGCATATCTATGAAAAATGATATGCAACAACTCGCAATAGTATACAGAATATACTATAAACTGATGAGCACTACGGTAAAACCAAAGACAAGGATATCTAATATCCCAGGTCTTACTACTGGATTTCTCACCAGTCAGAAGAACCATTCACAACAAATTCACAAGGTTACTTGAAATAAGGTAACTTTTCCTATTGAATAGAAATTAGTTGGTCCGAAAAAACCACCAGAAAGTGCCAAGGCAAAAGTCTATGAAAGTAGAAAGACTGGAGAAATCAATCTAAATTTTGACAATCACAGAAAAAGTGATGTCAATCCTGAGAATATCAGGATAAACAACAATCTTCTTAGAAGAAACTACAACACTAGAGAAGCTAGTAGCAGCAATGGTACCAAATTTTCTGTTGAATAACCAACAGAATCTATCACTGAAGAAGAATTAGAAACTGATCTGAACAGACCAGTAAATATGCTCAGAGCACAAAAGCTCTATGATCTCTATAATGAAGCAGAAAACTACAAAAATCCTGAACGATTAGAAAAACTAATAGAAGAAATGAAAATTTTCAAACCAGGAAAAGAAAGAAAACTCCTTCCCTATCAGGATATTGAAATGGAAGAAGGAGAAAACTCCAAAACAATCATCATAAGAGAGAAAGGAAAAATAAAACTACCTTTACAGAAAGCCCCTACAGGCAAAAATGGAGAAAGAAATTCTCAAAAATTTGTCCCAGAGGACAACATACCCAGAATAACAATTTCCAATTATGGTATCTGGCTAGATCTAGACAAAGCTCTAGACAAGAGAAAAACTCTTGACCAATGGGTAGACAGCCTGATGATGGCCTCTGCTCTTACTCTTGGAAAATTCGAAGCTCCTGATCTACAGATGTACTTTGAAACTACTCTCACAGGAGTAGCAAAAAAGTATTACTTCTCCTTCAAGGAGACTGCCAGAGGAAAAGAATGGCTGGAAGAAATCAAAACTTCGAAATCTCCGTATGATTTTGCAGTACCCTTGTACGATTAGTTCTGTGGATATCTCAAAAAATCTAAGTGAGAAGGCTAAAGAAACAGCCAAATCAAATATCTATGCGCTCAAGATTGTGACATGAGATATTTTGAAGAATACTTTAATGAATTTCAAGAATATTACTGTACTATTGGTGAACTAGAAAATACTGATCTAATTAACTTATTGCACAGAAAACTCCCTGAACCATGGAGAACAGCTGTGAGAGAAAGCATAGCTGAAAAACCAATTGAAAAATTTTCAGTTGGAGGAATTGCCGACAGAATCCGGCAATTACTAAAAGAGCAATGCAAAGCCAATCTTAGAGCAAAGATGGCGAAGAAACAACTCAAAAGAGTTGAAAATTTCTGTTATGGAATACTGGATATACCAACCAATTGGGGATGTCATGAATCCAAGTTCCACAGAAAGAAAAGAAAAAATTACTCTAAAAAATTCAAAAGGAGTAATAAGAAAAGAGATTGGAAATTCAAAAAACATTCCAGTTTCAGGAAACAACATGAAGAAGATCCAAAAAAGAAGTTCTTCAAGAAAAAGAAGCATAACCATGTCAATCATAAACAACCAAGCAAGAAAGCTTGCAGATGTTGGTTTTGTAAAGTTGAAGGGCACTATGCCAATGAATGCCCAGAAAAAAGGTAAAAAATATATTAAAGCTCTATTTGAGGAATACGAGCCCATAGTAGAATCAGCAAACATGAAGGGCTACGAAATAGCCTATTCTGATGATAAAGAAGATGACAGGTCATTCTACTCTGCCTGGTCTGAGGAAGAAGAATCATCTGATTCTGAAATAGATTCTAAAGTAGAATACTTAGAATCCAGACATTTGAATGTTCTGAAAATAAAAAAACTGGGAAGAAAGTAAGACAGAAGCATTAATGTCTTCTTATCAGGTGAACCCTGGTACATTCGTTTGTGACTACTGCCTATGTCACGAAAAGGATGGTCTCCCTATGTTTTGTGAAGAGTCAAAAAAGACTTATCACAAAGAATGCTTCATAGCTGAAGCAAGAAGGAAAAACAAGAATGGCCTTGTCAGCCAGTTGGTTGAACAAGAATATGAAGAATATTTCTCTGAGGAAAAAGAGAAAGAAGTAGAAATTTTTTTCCAAGAAATCATGGAATCATCTTCCTCAAAAATAAAGGAAGAAGAAATCGAGGAAGAAAAAATCGATGACAATATAGAACTGGTTGAAGCACCAGAAACTCCTGCAGAAAAATGTAAACCATTCATACCACAAGAACAAGTTCAGAAAAATGAACTTCAACAATCGAAAGTAGTCTCTACTAGTAGATACAGCAACTACATAGAGATTGGACTCAAATTTCCTGATCACAAAAAATATCATCTACATGCATTTGTAGATAACGTATCAGGATTTACTGTTGCAAAGAGATTTGTAATTCCAGAAGAACTCTGGAAAGAAGATAAGAAAAGAACAGCTACTAGTGTCACGTTTGATGGAAGCCATCTACAATGAATAAAGTAGCAAAAAATGTTCATATCACCATTGGTGGAGGAACATTTATCATCCACAATGTTTGGCAATCTGAAGGCCAAGGATCAGATTTCTTGTTGGGAAATGATTTTATTCTCCAAATGAGATTCATCCAGATGAAGAAGCAATAGGCTTCAGAAAAGGAGAATGGGTGTTTTGGGCAGACCGACTTACACAAGAAAAAAGTGTAGTAGGTCCAAATTTTACTACTCAGTATCAGAGATCGCAATAGAATAGTGGTGATCTTACCCCCTACAAACCCAAATTCGAACCCATACGCCAAATCAAACAACAAGAAGAATTACTTGTTGAAGAATCTTCTAAAGAAGATGAAAAAACTAGTTTCATCCTTGAGCATAACCTCAAGCACTTCCAGAATAAGCTTGAGTCTCAGAAAATTCCTACTCTTGAAAAAATTAAGAAACTACTCGAGAAAAATATCGATATAGATCCCCAGAAATTTTGGGAAAAAGACCCAATGGTCTGTGAATTAAGATTACACGACATGAATGTTATCTGTCATGTCAAAGCCATTCCTCAGTACAAAGAGGAAGACCAAAAAGAATTCAGAAAAGATATTGAAGATCTCCTGAACAAGAGATTAATTCAACCTTCCACTAGCCCTCATCATGCTCTAGCATTCTACATGAGAAATCATGCAGAAAACCTCAGAGGAAAACCTAGAATGGTGATTGACTACAGAGATGTCAACAAGAAGACTGTCAAAGACGGTTATCAAATTGTTCAAGTATGAGTACTGATCAACCAGCTCAGAGGAGCTAAAGTCTTTTCAAAATTCGATGCAAAGTCGGGTTTTTGGCAAGTCAAGATGTATCCTGAGAGTATCCCTCTCACTGCATTTGGAACACCACAAGGACATTACGAATGGATGGCAATGCCTTTCTGTCTAAAACAAGCTCCCTCAATCTTCCAAAGAAAGATGGATAACATCTTCAAACATGTTGCGAAGTTCTGTGTTGTCTATATAGATGACATCCTTGTCTTCTCCAAAAACAGAGAAGAACACATGAAACACCTCTTCGAGGTTGTAAAGCTGATAGTTCAGCAAGGAATTATCCTAGGAGAAAAGAAAATCTTCTTTATCCTCGATGAAGTTGATTTCTTAGGAATAAACATCAAGAATGGAGAAATAAAACTCCAACCTCACATCCTTGAGAAGATCTGGAAGTTCCCAGATAGAATTCATGATGCTAAGAGTCTAGAGAGATTCTTAGGAGTCATAAACTATGGGAGAGATTTCATTCACAAAATCTCAAGACTAACAGCGATGTTATCTCCCAAAACCAATTCCAAATGAAAATGGAACTTCACTGAAGATGATGAAAAAATAGTGAAGCAGATAAAAAATCTCTGCAAAAACCTTCATCCTCTACAACAACCAGAGGAAAACGATGAAATTATCCTCCAAACAGATGTGAGTGATAACTACTGGTCCGGTGTAGTCCTGGCAAAAACGTCTGGAACTAACATTGAAAAGATCTGTAAATTTTGTAGTAGCAAGTTCAGCCCTGCAGAACTGAATTATCCCACAGGGGAAAAAGAAATTTTGGCTGTCAAGAAAACGATTTTAAATTCTCCAGCTTTTCTTGGAAAACCCTTTACTGTTCTCACCGATTGTGCTAGAGTAAAGAATTTCAAAAATTTTAAACTTGATAAAGCTACTGATAGAGGAAGATTAGCAAACTGGTAATTATTTCTTAACCAATATGATTATAATGTTGAATTAATTGCAGGAAACAAGAATTATCTTCCAGACACCTTAACCAGAGAATTGGCCATGTTCAGCCGAAAAGATGACGACGAATGTCGCAACCCCAGAAGTAGAATATCTGGGAAAGAACATGAAACTGCTGAGGATCCCAAAGAAAAAAATCCTCAAAAGGTTTCTGCTAAGTCCCAAGGGAATAGCCACAACTGATCAATCCTAGGGTAAAGGATTGGCTAGCCCATCTCAAACGATAGATGGTAAAGACTCATCAAGACCGTTGAAGGCTGTTGCTTTGCCAAAAAGCAAACCTACTCCAACTGGAGTAATAAATGTTTTTAATTATGAACTTCAAACATTTGATGCTCCTGTGTTCAGAACTGGCAGGAGGCTAGCTTACCACCAGAAGACAATCTTGGATAATCTTTTATTTCCCTTTCAAGAAAGAAGCAATGGTTTGATGTTCCTAGCTCTCTTTGCACTAGCTAAAGAACTCTATGAAAATGCTAGACCACAGTTTGAAGAAGTTCATACGCAGCAGAGTGCTATCCGAAATGAAAAAAATTCACTTCCTTGAAGATCCAGAAAGTGCTAGAGTTCTTATCATAGCACTAAAAGAATCAGATTGGTTAGAATTCCATAATCTGATAGGAAGTCATAATTTTGAGGCCTATATTCTTCCAACTCTCTTCATTATTGCTGGACCTTATGTTGGAAGATACTTAGTTAATGTTCAGAGTGAACATCCTCAAGAACACAAGCTTTGGCTTGTTGAAATGGTTTTATCCATAATCTATGGACTACAACAAATGATGATCTCAAAGGCCTTCCCCCTATCATCGTCAACACGGTAAAAAATGTCAGAAAAAATGACTGCATGCTTCGACTGAAGTTCAGATCCACTCCACCAGAATGGATTCATAAGGCAAACGGTGAATTGAGTATATTTATCCATATCATTATGTGAGAATTATTCAAAGAAGATATCTTCAGCCTGCCTGTGTTGGATACAATGGCCAGCCAAACTCAAGCATCTCATAGATGAAAGCCATGGCTCTGGAATACATCAAAAAGATCATCTCTGAAGATACAAAGAATACCTTCCTGGCAACAGGAGAGAAAACAATTATCACTACTTACGATCATCCTGACGTAGTCAGTAGTGACCTTTTCCTATCTCTCACAAGAAAGGAGATAGATTCGACACTGACATGCTTACAGTGGGTTGAAAAGCTTGAAACAGACAACCACTACAAAATGTATGTTGATACAGATGTCGAAGACAATGCAACAACTGCCCGTATGGCCCAGGCAGATAACAACTCGTTTGTCCTTGGTCACAACTCAGAAACATATGAGAACATGTGAAGTAGCAGGTGTAGAAAGCACCGAAAGTACTTTTGGACTCTTCCCAAAAGCTACTTTTGCTTTCAGAAAAGAAAGGTGAAAAACATTTCACCCAAAGGAATATGCTTTTCCCTTGTCCGACCTCCACCATCAGGAGCACTCAGGAAAGCAGAAAATCACGGAGTTGTTCTGTACATTTTCATTTTTTGAATTCCAGTTTGAGTTCCGCTCCCTATATAAGGAGCTTTAGGTTTCATTTGTTGAGGGGTCGAAAAAAAGAGAGCATCAGAAAATTTTCATATTAGTTCTAGATCATTGGGAAGAATTATATTCTCTCAAGAAGTAAGAAAGCCATAGTAGCAGTGTGCTCTTTCCTTCCTGTCTAGTGTGAAGTAGTGTGCTTTCATTACAAGTAAGTATCTGTAATCATTCTTATGGATAGCTAAACAGCTTCTTAGTTGTTTACCTGAGAATGAGGCTCTGAATTTTAGTCTGTAAATTATTTTTGAATAAATAATTTCAGATTGCTCATCCACCTTGTCAATTATGTTTTAAATTTTAGTTTGATATTTTAAAATGTTTATAAAAATTTCTGCCTTATTCTTGTACTATTTTTAGGCTTAGACTTTCTTTTTCCTAAGAAAAAATGGACTAAGCTTAAGATCGAAGCAAGCAGCAGTGATTCTGCCTGTTAAAGTAACCATTAGGCAGGGAGCCGTTAGGTGAAAATTGGGCATGTTGAAGGCTAGTTTTGTTTTTCTCAAAAGTATGAACAGTTTTTCTAAAGAAAAACAAAGGTTAGACCTAAAAGTCAGCATAGGACATACTAGACACTAGTTTAGAAAAGACTACCCCTATAAATCTTTTCTCCTAAGATTTGTATAAATGGGCACAATACAAACTTGTTGGTGCAAGTGGGCACAATACATGTGATTTCTGGGTAAACAGGAATTAACTCTTTGTTTTAATTATTTTATCTATTAGAAATTAAGTATTTATCAACAAAAATATTATTTTTACGTAAATACCCCTTATAAAGATACTATGAAAACCATGTCAATGAAAAATGACAAATAAGTAAAATTACAAATGAGAAAAAAAGAAGATACATTTTGATTTTTTTATTAAAGGTGATTTTTTTTTTTTTTGATAAATTTTATTCAAGGTAATGACTAATGAGGATAGAAATCTCTGCAGGCAAAACAAAACAACAGTGCTTAGGTGATGGAGGAAATCGTTCAAGGTTTCGGCGGCTGCGTAGGCGTCGATTTATAATATTTTCAACCCAGACATATTTCTTCTCTCTCGCCATCTGTCTCTCCTCAACAACACGACGATGACAGTTCTACTCTTTCTCGTCTCTCCTGTCACCAGTACCGGCAGCACTTTACAGTCCCAACCCCGACATTACTCTCTCTCTTCTCTCCTCCAATCTGTCCTTTGGTCGGTGAAGACTCGGAAGTAAGTCTCTTTCTCTCTCTTTCAAACCTCTGATATGTCTGCCGGCGTTTCTATTCATTATTTAATCATTTATAACTATATGTTTCTGGGTCTTTTCAAATTGAATGAATAGTTGATTATTATTCCCCGTTTCTGTTGATTATCTGATTCAAATTGAATGGAATGTTATTGTTTGAATATCATTTTGGTTTGATTCGAAGGTATAAAAAATTGAAGCATAATATTAGATTGTGGTAACTTTTCTCAGAGATACCAATTGAGGTTTAGGCTGTAATACTAATATGAGTAATATCAAATATTCATATTAGCTTCTGTCTTGTGATGGAGTAGTGGAGCGGGTCCTGTACTTGGGATAATGGGGATAATGTTTTGGTAATGATTAATGAATCAAAGAAACAAAAATATGTGGATGCAGAATGCTTAGTTTTCATTGTCTTCTTGAAACCATTTATACAATATATACCACACTAGTGAAACTGTGGTTATGTAAAAAAATGATTATGATTGTATGAAACTGTGGAATGATAATAAATTGATTATTATGTTTGATATATATTAGGGAACTGGTTTGCACTTCATCTTCTGAAAGGAGCTGAAGTTCGATGGAGAGCGAGACTTGGAAGGATATGGACATGGAAATTAGGGAAATCGTTTGCACCTCATCTTCTTAAATTTTCAGAGTTCTTCCAGTCTTCATCTAGTCTATAGTACTGTTCTAGTCCTCTAGTTTATGATAAATGTTTTGGTATTTCTAATAGTCAACAAGAGTTCTTTTTGAAGCCTACAGTGAGGCTGTTTCTCAAAACAATGAACCTTGGTCTCTTATCGGAGATTTTAGTAATATTTGCGAACTAAGGAGAAAATTGGGGGTAACTTCCCTTTTAATTGTTATATGCATAATTTATGTTCTTTAAATTGGTCTCTTGCCATTTAATTTTTTTTTTCTCAGGTAGATTCTTTTCTCTAGTGTATTAACAGTATTATACATGTTTGCTTCATGCAGGATTAACAGTCTATGAGTTGTCTTTCTTTAATAAGGTAATAATAATGTAAAACTCTGATTATTACTGGTACAAATTAAATATATTTGTTTGACAAGCTTACACTGCAGTTTGGTACTATACAAGATAATTTTGCTGCGTCATTTAGATTTCAAAATGAATTCGCGTATAATAGTTGTTTTCTATAATGGCCATTTGACATGAGAAAATGCTTAACTTAGCTTCCTATTTTTGGTCTTTCTGTATTTGCAGGTTAGAGTATCTGGTATCCCTGAGTATCTCCTATTTTTTGGCTGTGATTGTAGACATCTTGGAGATGACTTAGGTAAGAATGCTTTAGGTGAATATAATGAGTGTTTCCTAGTAGTTATATATGGTATAATAGATAGTATATATATATATATATATATATATATATATATATATATCAGAACTAGCATATTGTCTCCAGTACTGTTCCATCTCCAAAACACCAGCAACAACTATATATATATATATATATATATATATTTTATGTACATGATTTTGAGCGTGCTGAAATCATGTCTAATTGTTTTCTGGCACAGGTAATTCATAAAAGTTTTACAGTGGGAATTAAATGTCATTGAGAAGGATAATGATGCATTTGTTGAGGACTTTTCTAAGGTGAGTTTCTTCCTCGTTTTGTTTGGGCATTTGATATGTTATTACAATTCTATACATTCATGAAATTCTGATTCTTTGCAATCAAAATATGTTCAGGACGACTACAATGACTTGGTGGATGGAAGGCAAAGCTGGTTAGGACCAACTCTGGAGAGCATAAGTGGGGGGCCTCTTCATTGCCAAGAATAAATGGTTGTGATACCTCAAGTTTTGCATCTGCAAATGCAATATTGTACTCGAGTTAGATATGCATTTTAGATAAACATTGTATTAAGCTGCTAGTGTGTTGTGCTTTAGAAGGTCTTATCTTAGACTATGACGCTATCCTATTAGTGTTTGAACTTTTTCCGTCTATAATAATGGAATTGGGGTTTGTCTTTGCTCATTTGTATTTGACTCTGTGTTAAATTCAATATTTGCCTATTTTATCATCCCCTATTCGTTTGATAGGCGCCACCAAATTTGAAAATAATTTAAAATATGAAAATAAAAGGAGACGAAATGAGTTTCGTCCCTTATTCATTTGATTGGCGCCATTTATAGTTAATTTCCCGCCAACCTGAATGAAAATCGGGGATGAAATTTTATTGATTAGGGGACAGTTTTAATTTCTTCTTTTAGGGACGAGCATTAGGAAACGACTTTAGCCACAAAATGATTTTGTCCCGAACTTCTTTTTGGGACAAATTCTTAGCTTTTAGAGACAAGCTAATTTCATCCTTGAATGAGTTTTCTCTAGTAGTGACCTAAGAACACTGGGATTAGACAACCATACTTCCTCAAAATAGAACCTTCTTTTTCTTCTCATTCTGGATATCACCAACTACAAGTCAGTGTGTAGAGTAAACAGCAAAGGTCGATGATCCGAAACTTTACTAACCAAATGTATGCAAGAGATGTGAGGAAAAACAGCCAATAAAACAGTATTTGCAACTCCACGATCAAGTCTTTCCTCCACCAAGTCCATGTAAACGGATACCCCTCAAAAGGCACAGAACTGAGATCACATTCTTCCAACACCGCCCTAAATCGCAGCATTTGACCCATTGGTTGTTGCCTTAAACCAGTTTTTTCCTCCACTGCAACAATCTCATTAAAATCTCCAAAGACAAACCATTCATCTGAAACTGTAGAGGAGATTCAACGAAGAAGCTCCCAGGAATGCAAGCGAGAATTCGTGATAGGAGCATAATTATGTGATATTAATAACGTTAATCTCTATACTTTCTTTGTTAGTTTAGTGTATTTTCTCGTTCTTTACGTTGTTTATTTGTTTTATAGGTATCTTGGAGCAAAGAAGGAGAAAAGAAGTAAAAGAGGGATTGAAAGGCCACATCAGCAAATCTGCCTGTGCAGATCAGTCAATTTCGACAGATCACTGAGACCAGCTCACAACTATCCAGAGGATGATATTTATATTGATGGAAAGCCTCGGATGTCTATTTTCCAGATATTTTTACAGCTTGTCAATATCATTTTTCTACAAGAAGTTATGGCCAATTTAGTACAAAAAGGTCAGGCAGCGCGTGAATCTGAGGTTGGACGGGAATTTATGTTTCGAAGCCCAAATCACACCAAGAAGCCCGAGAATGAGTTTGTGCTTCATATTCCAACTTATGATGGATAAATGGCACGATATGAATGGTTGGAACAAGTCATCAAGTTCAAGAGCCAATAGGAAAACTCCACCTAACCACATGAACCTAATTCTTTTAGGTTTTGGATTTCCTACACAATAAGAATGATGAAGGCAACCTCTAAGCATATAAAAAGGAGATCAATCTGCAGCAGCTCTCCCTCTCGCTCTCTTCCTCCTCTTCTTTAGTTAATTTTGTTTATTCTATGTTTTGCTAGTTTTTATTAGTTAGGGGGCTGCTTGAAGCCCCTAAACATGAACTACAAGATGATTTGACATTTGATTTTATTTTCTTTTATTCCAAGATGAGACTATTGTTTACTACTTTTCCATTGATGAATGCTTGCTTGTATGCTTTGAGTGCACGCTTAGTATGCATGTTAGGATTCTACCGCTTTGATTGTTTGATGCCTGTGTCAATAGTTGGACTCCTCAAACCTTCTAGAGAAGCAATTGTTAGTTTTCACTATCAAGTAAACTAAGTCCTAGGTTTAGCAAGGCCCTAAGTTTATTGCGATGCCTATTGATGTCTCAAAATCTTTTAGACCTTAATGATCTTTGCATGTTTAAACTAATAAGCGTACCTTTAGGTTGCATTGCTTGGGAATAGTCTAGCTGTAGAGCATTTCCTACCTGGTGTACGAAGTAAGAAAGGGTAATAGGTTGTGTTCAAGCGAACCGAGCCAATCTGAGCATCTTCATCTAGATTAATTGAATTTGGATTGAACAAATTATCTTGTGTGTGATTGTCCGGGGTGGATGCATCTTCCCTAACTATCTTCATCATATTGTTTTCAAACCATCTTAAAACCAATTTTTGTTATTTTCAGCTTATGTACTCTATATTTTCGTATTTTTTTAGAATAGTAAATCAATTCCAAAAATCACCAAATTTTATGTGCTCGACCTCCTGTGTATCTAGTACTTCTCTGTAAATTTTCGAAATTTTCTAAATAGTGTAGATTAGATTTTTAGTTAGGTTTTCGAATGCTGTTCGCTAGGAACAGTGGTCACTTTTGTGACATTGTTTTGAGTAGTTATAACCTTAGTCCTATGCGGGAAAGACCCTTATTTTCCCTTGCTACAATTGACAATCTTAGTGTGAATAAGGAAAATCAATAGCTTATAAATTTAGCTATCAATTCGTCGAAGGATTACCATAAAAGCCAGTAATGCGAACTCTATGCTCTGAATTCACAACAACTCCATCAATATGACCCACTGATGAAGAGATAAACTTAAACTCCCAATCAGAATTCCACATCATCATTAAACCTCCACCTCCAATTTCACTTCTAACTACTACTGTACAAGACAAATTCAAATCTCCACATAAACTAACCATTTGTTCTTCTTCTAATTGAGTCTCCATAAGAAACAAGAAGTCAGAAAATGTGATGTTAAGTATACTATTTGACTCGTTTCGGACACATAGTATATATCATAGTTAGAAAAAAAGGGACGTGTATAGTTAGCGAAAAGTGCTTACGTATATTATTCGGACATTTTATTTAATAGTTCGTTGAAAAGTTCGGCAAAATATTTTTAATTAATTAAATAATTAAAAAGTTTAATTAAAAATATTAGTTGATATTCATTTTTGTTCAATAATATGTGTAAAATACGGAAAAAAAAAAAACATAAAAATCGTGTATAATACTTTTGCCTTCAAAAGTACTGGAAATTTAACGAGTCCTTTTTAAATATACGAAGTACGGAAGTACTTTAAAAAAATATTGTAAATACGTGTTTTATTCGTGTATAATACAAAAAATTACTAACTAGGGTATATATAGATCTTTACTAACCTGTTATTAACATTAAAATGATCTGATATCACTCATGAGTTGGACATTACCATATAATTTTTGATATTTGTATTAATTTTCAAAAAACTCTAGCTCAGCTAGGAGGACGGTGGATGCATATTTGTACGTGAGCCGTATGATATAAAGGTTTTTTTTTTCTCTCTCTTTTAATAAAAATTGAAGTTCTTTTTTTCATGGGAGCTTCTATACCTCCAAAATTAGCATTTGGATCTCTTTCTTTTTTCAAGTGATAGTTGACTTTGTCAACTCATGTCAAATTACCAATAAAGACACAAAAGAGAAAAAAAAATTAAAAAATCTTTTTTCCCTTTTAGAGGTATGAAATCAACAAATGGTCATCCTCATGCCATTTTTTCCCTTTTGTTTTTGTTATGGTCTTCATCCTTACCAAGCAGCAGAGAAATCAACAAACCAGTTCATTACTTTGCAGTTCCTCTAGTCAATTTCAGATATGCAATATTCTCTAATCAAAACACCAACAAACCACTTTCTCTTAAAATCATACTCATCCATTGGAGCGTACTGTTCCCATCGAACAAATATATGAACGAGGGAATCTTAGGAAGTTGAAGAAATGAACTACTCTTGGCCTCTAAAGATGCACATGCCTACAAAATACAATAATAAGAAACAGGGAGGAGAGAGAGGAGAGAGAGAGAGAGAGAGAGAGAGAGAGAGATATTCACACTCAGAAAGAGAAAGGCTATGTAGAATTGATGGATTGATAAGATATTCACACACACACACACACACACACAATTGATGGATTGATAAGATATTCACACACACACACACACACACAATGTAACTTGTGAGCCAATAGATTTCTTGAACCCAGATCAAGTTCAGAGAACTGCACATATTCTACATCCACAAAGCAATAGAGATCAAATATTCACTCACTGATGGATTGATAAGATATTCATATACAGATGTATTGATAAGATATTCACACTGATAGATTGATGAGATATTCACACATAGAAAGAGAGAGGCTATGTAGAATTGGTGGATTGGTAAGATATTCACACACACACAGATGTGACTTGTGAGCCAATAGATTTCTTGAACAACTCAAATATGTTCAAGTTCAGAGAACTGTGCACATATTCTACATCCACAAAGCAGCAGGGATCAGGGCAGGAAATATCTTCATCAATTTTAGTTAATATTACATACCTTCAACTCCGGAAAGGCCAAGAAATATTCTCTTATGCCGTGAAATATCTATGAAAATGTGCTATCAATTGAGATAGAGAACTATCAATTGAGAGAGAGAGAGAGAGAGAGAGAGAACTATCAATTGAAAGTCTCTTTTATTTTTTTTTAGCTTAGTTGTATCAAGAGTAAAATAATATTGTGAAATATTCAAAAATTGATGGAGGTCCAACTACCGATTTTGGAGGTATATGAATAGAACACTCTAAATTTTTTTTATTGATATTATTGGATGATGGTATTATGGGAAAATTAGGGAGGTGTAGATAGCATATTGATTATTTGTAAAAATAAGTTGGAGGTCTATTAAGAGGGGAGGTCTAAATACCAATTTTGGAGGTATGAATAGAAGCTCTCGTTTTTCATTGGTAAAAGAAAAATTGAAGACAACAAATGAGTTTGGTCTAGCGGAAACCAGGCTCGCCATGTAAGTCGGGCGAATGCAAAGAGGTCCAGCATTCAATTATTAAAAAATTACTTATAAGTGTCATTTTGAGACTTTAATTATTCATAGAGCCACCTTATATTTTTTTTGTCTTCATAAGGCCACCTAATACTTCAATTTCTTAAAAAATTACTCATAAGTGTGTCTTCATAAGGCCACCTAATGCTTCAATTTTTCCCTTCCTGACAAATTTACCCTTCCACCTTTATCGAAACGGGATGGAATAGTACGCATCAATTATGCTCCACACACACACACTCTCTCTCTCTCTCTCTCTCTCTCTCACTTCCTCCTTCCTTCACGTTGCAGACCTCACATCTTCGACGACAAGCAGTTCGACCCTGACTCGAAACATCTAGTTATCCACAAGCGGGTTAACCTTCGGATCTTGGATCACGGGTGCAGTGAATTGAGCTCGGATTGAGGTCGGGAGATCCGTTATTCCGGCTAACGGCGGGTAGAGCCGTCCCTTGACCAATGCAACCAAGGCAGTGGCCCTGGGCCTCAGTTTGGGGAAGACCTCCATCTCATATATATATATATATATGTTAAAAAAGAAAAAAAAATAGTAAAAGAAAAAAGACACAGAACTGCAGTTTGTAGAAGACGACATTAAGGCCAATGAAATCAAACCCATGACTCCATGAGGCCTCAAAATTTCTTCTTTTTCTTTTGTATTTGTAAGTTAAACACTCCAAGCTTTCTTCTTTCTCCATCACTTTGTGATTAGAAAAGAAGATAACCAAAAGTTTTGCTCTCACTTTCAATAATTTCTGTTGAAACATGAATTTTTGATTCCCTTCAAAGACACATGGTAACATTTCTTTCTTTTATGTCTATTTAAGTCATTGACAGACTCTCATAGACGCATAGAAGCAATATTTCTCTTCCTCTTACTCAATTCTGAATTTCCCCCTCTGTTCTAATTTCGTAATCATAGATTCATAGTTCAGATAGTTGATACAATTTAACAAACTACCAAGGCCTGAAGTCTACAATTTTGTGGTTAGAAAATCAGGTTCTACTGTTCTTTTTCGGCATTGTTACTTTTTATTTTGTTTATATAATCTACTATGTTTTAGTTTGAACTTTGCTTTGCTAACATTTTTTTTTTCAATAAACAAAATTATTAGGAAGGTCTCTCTAAATTTCGCCTTAGGCCTCACGTTGTCACGGGACAACCCTAACGGCGAGACGAGGTCTGTTGTACTCGTGGACGAACGCGGTCGAACACTAGTGAGTCTAAAGTGTAGTGTCGTCGTAGTCGAGAAGCTTCAGCGAGTTGAGGTCGTGGATTTAGACGTTGACGTTCGACAGCCAGAAGCCTGGAACCTCCTGTCTCCGTTCCCGTACTTTGTAATTTGATTCGGTGAATTCTTGCATTGTTATCCTTGATCTCGTATTAACAAATCATCAGATTAGTTCCTGTGATTGAAATTGTTTCAGTTTGATCTCTATTCGATCAAATGATTATCGCTTGTTGCCTATGTAATATTGTAGATCCATTATGGTTTTCTAATTGGATTAGATCATAATTGTAGGACAAAATAAGAATTGCTGAAGTTTCTGTTAAGAATGATTGTTGTTTTGTTCTGGTATAGATGGATGAATGTGATGATTACTTTATTAAGTTCTTGAGTTGTGTTTGGTTGAAGTTGAAATCAGAGTAATTTGATTCAAGTATTTGACATTTTCAATTTATATTTGTTTTGATATTTCATAGTAGCTTTTGTATTGGTTGGTAATAGATTTCTTAGCCGTTAGGAGTAGCTTTGTTAGTCTTAATTCTTAAACTCTTAACTTTAGGGAGTAACTTTTGTTCTACTTGGTAGTAGATTTTGTTGTTAGTGAGAATAACTTTTGTTTTTTGTTCGAATAGCTTTTGGCGGTATTGAGAGTAACTTTTGTTGATTAGAGTAGCTTTTGCTGGTGGCTATGGTAGTTTTTATTGTTGGTAAGAGTAGCTTTTGGTGTCAGTGAAAGTAGTTTTAGTAGTTGGTCAGAGTAAATTTTGTTATTTGTTAAGAGTAGTTTTCTGATGTTGGTGATAATATTTTTTATTGTTGGTGAGAGTCAGGGTTCTAAAACACGCTAAGCGCTAGTCGGGCGGTGACCCAGGGACTAGCGCCTAGGGGACTAGGCGGTTTTTATTATTTTATTATTTTATGACATAAAATTAATTAATAATAATATTTAAAGTCCTATAATTAACTAAAAATAATCAAAATATGTAAAAAAAAGAAGGTACATGAACTTGTGAGCCTCATAATAGAAGAAGCACGTGTTGCTAACGTGGCTAGATGAATGTGATGAAGACTTTCTAACTATTTTAGCTATCCAAAAGGCCGAGACCAATTTCCAATAAAAGAAAAAGGCCAAGAACAGTAAACCCATAGCTCTCGTTCTTCTTTCTCTGAAGCACACAGTGAGATGGAGGAGAAACAAATCAAATGGTGGAAACGACGACCCCGATAACCCATCACTGCCATCATCACCATAGACCCACTCATCCTTTACAAACACAAACAGTGAATCGAGGAGAGAGAGAGACGACAAGTCAGCAGAGAATTTAGTCGGAATTGAGGAGCGATGTGCCACCGAGAAAGAGTGATTTGCAGCCATATTGGTGCAGCCAAGTCGTTGACTCTTGACGACAAATCGACAAACTAAGAGAGAGTGATCTGCCGCCATGCAAGTGTAGCCAAGTTGTCGACTGTCGACGATAGATCGACAAACTGAGAGAGAGACGCGGCGATATGTTCAGGGTCAAGACTGCCTAGGCTCCCCCCAATCACTGAAGGCCTATCTCAATCGCCTAGCCTATAATCGGGGCGACCGCACTTTAGAACACTGGTGAGAGTAACTCTCTGATGTTGGTGAGAGTAGTTTTTATTGTTGGTATGAGTATCTTTTGTTGTTAGTGAGAGTAGCTTTTATTGTTCATATGAGTATCTTTTATTGTTAGTGAAAGTAACTTTTAGTGTTGTTGATAGTAGCTTTTCTTACCTCACTGAAAATCTCACTTGAGTAATTTTTGTTGTTTGTAAGAGTATCTTTTGTTGTTGGTGAGAGTAACTTATAATGTTGATGACAGTAGTTTTTCTTACCTCGCTGGAAATCTCACTGAAGTAGCTTTTGTTATTGGTGACAGTAACTTTTGTTGGTAATATAGTTTTTGTGATCTCGCCGGAGGTTGCCGAAAATCTCAGTAGAGTAACTTTTATTGCTAGTGACAGTAGCTTTTGTGACCTCGCAGGAGGTTGCCTGAAATCTCACCAGAGTAGCTTTTGGTGCTAGTGATAGTAGCTTTTGTGGTCGCCAGAGTTCGTCGAAGACCCGTCAGAATTGGCCGGAGGTCGGCCAGAGACCCACCGGAGTCCTCCCGCAGGAGATCTCGCCAGAGAGGATAGAGAGAATGATTGTTGACTTTTTACTCTAATAGCATTTATATAAATATGTTTGTTTTTATATCCAAAATTTAACACTTTTTTTAATCTAGTGGCCTTATGAGAGAATAAAATAGTTGGTTGCCTTATGGCTAAAAAAAAAATTCAAATATACACTTATATGTAATTAACCATTTTTTAGATGCCGGAGAGGAGAAAGAGAATGATTGTTGACTTTTTACACTAGTGACATTTATGTAAATATGTTGGTTTTTATATTCAAAATTTAATACATTTTTTTAATCTAGTGGTCTTATGAGAGAAAGAAAAAAATTTGTGGGTTATAACTAAAAAAAACATTCAAATATGTATTTATATGTAATTAACCCTTCAATTATATTTACTCGTGAAAAACACCTCCTAAAGAAAACTTTATCCCAATAGGACACTTTGCCTTTATGAAAACAGAAGGGACAGTTGAAGACTCTGGTCGTGGCGTGTAGGAGAGTATTGCAAGTTCTAGGGGTTTGCCAAGCTTTTTGACTCATCGCATTTCCATTTCTTTGTGTAATGTATATCTGTAATTGCTGCCGGCCATCTTGGTCATGGACTCATTTCATTCTTTTGACTTGGGCTTTCTATTGTTTCAGCTTTGTGGTTACACATATATCAAGCCCACAGCCAAAAATTCCATAATTATACACAAAATTGTTCATTGTGCATCCAAGTCTCGGAGTAATGCTATAGAATACTTTGTACAAAATTTGAGCTCCCAGTTATAAGATATGGTACACGTACACTACACACCAATTCGATCAATCCTCGTAGCTACGAACTTCAGCACAGCAACACGGATTGCAAACTAATGTTGGGGAATTAATCGGAACGACCCTCACTTGCATCATGATTCAGGCAGGCAAAGGTATCTCTAAACCCAGTGAATAGCTATCCACTGTTACTGTACCTGACAGGCAAAGCTGCTGGCAGAACTGGGAACCTACAGTAATGAAGATTGTAGATGATACTCGAAGGAGGACTATATTGCTAGCCGCTTAAGGGAACTCTATAAGAGCAAATGCACCGTAACACGCAAATGGCAAAAGGCAAAAGGTGAATTATGCACTCACTATTCATTGATTTTGCCTTTCGAATTCCCTTTCATTTTTTTCATGCATCCCTAAAAAGCAAGACTTTTACTTCTCAATCATCTTCTATAGGGTATATTTTTTTCTTCTCAGTTTTGCCCTTGCTTCTGCCTCTCTTTCCTCCTCCTCCTCTTCTTCTCTGTTTCTGTCTTTTCTTCCTATCCTTGTCTTGTAAAGAGTAGAGACACTATCATCTTTTTTCCACTTCTCAGGTAGATGAGATAGAGATGAACCATAAATGAAAACTTGGTTATTCAATAGTGCCTGTGAAAATTTGTAGATTCAAAAATTTCTCCTGCAGATGATTATTAAAAAGGGTTGGTCTTATCACGTATCAGTGTTCCAATGACGATTTTGAGAAGTTAAGAGAAGTAAAGAATTGTCTTTTACAGAAGAGGAGGAGAAGAGGAAAAAAGAGAGACGGAGTAGTAGGGGCAAAAGTGGGAAGACAAAAATGTGGTAGATAAAACAAAGTGTTTTCAGCTGCTTTCATTATGTGGGCCCCACTGTATTGGTCGACCTGAGCAAGTGGCAATAGCTGCCAGAGGACCTGGTCGACAAGGCTTTTAATTGCGGTGCACGGAGTATATTTGATTTTGTTTGGGCTGATTAAGAGCGGTACATTTGCTCCAAGGTAAATGAGAATTGTGCACTCGACATTTTTATGATATATTCACTTACCTATAATAGATATGAAGATGAGGTAAATGAGGTCAATGTTTCACTTTTACGTTTACAAACATAAATATAATGCAAGTAAATCTCTCACTAAAATTGAAAATTTATTTTCTTATATAATCGGATAAGATAAGGCGGGTAAAGAAAGGTAAAAGGCTTATTGCAATTTTTCACTTCCTATGCCATCACCTCATTCAATGTCTCATTGAATTACAGGCTCGTTCAGTCCAAATAAGTAATATATTCGTGATCTTCAAATTAATTTCCTTATATTTGAAGAATATTAACCAAAACTGCATAATCAAAAATTAAAAAAGCAAAAAGATCACACATGAAAACAATGCAAATTATGCCCAAGTCAAATTTGTTGCCCACCCTTTTGACTAAAAAAAAAAAAAAAAAATTGTTGCCCTCTGGTGTAAGTGGGTGGATATATATCACTAGGTATGTCAATGGATTGTGTTGTATTAAGTTTATGTCGGGTCAATGTATTTATCGTGTCATAAGAGATAAATTCAAACTCAACACATTTAATAATTGTACCGGACACGAACCCTCAACTTTTTTTCTTTTTCTTTTGTGAATCCTTTTTATATGCAATATATAATTACTATATTGGGCTTGTAACTGAATTTTACATGAAAAATATGTACCGAATACTTGAGATTATAATTCAAATTTTGTCCCTTAAAAAATTAAAAAGAATTATAAACTAAGAAAATATCTTAGCTTTTCCTTTGTATACATATATCAAAGAGACAATTTATATATGAACCATTCATCATCTAATTTCATATGTGTTCTAACAAGAAAGAAAGAAAAAGGACTATAGCTGCCATGTCGATGAGCTATACTATTTTCTCTTTTTTTTTTTTTTTATATCTATAAAAAGATATAAAGATGTCAAATAGACTCAGAATTATGAAACATGATCAAACAAGTGAAAAAATTGTTTTTTGCTAAAAGACTTAGGAAATATAATAAATGAAAAAACGTTGGAGAAAAAATTAAGAAAATAAAAGAGTGAAAATATACAGGAACAAGTTTAAGACAGTTGGAGCTATGGAAAACATCGGATTTCAAGCACCTTGTGAGGTTTCAACGAAGCTGTCGAAGCCATTATCAGGTACTGCATCTAATGCACGATACACAAGAAACGGAAAATATAAGGAACAATAAATTTCCTCTTTGCATTCATAAGACAGTATTTAATAAGGTCAAACATAAATAAGAATAAAACACGTAATTATATCAATTATTTTGCATTTAATAAAGTCAAATATGAACAAGACTAAAACATGAAACTGCACTGATCACATGCCCCGCGTGGAAAGGTCTCATAATGTCGAATGGTAAGTCAGTACACGTGTCACAGCGCAATATCCTATCAAGCTTCTGTGAACCAAGACAAGATTTGCGCCTTTCACTGCGAAAACGTGCATACCAATAACAAAATAAGTAGAGTATTTATGTCCACCATCTGAACCGGAGTAGAAAATTGAAACCCCAAAAATTCTCCCCAAATCTATGTCTAAAACATAACCTCATTCTCTCTTTAAGAGAAAAAAATAAAACACAACCTTCTTCTAGCTCATTTTCCAGCTTCAAAAATCTCACAGATTTTCATTCATCTTGGTTATTAGTTTCCTTTCTTCTATGATCGAGATGAAGAATCGGAGCAATCTGAAGGGATTGTTGGCTGCCATTTTGGTCTTCTTCCTCGGCGCCGCGCTTTTTATCTCCAGCTTTACCGGAACCGGAACCCCCTTCCTCTGCTCTCTGCCTAAATTTGTTGACGATTATACCCCCACAGCGGTTCAGCTCCAGGCGGTGCTCCACTACGCTACGTCCCATACGACCCCGCAGCAATCGAGAGGCGAGATCGGCGTCTCCTTCGAGGTCCTCAGATCGCGGGCGCCGTGCAACTTCCTCGTATTCGGTCTCGGCCACGACTCGCTCATGTGGGCCTCGTTTAACCCACGTGGCACGACGCTGTTCCTTGAGGAGGACCCCAAGTGGGTCCAGACCATCCTGAAGGACGCGCCGGAGTTGCGGGCCGAGACCGTGAACTACCGCACGCAGCTGAAGCAGGCGGACGAGCTGCTCTCCTCGTACAAATCCGAACCGGCGTGCGCGCAGTCCGGGGCGGTCCTACGTGGCAACGAGCGGTGCAAGCTGGCGCTGAGCAACCTGCCGGACGAGGTGTACGACAAGGAGTGGGACCTGATCATGATCGACGCGCCGCGGGGTTATTTTCCCGAGGCGCCTGGTCGGATGGCGGCTATATTCTCGGCGGCTGTCATGGCCAGGAGGAGGCGGGGATCAGGTGCCACGCACGTGTTCTTGCACGACGTGGACCGGAAGGTGGAGAAGGCTTTTGCCGAGGAGTTTCTTTGCCGGAAGTACCTTGTTAAGGCCGTCGGGAGGCTCTGGCATTTTGAGATTCCTTCAGCCGCTAACGCCACCGGCACCGCTGGCGTGCGTTTTTGCTAAAATGCCCTAATATTCATGTTTACCTTCTGTTAAAAATTAAAAAAAAACAAGAAGAAGAAAAAGAACAAAAGCTTTTCGGCATAGCCATAATAGGGTCCTGGTAATCTTTCTTTTCTGCTGCGCTTTGGCCCCGTTTTTACCAAAAATAAATAATAATAATAGTTTTAGCCTTTTAGGTTACCAAAAAGAAATAATAGTTTTAGCCTTTTAGGTTAACGAGAGAGATGATTAGTGGCGATGTAATATTCGGTCAAAGATAATTTAAGTTATGATACCAAAATATTTCTATTTTTAAAAAGGTAGACCAGTGACTCTGATTTTTGGACTTTCTGACTTTTTTTTTCAAACTTTTGGAGGTTCGAATGTCCTTGATTGATGGTTAGGTTTGTAATTGATTGTGTTTGGCAGGTTAGGCTTGTATTTGACTCGATGCATATGACAGGTTTGATTCCATTGGTATTTTAGATTTTGCACCTATAAGGTTAAGTGCGCATGCCGGTAGGTTTAATTGTATTTGGCTCAATGCATATGAACGGGGTTTCCCTAAACATAGAGATATGAGATTCGTGGGCTCGTGGCAAGCCGTTGAAAACATTATAAACTTATTAGAGGAATCAAATGATAATTACAAGAAAAAAAAAAAAAAACCCTAGGATGTAAATTTAAATATTTTATTTATTTGTGGATACAATTTCACAGTTAATCAATGTATCGATACACGGAGTAAGCTTAGTTCGATATAGTTATAGATTTAGTTCAATATAGAGATAAACTAGTACGATACAAAAATAAAGAGTTACAAACTAGTCTATTGATGCATGAAACTAGTTTACCTCTAAATCGAAATAGTCTACTTTTTTTTTTTTGACGAAACAAGAGAAACTTTATTCATCAAACACAATTGAGATTGTACAAGAGGGCATCCGATAAGAAATCTAGAGCATGATTGAACCATTCAGTTTTGATATCATAATCAAAACTAATGTTTGCTAGCCTATGAGCTACTCTATTAGCTTGTCTACTGACATGAACTAAAATAAATAAGGGCCAAGTTTGCAGTATATCTTTGATGTCTACTATCAAATTACTCAAAACTGATAGATCTTCAAATTGGGATGAAATAGCTTGAACAACAACTAAACAATCAGTCTCTATTATTGCATTGTTCACTCCCAAACCCAGAAGCAAGAGCATCCCATGTTTTATGGCTAACAATTCGACATGAAGAGGAGAAGTCACAAAGGATCCCCTGATAGAAAAGGCAGCCAAGAAAGCAGCTTAATCATTACAAGAACACCCCCTACACCACCATAAGTAACATTAGGGAGATAAGATCCATCACTATTCAACTTCACAGTCTCAAGCCTAGGAGGGCGCCAAGATTTGGCTACAGGGCTCATTGGTGTAGAAGGAACTAAGCCAGAAGGAACGTTGGCTTGGAGATACTCTTCATATCATCCCATTGCAGTGGCTACAAGAATTGGACCATCTTTGTGTTTCTCATTCCACAACTTGTCATTCCGGTTCTTCCATAGGCTCCATAAAAGAACCAACATTTTGTCAAACAAAGCGGAAGACAATGAAGTAGCTCTCTCAAGTAGCCAATTTTTGAAATCCAAATGAGATGAAACATCAAGAACAAGATTGAAAGGGTGAGTACCCCAAATATTATGACCTATAGGGCATTGACATAAGATATGGCCCAAATCTTCCCAAGGAAATTGATAGTGTAAACAATGAAGATTGCCCATGTCACCTTTCAAAGATAAACAAGCACGAGTTGGCAACAAATTGTGAGAAGCTCTCCACCCAAAAATTGCAACCTTACCTGGAACTTTAGCTTTCCATAATGGAGCATATGGGTCGCCCCCTGAAGAAGAAGACATAATATGACTCAAAGTAAAATCTCTAGCAACTTTATAAGCAGACTTTACTGAAAAGAAGCCTTTCTTGTCCGGCTTCCATGTGATGGTATCTAGTGCTCTTCTCCGACTTAGAGGGATGCACACATAACCTGTGTCACAACTTCAGGGGAGGGGGGAACAAGCATGCAATGCTGTCACATTCCAAGAGTGTGAGTCAATATCAATAAGGCCTGCAACTTTATCAAAAACAATATTAGCCGGTTTAGATAAAGAGTGAGAAGAGATTGAGAGAATCCATTTATCTTCCCAAATACTAATGTGACTGCCATCTCCAACATTCCAAAGGAGACCAGCTTTGATGACAGGCCTAGCCTCCATGATGCTCCTCCAGGCATAGGATGGTCTCTCTCCTATATCAGCAGTCAAAAAACTACCATCGGGAAAGTTGATTGATTTGAATAAATGGCTCACTAGTGAGGCTGGATTAGACATGAAATGCCACCCTTGTTTAGCAAGCATGGCAAGATTATGTGCATGTAAGCTCTTGAAACCCATACCACCCTCCTGTTTAGACAAGCACATTCGCTCCCAAGAGTGCCAATGAATCTTCTTCTGATCATCCGTACTGCCCAAAAAAATTGTGCACGTAATTGCTGAAGATCATCACAAAGAGATTTTGGAAGTAAGTAGCAATTCATCACATACTGAGGCACTGATTGAGCCACTGCCTTGATCAATGTTTCATTCCCTCCAATACTAAGGGTTTTAGCCCTCCAACTGACAAGCTTCTTTGTTAACCTTTCTTTTAAATAAGCAAAAACAGCCACCTTTGATCTCCCTACATGAAGTGGTAAGCCAAGGTACTGACCATGATAAAAAAACTCTTTGAACCCCCAGGATACTAGCAAAAAAATGTTGGGAATCCATACCAACGTTAGAACTGAACACAACACTACTCTTTTGAAGATTTATTTGCTGACCAGAAGCTCGTCCAAAGATATCCAAAATAGCCTTGACACTCAAGCACTCATGCTCCTAAGCTTCACCAAACATAAGGCTATTTTCCGCAAATAACAGATGATGAATAACGGGAGCTGAAGGTTTCATCAACAAAACCTTGAGGGTGCCTTGAGCAACTGAAGCAGTGATAAAAGATGAAAATCCTTTTACGCATAGTATAAACAAATTGGGGATAAAGGGTCTCCTTGTCGGATTACCCTAGTTGGAGTAATGAAACCAGTAGGTTCACCATTAATAATGAGAGAGTAACTCACAGATTTCAATGAAGACAAAACGACCTCCACCCATTTAGAACAAAAACCAGCCTTACCAGAATAGCTTCTAGAAAAGTCAATTCAAGACGATCATAAGCCTTACTTATGTCTAGCTTAAGGGAGAAGAAACCCTCAGCTTGAGTACGAAGCTTCTTCATAATGTGAGTAATCTCTGTAGCCACCAAAGAGTTATCAGAAATAAGTCTTCCTGGCACAAACGCACTTTGTAATGGGGAGATAATCTGAGGTAATATCACTTTTAGTCTGTTAGCTAACACTTTTGATGCAATCTTATACACCACATTGCACAGGCCAATTGGGCGGAGATCAGAATCGGTCTTTGGATCCTTCACTTTGGGAATGAGAACTAAATGAGTAAAATTAGACTCATCTGGTAATTGACCGGTTTCAAGCACAGTTCTCACAGCCAGACAGACATCAACATGTACAATAGACCAATATTTCTGAAAAAATGAGGGGACATACCATCAGGGCCCGGGGACTTAGAGGGATGCATTTGAAATAGAGCAACTTAAATTAATCATCCATATAAGGAGCAACTAAATCTACATCATCTGTGAGGTAACTCAAGGTTGAATAGCTTCCAAAATCAAGTTATAAGCAAAAGGATCATAGCCCTCCAATTTGAAGATGTGCTCATAATGAGTAGTAAGAACAGCAGCTATATCAGAAGGAGAAGTGTGCTAATTACCTACAGAATCAGAGAGTCCCTTGATAGAGTTTCTGCATTTACGGTTGGAAGCCTTCCTATGATAAAACGCTGTATTCCTATGGCCTTCTTTTAACCATTGCACCCTAGAGCGCTGCCTCCAGTATGTCTCATTTAAAGACAATAGCTCATTGAGCCGAAATTGTAATGCTTTCTGCTCCTCAAACTGCTGTGGATCATAAGGCTTACTCATAAGCTACTCAAGTTTATTTTGGACCACTATCATCTCTATATGCCTCTGCTGAAAGACTCCCACATGCCATTTCATTAACAACTTTCCCGTATTGCGAATTTTCCTCCCAACTTGTAACATTGGATCACCAGTAGAAGGCATCATCCAACCTTGTTGTATTAAATTTGGGCAATCTTTATGCTGAGACCACATCTCCTCAAATCGGAAATGTTTTGGGGCATGATGATTAAGAACTGCTATTGAGTTAACCTCTACTAGGAGAGGGTTGTGGTCAGACCGGCTAAGGGGAAGGGTAACAACCCGAGAATGTGGAAACTTTTCTCTCCATTCCACCGTGTGACAAGCACGATCTAGTTTTTCTTTTGTAAATCTGTTAGCCCAAGTAAATCTAGAGCCAACAAACTTCATATCAATAAGAGCACAATGAACAAGAGCTTGCCTGAATAGTGTCATAGGTACATATGCTCTCCGAGCACCACCAGACTTTCAGCATTGCTGAGAATTTCATTAAAATCTCCTCCAACCAACCAAGGCAGAGTAGATTGAAAAGCTAAAGTGCACAGGAGATCCTAAGTTCTAACACGATCTGCATTTGGATGCGAAGCTGTAGATACCGGTGAAGCAAAATTCATCTGGGGAGCCCTTTTCACCAATTTCCACATCTATATGGTTGTTGAAATAATTCCGAATTCGCACCGAAATTTCCTGACGCTAGAGAAAAGCAAGTCCCCGAGAATCCCGCGAACAAGGCTGGCAATCACAACCCTCAAAACCCAAACGCAATCTGACAGCGTTCACCAAACTTGGAGGAGCTAGTGTTTCTGATAAAAAAATAAAATTGGGTTTTCTTTGTTGAACAATATGCACCAAATCATCTTGTGTGTCCAAGTTATTGAGGCCCTGACAATTCCATACTAATATCTAGGTTTCAAACATGGCCAATGAAGGAAATCTGGGAAGAGAGCAAGAGAAGCGATCTACCAAGATAGAAGCTGTAACTTATCGAGCAAAGCCATGCAGACAGCGAAAATGATAAAAACCAGCCGGAGGTGTCACCGACAGACTGCTCTACCGACAAGCGTCGGTTTGAAAACGTCGCCGACAAGTAGTGAGATGGCGGCAGACGCGCGGTGAATCAACGCCCAAATAGGATCCTCCCTCGAATAGAGGACGGGATGGACGAACAGCTAGTGCTGGAGGCAGCCGGAGTGGTAGTTGATCAAGAAATCCTAGATCTTAGGTCGGGGTGGCAGAGCTCTATTGAAAAAAATATATTTACGACTCTAGTTCACAATGGACTTACATTTAATATCTTTTTTTTCTCGAAATAGTCTACTTGATGTATCTGCATATTGATTTATCATAAACGAAATGAAGGTGTAATAGTAGACTTAATTCAATATAGTGATATACTCGTTAGATACATAAATAAAATAGTTATAGACTTGTCTACTAATGCATGAAATCAATTGATTGCTAAATCAAATTAGCATACTTATTTACCAGTATATTGATTGACTGTAGATGAACCCTTATTTATATCTTCATATATTGCAATGAAAGATACCTTTAAATAGCGGAAAGAATATCAAGTTGCAATTAAAGATCTTTTTTTTTTTTGAATAAAAGAAATTATCATAAATTAGAGAACTCAATAGAGTTGATTACAATCATATTGTAACACGTTCAGAACACATTTTTGGAGTGTTATCAAAAGGACAAGAAATTAGTGCTAGCCTTAAACCAGAGCGATCATTACATACCCTTCCACTATCATCTATAAACAAAACAAAAATATGTATTAGTACCCACGGTGGTACATAGAGATGAGTCCACACTCATTGAACATCCAATGCTCCGTCATTACTAAAATAACTTGAATCCTCCATCAGTACTACTCTAAAAAATTCGCTACTACCACATATATCACACATAAAACTAATTTGTTGGATCAAACCCCTTGGATCCCAGAGAGCTAGAGCTCTTCAATTTGGTCCACAAAAGAGCCAAAGGCCCTGTTTGGGATTGCTTCGCTTTTTAAAAAATCAGCTTTTGTTCAAAATTTTAGACTTTATTGTGTTTGGTAAATAAATAAAAAGTAGCTTTAATTGAAAGTTATAGGCCACTGGCAGCAGATTTTCGAAGCAATTCAAAGGTTGATTTTAGAAGCTGCTATATATCAAAACACACTATGCAGTTGTTTTATGTACTGACAACACTTTTAGAAATATTATTTACCAAACACGAAACTGTTTCAATTTATAGTTGATTATTCTCACAACACATCAGCAGCAGTTTTTTTTAAAAGTCGCAGCAATCCAAAACTAGCTCTAAGTCCAACAAGCATCCTTTTCTGTTTTGGACACCCACTGCTCAATTGACTTTAGCACCCACGCTGAGTTGGGCCTCTAAATCTCTTTGGACACTCAAATTTTTCCTGGCACCCCATTTTCAATCTCCATCCAAACATTGATTAATTATAAAAATTTAAGTATCAAAAAGTTCGAATTAACAAATTAGCTAAATTAAAATTTATGGTAGCAAACTAACATTGAAATGTCTATAAAAAAACTTTTTATGAGAGTCGAGAGCGAGAGCGTGCCCTCTCAAAACCCTAGCGCCGCCACTTGTAGGCTGCTTCCAGGGAGGTCTTCGGCACCTCCAGTCCCAGGTTTCTCTCAACGCTTATGCCTTGAGGCGGATCGGTTCCATTCTCGGTGTAAGGAATGGTGGGTTGCGGCAGTGGTGATCCTCTTCATTCTCCGGCCGAGACGTAAACGTCTTCGGGATCATAGTTTGAGGAGGAGACCTGGGATCTGGTATGGACCGGGGCACCATTCCTTTAGGGTTTGGCAGGTCGGTGATGGCGGGTCAAGGTTGCTGGTGGCGGCGCTGCAGAGCGGTGGCAGAGTCCTGCTTCGGCAGGTAGCGCAGCGGCTGATGCCTAAGCCGCTGGTGCGGTCCACTGGGGTGGGCTGGCTGCTTGTGGCGGCGGGATTGCTCACTTTCTGGGTTGACCTGCTGGTAGCGCTGGCTTGGCTGTTCGGAGTTGCTTTTTTGGCTACTCGGCATCTCGGGTCTGGCAGTTTGGAGGTTGCTGGTATGGTGGCTACACTGGGTATGGCTGACGTATGCATTCGGCGACGGTCGACGGCTGCAACGGGTTCTTGGGCTGCTGGGCCCAACTCAGCCCATATGTTGAGTTTTGATTCTCCTTTGGGTTGGATTTGGGATCCAGGAGACAGTGTGGTTGAATTTCTGCTCAATTGTCAAGAGGCTTGCCCTAAAGCTAAGGGCAAAAGGAAACTCTAAGTTTCCCGTCTTTTCTGTGCCTAGTATTTGCTTTCTAGAGTCTAGTGCTATGTAAGTTAGCTTCTCTAATTGTACACCAATTGAGGTCTCTAGGCGATTGGGGTTGCTATAACAAGATGCTTAGATAGTTTTGGGTTTTGGGCATCTAGCTAGTGCACTGTAATAAGTGAGCGCATTTGTCTACAGTGAGGGTTACTTGTCATTTGCTTGGCAGCTTGTGTCATCTAGAACTGTTGGTATGAGACAGCTTGTGATGTATGTGCCTTCTGGCCATGGATAAGTTAATGAAATTATCTATTTCTAAAAAAAAAACATTGAAATGTCTATAATAATAGAGATGATACATTGGAGGTGTTCAATTATCATCGAGGTGATGATGACAACCATGATAATGGTGTTGGTGGAACTACTTCTCATTTGCAATTGTTAATGACTCGATGTCCTCCCAGATGCAAGTGAATTATTGATGTTTCATTATTTTGAATCTAGCTCGTTGTACATTCTTGACTTGGCACTTATACAAGAGTAAGAAAACACAGCTTTGCTGTCAAACACTCAAACTACCATTTGTGCTTATACTTTTCAACTGAGTCCGGTACGGACAATGACTGAATAGCCCAATGCCCCAATGTGCATTTCTTTACCCACCATTTTTACAGTTTTTTCTTGTTCATGAACAAATAAGAACAGTCAAACTTGAAACTTATATCTATATATACTTTGATGGAAAAGAAATATATGATCATTAATTAGACTAGATGATAGTTGACACTCATTTTTGATTATATTGAAAATGATCAAATTAAGGTTATTTAGGGTCCTTATTGATAATTTGAACAAAGAAACCGAGTCACCCACCAAGTTGTTTATTTTAATCATGATTCTTGCTATTGGGTGCAAACAAAAGAGGGTCATAGAAGCAAGTACTAAGCAACAGTTGTAGTAGGTATAAAATGACAAATATTCACGGTCAAAGCAAAGTACATGATCAAAGAGGTTATCAATTAAATTAGTTGTAGGAAAAGAAATCTACTGTGCTCCATTTAGAACAGGAACAAATACAATCCCATTACCAGGAGCCAAATAGAGTTTACAGGAACGAGAAAAACAAAATTACTAGCAGTTTTTATATTTGATCATTATTAGTACTAATAAAGAAATATATATATATATATATATATATATATATGTATATGTATGTATGACGATAAATCTAGGATGGAGGTGCCATAGTATCAAATGTCTTTCTCCTAACCAACAGGCAGGTAATTCTAGATGGCTGGGAATGTGTATTGTTGAGGGTGCACAGAACAAAATCCGGGCGGTACATAGCAAGCGCTAGCCGGTCCTCCCCTAAATTTAGACCAGTTGCATCAAGAAGAACATGCCATGAATTCCTATGAGCCTCAGAAATCCAATGCATGGAGTATTTAGTCTCATTGACTGTGGCTGGATAGGAGAATAGTCCCTTTGGACTATGCTTGCATTTTCTCCTAAAATACTGGCTAAGTTGTGACCCTTTTATCCTCAGATCCAGCCAAGTTTCTGGAGCTGATATGACCCTTGATTCTTTGTTAGAGGCATACTCCCTTATAGAATCCAACTCTTCATTGACTATGGTCATGTAGTAATTTCCCTTGAAAAAAGGATAACTCTCCCCAATCATTACCATAGCATCTTTATAATTTGCCATGAAGAGGACTAAATAGTCCTCCTCTGGCAAACCACAATGCTTCAAGGCCCTATTCCTGGCTTGGACTTCTGGGATTGACACAAATGTCCCTTGAAATGAAGATTTCTTGGTGAGGATGTCTAGGAGCTTTGAGGGCTCCATTTGGGTTCTGTCTAGATCGGTGTGGTTGCTGCTGAAAGAGAAAGGTGAGAGCTCTTTGCTCCTTGGGGACTTGCTGGGAGTACCTGAAGACTCTTCATTAGTATTGTTGTCAGTTTCTAGCTTTTGACTATCTCCTTCTAATTCCACTAGACCATTGCAGTACTGGGGGTACTTTGCAAACACATATTGCTGGACATAGAGCATCTCACTAGGTGTTATTGGACCTGACCATCTTAGGTCAAGGCCGCGGAGGGTGGATATGGCTTCTGCTATCAAATGAGCTGGAAACATAGTATTTGCCTTCTGTAAATAAACCAAGATTATTATAACAAGTTAAATTGAAGCACCTAAATTGATATGAAGATTTGTTACCAAAGATATTGGTAATAATACTACTTAGTACGTCCTGGAATAGCACTGACCTTAATGACCATGCTGGTTGGTCTACCATCTTGATTTGGTGATTTTGGTGAAGAACCTGAAGGCAGCTCTTCTAGTTCACCTTTTAGTATATCCTATGTACAAAAATGGAAGCTTATGAATCAAAATTTGAGAAATTCACTGATGGAACTCTTCGAAACCGGAACAGGAAATAATATGTACCTTGAGTTTTCCATTCATGATGTCCTTTTCTTCTATGTTTCTCCCCATGCTGTGAATGACAAATAGCACCTGAGCAAGAGAAGAGGAGGGGAAAAGGGAAAGCACAAAGGTAGAAGTGAGGAGTCAATAGCCTTTTCTTATAGGGACTTTGATGTTATGCAGGGTTTGATTAACAATGAATAATAAACTAAACTATAAAACCTTTTGTAGACAGAGAGAGAGACGCCAGCAAGTGATGAAAGCAACAGTACCCCACTGCATTAGGATATGAAATAGTTGTTGATTGAATTATAGTCTTTATGACTACCTCAGCAAAACATGAATCATTATAGTTAATTAACTTACTAATTAAGCTTGTTCACATATGCATTTCTAGATTAACTCAACTGAGAATCCAAATCCTGGTTTTCAAACATTATGCTTGACCGCTAGTTATAGTATTATGTTAAATAACCAGTGAACTTCACAAGCTTAAGCGGTAAGAGGGTACAATGGGGTATGCAAAGAGACTAAACAAAGTTGGACGAATTATCTTAAAGAGAAAAATTAAGGTTTCAACTTTCAAGAATTGGCTCGAAGACGTCAAAACAATGGCAATTGTGCAAAAAACGCAATCAGATCTACTTACAATTTTTTCATGTATACCCGAAGAAGATTAGGAGTTCTTGAATTTGCCACTACTCCCATCCTTTAGATTGAGATTACTCCCGCATGGTTAACAATTAATCTTTATTTCAGAGTCAAGCCAAAATTACCAAGCCATCAAATTGATGGTAGAGTTTGGCAGATCGATAATGAACTTCTGTCACAGTTAAAAACTGACCCTCAAGGCTACGTGACTGTCCATCAATCCGAGTTGCATATAAAGATAAACTAAAAGGTTGCAGACTATGAAATGGCAACAACTTATTGCATATTAGTTTAATACAGATGCCAAAGTCTTAAGTCATCAATGGAGATTTATATACTAAGGAGATGGTGACTTTCTTGAAGCATCCATTAGAGGACATTATATTACATTGGTACAGTGTCGTCCATTTGGGTGGTTGCTGGTAATGCAGAAGAAAAACTTGAGGGAGTTGGGAATCTTTTAGATGTTGATAGGGACTGGTAATGAAGTCGGTCTAAGACTGGGTTTGAACCCAGAAAAAAATTATGTGAAGGTGGGAATTATGAAATAATAATTATGGGAGTGCCTATCAATTTTCCACACGTAGAACCAAGTCACCAACTAGACTAGGCCTCCATTTTCATGGGGATGTCATGTGCTACAGTGCCAGTATATTCTTAATAAACTATTCTGAAAGCACTGTTAATTAACATAGGTTTAATTAAGAAGAATTATTGGTGGTCCAGAGGCTATTAATCCACATCCAAGAATTATTACAAATGTAGGTGTTTGAAATTAAGAATATTGATTAGAAAATAGTTCAATTTGTAGATGATTTATCTAGTTAAGAATCATTTTATCAATTGTGTCTAATGTTTGCAAACCTTTATTGAGCTAATGACTTTGAAGATTGAACTTTTGAAAAGGCCCGTACATTAGGCGCGAGTCTTCAATATTTGTATCTTTTTCTCTATTATTAAGAGGTTTTCAGGCTACCCTATTGAATCCGACCTCCGGACCCTACAGCTCTCGTTTCCTCCATGCAACGCTTCAAGATCCTAGCGTGGAACTGTAGGGGCCTCAATAATATTGAGACCTAAGATACTTTAGTCAACATTGTCCGACAGCAGAATCCCAGTATCGTTTTTTTATCCGAAACCTTAGCCACGCCAGATTTGCACAATGATGTTCGCCGACGTATAGGGTTTGATGATGTTCTCTGTTCAGCACGGGAAGATGATTGTCAAGGCTCGGGACTCTTTTGGTGGAATGAGATCCCTGTGCGTCTTTGGAATTACTGGGCCAATTATATTGATGCAGAGGTAGGGGCGATAGGTTCAGAAGGTGTGTTTCGGTTCATCGGAATATATAGAGTGGCTACAACGGCCAATCAAAACATCACTTGGAATTTGCTTCGAACCCTTGCAGCACAGGTCCATCTCCCCTGGTTAATCACCGAGATTTCAATGAAATCCTGTGCTTGGCTAATAAGTCAAGTGGTCCGGCTCGTGGTGTCAACCAGATGAACAGGTTTCGTCAAGCTCTGGTGGATTGTGGATTATTGGATATGGGATACGTGGGCTCTCGATTCACCTCATCGCTTCACAAAAGAAAGACTTGATAGAGCATGTCAAAACTTCCAGCGGAGAGAGTTGTACCCGTTCTCCCGAGTTATCACTCTTCCTTTGAGTCGATCGGATCATTGTCCCTTACTCATTGAGATTAATCCAGAGTGGCCTACAGTGAGTCGCTCTCCTCGGCGTTTTCGTTTTGAAAAATGTGGCTGAGTCATTCAGACTGTGGGCATGTAGTGAAGTAAGGTTGGATGTTGCCTTTTACTAGAGAGTAGATGGGTCAGGTAGGCCGTAAGATTAAGCAAACGGGGAACCTTTTTCTCAGTTGGCATGAAGGGGTTTTCCAGCAACGACAGATTGAGTTGAGGTTAATCTAGAGTAAGTTGAATGAGGTGATGAAATCTGCTCACCAGGATTCTCATTTTGATGAGATAAGAGCACTCCAATTTAGGTTGAACGAATTACTGTCTATCAATGAGACATATTGGAGACAACGCTCTAAAGTTCAATGGCTCCGGGAGGGCGATCGTAATACGAGTTTCTTTCACCGAAGAGCATCGAATAGACGATGCAGAAACCATGTCAAGGGTTTGATATCTGAGGATGGCCAGTGGACCAGTGAACCAGGTGAAGTGGCTAGTATCCTGATTCAGTATTATGAGTCTATTTTCCATTCTGAGCATTCTGATCCTGTAGCTACCGGTATGATACTTGATTGCATCCAACCTTGAGTCACGGAGAGTATGAACGCGGAGCTCATGGCCCCTTACTCGGACAATGAGATAAAACGAGCTTTATTTCAGATGCACCCTTCAAAATCTCCAGGACCGGACGGTATGTCTCCTTTTTTTTTCAGCGGTTTTAGGATGTAGTGGAGTTCGATGTTTGCAAAGCAGTTCGAGAAGTTCTTAGTACGGGGTTGATTTCTCAGGAATCAAATTTCACCCATCTTGTATTGCTTTCGAAGATCAAAGTGGTGAAGCTAGCATCGGATTTACGACCAATTGCACTTTGTAATGTGGTTTATAAAATGGCTTCAAAAGTGTTGGCTAACAAGTTGAAAAAGCTACTCCCGACAATTATTTCTCCCTTTCAAAGTGCTTTCGTTCCAGGTCGTCTCATCTCGGATAATACTCTTGTGGCTACTGAGGTAGCACATTTTATGAAGAAGCTTCGTAGACAAGTAGAAGGTTTCTTTTCTTTGAAGTTGGATATCTCTAAAGCCTATGACAAGCTTGAGTGAAGTTATTTGGAGGCTATTTTAGTGAAACTTGGCTTCTACAGACCTTAGGTGGATGTGATCTTGGCTACTATCAAGTCGTAAGTTACTCTATTCTCATTAATGGTAACCCTACTGGTTTTATCTTACCGACTAGGGGTATCAAACAGGGGGATCCCCTATCCCCGTACCTATTTATTCTCTGTGCAGAAGGTCTTTCTGCTTTAATTTCTTCAGCGGTTCAGACTGGGACTATTAGGGGTCTCACCATGTCACCTTCTGCTCCCACCATACATCACCTGTTGTTTGCTGATGATAGTTTTCTGTTTGGGAAGCTTCTACTAGCCAATGTCAGGCCTTTAAGAATATCCTCACAATTTATGCTCGGGCTTCAGGTCAGAAGATCAATTTGGAGAAATCCAGTGTGGTTTTTAGTGGTAATGTAGGATTGCAATCGAGGACTCATCTTGCTTCTATTCTTGGTGTTAAATGTGTTAAGGAGCATGGCCTGTATCTTGGACTGCCAATTCATGTAGGGCATGACAAATCTGCCATTTTTGCTTAATTGAAGGAGAGGCTCACCAAGAAGTTGATCAGTTGAAGATCCAAGATTCTTAGTGCAGGAGGTAAAGAGCTACTCATTAAGGTTGTGACTCAGGCTTTACCAAATTATGTTATGAACTGTTATCTACTTCCCAAATCCCTCTGTGATGACCTGTAGCAATTATGTGCCCAGTTTTTCTGGGGCAGCACTGATGAAAAACGTAAGATCCATTGGAGGTCTTGGGAACGTATGTGCATCCCACAGGAACACGGTGGCTTAGATTTTAAACACCTATACTCCCACAATCTAGCCATGTTATCGAAGCAGGGATAGCAGTTTCTGTCCAATCCGAACTCCCTTGTGGCTCAGGTTTTCAAGGCTGTTTACTATCCAACTGGTTCTTTTCTTACAGCTAGTTTGGGCGATAGACCTTCTTATTCTTGGCGTAGTATCCTAGATGCCCGACCAATTCTTCAAGCTGGTTTATTTTGGAGAATTGGTAATGGAATTTCAGTTAATATATGGGAAGATGACTGGATCCCTCATGTTGCAGCTCACTCCATAGCTAGACCACCAGATACTATCTTTGAACTCGTTTCGGATTTGATTGATATTAGAACCGGGTTATGGGATCACGTTGCTGTGCATGCATGCTTTGACGTTGATGTTGCCATGCACGTGCTATCAATTCCTCTAAGTAGAAGATTCGGGTTTGACAAGATAGCTTGGAAGTTTGACAAGAAGGGTTGGTTCTCGGTTAAGTTTGCTTACATGGTAGCTCATAAGCTATCTATTGGTAATGTATTTGCTGCACCGTCCACTGGGGATCCCTATCTTCAACTTTGGCAGGTCTTGTGGAAGGCTAAAGTCCTTACTAAGGTGGCTATATTTGGATGGTGTGCTGCTCATAACCTTCTTCCCACTAGGATGGCGTTGTCAATGAAGGGGTATAGAGGTGAGTTACAATGTGTTGTGTGTTCTCAAGCTACAGAAACAATTGAACATCTATTTCGTGATTGTTTAACTGCTCGGGATGTATGAGATGCTCCTCCCTTCTCTATTTCTCCTTCTAGCTTACCATGGAAGGCATGGCTGCTGGAGAGGGCCACCACTTTGCCTTCACCTCTTTTTGACAAGCTGCTCATTCTGTTATGGAGTATGTGGAGAAACCGCAATGCCATTCTATGGCAAAATCTGCCCCAGTCGAGCCCAGGTCTAGTGGCATCTGCTTTAGCATGGTACAAGGAATACGTACAGGCCAACTTGCCTGTCAGTTTTGTTCGAGGTCGACAGAAGGTAACAAAGAAGTGGGAGCCTCCTGTGGGGGATACTTTGAAAATGAATGTCGACGGAGCTTTCTTACCTACTATTCCATACGGGGGTACATGCGGAGTTATCCGTAATGCGCAAGGATATTTCCTTGCTGCCTTCGCGCATAGGGTGGATTTTGTCAGCTCATCTCTTCAGTCCGAGCTAATGGCTCTCAAGTAAGGTTTGCAGCTTTTGCAAACTATGGAAGTCACTAATGCTGATGGATTATTTCATAATATTTTTCAATATATGATATTTGCTGCAGATGGTATTAGCTTTGGTGTGCAATTCACACCATTTTTTTTATTATAAATGAAATATTCTTTTGCGACGGTAAAGTATCCGTCGCAACCAATTCACCCCCATTTGTTTTTAAAATGAAATATTTTTTTGCGACGGCAAAGTACCCATCGCAAATAGTTTAATCATTGCGACGGCAACAGTTTTCCGACGCAAATACTTTTTGCGACGGAAATTTACCGTCGCAAATGGTTCTTGTGACGCCACCTATTGCAACTCTAACTTTTCCGTCACAAAAATCTCAATTTGCCGTCACTAAAAGTTTTTGCCGTCGCAAAATCTCAATTTGCCGTCCCAAAATAGGCGTTGCAAAAGCAATTGTTTTTAGTAATGATCACCATTAGCCACAATATGAACTGATCTTGGGAGTACAACTGTAGTAGAAAGAAAATTAGCAAGAGAAGAAACAACCTGGGATAACAGAGTGTTAGCACCTATGAACTTTTGTTGAAAAATCTCTTCATTTTTGGCTTGCCAGATGCGACAACATAAACATACTACAAGAGCAAGTTCTGATGTGGATAAAACAGAAACTGCATGTTGAAAAAGGCCCTTAAAACAGCCTTGCTTCCAACTAAGTACTAATTGCACTACAAAATGGAAAGAGCCGCCAGACGTCATTGGCCTTAAGACAAGGCCATAGAGCATGAATGTTAATAGATGATCGATGCCAAACAGGGACATAGCCATGTATAAGGCTACTTGGGCTGCAGCCCAACCCAAATTTCTCCCAAAAAAGGTTATATATCATGAAATGTACCACACTTAAATGAGTTTCTCACAGACTAGTTGATTAAAGCTTTTGTTTAACACATATCAGATCATTGGTTCGATCACCAATATGATAGGTTTTTTTTTTCCTTTTCTTTCTTTCTTCTTTTATTAATGTTCATTTTCTTTTAGCTGGTTCTAGTTGGACCTCCTAATTTGCTCTTTAGACCTCCCATCCCAATTTTTTTCAACAGACTTCCTATTTTGTCCTTGTTTGTATTTTACTTTTTTTTTTTAATACCTCCTACTATGATACTTGTAGTTCCTTAATATATGACCACTCTACCAACTTTAAAGTTTAAAATCTATACATGGCGTGGAGGGCCATCGACAAGGTCATCAAAAGGGATAAATACATGCATACAACAAAATATTTTGTTGGAATATAGAAGAAGGGCCAAGCTGGAGGCTACGTCCTCAACCCCAAAACCCACAAAAATTTCTAGGTTTTTGCATAATTTAAAACCACTCGCACATCTTAAGTGATGTAATCTGCTCTTACTCGTTCTTCTCCTCCTCTTTAATTTCTCATAACTATAGAGTTATGAAGTGCAACACAAATTTTGACTAAAAAAATTAAAAATTAAAACTCTATGATTCATATTTGTCAATTGGCTAAGAACAATTGCGAAGGAAATGTTTTTAGAATAATGACTCTTGCATATCAATGGTATTCATTCTATATATTCATTTTTTTTTTAATTATAAAGAGGGTTAAAATAGAGATTCAAACTTCACATCATGGATCCGTCCCCTGTCCCTGGCTAAAATTAACCCAACCCATTTTCTTGTATTCTCAGCTGGCCAGGAGAGAAAAGAACGGCTTTATCTGAACAAAAATAGTGAGAAAATTTCTGAAGAAACGTCTCGACTTATATGTACCTCATCGTGGAACATGACAGATAGATCAAGAAAGCTAAACCCTTTATTCCATTTCCTAAATAGTACGGCTGGCCTCCTCCAATCCATTGTTATTTGTGAAAAGCTAGGTTGTATTGCGCAGACTGATAAAGTATGCCGTTGATTAGCACCTGAGTTTCAGCCTAATTGATATGAAGCCTGCAGAGCCTTAGTGGCCGGTTGTATTGCGCAGACTGATAAAGTATGCCGTTGATTAGCACCTGAGTTTCAGCCTAATTGATATGAAGCCTGCAGAGCCTTAGTGGCCGGTTTTATTTTAGACCTGATTATATCAAGTTACAAAATGGGCGATGAGTTTTGTGCCTTGGCATTTCTGATATTTCTTGTTTTCATGACAGTGCTCCGTACGTACCAGCATGCAAACGTTATTTTGTCTTATTGCCTTGAAGAAATTTGTTTTGTTTGATTTGGAAAATTGATACTGACTGACTGGTCTCTGTAACTGGGCGGGCCAGAATGAAATATCCTCAGACAGCAAATTAAACGAAAGAAAACGATGAACTTAAAATATAAAGGAATAGATAATGACTCCGCCGCCGTGCCGGTACAAACATCTGGGTCACGACGACGGCAGAAGACAGTGACTGAAATTAAAATCCAGGCAATTACAATTAAACCAACGAAACTAATAAAGGAAATGACACATGCAGGATAAGAAATTGCCAGATAGGGATTGGATCGGACTACCACTACTACTCCTCATCGATCTAGGTCTGGGCCTTGACACCATTTTGTAACTTGATATAATCAATTCTAAAATAAAACCGTACCATCTGGGTGACCATGGGGTGCAGCACCGTGGACCAACTCGTCGAATCCTCTCTGGTGAAGCTCAGAGCGCACTCTTGCCAGCATGGCAGCTTCTTCTTCGCCGCCGAGATCATCTGCTGGGTTGATGTTGATCGAGATTCTGATGACGATGATGAGTGTTGGTGGAAGTATCATCTGTGTGAGAAAGTCTTCTCGGCAGTTTCTTTCGCTCTTGCTCATCGAAAGGCCAACACGTACAGTTTCCCATCCACCCCATCATAATGTCTTGAGTGTTGACAATTGATTGAAAGGCCAACACGTTTACCTTAATTATGCATTCCTTTTTGCATGACCGTCATTTCGAAATCTAGTTCATACAAATTACTCATTTGAGAAAGCAACTTACAATCGACGTACCAGCAGCCGGTCCAGCGCCGGCAACATCATCCCTCTCTCCGGCGATTGCAACTGGTGGTCGAGGTGGTGAGACGCCGGCGAGAGCTCCAGAACTTCATCGCCCTCCAAACGACGGAGACAGTAACCGACAGTGGCACATAGGCCGAGAAGAGTCACACGGGAAAATACAGTGAGCTTCTGGCGTTGGTTTCCCTAAATAAGCGGAGATGCTGTACTGCACTGGTCAAAGTTACCAATTTGCCCCCACCATTTGAACGGTCTGGTGATTAGGAGGACTCTAAATTTGTTGAATTAGTGAACTGATCATTTTTATCGAGTGTTAAAAAACTATAAGAAGCCAAGAAGGCGGCTCTTCCCAGTATTGTTCATTGTTGATAATCGATTTGGCCCTATGTCTGTCTTCCCTAATCCCTATCTTGCGAGTTACACAATGGCATCGCATTACAACATTATCTGATTTTTGTTGAATCTAATTGTAGTTGTATAATGTTGATAAAAAGTCATGCGCGCACTTGGCAATTGGCATGGTTACCTAATTGCTGCTGTTCCAACTTTCTGGTGTTTGTAAGAGGGGTGCTTTCATAGGCAAGCATTTTAGGGTTGTCAGCCTACGTTACTTTAGACTGTTTTCATAGGTAACGTATCATTAGTCACCGTTACATCTCTGATTCAGGGCACCGGAGTGAGTCCAGCAGCAATTTTAAGTATGCAAATGCATCAGTTGCTCTGTTTACAATTAAGCCACCTCTGACCCTTAATTAAACCCAGTAACTTATATTAAAGGAGCAGGAAAATAGTTAATACATACAGATTCATTAATGCCTACTTTCTGAATTAAACTTCAATTTAAATACATCATGAGCAAGCAGATGGATTCAATTTGAACCACCGGTACTCGGCTCTCTAACTGACGAATACACCAAAATCCAAAAGAGCACAAAGTAGACTAGTCGGAGGGCAACAGTGACGAGACAAGGGATGCCCTAGAAAATTGGTGCTCTGTACAAAACTACCCATGAAGAGGAGTATCAATCTACAAAAAGTATTTCATCCGGTCATCTCTTCTCATTGCATTGTATACAGCTTGGACCTGGATATTACAATAAAATGACAACACAATTATGTTGGTCAGATGTCAATCGATTCAAACACAAATCTATGAAGATATATTCCATCCATCATAGATACAGGGCAATAATATTGACAATTAAAATTGTGAGGCAGGGAGGGAGAGAGGGGAAGACCTGTTCGCTAGAAATGACTTGAACAGGACCAATGTTTACAGATACATATTTGCCTCCTGATGATAGCTTCTGCTTGACACGACCCTGTCATAACACATTTGCATGCATCATTTGCTGGGAATTCAACTTATCCACTTGACAAACAAATCTAAGAAAACATAATCAGAGATTCAAACCTGTTGTTGATTCAAAATAGGCAACAAAAGTGTTAAAACCCCACAGATTGCAGTAAGATGTTGCATCATCTTACCACTTTCTAAAGCAGGCATTGGCTTTTATGAAGTATATCATATTATCTGTTTACAGATAAATCTCAACCTATGATTCCGAGAATGATGACTGAGCCAAGAGGACAAAGATTTTATGTACTTCAAGACAATAATCCCATCGAAAATCATGTCAATCGAAAATATAGTTGGCTGTATGAGAGAGCATGGCTTATTTCGGCAGGAAACTAGTCTGTTTTTTTCACCATCATATTAAGTTCTAGTGCCTAAACTTCTCAATGCATTATCAATTTGGCTATAGCCTAGAGAGGGTATACCCACTTGGCTGTCTCGTTCCTTGTACCCTGAACTATTGGTTAACACTTTTCAGTTCACGTCAAAATAGCCGAGTAGGGTTATGAGTTCAGGGAAAAGCCTCCATACTGCATTATGGCCAACAAGGCTATCCACCTTACTTAATGAATGATTGGACAAAGGAGTTACAGGGCTGGTCAGTTCCTCGCAAAACACATGCAGCCTACCCCATTCCTTGCAGTTCTAACCCAACTTTAAACCCAGCATAGCATAAGTTCAACATAATTTCTAACACAAGTCATGCTGTTATACACCTTCCCAATGCCATTTTTCAACTTTAACCTTGCAAGAAGATACTCCCTCATTGCAACACATTCACTTATTATCCGGCACTAGCTTAATATTGTAACACTCTTTGTCTAGGTACAAGTGACAAGAAGCGTCTCTAAACGGCTACCCCGATTCACTTATGTCAGTATGTTCATTCACATACTTCGGAATTAAACCGTAAAACAAATTGTTGATGGCCAATTCATGTCCAGTCTCAATCAAACTAGTCGTACTGTACAACCCGACGAGAATATATTCAATGCCATACTTATTATGTACAAAAATTTCAACCAGAAGCTTGCAAACACATGCATCATAACAATCCATCAATATTGTATCGAAAGATTGGAAAATTATTGGCAGCCGGAAATAGGAAAAATGTCATACCTCAGGAACGGGTTGTTGAAGTACGGATTCAACAGCAACAACCATAGCCTGCACAAAATCATCCCCTCCGGTTCCAATCGCCGTGAACCCTCTAACAGTTGGGTATGAATTTACCTTAAATCAAAATTACCCAGAATCTCATTAAACCTATTAATCACTCATCAAACTTAACCCTTAATATGCAAAATAAACAAGAAACAAGGAATGGCTGCAAACACCTTCTGATCCAAGTCGAGCCATTCAGTGGTGGAATCATCGGCCACCGTGCCTCCAATAACCACATTCGTGGTCTGCCCGACCCTCCCTTCAGTTCTAGACACCTCTACACCCAGTTTTAACAGCGAGTTAAAAACATATTTACAATCAAAAAAATTAACAAACGGAAAGTAAAAAGTAATGAGAAGGGTGAAAACGAGACCTGAAATAGCTTTGAGAACGGCCTCCTGAGGCGGGCCTTGTTCGTCCTCGGAGAGAGCGGGTTGGTTTTCGTTGTGGGAGCAACTGAGTTGGGTCCGTTTGGCCGAGTGGACGTCTCGGGTCTTGAATTGGCGGGTCAGCTGCGGGGAGGAGACTCCGTTTCGGGTTCGGAGCGAACCGGAAACGGAGCTCCGAGAGAGGTGAACGGGTCGCCACGCTTCTATTAGAAGAGCGGAGCGCAAGGCAGTTCTACAAGCCATTTTGCTTTGTTTTTCGATCGGAGAAGATTGCTGGGCTTGTTCTTAAATTTCAGATATCCACTATTTTTTTCCAGAAAAACAGAAATTATATGGCCCTGAAAAGACCTCGGTACCCCTGTCTGATATCAAAGTGAAGTGCGACACTGTAATGCACTTCCCACATTAGTCGGTTTACCGTCGAATTTTGCAACTTTTTTTTTTTTTTTTTTGGGATAGATTTCATTTTACTAGGGCAATGCATTATTTTTGTTATCTTGATCATTTTAGGATTGAAATCAAAAATGGAAAAGAATATCAATCGTACAACAAAGATTACAAAAAACTATAGCACTGAAATCAAGAAATATATTTTGGTGTAAGATATGATGAGACTATATTTCAAATGAAATGAAACAAAAGTAGGTAATAAAATTTTCAAACATTTTATAAGTGTTGAGTCACTTGTACCGTGGTGTATAAAATAATTTCTAAACATGCAAACATTTAAAATCAAAAATTTGAAAAGATCTTCTGTAACTGTTTTTTTTTTTTTTTGGGTTACAACTTTTGAAACATTTTCCTTTCCAAGACTTATATTTATAATTTTTTGAATTTCAACTCATTATAAAAAGTTAAATTTTTGATCTCATGTAAATAAAAATAGAAAGAACTTTGATAATCAAAATGTTATCCGACATTCTGAAACTAAAATTTCAAATATTAGAGCAAATGAAAAGTAATTTACCCGGAGAAAGATGTCCCAATCTTGTAAGTCCTTTTCTTTTATCACAACTTTTCTTCTTGTCAATGGAAGAAATTCGACGCAATAGTAAAGAAAAACGTGAGGAAAATAAAAAGGGCGGGTTTGGGATTTGGCGGTAAAAATATATCTACTTTAATCGAAGCTGAGTAAAACTTTAAAAAACAAAGTAAAAAAAATTAAAATACCTGACCCAGAAAATTACCACCGGGACGCTAAACCCAGTAATGGTTGCGAGCAACGTCCGCCACAGAACCCTAGTAAAACCGAAACCCCCTCCCTCCGATCACCTTTTTTCCCGCTCATTTGGTTTCACGACTCCGAGTTAACTCAGGCGGCTACTCGTCTAAGATGTACGGATCCGATTCGGCTTCGGAGGATTTGGAGCGAACCGCTTTCCGAAAAGCCGAGAAGAAGTACAAGCTCTATTACCAAGACACTTACAGAACCCCCAAGAAGTAATTCTCTCTCCACCTATTCCGATTCCGATTCCGATTTCGCTTCGAATTTGCAGTAACTAATCAAAATGCATGTGTGATTTTTCAGGAAAAAGCAACCGAAGCCGGTGGATTTATCTGAGGTTTTGGATTTCAAGTCCATTCTGGAATCACATGATCAAAACGCTGAGCTTCCATCTGGAATCGCTCCGGTTCGGTGCGGTTTGGACCGTCCGGTTTTCTCCATAGAGAATCGCCCAGGCATCAATCTCTAACTTTCGCAATTTGTAATTATTTGCTACAAGCATTTCTTACTTTGCATGAATTGAATCCAGATTCGAAGCGGTATTCTAGTTGCTAGTGTTATTCTAATTGCATGTCATAGGTGTTTTGAGAAGTGTTTACTGCAATGCTGGTTAAGCAGTCAGTTGCTTCTGCTGGATCTTAAAATGGCAGTAAATTTCAATGCGAAATCGATTTGTGAATTAGCTTTTAAGGGTCCTTTTTGCCTGTTAATCAGAGAGTTTTCATCCTTTGGGGATAAAATTATTGTGTGTTCTTCAAGTTCAAGCTATTAGGAAACTAGACTCTCTTGTATATGTAGTCTCTTTTTCACTACTGAAGTCTTAGACATGGGATTTAGTTGTAGATTTGTGAGGTTGCAAGTATAGGGATTCTGAAATCAGGAATTCAGAGTCTCTTGTGTGATAGATTTTATTGGTGAACAATAGAGTAAAAATTGTTCAAATTGCTAGCTATGGGGTCGGACCACAATCCAGTTCTTGTGGATGAAGATTTCGATGAGGAAAAATCTCATAAACAGTTCAAATTTGAAGCTCAGTGGCTAACCAGAGAAGACTGAAAGCAGGTGGTTGAGGAGTGCTGGAATAAATTTCATGAGGGACCTTGGAATAGACAGTTGATAGATAAATTAGAGGATTGCCAGATTAGTTTACGATATCAAAGAGAAATAAGTGGGTGCATCGTCAAGCAAATAGAACTGCTGAGTGGGTGGCTTCAATATCAAACAGATATAAGTGCCCTTTATCTTGGATGAATTCACCCCCATCGCCTCTAGTGGAGATTTTGGTCTTTGACGGCCTCTTAACCTCTCCTGATTTTGTTTGAGAGGAATGACTGGAGTTGGCTTAGTGGGTGGAGTTTTCCTGACTGTTTTATTCTCTGGGGTGTTCCTTTGTTTATGTTATTTACTGCTGTGGCAGTGGCACATATGCTGTTTGTTTCCTATTTGCGTGTTGTTTTCTTGTATCACAGTTGTCTTTCATCTCGGTTAATGAATGAACGATAAAATTCAAAGGCACAAAAAGCCGTATTCTGAAAATCTTAATATTACGGTGTGAGCCAACCATTGTTTTTTTATTTCTAAAATATATTTCCTTCTCGAAACATACAGGATTTTATTTCATTCCAGGAGCACTGACTATAGAACAACAATGTCAATGGATAAAGGAGAGTTTAACCAGCTTCCCACAGCCTCCTAACAGAACAAATCACAATGCTTTTTATGGGCCTATAAATGATTTATTTATTGCAGCAAAGGAGAGGAAAATTTTAGTTGCAAAAGAGAATTCAAATTCTGAATGTAATCCTTCTGTCAGCAATAGAGATGTGCAAGGGTGGAAGTTCTTTGAGGAACATGAAACATCATCAAAAGGAAACTCACGCAAATCAATTTCAGCTTCAGTTCTGTTGCGGAAACTGCGTTGGAGCACCCTTGGCCTGCAATTTGAGTGGTCCACGGTACTTGATGATTCATTTTCCAATTTAGAATGCATATCAAGCACTACCTCTAAGAATGGCATGTCACTTGGATGCCATCAGATTTTGGTTGGCAAATGATTTTTGGTTGTTCAACTGGTGCTTATTAAATTGATTTTCTTATATGCTTGAGGATCTTCTCTAATAAACAGAAACTAATGTTTTCAAGTTTAAACGATTCCTGACTATTGTAAATAATGGATAATGTCTCTTTGTAAATAACTATGAGATGACACTACACTAAATGCATTCAGCTGTGTCACATCACATATCTAATTTTGTCTTCTTGATGTAGCGAAACTATGATGTTTCCCTTCCACATAAAAAGATCCCTGATACACTCTGTCAACTGGCTAAAAAACTGGCAGCACCTGCAATGCCCTCGAGTGAAGATTTCCAGCCTGAAGCTGCAATAGTGAACTACTTTGGCTTAGGTATTACTAGGGGGGGAATGGCTTATGTTAGCAGATTGTGACTGCTTACTAGTGTTCTTCCTTTTTGATTGGGAAACTTATACAGGTTAGGATCTACATTTTTTTTATCTTCAATTTTATGTTTTCTCTAGGTGATATGCTTGGGGGGCACCTGGATGACATGGAAGCTGATTGGAGTAAGCCTATTGTAAGCATGAGGTATCTTGCTGTGCCATTTGATTTATGTATCTTGGTCGTCGTTGATTGTGAAGAAAAAAAGAAAACAAAATCGAGTAAACACCTCCTTAAGTGCTGATTTAAATCTACTTTTCACAGTTTAGGCTGCAGAGCAATATTCCTTCTGGGAGGAAAGCTTAGAGAGGATCCTCCATTAGCAATGTTCCTTCGAAGTGGTGATGTTGTACTTATGGCTGGAGAAGCAAGAGAATGCTTTCACGGTATGTGCGAGTCTTCAGCTATCTTGAAATGGTTAATGTTCTTTGTAGTTCGAGATATTAAACTGATTCTGAAGATTAATCTGTTGATGGTAAGACCAATCAACAAGTGAGGAAAGTGATTGATTTGATGGAGGCAATGATTGTTTGGTTCTTAATGTTTTGCTTCTGCGTACCATATGTGGGCTGCCTGAAATGCCTGTTTTAAACCAACAGTTCTATCCTTGCCCCTCAACTGAAGCGCTTTCTTGTAATAAACAGTACAGTTTGACTATTCCATTTTGCAGAACATATATTGATAAATAAATTCCCAGAACATATATTCATAACAGATGCTTTGTTTTCTTGTAGTGCAGGCGTGCCTCGGATATTCACAGACACAGAAAATGCTGAAATTGTGCCTCTTGAGCAGCAGTTCTCACACGAGGATGATTCAAGTTTTTTAGAATACATCCAAACTTCAAGAATCAACATCAACATTAGACAAGTATTCTGAGAATTCATTTGTTTTTTCTCCAAATCAGAGAGATGATTTCGGAGTCGGTGGGAATCATTTTTTGGCAACATAGAATTTTTAGTGATTACAGCAGCAAAAAGCCCCCAAAAGCCATATGTAGATGGAAGTAGCATTGGTAGGAATTGAATTTAACTAGTGCCGATCTATGTTCTTGGGAGTTTGATTGTAACTGGGGGTGTTAATTTATTTTTTTCTTCGTAAAGTTCCTAGCAGATGCATGGGACGTGCACGTTTAATTTACTTGCAACTCAATTTTGTAGTATGTTCTATCATCTGTGAGAAGCTCAAGCAAATGGATACTTTGGTGTTTGATTAATTACTTGCAGATATTGAACTGTATTCTAGTTTTTACCCTCTCTTTCTACAAGTCAGAATGTTGAGCTCGGTAGTTTTCTTGTGAAGTAATGCTCTTTGCGTAATGTAATGTGCAGATTATTGATTCTGAATTTTGCTTATCCCAAACACAAACACAAATTTGCAACTAACTTGCAGTTTAGAAGTGGAGTATTGAAAGAGGCAAATAAAATGCAGAAATCGATAAAGTAAAAAATAGAATGTTGAGAGTGGGATTTGAACCCACGCCCTTTCGGACCAGAACCTTAATCTGGCGCCTTAGACCAACTCGGCCATCTCAACTTTTATGCACGTTTCAATTTCCTATCCTATTACTATAACTTGTAGACGAAATGAAACAGCAATCCTCCCTTTCGACCACAGAACACACTTACGGACACCAAAGGCGAACCTGCGAATTGGTAGCCCGTTCACTAGGTTTGACCTTTGATTTGGTGTTTGGCCAAATGCACCGACTGCACACCACCAACTCGCAGCTGGTAATTTCTAACACCGTCAAACAAAACAGGACGGTAGAATACTGACAATAGAGGATTTGAACTGAAATTGGGCGGCGCTGAAAAACATGGTTCATATGTAATGTAAGTAATATAGACACTGGACAATTGTTTCTGTTAATAAGAAAGAGATGACTTGATAATCAACGCAATGAAAAATTCAACAATTTTGTTCAGAAATATATAAACATCAATCATCATATAAAGAATGGTGAGTAAGGTTCTTCTTCAATCGTTGTCAACAACCAAAAAACAAAGAATTTGGTTGTTCAGCTTTGAACACAAATGATAATATCCATCTTCTTATAGGCATAGCAGCTGATCGAACCGTTCCTCCACCAATTTGATGCTACTTGATTGGTGCCGTAACACTTGCATATCTTAAATACTTTTCTGTGTTGAGGAATGAGGATAATACTTGATTATGCACACTACTCGCTCTTGACTTGACTTCTTAACTTCAACAACACCAAGCCACCATAAGTTTGGAAGGAGAAGGCAAATAGAAAATAAAATAGTGTACCAAATTTTCAAAAGATTATGTCAATTGATAAGCATATCAGTGTGTGGGGCTTGATATTACAATGTCAACATTCATTTTAGTTATTTTTGCACTCTCTCATATTGTTCGTAAGTAACAAAAGAGATAAATAAAATTAATTATATACAAATAAATATTATTAACCATACTTCACGCTTGCCTGCACATGTTTTTTTAGACACAATATTTTTCATCAAAAGAACTGCATACTAAAAACAAGTGATTGAAGTAATCCTCCGATCACATCAAATTTTACAAGTGTCATATTACCCATTTTGCAACCAGTCAATAAAAATCAAAAGAAAAATCTACAATCTAGCTAGGAAAAGAGAAAATTCACATGACCCCCGAAAAAAAGAATTTTTTACGCCAAATTGATCCTCAAAACCCTAGACTTAACATCACCCACAAGTCACAAACATCCATCATGTGATGCCCAACTAGAACACCCAACCCAAATCAAAAACAAATCCATCACAGAAATTCAGTAGTACAAGAAAGAAAGAAAGAAAGAAAAGCCCAAAACAAAATCAAACACCTCCACAAAAAACCAAATATACAATTCTAGTCTACGTGTACGATTCCACCACCACTTGGCCACTCCATGACCTTTATATCTCCAAATTTTGGCACCCAACAAAAACTAGAAAAATCTCCCTTCTTCGTCTTCGCTCCTTTTTTCTCTGCCTCTTCTTCTTCTTCTACTCGATAAGGTCTCAGATTCTCACACCCACATTCTGAAATGGGCGGTCCGATCGTGTTGACCCAGATAGCTCAGGGCCTCGGCGTCTTGGCCGGAGCGGCCATCGTCAAATCGCTGATGGACAAACCCATGGCCGGCCCGTTTCCGCGGTGCCCCAGTTGCAACGGAACGGGTCGGGTCAGCTGCCTCTGCAAGCGATGGTCGGATGGTGATGTCGGGTGCCGGACCTGTTCCGGGTCGGGTCGGACTTTCTGCAGCAGCTGTGGCGGGTCGGGTACGGGTCGGCCTCTACCCGTTCAGCTCTCCGTAAGGCGTCAAAACCCGCCACCCGGTTCGGGCTAATTCGGTTGTTGTAGAAATGTTTAGTCTCTCGCTCTCTCTTGCCCTCTTTGATTTTTTTTCGGAAAGAAAAAGAGTTGAAATTGAATCCTGTAATATAGTTAAAAGGTGATGATGCTTTGAGGGATTGGAGAAGTAAGTTCATTTTTATTAGGCTGTAATGTAATCACATCACTTTTGCTCATATAATGAATATCTTCATAGCTAAAATTTGTGTGTATGCTTATTCACAATTTTGGGTATTTTTGAGTTGAATATTTCCGGGGTTCCATTCAATTACATAGTTTGGTTAGTAAAGTTTACTTGTTGAATAAATTTGTTGCTTAAAGCAAAGTTCTTGGTTGTTCATTGATGGATACTTGAAATTAGGGACATCAAGAGCACCCATTTTACTCCCTCTAATTCAGAAAATGGTGATTTTTGGCTTATGCACCAACCCTTTGGTACAAAACTATTAGTTAGTTCCAAGAGAAGATTGACATCTTACTATATGAGACATGTCTTTTAGTTGATAATAATGCATTAATTTGAATGTTTGATGTTGAAGCTTAAAGATTTTTTTTTCATGGGGAATATTACCTTGTCAAGTTCTAAAATTACCGAGTCCTTGCTCATGAGCCTTGACAATAAGCATAGATGGTTATTTTGCCTTTTTCATTTCTTGCATTCTAACCAGTAATGAGTTGGCTTACATAAGCATAGCTTTAAAAATGAGTGCATTTAGAAAAGATAAAGGTAACCTTTTGTTATGTTTTTCTTTTATCAACTTGAGGGAATGGTGAGGTAGATCTCGAATACCAATATGTCCTTATCCTCTATATCTGATATAATGTGCAATATGCCAATATCAAATGATTAAATATGTTATTGCTCTCATCTGATACTTGCCTGCCTCATCCTGAATAAACTATTTTGAGTTTTTGAGGCTTTAACCTCGTGAAGGTTAGCCGGGATCCAAAGGAAATGAAAGCTAGTTTATTAGTTCTAAATTTGCCATATAGAAGCAGCAAAAATTCTTTCTGTTCTGCCCAAATGCGGTGAAAGTCATAATTTTGTGAAAACTACTCTTTAAACCTTGAACTGTGACATGGGTTTTGAAGTTTTGATTTCTTTTTGTACCTCTTGTCAATAGAATGATAGATAAATGAATTGTACATTCATGTTAATCAGTGGAGATTTTCCGTCACAACTCACAAGAGTGTTGCTTCACTTAACAAACATTGCACGTTAACAACTGATTTAATACATATTTATGGAGTTCAAGTCCAAACAGATATTTGTACACCAGAAGATGGTTCTATCAAATCACATAACAAGTTTACAGGTCTTAGTCCTACAAATTTCCCTTGGCTTCAAACATAACCGTAAGCCTCTGTCCTCAGATTAATGATATGTGATCACCATAGTTGCCCCTTCTTCCAAACTTGAATCCAAACGGAATTCTCCCACAATATTTCCTCACTTGAAAGCCTGTGACAAGCCACAATGATTAACTGTTAGCCTAAGCAACGATAAATATGTTATATCACTGCCTTAATCTCATCTAATTCAAGTGTACTCAGCAGTACTTACTGCAAAAACAGTGGCGTGGCCGGGATCAGCAAGGTGAGCAAAGAGGTTGTCAATGGGGCCGGTACCGGTGTAGATGTGTTGGAACCAAGCACCCATCACAGCCAACATAGCCAATCTCCCATTCTTGATCTCCTTTGTCCTCAACTCCTTGATCTTCTCGGGTGAGCCACTTCCCCATCCAAGGGGTCGAACCAGAGCCCGCCTGGGTATCCTACGTCTGTCCCGGTGAGCTTGTTGTTGGGGAAGATTGGGTCGGTGTTAACAGACCCAGGCTTGAGAATGTCAGCCCATCTCCTCCCCTCGGCCCACCCGATGAAAATCAGCTCAACAATGAAAAGGGTGGTAGTGTCAGTGAAGTACTCTTGTTCTCCTGCTGTGTACCATGAAGGAGTGTTTAGGATGCCAATCTTTGTCAAGAATTCTGGGATGAAGATACCGGCGGCGCCCAACATCGCCCACCGGCAGTGTACGAGCTCGGCTTGTGTGTTCCACTTTAGGCTGTCAGGGTCAGATGCTGCATGTTCAACACAAGCAAATATTAGTTACAGTTTTCATGAGCATCCGTCTAGTTCATCAATTTGAAATTCTTGAGGGACAATGTCACGGATTTTGACTTACAAAGACCAAGCGGATCAAAGCCAAAGTCTCCTGGAAGGCTACATTATATAGCACAAAAACAATTAGAAACTAGGTTTAACTAACATGTTACGTTGCGAAACTATGAATCTAAATCAACCAAACACTCCAATAAAAATTCAGTTCATCAGTAGTTCAAAGTCATATATTTTTCGATAACACAACATGTCAGACTAGTTTCTACATAACATAATTACGAACCTCCCGTCTAGCCATGGAGGAGGGGTGCTTCCCGGGAACCATAGGGGTCTGTCAGGGTCAGCAGCAGTAGCACATACTCTAAAAGAAGTTGATGATGATCCACTCGGTGCTGCCACGTTTCTCACTCTCAGCTTCCTCCCGCCAAAAAACGAAGCCTTTGTTGCTGCCAAAGCAGACCCAGCTTTCTGCGAGCTGCGATATGATCATATATTCCATCTCTTCATCAACTCTTTGTTCAAATATTAAACACAATCAGTGCATATCTTATAAAATGGAGAGCTTACCTGGGAGAAGACACAGCTGCAATGGCAGATGAAGCCCAAGCAGAAGCCATTTTTGACTATGAGATTTAACCAACTCAACCTCCTTTTTCTTTCTTTGATCTGTAGTTTGTTGGTGAAGTATGAAAATGAAATTGTGTTAATGTATGAAGGGTTTGCTTATCTTAGAGGATAGGAGAGAGGTGTCCGATTGGTTTTTGGGGTGCCATGTGGCATATAGAATCTGAGACTAGGCCCCTTCTACCTTCCACACCTCCCGTTCTTGAGCTTACCTAGAATAATCACAAGCTTGTGGTTCAGACTTCAGACCGTTCAGTAAGTTGAAAGATTTTTTTAATTTAGAATTTGTGGTGCGGATTGATTTATAAATTACGGGGCCGAAGTGTGCGTCTTCAGTCTACGGGCTAAGCCCAAGCATTTAGGCCCACGGAAATCCAAAAGAATCTAAGAAAACAAAAACTAATCTTTTTCAAGGTATGTCCTTCAATAAGGAAGTTCCTATACAGGTATACAATGATGAATCACACTGTTACAGCCTGTAACCTTTAAGAAAAAAAACAAATCATGTATATCGGAGGACAGAAAGCGGACATTAGAAGTGTAGCTTTACTAAATTTTGTTACCTCGTTTGTGTTAATGTTTAAGATTTAGTGGTAGCCAAATTTTAATTAACACAGATTCGAAGGGCGAACCACTATTTGTGATATTCTTGTTGCTTCTGCTATCTGTAAATAAAATATAAAGGGCGTCAGAAGAAAACCGCAGTTGGCGGTCTTCTCTTCTCTGATGCCTAAGTCAGTCAATGTATTTGTCACTAGTACAAAAATTGAATCAGACGACGGCTAAAAACTGTCATCTGATACGGAGCTGACTGTCGTATATCTCGCTGTGTCATTTGATGAAACATGATTTAGAGAACTGTCGTCTGATGAACTCGGCATCCATGTCGACAGGTTGTCGATAGCATGTCGACATCATTAACTGTTGTGTGAACGTTACTCAGACAACAGGCAACTTAAGAACCCGTTGTGTGATTGTCATTCAGAAGTCGTTTTTTTTTTATAACCGTTGTGTGACTATTATTCACACAACTAAACATTATAGCATCTGTGATCTGTATTACTCTCAGACGATAGTTTTTATTGAATGGTTGTTGTGAACATTGTGTACGTACAACAGAAAATTAAAGATATGTTTGCTTTCACAAGACATGCCGAACTGCATGCATTGTGGTGTAACGCTTTGGACAATAATGAAATCAAAAATCACCAATATATATCTAATATTATTATAATCCACATAATTGTATAGAAATGGATTAGACAATATTGCAAAAAAGGATCACCTCTATACTACTCCAACACCGAAGTATGGAGCACATCTATACTACTCCACTAACAAAATAAGTGAAGAAATGTACTTTAAATTGTCACTTCGGAGCACAAAAACATATTTCTAGCCTATTTCACTTCACAGCTTCTAGGGCATGAGCAACTACATACTTGTTAGCATTAAAGCCACCCTCAAGTGCAAGAGGTACAAATTATAGAATAAGGGATTAAGTAAGGATGTCGAACCCACGAGGATTGGTAAATCCTTTCCTAGCTAGGGAAAACCTAAGGAAAAACTAGAAGAATATGCAAGTGTACAATCACAAACAAAGGCTACCAAGTGAACCAAAGTTTATGGTGATTATGTGCAAGATGGTGTGTAGAGATTTGATTTTGATTTTGAGATTGATTTCTATTCAAATTGAAACAATGAAAGCAAGTAATATAAACTAACCTAAACAAAACAAGTTGTTGTCAAATGGATGGGAGTTAGGGCATCGAGTTTCACCTTTTGCCTCCCTCGCAAGCATTAAAGCAATTGAATATAAATGATGCAAAGCTAATTGCCCAACTACCCTCTTAGCATCCGGATAGGACGACTAAGGCTTAAACCCCTTTCATTTTATTAACTCTAACCGGATAAGTCTATAGCTAACTACCTAGAGACAAATTCAATTACCGGATAGGTCTCAATCATTTGCCCCTAAATGCATAAAGATTAGAGTTTAGGTAACCAAGCAAGCAAACCAATCCTATCTCTAGGTGATTTTAGCTCACTACCCTCACATGCACACATAGTGTGCTTTCATGCTCCCTTTTTGCCTAGAGGTAATCAATCTCTAGGAAAAACTTCATGTCATGGTAAACACATAACTCAAATTGATTAGGTCTAAGTAATGCATTCAACTATTGACTTAGCATGTGAGAATGACAACATGAATTTGCAACGATTTATAAACAAAAGCATCAATCCAAGCAAGTTTGGCTAGGGCTTTCAACCCTAGCCCCAACTAGTTCACTACTCACACATAGCTAGATACACAATCTTCAACATTCTATTAAACATCAAATACATAAAGAGATAGAGAGTAAAGGGTGACTATTGATGATGCCGGAAGAGGTAGTGGAGATGGGTCTGCAAGAACATGATGTGGTGGTAGTCACCTCCTTCTCCTTGCTCCAAGCTCTTGATATTGATAAGAATAGTGAAATTTGGGATCTCTAAGATGAGTTGTGGTGTTGAATGGTGGAGGAAATGAAGGTTGTAGTGGTGGAAATGGAGGTTTTAGAAGTGGAGATGGTGGTTTTAGTGGTGGAAATGGTGGTGTCTTCTCTAGAGAGAAAAATGGATCTTGGATAGGATGAAGATGATTGAATGGAGTCAAGAATTCTGAATAATTGGTCTTTGACCTCTTTTTGATCAGCTAGGTGTGTCATCTTTGGTCCCCAAGTGTGCAAGAGATGCTCTTACACCATTGTCCCCCAAATGGTCCCAAATTGGCAAGGTGATAAAAGGACAAGGTGTAGGGAGATATTTGAATTTCAAGTGATGGGAGATTCTCACCACCATGGTCCTCCTTTGCTGGAGAAAAGACCCTCCATGAGTGGCGGCTCGCCGGAAAAGTTTGCCGGAAAAGTCGCCGGAAAAGTCGATTTGCAATTTTCTTCCAATCTCCGTGTCTTCTTCCCCTAGCTTCAAATCTCCACATTTCAAGCCTCAAATAGTCATTTTATTCTCAATGAAAGGTTTCCTACAAATAAAAGGAAATGGATTAAAAAAAGGTAAAATAGCATGGAAGACAAATCAATTTTCATAATTATAGAGCACAATTGCGTAAGTAATTTGTGACTCAACAAATACCCCCAAACTTAAATATTGCTTGTCCTCAAGCAAAAGCATTAACCCAAATCCGAAACATAACAAAACTAACACAACCTAATCCTTCCAACATTATCCTCAAAGAACACAATTTGCCACTTACTGCATTCATAAGGAGTACAACACAAGACCGCAATCTCTTAAACTTTTTTTTTTCCAAATCGGCCTTCTCTTTTGCATATATAAGGTTCAATAATTGAAAACCTAGGTCAGCTATTTTTCTTTTTTGTATAAGAAATTATAACCATGATAGGCTAAAACACTCTTCCAAAATGGCTTCGAACTCATTTGCAAATATCAACCAAAGAAAAGTCAAGAAAAAGAAGGCTATAGCAAGTTGACCGTGAGACAATTTCTATTCCATGGCAAACTTACTAAAATAGTAGCACACATACAGATTGAGAAGGAAAGAGAGTGTAAGTTGCTGAGGCAAAGAATGAAGACCACTATAATACCTATGCTGGAATTTCGGCTGCTTTTTGGTTTTGCAAGAGTCACAATGGGGAAAAATACTTTCAGCTGCAACAAAAGGGAATTGGATTCAAAATGTAGTTCTCACCACAATAACATGCAGAAATATAATTCGTAACAAGTCTATTAGGCACCCAAATTTGGGAGCTCCAAAGCTAGCTGACAATAAAGAAGACTAGTATCTTTACCACGGAATATCTTCGCAATAAATTTACCACCTTCTTTAGTTACATGAGTAACAATTGTTAAGCCCTGAAAGTAAGAACCACCAACTGGTCTCTTATATAGTGCTGGTCTCATACATGTAATATATAGTGCTGGTCTCTTATATGTATTTCTGCATCTTCACCTCCAGTTTTTGCAGAGTTGTCTGCCTTCTGCCCTTCTTCAACTGCAGCAGAATAATAAATTAATGAATTATGCAGACATCAACTCGTTAAGAAAATTGGAGATAGGGAGAGCAGGAGCGGGAGATAGAGTCAATGGCAAGGGTAATTTAGAACAAAGTTCGACACAACCTAAGATATAAGAATAAAAGCATGATCGAACTACACAGTTCCAGACGCATCTTGACAATAATATCAGACTATTTGCAGTGAACCCAAACAATATCTCAACCTCTTAATGCCACATGCATAATATGCATCAATCCCATATACAGTGATTCCACCTCATATATGTTCCAGAATTCAGGATTACAAAGAAATTCTTTAAATAAACCTATGGCTAATAAAAAAAGATCATGTCAACCCATTAATATCAAATTCGTTCACATAATTGGCCAAATTTCTATCATATGAGGCTATTAGGAATCAAAGCACTCTGTATCTTTAACATATATGTTTATTGAAGCTCTTACTGGATCAAGCTGGGAAAGAAAAGAGACAAACCTAATAACCAATTCACATCCTTGCTACATAAAAAACAAACAATTTTGATTCTAAGTTCTACTTCTGTCTATAATTACTCTTTACTTTTTAATTTTGCAACTATAATTCTTTTATGTGCTACATAAAAACCTTATGGACAATCTTTTGGTAATCTTTTCAATTTCTAGAAGTATGTTTTGAGTTTCCTCGGATAAAGTATCAACAATCATCTTATAGTTTAAAACCACTATCAAAATTATGTGTTTTACATAACCACGTTACATGTATGAGAAAACAAAAGACATAAATTGGTTAACTCTTGTACTGTTTCTAAACTCTGCAAATATCTTTTTGGCTTCCCCAGAAAAAGTATCAAGAAATCACCTAATGTTATTTGATCACTATAAACATATTATTACATAGCTTTCTACACAAATGAGCTAGCAAGGCCATGCTCTCTCTTGCATAGGTGATACAGGCTAGAAACCCCGAGAGTATGAAAATAAACAATAATGCATACAAATGACTACTACTACTTGGGCCATCGAAATTTGCAAAAATTCAAATAGGCTGGTGTCATTTAATTGAAGACAACTACCATTATTAGGACATTTAACAGCACCATATGAAGTGAAATTTAGAAGCTATAAGTAACGGGATTACTCAATGAAATATGACTTTAATAGATAGGAACACATCAGACAACCATTACTCCATCTAATAAATTGTCAAAAGACACTCCCAAATTTGAAGTCACAAATAAACATCCAAGACTTGAAACAAGATACAACAAGTCCTTACTAATGCAACCGCATGAAATGATATTAATCCAGAAAGCCACCATCCTCAAGATAAAAGAAAGGATAAATTTCAGTTTAGTACCCTGTGATTTGGGGGTAACATCATGTCAGTCCCTACTCTTTCAATTTGATCAGCAACACCCCTGTGCTTTCAATTTCAATCAGCCGTGCCCAAATTTTACTGTTCCGTCCAATTTGAACGTTAACTTAAAATTTTACTGTTCCGTTCAATTTGAACGTCCAGACCCCGTCGTACCGTATGGTAGGTCCGCCCTCACCAGTACTAGCTAGGGGAAGGTCTCTTGCATAATGGTGGTAATAATGATAAGCATATAAAGGATTCAAAAGGCTAGGGTTAATGAATAATGAGTCTCCAACCAACCACCGATCAAGAGCTTGATTACAATCTGAATCGATCTTGTTTATTATACTCACAATGTAGAGTCAGATTTAGGGCGGTTATATCTGAATATTTTACAAAGCAAATTAAGGCCCTCATGTAGGGTTAGTTCTTGTAACACATGTTTAAGTACGTTAAACAAGCAAACTTGGCTAGCTTGGTGCACACTCAACCTCGCAGTCTTGTTTATTTCTTGCAACTCAAATTAATTGGTTACGATTTACTAGGGAGTAACGAAGATACTGGCAAATGCGTTAATGCAATGTCTCCCTAGCCTTTTAATTCCCTGTTTTAGTCAGTCACCGATCGACTGCTACTCCTACTCTGCATAAAAATTATAAGAGATGTTTCTTCCTGAACACTTAGACATTGGGTGGGTTGATCAGTAATTTCATCCTTACTTTAAATCCCAATATACAGAATGAATCAAGAATAAGAGTTTGGTACTTCGCTAAGTCAACCGTTTCGAAATTTTACCCCCTTATGTTAAACCAGCCGACAAAGAGATCTAGTTTGGTGGAAGATAACGGACCTTTTTAAGGAAACAAATGGTGGTTAATTAATTATAGGCTTATAGCTGTGGATAATTGTTTGAGGTCTACGAACACCATCAAACCATTCTTGAATTGTTATATGTATTTGGCCCAGTTTACCAATCATGGCTGCTAATACAAGAATTAGCAACTACAAATGCTTACGATCTCCTTTACTTCATCCCCAAATTGGATTCGATTCTCATAATTACAGTTCTGCATGCAAGCTAGCATGTGCTGGTTATCAGTAATGCAATTATGTTTCCACAGAAAATCGTTGTCCTAATTATTCCCCAGGCGAATTATAACATACAAATCTTACTATATTTGAATATTTGATAGACAAGTAGGGTCATTAGAAAAGTAAAAATGATAACATGAGATTATTCTAGTTATTGATCTCGTTTGTTTGATTAGATTGCATCTTCTTTGCGGAGTCAACAAGCGAAGACGGATCGGAGTCGTATCCATCATCGTCGATTCTCTTAGTCCCAGTGAGTTATTGTTCTGAAAGTACTAAATGATCGATGCAGCAGCTAGCAACAATTTGGTTTGTTAATTATATTGACCACACTATAATTGCTCAGAAACCTGAAAAAAGTTGACATTATAATTGTGTCGGATTGTTAATTCCTCAGTTGGACCCAATAATTATCATTCTGTCTCTCAGTTTATGTTCCACACCATTCATCATACAATTCACATGCTATGGGTCATGACATGAGTTTGGGTTCAATGTGATTAGTTGTGGGGGGGGGGGGGGTAAATCCAAATGCGTGCCAATAGTGAACACCCTGTTTGCTAGTTTTTAGAGTGCATTGCAAACTAGCAAAATTGGACACAGATAGCCCTAATCACTACCTAATTGTTGGCAGATCAATCCCTAATCTAGTTAGGGGCACATATGTTTTTTGACAGTTCGAGTGTATAGCACTTTGTTAATCATAAATAAGGTTATGCCAAAGTGTTTTCGACGGTTGGATCTCATAGGTATACTCTTAACTGTAAGGTATAGTTTTTTATATCAGATAAGAGAATACAGGGCCCAGTCCTAAAAATTAAGAGGCCTAGTGCGAAAATGTAAATGAGGCCTTACTAATTATGATCTCAATTGAAGAACTAAAAAGAATATTTAGTATAAATAAAAGAAGAAAAGAGTGGAGAGATAAAAACATAACAAAACAAAGAAGGAAAATGCAAAAGGAAAAAAAATAAAAGAACAAGAACAAGATAACAGAAGAGGCAAATAAAAAAAAATATAGAGGCCTTACTAGAAGAAACATGGAATGAAGAAAGAAAAAATAAAAGAACGGAGAAGAAGATCAAAGAAAAAATATAAAAATAGAAGGGATATTGACCCAATGCCCAAATTTGGGCCAATATACTCTCAGTCTCCCACTTAGAGTTTTTTACTTCCATTTATCCAATTTAACATTTAATGACAGTTTTGCCCTATCAATTAAATTGGAGTCTGAGAAGAACGGAGAGAAGATCAAAGAAAAAACATAAAAGTAGAAGGGATATTGACCCAATGCCCAAATTTGGGCCAATATACTCAATCTCCCACTGAGTTTTTTACTTCCATTATCCAATTTAACATTTAAGACAGTTTGCCCTATCAATTAAATTGAAATCTTCACAGACTCCTCCCTCTCTCTCTCTCTCTCTCTCTCTCTCTCCTCTCTCTCCTCTCTCTCCTCTCCTCTTCTCTCTCTCTCTCTCTCTCTCTCTCTCTCTCCCTCCCTCCCCCCCCCCCTCAGCACCGTCGTCGAGGCCCAATCTGAGGCCACAGGAATCGCGCCGTCGTTGACACTTAAATCAGTTCGACATCGAGGCTCTCAATCTGTCGTCGTGCAGCACGGTTTCGACTCATACAAAGACTTCGGCACAGTCATCGAGGCACAAATCAATCCAGCATTGAGGCTCAATCTGCCGACTTGCAGCACAGACTTTGACTTCGACTCCGATGTGCAGCCCAAATTCTGATTCTGGTTTCGACTTCGACTCCAACACTAACATCAAGGCAATAAACTCCGACAGAGATTTCGTATTGGGTCAGGTAGGGCCTGGATCGAGCATTGGTCCTGGAAGGCGAGGTAGAAGCTATTGTTGGTGTCGGGGTCAAACTAGAGGACCGGGAACTTGAGGAGGAGGTCAAGGAGGGCTATGTGGCCCTGGCGGTCAACAGAGGCGAGGAGGAAGTGGGAGCTAGAAGGCTTGGTGGAGAGGAGGTCGAGGCCGAGGCTTGGATGGTGGATGGCTTTGATGAGGGTCTTAAGCTCGACGTGGTTGCAAGAGAGAAGGCTCCTTTGATCTAGTTTTATTTCTTCTTCTTCTTGCCCGGGTTGCAGGCTTGGGAGTGGTATGGGAGATTAGGACTTTGTTTACATTTCTTGTTTGGATCAATTACTGGTCCTCAATAGATTAAAATGAGTATTAAACCTAAACTTTTAACATTCTAGACAACTATGTTAGTTTTGCTATACAACTATGGGTAAAAAAAATTTGCAATAGATTAAAATGAGTATCACACCATGTCTTGCTTTAAGTGTTCAAAGAAGCACTACTAAAAAAAATTGCAATTGCTTTGCTTTTTTACTTCGATAACAGTTGCCGTCGCAATTGAGACCCTATTGCTACGGAAAATGTTCAGTCGCGATTAAGTCATAATTTGCGACGGAAAATTTTTGCCGTAGTAACTTTATAGTGGATTGCTACACTTTTTCCTGTTGCAGTCGTAAAACTTATTTCCCTCACTAACATCTCGATCTGCATCCCTAAATAACCTCTCTCGCCCAACTCTCTATCTCTATCACGCCCAAACTCTCTCTCTGTCTCTCTTCTCGCCCAAGCTCGCCCATGCCAAGTGCTCTCTCTCTCTATCTCTCTTGCCCAAGCTCTGCAGCGCCTTGAACAAGACATAGTCGAGGTCCAAAAGGATCGTCAGAGAGAAAAATGTGATTTTTTCGAAACTCTAAAACCCCTAGATTTCTTTTAATCTGAAGTTCTGTTGTACCCGACCGATTATGCGATTTTTTTATCGCCAGTTGTCTCTCATCTGCTGATCGATTGTGTTGATCTTTCATTTAATTTGGTATTGTGCTAATTTGATTTGATTTGGTTAGATTTCGTTTAGGTCTGTTTAGGGTTCAAGATCTAATTTTGATTCTGTTTTCTTTCTGGGTTTTCTAGCCAAAGGTTGATGAGATCTTTACCCCTCCCTCAACTCCTCTTTCGCTCCGGTTCATTCTCCATCAACCCCTAGATTGTTAAGGGGATGATCAATTTTGTAGGATTATTAGGTTAGGCACTTTAAATTTTGGTTATATTTCACTTGGTTTACTGTATGAGTATGCTAAAGATACTATTAACTAAGCAGAGTAGTGATGCTATGAGAAGAGTTCTACAAGTTTTGGGTAGTCCATTTTAGGGGAAGTTCCGCCAAATTTTTTGGTAGAATTTCTTCTAAGATGGGCCCCGCAGGGCCACTTCGGATTTCCGGGTGAAATTCGGGGCGGGTCCTGTCACTGGTGCTGCAAGTTTATGTTCTTTTTATTTGTTTTCATCTCGGTATATTCATTAGCATGTGGCACTCTTAGTCATAATTCTCATGAGCCAAAGTACAAGATTGAGTTCCTTTTCCTCCTGCCAAAGGGGGCTGTGGTTGTGATACCATCTTCTAATTTAAAGTCATTTGATTGAATTATGCGATTTTTGACTTTTGAAGCTCTTTTCTTGACTTTCTAATCATAGTTTGTCAGTTTCAATTAGTTCTTTGGTTCTATAGTGACGTTTGAATTCTTTTAAGGTACTACTTCTATTGAAGTTTCATGGCACTCTTTTTTGTTAAAAATCCCAATAAGAAGATATCAAGTGGTGATCAACCCGAAAATGCTCTCTTCAAATCTTCTGGAAATTTGCAGTGCTTGGTGTATTTCTTTGTTTAGTGTGTTTCCTTGTCACACATTAATTTGAATTTCTTTATTCAAATGATGGTAATTTGAATGACATGGTTACTGAGCAATGGATTCAATTACAGAGACTTCAGCAGGCTCTTCTCCTTCTTCTTTATTCCAGTAACCTTATGCTTCCTAGAGTTGGTATATCCTTAGATTTCTTTCATATGTGGCTTTGAGGAACTAAAGGTTTCCATTCTTCATTGTACCATATTGACAAGGTAATGTTTCTATCGGCTGTACCTTGTCCTTGTCAATCCGAATTCAATTGCCTAAGTTGTTGAACCTTGATTATAGTTGTTTGTTTAAGTAATTTCATTTACACTTTGGTTGGGCTGCTGGGAAAAAAAAAAAAAAAAAAAAAAAAAAAAAAAAGCTTGCATGTTGGTTCCTAGTGCATGCCCACCAAATGTTTGTTAAAAGTCCCCAACTAGCTTAAGCTCAACACTAGGGAGTTGCTTAGTTTTTGGGTTTGAGACTTAATGAGCTATCTTTGTTTTAGATAAGCAAAAGGAGGAGAACAAATTGGAGTAAGCTGCTGAGCCCCTTGATACTACAAAAATCACCTGATAAACTTGAGGTAGGGAAGAAAATTGGTTTTCAAGCTACTGGAATTTGTAGTTTTGAAAAGAAAGTTGATAAAATGATTTTTGTTAAGTCCAACACTCTTCTTTCTTATGATTTCACTGACCACCTGGAACTACATATTTTCTCTGTTTTGTTACCAAGTAATCAGAGGCTGCTTTGTTTAAGATCCTTGATGACAATGCTTGTCTTGCTTCTTTGTTCGATGGAATTTCTGCATGCTATGTTTTTCAGATTTCAAACTTACATGCAATAACTTCATTGCTTTTTTGGTTTGTAAGCTGGTCCTTTTTGTTATGCCTCTCTTATTTACTCTTAAACAAATCAACTTCAAAAAAATCAAAACTTCATATTGAGGTTAAAACAGCTTTGCTGAATTTTCTTAGAAAGCTGCAGATCTGTTAACTTTGAGCCTTCTGCTGCCCTACTTACTGATCTCCAAAGGTCGTGAAATTCTGATATGTTTCTTTTCTGCTAGTTAGCAAAGGATCTGGAAAGTTTCATTTAATTTCGATGTATAGTGAATCTTCAGTGATCTTTCTCTCAAGTCTAGTCTGCTATTGGAAATTCCTGAATTTTCTGTGTACCCCTGATTTTCTGTTGAGATTTGAACTTCCACTTGAATTATTTAACCTCTGGTTTTTGTGTCTATTGAACCATACATCCCAATGCTCATTTCGGAACTGATTTCTTGCCATTTGAACTTACAATGAATTTTTGGCGAATTTTCTAAGTTGACTTTACTGCTGCAATATTTTTCTAAAACCTGACAGTTCAATCTATCTGCATCCATCTTTTTCCTTACATATCGAAATCCGATTTGTTTGAAAATTTAGTATGTCTTTCTTTAACATGGTTACTTTTAGTCTGGAAAGTTTCAAGCTCATTGCTGCAGAAATGAAGTTTTAGTAAGGGTTTTTTACTTCAATAGTGTCTGAACACTTCGAGAACTTTTGAAATGATACCTGAACTTTCAAAGTTATCAATGTGATACCTGAACTCATTTTTTCGTATAAACGTCGTACCTGCGGTCGATTTCCGTCACAGAACCGTTAACTATGATCACGTGCCTAGCACGTGAGGCACAAAATAAGGGTAAAAATGACCTTTCCCACTTCCTTTAGTTCTTCACGGGGTTTTTTTTACTTCAACAGTGTCTGAACTCTTCGAGGACTTTTGAAATGATACTTGAACTTTCAAGTTATCAATATCATACCTGAACTCATTTTTTCGTATCAAAATCGTACATGCGGTCGATTTCCGTCACAAAACCATTAACTATGACCACGTGCCCAGCACGCGAGGCACTTAATGAGGTTAAAAGACTAATTTACAGTCAAAAGTATTGTTTTTTTTTTAAATATTTTTTTTGCTTTTTTTCTTTCTTCTTTTTCTTTTTTGACGTCTTCTTCCCTCTGATTTATCCCCTCGGATTGGAAACCATGACCGCAAATCAGATCTCACCTTCTCTCTCAACCACCCAACCATTTCCAAGCACTACCTGACTACAACCACATTGAACTCAGCTAGATCGATATGGCTACCTTGCAAAAATTGAAGCTCCTAGCCACTCAATGCCCCGTTGTCCCCTGAAGCCCCACGCGCAGCCCATCCGCCAGCACCGTCATCCACCTCCACCGCCGTAAAACCCTCAGATTTTTCCTCACTTGCCCCGACCACCGCCGATTGCCTCGCCGGAGTACCTCATCTGATGCGCCCACTAAGTACTGATATTACAGCCACAAAAAACCAAAGGCCTGTTCTTTTTTGGACAAATTGATTAGAAGCTGGAATCAGTGAAATGATCATTGCCCAATTGTTCGATAAATCATATGCAAATAGATATAGTTATACACATATACGCAGTGGCGGAAAAATCAATTTTAGGTTTTCTCCCATCATCACCATCCTTCGCCTTTCGCCGCTATTGAGAGAGAGAAAGAGAGAGACTCTCAGTCTCCTTCACTTTTGCATATTTTGATTCAATTACAAAGACACAGACTATTTTTGAAATTCATGGACTTATGCTGTGATGTTAGTTACGGTGAGAAATCCTAGTGCCACAACGGCGTGGCCCGCCTCCGTCATATCTCTGGCAAGCTGCACAAGAAGGTCTGGATTGCCGCCGGCCTTATTCTCTCTCTGATCCCTCTGTCTGAAATCTCAAGTAAATTCCAAGTCTCAGATCTGGAGGCCAAGAGTAGTGAAACCGTCTATACTGCTCCGGCCTGCAATAAATTCAGAGAAGCAAAGCCGTCAAGCAAGTTGTGCTTGGAGAACTCTGACGAGATGGAGTCCCCGGCAGTGTCTGTCCATCAGAGAATTGGATTCAAGTTTTGCTTTGGATTTTGCATTTTGCTAGGAAATTTCATCATCCCATCTGATTGCATTTTGCAGATGAAAAAGGAAATAGAAATGGAGAAGAATAACTAAAGGTACGACGGGACACATGAAGAACTAAAGGAAGTGGGAAAGGTCATTTTTACCCTTATTTTGTGCCTCACGTGCTGGGCAAGTGGTCATAGTTAAAGGTTCTGTGACGGAAATCGACCGCAGGTACGACGTTGAAACAAAAAAATGAGTTCAGGTATCACATTGATAACTTTGAAAGTTCAGGTATCATTTCAAAAGTCCTCGAAGAGTTCAGACACTGTTGAAGTATATACTTTTGAGGGTAAATTAGTCTTTTAACCTTATTAAGTGCCTCACGTGCTGGGCACGTGGTCATAGTTAACGGTTCTGTGACGGAAATCGACCGCAGGTATGACAGTGATACCAAAAAATGAGTCCAGGTATCACATTGATAACTTTGAAAGTTCAGGTATCATTTCAAAAGTCCTCAAAGAGTTCAGACACTGTTGAAGTAAAAAACCCAAAAAATCTTCAAAGTTAAGTTGTTCATGCCTTAACTTTCCAGTCCACTTATGACTCCCTTTTGCCATAACTCTTTTGAATCAGTTTTCATTTCTCCATCTACAGCTTTCAAGTTCAGATAATGTATTTTGTTGCTTGATTAACATATAGTTTCATTTGGTTTTTAAAGTTACTTACATTTCTTTCTTCAAATCAAAGTCCATCTCGAAGTACTTCACACTTTTAGGCTAAGATTGTATCGATCTTGAACTTATACGCATTTTCTCTTACTTGAGAACCCCCTTACGTCACACCCCCGGGTTTGGGGTGTGACAGCACATAAGCCATTAAAGATGCAGATTCTTAAAGGTAAAGTTGGTCTATGTGAATGTATGAAATTTTGAATGAAATGTCGCCAGATTGAACTTCAAATTCTCTCAGAAATTATACTATATACTAAAGTAGTGTTTGCCTTATGAATAGTGGATTGGCGATTTTGCCCTCAGCCCCTACCTGCTATTTTATGTAGTTGCCCCCTCCAGCTGTCCTTCTATCATGCATCCACTAGCCGCTTCATCTGTTTCTTTTGCTCCATGGTAGGGAGGGAGTCTCCAGACTGTTCAAGGGAGAGTGGTAGAACAGGGGACGGAGTTTTTATCGAAGGATGAAGAACACGAATATGGGTATTTTTGATTTTCTTTTTTCTCTTTTGAGTTTGTCTGGTTTCAGCTATTTTGATCGATTTCCCGTCTTCAGGAAGTGGAAGTGGGTGGTTTCTTATTGTGCTAACTAGAGAATCGGAGTTTAGATAGTGTACCTTTTTTTTTTTCGCCTCTGTAAATTTTCAATTCGGCTGTGACTTTTGAATTCTGACACAAGCTTTGTCTTTCATATATCTCAATCTATTGATCTGGTTAATTTTGCTACCAATTTCTTCCTGATATATAGTTTTCTTTCAAACTGTTCAACGTACTTTGTATGTGGGTTTTGTAGAAAGATTAACTCTTTACACTATCACTGTGCTTGAATTCAATTTGTTTGTGGGTTTTTGGATTTCTGATGATGGATGTCTTAATATGCAGATAGTTGTCTGTGAGAACAGAAAGGAATTGCAATATGGAGGACTGGGGTAATACTGCTTTCCTTGAATCTTATTTTGATTATATAATAATGTGTTATTTACGGTTGCTTGAGCTTATTGGGTTTGGTATATACCACCTAAGTTGTTCGAATGAAAATTTTCCGAGGGCTTCTTTTGTTTCAGTTTCTTTTCGTAGGCTTCTTTTGTAGGTATATTAAGATCTGCCTGATATGCAAATATTAGTGGTAAGTACTTACCACAATGGAAAATTGATTTTAAACAAATTAGAAGTCAACCGACTTATGTTCTTGGTGAGCTTATTCTATTGGTCTTTCACTAATAATAGCCCTCAATTAGGTTAAAACGACATAACATTTATTATGATTGTATTGCATCCTCCTTTCTCATTTATAGAAGTCTGACCTTGAACTAAGAATAAAGGGTAGAAGAAAGCTTTGTTCATTTGAAATTTATGAACGCATATTTCGTGGAGTCAGCAAGTTTGTTACATTTTTATTTTTTACTCTTCAAGTAAGTTTAAATGTTGAAGAAGCCTAATGGTAAGAAATTATATGCAGGCATAGATGGACAGGGAGATATGAAGTTCATTTATGGGACAAAGGGTCTTGGCATCCAACATAAAGGAATAAGGGAAAGAAAGTTTATCTGGGTAAGTACTTAATTACTAACTATACTGCTCAGAACCACTTAATTGTCATATAAACATATCTTGAATCATCTAACACAAAATGTATATGCAGGAGCTCATGGTGAAGAAGAATCCGTAGCAAGAGCATATGATTTGGCAGCACTCAAGTACTGGGGAACATCAACTTCTAAAAAATTTCCGGTGTCTGAATACTTAACATTAAAAGAATACTTGGCCTCTCTAAGAAGGTATCTATTCATCTTCAAATTAATAAGCATTGAGCAGTCTATCTTAGTTGTTGTAAACATTTCAAGTCGGTGACACTTTTATTTTTGTCTATTTACAGAAGAAGCAGTGACTTCTCAAATGGTGTATACAAGGTAAGCTTCATAATTAATCAATGCTTTTTTTGGGTCTGTATGAACTATTTCCTGGCTCCAGTTAAACAATACAAGCTTTCTCTATTCCTGCAGAATCTAAGTATTTCCCTGTTCATTGAGTTTATATGTCTGTTTACTAATTATCTGATGGCTTTTTGTCAAGCCAGTTACATATTAAACTCATTTTTGTTTTTTGTGGATTCCATTCAACTGATATGTTGATATCTATTAATTTTCATCGAGTTAAATTTCAATGAAACTAACTAATCCTTTTGTTCGGTCTGTATGTTCTGTTCCCTAGCTTGAGTTCAACAATGCAGGCTCTCTATATTCCTACTTAATCTTAGTGCTGCCCCGTTCCTACTCTCTTTTAGTTTCTTTTTTGGGTGAACAAATGCAAGATCTAGCTCAGACCAAGCAACTTGGTCTGTGCTGATTTGGATTTGTAATTATGATATGGTTTGTCTATCAGCCTATTGTTTTCTTATTATTGGCTTCTTTGTACGTCCTTCTTAATTCTATAATGAAACCCTAGCTTGCATTAGAAATGCACGCCATTTGTAATTTGTTACCACTTTGCTTCTTTTGTCAGTCATCTTTAGATGATACGCACATTTCAATACATATTTGGAAATTAACTAACCATAGAGCACATGTAGTACTCTTAACTATGGACTAATTAGATTTTCAGTTTTCCAAAGAACATGTAATACATATTTGGTAGTGAAGTCTCAGTCTTCTCTCTTTTGCAGGGCAATGGTGATTACAACCCCTTCATCAAATATGACTATTTTGATATTGTCACGTGCCACATTATCCAATTGTAATTCAGTCTCAGTCTTTGTTTTTAGGGCTAATTACTAGTTAGTACCCTGTGGTTTAGGTCCAAAATCAATTTAGTCCCTGAACTTCTAATTTCATCAAAAACACCCCTGTACTTTCAATTTTAATCTAATAGGTCCAATTCGTTAATATTCTGTTATGTGTTCAAGTTATAGTTGAATTATTTGTTGAAAAACTATTTATTTTTAATAGTAGGACTCACTCCTAAATTGAGTATGCAGACCATCTCGACACCACATCATAAAATATAGGTCATATATGAGCCACATTAACAAGTTAAATAACTCAATTGTCGGAAAACTAACAAATTGGACCTATTAGATCAAAATTGAAAGTGCAGGGGTGTTTTTGATGAAATTAGAAGTTCAAAGACTGAATTGATTTTGGACATAAACCACAGGTTAGTAATTTGTATTTAGCCCTTGTTTTTACTTTGATGTGACTCTGAATAACCATACGTTACCGTCAAAATCACACCCATCCAATGATCATGACTTGTATTTGCATGAAATTCTATACCTTGGATGTTGTTGGTGTAATTCTATATGAGATATGGACATCAAGCTACCTATTCAATTTATGTGTTGTTCTAAATTATTGTGTTCGAGTTTCACATTTAGTTGGCCAAGTTTAGTACCAAATTTTTAGTATTCGTCATATTTTGAAATATGTAAATACACAAGTCTGGTTAGAACACTAACTTTTGTATCTGTAAATAATAAAGGCTTTAGTTACATATTCATCATGAAAGTAAGCTATCATTTTTCGAATAGCTACTTTACGTATGAAAATGAGGTGGAAAATAAACCCGCAGCATCGTGCGGGATTCATGTCTAGTGAGAGGATAAAGTGTTATCAACAACTGATACCTTTATTTTCTATATATAATCTAATATTAGCCTATTAAACCTTCTATCTATCTGTACGCAGGTAACGAGTGTTGGAATCAATACTGAATGGGGATTGTTGATCTTAAGTATCTCTGAGGATACCTGTGAAGAAACTCTTCTATATGTTCTTGCATTTTTTCTAGAATGTTGTTCTTTAATTTTGGAAAATTCACTTAGAGCTGATTGCTATCTATTTGTGGTCTAAAAGTTATCCATACAGCTAGAGCTCTGCTCTAGTAATATTCATATTGTTATCTCTCTGCTGCGTACAAGTGATTATGATGGATGTAGGTAGGCTTTTACTATCCGTCACAATTGCTTGCATCTATTATTCTATGGTAAAATATAAAGCCTAAGGTCTATGATTTTAGTGCAGATATGGTTGACATCGAAACTGAAACTGAAAGTGAAGAAGAAGGTATGGTTCCAACTTCCTATATTAACATTAAGTTTCTTGTGTTTTCTGTGCTATGCTTAATCATGTTTTCTGCAATGGTTTGCAAACTCATTTTATTCATTGTTGCTTGAAGTAAATGATCTTTTACCATTCCTGTAAGAGTCTGATAGATTGTTCTTTGTTATGCAAATTTGTGTTCTTTCCAATTTCTGACTTGAAACTGTTGAGGATGCTAGCTAGTGAAGGTCATGTAGTGTTGTGTTCCTTGCAATCTCTGACTTGAAACTGTTGAGGAAGCTAGCTATTGAAGGCGTTACAGTGTTGGGGTTGCCTTGACTAGTCTTTAGTTTTTTTTTTTTTTTTTTTGGATTTGTGATTTTTGGTTGGTGTAAGAATGATAGATATTGTATTTTGATATTTGTCAATTTATAATATTTGTGGAACATGGTACTACTAGCTTTGGTGTGCAAATTTTTTTTTTTTGGGTGTGCAAATATTCACCCAGCCTTTTTTTTTTTTTTTAACGAAATATCTATTTGCGACGGCAAATTACCAATACTTTTTGCAACTGAAATTTACCATCGCAAATGGATCTTGTGACGCCAATTATTGCAACGCTAACATTTCCGTCGCAAAAACCTCAATTTGCCGTCGCTAAAAGTTTTTGCCGTAGCAAAAGGTCAATTTGCTGTCGCAAAATAGGCGTCGCAAAAGCAATTGTTTTTAGTAGTGAAGGTCACTAATAATATAGACAAACAGGCCAGATCCTTTTTCTGGGGTTCGGGTATGAGATGTCCGCCAGTAACCTGGGAACAAATTTGTAAACCAAAGTCTTTGGGGGGTTTGGGCATAAGACCCTCTGCTTACTTTAATGATGCAGCTCTTGCTAAATTAGGCTGGAAAATTATTACTGACAAAGATAATTGGTGGGCGTAGATTATAAGACAAAAGTATTTAAGGAACACCTCATTCTTCTAGGCAAGAAAGAAGCAATCCTACTCATTTGCTTGGAAATGGGTTTTAGATGCTCGAGATCTGATTATGAAATGAATCAGATGGTTACTAGGGAATGGCAAAGTAATAAACTTTTGGACCTTCAACTGGGTATTTGATCACCCGTTGCACATTTATGTTGCTGAGGAAAAGAAGCACCTTATCAATTGGAATGAAACAGTGGAGAACTACATAAGCAATAAAGCTTGGAATAGAGGTAAGCTTTTTCAACTACTGGAACAGCATATTGTGAAACAAATAGTAGGAGTCCCTATTCCTACTTCTGAATAAGAAGATGAGTTCGTATGGGAACCTTCCTCAAATGGGCTCTTCACCATTAAATTAACTACTTGGCTTCAGCTTAATAACAAGGAAAAGCATAGCCAAATAACCCTTTTAACAGAGATGTGGAAGCTTAATGTTCCACATAAAATAAAAATGTTTGCTTAGCTTCTCCTTAGAGGCAGACTAAAAACAAGATACAGATTGACCAGGTGTGGTGCAATACAGGATAACTCTTGCCCTTTATATAATACTGACAATGAAACAGCAGATCAACTTTTTGGTTATTGCAGTTTGCTACAGAAGTTTGGAGACTGGCAGGTATGTCCCCCTCCCTAAATTGGAATTATGGTTATTTAAAAGCCCTTCATGAACTTGTGTTTTCTAATTCCTTTGATAGTCAACTCTTTGAGAAATTAATTATAATTTGCTGCAAATATGGAAAGCGAGGAATGACACAATCTTCATAAATGCCCAAACAATCCCACGATCTGTGTTGGCGGCTTCTGTTACTGTTCTCTATAGCATACCTAGTCCTAACAGGCAAGCAGGGAGAGACTTATCTCAAACCCAACCCACCACTATTAAGTGGACCTCTCCACCTACTTCTTGTGTTAAGCTAAACTTTGATGCATCTGTGACCAGAACCTCTGCGACTGGTGGTTTCGTAATCCGAGACAACCAAAGCAAACCCCTGATGGCTGCCACAAAAAATGCAGGTGCCACTACTGTACCGGTAGTTTAGGCCGTTGCTCTAAGAGATGGACTACTCTGCGCACGTGACCAAGGGTACACAACAATTGAAGTTGAAGGAAACTCCAAATTAGTCATTGACGCAGTCAACAAATGCATTCAACCCCCTTGGAGGCTACTAAAAATTATTCACGATATCCACGCTATCGCTACTTGCTTTAGATCGGTGAGCTTCAAACACATTTTTAGGGAAGCAAATTTTGTAGCAGATGCTATTGTGAATTTAGGGTATCATGATATAATGAATTCCACTTGGACCAATAGGGTTCCTCCGGAGGCCTCAAGAGCCTTACTGTTTGATAGTGTAAATTGTGGATGCCCTAGAGGCTTCCATCTTTAATTATAGTCCTTTAGTATTAAAAAAAAATTGCAATAATATGATTATTAGAGGACAATAATATGTTTATTGGGAGGCAATAATATGATTATTTGGGGGCAATAAAATGTTTATTGAGGGTCATTATATGATTATTGGGTTTCCAAATAACTGAACATACAGCTTACGAATATGGTCACTACGTATCTTTATGGTGATCTAGATACGGAATGTAATGAAGATTCTTATGGATTTCATTTACCTAAATCAAGTGGCTCTAGACCACGGAGCGCGTTTGCAATGAGGTTGAAATGCTCACTAAAGTGACTACTTGATTGGGAAGGGATATGATGAACTATGCCCACGCGTTTCCATGATAAGTTCCAGATTTGCAATTGTCGCGGTTTATGTTGATGAATATAATTTGAACCTTTAAGAGTTAAGGAAAACCACTGAACACCTAAATATGATTATTGGATATTATTAAGAGCCAATAAAATCAAACGCCGGAATCGGGTCACCAGTTGCCGATTCCGGTCACCGGAGTTTGGCGAGGCCTCCAATGACTTATCTCTCTGAATGACAAAGAAGGAGAGGGCAAAATTGTCCTAAAAATAAATAAAAAGTAATAAAAAATATTTAATTGGTTATTAGGGCAAAATATATATAAATTATTGGGTAAGTGGATAATCTCATAAGATGTTCAGGTACATGGGGTTAGTGTAGCTTGAATTTGGGTAAATAGATATCCCGGCTACAGGTCATCGGAGTTTGGCGAGGCCTCCAATGACTTCTCTCTCTGAGTGACAAATAAAGAGAGGGCAAAATTGTCCTAAAAATAAATAAAAAGTAATAAAAAAATATTTAATTGGTTATTAGGGAAAAATATATATTGTTGAAGGAAAACCTAATTTGTGTTTAGCCCAAACTCTAGGTTACTTGACCTAGTGGTAATAGGATTTAATTAGAAGGATCTAGAATCCTAATCAATGTAGAATTACTTTCCTTGTATGATTGAGATTCTATGCATTGTAATCCTCTATATAAAGAGGCCCCTATTATCAATGAGAATACACAGCAAATTCCTCTCAAATTCAGTTTCTCTACAACACGTTATCAGCACGAGCCCTAACCCTGAAACCCTATATTCGTAGCCTTCAAATCCCAGAAACCTCTGCCACCCACCTTCAAGATCTCAACTCCAGGAGTCCAGAACCGGCCGGAAAATATACGAACCGGCCCCCGGAAATACAGTTACTCTCTCTGCCCGGTTCGAAGCCTTCCCCCTGCTCACCGTCACCAAACTCCACCACCAGCTGCAACCGGATCTCAGATCACCGTATCCGAAATATCACCACCGGAACCGATCTAGAATGACTCGAACCGGCCGCCGGAACCAACTGAGCCGCTGAACCGCCGCCTGCATCTTCTATCTGTGCTTCAGTCAACCGAACCCAACTTCGGTCAACCCTAGGCCCAGCTACAGTCAGCCCAAGCCCCAGAATCCAAAGCTCGTGGCCCAGCAACCTGAAGCCCAACAACCAGAAGCCCAGCAGCATAAAAAAAAACCCTGACGTCATCCTTGCGTCATCTGCCACGCAAGCATCCACGTCAGCCTCCTGTCAGCAGCCACGTCAGCACCAGTGCCACGTCAGCAAGCCGGTCAACCACAGTCAACGCCGGTCAACCCTCCGGTCAACGACCGCCGGCCACTTTTCCGGCCAACTTCCGTCCACTTTTCCGGCGACTTTTCCGGTCAGCTACCGTAACTCCAGCTGCTACAGTACTCCGACAACTACAATAACTTTTCCGGCCATATTTTAAGGTAAACTTTTCTAAAAGTTCCCGTTTTTGAAGTTTTTTTTCATTTTCTTCTTCTTTTCTCGGGGACTTCCAAAATCCCCTTCTACCCCCCTTTCTCTACATAGGGGAGACCAATAGCCGAACTGTGGGGGTTCGCGCTCACTCCAAGCTTGGAGCTTGTAGAGTCCTCCAAACTCAGAGTTTGTTGAGAAGAAAACGATCGACCCATACATCGTTATTTCGATCTAATCCAAAACCCCTCTTGGAATCAGATTTTCTTGGAAACGACTACGCTCAGAAAATTCCTAATTTCTTGGAAGCGACTACACTCAGAAATTTAATAGTTTTTCGTGGTAGCCTTTTCGCTCCGAAACTAACCCTAATCTTGTGTTGTTTTTCAGGATGAGTTACCTGAATAAGTTGGGCTTTGTTCCACTCGAGACAACTGGCGCAGGATACCATAGGTGGGTCCGAGATGTGCGCCAACATCTTAAGGCTGATGGAATTCTGGAAACCATCCAAGAGCCTAGTCAGAACGTGCTCTCCATTGAGCAAGCTACTGCTTTTGAAGCAAAACAAGCTAAAGCCATAATTCTCATGACAAGGCACATGAATGACGCGCTCCAAAATGAATACCTCAATGAGGAAGACCCAAGGAAGCTAAGGGTAGAACTTGAGCAGCGATTTGGTAACGTTCGTGACTCCCTGCTTCCTGATTTAGAAGTGCGATGGCATAGCCTCCGCTTTTGTGATTTCAAGTCTGTGCTTGATTATAACTCGGAAGCTCTTCGTATCAAGTCTCTGATGGAGTATTGTGGCCAATCCATAACTAATACGATGTTGATCGAGAAGACTCTCTCTACCTTCCCCGTCTCTGCACTGATGATTTCAAAGAATTATCGGATTGATGTAAATGCAGGACGTATCACAAGGTTTCATGAGCTCATTAGCGCCATGAACGTAGCTGAAAAGCATGATAATATCCTTGTGAAGAACTATAATGCTAGACCCGTGGGAACTAAGCCTATTCCGGAGTCTAACTATAGTCGCGCCCCCAATGGAGGACGCAAGGAGCGAAACCCTAAGGATAGGGACAATTCTGGACGTTCTGGTCCATATGTTCGCCCTAAAGAGGAAGGAAATCGCCAAGAGAGGCGTGCACTGAACCGTGGAGGTCAACGTGTGAAAAGAGAGAGAGGCGGAGCCTCCGACCATGGTGATAACGCCACCAAGAGGATAGGTCGTCCAAATCGCACCCCAATGGCGCCTCGATCAAGGGAGCCTGACCATAATGATGTTTGTTTTCGATGTGGATCAACTGAACATTGGGCCAAAACATGTACCGCACCCCAGAATGTTGCAAACGCATACAAGATGTATCGTGAAGCAAGGGAAGCAAATTACATGGCACAAGAAGATCAAGATGGTGATCTAGATCTAAGGGTGGAAGACTACAAGAATCAAGACCCAGAAATTGGCGATTTTGATTAAGTCTTTTTATTTTCCAAGAGATGTAGGTGATTGCCATATTACTTTTTATTGGATTAGATTTTCTTTAATCATAGAAACAATCAAGGTTTTAAGTTTCTCCGAAACTGCCGAAATTTCCGTCGAAATTTCCGTAAATTTGAAGTACCGAAACGAAATTCATATGCTATATCATTTCCGTCAGGAGTTTTCCGAAATTTACCGAAATTTTCCGTACATTTCCGCGAAATTCTAAATTTCCGAAATATCTACACACACAAAATATATTTAAATATTCAAACCGAAATTTTGTCCGAAATTTCTCTGAAATTTCTGTTAAATTCGTATTTCACAGTTTTCGACTTTTCGCTGACAAAATAGAAAATTTTGATTTTTTTTTTTTTTTTTCAATCCTCCTTCATAACACAGAAACTCTCTTTCTATCATGTGTATCATCCACCATATAATTATTAATTAAGAAGGTATGTTGAAGACTTTACTGTTCTTTTAGTTTTTACTAATATTTTCTTAGTGCGTGGCTTTTTGACCACCATGACCATAATGATGTCTTTTAACTTTTTCGTAGGCTTGGAGTTCAGTTTTCTCACAACAAAGTTTGAATTTATTAGTGAAAAAAGCGTGATGGCCAAGCCTCCGACTGGGTTCCAGCCATAAAAAAAAAAAAGTAAATTACATTCACATTCAATATACAGAACATTTATAATTACATATAGAATTATAGATAGTGTTTAGCAACTTACTACAGTTTTAGTTAATTACTCGTCGTCTCGTCCATATTAAATATCACAATTCTATTATTTATGTATAATTTTAGAGAGTTTACATTGTAAATAGGTTTATTATAGGTTAGTTTAGTCTATGTAAAAGTTTCATTCAAAAATATCATTTTATACATGCAATTAATGTGATTTCTTTATTTTTAACCGAAATTTCCACCGAAATCGAAACTTTCTCCGAAATTTCTTTAAATTTGAAGTACCGAAACCGAAATTTGAAACCTTGGAAACAATGATGTATTCCGTTGGCTTATGAATAAAATTTCGAGTTCTTTTCATTATGACTCAATTTTGATTCTGAGCATATGACTTTGTGACTACGATGGCTAGACCATCAGTATTAATTCAAGGACATGGAATAGCCCAAGTTCCACTTGCCAAATGGCACCTTGATTACAGTTGTCACAGAAACTCTCTACGCTCTTAGGGCAAATAGTACCCTATGAATAGGCAACGAATTCCATGCGAAAATGCATGTAGAGAACGGAAATGAGTTCCTTTGCATTACCTCTAATGATTGCGAACAAAGACGCATCTTAGAGATGTTTATGTGTCTCTTTAGTGGACTTTATGTCACTATTCGAGCTATTAAATCCAATAAAGTTTTTTAGAGAAGATCTCTTGGATTTAGACACATATTGGCTTTGTCACGACATGATAGGTCATCCTAGTCATGATATGATGATCCGTCTACAAAAAGACTTCACACGGACATCTTTTCTCTCGAGCGAAACGAAGCATGAATCAAAAGTTGATTCTTAGACTAAGTGTGACCGACGTTGCTGCCCAGGGCACCGCCTCCGTCCACCACCAGCCTAGGGCTGGAGCAGTCCCTATCCATGACTCCATGGATGGCGTCCATCATGGTGATGGCGCCCTAGGTGATGCTGCAATCACCAACTTGCTTCAAAATAGTGTTTCAGACGCTCTGGCCTAACCAAAATTCTCATTGGTTGCTTATAAAGCCTCTCGCTCGTTTTACTAAGCCTGTTTCTTAGGGAAATTAAGACTGAGACCGTCCTATGCAAAGGATATGACATTACTCATTCTGTTCTTACAAAGAATCCGTAGGGATTTTGTGGATTGATTCAACCAACTTGCGGACGCTTAAATATTTTATGATGTTGGTTGACACGCAAACACGCTGGTCACGTGTTGTGCCATTGTCCACATATAAATGCTGCTTACGCTACACTCCTAGCACATATCATATGACAATGGGCTCACTCCCCAAATCATCCTATTCAGTCAATTGGACTTGACTATGCTAGTGAGCTTACATCGAAGACTTTCGATGGTTATTGCATTTGGGACTGATGTTGGACATCATATTCCCATGAGCACACCCAATTGGTCTCGCGGAAACGAGCGGAAACGACTACGATGGTAGTCCGAACATTGGTAATGCGCACCAATCTTCTTACATCCGCTTGGGGTGATGCAATATCGCATGCAGCTATGCTAATTTGTCTACGACCTACCGCCACTCAATGTACCTCTGCGTTACAGCTAGTGACTGGGTACACGTCTTTTGTACTTACGCACATTTGAGTGAGCCATTTATGTGCCAATTACGCAGCCACAGCGCTCTATGATGGGTCCTTACAAGCCGAATGGGCAACTACGTTGGATTTGCGCTTCCAACAATCGTCCGCCACTTAAATGCCCTTGCTAGGCGATCTCCTTACAGCTAGATTTGCGGATGTCACTTTGATGAGACAGTCTTCCCGTCGTTAGGGGGAGATAAGAACACAAATGTTCAACAGGAACGACAGGAATTGTCGTAGTCTGTCCCCACTATGTCTCATCTTGATCCCTGTTAAAGTGACGAGATCACACAAATATGCTGCAAACATGCCTGCAAGGAAGGACGTCCCTACAAGAGGACGTAAGCGCCACCCTACACGGAGGTAGGCATGGCGCCAATGCCAAAGAGAGTGGCACTCTGGCGTTACAGGCCATGGCCCCAGCTAGGATGCGTGGGAGGCCCGTGGGTTCGAAGGATACATTGGCACAAACCAATCCTCGATCATCGACACTCAAAAATCCGTCTCATGAGTATCTTCCGGGTTATGGTTATAGTTGGGGGACGCCTCAACGTTAAAACCTATTCCTGAGAATATAGAGCTCTATGAAATTACACTAGTGTACATGAGACGTGGGATAGAAACTCCGAATTGATGATGTAGTTGCGTTTTTGTTGCGCATGAGTTTTTGAGTTAGATGATATCGAACCACGCTCCGTTGATGAATGAATGCCAACGTAGAGAGTTTTTGGCCTAAATGGAAAGATGCGATCCAGGTTAAGATGGATTTTCTAACGAAGATGAAGGTTTTTCGAGCTAGAGATGCCAACACCTCCTAACATAAAACCTGTTGACTAATGGGTCTTCGTTAGAAAGCGTAGTGAGAAAAAGATATGGTAATCTCGCCTTATGGCACAAGGCTTCTCACAAAACGCCCTGGAATCGACTACGATGAGACATATTCTCTCGTAATGGATGTCATTGCACTCCACTACCCTGTCAGTTTGGTAGTTTCCGAATAACTGAACATGCAGCTTACAAATGTGGTCACTACGTATCTCTATAGGGATCTAGATACGGAATATACATGAAGGTTCATGGTGAACTTCATTTACCCAAGTCAAGTGGCTCTAGACCATGGAGCGCGTTTACAAAGAGGTTGAAATGCTCACTAAAGTGACTACTTGATTGGGAAGGGATATGCCCACGCGTTTCTATGACAAGTTTCAGATTCTATCGCGGTTCATGTTGGACATGATCTTCATTAGAAGCCCTTAAAGAGTTAAGGGAAACCGCTGAACACTTGAAATCTGAGTTTGAGATGAAGGATTTTGGGAGAACACGATTATGTCTCAGTTTGGAACTTGAGCATCGTGTCGATAGATGCTTAGACATTTTGACAAGGTCAAGCCTTCAAGCACCCCCATGATCGTCCGTAGTCTTGATCCTGAAAAGGATCCTCTTCGTCGAAAGGATGATGACGAAGATGTGCTAGAGGCAGAAGTGCCTTACTTAGTACAATAGGCGCATTATTGTACTTATCTCAATGCACAAGACCGGACATCTCATATGTTGTGAACTTGTTAGCTAGATATAGCTCTGCGCCAACGCGACGCCATTGGATTGGTGTAAAAGATGTCTTTCGATATTTGAGATGTATGAATTATATGGGCTTGTTCTATCCCTACAAAGAGATGATGGATTCGGACCCATCACACACTAGGTACTCCACCAACGCTGGCCTGCGTTCTCTATCCCCATCCCAAAACGACATGTGTTTTGGAAGGTTTTGCTGATGTTGGGTATCTCTCTGTCTGACCCACACAATGGTCGCTCCCAAACTGGTTAAGTGCTCACCATGGGAAAAGACCGTGACATCTTGGAGGTCTACATAATATACCCTAGTCGCTATATCTTCGAACAATGCAGAGATCATTACTCTTCACGAAGTGGTTCGTGAATGAATATGGATTGGATTCATAATTACGCATGTTCGAACAATTGTGGTTTGAAGTCTACCACAGATGAGCCTACGAGCATTTAGGATAATGCTACTTGTTTTGAACAAATGAGGCAAGGCTACATCAAAAGCGACAACACCAAGCATAATCAGCAACAACAGACACTCCTCGAGATCAAAGTGAACTAGGTCGATTGAGGACAGTGAGGCAGACTGTTTACTAAGTCATTGACCAATACCACGTTCTAGAAACATGTGGCAAGAATTGGCTTGCGGAAATTATCTGAACTCCCATGATCGTAGTCATTAGGGGGAGATGTCTACATGTTCGTCTCGAATCGTGAAGAGTGTGTTGTGCTTTTTTTCCCCTTCGACCGAGGTTATTTTTGTCCCACTGGGTTTTTAACGAGGCAACGAGAGAAGCACCGCGTTTGGGCAACACAAGGGGGAGTGTTGAAGGAAAACCTAATTTGTGTTTAGCCCAAACTCTAGGTTACTTGACCTAGTGGTAATAGGATTTAATTAGAAGGATCTAGAATCCTAATCAATGTAGAATTACTTTCCTTGTATGATTGAGATTCTATGCATTGTAATCCTCTATATAAAGAGGCCCCTATTATCAATGAGAATACACAGCAAATTCCTCTCAAATTCAATTTCTCTACAACATATATAAATTATTCATATCAAATCAAATTAAATAACTTAAGGTAGACTGGTGGAGTTGCCAGCTGAACTAACCAACAATTCCATTCATTTTGACACTCAATTTGTCTATATCTACTTCAAAGGCATTACGAAATTCAAAGGCCGCCGAAAATCGGAGACCTTGTGCAGATGCACCACATGCACACCCCAGAGCCGCCTCTGAGAGAATATGTGTGATGAAATGACAAATTAGCTATTGACTAGACGAACAAAGCAAGTTGGTTTGCAAGTTTCTTTCCATGTATCAATCAGGAAACTCTATTATGAGGTATATTACCTTGAGAATTTTCCATTAAAGTATTAAACTAATGTATTGGCAATTAGGGTCAAGTAAATTTAGAAGCAGGAGAACGCGCCTCACGCGCGGAGAAAAAGGAGAGAGAGAGAGAGAGAGCGTTTTCGAGAGAGAGAGAGCGCCTCTCCCGGCCGAACGCCGCCGGCTCCCTGCCGTTTGCGTTCCGGTCCGGGAGAGGAAGTTTTTCCCGGGCTAGCGGCATGGATCTCTGGCGGAGGCCTGGTTCACGGATGGTGGAAGGTGGTTTGATTTTGGACGGGGCAGATCGGGAGAGATCTCCTCCCCTTGGGTCATGGGTGAGATCTGACAAGGAACAGCGAAGGGGTGATTGCCAGCTGCTGTTCCTGGCGTCACGGACGATTCACGGTGTACGGAGGTGGCTGGGGCTTCGATCCCAGGGCAGGGACGAGCTCGGAGATGGTTCGCCCCTTTCTGGGCTTCAATCTCGGACATCGACCAGGTTTGGGGGTGACCGGCTTTGTGGTGCGGTGATGCGGTGGCGTAGGAATGCGTTGCTGCAACGTGGTGGTGCAAGGCGGCGGTGTGGTGACGATGGAGAGTGCTGGCAGCAAGTTTGGAGGAGGGCGGCGATAGTTCCTTGCGGGAAGTGGAGGTTGGGCCGGGCCGCTGTGTTTGGTCAATTTTTTATTAGGATTTTAGTTTCAGGTTTTTGGTTAGGTCAAATAAAACGTCCCTACTCAATTGAGCTAGGGTTTGGAGGTTTTGGTCGTGTTGTGGAGCCATCTATATGGTGTTACTCCTGGGAACAATATGTTAGAATTTCGATGCTGTTTGGTTATCAACGGAAAGGTGGATTTCCCTTACACGTGGTCTGGCGGTTTATGGACACGGTGTGGAAGAGGGTGGAGTGGTTCGTCTGGCTGTTGGTGACGAGATCGTATCGTGACACTCGGGATTGGTTATCTTTATTTGTAGCCTGGGGTGATAGGCGTAAAAATTGGTTAGGGGTTGGACCTGTTCGGTTCATGGATGTTACTATTAGTGACGGACCCATAACTATGGATCTTGGTAGGAATATGTGTCGTGGTGTTATTACCACAACCGATTATTCCAATGCTTTGTAATTCTTTTGGTTATTAATGGATTCTATCTTTTCTCAAAAAAAAAAAAAAATGTATTGGCAATTAAAATCGTGATCATGTTATATAAAGTTCGTCATGTGGTGTGATTTAGGGTTTATGTCAAATAGTAATTTTTTTCCACCTAGAAATAAGGAATCAATCGAATTAGACTGAGAATAGCCGTCGGAACAAAACTAGTACCTTCTTCCTATAAAGATATCTGTATATAATTACAACGAATAATTTAAGAAGTTACATACTTGTCAATTGCTGAAATATCAAACAGAAATTATACTTGAAGAGACTTTGCTTGGTGTCGTAATCTCTTTAGTGATGCTTTATTAGAGATTAGATACCGACCAAACACTGTGTGTTAGTATGTACACTCTATGATATAAGACATATAACCATTTCGCTCTATATATTACCTAATCCAATCCTCACTCCTTATCTGTAGAGGAGAATATATACTGCTTGTCGGGCGATTTGGACGGCTGTTACTGTCATCATATTAAATTGCTAATATCTACTTATACCAAAGTGTAGCTATATGTTCTTAGTCAACCTTATATCATAACAAATAAGAATCCCTATCACTGGTACAATTATTAATATTACTAGATGTGGATGGTAGCAAATGGGATTCTATACGGCAACTGATAATAGCCATGAGTTTCATTTCTGAGTCAAATTGATGAAAGAAAAAACTGGGCAGAAATTAACTAAGAAACTAACTAATTTATGTTAGATAAAATGGAGCTCTCAACCATGACGTAGAACCAGAAACCAGCCTATTGCATGCATTTGTTAGCTTAAGGTTGAGGCTTTCAGCTTAAGGTTGAGTACTGTATTTTTCTATTAATTCTTTAGGAACTTGCTTTTGAGTTTGGATTAGAATGATTTGGTTATTTAATTACCTGGTGGTGTATCTATTTCTCTTCTATCTTTGTTTTTTCTTTTTGGTGTGAAAACTTGACGTATGATCGATTAAGTTTGGATGGACTGTTTGTTTACTTCCAGAAGACTATAGGCTAGCTGTTACATCGAAACAAAATTAAGAAGTTTGCATTAATATTGGGAAATTCTCAACTTCTTTCTTCTACGGTTCAAGTTGGCTGTATGGAGTGGTGTTCTCTAAATTTGACTTATCGATGAGACTCTCTTCTTCGCAATTCACAGTGTTTATCTAAATTTGAGGGAAAATTATGGACAAATACTGGTATTAATTTGTATGTGGAATCTTCATTTTCTCGGGTGCTTTTGAATGTTCAAGTAATTATGAGTCCCTTTCAGTAGAATTTTAAAGAAGTGTGTTTCTGTGCGTCATATATAGCTAATTAGCTTGTTTTTTCTTCCATGTTTCTTTTCTCCTGTTATTAAGGATTTCCTTGGTAATCTTGCAGGTAGAACGAGAAGGAAGTGAAGCTGAATGCTCGTCTTTTCATTTTATCTGACTAAACTTAAAAAAGGAAATAAATAATAAGAGGCTGATCATGAGTAGTCGCAGGCCAGGACATTAAAGCAGGGAATCCAAAAGCATTGCAGTGGTTGCATATATAACACATAATTCAGGTGCTGCAATTGCATATCATGACAGCGTAATTGACTCAAAATATATTCAGATGACAGCCACTTTATAGAGTTAATTACAAGATACTGTTTCACTCCTGTCCCCCTGGTGACTCAAACCCATGACTTCGTACATAGGTAGTGGGGTGACTTAATTAGTTCTCTTTTGGGGAGACTACGTACATAATAAATTAACTCTATTTTTATGTTAAATATAACAATTTGATCTCAAGGGCTTTAGACTGTTTTCAAGTGACATTATTCCTTCTGTAAATAATCGAATTAATCCAATATTTTGGATGTTTAACTGAGATAATCATTACATAAACAAATCATACAGCTTATTCCATATAATTTTCCGTTTGAAAGTATATGGTTAAGGGTTGTATGATTTCCAGCAGACATAGAAATGCCTTAGATTGTAATTGGTTGTTGCCTTGTTGGCCAAATCCCCCCTAAATCCAGCACTCATTTTTCTGCTTGACTTTGACCAAACAAGACTCTCCTCCACAAAGTAGTGAAAGGACTTGTAATAGGCCAAAACCTAGTGCCCCTCCACTTTTAATAATTTTTTTTAAAGAGAAAAATAAAATTACAACACAAAGCCTCTAACAATATCAAAACTAAATTGGTCTAAAATGTCATCTCCACTTTTAATAATTACATAGATGTAAATAGTAATTAATTAAATCGAACATTCTTTATTAGATTACAGAAATTGCCACAGAGAATGTGCCATACAGAAATTGCTTCAAGATGACTCGACCATAATCCCCAATCTCACTGGGATATGTCGTTCACGAGGGAAGCATAAGAGCTTTAGAGGATGGAATATTGAATCATTTGGAAGAAAAGTTAAATTGGAATTAAGCTAGCTAGCAGATGACAAATGCGCCAAGCAACATGTATCGATCCTTAGTAGTCATTTATGGTTTGTTACGCTAAATTCTCACAAATCCCAAATACAATATTATACATTTAGGTATGAGAAGAAGGAAAGAAGAATAAAGCAGATCGATTTACTCTACTTTCATAAACCTTGAGCTGCATGCCATGCATATCATTGTGTGTAATTTACGAAATGTTAATATGTGTCATGCATATGTTGAGTTAAAACAATTTCTGCCATGCAATCGGATGCAGAGTATAACAGACAAATACAAATAGGTAAATATGGTATAGAGTGAAGATTCGAACTAAAACAACTTATATAAGAATGCTTAAACTATAATACTATGTTAGCTAAACAATCTATGTATCTAAATATCTAATAATGCATGTCAAACTAACAAAATTGTTACTTTTTTTCATGGTTATTTAGGTTTTGGGTAAGTCACCTCCACATATAATTAGTTGAGTTAGCTAGGTAATTGAAGGGAACACCCGCTCTAGCTATCCTTATTATAATTAAAGTGAGAACACATGAACTTGTATTTATCCTCCACCTCCACACATGAATCTTGAACCTTATCTCTTCCACAACCCAATAACCAAATCATTATAATCATAAGTTCAGTATGTACGGCAATGAAAGTTAATGCCGTCTAGCTAATTCTTGAACTGCAAGTATGAAAGTTAATGCCGTCTAGCTAATTCAATCAACCCTCAACATCCATCAAAGCAGACCACCTAGCTTATAGAGAAGGTTAGGGTGACCCCAGAACCAGGAGGAGACAGTAATTGTTACTTAATTAGACGTGGGAATAATGAATATTACCGACCTTTCTCTTTTGGATTAATTTTTTTTTGTTTTCATTTTTATTTATTTTTGCTGTTGAACTCTGAAGAAGTAATTAGTTCGATCAGTTACCACATATGCACGTAAAGTCGAAGGAGTAGTTGTCCCAGGACCAGGAGGCATAAAGCAACCCCCATTCCCCACTCTCATTTCCTTTCTTTCTTTGCTCCTTGCTTACACGGAGAACCTCTGCCCAGTACTACTCATACCAAGAACGATGGGGTGGAATATCATTCCTCCATTGCCAAGAAAGCCGCTACTCCCTCTAACGTCCATGAAAGGATTTTTTCTGTCATTTCCATAATCTGTCACCAAAAAGCAGACTAGTCGGATGAATTGTCAAACATTATTAGCCAAAGCTAGGGTTTTGGTCAACATGCATGCAAAGTAAGCAATGCGAGACACAAAATGGGGCATTCTGGTCCAGTACTGAGTAAAGTCTTCTCTACTGTGAGTAATGATACTTCTGGGATTTCAAAAGGTTGATATATAATGAGGCTCCGACCAACCCACGATTAAGAACTTGACTACAATCTGATTCTTGTTTACTGTTATTATTGTAGACTTAGATTTAGGGCAATTTATTTGAATATTTTACAAATCAATTAACGCCATCATGTAGTAGCGTTGGTGTTACACATGTTTTAAGTACATTTTAACAACCAAATTGGCTTGGTGCATATACACTCAACCGTGTCACGTCTATTTATAAAGGCTAAAATACTTTATTAACAAAAATAAACTAATTACGATTTGCAAGGGAGGGAGGAGGAATGAAAATTAGGGAACTACATAGTTCGATCCCCTGGCAAAAGCGTTAAGTAACATCCTCTGCATTGTCTCCTTCAAATTCTCTGACGTAATACTCCTTCTCTGGCTCTCTGCTGACTCTCCATATGCTTTCTTATAAATTATATAATACTTATTTACCATATCTTTCTTTTTTAACAATTATTTGTTGGGTTGGTTGAGTGATTAGATCCTTCCTTTAAATCCCTAATGAATCAAGAATAAATTTGATTCTTCTCTACGTCGACCCTTCCTCATCCCTCCATGACTCTATCACCGAAACATCACCAAATAACCAATTTATGTGCTGATCTGTCTCCTCACTTCGAGCTTTTGATTTTGTTGATAAAAGAGAATTATGAAACAAACTTTATTGTTCGTATAAAACTACTCTCTATCTCGCATTATTGTTATAATTTCCTTAGGTAGTCGATTTACAACTATACACCGGCCTACACTACAGTGACTACACTGCACTGCAAACTCTGCCTGTGTGCCACACAACCCAGTACTTCCCTGCCTACGTGTATTAGAGTTTGCCACACTCAAGCTATCTAGCTACGCCATGCTTTTCAAGTAAGAACCTACCAGAAGTGAGTCCGTAAAAGTAACCAAAATACTATCACAATTCATATCACAAGTTCACAACGAGTGGATAACATGGAAATCCCAGCATTTGATTCAAAATAAAAAGTCGATAACTAACGCTACAATACCAAGTTTGATTTACTGTGGTATAGTTATTTGATATTTTTTACCCATTCGATATCAACATGTTTAACCAGCAGCCGACAAAGAGATCTAATTTGGTGGAACATTACGGATCTTTTTAAGGAAACAAACGGTGGTTAAATTATAGCTTTGGAAAATTGTTCGAGGTCTACCAACACCATCAAATCATTCTTGACTTGTTATATACATATTAGGGCTTCAGCAATCATGGCTGCTAATACAAGAATTAGCAACTGCTAATCTTTGTGTTATCCATTACTTGATCCGGTAATCGGATGAGATCCGTAACTATCATAATTCTGCATGCAAGCATGTGCTAGCTACCAGTACTGCAATAATTCCTGCAAAGACATTATTCGAAATTTCGAATTATATCTATCTCTCTATATTAATCGAGAGACAAGTAGGGTCATTAATTAGGAAATTATCAATGTATTTTCTTTGTTTCTTCGATCTTAATCGCGGAGTCGACAAGCAAAGTACTAAATGATCCTCAAATTTTGGTTATGGATCCAGCAGCACCATTTGGTTTGTTCATTATAATGGTCACTACTGTGTCGGATTATTAATTGCTCAGTTGGACCCAAAAATTATCATTCTCTTTCTCAATCAGTGTTCCACACCATTCATCATGCAACTCACATGCTATGGGACATGACGTGAGTTTAGGTTCAATAATGTGATTAGTGGTTGGGGGGAAATCAAAATGCCCATAATGAAGACCCTGTTAATAGTTTAGAGCTTGTAAATTGTAAAATTGTGGGCAGCTTCTAACCCAAATCACTGCCTAATCGTTGGCAGCTCAACCCTAAAGTTGAGAACTCTCCTAATCAATAAAAATCTATATATTATCTGAAAGTGTTTGTCATTGTTGAATCCCACTAGTGTATATTTTAGTTGTAAGGTATAGTTATAATACGGAGATAATATGTTTGATAAATTGTTTTAAGAGACCAATCAATGTAAGAGCTATTAATGAGAGGATCAAAGTAAGACGGTTTGTGATTGCGAGTTTTTTCATTTAAAGAAGTCGTGAACAAAAGAATATTAGATCCACCAATGAATGCAGACAATCTTTATATAGAGTTTTGCTTTGGAAAAATACTACATTGATGTTTAAGCTATTGGCACTCAAATCGTACTTAGTGCCATGTTCATGTCATGTATTGTGTAATGTTTATCATGTGGTATCGATTAGGGTTTATGTAAAATAGTAATCAATTTCACTCAGGTCTGTTGGTTAATTGTACGATCTAATTGTGCATCAAGCTCAGAATCAATCAAATAAGAATGAGGACAGCCAAGAGAATACTAGTTCTTCCAAGAATATCGTAAGGAATAACTAAGAACTTACTTTTCAATTGCCGGAATATATCAAATAGAAATTATGCAAATATAAAGAGAACTGTGATGGTGTCGTAATCTCTTTGGTGATGTTGTATTAGAGATTAGATGCCGACCAAACATCAGGTTTCTGTGCGTATTATGTGGCTCTATGATGCAACATTTTGCTTAATTAATTTTTCTTTATATACCTAATGCAATCCTCTTTCCCTATCTGTAGAGGTAAATATATACGGATTGTCGGCCCATTTGGACGGCCCGTTATTGTCATCGTGTTGATATCAACTTACACTACTAGATATATCCTCTCAGTCAACCTTATATTATAACAAATTAGAATCCCTGGTACTCCAACTATTATTATGATTGTAGAATGCAGATTATAGCGAATGGAGTTATACACGGCAAATGATAATGGCCGTATGTTTTATTTTTGCAAGTCAAATTGATCTCTAGGGAAATTAATTAACAAACTAGTTAGATAAGATGGAGCTTAATTTAAACCATATATGGTGCATGCATTTGTTAGCTTATTGCATATTTATATATTTTATGTGCATGCCATATGTGACATATTTGAGGCTTTCATCTTGAGGTTGAGTGCTATATTTTTCTATTAATTCTTCATAACTTGCTTTTGAGTTTGGATTAGAAAGTCTGCTTATTTAATAAACTTGATGTGTTCATAATTCTGTGTTAATTTTTTAGGTCGTGAAGCTTGAGTGGGATTAAGAAGTTATTTGGAATGAATGTTTGTGTGTGCTTATTCACTTCTAGAAGATAGTTGCTACATCAAAAGCAAATTTAGAAGCTTGAATTAATACTAGGACATTCTGAATTCTAAATTTCTATCTTCGACTAGCTATGGAGTTCCATTCCTTGTATACCATATATAGAACGGTATAATGTAATGATGACTCCCTTATATATAGTAGAATTTCAAAAGAAGAACACTGTAATCATCTTCTGCATGTGATGATAGTTAGTTTCTCTGTTACTTCCGCGATTTGAAGTTGTTAAAGATTTTTTCTACACAGAAGTTGCATGTTCATATCTTTGCCTTTTACTTTCACCAAACTTAGGAATTTTTTTTTTTTTAAGTAAATCATTCCAATTAGTTTAATTATTAAGCATTTCATGCTGATAAAATATTGACAGAAATTTCAAATTCAACTCTCTACTCTTTCGTCAACCAAAAGAGTAACTGAATAAGTAAGGAGGAAGAAGCCCTAGCTAACAACTAATTCAACTGTACCCACTTTCATTGATCCAATATTGGCATTTTTCAGCTATATATGTTAAACATCACACAAACAAGATCCTATTTATGACTTTCTAGCTAGCATGCATGTAGCTAGCTAGAAATGCCAGGAATGGATAAGCTATGGCGGGTGCTTGTTGGCCAAAGACTCCAAAATTTAGCACTCATTTGCCTGCTTGACTTTGACCAAACGAAGACTCCTCCACAAAGTAAAAAGACTTAATAATAGACCAAACCTAGTGCACCTCTACTTTAATAATTACATGTGAATAATAACTTAATCGAATTGCAACAGAGAATGTGTTATAGTTATAATACCAATGGCTTCAATATGACTCCACCATAATAGCTTAGATTAGTTAAGTTGCTGCAGCTAGCAGCACGTGTGGTCGCTCACTGGGATTTGGGGCACCCCAAAAAACTCGAAGCATTTGACAAAAGCGTCAAGCAACATCGATCCCTCTCCTTATTAGCCATTTTATGGTTCGTTACGCTAAATTCTCACAAATCCCAACCACAATATATACTTAGGATGAGAAGAAAGAATGACGGGGTTTTACGCGACCTAGCTTCAGCTGCATATGCATATCTATCATTGTTTCCAATTTACGAAAAGCATGCATGGGTTTGCATGTCCTCTGTAATACTATTGATTCAACAGTTGCATCCCTCGAGGAGTTCACGAGAACTTTCTAGGTAACAGCTTTGAGATCTATTTTTCGACTATATTTCTGCTAATCTATCATTAGATATTTAGGTATGCATGAGTGGATAATTATTTCTAAAAAAAAATTCTTCTAAATTGCTAATCGTGAAGATACCGAACAAGATCAAATCAATGAACAAATCAAATTTGTCAAACATGAACATTTACTGTTCATAAATGATAAATCACGAGTATGAATGACTTAATGATTTTCGATTTGATTGAAAATTTACAGATATGATATACTCAGGAATATCTAAACATCTAAGACTTGATTTGCCGAAATATGATAAAAAAAAGTGAGTCTCATGCATAACCGTTGATTAAAAGTCTTCATAAAGTTCTCATTTTAATGATCTTCATTACAGTCTAACCCAACAAGTATAGGAAAGTTTTGAACTCAATACCTTTTAATTCAAAGCTTGATCTATGATATACTATGTCAAGCTACTAGAGTTTTAGGCTAAAATTTCAACATTGGCACGTCAAGCTACTAAGTATCTTTCCTAATTAGTTAGCTTTTGGGTATGTAATTCACCGCCCACACCACATGTTTGTTAGATAACTAGAACCCCCCACTTTAGCTATGCTTATTATAAGATGAGAAACATATGAATATGAACTTGTGTGATCTATCCACCAACTCTACACATGAATCTTGAACCTAATCTCTTCCACAACCCAACCAAATCATAATTTCAGTAATACAACAACGAATTTATAGTCAATTCTTGAACTGCAAGGATGAGAGTTAAAGCCCTCTAGCTAATTCGATATCGATCCCACATCAAGATTAATCAGACACGCACATGCACCTAGCTTATAGGGAGGGCTAGGGCGACCCCGAGAACCTGAAGGAAACAGTAATTGTTACTTAAATCGTGGGGATAATGACTATTACGGACCTTTTACTTTCGAATTATTGTTTTCTGGTTTTCATTTTTATTTAATTTTGTTGTTGATGAAGTAATTAGTTCAGTTACCACATATACACGTAAAGTCGAAGTTGAATTTTGTCCCAGGACTAGGAGGCATAAAGCAACCCTTGCCCACTCTCCTTTCCTTTCTTTCTTTACCTTGCTCCTTGCTTACACGGCGAACCTCTGCCCAGTTCTAGTACCACCATCAAGTACCAACACTTGTGGAAATGGACTATTATTCCTGCATTGCCAAGAAAGCCCTTCCTCCCTCAAGCTTCCACAGAGGGATGTTTCTGTCATTTTCTCATTTACAGTATCTGTCCCAGAAAGCAGACTAGTCTGGTGTGGCGTGTAAAATTTTACAGAATCTGCAGCCTCCCCGGTCAAAGCCTGACAGCCTTGACTTCTCGAACATAATATTATCCGGTGACGTGTGATCAACGGCTCAGATTACACGTGCATGGCAAATCCACATGCTAGCTAAGCTAGGGTTTGGTCAACCTTCATGCAAAGTCTGCAATCTGAGCTGAGCTGAATTGTTAACTGGGCAAATTGGTCTTTTTAACTAGTACTAAAGGGAAAGTCGATCTTTTCCAACTGTGGGTAATGATAACCTTAGGGTTTGAATGTTTGATGCATAGTGAGGCCCCGACCAACCCACGATCAAGACCTTGACTACAATCCGGCTCTTGTTTAAATACTTGGCCACACTTATTTGATTCACAGTAATCTTTATTTTACAATTCAAGGCCATCATGTAGGGTTTAGTGTTACACATGTTTAAGTACATTTAACAAGCAAAATATGCTTGGGGCATACTCAACCGTGGCACAACGTACTGTCACGTGCGAGAAGGCTTGTAAGATTAACCTAATACGATTTACGAGGGATGAATGGAACTAGATCGTCCCCCTCTGGCAATTGGCAAATGCGTTAAGCAACATCCTCTGCAATTCTGCATTCTCCTTCAAATTCTCTGACCTAATACTCCTGCTCTGCATATGCCTATGTATCACTTTTATATATATTTACCATATCTTTCTTTTCTTACACTTATATGTTGGGTTAGTTGCTTCAGTAATTTGATCCTTTGAATCTCAATGTACGGAATGAGTCAAGAAGAATAAGATTGATTCTTCTCTGCGTCAACCATTCCTCATATATCTATTACTCTTATCTTCAAAATCTTGCCAAAGTAACCAAAATATTTGGATGATCTGTCTCCTAGCTAGCTTCGTGCTTTTAGTTTTGTTCATAAAAGAGAAAAAAAGAAACAAACTTTAACTGGGATATTGTCCCTATACTCTCCAAACTTGTTATAATATTCTTTTCTTATGGCGGCCAATTTAGAATTCGTTTTTCTTTTACATCTACACGGTTACACCTGCACTAGTCTACAAGGCAAACTCTGCGAGTGTGCCACAAACCCCAGTACTTCCCTGCCTACGTGTTTTAGAGTTTGCCACAAGCTAGCTGCCCCAATATATGATTTCCAATCTACAAGCTACCACATCGAAGTGAGTCACACTAGCCGAAAAAGAAATATCACAGCTAATGGATAACATGGAAATCCCAGCATTTTGATTTTGTAGCTAGAAGTTAGTAACTCTACGAAAACCAAGTGGCAAAAACAAATATCTAATTCTTGTCCTCTGAGATGTTTCTATTTAACCCACCAACTATATTTCCTATTTCCTCAGATATTATCAGTTTGGATTTTTTTTTTTTTTAATCAAAGTCAGCATTCTTTGGTGGTCCACAAAAAAATTGACAAGAAAGGAAGAGGAAAAAAAAAATCTGGCATTTCAGCTTAAAGTAACTATATCCTTGTCAAAAATTAAGCCACATTGTAAACTTTTTTCTTTTTTTAAGAAAAAAGGGTAAAAAAAATAAATTGAAGGATTAACTTCCTTTTTGGTCTGAATTTTTTTTTTTTTGAACAAATTTTGGTCTGAACTTTTCTTCTAGTAAGAGCAAGTTATTCACTCATTGGGTTACCGAGTCACTTACTATTCACTATTTTTTTAGTGTATATTTTCATTCTCTGGGTCACGGAGTAAGAGCAAGTTCACCCGTTGGGTCACCGGGTCACTTACTATTCACTATTTTTTAGTGTATATTTTCATTATCTGGGTCACGAAATATATTGTGTCAGTGACCCAGGGCACGAAATACACTGCGCAGGTTACCATGGTTACCCAGAACACTGTACAGGGTGACCCATGACATGAAATACACTGTACTCGTGACCTAGAGAGTGAAATTAACACTAAAAAGCAATAAATAGTAAGTGACCTGATGACCCAACGGGTGAGCTTGCTCTAAAAGCTTAATACTTTGTTTTGAGTACGTGGCGAGTGAGATACGCGCCAGCAGTTTGGCACCAAGAGCTAAGAGTACGACACGTGTTAAACTCTGAAAGAAGCCGTGCATCAGCTACGGGGAACAAACTCAACTGTCCCATAACCTCCAACACGAGTGGGTCCCTCCCTAACAGCCTTCCTTTAACAGATTCTGTCCAAGTTTAACAGAAAGGAATGCCTTCCCCCTCGGCCTTTCTCGGAGCCCACCATTAAAACGGGGTCGTTTGGCTCGTTTCCCTTCGGCCCCTGTCATGTACGACTCGATTGCGGAGGAAAATTAGGGTTTATGACTACTGCGACTACGGGGACATGTAGAGCGTAGTCAAATATTAACTGAACAACAACGACATGTGTTTCGAGCATAAAGCATGCAAAACAAAACTCACTGGCCTGCCATTTTAGGATCAAACTATTCGTTTGATTCTAGAAGAATTGAAAAGTCTCGATTATACTATTCATCAAGTGTTTTTACTGCTTGTTCAAGTTAAATTTCACTTGGTAAGGTCGAATGTAGACATTAGGACGCTGTGCTTCATTAATTGATAGTACGTCATGTTAGTTATTATTTAACATGTAAAAATCTTTGTAATTTAAATAGTTTTATACATTTTGTTAATATAGCATTACTTCATCACGTCTAATATATCAACTATGTTTTGTATTTAACTCAGCTGTTATTGTAAATTTTTTAGGTCCATAAACTTTACGCTAAGTTAATGATATTTTTTTGATAAGCTAAAGTTAATTATATAAGGGTAGAAGGCAAACAATATATACACATGGAGCATGCACAGTAACCTTGTTACTAGTAAGATACATAGTGCAACTGTTAGGCCTCGTGGAATTACACTTGAAATGCACTCCAAGATAAAGTAGCTAGCTAGCTTAACTCGAACCATGAGCCCGAAGGAGTAAAACTTAAATCACCGGATTAATTAGTAGGGCAAACTAATTTGCTACTTCTTCTACTATCCTATTACCGGTAGACAAAGATATTACATGAATACATGATCTTGACCTTCTTTGCTTTTGTCTTCTGCATGTCTCCAATGCAGTCAATTTTAATTTACTTGCTTGTGAATTAACCTCCTCAACACAGTTAAGTAAAAAGCTTAAACTTTTTATCATTTTTCTGTGATAGGATTAAGAGGAAAAGGAGAAGTATTCATATTCATTCACTCTTTATCGCCGAAGTGGAAAAGGTATCACACACACACCAGCTAAGAGAGGAGCCTGTAAGAGGCCACTTAACACAGTTCTCCACCTTTGCTTTCAAATCCAGATTACTTTGTATTATCTTAGCTAAAGCGAAGCGAAGCGAAGAATTTCTCAACTCTCACTGCCAGCCCGCCACGTGTCTCTTGGAAGATAGCCCTGATCCAAAACCCAGGGATCGATTGGGAAAAATATATAATATCTCGTACATATCAGAAAAGGACTGAACCTCCTGTTTGTTTTGACGTTGCTGTGCAAATCTGATAGATGCTAATTGACTCTTAAGCCAATCATTATACGTGACTAAATTAGGCATAGATTAGATCAAGACAATATATAAGATTATGAAGAATGATGTCGCAAATACCATTCAAGGTAATGGTCCAACATGTGTACTAATCGAATTTCGATTCAAACCAAACAATCATGAAATGCATTCACTAATCACCATAATCATGTAATCGAAATGCATGGATGAATCCATATATTTGTTTGGTTCCGGATAGCTCAATTAGATGTGTTAGAAACGACATTAAAAATTAATTAGGATTTTACGGTTTAGGTTTATATCAAAAACCTCATGTAAAAGCTACATATGTGACAATTAGACATGTAAACTTGCTTATTGATCTTAATGTTTATAAGATAATTAGAATGAGATGAGGATCATATTATTAGTCATGTTATCAGAGACTTATCATACTTTTTTTTTGTCTACTATCATTTTTTTACCGTGAAATATAATTTCAAATTTCATGAATTTTTCATAGTCTCATAAATTATATGTTTAATATATACATTTATTCTTCGTCAAAGTGGAAACTTCATTATGATTTGTTATTTAGATTGGATTAATTAAATTCCGATTTAGGTACTGATTCCAAATCTAGTTCATACTAGATCGGATATGATGCCATCATTTCAATTAATACATGGCATTCCTTTGTCGTTTTGCACATCTAAAGTCGTATTTTGCTGCTTAATTGAAACGGTGAGAACAAAAAAGAAAACAATGAGCTAGTCGTTTGCAAAATAAGAACTGAATTTTGATCATCTTGTTAATTAATATGATACTAATACGATCTATCTCTTCAAGATTTGATGCGACCAATATTCTACTGTTGACAAATACATTATTACTGTACACTACATCCATCAAATGCCTTGGAAACTCAGACTACTCACTAGTGCGATTAAACAACTCCAGAAACAAGGTTAGTCAAGGCCGATTATTCATTTTAAAAGATTGATTAGCTAGCCAAGTAGCCATTATGAGAGAGAGGGAGATCCAGAGAGATCAAATAGAGGTGGCAAAGTAAGATACGAGATGCAAAATAATTGAGAAATCATCGAACAAGGACTATGGCTATCCCATCCAAGAGACAAAAAACCACAATAAAATCCGCCGAGAAAAATCTTTGTTTAAAAGACTGAAAGAAAAAGACTTGAACAGAAAAATAGTAGGGCATGCCTGTGACTCCTTCGTGCTTCAAGTTGAAGGCATTGAAATTGTGATTTATATAATCTTTGAGTTAATTACGTTTACGTACAACTCCCATTCTTGTAAGCTAAGGAATCAACTAATCCCGTTCCCAAACCTCAGTTTTTGTAAATCATGCTTATCACCAAGAGCTACAAGCTAGCTTGGTCAACCACTTAAACTATATTAATTAGTACCCACAAACACAAAGCTACCAACTAAACTACAATATCAATGTCAAATCATTTTCCTATTCATGCCGTCCAACAACATAGTGATCGTTTTCCGGGAATTAGTATTTTGTTTAATCGGCTGAATCAGATATAAGAGAACCATACCGGCCAAATACCAAGTTTGAAACTAATAAGGTAGTAGGATATAATTAGTTAATTACTAATTGTCTTTTTTGGGTTGTTTTGTTGGTTAGAAGTCGTCTGTAACTCACTGGTTTGTTTGCAAGAATCTCAACCTAATCTCAGCCATCCCGGAAAATTCGTGTGTTATTTTCTTGTGTATTATAAGCTAATTAATTATAAGATATAAGCAAATAATACCCATCGAACCACTCCTGTTTGTCACGGGCTTAAGTTTGAATGTCATGACAATTATTCGGTAACAACTTTTTGAAGATTTTATCCACGTAATGCATGTGTCAATATGATAGAGGCATAAAAGGTTTTTATATAGGGATAGTCCGTGACCAATGAATGATTTGTTATAGCTGTGTTCGTTGTAGGAAACCAATTATGACTCAAAATATTCCATAATAAAATTATTTACATGGTTGATATCTTGGTTTTCATGATCTCAATTTTAATTAGCATTCCTTATTCAGTGGTCGTAATTGGCCGTTTGCTGATCAAAGAATTTATGTTCAATAACCCTTAGATTTACATCCAATAGTGGAAAACAAAACATCTCAACTTAATAATAACTATCTCTGCCATTGGATTTACATCCAATGATGGCTGAACATTATTTTCTTGGTCAATAACTGACCAGGTGAACATTTTCGTTAACCAATAGACATCCTTTTAATTGCTTTAAGCTATTAAATTTAATTTATTTAACTCATTGTATCAGAGGATTGTAGCATTGTTCCATATATAAAATCTTAGTTATAATTAATTTTGTCAAAATTCATGTTAATTTCACTAAACTCCTTATCAACTGACTCGCTCAAAGCACAATGCTCTAATTATTGACTCCTCAATCTAATGTAGAACAAAATCTCGCGCGCATGTCTTATCGTTAGAAATTAAACTACATAACAGTAGAGCTATTTAATCAATACCTAATAAATCAACGCATACGATGCTCCATTTACTTGTTATGTATTAAAAAAGCTCCGGTCACGACTCACTATATGAGTGATATGACTGCATATGATCATTAGCACCTCTAAAAGGTTTCTTTTGAAAAGTAGCACTAGTATAATTAGGTTAGCTTAGTTTCGTTCTCATTAGTAATACGTTGGGAGATTAAGGAAATCGATTAAAAAAAGGACAACATATTACTTTTGATCCTAATTCACGCAAGAACTAATTGATGCAAATGCAGGCGCAGAGAATAGAGGTAAAGGATTCACATTCAGTGATGTAGTTTGGATTGGTGCTTTCGAGTCTGAACTGGGAGCAGCAAAGCGAGTCTTGAGCAGTATTGCAAGTTGACTTGCCAGAAATGGAGCACCGAATCGGCTTCGGATATCCATGGACGTACTTGACCCGATTGACATGACCCTCGCTTCGGGCAGGTGGTTGCCAACAACAACACGTCCCCGCCCTACACCACCAAAAACAACAGGGCCCCACCCCCAAAGGAAGGAAATGAAAGGAGCCCCTAGGGGACACGTGGGTCCCGCCTGGTGTGACACGAGTGGTCGACATCGCTCCTTGAGACCCACGTCATTTCCACCTCTCTTTACTTACTACTGCCTCCTGGTTAGCTTAGTGTTCGTAGCTTCCCTAATTAGTAATTACAATTACTTGATTTACCAAACTTTCTAATTACGTTATTAGACCTAATTCTCCATCCCTAATTAGAGGCCATAGTTACTTCAAATTGGAATCTCTAGTTCTTATGGCAATTTTTTATTTAGGATTAGTCAAATTTTACAATTCACAAAGTAATGCTCACGATAAAAAATAAAAAAAAAAAACAGTTTATATATAGTTGTAAAAATTATATAGGTTTAAAATCCAAATAGTGCAATTTTCATGGCCAACTGAAGCTGCAAGTGAATATTTTATGTTCCCAATTATTTGGGTTAAGTATTATATTTCCCCGATAGATTGGGTTGAAGCTAAACTGATAATAATTACACTTTATTTTTTTTTTTTGAATCACATCAAAACGATTTCATTAACTCTTGCTAGAACGGTACATTATATACCTTTCCACTACCTTGATACAGAGGGCAGATAAGAAACAGTAGGTATACAGGATAACACCATTCACTACGGACATTTCATGCTCACTTATTAAAGTAAGTCTATCAGCTATGAAACAAGCATAGTAAATAGGCAAGTTCTAAACAAAGAACTAAAATTTCTCTTTGCCCTTCAAACTAGGGCTTGGAGGCTTGGTAAGATAGGCGAAGCAGAGTGCTTGTGCTTCTTCAACTTTCTTTGCTGTGGACGGCTTCTTGTTTTTGGAGCCAAGAGGCCTTCCTCTTTTCTTCTTAGGTTCAGATTTCAACTCCTGCTTTGCTTCCTTAGGGACCAAAATACTACCTGGAGCCTCAACCATCCCAAGTGATTTGGCAAAGAACTTGGTAGTAAACTCCAGCATTTTCAGCTTCTGGTAGGCATGTCCAAACATGTTGGAGTTGTAAACAAATCAGGTAGAAGTACCATCAGTTTCTTTGGGGATGAGTACTGGGAGGCTGACCTATCCCTTTTGGTGAGCACTAACTTCTCAACTAACCCATTCTCCACAGGAACCAAAGCAAGAGCGTTATCCCCACTAGAAGAAGACCTGGTGTCCTGAGTACGCAACAAAATTGGTTTGCGTCCAGTAGATACGTCTTTAGAGCCAAAGAGAGCTCTACTTACAGGAGGCAGAACTGGGGTTTGGAGGCCCAGGAATTTAAAAGTTCCATTTGTGAATTTGCAGGTAGTAAAACCCAAGGAAGGCATAGGGATTTCCGGCCTTTTTTCCTGACTGCCATGTTCGACCCATGGCACTGCCTGACCATCAGCTGCAGGGCAGCGACCATTCTCATGGAAAATTAGGTCACATGCTTTGCATTTTCCCACAAGATTTTCAAAGAAAAAGGAAATTTCAGCTTCCACACCAATATCCAATTTCAAAGTCTTTTTCAGGAAAAAGGGTTTGTCTATCCCATGCAAAACCCGAACCCTAACCTTCCCTGAATTATCAAAGAGTTTCTCATCCAGTTCAATATATTTCCCGGCCACAGAGGCACTGTTCTTGATAGTATGATGTACCTCGTATAATGGTGGGATGTCCGTGATACGAACCCAGAAATAGAGAGAATTCAGGTTCACTGTTCGGATTGGCGTCACCTCGTCATACTCACGAAGCACGATAGGAGCATGGTGGAAACACCAAGGTCCTCCCTTTAATACCTTGCTTCTGTCACGAAGGAGATCAAAACTCAGAACAAAGCAGTTGGGCGCTCTCTCTTGGATCTTGAAATCTTTGTCAATCACCCATACACGCTTAAAAAAGCGTTTCAGATCACTCAAAGCTGCAGGTTTGGCTGCGAAAGGACGGGCTAGGAGATAGGATTGCGACGCTAGGCACTGAGATCCGCCTGCCATTACCGTTATGTCAATCACCTCCCCACCACTAGCTAGGGCCAAGGAGGTTGCGAAGGAGGCAGTGACATCATCGATATTCGACATGGTTGGGTTGTAAAAGGGACAGGGACGTCGTAGGTTGAGGATTAGGGTTTGGGGGCTGCGAAACTAGCAGCTTAGGTTGGTTAGGGTTTTAGAGAAGGGGAGATACTTACTTTTTAATTACACTTTACTATGTGCTTACTAAGATTATTTTTATTTAATTTACAATAAATCATACAGAGAAATTAGGGTTCCATATCGTTTTTGATATAAATTATTTTTGTGAAAAACAATAGCTACTTGTTAAGACTACAAGCATCATCATAAACAGAAAAATTGATAGTAGAGATAACCTAATTTTGAGAAGATCTCTTGCCAACTTTATAATTTAAACTTAATTAGTTACATGTATCGATATAGTTTCTCATTGACTAAATCTTATATTAATTTTTAGAGAATCATCGTATATAAAATGAACATCGCTAACTGCAAGAAAATAAAACCACGCCTGAGCGATTGGATTAAAAACGAACACATATTTGACAAGTCTGTCTAGATTCTAGAATCACCGAGAGTCTAACTTAGGTAGTATGTTGCATGATTAAGGTGACCATTATTTGAATAACTTAACGGAGATGAATTAACCACGAGTTGATTAGTCTCCTTAATCTTAAGTTAACAACCCTAGTGTAACATTGCTTGTAGATTAGAAAAATCACACTGGGCTTCCTGCCGTCGCTGTTAGAGGTGACGGAATTCATTAAATATTTACGGCGACGTGACTGCAGCAGCCGACGACGTTTTTAGAATCATGGTTTCTGATCCGGACGTCTCTACGTTCCCTGTGCGACCTCAAACCCCGTTTGCCTTCTTAGATTCTTTGTCCAGTGATTTTTCCAAAGAGTTGTGATTGAATTCTTCCGTTTTTTATTTTTTTATTTATTTTTAATTTTCTAAGATGCCTCTAATGATTTGGTCAACACAAAAATGTCCAAAAGAGAAGTGGCAGAAGTTTTTGACTTCACGCGATTACTGCAGGGTGGTACGTCTTTGACTATGGGTAAAAGTTGAGCTCCGAGCTTTAACTGCAGTAATTTCGTGTCCGGAGAGAGTGGTAAAATGTCAGTAGTCAACCGAGGAACGGGGATTGTGTCGGTCATTTCTGCCGTAATTAAGAGGGCAAGGTTTTTGACCCCGTTTATAGGGTAGCTGCTGCATATGAGTGAACGCTTCAGTGTACTAGGAGGGACGCTAGACCGGACTAGATTGGATAGCAATAATTATGACAAATTTTTTTTTTTGAAGAGAATAATTTTGAGGAGTTGACCTTTCTAGAAGCATTAGATTTGAGTGGATTACATCGTACGAATTGGAGCAGACCGCAGACCTGATTGGGATTAAAAAATAAAAATAAAAAAGAACTTCCTCTCCGTAATTAGTAATTACCTCACCAAGTCACCAAATAATTTTAATTATGACCTTTTTGGTTAGGTGAACTTGAATGTGCGACGTTAACATTCTTGAATGCAATAATATGTTAAATTATAATGTTGGTACATGTTTTTTTAATTTTTTTATTTTTTTTTATTTTATGAAATGGGAGACATAACAATAAATTTTATATTTATTAAAAATGGATATTATTTTTGTCTGCGTCATGCATGTCTCGTCAATTGAGACTCTTGCATTTCTGCATTTTTCATACTAATTAACTTCTTACTCGGTGCCTTGGTTTAGTAACAACGCTACTACGATTTGAATCATTAATGAATTTTATGGCAAAATGAAAATTTTACTGTGCTCTAAAATAAATTATGACTTGCATCCCTTGGTTACTATTGAAATATCAAATCCCATTGAAGTCTCGTAGCATTTGTGTCGTGTAACCACTGACTACAATTGGATGATGTGTTGGTAAACCATATTATATGTAAGTATGTAACTAATAACTATAATAAGAGATTGGTAAACCATACTCCCCAATGCTTGTTCATGCACAAGTGTTTCTGTTTTTTTTTTTTTTTTTGTGCCAATGAAAAAGAGGAAAGAAGGGCACATTCGATCAGGGCCGGTCCTGAGAATTCGGAGGCCTTGAGCAAAAATTATAATGAGGCTTACTAATTGTTTATCCATCAAAATATTATGATAATTTCGGTGCCGCAGAAAAAGTAAAATAAATTTCATAACTTAATAAATGACTATAAAGTATTGAATATAAAGTTCATTTTTGTTGAGTTTCAGTTTTTTCTTGTTTGTTGTAAGGCCTAAGTCATCCAATTTGGTATTTTCAAAACAAACAGTGGCAAAAATTGAGAGAGGAAAGAGAAGAAAAAAAATTAGAGAAAGAAACACAGTAAAAAAGGAGAAGAAAATAAAGGCCCGCTAAATGAGAGATTAAAAAAGGAGAGAGAAAAAAGAAGAAAAATTAAACAAAATTGAGAGGAGAGTGGCAGGGTAGTGAATCGAACCCACAATCAAAAACCATTTCTATCAGCTGTGTTGCCAATTCCACTGAGCATAATAATTGGTGTCAACGAACCTCTTTTATTACATATCTACAAAATTAATTATAAGTTTGGAGGCCTTGGCTGCACCAGTTGAACTACCTTAAGGCCGGCCCTGCATTCGATTATGTGTGAAACACAAACAATTTCAAAAATATAACCAAAGGGAACAAAAAAATTTGCATTTTAGAACCGAATTAAGTTTTTAATGAGTTAGTTCAAAAGTAAAAGCAACTAGTTTGTAGTCCAGTGCATGCTATTTACGATAAGATATCAAGATCAGATTACCACCCTGATACAAATGAAAACAAAAAAAAGTTGAAAAGTAATGTGGGTAACCATAATTTTGATAGAGAGCTTAAATGATATGCTCATGGTTTGAAGTTGAAAGCTTCTTTTCCCCTAAAACTTATCAGTAAATTGACTAAATTCACATGTCTTTTCAAAATATAGTGCTTGAATACAACGTTGTTGGCTTTTTTTCTTGAGCATAAACGTCAACTGCATTAATGGAATTTCAATGACATATTCATCACTGATGCAACAAAAATAACCATTAATAAGCAAAAATTATAAAACAAGTTGAAGATGTGGATTCATCCGCATTAATGGAACGGAAATATGTATAATGACTATTTTTTCATGGGTGGTTCTAATTGGAACTCTAAATTTGCTATATGGAGGTCCATCTTTTTTCAATAGTTATTGGACTTTGTCAACTTATATGAAAAGACAGATAAAAATACAAAGAGAGAGAGAAAAAAAAAAACCTCTTCTTACCTCCCACAACAAACTAACGACTTTTTTTTTTTTTACTTTCAAAGTATGTTCTCCCTTCAATCTCACATGCTTGGATGTGAGACGATACATTTGTATAAATTTTCAAATTGTTATTGTTTTCGATTAAAATCTTATGTTTTGAAGATGAAATTAGATAAGTTTGGGCTTTATACTTGTAAGCAAAATGACTCATTCTTTGTTTCAACCTTAGGAAGGGGTAGATGAATGCAACAATAAGAAAAAAAAAATACTTGTAATTTCTCGGTTTCTTCTGCTGCTTCCCAAAACTTTTTCTTCAAAGCTTATATCTTCAATTCTTCATGGCTTACGACACTCCAAAATGTTGGATTGATTCATAGAACCGGGGGGGGGGGGGGGGGGGGGGGAAACCAACATCAAAGAATCTCGCTTTTAGGAAAAACTCTTCTTTGAGTTCGAGCGTTAATACTTCAAACTTGACCAGTCCAAATCTGCAATTTGGTCAATTCATTCTACTTCTTCTTTTCTTAGTTGAATTAATAGAGATAAAAATAATAGAACAAAAGATTGTTGAAGAATAAATTTAATTGTTCAATGATATTTTGGTAAAATTAAGGAGGTGCATTTAGCTATCTAAGTATTTAAAAAAGTGAATTAGAAGTCCAATAAATAGGAGAGATCCAAATAGAAAATTTAGAGGTTAACTAGAATCTCCATTTTTCATAAATGTAAGCATCAACTGCATTAATAAAATGAAAATATGCCATTTTTAAATATGGATTTAAAGTACAATACCCATGTCAGCTATATCACTTTAACATTGGGTGAAGATATTTGGGTCAAGCAAATCCTGCTTTCCCTATTTACTTGAAATGTTTATGAAACATAAAATAGACGAAAACAAAATACTAGGTAATTAAACCATACCCAAATGGTAATTAGAAAACTCGTTTGTCAGGTCATGAGGTGTGCTCTATGAGGCTATTTTGTAAAATTCAAGACGTTACGATCAATGTATACGATTGATCTGTCCTTATATACAAAATGCACGTGTATGAGATAAGCTCGAGCGTTTCATCATTTATTGTAAAACGAACTTGATGCATGATCGATTCCACGCACGTTGTTTTGTTTTTCATGTTAGAGACCACCGTGTCCTAACTCCGATCAATCTACTACACGTGTATGATACAAAAACTTCAACATTTCATTTTTCTTTCGAGATTACATCAAAGGAATTTGAATATTGCAAAAGTGATCGTTCTAAAATTAAATTTCAAAAAAACATATGTCAAGTGAGACGCGTGTACGATTATCAAATTAGATGTTGAATTGTTTGCAACAAGCAATCACTCTTTACATGTGAGAGACAAAACTGTTTCAGTTTTTCTTCTTCTTTTTCTTTTCCCAAATATCAGTTGTGGAAAAGGATAATACCGAGTCCACAACAGAAAATTTATTAGTACAAGCTGGTAAAATTAACCACCATGTCAGCAAACTTGAACGATAAGGATGATAACGCAAAAAAAACCAAAAGTTAAATACTAAAAAAGACGAGTAAAAACAAACCAGAGTAACTGAACCAGTGTTTGTGCTGATTCACATGTTTGCCCTTCATTTGGCCCGGTCGTCGACGAGTGCGTATATATATTTTTTTTGAAACGACGAGTGCGTATATTTTGCTACCTGAGTTTGTTGTAAACAATATCGCATCCCGGTACGCACACCGAACGCGTCCCCCACACGCGCCTCGAAACGCGAACAACAAGCTTTTCCAGACGGGGGGGAGTGGCTGGACGACACACGCGAGTGGGCAATATTTGCCAAACGGAAAAATTACCAATATTAGGTTTGTTACCAGCAACAAATTTAACTGCCTTTGAAGACCAAATTAAGCAGTGTAAAAAAAAAAAAGGACAGACACCTGAAACCTTGACCAGCAGCAGAGAGCATAAAAAAACGAGATGGGTAAGAAAGGGTGAAGTTGGGTTTCAGGGACAACCCTCTCTCTCTCTCTACCTCTCATCTCTGATCAGAGAGTCACAGAGAGATTAGAGAGAGAGAGAGAGAGTGTTTGTGTGTGTGCGCGTTTCGGGTTAGGGTTGTGTTCAAAAGCGTGAAGACAGGGGTGAGGGATTTTGCAGTACGGGGGAGCTAGAGTGAACGAGAAAAAGCCAAAAGGACAGACGAACGGATCTGGGTCAACTCCGTTTGACCGTAAATTCAAAAGCTGGAGGGATATAGTTGTAATTGCCGAGGGTTTTAGGTTTTTTTTTTCTTTTCTTTCTTCTACAGCAATATATATATTTATTTGTTGTGGAACTTGGAAGCCATTCGGCTGTGTCGTTGCTGTTTGTGGTTTCTTTCAAGCCTGTTGTTCCTTCTCTTCTTTCCTAGCCTCTTAGCTTTTGTCTCTCTGTTACTATATAAGGGCTTCACCCCTCTTTTTCCCTTTCTTTATCTATCTCTGTGGGATACAATAGATAGATAGATAGAGAGATCGAGATAAAATATGAGAACCAGAGGAGGGGTTTGCTATCCCAGAGTTGTTGAAGATGAGAAGATGAAGAGAGTGATCAAGAAGAGGAAGGTGTGTCTGGCTACCGGAAAAGGAATGGTTTGCCGGAAAAGGACTAAGATGATTCCGGTTGGGCCAGATATGTTCGACGATTTGCCGGACGACCTTGTGCTCTGTATTCTCTCCAAGCTCAGCTCCACTGCCAACTGCCCTTCCGATTTCATCAACGTTCTGATAACGTACGTTCAAGATTCTCTCTTTTCTTGTATTTGTTTATTTCAGTCTGTTTAGTTTGGAGGTTGGTTAGAGAAACGTGGTTTTGGTTTTGGATTTGGTGTGGGTGGTTTCAAATCTGACGGCACCTGGAATTATTCATCCAACAGATGCAAGAGATTGAACGGATTGGGCCTGCAATCACAAGTACTGTCTAAAGCTTCCCCGAAAACGTTTCCGGTGAAGCCCCATAACTGGTCCGAGTCGGCTCACCGATTCCTCAAGATGTTGGCCGACGCCGGCAACGTCGAGGCTTGCTATACTCTCGGCATGGTCAGTTCACACTCTCTGATTTAAACCCCCAATTTTTTTTTTTTTTTTTTAATTTAGCATTATTGACGATGGTTCATTCTCTCCGGCAGATTCGCTTTTACTGCTTGCAAAGCCGAGGCAGCGGCGCGTCTCTGATGGCAAAGGCCGCGATTGGCGGTTACGCGCCGGCGCTCTACTCTCTGGCTGTGATTCAGTTCAATGGGAGCGGCGGCTCCAAGAACGACAAGGACCTCCGTGCCGGAGTTGCTCTGTGCGCGCGTGCTGCCTTTCTCGGCCACATCGACGCTCTCCGGGAGCTGGGGCACTGCCTCCAAGACGGCTACGGCGTCCGGCAGAACATCACGGAGGGAAGACGGTTCCTGGTCCAGGCCAACGCGCGTGAACTCGCGTTGGTTCTGGCGTCTGCTGCGGCTTCTGGAATCCCCATGCGGCAGTTGCTGACGTGGACGCCGCTCCCGCATCCTCATCCCCACCCTCATCCTCAGTTGCGTCACCTGACCGGGTCGGGTTGCCCGCTGCTCAGCGACTTCGGGTGCAACGTGCCCGCTCCGCAGGTCCACCCGGCGAACCGGTTCTTGGGAGATTGGTTCGCGGGCCGGGCCGACGGTCTGCCCGGACCGGGTCTGAGGCTGTGCTCGCACGTGGGGTGTGGGAGGCCCGAGACTAGGAGACACGAGTTCCGTCGGTGTTCGGTGTGCGGGGCAGTGAACTACTGCTCACGCGCCTGCCAGGCGCTTGACTGGAAACTGCGGCACAAGGCCGAGTGCGCCGCCGTGGAGAGGTGGGTGGATGAGGACGGAGAAGGCGCGGAGGGTGAGGGAGCCGTTAACGAGGGCGATGACGTCATGGAAGAGAGTTAAAAAAGCACCGTAACGGTGCGGTTACGGTAACGGCTCACAATGTGAGAGAGTTATGATGAGAAACCAGAAGAAAAAGGAAACGGAAACGGAAAAAGAAAAAAGAGGACATGAAAGGAAACGAGGCCGTTTTGGTGGAAACCGATATGAAAATTACTTATGGCCGTTGGAGAGGGGTATGGAGGTTTTGTTCACCCTTTTGGGGGAAGCAATGGGCTTTTTTCTTTTTTCTTTTTCTTTCTTTCTCTTTTTTCCTTTTGTTCCTTTTTTGTACTATAGAGCAAGTTTAGCCTTAATTTCGGTTAAAAAAAATGAGTACTTTGGTTTATTAAAAATCAAATTTTCTTTCTCTGTTCTTAATGCCAGAAATGTCTATTTGGTCATTTTGGCTTGGGAATTTTTAATTTCGTAGGTGTCCCATTTCCAAAAATCATGAAATTTCTCATCTCGATATAGCTGAAGTTACTCATTACCGAAACTCGATTTCGAATTCTGATGTGGATGAAGTATGTAGCTACCCTATAAATGTAATTTATGGCAGAGAAATTGGCTTCACTTTTAGGTAAAGAAAGTTATTATTGTTGCTTATCTTGGATGCCAAAGAAAGAAAATTAGGTTCGAAATTCGAATTTTACAGCTCATGGAGTAATAAGTTTTCAAGCACAAAATTCCGATAGCAATTCAATATTTTGCACACAGGGGAAATTAAGTAGCTGCCTTCTTCCTCTGGTATGAGCGAGCTTTTGTCTCTGGCTTTTAGGTGGTCAAAAAGGGTCAGAGTGCACAGAAAGTGTTTGACCAAATGCCTGAGGAAACCCAAAAAAAAGAAAAAGGGCATGGAAATTTTGTAGACGTGGGATTTGGGAAAAGAGAGAAGATGTGCAAATTGCATAGTGGTGGGTGTAGATCATAGAGGAGCCTTTAAATTGTGTTCACAAGCTCGAATTCAAGTGGGTGAGAAATAAAAACAGAATCTCTCCCCTGTTGGGAGCGCACTTGTTGAACCTCTTTTTTCCCTTTTTCTTTAGGCCAAAATCATAGCCATTGTTCTTATTATTCAACTGCATTTTGCACTATTTGGTAGTTAAGTGGTGGTCCAAGTTCTATGATATTAGTTGGAATTGATTTGCTTTGAAACTTTAGCAGAAATAACTGATTCTGGTTCAGGAGTTTAACATTATAGAACACTCCGATGTATTTATTGTGGTTTAGAAACGAAGTGAAGTGAAGCCTAAAATGCTCTAAATACAGAGAAAGCTAAGCTAACCAACACCCTTTAATTGTAAGTCAGTAGTCACATGGCAAAGTCATGGTGAGCTGAAAAATGGTTGCTGGGTACTAAAGAATTGCAGGTGAAAGACCAAAGGGCATAGACCCTTTTACCCAGTTTCAGCTGTTGTGCTTTGAAATTTGCAAGCAAGCTCAGGAGCTAGCTTTATCAAGTCTGTCGTTAGGTCTTAAGCCCAAGTACAAAAATGGTGATGCATCACTGCCCCAGCAAGCCTTTGTCTTAGTCTCCGAATACGAAACCGATCTGATCAAATATTCCGCTGAAACGAAAACAAAGAAGAAAACAGAAGCTTTTGTCACTGACCCTTTTGTCTCAATGGATGATACATAAACGTCACTCTGTGCTTTTATTAGTAAGTTGATATCTGAGTTTTTGTTCAAGAACCTAACAGTTTCTTCAAAAGAATGGGCGCCCATTTAAATTATTTATGCATGTATGGATTAGCTGTAAACTGACGTGTTCTATAGGACTTTCAAGTATTGAAATTCCGGATATGTGAGTCATTTAATTAAATTAATGTGTAAAACATAATGCAGATATTGACTAATCTAACGGCTCACTCAAACTCAATTTTACACTCGAACAAGAGAATGTACAGGATGTTTAGTGTGTAGTAAGAAGAAAAACCCCAAAAGTGGGTTCTTGGTGTATGATACTAGGGACGCTTAACCTCGAATTCTCGAAGTGCTTGGTTTGAATTGGGAATGGACAGCTGTGCTACAGCAGCAAACAACAACAACTTGCTAACTAGCTCTTGGTTTTTTCTTGTGAACTATAGGTTACGTATAGTCCCACTAAAGGTTGAAACTTTGATAATCGGATTTGATAGAGGTAAACACCAAATTGTGGACTAATTATTCATAAAGGTGGATGGGTTAACGTGTGTGTTTTAGTACTTCAACAAGCTCAGGGTGACCATTCAAATGGAGAAATGTAAGTGGTTTTACACATGCTATACACATGCTATAGGAAAATAGGATATTAGTCTAGTTTGGAATACACATGCTATACATGTGGTTTTAAAAGTTTTTTTTTTCCCCTATAATTAACGTATTTTTTTTTGGATTTGAGTTTGTAATACACATAACACACACGTGATTTTAAAAGTTATTTTCCCTATAACTAATGTATTTTTGCCCAGTACTATTTGATCTAGTGGCATAAGTCTCCTCATTGTAAGTGGAAGGTTGTGAGTTCGACTTCCAAAAAACTAATTGTTGATATGATCAAAAAAAAAAAAAAACTAATTGTTGTAGAGAAACTGAATTTTGGGAGAAAATTTCTGTGTATTCTCATTGATAATAGGGGCCTCTTTATATAGAGGATTACAATGCATAGAATCTCAATCATACAAGGAAAGTAATTCTACATTGATTAGGATTCTAGATCCTTCTAATTAAATCCTATTACCACTAGGTCAAGTAACCTAGAGTTTGGGCTAAACACAAATTAGGTTTTCCTTCAACACTCCCCCTTGTGTTGCCCAAACGCGGTGCTTCTCTCGTTGCCTCGTTAAAAACCTTGCCGAGTAACAAAAACCCAGTGGGACAAAAATAACCTCGGTCGAAGGGGAAAAAGAGCACAACACACCCTTCACGATTCGAGACGAACATGTAGACATCTCCCCCTGATGTCTGCACCTCCCCCTGATGACTACGATCATGGGAGTTCAGATAATTTCCGCAAGCCAATTCTTGCCACATGTTTCTCGAACGTGGTATTGGGCAATGACTTAGTAAACAAGTCTGCCTCACTGTCCTCAGATCGAACCTACTTCACTTTGATCTCGAGGAGTGTCTGTTGTTGCTGATTATGCTTGGTGTTGTCGCTGTTGATGTAGTCTTGCCTCATTTGTTCAAAACAAGTAGCATTATCCTGAATGCTCGTAGGCTCATCTGTGGTAGACTTCAAACCACAATTGTTCGAACATGCGTAACTATGGATCCAATCCATATACATTCACGAACCACTTCGTGAAGAGCAATGATCTCTGCATTGTTCGAAGATATAGCGACTAGGGTCTAATATGTAGACCTCCAAGATATCACGGTCTTTTCCCATGGTGAACACTTAACCGGATTAGGAATGACCATTGTGTGGGTCAGACAGATACCCAACATCAGCAAAACCTTCCAAAACACATGTCGTTTTGGGATGGGGATAGAGAACGCAGGCCAGCGTTGGCGGCGTACCTGGTGTGTGATGGGTCCGAATCCATCATCTCTTTGTAGGGATAGAACAAGCCCATATCAATCGTACATCTCAAGTATCGAAAGATATCTTTTACACCAATCCAATGGCGTCGCGTTGGCGCAGAGCTATATCTAGCTAACAAGTTCATGGTAAATGAGATGTCCGGTCTTGTGCATTGAGCTAAGTACAATAATGCGCCAATTGTGCTTAACTAGGGCATTTCTGCCCCTAGCGCATCTTCGTCATCATCCTTCGAACGAAGAGGATCCTTTTCAAGATCAAGACTACAGATGATCGTGAGGGTGCTTGGAGGCTTGACCTTGTCAAAATGCCTAAGCATCTATCGACACGATGCTCAAGTTCCAAACTGAGACATATCGTGTTCTCCCAAAATCCTTCATCTCAAACTCAGATTTCAAGTGTTCAGCGGTTTCCCTTAACTCTTTAAGGGCTTCTAATGAAGATCATGTCCAACATGAACCGCGATAGGATCCGAAACTTGTTATATAAACGCGTGGGCATATCCCTTCCCAATCAAGTAGTCACTTTAGTGAGCGTTTCAACCTCTTTGTAAACGCGCTCCATGGTTTAGAACCTCTTGACTTGGGTAAATGAAGTTCGCCATGAACCTTCATGTATATTCCGTATCTAGATCCCTATAAAGATACGTAGTGACCATATTTGTAGGCTGCATGTTCAGTTATTCGGAAACTACCAAACTGACAGGGTAGTGGAGTGCAATGACACCCATTACGAGAGAATATGTCTCATCGTAGTCGATTCCAGGGCGTTTTGTGAGAAGCCTTGCGCCGTAAGGCGAGATTACCATCTCTTTTTCTCATCACGCTTTCTAACGAAGACCCATTAGTCAACAGGTTTTATGTTAGGAGGTGTTGGCATCTCTAGCTCGAAAACCTTCCTCTTCGTTAGAGAATCCATCTTAACCTGGATCGCATCTTTCCATTTAGGCCAAATTTCTCTACGTTGGCATTCATTCATCAACGGAGCGTGGTTCGATATCATCTAACTCAAAAACTCATGCGCAACAAAATGCGCAACAAAATACGCAACTACATCATCAATTCTGATGGAGTTTCTATCCCACGTCTCATGTACACTAGTGTAAGTTTCATAGAGCTCTATATTCTCAGGAATAGGGTTTGACGTTGAGGCGTCCCCCAACGATAACCATAACCCGGAAGATACTCATGAGACGGATTTTGAGTCTTGATGATTAAAGGATTAGAATGTGCCAAAGTATCCTTCGAACCCACGGGCCTCCCACGCATCCTAGCTGGGGCCATGGCCTGTAACGCCAGAGTGCCACTCTCTTTGGCATTGGCGCCATGCCTACCTCCGTGTAGGGTGGCGCTTACGTCCTCTCGTAGGGACGTCCTTCCTTGCAGGCATGTTTGCAGCATATTTGTGTAATCTCGTCACTTTAATAGGGATCAAGATGAGACATAGTGGGGACAGACTACGACAATTCCTGTCGTTCCTGTTGAACATTCGTGTTCTTATCTCCCCCTAACGACGGGAAGACTGTCTCATCAAAGTGACATCCGCAAATCTAGCGGTAAGGAGATCACCTAGCAAGGGCATTTAGGTGGCGGACGATTGTTGGAAGCGCAAATCCAACGTAGTTGCCCATTCGTCTTGTAAGAACCCATCATAGAGCGCTGTGGCTGCGCAATTGGCACATAAATGGCTCACTCAAATGTGCGTAAGTACAAAAGACGTGTACCCAGTCACTAGCTGTAACGCAGAGGTACATTAAGTGGAGATAGGTCGTAGACGAATTAGCATAGCTGCATGCGATATTGCATCACCCGAAGCGGATGTAAGAAGATTGGTGCGCATTACCAATGTTCGGACTACCATCGTAGTCGTTTCCGCGAGACCAATTGGGTGTGTACATGGGAATGTGATGTCCAACATCAAACCCATTGCAATATCCATCGAAAGTCTTTCGATGTAAACTCTCTAGCATAGTCAAATCCAATGACTGAATAGGATGATTCGGGGAGTGAGCCCGTTGTCACATGATATGTGCTAGGAGTGTAGCATAAGTAGCATTTATAGGTGGACAATGGCACAACACGTGACCGGCGTGTTTGTGTGTGTCAACCAACATCATGAAATATTTAAGCGTCCGCCGTTGGTTGAATCAATCCACAAAATCCACGGATTCTTTGTAAGAACAGAATGAGTATTGTCATATCCTTTGCATAGGACGGTCTCAGTCCTAATTTCCCTAAGGAATGGGCTTTGTAAAACGAGCGAGAGGCCTTAGAAGCAACCAATGAGGAGTTTGGTTAGGCCTAAGCGTCTGTAGCGCTATTAGAAGCAAAATATGTGACTACATCTCCCATCATGGCGTGGGGGCCATGGAAATTAGCATGTATGGCGTCATGGCCACAAGGAGGAACAACCATGGCGTTATGCCCATGGTTGGCGCCTTTTTGGCGCATCTTGCTTCATTTTGCTAAAAAGAAATGATGTCCATGTGAAGTCTTTTGTAGACGGATCATCATATCATGACTAGGATGATCTATCCTGTCGTGACAAAGCCAATATGTCTAAATCCAAGAGATCTCTCTCAAAACTTTATTGGATTTAATAGCTCGAATAGTGACATAAAATCCACTAGAGAGACACATAAACGTCTCTAAGATGCGTCTTTGTTCGCAATCATTAGAGGTAATGCAAAGGAACTCATTTCCGTTCTCTACATGCATTTTCGCATGGAATTTGTTGGCTATTCATAGGGTACTATTTACCCTAAGAGCGTAGAGAGCTTCTGTGACAACTATAATCAAGGTGCCATTTGGCAAGTGGAACTTGGGCTATTCCATGTCCTTAAATTAATACTGATGGTCTAGCCATCGTAGTCACAAAGTCATATGCTCAGAATCAAAATTGAGTCATAATGAAGAGAACTCGAAATTTTATTCATAAGCCAACGAAATACATCATTGTTTCTATGATCAAAGAAAATCTAATCCAATAAAAAGGAATATGGCAATCGCCTACATCTCTTGGAAAATAAAAAGACTTAATCAAAATCGCCAATTTTTGGGTCTTGATCCTTGTAGTCTTCCACCCTTAGATCTAGATCACCATCTTGATCTTCTTGTGCCATGTAATTTGCTTCCCTTGCTTCACGATACGTCTTGTATGTGTTTGCAACATTCTGGGGTGCGGTACATGTTTTGGCCCAATGTTCAGTTGATCCACATCGAAAACAAACATCATTATGGTCAGGCTCCCTTGATCGAGGCGCCATTGCGGCGCGGTTTGGACGACCTATCCTCTTGGTGGCGTTACCACCATGGTCGGAGGCTCCGCCTCTCTCTCTCTTCACACGTTGACCTCTACGGTTCCGTGCACGCCTCTCTTGGCGATTTCCTTCCTCTATATATGGACCAGAACGTCCAGAATTGTCCCTATCCTTAGGGTTTTGCTCCTTTCGTCCTCCATTGGGGGCGCGACTATAGTTAGACTCCGGAATAGGCTTAGTTCCCACGGGTCTAGCATTATAGTTCTTCACAAGGATATTATCGTGCTTTTCAGCTACGTTCATGGCGCCAATGAGCTCATGAAACCTTGTGATACGTCCTGCATTTACATCAATCCGATAATTCTTTGAAATCATCAATGCAGAGACGGGGAAGGTAGAGAGAGTCTTCTCGATCAACATCGTATCAGTTATGGCTTGGCCACAATACTCCATCAGAGACTTGATACGAAGAGCTTCAGAGTTATAATCAAGCACAGACTTGAAATCACAAAAGCGGAGGCTATGCCATCGCACTTCTAAATCAGGAAGCAGGGAGTCACGAACGTTGCCAAATCGCTGCTCTAGTTCTACCCATAGCTTTCTTGGGTCTTCCTCATTGAGGTATTCATTTTGGAGCGCGTCATTCATGTGCCTTGTCATGAGAATTATGGCTTTAGCTTGTTTTGCTTCAAAAGCAGTAGCTTGCTCAATTGAGAGCACGTTCTGACCAGGCTCTTGGATGGTTTCCAGAATTCCATCAGCCTTAAGATGTTGGCGCACATCTCGGACCCACCTATGGTATCCTGCGCCAGTTGTCTCGAGTGGGACAAAGCTCAACTTGTTCAGGTAACTCATCCTGAAAAACAACACAAGATTAGGGTTAGTTTCGGAGCGAAAAGGCTACCACGAAAAACTATTAAATTTCTGAGCGTAGTCGCTTCCAATAAATTAGGAATTTTCTGAGCGTAGTCGCTTCCAAGAAATCGAATTCCAAGAGGGGTTTTGGATTTAGAAAACGACGATGTATATGGTCGATCGTTTTCTTCTCAACAAACTCTAAGTTTGGAGGACTCTACAAGCTCTAAGCTTGGAGTGAGTACGAACCCCCACAGTTCGGCTATTGGTCTCTCCTATGAAGAAGAAAGGGGGGTAGAAGAAGGGATGTTGGAAGTCCCCGAGAAAAGAAGAGAAATTAAAGGAAAAACTTCAAAAACGGGAACTTTTAGAAAAGTTTACCTTAAAAGATGGCCGGGGAAAAATGTCACCGAAAGAACTGTAGCAGCAGTACTGTAGCTGCCGGAAGTTACTGTAGCTGCCAGAAAAGTTGTCCAGAAAAGTCTGCCGGAAAGTTGTTGGAAAAGTTGCCGGAAGTACTGTAGCTGCCAGAAAAGTTGTCCAGAAAAGTCGCCGGAGTCGGCTGGAAAGTATCCGAAAAAGTGCCGAAGTACTGTAGCGATACTGTAGCGGCGGAAGTACTGTAGCGATTACTGTAGCGGCGGAATTTTCTGGGATTTGAGGGCTACGATTATAGGGTTTCAGGGTTAGGGCTCGTGCTGATAACGTGTTGTAGAGAAACTGAATTTTGGGAGAAAATTTCTGTGTATTCTCATTGATAATAGGGGCCTCTTTATATAGAGGATTACAATGCATAGAATCTCAATCATACAAGGAAAGTAATTCTACATTGATTAGGATTCTAGATCCTTCTAATTAAATCCTATTACCACTAGGTCAAGTAACCTAGAGTTTGGGCTAAACACAAATTAGGTTTTCCTTCAACACTAATGTATTTTTTCCGGATTTGCGACACTTGTTTTTGCATAGTTGCATAAAATGAAAACTGTATATATTGACATTTGATAGAAACCACTTATGATTAACGCTGCTTCTTGCGGCTGACACACTATGAGTTTACAATATTAGTAAATCCTAGTTCAAACTAGAATCAGATTAAATTTTCATAAAAAGAGAGATCGAGTGATCGACTAAGACCACAACTGTGAGTTTCTAGTAATGTATAATGTCAAAATTAGCGTTGTGTATGCTGTAAGCCCAAATCTTGCAACTTTCTTAACTAAATACTCATAAAAATTGTTTGACTATGGGCCAGATGGCCCAACCCATCTCAATAGGCCCAAAAGAAGACGACGAAGTAAAAAGATGAAGGAAAAGAACAATGTTCATATCAGTGCTTTTTGGGTCAAAATCGTTGCCACACAGAGAGTTGCGAACGGTGTAATCAAGTAACAGGTACACCTCTACCTAAATTTAGTTGTTTGGTTTCGATTTCATTTAGTTTCAATCGCAGCTTAGATCGAGTTTGAATAAATCCATAGATGTGCTCTATAACTTTCCGTTTCGCAAGTATTGGAGCACTTTGATTTGCCTAGAAATTTTAGAAGCAGTATGAAAATTTAACAGTGTATCGAAATGTTTGGACTTTTTGAATGGGTTAATTCCTAATGGAATCTAGAAGCTGTCAATTTTTCTATTGTTTGAATTGTATAAATTAGGGCTGCGGAAATGTTGAAGAGGACAAGAAAGTCTGAAATTTTCAGTGCAGACGTAAGTATATGAAATTCGAATAGAATCGAATGGCGGAATGGTTTTTGTATGAGTAGATTGAGTTGTGTAAATTACGGATGTGAAAAATGGAGGGCAACAAATTTGAAAATTCTCAGTGTATGGTCGGTCACATATGAATTGAGGTGGTTTTGTGTGATAAGTTTGAATAGTATAAACTAGGGCTTGAGAAACACTGACCTGATCTAGGGTTTTGGGTTTGCGTTCTTTCAGGGAAAGAGAAAGAGAGGTAGTGCAAGATGGGGTTTATAATGGAGTTTGCTGAGAATCTGGTGCTGAGGCTAATGGAGGACCCTAAGGAGCGAGATAGGAAATTTAGGGAGCACGTGTATGCGGTGAAGGATCGATGTGAGAAGACAAAAGAGATGTGGGCCTTACCTCTCCGGCCTTATGGGTTTTGGACATTTGACCGCCACAATTCGCAGATGAAATGGGACGCCCAGATTAGTCAGGTTGAAGGCAGGAGGGACCCCTATGATGACCTTCTCCAGCACAGCCGCGACACTGACATTGGCAAATCTAAATGAGTGCTTCAAGGTTTGTTTTACAGTGTCATTGTTTCTTTCTATTGTATGGTTGCTTAGGTAGAAACTTTTGCAATGTTGTGAATTGCCTCCGAGAGTATCTATTGTCTTCGAAGTTTATTTATCAAAGGCACAGTAGATGCTAAAGCATGTGCTTGAGCAGAGTTTCATGTTCTCTGTTTACTCCAGTAGAGAGGCCATATACATGTTTCTAGAAAATGCTTCCTATGAACTTCTTAGGAGACTTTAATATTAGCATTGCAGTTTGTGATATAAGCTCCTTGTGGTTATGATTGTCTATTTGTTTTGAGTATCTAGTTCATCATTGTAAGTGTTGTTGGTCAAACCCTTTTAAATCAAGTCACGGTTTATAGTTTGAATCCTACTGAAAGGTTCCTGATTCTTTGCTAGGTAGGGAAAAATGCTAAATTGAATCTTTTCATAGTGTAACCAGTTGCATTGGTTTGTGCAAATGCATTCTTTACATTGATGCTAGAGCAGCTAAACTGCTTAGCATTTTTCGGGTACTTAGAGAAACTGTCAGTTTCAGTTCTCTTGCATCCTTTATAGTGGACCGAAAATCACTTCTGCATTGAGTTTGGGGAAATGGTATCTCAAAATAAAAGTACACTTTGAATCTGAGATTACTTGTCCTTTGTTTCTGGAAAATCACTTCTGCACTGAGTTTGGGGAAACGGTATCTCAAAATAAAAGTACACTTTGAATCTGAGATTACTTGTCCTTTGTTTTTAGATAACCTCTTCTCTGCAACTCATAGTTTTGTTTCCTTGTTGCAGCGGAGCTCTCTAAATTGCGTTGCAGAAATGTTATTTGGTGTTAGATGCTTTTATCAAGACTGGTCTCTGCTTGTTAATAAGAGTCCATGTCACTGTTGTGTTGTGGAAGAATTTTATCCTTTCGATGTGTGAATCCTACAAGCTTTATGTTCTCATACTATCTAGAAATCTCATTGATTCTAGTTTTTGCTTACGCAGACAATACAAAATAAAGGCTTAAAGTAGGAGTTGGTCACTCACTGCTGTTTATCTTCGTGTTTGGATGGGAGAGTTGGAAATAATTCTCTCTCTTGGAAACTTGGAAATAATCACAACCAAATTGTTAATCTACAAATTGGCACTATGTTTTTGGTTTACATACTGAAAAACGATAATAGGCAAGTCTAGCAATAGTCATTTACTTAATCGCTAGCCTTGTAGTGGTCATTCTAAAAGAGCCAAGTAGCTAATCCAACCCTATATGCCCCTATATGAGATATCATGAAACCAGAAACCTAGGAGCAGCAAAAGTAAATTGAACCAGCCGAAGACCTGGGATTTAGGTAATGGTGTTTATGCTCAACATGCATAGCTGCCTCTCCTATCTTCTCTGCCTCGCCTATTAAGTGCTGTTGATATCTGATCGATCGGAACCAAAGGTAAATATCCAAAGATAGTGTAACCCTTCAGGTTCAAGTCTCTTACCACCTTGTTGTATTTCCGGGACAAGTAAGCAGCAGCTGGTGTAGAGAAGGCTACCACTGTGTGTATGGGAGGACACTGGTACTCGAGTCCAACCCAAAACTTCATGGATTGGTTGAAGACAAGCAGCTTATATTCTGTAGCTGCAGAATGAATAGCTGTGTGTAGACCGCCAGCCTGAGCCTCGTTCACAAATTCTCGGGTCTTTTTCAATGCTTTCTGGATAGAACCTAGCCTTAGGTACACCACCTGCTTAGCCAAAGGAGGAGCATGCTTATCAAACTTGTCAGCTGCTTCATCAATCTGCGAAGATCAATGAAAAACAAGTTCAGCTATATTTTGTCGATACCATACAAATTCTTACTCGTAGGAGATCAATAAGGCATTGATCCAATAGGACATCATTGAATGTAAGGAATGGAGAAGGGCATATAGCCATATATACGAAACACATGACTAGCATCAGGAACTCATTTCAATCATACAACTATGGTTTATTAAACTAGCATTTGCTAAGCACCTCTTTCTTTCAAAACACTATTAATGAAAACAGGAAAAGAATAGATGGATTACGAACATTAAATTCCATGAGAATCTGGCAATCTAGCTCTTATTTATCCAGCACCAGCCATAAAAGTCCTTGCATGAATTTTCTGGTCTCATTACTATGGATTTCACGTGTAGTAAAGTAAACCAGCATCATAAGCGAAAGCACAGAGTAATCAAAATCACTCTTACTATCTACTAACCAAATAACACAACTACCATCTCCAAAATTTGTTTACAAACGAAATTCAATATCCCGATTTTACTTTTTAATTCTGCATAATCCAGGTCTAATTTTATATCCAACAAGCATGTCATTTCCTACAGGCTACAACAAAACAACCATTCAATCTAAACTGGCAGATTGAGCAAGGGCAACAAGTAGAGGAAGCTGAAATCTGTACTACCGGTAAAATATGAAACTAGTTACTGATTAGCATTCTCATATAGCAGCATTCACATCAGGTCCAGCAAAATACAATCCACCGCTGGTTTTAGTTTTGTTCAAAGCATGGAGAAGTGTGAAAAGCTAACAGTGTAATTAATTCATTCCAAAAAAACCTAGTCGCGACAATCTAATGGATTCGAGAAACTTCTGATTCCAAATAATTTATATTTCTTCTGTTGCTAGTAAGAAGGGATAAGAGTGATTTACCTTCGTGTCGAGTAAAGCAAAGAAATCATCAGGCACTCCCTTGAATCTCTGGTAGACTGGACCAACAATAGTGATCATAGCAACCTCCACAGTCCACACAGTCAATCTCAGAGGCCCCAAGTTCTTCTTCGCGAACTCGTACAGATTCAGCACAAACATCATCATGTAAATCACTGCCATCCTCAAAACCCTCAGGCGCTTCAACTCCTTCTGCAACAAAATTCAACCAAAGAAAGAGAATCAAAACACACCGTTTCAGATATAGAACAATGAAAGTATGAAACTCAACCATAATAAATTTCTGGATGCACATTTTTCAGAGACAAAAAATCAAACAGTTCATCTGCAATTTTGGAAAAGGCTACATTATTAGACTCACCTTACCTCTGCTTGCGTCAGTGTTCATAGGCATCTTTCCCCAGCGATCTCGTTCATTTTCATCACTGATCCCACGCACACTAGTCTGATTCGAGTCTCCTCCGAGCAAGTTATGAAGATCCACAACAAGCTGCATCATCGGAAGTGGATGTTACATTGCCTGACACAGAAAACGAAAATTTCACAACTCCGTGTCTACAAAATTCTGTTCCCGATCGTCACATTTCATCAAAAGAGAGAACAAATCCGAAGCACCGTGCGCGAATCTGTGTGATAACTGAACCAAAACGACTCCGATTCACACAGATGAACTGGAAATTTCAAAGCAAGTACCAAAACAAACATCGATTCTATACGACTACGATTACAAAAGCGATCGTCGATCATTACCTGAAGAAGCGCGTCCTGCTCGGTGATCTCAGCTTCGTTCGATTTCTCTGCAATAACCTGAGGAAAGTGAAGAAGATGATGCAGTGAGATTAACGGAGAGGAAAGATCAGGAGGAAGCAGGTATGAAGGTTTTCTCACAGAGCTTCTCCGAAGCTTACATTGTTTCAACCAAAGGTTGAGAGAGAGAGAGAGAGAGAGGTGTGTTGGTTTTGCCTCGGAGAGCGTGCCCTAGCAGAAATTGAAATGAGAGAAGTGAGCAATGTGGCGGGAGGCTACTGTGAAATTTAACCGCGGTTAAAAAGTTGCTTGCTTACTGATCACGCGAAATGCGTTCAGGGATTCTGTGCCCTACATCTGTCATTCTGTCCTAGCATATAAAAACCAAAAACCTTTCTTCTCATACAATTTTTGTGTTCATTTCTCTAGTTTGTAAATTGCCATTTTTATCACAATTCTCAGTATAGTCGGGTGATGGATTACCAAGCTCACCTTAACCATTGTCAAAAAAAAAAAAAAAAAAAAAACAACAACAACAACAACGCTTTTTTTTTTTTGGTTACAAGAAACAACACACTTTAACCAGAGAGCAACTAATTTACTCGATATGAAGCCATGATTTTAATCGGAAGGCAATTTACAGTGATGGTCAATCACAGGTCAATTTCAGAGCGAGGCAAGTCCAGCAACCATGAAACCGGTCCTGAGTTCAGATTGCAGCTCAACTTCACACATTGTATACAGAGTCTCAGAATTTTTATCACCTGTGATTTTTACAGGTTATAAAAATCCAAGTTCTTCATCAATTCCATCTCCAATTACAAAGAAGCGGTTGACAATTTATGCGGAGGCACAGTAAGATTTAATGAATGGACACTTCTCAGAATGTAACAAACCATAAAATGGTTCCTTTTGGTTTAAAAAAAGGACAGAAGCAAAGCTACAATCCGAAATGATAACCAACACATCTTTTCATCATCTAAACATGAAACTATGAATGAACAAAGGACCAAAAGATTTGACATATTTAGAATAGCAAAACAGACTGGCTACACCATTGACATCCATTCACAAACTGAAAATAGAATAAGAGGGTCTAGAAGTCATTTACATAGTAGCTAGCTAATCAGCATTCCTTCAAACTCACCCTATAACAACTAGATTCCATAAGACCATTCAAACTAAGAGCATAGAAAGAAATTTAAACAAGCAGCAACTCCTTCACTCAGTCGGAATCAGAATCAGATTTATGCTCAACATGCACAGCTGCATCTCCCTTCTTCCCAGCCTTACCCTGCTCAACTGCTTTGGAAATATCATCAACCGGAACCAAGGGCAAATAACCGAAGATGGTATATCCCTTCACGGTCAAGTCCCTTATGGTGTGGTTGTATTTCTCGGACAAGTGAGCAGCTGTTGGTGCAGCCTTCTCTGCCACTTTGTGGATTGGATGGTACTGGTCAAGTACAACCCACAGCTTCACAGATTGGTTAAATACAAGCTGCTTAGATTCTGTAGCTGCATAATGAATGGCTGAGCGAGGACCCCCAGTTTGAGCCTCCTTCACAAATTTTTGGCCCTTCTCCAAAGTCGTCTGGATCAAACTGTGACCTTGGCTTGCAACCTGCTTAGCCAAAGGAGGAGCATGCTTGTTAAACTTGCCCGTGGCTTCATCTACCTGTCGAAAAGAATGTACAACTGTCAATACCATACCCATAAAGATCTATCAAAATTGAAACTTCACTAGCATTTAGTGCTTATTTGTTCCATAACTGAAGAACATATAACCTGTAACTTCTTAAACCAGCATCATGAAATACTCAAAAGCCTCTCAAGAATAAATGGAACCAGAAGCATCAATAACAAATACAATGAACATTTGGCAACCTAGCTATATTTTTAGGCCTACCAAACATCAGGGTACACAACAAGACTGGGAAACAACAGAATTATAAGTAAAACCACCTCCTAAGAAGTAGCACGAGGGCAAAGAAACAGAACTTGCATCAGAAACTCAACAACATATAAACTATGACTTGTTAAACCAGCATCCTTAAGTGCTTATTTTTTTCATACAGTTAAGATTAAAAAAAAAAAAAAATAAATCATGGTATCAGCATTAACCATGAAATTTGGCAAACTAGCTCTTGTATCTAGCAACAAGCATAAATGTAAAACTACGCCCACTTCTTGAATTATTTTGAACCTAAAGAGTATTCCTTAGGCCTAGTAAGGATCAGGGTACAAACCAAGATCCATAAAGCAACATTACAATACCACCATCACAAGCAAAAGCACAACTACTATCCAAACTAACAGCTATTATCTAAAGTCCCAAGTAACACCACATTTAAGTAAAACCCCACCACAAGGAAAAGCAATCTCAAGTAAGCATCAGAAGAACACCGACTTCAACACCCAAAAACCAAACAAACCCACATATCATTTCCAGATTCTCTGCACAAACGATATGCAGAAGACTATAATTCAGCACTTTACTGTACTTTGACCACCCGATTCAATCATGCATTCTACTTCGCAATTGCCCACAATCCAATTTAAGCAAATTAAGCAGAAACGGCAGTAAGTAAAGAATATTATTAAACCTCATCTCCAATCCTAGACATTTTGATTCACCAAATTCATATCTCCCTTAAGTCACCGATTCGATTCCCACAATGACAAAAATTTCTAAAAAAAAAAAGCACTTAAAACAAATTCAACAGCAATATTCCAGATCAAGAAAAAACTCTCTCTAATTCCACAAAATGATAAACTACCTTGGTGTCAAGAAAAGCAAGAAGATCATCAGGCACGCCCTTGAGCTTCTCATAGACTGGACCAACGACGGTGGTGACAGCACCCTCCACAGTCCCAACCGTCGATCTCAGAGGCCCAGAGTTCTGCTTCGCATACTCGTACAGATTCGAAACGCACACCAGCGTCTGAATCGCCGCGATCCTCACAAACCCTAGGTGCTTCAGCGCCTTCTCGTTCCCAACCTTGCCCTCCAAATCCTTCTGCAGCCAAAATCAAGAAGAAACCGAAAGGTTGCTTCAGATCCAAGCAAAGAATCACAGAGATAGATATATAAAAAAATCCAAGAAAAAATTCAAAGATTTATGAGATTAAAGAAATCTATTACCTTCTCGATGGTTGCCATTCGCGTTTCTGTAGTTTTGTTTCGGCTTCTAGCTCTCTCGGAAAGTCGCAACTGAAAAAAAAATATGGCAAATGGGTTTTGGTTGTTATAGTGGCGAAGCTTCTAGAGAACCTCACGCGTTCGTGTGATCTGACGGTGGGTTGTGGAATCAGATTTGTTTCGCTGGAACCCGCATTACGTCAGCTGTTAGAATCACGGGTGGCGGGTAGCGGGTAGCGGTTTCGTGGGCCCATTAAATTCATGTGGTGCCTAATGTCGACGTTTCGCGAACGACACGCTGGGAATTGTTATTGGGAGATTCCTGAGCGCGACTCAAAATACGACATAAATAGGAGGCGAATATTGTTGGGTGGAGCTTTCAAATCAATCCCAAAACTAAGGTTGTTTACCGACCCAAGTAATCTCTAGTTGTTAAGAATAATCTATGGGCAAGCAGCAGGCTAAGTAATTATGACCAAGTATTAAACTTTAATATATTAAGCAACTTTTGTAAGCTTGGATTATCATGATCAAATCGAGAATGTATGATATTTTAGTTTACTAACTTCACTAGATTGTCAGACCAAAAAAAAAAACTCCACTAGATTGATAATTTGATTTGGTGGGTCAACCACACATGATTTAAGGCCATTTCGTTACTCCGTAGCTTCCAACTAGCACCTAAGACCCAACTTCTTTTTGTACCATTGACAAATGTTCATGTCCTTTAATGCCTATATATTGACAACATAGACAAAAGGCTACCAGTGCCCCATTAGTCCATTAGACAGCCATTACATCTCTGTACTTCAAGTGTCTATAACATGTTTGCTTAGCTATGGTTATGACAGGACTTTCCTACTTGAAACGGGACAGCTATAGATTATGACATTAGTGCAGTAAAATGCTGAGAATCTTCAGACAGCTTGCGATCTCTGGCGCTTTGCGTACTGAAGAATAGGCTCCTTCACCTACAGAAGAGGGAAAACAAAGCATTGTCAGTTTGTCACTAGGCATTGTGATGGTGAACCACAGGTAATTACAGCAAGAAATGGGGTATAGGTCATATTCGTACTGTGCTTGTTTTCCTGGAACGTTTGCCTTGGGTGGAAATACTACTACAGGCCACTCTCTCCCCATCGTCACAGTGATTTGTGTTGCCATTGGCTCTAATATCATCATTGCCAGGTGCAAAGCTCTCTCTTGAAATTACTGGCTGCACGGTTTGTAGAGAAAATTGTGTTTATCAACAGTTCAGTTGAAAGAAAAAATAAGCATGAAATGAGTGTAGAGATTTGAGTACTAGACTCATACAGTCTTACCTGCGCCCTGCTCGTGGGAGTGTTTCCCTGCTCCTTTGTCTTTGAAGTAGTCTGCTCACTCCTGTTTGGACTATATTCCTGTGAATTAGGCCTTATTCTCATGCGTGTGAGATCTGATCCAATCGAGCGGAGCACACCACATGTGGATGTGTCTCTGTAGTTGCTTCCTGTTAACAAAAGCATTTTGTAGATGTAAGTGCAAAACTGCTAATGTAAAGGAATAACCAGTATAGGTTTAAAATCAGCTTAATGCATAAGAAATTGGGGCTCTCTTACCCATTGGATGAATGTCTTGATGATTGGACTTGCTTGGTGGTTCAACGTTGTCAACATCCTGTCCGAGTAAAATGTCAGAAAGATTGTAGTGTATAATGGAAAATATCGGTAGACATGTTTAACAGAATTACCATTGCATCAAAATTCAAAGCTTTATGGACTTCAATAAGTTTCTTCTCAGTAACATCAGAATGGATCACACGCTTTCCTGGGTTTACAAGTAAATGATGAAAGAAAGTTGGACATAATTCGATCAAGCATAAGTAAGATGAGTACAAACTTTTTTCAACTGGATGAAACTGCGCAAGTTACTCACCTAGCCTTCGGTTGCCTTTGGCTTCAACAAAACCTTCTTGTGCCATCTTATCAAGCATCTTCCGCACTGTACTCTGATTTGCTTCTCCTCCAAGCTTGTTCTGAAGCTTTGCGACTGACACATACTGCATAGGAAGAGCATGACACAGCGCCTGCAGTAGAAAATTAAACCCCAGTGAAAATATTGCACCAATGTATATAATGTATATATGATATTTGTCATTCAACAGAGACTATTCAATCTTATACATCAGACTGCAGAAAAGTTGTCAGGCCATACAAAGTACTTGATGAATTAGCAGAGATTTTCAAAACCCCAGTAATTAGATATGTGTAACAAGATTAATAACTCCACATACAAAAAGTGTGAAAGGCAGGAATCACAATCACCTTCATGTACATGTGATCATTAGACATCGGAGTTTTGTCACCAACCAGGACTGCTTGACTATTAATTTCTTGTTTCACGACAGTGAACTCATAATCAGACTTCTGCATTGTGAGATTGTCACGAGGAAAATTAGTTCGACTCCAAAAGAAAAATATGGACTCAAAATTGAATAAAAACAAGGGAAGACAAAAACCTTCTGCCTGTTAATAGTGTAAGTGTCCCCTCCAGCTTTTGATAGAATGCCTTCCACAACAAGCTTGTCCATAATTTCTGTAATCCAGCCACAGAATTGAAAACTAACTAATCATTTTAAAATATCTTTTAAAATAAGTACAATGCAGCAGCAGGTCTATTTTCATTCTTCATTTTACCTTCAGTTAGAACCTGCATACAATAATACAGATATAGAATCAATTGGTTATACATTTAGAATCATATAACAGACCAAAAAAAAAAAAACAGGTGAGAGTAAAACATATTCAATAAGCCAACTGTACAATCAGTCTGTTTTTGGTGCAGATTTCTAGCAGAGAATTCAACAGTTGGAATCCTTACCACTGAAATGTCTGGGAAATTCGAAAGAACATCGGTAACTTCAACAGTGTCAAGATGGCAACTACTGATCCAGTTCTTTATCCGGGAAAATTGCTGTTCATCTTCCTCTGGATCCTGAGTATCATCTGTAGCTGTAGAGTTATAAAACAGATCGTTAGCCTAATACAGCTGTGCAGGAAACTTGCAAAGAAAGGAGATGTAAAATTAGCCCAAAATTGCTCATTAGGTCAGACTCCAAGTTGAAGATTTGTTTCAATATCATTATAATGTGCAGATTGGTCAGCTAACTTAGACATGGTTGATTTATTACCTTCACCATCCATGCAATTATCTTCCTTAAGTATGCTGTTATCTTCCTGTGGTTGATGCTTAGCTGTCAAGAAAACCATTATTATATCCACCAACAACTCAGACCAAAGCTATCTGGAAGAGGGAATTATTACAAAGGATATACTATACATAAGTCCACAACTTTTACCTGCAGGAACAACTATATATTGGTCGTCTTGTGATTGATTCACCTAGCAATTGTAACAAAACATATCATGCCTATCAGTATTGGCACCATTAAGCCAAAAGCAGATGCGAGTTGAGTTCATAACATCGATTTTACCTCACTGTCAGATTCAGAAGAGCCATCCATTTGCATGGAGTCATCTCCTAAGCTCACTTCATCATCTTGAATATCATCATTTTCATCCTCACAGGAATCAAGCACGCTCTTTACCTGTATAGATACGGAGTAATACCAACTCAATCTGGCACATCTATGATGAATCCTAGTTTCTGATATTCCAATATAAAACCCCTATTCCTTACCTTGAGAGCTAAGACAAGATGCTTGCTGTTTACATTTCCAACTTCCATTTTCAAAGGATTCTTGGTCCATGAGTTTCGAGTTTCTTCTTCTGTGCAGCCTCTGAAGAATGGAGGCTCATAATCTGCTGGCTGCAAATTCAGATAACTTTGTCACCTTCTGGTACACAAAGTACATTTGAGAATAGAGAATACCAACTAGGCATGAAGCTGGAATATGAGAAAGCAATTTATAAGGGGTATACCGTGACATCATCATAGTATAGGAGTTTCATCAGAATGGTGCGCTGAAACAACAACAAATCAAATATTTTAAATCTGATATAACAATACAAACAAAGGACTCTAGAACATTTCCAGATAGCTAATAACGTAGACAGCTGTGCAATAACTAAAACCAATTTCTGATTTACCTCTTCTGGCATTCTATCCAAAGTTCTCATCAGCTGAACCAGTGTGCGGACCATTTTACAAGCAGAACTCCTGCACATGAAACAGCCTCGCAAATTCAGAAACCAGGACTCAAAGAAGAACAGGATGAGGATGAAATCTGGAAGGAATTTCGGTTTTAAGTTACCTCATCTGGTTGGGTGTAATTTCTGTTGTGGAGTTATACTTGAATGTTCCACCCTGTTTCTTATTCCCGGATCGATTGATATTCATTGAAAACTCCTGATTTTCAGATTTTGAATAGCTGAAAGAAACTGCAGAGCAAGTAAAATCAATTCCATCAAACTCTCACATAAAATTTACACTCTAAATTTAACCAGCATTGACATGTTAAATGATTAAATTGTATCATCCAGCATAAAATGTGGTGCTTCAACATAGGAAAATGCTAATGCACATTCAGATTGTAATGGAGAAAATTCACAGTAGTGAAAATTAAATGGAAACATTGAAGTTTGTGGTATGATACAGTGATAAACTAAACAAGTACGCCCCATCCTCTAGTTACAATTACTCAGTTGGGACAGAAAGCCTTACATGTGTATTCCTCTATCATCGGCCCTTCAACGTCTTCACACACACAGAACAAAAGCGTTTTCAGGTACTTCTTCTGCAAGGCGTCGTATACACCTACCAATACATTCAGCAATAAGTTAACTAATAGGCTAATAGCCAAACAAGAAACGAAAATCTCAGGAAAAAAAAAAAAGTGAAACAACATCAAAACTGTAAGCTCATCCAAATCAGTCAACTCCGATTCATACCTTTCTCCATCCAATCAATAAGTCTGCGAGACTCTGCATCCACTGGCATTAGCTTTTTGATCTTCATCTCTGTTGAAGATGCCAAAATTTCATCACAAATCACAAACCGAGTTTCATCTATAGCAAAAAAATAGCAACAAAATCTAATTTACCAAACAGATCTACCTAAAGCAGGAACAGATTTATCGTTGAAATACTTCTCCGGAAAAAGGCCTCGGATGTAACTGATATTGAATATAGCGATGCGAAGCAGGTTCCTCGTCTAACATCCACAGCAAACACTATAGTATTCAGACTCCAAATTCACATAACTATTGCTATTTTCCTCATCGCAGTCATACAAAACTTAACGCCTAGCCATTAATCATGATAATCTAGGGTTTCTTCAACCAAAATTCAATTGAATTAGCAATCGTTAATCTACGAGAAACAACTAATATTTCTATGACTATATGAGATTGTTAATTACCAGAAGAAGGGAGTCCTGCTCGGTAATCTCCGCCTCCTTCAGTTTTTGCGCCACAACCTGTAATTTAAATTATCAAGTAAATAGTGAGATTAAGACTGAATTAAGCTTTGAAAGCAGTATGGATCAGATCGACGAAGATGGCTGAGTACAAAGGAAGAGCTCAGAGATCTTCCGAAGCTTACCATGGCTTCAGCTTTATCGGAGAAATGAGAGAATCGGAGCAAGAGAGATAGAGAGAGAGAAGAGAGAGCTCTGCGTTTGGGTTAAAGCGACGAAAAATTTGAAATGAAGCGAGAGGAAATGGGGGGAGGTGTGTTGGCGGGACTCTGAAATTGATCGCAATTTATTACTAGTTAACCAATGCCAAAAGCGTGACTCCACTCTCGCAAGTCAAAACGAATGTTATGGTGAAATGAGATACAAAGGCCCTTTTTTTGTTTCTCTTCTTTTGTTTTTTTGTGAAAGAAAATGTAACCTCTCAAAATCTCGCTCTCTGTTTTTATTCTTGCAGGGTAGCGGTCATTGCTTTATCATGCAATAAGAATCCACAAAAAACTTACTGTGATGCTACAATTATTTTTAAGATTTACTTATATATGATAGATTTGGTTAAAGCCAAATGGTATTTTATTAGCTGCGCAACATATTACTCTTATAGTCTTGTTCTTACTAATAAGCACGGATGGTAAATAAATGATGCTTTTAAAAGCTCTTTAATTGCTCATGAGATTGTGATTTGTCGATAGATACAATATTTTAAAAATCGCTAGATAATGGGTGGATTATGGATAGAGCGGTAGTCGGTAAATAAACTATGGTATGGTTTAAAAGCTTTTTGCTTGTCAAACTGCAACATATCCATATATACAATGTTCTAACAATCTTAGATAATAGTTGAGCGATTATAAGACAACCAATCATCTTGAATCAAGTCGAACTTGAAGCTTATCAAATGAAGAGTTATCTCAGTTGACAAAATGATATTGAGTGCTCAATGACATTTGGAGTCTCAATCACTCAAATGCATTAATAATGGAAGAGAAAATTTGCGTGAACTTTCTGACTGTGAAAAGACTATATGTAACTCTCTATTTGAATATGCATTCTGTTATGTACAAAAAAATATATATAAAGCGTGATTGAGTTTTTCAGGTATACAAAAAAAAAAGATGTTTAAAGTAAATCTTTACTTGTCAGTGATCCTACATATAATATTTCACCTTAGATTATTGTAGCTCACTATATAATAGCACTTATTCAAGATTTTTTTTTTTTTGAAATATAGTAGATAATTGATTAAACAAACATATCTAAAAATTTTATTTAAAATTTCCATGTTTTTCTTCAAATTTCTATCAAAGCTTTGGGCTTTGTAGTCTAGATTGGGATCAGTTCATATATTTTGATTGTTGCTTAGATTAGTAGATATGAGCCTTTTATAACTGATGCTCATCATGATTAGGTTTGTGTACATGAGCCAATGGTGGATTAATGGAAATTGCAATGAATGATTTTGGATGTGGATTTTATGGTTTCAGGAATAGTCAATTTTAATTTCCAGTATGCATGCATACCAATTGTAACAGGAGACTACTAAAATGTGTCATCTCAAATTGCAAGCTACAACAAAATCACACCAAAACGTGTGGTTGCAGCTGCACAAAAACAACACAAAGATTAATTAGAACTCTATTGTCTTTTTGGTATTGGGACAACAAAAAATTGTAGTCTAAAAGGCAAAACAACAACATAAGTTAGATGACAATATTGGCTAAATCGTATAACGACAACAAATAAGTGTGGTTGGACTTGATCACAGACAATATAAAAGATGTACTATTACTCTATTAGTGATCCGTTTTATATTCAAACCACAAATATTTGTCGTGTTAATAATCTCAAACGACAGTAAATTGTCATCCTAATGAAACTGACATAACAGAAAGAATATGATATCTATTGTCTAAACCATTTCCCAACATCACATACGTATAATTTCATAACCTTTCACACAACACTTAAATGTCATACAAACCTACCCTAGAACGAAACTTAGTTGTCCTCTGATGCTCTTTACGACCAAATATAATTGTCGTTTAAAGCACATTAGCACAACCTTTAATTGTTGTTGTATGAGAGAAGACACTACATACAAGTCTTCATATTTCTTATTTAAGGGCATTCAGACTACACAAATAAGTCTTGCAAATATGCTTCACATAATAGTATTTAAGAAAGAATGTGGTTGCTTTGTTTATCAGACAATACAAAAATGTTGTTTGAATGCTTTTAAAGATACAGATCACAATGTTCCCAAAATGCAAAATTCATCAGACAACACAAGACTTTTATTTTTTTATGTCGTCTGAAAAATCAAACGACAGAACACTTCTGTCGTCTGATGCCCCCAAGAGACGACACCATACTAGACGACATATTTTTGTTCGTTCAGATGACAGAACAGTTCTGTCGTCTGAAGACCTTTTTGGCATAGTGTTACCAGATTTAACAAACCCTTCAGGTTGACACATATATATTTCTTCTTTTAAATCACCATTGCCAAAAGCAGTTTTCACATCCATTTGGTGAAGCTCGAGATCATAATGTGCTACTAGTGCCATGACAATTCTGAAGGCATCTTTAGTCAACACGACACAGGAGAAAAAGTTTTTGTATAATCCATGCCCTCCTTTTGTGTGAATCCCTTAGCTACCAATCTCGCTTTGTATCTATCTATCTTTCCCTGTGAATCCCTCTTGGTTTTGAACACCCATTTGCATCCTATAGGCTTAAATCCCTCAGGTTTTTCTACAAGCTCCCATACACCATTATCACTCATGGATTTAAGTTCTGCTAACATAGCTTCCTCCCACTGTTTTGCTTGTTCTAATTTGATTGCTTAAGTAAAGGTTATAGGATCATGGTCTTCACCGAAGTCAAATATGATTTAGTGAGGAACACAGTTTCATAACAATCCGGAATGGCTAATTTTCTAACCCTTTGTGACCTTCTAAGTTGCGCTACTTCTTGTTGTGGTTGTTGTAAAATTTGTGGTTCTTCTTGATTCTCAACAACTAAGTTTTGCTGAGGTTCCTCATTAGTATTTGGTTGAGATTCAGCTATGTCTTGAGGTACAACAAGTGGCTCTGGCGGAGGCAAATCTACAAGAGCATTAATAGGGACTGGCTCTATGTGATGTGAGTTTTGATCGCAGTTTGCAGTAACAGGAATATCATAAACAAGCCAAGAATAGGGATCAAGGGTAACTGAATCACTTATAAGTTAAGGTTCTGCATCAAAAACCACAAACATCATTCTCACCATCGCACAACTCATCAATGAACCTAACTTTGTTGGTTTCCAGAATTCTTGTATAATTATTAGGGCAATAGAATCTGAACCCTTCTGCATATCCAATGAAATAGGCACTAATAGTCTTAGGATCTAGTTCTGAGCCTGAGGATTATAAGCTTTAGCTCTTTAGCTTCTGCATTACAAGCCCACACATGTAAGTGTCTCAAACTTGGTTTTCTATAGTTCCACAACTCAAAAGGTGTTTTAGGGATTGTCTTACTAGGAGTTCTATTACAAATGTAATTAGCCGTTTTTAGTGCTTCTCCTCATAAGAATTTCGGAAGACCAGATTTAGACATCATGCTCCTAACCATATTTAACAAGGTTCTGTTTCTTCTCTCCGACACTCCATTCTATTCTGGTGTACCTGGTGTAGTGTACTGCGCTTTAATACCATATTCCTCAAGGTAGAGGGCAAAAGGACCTTTGTTTTGTCCAGACTCAGTATACCTGCCAAAGAATTCACCTCCCCTATCGGATCTCACAACCTTAATTACTTTATTTAGCTGTTTTTCTACCTCAACCATAAAGATTTTAAAAGTTTCAAGTGCCTTGGATTTTTCAGAAATAAGGAAAACACGACAAGACCTAAAATAATCATCGATAAAAGTGATGAAATATTGATTTCCACATATAGTCTTATGTGGGAAAGGCCCACAAATGTTAGTATGAATAATTTCCAGCAGCTCTTGACTCCTAATAGATATGCCAAAGAAAGGCAGAATTTTCATTAAACCTTGGTCTTTTGTTACCAATTATTTTTTCTGTGAAAAACACATCAATAGAATATTTGTAGTTCATATGCCAGTAGCCATCAACGAGAGTAGCATTGCTAGAAAACTCAGAAAATTTGAAGAAGTCAAGACTATTTTTATTACCAAGGAAGAAAAAACCTTCAATTTTTACAAATAATGAACCAGAAACCAAATTTCTTAACATAGAAGGAATACAATAAATGTTTTCTACAAAGAAACAAAACTCGCATTGGATACGAGTTTCCGCATTGGATACGAACGTTTCCAAACCGTTTCCAAATCCGGATACACGTTTCCGAGTGTTTCCGACCCGTTTCCCGTTTCGATATGGGAAACGCGGGCATTTTCGCGTTTCCGTGCATCATAGGTCATAGTCAAGTTCAGAAATCCTTCAAGTTCACTAAACCTCTTCCCAAAACCCACACCTACATATTGTAAAGTGGATACCAAAGTTAAACGGTAGTCACGCCTCCAACGTCTCCAGTGGTCTCCTCAACAGCGGCGATTCTGGCCTCCTTAGCAGCGATTCTGGCCTCCTCAGCCTCGACCACAGTTCTTGCAGCAATGTTGAGCGATTCCTGTGAAGACGATGATGATGAAGCGGGAGCGGCTCCAGAAATGATCACGAGCGGCTCGACTTGGAGAGGCCGAGCCATGGTGACCGTTACCTGGTACTCCGTTGGAGGGGCAGGAAAGAATCTCCCCCACCCCTTCACGAGCTGCTTCACCACCTCGGCGGTAAAAGCGGTGGCGGCAGCGGTACCAACGGCAGTCCAAAAGCCACCACTCCCAGTACCACCCCCAGCCCCAGTACCACTCATATTGAAGTTTGGATTTTTCAGGGAAAAAATTAAAAGATAGTTTTGGATTTGAGAGCGAGGGAGCACAAAGAGACGGAGAGCACTACTCGTCCCATTTATAGAAAAGTCACGCCCAATCGTTATAGGCCACGTGGACAGCCCCAACTGCCATTCAATCATTTGCAAGAAAATGCGAAGGAGGAAAAGTGTTGTTGGACAACTGTAGACCCAATTAGATTCCAAGATGAGACTTTGGCTTTTAGTGAATGACAAGCAATGGCGCCCGTGCTTTGCCGCGGGATTTGTTGTTAATAATCTACAATAATAACAGACATGAATGAAAAGGACTTGATTCTTGATCGCAATAATAAAATAAGATATAGTTTTATCTCTCTAAAATTGTTTTGTTTACATTATTGCAGTTTATAATAACATTGCAGTTTACATCGAGTATTGCAGGGAGGAGGGAATGCTAAAGTAAACAAATATAAATGTTGTAGCAGCTTTGAGGATGTTGAAAAATAAAATTGCTTAATGCAGAAATTACACTGTTCTAGCAAGTAGATTGACATGTGTAGTTAGACATATGAAGAGGCAAATTCTAATGACATTACATAAGAAATGATGAAGTGGAAATCTATTTTCATCACCATAAACTCTGCTGTCGTACAATATGTATATGTCAGGACACAGTCAGTTTCCTGTTTTAGCTGTCCATCAGTGGCATCCTTGAATTCAATTTCTTCAGGAGTCACTCTTGAATTCAATTTCCTTATCAGTCAAACTTGATTTGGCAAACCGACGTTAGTAACAGATCTTTCTCATCGAGCAAGGGAGATTGGAAAATTAGGATGTCATCAAAGTACACCACCAGAAAATTTCCATTCCTTTAGCGTCTGCTTAATGTTTAGATGTATCACCTTTGGTTCAATGGCCTTGTGTAAATAAGCAAGACCGCAAAAAGTATATCTTGTTTAATAAGAATAACATCTTGGTATCAAAGGAAAAGTGAGATATCTATGGTGATGCATACCTGCATGAAGTCAATGCTTCAAGTTTCCATTGTTGATATACATGCAGTATATCTGAGATAAATATTTTGCTCTCGACACTCCTAGCAAGTATGCACAATTATATATGACAAGTATGGGAAAACAAATGTACCCATTGAAACCCAAAATATACATACAAACGTCATTTTCAAATTCATAAGTTTGAGGGCAGAACATTCCAGGAAGCCATCAAATGTATATCACTTAATCATCCTAATGAGAATGTCTCACTACTACTCGAACTGCTTTCTAATTGTTTTGACCAAAACTCGGTTACCCAAGTTGCATCTCTCTCAAGTTTGCATTTAAGAATCACATTATAACTGGTTTTCGACAACTATCATTGCAAGCCCATGAGTCTGAAACACAGTACCTTTTGAAGAACAGCTTTTCCCATTTGGATTGGATCAGAGTATAGATGTGAACTCCATTGTTATTTGAGCAAAATGGCAGCACTAAAAACGACATCAAATTACAGAACTTTCAATGTACTAGATTCTATCCTTCAAAGAAGTAATTTGAACCCTATCCTAAACCATCAGGTAATATATTTGCACCTACCTATACCTCCATATTCATTCAATGTAAGAATAATATCAACATCTATCAATGATGAGAACCAACAACAGTTTTCACGTCGAAGTAAATAACACAAGTAAATAAAAAAATAAAAAAAATCAGAGTGCATACGTTTCTCAATCTTCTGACTTGGAATCAAAGATTGGTAATCTCTCATCAATATCAGCGTGGATTGGATCAATCCTCAATTAGATTTCATCTGGGTTAACCCTTCTGTGAGTCATCTTTCAATTCAAGCGTGAAAGCTATGAAAGATTCAAACGAAGCTATGAAAGATTCAAACGTTTCTTCACTACCTGAAGAACCCAATCGCACAATCACCATCATAATCATAAAGATTTAATTTTTGAGCCATGAAAACTACAAAAGTTCATAGATGTTGGAAACTGAGAACGAAAACAAAGGCAAGAAACGAAAAACCCAGATGACCAGTTACTTGATGATCAACCATATCCCATCTTTCTCCATCTCTTCGTGCAAAGCAAACAAACACACCCGATTTCTCTATCTCTTCGTGTAAAGCAAAGAAAGACAACCAATTTCTTGATCTGTTCTTGATAATTGATAAAGGTAGAAGCGGAGGTAGAGGCTTCCAGAGGCAAATATCCAGGACCAATGGCAACGATGTCATTTTTTTCAAAATAAGGACAGAACCGTAATTTCATCATCGGCTCGGCTCGAGCCGCTAGTGTTACCGGCTTAGTAACAGTACCAGGAAAACAATCAACTTTAGTATATGTATAATTAGGTTCACACCGTCACTCACAATCGCACATGTACCATATGAACCCAACGCTTGGAGTACAGTAAACTTTAGTGAACATTATTTCATCTTCAAATGTGGTAAGCACCAAGTTTTAATCCAATCTTTCTTTCTTCTATAAAATGTGCTTCTTGCTTGTTAATTCAAATTAATCCTATGTTACTTCTGGCTTCCAATAACGATCTAGTATATCATGAGGTTCAAACGGGCACTAATTCCTCTAAAAATTAACCAGTTTCATATTTATATAAAAATGCAACACATGCATATAGGGGAGACAAATCATACAAGCTATGTTTAGTCCAGTCCTTTTAACTCATCTCTTATTTGATTTTTTTTGTTTTTTTTTTAAGGGGAGCTTCATTAATAATCAAACATATCATAACCCATTCTCTATGCGATAGTAACATATGTGCATATTGAGTACAGACAGGTAAAGGTGTTGAGTACTATTTTCGACTTATAATATCTGAACAACTAAATTAAAAAAAAAACATAAGAATTTATAAATTGTACACTGAAAAAGTGTTAAATTATTGTTATTTAAATTTACTAGCCTCTTAACACACGCTCACGCGTGTCAATTGATTTTTTTTTATATACTATATTTGTGTCTATAATATTTTGCTTGAGTTTTTATTAATATTTCTTAAAAAAGAGTTTGTTTTCGTAATTATCTAAAAAATGTTTATTTTTTATGAAATTATGAATAACTTTTTTTTCTTCAAAAAAAAAAAGAATTACTTTTTGTTTAATAAGCAATTTTTTTATTTAAACTGCCAACTCCAAAAAAAAAAAAATTAAACTGCCATTGTAGTTAACAAAATGTCTAAGATCCTTCTTTTTTGTAATTTCTTTAATTCAGTTTACTGTTATATTTACTATTTTAGCCTTCATGTGTTAAATTATAGATTTTTAGACTATAATTAAAGAATGGTAAATTGTGGGTTTTTGAAAATTTAACCATAAGCCTTGTTGGCTTAATTAATACTGATGATTAACACCCGATCCTAGTTGGCCTCTGGCTAAATCTTTGTCTTTAACAATCATAATCAAGACGGTAATTATGCAATCCGTTTGCTAAATATGTCCGATAATTTATGACACACGAAGTTTGATATAGTTGGTGAACTTTTGCCATACATCTGGGACAGTGACGGAGAGGCATAGAGACCTCAGGAATTTAGTCGAGGCTCACCACAAAACTTGCCTATCTCGCTCACACAAATTTGTGTCCCGGCCTCCCCGAGCCTTAGTGGCACAAAATATCTGGCACATGCCAGCCAAAAGCTGTCTACTCCCACACCTTGCACTATGGAATGACCCTCGATTTCCGACCTAGTTATTCAATTAAGATAACAAATGAGTACTCACGTGAGATCATCTGGCTCATGGGTGTGAGACACAGGCATCACACAATCTGATGTTGGCTTCATTTCATCTCTCAACATTCGAGATTCAAAATCACTAGTTGCAAACGACACTGACGCAAAAGAGATTTCCGAAAATTATTAAGGTAATTACCCGTCATCTCTAAACATTGTTCATGGAAACAGTACGTGTCTGAGGAAGAGCAATCCCCAGTGGCACATTAGACTTCTAATACATCTCGTTCAAATGCTTACAGCATGTTGTTATAACTATCGTCACCACATAAGTGTACTAATCCAAGTTCTACTGGTAGTTAAACACTAGCAAAGAAAAGGTAGCCCATGGTAGGCGGCATTGGCAAATTCTGAAAATTTTTCAGAGGGCTTGAGATTTCTGGCGCTTTGTGTACTGAAGAATAGGCTCCTTGACCTACATAGAGGGAAAAGATTGCATTTTCATCAGTCCTATTGCCTGTGATACAAATCAGAGCAAATCATTCTATCATGAGGAGGTTGAATCATATTCATACCATGCTTGTTTTCCTGGAACGCTTGTCTTGCGTCGACCTACTGCTGCACATCACTCTCTCATCTTCATCACAGTAGTTTATGTAGCAATTTGCTCTGTTTTCATCATTACCAGGTGCAAAACTCTCTCTTGAAATTTCTGTCTGGCTGCAAAGTTTCCACAAAACATTTATTAGTTTAGAGTTGAAACAGCTCAGTTGCAGGAGAAAACTAACACAAAATGGTAGTGTAGAAGCATAAGCACTAGACACTCACCTGAGCCCGGCTTGTGGGGGTGTTTCCATGCTCCTTTCTTATTGAAGTAGTCTGCTCACTCCTCATTGGACTGTGTTCATTTGAATTAGCCCTTATTCTCATGCGTGTCAGATCTGATCCAATGGAGTGGAGCGCACCGCATGTGGATGTGTCTCTGTAGTTACTAGCTGATAACAAAAGCATTTTGTAGGTGTAAGTATTAAGCCGGTAATGTAAAGAACCAGGTGAACCACTAGAGCCTTAAACAAAGTTTTCCTGCATAAAACAACTTCTGCTTCTTACCAATTGGATAACAATCTTGATGATTTGACTTGCTTTGGGGCTCAATGTTGTCCACATCCTGTTCATTTACAAAGTCAGAGAGCAGTATAGAATACATTTCAAAAAAGAGTTGCAGACAAGTTTGTAGAAATACCATTGCATCATAATTCAAAGCTTTCTGGACTTCAGTAAGCTTTTTCTTGGTAATATCAGAATGGAGCATACGCTTTCCTGGAATGAAAAGTAGTGAGAGGACATGATTTGATTATGCATAAGCAATAGCGTACAAAGCTTTTAAAATGGCTCAAACTGAACAGATTGCTCACCTAGCCTTCGATTTCCCTTGGCTTCAACCAAACCTTCTTGCACCATCTTATCAATCACCTTGCGCACAGTGTTCTCATTTTCTTCTCCTCCAAGCTTGTTCTGAAGCTTCGCAATTGACACATACTGCATTGGAAGAACATGATAGAGTGCCTGCGATAGAAAACAATGTCATTTGATATGTTATTGTATAAAAAACACTCCCAACAATAAACTTGTTTCCTCCTAAGAGGAACATAATGAATTATCATCATTCAATATACAGACCGCATGATCTTAATCTTAGGTTCACAAAAAAGTCATCAGACCATACAAATAATTGACGAATTAGGAGTAAATTTTCAAAATGCTAGTACTTCATATACACATAAGTATGACAAGACAGGAATCACAATCACCTTCATGTACAAGTGATCATTGGCGTTTGGAGTTTTTTCACTATCAGGGACCAATTGACAGTCCATTTCTTTTTTAACCTTGATAAATTCATGGTCAGACTTCTGCATTGTGAAATTCAAAAGGAAAATTAGTTTGACTTGAAAGCAAGAAACAATCAAAAGATAATTGAAATAGGACAAGAGGAAAACCTTCTTCCTGTTAATTGTGTTACTATACCTCCAGTTTTTGATAGAACACCTCCAGCAGCAAGCCTATCCATAATTTCTGCAGTCCAGCCAAAGAGAATCAAAATTTGTAAACCTCAAAAATAAGTAAAAAGAATGCAGCAGCAGGTATAAGTGCATTCTTCAGTTTACCTTCAGTCAGAACCTGCATGCTATAATACAGAGATGGAGTCAATATGATATACGTTAAGAATCATACCAATAGACTAAAGAACAGGAGAAAGTACAGCTTGTTCTGTTAGCCAACTGTACCAACAGTCAGTTTTTGGCACAAATTCCAGCAGAGAATTGAACAGTTGAAATCCGTACCACTGAGATGTCTGGGAAATTCGGGAGAACATCAGTAACTTCAACATTGTCAAGATGGCGGCTACTGATCCAGTCCTTTATCCTAGAAAATTGCTTTTCATCTTCCTCTGGATCCTGAGTATCATCTGTAGCTGAATGTTATAGAACAGATTGTTAGCCTAATACTACTGGAAAGTCGCAAAGGAAGGAGATGTAAAGTTTTAGGAAATAAAGCCCATAATTAGCTGATTAGTTAGCTCAGATTCCAAGTCAAAATTCTTTTTCACTCTCATTTTTCATGTGCAGATTGATCAGCTAACTTAGACGTGTAATTGATTTATTACCTTCATCATCCATGCTGTTAACTTCCTGAGTTATGCTGTTATCCTCCTGACCTCCTGTGGTTGTCGCTTAGCTGTCAAGGAAACCATTGTTACTCCACAACAACTCAGACCAAATCTCACAGCAAGTGGGAATTATAGTATAAGGATTATACAATACATAAATCTACAACTCTTACCTATGGGGGCAACTATATATCTATCCTCTTGTGATTGGTTAACCTAGAAGTTATATACAAAGCATATCATCACTATCAGTGTTGGCAGCATAAGCCAAAGTAGATAGTTGATGAAACTCATAGCATCAGTTTTACCTCACTGTCAGTTTCAGAAAGTCATCCCTTTGCATGGAGTCAGCTCCTAAGCTCACTTCATCATCTTGATTATCATCATTTTCGTCCTCGCAGGGATCAAGCACACTCTTTACCTGTATAAATACCAAAGTAACACTAACTTAATCTGGCACAGGAAAAGGCGAATCTTAGTTTTTGTCATTCCAAAATAAAATCCTTACTCCTGACCTTGAGAGCTAAGACAAGATGCTTGCTGTTCACATTCCCGACCTCCATTTTCAAAGGATTCTTTGTCCATGGGTTATGAGTTTCTTCTTCTGTGCAACATCTGAAGAATGGAGGCTCATAATCTACTGGCTGAAATGTCAGAAAACTCCGTGAGCTTTTGGCACGCAAAGTCATTAGACAAACAAAGAGGAGTATCAATCAGAAAGACATGGAGGTGAATTATGAAAGCAATTAAAGAGGTATACCGTCACATCATCATAATATAGGAGTTTCATCAGTATGGTACGCTGAAACAAACACGAAATCACAAAATTGTAAATTGATTTACCAAAGCAACAAAGTCTTTTTGAACTTTGCATTAAGGCTAAAAACAAACACAGCTGTGTAGGAACTAAAACAAATTGTAGATGCACCTCTTCAGGCATCCTATCCAGAGTTCTCATCAGTTGAACCAGTGTGCGGACCATTTTACAAGCAGAACTTCTGCACATTACCATAGTCCAACAGACTCGGAAATTGAGAACCAAACAACAAGAGAATAAGAATGAAGTCTAGTACAACTTTGGACCAAAAGTCACCTCATCTGGTTGGGGGTAATTTCTGCTGTGGAGTCACACTTGAATGTTCCACCATGCTTCTTGTTTCCAGAGCGACTGATATTCATTGAAACCTCCTGGCTCTCGGAATTTGAGTAACTGAATGAAACTGCAGGTCAAGAGTAATATGAACAGATTAAATATCTAAACAAGCATAAAACAGTTATTAGAGAAATTTTTATTCACACACTAAATTCAACCAGCATGGAATCTGGTTCCTCAGAGTCAATGGAATAGTACTTATTTAAATTATAGCGGTTAGTGAGAACAGTAAGTAGTATTAACAACAAATTGCCTCTTCTCATGTAGAATTGATCGAATCTTAAAGATGGAATTAAGTAGTTTGCTGTAAGCCTTACATGTGTATTCCTCTATCATCGGCCCTTCAACCTCTTCACACACACAGAACAAAAGCGTTTTCAGGTACTTCTGCAAGGCGTCATATACACCTACGAATACATTAAAAGATTAACAGATTGGTAGCCAAAAAAAACTAAAATCTCATATAATGAAAGAAAATCAAAACAGGCAAGCTCATCCAAACCAATGTACTCAGGCTATTCATACCTTTCTCCATCCAATCAGTAAGTCTACGAGACTCTGCATCCATTGGCATTAGCTTTTTAATCTTCATCTCTGTTAAAGAAGCCAAAATTGCAATCAAAATCAACAACCGGCTTTTAAGTATGGCTAATTTATCATTGAAATACTTCTCCGGAAAAAGGCCTCTGATGTTACTGATATTGAATATAGCGATTCGAAGCAGTTCCTCGTCTAACATTCACAGAAAATAGTAGAGAATTCAGACTCAAATTCACAGAATCATCGCTCAATTCCTCACCGCAGTTACAGAAAACTTAACATCTAACAATAAATTATATGAATCTAGGGCTTCTTCAACCAAAATTCAATTCTAAAATTCAAAGGCCTAATCACTACGATCGGTGACTACAAACAACGACGAAATTTGAGAGAGAGAGAGAGAAAACTGAGAGAGAGAGAGAGCTCCGCGTTGCTCAACGCTCAACGAAATTTTGAAATTGTAACGGAAGAAAAGGTAAAGTTTGAAATGATATAAATAAAGAAATGAGAAAGAAGGCGGGACGTGACGAAATTTTTTTAGCGGTGGTAAAAGTTACTTCAAAATTTACTGAGCATGAGGAATGCGTGAGGGAGGGAGTCGGTTGGAGAAAAATTCTAGCGGCTCCAGATTCAGCCACATCAGCCTCCAATCAACGGCTCTTAGGATAACAGATGACGACTCACGCGGATCGATGACCTGGCTTTTTTTAAATATGCATTTTTCTTTATTTTCTTATTGGCTTTTTATTACTTCTTCTGTTTGCACACTTTTTTTTTTCTTGCTGAAAACGATTTGGCTCATGACAGTGATGACATTATGAACTCAGTATAGATCATCTTGCTTGTTGGGTGAGAATCACCCAAGTCCATATTATTATTTTTTAGGGGAAATGATCATTTACTCAATTTTAGTTTAAAAATTGACCACTTATCCAAATACTCTAAGAGATTATTTCCCTAATATCCAATTAAATATTTTTTTATATTCTTTTTTATTTATTTTTGGGACAATTTTGCCATTTCCTTCTTTGTCACTTAGTGAGAGAAGTCATCGGAGATCTTGCTGGACTCCGGTGACCGGTCGCCGGCCGGAGACTCTGGTCACTGGTGACCCGACTCCGGCGACCGGTCACCGGAATCCGGCAACCGATGACCGAAATCCGGCGACCGATCATAGGAATCCGGATTCCGAAGTCTGAATTTATTGCCCCTTAATAATACCCAGTAACCATATTATTGCCCCCCAATAATCATATTATTTCCCTCCAATAATCATATTATTGCCCCCAATAATCATATTATTGCTCTCCAATAATTATATTATTGTCCTCAAGTGAATTGCATAAACACCCAAAACCAAAATGATTACACTACAGACACAATTGATTCACTTTTTTTTTTCTTTTTTTCCTTCCCCATTATCAGAGTTCACAGTATACCAAAAAAAAAAAAAAGAAGTGTTATGGGCACCCAGAAATTGCTCTGGGCACCCACCGGAGTGTGAGGCCGGTGCAGGAGTGGTCGGGGAGTGGTTGTGTAAGGGGAGCAGAGTTGAAACGGGCTGGGATCGGAGTCGGATGGGCGTTGGGGCTGAGTTGTGGCAATGGGCCTTGGATTGTTGGATCGATGGTTTGGGTGACAGCGACGCTCGGAGGTTGAGACCGAGACGACTCCTTGCTCCTATTTACGACACCATCTACTACGTCGTCGTCGTCTCAGAGGTTCCTATCGGACCCGAATTTCGACATCAGGACCAGCGTCTCCGGAAGCTTCCAGAACGGGGGTTTCTTGGTCGATACTAGCGCGAGTAGCAGCGACTGGGATGGTGGGGTTTGATGGTGGGCTCGAGGTCGACGAAGATTGCGCTTGGGATGTGCTTGCCGGCGCCGGTCTCGGAGAAGAAGATCTTGTCGATAGGCATCTGGTCGTCCGACTAGAGAGAGAAAGAGAGAGAGTATGAGGGCAATACTGTTAAACACTGTTGGATTGGGTAAATGGGGTTAAAAAAACTCTTAGTGGAGTAAGTAGACAATTTTTAGGCTAAAATTGGGTAAGTGGTCACGGCCCTTATTTTTTATAAGTTGTCGCATAAGGGGGGACGTAATACCTGAACCCCGAGCGATTACATAAGCATCATAATTGTCCTCGTAGAGAACATCATGCAGGAAAGCATGAGTCTCCTCTAAACAAAGATCAATAGGATGACCTAAACTAGCAAAGTGGGCCAATCTATTGGCCACACCACTTGCTTCACGATAAATGTGTTGAATTCTAAAATAAGCAAAAGCTTGCATGTAATCCTTATAGTCATCAAGAATCCGACTAACCTCTAAGTTATTGTCACCTGATTGGTTGAGAGCAGCCACCAATATAGAAGAATCACTCTCCATGTCCACCTCCATCCAACCCTGATGAATGGCCAAGAGTAACCCGGCTCTGCAAGCATCAGCCTCAGCCTCAGCCTCAGCATGAAGGGCAGAGCCCAAATTGGGAATATACATGGACCATGCAGCCTTTACGGCACCCACCTCATTTCTCACAATAACGCTAATGCCACCTTTACCATTGCCAAACTGAAAAGCACCATCTATATTTATCTTCAGTTTTCCAACAGGTGGAAACTCCCATTTTGCTATTGTGCGCTACCTGCAAGTTCTTAGTGGTTTGGTGGGGTGAAATCGCTGATATTCATTCAGCCAATATAAGGACCAAGTCACCGCATTATGGGGGTTAAAAGTAGCACCATTCCACACCACTTGATTTCTCTCTGACCATATTGACCAAAGGCTCATGACGAAAATATTAATCTGGTGCAAATTCAAATTGCGAACAACGTCCAAAATCCAGATTGTTACTAAGTTTGAGACACCTTGGATTTTGGACGTTGTTCGCAATTTGAATTTGCACCAGATTAATAGTTTCTTTGGCACTGATTTGGATGCAACATTGTTTTGGTTAAAGGTATCCCACTGTTAAATTATTGGTGTCTAATGCCGCAATAGCACCTGCAATAGAGGGAACTGATTCTTGATTAGTGGCTGCATAGTGGTTAATTGCATTAGCCAGTCTTATCAGTGTGTATTGGGACAATAGGTACCAATACAAGTCAGTGTGGAATGGAGAAATTTCTAGTAGTGATTGGCTTTTATGGTCACCCTAGAGCGGAGCTTCGTTCACAGACTTGGGAATTACTTAGAAAATTGGGTTTTAACAATGGTAGGCCGTGGTTGATTGGTGGGGATTTTAACTAAATCTTAGGAGCTTTAGAGAAGGAGGGAGGTCCTCCTAGGTGCCCAAGACAAATGGAAGAATTTAGTAGGTGTATTGATGAGTGTGGAGTGGACTTGTAGACTTGAACTATGTCCGTCCTGCGTTTACTTGGAAAGGTAGGTGTGCTTGTGAAGAAATGAAAGTCAGGCTGGATCGTTTCTTTGCAACTAGTGGGTGGCTAGACTTGTTTCCTGTTTAAAAGGTTGTACACTTGAACCCTTCAAAGTCGGATCATCTTCCTGTGTTGTTAGAGGTAAGTACAAGACCAAAAAAGAAAAGGAAAAAAAGGAGGTTTCGTTTTGAAGCTCTGTGGTTACAAGATGAGGAATGTGGGACTGTGGTGGTGCAGTGTTGGGAGGGAGGGACAGGTGGCAATCCTTTTCACTTGGTCTGCTAAAAAATTGCTCATACTAGAAGGAGGTTGTGAGGAATTTAAAATTTGGGAGTTTAAAGGCTGAAATTGAGAAGATAAGGGCACAATTGTCAGCTTTTTATGACGTATCTCCTACTGTACCCCTGTAGAAGAGTGCCTAGCACTGGAAACAAAGCTTAATGAACTATATATTATGGCAGGAACATTCTTACTGGAAGCAAAGATCACGGGTGATGTGGCTCAAGGATGGTGACTTGAATACAAAGTTTTTCCATCAACAAGCTAGCAACAGGAAGTGGAAGAATGAAATCAAAGGGCTATTCAACAATGAAGGGACGTGGTGTACATAAGATAATGAGTTGGAGAAAATAGTGTTGGGTTATTTTGGTAATTTATTTACCACTAGTAATCCTTCAAATTTGGATGTTTTTACTAATTTTTTCCCTCAAGTTGTTACAACTGAAATGAATGACCTTTTGACAAAGGAGTTTGCAGACAATGAAATTCTAAAGGCTCTTAAACAAATGCATCCTATGAAAGCACCTGGGCCTGATGGCTTTTTCCCAATTTTTTTATCAACGTTTTTGGTCAGTTGTTGGACGGGATGTCTGCAATGCAGTTTGGTGCTTCATGAAATCCGACAGACTTATGAAATAGGTGAATGAGACTTTTGTCACACTAGTTCCAAAGGTGAAATAGGTGGAGCATATTCAACAGATGCAGCCTCTCAGTATTTGCAATGTTATTTATAAGTTGGGTTCCAAGGTCCTTGCTAACCGCTTGAAACCTTTGCTTCAAGATATTATTGCTCCAAACCAGGGAGCATTTGTACCAGGTAGGCAGATTTTGGATAACTCCCTCCTAGCTTTCGAGATTTCACACTTTCTTAAGAGACGGAGTGGAGGATCATAGGGATATGGTGCTTTGAAACTAGACATGAGCAAGGCGTATGACAGAGTCGAATGGCCATTCCTTGAAGTTGTGATGAGAAGTTTGCGGTTTAGTCAAACTTGGGTTGATTGGATCATGCGCTGTGTGAAGACTGTCTCTTACTCTTTCATTCTGAATGGGGAGCCACGAGGTCATTTAATTCCTTCGAGAGGGTTGCGACAGGATGACTCAATTTCTACTTATCTAATTTTATTATGCGCCGAAGGATTGTCATGTATGCTATCTGAGGCAGAGGGGTTGGAACGATTACATGGCGTGTCCATAGCTTCTGGTGCCCCATCTATTAGTCATCTCTTCTTTGATGATGACTCTTTCATCTTCATGAGGGCGGATAGGGAGGAGTGTGAGAGGTTGAAGGATATACTGCAGCTCTATGAAAATGCTTCGGGTCAAGAAGTAAACTTCCAAAATAGATGTATCTCATTCTCCAAAAATGTTGGTCTGGGTACTCAGGAAGAATTAGCGGCAATCCTTGGAGTCTTACGTGTTGACAAGCATGATAAATATTTGGGTCTTCCTATTGAGGTGAGTTATTCCAAAGCTGAGGCTTTTCAGTTTATTATGGAGAAGACGAGGAATAAAATGAAGAATTGGAAAGATAAAATACTTGGTGTGCCTGGCAAGGAGGTGATCATTAAATCGGTTGTGCAATCTGCTCCCACGTATGTAATGAGTTGCTTTGAATTACCAAAGCATCTTTGCCAGGAAATGCACCACTGCATGGCTGAATTCTGGTGGGGTGACTCAGATCAAGGAAGAAAAATTCACTGGCTTGCCTGGGACAAAATGTGTATCCCAAAAGAAGAACGAGGTTTAGGCTTCAAAAATATGGTGGCTTTCAATCAAGCTCTTCTGGGCAAACAAGGGTGGAGACTTATTCGTTTCCCAAATTCACTTATTGCCAGAACTTTACAAGCTAAATATTATCCTCTTTCGGATTTTCTACATGCTTCTATGAACCCTGGTGATTCTTATACCTAGCGAAGTTTAATGAGAGGGAAAAAGCTTCTTGAAAAAGGGATACATTATCAAGTTGGCACGGGGAATGATATTTCGGTCTGGTCTGATCCATGGGTACCCCTGCCTCATACTTTCAGGCCTTATACTCCAATTATGGAGGGGTTGGAATATTTGAAGGTTGCTGACTTAATTGATCCTGTTACTAGGGAATGGATGATTGACTTTCTGGAGGAACTTTTTACCGCAGAGGAGGTTAGTGTGATTAGTAAAATTCCTCTAAGTTTGAGACACCCAATGGATAGATTAGTGTGGCACTTTGATCAGCATGGAACCTATAATGTGAAGAGTGGGTACCATCTTGCAAGGTGTGTTGCTGCGTTACCAACTCACACTTCTTCTTCTCATGGTAATGATGACATGAAAGCATTGTGGAAAATGATTTGGAAGGCTGGGGTCCAACCTAAAGTCAGGAGTTTTGTGTGGAGGTTATTTAAAGGCATCGTACCAGCTTGCATTTGAATAGAAGCTTAATTTGGCTTCGATCATGGTTATTCACTTCAGTCATATGAGGACACATCACACATGTCCATCTACTCATCACCACTTAACACAAGTCTAAGTGCAGTATCGAGCAAAAAATAAATAAAAAAATACACAAGTCAGAGTGTCTAACTCTGTTAATTCTATTACTTTTCTGCAAACAAAATGAAAACGAAGAGCAAAATCATGTGAATCCTCTTTACCTCTCGTCCATCTTTATTCATTCCATCTCAAGTTCTTTGTCTTCTCTTTCTAATACTTCCGTATATAATTTCTTTCTGATTCAAACTCTAGAAGCAACTGAGAAACAACAACCTCCAACTGATTCTCAGAGTTGGATTCCTTCTATTTGCCCATAGAGCTAGTTTGGAAAATCCAAAATTATAGAGAATAACAACAACATAATGATTCAAATCAATATAGGCTAGAAGAAAAGCTCTAATTTAGGTTCCAAGAAGTATTATGGCACGTTTACTTATTTGGAATGAAAAATAATCACGAATCGGAGACAACGGAAATGGGAGAAGAAAGGAATTGATATTGATTCCGGAGGAGTTGATTCCTAAACCCATCTCCCCCCTTCGTAATCAAATTCCTGAGTATTCAGGAATCGATTCCTTATAAGGAGGTAGGACCTACACCCATTCTGATTCCTTCATGTGTTAGTAAACGCAATAATACTTTTACCTGGAATCATTCAGATTCCTTTATGTGTTAGTAAACGTAGGAATAGTTTTACCCCGTAATCATTCCCTCTCATTCTAAGTAAGTAAATGTGCCCTTAGTTTTGAATAATTAAAGGGAAACTCATATCCAAAACTCAAAAGCTATTCCCAAAACTAGGGGTCATCATTTGGCCCTTCGGCCCTAAGCCCGCCCGGCCCATAGGGCCGAAGCCCTACCCGGCCCTTGCATTAGGGAGGGCCAACCAGACCCTTTCTCAAATAGGGCAGGGTAAGGGCCTTGCAATTGAAACCCAGCCCGGCCCTTCGACCCTACCCGTTTGAGCCAGTTAGGGCCAAGCCCAGCCCGACCCTCTAGGCCCACCCGTTTAAGCCCTAATATTTTCTATTTTTTTCTATTTTAAAAATAAATTTCTCTTTTTTCTATAGCATACAACTTATCTCTTTTTTGGTAATTGATTTCCTAAGAATTATTTTCCTTAATTCTTGTTTCCTTTGTTAAATAAAAATTAATTTAGAGATTTAGAGAGATAGTTAATTAAATATAACCTCATTAACTAATATTTATAAATGTTATAACTTATAAGTTAATCTCAATATATATATTAAATATGATCAACAAAAAACAATGAGTCTTATATTGCCTATATGACCATGGAGCCACATTTTAAGGAAAAAAGAATAATGTATTTCTTTTTGTTAAACAAATTAAAGCCCTTTTAGGCCCATTTCGGCTCTATTTGGAAGGCCGGCCCGACCCGACCCTTTTGGCCCTAGTGACTCGGGCTTTTCGGGCGGGTAAGGGTTAGCATATTTAAGCCTCAGCCCTACCCTACCCGACCCTAAATTTTGTTGACTGTGACTAGGCCATGCCCGGCCCATGATGACCCCTACCCAGAACAAAACAATCTACAGAACTCAAAAGGAAACTCATTCCCAAATCAAAATCCAAAACTCAAAAGCTATTCCTAGAACAGAACAATCTATAGAACTCAAAAGGAAACTCGTACCCACATCAAAATTCAAAACTCAAAAGCAATTCCCAGAATAGAACAATATACAGAACTCAAAAGCAGTCAGTGTTCGATAGTAATGTCTCCAGCCTCCTCAGTGTCTCTGGCGGCCACCGTAACGGCTACCCTGGCCTCCTCAGTGTCTCTGGCGGCCTCCGCAACGGCTACCCTGGACTCCTCAGCTTCCTTAGTGTCTCCGGCGGCATCCACAACGGCGACCCTGGCCTCCTCAGCCTCCTGAGTGTCTCCGGGGGCCTCCTCAGTGTCTCCAGCAGCCTCTTCAGTGTCTCCAGCAGCCTCCTCAGCCTCCTCAGTGTCTCTGGCGGCCACCGTAACAGCTACCCTGGCCTCCTCAGTGTCTCTGGCGGCCTCCGCAACAGCTACCCTGGACTCCTCAGCTTCCTTAGTGTCTCCGGCGGCATCCACAACGGCGACCCTGGCCTCCTCAGCCTCCTGAGTGTCTCCAGCAGCCTCTTCAGTGTCTCCAGCGGCCTCCTCAGCCTCCTCAGTGTCTCCAGCAGCCTCCTCAACGGCGAGCGTGGCCTCCACAACCTCCACCAGTGCTCGTGCAGCAATGTCCAGAGCTTGTTTCACGAAAAAAAAACACGTACTTACGTTTTTTTTCAAAAATACTTCCGTACTTTGTATTTTTGAAATGGACTTGTTAAATTTCCCATACTTTTGAAGCCAAAAGTATTATACACGTACTATACACAATTTTTACGTTTTTTTCCATATTTTACACATATTATTGAACAAAAATGAATATAAATTAATATTTTTAATTAAAATTTTAATTATTTAATTAATTAAAAATATTTTTCCGAACGTTTCAACGAACTATAGGATCAAATGTCCGAATAATACACGTACGTATTTTTTGCATACTGTACACGTCCCTTTTTTTACTAACTATGTGAAAAATTACTAACTAGTAACTAGGGTTATACAACATGAATGGTCGGATTAGAAAAGTATAAAGTTATTATGCCTTAATCGCAAGAGAAGGTGAATATGCTCATTCATCCAAGGAGTGAACCTAAGAATTGTTCAAATATGTCTCCCAAAAAAAAAAATCACTATTATTTTTAGTCGACCTATTTCATTAACCTCACAATATCATCCCGAGAAACGCGGGCACATTGCTATTAATTTAGAAAAACATCGTTGTTAATCGTAGTTGTTTAGTTGTCTTGTTAGATCTTAGTCTATGCTAGTAGAAGCTTCTCTAAAAGCCTTTGTAGAAGTATCTTGCTCTCTCATACCACAATGGCGTGCTTTGCGTAGTAGGGTTAGGTAGAATAGTGTGTGATGCCCCGGAAATTCGTATTTATTTTCCGTGAATTTTCCCGAATCTAAATTCTGATTTTTAGACGATTTCATGGCTCGTGGATAGAGTTGAAGTGTTTCGGGAGAATAATTATTCGAAGAATATGGTTTTAGGGGGGTTGCAAAGATTGACTTTTTATTCGTTGGGATTCTCGAAAAACTTCCTTCATGAAAGTTGTAGAGCGTGTCGATACGAGTTGGTGGACATATGGAACGTGTCAATCGGAGTTCGTATGAAGAAGTTATGACCATTAGAAGAAGTTTCAATTTTGGTATAAATAAGGAATTTCCAAAAAATCATTTCATAATTTCACTTTCCTTTTCCGAAAAGTTTCTTCTCTCTCTCTCTCTTGGCTGCACCTTCAGTATCGAAGAAACCCGGCTGACCCTACCCGAACCCAGACAATCCGACCCGGATTTTCCCGTGAACTCGGTGACAAAACTCTCCAGATCAGATCGCTTGCTTGCTCTGGTTGTCCCTGTGGTATCCTCTAGAGGCGATTCTCGGTGGTGGCGGCGCTAGAAGGAGGCGAAGGTTAGTGTATTCGAACCTGATCAGTTCCCCGATCTCCGACGTCGGCGAGGCTTCAAGTCTTCTTGGTTGAGCTCAGAGCAGCCTCCTTGATCGATCCTTGGTGGTTGTTTGGATCGATTCACGTGAAACTTGGTTTAACTCGGATTGAATAGTAATCCACGGCTTGTGAGGTAGTTTTCGATCCTTTATGCTTGTTTTCTGACTTCAAGCTAGTTATGAAAATTCACAAGCATGCTTAGATGAAACTTTTTGATGTTGGGAGTTTTGTGAAATAATGAGTTTTGGCCGGCGACAGTGCGCCACCTCCTGTGGCGGCGTTCTAGTGGTTTTTCAGCCATGTAGGGAACTGTTTTTGGTATTATATATGTTCTACTCATTGATATGAGCGTTTCAATATATAATATGCAAATTTTGGAGTTCAAATGGATTTGTTATGATTTTTACAGTTTCATACCGGTTGATTTATTTGATCCGTGAGGATTCGAGCTTCCGATCGATTTGTGGTTTGGACACATCGATCGTAGAAGTGTTCTGGAGACTTAGGGAGGTCTCGAATATAGTTTCGCCTCAATTGGCGTTACTTTTGGGATTTGGGTTCAAAATGGGGGTTTCGAACTTTAATCATTCTGTGATTCGTGCATTGAATCAAGACCTTATGTGTTCAGGTGCTTGTTGGACTTGTTGAACGGATTTCAGTGATTGTGCTTGTTTTGGTTCTCCTGTGAAGACGCAGCGGGATTCAAAGGTCAGTAAATCTCATGATATTTGTTATGACCAGGATCGATATTTGTTATGAGCGAGATTACCCTATTGTCTTGGAGTTATTAGGTTAACTATGACTATAATTGGTATTAGTGGTATTCTTGAGTGAATGACTACGTACATATATATTTGCGTGATATATATATATATATATATGTATTGGTGTAATCTGTGTGTTGAGTTTTATGATTTCTATCTGTGTGATGACTTATGAAATTGTGTATTGAGTTGTGATTGTAGGATATCATGTGTTGAGATACCATGGGTCTAATATGACCGTCTTAAGTGAGATTTAAGATATGGTAGCTTGTGTAGGAATATCTATGTGATGAATCGATGACATCAGTATGATGAATATTTGTGATGATTGTCATGTAAAGTTTGTGTAGAAATATCTGTGTAACTTGTGTAGGAATATCTGTGTGATGAATCGATGACATCAATATGATGAATCTTTGTGATGATTATCATGTAAAGCTTATGTAGGAATATCTGTGTGATGAATCGAAGACATCAGTATGATGAATCTTTGTGATGATTGTCCTGTAAATTTTGTGTAGAAATATTTGTGTAGCTTGTGTAGGAATATTTGTGTGCTGATTGCTATCTGTGTGATGACTAGCAATGAATCTATGTGATGACCGGCGATATTTGTGTGATGAATATGCGTGATGATCGCTATCTATGTGATGACCGACGATATCTGTGTGATGAATATGTGTGATGATCGCTATCTGTGTGATGATTAGTTGGATGATCGCTATCTGTGTGATGATCAGTAGGATGATGGCTATATGTGTGATGATCAGTAGGATGATGGCTATCTGTGTGATGATCGGTGAAATCTGTGCGATGATCAGTGTGATGACTGCTCGGTAACGGAGCTGAATTGTTATTAAATTAACAATAATCGAGAAGATTGTTGTGATGGTCGGGGCTACCTATAGACGTCAGAGTGTGAGATTACGATGACTACTTTGACTTGAATTGCTTGACTTAATGTGACCTCCTGAACTAAATTATATGCAGGGGTTACTATGAATTATTTTGCTTGTTTTGAATTGTGATTGCTTTGTTTCTTCTTGATTGTATTGATTGATGGTTTGATTTATCTTGAAGACCATAGTGATGATGATTGTGCTCTGTGTGAGGATAGGAAGGTGATTCATTATTTTCACCTTGAAGTCATGTGGAATGAGTGTGATTTGGAATTCGCCATAGTGCGTTAGGATGGCGTCAAACATTGCTTGAGGAAGTCTTGTTTGACCGAAATTTGTGTAATTGGATGCTAGGATTAAGGTTCTGAGCATGAGACTTTAGTCACCAGTTGACTTATGTAAGCACAATATGGACGGATATGGAATGGATGGTTGTAGGTTTAAGATGTGTGCTTATCGTTGTTTAGGTTGTGGTGACTTAAGAAATGTGTTTTGCTTTGTGGTTTTGAGTTTACTCATACGAGCTTCATAAGCTTACCAGGTTTGTTGTGTAGCAACCCGGTGCACTATTCAATGGAATGGTGTAAGGGTTAATCCTGCAAGTCAGGGTAATCGTGGCTAAAGCTGAGGTGGCGCCTTTGCAGCTTAACAGGTAAGAAGTCAATTTTGTGACTTTACCGTTATAAAGACTTCCGCTTATAGTGAGCTCTGAGGAGCATTTACGTTTTATTTTGTTGTTGACAATTTAATTCATAAGCTCGTGTATTATGTGACTCTGTGGAGCGAGTCAATATTGAAATTGTGGGTTCAGGACATCAATATGTACTTGGGTTAAAAGGGAATAAGTTTCTCTAAGTATTTTGTATTGATGGCTGAACGTTTCACGCATATATAATTATGGGGTTATATATTGATTTTTATTGTGTTAAAAATTAGGGGTGTGACATAGTAAGCCTATAAGGTGAGTTGATTTTGTTTGCATAGACTACTCGGAGCTTAAATTGTCTATTGGGAGTAGTCTAGATTGAAAAGGGCCATATAAAGGAAGGGGTCTTCGTGAGATCAAAGATAAGAGGTTGGGTAAGTTTGCTACTGCAAGTCTAAAAAGACAAAAGTATAGTGAGAGAGAGAGAGGGGAAGAAAAAGGAAGGGTAAAAGATGAAAAAGTGGCAAAAAAATATGAAAAAGGATATATGTGAACAAAATTTCCTTAAAGAGATTTTTACATTTCATGAATTTAGGGAAACTCATACACAAATCAAAATCCAAGTGTGGAGAAAGTTGAGTTGGATCCTATTTAGATGCATTTCATAAAATCCCGACCAAGAGATTTTTACATTTTATGAATTTAGGGAAACTCATACTCAAATCAAAATCCAAGTGTGGAGAAAGTTGAGTTGGATCCTATTTAGATGCATTTCATAAAATCCCAACCATTTGAATATTTTAACTGCTCAAGATATGCCACATCAGCTAGATAAATATTTTCAAACTTATGTAACATCGTCTGCATCTTCCAAGATTGTTTTCCACTTTTTCATATGTCGTTATCTCTTCTTTCTTTCTCTACGTTTTCTCTCGACCATGACTTTAACACGACAATCTTAATCAACCAATACTCTTGTTGTGTTTCTTTTATAATATTTATAAAAAGCGCACTATTTGAGGTGTTGGTTTTGGTATTCCGTATTTTTGACATACCATATAACAATCCATCCTAGCAAACATTTTATTCATGTATGCACAAAACTTCAGGACTTCCGAAAAAAGGGTAAATTTTTGGCAAGGGGAGAAAACGTTTCATGGGAGTCTGTTGAGCTTTTAATTTGGCTACATGCAATCTGTAAGGGTAATGTGCCATCACAAGTTATAGCTAAACCCAGAACCACCAATGTGGCTCATTACGTTTTTATCAAGGGGCGAAACCAGAATTTATAAGTTAGGGGGGTCGAGAAGTAAAAGTAAATTAAATTATATAGATGATAACAATGTTAGTACCTATTATTATTTCTATTTTTGGAGCAAGGTACTTTTTTTTTTTTGATCGAAAGAGTCTTCCTATTAAAATATTTAGCAAGCAGTATAAAAATGAAACATCCATGAGGAGTCGACATAAAGAATCGTTCCTTAGATAACCCTAAAACCTATCCTAAAATAAGAATATATAAGACCCAGGATACCCCCTGTACACTCACCTCCATGCACCATTATTCCAAACAAAGATTCGACACTCTGAAGTTAAACGTAAAATGATCCTCAGAGAATTCATAATAGAGTGAGGTCAAGTGAGCAGATTTGGAGGTCCCAATAGAAACTCTCTAAGTTTAGCCAATCTCACCTCTCATGTATTATACATTATTATAAAAATTCCCTAAAAATAACCATAAAAGGGTTTTTTTATTTTCTTTGGCAATTTGTGGGAGGAGACAACTTCTGGCTGCAGGGTGTAGATCATGTTGCCACTAAAGCACCCCACAACTTGTGTGAAGAACTAGTTTCATTTTGAGGCCTTTATTAGAGGAAAGTGCACTACTCCACCAATACTCAATCAACATGACTTTTTCAAATTTCTGATCACTACTTTTGTTCACATAAATGTCTTTCTCTTCTCGCCAGCTTAGGAGTAGAAGCTTAATTTGACTTTAACACGACAATCTTAATCAACCAATACTCTTGTTGTGTTTCTTTTATAATATTTATACTTTTCAGTAGGTGTTCTTTCTTTTAGCCATATTCCAGTTCATGTTCTTGATTTTATGTTTTGCAATCTGTATTTGGATGGGTATGAATTTGTTGTTGCATATGGGGAGGAACTGAAAGTATGGGTGGATTTTTATTTCTGTTTCTTAGTTTCAAATCTCCTTATATTAGAAACTAATGGATGAAAAGATCATGTTAAGACCTTAAAAACGAACGAAATAGAATTCCTTTGGAAATTTGGCTTTTCATGGATTGTAAGGAAGAGAATCACAGGGCGCATTATTTCAATTTATGAACTTTGGATTTGGGATTTGTGGGTCAAAACTTTCTTTGGTTACTACAAATCAAATCTGGGGGGTATTCACCGTCTAATTTTAAAATTTGGATAATATGAATTTCAATCAGGATGACATCAGTTATATTGAACAAAAAAAAACATTTGGATTGTGTTCAAGTTCCGTCAAGTTTTGTTTATTTGAATTTTTTTGTTTCTTTTCCTTCAAATCCAAATATCTTTTCTATTTCATGTGGCATATCTTGGGCTTTAACATGACGATCTTAATCAACCAATACTCTTGTTGTGTTTCTCTTATAATGTTTATACTTTTCAGTAGGCGTTCTTTCTTATATCCTAGTTCATGTTCTTGATTTTATTTTTAGCTTTGAACTGGATCACCAGCCAGCTTCCTCTTCCTGTCCTAGAACCCAAAATTAAAATCCTGCCCTACAGAAGGCAGAAGGCAGAAGGTAGATACCATCTCCAAAAGTCGCTTCTGCTCCACTACCATATTCTCTTGCTTCTTCTGCGTTGCAATTGATTAACAGTTAATGCATCATGGCATCCTCAGAAAATTGCACAGTGTATTATGTGAGATTGCTAGAGGAGACAGTTAGGAGCTGGAGAAAAAGCGCACTATTTGAGGTGTTGGTCTTGGTATTCCATAGTTTTGACACACCACATAACAATCCATACTAGCAAACATTTTATTCATGTATGCACAAAACTTCAGGACTTCCGAAAAAAGGGTAAACTTCAGGATTCTTTATGTTAACGAAACATCCATGAGGAGTTAACATAAAGAATCATTTCTTAGAGAACCCTAAAACCTATCCTAAAATAAGAATAAGACCCAGGATACCCCTGTACACTCACCTCCATGCACCATTATTCCAAACAAAGATTCGATACTCTGAAGTTAAAAGTAAAATGATCCTTAAGAGAATCTAATCTTTGCGACCTTTTAACAAGATTAAATAGCATTGGGCAGAGGAGGTGAAGACAGCCCCTCCATTCCTTCCTCCATCTCAAGTTCTTCCAATTCAGCAAAGTCAGTGTCATTCAAGCGAGTACAACACCAGATTCACCAGTCATCAACATGGCTCTTCCATTTTCTAGGTTTTTTCTCTTGCACCTCCATCTCCAAAATCCGGACAGCTTTGGGTTTATTTTTACTTCCCGAGGATGCCCTAACTTTTTCTTCCTCGGAGAAACCACTATTTTCCCATTCTTATGCTGCAACATCAGAGTAATATTTTCATCAACTTTTAGTGCAGGTGCTGGTAGAACCAGGTACCTCTTACCAGTCTTAGTGGGCTCAAGAGAAGCCTTATGCTTAGAACCCACTGGGATAGCAATAGAAGCCTCCATCACCGGTCTTTCTCAACACGTTCCTTGTGGCAGGCTGAACTTGCAAAGGTGCAATCTTGGTCAGATTGGATGGCACCAAAGAAACCCATGCCAGTTTTTGAAAAAGCTTGTATCACCAATATTGGCCAGAACCGTTTTCAGAACAAATAGACAAGCCAATCTTCAAGGAATTAGACGTTCCTTCACCTCTCAATGACGCATGGCATTCCACACCGTTAGGCCGCTCGGTGTTCAAACAAATCCAACGACAAACTCAAGCCGGAGCCATGCGATGCAGCTTCTCCTTTTCTTTCACCAGGAAACCATCATAGCCCGTAGCATCGTGTTCAAACAATCCACAGTTCCTGCAAAAGCCTTTCACTTTCTCATAAATCAGTGTAATCTCAGGTTCAATCGAAGCAGAGAACTCGAAGAGCATCCAGGTTCTCATGCGTCTTCAAGTATCAAAAATTAACTGGATCCGCTGCTCCTCCTCCTTTTGCCGGAGCGCCGGTTGATCGAAGTGAATCACGTGACCAATCGAAGACCCAATCAGCATTAGGGCTGCCTTGCTTCCGAGCGTAACAGGCAACCCCTTGATCACCACCCAAGTCTCCATTTTTCACAAGGGAACCGCCTCCACCGAGCCAACACCATCATAAGTTCCAACCATTGTATTCCTATAGAACCAAGGTCCACCATGAAGAGTCTGATTCCGATCGGCTTCCAGATCAAACTGGAACAAGAAACGATCTCCAGCATCATGGAGAGAGAGGCCAGATTTGATGCGCCAGATTGAGGGGATAGTGCCTTTGAAGCCAGGAAACCTAGCTTTTGGACCAAGCAAGCGGTCAACCATATACGAATGGTTGTCTTGCAAAGTCGTCGTTCCCGCATAGCCCAACGTCACACGAGCAGAGTCCGAAGGGTTGAGAGCGGCCATGAGAGCAGTAGAATCCGACATGAGATCTAGGTTGAAAGTTTGGATATTTTGTCAAAGAAAAGTTTCAATGAGAAACCCTAGCAGAGAAGACAGCTAGGTCATATCCAAGTGATTGGAACATTGTTCCCAGTGCAAGGTACTTTTTTCTTTTCTTTTTTGAGTAAATGAGGTCATACTTTATTGAAATAGAGAAGAATTACAAAGCCCTACAATCAGCTGCAACTGCAGCTGTAAGAAAACTAGGTATAGAAAAGAAAAAGCTCTCATGCCGTAAAGACTTAGCATAATCTGCTGTAAGATGAACCACCAGATTGGCCCCCCTCCTGGTGTGTAGTATACTAACATTTGGATAGCAGTTCAATACCTCCACAATGTCCCATAAAGTCTTCCCAATAAGGAAGTATTCCTTATAGCTCCAGATGAAACTTGAGGTTGCACCAAAATGGAATCTGTTTCCAAAATAATTGGCATCATGCTATGATCTCTAGCAAACTCTAAAGCAGCTTGACACGCTAATGCTTCGGCATGCTCAGCTGAGAGAAGATTGCCAAGTGGTTTAGCCCCTCCCGCTATCAAGAGGCTCCAGAGGAATCCCTGATAACAAAACCTAAACCCCCCTTCTTCGTTTCCGAATGAAAAGACCCATCACAGTTAGCCTTAAGAATCCCCACTGGAGGATGTTTCCAAGATGCCAGTGTAGACCGCTGTCCCGTAATCATCTCTCTCACATTATGCAGCCGAAACTCTGCAAGCCCGACACAAGCGCGAGAGCAACATCAATAGCAAGAGATTTCTTTTGGTTCCACACCCTATTATTTCTTTCTTTCCGCACATGCCACAGTAAGTACAGAAGCTCCTCAAAAGCTTTTTGAGGGAGTTGTTTGGCACAGAAGCTAAGTCACTCTATGATCCCAAAACTTTCAGTTTGAGCATCAAAGCACACTTTACTTACGCTACTATTAGTCTGGAGCACCAGCTTAGTATACGGACAGTTGCGACATAAATGGAGTGTACATTCTTGCTCAGTCTCACACAATACGCATATATGAGAGTCTAGCTCCACATGTTTAGAGGCTAACCTTTCCAAAGAAGGGAGAATGTTATTGCACACCCGCCATGCATGTACCCGTACTGAAGTTGGAATGCCACCCTTCCAAATCTTTTTCCAAAACTCACTATTGACATTAAGCATATTCGGACGTCTAGAGGGTGAGAGTGAAAAAAAATGATGATAGGCAGTTTTGACAGAGAAAACCCCATCACTTTCCAATTTCCACACACACCTATCCTCAACTCTCCTAGTACTCAGAGGAATACTCAAAATAGCCTCTGCATCTCCTACAGAAAAAGTACTCCTTACCAAAGCACCATTCCAAGCAAGAGAGTCAAGCAGAAGGTCACTAACCTTGAGAGAAGTATTCACGGTTGAAGGAAGTATAGTCGGCATATTATTTGGGATACCAGGGACCCAAGGATCACCCCCAGACTCGCACATGCTCCCCATCTCCAATTTGCCGGTAAGAACCTGAAGGATCAACTCTCTTGTAGAAGTAATGCTTCTCCAAGAATAAGGGGAAGCATGCGCCTCTGCCGTCCAAAAAGTACCTCCAGGCGAGGTACTTATTAATTGGCAAAACTAGGAAGTTATTATATATAAACATTCTTATCCACAGAATTTTTTTTATTGAAGACGAGAAATGCACAAAGAAATATCAATTACATCTAAATCATAATGAAGAAAATAACCATATATAATCATGTGATTCATTTAATTGTGAAACTGGGCTGACCCTCCCGGACCTTCATATAGTTCCGCCACTGGGCTCATGGGTGTGAGACACAGGAATCACACAATCTGATGTTGGCTTCATTTCACTTCTTAACATTCGAGTTTCAACATCACTAATTTCAAATGCTTACAGCATGTTGTTATAATAGTCACCACAAAAGTGTACTAATCCAAGTTCTACTGGTAGTTAAACACTAGCAAAGAAAAGGCAGCCCATGGTAGGCGGCATTGGCAAATTCTGAAAATTTTCAGAGGGCTTGAGATTTCTGGCGCTTTGTGTACTGAAGAATAGGCTCCTTGACCTACAGAAGAGGGAAAAGATTGCATTTTCATTAGTCCTATTGCCTGTGATACAAATCAGAGCAAATCATTCTATCATGAGGAGGTTGAATCATATTCATACCATGCTTGTTTTCCTGGAACGCTTGTCTTGCGTCGACCTACTACTGCACATCACTCTCTCATCTTCATCACAGTAGTTTGTGTTGCAATTTGCTCTGTTTTCATCATTACCAGGTGCAAAACTCTCTCTTGAAATTTCTGGCTGCAAAGTTTCCACAAAACATTTATTAGTTTAGAGTTGAAACAGCTCAGTTGCAGGAGAAAACTAACACGAAATGGAAGTGTAGAAGCATAAGCACTAGACACTCACCTGAGCCCGGCCTGTGGGGGTGTTTCCATGCTCCTTTCTTATTGAAGTAGTCTGCTCACTCTCCATTGGACTCTGTTCATTTGAATTAGCCCTTATTCTCATGCGTGTCAGATCTGACCCAATGGAGTGGAGCGCACCGCATGTGGATGTGTCTCTGTAGTTACTAGCTAATAACAAAAGCATTTTGTAGGTGTAAGTATTAAGCCGGTAATGTAAAGAACCAGCTGAACCACTAGAGCCTTAAACACAGTTTTCCTGCATAAAAGAACTTCTGCTTCTTACCAATTGGATAAAAATCTTGATGATTTGACTTGCTTTGGGGCTCAACATCCTGTTCATTTAAAAAGTTAGAGAGCAGTATAGGATACATTTCAAAAAAGATTTGCAGACAAGTTTGTAGAAATACCATTGCATCATAATTCAAAGCTTTCTGGACTTCAATAAGCTTTTTCTTGGTAATATCAGAATGTAGCACACGCTTTCCTGGAATGAAAAGTAGTTAGAGGACATGATTTGATTATGCAGAAGTAATAGCGTACAAAGCTTTTAAAATGGCTCAAACTGAACACTCACCTAGCCTTCGATGTCCCTTGGCTTCAACCAAACCTTCTTGCACCATCTTATCAATCATCTTGCGCACAGTATTCTGATTTGCTTCTCCTCCAAGCTTGTTCTGAAGCTTCGCAATTGACACATACTGCATTGGAAGAACATGATAGAGTGCCTGCGATAGAAAACAATATCACCTGATATGATATTGTATAAAAAATGCAGGTCACTCCCAACAATAAACTTGTTTCCTCCTAAGAGGAACATAATGCATTATCATCATTCAATATACAGACCGCGTGATCTTAATCTTAGGTTCACAGAAAAGTCATCAGACCATACAAATAATTGAGGAATTGGGAGTAAATTTTCAAAATGCTAGTACGTCATATACACATAAGTATGACAAAACAGGAATCACAATCACCTTCATGTACAAGTGATCATTGGCGTTTGGAGTTTTTTCACTATCAGGGACCACTTGACAGTCCATTTCTTTTTTTACCTTGATAAATTCATGGTCAGACTTCTGCATTGTCAAAATTCAAAAGGACAATTAGTTTGACTTGAAAGCAAGAAACAATTGAAATAGGACAAGAGGAAAAAAACCTTCTTCCTGTTAATTGTGTAACTGTCCCCTCCAGTTTTTGATAGAACACCTTCAGCAACAAGCCTATCCATAATTTCTGCAGTCCAGCCAAAGAGAATCAAAATTTGTAAACCTCAAAAACAAGTAAAAAGAATGCACCAGCAGGTATAAGTGCATTCTTCAGTTTACCTTCAGTCAGAACCTGCAAGTTATAATACAGAGATGGAGTCAATATGATATACGTTAAGAATCATACCAATAGACTAAAGAACAGGAGAAAGCACAGCATGTTCTGTTAGCCAACTGTACCAACAGTCAGTTTTTGGCACAAATTCCAGCAGAGAATTGAACAGTTGAAATCCGTACCACTGAGATGTCTGGGAAATTCGAGAGAATATCAGTAACTTCAACATTGTCAAGATGGCGGCTACTGATCCAGTCCTTTATCCTAGAAAATTGCTGTTCATCTTCCTCTGGATCCTGAGTATCATCTGTAGCTGAATATTATAGAACAGATTGTTAGCCTAATACTACAGGAAAGTCGCAAAGGAAGCAGATGCTAAGTTTTAGGAAACAAAGCCCATAATTAGCTGATTAGTTAGCACAGATTCCAAGTTAAAGATTTCTTTTTCACTCTCATTTTTCATGTGCAGATTGATCAGCTAACTTAGACGTGTAATTGATTTATTACCTTCATCATCCATACTGTTAACTTCCTGAGGTATGCTGTTATCCTCCTGTGGTTGTCGCTTAGCTGTCAAGAAAACCATTGTTACTCCACAACAACTCAGACCAAAGCTCACAGGAAGTGGAATTATAGTATAAGGATTATATAAATCTACAACTCTTACCTATGGGGGCAACTATATATCGATCCTCTTGCGATTGGTTAACCTAGAAATTATATACAAAGCATATCATCACTATCAGTGTTGGCACTTGGCAGCATAAGCCAAAGTAGATAGTTGATGAAACTCATACATCAGTTTTACCTCACTGTCAGTTTCAGAAGAGTCATCCCTTTGCATGGAGTCAGCTCCTAAGCTCACTTCATCATCTTGATTATCATCATTTTCATCCTCACAGGGATCAAGCACGCTCTTTACCTGTATAAATACAAAGTAACACTAACTCAATCTGGCACAGGAAAAGGAGGATCTTAGCTTTTGCCATTCCAAAATAAAATCCTTATTCCTTACCTTGAGAGCTAAGACAAGATGCTTGCTGTTCACATTCCCGACCTCCAGTTTCAAAGGATTCTTTGTCCATGGGTTATGAGTTTCTTCTTCTGTGCAACATCTGAAGAATGGAGGCTCATAATCTACTGGCTGAAATGTCAGAAAACTCCGTGAGCTTTTGGCAAGCAAAGTCATTAGACAAACAAAGAGGAGTATCAATCAGCTGAATTATGAAAGCAATTAAAGAGGTATACCGTCACATCATCATAATATAGGAGTTTCATCAGTATGGTGCGCTGAAACAAACACGAAATCACAAAATTGTAAATTGATTTACCAAAGCAACAAAGTCTTCTTGAACTTTGCATTAAGGCTAAAAACAAACACGGCTGTGTAGGAACTAAAACAATTGTAGATGCACCTCTTCAGGCATCCTATCCAGAGTTCTCATCAGTTGAACCAGTGTGCGGACCATTTTACAAGCAGAACTTCTGCACATTACCATAGTCCAACAGACTCAGAAATTGAGAACCAAACAACAAGAGATTAAGAATGAAATCTAGTACAACTTTGGACCAAAAGTCACCTCATCTGGTTGGGGGTAATTTCTGCTGTGGAGTCACACTTGAATGTTCCACCATGCTTCTTGTTTCCAGAGCGACTGATATTCATTGAAACCTCCTGGCTCTCGGAATTTGAGTAATTGAATGAAACTGCAGGTCAAGAGTAATATGAACAGATTAAATATCTAAACAAGCATAAAACAGTTATTAGAGAAATTTTTATTCACACACTAAATTCAACCAGCATGGAATCTGGTTCCTCACGGTCGATGGAATATTACTTATTTAAATTATAGCGGTTAGTGAGAACAGTAAGTAGTATTAACAACAAATTGCCTCTTCTCATGTAGAATTGATCGAATCTTAAAGATGGAATTAAGTAGTTTGCTGTAAGCCTTACATGTGTATTCCTCTATCATCGGCCCTTCAACCTCTTCACACACACAGAACAAAAGCGTTTTCAGGTACTTCTTCTGCAAGGCGTCATATACACCTACGAATACATTAAAAGATTAACGGATTGATAGCCAAAAAATAAAAATAAAAACTAAAATCTCATAAAATGAAAGAAAATCAAAACAGGAAAGCTCATCCAAATCAATGTACTCAGGCTATTCATACCTTTCTCCATCCAATCAATAAGTCTGCGAGACTCTGAATCCATTGGCATTAGCTTTTTAATCTTCATCTCTGTTAAAGAAGCCAAAATTGCAATCAAAATCAACAACCGGCTTTTAAGTATGGCTAATAACAACGAAATTTAATTTACCAAACAGATCTACCTAAAGCAGGAACAGATTTATCATTGAAATACTTCTCCGGAAAAAGGCCTCTGATGTAACTGATATTGAATATAGCGATGCGAAGCAGGTTCCTCGTCTAACATTCGCAGCAAATAATAGAGAATTCAGACTCAAATTCACAGAATCATAGCTCAATTCCTCACCACAGTTACAGAAAACTTAACATCTAACAATAAATGATATGAATCTAGGGTTCCTTCAACCAAAATTCAATTCTAAAATTCAAAGGCCTAATCACTACGATCGGTGACTGCAAACAACGACGAAGAGTTCTTTCACTACGATCTAAAAGCGAGCGATGGTTGCTTACCAGAAGAAGCGAATCCTGCTCGGTGATCTCCGCCTCCTTCAGTTTTTGAGCCACAACCTGTAAACAAAAATATGAACTAACAGTGAGATTAACAGTGAATTAAGCTCTGATAACCGGCCGTACGATCAGAACGACGAAGATCGCTAAGTATAAACAACTTTCTCAGAGATCTTAGCTCACCATTTTCACCGTTCTCAGAGTAAACTGAGAGAGAGAGAGAGAGAGAGAGAGAGCTCCGCGTTTGCTCAACACTCAACGAAATTTTGAAATTGTAACGGAAGAAAAGGAAAAGTTTGAAATGATATAAATAAAGAAATGAGAAAGAAGGCGGGACGTGACGAAAATTTTTAGCGGTGGTAAAAGTTACTTCAAAATTTACTGAGCATGAGGAATGCGTGAGGGAGGGAGTCGGTTGGAGAAAAAAATCTAGCGGCTCCAGATTCAGCCACATCAGCCTCCAATCAACGGTTCTTAGGATAACAGATAGGACTCACGCGGATCGATGACCTGGCTTTTTGTAAATATGCATTTTTCTTTATTTTCTTATTGGCTTTTTATTACTTCTTCTGTTTGCACACTTTTTTCTTTTTTTGTTTTGCTGAAAACTATTTGGCTCATGACAATGATGACATTATGAACTCAGTATAGATCGTCTTGCTTGTTGGGTGAGAATCATACAATCTGATTTGGGATATGAAACACAGGTCAAAGACATACCGTTTCTCGACGAGGTTTTCGTCGAGAATCACTCACTCCGATTGATCCACTGATCCCGAGCCGGATCCGAAACCAACTTCCATGTACAAGTCGAGCAAGCCCCAGCTTTGCATGAGTAGGGCAACTCCGGCCCTGCATTTTTTCTACACCATCGGGGGGAACCAAGTTGTTCTCCTCACCATTTGATCCGATCAGTTTACTTTGACGCCTTAGGGATGCTCCTCACAGAACCAAATGTATAAGAGGTCTTGTTAACAAAGATGAAGGACCTGTTGGCTTTGCAGTTCTAACTTCTAAATGAGACAAATGCATTTGAAGTGTTTAAAGTGGTCTTTTGAAGCTCAGACGCTGTCTATTCTGACCTTCTGAGTCTTATTAGGATTTATATACGGTCAAGTTGCAAGTGGCACTAAGAATCTGGGGAGTGCCTCTTCAAAGTTTCGTGCAGAACACAGCAACATCACCAAATTTACGTGGATCTAATTTTCATCAACAAATAAACAGACAAACTGAAATACTGAATCACATCTCACAGTGAAAGAATGTAGGCTTGGGCTTCCCAACATGAGTAATGGGGAAAATGCCTTCTGTAAAAGAGGTTTGTGAAATTTGATAGAATAAAACTTGCCGTAACATTTATATCTACTTTTTTTCTAAATTCCTCTTCTACCATCAAAGACAACAAAAACTGTCAGTTATTTTGACATACAGACTTGTACAACAAAGAACATTCTTATTTCTAACACTTAAAACAACATATATAAACCTTTAAATTATCAAGAACCTTATTTCTAAGCTGATTATCTGTCAGCAGTTTACCAGTCTCCCTTGTATCTGACCCGCGTAACTTCAACAAACAGAACACTGTTCCCAGTAGCAATAATCTAAAATTACAGGAAAACAGCTAAAAGAGATTTCAAACTGTAGAACTGGTCATTCACATTGGCACTAAAGAATCACCTCTATTTGAGTTTAGTGGATAATCAGCAGTAGCTATTTTCTCCCGGAGGCTGAATTTGTTTGCAATTAGCGGTCGAACATCTTCTACTCCAACCAAGCTTTCCAAAAAAGGAAGTAACGAAAGTAATTCTGTATCAGAACGATCATCAAACCAGCTCTCAATCGGTATTCCATTGTCCACTTGGAACCCAAATGCCTGAACAAAATCAAGGAACAAAACTGTTATACCTAACAACAACAAAATACTTTTGAGGACAATCATAACCCAGGTGTTTCCTCAATTCCTCCTGTGTTTGGCATAATTTTATAGTTCTATACATCCTTCACTTTGTGTAACTCGAAAATAGATAAATTTCAAGCGCATGACTAAGAACCCAGCTGTGCCACTAGAAATAGTCCAAGTGCATACTAATGATAATATTTTATATAGCATCATCAATTGCAGATGATCAAGCATCGACTGAAGAGGCTAACTTGATGAATTTCATCAGAGTAGAGAAAGCCTCATTACAATTATCACCATATATCAGAGGCTAATCCAATGCTCATTGATCCAATAGACAAACACACTCCAAAACTATGCCCTCAAAAATATCCACTGATATACTATATTCAAAAATCGTGTTTGAGTGTAAGGGTCGTGCATACATATAGTGAGACTATTATCTGAAGGATGGAGGGAGGTGGGAATAGTATACCTGTGGAGAGTTGTCGACTATGACAACACGTGCCAAATCACGGCCAAGAACCGACAAATCTTTGAGATAATTCCCCTCCACAAAAACACAGGAATCACGAAAAACACGATGGCGAAAAATCTTCCTCTTCGGATCCAGCACATTTAGAAGCTGCTCGGCATAGATACTTTGACTAGCTGTGAAGATAATGATCTCGAAAAGAAGCGAAACTCTGTCCAGAAAATCTCTGAGATGAGGACGGCATCGAACATATACTGTATGCTCTTGTAGGTTAAAATTTACAGGAAATGTGAAGTCTGCATCATCACAAGGTTCTAGTGTGGAATGTACCAGAGTTTCTGCCAGATCAAAGCCACTTTCAGACGCAAGACAAGACAATAATTCAATCTATACCCTCAACATGAAAATCAAGAACTCAATCTTGTGTCATATAAAGATTTTAGCCGAGATGACCGAAATGAATGCTAATATACTCAAAATAGACATTTGGCACTCCTTACCAGGGGTAAGGAGTACACAATTGAACTAAATATTAATCAGATTTTCCATCAGATACAAAAAGCTAAGAGAGGATGCTCCTTCTCTGGAGAAAAATAGAGTTTAACACTCCAGGAGTATATTGGTAAAAACAAACAATTTTTTTTTTGGTAAAAAATGAATGGAAAATAACTGAGAGTCTGAAGGTTCTCAATGTGTATCAGATTACCATCATAGTAAATGATCAAAGCAAAACAAGCTGCAAGGTAATTACTGTCTCTAGACACATCCAGACTATTTTGGCAGATCAGAAGGGTAAGAGAAAACTGAGTGAAACACCAAGTGACATATCAAGCTTTAGCTTCATGAACAATGAGATGACAGATTAAAAAAGAATCCCCAAGTCAACAGCTGTGCAGATAATATTGTAAACCATAAAGAACACCGTAATTTTCATTATTCTCACCATCCAAGTCCAAAACAAGACTTGTAGGAGGACAACTTCGAGTCTGCTTAGGCAGCAGCAACGGCCGAAAAGTGGGGACAACTGAGGACAAGTCAGGTAAGTTCTTGATAAATAAGTAAGGATCAAAGTCATCAAATTCCTCGCTCTCATCATCATCCACGTACAAATCAGTTGACATAGGTTCCTGACCATGCTCATCTAAACATTCCAACTTGGAATTTTTCATGGCAAGATATATGGCTGAGACTTCAGAAGAAATATTGGTTGCCTCCACAACTGCATGACAAAAAGAATACTCATTACTTGTACCATGTATCTCGTATTTCTGTGCATTCAATTCCGCTCAATGTATGTGTATTTGATTACATATTACCAGGACATGTTATAGTTACAGAAGATAATGAGTTCTCACAGTAGTTGTTCTCGTCTCGAACAGTGGACTCAGATGTCTCTTGGCCAACATAACCATGGTGTGCATCATCGGGTGAGTACTTTATTTCCATCTCTTTATGGAAATTGTGATCTCCATTTTGAAAGAATTTAACAAAATCAACTGAAAAAAATGAAAAAGAATAAGGTCACACACAATCCTGAAACAATCACAGGGGTATTGATGAGATTTTTTAACCATTGAAAGAAATACCACTACATAAACATAAGAACCAGTGAAGAAAGGTATGTTCAAATTTCATCTACCTCCATTGGCAGATTCTCCACCAGCATGTTTCGGTATGTGAAAGGCAGGAGAAAATATAGTTCCCAGAACGCAATCAGCAGCACCCTCCTCACAACCCTGCATTAGATTTGAACAATTCACACAAATGCTCAAACAAAGTTCTAATTCTTCTTTTATAGTTAGATAATTACCTTATTCTCTTTGCAATCATCACTTAAAGCATCATGCCCCAAACAAGCCTCGGCAGTCTCATTAAGCAGCAAGTCATAATTTGTACTTAAAGTGCTTGCAGTAACAGGCTCCTCATTCTTCTTATGAGTCCCACCTGAAAGTTGTTACAGGAAGATGACAATTTAAATCAGCACTGGGAAATGTGATATCATAATTAATGTCTAATTCTTAATTGATGACCTTTTACGGTTGTGGATGCAAAATTCAATAGTATCAGAAAGTAAGTGAAACAACATCATGTAAGAGGATATTTATACCAATAGAACCTCAAAATAATAAACAAAACGAAAAGACCTCTTATAATTGCCAATATTGAAACTATCATACTCAGTGGAGCATGACCTAAGGCAGGTCATGTCCAATGAGAACAGTCACCCCAGCATGTTTTTTTTTTTTTGGGCCTTACGTGATAACAATTACCCAACTAATGGACACTGCTCCCAGTATTCACCAATGACCAACCCCACTTCAAGAAAGCCTAGTAAAACTAGACAAGACCGAAGCTTTAAATTTCCTTTGCAAAGTTTTCTTCTATAAAATACTTGGCAAGTGTTCCAAATCCCCAAACTTCACAATTACAAACAGCTGGAGCTCTTTGAACTTGGAAAACAAGAAGGAACAAACTGAACCATTTTACTTCTACTTTCATTCATGGTATCTAATGACAAAAATCGAGTTTTCAAAAATATAAAATTTCATTGAGACAAATGTACATGTATTTTCTCAAGTTACAATTAATTCAATTCCCAAATTTTTTACTTATCAGTTCTGATCCTTTAAATCCCCAATGAGTGAATCCTGAGTCCACCAATGAGTATACAACCACTCTACACTGTATTAAAGTTGAAAGAAATGTGCTGGGATATTCACTCAGTATCAAACATGAGGTTTTTGCTAGAGAAAAAAGGTTGAGTAGGAGATCCACAAACAGAATGTTTGGGTGCACCACAACCGCAAAACTTTAATGGGTGCCACATTAGTATATATTGCATCCTACAAGAATGAAGAAACTCTTCCAACTTTTTTCCTTAAAAATAGTGACAAGGCTACTTACCGAGTCTCTGCTTTCTGGATGAAGATGTAATCATATCTGTAACTTTGGTATCCAATACTTTGACATTTTCATGTGTTTTCTTCTGAGCTCTTGTAACCTTGGGACTGGTATGCTCTCTAGAAGCAGTTCTTCCAGAACTTTTTTTCCTTGTTTGCATTTCAACCTTGAACAAACTTGATTTTGAGAAGTCTGCAAATTCCAACTTTGAGTTAGATCCAGTTACACAACCAAGCTTCCAATTTTCACAATAACAGCCCATCTAGATTCCAAGAGTCAATGAAACTATATTGGCCAATAAACTAACTATGAGCAAGAAAAATCATGACTGAAAACTTCGGACAACCCAAAAATTTAGCCTTCAAGAATTTGCAAAAGTAAATGGCAAACATGAATACTTCATTGAGCAAGAAATGATGAAACGAAAAAGAGAACCCAAAATGCCATTAAATCAAGCTCAATAACATGGGAAAAACCATTTTGTCGATATAATGTGCTCGACTAGTTCCCTCATTTGGGAAATAATAACCTCACAATGACCAATTACTAAGGTCCAACTCAAAACCCTAGAAACCCACTATCAAAAGCTGCAAGCTTAGGCCCCATAACCACATGAAATGAACTAACTTCACTTCAATTCTCAAGCACAGATCACCATTCCCCCCAAATTTGAACCACTCAAAACATCAAAACCATACAATTAACACACCCCTTGCTCTCCAAAACCCTAGAATCCAGCTCGAACAACCAAACCACTACCCCAGCAGCACCAGAACTTCAACTCATTCAAAACCAAAAGCAAGCATCAATTCTCACAATCCCTACCTGAACTGAAATCAAGCTGCCAAAATCCCAAACCCGAAGCGGCGGGCACAGTTCCCGAAACAGGGGTGGTGAATCGGCGAACGGAGAGGCGAGAAAGATCGCGGCTTTGTGAAGCTGGAGCAGAAACGAAACCCTAATTTTGATGAAAGAAGGGGTTTTGGGGTTTGGGATTTGAGAGCGTTTTCCCTCCAAGGTGTGGTGGTGTGGAAAAGAGAGGGAAAAGTCAGGAGGGATCGAAATTTTTATTTTGTCTGAAGAAAAAAAAAGGATGACTCCCTAAATTTTCTCTGCAATTTTTAGAATTTATTTGCTGGAATTTTTCGGTGAATTCCTGATTTTCTCTTGCAGGGGATTCTACTGTCGGGGATGCGAGTGTGGGTCGGCACTCGCGCTGGGATGACTGACACGTGGTGGGTGTGGTATTTGGGCGGTGCTGATCGAGGGTTTGGGTTTGAAGTTGTGGGGGGTGAGAGTGGCTGAGGTACTGGTGGAGTGCTTTTTCTTCCACTCTTGCTGAAATTTTGGAAAGCGGAATCATTTTGTTGATGGAGATTTTGTCTTATTTTCATTTAGAGAGGTGCTTCTTTTTCTGGGAATCTTGAACTTGCCTCTCACTTTTTGGATATTCAACTGTGGCCCTGTAGTTTTCCTTTTCCTTTGGCCTTCATAGGATTATAGGAAAGAGCATGTTTAATTAGGAGTTTATCACACTTTGATTTCGTTGTGTTGGAGAATTTTTTTTTTTAAGGGCTTTGGAATCAAGTTTAAATAGGAGGTTCAACCCCACGTTCGGCCAGTTCCATTATTATTTATTATAAATACACTAGGCATCGGGGAAAACATAAAACCTGAACCCCTAGTCACAGAATACAACTTATAGAAATTCTCGTATAGTATATTTTAAATAATAGAAGGAGTCTCCTCTAACCATACATCATCATAATGAATAAATGAGATTAGGTCATCACACTTGTCGTTTCATGAGAAATAAAACAAAATGAATAAAACGTGAAACTAAAGCCTTGTTTAAGTGAAGTACCTGCATTCTAACTCAATCAACATAGTAACAAACATAATAAATGTATTATGAGTGTTCTTCTTTTAGAAAAAATAATAAATGTAATTGGTATATTTATATTTTTCAAATAATAATGTGTGGGGTGTTGAATTTGTTCAAATAAATTAAAGCTAGAAGTTAAACATACAAAGAGTTTAACTCCTAATTTGATGGATAAATTAGTAAGCGCTTCTTATTGTTCATGAATAAGTACATGAGTTGTGAGCTCACTCTTAATTCTCTCGTATATAGGGATGTTGATGTATTCCTTAATAGATTATTATAGTTTCAGCGAGCAGTACTCTCTTATTTACTATTTATCATATGGGGTCTAATCTTAAAACGACTGATCAACTTTTGATGAACTTCATCATTGCTAATAAGAATACTCATGCTCACGAACAATAAAATATCAAATACTTAATATTCAACTTCTTGACGTATTTCAATATACTATCATCCTAATTTAGAGTTAAAATTAGAAACCAAAAACTTACACATAAATATTCATAGCAAGTACGAAGTATAGTTAGAATTTAGAAACTAGGACTACTTAAGTGATAATACCGCATTAAATATCAAAAGTTACGAGCAAAATAATCCGAGTAGGACCAATTAGAAAAGAATGAAAAGAAAGGCCACGGCAAACTAAAGCTAAAGTACAATTAAGCCATATATTTCGGGTGGGTTGTTTAAATTTGAAAAGTTTGAGGGACTGTTGCAAAAACATAATTACGTTTGAAATAATTCCTCGTTGAGAATCTTTTTGAAATTTTGAAAATTGAACCAGCCAGCTCCGCTTTCACATCCTCACTTATCCTAAAATAAAATGCCCACTTTCATGTTTGGGCCAACTGACCCGTCTTAGTAAAACGGGTTTCTGTTCAGTACGCCCACACCAACACTCAATTGTGGGTTGAACATGATTTTTTTTTTCCTTCAAGTTTTGCTTATGATGTTTAATAAAGTGATTTGGGAATAATAGAGGCCCAAACCTTTCCGGCTGCCCGGGGCGTGTTTCAATCAAGGTTCAAAATTTTGGTTGTTATTTACAAAATTTTTGATGAAAATTCAGGTGTTTATGGAAATATCGGTAAATATAGGTACGTAAATGCTAGTTTTAAATATGCTAGTCTGCAATCACATGCTCTGCATGTGTATGAAAAATTTTCGTTGTTAAAAAAAAAAGAATAGAAAAGTGAGTAGTTATTGCAGAAGAAATAAATTTATTAGTGGTAGTTATTGCAGAGAGAATAATTTGAGAGAAGAGTGGGGGTTGTGGATCTTTTTTTTTTCTTAATAAAAATATATTTTATAATTGTCCTATTTATCTTTGGGATTTAATTTATTCTCAAAGTTTTTTAATCTTTCATGGTTAATTTTGTCAAAATTTTCAGTTTTGACTAACAAAGCCTCTTCTCTTAATTTTTTTTTTAATAGGATTTGATATTATTAGAAATCAAAGATGTTCATGACAATTATAAACGAGATTATTCAACAAAACATTATTAAAAATATTGTTATTTTGAGAGGACATATCTCTCGAGTTTTGGACCAAAGAGATAAACTTCAAAATGTAACAATGTCGGTCATGATAGTTGGAATTTCTTTGAAAATAATGGGATTTTTGTTATTTTCCTTTATGTATATTTAATTATGTTTTGTTCAATATATACACTATTATTAAGAGAAGAGGAATTCTTAACATGAACAGGACAATAGATAATAATATCTATGGAGCAGGGAAACCCTAGAGCTTAGAGTGGCGGCAGACAACCCTCTTTGGGTTTTGTCCGATCTCCATCTGAACTAGCAACACCACGGCTTCTCGTTGTGGGTGTTGGGCTATCATCATCAAGCAGTGGTGGTGGGTGTCAGGATTTCTCCGATCTGGCGGTAGAGTTCTATTGGTTTTCTTCTCACTTTGCTGGGATCTTTGTCGTGCATTGAGGCAATACAGGGTGAGGGAGAGGCTAGACTGTCATTGACCGATTACCATTCTGATTGAGACAAAGCATATTGTTGAGTCACAAATTACTTACGCAATTGTGCCCCATAATTATGAAAATTGATTTGTCTTCCATGCTATTTTACTTTTTTTTAATCCATTTCCTTTTATTTGTAGGAAACCTTGCATTGAGAATAAAATGACTATTTGAGGCTTGAAAATGTGGAGATTTGAAGCTAGGGGACGGAGATTGGAAGAAAATTGCAAATCGCTTTTCCGCTTCCGGCAAACTTTTCCGCGAGCCGCCACTCATGGAGGGTCTTTTCTCCAGCAAAGGAGGACCATGGTGGTGAGAATCTCCCATCACTTGAAATTCAAATATCTCCCTACACCTTGTCCTTTTATCACCTTGCCAATTTGGGACCATTTGGGGACAATGGTGTAAGAGCATCTTTGCACACTTGGGGACCAAAGATGACACACCTAGCTGATCAAAAAGAGGCCAAAGACCAATTATTCAGAATTCTTAACTCCATTCAATCATCTTCATCCTATCCAAGATCTATTTTTCTCTCTAGAGAAGACACCACCATTTCCACCACTAAAACCACCATCTCCACCTCTAAAACCTCCATTTCCACCACTACAACCTTCATTTCCTCCACCATTCAACACCACAACTCATCTTAGAGATCTCAAATTTCACTATTCTTACCAATATCAAGAGCTTGGAGCAAGGAGAAGGAGGTGACTACCACCACATCATGTTCTTGGAGACCCATCTCCACCACCTCTTCCGGCATCATCAATAGTCACCATTTACTCTCTATCTCTTTATGTATTTGATGTTTAATAGAATGTTGAAGCTTGTGTATCTAGCTATGGTGAGTAGTGAACTAGTTGGGGCTAGGGTTGAAAGCCCTAGCCAAACTTGCTTGGATTGATGCTTTTTTTATAAATTGATGCAAATTCATGTTGTCATTCTCACATGCTAAGTCAATAGTTGAATGCATTACTTAGACCTAATCAATTTGAGTATGTGTTTGCCATGACATGAAGTTTTTCTAGAGATTGATTACCTCTAGGCAAAAAGGGAGCATGAAAGCACACCATGTGTGCATGTGAGGGTAGTGAGCTAAAATCACCTAGAGATAGGATTGGTTTGCTTGCTTGGTTACCTAAACTCTAAGCTTTATGCATTTAGGGGCAAATGATTGAGACCTATCCGGTAATTGACTTTGTTTAGGTAGTTAGCTCTAGACTTATCCGGTTAGAGTTAATAAAATGAAAGGGGTTTAAGCCTTAGTAGTCCTATCCGGATGCTAAGAGGGTAGTTGGACAATTAGCTTTGCATCATTCATATTCAATTGCTTTAATGCTTGCAAGGGAGGCAAAAGGTGAAACCCGATGCCCTAACTCCCATCCATTTGATAACAACTTGTTTTGTTTAGGTTAGTTTATATTACTTGCTTTCATTGTTTCAATTTGAATAGAAACCAATCTCAAAATCAAAATCAAATCTCTACACACCATCTTGCACATACTCACCATGAACTTTGGTTCACTTGTGAGCCTTTGTTTGTGATTGTACATTTGCATATTCTTCTAGTTTTTCCTTAGGTTTTCCCTAGCTAGGAAAGGATTTACCAATCTTCGTGGGTTCGACATCCTTACTTAATCTCCTATTCTATAACTTGTACCTCTTGCACTTGAGGGTGGCTTTAATGCTAACAAGTTTTTGGCGTCGTTGCTTGGGATTGGTGTGAAAACCAATCCCTAGCAAGGTAGCCTTAGGGACTAGCTAGAAATTTTCCTTGTTTTTATTTTATCTCTGTTTGCCGACCAGTCGTTGGTCTTCACCGACCAGTTGTTTGTGTTAATTTTGTGTGATTTTTGTGTCGCCGACCGGTCGTTTCCCCTGTTTTCAGAATTTTTCAATTTCTTGTTTTTGGTTTCTTTTTGTATTTTGACTTATTTTCTTACCTTTGTTTTTAAATTTTATAGGTGTTTATGTCTCACGAATCACCTATAAGTAGTCAAAGGATCAATTCAACATATTCCACTCCATCATCTCCAAGCACACCAAGTGGAGATAACATATCTATTGATCAAGTTCTTGAAGATAGTGGTGAAGAAACTCGGATACCGCAAGAAACTCTTGATCTCATAAAGAAATTGGTAGAAGAGTTGCAAGCTAAAATAGCCCGGATACCCACAATGGATGAACCACGCCCCATGAAGGAGTACGCTTTACCAACAATCTCCAATCATCCAAGTTGCATCGTGCTTCCACCATGTGCCGTTGCTTTTGACATAAAGCCGGGGACTATTGCAAACTTACCCCTCTTCTTTGGCTTGCCAAGTAATGAGCCTTACTTGCACCTTCAAGAGTTCAATGAAGCATGCTCGACCGTTCAACTTTTGGGTATTGATGAAGGCAACTTACGTCTTCGGCTCTTCCCCTTTTCATTGAAGGACAAAGCTAAGAAATGGTTGTACAAGCTTCCCCCAAGTAGTATCCACACTTGGGAAGAGATGCAAAGGGTATTCCTCAAGTTCTATTTCCCTCCTCACAAGTCTAATTCATTGAGGAATGAGTTGATGAACTTCCGAGAGCTACCAAATGAGTCATTCTATGAGACATGGGAGAGATTCAAGGATATAGAAGGTGGTGTTCCCAATCATGGCCTCTCTAAGGTAGCGGTTCTAAGTGCCTTCTACACCGGGCTTTCACAAGACACAAGGAGGAGAGTTGATAATGCTTGTGGGGGATGTTTCATGAACAAGACCGAAGATGAAGCGATGAAGATTCTAGATGAAATGAGTGAATCTTCTCAACTCTATGATAGTGCCTCGGATAGAAAGCCAATGATGATGAAGAGTGCACAAGTACCTATGAGGGAGCAAGAGCAAAGGAGAGGCATGTATAATGTTGATATTCCAAGTGTTCAAATGCAACAAGAGTTGAAGCGGATAGAAGGAGAAATGCAAAAGAAACTTGACATGATTCTACAAGCACAAGGAAGGCCCCTCAATCAAATGGCATCACCAAGCCAAATTCGGGAGCCTAGTTTGGGAGTCAAATCCATGGAGCAAGCTTGCTTGATTTGCGAAAGTGTGTACCATAGCACAACGGAGTGTTCACAAAGCGACATGTACCCGGAATTGATAGAGCAATGCAATCTTCTCAGCAACCAAACAAGGCCAAAGAATGATCCTTATAGCAACACTTATAATCCCGGGTGGAGGAATCACCCTAATTTTGGTTGGGGTGGGAATCAAAACCTTGAACAAGGTCAAGGTTACCAAAGGCAAGGAGGTGGCTATCAAGGTGCAAGTAGCTCACACTTCAACAATCAAGGAGCAAACAATGCTTATCATGCTCCTAGACCACCTTATCAAGCACCACCTCAACAACCTCTACCTCTACAACAACCCCAAGTGCCAATTCAAGAAGCAAGAAAGACACCTACCCTTGAAGAAATGATGACGGCCTTTGTGAATAATCAAGCAAAGCAAGATGAGAAGATCAATGTCATTCAACAAAGTGTGAGCAAGCTTGAGGTACAAATGGGGCAACTAGCTAATGAGTTGAGTCAAAGGAAGCAAGGTGTGTTTCCAAGCCAAGTGGAGAATAACCCAAGGCATGAAGCCAAAGCTATTACCACCTTGAGAAGTGGAAGGCAAGTGGAGAACAATGTGTACATGCCTACCAATAAGGAAGATGTAACTCCAAGGGAGCCACCCGGTTTTGAAAGAAGATCAAAGGGGAAAGCAAGAGAGTTGTCACATGGAGAAGTCATCTTAGGCTTCAATGATGGTGAAGAAGAAGCTTTGAATGATAAGAAGAATGCTTATGCCGATGAGAAGCAAGAAGAAGCCTTGAAGGACAATTTCAATGCCAAGGTTGGAACTCATGATAATGAAGACTCTCCTTCTACTCTAATTGAAAGGCCATTCAAAAGAGGTATGACCTTCAATCCTCCTTTGAAGATTGTGCAAGATGAAGAAGTGTCTCTCCCTTACCCTCAAGCTATATGGCAACAAGAGAAAAAACTCAAGAAAGAGCCAATTGAGGGAGATGATTGATTTGTTCAAGAAGGTTCATATAAACATTCCACTCCTTGAAGCCGTGAAGACAATCCCATCTTATGCTAAGTTCTTGAAGGATATGTGCATGAAGAAGAAAAAGTTCAAAGAACATGAGCAAGTGGCTCTTTGTGAAGAAGTGAGTGCTATCATTCAAAGAAAGCTTCCACCAAAGCTCAAAGATCCGGGAAGCTTCACTATTCCAAGCAAGATTGGAGAAACTACTTTTGACAATTGCTTGATGGATCTTGGGGCAAGTATCAATTTAATGCCATATTCGGCTTTAAAGAAGCTTGGTCTTGAAGGTGCTTTGAAACCAACTTCAATCACTCTCCAATTGGCGGATAGAAGCGTGAGGTATCCTAGAGGAATCTTGGAGAATGTGCTTGTCAATGTTGCAAGGTTTGTGATACCGGTGGATTTTATAGTCCTAGACATGGAGGAAGCCCCCATGGTTGACAATGAGCTTCCTATCATCTTTGGAAGAGCTTTCATGGCCACTGCCGGTGTCAAGATTAATGTGAAGAAAGGCACCATGAGCATGAAGGTACTTGGAGACAAAATCAAGTTCCAAATCTTTCCTCCCCTTCAAATTATGGATGACATGAATGAATGCTACTTTTTGGGTTACTATGGAGAGGCAAGAGTAAGGGGAGATGAGAAAAATAAGAAAGAAGTTTGGGCACCTCTTCCGGTCTTACCATGTTCACAAGGCTTTGAGTCACTCCTCACCCCCATCAAGAAGAAGAAACAAATTGGAGGATTGCTCAAGGGAGCACTTGTTGACATGGGAGCTTGCCTTGGAAGTTCAAAGAAGGTAAACAAGGGAGATGGTTGTCTCAAGAAGCCCCCTTGAATGAATGAAGAATCAACGGACCGGCTAGAAGTCCTTAAAGCAAAGCCCTACTTGGAGGTAGCCAAGCTCATAATGCAAGTGAAGGAGGAGGAAAACCCTTGGAACCATTCTTGAAGAAATGACACCATTAAAGTTTAGCTTGGAAGGCAAGGGCTTAAAGCCTTGCATGTTGGTGATTGTTGGTGAATTGAATGAACTTCATGGTCTACAAGGGGGAGCATTCCTAAACCTTTTTCTTGCTTTATGTACTTCATTGTGTTTAAATTCCGGTCACTTCTTTGTTTTTGTGATAGTTTGCATGCTCTTTCTTACCATTCTTGACTCTTTCATTGCAAAGCTTTCAAGAAAACACTTTTTAACATTGAGGACAATGTTACGTTCAAGTGTGGGGGGAAGGTCTAGTTTAAATTCAATAAATTCAAATTGTTAAAAAAAAAAAAATTTGTTTTTAGCTTTTAGTTGTTTCTAGTTTTTGTGTCTTTTGTTTGTGTTTAGTTCCTTCCAACTCCTATGATGAAACTTGAACTTGATTTGTAAAGGGCTAGAAAGCATGTCTATGTCTTGTGAACTCAATTTTTCAAATAAAGGTTATGGGACTTATGTTTAACTTCATTGGTACCTTTGATTGTCAAGTTGATGCATTGAGATATGGTTGGCATGATGAGATTTGTGAGAACTATTTGCACCACAAATGTGAGTTTTGAGCCAAATAAAAGTGCATCCAATAGCTCTTAGCACTTTATTCTTCATGTGTGTTCCATATTTTGTGAATTGTATCTCTAGAACTTGCTTTATATCTCTCAAAACTTTTGTCAAGCATGAATACTTAGCGGAAATGATTGAGACAATAGAAATTCCACCATGGCCAAATAAGCTCTTATCCTAAAAAGATGATTATCCTTAGATTGCCAATTTGTGCCTTTTGTTAGCCTTTCATTTCTTTGCACCACAAATGTCTTACCTTCTAGCTTAAACACTAGCCTTACCCTTTCTAAGTTTCTTAGCGAGCAATGTGAGATTGTATATGTCAAGATGCTTCAAGAAACAAAGTTTGGGGGTACTTGAAAAGAAATAAGTGTGGGGGAGTATTATGTTTGTTGTGCATTTGTAATTTGTCTTTACATTTCAAGAAAGTCAAAAAAAAAAAACAAAAAAAAAAGGGAAAGAAAGAAAATCCAAAAAGAAAGTTTCTCTAGTTCAATAAATAGTTTTTAGTTTAAAGTTTGGGGGAATGGTTAAGAGAGTGAATCATATGAAGCATCTTAAGGTCTTAAGTTCGTAAAATCTCAATAAGGGAGTTGCTTGCTAAGTTGCTTGGAATTTGTGATTTCCTATCCACTTCATTTCTCTAACCCCTCGCCCTAAGCCTCATTACAACCTAATAAAAGTCCTTTTTTATCCAAGATGGTTTGTGCATGACCCGTGGAGATGAGATTGAAAAGCAAGCATATGGCGGCATTTGCATGAGATTGTTTGAGTGATAGTGTAGCTAACCTTTAAACACTTGTGTGAAAATTAGAGTGAAAATCTAGTGAGTTTATGGTTAGCACGGTTTTGTTGTGCAAGCTTGGTTTTGGTGCATCAAAGTGACAATCATGGCATGACATACATTCTAATCTAGCATTTGTCCCATAGCTTCATAAACTTTTGAGACATGACTTGATTTCTAGCCTTGAGCAAATTGTGTTCTTTGAGGATAATGTTGGAAGGATTAGGTTGTGTTAGTTTTGTTATGTTTCGGATTGGGGTTAATGCTTTTGCTTGAGGACAAGCAATATTCAAGTTTGGGGGTATTTGTTGAGTCACAAATTACTTACGCAATTGTGCCCCATAATTATGAAAATTGATTTGTCTTCCATGCTATTTTACCTTTTTTAATCCATTTCCTTTTATTTGTAGGAAACCTTGCATTGAGAATAAAATGACTATTTGAGGCTTGAAATGTGGAGATTTGAAGCTAGGGGAAGAAGACACGGAGATTGGAAGAAAATTGCAAATCGACTTTTCCGGCAAACTTTTCCGGCGAGCCGCCACTCATGGAGGGTCTTTTCTCCAGCAAAGGAGGACCATGGTGGTGAGAATCTCCCATCACTTGAAATTCAAATATCTCCCTACACCTTGTCCTTTTATCACCTTGCCAATTTGGGACCATTTGGGGGACAATGGTGTAAGAGCATCTCTTGCACACTTGGGGACCAAAGATGACACACCTAGCTGATCAAAAAGAGGCCAAAGACCAATTATTCAGAATTCTTAACTCCATTCAATCATCTTCATCCTATCCAAGATCCATTTTTCTCTCTAGAGAAGACACCACCATTTCCACCACTAAAACCACCATCTCCACCTCTAAAACCTCCATTTCCACCACTACAACCTTCATTTCCTCCACCATTCAACACCACAACTCATCTTAGAGATCCCAAATTTCACTATTCTTACCAATATCAAGAGCTTGGAGCAAGGAGAAGGAGGTGACTACCACCACATCATGTTCTTGGAGACCCATCTCCACCACCTCTTCCGGCATCATCAATAGTCACCCTTTACTCTCTATCTCTTTATGTATTTGATGTTTAATAGAATGTTGAAGCTTGTGTATCTAGCTATGTGTGAGTAGTGAACTAGTTGGGGCTAGGGTTGAAAGCCCTAGCCAAACTTGCTTGGATTGATGCTTTTGTTATAAATTGATGCAAATTCATGTTGTCATTCTCACATGCTAAGTCAATAGTTGAATGCTGAATGCATTACTTAGACCTAATCAATTTGAGCTATGTGTTTGCCATGACATGAAGTTTTTTCTAGAGATTGATTACCTCTAAGCAAAAAGGGAGCATGAAAGCACACCATGTGTGCATGTGAGGTAGTGAGCTAAAATCACCTAGAGATAGGGATTGGTTTTGCTTGCTTGGTTACCTAAACTCTAAGCTTTATGCATTTAGGGGCAAATGATTGAGACCTATCCGGTAATTGACTTTGTTTCTAGGTAGTTAGCTCTAGACTTATCCGGTTAGAGTTTAATAAAATGAAGGGGTTTAAGCCTTAGTAGTCCTATCCGGATGCTAAGAGGGTAGTTGGACAATTAGCTTTGCATCATTCATATTCAATTGCTTTAATGCTTGCAGGGAGGCAAAAGATGAAACCCGATGCCCTAACTCCCATCCATTTGATAACAACTGTTTTGTTTAGGTTAGTTTATATTACTTGCTTCATTGTTTCAATTTGAATAGAAACCAATCTCAAAATCAAAATCAAATCTCTACACACCATCTTGCAACCATACTCACCATGAACTTTGGTTCACTTGTGAGCCTTTGTTTTGATTGTACATTTGCATATTCTTCTAGTTTTTCCTTAGGTTTTCCCTAGCTAGGAAATGATTTACCAATCTTCGTGGGTTCGACATCCTTACTTAATCTCCTATTCTATAACTTGTACCTCTTGCACTTGAGGGTGGCTTTAATGCTAACACATATCTGTCGGGGTTGCCTTTGATCTCAGTAGGGTGACGACGTTGTTGGGCTGCAGCAGAGTTGAGGTCGGACTGTACCAGCCGATATTCTATCGAGTTTTGTCCCTGTAAGGCTTGTCAAAGAAAGATAGTGACGATTTGCTTGGTTTTGGTAGTCACTGACCGAGGAGAGATGGTGTGGTGGAAAGGCAAGCCGCCAGATGATCTGTGGCAGGCGGCGATCGATGGCCTTGGAGCATGATTGGGCTTCTATTTACTTAGCTCAAGTTTGGGCTTGGGTCATTAGGCCAGGGTTCAACTTGAGTCAACAGATTTCAGAGAGCAAGAAGACCAACTTGTTGCCGAGTTTGTTAGCTGTTGAGGGGACTAAAGATGGTACTACCTCCAACCCAAAAGGGAAGGAGATGGTGTTTTCCTAGATCTCTATGGTGCCTAGACATCTGGATGCAAGTCTTTTAAAGTAGGAATTTTCTCTATGAGCTTTTCTAAAATGTTTCTAGTCTTTAGTTTGTACCACAATTGGGTATTGGCAGATTAGGCTAGATGATTGATTTTTCCTTAGGAAGCGAGTTATTCTTACTTAGTTAGGCTTGCTCTCCAGCGAGCATCCCTTTAGATTTTAATGAGTTTAATATAGGCTTAGATAGGATATCTGGTGTTTGTACCAAGTTTCTTGTGTAAGTACTTATTACACTCTGGCCCGATACGAATAATTTTCTTTTAAAAGAAAACAAAACTTCCATATATTGCCACGCTAATGCACACTAACAAAATTTATAGAATGGATATTTAAAGTAAAATAAGACTATAAGACTGAGGTAATACTATTTGAGCCACTTGCTTATAAGTAGATCATGTACTTTATCTTAATAATTAAGCTCCATGCCACGCGTGCATGCATGGTTAGTTTGGATCCTTATAAATAGTTCCTTACACATTGGAAATCAACTTGAGCATTATAATTTGTTCAATGGATCCATTATTATATAACTTATATATAAAGGCTTTTGCATGCTATTATAACTTATATTCTTATATATTCCTTTTTAAGTAATTAACGTTTGTTGTGATAGTGGTGTTACAGTGTTTGATCAAGTTACCTCGTAAAGCCAATGAGCTTATCATAAGGTGTTTTCCAATAAACCCTAATCAATTAAATGATTAGATTGAATCACTGTGATATTGGTTTAGAATTCTAAATATATTGAAAATTAAGAGAATAGACGAAATTAACTTAAAGAATCGAAAAAATGAAGTACAATATATAAAATGAAAATAAGCTATTAGTTTCTTTCTTTTTAATTACTACATATATACTTACATCACTTGCGCCACATCAATGCCGACCCCCGTTCCATAATCACCCTGACTCGCAAGAACTAGTTGGATTTTTAACATAAACTCTCTGTGAAGTTTCTAGATCCAAGTCTTCTGTTAGATCTGTAACTTAGCTTTTCTTCTTGTCTTGCTGTGTTTGGGTCTTTTTAAGACCTCTTTGTAACCAAAGAAAAAAAAGACAGAGAATTCATAAGCAAGTTAACTACATTGTATTCTTAAAAGCAAAAACCCTTAATTCTTTCGCTAGGAAATCAACATATCAATCAAATATTGCAACGTGTACGGGGGTCCCAATTAAATTTGTGGAGCATTAAGATGAACAATATGAAGTATAAATATACAATGTTGTGCGTAAAGAAGGGTGTGTTAAAAGTGATTTGCCTTTGAAATTAAAGCCAAAGATTTGGATCTAACAAAGCCAAAACTTTAGGACATGCTTAAAATATCTTCACAATTATGCACTAGTTTAAGGAATATGGTTGGTCCGCGAGACATATTCTCTTCATGTTTCTATCAAAAAAATGCAATGCACACAGAGAATTAAGAAATAGACATGCATTTTGCTCTAATCGAGCTAGATAACTATAGTTAATGGTTTACAACCGAGCTCGTCATCAATCCGTACCGAATCCAGCAACTTCTAAACGAAAACAGAATGCCTTTGGGATTAAGATTAAAAGACAGTGACACGAACCTAGAAATTTCCTTTCCATTTCGAGAAACTGCACTGTCTATAATCTTCTTATATATATTGCTGCAAAGTAAACTACAGTAGAGTCATGATCTATCATCCTATCGCCAGGTGCATGCTTTACATTATTAGTCACAAAGTTTGAGCCTGGGTTTTGTGGTGGTGGGTCAGTTTAAGCTAGCACTTCCAACTGGTCCATCCTGATGATTACCGGGTGCTATCTGCTTTAGTTTCTCGGAAATGACTGAGTGGAAAAGATCGAAGGTGCTTCTTTGTTTCTCTAAAGTCTCTTTCTTCATATATCCATCATTCCACTATAAGTTGTTGGAAAACGATTTCGATGTAATCTCCTCTAGAGTTCTGTATATACATATACCAATATAATTAATCATCACCTGCATTAATCATTTTTTGCATTGCGCATGCAAAAACAAACCCAGAAATGGAAAATTATTCGACTTTTTGGTGACATAATTATTCAAAGCAGATTTTGTGATCTACTTTGTTTCAGCGAAAGAATATATATCTCCAAGTTGAAATTGACTTTACTAGCTAGCTGCGAAGTCATGCAGGTCCTTACGACTCTATCTCTAGGTATGAATCTAGGGTTTGTAGCTAGCTAGTGGTACTATGGCAACTTTGACCGGCCTGGAGACTGGAGTGATATATGATTTTCCATTTCATAAACACAAGATTCAGTGCTAAATCACTAATGGCCATTCTCCCTACGAAAGAAATGATGATCAATATATTGATTTGTTCTTGAATAATAGTTCATCAAGTCATGCATGATAAATGTAGCCTTTAGTTTTTTAGTTTAGTGATATGTGGGAGAAGAGGTCTTATTTGAATGCTCAGATCTATTTCTCGATAACAAATTCAGTGATATTTATCTTGTGAAAGTGTTTCTAGCAATAGAACAAGATGACAAACTTGCATGCAGGAATTACAGAAACTGAACCAGCTTTCATATATTTAGTTAAAATAGCAACATTTTACAGATACATTATGCATGCAAACCACCTAGATCGATCTTCATAGTCACACTAGATATTGTACATATTTTTGCATATCTTAATATTCATCATGTCTTTGATTTCCTTATTCATTTATAATCGATCTCCTCACTGGCCAGCTAGCTTCATTGGCTTGTAAGGCCACCACGCGGGATAACGCGGCAGACGAGTGGTTTCTTCATTTCCATAGAGAGCATTAAGCACTCCGAAAGGTCTACAGGCTCCGCCGGAAACCACTTGAATTGGTGCAAAAGCCTTGCAAGCCACAAGTGCACTGTAGCTAACCCTAGAGCTTTTCCCGGGCATACCCTACGGCCCGAACCAAAGGGCGCAAGCCTAAGGTCCGATCCCATTATCGACACATCTTCTTCAATGAACCGCTCAGGCTTGAAAGTCCAAGGGTCCTTCCAAATGGCCGGGTCATGGGTTATAGCCCACATGTTGACCATGGCCGTTGTGCCGGCCGGAACAAAGACCTTGTCGACGTGGACGTCATGCACTGCCAGACGAGCCCACGATAATAGTGGGCCCGGAGGGTGCACCCGGAGCACTTCCTTAACTATGGCCTGAAGATACGGCAGTTTCGAAAGGTCAGAATCCCTCACGTGCCTGTGATTCCCAACGATCGTATCAAGCTCTTCTTGTGCCTTGGCTTGGATGTCTTGGTGCAGGGCAATCCTTGCCATAATCCATTCAAGAAGTATAGCAACAGTGTCTGTCCCTCGAAATATCATTTCCTAAATAATGTAAACACCGAAGGAAAAAAAAATAATTAGACAAAAGGGTTTAACTTGTGAACAGAAGTTCTTACGTTTGTATCACCACTTGGTTGATCCGAGCATATCAAAAATCCTATGCAAATAAATCTTAGTATATGAAACAGTATGAGATCTTAAAGCAATCTTAAAGCCCCATGAAAAATTGAAAATAATAGAGATGTAAACGTGGATTAGCACAAAGATCGAACTATGTAAAATATGTTTATATATACATATATAGGCTAGTGATCCAGCTGTCCTTGTCTATTTGTTGTTGTATGTATGCATTGATAACATTTATACCTTGATTCCCATATAGGACCATACTAGAATGATTTAAGGACTGTAGATATATAAATATCTTTCCCCTTTTGCCAAAATTGGCAATCTCATTACTACATCTCAAAGTATTCATGACCAACATCGCAGATTGTGCTTGTCTAGTTGTCTAGCTATATATCAATAAGTGAACTTAATCAAATGGTAGAAAACTATGATTGGGCGAATATTCTGGTCAAATTCTAAGTAATCTACAGGCCATAACTTTGATTGAACATGCCTTTTCTTTTCTCTTTTTCTGCCGAGGTTGAATGCATATAAGTCAACAGTTTAGCTAGGGTTCTGTCAAAAGTCACTAGAATTATAGGGCAAAATATCTGAATCAATGATTGAACATGCAGCATGAATAATAGCATCTGTCAAAAAAAAATAGTGTGACTGTTGATGTTAGTGAATATCACTGTAACTTTCTTATGCATAAACAGTCAATAATCAATAAGATTATTTGCACTAAGATTAATAATAATATATATATTTTGCATAAACAATTGATAATCAATAAGATTATTAAGATTATCGATAGAAAATAAAATTAGATGATTATCTGATCGACAAATAAATGTAAAAGTATAAGAAAAAAATGTGTAAGATAATATAAAACTGAAGGAAATATTCACTTACCCACAAAACAGCAACCAAGTCTGCATCACTTAATTGATCCTCCACTGACAAAGCTAGCAAAGCACTAAGAAAGTCACTCCGACCACTGAAATCTCCTGCTCTTTTTCTTTCCTCCACAATTTGACCCACCACACACTCAACCTTAGCCGCCAATTTGTGACACTTCCTCTTCACACCATGGAAGTCCAAGAACCTCAGAGGAAAATAGTCCTCCAAATTAAACCTAGAAATTAAGTCATACCCTTCTTTGACCATATCATGCAAAGTCAACGTCAAGTCAGTACTACCCTCCTTCTCTAACCCTAACCCAAAAACACTCTCAATTATGTTATTCAGGGAACCCTCCTGCAATATTCCTTTCACACCCACAAATCTCCTCTCCTCCATCTCATCCTCCACTCTCACAGCCATTCTGTCCACCACGTGCTGCCTTAGTCCTTCCAGTCCGGCAATTCTCTTCGGCGAGAACATGTGGACTGCAGCTAACCTACGCAGGTGGCGCCAGTACGCCCCTGAAGGAGCAAACCCTATAGCGCGCTCGAACATTAGTGCTCGAGCGGATTGCTTAATAGGACGGTCGGAAAAGGAAGACCCTCCTAGGATTTGCTGAGCAGTCTCCGGGTGGCTGCTAATGATGACACGTGTACTGGTTCCTAGACTGTACACCATGAGTCTCTTTGCATCCAGCGAAGCTGCCATGCCGGCCAGTTTACGATGAGCAAGAGCGCTCATTTGGTCGGATATGGAACCCAATACAGGCCACCCCACTGGTCCCTGGAGTTTCAATGCATGGCGGTAAGCTGACCATGCAGAGCCTCCGGGGACGAGGTAGTGGTTTAGGACGAAGAGGAAGACATAGAAGAAGAATGAGAGGAGAGTGAGAGTGAGGGTAGAAGCTCCAAACCAAAAGAGTAGGATGGAGAGGTTGGCTATTATGAAGAGTTTCATAACTATTTCAAGTGTTTCGGGGGTGATAATCAATCGAGAAAAGCTTGGTAGAATTGCCTAGAAATGGAAATTTGTCTTGGAGATCTAATGTGGGGTGATATGTATATATAGTATTTGAAAAGCTATCTGGGTTAGTTTAACCAGGGTTAGCATACGCAAGCACACCTAATTGTATATGAATAATGTTACTCGTACAAAATTTTCATGATTTCGAGTCTTTTATATGGCATAGGTTATTATTACATGATCTGAAATCAAACTAAATATCAGTTTTGACACAAGCAATATAACCAAAATTTATTAGAAGGTGGGTGCTCTGGGGCAGATTTATAGTTGTTATGTGACGGTGCCGTCATATTTTATAATTTCACAAAATCTATTATGGGGAAGAGATGGAGAGAGATCGAGGGATAGCAATATCACCTAGTATCTCCATCAGGCCATCAAATCCACATGGGTTTCACGTCGATTCATCGAACCACACAGTTTGGAACTACACCACGGCACAACCTCAATATCAAGATCCCAATCATAATCCAAGACTTGTTTTGATGTTTTTCTTTTTTTCTTTTTCCCCGATTGGAATAGGGGGCATAGGGCAATGTATGTTGGTACCAGACACTAGCTCTTTTTTTCTTGTTTGTCCATTTTCTACCACTACGAGTTCTGTTTTTCGATGGAAGTTCCATCCAATTCGAGTTTTACGCAAGTTAGTATTATATTTACATACGGGACCATCTGAAAGCGAACACCACCAACCCGGATTAATAACGGTGGCCTTTCGAATAGTGGAAAACCACCCTTGGGGGCGACAATCTGAAGTTGCCACCAGCAATGCAGAGTTTCGAAAAATAGCTGCCTCTTTCAAACGGGCCTTGGAAAGGGATGTATTATATAGCATGTGTTTACAATGTTCTAAGTTCTAACGCACCATGATTTTTTTTAGGAAAAAATTCATTTTAACCCCCTAAACTTTTGGGCTAAAATTAGTATGGTCCTTAAATCTTTTTTTTTTTTTTTTTTTTTTTAAATTAGGCTAGTTCTTATACTATCAAACAACATCATCCGAGTTTAGACAATTCTTAGGTTCACCCTATATTCACTCCCATGAATACTTTTACTTAATAAATTTAGAATTAAATACTGCTTACTCCCTATACTAATAGGGTTTCATCGTTTCAGTCTCTGACCTTCGAATTTCACCTAAAAAGTCCCTGAACTCCCAATTGGTCCATGCTGTCAAACATCCGTAAAAAACTGTTATCTTGCTGATGTGGCAGTCGTTTCTCCCCTAAATAGTCTATTATACCCTCAATTAATTTTTGGTTTCAATTTTTTTTCTCTTTCTCTGTTGTTTTTATTTTTACCTCTTATTCTTCCGGCTCTCTCTCCTCCTTCTGTTCATCTCCTCATCGTGGTTCCAATCCACAGACCTTCAAGATCTGCAGGCTCTATTATTGGCCACATTTGGTAACACCCATAAACCTTTTCAATGATTTTTGCAAGCTAGACACACTCTTCCTACTACCAGGAGAGACCTCCGAATCCAACCTTGAAACTTTCAAAACCAGGCCACCTCCAATCTCACAAAACCCCCCCCAACTCTTCACACCATCACACAATCAATCAAACCCTAATTCAATAACAATCGGTTCAAAGCCTTGAGCGACAAAACCGACACATCCAGACTCGAATCGAACCTCACCTGATCTGCCATCATGTTGAGAGCCCCGAGACCTAACGCCCCCGCTACCACCACCATCTCCTCCAATCCCTCAGCCTCCAAAGCCCTACACGACGACACCCAGCTCGATCAGTTGAAGACTGGCATGTTCGAGGTCAACTCTGACTGGACTTGGGTGCTATTTTCATCAACCACAATCGGTTCAGGTTCGATCTGCCGAATAATTTTGGGAACTCGCCGGCATCCGTCTCTGTCAAATTCGAGGCAGCAAGCAACATGGATTGTGTGAATAGGGATGCGAATTTGAGAGAGAAAGGCATAGACTTTTCCAGAGAAGAAGAAGAAGAGATAGAGATCGGGATGGGAGGAGAGAGAGAGAGAGAGAGAGAGCTAATGGCGGTAATCTTCTTCTCCGATTTCGTCCCAAAGATGTTCTTATTCCACCTTCGAACCCATCTCCACTTCTCTCCGGAGCTTATCGATCTTGTTGTGGCACTGCATGGCGGTCTTGAACTGCGAGACCAGTGGGAATGGGGCGGCGAGGGTGGTGGCGACGTCATCCCAGTTGGTGGCTTTGAGATTGGTGCAGTCGAGAGAGGACCACTTGTCCTTGAAGATGGAGATGAGGACTTCGGCCTCGTTGTCGGTCCAGCACGGCGGCGGGGTGTTGAGGAGGACATTAGGGTGTGGGATAAGGAGAGAAGGGAGGCCATAGGTTAGGGGAGGAATCAGGGTTGTGATGGTGGTGGTGGGTGGCATTGGCGTCGTCGAAGATTTGGAGAGAGAACTGAGTTTGTTTTTGGACGAGGAAGACGGAGATAACCAGAGGAGGAGAGAGAGCTGGAAGAAGATAAGGTCAAAAAAAAAAAAAAAAAAGGTCGTGAGGGTATAATAGACATTTCAGTGTGTACATAATGCCACGTCATCAATTTAACGGAGAATTTGACAGAAAACTGACAGCAGGGATGAATTAGGAGGAAATTGAGAGTTCAGGGACTTTTTAGGTGAAATTCGAATGTCAGAGACTGAAACGATGAAACCCTATAAGTATAGGGAGTAAACAGTAATTAATTCATAAATTTATAATCCAACGGTCCATATTTTAAATTAGCCTTTAAAGATCATCTTTGCAAAAAAATCAATCGAATTGGAAATCGTTTAATTATCTAATTAAATCAAACAAATAGATGGTTCTAGCAACATTTACTACTATTATGATGAACCGTCCATGTATTTCATAGAAATGAATAACTAAAAAGTCTTCAATTTGATTGATTTTTTACAGAGCTAATCTTTATATTACGTTATACAACATGAATGGTTAGATTAGAAAATTATAAAGTTATTATGCGTTAATTGCAAGAGAGAGTGAATATACTCATTCACCCAAAGGGTGAACCTAAGAATTGTCGGTCTAGAATTTGAATTCAGGTCCAAAAGTGAAGTCATTTGCTGAGTTGAAGCTGACAAGGGCCCCACTTCAGCTTTTTAATCCCTGAAGGAGGGCAGAATGGACATTTTCAATTTAATATAATTTTTATTTTAAAGTCACAAACAGTACCCCAATTTAAAGTCATTCTACACTTTGGTACCTCATCTTCTAAATATATCACTTTGATACCTCAACTTATTATTTATGCATAAGATTCATACACGCCGTTAATAACACCGTTAACTCAAGTGTTATGTAGCTTTTTGCTATGAGTATTTTCGTTAATTTATGTTTTTCCACCAAAAATTCCATGGGAGATGATCTAAAATTCCTTTCTTTTTGCTGAAAATAAATCTGTCATCAAGGAAAATATTATATTGGGGTTTTATGGAAGATCAATTTAGGTTATTGTATGGAAATTTTGACTTATTGTTATGATCCCAAGAAACATAATAATTAAAATGAGAAGAGGTGAGAGATTTATCGTTTTCAGCCTGCTATTCACAAATAGAAGTGATTTTGGATAAGAGCAAATTGTCTGCTAGCTTTATTAATTGTTGATTCTATGTCATCTTATTTAGCTCTTCAAATGTAATTTGTTGGGTAGATACTAGTTTTTTCTCAAGTTTAGGGTTAAGTCTTTCCATTTTTACTTGAAGAACTATTCAGACAAAGAAGGAAAAATGCTTGTTCAATTCATTATCATAATCAATTTCAATACCATCATAGCAGATTGTCTCTAGTAGAGTTGTAGAAATTGCTTGAAACTTTAGTATTTGGTGGTTGTAGTATTTTGCTTACTCTTTAAATATAGATCCATGGTTATTTGGTTTCATCGGCAATGAAGAAAGATGTAGCAAGTGTTTTTGTTGTGTTTTGTGTTTTTTAATCAAAATAAATATGAATTAACGGAGTGAGTTTTTTTATATATGGCAAATAACATGAGATTTTTGGTGGGAAAATCTAAATTGACGAAAATACCCATTGACAGAAATAAATATGAAGAAAGATGAAGAAAGATGTAGCAAGTGTTTTTGTTGTGTTTTTGTTTTTTAATAAAAATAAATATGAATTAACTGAGTGAGTTTTTATTAAATGGCAAATAACATGAGATTTTTGGTGGGAAAATATAAATTGACGAAAATACCCATGACAGAAGCTAAGTCACTTGAGTTAACTGTGTTATTAACCGCGTGTATGAATCTTATGCATAATAATAAGTTGAGGTATCCAAAGTGATATATTTAGAAGATGATGGTACCAAAGTGTAGAATGACTTAAAGTTGGGGTGGTACTGTTGTGACGTTTTCCTTTTTTTTTCTTTTTTTTTTAAACTCTCTCTCTTCTCTCTCTCTCAAATCCAGACGAACAATTCTTAGGTTCTCCTAGGGTGAATGAGCAAATTCCCTCTTCTGTGATTAACGTATAATAACTTTATAATTTTTTAATCCAACCGTTCATGTTGTATAACGTAATATAAGATTAGCTCTGTAAAAATCATTAAATTGAAGACCTTTTAGTTTTCATTTCTATGAATTACATGAACGGTTCATCATAGTCGTAGTATAAGTGTTGTTAAAACCATTCATTGTTTGATTCAATTAGATAATTAACGATTTTCGATTTGATTGATTTTTTACAGAGATGATCTTTAAAGAATAATTTAAGATATAGACCGTTGGATTATAAATTTATTAAGTAAAAATATGTTAATCGACAACGGGGTGAATATGATAGGGTGGTGAACCTAAGAATTGTTCAATCCAGACGAACAACACCAAAAATCTATTCCCGATTTGGAAACCCCATAATACATGGAAACTAATCGAATCGAAAACCAAATTGAATGTCAAAACAAAGAACTTAATCAAAATTGCAAAGCACATCGAGCCATCTCTTCGATTTCAATGGTGCCGAAATCAGGAATTGAAATTAGCAATCTGGCCACTGAGATTAGCAATCTAGGCGTCCAAGGCTTTCAAGGTCTCCTCCTTCTACTCCTCCAATTTCCCCAAGGCCTCCTGCAACTCCGCTTCCACTTCTTCCTCCCCTCTGCCAGTTTCACCTCCACCTTCGCCTACGTCTCCTTCTTCATCTTCGACAGCGCCACCGGTATCTCCGCCCTCGCCGCCCTCATGATCTCCATGCCCTGCTCCTCGAGTTGCTTCACCTCCATCGATCAATCAAAGTCTGAAATTCAGACCCAATTCCATCCCTATTTTTGCCCCATCGATCCAGCTCCGACCACCAAATCTCAGCCACCTTTCAACCTGATTGCCGCCGTGACGCAGAGTCCCAAATCCAGCGCCATTAAACCAAACCTCATAATCAACCCGGTTGTTTGGTTTGCTGGGCTTAGAGGTAAAGAGCGAAAAGGGTTGAGGCAGTGTTTGAGGCCGAAATCGGAAGGGTTGAGACGAAAAGGGTTGACGTTTTCTGTTTTTATTTTTATTTTTATTTATTTATTTAGAAATATCTATTTTGTCCTCCTTGCAGGCCATGCTATCGGCTCCAAGCCTCCAACTTTGATGCATTTTTACTTTTTTAGACTCGGATTCAAATTTTAGACTTCGGTGATGTTGTTTTGAGAGTACAAGGACTAGATTGAATACCTGATTAAAAAAAAAAATTTAAGGACTAAATTGATTTTAGCACTAAAGTTCTGAGAGGTAAATTGAATTTTTTCCTTTTCTTTAATGGTTTTCTTTCGGTGATGTTATTTTGAGAGTACAAGGACTAGATTGAATGCCTGATTAAAAAAAAGTTTAAGGACTAGACTGATTTTAGCACTTAAGTTTCGGGAGGTATACTGAATTTTTTCCTTTTCTTTAATGGTTTTCTTATACTAGACCTATGAACAAGAGGATAGAATATATTAAGGTACTGCTTCCGGATGAATCTGCTAGGTTTCCTAGCCCCTAATATTTATCATTCCTTACAGGTGAGTGTGGCACCCATGGACGAAAAACAAAGAAAAAGAAGGAAAAGGATAGGACACATTTCAGAATTTCAAGTTGGCTTCTAAAAATGACGCTGATCATTGTAGCCGAAAAGCGTTCAACTAATATCAAACCACCTGTGGCCGACTCAATATTGTTTGATGGTGATGAATCCGTCGCTAGTACACAGAGCTCTATGTGTAGCATTAGGCCAACTCCAACAGTGGAAGGTGGTCTGGAATGATGGACCTCTCAAATCGAAAATGCATAGGACATCAGGACACTAGTTGCGCACCCTCAATCTTCCATTCAACCATTCACTAAAAGCGATTTGTGTACGAAGCAATGTTCATAGGTCATTTTGTGGAATGATTCATAGCCTACACCAAAGGGAACCTTCCCTTGTAATTTTCAAACTCATCCATGCGCAATATAAAGGCTTGCAATATTTAATCACCTTAGAAAGCAGAACCTATCCAGCAAGATATCTATCGTGCAAAGATCCACTGTAAACTAATAGCAACAGTGACAACTTTGGCATCGTCACATTTACAAGACCCTACCACACTACTATAAGCTAACCAAATTAAACGTTTTGATTTGCAAAGATTTCTCCCTTTTGCCAACCAAGTTTATATATTACCCACTTGCTTGCCAAAGTACTAGATGCAAGGCCAATGCTATTTTCCCAGACAGTGCTCTACCAGATTATCAATCTAGCACCACACATTAAAACAAGAATCCACTTCATCAATGGTTAATATTGGAAATCGACCAACATATCATATCAATGGTTAATATTGGAAATCGACCAACATAACATATCAAACTATCTTGCAAGAAAAACGCATTTCAAAGCGATATGCTGCCGGCACATGCAATAGTGCAATTATCAAACAATATAAATACTTCTCATCCAGAAAAAAGCATCAACTATCATTGGGTCCTGTGATCAATGCTGCATATCATATTAGAGCAAAAGACAATAATTATTGAATTCCACAACAGCTAAGGGAGGCGTGGAGGCCTCTGCTCCAGCAAACTCTAACCCACACTTGAAATTATTTAAACAATCATAAGGACTTTACTTTGCTCAAAGTAAGGCATAGAAAACTAAACAAACCATTAAAGTCTGCATCACAAATGCAACCGGACTATAGCTCTATTGGTATAAAGGGCCATATGGCCTATGAGGACTGTTAATAAAAGAAATCTAGGACAAAGACTGCCAATAAGGTATTCTGGACCAACAGGGATCGATCAAAGAGGAGACCCTCTATTTAAACAAGAAGCACAAAAAGTTAGCAGTCTTTGCGGCACAAAAATATTAATCCTCTAGCAGACCCTTCTGGTAGGATCTCTTAGAAATTAAAATAAAACTCAAGAAGCCAACCAAGGTGGAATGCTTGGCTAACCATTGGATACTTTTTAACATTAGCATTAAGATCCAAGCATTAAGCAACCTGTATACGAAAATAAGGTTACGGAATGCTCAAGAATGTGGAACAAAGTAGACATATATGCACGGACATTAACATTTACTGCAAAGTCACAACTAGAGAATGAGTTCAGGATACAAATTACTTCCTGACTTTGCAAAACCTTCAATTTTATGGGGTTTGTACACCCATAGACAGACACAACTATTCTGCACTTACTAAGGAAGAGAATGCATTCTTCCAAAAAGGTACTGATTTTAATTTGTTTCTTTCCTCTATTCTTATAAACAGACATAGCCTAGTAGCCTAATAGTTATTATGGTCTAGTGAGCACCCTTTCCACTAATGGCGTGTCCAACAAGAATATTCCACCTCTGCACCACTTAATACGAAGGAAAGAACAGGCCCACAAGCAATACAAGTGTGCAACCTTTCCATTATTAGTAATGTGTCCAACACAAATTTGCCACCTTCTCCAGTACTTCATACCAAAAGGAAATAGTAGCAAGCCTACATAGGAATTTAGCCTTCTTGATAAGCTACTGGAAATGAAGGAAGTTCTTTAATCATTAAAGATGATGAATTCTAGATCCTACTTATCAATACATTTGACACAAAAGGGCCCCTCTACATTTACATACTCAATCATGCACTTTCGAAACTTTCAACAAATAAATCTACAAGGCTTACTGAAACACCAATGAGATCTGAAACCAGACAAATTGTCCGACACTATTTGGTTTGAGATTTCGAGTGAGTTTATACGAGTGTTCAAGTATGTTCCTTTGTTTGCTAGAGCCTCCAGAGGTTCTTTTGATACTTAAAAGAAACATGTTCACATCAATTATCGCACAGATGATACTCTCAAAGCATATACGACTTGCATGCTGAAACAAACCATTCCAACTTCAAGAAACAAAAATCCATAAGCGAGCAAGCCAGACTACAAAATCGTTTGGAGCAGTTGTGATGACAAAAATAATAAACAAAAAAAGTCTACAGATTGGTGCTAGGTTTTGAATTGTTTCAAAACTATTGTATAGAAGCAACATTTTTCAAATCCAAATATTTTAAGGAAAATTGTATATTCACAAGAACAAGAACATCAAGACTTTCAATTAAGAGTGGGGTCCAAACTATCATTATTTCAAATTATGTGGAGGATGAATGATTGAGTGGCCAAAAAAAATTAAAGCCAGAGACATGATCTTTGCCACAAGTGGAAAAATACTGCCTTGCTGACAAATTTGTTCCACCAGACCAAGAGCCAAAAGAAAGCAACAGAAAACTAAAGTAGCCCTCCATGGGTTATCCACTGGCTTATTTCTAATATTTGTGTATCACCACTTTTCTGAGCCATCTTTACAGTAATTAGATATGGTCTAATAAATCTTAGGCCAGGGTAGGAGGTATTATTAACTTGGCAATGTCATCAATGTTATCATCTTCAGACAACATATTCATAGATCAGAAGTAACTGAGATTCACAAGAAACCAGTGTGAACTTATTCACAACCTGTCAACAAATAAACAGTAGGTCTCCTATAACTTGTAAGGAAAACACAAACAAGTTTCTGCCTATTTATTTGGCATAATTAGTCAAAGGAAAAAAAAATGCTAGCGTTTGATAGAGCAAATACTAGTTCCAGCAACTTCGAATGTATGAATCACATACTGTCTTCACTGAAGTAATTTAGCTTCAAGCACATAGGGGTTTCAAATAACTAACCGCCATACATCATCTGAACATATACTCCACTGAATCTCAAGAAATAATAATCAAGATATTTAAAATCACATATTCACTACTGGTAACTTCACTGTGTTCATGCTGGCATGCTCCCATACATCTGTGAGCACCTCACATGTGTTTATGCATATAATCCATTCGCCTCTGTCTTTTAAATCACACAGTCAACTAGTTGGACTATACTTAGATCTAGCATTATTTAGCATAAGAAAGCAGATACTCGCTGTTAAAATTTGCTTCTTGCAAATGATAATCCATGTTCAACAGTGAAGAGTTTAAGGTCAAAACATTGTAGTGGCTGCAGAATATTTGATAAAACTTGTTTTATATTATAAGAGAATTGCTATGATAAAATTTACTCAGCATTCCCTGTATTTTCCTGCATGCATGAACCTAAGAATATATATAGCTCCCAGCGATAGTTTGACCAAATTATTATAAGCCAAAATTGAAACATCAAGACAGATAGTTCATGAGCTCCTTTTAAAAACAGGCCCGAATCAAACTTAGCTAAAGGCAAATATCCACCATTTTCAGAAGTCGGAAAACAAGCCAAACTTCTACCATCATCTAACTAAATACCTCCAGTTACCCAAGAGTAACAAAACACTCCAACTTAATCTCACTCCAATCATCTCTTTTCATCTCCACAAAAGAAGAGGGAGATCAAAAACTCTATTGACACCATGCACCTATCGCTTCAGATCCTTTTGCGGGTGAAATCCATACAAAAATTCCACTTTCAGAGACCAACAGGATCTCCATGTTCACTCAATATATCATTTCCTCTGGCACCACCATTACTGCTTGTTTATAACACTAATGGCATAAAGAAACAGGGAGGAGAAGATAGCCAATGGAGGGGAATTTGAAGGGCTGCAGTCTCAAATAGTCTCGTAACACATTGAACTTTCAGACTAAGTCCTCAACAGGCTCTTGAAAACAAACAGCCAAGAAGTTTTTGGAATAGGGAGGCTTAACTAGTTACCTACATTGACCTCTACCCAACACTTGAAAAATAATTCTTCTTTGCATGGGGTATGATAGATGTGAGTTATCAGATTTTAGGGGTACGGTTCTTTTCCTTTTTCATTCAAAAGTAAAACAGAACTATGTATTTTATGCAAAGTTGGCTATTTTTCAAAATGCCACTGAAAACGTTATCATGTCACTCCACATAACATCAAAAAGCAGGAAAAAAACCGGCAGGATGATGAGTCCATATATAAACCAACCCACCAAATACCCTCCAATATTTGTAAAAGAACAAACAATAATTCATATAAGAAAATCATATTCCTAATTAAGATAGCAACAGAGAAAATATTATGGTCAAAATCACCATGTAGTCAGCATACCACATGATTTCTTAATTACTACACCTCAACCAGATGAATATTTTTAAGAAAATATTAACCTTCAACCAAATGCACTGGGACAGTTACTTTAGTCATCAGAAATATAGAGCTTATCTTGGGGGTGGGGGTGGTGGCACGTTGGATTTCGCTCCAACCCATGCAAAAATGCCAACTGCAAGGATAATCCATCCACATATGTCATACTTGAGATCACTGCTCCTCTTAGCCTTGGAACTCTGGAATATAACAAAGAAATTAATCTCAAGTTTGTAGGAAAACTAAAAAATAGTTCTTTTTGCATCCTATATACTGTACTGAGATGTTTGAAGTTTTAAACATCCCACAGAAACTCATACCAGGTTTACCCATATTAGTGTACATAGCTTTGATCTTTTGTATACATATGGAAAAGATGTACTGAAGGTAATGCAGAAACTAGTGTTTAATTCCATGTTTAAACATAATTTGTTCTTGTATATACATATGGAAAAGATGCTAAAAGTAAATAAATTGGAATGATGAAAATGCTTATATGAATGCGATCAACAAGCTACATTTAGAGTATTTGTAGTTATAATTTGTCCTTAGTGTGTGGTTAGAAATGAAGTTATATTTTGAATTTTTGATCCATCAACACTTCAGTCAGAGAAGTGGTGAGAAGACTGACAATTTGTTGGTCCACAGTGAACCATTGGTCATGGGCAGGGTTTGGAATAGACTTGGCTGGTGCAGTTTCGGTGGCGGTGGTTGTAGTGGTGGGAGAAGGTTCAGGGATAGACCCATCTACATAGCCCCAAAGTTTTTGTCCATGAAGGTAAGGTTTAATCTGGCGAAGCCAGGTTAAGTAGTTGGTTTCGGTTAATTTGGTGAATTGGGCAGTGTTTTGGGCAGGAGTGAGTGAGGAAGGTGGGGTGGCCATTGATGCTGGGAAAAAGGAGAGGAAGATCCAGAAGCTAGAGGAAGAGAAAGGGAACGAAAAGGAACGACAGGGGAGGATCCGAAATTAGGCTGATACCATGTTGAATATGATTTTCATTGATGAATGATTTTCAAGTTTACATATATATAGCAGACTATTACATGCCTAACAATAACTGCATATTAAAGTAAGATCCACAAGTTTAGCCTAATATCAATGCTAATACAGTGACTGAAGATATTAGTGTTAATGAGCTTGATTTGGGGAAGAGATCACGCTTGATTGAGGCAAGGAGTTAATGTCGCTAACAGGTAATATACCATTAATTTGTACACTTTAACACTTTCATATCATACACATATCTGGAGGTATAATGATTTATAAAAATCCAGAATACTGCATCTTTTAGCTTTGAATTGAACTAGAGAAGTAAATGAAATTGCATGTCCCTACTTGATCACTTGTATATAAAGCATTTGAATTGTCAAGTATTTTATCTCTTTGATCAAGGAAACAGCAATGATACATGCTGGAATAGAATGCCCCAAAAAGAAGAGTAAGAATATACCTTTCCACTTGAGGAAGTGGCAGGTCCCCCACCTAGTGCCTGTTGAGCCATTCCTTGCTTATGGATCTCCATATGCAACTCTGGTGCCTGGGAAAGCATGATCAACAATTAGCAGGGATGCACTTGCCCATAACAATAAAGCAACAGGATTTATCCTACATCAGATAGAAGGGACGCCTACCAGTTTATTAAAGCTCACCAGCAATAAAACAAGGCATTTTCCTATAAATCATATTGATATGCCACTTGTTGAAGTTATCTCGGCCTTGACTGTCAGGCCTTGATTATCAAACATGCACCCACCCCTTTAGCCTTATTCCCATCTGCTAGTTGATCACCATGCACCACCTCTTTACCCTAATTCCCATCTGCTAGTTGTTCTATCAAAATAACTGGAAGTTTGCAATCAGACATCCACCGCAATTTTAACTTTGAAGCTTATGGGGCTCCTAATATGAGTTTAAAGTTATGTATGGGCCACACTTCTGGAGAATTCTACCTAACATACTATTCACCAAGAATAAGATAACATAACTTGTGTCTTCAAATCCAGGGCTGATTGTGCTTAGCTTTAATCTGGGAGTTCGACCCCAATAATAATCTAGTGCCACCTCTGCCGTAACCAACTAAATCGAATTATGTGTGACCACTAGTTTGCATCTGAAACCCTGAACTTACTTTCAAGGTTTTTCCCAATCCAGCTTAACTGTATCACCCATGAACTTACTCTTAGCACTTCAGTACATTTAAGCGGAGCATTCCAAACAACATCAGTGAGAACTCTCACTTCAAGTCACATACTAATCAGAGTAAGAAATTTTCACAGTACAAATTAACATATAACTACAGCACTCATCCACGAAAGAAAGAAAGAAGAGTCCAAATACCTTAGCTGTGACTTCTATGGACTTCTGATAAAGCTCATTGGCAGGTTCCTGCAAAAACAAATCCACAGTTAACCATTAACCTTCCCTTCCAGCTCCAAATGTCTCGAATACAACAAATTATGCAAATTCAATCAAGCAATATACCTGCTCAGCAGCCCTCTGGAAATACTCCGACGCCTTCTCGAAATAAGGCCTTGCCTCGTCCAAGTCAGGATTCATGAATCCATGAGATGTATGCGCGTTCCCAAGACACCATAGAGCTTCATGCTTTGTAGGATTGATCGCCAGAGCCTCCTCCAGCTTCGAAATACAATCTACACATTGTTCAGGTCCCATGGTTAATGCACAACATATACAACCAATCCAATTTGTATTCGGAAAAAAAAAAATTACCATCAAGCATGATCCGGGAGTCGGCAATACTCTGAAACTGCGACAGTTCGAGCAGAGCTCCGGCCCATTTGACTAAGTTCTGCAACAAATTAAGAATTAAGCGAATTATTGAGCAGCCATAAGTAGATAATCAGTGAGATTTGGAGAGAGAGAGAGAGAGAACGAACATCGGCGTCTTGAGGGTTCTTGGCGTAGTGAGCTTCGCAGGTCTTGCGGCTGTGCTCGGAGAGCAAGAGGCGGTCGAAGTCGTCCTGAGAGAACTGCATGGCTGTCGTTCTGGGGAGAGATGGCGATTTTGGTACCCGGTGCTTGCTTTAGGGTTTGGACTCTTTTTTTTTCTTTTCTTTTGGGGTTTTTTTCTGGAACGGTGTGGTAGAAATGAAGTGAATCACCACATCACGGCAATGGTTGAACCACGTCCTTGGGCTTTGCTTGGTGTACACGTGCACTCTATCGCTTGACCACGCAACTTCGGGTGAGACTTGGGCTCGTGTTAGGTGTTGGCTTGGGCTGTTTCTTGAGGCTTGCTCGTTTTGGGCTTTGGATCCATATTAGGTTTGACCTAGTTTATTTATTTATTGAGCTAAAATCATACTTCCACCATAAATTTTACACTTAAAATCGGTTGCGACTCCAAACTTTTAATTTGATAACATGTGCTCTTGTACTCTTCAATTTGATCAATTATGGTCAATCATTCACTAATCTATCAATTTATTCATATATTGTTGTCCATTCAAACTAGTTTTTAGCCTTTAATCATACAAGAAACACACTATTTTCATGATTAAGGCTAAGCATCGTCACTAATTTATGAATAAATTAAGGAATTAGTTTACTAATAATTATGATTGATCATATTAGATAATACAAGGGCATATGTGATTAAATTAAAAGTTCGGGGGCATATGATTTCAGGCATAAAGTTCAAGGAGGTAGAATGAATTTAACTCTTATTTATTTATTTTGTACAAAAAAGTTGGAGAGAAGAAGCTATCATACACCTTCGTGTCAGGGCAGACCTACAACCTTGACTCCGAAGAACTGACGTGGAACACACACCTGTCTCCACAGCCCCTAAGTATGGCTTTCAGATTTCTGCAGAAAATTAACATATCGCATGACCCAAAGTAGGAATTGGCGCTTAACCAACCCACATTAATAGGTTTGACTGAGTTTATTACTCTCTTGCTTATTCTTTGGGTCTTTGTTAGCCTCGGAGGAATTCCAAATTTCCAGTATTGCTCTATTTTGGGTGATATATTAGTTTTTCTTCAGGCTTTAGTACTATGTTTTGGTGTTATAATTACGGGTACCCCTGCGCCTACCAACTTTGGTGGAATAGTTGTTCATCCTCTATCTAGTGGCATTTTTTTGCGTCATTTGTCTAGTTCTGCATCCAAAAAGTAAGGATCAAGCTTCTTAATGTGTTCAAACTTGATTTGGTCACTTTTTTCAAGCTCTAACACAACTTGTTTAATTAATGTGTTTCAAATTAAGCAAAGAGAGAAAAGGCCAAGTGCAATGCCCTAAATCCAAGATCAGTTGCCAAGAGACTTATATGCAAACCCACTCCAGGTCAACCGCATCTGCATCGTGCGTTTTACCGTCGTAGCCATCCCATAGCATATAACCATTACCGCAACTGTTAATAGAATAATGACATACTAGTAGCACCATCATATCCAACAAATCGGAAGGTCGAAACCCTGAACTATCACAATGACAATGGATGTCAACCCCCTTTTCCTCATTGTTGTCGTTATCAACGCCTACCGCAACAAGAAAACCACCATGGAAGCTGCCTTCTATCCAGGAGAGATCATCACCCACACAAGCCAATGCCATGGCTCATGATCCGCAACCCTAGAGACCGTTGAACACCTCCACTCTAGATCAACCCATCTACCACGGGAGAGGATCCTCTCCTGAGCTAGTTTCCTAGCTGAGCTTCCTGACCTTTTCATCTCATTCGGCCACTTGTCCAAAAACACATCTAATGGCTCATATCTATTCATGACCATACCTTATCTCCTCTCCCTCACTCTTGCAAATCGATCTTATTTTCCCAGAACCCAATTTGAGGCACATGTTCTCTCTACTCCATGTTGTTGCATCTACTCTAGCTTCGAATTCCCATTCACAGCCACTTAGAAAATCAAATAAAAAACAAAGCCTCATCAAACCCAGGTCTCGAAAGAAAAACCTCAAAAGATTCAATTTTCATCTTCTATTTCTCAAAAGATTCAATTTTCATCTTCTATTTCTCAAAAGATTCAATTTTCATCTTCTATTTCTTAGAGATTCTGGTTGATATTTAATTGAAAATACAACCTTAATTTGGTCTGGGTACTTGGGTAAGAAGAGAAAAGAGTGAATGCCAACGGTGAATGCTAATGGATTAAACTGAACGATTATAGTTTTACCAAAGTTTTGATTTGATTTGATTTTGATGAGGGCCTGAGGTTCAATCTCAGATTTGACCAAGAAACTGGTTTCTTTTCTCAGAAACATAAACAAATCAAATCAGAATGAGATTTGGGTAAGACCCAGGCACCGGTTTTAACCAAGCTTGAGATTTTGCTGAGGTTCAATCTCAGTTACCAAAGTTCCTGAGATCTAAATGATTGTTTTTATTTTTTGGGTCTGTATGAAATTGAAGAGAGCAAGGAAGAGAAAAAAAAATTCAGAATGATCAAGAAGAAAGAGATAGGTGAAGGACTGGAGTTGATTAAGACGAAGAAGAAGAAGAAGAGAGAGAGCATACACTAAGAGAATGAGAATGTTTTGGTTTGGTTACAGCCGTTGGATTAAGCTGCAAAAGATAAAATAAGTACAATATAAAATAGGAGCCGTTGGATGTGTTTTTGGACAAGTGGCGGAATAAGATGAAAAGTTCAGGAAGCTCAGCTAGAAATCTAGCTCAGGAGAGGATCCTCTCCCATCTACCACAATCCCAAGAGGGCAGCATCACAACACCAATTAACGAGTTGATCCTCCATTGAGGAGAGAATTACATGGCAGGCGGGGCTTGAGAATATCGATTTAGCTTGGAAGCAAAAGCTGGAAAATTAGCCAGAAGGAAACTGTTGTGAGAAAACCAGCAACAATATGATGACAGCCCTCTAGACGAGAGTAGCGAACACTGGCGCCTCCACGCTCGGCTACTCTAAGGCTGTGTTTGTTTCACATATTTTGGGCATTGGGAAAGGAATGTCATTCCTTTTCTGAGTCTGGCAGTGACAATGGAAGGGAAAATACTTCCCAATGGAAAGGAAAAAGAGGTGAAAAATGATTCCCCCAACCCACTTCAGAATCCACTTTCCTAGGAATGAGCAAGCGGGGGTGGGGGACGGGGTACCCGCGGGTTTTCCCCGCATTTCTCAAGCGGGGGCGGGGGCGGGGTTCCCCATCACATGTGCGGGGGCGGGGGCTGGGGCACTTATTTCCCCCGCGGGGGTGCGGGGGTGGGGGCGGGGTTTCCCATTACCCATGCGGGGTGCCCGTTTATCTTTTTTTTTTAAATTGAGAACTATTATTTTTCAACTAACATATGGGGCATTTTTATAATTTTCTTATTCTAAAAAAAAAAAAAAAAACAGAAAACTTATACAGGGTGTTTATCTTTCCCATTCAGAATACACCTTCAAATCGATTCGGGAGGATCCGACCGTTGGATGGTCGTATAATTTTGTGAGGATGATTTGAAGGGTGATCCGGGACGATCCAACCGTTGGATCTTTGTATAATTTAGAGAGGATGATCCTAAGGGCGATCAGTGAGGATCTGACCGTTGGATCATAGTATAATTGTGAAAAGACGATCCTCTAGGCGATCCTTGAGGATCCAATCGTTGGATGGTCGTATAATTTTGTGAGGATGATTCTAAGGGCGATCCGGGACGATCCAACCGTTGGATCTTCATATAGTTTTGAGAGGATAATCCTAAGGGCGATCTGTGAGGATCTGACCGTTGGATCATCGTATAAATTGGTAAAGATGATCCTCTAGGCGATCCTTGAGGATCAGACTGTTGGATTGTCGTATAATTGTGATTTGTGATTTTGCTTGTTAGAGAAGACGCAGCCGGATTTTTGCCAAAAAAAAAAAAAAAGAAGAGAGAAGACGCAGCGGGATTTATAGAAATAAGAGAGAAGACGAAGCGGGATTTTATTACTTTACATTTAATCGCCAGGTTGTGAAAATTGTTTTATAGAAATAAATATTTGTTTTAAATGTATTGCTTTCTCGTGACTAAACAAACAATTTCTTTCTTCAACACTGTCTCAAACATTTGAAATACTCAATCGACTAAAACAATGATGAAAATAAAAAGAATAAAAAAATTATTTTTTGTCAAAAAAGAAAAGGAAAAAAAAAACTGAAAAGATAGAAAATAGGAAAAAAAAGAAAAGAAAAAGACCAATGCGGGGGGCGGGGAATCCCCCATCTGATAATATCCTCAGACAGGGAACGGGGGCGCTCAATGGTCTTTCCTGGATGCTTTCCCTGCTTGACCAAACACAGGAAATGAAATATGACATGAACTTTAGTTTCCCTTCCCTGCCGGAAAGACAAGGGAATTGATTTCCCTTCCGTGAACCAAACGAGGCCTAAAAGGAGATGGCACCGCTAGAATATTTGAGGTATAGATGAGAGTGAGAGCCCTTGAGTGAGTTTTAATTGCAATTAGTAACTTGTACACTCTAAAATAATCTAAATGATGTTACTGTTTCTTTTGTTTTCAAATATAATAATTAATTTTCTGTTATATTCTATTGGATTCACACACCTTAATAAAAATAAAATAAGAAAGAAAAAAAAATTTCTCAAAGGTTGGTAGGCGGGAACGACATTTTCATATCGCGGGAAAGTTTATGTCACACCAAAAGTGCCCTCGCCTGAAATTTTCCGACTGTGCACTTAGCATCGAACAAAACGTAATAACTACATCTCTCCAAGTGCATTATCGTCCATACGAAACTTAAAAAGGACTACTTCCCGCCATTTCAAAACCCTAAATTCATTTCCCCCTTCCTCTCTCATTCCTTCGCCAGTTCGCCGACCAAGCCCCTGCAAAGTGCAAACCATCAATGGCGGAAGACGAGACCGCCGCAACGCACCACCACAGATGGAAGAAGAACAGGACTCTACAACCGTGCAACCACCGAGGGAAGAAGAAGGAGAGGACGCATCCCCGATCCGACCCGAATCCGGGGAAGAAAACGCAGTCCACCCGAATCGGACACAGCAATGATCCAAGCCGTATCGGGAGAAGAGAACACGCAACCACAGATCGAAGAAGAAGAGGAACCACCGGTGGTTGAAGAAGACGACACAGCCATGACCCGACCCGAATCCAGTGAAGAGAACGCAGTCGGATCTGAATCCGAAGAAGATAACATAGCACCGATCGAAATCGCATCGGAAGAAGAGAACTCCGCAACGGTCCAACCCCTATCAGAAGGAGAGAAGGCAAAAGCGAACGGACTCGAACCGATTCGACTCGAACTTCCGACGGGTCGGGTCAAGAAGATAATGAAGCTGGACAGAGACATTAACAAAATAAACTCAGAAGCCCTACACCTGGTCTCGTGCTCCGCCCAGCTCTTCCTCCAATTCCTCGCCGAGGCCTCCGGCGAGGCGGCGATGGAGAAGAAGCGCAAGATCGTGAAGCTCGAACACATACGGACGGCGGCGAAGAGGCACCGGGCCACAGAGATTTCCTAGTCGATGAGCTCCCCGTGCAGTCTCAGCCGTCCGATCAGAAGTCCGCTGATCGGAGCCGCTCTCGCCCTGTTGCTGACAATCCAGCTCCGGCTGGCACTCGCCGGATTGATGATTTCTTCAGTAAGCCAGCAACTAAATCCCCTATTGAGGTTGAGGAGTCCTAGATCAGTAGATCTTCATCTTTGTCAGTCGAAAAACAAAGCACACAATGGAAAAGATCTGTATGAATTCTAGGAGACTCGGATTTGAATTTGATTCCTATCTGTGTAATGACTTTCTATTTCATATGAATTGGATATTTATGATTCACCTGTTCTTGGTGTGTGTTCTTGCAATATGTCTGCAACTTTTTTTTTTTTTTTTTGTGTGTGTTCATGGTTTGGTTATGGATTCTCTTGAGATATATCCGTGTCTGTTTGCTTGTTTCCATCCCACAGTCTATGAAAAGTAGGACATCTGGAAACCAGAAAGGAGTATTTTTGTTCAAATTGTTAGATTAAATATGCTGTTGTTGGTTTTCTTTTTTGTTTTGGTTCTCAATGAGCTGAAGAAGTAAATCTATGGAACTAGTGCAAGAGCAGCAGGAACAAACATTTGCCAAAGAGTGTTAAAGAGATGGAAAAAGCCAGAAGGTATGACCTTAAATTGCTATAAATGGGACACTGTTAAGTGCAATGACCATGTTGTCAGTATACACCTGTTTGTACGAAAGTGGGTTAGGTAAAAGCTAGATGAGTCAAAACCTATAACCAATTCACAGTGCATTCTGACCGTTTAAGGGATCTTATAGTCAAAATAATAAGCATGAAGTTCAATGACAATTGATGGAAAACTTTTTCATCTGCTTCCCTGTATGTCTGTGTATTGTTTGGTACAGAATCTTTTTAGTTTCTGCCTTTGTGTTCATATCATATATATTACTTTCCTTGTGTTATAAATTTGTAGGCATTTCTTGCCCTGCTTCTCGTCTGTTCCTTATGCATCTAGGTAAATGTCTTTGGGGTGCAACTTTTTCTTGCCGCTACAAGAGGTGAGAGGAACACATCATCAATGTTGAAGTTCATAATTTATGAGTACAACTGAGAAATATTACATCGTGTATAAACATTCATTGCAGTCTTAGAGTATTAAATCTATGATCTGGACAAAAGCTTGTAGTAAACATGCTCAAGTTGTTTTGTTTAGTTGACTGCACAGTGTACTTCTATGCTAGTAATAGGAAGACAATAATCCTAGGAACTTATTTATTTGCACTTGCAATCACAATTGCCTTACAGTTCTAGACTTATGTTACTATGAAAATTGAGAAGGCTCTGGACACTTCTGCAGATACAGGGGACATGTCGAGGCTGTCTAGCTGAAATTGTAACTGAACTTATTCTTATGCATTATCTGAAAAGTCATTCCGCAAAATTAGCTTTCTCACATTCTTCTGCTCTGTGTTTTCCTAGTGTACTTGAAGACTGACAGATTAAACACAATAGTTCAGGGAGACAGTGGGCCAGAAAATGTTGATACCACTGAAGCTGTTTCATCTCTAGCAGGAGAAACAAGACCAGGTCTTGCAAACATCTTTTGTCTCTGTGCCTTCTTACCTTCCTTTGATATGCCTTGAGTGCCTAAATCTATGCTGTTTGGTCCCAGTTTCTGAAGGCCCAGAGAAAGTCTTCTGTTTAGAGGCATAGCAGTGCTAAAGCCTCCATTTACACTTCTGTTTGAAATTCGCCTAGGACTGCTGCTTGGACTGGGCAGGAACAAATTTTCTGGCTGATGTTGTCCTATTAGGCCTTGGAACTTCACTTCCTGTGGCAAAAAACTGCCTCATCAAGTTCGGTAAGAAGATGCATGCTATTGTAGAATTTTTCTATATGTCTATGTTTATATATGGGGTGATAATATTCACACTCCCTTTTCTCTTCAAAACACTATTCACACTCCCTTTTGTATCTTAATGATGAAGAGAAAAGGGAGTGTGATTAGTATTTTGAAGAGAAAAGGGATTGTGCATATAACCTCCCCTATAGGTTGTAGGATGTTTTCCAGTAACATTACAAACCTATAAAAGTCATATTTTTGTATTCTGAATAAACTAAGAACTTTTCATTGCATTGTCAATTACTAACCCTTTGTCTTTGCCTCTCCCCCTCCTTTTCCTGCCTCAACACAATATACTCTTCCAACATTGCTAGGAGAGGTACCTGTATGACATAATGTCTCCATCTGTAATTACAGTTGACTTGGACTACCAGAGAGCATGGCAAGTAATGCAGAAACATAAATGTAAGTAAATAGAAAGAAAGATACTATGAAGTCCAAACTTTAAGACATACTTAAAACACTGGAGTCCAGGGTTTCATGATTTGTTGTGATCCTTACACCCGCTTTTGATTTAAGTAAATGATAAACCTACTTTTAAATAACCAACATGTATAAAGTGATTGCCTTTTAACACTATGGCACATAAAAGAGGGATGGTTTAAGGTTAACTTTGAATGCTTCATGCTAGAAAATCCAGGTTGGTGCCTTTTGGGCTAATTGTATATGCATTCAAATAATTAGGTTCCACTGAACCGAAAGAAGAAGAAAAGTTATGTTAAGCGGAAAAAAAATCCCCAAGATACCAGATTACGAGTGTCTTGAATGAATTTTCTAAAATTCACTATTTACTCTTGTTGGGAGTTGTTTCCTTCCGATTCTAGAATATTTTGTGTATTTGAATTTCTCAGCTCTACTTTGAGGAGACTAGAATGTTTTGTATTATATTAAAGGATCCTTAGATGCTATGCAAATCAGGCAATGCAGAATCAAATAACAGAATACTTTTTGTTTTGCAATATTGCAATGCAATGGAGTACGTACCTCATCATATAAGAAAGTCTTCTTTCTTTCTTCTTCCCAACTCCTAGTGTTTTCTATCAGTAAATCCACCAAAGCTGCATTTTATGCATTGTGAGAGAATTTTATCATACTTGGATGGCATAATATCAACTGACGTCAATTCGCGTACATTTAAAATTTTCATTTTTCTTCTTTCAATTTTTTTTTTTTTTTTCATTTTTCTTTGGTTAATTTTTTAATAAAATAACTCTTCCAGGAGTGATATTCTTCTTCAGTATTCTTAAGACAGCATTTTCTGGTACTTGTTTATAAGGTTGAGTGGTCTACCTCTCACATATGACAGTCCTTACTGTTGGGTATGAATGCGTACAGGTACCTCAATATTACCTGGAATTTTGCTAACTAATACTCGAGCACGTTCTGCACGTCTCAGGTTCTTGTGTGCACCTCTTCTGACTGAGTATCGGTTTTCGTCCTAAAAGGGTACTTGGATTAGGAAACTTGAGACATGTGTCTGTGTGTGTTTACTTATAAAATTGAATTAGTGAGTAAAATACTGACTCTTCCATATTCTTCCAACCAGCGCTCCTCATCACGCGCTAGGATCCACTTTTCCACCTTTTCCATAATTGTCTTTCTGCTACAAGCTTCATCTTCTGCTCTTGATATCTGTTGATCCATGCTCATGACAAGATCTGCATGGTCAATTTCCCCTGTTGTACACATGTCAATTTGTGAGCTACAACATCTTTAAGCAATGACATGTCTTCATTCTTAGAGTAAGCACATATCGATGAATCTCACCAGATTTCATGAGGTTAATTATATTATCCATCTTTGCTTGCAAAGGAATCTCCATGTGTGATTTTTTGCATATCTCCTTGAGCTCATTTTGTTTCTTGAGAAATAGTTCTTTCATCTTGCTTACTTTTAATTGATCCAGTCTCTTGACTTCAGCCTCAGCCTTTAAACAAATGTGAACATTGTTATCTCTATTTTCTGCTACATTTATGTGTCATCAAAATCTTATACTTACCTGCTGGATTATCTTTTGGGTTAGGCTTCCTGGATCTGATACTTCTGCTGATGAGACTGATAATAAGCCGGTAACATGGGAAAACAATTGACGATCTTTATATGGTGTATCCATGAGATTCCATAAGTTTGTCAATGCTTTACCAAGATGGTGAAGCTGAAAAAGTATATGCAGAAATATATCATGTTGATGCTTTGTTTAACCAGTGAATTTGCATCTTGAAGAATTCCAGGAGTGGAGTACCTTGAAAAATGACTAGAATATGGAAAATAGGGAAAACAAATTACCAAGGACAGGATCACAGGAATTGAAATTACCCAAATCATGGAATTCATGCTTGAGTTTACCATGATTTAGGCTAATTAGTCTATTTAAAGTGAGATTTCTTTGTGTTTTATCACTATCACCATGTATTACTGACACATGGTCTGAAATTATATATGTTTGCAGCAAACAGGTGTCAGACCCTGCCAATTAATATTGCTGAAATGAAGACTGGTCTATAGGTAAACCATTACCTTTCCAAGCCGCTTTTGCTTTTCTTCCTCTAGGGATTCCACTGTGCTGTTGAGTTTAGCCAAAATACTGTTGCTTATGTTCTTGGCTATCCCACATAACTCATTCAAGCTTGGGTGAACCTTGGTGATGACCATAGAGGAGTCTGTTCCTAATATTGAAGACAACTTTTGGATGGAGTTTATATATTTCTCCACCCGCTTGAGCCTTTCATTCTGCAAGATGAACAAAAAGCTTGAAAGGAGATTTGAATTTATTCGTGTTCAAGAATAAATCAGAAGAATTTTCTATTTATTGTCAAGAATACAGTTTCTGAATTGTAGTTGTTGTACCCTGTCATTGTGGAGTCTTTGTAGCTCCGTCTGGTACTCCTCTAGTTTCTTCAAGGAAAGATCATTCTCATTCACCCTGACATCTGATGATGAGTTCTCATACTCTGACTGTCTGCTATTTCTGCAGAGATCTTCTGAATTTGCCCTTGTACAGCTCGGAACTTGTTCACCCTATCTTCTTTCCTCAATCTCATGTCTTGCAGAGCTGGCGTGATCGAATCTAGCTGCTCTTTCAGTGTTCCCACCATTTTTTCTGGCTGATGACGTAATACAAGAATCAGTTCATACAAGTAAGACTTTTTACATTTAGACAAAGACTTCTAGACCTCATGATCACTCTAGTCAACCCTGGTGCGATGCCAAAACCATTATCATCCATCACAGGCTTAGCTAGGGCCATTCTGGCCTTCTTTGGCAAGGAGAAATCATGAAGTTATGAATTGAAAATATGAATTATCTAGCTATTTTATTCAAAATTTCTAGTACTTGCTATTCACATATATGTTTGGGTCTATTTTAACTTGCATGCTGTGATATCTGGTCACACTAATATACTGAGCTGACAAGGTTTTGATAAGTAAGGTACCCGTCCGGGGAGAGACCGTTCGCCAAGTGACAAAAGAAGATGCGTAAATTCAGCCTCAGCTTCTGCCAACTCCTGGTGCAGGCGAGCTCTTGAGGTATTAGCAGCATCAACCTTCCTCCTATAGACCTCCAGGCATTCCTGCTCTAAATCCACCAGTACCTTCTCCCTTTCCAACTGATCTTGTCCAATTTCATTCCAAATCATCTGTTTCATTTTAACCAAAAACAAAAGTTCCAAAATGAGAGCTATTCAATACCATTAGTTTATCTCGTAGATTCAGATGAAAACCTTGCCTGTAGTTCTTGAAGCAAATATCCACATGATGTTTCAGGAAGCGCAGAGCTTCTCCCCACTGGTGCTCGAAATGAACCCATCTGATCCTTTTTTTGTTCACTGTGGCCAGATGTCAGAGATGCTTGGCCAGCAGAAGTGTGCTGGGTTCAGCTTCTTGACAAGAAACAATGTCGAGTCAAGTGAGTATGGAAAGAGGAAGAGTGGAAGTTCCTTGATAAGTACCCAATGACTGAGGGGGCGGGAAAGTGAGTGTTTTGTGCGTGGTGGTGGACCTTCTGGTGTGAGTTTTGCTTAAAAGATAAGAGTTGCCAAAGGTAGGTAATCCCCAAGCTTTGGGTTCAAGGATCTCAGCACTTCTTTTAGAACCTTCAGCTTGTGATCTTTCCCTCTCCCTAATATTTTGCATTTTAATTTCAAACTCTTTTAGTTAGGGCCTCTTATTCACAGATGTGGGTACCTATTTTATACCGCACTGACCAGCCTTAGACTTGATTCCTAAGCAATCTGCCTCCACTGATAGAAGGTAGACAACTGGTTTTCGTGCTTAATTTAGCCCTTACCTCATTACCCATTTTAGTGGTTCATTACTGAATTAAATCAATGCTCAAATATTGTTAGAGTTTCTGGTTGATGGACATTGGCTTAGCTCGTCAATATCTGCAAATTTCCCGACATAGCTATACCCCATTGATGTGAAAATTTGAGCTTCATTTACCTCTTTTTGGTATGAGATCAGCTTGCGTATCTATATCATTGACAACCTGATTTTAGAGCTTATTTTTGCAAAATGATTTACAACAAAGCCTTGTACCTTGTTCACTTTTAAAATATGGTGATATATCATTCTTCTATGGGAAATCTTGGTAGGGAGGGATAAGATACCAATCGTGTCTGAGACCCAAAGGTGTGAGTGATAAAGCTGAAAACTGAAACTGAATTTTGCAGTAACTAATTGAGATCTGGCCAGAAAAAGGTAAAGGAAGCTAGCTACCCAATCTCTCAACTATTCACATTACGCAAACTATGTCCAGCTGTTTGTTAAATTAAGATTTTGTATTTTTTTTTATCAGAAAGTTTAGAAAATCAAAATGCGTATTTCATCTTATGACACAGTATACTCCATAAAATGGTGTTAAGTTTTTAAGACGAGGCACTGGTTTGTCGAAAATTATATTAATTTCCATGTTATTGGTCTAATATATTTCTCCACAAACACAATGTCAGAGAATGTATCATCACGTATTTAAACACTTTCGCCATAAAATTAATCGTTGGAAAAGATGCTACCACGACTTTAGATGTGAAAGTCAGCATTGTTATAATTGGTTATAACTTCTTGTAATTTCGAATTTTTATCTAAGCTTCCACACTCTATGCTTTAAGCAATCATTTTTCTTTCCTCAACACCCTTTAAGACAATTCTCATAAGCTCAATGTGGTACTGCCAAAAGGAAAAACTCCAGTCCACCTACAGAGGCTGGATGGTAGAACAACCTAATTACAGATTGTGCTAATGAAATGCAGTTATGGATTCCATTACTCTGAGAGAGAGAGAGAGAGAGACAGAGAGAGAGAGAGAGAGAGAGAGAGAGAGAGATTGTACAATTTTAAGGTCAGTCAGGGATGCTTCTAGCCTTCTAGGTTGTTTAAATATCAATTACTATCAAGTAAGAAGGCTGTAAGATGGCATGTCTTCAATCCGCAAGACATCGTCCATTAGTAATTCCCTCTCCAATTGAGCTCGAGTTGATTTCAAAACATCCTGTAAGACAAACAATTGATATCAAAACCATTTCGAATTGGCAACTCAGCAAGTACAGAGCTTCCAAGTTAAAGAGAAATCGTACACCTAAAGTATAAAGCCATAAAGTATTACTGATCCCAAAATTTTCCTACTTATGTAAACCTTTATGAACATATATACAGATTAATGATTCTCACATTGAATTCCATGTATGTAGCATTTCTCTCAAGCCACTGTTTATCCATAACCATGAAGGCGACGCAATAGAGCAAGTCAAAAGCCCACTCGCTTTCTGAAATAACATTGAAAAGGACAAGGTAACATCAACAGCCATTGTAGTGCTTCTAAATTGGCTTTAAACAAGAAATATGGATGTAACTCATACCTAACAACATCTGTAAGAAAACTGCCCTGATAAAGGACCTTGGTTTCGCTGCCAAATAAGGAAAGCATGAGCTATCTCCTCAAAGAAGAAGGAAAAAAAGTTCGAAACAACAAAATTTAACAAGAGCCAGTTCATCCTTTGTATAGTCTTAATTTGTGTTAAATTTATAGTTATGATATATATGAACAAAAAAACCATCTATATAACACTTACTGGCTTCAAGGTCAAGCATTTGCATGATCATAAATGTAATATTTACACCGGCAACAGCAAATGGATATTCCCAAGCAGCTGGCTTTCCTCCTTGCTTGTTCAATAGGCACTGGAAAGATGTCTGCAAATTGACGTACAAAAATTTCATGTTCTTATCTTTCTATTTGCAGATCAAGTTTGAGATTTTACCGAAAATGTCTTTGCGAAGAACAAGAGGTTCTCCAAAGAAATAAATCCAGCACCTCTGTCAGGTAAATCATCCAAAGTAACCAAATAAGAAATTGCTAACACAAAGTGAAAGAGCAAACTAGGAAGAAATTAGCTGCGGAACAGCAGAGGAATAGAGGGAAATGGAACCTGAAATCAGTAGATGGATCTCTTCCCTGCCATCCCATCTCTTTCCACTGATCAGATACCAAGCCATGAAGCTCTTGACTGGGATATGTAGCATACCATAGAGCTCTCAGCGCTTCCTATTCTCATCAAATTTTTGTAACAACTAAGTATAAGAAACAAAAGGCAAACAATTACCAAAGAAAAATTTAAGTTATGCCCTCTTTAAATTCCACATTCATTTCCTATGTTTGTGTCATTTGTCTATGAACATTGGTCATGTAATAGCATTTGCGGTTCCAAATGCTCCAATTTGGATAAGTGTAGCATGAAAATATTTCAAACTTACATACACATCGGAATGAAAATATCACCTGGTGATCTGGCCTAGAAGAATCAAAGTAAATCTTCATCCGGCGCTGCAACCTTCTCATCCTTTCCTCCTGCACGGTATAGAAAAACAAAAGAATGACATCATTTCAAGAACTAAAGAAACAGAAGGGCCTCAATCTCAATTCTCAAACCAGAATCACAAACTCCATACCATACTCTATTCAAATGCCAAACATTGCCTACAGTTTAAGGTGGCTTTCGAGCTCATTATTGTACCTCTATGTAATACAAATGCATAGTGACCACTAATAGTAGAAAAATATATGGCAAATCATCTGTTCTTAACCAGTAGCTCAATCACTTGCCTGCAGGGGTGTCAGATTCAAGCAGACCCTTTCATAATTTCCCTTTGCCTTGAAGCAAACACAAGTAAGCCCCTTCCCGATCCATGTTGGCGTACCACAATTCGTGTCATCTGCATCATATATAACCACATTTAAACTTCAATCTGATCGATCATCATGCAAATTACACAAACCAAAACATCAAACATTGCCGCAAATTACAAGCAGAACAGACACAATCTTAGCTGCTACCTACATGAAAGCATTTCAGCAACATAATAAGCAACCACAATTTTTGCTTCTTCACCGAATCTCCTTTTCAAATTAAATACATTGTAGGATTACCAACCCAGAACTTGGTCCTAGTAATATTCTAAAATAGTAATAGCTAGAGTAGTACTGTAGTAGTAAGTAGTGAGGTAGACGGGACACGATGGAGTGGTCGAACTACTACACTAGTGTGCAGTGTCGTGTTGAACCCGACAAGTTCAAAGTTAGAGGGCAACACGCGCCGATCTGCCACACGAGACAGCATCCAACCACGTGGGAGACAGATGGCATCCATGTGAGCCCTTGGCCCAGTTGGTCGGAGCGTGTGGTACACTCGCTTACACTCCTACCTACATTTCTCTGTTCATCGCATCTGTAACTTGGACCAATGGACCACCATCATCCTGGACCGGACCTACGAGGTGTCCATGATTAAATCCCTACACATTCTCATATTCTCGAATGCATTGCGACACAACCACGTTGGGAAGTTTCGGATCGAGAAATCGGAGTTTTTCGAAAACAAAGAAGAAAAATCTGAGATTCGAATAGAGAAGAGACGAAACCTGAGGAAAAAGAATTAGCGGCGGAACGTTGAGTGGAACAGCGAGAAGTGGCGGAGGAAGAAGAGAGGGTACGCATCGCCGCGACGGAGCTGCCTTGACTCTTCACCATACTCATCTCCAGCTTCACTTACACTGCGGCTGGCTTTCAGCTAGAAGAGAGGGTCCAGCGCTTCGTGTTATGAAAAATCAAGAGGGTTTGATACGGTGTGTATTTCATGAGTTGGGAATCGGCGCGTGGCGGAGTAGGTGGCGGCCATCATGAAAGTCATCACTGGATGACATATGTACGTACCACTCCGACTGTTCTGTTATGTCGAATCAATCGTCGGGGCTTTTCTCAAAGTCCGAGCATTGGATTTGATAGGACGGCCACGTGGCGGGTCACGGGAGAATAATCATGGACGTCATCAACGCCGTACCTTATTATTCGCCACGTGGAGATGGGTGAAGGTTTATAAGGCCGACCCAAAAGGTGTTGGCCCATTACGGAGAGCTGGTTCGTTTGCACTCATACTGAGTCATACCCAATCGAGCAATTCCAACAGTTTTTCCGTATCTTGATTTTTCTCAATTTTAGAAAAAAATTTGGTTGTTTTGCTCCAACAGATTTCCTATAATTATCCCTAAAATAAAGATAGTGATGAGAGAGAAAACAAAATTCATTATAGTTACAGCAATCTGTAAAATTTTAGGGAAAGATTTAGAAAAGAATTATAGAATCTGTTGGAGTTGGAGCATAATTTTTTTTGGAGATTTTAATTTTTGTTTTCCTATAATAGAGAAATTATAGGGAAGTTGTTGGAGATGCTCTGATAATTTGATCTCAATCATCCCATGCAGGAGACCAATGTTACCAAAAATCCAAAATCATATCCAGATGGATCATGGTCGTGACTCGTGAGCAATTCCGATTAGGTGATTCCAAACTCAGTTATGCTAAATTTTTATTGAATTTAAATTTAAAATGGTGAAAAATAACGAGGCATTTAGAATTGTTAAAGTAAAATTGAGATTGAAATGGTTACTCATTTCATTTCATAGTCTCTTTATAGAGGGATGAAATTACAACGGAAATATCGATTACATTAATGATACTTAATGCTGATTGATCCGTAATTGCGCTGATTGATGGTAATCACAGATTCCTTGATTCCCTCTCTGTCAATTGCTTTGACGAAGGCACACAATATGTTTTTCCTTTAACACTCCCCCTTGTGCCAAGTCAAAGACGAAATGGTGCATGAGTTGTTGCCTCACTAAAAACCTTGCCAAGTAACAATAAAAACCCTGTGGGACAAAAAATACACTTTGGTCGAAGGAAAAGAGCACAATGCACCTTCTACATTTGAGGCTGACATGTGTATGTTAGACTCCCCCTGACGTCTACAACTCCCCCTGATACTTGCATTAATCAAGGGAGTTTGGAAAGACTTTGCATTCCTATGTTTTTGACATGTTTCTAAATGTGGTCTTAGGCAATAATTTAGTGAACAAATCCGCCACATGCTCCTCAGACCTTACTTGATTCACTTGAATCTTGAGGAGAGCATGTTGTTGCTGATTGTAGAACAACTTTGGCGATTTGTGTTTTGTCTTATCACCCTTAATATAACCTAGCTTCATCTGTTCGATGCAAGCTGCATTGTGTTCATAAATACAAGTAGTCTCTTCAGTGGTAGAACTCAAACCACTAGTCCCTCGAATATGTGCAATGATAGTTTTTAACCATACATACTCATGAACCGCCTCAGGTAGAACAATGAACTCTGAGTGGTTCGAGGAGGTAGCCACAATGGTTTGCTTGGTTGATCTCCACGATATCGCCGTGTTCCCATTGGTAAATACATAACCAGTTTGGGAACGATCTTTATGTGGGTCAGAGACGTATCCAGCATCAGCAAAACCAACCAAAACGTTATTTGGCGTTTTAGTTTAGTGAGTGGCGGTTTCGCCATCAACATTTCCTTTAGGGATTGCAGTTCCATCTGCGGTCCCTCTTGTCTCTCTTTAAGGAAAGAACATTCCCAAGTCAATGGTTGCTTTTAGGTATCGAAAAATGTTCTTGATACCATTCCAGTGATGCTGCGTTGGCGCTGAGCTAAATCTAGCTAACAAGTTCACTGAGAATGCAATGTCTGGCCGAGTACATTGGGCTAAGTACAATAATGCGCATATTGCACTTAGATAGAGAATTTCAGCTCCCAACACCTCTTCGTCATCTTCCTTTGGACGAAATGGATATTTCCTTGCATCCAAACTTCGACCGATCATGGGAGTGCTAGCAAGATGCCCTTTGTCCATGTTAAATTGCCTGACTTTTGGACATATGCAGACTGGTGGATTAGTATTCCACATACTCGGTGTTCTAGTTTAAGGCCTAGACAGAATCGAGTTTTCCCAAGATCCTTCATCTCAAATTCGGATTTCAAGTATCTCGCGGTTTCTCTTATTTCATCAAGAGTACCTATTATGCTCATATCATCGACATATACTACTACAATTACAAATCCGGAACTTGTTTTCTTTATGAATACGCAGGGGTATAATTTATCGTTCTTATATTCCTTCCCAATCAAGTAGTCACTTAGACGGGTATACCAGATCCGCTCGGATTGTTTCAATATGTAAAGTGAGCGTTTCAACCTAATTGCCATTCACTCTGTGGTTTAGAGTCACTTGACTTGGGTAATGTATGGCCATCAGACACTTTCATATATATATATATATATATAGATCCCCATAGAGATATGCAGTAACCACATATATGAGCTGCATTTCCAGTCTTTTGGAAATTACCAAGCTAACTAAGTAGCGGAACGTTATAACGTCCATTACGGGAGAGTATGTCTCCTCGTAGTCAATTCCAGAGCGTTGTGAGAAACCTTGCGCCATAAGGCGAGCCTTGTACCTCAGGACTTCATTCTTCTCATTACGCTTTCTGACAAAGGCCCATTTATGTCCTACAGACTTTACACTTGGTGAGGTTAGCACTACCGGACCAAATACCTGTCTTTTTGTCAGAGAATCTAATATGTGGCAGATTTGTTTACCAAATTATTGCCTAAGGCCATTTTTGAGAAACATGTGAAAAACATAGGAATGCGAAGACTTTCCAAGCTCACTTGACTAATGTAAGGATCAGGGGGAGGTGTAGACGTAAGATGGAATCTAACACACACATGTCATCATCAAATGTAATAGACGCGTTATGCTCTTTTCCTAAAATCAAGGTGTTTTTTTTCCCCACAGGGTTTTTGTGTTTACTTAGTTGTTCATAATATACATCCCACATGAGAAAAATGGGACATTGCCTATGAGTTTATAAGGGTTTGAGCCACTCCATCCATTGCCAATTGGTTTTGGATGTGAACCCTAGATTACTTTATCATGGTATCAGAGCGGGTTACCCATGTGTGCATGCCTAACGGCCACACAGACTCCATGTCACCGAAGTTGTCCACATGTATAGCTTGAAGATTCGACACTTGTGTGGGGGCGTGTTGAGAATAGACACATCCCACATGGGAAAAATGGGACCTTGCCTATGAGTTTATAAAGGTTTGGGCAACTTCATCCATTGCCAATTGGTTTTGGCTGTGAACTCCATATTACTTTATCATTAGCAGCGTTTTTAGTGAGGCAACAATTCATGCACTATTTCGTCTTTGATTTGGCATAAGGGGGAGTGTTAAAGGAAAAACACATTATGTGTCTTCGTCAAAGTAACTGACGAAGAGGGAATTAAGGAATTAGCGATTATAGCTCAATCATCATTTACTGTCATTATTGTAATTGATATTTCCATTGTAATTCTCTCCCTATATAAAGGGACTATCAAATAAAATGAGTAGACGAATTCCCATTTACTTTTACATCCTTTTTATTTTCACCATTGTTTGATTGAGTTTTACTTTGTCATAATGCAGTTAAAAGTTTGTTCTCTAACAAAAAACTCTGTTGTTTCTCCGTGCAAAAGCACAGGTAGAAGGCTAGTTTATTTAAATTTAACAATATATATTCATAATGATAAATCATGATTATGTATTAATATCTTAACAATTGAATGAGTTGAGCGCTTTACAACCAAATGGCCTAAAACTAACCAGAGCACGTAACCACCACAAGTGGTCGAGTTGGTAAGAGCTTTCAGATGTAGAACCCCCACAACCGAGTTCGGATTCGGTCGATGCTGATTGGAGTTAAATCTCAATCTATTCTTGATGGCCGGGGGGAGGAAGCGTTTTGACATGATGTTCCGGCACGGATTAGTCACTTGGCCTAGGAAACCTTTGAGGAACCGTGTGATCTCGATAAAAAAAAAAAAAACTAAAGCACGTGGTAACTCTCTTTGTCAACAAACACTGTAAAACTCCTACGGTTGTAGTTATGCTATGACAATCCCTATCCTGTTGGGATTTGATATTCTCATTTTTCTTACAGTGTTTGGATAATTGATAAAGCGGTGGAATTAACAATATAAAATAAAATTGGTATTTCATGATTTCACGTCCCAAAGTCCTCTGTTTGGTTATATGAAAAAAAAATCTTATGTTTGGACAAGCATTACCTTTTTTTTTTTTTTTTTTTGACTTTGTCAAGGGGAACCCGAAGGCTTCCTCGGTCCAAAATAAACCTCTTCAGCTCATGTGAAATGCTCCAACTGTGCATTGCAGCACAATGCCTGGCCATTTGGGTATCCCAGTGTTGCTAGACTAATCACTGCACCGCAAACGCACAAACCCTAGTATTAAATCAACCTAGGTCTAGGGATGGCAAAAATCCCCAGCGGGCTGGAGCTCCATTGAATACCCGCCCCTAATGGGGGGAGAATTTGGGGACAAATGGAGAATGGGGATGAGGATCCTCAATCCCCCCTATCTAAGATTGGGGATGGGGCGGGGATGGTATTGTTATCCTCATCCCCAAACCCTCCCCAATAATATATACATATATTTAACTGATATATTTTTTTAATTTTTTTATATAATATAAATCATAAATATATACATTTACTACTTTACTTTAATGTTGTTTTGACTTTTGCACTCACTAAATTATGATTCATGAATTTAATCATGTTTTAAATTTATTTGTTGTAGATTTTGATTTTGAAAAAGGGAATATGAGAAAAAATTATTTCATTTATTAAATTCTTATTGGGGATTTGGGGCGGGTTTGGAGGCTTAGTCCCCAGTGGGGATGGGGACAGGGAATCCGCAATATATTTTTATTGGGGATTGGGGTGGGGATGGGGGTAGAGACTGACCCCGGGGATGTGGATGGTATTGTGATCTCCATCCCCAACCCCCCCCCCCCACCCCAATTGCCATGCCTGCCTAGGTCCCTCAAATCTGTTGGTCACGGGATGAAGCTGGGAATCGAACGCTAGGCCTGGGGTTCCAGATTAGGCCTTTCGACCAACACACCACACCACGTGGTTATGATTCCCATGACTTGAGAGTACATGTAGAAATCGAAACTACTTTATCCAAGCACACTGTAAAACACCCGAACTAAACCCTAGTTTAGTTCTGATATGATTTGCCAGCCCATATTAATTAAGCTTCAAGTTCCACTATTTTAAGAAACCCATTATGCAGGTATCAAATCAAATTAATGAACACAACAAGTATTTTTTTTTTTTTTTTTTCAAAGGAGTTGATTTCATTAGATAATCAAGCCATAAAACAGGTCAGAGTCTAACAAGCACTTCTACAAACAATCCGGCAACTAAACCAGACAACTTATCTAAGCCAAACTAAACTCATTAAAGTCTATGAGACGCTCGCATGAAACAAGCGTAACTAAGCAAGAACAACCTCGCTTTCGAAGGAAAAATCATTCATCTAGCCTAATTTTTCGGCATGTAATTATGGTACAAATAACAACTAGAAACATCTTAGAAAAACTCATAGAGATCACCCCTACCTAAAAAAGACTTGTATCCAAATGTCTAATAGCAAAAGAACTAAAAAATAGCAGCTAACAACCTCGGCAACAGGTTGGTCTTCTTGCTTTTCCCAGGAGCCCAAATCTCTTGCCTGGCTATCGTCGCTGCGGCTACCAGCAACAGCTTCGGTGTTCTGCCCTTCCACCACACCATCTATCGTCAATCAGCGAACCACCAAACCCAGACGAATCTGGGTAGGAAAACCGCCAATCTGCCTTGATGTCTCTTCAACCAATATCTGCGCAAGTTTGCCGGTGTTCAAACTGCAAGTCAGCCGCCGCCTACCTTGACCTTGCCCCACCACCACGGTCAACTTCTCAGATTCAGATCTGCAACAATCTAGACGACGCCCAGATCAGAGCCAAATCAGCCACCGTCGAACGACAGGTTGGAGCTCCCCCAAAAGCCAGTCAGAAAAGCCTCCGAACCAGAGGCCTCTCGCAGCAAAACCACGGTCATTGCAGAGACTCGCCCTGCGCTGCCGTCGTATCAACACTCCACGAACGCAGCCTTGCCCGAGGGAAGAGCGCCGCCGCTAGTCGAAACCTAGGTTTCGAAGCCAAGATTGCTCCAAGATGAACACAACAAGTATGTTACATCCAGAACCTTTGAACATAGGAGGAGCACAAAAACAGAATTGGTTAACAAAACATACAGTGGTCTAAACAATCGATGGAGTTATTAACCATATTAGTGGACATGGATTAATGTAGGCTAACGCTACAAGCCCTAGATTGATAGCACGTCTTCAGGGAGCTGCGCAGCTAAGAAAATTGGTTTAGATTGAAGAATGGACGAGACCAGAGGCCAAACAAAATTAAACAAAAATAGACTTTAGGTATCTGTAGCCAGTTAATAATCAGTTTGTACCCTTTGCTTTCTATACAGTCAATATAATTAAGGTAGGCTGCTATATATACTGCGAATATACAAATCATTCAAAGTTCTCTCGTCCTTCGCCTATAGTCGGAGAAGATCGAATTGCGCGCTCTAATCAGGTCTTTCGACAATAAACATGGAAGACAAGATCCTCCTCAAAAGCCCAGCCCTTCTCAAGGTTTTCATTTCTTTACTTGATGCCTTTTCCTTTTGATGCATTTACTTCTTCATCTGTATCTAGGTTCTTCTTCTTCTTCGTTTTCTTATTAGTTTTAATTAATGTCTTGACCTGTATGGCATGCAGTATATCTTTGAAAGAAGCTGCTTTCCAAGAGAGCACGAGCAATTGAAGGAACTAAGGGAAGCCACTGTCGAGAAATACCGGTTCTGGTATGTATACGTCGAATATTCGTATTCGTAAATCTCATATTTAATTATATGCCAGATACTTAATTAAAAGATGTCATTAATTTACTTAGGATTAATTAGTTAATAACATTGTCAACATATGCACAGGAGTATTATGAATGTGTCCGTTGATGAAGGCCTGCTTCTCTCCTTGCTTCTAAAGATGATGAATGCAAAGAAGACATTGGAGCTGGGAGTGTTTACTGGTTATTCACTTCTTTCCACTGCTCTTCCATTACCCGCCGATGGCAAAGTACGGAATTATTTTCTACCATTTCTATAATATACCTCGGTACTCATAATATTAATAGCGCAAAATTTCATGCTCGTTCATTCTAGAGTGTTTTAATAACATACAACTAATCGGTAAGGGTCTAACAGAGCAGTTTCATTTTTCAGATTACGGCAGTCGACCCAGATAAAGTAGCCTATGTGGTTGGATTGCCATTCATTCAAAAGGCTGGGGTTGAGCATAATATTGACTTCGTTCACTCAGATGCTTTCTCCGCTCTAAATGACCTCGTTAACAATGTAAGTTTGTGCTTAGATTTATAAATTGTAATTATGTGTAGTGTTCTCTTGGTCAGTAACATAAAACTTTGGTTAGCTAGGTTTGTAATCATGCATGAGTAATGTTCACCTGTTTAGTAAGGGAAATTTTGGTTAAAAACAGCTGTTTTAATGTACATTAGAAAAGCTTAATTTTATTTATTTATTTATTACTTAAAAAAATTAATTAGTCTTTTTGTTCAATTGAAACTTTATATGTACACCTTAAGTAGAAGTTGAACAAAACTACATGCACTCAATTAATTTGGGGGTTTTAACTTTTCAACAGGGCAAGGAAGAAGGTAGCTTTGATTTTGCATTTGTGGATGCCGAACAACTACATCAAATATCACGAGCTAGCAACTATTAAAGCTTGTTAAGGTTGGGGGAATAATAGCATACGATAACACACTGTGGTTTGCTCGGTTACGGAACCAAAGGTACGTTTATCAAACTGAACGACTTTCTAGCCGCCGATTCTCGTATGGAAGTAGCTCTGGTTTCCATTGGTGATGGCCTTACCTCTGCAGGCGCCTTCACTAGACGTCTAGACTAGACCTAGACTTAGGCCCAGTTTGGGATTGATTCCTAAACTGTTTTTGGGGCTGCTTCTACTTTTGGGTTTAGAGGATGGTGTTTGGTAAAATTTTACAAAGCTGCTTTTGGTCCAAATAGCTTCTCCCTAAAGCTGGTTTTGAGAAGCTACAATTTGTAGCTTTGGAAGCTGCTTCGGGGGAAAAACACGGAGCAACAGTGGATAATTAATGAAATATGCTGAACTACCAATTCTGTCCCCCTTTTTTTCTAAAAATTGCGTTGAGACAGCTAAATGCCTTTTTTCCGGCCTGCGATTGCGAGACACGATCTGCATCTCTGTTAATCCAAAACCCAGTGAAATCAGCCTCTCTCATTCCGTCGTTGACCACCGCACGCCTCTCTCTCTCTCTATCTCTCTCTCCATAGCCTGACTTCTCAATCCGCTTCTGAGGCTCAGAATTTCATCTCTGATATTGCTCCTCTCTCTCAATCATCAGCCTCCGTTTTAGTCTCTTTCTCTATTTGTTATTCAGTTCTTCAATTTTGATTGGGTCTATTGATTTGAGTAATTGATTGGGTTCTCTCACTTTTCTGAAATTATTGTTTCTTATTAATTTGGGTATATGAAATCCATGTTTGGTTTGCTGCAGTTGCAGATTGTTTGGAATTGAATCAATTGATGCTTCGTTAATGCAGCTGGTTGTTTAATGTTTATTAAAACAATTGATCATTGTTTGGAAAATCAAGTGGATGATCTTATTCATGGGGGAGAAATTCTTGTAGAGTATCCAAACATAGAAAATGCAGGTGGTGTTCGTGCCCTGTGTGCTTTGATCTGGTTTGAACTCAAGTTGCAGACCTTGTTTCTAACTTTCTTATATTCCAACTTTTGAAGTGAGCATAATACATAGCAGTGTGGTATTTTGTTGTTAATGTTGTTATCTTCATTTTCACTGCACTGATTTAGACTGGGAGTAATGCGACTCTGAGTTTCTTCCATTTTGTTTAGAGAGGTTGTTAGACAGTTAGACTCCATGGTTATGCAAACTTTGCCAATTAAGGGGGGTGTATTCAATTGGGAGTTTGTAGGATTTTTTTTGTATTTTAAATGCTGAGTTATTTGGGTTCTGGTGGAAGAAGAAAAGTTTGGGTTGGGTTGAGGGTATTAAATCACAAGTCCAGTTATTAGATTGCACTCCGATGGTTCCCAAAAAGCGTTCATAACCATTAGACTATCCATTTTCCTTGGAGACACTGCTACCATTAAATGCAGAGAAAAATAAGAGAATTGTGTTTGGTGCTGCTGGATACAGGTACAAGGACATGCTAATGAGCAAGTAAAGTAAAGCCAGACACGTTGAGGAAGTTTACAGATCTAGCTGCAAAGTGCTTAGCTTTGTGGTGTTGATTGACCTAGAGTGGGATATGTGTTGTGGAACTTGGAATTTGTGCTTCAACTCGAAGGAAATGACTGAATATCTGATCATTCTAGTCCTGCCAACAACTTGGAGATCAAAACTATATCTACTGCAGAATTAAGCATGGAAGTGTAGGGGGATATTGTTGGTGTCTCAATGAGCAAGATTTTTAGCCCAAATGTGTGTGTGTGTGTGTGTTCATTAATATTTTTTTTTTAGGAAAGGAGAAATTTTTATTCAATTATCCATGGCCGGAAGGCACATACACCGAATGCTGTCTTACACCAAAATCATAAATGGTATAAGCTACCAGACAAATGACATGTGACCCTCACTGCTAACACATGCGCTCACTTAATGAGCCTACATACAAGAGATCAAATCCTCACTACAAAGCCTCTTTTTGAAAAGTAAACATAGTCGCCTAGAGACCTCAATTGGTGTACAACTAGAGAGAACTAAGAAGCAAATAGTAAAAGACTCAATTTCAAGTACTAGGCAAGGAGACCCGGGAACCAAAAGCTTCCCTTTGCCCTTGGCTCGAGAATCTTCCGTCGTTACTACTCTAGAGGATTTGCTAGAGGCACGAAAGTGTGTAATTCCCTAACAAAATTAGAGAGTAATACAAACTTAGGGTTCCCAAAGCAAGAAAACATAATAGTAACTAAAAAAATTTAAATATAAAATAAAACATCTTGAACCCAGAGTAAAACCCCAGGCCCAAGATACATCAGGCCCAGACCAGGCCCACCACCGGATTAGGGCGCAAGAGCTTCAGCCATTGAGCTCGGCCCATGACATGTGCTGCACAGACAGGCTAGCCAACACCAACATGCTTCTAAACCCATCACGCCACCGCTTGCAGATCCAGACCTCCGGCGAAGTCACTACTTCGATCAGCACCTCAAACCGCCCTCCACTGCTCACCGAAACCAGTCCATACCTGCTCTTCGCCGTCCTCCGCTGTAAGCACCTAGATCAATCCAAACTCCAATGATTTTATGGCAAGATCCGAATAGATCAAACGATAGAAATCACCAGCACAGATACGAAGCCCAGCCACAAACCGGACGAATGCGGCGAGATCCGAACAGATCCGATCAGGCTCCACCATCTGCTGCGAACCTCTGCCTATGTCGACACTGCCACTAGCCAAAATCATTGCATAAGGAGCCCATTCAGCCCCAATCGCCGCTCACTCACACTGGCAACCCATCCGGCCGCACTCGACGATCGCCGACGAGGCTAGAAACCATCGTCAGCGCCGAGGTGCAGCCGGACAGGCACGGACGACAACTTGTCTCTCTATATATATTCATCAATATATAAATATATGTGTGTGTGTGTGTGTGTATATTTTTTTTTAAATTTTATTATTTGGTATGGGTACATAATCAAAAAACAAAATTATGTATTTTAGTAACATATCTTAACATGTATGAATATTTTGATAATTATACCTAGCCAAAGCACTTTTGCCTTGCAACTTACCAAACACTTAGAAATTGCTTCTTGTTTTCACAGCACTTTTAAAAGCAGTTTACCAAACAATCTGCTACTTCCTTTCATAGCAAATTCGGAAGTGTTTATTCTCACAGCAAGTTCGGAAGTGCTTCTTCTCACAGCACAGCAATCCCAAACTAAGGCCTTCTCCAACCCAATTGTTTAAAGTGCCAAAGGGCAAAAAAAAAAGCCATTTCTTTCTCCAACCCATGAGGCTAAGGGGTAAAGTGTCATTTTTAGCCCTTGGAGGAGCCTTTTGGCCCTTCAAAAAACTAAATCAGATTAAAGCTGGCCCACTCGGGTAGTGTAGGGTGACAGCAGCATGATGTCAGCAACATCTAGTTGCTGACGTCAGCTAGCCGTTGGTTAAATATATATATATATATATATATGTATATATGTTAAAGTAAAATGATACAACGGAAATATCAATTACAATGATGACATTAAATGCTGATTGATTCTTAATCGTGCTGATTGATGGTAATTACTGATTCCTTGATCCCCTCTCCGTCAGTCACTTTGACGAATGCACATAATATGTTTTTCCTTTAACAGTCCCCCTTGTGCCAAGTCAAAGACGATATGGTGCATGAGTTGTTGCCTCACTAAAAACCTTGCCAAGTAACAATAAAAACCTTGTGGGACAAAAAATACACCTTGGTAGAAGGAAAAGAGCATAACGCACATTTTACATTTGAGGATGACATGTGTGTGTTACACTCCCCCTGACGTCTACACCTCTCCCTGATCTTTACATTAATCAAGAGATCTTGGAAAGTCTTCGCATTCCTATGCTTTTCACATGTTTCTCAAATGTGGCCTTCGGCAGTGATTTGGTGAACAAATCTGCCACATTCTCCTCATTCCTTACTTGATTCACTTGAATCTTGAGGAGGGTATGTTGTTGCTGATTGTAGGAAAACATTGGCGATATGTGTTTTGTATTATCACCCTTGACATATTGTAGCTTCATCTGTTCGATGTAAGCTGCATTATCTTCATAAATGCAAGTAGGCTCTTCAGTGGTAGAACTCAAACCACTAGTCCCTCGAATATGTGTAATGATAGATCTTAACCATATACACTCACGAACCAGCTCATGTAGAGTAATGATCTCTGAGTGGTTCGAGGAGGTAGCCACAAGGGTTTGCTTGGTTGATCTCTAAGATATTGTCGTGTTCCCAATGGTAAATACATAACCAGTTTGGGAACGACCTTTATGTGGGTCAGAGAGGTACCCAGCATCAGCAAAACCAACCAAAATGTCATTTGGTGTTTCGGTGTAGTGAGTGTCGCTTTCGCCATCAACATTTCCTTTAGGGATTGCGGTTCCATCTGCGGTCCCTCTTGTCTCTCTGTAGGGAAAGAACAGTCCTAAGTCAATGGTTCCTTTTAGGTATCGAAAAATGTTCTTGATACCATTCCAGTGACGCTGCGTTAGCGCTGAGCTAAATCTAGCTAACAAGTTCATTGAGAATGCAATGTCTGGTCGAGTACATTGGGCTAAGTACAATAATGTGCTTATTGCACTTATATAGGGAATTTCAGCTCCCAACACCACTTCATCATCTTCCTTTGGACGAAATGGATCTTTCCTTGCATCCAAACTTCGACCGATCATAGGAGTTCTAACAGGATGCGCTTTGTCCATGTTAAATTGCCTAACTTTTGGACATATGCAGACTGGTGGATTAGTATTCCACAAACTCGGTGTTCTTGTTCAAGGCCTAGACAGAATCGAGTTTTCCCAAGATCCTTCATCTCAAATTCAGATTTCAAGTAGCTCGCGGTTTCTCTTATTTCATCAAGAGTACCTATTATGTTCATATCATCAACATATACTGCTACAATTGTAAATCCGGAACTTGTTTTCTTTATGAATACGTAGGGTCATAATTCATCATTCTTATATCCCTTCCCAATCAAGTAGTCACTTAGACGGATATACCACATCCGCCCGGATTGTTTCAATCAGTAAAGTTAGCGTTTCAACCTAATTGCAAACGCACTTCGTGGTTTAGAGTCAGTTGACTTGGGTAATGTAAGGCCATCAGACACTTTCATATATATATATATATATATATATATATATATATATCTCTGAATCTAGATCCCCATAGAGGTATGCAGCAACCATATCTATGAGCTGCATTTCTAGTGCTGTGGAAATTACCAAGCTAACTAAGTAGCGAAACGTTATAACGTCCATTACGGGAGAGTATGTCTCCTCGTAGTAAATTCTAGAGCGTTGTGAGAAACCTTACGCCACAAGGTGAGCCTTGTACCTAAGGACTTAATTCTTCTCATTATGCTTTTTGACAAAGGCCCATTTATGTCCTACAGGCTTTACACTTGGTGGGGTTAGCACTACCGGACCAAATACTTGTCTCTTTGTCAGAGAATCTAATTCTGCCTGGATTGTTTCATTCCATTTAGGCCAATCTACTCTTTGTTGACATTTTGCAACAGAGCGTGGTTCGATATCATCGTGCTCAATGATTCCTTGAGCAACAGTATATATCATCAATGTATATGGAATATCTTTCTATCAACTCATACGCACTCTTATAATCCTATGAGATTTCTTTGTTATCTGGAATCATTTTTAACATCGGAGTGTCCTCCAGTATTGATTCATGGACATAACTATAATCAGAGACAATTTCATGAGAGGGATTCTATACATTATGGTTGACAATCTAGGATTCAATGATCCGAATCGTAGTGAGGTACAGTCCATTAGATTGACTCATGAGTTTCTCTAAAATGCGTTTCCTTCCACATTCATTAGAGGTAATATAAAAGTATTCAGTTTCATTCTCACAGTTTGTTTTTACATGATAACCGTTGACACGAATATCTTTGATACTTAACAAGGTTCGATTAGCTCTTGGTGCATACAGAGCATATCTCATATTCTTTAGAGTATTTGTATTTATGTAGAATGATAATCTTTTTATCCAAATAATTTTTTTCTTTTTCTAGATGTATTATTTCGAACCATGTAAATATGTGTAGTAAATAAATTGAATAAATTCAGTGCTTCAGAATAATCAAAATTATTAATAAGCAACGATAATCAAATCAAGGTCTTTGTTCATAAATCTAATTCATCAAACCATTATTGAAATAAACTCTAAGACCAAGTAATAGTCTAATTAAAAATGAGGCATTATGCCTTCACAACTGTCTTTGGAAAATAAATAGATAAAGCAGGTCAGTCAAAATCTAGTGCATCCATTGACTGAGCAAGTTCCTTGTTGCCATTAACGTCTGCAATTGTGAGGTTGACATCTGGGTCATGGCCTCCTTCTTCCATATAATGAGTTTCTTGTTCTTTAGACTCCCTATATCTCTTGTAAGTGGCTGCAACTATGTTGCTTGCTTGGCAGTTCTTGTACCAATGCCCAATGACTCTACACCTATAGCATGGTTCATTGTTAACTCTATCCTGTTTGACTGAGGTGCCTTTTGCACCATGTTTCCATGACCATTAGGGCCAGCCCCACCATCTCTGCTCCATACATTGGGAGGGTCTCCACGGCCCATACCACGACCCCCATGTCACTTGCCACATGGTGCGTTGTTGCCACATGGGTCAGGATTAGCACGTCTAAACCCCTTTACATTGGAGTTCTTTCCACCTTTCATTTTTCTATAATTAGCCTTAGGAATTTTCTTTGTCCTAGTGGGCCTGACATTGTTGTTCAAGAGAACCTCATTATGCTTCTCAGCCACTTGCAGTAGGCTGATCAACTTATTGAAGGTTATGATTCTTTTGTTGTCATACTCCAGCCTATACTGGTTCGCTAGTATAAGCGCTGATCAACTTATTGAAGATTGTGATTCTTTTGTTGTTGTACTCCAGCCTATACTGGTTCGCTAGTATAAGCGCTGATCAACTTATTGAAGGTTGTGATTCTTTTGTTGTCATACTCCAGCCTATACTGGTTTGCTAGAATAAGCGCTGGAGTAGGAAAGGTGGAAAGAGTCTTGTAGATCATATCATCTTCTGTGATTTCCCTTCTACAGAAATTGAGACGTGCCTTTAAGCGTAACATGTCCTTGTTGAAGTCATTGCCCCTTTTATAGTCAAGCAAGCGGATTCCATTCCACTGAACAACCAGTTCTGGGAGCAAAGTGTCATGAATGTTCCCAAAACGTCCCTTAAGGGCATCCCACAGTTCTTTGGGTGTCTTCAACTGAAGGTACTCCCAGCGTAGGCTAGGATCAATATGTCCCCTCAGAAACATTAAGGCATTTGCTTTCAACTTATTAGATAGTTCATCATCTTTGGGGTCAGTAGTGGTGGCAGTGTAGTCTTTTACCACAAAGGTAGTTTCTATATCGGAAACCCAACGATGGTACTTAAGTCCTTCTGAGTCCAAGATGTCAAATTCAGGTCGAGTTGGATTAGCCATCTACATAAACAAGAGGGAATATATAAATTACGCAGTCATAAAGACATCCACGCGAATTATTTTCCAAACATGTGAATTAGATTTCAAGACCAAGATTCGTAATTGTCACATTTTTTTCCGATGCTATGTGAAAATACTTTATCACAGTAAGTGTCTGTGTATAATGCACATGAATTTTTATTATCATGGCAAAACAGATTGTATATGTTGCATAGCACATTTAAACATAGCATATATAAAAATAAACTACATGGCATGCTCAAATTTCACAAATATACAACAAATTATATACCACACATAATAATAGCAATAATATATCATACATAAAATAAAATGTAAACAATACCATAATACAAAGCATGCGTAGGCATAATTTATATAAGCGTAAATAAAAAAATATGCTCAAAATTTCATAATAAAGCATAAACAATAAAATATATAATCATGCTTAAAGATAATCATATAAAACATAAATAATAAGGCATGCTTTAAGAGGATCAATATTATCTAACTAAACATGCTCAAAAGTTCATGATAAAAACATAAATACTAAAATATAAAGCATGCTCAAGAAAATAAATAATTAAATATATCATAGTATGAAATTAAATAAATTAAAGAGAACATACTTGGTTTCGAAAAAATAAAACAATCCTAGCTCATGCTCGTGTTGATGCAGGCGTGCTTAGAGATGTTTTTGGGCTTGAGAAAAAATGGACCGCTTCCTCTCTCTTTTCAGCAGTGGGCCACAGGGCCTTTTTTCCTTAGCCTGCTTTTTTTTTTTTTTTTTCTTTTCTGGGATGCAGGCCTTGTTTCTTTTTTATTTTATTTTATTTTCTGGGCCGGACCTTTTCTTTGGGTAGGGGCATTTTTTTTTCTGTCTCTTCTTCCTTTTCTCTTCGCTTCCTTCTGGTTTGCAGAAACCCCAGTTGATATCGGGGCTGGGTGGAGACGAGCGACCAGGCTGCAGGGGTACGTCATAATTGGTGAGCTGCTGCGCAAGGTTGAAGCCTAGGTGAAGGCGAGCTGATGCGCGGCTAGGATTTTTTTTTTTTTTTTTTGGTGGCGGCAGCAAAAGAAGAAAATATTTTTTTCTTCTAGGGTTTTTTTTTTCTTTTTGATAGAAAGAAAATTAGGATTTTATTTTCTATTGGCTATTTGCTCTGAGCGTGCTGATAACGTGTTAAAGTAAAATGACAATTGGAATTGGTCTACTCATTTCATTTCATAGCTCTTTTATATAGGGAGAGAATTACAACGGAAATATCAATTACAATGATGACATTAAATGCTGATTGATACGTAATCGTGCTGATTGATGGTACTTACTGATTCCTTGATCCCCTCTCCGTCAGTTGCTTTGACGAAGGCGCATAATATGTTTTTCCTTTAACAATATATGTATTTTTAAAAGTAGCCGTTGGTTAGGTTATTTATTTATATTTTTTTATAGCAGTTGGTAATGTGATTTTTAATTTTTTTTTAAATTTTTTATGAATAAATTTTGCTTGTATTGTTTTGTACGTGAAGGCAAAAAATGACATAAATCTGAATATGATTCTTGGAATATCAAGAAAATTTTATAATGAAATAAAGTGGTTTTGTACTTGAAGAAATGCTTATGTCATATATAAAATAAATATTAAAAATATGATTCCAAAGAAAAATTTCATTTCAAAATTAGCTAAATATATTTTTAATTATCTTTATAAAAAAAATACAACCGAAAAAATATTTTTTATCATAAAAATTATTTCAATTTCTATAAGTCAATTGACTTTAACACGCGCGCGCGCACACACACACAGATATATAACCAATTTAAAATGTTAAAATATATTTTAGGATTATAATTTAACATTGACGGTTGATGTCAGATCAATGAATAGTATAAAATTTAGGGCTAAAATTTAACCACAAGACTATTTTTAGCCCTTTGAGTTAGAGATGCCTAAGCCTTAGCAAGAGACAAGTACTCCGATGTTAATATTGAAGTTCTCTTGTAAATAAAGCTTTCAGTTAACTACAGTAAATAATAAACGATAGTGTTGATCGATGATGTGATGGAGTGGATACAAATAAATACAATTCCAGTTGCTTCAACATCAGTAGATGAACTTTGTTTAATGTCGGAAAGCGATTGCCATGTGAAGTCTGGCTTTTAATATTAGCGACTGGTCTTCAACTCCGGCACGTACTTGATTGCTAGCTAGCTGTGCATCCACAACCATTCGTACCAATCGTGCCATCACCAACACCGCCTAAACACGTGATATCGCCATAACCCCCACCACTGCTAGTACACACCATGCAACGGCAACAGCAATTCAACTCGAATCCTTTATAATATAGCCTTAGCAGTGATAGACTAATTTTGTATGGTCAGTTACTGATCGGTCATAGAGAATATTGCTAGTTCATAGTATATATGTACTAAATCATTCATTCTTAAATTATAAAAACACGTAATTTAATCTACTGTTTGAGGTTGCTTCTTAAATGTTTAAAAATATTAGTAAAAAATTTGAAAAACACTTTCTTTCGAGGAAGCACTTGATAAATGCTTATTAAAATTACTTTTAAGTACATTTAATTTCTAAACCCTAGCCAAGTCACATACTATAATATTTTTTTGAGTGAAATTCAGTAATTCATATTCCACATTTTACAATCGCACACTCCATCTTTCCTTTTTTTGTAACTTAAATTTTGTTTTGTTATTAGAACTTTAACAAAAAAAGAACAGGAGTGTGGATTACAATTTAGGGAATGTGTTCATTCCATTCTTCTTCTTCTTCTTTTTTTCTTCTACAAAATAAATAAACCACAACACAAACCCTCTACAACAACCACTACCCAAGATATCAAAATGAAAAGCTTGACTAGCTGAGAAGGTAAAGAGTTGCTCCAAGATTGAACTCCAAGTTGATGACCGGCCAGTTTTGTCTATAACATCCACCAAAAAATTAGCCTCACGTTTGATATGTTTGAATGCGACATGACTGACATCTCTAATTCTAACTTATAAAATGTGGATATCATGCAGAAGAGATTTTAACCTCCAGGGGGTTTGACAAGCTCCAGATAAACTGTCAAGAAGAAACTTGGAGTCTCCCTCCACCTCAATATGCGTAAATCCATATAACCAAGTTGAATTTAAACCCGCCCTTAGAGTAAGAGCCTCATAAATAAGATTATTAGTATGACCTAGATATTCGGAAGCTGCTAACACAGGAATTCCTTCTGCATTATGAAAAACAAAGCCCGTTGCACCATAATGATTAATAGGAGCGGAGCCACGTTGGGTCCCGTGCCCCATTGGGATTTTTCCATGATAAGAATAATAGAATTTCAAGTAAAAATAAATGCCCAGTTAGTGTAAGGAAAATGATTTGTGGCCTCAATGAGGCCTAAGATTTGTGGCCTCAATCTTAGGTGTCATGCCATGTCATCTACACAAATCCTCTATTTGTCAAATCATACCACGTAATTCTTGAGAAAAAGACCATCTTATCCTTCTAAAATCTAATGACTCTAAATTATTTTGGTTTTCTACCTCAAAAATTATTTTGGCTTTCTTCTAAAAAAAATGGCTTTCTTTCATTTCTTTTTCATTACACTCATGCTTAGATTTAAATAACAATTTTTTTTTCTTCAATCAAGAGTAGAAAAATTTCATGAAATTTAGTCAATAGATCTGCACGTACATTCGATTAACAGATTTGTATAACACATGTATATGAATTCAACCTTTGTTGGGTTCCTGCAAATTTTGAAAATATAATGTGAAAAATACATATTCATATAATGTATTTTTTCTTTTGTTCATTGTTTTCTCTTTATGTAGCTAGGGTTTAAAAGTTAGATCTGAATTTATATTTTTTGTTTGTCTTTCCCTTATATTTAGATGTAGATGTTAATTAATAGTTGCTAACGTGTAATTTTTTCTTACCTCTTAATTTAGACATAAGTATTTCCCAAATTCAATTTACTAATGCTATATTTTTGTGGATGAAATTAATCAATTTGGAAAGAAAAGTTAACGTCTATTTCTTGACACATAATTCAATATATTAATGCCATTTGGGAAGAAAAATTAAGGAAAAAATTTAATTAAATGAAGAAAAATATTGATCAAATAATCTGTAGACATATCCCTTAAATTAAATATATAATTAATAGCTGATATTTTTTTTTTTTCACCTAATTAAATTCATTAATGTAATTTATTCACCTCCAAACATCTAAAAGGAAATGTAAAAGGGTAAAGTTGGTGTTGAAATAGTATGATGTGGCAAGATATATTATATGGAATTGAAAATAATTTTTATTTACTTACATGGCATGACACCTAGGATTTGAGGCCACAAATCTTAGGCCTCATTGAGGCCCTATATCATTGCCCTACAATATAATGGTAGCTCCCTATTTTTAGCTACTTATGTAGCTGCAAGTCTAAGGTTTGAGGCCTTTTGCAGCATTAGACTAAGTTTTCTTTTTAATTTCTTGCTTTTTTAACATTAACACTATTATTTCTTATAATTTTAAAAATCAAAGATAAAATATATTACCATGAAAATTATAAATTTGATTAAAATATATAAACTTTTAAAAAAAATAATTGATATTTCTGTAACTTTATCTTAATTTATTACTTTTTATTAAAGTTTGATATATTTGAAGTTTCAAATTTTTTTCTAAAATTTCTGGGTGCCCCACTTGAGATTAATTTTGGACTCCGTCATTGATGATTAATTACAGAGCCATCAAAATTTAATTTACGGTTGCCATTAGCAGAAGAATGCCAAATAATAATGTCATTAAGAGGTCCTTAGAGCTATAAGCATAACGGCTTTGTTAATTCTGAAATAAGTTAGCAGAAGCAAAAAGTACATGCAAATGTTTTGTGTGCTTGTCTCTTAAAACTGGATCATTCCGAGCTTTCCAAATACAGTAAGCAATAATAAGGGCTATTTAAAAATAGGAATGCTTAAGACCATCATGCAAAGCAAAGAGGAAATCATACTATTTTTTTTTCTTACAATTTATTTTACATCTATAACTAATTTTGTATATTAATTTAGGGCTCATTAATTAAGCGTGAGAAGTACCTCAAACAGCGATTGAAAAAAGAAAAGAAAAAAGTACCCCAAACAGGCCTGTATTCATAGGATTTGCCGTACGTTCGTTCGACATCCAACTTCCTCCTACCTAATTAACACGAGAAAAGACAGGTTGCAGCAAACCTGATCGAACAAAGAAGACAAAAATGGCGTTGGAATGTATGCAATTAAATATATGTGCAGATATATACATAAATGCAATTGCAGAAGGCTGGCTAGCTAAAGACCCGCGATCCACAGATATATGGTTCAACCGACAGTCCCTCCATATATATGATCAACCGACAGTCCCTCCATATCCGCGATCGATAGATATATACATAACTTACGTTCTACCACAACAGTTGGCTCATTTTTCGTCTATATATAGAGAACTATAGAAGAAGATCGATTTGCTTAGGTCATTCTTACTGTGTATATATACCTGATCAGATACATATATCATGGCTGCTAATCATGATCATGAGAAAGATTTAGACAAGATCATCCTCAAAAGCCCAGCACTTCTCAAGGTTTCAGCATTTCCTTAATTTCCTCAATTTGAACTCGAACTTGTACATGCGTGTGTAATTGTTATAATCTCCTTCATGCATGCATCTTAATTAATTACTACTTCACTTGCATCTAAATACTTCTTTATTGTATGTTAAGTTGTTAGCCTAGCAAGAAAAGAGCTGTGAATTAGCTGTGATAGAAAACAAAGTAAATAACTAAGTAAATAACTAATTTTTGGCGTTAACGTTTGTTTTTTTAATGATATGATGGTATGCAGTACATCCTAGAAACAAGCTGCTACCCCAGAGAACACGAGCAATTGAAGCAACTAAGGGAAGCAACTATCGAGAAATACCAGTTCTGGTATATATGTTGAACAATATTTGTATTTAAATGAAACTTTAGCCTGATCAACGTTTACATTCTGAACGTACACACGCAGGAGTCTTATGAATGTGCCTGTGGATGAAGGGTTACTTCTTTCCATGTTTCTGAAGATGATGAATGCAAAGAAAACATTGGAACTTGGAGTGTTTACTGGCTATTCTCTTCTCAGTACTGCTCTTGCACTACCTGCTGATGGCAAAGTACGTAATTAATTCTTAGGTTAAATTCATTTAACCTACTTCGACTTTACACCTAAAATTGTTTATGTCTCCGAACTTTTAATTTGATCAAATATATATGCCCCTTATACTCTCCTATTTGATCAATCATATCCATCAATCAACTAATTCCATTAATTGCTAATGTGATGAGTACACTCAGGCTAATTTTTAGCCTTGAAGATGTACGTAAATGATGCATGTGTTTCTTGAGTGACACAAGCTGATGAGTGATGAAACACGAGTTTTAGTGACTATGATTAATCAAATTGGAGAGTATAAGACTATAAGAGCACATAAATAAGAAGTCTGGTGGCATATCTGTATATATGAAAATTATTTCAAGTAGGTAAAATAATATTAGCTCTTTATTTCTCTTTTTAGTTATACTTTTCAAAATAAGACGAAAAGTTGTAATTGTATACTCTTAATTAATTAAGCTAGACATTAATTAATTTGATTTGGTAAGCGGCATGTTAGTTAACACAACAGTTTCGTTGTTTAGATAACAGCAATAGATCCAGATAAAGAGGCCTACAAGTTTGGACTGCCATTCTTTCAAAAGGCTGGGGTGGAGCATAAAACTGACTTCTTTCACTCAGATGCCTTCACAGTCTTAAATGATCTCATTAGCAGTGTAAGTTTATAGCTAATTAAGTAATTGAAGTCCCGATTAAACTGTTGTTTTATTGTAATTATATTTATCTTATAAGGATATATATAGTGAGTTGTTTGCAGCTAGCTATAGTACAAGTACGATTAATCATATTGTGGGGGCAGTGATGTTCACCTGGTCAGTTGCTGACCAAAAAATTTATGCTCAACAACCCTTAGATTTACATCCAAGGGTGGAAAACAAAACATCTCAACTTAATAATAATTCTCTCTGCCCTTAGATTTACATCTAAGGGTAGTTGAGCATTATTTTCTTGGTCAGCAACTGACCAGGTGAACATTTTCGATTGTGGGGGTAGCTCTAATCGTAGGATTGGTAGATCATTATTAAGTTTTTAGTTTTTTACCAACAAGTTGACAACATTAAATGATTAGACTCGAATTGAAATAGGTAGCAATATGTACCTATCCGATCCATAACTCCAAAGCGAAAGTCGAACCGAACATATATATAGATGCTAACATGATAATGTAGAATAGTGTTCACTCGGTCACCAACCCTAAAAATTAAGTTAAATAGTTGAGATTAAACAACTTAAAATACTTTCATTTAGTCTCAATCTTTAAATTTAAATATAATGGCAGGTGACCATAAATTTCCTGGTCACTGGTGACCAAATAAACATCTTTGTGGTAATTTAACCTAAAATGAAAGAAAAAAAAAGAGTAAAAAAAAAAACTACAGATGCATACTAGTTAGCTAGTGTTGTACTTGATATAGGGTTTAAACTTACTGTAAACAGGGCAAGGAAGAAGGGAGCTTCGATTTTGCATTTGTGGATGCGGACAAGCAAAACTATCTCAAGTATCATGAGCTTCTAATGAAACTTGTTAAGGTTGGTGGAATCATAGCTTACGATAACACACTGTGGTTTGGAACAGTTGCAGAACCTGAGGAAATGATGAAGGAATCATATTTAAGGGAAGGCAGAAATGATGTGATTGAAGTGAACAATTACCTAGCCGCCGATCCTCGTGTCGAATTAGCTCTTGTTTCCATTGGGGATGGCCTCACCCTCTGCAGACGCCTCTACTAAATTTTGCAAAGAAACAACTCAATGCTGATCACTACTAGCTATTTGGCCTATGGCCACAGCAGCATTGGGTACTAGCAACCATCTGTGGCTTTTATTAGGTCAATAGGGACGGTTGTCATTGTTTAGTAGCGACTATGCTATTGCTGACCAAAATCAGAGTTTAGCAGCATAATAGGTACACCCTCCGTGCCAAAGAGAGCTTGGGGAACAAGAGAACCACGGACAGATTCAAATTCCGTCGCAATATAGTGCTACTCCTCCAAATAGAGACTATACAGCCGTGGCAACACTCATCTATTGTCAGACTGGGGTCCACAGTTAATGAACAATAAGGCCTTTATTAAACGCAGGGACTCTTTTTGCCACTAACAGAACCCATGTCAGGGACTTTTTTTGTTTTGCTCTGAATAAACAATATAAAGAATAGAAAACTTTAAACGCAGAGAAGAAACTTTGAAGAAAAAAAAAAAAACACTAAAACTTATCCGTCGCAAATGGAATGGTCCATGTTAGTAATGAGGTTTTCTCGTTTTCTTTTTTCAAATAAATATTAATCTTTTTCTTCTTATCCGTCGCCAGATGGTCTTACTATCCATATCTCATTATCTTTTAATTCTTCTATTAAGTAATTGAACAGATAGAACTCTACCGTCTCACACGCACACACACTCTCTCTCTCCCACTCAGAGACCGACTGAGAGAGATCTCGTAGTCTTCCTGTGCATCATCCTTCCCGACCTACGCCGCTAAAGCTACACACTTGAATCAAGTACTGTTTTCTCTCCCATATCAATTTAGGGTTTTTGAGTTTTATGAAATTTGGGATTTTTAATTCTGTTTCTTATCCACCCATCGCAACTTGGATTTTGCAGAACAATATCTTCTTTCTCGTCTAATTCAAGTAAGATTGTCCAAAGGTTTCTTTGATTCTGTTGTTTTCTTACTCTTCAACTTGATAAACAATTGGGCTGAATGTTGATTTAGGTGTTCGATTTCATTTGGTTCAATTTTTTTGGGTTTCACTTTTATTTAGGTTTTGGGACATCTGTGTTTACAGGTTGTTGTTGGGTTGCCTAAAATACACCGGCACTCTCTTTCTCACCTTTATCAGGTATAATCTTTAAGGTTTGTAATTTTCTAGGTTATATTTCATTTAGATTTGAGTTAGTGGAGGAATTTTGTATGAATTTGATCTGGGGTTTTCTATTTGGAATGAATTGCAAACTAAGCTTGAATAGCCGGTTTAGATCGATAGTCTTTGTATGTTATTTCTGATATCGACATCCCGATTAATAGATGACACATTATTTGGAAGTCAAACTACAATGAGGGAGCCTTAAATCCATTCACATTTTTTCTGCATTTTAGGTCTTCTCTTTTGTCTTGTATGTTTCTCATTCATTTACTTCATTTGATTATAGATTGTAGACATGCAATGTTAGATTGTAGAATCCTTATGGGATTAGCTCTCTAGTGATGGGTACAGGGCTTTATATGTATAAGAAGATGTTAGGTAATTTGAACAAGCAGTATTTATCTCTAGTTGCTAAGTTGAGACTAATTTTCTACTACTTGCTTCTATTTTTGGTGTTTGAACTATAGCAAGGAATTAAAAATTAGTAGTTACAATCTAAAATTAAGCTAAAACTTCTAGATTTATGAACTCCATTTGGCTAACGACAGTTGTTGCTCTATGTTCAAGTCGATCAATCAGGAGCTGTCAAGTTGATAGCTGGAAATTGTAATCAGTTATAGATCTTTGAAACAAAGGCAAGTACTGAGGTTTCCTTTTACTCATCACCTTAATTTGCTTCATTTATTCTGTTACTTGCAATATAAGGGCGTTAAATTAGTTTCAGGTCAGGATTCGGCAATGAAGATGAATCCCAACTGCTAACAGGTTGATATATATCAAGTTATTTCTGTATAGCACTTATCATAGTTTAAAGATTCTCTAATTTGTATACTGATTCAATTTCTTGGTTTCCTTAACTATATTGTTTTAGGTGTTTCTTTGAAGTATTGTAAGAGTCTTCTGTTTTGTTTTAGGTAACGAGCCCCTGCGTTTTATTTCCTTTGAAGCGACTGGCTTACCGTTTGAGATTTTTGAGAGGTATTAACATTTGACTTTGTTTGTTTGTCTTCCATTTGTGGATTTCAACAGTTGCTATCCATTCTTCAATATGTTGATCATATACTCTTTGTAAATCATTGAACTTTCTTCCTTTGACATCTGTTTAAGCTTTGAAGTGTCAGTGATTTGGTTGGAGGCAATTTTGAATGTGCAAATCACTGGAACAATCCCAGAAAAGTTTTGGAATTTCTTGATACATTTGATATGATTACAAGAGTTTATATAGGACAACACTGGAGACTCTACAATACATTTTCATAGTCCTACTACAATACATTCTGATATAATCATTATCTATCATCTTATGATCTTATCTATAGGTTAACTAATGTTACATATAAGGCATTTATCCTCTGTTGATGACATTGTTGTATTTTGACCAAGACCAAATTTATGGCAAACAATCCTATTAATTTGTGCTTCTTGGGTTTTTTTGTAGGATATTTTGTGGGCAGGAGCACATCAGTCAGAGGAGTTTGTGTAGTCTTGGTTGTATTCAGTAGAACATATCCAATGAGAAAAAATGTACCCATTAGAATAGAATTTTTTAATTTTCATTTGTAGGATATTTTAAAGCCTTTTGTATGGATTATGGAATACCATATTGTATTTGGTCACCTATTAATACATTTTCGGCTGTGGTATTTGGAAGCCCTCAATACAAGAGCTGTCAGAAAATGGGACCCATAAATAATAAACCGGATTCCAGAATCCAGATTGGTGGTAATTTGGCATGTGATGGCAACATTAAATAATATAAATAAAGTATAAGTTACTATTCATTGTCAGAGAGTGCAGAAGTCCTGCGCGTGAGTTTTGTTTTCGCAGTGGTACCTAAGCTGCGACGGACAGATTTAACAGCGGCCAAATGGGAAAAATCTTAAATGGAGTTGGTACAATTAGAGTCGGACATGGTATTGGTGGCTAAAGGCCAATACCCACTGACTTCCGTCCCTAATGAAGTCAATAGGGACCAAATAACGGTGGTGGCCATAGGCCAAATAGCTAGTAGTGGATGAAGCTCTCTAATAAACAAGATTGCTTGGTAAACTAGTTAAATTTCAAATAATCATGTATGATTTGATCATTTCTCGATGAACTTTGATTGATGTTGGAAGCGATTTGATATATCAAATTCTGATGCGAGCAATAATGGAGTTGAATCGATCTTAACTGAATCTGGAGCTGTAAGTCATTGATTCTAACTTACAACTTCGGAGGAGCCATTAACGGTATGGATTATTACTTGAGTATGAATCAAATATATATATATATATATATATATCCCTTTTTTTGGTCTTTTTTAGGGATAGGGCATTAGACAAACTTTTCGATCATATTTTGGCATCTCAACCGTTCAGTTTTTAGGTCCTGATGTGTAGATCACCTCTACAAATTTTCAGCCAAATTGATTATCGTTAAGGCATTCAAAACTGCGATTTACAATTATATGTATGAACTGTTTAGGTTGGACAGATTCGGTTCGTCCATTGATTTAATCAAGTTTGATACCTTAACGATCACCGATTTGACTGAAAATTTGCAGAGGTGATCTACACATTAAGACTTAAAAAACTGAACGGTTGAGATTGCGAAATGTAATCGAAAAGTTAGTCTAATGCTCTATCCCTAGAAAAGACTAAAAAATGGATCCCTTAGTGGAAGGGCCTTATATATATGTGTGTGTGTGTGTGTGTGTGTATAAGGTTATTATCACAAATGATACCTGAACTTATCCTCTATTTTATCGATGGTATCTGAACTTCAATTTTGATCACAACTAGTACTCGAACTTTTCGACTTCATTTTAAATGGTACCTAAGGCCACCTTCGGTCACTATTCCGGCCAAAAAAGCCAAATCTAAAAAAAAAAAAAAACTTCAGGTTCAAGGCAAGTCTATTACCAAAAAATCATCACTATATATGATCACAACCCTTGAAATCATCAAAAATCATCACTATGATCGCCTCACATGCCCTTTTTAGTTGGAATATTGACCGGAGGTGGCTCTAGGTACCATTTAAAATGAAATCGAAAAGTTCGGGTACTGGTTGTGATCAAAATTGAAGTTCAGGTACCATCGATAAGATTGATGTATAGTTCAGGTACCATTTGTGATAATAACCCATATATATATATATATATATACAACCATGTATATATGTATGTATGTATATATATATATATATATTATAAAACAAGCAAAACAATTCATAGTATATATGTATGTGTGTGTGTGTGTGTGTGTGTATGGGTTATTATGTATATATATGAGGCTTATTTACATAATAAAGCCTCATGCTAAATTATATATATACATACACCTACAACCATCCATTCCATATGCTTCCATATTGTGCTTACATAAGTCAACTGGTGACTAAAGCCTCATGCTCTCAGAATCTCAATCCTAGTATCCAATTACACAAATTTCGGTCAAATAAGACTTCCTCAAGCAATGTTTGACGCCATCCTAACGCACTACAGCGAATTCCAAATCACACTCATTCCATTCCCCTCTAGGAGTTTTTTGTCATCAACATGACATCAAGGTGAAAAACAATGAATCACCTTCCTATTCTCACCACAGAGTACAATTCATCACCACTAGGGCTCTTAATATAAATCAAACCATCAATCAATACAATCAAGAAGAAATGAGGCAATCACATATCAAAACAAGCAAAACAATTCATAGTAACCCTTGTATATAATTTAGTTCAGGAGGTCACATTAAGTCAAGCAATTCAAGTCAAAGTAGTCATCGAAGTCCCACACCCTGACGTCTGTAGGTAGCCCCAACCATCATAGCAGTCCTCTCGATCTTTGTTAACTTAATAACAATTCAGCTCCATTACAGAGCAGTCATCACACTGATCATCGCACAGATTTCACCAATCATCACGCAAATATTCATCATCCTACTGATTATCACATAGATTTCAAGGATCATCCAACTAATCATCACACAGATATCGCCGGTCATCACATAGATAACGATCATCACATAGATTCACGCAGATATCACCAGTCATCACATAGATAGCGATCATCCAACTAATCATCACACAGATATCACTGGTCATCACATAGACAGCGATCATCTTACTAATCTTCCTACACAAGCTATACAGATATTTCTACACAAGCTTTACATGACAATCATCACAAAGATTCATCATACTGATGTCATCGATTCATTACACAAATATTCCTACACAAACTTCACATGGAAATCATCACAAAGATTCATCAATACATATATATTTCACATAAATATATATATATATATATATATACATACACACACGTAGTCATTCACTTAGGAATACCACTAATACCAACTATAGTTGCAGTTAACCTAATAACTGCAAGACAATAGGGTAATCTTGCTCATAACAAATATCGATCATGCTCATAACAAATATCGTGAGATTTACTCACCAAACAATATATAAAGGTAATCCGTTCATTAATGAACCTTGTGTGATTACTCACCTTTGAATCCCGCTGCGTCTTCACACGAGAACCAAAACAAGCACAATCACCGCAATCCGTTCAACAAGTCCAACAAGCACCTGAACACATATGGTTTTGATTCAGTGCACGAATCACAAAGTGATTAAAGTTCGAAACCCCCGTTTTGAACCCAAATCCTAAAAGTAACGCCAATTGAGGCGAAACTATATTCGAGACCTCCCTAAGTCTCCAGAACACTTCTACGATCGATGTGTCCAAACCACAAGTCGATCGGAAGCTCGAATCCTCACAGATCAAATAAATCAACAGGTATGAAACCGTAAAAATCATAACAAATCCATTCAAACTCCAAAATTTTCATATTATATATCAAAACGCTCCTATCAACGAGTAGAACCTATATAATACCAAAAACAGTTCCCTACATGGCCGAAAAACCACCAGAATGCCGCCATAGGGGGTGGCTCACTGCGCAGGCCAAAACTCATTATTTCACAAAACTCCCAACATCAAAAAGTTTCATCTAAGCATGCATGTGAATTTTCATAACTAGCTCGAAGTCAGAAAACAAGCATAAAGGATCGAAAACTATCTCACAAGTCGTGGATTACTGTTCAATCCAAGTTGAACCAAGTTTCACGTGAATCGATCCAAACAACCACCAAGGATCGATCAAGGAGGCTGCTCTGAGCTCCCCAAGCTCGGTTTGAAGTCTCGCCGACGTTGGAGAGAGGAGAACCGATCGGGTCCGAATACACGAACCTTCGCTGCCTTCTAGCGCCGCCACCACCTAGAATCGCCGCTAGAGGACACCACAGGGACGACCAGAGCAAGCAGGCGATCTGATCTGGAGAGTTTCATAGCCGGAGACCGCCAGAAAATCCTGGTCGGGTCAGCCGGGTTTCTTCGATACTGAAGGTGCAGCCGAGAGAGAAGAGAGAGAGAAGAAACTTTCCGGAAAAGGAAAGTGAAATTATGAAATGATTTTTCAGAAATTCCTTATTTATACCAAAATGGAAACTTCTTCCAATGGTCATAACTTCTTCATACGAACTCCGATTGACGCGTTCCACATGTCCACGAACTCATATCGACGCGTTTTACAACTTTCGTGAAAGAAGTTTTCGGAGAATCCCAACGAATAAAAAGTCAACCTTTGCAACCCCCCTAAAACCATAGCCTTCGAATAATTATTCTCCCGAAACACTTCCGCTCCATCCACGAGCCACGAAATCGTCAAAAAATCAGAATTTTGATTCCAAAAAATCCTCGGAAAATAAATATGAATTTCCGGGGCATCACAAATGGTCCCTTTCTTCATTCAAAAGTGAACATCATATTAAAACAGCAGAACAAGTTTATGCTCTTAGTAAACAACATGAAATTTGGTCCTGAGTCAATCAAAAAACATAAAAAAGATGGTCACAACTTTTTACATATAGGATTAGTCCAAATCGGTGTTAAACCATTAACCCGAAAAGGTCTAAATGCCTCTATACTTTTATGCCTTAGAGATGCAAGATTCATTGACTTCAATGATAGTACCCTAGGAATAATTGAGTCAAGCTTATTCAATGGCCCAATCCTTTTGGATTGTTACCTAGATTTTACAATTAGCCTAAGTGATCCCCACATATTAAAATCCTTAACCTTAAATATAAAAACTTCAGGTTACAATGTCCTCAAAGGAACCCAACCATTAGCCTTAATTTATAGAATCTACTATAAAGTCACTGGTACAAATATGAATTTTCAAGCCATAAGTAAAAGCCCAAAAGATCAAACTCTTTTAATTCAAAGCAGTCAAGAAAATGCTAATATTAGAGTTCCACACACAATCAGATGGTCAGATGTCCATCTACCTTCTGAATGGTCTCTCACTAGTGAAAATCAACCTATTAACATACAACATAATTTATCTGATTTAAATTGTATCCAACAATATAATGATGGTACAGTAAGAATCAACTTTCATAATCCCAGATTAAGTCAAAATCTTAGGATTCATGAATTAGTACAATCATCAAGACAATATTTCACAGCTTCCCGGCATTCTTTTGCTGGATCCACATCGGTTGAAACCATGTTAAGACAAGACTGTGATTTAGATAAAGAAATTAAAAATATTAGAATAAAAAAATTAGAAGAAAAATTAAAAAAAAAAAATTAAAAATATTCAAACTACCTCTCAAGTTAGTTACCCCAGTTATGTAGAAACTGTAAACACCCAACCAATCTTAGATGAAGAAGAACAAACATCTCCCACAACTACTGATTTTGAAGTCGTTCGTCCCATAAATCCTCAATTAAGTACACTTAGTCAACCATTTACAATTAATTATTCAAGATTAGATAAAGACCTTGAATCTGAAAAAAAATATTCATAGAAGAAACCTTTATAGAAAACATTATCCCTTAATTGAACAACGAAAACAATTGTTTAAAAATTGGCAAACCTTTATGCTTGAAACCCAATCTGAAATATTTTTCCTTGATTTCATTGACCAACAAAGTCACAAAAATATTCAAACCCTCACAAAAGCAAAATGGAAAACACCCAATAACTCCATTGTTTCTTCTAGTCATCCCCCTGTTGAAACTGTCGTCATTGATCACCTACAAACACCCATAACCGCATCACCCTTCAAAGTTGCTAGAAATAATCCAGAAATTAAAAAAAAACTATTGAACAAAATAATTATACAAATCAAAGCTTAGTCACTATTGGAACCCAACTAGACAAAATAGAAACAAAAGTCGATAACATTTTTTCAAAAGTAAGCATTCTACCCCAACCACAATCAGAAACACCTTTAATCCACTATAGTGAAATAAATAAACCAAATCTCAAGCCCATCTCCACTGCTCAAAAAATTGAACAAATGCTCAAAGAACTCAAAGCTGAACCCATAGAATTGCAGTTATCCATACCCATGAATCCTCCTCAGACTCCTCCTCTGATAATGATTCTGATACCATTTCTCAGATAAATCAAACATTTCAAGACCTCCAATTACATAGATAGTTCACCGAAAGAAAATACATTTCAAAAATTGGACAGAACGCCCTTTACCATTAGATATTCAACCCACTAATTATCCCAATATCAATTTTCAGTCTCCTCTGATAAAACTTACGAATGGAATATTGATAATTTATCAGAACAATAAATATTAAACAAAATTACATCACATGTCCAAGGTAGCCAATAGTTATGTCACTAATCATAATTTCAGCCTGGCTGAAATTATTAATATCCTTTCCACAGGATTCACAGGAATGCTTCATTCTTGGTGGGAAAAACATCTCACTCCCGACCCTCGAGCAGCCATTGAACAAGCAGTTAAACATGACGAATGTGAGTCCCCGAAAATTTTGTTTAATTTTTAAAAGGTGATTTAAGTGAAGGAATTGATTTTGGAAATTTTTTGGTATCGAGTTCACTATTTGGGCCTCATAATTTAAGTTTGGGCCAAAGCCCTTTTGTTTTGGGCCTAGAAGGTTACTAAAGTTCATTGAAGCAAAAAGGTCGTCGAAGCAAATTTGAAAGGAAGCTAAATTGAGTTGTAACCAAGTTTTGGATTATTACGAGATCGAGTTTTCGGCCTAAGACGAAGTCGAGAATTAACTTAGGAAGTTTCCGACGAAAAACGAATGAAAGAAGAGTTACGAGCCCTAAAACCGAAAGCAATCAACTAGGATAGTTTCATAATTTGTCGCAAGGACAAGATGGTTATTTCATGCACATAAGTATAAATAGGAAAGTGAGAAAACCCTAGCATCATTTTCTCCTCCCTCTCCTCTCTCGGCCTCATCACTCACTCTCTCTCCGACCTCTCTCTTTCTCACATTCTTTCTCTGCCGGCTCCAGAAACTCCATCTTCGGCCACCTGCTCTTGTCACCATGACCACCATCGATCCACCATCCAAATCTGACCTAAGCCTGAGCCTTATCATCAACATGCATCGCCGGCAGCCTCCGCGCGCGAAAACAAGGCTGCGACGCCACTGTTGCTCGACCTTCATCGATTTTCGACCATCACCTCGCCACTGCCTGACTCAGCAAGCAACGAGGAGTAAAACCCAGGAGTTTCGCCACCCATCCAAGCCGAAAAATGACTTATGAGTTTCGCCAGAACCCGGGGCTTTGCATGTCGTCGTTTTTCAATTTTCAGCCATGCCTAGGCTATTTGACCCCTATGGATATAGTAAGCGCCTCAATGTCTAGAATAGCTCCTCACCTAGACCTCCGATTTTGACCTGAGCCATCTAGTACCGCCGTGAGAGCCACCGGCTTACCTTGTTCGTCTGGTAAGCTATATTTCACCCTCTCCCTTTGGATAATGCCATGAGTCATTGTGAATCGAAAAGCCTAATTCACTGCTCTCTGATTTGGAATATGAGGTTTGTGGAATCTGGAAAATTGAAGCTTTGGAGAAGAAATGAGCTAATGGGTCAGTTTCGATTGAAATCGAAATAAGGTAAGAATCTCGACCTGTGTTTGGATGGAATATTGGTTTAGGGTTGTTCATTGATCATGTATTGTCTGCTAGGAATTCAGATGGTTAATGGAGGTGGATTTCTGCGTTTTTGGAGTTCTGGAAGGGAGGAGCTGCTGGGTCAGTTCCATTTGTATTAAGGAATGGTAAGGGTTCAAGAACTCTCTTGTGGAGCAAATTTGGTTAAGAGATGGATTGTTGATCTTATTGTATATGTTAGGTGTCAAGATAATTGTTGGAGTTGGATTACAGCTGTGGTGACTCAACTCTTAGCTTGGAAATGAAGAATGGTAAGGGCCCGGATTCGGTGATCTTATTGCTGTTAATCGGAATATTGAGTTGATGGCGTTATGGATATGTTGTTGAGTAGATTGGAATTGATAGGAAAATGGATTGAATGAAATTAATTTAAGATGACAATTTTGGGTCCAAGGCTCAAACAGTTTGGAAATTGAGATTGGATCAATTTTACTAAGTAAACTAAATGCTGTGATTGATGTTAATATTGAGAAGCTGTTGATAAAGAAAATGGTGGATTTCATATGCTTAAGTTATTCTATTAAAGTTAATGAAACAAAAACAATGAAAGTATTCTCTTAGTTATCATATCCCGGAATGAACTTAGTAAACAAAATCATTCGGGAATGGTAGTTGTGCTTTATTTTCTTAAAGTAAAAGTGCTAAACAAAAGAGGGTGAAAGTGCCAAGTATGATCACCATATCCCGAGTGATTCAAATGCTACATCGATCATTTGGATTATTTGGGAATGGTAAGCGTAATTGTTACTAAAAGAAAGGACTGGTAGACAATATATATAACCTGAACTATATTATTGAAAGAAGTATGATCACTATATCCCAAATGAGCTTATTATTCTAAGTGAGTTGTTCGGGAGTGGTTTTTGATAATTATCGATCATGGGTTATTTGGTGAATTTTAAAGTGAGTATGAATTAATTACTTATCAGATACAATTTTTGTTAAAGGACTCGAGCGTGTGCACATGGAATTGGACGAAGTATTGTAAGTCGGAAATGAAGCTAAGTTTGGGCGAGCACTCCATATCCAGGTAGGGTGAGCTGTCCCTTCCTTATTAGAGGTTTTTCAGTATATGTGGAATGCCATACTAAGATAGTATATTGCCTGTAAGAACGTTTTTGGTTGTTCATTAGTCGATCCCTCGTGATACATGTGTTTTCAGTACTGATAATTGCTAATTGCGAAAACTGATGCTAGACTTGTATGTTGAGATACTGTACCCTTGTATGTTTGTACTTATGACCTGAAAGTGAATGGGACCTAGACGCGTAGATTCCTAGGAATCCCACGGTGTCGATAACCGTGAAGCTCTGGAGGGGGTTGTGCTCCTATGTTTGTCAAGGAAAGGTGAGTACAAATAGTGAACCAGTCATAGGAGACTCAGAGTCAGGAAATGAACACTTTCGCTACTTGCAGTCACCCGGACTACAGAGTAGTTGGCTGGTTCTCGAAGGATGACGAACCGGGTCGGTCACCGATTTATTTTAGTTTAGCCGGCAGGTAAGTATCTCGGAGCTCCAAGTTATGTGAAGCATGCTGCATATGTTTTATAAAAGTGAATAAATGTTTGTGGTTGCCTCTTTTTAAAGTATTTTCGATAAACGTGCACAATATTATGTAGTAAATATTTTCAAGTATATTATCTTTCAAACCTAGCATGGTTGGGTCGGCCCCTACTGGGCATGCGAGGACGAAAGCTCACCCCTACAATAGTGTGCAGGTTTCGAGGATGTGGTCGGGGAGCATATAGAGGAAGCACATGTCTGGCTTGGCGTATTCTTCTTTGACTTTATCAAGAAATGGTTTTGGTCCTTTATCGGATTTTGAAGTAACTCGTTTATTTACCTTCTCACTAATTTATTTGTTTATTTATTTCCTACTCGTTTACAAAAATTCTGGGGGACCCGTACCTGGGGCACGTTTCTCATGCTTGTAGTTACTTAGTGTTTTGTTTTATTTTCCAAATTGGGCTCCGATTGCAAGCCCAAAACTCTTACCCCATTTCAAATTCCGCTTTTGAAAATGTGTTGTTTGGTTGCCAGAACGACTTGTCCAAGAAAGTGTTTTGTAAACCAACAGTTTGAACCCAAAAAGGCCTTGCTATTTCTGGTTGATAAGTTATTGGGAGGTCATTCGTGACATGTCAGTTTCTCATTAGCTCGGGGTCGCGGCGCTGTGGGACCCCTCTCTCGGGTCACCACAACGAAGATGGAATCCCAATTTTCGATGAAAACATTGGAATGAGAATTTCTGATGCTATCAACACCTTATTTTATACAATCATTCAACATTTCATAGGTACACCTAGTCACATTACCTCTAGAATCCATGATCAACTTAGTAACCTCAGATGTCCTACCTTAAGCGATTTTAAAAGGTATAAAGATGTTTTTTTTCTAGACTTATGCTTAGAGATGATAGTAACCAACCTTTCTGGAAAGAAAAATTTATTAATGGTTTACCCAAACTATTTGCTCACAAAATTAGACAAGTCTTGAGTAATGAAACAGGACACATTAATTATGATACTCTTACATATGGAAATATTATTACAGTTATTAAAAAAGAAGGATTAAAAATGTGCATAGATATGAAATTAAACTCCTAAGTAAAATCAGATAAGAAAACAGCCATGTATGAATTAGGAAACTTTTGTGAACAATATGGCTTACCTTCTTTACCCCTTCACGACGACATAAAAAGAAAAATAAAGAATTCGACTATCATCATACAAGAAGAAAATTTACCCGCAATAAATTTTACTCAAGATGCAAAAATGATTTTGAACCAAACAAATTTTACAAATCAAACAAATTTAGAAAATCATGGCCGGAAAAACAAATCCCCATAGAACAAGAAAACCTTTTGACAAAAGTAAAACCAAATGTTTTAAATGTAACAAAACTGGCCACTTCGCCAATAATTATCCAGTAAAAAATACTATTAAACAATTAAAAATCTGTAAAGAAGAACAAGAAAACCTTATCCGACTCTTAGAATTAAGAAACACTTACTCAGAAAATCAACATAGTCAAAATGATTTTACGCCATAGAATCTTCCACCTCAACTGATTCCGACGAACACTTTTCACCAGATATCACTTTCGGGTGCAAAGATACTTGTTGCAAAACAATACATGTTCATTCTAAACAAGAAGAACAGGACGAATTATTAATTGATCTAATAGGCAAAATAGACAACCAAGAATTAAAATCGGAATATCTCAAGAAGTTGAAAAAATTAATTACACAAGAAACGTTGTTAACATCCCTCAGGAAAAAATTTGCCTTACTTCAACCTTTGAGAAATTCAAAACTAGTAAAAAAGAAATAACAATCCAAGATTTGCAACAAGAAATCAAGATGATTAAAACACAAATACAATCATTACAAAAAACAAATTTAGAAATCAGTCATGACAACAAAGAAATCAAACATGACTTAAATATTCTTAAAATAGAACATCAATTCCTTAAAATACAGCATCCTCCTGACAACCCTCCTGATCAAGATTCTTAAAATAGAAGATATCAACTCAAAAACCTCACCTAGGTGGTAATCCGCCACCTGAGGTTTGAGAAGTTTTTACAAATATAAACTCAAATACGTCGCTCGGTTTCTAGTATCAGAGCCGTAAGAGTTGATTGAGTTATTTAACACTTCTCAAACCCCAGGTGGCGAATTACCGCTTATACACACACACACACACACACACACAACTTCCACTAAGGGATCCATTTTTTAGTCTTTTCTAGGGATAGAGCATTAGACTAACTTTTCGATTACATTTTGCAACTTCAACCGTTCAGTTTTTAAGTCCTAATGTGTAGATCACCTCTGCAAATTTTTAGTCAAATCGATGATCGTTAAGGTATCGAACTAGATTAAATCAATGGACGAACCGAATCTGTCCAACCTAAACCGTTCATACATATAATTGTAAATCGCAGTTTGAATGCCTTAACGATAATCAATTTGGCTGAAAATTTGCAAAGGTGATCTACACATCAGGACCTAAAAACTGAACGGTTGAGATGCCAAAATATGATCGAAAAGTTTGTCTAATGCCCTATCCCTAAAAAAGACCAAAAAAAGTGATCCCTCACTAGAAGGGCCCTATATATATATATATATATATGATTCATACTTAAGTAATAATCCATACCGTTAATGGCTCCTCCGAAGTTGTAAGTTAGATACAACGACTTACAGCTCCAGATTCAGTTAAGATCGATTCAACTCCATTATTGCTCGCATCAGAATTTGATATATCAAATCGCTTCCAACATCAATCAAAGTTCATCGAGAAATGATCAAATCATACATGATTATTTGAAATTTAACTATTTAACTAAGCAATCTTGTTTATTAGAGAGCTTCATTAGCATTGAGTTGTTTCTTTGCCAAATTTAGTAGAGACTTCTGCAGAGGGTAAGGCCATCCCCAATGGAAACAAGAGTTAATTCGACACGAGGATCGGCGGCTAGATAATTGTTTACTTCAATCACATCATTTCTACCTTCCCTTAAATATGATTCCTTCATCATTTCCTCAGGTTCTGCAACTGTTCCAAACCACAATGTGTTATCGTAAGCTATGATTCCACCAACCTTAACAAGCCCATGATACTTGAGATAGTTTTGCTTGTCTGTTAGAATCAACATGGACTTGTCACACATTAACATATAGTAATTTGATAATTAGCTTAATGTCAAAACTAGTTCAACATGCACACAAACTGTAAATCAATACTTGTAACCTAATGAAAGAGTGTATCATTCATTAAGGTAAGTAATCCAGTTCTTGGTCTGCAAGAAAGACTATAATGAAGTGTTACATTAAGAATCTAACTAGGAAACCTAATCCGATAAGGAATGCTATAATGGGAAGCTTCTTGAGGTTTAAGTCTCCTATATATATGGATGAATTGTTCCCTGTTGCCACCACAATTATTGCATATTGTTCTGCCCATTGAGAAGCAAGGTTGGTAAGTAATAGAAGGCTTTATTCTTGTGATCGAGTTTGCAACTGCATAAGATGAAATCCATGCCTGTTATTGCTGAAAGTAAGTTTTTAGTTCTTTTGTGATTGTTGTCAAGTTGATGTGCATATGTTGTGAGCATGTATATATGGTTTTTACAATTGGTATCAAAGCATAGGCTCACAAATATAATTTTAGTTTTGCTTGACTTGAAATCATTTTAGGGTTTTGCAAAACAAACACAATAAAAAATAAATAAAAGGGTTCTTGCTTTACGGGTCAAGTAACTGATCAGGTAACTGACCAAGTAACTGATCAGGTACCTGATCAAGGTAAGTTACTAAATCTAGGGTTTTTTGCTGCATCTGAATATTGAATTCATGCTTCCGTTGTGATTTTTAGCAGCAATTTGGGGAAAAAGCAAAAACAGGTTTTTCTGTGAGATTGATTTTGATTCATAGCATGATTATTGTGTTTTTTTATTATGCTCAAGAACCCTAGTTGCATTCCCGGCGTGCGTTAGGTTAGAGTAGATGGTGACCGGATGAAATTTACAATTTCTTGATTATTCTGTGGTTTCTTGGAATCTAAACAATTGTCTGTGCTTCATTGTGTATGTTTTGATATGCATGTTGAATTGATTGATGATATTGCATTGTATCTGTGATTGTGTAAAACTGTATGAAGAAAAAAAATCTCCCAGAAATTGTTTACACATTATTAAAGTTGACAGATACAAGAGTTTATTTTCTTACAAGGATGAATCTGGATAGAATATAAAGTAAAAGAGCTCATATTTTTTGCTTTTTTCTGTTGGCATAAGTGATTATGATGCATAAAGCATTCTTCATTGATGTTGGCAGAAGATACTCATCAGGTACCTGACCAAGTAACTGTACCTGATCGAGTAACAAAACTGAAATTGTGTTTTGTGTTTTAAAACTATGCTTCAGTTTTATCTTCCAAAGAAGTGGTCAAGTATGGTTTTAGAATACAAAACAGTAGTATGCATACTTGATAAAAATAAATACGGATACTTAGAAATTTTTCTTCTGTCTAAAGATGTGGATAAATTTCTTTGGATAATTTGTTTTCATTGAACATGGCATATTGATAAAGAACTCCAGGATATTAGGCTTCTGCTAAAAAGTGATGGTTAATATTGTTTTATGTATGGACTGACATGAATGCAAGTATGGATTGTTTAGGTTTTCTGTATGTTCTTGTTTTGATTGCTTAAACCTAAATAAAACACAGAAAACTTAAATTTATTTTCTTTACAAAATTGAGAACTCATATGAATTTTGTTTTGCTCATTAGGAAACTCTTACATGAACTTAAACAGTGTCTTGATGCTAATTGGAACCAACTATAGAGCTTGGCTAGATTCTGTGGAGAACTATATGGGAATGCATGAGAATACAGACTATTGCTTTATTGAGGATAAGCCTGAAGAGTTGAATGAAAAGAGCACCAAGAATGAAACTGACCTTTACAAGAAGTGGCATAGATCCAATAGAATGGCTAAGAACCTCATTTGTACCTCCATGTCTAAAACTGTCAGGGGAAGTATAGAAGAGCCTGAGTTAGAATCAGATTTTCTGGAACTCATAGGTGCTAAGTTTAAAGAAAGTGAAAAAGCAGAAGCAACTAGGCATGACTAAGGAGTTTCATGATTTGAAGTACATGGGTTCAGGGGGAGTTAGAGAGCATATTATGAAGATGATCAATATAAATGGCAGACTCAGGGAACTCTTGATGAGGATTATGGATGAGCAGGTAGTGCATTATGCACTACATTCCTTGCCTAACAGTTCTAGTCATCTTAGGACCAGTTACAACTCTCAAAAGGAAAACTGGACTCTAGATGAACTTATATCCATCTGTGTGGATGAGAAAGCTAGGATCAAGGAAGAAAAGGAACCTGCTACATCCATAAACCTTATAGAGAAGCCTAAAAGGAAAAAGCCCCAGAACAAGTTGAAGCCTATCAAAGCTATAACTAAGAGTTCAACAGCTGCAGTGGCCAAGGAAAATAGGCCATTTAGGTTCAAGTGCTACTTTTGCAAAAGAGTAGGACACATGAAAAAGGACTGCACTGGCTATAAGAACTGGTTAGCCAAAAAGTGTAAGATTTTTTCTAATACAGTTTTTTCTTTAGAAATTAATCTTATAAATGTTGAACCACAGTCTTAGTGTATAGATTCGGGCTCACCTATTCATATTACTAATTCTTTGCAGGGATTCATAAGGAGGAGAATCCCAAAAAGTGATGAAGTGAACTTGTGTGTAGGCAATGGCATGAGAGTGGCAGTCAAGGCTATTGGCACCTTAAAGCTCGATCTAGGATTAGGAAAATTGTTAGTTTTGGACAATGTTTTTTTTGTACCTTCCAAGAGAAGGAATTTGGTTTCAGTTTCTCTTTTAGTAAAATCTAGTTGTAGACTTGTTATTCATAGTAATGGAATTGTTATTTCTAAAAATTCTGTTCAAATTGGTTCTGGTGTTATCTCGAATGATTATTTACAGTTAAGTTGTTTAATGGCACAATAAGAAATTTTACTTGTTGAAGATAACACAAACAGTACTAGCACTTTAACAGGTGTTAAAAGAACCAAACTAAATGAAAAGTCTGCATTTTTATGGCATAGAAGACTCGACCATGTTTCAAAAAAGAGACTGAAAATTTTCGTGAAAAACAATATCCTAAATGAACTTGATTTTTTTGATCTAACATACTGTGTGGAATGCTTTAAGGGAAAAATAACTAATACTAGAAAGAAGACTGCATATAGAAGCCAAAATTTATTAGAACTTATACAAACTGATATATGTGGACCATTTAGGCATCAAAATATCTGTGGGAATGTGTATTTTATCACATTCATTGATGATTTTTCTAGATACAGTTATGTTTATCTACTTTCAGAAAAAGCACAAGCATTGAAAGCTTTTCAAATCTTTAAGTCTGAGGTAGAAAATCAACTAGAAAAGAAAATCAAAACAGTGAGATCAGATAGAGGGGGTGAGTTCTATGGCAAGTACACTGAATCCGGCCAACAAAAGGGTCCATTTGCCTTGTTTTTGCAAGACAATGGAATTAAAGCTCAATATACAACACCCTATAACCCACAACAGAATGGTGTTGCAGAGAGAAAGAATAGAACCCTTTTGAACATGGTTAGATGCATAATGTGTACAACTGGTTTGCCAAAATTTCTGTGGGGTGAGGCTTTAAAAACTGCAAATTATATTTGTAACAGGACACCTAGCGAAGCTATAGAAAAGACTGCTTTTGAGATTTGGTGTGGCAGGAAACCTAGTCTTCATCACTGCCATGTTTGGGGATGCCATGCAGAAGATAGGATTTATAATCCAAGTTTAAATAAACTTGACCCCAAAATTGTTAGTTGCTATTTTATAGGTTATCCAGATAAATCTAAAGGCTATAAATTATATTTTGCACATCATTCAACTAGAATTTTTGAAACACATCAAGTAAAGTTTCTAAGTGAAAAAGTTCACAATACAAACCTTGAGGATTTAACCTTAGATTTTGAGGAAATTGTGTCAGATGAGAATATAAGTGTAGTATTGCCTTTAGAACAAGATGTAACTGATCCAGTAACTGTTCAAGTAGCTGTATCTAGTCATGTAGCTGTTCAAGTAGCTGTATCTAGTCATGTAGCTGATCAAGTAGCTGTATCTAGTCATGTAACTGATCAAGTAGCTGTATCTGGTCAAGTAACTAATCAAGTACCTGTAGCTCAACTTAATCCTGAACATCCTCAGCCTAGAAGATCACAGAGAGCAAGAAAACCAACTTATAGGGGGGAAGAGAGTGACTACATTGTTTATCTGCAAGAAGCAGAAATTGAAATGGACTGTGCAGAGGACAATGATCTAGCTACATTCAACCACGCCATTGAAAGTAGTGAATCTCATTAACGGCAGCTGGCAATGGAAGCAGAAATTGAATCCATGGGCCAAAATGCAGTTTGGGAATTAGTTGAACCTGACCCTAATCAGAAACCTATAGGTTGTAAATGGGTTTTCAAAACCAAAAGAGATGCAAATGGCAATGTAGAGAGACATAAAGTAAGATTAGTTGCCAAAGGTTTCACACAGAATAAGGGCATTGACTTTATTGAGACATTTTCTCCACTTTCTAGAAAAGAGTCGTTTAGGATAATCATGGCTTTAGTGGCTCATTTTGATATGGAGCTGCACCAGATGGATGTTAAAACAGCTTTCTTGAATGGTGAACTAGATGAAGTGATTTATATGAGGCAGCCAGAAAGGTTTGTACAAGCTGGAAGTGAAAACTTAGTATGCAAGTTAAGAAAATGAATTTATGGCCTAAAACAAGCTTCTAGACAGTGGTACAAGAAATTTGATTATGTGATTTCTACTTTTGGATTTACAGAAAATCTTGTTGATGAGTGTGTTTACTTGAAGACAGTTGGGAACAATTTTATTTTCCTAGTTCTCTATGTGGATGATATACTTTTGGCTAGCAGTAACATTAAACTGCTTAATGACACTAAGAATTTTCTGTCAAAGAATTTTGACATGAAAGACTTAGGAGAAGCATCATATGTACTAGGCATTGAGATTAAAAGAGATAAGGCACAGAGACTACTTGGTTTGTCTCAACAGAATTATATTACCAAAGTTTTAAAGAGATTTGGTATGGAAAAGTGTGCAGCTGGAGAAGTTCCCATGTCCAAAGGAGATAAATTAACTAAGAAGCAAAGTCCCAAAAGTGATGTTGAAAAGGAAAATATGGAGTCAAAGCCTTATGCCAGACTTGTAGGAAATCTCATGTATGCACAAGTCTGCACTAGGCCAGACTAGTCTTTTGCAGTAAGGATTTTATCAAGATTTCAATCCAATCTAGGCCATGATCATTGGGTAGCTGGTAAGAAAGTGTTGAGGTACTTGCAGAAAACCAAGAATTACATGCTAGTATATAGGCAAGTGGAGGATCTGAAACTTGTTGGATTTTCAGATTCTGATTTTGCAGGGAATTATCCAGACTTCAAGAAGTCGACTTGTGGATATGTGTTCATGCTTGCAGGAGGTGCTATTGCTTGGAAAACTATGAAGCAAACTCTTGTTTCAACTTCTACTATGCAAGCTGAATTTATTGCAGTATATGAAACTGTGTGTGAAGGACTTTGGATTAGGAATTTTCTCATGCAAACCAAAGTATTGAGTCACATTGTGGTTGGCACACTTGTGATTTATTGTGATAATGAAGCAGCTGTTTTCTTTAGCAAGAACAGTAAAATGTCAAATAATTCCAAGCATATTAATCTAAAGTATTACAGTGTTAGAGAAAGAGTAAAGCATGGTGAAATAGTTGTTTTGAGTATTGACAGAAATTCACAGCTAGCAGATCCTTTCACCAAGGCATTGTCAGTGACTGCATTCCAAAAGCATACAGCAAGCATTGGAATTTTAGCTAATTTAGATGCTTAGGTTCATAATAGAGTTAGTCCAGTTGGAGCAATTTAAATTTCTAAGGTTTTTGAGTTCTTGTATTTTCAATTGTGATCTTTTGACTTTATTTATCACAACTTATTTGTAATGGCAGTTTATTATTATCAATAAAATTTCTTGAGGTATTTTATGATTTTGGTTATTAGTGCAGCTTTTATTGAATGTTCTAAAAATTGTCGATTTTGTACTTAAAGTTATACTTGCTATTAGATGGCTCAAATCATGTATAGGATGATGCTAAGGATCGGGCAATAATTTTAAGCCATCAGTGTTCAGTAAATTTTAGGGGTGGGCGCGGTTCGGTGTTAGGCTAAAACCGCAACTGAACCGCTTCATTCGGTTGTGCTATATTTAAAACCGCAACAGCATTTTAAAAACCTACACCGCTTACTTCGGTTACACCGTTTTGCGGTGCGGTGCGGATCGGTTTCGGTTATGTTCGACTTTCTTTTTTTTTTGACATATTTTCGACCAAAGTCGACAAATTTAACTGCCCTAAAATGAGTAACCATTACTATCAAAATATCAACAAAATAAAGTATAAACCACTCATAATCTGTTCGCTAAATCAAGTAATGAACATTACAAGTAACCTGTTCATGACATCAACATCTCAAGTTCTCAACTACACAAATAAGTAATAACATTAAGTTAATGTTAAACCTGCAGATCAACTATCCAAATTATTCAAATATCAACAGTTTGTGTCGCATTGGGAGTTTGAGATGCTCCACTTCCCTGACAGTAAAATAAAAAACAGAATTAGCATGATAATTTAGCATCAAACCACAACCATCAAAGTCTCAAACAATCATTAGCATCAGTAAAGAATCAGATACAAACAGAAACAAGATACAAATATAAACAACAGAGCAGCTCAATAATGATTTCACACTTGTAAATCAAAACATTCCCAATTGAACCACAATTCTCAAACAGTAAGTAAGAAATTGATGAATCCAAAATCCAGCTACTAAGAACAACGCCCATTTTCAGAGAATGCAGAGTAACTAAGATGCTTGTTCATTCTACAAAAACTATTAACTAACAAATCCAAGAAACATGGCCAAATTTATGAACAACAAGGTACACCAGCTCATAAAGAAACCCAAGAAACAGAACCAGTCATGGAGTTTTAAGATCCATCAGATTAACAAATTAACCCAAGTAAGATGACTAAGATCCATCAGATTAACCCAAGTATGATCCATCAAATCGAAACAAGCTGAACAAATCGAAACAAGCTGAACAAAATAACCCAAGTAACAAATCGAAATCGAAATCGAAACAGGCTGAACAGATTAGCCCAAGTACCGATTCCATGCTCAGTCGGCGTCAGTCTTCGGTTGTTCGGTTGCGTCAGCTTCAGTCGTCAGCGTCAGTCTTCGTCGTGAGTCGAGAGAGATGAGGTCGGGAAGAGGCTAGCAAAGTCAGTCTTCGGCGTCGTCAGTCGTCGGCGTAGTCAGCTTCAGTCGTCTTCGTCATGATTCGAGAGAGATGAGGTCGGGAGGAGGCTAGCAAAGACTGCAAAAGTGCAAAGTGAAAAACTGAAAATGAGAGGCTGATGGGAGTTTGCGAATCTGCTAGGGTTTTCAATTTTGAGACAGTAATCCAGTGCAGCAGGAGTACCTGTACCTGGACCTAAACCAATTACAATTCGACAGCACATTTAAAAATATAAACATAATACTAAAATAACTAAAATAATATTAATTTAAATAAATAATATATATCCGGTCCGGTTCGGTTATTACCGGTCGGTTCTAATTACAAACCCGGTTCCGAACCGTTACAGACAGGTCCGGTCCGGTTTTTTTTTTTTTGCAGCCCTGTTTCATCCGGTTCGGTCCCCAAACTGGATTTCCGGGCCGATTCGGCCGGTTTTTGACTTTCGGTTTGGTTTCTGCCCGCCCCTAGTAAATTTGCTTGAGTTTCTGGTTTTAGAAACATAAAGAAGGACCTGATATATGTTTACTTGTTGATACACATTAACATATATTGTATCACTTATGGTTTGACATATGTGGATTGTAGGAGCTTATGTTTGTGGTTTTGAAACTCTGCATTTTTGTTAAAATGTATACTGTTTCTTGCTCTGCATAAGTAACTGTGATCTGACCATGTTGGAATGGATTTTTGGTTTGATTTTGTTGTCTGGCGCGCACTACAGTAAGTTGGGTAGTTTCTGACATTTTCTGGAGCAAATTATCAAGCTTAATATGTGTCAGTCCAAGGGGGAGATTGTTAGAATCAACATGGACTTGTCACACATTATCATATAGTAAATTGATAATTAGCTTAATGTCAAAACTAGTTCAACATGGACACAAACTGTAAATCAATACTTGTAACTTAATGAAAGAGTGTATCAACTCATTAAGGTAAGTAATACAGTTCTTGGTCTGCAAGAAAGATTACAATGAAGTGTTACATTAAGAATCTAACTAGGAAACCTAATCAGATAAGGAATGCTTTAATGGGAAGCTTCTTGAGGTTTAAGTCTCCTATATATATGGATGATTTGGTCCCTGTTGCCACCACGATTATTGCATATTGTTCTGTCCATTGAGAAGCAAGGTTGGTAAGCAGAAGGCTTTATTCTAGTGATTGAGTTTGCAGCTGCATAAGATGGAATCCATGCCTGTTATTGCTGAAGGTAAGTTTTTAGTTCTTTTGTGATTGTTGTCAAGTTGATGTGGATATGTTGTGAGCATGTATATATGGTTTTTACATTGTCCGCATCCATAAATGCAAAATCGAAGCTCCCTTCTTCCTTGCCCTATTTATAGTAAGTTTAAACCCTATATCAATTACAACACTAGCTAACTAGTATGCATCTGTAGTTTTTTTTTTTTTTTTTCCATTTTAGGTTAAATTACCACAAAGATGTTTATTTGGTCACCTACCATTATATTTAAATTTAAAGATTGAGACTAAATGAAAGTATTTTAAGTTGTTTAATCTCAACTATTTAGCTTAATTTTTATGATTGGTGACCGAGTGAACACTATTCTACATTATCATGTTAGCATCTTTATGTTCGGTTCGACTTTCGCTTTGGAGTTAGGGATCGGATAGGTACATATTTCTACCTATTTCAATTCGAGTCTAATCATTTAATGTTGTCAACTTGTTGGTAAAAAACTAAAAACTTAAAAATGATCTACCAATCCTACGATTAGAGCTACCCCAACAATATGATTAATCGTACTTGTACTATAGCTAGCTGCAAACAACTCACTATATATATCCTTATAAGATAAATATAATTACAATAAAACAACAGTTTAATCGGGACTTCAATTACTTAATTAGCTATAAACTTACACTGCTAATGAGATCATTTAAGACTGTGAAGGCATCTGAGTGAAAGAAGTCAGTTTTATGCTCCACCCCAGCCTTTTGAAAGAATGGCAGTCCAAACTCGTAGGCCTCTTTATTTGGATCTATTGCTGTTATCTAAACAACGAAACTGTTGTGTTAACTAACATGCCGCTTACCAAATCAAATTAATTAATGTCTAGCTTAATTAATTAAGAGTTTACAATTACAACTTTTCGTATTATTTTGAATAGTATAACTAAAAGGAGAAATAAAGAGCTAATATAATTTTACCTACTTGAAATAATTTCCATATATACAGATATGTCACTAGACTTCTGTTTTTTGTGCTCTTATACTTTCCAATTTGAACAAGAAATATTAAACAAATTACGAATGGAATGTTGAGAATTTATCAGAACAAGAAATATTAAACAAATTACATCACATGTCCATGGCAACCAATAGTTATGTCACTAATCATAATTTCAGCCAGCCTGAAATTATTGATATCCTTTCCACATGATTCACAGGAATGATTCATTCTTGGTGGGTAAAACATCTCACTCCCGATTCTTGAGCAGCCATTAAACAAGCAATTAAACAAGACGAAGATGGAATCACAATTTTCGATGAAAACATTGAAATAGGAATTTCTGATGCTGTCAACACCTTATTTTATACAATCATTCAACATTTCATAGGTACATCTAGTCACATTACCTCTAGAATCCATGATCAACTTAGTAACCTCATATGTCCTACCTTAAGCGATTTTAAATGGTATAAAGATGTTTTTATTTCTAGAGTTATGCTTAGAGATGATAGTAACCAACCTTTCTGGAAAGAAAAATTTATCAATGGTTTACCCAAACTATTTGCTCACAAAATTAGACAAATCTTAAGTAATGAAACAGGACACATTAATTATGATACTCTTACATATGGAAATATTATTACAGTTATTAAAAAAGAATGATTCAAAATGTGCATAGATATGAAATTAAACTCCCAAGTAAAATCAAATAAGAAAACAGCCAAATATGAATTAGGAAACTTTTGTGAACAATATGGCTTACCTTCTTTACCCCCTTCACGACGACATAAAAAGAAAAATAAAGAATTCGACTATCATCATACAAGAAGAAAATTTACCCGCAATAAATTTTACTCAAGAAGCAAAAATGATTTTGAAACAAACAAATTTTACAAATCAAACAAATTTAGATCATGGCCCAGAAAAACAAATCCCCATAGAACAAGAAAACCTTTTGACAAAAGTAAAACCAAATGTTTTAAATGTAACAAAACTGGCCACTTTGCCAATAATTGTCCAGTAAAAAATACTATTAAACAATTAAAAATCAGTAAAGAAGAACAAGAAAACCTTATCCAACACTTAGAATTAAGAAACACTGACTCAGAAAATAAACATAGTCAAAATGATTTTACAACCATAGAATCTTCCACCTCAACTGATTCCGATGAACACTCTTCCCCAGATATCACTTTCGGGTGCAAAGATACTTGTTGCAAAACAATAAATGTTCATTCTAAACAAGAAGAACAGGAAGAATTATTAATTGATCTAATAGGAAAAATCGAAAACCAAGAATTAAAATTGGAATATCTCAAGAAGTTGTAAAAATTAATTACACAAGAAAATGTTGTTAACATCCCTCAGTTAAAAATTTACATTACTTCAACCTTTGATAAATTCAAAACTAGTAAAAAAGAAATAACAATCCAAGATTTGCAACAAGAAATCAAGACGATTAAAACACAAATACAATCATTACAAAAAACAAATTTAGAAATCAGTCATGACAACAAAGAAATCAAACATGACTTAAATATTCTTAAAATAGAACATCAATTCCTTAAAATACAGCATCCTCCTGACAACCCTCCTGATCAAGATTCACTGAACAAAATGATGCAGAAACATCATACCAAAACACTATTAGTATTATTCGCAAAATTCAACTTAAAAAATGGTATACCACAGTACGACTTAAAATCAACGATTTCTAGTTAGTAACAACAGCGCTCATTGATTCTGGACCAGATCTCAACTGTATCCAAGAAGGCCTAATACCTTCAAAATACTTTGAAAAAACAAAAGAATCATTAAGGTCAGCTAATGGAACCAAAATGGATATGAAGTACGAAATCCCTAAAGCACATGTCTGTCAAAATAATGTATGCTTCAAAACACCATTTGTTTTAGTCAAAAACTTAACCGACAAAGTAATTTTAGGATTTCCTTTCATTACCTTAATATATCCCTTTACCAAAGAATATGATGGGGTTATCACTTATCCATTTGGTGAACCAGTCAAATTTTCCTTCTTATCCAATCCTGAAATACATACACTAAAGGCTTTCCAAGAAAATTCTATTTCAAAAACACTAAATTGTATTCAAGCCAAATATAAGCAGATAACCTTCCTTAAAGAAGAAATCAATTTCAAATGAATCGATACTCAACTACAAGAACCTTTCCTTCAACAAACAATCAAAACATTTGAAGCAAAAATCATTAATGAATTATGTTCGGATATTCCTACTGCCTTTTGGCATAGGAAAAAACATATTGTCACTCTCCCTTTTATGAAGGGGTTCAATGAGAAAAATATTCCTACCAAAGCTTGCCCAATCCAAATGAATCAAGAAGTCATGGAATTTTATAAAATAGAAATTAAAGATTTACTCCATAAAGGAATCATCAGACAAAGTAAATCTCTGTGGTCGTGTCCTGCCTTCTATGTGCAAAAAAATGTTGAATTAGAAAGAGGAACTCCACACTGCGTCATCAATTATAAACCCCTCAATACAGTACTAGAATGGATTCGATACCCTATTCCCAATAAAAGAGATCTCATTAACCGATTAAACAATTCTGTCATTTTCTCAGTTTCAGGCAAATGCAAATCAGTGAGGAAGACAAATACAAAACTGCTTTTGTCACACCCTTTGCTTATTACGAATGGAATGTAATGCCATTCGGCCTTAAAAATGCCCCCAGTGAATTTCAGAATATTATGAATGATATTTTTAATCTATATAGTCGTTTTTCCATAGTCTACATTAATGATGTCCTTATTTTCTCACAATCCGTTGATCAACATTGGAAACATTTACACCAATTCTTCACTATCATAAAAAGCAATAGTCTAGTCGTCTCTGCTTCAAAAATTAAGCTCTTCCAAACTAACATTAGGTTTTTAGGATTCAATATCCATCATCTCCAAATTAGTCCAATAGATTGAGTAATACAATTTGCTGACAAATTTCCATATGTAATCTTAGACAAAAATCAATTGCAAAGATTCTTAGGATCATTAAATTATGTGGCAGATTTTTACCAAAATCTAAGAAAAAAATGCAAACCTTTATTTGATAGATTACAAACCAAACCCTCCTCCTTGGTCATCAATTCATTTCTTTAGTCAAAGAAATTAAAAGTTATGTCAAAACCCTTCCATGCCTAGGCATTCCCCTAGCCAATTCCTTCAAAATTGTAGAAACTGATGCTTTTGAAGTAGGCTATGGTGGTGTCTTAAAACAACAAACCTCTCCTACTCATCCTAAGCAAATAGTTAGATACTACTATAGAGTCTGGAACCAATCACAAAGTAAAGGCAGTGACAACCATATTTCGGATTTTCTAACCCAAGAATTTCTACAGGGTTCCAAACATGAAGACAAGATCATCCAGAGGGAGAAATCCCTCAAATCCAGTCAATGAAGACCCTTTTGATATTTTCCCAACTGCTCCCAAAAATACAGTCAAAACAGAATCATCAACACCAATCAAACAAGAGTCATCCTCTAGTCTTGTCTTATATGCTGGGCACCCACCACTACGCTACCACCCAATATTAGATTCAATACCATTGGTAGCACCCTTGGTACTAGTCGTCCCAACTACCAGTCAACCAATATGACCCATTCAAATATGATTCTCAAACAAATTACAAAAAAAAACTCTCCCTATTACCTGAGAACTAGTCACCATCTTTTTTACGTTGAACTAACCATAAGTCATATCAAAAACCCAATGTCTTTAGTTAAAACTTATTACCCTCCTGGTTTTCACTTTTTACCTAGTCACCCTACCAAGTCATTAAAATTTTATAGAGATATTCTTTTTGAAACCAAATCAGTTACCATTAAGCCTTTTCATGACACAAAGGATCCCACTAAGATCCTATATCATTCTCTATACATAGTCCGTGTCATTTCTCTTTCCCAATGGGGTGATCCTCCGTTCACCTATCACAAATGCGGAGACCTATCTTTTAATTATTATGATTATGAAGAAGCCTGGAATACAATCTTCCTTCACCAAACAGATGATTTCAGTCATTCCTGGTTCTTAAATTTTGATCAAATATTCAATCGACAATTCCCAATGTGGTTCCTTGGATGGTGGACGGCTCATCAATGCCCATTTGACATCCTTCCACAAGAAATTAAAAATACAGTCACCTGTTTCTCAACAGTCATGAATTTCACAAATTATGATCTAAATTTTCCAGTCACACTGCATTTTATGGCCAAATACAAGCTCCCTTGGATGTTCAAATGGCATTACGAAGTCAAAGAACATGTAGTCTCAAGGCATTTCCTAGTCAAATGGTGGGATAAATTCAAAACTGAAAGAATTATCTCCCAATTTAATGAAGAATTTCCAGTTACTCCATCACAACCTAGTCAGTCAAGAGCTCCAGTCACTTCAATGCCACCCTAAACGGCATCCACTTCCCAGTCACAACCTAAATCCCTCAAGTCACCTTCCTCTTCCAAGTCAAAGGGGAAAGCAAAATTAGCAAAATCAGATACATCCTCCGAGTCAGAAGAATTGAAAGAGTTAGCAAAAAAGCTCTTAGCACAAGCAACTACTCTCAGTAATGATGAAGATGAATCTGATGAAGAAGAAGAAATTTCTTCCCGTTCCTCATCCTCATCTCACAGTCATCCAGGCACTCCCGGTAAACCAGTCAAATGGGCTGATTTCCAAGATAGCCAAGATCCATATGAAGACTTCAAGTAAAACAGTCAAGACCCACTACCAAGACAGTTTACTATTCATAAATCGTGCTGCTTCCTATTTTTGGCCTTTTCCAGTAAAAGCAGTTTCCCCTCCCGTAATGTCCAGGCGTCAAGACCTATACAAGGAGCATCCCTCCTTCAGTTAAACCAAGTTCCATTTTTTCATTCCTCTTTAGTTTTGGCTAAGCAACTCATGTGTTGAGAAAGCTCTACCTTAGTCATCCCTTTCCCTTATGTAATCACTAATAAACCCTTCATGCATTCAAACTAGTAAGTTTTATGTTTTGTAATATTATCAATTTTATTATTAGTATATTTCGGTTTTGTAATTAAAAGTCAATTTTATAATAAATTTTATGCTCAATTATCAATATATTTTCCACTTCTCAGTATATTTTCCACTTCCGCTCGGTTTCTGGTTATGTACACACACACACACACAGTCCGGCTACTTGCGGACGGTACAGATTTCCAGTTTTCTCCCACTTTCTGATCACATTTTCACATCTTAACTGTTCAGTTTTTAGGTCCTAATGTATAGATCACTTCTGCAAAATTTCAGCCAACACTACTACAAAAATTGAATCAGACGACGGCTAAAAATCGTTGTCTGATATGGAGGCAAACCGTTGTATATCGAGGTGCGTCTGATGAAGGTCAATTGTAGGAAACCGTTGTGTGAAGGGCTCGGCAGCATTAGCTGTTACGTGACTATTCTTCAGACGACGAGCGACTTTAAACTGTTGTGTGATAGCAATTCAGAGGTCGCTTTATTTTATGCCTGTTGTGTGACTTTCATTCAGACTACAGTTTTTCAAAGTATCCATTATCTATTTTAAATTTAGACGACAGTTTTTATTTTTTGGTCATTGTGAATATTATGTGTATACGACAGTTTTTTTGTGGTTATTGTTGTCCTAATAGAATGATTCAATGCATTGTATATGCTGAAACTAAAATAAAAAATGATCAAATTAACAGTAGTTGATCAATATATAGAAGAAATTGGTATAATCCACATTATGCACCAAAATAGATTGTGCAAAGGTAATCTTTCATCTACAAATGGAGTACATATAATACTACTCTCCTAGCAATATACATCCAGAAATTTACTTAAGGAGTCTAGCTTTGCTGCTCTCATGGCCTCATTGGAGTCTAGCTTTAGAAGCTTATGTAGGAGCTTTTTGCTCTTTCTGTAGTTCAATATATTGCTCTCTTCCTTTGCTGTTTAGGTCCAGCAATTAATATATGAACTCTTCAATATCATTTCTCATTCCCTTCTCATAAGTCCCCTGCAACACACACGATGAAGTAAATAGAGTAAGTGAGCAGTCAAAAACCAAACAAACACCACCATTCACAACTAGGTTCAACAGAAAGTACTTACTTTAGCTACCACCAGGTCTTCAAAAGTGAGCTTCTGGTCTTTGAGTTTGCTGGGTTACTAAATCAAATATCTTATCTCAGTTGATGATTAAAAACAAGAATAAGAAAGCCAAAGTTGAAGGGCTTCCTCAACATCACTGTTGGTCCCCAAACCAGAGTTTGACTTCTAAACTTCATAATCAATGAATCTAACAAAGTGAGCACGCACATAAAATGATTGAGTCAAAAGAGTGTGAAGCAGTCTCTTGGTTAAAGAATCAATCAAAAGAAAGCTGAAATGCAGCCAATAAATACATATTCTGCACCAATTCAAGAGTAAGTATAAATTCATTGTGGCGCTTTTTGTTCTCATCAGTTATTCTCTACCTTTCACAGTTGAGTTCAACTATGAATACTTCTAGAACTTAAGTATGGATAGAACTCTTGTAAGTCTTACCGAACAAAAGACAATATAGCCAGAAGATTAAGTAACTAATAGTGATGCCATCAAAATGTAGATTAGTGATATCAGTTCCACCCATGTTCTCTTGTTGCATGCGAAATATGTAGTAGAAAATGCATGATGAATAGACAATGACACTGAAGATGACATATTGTTATGTCTTAATCCTTTTTCTACTAGTTAAAAGAGTTACTTGCACTTGAAAAATGAAAGATTAACTTAAACATCAATCATTAAGTGCACATTTGTAACATTTTTGTAAAGAAAGAATGTGAGGGGAGGAAGACGAAAATGATAATTGAGACAAGGTTCATTTAATAAAAAACCTCATTATATATAGATATTGCAGACCTTAAATAAGTAGGTGCCAACCTTAGGCAAAGTGAATCAAAATACCTAACTAGATAAAATGAATCAAATCTAAAGCCAATACGCAATTCCAGTCTCTAATTTTGGGCCCGCTAGGAATTGAATACTTCTTCTTTTTATTGGGACCAGCTGTGCTTACCTTGCTTAGCTAGTGAAGAATAGACTAGTGTATAAGATAAGGGCTAGAGGTGGGCTAGTGCTAGAGGCTAGCCTTCTTTGTTAATGAATAAAACCATTATAGTTCAATGATGAAGCCGTCAACTGATCTTCAGTTTTTCTTCCTTGACCAGAAGTTATATATCAGAATCACTACTCATATTATAAGTTTACAATTGCCCAAAAAAATTGTGCTTGTGCTTGTAAAGAATTTCATAATCATCAAAATCTGAAACATGTGATCTAGACAACTAGAAGATTCTGAAGCTAGGGAAAACAGAATTACATACCTCATTTACACGAATTGCCTTTCCGTAAAGCTTGATCATATTAAGCACCTTGATTGCATGCATAGCAGTCAAAACAACAAATTTATAATTAGAAACAACATCTTTAATAGGAATCAGGGAGCTATTCAATAACTTGAGAAAATGAAAACCTATGTAATTAGTATCATCTTCACTTCGGAACTTCACGAATCCGTATCCTTGATGAAGGTTCATAATTCTATCTTTGGGAACATAGATATTAACTGCACGAAAATAAGCATAGAGTACCATTAGTAGTTTTAAAATATCTTAATCAATTCAATCTCTTTTATTTTCATTAATAGATGGGATATAGAGCAACTAAATACACAAAGAAAGCTTTATAATCAGATACATGCCAACAGGACCAGTTTGAACATGCAGCTCCCACATCAATTCTTCACTAACCTGAAAACCAACCAAACAAGAAAATCAACAACCAGTATACAAAACCAAGTGGAACGAACTCGATGCCAAAACCCTAATTGCTGTTGGAATAGCTGGGGCTTAGCTGTTATTCTGTGAGGCTTTTGTTTTAGTTATTGCAGATAATAAACCATATTCATGAGGGCAGTACGTTACTCTACTTATGAGGGCAGTTAGGTTTGAATACATTAAACCTTACTTATGAGGGAAGTACGTTTGTTTCTATCTATTTCTTTGTAACGCTATATAAGCCAACATTCAGCATTTGAATAAACAAGTGAAATTCTCCCAGATATTGTATTGTGTGAGTGCTAGGTTTATACAACAAGTGGTATCAGAGCCCTTCATAGGGCCTGATCGAGAGTCTGAGAGTTTGAGAGCTAAGAAACCGCAGTTTTCTTAGAAGGATAAGGGGTTGAGGGTGAGAGAAACACAGAGAGTTAAAGTGTGAGGAAAACACTTGGAGTTAGAGGGTGAGTTTGAGATGGCGACAGAGAACAATTATGCTCAGCCTGCCATACCTAGATTCGATGGTCATTATGACCATTGGTCTATGCTCATGGAAAACTTCTTGCGATCAAAGGAGTATTGGGGCTTGGTAGAAAATGGGATTCCGGTAGTAGCAAATGGAATTGAACCCACTGAGGCACAGCACAAGGCCATTGAAGATGCAAGATTGAAAGACCTAAAGGTTCTACAAAGGTGTCAATCACCTTTTCCAAGCCACTGACAGAACAATTATGGAGACAATTCTCATCAAAGAGACAGCCAAAAACATTTGGGACTCAATGAGGCAGAAGTACCAAGGTTCTACAAAGGTGAAGAGAACTCAGCTGCAGGCACTTCGAAGAGAGTTTGAGGTGCTCCAAATGAAAGATGGAGAGACGGTAGATGAATACTTTGCTCAGACATTAACCATTGTCAACAAGATGAAAGCTCATGGTGAAAGAATGGAGCAGCTTGTGATTGTGGAGAAATTCTAAGGTCGATGCCTGTCAAATTTAATTACGTGGTGTGCTCCATAGAAGAATCCAACAATCTTACCACAATGTCTATTGATGAACTACAAAGCAGTCTGCTTGTTCATGAGCAAAGAATGCGTATCCATACCGGAGAGGAGCAAGCTCTGAAGGTGTCCTATGAAGACGGAGTTGGAGCAAGAGGACGAGGCTTTAGAAGAGGCTTTAGAGGAGGCTTTAGAGGCAGAGGTAGAGGAAGGGGCTGGCAACAGTTCAACAAGGCACTAGTGGAATGCTATAAATGCCACAAATTAGGACATTTCCAATACGAATGCCCTGATTGGGAGAAAGGTGCACATTATGTAGAGTTAGATGAGAGTGAAGAGATGCTGTTGATGGCACATATTGAGCTCAACAATGCCACAAGGGAAGAAGTTTGGTTTATGGACTCAGGGTGTAGCAATCACATGAGTGGTGACAAGCGGTGGTTCACAAGTATGGATGAGCAGTTTCGACAACATGTGAAGCTTGGTAACAACTCCAAGATGGTAGTGATGGGGAAGGGAAATGTTAGACTACACATCAATGGAATCACACATGTGATCACTGATGTCTATTATATACCGGAGCTGAAGAACAATTTGCTTAGCATCGGTCAACAACAAGAAAAAGGGGTTGCAATCTTGATGTTAGACTACACATCAATGGAATCAGACATGTGATCACTGATGTCTATTATATACCGGAGCTGAAGAACAATTTGCTTAGCATCTGTCAACTACAAGAAAAAGGGGTTGCAATCTTGATTCAAGATGGGAAGTGTCGTGTTTATCATCCAAAGGAAGGTTTGATTATGGAAACCAATATGACCGCCAATAGAATGTTTGTGCTCCTTGCAGTCATGTCTGTGACCTTAACCTGCTTCCAAACTGCGTCTGAAGACAGTACTCAATTATGGCATTGTCGTTACGGCCACCTTGGCTATAAGGGATTAAGAACTCTGCAATATAAGAAGCTTGTGAAGGGTTTGCCAGAAATAAAGACACCAACCAAGTTGTACACACACTGTATGATAGGCAAGCAGCACAGGGAGTCCATACCAAAGAAAAGCTTATGGAGAGCCTCACACAAACTTCAGCTAGTGCACTCGGATATTTGTGGACCGATCACACCTCTGTCAAGCAGTGGAAAAAGGTACTTGATCACTTTTATAGATGATTATAGTCAGAAAATTTGGGTGTCTTTCTTATCTGAAAAGTCTCAAGCCTTTGCTTCATTTAAGGACTTCAAGAGTTTAGTTGAGAAAGAATCAGGGGCTTCAATTAAATGTCTTCAAACAGATAGGGGAGGAGAATTTACTTCTCAGGAGTTTAATGCTTTCTGTAGTTCACATGGTATAAGCAGGCAATTGACAACTGCCTTCACCCCTCAACAAAACGGGGTGGCTGAGAGAAAGAATCGAACCATTATGAATATGGTTCGAAGCATGTTGTCAGAGAAACAAGTTCCAAAGTTTTTTTGGCCTGAAGCAGTCAACTGGACTGTATACATTCTCAATCGAAGTCCCACCTTGGTAGTGAAGGAATTGACTCCAGAAGAAGCTTGGAGTGGCATCAAACCATCGGTTCACCACTTCAGGGTCTTTGGTTGCATTGCACATGTCCATGTTCCAGAAGCTAGAAGGAAGAAATTGGATGATAAAAGCTTCAAGTGTGTGATGTTGGGGATTAGTGAAGAAAGCAAAGCCTACAGGCTCTATGATCCTACTTCTAAGTGCATTGTGATTAGCAGAGATGTCATTTTTGAAGAAGATGCAAGCTGGGACTGGAAAAGAAGTGCTGAAGAAGTGAAGCTTGATGTGTTAGACTGGAATAATAGTGAAGAAGAGTGAAATGAGTCTGGGGAAAGTGACGAAGAAGAAGGAGCTGAAGGAGAAGGAGCAACTAGCAACGAAGAAGAAAAAGCTGAAGGAGAAGGAGCAACTAGCTCTTCCTCAAATCAGTCGGAAGAAGAAGCTCAACAAGAAGGAAGGACAAGGAGATTACCAGTGTGGATGCAAGACTATGAAAGTGGAGAAGGGCTGTCAGAAGAAGAAGAGTTGCACAATCTTGTGATGTTCACCTCTACGTCCGATCCAACTACGTTTGAAGAGGCACACAAAAGTGAAAAATGGCAGGCCGCAATGGTTCAAGAAATAGAGGCAATCGAGAAAAATGGTACTTGGGAATTGACCGAGTTGCCAAAAGGAGCAAAAACTATCGGAGTAAAATGGATATTCAAAACAAAGTTGAATGAAAGTGGAGAATTGGATAAATGCAAAGCACGGCTTGTTGTTAAGGGGTATGCTCAACAGTATGGGATCGATTATACTGAGGTGTTTGCACCTGTGGCTAGGTGGGACACCATACGCATGATAATTGCTCTTGCTGCTAAAAAGGGATGGTGTGTGTATCAAATGGACGTGAAGAGTGCATTTCTGCATGGTGAGTTAAATGAAACCGTTTTCGTTGATCAGCCACAAGGGTTTGTGAAGAAGGGTGATGAGTTGAAAGTGTATAAATTGAAGAACGCCTTGTACGGCCTCAAACAGGCTCCACGTGCGTGGTACAGTCGTATCGAAGCCTACTTCACTAGGGAAGGATTTAAACGGTGCCCACATGAGCATACCTTGTTCGTGAAGTCAGGAGAAAAAGGTACCATTCTCATTGTTAGTATTTACGTTGATGACCTTATATTTACTGGCAATGATGAATACATGTTTGAGGAGTTTAAGAAGTCTATGAAACAAGAGTTTGACATGACGGATCTTGGTAAGATGCGTTATTTCCTTGGAGTCGAGGTTGTTCAGAATGAAGATGGGATTTACATTTGCCAAAGGAAGTATTGGAGAGATTCGGAATGGAGAAGAGCAACTCGTCTAGGAACCCTGGATTCAAGTTGATGAAAGATGAAAGTGGTGTGAAGGTGGACGCCACTATGTATAAGCAGGTTGTTGGCTGTTTGATGTACTTGACAGCTACTAGGCCAGATCTCATGTATGTGATAAGTCTAATCAACAGGTTTATGGGAAGTCCGACTGAGCTACACATGCAAGCAGTTAAAAGAGTCCTCAGGTATCTCAAAGGCACTGTTGATTTGGGGATTCTGTACAAACGAAATGGGAACAAAAAGCTTGAGGCATACACAGATAGTGACTATGCAAGTGATCTAGAATGACCGGAGGAGCACATCCGGATAAGTGTTTCTGCTTAGCACCGGTGCAGTTTCATGGTCTTCTAAGAAGCAACCTGTAGTTACCATATCTACCACCGAAGCTGAGTTTATAGCTGCAGCCTCCCGTGCTTGTCAAGGAATTTGGATGCGCAGAGTTCTTGAAAAGCTTGGCCATGCTCAGAATGGAAGCACAACCGTGTATTGTGATAACAGCTCCACTAAAAAACTTTCGAAGAACCCGGTGCTGCATGGAAGAAGCAAACATATTGACATACATTTCCATTTCCTTCGTGACCTTACCAAAGATGGAACAGTATAGCTGGTCCATTGCAACTCACAGAATCAGATAGCAGACATCATGACGAAGCCACTGAAGCTTGAAGTGTTTGAGAAGCTTCGTGAGCTGCTTGGGATGTGCACGGTACCAGGTATAAACTGATTGCACAAGTACAAACAGTTTAAGGGAGGATATGTTGGAATAGCTGGGGCTTAGCTGTTATTCTGTGAGGGTTTTGTTTTAGTTATTGCAGATAATAAACCATATTCATGAGGGCAGTACATTACTCTACTTATGAGGGCAGTTAGTATACTTATGAGGACGTTACTCTACTTATGAGGGCAGTTAGGTTTGAATACATTAAACCTTACTTATGAGGGAAGTACGTTTGTTTCTATCTATTTCTTTGTAAGGCTATATAAGCCAACATTCAGCATTTGAATAAACAAGTGAAATTCTCCCAGATATTGTATTGTGTGAGTGCTAGGTTTATACAACAATTGCTAATTGTCAAGCAAATTAAGAAATAGAAAGAGAAAGAGAACCTGAGGGTCGAGATTGCCGACGTTAGCAATGGCGCCCTAGTTTCTCTAGGTGGAGTGTTGACAGAGCAAGTTCGCTCCGACTCCCTAAGCAATTCGAGTCGTCATTGTGACCCTCGGGCAGGTGTTTCTGGATTTTGAAAAATCTTGGAACGATCTTGTATAGGTATTTTAGTCCAAATTCCACTTCTTCCAGCCACGGAATTTGCCACTGCTATCCCAATCCCACCTTTTGTTTTGGTTTTCTGACAGAGAGAGGAAGGCGAATTTGGGTGGTGACCCTAGCCAATTGAAACTAGAAACGAAATCAGAAATATCAAAATAGTGACCTGAAAGGCTTTGTTTCCGATTTTGAGTTTGCAAACAGCAAACACATCGGAAATTGGATCGATTAATGAGAAAGAAGCGAAACCCGAAACCCTAATCTGCCGTCGGAGAGAGCATCATTGGTTGACTGCTCGAAGAAGTCTTGGATGTCCTTCGTGTTTATGTTGGCTCTCCAAGCATTACTGCACTTCTTTTCTCCGAGCCCAAACCAAAACCTTCAGCCAGATCTAGGGATTTGAAAATTGAAAATTAAGGATTTGAAATTTGGGGATCCAGACGGAGGATGGTGGGGATTTGAAAATTGAAACCCTAGAAAGCTGAGGGAAAGAGTGAGGATTTGGGAGAGCGAGGGTTTGGTTTTGGGGAAACGCTGTTGAGAGAGGGAAGAGCTTTGGGCTTTGGTTTTGGTATTAAGAGAGAGAGAGACAGAGAGAGTGAGGAGCTTTCGCTTTTTTGTGTTTTTTTTGCTCAAGTTACTTAAGCCTGAGCTGCCCTACTAATATTGATATGAACAAGGACTCATACAACATGATTTTATAAAAAGGTGGTCTGAATGCAGCCATTTTAAATTTGGGATCTGTCTCTAATCAATTTGACTTTCCCCTTTAGTGGAGGTAGAGAAAAATGGTGGTGGGAAATCTCCCTCCATCAGCCAAACATATTGATTACACCACAGTTTTATTATTTTTCGTCGTATGATTAATACATGTTGGGGGGAAATTTTGGGGTTTGAGATGGGGTTTGGCACCACTTATATGGTGGGAAACTTGCCGCTCAATTTTTTAAGTGTCATACAATGGTTTTGTCCTTAAACGCCTTCTGAACTAATTCATAAGTCCATATTAGACGATAGATTTTATAAAACAACGTCCGAAAAAAAAAATTAATCAGATGACGGAAAAGTATGATGCGTCGTATGAGAGGAGTCGTCTGATTCAATTTTTGTAGTAGCGCAATTTGGTGATCGTTAAGGCATCCAAAACTGCAAATTACAACAATGTACACGAACAGTTCCGGTTTGACAAGATTCGGTTCGTTTGTGTAAATTGCAGTTTTGGATGCCTTAATGATCACCAAATTGGCTGAAATTTTGTTGAGATGATCTATACATTAGGATCTAAAAACTAAATGGTTAAGATCAAAATATGTGATCGGAAAGTGGGTGAAAACAGGATATCCTTACTGAAATTTCGGTACGGACGTCCGCACCTGAGAAAAATCCTATATATACATACATACACATATATATATATATATATATAGGGCCCTTCTAGTGAGGGATTTTTTTGTTGTTGTCTTTTTTAGGGATAGAGCATTAGACCAACTTTTCGATCATATTTTGGCATCTCAACCGTTCAGTTTTTAGGTCCTAATGTGTAGATCAATTCTGCAAACTTTCAGCTAAATTGATTATCGTTAAGGCATTCAAAATGGCGATTTAAGATTATAAGTATGAACGATTTAAGTTTGACAGATTTGGCTCGTCCATTGATTTAACCTAGTTTGATACCTTAACAATCACTGATTTGGCTGCTAATCATGTTCTTGAGAAAGATTTAGACAAGATCATCCTCAAAAGCCCAGCCCTTCTCAAGGTTTCAACATTTCCTTCCTCAATTTGAACTCGATCTCTTGTACATGCATGTGTGTAACTGCTATAATCTTTTTTTTTTTTTTTTGACTTTGTCAAGGGGAACCCAAAGGCTTCCTAGGCCCAAGATAAACCGCTTTGGCGCAAGTGAAATGCTCCAACTGTGCATTGCATCACACTAACTACTATAATCTTATTTACTCATCTTAATCAAAGGCATAGCTACACATGGGCTCCGGTGGGCTACAACCCACCCTAAATTTTGAAAAAAAACATTAATTTGTAGCTTAAATTTAGTTTAAAAAATTAAATATTAAAGAGTAGACCACCTCATATTTCTAAACTTAGCCCATATGTTATTTTTTTAGACATATATATATATATATATTTTAGAGTAATAGTCAACCATTTTATTAATAATAAACATAAGAAAAATTACAACTTATAGATGTAGAACCTACATCAAAATATAAAATAACAAGAGAATTACTAGATGCAACAAAGCATCGGAAATAAAACCTAGCAAGGATACGAATGGATGCAATTAAGCATTTGATGAGGCACCAGACAGAGTCCGGGCTATGTAAAAAAGTACCAATAGTATGGTCGACCATACTTCCACGCAAAGATATACGTCGAATAGAATGTAACCTTCTATCAAGGTAACCGCCGGTAGTGTGACCGACCTTACCTACTCTACGCAAAATAAAGCGCTGAATAGAGAGCAATGTTCTACCTTAGTAACCAAAGAAGCAATTCCGACATGCAGATAAGTTTAGGGCCCAAAAAAGTCTCCCGGATCCCAAATGCGAACCCTAACAACTTCGGGCTCATTCACCAGCTGCCCGACCCCAAGAAGGAAGGCGCAGCCCAAATTCCACTTGAGCAACCCAACAGAATAGAGGCCCAGGACCACCAGGGTACTTTGGGCACCCAAAACCTCTCTGGGCACCAACCTTGATCGCGGCTCTGACAGCTGCTCCACCGCCCATCGTCGGAGAAGGCACCACCCAGTTCCACCACTTACCAGAGATGGCCAAGGATGCCCGACTCTCTGGGTCGTCCTGATCCGAGAAGGCAACGTAGCCATTGCTTCTCCCCATTGAAAAGAGACACGATGACCCCAATCAAGGAATGGGAACCAGAGATCTCCACCACCAGGGTTACTCAGCAACACCTCTGCATCTTGACTCGATAATAGCCCACGTCGACCCGGATCCCAGATCCGGCCCCAGAGCCAGACTTAATCTCTGGCAGCCCTCCATACACCCAATCGCAACCTCTTGCCACTCACCACCTCACTCCTTGTCGCTGGCCACTGGTTCTTTAGCCTAGACAAACCAGGTTGAAGAACGGAAAGCGCATAGCCACCGGTGAGATATGCTTGCCTCCTGAACGATATTCTTTTGTCTTAGACTTTTGTTATCGAGTTTCTATCAAACGTTATAATGTTGATTTTTTTGGATAGTTAGCTATTTAATTATTTGATATGTATTTAATATATGATGTGGTTTAATTTAATGAAACAGTAAAACATGTTACTTTTAAGAATTTAAAAAAAAAAATCTAAAGCATAAGTAAACTTTTATAAATAATTTTTTTTAGCCCACCCGATTTAAAAATCCTAACTCCGCCATTGATCTTAATTATTTCTTCATTTTCATCGTAATGCTTCTTAATTTATGGTATGTTAACCTAGCAAGAAAAGAGCTATGAATTAGCTGTGACGATTAATGACAGTTGTCAATAACTAATTGGCCTTTTTTTCTAAACATTTATTTATTTATTTTATTTATGGTGTGATGGTATGCAGTACATCGTAGAAACAAGCTGCTACCCGAGAGAACACGAGCTATTGAAGCAACTTTCGAGAATTCCAGTTCTGATATATATGTTGAACAACATTTATTTGAACGAAAGCCATTAGGCTTGATCATGTCAACGATTACATTCTGAACGTACACAAGCAGGAGTCTTATGAATGTGCCTGTTGGATGAAGGGCTGCTTCTCAGTGCTATAGGCCAAATAGGCCTGTGCTTATGGCCCCCGATGATCATGGGCCTCAAATTTTTTTTACCCCTTCTTTATGTCTATGTAGAAAATTAAAGAAAAAAATAAAACAATAGCTCGCATTTGCTTGCAAGTAATCGGATTGTTTTCAATTATGAATTGGAAAGCCTATAAAGATTGGAGGATTGATTTTCAATTTTTCATTCTCTTCGAAGCTTGTTGAATTTAATTTAATTTTTTTTTGTCAGCATCAATACTTCGTTTGATCTGTTCATGATATATTATTCATCGATCTATTCTAAATTTATAAAAGCCTTGGCAATTGGCAAGAAGGAACCATTGAATTCGATCAGTCACTATCTAAGAGAAATAGATATTCATTGGGTAAATTTCAAGTTTTGGTTTCTCTTTGATGATTTAGATTAATATGGATTTCTTTTTCGATTAACCTGATATTACGAACTGATGAACAACACCAGTGTTTTACACCACTCAGTGTACAACGCAACACATATCTGGAGTATGTTTCATTCAAATGACATGCTAGTTATTTTTTGGGAATAGATTGTTTTAAAAATCACAAATTGATTATTTGATTATTGTTATGGTTAATATATAGTTCTTAGAAGATGAAAGTCTTTATCATTTTGTTGAATTTTCTACCTTTATCAAAATTTCGATTTTGAATATTTCACTACAATGTATCTTTTTCGGTCTGCTATACTAACTGACTCTTATTATAGAGTATGATTATGGGGGTAGAAGAGAAAAGAAGTAAAAGATAGATCACAACCTCATGAGCCTTTTTTTTTTTTTTTTTGTCTAGAGCCATGGAAATCTTAGGGCGGGCCCTGTGCTTCTCTTCTGTCCATGTTTCTGAAGATGATGAAGGCTTAGTTTGGGATTGCTGTGCTGTGAGGGGAAGCACTTCCGAACTTGCTGTGAGAGGAAGCACTTCCGAACTTGCTGTGAGTAGAAGCAGCTGAGGTGTTTGGTAAACTGTTTTTAAAAGTGCTGTGAGGTCCAAAAGCAATTTATAGGTGTTTGGTAAGTTGCAAGGCAAAAGTGCTTTGGCTGGGTATAATTACCAAAATGGTCATACATGCTAAGATATGCTACTAAAATACTTAATTTTGTTTTTTGATTATGTAACCATAACAAATTAAAAAAAAATCTCATGTATTATTCTTGTACCCTTGGTTGGACCGAATAAAAAATTTACTTTAAACCCTTCAATATGCATATTATGTTTTACTATTACACAAAATCTCATATAGAATATTTGGATTAATTTTCCGACCATAGTTCAATAGAACCATTACACAAAATATATTAAATTCACTTGAAATTTGCAACTAAATGCTAAATAGATGCATTCATTAGACTTTGTGCAATTGCATTTCTTAACACCTCCATTTCTTATCTTCCTGGACCATCTCCATCATGTTCATTATCCTCCATCTCTTCACTAGTCTCTTCACTTGAGTAATTTCCACTTTCATCAAAATCAATATCTAGTTGAGCATATCTTCTTATGTAATTATGAAGAGCCATAATAGCAATAGGTATCTTCACTTGTTTTTCATAAGGAAAATGTGGCATATCACGTAAAATACTTCATTTCTTTTTCCATACTCCATTTCAAGGATACGCCATCATCAAGTTGGCTAACATTAATCATCAAGTTCAATATTTCAAGTTTTAGATAATCAATCAAAAAAACCTGATTGATCAAATTGTGCATGAACTAGAAGTATATAGCAAAACTACATAACAATGCACAAAAGAGATGTTTGACTATAAGCTTCGTCTCTCAAATTCTCTTATTCTACAACAAATACAAATATACATATCCGCGAACTTATCCTCTCAGTGACGACATCTGATTAAATTGAAGTGGTATATTAAAGCTTAGTATGGCACCTGCGAAAGAATAATACAAATAAATAGAGAATGATCCTAGTTTACAAAAATAAAATCAGAAAATCTATGGATGTTCCTTTGGCATCAGTTGATATATGAGTGGCGCTTTCAGTTGCAAGAACTTTAGAAAGACCAAAATCAGCTATCTTGGCTTGCAACTTTTCATTTAACAAGATATTGGAAGCCTTCAGATCTTTATGGACTATAGGTGGCTTGCAACCATTATGTAGATAATCCAACCCTGCAAAATGACATTTCAACTATGGTAACTGATGATGATCGACTTAATTAGTTCTTACGTTGATGCTTTTATTAAAATTTAATTGCAATTCAGTGTTTAACCTCGTGCTGCATCCATCGCAATTTGAAGTCTTTCCTTCCAAGTCAAAAAGTCCAATGTTAGATCTGCTCCAAAGATTGGTTAGATATGGTGATGCACTAGTTACAGGTTATAGAATTCAACTATTTTTCTTAAGAAGATCCTGGATTAATGAAGTACACTAGATACGCACATAGAACATCAATCTAATTAACCAACTACTTAATGATCATTAATTATCACCTGATAAATGTTGCTGCAAATTTCCATTGGCTACATACTAAAAAACAAGTGCCGTAGTGTCACATTCATCGCAGTAACCAATGAGAGATACCAAGTTTGGATGATGAGCATAGTTTAACCTGCAATTCGTTATGGCCACGACAGTTAGCAATATAGTGATTTGAACAGCTCACTACTAACTTTTTGTTTCAGCTATACATCATTTCAACTTTTCAAGACCAAACAGAACAATAAAGAAATGGCAAATAATGGATTAAACATTGCAATATCGCAACTCATCATTTTTCTATTCTATAATGCCATGCTTTCCATAAGACACAAGAATCCCCCACTAAAAAAAGGAAGTACAAAAACAATTAATTAAATAAAAAACCATGTTCTTTTGTAGATGAGAAAAAATTCAACACCAACAAAAACATATAATTCAAGGCAACAGGACATATCATGTTCCCACTCCACAGAGCACAACCAATAAATGGGTCAAAATTATTCTACTGGGAATAAACGATTCTCATAATTTCTAAACAATATAATGGTTGAATCTAATTCTCAAAATGAAGTAAGAAAGCCACAATCTCTCATGAATCAAATGCCTTGCACGTGTTATACAACTGAAAAAAATGAATGAATGAATGAACCCAATTTTGAATATCAGAGGACGATTGTATCCCAGATGAGTAGAAACCAAAATTGGGGAGATAGCATGGACATAGAAGGACCTGGGTTTTCCACTTAAGATGCCAAAATTACGAAACCAGTATTTTACTTGTTCTTCTTCAACCTCTAGAACCTGGGTTTTCCACTTTTTGTTTCAGCATCGTTTCAAAACCAAACAGGACAGTAAAGAAATGGCAAACGTAATGGATTAAACATTACAATATCGTAACTTATCATTTTCCTATTCCATGATGCCATGGCTTTCCAGTAACACACAAGAATCCTCCACTAAGACACAAAAGTACAAACCCAATTTCAATTGGCTCCATCCCATAATCGAGAAAGCTGGAACAAACAGAAAAAGAAACACGAACTCAAACAACCAACCAAAACAAACTAATCTTGCAATATGAACTCTATGATGCTCAACCATATTTGTTGTGGAATCAAGTCATCAACCCAACCATTGTCACACAGAACACACGTTATTCTGCAGGGCTTTTAGTTTGACACTAATATACAAAGGTTGAAATATATACATATAAACGAACCAGTAGCGCAAAAAAAAAAAAAAAAAAAAAAAATCCCAGGTAGCATCATAATCAAAGAAATGAAATCAAACTACGAAAATGTGGAGGAACTGGAATTGAATTGAAAGAGTGATTCTTACTTACCCCGTCTCTGCTTGCGGAAATTTAGAACCCAAAATACAACAAATTGACCAAATCTAGAAACAGGGCCGCATCTCTTGTTTCGATCTGTTACTACTTGTTCTGCAGGGGACGCATATAGAGAAAAGTAAGAACTTTCGACTCAATTTGCTGCTGGGTTTGATACAGTGGTTCTTCATAGGCTTGCGAAGATGTGATTAGGCGAAATTGATGGTTACTCGGCTCCCTCCGCCGCTCATGTCAGTGGGGTTTTCGCCGGATTGTATGACTAGAACAGATCCAGGAAAAAGAAGGAACTTCGAATGGGATAATATATGCTGGGAGGAGGAAAAAGAAGGAGGCCGGATGTGGAGAGTGGTTCTGATGAGGAGCTTACCAAGTACGAAAGGAGGTTGAAGAAGGTCCGGGAATGCTTTGGGTTTGGGGCGTGTGGCGGAGGAGCAACGGAATCGGGTTTTGAAGACATAGGAAGATCGATCGATGGGAAGAAGGTGTTTTTGAGTTTTGACGCTAGAGGAGGCTGGGAAGACTGGAAGAGAGAAGCTGAGAATAATAAAACCCTATCTGGGTCGAGGTTAAAAGATGTGGACATAATTGGAAAAGAGAGTAAAATTTCATTAAATGAATCCTGTTCACTCTGTGTTTCCGTGAAGCAGTTTTCCAAAGCTGGTAGTAGGCTGCTTCTCAATTTCAGCTTTGAGGAGAATCAATTCGGACCAAAAGCCGCTTCTACACACTTTACCAAACACCATAGCATTAGCCCAAAAGCAGAAGCAGGTTCAAAAGCACCTCCAAAATCAATCCCAAACTGGGCCGAATGCCAAGAAGACACTGGAACTTTGGAGTATTTACTGGCTATTCTCTTCTTACTGCTGCTCCTGCACTACCTGATGATGGTAGAGTATGTAATTACTAATTAGTTCTTATTTCCCTTTTTAATTATACTATTCAATACTACTGAAAGACTTGATCACAAATTGTTTATTAGCTATAGACTTTATCACTTTAATTAGTTTGATTTGGTAAGGCGTTAATTTGTTAGTTAACACAAGAATTTCATTCTTTAGATCACATGCAGCCATAGATCCAAATAGAGAAGCCTATGAGTTTGGACAGCCATTCATTTAGAAGGCTGGGGTGGAGCATAAGATTAACTTCTTTTAGTCAGATGCAGGCAAGGAACCAGGAATTAAATTTGAGGTGGGCTAAATTTACCTTATGTTGGCACAAAAAAATTATTCTTAAAAATTTGGCAAGAGTCTACTTTGTTTTGATGGAATATCTCAATTGCATAACACTTGTCAAAATATCATCTACAAAATGCATTTTGTTACCCAATACACCAATAGAAAATTGAAACAATTCAAAGTTAAATATTCAATGTCAATACAAATTCAACTACTTAAATTATGCTCTTCGGTTACTTGCAGCATAAAACTCATCGATAACCGAATTTGAATCAATAGTATCAACAATTTCTCTCTCAATATGCACTGTCATTAAATCTGCAAGAAAATCATCACTCATCTTCCTTCGAAGTGGGTTCTTAATGAGCTTCATGGCTGAAAAGGCTTTCTCTGTTGTAGCCGTAGAAACATGAAAAGTCATCACTAGACGGACTAGTCTCTCAATCAATATGAATGGGGTCCTTATGTTACCACTTACCAAATTCTTGACATAACAACATCATTTTTCAGAAAATATGAATTTACTTTCTTCTGGACTTTTCGTGGCTTAGGATTTTGAGGTTGATCTATCATTAAAAACAAAACCTAGAAAAAAGAAGACATGAAATCAATAAACTTAGATGATCGCAAGCACTTGGACTTAAAAATCCAAGTCAAAAAGTTATAAAAAAAAAATTAAAAAAAGAAAAACACCAGACTTTCATAAAGTCCTAAAGTTCAAAACGATGAGAAAGATTGAAACTTGATCCTATATCAACTACTACTCCTATACGGCTATACTCAAAACCACTTCACAACCCAAAGTTCAAACTTTTCACTCAAAAACAAAATGATAACATACAATCAAGATTGATCAAGCACGAATCAAAGCTCAAAGAAGTACTGAGCAAACCACCAGGTCACCACACCTGTTATAAGTTAGTATATATATATATATAATAATAATTTTTTTTCTCCAAAATCTGCAGCCCACCTCAGCCCCCCTCTCAGTCCGTGCCTGGTCCTCAGATGCCTTCACAGTCTTAAATGATCTCATTAACGATGTAAGTTTACGTACAGCTAATTAAGTAATTGAAGTCCTGATTAAACTCTTGTTTAATTGTAATTATATACTCATCTTATAAGGATTTTGTGAGCTTGTTTGCAGATAGCTATAGTACAAGATGAGCAAACATTTTGTGAGGATATATACTCTACTAGTAGAGCACCTCAACCTCACAGATTCTTTAAAAAATGAGAAAAAAAAAATGACATGGCAAATTAGATGCATGTCATTATTTACTACCGATAACAGTGTGCTGGAGAAGAAGTTAGTCAAAAATTTCTCTGTAAAAAAAAAAAAAAAATACTCGTGTGACAATACTTTAGAGTTTAGATTTTTTCTTTGAAATATTATTTGCCGTCAGAAAACAAAAAACATCCTAATAATTTATTTCCCACTGCCTTTTTTTTATTTTATTTTTTAAGAAAAGTGTTATTTCTCACGAAAAGACGTTGTCGTCGGATAAAAATGGTTTATACATGTGTACTGTACAGTCATCAAACAAGTTAACAAAATAGATACTTAATTATAGACTCGAATTGCAACATGTAGCTATACGTACCAAAATGGTACGTACCTATAAGTCTATAACTAACTGAAATATACACGTCAAACCCAACATGTATATATGCTAGCTATAGTGTTATTAATTTGATGTATATGGTTTAAACTTATCGTAAACAGGGCAAGGAAGAAGGGAACTTTGACTTCGCATTTGTGGATGCGGACAAGCAAAACTACCTCAACTATCACGAGCTTCTAATGAAACTTGTTAAGGTTGGTGGAGTCATGTAGCTTACAATAACACACTGTGGTTTGGGACAGTTGCAGAACCTGAGGAAAAGGTGAAGGAATTGGCTTTAAGGAAAGGCAGAAATGATGTGGTTGAAGTGAACAATTTTGAATTTTCTAGCCGCTGACCCTAGTGTCGAATTGGCTCTTGTTTCCATTGGGGATGGCGTCACCCTCTGCAGGCGCCTCCACTAAACTTGGCAAAGAAACAACTTAATGCTGAAGCTCTCTAATAATAAATAAGGCTGTTTAATTAGTTAATTAGTTAATTTTCAAATGATCATGCATGAGTTGATGACGTGATGGTATGAATTCATGTACGTATGATTTGATCCTTCTCAATGATCATGCATGTCGAAGTTTGATTGATGCTGGAAGCAATTTGATATATCATATTCTGATGTGAACTGCACATGTTTAGCAATAGTGGAGTTGAATCGATCTGAACTAAATATAGAGCTGTAAGTCTTTGATTCTAACTTGTGACTTGTGAGGATGTCATTAATGGTTTGGATTACTCAATTCTGAACTGTGTTGAGAATATGAATTTCACATTAGAAAATGAAGATATTGTTTATCAGGTTATAAGGATTTGAGTTAACTTTATTTATTGTCAATTGATTTTGATTGTGAAGCCCAAATTACTTTAACATGGTATGAGTGTCAGGTTATGGTGTGCATGTCTCGTGGTCATACAGACTCCACGTCACCTAATATCAGTTGTCAAACGGGTATGGCTTGAAAATTCACCACATGCATGAACGAGGATGTGTTGAGAGTATGAATTAATCCGGCATGAAAAAAGTAGGGACTTTGCTTATAAGTTTATAGACTTGGGTCAACTTAATTCATCCATTGTCAATTGATTTTGATTTTGTTGTGAAGTCTGTATGAATTATTCTATTGGGACCTTCAAATTTTCTCATTTGACTACTCGTTTTTTTTTTTAATTATGAAATTTCATATTTATCCTAATATAAGATTACTAGTATGGACCGCAAATCATAAGCAAAAAATTATTTTTCTACACCTCCTAATTTATAAACGACATAAACCTTTTTTTATATCTTAATCTAATTAATGCAACGATCACTTTTCAAATTCAAAGGTGCTAAACAAGTGACGGACATAAGTAATTGAAAGTTTATTAAAAATAAAAATAAAAATAAAAATAAAAAGAGTAATATTTATTGAAGAGAATACTCAACTTTAAAGTTCTTAATATATGGAACACTGACACATTAGGGATGCAATCAACCCAAGAAAAACTGTACTGAGTTACTAATATTTATCCACATGAATGTAGTTGATTAAATAGACATTTTGATTCACACCCTCGGCACATAATTAAGAAGAAAAAAATATGACATTTATGCAGAAGCATGCATGTACGTTCAGCTCAAAAATTTTGCATTAGGAACATCTTGAACTGGGTTTACAGTCAACAATTAATAATTTTGCATTCGAAATTAAAGGTCATGGAGGTTGACAAAAATGGAGGATCAGCTAAAAAGAAACTAAGAAAGAATATATTCGTAAAGAAAAATTAATGAGTGAAATTATTGTGTGTAAATTTACCTCAAGTGAATTTCAATGTATTACAAAGTTTCTATATTTTTGTATATAAATTATATGAATAATTAAGGTCATGTTAGATTGTTAGTTATTTAAGGGAGATTTAAATTTGTTGTTTGAAGAGAAAAAGATGCATGGACGTAAAGACATAAAAAGTCTTGATGAAAATAAATTTAGAGTTCCTAATAAAAATTAAACCATACAAATCAAACCAGAGACTTGAAGAGAAGAAATTAGTTCAATAACAACTTTTCAGGTGGACTGGTCCGCAATGGAGGATGAGGTTTCTGATATCGCTGTAAAGCTAATATCATGCCTTTTCTCTATCTCCTTCCCCCTAGCCTTCAGCTCCTCGGGTAGGGGCACGCTACCCAAAATGATGTATATATGGCTGAGAAGTTGAATCCCCAATATATGGTTGTTCCTCTGTTTGCTTACTAGAACTTGCCAAAATTCTTCTAACATAGCCCATTTGATGCCCCAGTTAATTAATGTAGGATTCATGCATAATTGATAGGCTTGGAGAAGTTTAAGACTCGTCAAAATAATCCGTTCATGGGTTAATTAGGGACGTCGCAGAATCTGTTGATCATGAGTCACCTTCTTTAATTAGTTTTTGGTTCTAATATCTCTTCTTTCGCAGTTGTTTGTAGAAGTTCTATGAGCAAGATAAAAAAAAAAAATGGCTAATTACTGTTTAGTACCCTGTGTTTTTGGTCCAACATCAATTCAGTCCCCCGACTTCCAATTTAATCAAAAACACCCCCACACTATTATTTCTCCGTCCAATAGATCCATTCGCCAAAAATCAGTCAATTTCAGCTGTTTTGGTGCTGACATGGCGATCCAACTCAGCCCAGCTGGGGCCCACATCAAGACGAATTGACCAAACTGACCCTGGCTCTAATCTAACTCTAAGTTCTATTAAGCAGCCCATTTTCCCGCCAAAGAAGACCGAAATACAACCCAATTTCCCTCCAAAGAAGACCTAAATACTTGTAAAGTTGTATCCTCCTGCCCAAAATAATGTATTTGCAGAATGGCTTATCAAAGTAATAACATTTGACCTGTAAATGTTCAAAGTAACAACATGTACTTCAAAGGAACAAATCTACATTTTTAACCAACATGCTATTGACTTGAAGCACCAATTCTACATTTGATCTTATAACAACATCAAACTTTCTCTAAATCCAACAAATAAGCAGCCCAAATGTTTAAAACATCTCAAATTAATGTTTGCATTTCAAATAGCTCTAATCATCCTCCCAAAAAATTAGAGCTAGCAACCTAGGTAGCATACACCAAGGTTGCACAAAAAATGTTAGGGCTTGCTTATCATTCCCCAAACTTCCTCCTACTTTCCCCCTTGCTTGGAATTCTGCCTAATCCTTTGAGATGATCTGGAAGGTGTTGGAGTTTGGCATTTTGATGCTTTACTTGATGTCGGAGGCCTCGTGGTTGCTGAGGTAGATGTGGCAGCAGCAGCAGCAGCAGCTTTGGTGGAGTCAGCAGCAGCTTTGGTAGAGTTAGCAGGGGCAGCAGCCGCAGCTTTTCTAGATGCCTTCAATGCAGCCATCTTCTTCTACACTCACAAAAAAATCAGAAACAAGAATATAATTTTCAACACATACATATCAAAAGCAAAGCATCACTAGCCGAATCACAGACCTATTCATCAACAAATACATACAAAGTTTACAAGCTAAAATCCATGTTTCATACCCTTTGATATTCTACCACTTTTAGATGGTTTTTCCTCAAGTCATTCTTACTCAATGGTGGCTTTCTTCCAGGTTTAGGCTGCAAAAAAATTATGGGATCAACCTTAAAACAGAAACATAAACAAGCTGCCCCATAAACAAAATAATTTGAAAAAGTACACTAAACATATGCCGAAAAAAAATCAAAAATTACCTGGGCTTTTTTAGATGAACTTCCTTCTCCATTGTTGAGTTTCCTTTTCTTGTTCACATTTGCAGCTTGCTTATCTTTTGGTGGAAGATGTCGGTGACATGTCTTCACGTTGTGGCCAATTCTTTGACAATTGCTACACTTCAACGACCGCTGAACTCTTCCAAGCTTTGTTCCCTGTGCAGCCAACTTCTCCGATAAATCTCTAATCCTCTTTGTTCGTGGCCTTCCGAGCTGTCTAGAATACTGTGGAGGCAGAATTGGTGGTTCTTCACTCCTAGTCCACATCTCCATTCCGTTAACCGGCTTGATCAAATTGCTGTAAATGTTAAGGTACGTCTTTTTTAAGTAGCAATCTGCAACAAAGTTTTCTGGATCTGCCCTGTTGTTGTATATTGCTGAGACTGCGTGCTTGCATGGAACACCACTTAAGTCCCACATTCGGCATGTGCAGGTCCTTGCCATAAGGTTGACCACATTCTTTGTTCCTTCAAAAGTCTCCACCTCCACTTGGTCACCACCATTCCCGATAGAAATGCAATCTGAAGCAGCCTTCATTTTGTTCTTTTCTAGTACTTTTCTAGGCTTGGGGCACAGATTTCCCACCATTGCTTGCATCTTATCCTTTCTGATTTGGTTTCTCTTCATTAGCTTCACTCTCATTTCCTCGAACATACTCACTGGTGGTTTTGCTCTAGCATCAAAAATGAACGAGTTGAAGCTTTCACATAAGTTGTTGATCATAATGTCACACTTCGACCAAGTCTCGAAGTGTGCTCTACACCAATGCTGTGGAGGCCTATCCTTATCTACAAAACAAGCAGCATCAGCCATTAGTCTTGATATGGGTCAACTTAGCAAAAAAAAAAAAACAAAAACAAAAAAATCAACAACTTTGTAAACTTGAAAACTTACGTGTCATCCATTTGTACGCTTCATTATCCAAAGCCTTCATCTCCTCCATTTCCTTTGCAAAGTAAGGAACTGTAGTTGACTTTGCACATTTCCACATTTGATCCTTTAGTACCTTTCCCGGAAACAGCTTCGTAAAATTTGTCCACATATGGCGCACACAAAATCTAATCTTGGCGAATGGAACTACTTCTTCAAAGGCAGGGATTAAACCCTTTTGCTTATCGCTGATGAAAGTCCAACCTGCTCCATCCTCAAGTATACTCAGGTCTTTGCACAGAAGCTCTAGGAACCAAATCCACGAGTCTTTGCTTTCCATCTCCACCATTGCGTAGGCAATCACCCATGAAGTGTTGTTGGCATCAATGCCAACAGCTATCAAGAGCTGACCCCCATATGCAGACCTCAAATGGCAACCGTCTAGCCCAATCACAGACCTACATCCCTCTTTAAATCCATTTTTTAGAGCTCCAAGACAGATATACATCCTCTTGAAGATTGGAAGGCTCTCTCCCTTGCTGAAATCACATTTTATGTCAACGGTTGTAGAAGGGTCCACCCTTTTCAGCTCATTCGCATAATCTCGAAGTCTGGCATATTGTCCATGATGGTTCCCTCCAACACCAAAAGGGCTGCTTTCTTTACTCGATAAGCCATCTGATTGGAGACCCTTGCTCTAACTTCTGAAGACATAGTTTGAGCCAAGGATTTTGTAACCAAAACAAGGATCGGTAACCATTGAAGCAAGCAAAACAAGCAAGAAAATTATTCCAAAACTGAACAAAACAAAACAAAACTGGACCATTTAAAACTGAAGCAGTAGCTGGTTAATTACTCTAAAACAAGAAAAAATACAAACATAAAGGTTTAATCACTCCAAAACTGAAGCATTAGGTGGTTAATTACTCGAAAATTGTACAGCTGATACAAACATGAAGGTTTTAATCACTCTAAAACTGTACAGTTGAAACAAGCTTTTCACATAAGAACCTATGAATGACCAAAATCATATAACACCTGCAACTTGCTGCAAGCAACCAAAATTTGCAAAAAAAAAAAAAAAATGGAAACAAGACAAAAACTAGGAATTGGAAGGCACTATAATTTCGAACTTGCAGCAACCAAACTTGTCAAAAAAAAATTAGAAAACTACACAACAAACAGTAACCAAACAAAAACATGAACATATTGGAATGGATACCTGGCTTCCAGCCACTGTTCAGCTTGATCCTTTCCATGAAACGCTTAGTTAAATACTTAGCACTGAGCATGCTGTTATCAAAGACTCTCATGCACTTGTGTTCCGGCTCATAAGTCTTGATCATAAGAGATTCCTCATGTTGCATCCTAGATGCATAGAGCTCGAATGGACAGTCTTGGGACTTGCATATAGCCCTCACCCTTTTCCGGTCATTTTTGATAAAATATACCTCCCAACCATCTCTAATAGCCCTCTCCCTTATAGCCTCTCTCAAAATGGCAGCGCTGCCAAATATCATCCCTTTCTTGAAGACCGGGTCCTTCATATCTGTTTCTGGATTAAACTCAGGGAATAGTACTTCCTCTTCACCATTAGAATCCAAAGCAAGCCGCAATCTCTCTTCATCGTACTCGGCTGATCCAAACATATCTTCATGATCTTCTATCTCTTTTCCACTTTCCATCTCCAAAGGCAGAACAGCTTCTTTACTTGGTCCAACCCATTCACCGTTGTCATTAACCACAAACCCTATATCAGCTTCCTCGAACCAATCGTCGTCATCAACACCATACTGATCATATTCATCATCTTCAGCAGCGGGTATGTATTCATCATCCTCATCACTCTCACTGCTATCCACTTCATCTTCTTGTTCAGGGTGGAACCCAAATGATTGCATATAATCTAGAATATCAATATCTTGAAGCATCTCTTCATCTAGACCACTTACACCATCAACACTGTTTGCTACAGGACCTTCCTCGGGTACATCTTTCCTTTACCCTTATCTTTTGGATCTGTTTCAGCCACTTTCCTGCCTTGAGTTGGGATGGAGACTTCAGGTTCTCTGATGACTATAGCCAGCTTTGGTTCCTCAATAATCTCCTCAATCACTCATGTAGCCTTCTTTCTCGGCTCATCAGGGAGCTCTTCAATCACAACTCCAGTAGATCCGGACTGACTAAACATATCAAAACCAGCTGGTTCTTCACCCGAGCTCTCATCACCTTCATGAATATGATCCAAGTACACAACAACCAATCTCACTTCGGGTACACAACATAGCATAGTGCACACATCCGCATCCGAATCTATTTTTGTCAAAGCATCATCTTTTGTTCCTATACTCCACCAATAATCAATCCTAGTACCTGCATAATTTGGGTTCAACGCTTGGACCATGTTATCTAACTCAGTCAACGACATCCTATCCTTGTCAGCATAATCATAGAAGGATATCTTCCCACCAACGTACTTGTTTCCAAGTATGTTACCCCCATGATATATCTTCATTGTGAAGTAATCGGGGCCATCTGCATGGAAAAAAAAAAAACAATAGCCTGTCAGTTATTACCCAACAATAGGACACTTATAAAAACACTGCTAAGTGGGCAAACAAGACAAAGAAGGACCACATCCAACAAGAACTATATCAAAACCATAACTACAACAATATTAAAACCCTCATTCATTATCCCCAACAACTTTCACATGCACCACCTTACTTTAATCTCCTACTTTAAGGGTCAATCCTTCACAAACAGACAACAATTCGTACTTTAAAATTAGTATTAGTGGTATACAATTGCAGGCTATTGTTCACAATTATTGTGATTCAATAAGTATGAAACAAAAAGTAGAAGCTAAATCTATATGCGACAAAAATAGGAGTCAGAATAGAAAAGCCATGTTTCTGGAAAGGGTAACTTTGTTGTTTTATATTGTACTTTGTTGTGACGGGATTAAAGCACGTTTCTGCAACCAATAAGTTAGAAGATTTCAAAACTTCTAAAACCCATATCAGATCATATTGAAACCCTAACCTCAAACCCTTTTTTCCCATATCAGTAAAGCATGCCGGGATTAAACTTCTAAAACCCATATCAGAAACAGAAATTGTAAACCCAGGTTTCAAATTTCAAATATCTCATACCCTAACCTCAAACCCCTTTTTTCCATTTATGAAAGTTTCAAATCCTTTTAAAAAATCCAAACTCTAAAACCGTAAACCTTATTCCCAAGTTGGAAGAATTCAAACAAAACCCAGAAACCATTTTTCCCCAATTTCGAAACATTGAAACACTAAATTTCAAAACTTAAACCAGAAATTATTTAATCCCTCACCACCGTAATGCAAAACACTAAACCCACACTCACCGTAATGAGGGATGTCATCTCCATCCTCTGTTTTTCTGGGTATCCAAACATCAAGCGCACCATCAGCCATGTCGAAACCTTCTCCAGCTATCAATCGACCGTCTCCTTCTAGATTTTAGGGCTTCGCTTTCAATATATAGCCTTCTCCTTCTTCACCAACCATCTATTGCTTGGGTGTTCTCCAAATTTTGGGTTTCTCCAAAGGGATGCGATTTGGGGCTTTCTTTACGGTTTCAGATCGCGTAATGAGAGAGGTAAGAGCCGTAATGGGATTTGGGGAGATCGACTTAGAGTTAGATTAGAGCCAGGGTCAGTTTGGTCAATTCGTCTTGATGTGGGCCCCAGCTGGGCTGAGTTGGATCGCCATGTCAACACCAAAACAGCTGAAATTGACTGATTTTTGGCGAATGGATCTATTGGACGGAGAAATAATAGTGTGGGGGTGTTTTTGATTAAATTGGAAGTCGGGGGACTGAATTGATGTTGGACCAAAAGCACAGGGTACTAAACAGTAATTAGCCCAAAAAAAAATTAAGATGACGTGAAAATATCGATATTTTTAAAAATAGATTTTTTAATGAAAATATTGAGGAAATATGGAAGGGAAAATGTCCATTTACCCAAATTTGAACTACATTAATCTCATTTATTCAAAAAAATTGCCTACTTACCCAATAAATTACATATTTTTTGCTCTAATACCCAATTAATTATTTTTTATTTATTTTTTAGACAATTTTGCCCCCTTCTCTTTGTCACTTAGAGAGAGAAGTCATTAGAGACTTCATCGGCCTCCAGTCATTGGCCATCGGACTTCGGTCACCAATAGCCGAAATCCGGTTATCGGTCACCGGAATCCGGCCACCGGACTCCAGTCATCAGTCGCAGGAAACCTCGGCGGATGTCCCTAAAGAGGTTGTCGGAGATCTTATAGGTCACCGGAGAATATATTATTTCCCCTAAATAAAACTCAATAGAAAGTTTATTGCCCTCCAATAGAATGTTTATTGGCCTCCAATAAAAAGTTTATTGCCCCCCAATAGAATGTTTGTTACCCACCAATAGAATGTTTATTGGCCACCAATAGAAAGTTTATTGTCCCCAATAATAAACCTATTGCCCACTAATAAATCTTTTATTCTCCCTTCCCCTCCCAATAATAAATTTCCCTAATATTAATTACAAGAAACAAGAAGAAAAAGTTGTACAATTTGATAATTAAGGAATAACCCCTGTTAGTACTCACTATTCAGTAATCAGTATTAACCATGGATAGTAGCAATTCTCATGTGTCGGATTGTTTTACCACTTCCACCAAAAAATCTAAGTACTCTCAGAATACCTCATCCATAAAATAGTTACCTCTCAATTTTGTTATCAAGTAGGCCAGAAGCACATGCAGCAAACAAGAACAGAGATCTAATTTCAAAATATCTATTTTCTCTAGGAGAATATTAATCACAATTGCTTGGACTCGCATCATGATCAGATCATTATTAGAAAACCAAATATGCAGACAAAACTGTATTCGAAGAAGAGTTTCTTCAGTAGCAGCCTTGGAGACGAAGAAGAAGAAAAAGCTTGTTTCTAGCTGGAAGAATCGTGTCGTAGGAGAAGAACACCACCGATCAGGGCCAACGAGTCCTCCAACAATCTGGCTCTGCGGTCCTGTGAGAGTGATGGTGAAGCCGTTGGGGATCGGACCGGACACCGTCGTTCGGGAAAGGAACACGGCTGAGATCAAGAGGACATCACCGACGGTTCCGCAGCGGGTGAGGACGACGAAGAAGGTGGGGACATAGATCCAGGCGGAGGGAGGAAATGCAGAAGGCCGCTGGCTTCGAGTTCTAGTCTGGAGTCGATATGAAGAGAGAAAGAGAGGGGGTGTTGTGGTATAGTGTAATTTTAAAATTTTAAGAACCTATAACCATTATTTGATATTTAAATTGGATGAATGTAAATTAAAATCTCTTATTGGATTTAGTGGGAGTATCTTGACCCAAATTTGGGCATTGGGTCAAGATATCATCAATAGAAATTTTACTGCAATTTTGGATAAAAATTTGATTTAAAAAAAAAGTTTTGGATAAAAATTGCATTATTAAATGAAAATATGACAGAAACAAAAACTTACATGATGTTGGGCATGCATTGCATTTTGCACCTACGATGTTTTGGGAAATCGTGTCAGTGAGCCGTGGCCTATTGGTTAGCTAGCCTAACTAACACTATAGAGGTCATGAGTTCAAATCTCAATAACATCAGGCCTCGTTTGGTTCACGGAAGGGAAATCGATTCCCTTGTATTTCCTGTGGGGAAGGGAAACTAAAGTTCCTGTCAGATTTCCTTTCTTGTGTTTGGTAAAGCAGCGAAAGCATTTAGGAAAGATCATTTGATTTCCCTTCCAATGTTTGGTTGCTGCAGGAAAGGAAAGTAAAAATATATCAATATTTCAATAATACCCTTCTATTTTAAAATAAAAACAACCTAGAATGAATTTTCAACACTACCAAGAGTATTTAAGCAATTAATGCTAGGGTATTATTGTCTAAAATTATTGCAATTAATGCTGGGAAGTGGGATGGGAAACTCAATCTCATGAAGGGAGAAAAATCCTTAAACTTGTAATCAAAGTTGTTAGGTACATTTTTCTCAGGGTTGGTCATTAATTAAAGGGAGAAAAATCCTTAAACTTGTAACCAAAGTTGTTAGGTACATTTTTCTCATGATATCGTGTGTAAAGTCATAAATAGCTGCTGCGTGCTGCCTGTTAAAAATAGTGGGCTAAGTCTTTTATAACCTGTCACAGAGAAGTAGCTAGCCTTTTTGATAATTCTACTCAACTATTAGCATTCCGATAAAAACTATATATGCATATTTGATTTCTCACTAGCTTCTTCACTTATATAGAAGATCGATCATCGCTGGTTCTAATTTGCAATAGTAATTTGTTCAGATATCATGGCAGCAGCTACGAAAGAAGAGAAGTTCGATCATCTGGTCTTAGAAAACAAGATCTTGTTCCGAAGCCCTGCCCTTCTCAAGGTACGTTAATCTTCATTTTACCACTCTCTTTGAATTTGCATATATTCATAAGCTTCTTAATTAGTTATATCTTATCATATTCAGTATCTAAGAGTTATGAAGAAGATTGGTAGCATCCTAAAAATAATTACATGGCCTTAATTTGTTGTATGACATGCAGTACATCCTGGAAACCAGCTGCTACCCGAGAGAACACGAGCAATTGAAGCAACTTAGGGAAGCCACGGTCAAGAAATATGAGCAGCTGTAGGTTGAATATTTGTGATTATATTACAGATATTCGATTTGATTATGTTATGTTATTTGATTGTTAATCAAATCAATATATGGTAAAGAAAAAAAAATGACTTAAAAAAGCAATATAATCACATTTTGTACACAGGTGTATTATGAATGTGCCTGTTGATGAAGGTCTGCTTATCTCCATGCTTCTGAAGATCATGAATGCGAAGAAGACATTGGAGTTAGGGGTATTCACTGGTTATTCACTTCTCACTACTGCCCTTGCACTTCCTGCTGATGGCAAAGTACGCAATTAGTTTTAACGTCACCAATTTTTAGGTCTTCATAAATTAAATTATATTGGATAATATTAGTTAGCTAGTTAGAAATTTAGATTGCTAAGGCCAACGTAAAACATCGAGTTTCACTTTTTCAGATAATAGCAATCGATCAGGATAAAAAAGCGTACGAGGTTGGATTGCCATTCATCAGAAAGGCCGGGGTGGAGCATAAGATTGACTTCTATCAATCAAATGCCTTGTTATTCCTAAGTGATCTCATTAACCGTGTAAGTTTTTTAATCTGTACGTGATTATAGTCCTAAGCTATGGAACTTCAGCTTCATTCATTAACTAATGCTATGACGACCTTAACTAAGAAATTTACACATGTCTCTTAAGAGTTAAGACCAAGAATTCACACATATTCACCGATTCAATCAGCTAGAGCGGCCAGAGGTAGTACCTTTGGTCAGCTCGATTCTTGCCTCGTTGGTTTATGTTTATGTTTTTAATTATATATGTATTGCTCCGAGTCGAATGAATCGACCATCCACCGTCTTGGCGTACGTGTAAATAAATAATCAAGTAACGTTTAACATGTATGCAGGGAAAGGAAGAAGGCAGCTTTGATTTTGCGTTTGTGGATGCTGATAAGAACAACTACATCAAATATCATGAGCTGCTAATGAAGCTTGTCAAGGTTGGAGGAATAATAGCTTATGACAACACTCTGTGGTTTGGCTCAGTAGCAGAACCTGAGGAGGAGGTGGCTGAACGCTTCAGGGAAATCAGCCGTCATTTGAAGGAACTGAACAGCTTCCTAGCCGCAGATCCCCGTATTGAATTAGTTCTTCTTTCCGTCGGAGATGGACTCACCCTCTGCAGGCGCCTATATTAGAATCAGCAAGCTGCTGCTACTATATGTTTTTTTTTTTTTTTTTTTTTTTAAAGAGGAGAGCTTGAAATAGAAATACTTCTAGAGCAATCAGAGTTTACAACGTCAAATAACAAGGCTTTGGATGCCTGGATCGGAACATTATTGTTCCAATAATTGACATCGGCACAATTGTGCTGCTACTGTTCTAGAAGATAATAATAATAACAAGAGGTGTAGTTTGATTAACTCACTGTTCTAGAAGTTTTCCTAGGCGGCAACTTAGGCGCTATGTGGTGGCCAGCCGCCTTGATTAGTGTGGGTGACATCTAGGTGGGCTAGGTTTAAAAAAAAATGTTCAGAATATTTTTTTTGGATGCAATATTAGGTGTTTAACTTTTTTTTTTCTTTTTCATATTTTCGAATTGATTATAATACTGAATGGAAAATTCTAGTATACGTTGATATATGCCATACATCAACTCTTTCAAATATATTAGGCCGTTGGATATAATTAAAATATGAATATATCTAACGGTTTAGAATATTCAATAGTGGTGACCTGCTTACCAGGTAGCCTATTTATTTATTTTTATTTTTTTTCAAAATTCTAAATTACATATCTACAATGAAATTTAAAGGAAAAAACCCTAAATTGAAAAAGAGGAGAAGACGAGGAAAAGAGGAAGAATCTATCCAGTTTTGTTCTTGTACAAAGCGAGAAAACAAAACCCTTTATGTTTCATATAAATTGGATGATGTGGTTCAGGGATTGTGTGATTTGAATTGGATGATTATGTGCAATATTAGGGCCTCAGCCGCAAGCTAAAGTGAAATATTCCATCTACTTCCACTTAGAGATCAAGGGTTTGGAAAAGTACGTATAACTTCAAGTATTGTTTCTTTCTTGCTTATACTTAATTAGGCAAGATGCAATCAGCTGGGTTCGAATCAAATTAAGGTACTATTTCTTTGTTTCTTTCCTGCTGTGTGTACTACATATATTGATATATAATAGTACGTTGTTGATGTTGAGGGATTTTCTTTTTCTTTTTCTTTTTCTTTTCTGTTGAAAGAACTTAACTGATGAGTGTGTGTGTGTGTGTACACAGCTAGATACATGTCAAATATGAAAAGATCTATATATCCATCAAGAATCCAAGATTCAAGAACCTACATTAGTACTGTAACAAGATAATGACTATCTGCAGGAGATCGACTTTGTCCTCAGTGATAATTAAGCAAGTCATTTGTCAAATTCGATGTCCAATTAATATCCTGGGTTCGAATCAAATTAATATATCTAAGAGAATAGGACATCAAATGACCGAGAAAACAAAGAGGAAGAAACTGTCCAGTTTTGTTCTAGCTTGTACAAAGCGAGAAAACAAAACCCTTTCTGTCATATAATTATTAACTGAAGGTACACATTACAAATCTACATCTGTTTTTCTGGTGCTTCCGATTTCTCGTAGTGCAGGCATTACAGAGTTCCTTTCTTCCCAGACTGAAAACTTGAGAACAATTTTGCTTACCACGTTCAATTTTGTCATCTCTTATCAATTAAAGTCAAGTTGTAATACTACACAGTCTACATCATGGTTAAAGGTGATGATCAAAAATTGGTCTTGAACTGTACTGTGGTTTTAGATGCTCGATAAATTCGAATAATGCGTTGTGTTTGACACTGCAATTTGACTCAGAGAGTGCTGTTTGCTATTTGTGCAGATGCTTGAAGTCTGCTCCTCCCATGTGCTTTGTGTCCTAACCCATTAACTCCAACATTCTGTGCTTTGAATCCTTTGATTAGTTTGGGGTATGTTTTTCCCCATGCCCTATTGTTATATCCCTATACCTCCTAGTAGTTATATTGACGTATCAGAGTTGCCTTGCAACAATATCTTCTTGTTTCAATATATTTCAACCGTTCTGCAGATGATGGAGGAATCGAAAGTAATAAAAAGCAACAGTAAATTAAAGAATAAAACTGACGACAAAAATGAACAGAAAGTAATTGTTGGGCAATTTACATATACATTGTTGGAATATATGAATTGAGGCTAGCTTTGTTCTTACTGTGAATGAGCGTCTGGTTGGTTAGCTAATCATTTTGCTTGTTTCAATGACATACTAATGTGGTGGGAGTTAGTTGCATATCCATGCCTTGTCTACAAGTTATTTTGTAAATTATAATTGCTGGCAAAGTGACTATGATAAATGCAGATCTGATGAGGAGCTCAATATGAGAGTCATGTAAATTAACATATATTAGAAAAGAGATCTGATTTGTTATTATAAATCTTACCTGTCCTAAATTTCAAATCTTTAAGGAATATATGGTTATCAGAGAAGGGATGTTTCATGTTAATATGAATGGAGATGAAAGCAGTTTATCAGAGTTTTCATATACAATCTCTAAGGAGTTGAGCATCAAAGCAGAGGATATCTAACATTGAAAGAAAGGAAATTGATCAGATTTAGGATATATGGAACTACCAACGAATTTTTTTTTTTTTAACCTGTCATTCATTAATAAGATTAGTTTCATCAAAAGATTGAGGTCACAAACACAATGAGCATTTCAATCAGAAAAAATGACAAATACGAAACTCCCAAAATGACAATAGAATTATAAAGTCTGAGTCAGTGAGTTGTGTATCTCAAGCCTTCTTTTTCCTGCTCAGCATAGGTCTCTTGCCAATCATTGAACTACTCGTCCTGGAAGTTGTCAGCAGCCCAAGTAGTATGGCCAAAACACCAAACCCCAGGAAAGGGAAGTACGTAAACAGCAGCTTATCAGAAGCCTTACCAGACTGAACCTGTTCTGATAATATAGTCACATGAAATTTCACAAAAGCAAACAATATCAAACAAAAGAAAGTTGCAGAGATAGACAATCCAATATGAAACAGAATTTCAACAATATTGTGGAATTGCTTGGTACTTTCCCTCTTGCAAAGCTTAGCTGGGATCGTGGCAGTCTCGATGATTTGGATGCAAGGAAACCTGACCCTGTGGCGAGAAGCCATCTCAGTGCACATCTGATCCACAGCCCCATTCAGAGTGGTGTCACGGTACTCCTTGTACATGTTGTGATACCCTGTCCTGCTTTAATACCTCAACCAAATACCGTAGTTCTCAACAACAGTAGGTTTCTTCTCCAAAATCTGCACCCAATTCCAATCAAATACTCAAGACCCAGAGAGGAAAAGAAAGAATCCTCAAAATTATACCTAAAAAACTCATTTCAACAACTACAATGCAATACAAAAGAGATCATCACAACCAACGATTACAAAATAGTACAATTCCGCAGAAACCCTGTGAAGAAAAACCAGCACCCAAGACCAATGTAGATTCATATACACAGAAAATCTGATTCCAGTAGCCGATGACGACATGCACGAATGGTCGAGGTGGTGAGAATTTGGGGTGGTAAGAGAGATTGAAAATTTAGCAAACTACAGAGACCCTCCTAGTAGAAGTCCAAAACACAAAAAACTCCTCAACTTTTGGTTTTATACATCTAAGGACAAAATTTTACACTTAAGGACATTTTGTCTTTAGCAAGTTTCACTTTCTCTTTAAGTTTTAATCTTTCCTTTCAGTAAAAAGAAAATTGACGGAGCGTAGTGGGCCCATGCTTTTGAATTTGTTTGTTTAACCATATTGCAGGTATAAATCCATCCTCTATACTCGAAGGTAAACGGTTATTTTTACCATTCGATCAATTTCGATTGTTGACAGACTAGAGTTACTTGCTATTTGTAAGAATACTAGCAAAGAATTAAAAACAGAAAGAGAAAAGTTGAGAAAACTGAAATTCTTTAGAGATAATCTCAACAGAAATACTCTCAACTACTGGGATATTATTTATAGACTCCAAACTAGAATCTATAAACTAGAAGAAGATATTGATAATCTCTTATATGTTCTAGAAATAGAACAAAAACCTCTGGATTATTTGAGCATTGGTTAGATCCGCATATCATTGGTATCAGAGCTTGTAAAATAGCTCAAGGAGAACCCCTCCTAAATGGGGACAATGTCAGAATTGTTATTAGAGAAAATAAATTCTCTATTAAATTCCTCTGATGAGAAATATCAGAGGCTGGTACTAGAATTATCTAGATGTCAAACTCATCTAGAAAAATTACCTGCTATAATCCACCAATTAGAAAGATTGGAAAACAAAATGGATTATATCAAAGAACTTCCAAAAAAGGAAGAAGAAAAGCTGACAGTTGTCAGTAGAAAAATCAATGAACAGCAAAAAACGCTGGATTCTATGAAAAATATACTGAAGGACAAGAAAACTAATGGATTCAAACCATTAGAAAAACCAGAGGATGGTTGCAGCGGAGGAATGATAGCCGAGCGATGGTCAGGCCACCATGGCTCCGATACGCTAGAAGCAAGAAGCAAGAAGGAAGAAGGAAGAAACAGAGGAAAAGGAGATACAGAAGGTCAGAATGAGGGCCGTCCTCAGACTCGAGATGAAAAAAAAATGAAAAAAAAAACTAAATTAACCATATTCTCTTTTGATTTTACGATAATAGAGGTCAATAGTGGTAATTAAGGTTGTAATTTTGATAATGTTTCGATATTTCAACCCCAAATCATAAAATTAATGATAGAACGACTGATTGTAAAACGTGGTAGTCAAGTTGTAATTAGTGTTAATATCTCACTATAACAAGTTTGAGAAACATTTTACTAATAAAAGAATGAATTGTGGTAAAAAGTGGTAATTTAGTTGTAATAAGTGTTAATACTTCACTATTACAAGTTTTCAGAACCACATTACTAATAAAACAACAAATGTGTTGCTATAATGGCAAAACGTCATATATTTAAGTAAATTTGCGGTGAGTCCTTTATAGCGTAATAAGGTTGTCTATTTTGTAATTACTGTCATTTAAGAGTTATTTACTTATTTGACAATGTTTTTTTCTAGATTTTACGGAAATTGAGGTCCAAAGTAATAACGAAGGTTGTATTTGTGATAATTCTTTAATATTACAAGTTTGAGAACTATTTGACCAATGAGACAACAAATTATTGTAGAAGTAGTAATCAAGCTCTTATTTATGGTAATTTTTTATATTACAGGTCTCAGAACTATTTTACTAATGTGACAACGAATTGCTGTCAAAGTGGTAAAACTTTATGTATATATTGTAAATGAGGCGCGAGTCCTTAATTGTGTATTAAAGTTCTATATTTTGTAACTTAATACTTTTCTTGTGTAAATCTCATCATCCATGAGATAATTACTCATTTGACAATGCATTTTATTATAAATTACAACAATTGAAGTATAACGTTGTAATTATGGTTGTTTTTATGATAATTACTTGAAATATGCTTCTATTTACAAAAAAAAGAATCACTTTACCACTGCTACAACAAATGCTTTGTTTATATGGTAAATAATCATATTAGACCTAAAACTTTTCAAATCCTTATTCTTGTAATCCAATTGTTTTTTTTTGTAACTAGAGTCCTTTCTTTTGTAAATTACATCATCGATGAGACATTTTACAACAAACAACCACATTGAATGTATTTAGTGATAATTATAGCTGTAATCAAAGTAATTACTACATTTACGATCTTCATTACAAGTTTTTGAATGATTTACGTATAAAACAATAAATGAGTACTTACTATGGTATTTTTTATTTTTTTTTTAAGTACACATGTCAAATTATAAATGGTTAACCTGTTGACCTGAATAACAGGTTTCGCCAATTAATTTAATTTAATATATATTTATTAAAAAGTTGATGTATGACAAACATCAACATACCTTAGACTTCCCCAATACTGAATATAGTTTATTAATTTAATTTGACACTTATTTATATTTTGTTTAATAAAGTAAAAATCCGCCTAGCCCGAGACTAACTGCCTAGTCGCTAAGCCCTTCCCCACCGCCCACCACCCGCCTACCGCCTAACTATTTTTTTAACATTATTATTTAGTTTAGTAACATTAGTGCTTAACTGATTATTTTGTAAATGGAATGTCCTAAATTCGACTTATAATCTAATTATTGTACTTTCTTAGTTGTAATATTATTAGTTATCTGCAATTTATAGCTGGTTAAATAACAATCATCTTTGTCTTCGAGTAACTTTGTTGATGTAGATTAAGTGTTATAAGAGCAAGTTCACCCGTTGGGTCACCAGGTCACCAGGGCAGGAAACTATTCACTGCCACTGGATCTTGGCTTCCACCCGTTGGGTCAAGGTCACCAGTCAGTTACTGTTCATCGAATATTTTATTAATTTTTTTTTGGAAAATGAGAAATGTATGATGTAAATAAATAGTATTGATAAACAATTTGAAAATGCAACTAAAGAAAATTTTATTGGTAGACAAATTATATGTCCACCGACACTCTTTTTTTTTTTTTTGAGGAAGAAAGATGATTTTTTTGGTGTGAGAAGTACAATAGGAGGTGAGGTATTTATAAGAAATTTTGGTTATATTTTTTTTGTTACCGTTGTAAATGTAACCGTTAATAATTTTTTTTTTTTAAATCACCGCAGCAAATAAATATCTCCTTAATTATATACCATAGGATCCCTCATATAATTAGAACCAACGGTCCAGATCTATGGACCGTTGCATTTAAATTGCAAGCACCCAATGGCTAATTGCCACGTCACATCTCCAGCCGACAGCTTCTGGGCTTCCACGCGCTGCTCACCTCCTTTTTGCTACACGACAAGAAACTGCAGCTCACCTCTTTTGCCAGGCGCGTCTATCCTCAGTCACCACGGTGGAGGCCTGGGTCATCAACTCAGTCACCATGCTGCCCGAGCTCTTGACTTGGGTCACCCACTGCTCTCTTGCCCCAGCCCCGGTGGAAGGAACAACAGTGGAAATTTGGTGACTTCAGTCACCGTTTGACATGGTGCCCGGGCACCAGTTGCTCCTCTGAAATTGCTCTAAGCCCAATAGCTCCACAATGACAGCAGCAAAGATATAGTAATTTCGTCAAAAGTCTAAAATGGAGAAGATTATTAAATGTCAAAATCAGCTGTGGAATTCTTATCTTTCATATGCCCAATGACGTACTCCACACACTTAACCTTTTCATTTATTATGATTATTATTTTTGGTAAAATCTTGTAAGAATTCATGAGCCAAATTTATTAAATACAATGAAGAAAATCTTCATTTCAATTAGGACCAAAACTAAAACCTCCCAACAAAAACATTAAAATAAAGAAAATTAGCTAACTAGAAAAAACAACAATTTGTTCAAGTAAATCCTTATTTGTGTGTCTGACCCAAACTCTAGGTTACTTGACCTAGTGGTAAAAGGGTTAAATTAGAAGGATCTAGATTCTTATTCAATGTACGATTACTTTCCTTGTATGATTGAGATTCTATGCATTGTAAACCTCTATATAAAGAGGCCCCTATTATCAATGAGAATACACAACGATTTCCTCTCAATTTCAGTTTCTCTAAAACACGTTATCAAAACGAAGCCCTAACCCAGAAACAAATAGCCAAAACCCCAAATTCGAATACAAAACCATGAAGCCTTTTCTGCCTCCACATCACAACTTTTTCCATCAGAAGCGCCTCTACCCAAGGATTAGGGAACCATAAATATTTTTCCCAAAACCGGCCTAAAAACAGGTGAACCGGCCACTAGAACGGCTGCTGCACCTTGAACCGACAGCCTTAATAATTCTTCTGTTCCAGTCAGCCCAGACCTAGACAAGCCTAAAAAAGGAAGCAGCCCAGTTGGTGCAGCCCACAAAGGAGGAAGAAGGCTCGGACAAAGGAAGAAATAAAGAAAGAAAAAGGAGCACGGGCCCACTGCAGGAAAAGAAAGAAAAAAAACAAACAAAAAAACAAGGGAAGCCCACGTGAGGTAGCAGAAGAAGAAAAGAAAGAAAAAAAAAGGAGAAAAAGAAGGAGCAGGGCCCAGAAGGACAAAAGAAAAAAAAAAAAAGGAGACTGAGTAGCCCACACCGATGAAGTCAGCAGGCCCACTTCCTGCAGCAGGTCAACTCCGGTCAGCCCACAAGTCAACTCCGGTCAACCTCCGGCGACCGGCGACTTTTCCAGCCAGATTTCCGGCGACCTATTTCGATGTAATTTTTACTAAAAGTTCCCGTTTTTGAAGTTTTTATTTCTTTTCTCTTTCTTTTCTAGGGGACTTGCAAACTCCCTTTCTTCTACCCCCCTTTATTCATCATAGGGGAGACCTAATTAAGCCGACCTGTGGGGGTTCGTGCTCACTCCAAGCTTGGATCTTGTTGAGATCTCCAAACTTAGAGTTTGTAGAGAATTTATTACGACCACTTACGTCATTGTTTCGATCTAATCTAATACCTCTTAGGAACTGAATTTCTTGGAAGCGATTATGCTCAGAAATTCCTAATTTCTTGGAAGTGATTACGCTAAGAAATTTTATATGTTTTCGTGGTAGCCTTTTACGTTCCGAAACTAACCCTAATTTCTTGTTCTCTTTCAGGATGTGTAACCTGAACAAATTGGACTTTGCTCCATTGGGAACAACTGGCTCTGGATATCACAGGTGGGTTCGTGATGTCCGCCAGCATCTCAAGGCTGATGGAATCCTGGATACGATTCTCGAGCCTAGCCAATACGTGCTAACTGTTGAGCAAGCTCAAGATTTGGAAGCAAATAGAGAAACTTTAGAGGCAAATAAGGCGAAAGCCATCATCTTAATGACTCGTCATATGGATGATTCGCTCCAGTATGAGTGTATGAATGAAGAAGACCCCAGAAGGCTATGGGTCTCACTCAAAGATAGATTTGGCAACGTCCGTGACTCCCTGCTTCCTGACCTAGAACTGAGATGGCATGGCCTCTGCTTCTGTGATTTCAAGTCAGTTCTTGACTATAACTCGGAAGCACTTCTCATTAAATCCTTAATGGAATTCTGTGGTAAAGAGATCACAAATGCAATATTGATTGAGAAGACTCTCTCTACTTTCCTCGTCTCTGCATTGACGGTTGCTAAGAACTATCGAATCGATGTTACTGCAAGACGAATCACAAGGTTTCGTGAGCTTATTGGAGCTATGAATGTCGCCGAAAAGCATGACAACAAGCTTGTGAAGAACTATAATTCGAGATCCATGGGAACAGAGCATGTTATGGAATCCAATTATAGTCGCGCCCCAAAGAGAGGGCTCCAAGAGTGAAACCCTAATCTTAGGAATACATTTGGACGTTCTGGTCCATATAATTGCTCTACTTGGGAAGGTAATCGCCAAAATAGGCGAACACGGAACCGAAGGGGTAAACATGGAAAGAGAGAGGGAGGCAAGCCACTGGCCATGTTGGTGGCGCCACCAACACTAAGAGCCATCTAAATGACGCTTTCAAAGCCCCTCAATCAATGGAGTTTGAGCAAAGAGATGTATGTTCTCGATGTGGAGTGTCTGATCATTAGGTACACATTTGTAGAGCTTGTGAATAAATCGTCACCACCTACAAAACATATTGTGAAGAAAGAGAAGCTCACTATATGGAACAAGAAGATCAAGAAGATGATCTAGAGTGAAGGGTTAAAGACTACAATTCTGGCTAGGATCAATAAATCGCCAATTCTGTTTAAGTCTTTATTTTTCCAAGAGATGTAATAGGCAATTGTCATATACTTTGTAGTAAATGACAATGGTTTAAGTCTTTCTTCAAAGTAGGCTCACCCAAAATAAGTGTGATGTCTAGGAAGGTTCTGAGATTAGTGGTACTTAAGCGAGCCTAGCTTGCTCCACCGACATCTCTCTACTCACCTGGTCACATTTATTTTGGAATTATCGAAAGAAGTTAAACGACTATCATTGTTTTGCATTAGCTAGCATTTTGAATTAGATTTTCTTTGGTCAAAGAGACAATGATGTAACTCTGTTAGCTAATGAATAAAATTTCGAGTTCTTTATGACTCCATTTTGATTCTGAGCATATGACTTTGTGACTACGATGGCTGGGCCATTAGTATTAATTCAAGGACATGGAATAGCCCAAGTTCCACTTGCTAAATGACACCTTAATTATTGTCACAGAAACTCTCTACGCTCCTAGGGCCAATCGCACTTATGAATAGCCAACGGATTCCATGCGAAAACGCATCTAGAGAACGGAAATGAGTTCCTTTGCAATACCTCTAATGATTGCGAATAAATGCGCATCTTAGAGAAATTTATGTGTCTCTCTCGTGGACTTTATATCACTATTCGAGCTATTAAATCCAATAAAGTTACGAGAGAAGATTTCTTGGATTTAGACACATATTGGCTTTGTCAAAACATGATAGGTCATCATGGTCATGATATGATGATCCGTTTACTAAAGACTTCACATGGACATCATTTCTTTCAAGCAAAACGAAGCATGAATCAAAAGTTGATTTCTGGACTAAGTGTGACCGACGTAGCTGCCTAGGGCACCGCCTCCGTCCACCACCAGCCTAGGGCTGGCGCAGTCCCTATCCATAACGCCATGGATAGCGTCCATCATGGTGATAGCGCCCCAGGTGATGCTGTAATCACCAACTTGCTTCAAATAGCGTTTCAGACGCTCAGGCCTAACCAAAATACTCATTGGTTGCTTCTAAAGCCTCTCGCTCGTTTTACAAAGCCCTTTCCTTAGGGAAATTAGGACTAAGACCGTCCTATGCAAAGGAAATGAACATACTCATTCTGTTCTTACATAGAATCCATGGGGATTCTGTGGATTGATTCAACCAACTTGGGGGCACTTAAATATTTCATGATGTTGGTTGACACGCAAACACGCTGATCACATGTTGTGCCATTGTCCACTATAAATGCTGCTTATGCTGCACTCCTAGCACATATCATATGACAAAGGTCTCACTCCCGAGATCATCCTATTCAGTCAATTGGATTTGACTATGCTAGAGAGTTTACATCGAAAGACTTTCGATGGATATTGCAATGGGACTGATGTTGGACATCATATTCTCATGTACACACCCAAATGGTCTTGCGGAAACGACTACGATGATAGTCCGGACATTGGTAATGCGCACCAATCTCCTTATATCCGCTTGGGGTGATGCAATATCGCATGCATCTATGCTAATTCGTCTACGACCCACAGCCACTCAATGTACCTCTACGTTACAGCTAGTGACTGGGTACAAGTATCGTACTTACGCATATTTGAGTAAGCCATTGATGGGCCAATTGCGGCGCCACAGCGCTCTATGATGGGTCCTTACAAATGAATGGGCAACTATGTTGGATTTGAGACTCCAACAATTGTCCGCCACTTAATGCCCTTGCAAGGCAATCTCATTACCGCTAGATTTGCTGGTTGTCATTTTGATGAGACAGTCTTCCCATCGTTAGGGGGAGATAAGAACACAGATGTTCAGCAGGAACGATAGGAATTGTCGTGGTCTGTCCCCACTATGTCTCATCTCAATCCCTACTAAAGTGACGAGATCACACAAATATGCTGCAAACATGCCAGTAAGGAAGGACGTCCCTACCAGAGGACGTAGCGCCACCCTACATGGAGGTAGGCATGACGCCAATTCCAAAGAGAGTGGCACTCTGGTGTTATAGGCCATGACCCCAACTAGGATGCGTGGGAGACCCGTGGGGTCGAATGATGCTTTGGCACATTCCAATCTTTGATCATCAACACTCAAAATCCATCTCATGAGTATCTTCCGGGTTATGGTTATCGTTGGAGGACGCCTCAACGTCAGAACCTATTCTTGAGAATATAGAGCTCTATGAAACTTACACTAGTGTACATGAGACGTGAGATAAAAACTCCATCATAATTGATGATGTAGTTGTGTATTTCGTTGCGCATGAGTTTGTTGAGTCAGATGATATCGAACCACGCTCCGTTGATGAATGAATGCCAACGTAGAGAGATTTGACCTACATGGAAAGATGTGATCCAGGTTAATTAAGATGAATTCTCTAACGAAGAGGAAGGTTTTCGAGCTAGTAATGTCAACACCTCCTAACATAAAACATGTTGACTAATGAGTCTTCGTTAGAAAGCGTAGTGAGAAAAAGATATGGTAATTTCGCCTTATGGAGCAAGGCTTCTCATAAAACGCCCTGAAATCGACTACGATGAGACATATTCTCTCGTAATGGATGTCATTGCACTCCACTACCCTATCAGTTTGGTAGTTTCCGAATAACTGAACATGCAGCTTACAAATGTGGTCACTACGTATCTCTATAGGGATCTAGGTACGGAATATACATGAAGGTTCATGGTGAACTTCATATACCCAAGTCAAGTGGCTCTAGACCACGGACCGCGTTTACAAAGAGGTTGAAACGCTCGCTAAAATGACTACTTGTTTGGGAAGGGATATGCCCACGCGTTTCCATAACAAGTTTCGGATTCCATCGCGTTTTCATACCAAGTTTCGGATTCCATCACAAGGGTAATACCGCCACATCATCATAGTATAGGAGTTTCATCAGTATGGCACACTGAAACCTAAACAATGTAAGTTTGATTTACCAAGATAGACAAAGTTTTCTAGAGCATTACAATATGGTGTAAGAACTAAAAACAATTTTAGACTTGCCTCTTCAGGCATGCTATCCAGAGTTGGACAAGTATGTGGACTATTTTACAAGCAGAATTCTTGCTCATTAACATTATCCCATAGATTGAGGAAAGCAGGAAACTGGTAGCTAATTAAGGAGAGCAGGATGAGAATGAAATTGAAAGTTACCCATCTGGCCGGGGGTAATTTCTGCTATTAAATCACTTGAATGTTCGACACTGTTTCTTCTTTTCATAGTGACTATAATTCATTGAAACTACCTGGCTCTCAGAATTTGAGTAAGTGAATGAAACTGCAGGTCAACAGCAATTAGAAAAAATTATTTATCTGAAAATGTAACAAAATAATATTATAAGACACAAACGTCCAAACCATAAATTCAACCAGCACGGATTGTGGTACATCACAAAGTAATACTTATCAAAATTTATAGTGATTAAAATGGTACTGATTACAACTTGCCTCGTTACTGATTAGTAAAGAAAATTTATAGTCAAACAAGAAAATCAAAATCTCAAAAGAAAATAAGTAAAAGCTGAGAAGCTCATCCAAATCAATGAATTCTTATTGCTACCTTTTTCCTTCCATTCAATAATTCTGCAAGACTGCATCCATTGGCATTCTTTTTATCCTCATCTCTGTTGAAGATAGGGGTGGGCTCGCGAAACCGAAAACCGAAAAAAACCGCACCGATACAGGAACCGAAGCCGAAAAAAACCACACCGAAAAGCCAAAAACAGCACCGCACCGAATCTGGTCGGTTCTGTTTTCGGTTTCGGCCCGGTCAAAACCGAACCGAACCGAAAAACCGAACTCCCCAGAAACAGCGTTGTATAATGTATATATATGTGGAATCAATAGACGGAAACCCTAAAAGCCTAAAAGAGTAAAAAACTCATTCCGCGTCCGCCTCTCTCACTCAAACAGTCAGACTATACCTCTCTCTCTCTCAAATCGCGATTCGACCTCAGCCCTGACCCCGAGTCTCGACCTCTCCCTCTCTCTGTGACCTCTGTCTTGATCACGCTTCGACCTCAGTCCCTAGTGTCGGCGTGAACGACCTCTCTCTCTGACCTCTGTCACAATTGCATAACATCGGTGGTCGTCGTCTCTCTCGCTACTTCGCCGGAAGTCGATGCTCTCTCCGGTAAGCATATATCTATTACCCTTCTTTGTTGTGCGTTAATTTCACTTCAGTCTCTGATTGATTTTCATCTTCAGCAAAACCCCATCGATCTGGGCTTTTTGGACATCTGTGGATCGGAGCACCATGAGCTGAAGGCCAAGGATGAGAATACTCTCCTCGTCGGTTAGCCAGTCGCCATCTTTGGGCTCAGGTAATGATGGATCTCCGAGTTACTGAATAGTTTGAGTTGATTTTGTAGTTGTTGTGAAGTATGGGATTGTAGATCTAAGTGCTAAATCAATTATGTGATCTTTTTTTGTTACAGAAACTGGAGGTGATCCCATGGTGTCGGCTGGTGTTGATATTGTCCGCAGATCTGTGCAACCCCTTTCAAGGTCCGATCTCTGTTTCATGCTTGATTCGATCTTAAATAACTCTGACAATTAAACCCCTTCTCATATTGTTACGGATAATTTAAACCCCAATCAATAACCCACAAAACTAGCTCATCTGATTGTTTTCTTCAACCTGAAAGATTTCGTGTTTTGGACTTTTGATTTTGATAAAACAAGAAGGAAACAAAGATTGAATCTTTATGTTTTAATTGCAACTTAGAGACCGAATAGAGGGTAAAAGATCTGAAAGAGTTTGTTTCTGAACTTGTTTAATAATATTATAGATCCTCTATTCATGTTTGTGTGTTTCTTTTGAATTTATGTTTATGATGGATGGTGGATGTACGTGTATGTAAAGACGAGAGACAGAGAGAGACAAAGACAGAGTGTTGATTGCAGTATGTCTTAGTATATGCATGAATTTGAATGGCTGAGCTTTTTTAGGTTGATATAGCTAATACAAGGTTTAATTCTATCTTCAGTATGGCTGAGCTTTGATTGCATCAGTATGACTTGGTTTTTGTTATGTCCTTGTGATTTCATTTCGGTGACGGTGTTGGGTTTGGGCGATAGGGTTTATGCCAAGATTTCTAGGGTGGAGATGGATGAGCGTCCACAGAGATTGGATGGAATAGGACAATCTCAATCTGCAGGTAGAACCAAATTTGTGCTTAGTTTTGTTTCTTGCAATGTGTTATTACAGTTGACAAGTCTAGTGATTTTTGCAGGTCTCATTTTGTAACCTATTGATGTTCTACTGCAAAGACGGGAGCAAAAGGCATTTACAAGGGTACGGTAAATTACTGGACATATATAATGGCATGTATTTGATATATATAATCTAGTCATATATAATATCATCAGTATAGTCTGATCGTAGGAGGACCTATTAGTTGATCATGTTGGTTTTCCTTCTATGTTTGCCCACTTTACTTTACTTATGTCCATTTCCATTGGGTAAATTTAGCATATGGTTACCTCATTTTTGATTGCCAATGTGAAGATTTTCTCTTTTCTTGATCATGAGTTAGGTTGACCTTTTGTATATTGTGATCAACAGGCTTGTGCAAATTACAGTTTTGGACCATTGAGTGGTTTGTTTAGCTATGAGTGGTTTGTCTATCTATGAACTACTGGGATCACATCCTTTCTGCTTATCCATTGCCTGTAAGTTTGGAACTTGGACCCAAATCATCTTTGTTTTGTTTCATTATTGTATAATGTGTTCTTGTTCATGTTTTTTCTGTTCTTGTTTACAACTCGTATTTCATTTGCAGGTGTTGAAAACTAGAGGGTTTGTGGATATGAAGCAAGCTGATCCTTAAGGCGATATTCTGATATGGGAACTTCCCAAATGGGAGCAAATGTCATGGCCTTGATAAGGCTCCAACGGCCTTGTTTTTTTATGTTAATGATTTGCTCTTTTAATTTTTTTTTATGGATAAGGCTCCAACGGCCTTGATTCCCAGTTTTCAAAGTAATTTGTTAAAAGATGGACATGATTCAGGACTCAAGTAGACTAAATATATTAAAATATATATATAAATGGTCATGTTTGCGGATCAAATAGACTAAATATATTTATACATATATAAATGATTAAAAAAATAAAATAAACCGAACTTAACCGGACCGGTCGGTTCGGTTTTCGGTTCTGAATTTTCAAAAAAAAAAAACCGAACCGAACTTAATTTCGGTTCGGTTTTCGGTTTAGGGTCAAAACCGAACCGATTCAAACCGAACCCACCCCTAGTTGAAGATGCCAAAATTGCAACAAAAGTCACAAACCAAGTTTAAGTATGGCAATAACTACCAACAAAATCTAACTTATCAAACAGATCTACCTAAGCCAGAACAGATATATCGTTGAAGAAAACTACGTAAAGGAAGATCGAACACTAGAGAGAGCAACTAAGAGTTTCTTCATAATTAATGAGCAAGAGCTCGTTAGAAGAAGCGAGTCCAGCTCAGTGATCTCTGCCTCCTTCAGTTGTTGTAACACAACGTGAATAAAGTTATCAAGTAATAGTGAGCTTAAGACTGATTTTAAGCTTTAAGAACAGTACAACCACATTGACGAAGATTGTTAAGTTTAAAGGAAGTGCTCAGAAAAAAATGAGAAAACCGAAACAGGAGGGAGAGAGAGACAGAGACGGAGACGGAGACAGAGAGCTCTGGGCTCTTGACGGAAAATTGAAATGAGGTCAAGAAATGATTTTGTTCGCGGGACTCCAAATTTTATCCTCAAATCATTTATTGAAGTTAATTGTGATTCCATTAAAGCGTGACTCGGTAGGTTATGTTAAAATGATATCCAGGCTCAACTTCAGCCACATTCCTCTGAGAGTTCGATCAAAGGTTCTCAAACAACGAATAAAGCTCTATTTTTTTTAGTTTTGGAAGCATTTTCTTGGATACTCAATATCCTTATTGGATTCGACTTTTTTACGAAATAAATACATAGTTGACATGACAATATGGTATACGAATCAAATAATTAGATAGCTCTATTCAATACCCTTATTGGACTCCTATTGCCACTACATGAGTTGTCAAAAAGAATATCAGACAGCAATAACACAAAAGTTAATGTATAATTCCTCCCACCGATCCACTCATATGGTGTTCCATATTAGGTGAGTTTATCCAAAATCCTATCTTGTAATCCTAAAAGTGTGTGTGTGAATATTAACCTAAAGCTAGAACAAACCTGAAATAAGCTATCATACATCTGGTAACATTTCACCTGATAATGCTCATTTTCAGAGCTGCTGTCAGATGTCTTCACTGTCATAGGAAAGTAATGAGCCAACAGATGAAATTTTAGAAACTTATCACATAAGTATATCCAGAAAAAAATGGTTAAGAAGCAACTTGAAAATAAATGCATTGCTTTAACAATAAAATATTGACAGGACTCAGCAGATTTTTCTCATGTTCCATTACAGTTAAATGTGAATAATGTCCAATTTCTGCAAGCAGAAAGTTCAAATTCGTTCAGATGATTTTACCATCCAAAACCTCATGACTTGGATTATCTTGACATTACAGAACGAAGTACAACAACCAAGATGATCGAGAACTTTGTATGCTATCCTTGATTGATACAGGTAAAGATCAATACCCTAACAGAACAATGATTAAGATTCATACATTTCATTTGAAGCCAAGCATAACAACCAATAGCAAAATGTTATTTATGCACAGAACCGTACAATTTCAGTATTTTCTACCGCAATACAACATACAAGATCTACATACCAATATGAATTTCATGCAGTTACACCCCCCCCCAATTTGAACCAAAGAAGTTTCTGCCCCCCTAATAATATATAGTTCTCTTCCCCTTACAAAGATTTTTCACTTGGTTAAACTAATGGACAATATTTCACCACCATAGAGTCCTAATAACACTCTTCTCAACTTTATCAGTTTGATTCAGAACATTATTTAAAGGGTTAAATAATGTTTACTCCCTTACAAAGATTTTTCACTTGGTTAAACTAATGGACAATATTTCACCACCATAGAGTCCTAATAACACTCTTCTCAACTTTATCAGTTTGATTCAGAACATTATTTAAAGGATTAAATATTGTTTACTCCCTGAACTTTCAGGGAAAAAACAGTTCAGTCTCTCCCTTTTTAATTTCACACGTTTACTCCTTGTACTCCAAAATTTCAGACCAATAGGTCCTTACCGTTACCCTCCGTCCAAAAATCTCATTAAAGTGCTGACGTGGCAGTTTTTCGGAGATAAAATGTCTATTATACCCTTAGTTCATTTTTTTTAAAATTATTCTCTCTTTTATTTTATTTTATTTTATTGATTTTTTTTCTTCTGTTTATCTCTTATCCCCTCCATCCTTGTGCCACAGCCACCACCTCCACGGTCTCCACCACCATCACTACCCAAGTTGCACCGCCACCCTTTCACCGCCACTATCATCCACACTTCCTTTCTCTCTTTCTACCAAAACCCATATATAAACTCTCGTAATCACAAACAATTTCCCAAAATCCAAAACCAAATTGGTTCAGCCCCTAAATCCAAACCTGTCCTCTCCTTCACCGGCAAGGTCAAGGACTACAGCACCAGCCTCAAGCCAACACGACTAAGAAATTCCAATTCCTAAACCTCAATTTTCCCTCAAAATTAACCCAATGCAGCGAAAGCCCAATTCATTTCAGGGATGAGGCTATGAATTGGGATCAGTCAATTTGGTGGGGTTGAGTCGATTTGGTGGCGTCAGGTGAGCCTCAAACAATCAAACTCATCTCTCAATTCAAACCCAGAAGCTCACCTTAAATTCCGTCGTCGACCTTGGCATACCTCTGTAGGAAGAGAAATGATTCTGTCGTTGCTCCGCCTTCATCACCTTCGGAATCAGAGGCAGCGTCAGAGCTACGGGAATCGATGTGATCTACGAAGGTGTTGAAGTTGGCAGGTCGGGTTGGTTTGGTGACTCTGGGTCGCTAGGTAGGTGAGGGGTCTTGGCTTTAAGGCGTCGATGATCGAGGAGAGAAGGAAGAGGGAGGAAGAGATTCTGGCGCAGCAGCATGGTGACAAGTGATGGAGGAAGAGAGAAAGCAGAGAGGTAAAATCAGAAAGCTTTAAGCTCCGATTTCGACCCTTAAAAAAAGAAGGAAAAAAGCAAAAAAAAAAAAAAACAAATTTAATTAATTAATTAATTAAAAAAATTAAGTGAGGGTATAATAGTTATTTTATCGCTGAAAAACTGGCATGTCAGCACTTTAACGAGATTTTTGGACTGAGAGTAACGGCAAGGACCTATTGTTCTGAAATTTTGGAGTACAGGGAGTAAATGTGTGAAATTAAAAAGGGAGGGACTGAACTGTTTTTTCCCTGAAAGTTCATGGAGTAAACAGTATTTAACCCTTATTTAAACCCAAAAAGAGATAGCTGACAAGGAAGTTTACCATTATAACCAAAGCAACACTGAAGTTTACCAAGGAAGTCACAACACAGAACTACATAAGCAGAAGAGAGAGAGAATGGAAAACGGAACTCGCCCCATAACCCATAACTTGGCTGCTACGTTCCGCAAGGAACTAAAGTAGTCAAATATGCCGGAGCTGAACTCGGAAAAGACATGTGCACAAATTACTACATGTGGAGGGTGCCCGCCCGCCGGTGGGATTGTCAATGTGGCTAACATGCTGAGTGAAAACAAACGCAAAACGTACATAGTAGAAGCAAATGAGTGAAGCCCAGATTACGAATAGCACCCATTACTTGTCTGAAACAAATCCAACCACACAACTAAAACTAAATCATAGAAAATATGCTGGAGACTGTAACCTTGGGATTCACTCGGTCAGATCGAGCGAGGACGACAAATCTTACCTTTCTACTGTTTTTCTTTTTCGATAACTTTTCAAACCCAGACCCTACACTTGGAGCTTTATAAGGTCCGACACCCTTAACACACTGTCACACTCCCTCATACACCACACTTTTATCTCTCCCTCTATCTCTCTCTAAAACCCAAAACCCAGAAACACCATAAGTGTGAAAATGGAAAATGGAACTGCTTCGTTCCTCAAGGAGTGCAGCAAACAAGCAGTCAAGTCAGTCATTTCCGGCTCTGCAGTCGAAATGGGAAAACAAGTTGTCGAGTTCGAAATCAACGTCGGCAAGGAGTTGGTGAGGAGTTACGGAAAGTGGGTGCTTGCAAGCAGAGTTGTGAATGTCGCCAACGACATGATTGGAAAAAAAAAAAAAAGGCAACATCCAGCTGGTTAACAATTATCGTCCGCCGGGGAAAGTAAAACCCACTTACTTCAATCTTGTGTTCGCTGCTGCAAAGGCCCTGGTCGAACATCACCATCCTCCGCAGGTGAAACCCAAGCTGCTCTGAAGGCCAAGGCCAAGGCTCAGATGGACAAGGCTGCTCGATTGTTAAAAACCTCGCCTTGGCTTTCTTGGGATTTTCTGTGGTATGCGTTTGTGTTAAGGAGGTGAGGATGATCGTGCTCACCGGTAATGTAAGATGCGGCAGAGGACGTATGAGTTTATGATTTTGAGGTCTCTGACTGAATATGCGGTACAGTTTGAGTAGGTTAATTGCTGAGTTTATGATTTTGAAGTCTCTGAGTGAATATGCGGTACAGTTTGAGTAAGTTAATTGCTGAGTTTATGATTTTGAAGTCTCTGATAGATTGAAGACACTCGGCACAGTACGTATTTGAGTGGGTTAATTACCGACTTTAATTATGTTTCTATTTTCCAATTAGTTGAAATCGGTTCCGATATGAGTGGCCTTTTGAGTTAGGAAGTGTCTTGTTCCATGACCATTATAACATCTACAATTATCAATCACAGAGAGCTTTGTGAATTCATGAATTTTTCTTTCTCCTCTGTTTTGTTGTTTCTGTTTTTGCTTTCTGTTGTTTTGGGCAATATTCCAACAACATCAACCATACATAGAACGCTAATATAGAGTTCATTTTAAACAAATAGAATGTACCATACATATCGCTTATTTTGTAGAGCACATACTAGTTAACGCGTATTACATAGTACTACTCCATATGCTCGAGTTGGTTACAACCATGACCATAATACACATCCTACCCACTATTTAAAATTCGTACATAAGATACACAAGGTTAATACGCAATTACGTAAGTAGATATTGCTCCATGTTCAAATATTTTGTAAAGCGCAGCTGGGTGCTCTTGGTCTTGTACTGTTGTAGCTCTCTCGTTAATTAAAATTAATGTTGGGAAAGTTGTGGTGCGCAATTTTCTTAGGATGCCAATGCCAGCCATGGTGCATTCAATGTCAAGGGCATGATTTTAATTTTGGGGGTTTTGGGGTGGGTAGAACAAGCTGGCTGGTCATCCAGTATGAAGCTGAGCTTACTCGCATAAAAAATGTGACTATATTACCCTTAACAATCGGAATGTGTATGTGATTGAATCAAAGATGAGAGTGTAATTAAAGGTAAAAATCGTGGGTCATTTCATCATGGAAAGTGTGGAAATTGTGAACGTCGCCAACGGCATGATTGGAAAAAAAAAAAAAAAAAAAAAAAAAGGCAACATACAGCTGGTGGACAATTATCGTCCGCCGGGGAAAGTGAAACCCGCCGACTTCGATCTTGTGTTCGCTGCTGCCAAGGCCCTGGTCGAACATCACCGTCCGCCGCCGGTGAAACCCAAGCTGCTCTGAAGGCCAAGGCCAAGGCTCAGTTGGACAAGGCTGCTCAATTGTTGAAGAACCTCGCCTTGGCTTTCTTGGGTTTCTCGATGGTATGCGTGCGTGTTAAGGAGGTGAGGATGATCGCGCTCACCGTTGCTCTCTTCTTTGTGATGGTTGCAACGGCACTGAGCGAGATGAAGGCCGGTGCCGGCGCACAGCAACCCTGATTTTCAAGTTTGTGATGTGATGTAAGATGTGGCAGAGGACGTATGAGTTTATGATTTTAAGGTCTCTGACTGAATATGCGGTACAGTTTGAGTAGGTTAATTGCTGAGTTTATGATTTTGAAGTCTCTGATAGATTAAAGACATGCAGCACAGTACGTTTTTGAGTGGGTTAATTACCGACTTTAATTATGTTTCTATTTTCCAATTAGGTGAAATCTGTTCCGATATGAGTGGCCTTTTGAGTTAGGAAGTGTCTTGTGGCATAACCATTATAACATCGACAATTATCAATCGCAGAGAGCTTTGTGAATTCATGAATTTTTCTTTCTCATCTGTTTTCTCTTTTCTGTTTTTGCTTTCTGTTGTTTTGGGCAATATTCCAACAACATCAACCATACTTAGAACGCTAATAAAGAGTTCATTTTAAACAAATAGAATGTACCATACATATCGCTTATTTTGTAGATCACATACTAGTTAACGCATATTACATAGTACTACTCCATACGCTCGAGTTGGTTACAACCATGACCATAATACACATCCTACCCACTATTTAAAATTCGAACATAAGATACACAAGGTTAATACGCAATTACGTAAGTAGATATTGCTCCATGTTCAAACATTTTGTAAAGCACAGCTGGGTGCTCTTGGTCTTGTACTGTTGTAGCTCTCTCGTTAATTAAAATTAATGTTGGGAAAGTTGTGGTGCGCAATTTTCTTAGGATGCCAATGCCAGCCATGGTGCATTAAATGTCAAGGGCAGGATTTTAATTTTGGGGGTCTTGGGGTGGGTAGAGCTAGCTGGCTAGTCATCCAGTACGAAGCTGAGCTTACTCACATAAAAAATGTGACTATATTACCCTTAACAATCGGAATGTGTACTCGCATAAAAAATGTGACTATGTTAGCCTTAAAATCGGAATATGTCTGTGATTGTGTCAAAGATGAGAGTGTAATTAAAGGTAAAAATCGAGGGTCATTTCATCGTGGAAAGTGTGGGAGTTATGAACGTCGCCAACGACATGATTGGAAAAAAAAGGCAACATCCGGCTGGTGGACAATTATTGTCCGTCGGGGAAAGTGAAACCCGCCGACTTCGATCTTGTGTTCGCTGCTGCGAATGCCCTGGTCGAACATCACCATCCGCCTCTGGTGAAACCCAAGCTGCTCTGAAAGCCAAGGCCAAGGCTCAGATGGACAAGGGTGCTCGATTGTTGAAGAACCTCGCCTTGGCTTTCTTGCGTTTTTCTATGGTATGCGTTTGTGTTAAGGAGGTGAGGATGATCGTGCTCACCATTGCTCTCTTCTTTGTGTGGTTGCAACGACACTGAGCGAGATGAAGGCCGGCGCTGGCGCACAGCAACCCTGATTTTCAAGTCTTTGATGTGATGTAAGATGCGGTAGAGGACGTATAAGTTTATGATTTTGAGGTCTCTGACTAAATATGCGGTAAAGTTTGAGTAGGTTAATTGCTGAGTTTATGATTTTATGTCTCTGAGTGAATATGCGGTACAGTTTGAGTAGGTTAATTGCTGAGTTTATGATTTTGAAGTCTCTGATGGATTGAAGACACGCGGCACAGTACGTTTTTGAGTGGGTTAATTACCGACTTTAGTTATGTTTCTATTTTCCAATTAGGTGAAATCTGTTCCGATATGAGTGGCATTTTGATTTTGGAAGTGTCTTGTGGCATGACCATTATAACATCTACAATTATCAATCGCAAGAGCTTTGTGAATTCATGAATTTTTCTTTCTCCTCTGTTTTTTTGTTTATGTTTTTGCTTTCTGTTGTTTTGGGCAATATTCCAACAACATCAACCATACATAGAACGCTAATATAGAGTTCATTTTAAACAAATAGAATGTACCATACATATCGCTTATTTTGTAGATCACATACTAGTTAACGCATATTACATAGTACTACTCCATACGCTCGAGTTGGTTACAACCATGACCATAATACACATCCTACCCACTATTTAAAATTCGTACATAAGATACACAAGGTTAATACGCAATTACGTAAGTAGATATTGCTCCATGTTCAAATATTTTGTAAAGCGCAGCTGGGTGCTCTTGGTCTTGTACTGTTGTAGCCCTCTCGTTAATTAAAATTAATGTTGGGAAAGTTGTGGTGCGCAATTTTCTTAGGATGCCAATGCCAGCCATGGTGCATTAAATGTCAAGGGCAAGATTTTAATTTTTGGGGTTTTGGGGTGGGTAGTGCAAGCTGGCTGGTCATCCAGTATGAAGCTGAGCTTACTCGCACAAAAAATGTGACTATATTACCCTTAACAATCGGAATGTGTATGTGATTGAATCAAAGATGAGAGTGTAATTAAAGGTAAAAATCGTGGGTCATTTCATCATGGAAAGTGTGGAAATTGTGAACGTCGCCAACGGCATGATTGGAAAAAAAAAAAAAAAAAAACAACATCTGGCTGGTCGACAATTATTGTCCGCCGGGGAAAGTGAAACCCGCCGACTTCGATCTTGTGTTCGCTGCTGCCAAGGCCCTGGTCGAACATCACCGTCCGCCGCCGGTGAAACCCAAGCTGCTCTAAAGGCCAAGGCCAAGGCTCAGATGGACAAGGCTTCTCGATTGTTGAAGAACCTGGCCTTGGCTTTCTTGGGTTTCTCGGTGGTATGCGTGCGTGTTAAGGAGGTTAGGATGATCGTGCTCACCGTTGCTCTCTTCTTTGTGATGGTTGCAACGACACTGAGCCAGATGAAGGCCGGCTCCGGCGCCCAGCAACCCTAATTTTCAAGTCTCTGATGTGATGCAAGATGCGGCAGAGGACGTATGATTTTATGATTTTGAGGTATCTAACTGAATATGCGGTACAGTTTGAGTAGGTTAATTGCTGAGTTTATGATTTTGAAGTCTCTGAGTGAATATATGGTACAGTTTGAGTTAGTTAATTGCTAAGATTATGATTTTGAAGTCTCTGATGGATTGAAGACATGCAGCACAGTACGTTTTTGAGTGGGTTAATTACCGACTTTAGTTATGTTTCTATTTTCCAATTAGGTGAAATCTGTTCCGATATGAGTGGCCTTTTGAGTTAGGAAGTGTCTTGTGGCATGACCATTATAACATCGACAATTATCAATCGCAGAGAGCTTTGTGAATTCATGAATTTTTCTTTCTCATCTGTTTTCTCTTTTCTGTTTTTGCTTTCTGTTGTTTTGGGCAATATTCCAACAACATCAACCATACTTAGAACGCTAATACAAAGTTCATTTTAAACAAATAGAATGTACCATACATATTATTTTGTAGATCACATACTAGTTAACGCATATTACATAGTACTACTCCATACGCTCGAGTTGGTTACAACAATGACCATAATACACATCCTACCCACTAATTAAAATTCGAACATAAGATACACAAGGTTAATACGCAATTACGTAAGTAGATATTGCTCCATGTTCAAACATTTTGTAAAGCACAGCTGGGTGCTCTTGGTCTTGTACGTTGTAGCCCTCTCGTTAATTAAAATTAATGTTGGGAAAGTTGTGGTGCCCAATTTTCTTAGGGTGCCAATGCCAGCCATGGTGCATTAAATGTCAAGGGAAGGATTTTAATTTTGGGGGTCTTGGGGTGGGTAGAGCTAGCTGGCTGGTCACCCAGTACGAAGCTGAGCTTACTCGCATAAAAAATGTGACTATATTACCCTTAACAATCGGAATGCATGTGTACTCGCATAAAAAATGTGACTATATTACCCTTAACAATCGGAATGTGTATGTGATTGCGTCAAAGATGAGAGTGTAATTGAAGGTAAAAATCGAGGGTCATTTCATCGTGGAAAGTGTGGGAGTTGACAGCTTTTGAGCTTTGGCTGCATGTGCAGATATTGTCGCCACTAAGGCCCCCCGCACACAATTTGTGTTTGTGAGACCTATTTTGTGGTGTGGTGACTTGACTAAATTCCGGAAGTTTTTCTCGTCTACATGGCTAAAGTCCACCAACTTTTTTCAAAATTTTTGTGTTAAGACATATTTAGCAGATGGATTACATGGTTATCGTCTTGAACTCTTGATTACGATAATTAAAGACAAAGTTTAACGAGAGACAGTGGAGTGAACAAACCTAGAAAAAAAAACCTAAGCTGTGCCTGTCTACAGTACTCGAACGCTGATCTCGACAATTTACCGCACCAACATGCAGTGCAACGTCATGGTCTATGCAAAGAAGTCAAATCTTGTCTTCTTTCTGAAACCCTAGGAAACTCGAATGTCATCGACGCTATCCAAACCCTAATTGGTTTTGATGATAATCTCTGCTTCCCTTATGAAAGGAAATCTCAAGGAGTTGCACTATTATGGAAGAATGATTTTCCAGCACATCTACGTACATACTCGGCTCACCATACTGTTATGGAAAAATATTATAAATATATATTCAGGGGTGGGCTCAAGCCCTCCCAAGAACTTTTGGAAAAGAATTTTACCTATATATAGTCCTTAAACAAACAATGTGGTTTCGTTGTTGTAGCCCACCTAGAATTAGGACTCCATCTCCTCTACTTTGTGGCTTGATCAATTAGAGTTAATTTTAGATTAAAAGTATCTCTCTTACTCTCTAATTACTTTTTTTATCAATTCTTCTAGCTCTGTCTAGATGAAAGGTAGTAGCTTTAGATTAAAGGATATGTCAGTGTGTTTATGTTTCTATGGTAATCAATAAAAACCGACTCTTTTGTAGTAGCTTTAGATCCAAGGTTAAAACTTAGAAACAAGTCTTTTTGTTGGTATCTAATCAAAAGTATATCCCTGAAAACAGTGGCGGAACCAGGATTTGATCTTTGGGGGGGTCCAGACATAAAGTGCTGGTCACATAATGGAATTACTATAACGTAAGTTGGAAGTCAAAAAAAAAAAAACCAAGAGTATAACAATAATCTAAAAATCTTATTCAATAGAATTTGTAAGCGGTAAGCCAACAATCAAGAAAAAATAAAACACAATTCCTACAAAAAAAAGTCCAACCCAAAGGATGAATTGATAGCTATCAGAATCCTAATCATACAAAAATACTTATTTATTACTATATTGACTTTCTTCTCTTATTTTATTAGTTCTTTATAAACTATTATTATTGTTTTTATTTGTTTAAATATGACAATCACGTGGGTGGATTTATAGAGTGAGAGAGTTAGTAACTTAGTATATTATATATTTATGTACAATTGATTTTTTTTGGGGGGGGGGGGTGTTCCTGAAACACGTACATAAATGATAAATCCTTAGTATAATTAATATAATATATACTTATATGTATCTGCCGGACGGGTCCGCCACTGCCTGAAAATGAAGTCGATGTCAGTGCTACCAGAGTCCAGAAAAACAGTATATCAGGTGCTATATGGAGCATGAGCTTTATTTCACAGGATCCTAATCAAAGTAACAGGCATGATCCTACACTCGCCGTTGATATAAATAGGTATGATGATGATGTGTATTTCTGAATTAAAGGATATTGTGTTTTGAATTGTCAAATGTCGAATTTTTCACTCCGTTCCCTGTCTGATATGATAGGTGGAGCTTGATCAATCCTAGTTTCTTTCTAGCTACTTTAATTTGTTATCTGGCTTAAGGCCCCCCTTTGGGCACTCTTTGGGCTTTGTCCCTTTAATGGATTTATCCGTTTCTCCAAAAAAAACAAAATGATTGAGGATATAAAGTCATTTCTCATGCTATTCTCTGTTCTTAACTTTTACTGAGCTCAAATACAATAGGAATATTTTGCATTGCAGGAAAAAAGTCCTTAATGAATTGTTGTTACTGGGATGAAACATTAAAGAACAATATGTTTATGTTATTTCTCAGTATATGGAGAATGGGCCGTTAGTACTTAGCGTTATTGAAGTTCCTCATTCATATGGATTTGTTTTTCTGTTTAGGGAGGGTGATGCTATTTTAATGGATCTTATCTACAGATCAAGCCCAAATTTCTTATCCAATATGGTTGACGAGCAAATTTTGTTCAAGAGTAATCTAAAGGATGTGATCTGTCTAGAGTACTTCAAGTTTATGATGGAGGAGGTTTGTTTAATGTGGTTGTCAGTGCTAGAACTGAGTTATTTATCTTATGTGTATAGATGGTGACAAACATAATGTGATGTTCAAGTAAGCCCTAATTTGTGTTTGGCCCAAACTCTAGGTTACTTGACCTAGTGGTAATAGGGTTAAATAAGAATCCTAATTTGTGTTTGGCCCAAACTCTAGGTTACTTGACCTAGTGGTAATAGGGTTAAATTAGAAGAATCTAGATTCTTATTCAATGTACGAGTGCTTTCCTTGTATGATTGAGATTCTATGCATTGTAATCCTCTATATAAAGAGGCCCCTATTATCAATAAGAATACACAGCGATTTCCTCTCAATTTCAGTTTCTCTACAACACGTTATCAGCATGAAGCCCTAACCATGAAACAAATAGCCAAACCCCGATTCAAGAAGCTAAAAACCTTGAAGCCTTTTCTGCCCCCACATCACACCTTGAAGAACTCGATTCCAGGAGTCCAGAACAGGTGGCGGCACCCCAAGAACCCACCGGAAACCTACTGAACCAGCCACCGGAAGCTCCATACAACTCGCAGCAAATATTCCACCGGTTCACCATCTTCTGGACCTCCAATTTCCACTAAATTTTGATAGCAGAAGCCCTTTGATCAACAGTTTCAGGAACTAGAAGAAAAAGTCCAAAAATCGGCCTAAAAAGACTCGAACCGGCCACCTGAGCAGTTGCATATTGAACCGGCAGAAAAGAAGAAAAGAAAAAAATAAGAAAGGAAGCCCAGCAAAGAAAAAAAAAAAAAAAGAGCCTAGAAGCCCACTGACCTGACCCAGCCCACTGATACACATGACCCACATGACCCACAACCACGTCATCATCCACGTCAGCACAGCCACATCAGTCTGCCACGTCAGCGACACTACCACGTCAGCACAGCCACATCAGCATCCGGGGACCCACTGCCACATCAGCTTTGTCAGCCCTAGTCAATGCCGGTCAACCACTTTTCCGGTAACTTTCTGACCATTTTCCGGCCACTTTTTCCTACCACTTTTTCCAGTCAAATTTTCCGGCGACCTATTTCGAGGTATTTTTTACTCAACGTTCCCGTTTTTTTAGAGTTTTTAAATTTAATTTCTCTTCTTTTTTTGGGGACTTGCAACCTCCCTTCTTCTACCCCCCTCCCCTTTCTTTATCATAGAGGAGACCAAATTAAGCCGAATTGTGGGGGTTCGTGCTCACTCCAAGCTTAGAGCTTGTAGAGTTCTCCAAACTTAGAGTTTGTTGAGATAAAACGATCGACCGCAAACATCATTGTTTCGATCTAATCCAACCCCTCTTGGAATCGAATTTCTTGAAAGCGACTACGCTCGGAAATTCCTAATTTCTTGGAAGCGACTACGCTCAAAAATTTTATTTGTTTTCATGGTAGCCTTTTTTGCTCTGAAACTAACTCTAATTTCCTATTCTCTTTGAGGATGAGTAACTTGAACAAATTGGACTTTGCTCCATTGGGAACAACTGGCTCTGAATTTCACAGGTGGGTTCGTGATATCCTCCATCATCTCAAGGCCAATGGAATCTTGGATACAATTCTCGAGCCTAGCCAGGACGTGCTAACTGTTGAGCAAGCTCAAGCTTTGGAAGCAAATAGAGCAGCCTTAGAGGCAAATAAGGCGAAAGCCATCATCCTAATGACTCGTCATATGGATGATTCGCTCCAGTACGAATATATGAATGAAGAGGACCCCAGATGGCTGTGGGTCTCACTCGAAGATAGATTTGGCAACGTCCGTGACTCCCTGCTTCTTGACTTAGAAGTGTGATAGCATAGCCTCCGCTTCTGTGATTTTAAGTCAGTTCTTAACTACAACTCGGAAGCACTTCGCATTAAATCCGTTAATAGAATTATGTGGTAAAGAGATCACAAATGCAATGTTGATTGAAAAGACTCTCTCTACTTTCCCCTTCTTTGCATTGATGGTTGCTAAGAACTATCGAATCGATGTCACTGCAAGACGAATCACAAGGTTTCATGAGCTCATTGGAGCTATGAATGTCGCTGAAAAGCATGACAACATCCTTGTGAAGAACTATAATTCAACATCCGTGGGAACAGAGTATATTACCGAAATCCAATTATAGTCGCGCCCCAAAAAGAGGGCGCCAAGAGCGAAACCCTAATCTTAGGAATACATTTGGACGTTCTGGTCCATATAATCGCTCTAGTTGGGAAGGTAATCGCCAAAATATGCGAACACGGAACCGAAGAGGTAAATGTGGAAAGAGAGAGGGAGGCAACGCCTCTGGCCATGTTGGTGGCGCCACCAACACTAAGAGTCATCTAAATGACGCTTTCAAAGCACCTCAATCAATGGAGTTTGAGCAAAGAGATATATGTTCTCGATGTGGAGTGTCTGATCATTGGGCACACATTTGTAGAGCTCGTGAAGAAATGGTCACCGCCTACAAAGGATATTGTGAAGCAAGAGAAGCTCACTATATGGAACAAGAAGATCAAGAAGATGATCTAGAGTGAAGGGTTGAAGACTACAAATCTGCCTGGCATCAATAGATCGCAAATTCTGTTTAAGTCTTTTTTTTTTCAAGAGATGTAATAGGCAATTGCCATATATTTTTTTAGTAAATGCCAATGGTTTAGCTTTTCTTCAAAGTAGGCTCACTCAAAGTAAGTGTGATGTGTAGGAAGGTTCTGAGATTAGTGGTACTTAAGCGAGCCTTGCTGCACCGACATCTCTCTACTCACCTGATCACATTTATTTTGGAATTAACGAAAGAAGTTAGACGACTACCGTTGTTTTGCATTAGCTATTAGTTTGGATTAGATTTTGTTTTGTCAAAGAGACAATGAGTGGAAACTCTAAATTACCTTACTGTGAAATAGGGATTTTTTACGCAAAGGGACTGTAAAATGTTTCCTCCTACAGTAAACTGGGAAAATATAGAATGGTCAACTAGAAGGCCTCAGACGGATTTTCCAGTTCAGGTATTCAATAGCTTTGACTTGAAGTATTTGTCATGGTCCATGTTTCATAGATTCTTCAATGAACTAAATCACTAATGGATGTTAGGTTTTGATCTATTTTGCAGTCTGTGATTTTCTTTGGAGGAAGAAAATACAGTAGATCCTGGAAAGGTATGTGCTCTATTTGCAATTTTGCATCAAGCAGAATGGAGGCGACCTAGTCACCTAGTAGTCATGACTCGCCTTCATCAAATGTGCGTGCAGATTGTAGTTCATGGATATGGAGTGTCTGGAGGCGGTCGGGGGATTGAGCGAGTAGATGTATCTTTCGATGGAGGCAAGACATGGGAGGAAGCAATCAGATACCAGAAGAGTACTGAAGTCCCATACGTTGCTGATGATACAAGTAGTGGTGACAAGTGGGCATGGGTGCTGTTTAAGGCTGAAGCAGATCTCTCTCACAATACTGAAATCGTCACCAAAGCAGTAAGCAACTATTGCTAATGACACTCTTTGTTCATGGCTTTCTGGTATATCAAAAGGTTATAAATCTTACACGCACTCAATATTGTCGAACAGGTTGATATAGCTGGAAATGTCCAACCCGAAAATGTGGGTGTCATCTGGAACCTGAGAGGAATACAAAACACGTCTTGGCACAGGGTCCGTGTTGAAGTCGAGGACCCTAATTTCTGATTCTCAATACTTGCGCACTCTTTAGGGAGACAACTGTGTACAATTCAAGCACCAGGAATCAAAGCCTACCACAAATCTGAACATTGCAATGCCACCTTACGTCACTGCTACAAGTTTGTGTAATTTATGTAATCACTCTAATATGTAAGATTGAGACTCCTAAATCAATCCACGTCTTATTCCATTATTAAGAGCCACCATATATGTAGGAACAACAATTATCACGCAATACACAACCAATAAAATACAGCGAATTCTCAATGCTTCAAGCTGTGCTAGTACATTATTATTAACTACTTATGCAGTGTTTAAGGTCTGGAAAACCAGCAATTATGAGACAATTAGTAACCAATCAGCATGAATTACATGTGGCATTGATAAGTGGGGAAAAATTATACTCAATTGACACCTAGAAATGGCAGGGTCAAAGAATAGACAAGCTGCAAGAATGCAAAAAACACTATTGAATCAGTAAAACATTACCCGGAGAATCAATACGGGTGTTGTGATAACTGCAGTTATTCTTTACCCTTTAAAGGGTTGTCACTATGATGAGCAAAAAGATCAGAATGTACAACAAAAGTAGGATCCTGAAATCACTTTCTCCTCCGCCACCAGTCTGGGATTTTCAACCTCTGGCTTCTATGTACAGCTAGTTTGACTGCAGGAACCTTGCGCTTCACTTGTCTCCACAGCATATTGACTGCATCTTCTTTTTCTGGGGGGTAATGGAACTCAAAATGATGGGAGATGTTCTTAAGCTGCCTATACATTTCCATCCATTTCTCCTTTGACATTTTCCGGAGCTCATTAACCATGTAACCAGGTTGCAGAGCCTCTTTGAATGAGAAGAATACTGAGAACTGGGCGTAGTCAAGTTCATCTTCAAATGGAAGCTCAATTTCATCACTCACAATGACAGGAATGCAGTGGCTCACAATTGCATCAAAAAGACGACAAGATGAAGGAGTGTCTCCAGCAGGGTGCAGACAGAACTTTGATGTACGCATCCGTTGTGTAGACTGATTCAACAAAAGAAGGGAAAAAATATGAGATACACAATAAGTTTTTCTTAGTAAGACGAGCAAAGACAAATTCCTGCCATGCAAAAGGAACTTTATCCTTCTCAAAATGAATTACGTTTTGACCTGCTTATCAAGTATGAGAGCCTATTTTAAATTCATTTTCTTGAAGTCCCTCCAACAACTATTCTCTTCAATTGCATGAAAGTAAGAAACTGTGGGTTGCAAGCATTGCAAAAAATTCAAGTGTACTTATAAAAGATGCATGTAGATATTAAGATAGATGCTTTGATAAGATTACTAAAGACCATTGAAATATTTAAATGAAACAGAGGATGAGAAAGAATCATTTTCACTGACCAGTACCAAGATATGCAAATAATTCCACTTATGAACCGATTTATAACTCCACTACATACCAATTTTATGTTTTCTCCTGTCGCAACACTCCGCTCATAGTGAACATCATCATAACCAGCTAAAACCTTTGCCAGTTTAACACGGACAATGCCTTCCTGTATATAGCAAGACCAGAGATCATCAATTACGGCTCAAAGCAGAAAGTTTAAGATGGGATGCTTCTCTTTAAAACTACTCTAATACTAACATACATCTTTCCTGAATGTCCTTCCTTGGAAGAAAAGAAGCGTAGTGCGGGACTCATATGGATCTGAACGGTTATCATTTTTAAAAGAATCCACAACATGTACATATGGGGTGACCACATCTTTGCTCAGATTTGACATGACATGAGGGTACCGGCCAAAATCCACAACAATTTGAATAGATGCATTGACTTGTGGTCGAAGAAATCTGAAGGCATTGGGATGCGTCAAAGGGATTACATGGTCTCTGCCCCCAGATCTATTCCAGTACTTGGATTCGTGCAAGAGTTTCATTAAATCTATCTGAAATCACAAAATCACAGAGATTAGCCATAACAAGGATTTGGAAGAAACTACAAATACCTACTGACAGTATTTTGAAAAGAAAAAACCGTCAGTGGCAAGACTTCGAAATTTTAAAAGCTTAACCGAAGACCAAGCAAAGATAAGAAAAACAAAACAGCAAGACCATTGATTCATTGAAAGGGCTCCAAATCCACAAAGCAGCCATCTACATGGTTAAAGTGTTAAACCATCACCGGATTCCTCTCTAAATTCCAAAACTCGTTCTACATTTTCTTAATTTGCATAACACTTGAACTCAAAACCTAAAAAGCAAACACTTCAATTCAGCTAGAGAAAAGCAAACCACACACACTGTTCAATATAGAAACCAAAATCTCATTTCTAAACAGAGAAATGTACTGAAGCATACAAATTCAATCAAAGGCATCCAATTCAAGACTTTCAACTACACAATTCAACTATTCAACACAAGATTACCAAATTTCACCACAGCAATTGACCAAAACACGACCTCAAAAAATCGAAACTCCGATCAATTTTACCTGCAATTGGTGATCAACCTCAGTCTCCGGATCGTTCATATTATGCCCGTGAGTATTAAAACTCAACGAAGAGAAAAACGGCACAAAGAACGCATCGGCCGCTTCGGGATCAAAAACCCTAACCACCTCACTCCCATCGCCGCCATTCCCTTCCCACAAAACCGACCCCATCATCCAGTACTCCACACTATGCTGCTTCTTCAGCCCGGAGTGCCCCGGCCACGGCGGCCACTCCCTCGCCGTCACCGGCGCCTCCTCCCTGCTTTTCCGGTTCAGCATCCCCACGTTGAACCGCCGCGGCAGATCGTACATGAACACCTTGAGCGGCGGACCGGTCGCACATAGCGACTGTGTACCCAACGGTGAGGATTGCAGGAGCGGGATGAAGTAGGATCGCAAATCGACGGTGCCGATGAAGATGGAGTAGGTGATGAGGAGTAGTATAGCGAAGGTTAGGGCAACTGCAGCTTTCCGGTACATTTTTCCGAGATCTGATCGGACGTTAGTTGCTGTATTCCATTTTGTTCCGTCCAGTAGTGGAGACCTGGGTAGGGACTAGTATTTAATTAAGGGAACTATCGGTTTGATTTGGCTAAGGAGGCAAAAACAAATTGGCATTGGGACCTTGCTTCTAAAATTGCTTATCTAATTTCTTGTACGCTAAGCCCCACTCAAGCCTTCTGTCCCTCAGTACTTTATGCATCTTTTTTTCTATTTTCATTCCTTCTAAAACAAGAAAGTGTTGGGAGAAAACTAGAAATTATTTAGAGGTGGCCATTTCAATATTTATAGCAGAACATTCACTAGCGAACAATTCTTAGGTTCACCCCTAGGGTGAATGAGCATATTCACCCCTATTGTAGATTAACATACTTTTATTTAATAAATTTATAATCCAACGGTCCATATATTAAATTAGCCTCTAAAGATCATATCTGTAAAAAATCAATCGAATCAGAAATCGTTTAATTATCTAATTGAATCAAACAAATGGATGGTTCTAACAACACTTACTACTATTTGATGAACCGTCCATGTATTTCATAGAAATGAATAACTGAAAGGTCTTCAATTTGATTGTTTTTACGAAGCTAATCTTTGTATTACGTTATACAACATGAATGGTTGGATTATAAAATTATAAAGTTATTATGCGTTAATCGACAATGGAGGTGAATATGCTCATTCACCCTAAGGGTGAACCTAAGAATTGTTCTTCACTAGCTATATGGCTATTGGTATAGTGTTGTTTTTCTATGAGATTTTGAGCCTAAATTTCTTGTCTTTAATTTTAGAAAGTCAACCGAAAGAATTTGTGTAAGGATATTTGTGAACCTTAATGTGATTAACAATCGGTAATGTTAATCCATTTGGGTAAAATATACTAGCAATCATGTATTGAAACTATCAACACACTAGAAATTTGTTTAGGCAAGAGCAGTATTACGCTTTTTTTTTCAAAAAAAAAATTGATCAATTCTATGCATTCGTATTTAGGGAAACAATAAAAATATTTTGAAAATGACTTAACACACCTTTTAATTTTGCATTATTTAAAAAAAAAAAAAAAAAAAAAAAAAAAAAACGTTTCCGAGTAAAGGTAAAAAATTCATGTTTAATGATTATAACCTCCGGAAGATGATACATGCAACATGAGTGACCAAAAGTCATGCTTGATGATTATAATTTTGGAAGATAATACATGCAACATGAATGTTTGTTGTGATTAGCAAAGGCGTAGCTACATACGGGCTTCGTTGGGCTATAGCCCACCCCAGATTTTGAAAAAACATAAATTTGTAGCTTAATTATGGTTTAACAGATTAAATATTAAAAATTAGCCCACCTCAAATTTCTAAACTTAGCCCATATGTTATTTCTTTTCTTGTTTTAGTCATACACTAGTCTGCAATCACATGCTCTGCATGTGTACTAAATTTTTTTGTTTGTTTGTTTTTTTTTTTTTAAAGGTGGGTAGTTATTGCAGAAGAAGTAGATTCACCGGTAGTAATTGCATAGAGAAAATAGTGGGAAAGAAAAGTGGGGGCTGTAGAATCATTTCTTTTTAATTTTCTTAATAAAAATCTATTTTATAATTATCTTATTTATCCTTCTGATTTAATTTATTCTCAAAGTTTTTTAATCTTTCAGGGTTAAATCTGTTAATTTTCAATTTTACAAAGTCTCTTCTCTTAATAATAGTATAGATAGATATGTTATTTATTTGCTTGAAGTATTTGATTTGATTTGATTTTGTATTATGCTTTAAGATGCATAGTCGCATAAAAAATTTGGTTTTTTTTTTTTTGGTAAATTAGGTCTAAAAAAGAGCCAACTGAGAATTATAATGCATATTCAATAATTAAATATTTTTGCATCTATTCAAGGGCGCGTGGTACAATTTGAGTAGGTGTGTTCTTTTGTCTTAAACTTATGTTATCAAATTTCTATCACACGTTATGATGTTGATTTTTTGGGTCATTTAGCTATTTGATTATTTAATATGTATTTAATATATAATGTAGTTTAATTTAAGAAAAGAATAAAACATATTACTTGTAAAACTTAAGAAAAAAAAAATCTGAAAACATTAGTAAACTTTTAAGAAAATGTTTTTTTTTTAGCCCACCCTATTTTAAAATCCTAGCTCCGCCATTGGTGATTAGTTTTGTTCATGTGTTGGTGAAGTTTATTTTTATTTCATTAAATTAGTTTTTTATTTCTAAATCGCTTATTCCACATTTTAAAAGGAGTTTTATTATTTTACTCATATTAATAGAGGATCTGTTGGAACCGGATGGTACACTGAGCCTCCCAAATAGACTGTATTTCAAACCCCTAATAAAAAAAAAAGGAGGCATTATTAATTTTTATTATTTCATTATGAGATAAAAATAAGAGGGTGAAATGGATGCTACATTATTAGGCCATGGCAAAAATTAAAAAAAAATAAAACAAAATAAAAACTATGTTAAGGTTTGGTACTCTTCCCTATCGGTGTCATGATTTTCATCTTTGCCGATTAAGTCAAACGGCTATGGCTTCGTCTAGTGGAAGTCTTCGAGTTTTTTTTTTTTTTTTTTTTTGACGAACTTCGAGTTTTCATTTAGTTTTCGTCAGATTGATATGGCCTGTCATTCCTAGACAATGTGGTCCCGTTGTAGGTCACCAATTGTGAGCCCAAGTATGTGGGATTGAGTTTGGGCTTGTTTTGGGTCTAAATCTAGGTCCTTGTATATTGGGCCTTTATGAAGCGTATGCTTTTTTTTAGTGATTGTGGAACCTGAAGCGGTTCTTATGTATTCATAATCCCGCCTCATCTTATCAATGCCCTTTCAAAAGACCAGTATAGAACTAGACTCTATACTGGAGCTTTCAAAGAGTTGTCCATACGAACGTCAAACTCTTGATCAAGGTTTATTTAGGAAATTGATAATTATCTCAAGATTCAGCGTTGTTGGCTAAATCTATTATACTAGTGAGATTGTTACAGACTTTCTTAAATGTGCTTGTTGTTCTTGTACCACATTTGCATGCTCGGTGGGGTGACAAGTAGTCATTGTTCTAAAAATCCCTTTTTATGGCTAGTATTGCCCTGATTAGTTGGGGGCGCCTAGGTTGGCTGTGGGTTTAAAAATTGTTAAGTATATTTATGTTTTTGGTAAAATACTTGAAAAAGACTTCTTATATGTAAATACTCATTACATGCTTAACTTTTTTACAATGTTTTCAATTAATTATACTATTAAGTATTGTATTATATATATATATATATATATTTATTTATTTATTTATTTATTTATTTATTGCACTTGGTTATACGTTGTATTAGGGGTGGGCGCGGTTCGGTGCGGGTCTGTGTTAGGCCAAAACCGCAACCAAACCGCTTCATTCGGTTGTGCTATATTTAAAACCGCAACCGCATTTTAAAAATCTACACCGCTTACTTCGGTTACACCTTTTTGCGGTGCGGTGCAGATCTGTTTCGGTTGTGTTCGACTTTCTATTTTTTCACATATTGTCGACCAAAGTCGACAAATTTAGCTGTCCTCAAATGAGTAACCATTACTATCAAAATATCAACAAAATAAACCACTATAATCTGTTCAGTAAATTAAGTAATGAACATTTCAAATAACATGTTCATGACATCAACATCTCAAGTTCTCAACTAGACAAATAACATTAACACTGTCAAACTGCATATCAACTATCAAACATTCAAACATCAACAATTTGCTCCAACTGTTCGACATTTCAAACCAAAAAGCAATTTCCAAAACTAAATCAACACTACAAAAAACAACCTGTTTCCAAACCAAATAGCTAACATGCAGCACAAACTTAAATTATGCAGTAAATCAAAGTTCCAACAGCAATAAATCAAAGTTCCAGCAGCACAAACATCAAGTTCAAACTTCAAAGTACCAAATATAAATTTAAAGTTATTACAAACCATAATTAAACAACATAAAAGCAGTAACATCAAGTTCCAAGTACAAATAGAAGTTAGAGTTATTAGTTATTACAAACTAAAGTTAAAGCAGTTCATACTTGAATGAAACCAGAAGGGAACAAAAAAAAAAAAACAGAAAGTTGGGTCACGGAGAACTTGCTCCAGCAGCACCACAATTTATTTCAAAAGCTTGTTCCATTAGTCCGATTTCGAGCAGCAGCTGCAACCTACTTCATCCCTTAGAGTCAGACACTTGGGTCATAACAGAGTCTAATGAAAACCAAATCAAACAATCACAAACTAACACAGATAAATATATTCAAATTAACAACTAGTGTAAAGTCAAAAAATACCTGACTCAAGCTTCTCAAGCTCACCATAAAGCTCCAACTCAATCTTCGTCAGTTCTTTGTACTCATTGAAAGCACCACCTCTTAACCAATCATTGAGACAAACCAGCCCTTCAACCATTGTAAGAGTCAATGAAGCTCTAAATGGGTCAACAACCCTTTTTCCTAGGCTAAAAGCAGCCTTCGAAGCCACAGTTGAAGCTGGAACAACAAAAACATCATTTGCAATTTTAGACAAAATTGGAAACCTAGGAGAATTCTCTTTCCACCAATCTAAAACTTGAAATTTTGTATTGGCAGGGTCTTCGGCAGCTTCAAGCAAGTACTTGTGGACTTCATTCCTTATCTCAACCACATCTTTTTGCTTCCTAAGCCTCAAGAACTTGTTCATTGATGCAGCATGACTATCCTCCTCTCCGGCATTAGAACTTGATTGATTAGGTGGCTGTGTAGCTTCAAATGACGCTTGTGCAGCCATAGGGTCAGAATTAGCATACTCATGATAAAGCTGCATCAATTGACCCTTAACATCATCTATCATCTCCGACACCAAGCCCATGTCTTGCTGCAGCAAAGGAAAAAAGAACTCAAGATACAATATCTTGTATCTTGGATCTAATACCACAGCAAGCAGCAAAATAGGGTTCAAGTCCTCCAACTTCAACCAATATTTGTTAACCATCAAAGGATCGACACTTGGGCTGCATTTTTCCAATTCTTCAATGATGGTACACATCCACACAATAGGCTGGTTTGCAGTTACCACTTTAGTGCAGCTAAATGCCAAAGTTGCATCATAAAAAATCTTCAGAAATTTCACCAACCTAGCAGCCTTCTCTCAATCCTCATTTTTAGGCGGCCCAACCCTTTTTCCTCCCCCAACTCTTTCGTGAAAGTAGTTTTCGTACTGCTGGTCCTCATCTTCCAACCTCACAAAGGCCTGCCTATATTTAACAGCTATGTCTAACATGAAATAGGTGGAGTTCCACCTTGTGCAGACATCTAAAGGCACAATACCCCCCTTGTGTCAACCTGCTCTCTAGATGCACACTTCCTAAATTTCTCGAGCCTTGCAGGTGAACTCCTAATAAACTTAATAGCGTTCCTAATTGCATAAATTGAGAAATCAAGCTCCTCCATCCCATCCCTCACAATAAGATTCAAAATATGGCAGCAACACCTAACATGCAGAAAACTCCCACCTAACACTAATTGCTTCCAATTCCCAATCTTCTCCTTCATATACTCAATTGCAACTTGATTACTCGATGCATTGTCAACTACAATGCTGAAAACTCTCTCAATACCCCAATTAATCTAACAAGACTCCACCAATTTCCCTATTGTCTTACCCTTGTGATTTGGAATAACAGTGAAGTTTATTATTCTCTTATGCAACGCCCAAGTGTCATCTATGAAATGAGCTGTCAAGACAAGGTAATTGATATTCTGGACCGAAGTCCAGGTATCGGTGGTAAGAGAAACCCTAAGATTGTTCCTAGCTAAAAACTCTCGAATCTTTTCCTTCTCAAATTGGTAGATATCCCTGATATCTCTACCAATTGTCCTCTGAGAGGGAGGATCAAACTTTGGTGATGCAATCTTCATAAAATCAATAAAACCCTGCCCCTCTACATGACTAAACGGCAGCTCATCCCTCACAATCATTTTGGCACAAGCTCTTCTACATTCCTCTGGATCCCAAGCCCTAGCGACTAACTTACCACCACTTTCAGCATAATCAAAGGAAAGAAACTTCTGCTTCTTAGCTGGTTGGTATGCCGGACACTTCCTTGCATTGGTAAAGAATATGAGTCCTCATGGATGTCGTCCCATTTGATCTGGAGTCGCAAGCATACGTGGTGGGACAATACTTGCACTTAGCCCTTGGTTTCGCTAATGGAGTACCATCAAGATTCTTCATCTTCTCAAAATGGTCCCATGCTGCAGACTGGTTCTTCCTATTCACATACTCAGCTTCACTAATTAGAGCAGTTGCCGCAGAAGGTGGTGGCGGAGGAAGCATAAGCGATGCAGCAGCTTCACTTGTAGCAGTTGGTGTTGTTCCGGTGCTTGACCCAGTTGGTGTCGCATTGGGAGTTTGCGATGCTCCACTTCCCTGACAATGAAATGAACATAATTTAGGAAACTAATTTGCTATACTAGACTACTAGTAGCTCAATAACAATAAACAACTAAACAATGAAACAGTCATTATCAAACACTCATTATCAAACAGTCATTATCAAAAGTTCAAAACACCCATTAATACCATTATCAAACACTGAAAGTTTCAGTCTTTATCAATCATTATCACACACTCATTGTCAAAATCGAAGAAGCAAAACCAAGTACAAGAAAACAAACTGAAACCAAAAGCAGTCGAACCAAAATCAAAAGCATTTCTAAAACAAGTACAAGAAAACAAACTGAAACCAAAAGCAATTGAACCAAAATCAAAAGCATTTCCTGAACAAAGAAACTGATGCTCTACTAAATTTGTCAAACTAATGCTCTCATGGTCAAAATAGAAGAACCAAGGGAGTTCCACCTACCGAAAGCCCGAAACAGAAACAAAAATTCAACATCTAAGCAAGCAAGTCTCCCTACCGAGGCCATCCAGAGATGAGATCAGATGACGTCCTCGGTCGGAGATCGACGGCGTCCTCGTTCGGCGTTCAACGACATTCAACGTTCTGAGAACTAAGAAAGTGAGAAGTGAAAAACTGAAGAAGAAGAAGAAGAAGAGCGGCTGTCGAGAGAGAGAGAGTGGTCAAGGTCGAGAAAGATGTGTTAGACTCGAAATGGGGCTGACTAAGTCAGCTAGGGTTAGAGAATAGAGAGAGTAATCTAGTGCATAAGAGAGTATGTGTAACCTGTTTTGCACCAATAACAAATCGACAACCATTTAAAAATAATATTAATTTGAATAAAATAACATTTATTTTATTAAATATTAAATATTCGGGCGGTCCGGTTTTTTCTGGTCAGTTCACAAGGTAAACCCGGTCCCAAACCGGAAAATTCCTGTCCGGTGCGGTCAAGTCAATTTTTTCCCCCTGTTTCATCCGGTTCGGTCTCCTAGCCGCATTTCCGGGCCGGTTCGGTCGGTTTTTGGCCTCCGGTTCGGTTTCTGCCCAGCCCTACATTGTATGATAAAATAAAATAAAATTAAATATCCGCGTAATCCCCACCTAAGCTCCTAAGTGTTAAGCCTCTCCTTAATGCCAGCCTACTGCCGAGCGATTTTAGAACACTGTAAGTAGTTAGATTTTTTCTTATAAGGTATAATGCTTCTCTAGTTGGCTTTTTTTTTTATGGTGTTTTCAATTAATTATACTACTAAGTAAACTTTTGAACCTGAACTCTGTCCATCACCAGGACGGCGATTTACGGCCTCATCGCCGTCCTGGTGATATCTTATATATTTATGAGTAGATAATTTCTGAAAATTTTCAATTAAATTGAAAATTGTTAACCATTCATAATCGTGATTTATCATTTATGAACATGAAAAGTTCAAGTTTGACATAATCGTTAATGCAATGAATGTTTTACCCTTAAAAAGAGAAAAAGAAGGATAAAATTGACAATTTTATTTTGCAAACCACACAGTTTCTACTTTCTGGTCCCAATTCCTAAGGGAATTTAACGATCAAGACTTTAATGAGGCCACATATTTTCACTTTCACAATCCTTTATACCACACATTCGTGAATCGAATTCAATACCTTTTGTAAGATTTTTTTTGGGTCTGAAATACCTTGTAAGATTAATGACACAGTCGTCACAGACCGTCCACAATCCTCTATTAATTTGTTATGAAATTGTTAGGTAAAAGATTTAAGGGATAATGACCACTTACCCATAGAATACCAAATACAACCCCATACACTCCACCAACTTATTTTCAACCCCACTCACTCAAAAGTTTTCTCTTTTTCTCCCAACTATTCCTTTCACTTAAAGTTTATCCCATTGATACCCCTTTCTCTAGCTTTTACTATTCTTTTGTTATCTTTTATTTTTTTTGATGAAACGTGGTGGGCCCATTTTGAAGTTATTTGTCTAGATATAATTGCAGCTGAATTGCATCCTCTACTCGAAGGTAAACAGTAGATTTTACTATTCATAATTTTGATCGTTGATAGACTTGAATTAGTTGCTATCTGTAAGAATACTAGCAAAGAATTGAAAAAAGAAAGAGAAAAATTGAAAAAGCTGAAAGACTATAGAGATAGCCTTAACAGAGAAACTCCCAATTATTGGGATATCATTTATAGACTCCAAACTAGGATCTATAAATTAGAAGAAGATATTGATAATCTTTTATATGTTCTAGAAATAGAACAAAAACCGCTTGATTATTTGAGCATTGGTTAGATCCGCGCTAGCTGGTATCAGAGCTTGTAAAATAGCTCAAAGGAGAACCCCTCCTTAATGGGGACAATGTCAGAATTGTTATTAGAGAAAATAAATTCTCTACTGAAATCTTCTGATGAGAAATATCAGAAGCTGTTACTAGAAGTATCTAGATGTCAAACTCATCTATAAAAAATACCTGCTATAATCCACCAATTGGAAAGATTGGAAAACAAACTGGATTATATCAAGAATCTTCCAAAAACGGAAGAAGAAAAGCTGACAGTCGTCAGTAGAAAAATCAATGAACAACAAAAAATGCTGGATTCCATGAAAAATATACTGAAGGACAAGAAAGTGCCTACAGTAAAAAAGAAGACTAATGGATTTAAACCATTAGAAAAACCAGACACAAATCGTGTTCCTAACATGATTTTTCTGGAACCATCTATTAGTCAGACTAGTATCCGGTATGAAAACCCGGAAAAAAGAGAAATGAAGATGTTAAGCATCTTTGGAAAAAAGAAAGGAGTCCAACTCCTAAATTCTGAAGAATTTGAATACAATGAAATCGAGCAAGAGGTAAAAAACGCCTCAATTCCAAAGCTAGATTTCAAACAGATCTACAGAAGGGGAGCATTTGACCTAATGGACAGCCATCACTTCAAAGTACTTGAATTCACAACCCCCTCAACAACAGGAGAAACAGATCTCTTGATGATCACCTAAGCTGAAGTAGCCCGAGCACAGGCCAAACAGTATCAATTTATGCACATTGGAGCAGTCCAAGTCGGCCTAAAGCTTTTGGCAAGAGAAGGCATCAACTGTTCAGTCCTATGTGTCCTGCAAGACAACCGACTGACAGACTTCCAAGCTAGTCTGTTGGGAACTCTGGAAGCATCACTGTGCAACCAAGTAGCATATTTTAACTGCTTCCCCAACTTCACCACCAGCTTGAAGGATGCAGCCCACTGCCTCAGACTGAGAGTCAAGACAGATGGGATCTCAATGAAAGAAGAAATGCAAGAATTGGCGATAGTATACCGAGTATACTATAACTGATGAGCACCACAGTAGAGCCAAAGACACGGATTTCCAACATCCCTGGTCTCACTACTGGATTCCTCACCAGCCAGAATAACCATTCACAGCAGATTCACAAGGTTGCTTGGAATGAAGTAACTTTTCCTCTTGAATGGAAATTGTCCAGTCCAAAAAAGCTACCGGAAAGAGCTAAAGCGAAGATCTACGAGAGTAGAAGAACTGGAGAAATCAGCCTCAACTTTGATAATCACATAAAAAGTGATGTATGTCCTGAGAACATCAGGATAAACAGCAATCTTCTGAGAAGAAGCTACAGCACCATAGAAGCCGGTGTCAGTGGTACAAAACCCACTATTGAAGAACCAATATCCGAAGAAGATCTAGAAGCTGATCTAAACAGACCAGTCCATATGCTCAGAGCTGAGAGGCTCTATGATCTTTATGAAGAAGCTGAGAATTGTGAAAATCCTGAACGATTAGAAAAACTAATCGAAGAAATGAAAGAATTCAAATTCAGAAAGACGAGAAAAGTATTTCCTTATCAAGATATTGAAATGGAAGAAGGAGAAAGCTCCAGAACTTTCATTAGCAGACAAAAGGAAATAAAACTCCCATTTCAGAAAGCCCCTACGGGTAAAAAAGGAGAAAGAAATTCCCAAAGATTTGTCCCAGAAGACAATCTGCCTAGAGTTCCTATCACGAACTACGGCATCTGGCTGAATCTAGACAAGAGTCTAGACAAAAGAAAAACATATTTCGAAGAATACCTGAATGAGTTTCAGGAATACTACTGTATAATTGGTGAACTAGAGAATACTGATCTAGTTAATCTGTTGCACAGAAAGCTCCCTGAACCATGGAGAACAGCTGTGAGAGAAAGCATAGCTGAAAAACCAATTGAAAGATTTTCAGTTGGAGGAATTGCCGACAGAATCAGGCAATTACTGAAGGAGCAATGCAAAGCCAATCTTAGACCTAAGATGGCCAAGAAACAACTCAAAGGAGTTGAAAATTTCTGTTATGGAATATTGGATATGCCCACAAATTGGGGATGTCATGAATCCAAGTTCCACAGAAAAAGAAAAGAAAAATATTACTCTAGAAAATTCAAAAAGAGTAATCAAAAGAAGAATTGGAAATTCAAGAAAAGTTCCAATTACAAAAAGCAACAGGATGAAGATCCTAAGAAGAAATTCTTCAAGAAAAAGAAGAATACTCATCAGCATAAACAACCAAGCAAGAAAGCTTGCAGATGTTGGTTGTGTAAAGCTGAAGGGCACTATGCCAATGAATGCCCGGAAAAGGGTAAAAGATCTCCTAAAGCTCTTTTTGAAGAATATGAGCAAATAGTAGAAGTAGCAAACATGAAAGGCTACGAAATAGCCTATTCAGATGATGATGAAGATGACAGGTCAGTCTACTCTGCCTGGTCTGAAGAAGAAGAAACTTCATCAGAAGAGTCTGAGATAGATTCTGAAGTAGAGTACTTCGAATCCAGACAAATGAATGTTTTGAGAATCAAAAACTGGGAAGAAAGCAAGACAGAATCCTTCATGTCTACTTATCAGGTGAACCCTGGTACATTCGTTTGTGACTACTGCTTCTGTCACGAAAAGAATGGTCTCCCAATGTTTTGTGAAGAGTCTAAGAAGACCTATCACAAAGAATGCTTCATAGCTGAAGCAAGAAGAAAAACCAAGAATGGTCTTGTCAGCCAGCTGGTTGAACAAGAATATGAAGAATATTTCGCTGAGAAAAAGGCAAAGGAAGTGGAAACTCTGTTCCAGGAAACCATGGAACAAGCAAAAGGAGTTGAAACTCTGTTCCAAGAAACCATGGAACCATCTTCCTCGAAAAAGGAAGAAGTCATCGATGAAGATATTGAACTGGTTGAAATACCAGAAAATGTTGAATTAGTACAACCACCAGAAACTGTTCATCTCTTAGAAAGACAAGAGGCTACTGACACATGGGATCTACTTGGCCAACCATCAGGCAAGTTTGATTATCAAGTCAGATATGATCCTCCGTCCTGGCTCAAAGATCCAAACGTCAAAGAAATAATTCCTACAGGTTGGGATGATAGTGTTGATAAATCACCCACTCAGGAAAATGTTCCAGAAGAATGCAAACCATTCATTCCAAAGGAACGAGCTCAAGAAAATGAGCTTCATCAGTCGAAAGTCGTCTACAAGTAAATACAGCAACTACATAGAGATTGGACTCAAGTTCCCTGATCACAGGAAATATCATCTACATGCTTTTGTAGATAATGGATCGGGATTTACTGTTGCAAAGAGATTTGCAATTCCAGATGAACTTTGGAACAAAGATAAGAAAAAGGCAGCTACTGGTGTTACATTCGATGGAAGCCATCTCACCATGAAGAAAGTAGCAAAAAATGTTCATATCACCATTGGTGGAGGAACATTTATCATCCAGAATGTTTGGCAATCTGAAGGCCAAGGATCTGATTTCTTGTTGGGAAATGATTTTATTCTCCAACAGAGATTCATTCAGGATGAAGAAGCGATAGGCTTCAGAAAAGGAGAACGGGTGTTCTGGGCAGACCGCCTCACACAAGCAAAAAGTGTTGTCGGTCCAGGATTTACTACTCAGTATCAGAGATCGCAACAGAATAGTGGTGATCTTACCCCCTACAAACCCAAATTTGAAACCATACTCCAAATCAAACAACAAGAAGAACTACTTGTTGAAGAATCTTCAGAGGAAGAAGAAGAAGAAACTAGTGAAGAAAAAGAAGCTAGTTTCATCCATGAGCACAACCTCAAGCATTTTCAGAACAAGCTTGAGTCTCAGCAAATTCCCACTCTTGAAAAAATCAAGAAACTACTAGAGCAGAATGCGGATACAAATCCTCAGAAGTTTTGGGAAAAAGACCCAGTGGTCTGTGAATTAAGATTGCATGACATGAACGCTATCTGCCATGTCAAAGCCATTCCTCAGTACAAAGAGGAAGATCAGAGAGAATTCAGAAGTGATATTGAAGATCTCCTGAAGAATAGACTAATTCAACCTTCCACTAGCCCTCATCATGCTCCAGCATTCTACGTGAGAAATCATGCAGAGAATCTACGAGGAAAAGCTAGAATGGTTATTGACTAGAGAGATGTCAATAAGAAGACTGTCAAAGACGGCTATCAGATTGCTCAAGTCAGAGTACTGATCAACCAGCTGAGAGGAGCTAAAGTCTTTTCGAAATTCGATGCAAAGTCGGGTTTCTGGCAGGTTAGGATGCATCCTGAGAGTATCCCTCTCACTGCATTTGGAATACCACAAGGCCATTACGAATGGTTAGTAATGCCTTTTGGTCTGAAGCAAGCTCCCTCAATCTTCCAAAGAAAGATGGACAACATCTTCAAGCATGTAGCGGAGTTCTGCGTTTTCTACATAGATGACATCCTAGTCTTCTCCAAAAACAGAGAAGAACACATGAAACACCTCAATGAGGTAGCAAAGCTGATAGTTCAGCATGGAATTATCCTAGGCGAGAAGAAAATCTTCTTTATCCTTGATGAAGTTGATTTCCTAGGGATAAACATCAAGAATGGAGTCATAAAGCTCCAGCCTCACATCCTTGAAAAGATCTGGAAGTTCCCAGACAAAATTCCTGATGCTAAGAGTCTAGAGAGATTCCTTGGTGTCATAAATTATGGGAGAGATTTCATCCCTAGAATCTCAGGGTTAACAGCAATGTTATCTCCAAAAGAAAATGGAATTTCACAGAAGATGATGAAAAGATCGTGAAGCAGATAAAAAATCTATGCAAAAACCTCCCTCCTCTTCAACAACCAGAAGAGAATGATGAAATTATCCTCCAGACAGATGCGAGTGATAATTACTGGTCCGGTGTTGTTCTGGAGAGAGCGCCTGGAACTAACATTGAAAAGATCTGTAAATTTTGTAGTGGCAAGTTCAGCCCTGCAGAACTGAATTATCCCACAGGGGAAAAAGAAATTTTGGCTGTCAAGAAAACGATTTTAAATTCTCCAGCTTATCTTGGAAAAACCTTTACTGTCCGGCTAGAGTAAGAATTTTAAAAATTTTAAACTTGACAAAGCTGCTAATAGAGGAAGATTAGCGAATTGGCAATTGTTTCTTAACCAATATGATTATACTGTTGAATTAATTGTAGGAAACAAGAACTATCTTCCAGACGCATTGACCAGAGAAATGGCGATGTTCAGCCAAAAAGAAGACGACGAAGGTCGTAATTCCAGAAGCAGAAGGCCTGGGAAAGAACAGGAACCTGAAGAGGATTCAAAAGAAACCAAGGAAAAACTCCTTAAAAGGTTTCTGCTAAGCTCAAAAGGCTTAGCTTCAACTGATCAATCCCAGGGTAAAGGATTGGCTAGCCCGTCTCAAACGGCAGACGGTAAAGGCACATCAAGACCGTTGATAGCTGCTGCTTTGCCAAAAAGCAGACCAACTCCAACTGGAGTTATAAATGTTTTTAATTATGAATTAAGAACGTTTGATACTCCTGTGTTCAGAACTGGCAGGAGACTAACTTATCACCATAAGGCAATCCTGGATAATCTCTTATTTGCCTTTCAAGAAAGAAGCAGTGGCTTGATGTTCCCAGCTCTATTTGCATTAGCTGAAGAACTCTACGAGAATGGTAGACCACAAGGTGAAGAGCTTCATACACAGCAGAGTGCTGTAAGAAAAGAAAAAATTTCCTTCCTGGAAAGTCCAGAAAGTGCTAGGGTCCCTATCGTGGCACTTAATGAATCAGATTGGCATGAATTCCACAATCTGATAGGAAGGCACAATTCAGAGAACCTATGATAGGAGCATTTTAATGCAACGTTTTAACTGCATTTCCCTACATTTTTCTGCGCCATTTCCTTGAAAAATCCCTGTTTGGGAAAGTTTCCATTCTTTGATTGGGAAAGTTCCTTATTGTAGAAAGTTTCCATTTTTGTTTTCATTTCTCATTTCTCATTTCCCATTTCTCATTTCTCATTTCTCATTTCCCATTTCTCATTTCTCATTTCTGGAAAGTTTCTATTTTCATTTTTAGAAAGTTTCTATTTTGAGTATAGTTTCTATTTTCAGGACCTCCGAGCTAAAAAGTGGAAATGAACGCACGAATGGAAAGAGGAGCTTGCGAACATCAAGACGAACGAATATGAGAGAAAACGGCCCACACATTTGAGCAGAAATGAAGAAACAAGCTTTCCTATTCCAATTAGGAAATCCTACGAAATGGAGGAAGGCTTCCTAGCAAGTTTCCAACGCAACCATGAAAAAGAAATGGAAAAATAATGTGTTTTGCGTTGGAAATTGAGAAGGCTTGAAGAAGAAGCAACGAGGCCCAACAACTCTTTGGATTTTCGGCAAAATGGATCAAGGCCCATCAAAGCCCATGACATTAGGGTTTGTGACGCAAACCCTAACCCTAAGAGATGTTTTGCCGTGAAAACCAAAGGGAGGAGAGAAGAAAGTGGCGTGAAAATCAAGAGGAAATAAAAGATTACGCAAGAGATTTTCTAGGGCAACGTTTATGGAAAGAATGCATTCCTAGAAACCCTAAGCATGCCTTGGCCGAAATATCAAGGAGAAAATCAGAAAATATTCAAGGAATTTCGGCAAGAATATATTAGGGTATCTTCTTGGAGTTTTATGATTGGTTGGATGATAAACTAGGGCTTATGTGGCAATTTTTCATTGGTGAAAGCTATGTGGAATTATTAATTTAATTCCTTGGAAGAAAATCAGAAAACTCACGGCTTGGAGGCCAAGACTTGACGTTCCCTATATATAGAAGCATCCTAGACGTCTCAAAGAACCACCCCATAATTTAGAAAATTCTCTCTACGCGAAAGCTCTCTCCATCCTCTAGTGCATTCAACGTTTCAAGCAAGGGAGAAGAAGAAGAAGAAGGAGCCGTGAGCATCATTATCCATCCTCCACCTTGAAGCTTGCTTTCGAGATTCAAGAATCCATAACGTTTCATCCTTCATCCGCATCTCCATCTCACGGTGTAATTCAACCTATTTCTTTGTAATCTTGCTTTGTTTCGTGAGAATTGTTTCTAGTTGACATTGATGTTTGAACAAGGTTTATAATCTGAAATTTTATGATTGAATAAAGGATTTTCGATTTCTATGTTGTGATTCCATAGTTGCTTATGTGTGATTGTTCGATTGAATTTGCTTTATAGATAACTTTTGTATTTTAATCTTATGTGGTTGCAAACACTTAGGGTTTTGATATAATTGGTGCTAGGTTTAAGAACATGAAATCGACTTTTCGTTTTGTGTAAACTTGAATCAAAGTAGTAAAGGTTTTGGACAAAAATCGAATTCAATTGAAGAGGATTGCAATTAGGTGAACTTATTCATACTAAGTTGTACACTTGAGTTGATAGCCTTTCCTTGAACTTCTTGCGTTGAACATGTATGATTGACTAGCTTTCTAGGGTTTGATTACATGTTTGATAGGATTAATCTAGGTGCTTTCATTTAGATTAATTAGCATTGAAAAGTAAAATATGGAAAATCGTTTGCTTTCGAATGTTTCACATGATCAACTCCTTTCACATGACTTGGAAGAACAATGTAGAGTTTTATTCGAATTCAATCATGAACTTGGGTTTAATCTTTGTTTCTACATTTCATTCTTGTAATTGTGTTTTTGTTTATACTTAGTTTTAATTCTTTTTAATTTTCGAAAAACCAAAAATCAAAAACCCCCCCTAATTTCGTGAATAGTGTTTATATGTGTAAATATTATACTTTGTTTTATTTTAATTGTTTATATTGTCTTACAATGACAGGTGTACCCTCAATCCCCGGAATAGAACGATCCCTACTTGCTTATACTACTAATGATATTTCTAGGGTTAAATTATATGCTTGCTTTGAGCGTATCAACCTAGTTCCTCCAACCCTCTTCATTGTCTCAGGACCATATGTTGGAAGATACCTGGTAAATGTTCAGAGTGAACATCCTCAAGAACACAAGCTTTGGCTTGTTGAAAATGGTTTTGTCCATAATTTGTGGACTAAAACTAATAATGATCTAAGAGGTTTGCCGCCTATTATTATCAATACAGTCAAGAATATCAGGAAACATGACTGTACGCTTCGTCTGAAGTTCAGGTCCACTCCTCCAGAATGGATCCAGAAGGCAAACAGTGAGGTTGAATATATTCCTCCATATCACTATATGAGAATTATTCAAAGAAGATATCTTCAACCAGCCTGTGTAGCATACAATGGCCAACCAAATTCTAGCATCCCTTGGATGAAGGCCATGGCTCTGGACTACATCAAAAAGATCATCTCTGAAGACAGCAACAATACCTTCCTGGCAGCAGGAGAAAAGACAATTATCACTGCTTACGATCATCCTGACGTAGTCAGCAGCGATATATTCCTATCTCTAACCAGAAAAGAGATAGACTCGACAATGGCATGCATGCGTTGGGTGGAAAAGCTTGAAAATGACAACCACTACAAAATGTATGTTGATACAGACGTCAAGGATAATGCAACAACAACTCGCATGGCCCAGGCAGACAACAACTCCTTTGTCTTTGGCCACCATTCTGAAACGGACGAGAACATGTGAAGCTACATGTGAAGAATCAGCACCAAAATAGCAACTGTAGAACTTTAGACTTTTCTAAAGTTACTTTTGCTTTTTCCTTTTCAAAAAGAAAAGGATAAGTGAAAAACATTTCACTTCTCACCTTTTGCTTTTCCCTGGACGACCTCCACCAGCAGGAGCACTCAGAAAAGCAGGAGTCACGGAGTTGGTCTAGATTTTTATGTTTTGAATTCTAATTTGAGTTCCGCTCCCTATATAAGGAGGTTTAGCTTCTCTTAGAAGGCATTAGAAAATGGGCATATCAGTTATAGATTTGAAAAAACCTCTAGGAAATAGTGCTCTTCCTTCCTGTCGAGTGTGAAGAAGTGTGCTTTCATTTCAAGTAAGTACTGTAATCATTCTTATGGATAGCTAAACAACTTCTTAGCTGTTTACCTAAGAATGAGGCTCTGAATTCATAGCTTGTAATTATGTTTATATAAATAATTTCAGTGTGTTCACCCACTTCATCAAATTTTAAATTCGCAAGATAGTTTCTGTTATGTCTCTATTATCGTGTTCAGCCAGTATCTTATAGTTTCTTTAAGTTCAGAATTCCTGTTTTTTTTAGAAAAAATTGCCACAGCTTAGGATAAAAGCAAGCAGCAGTGATTCCGCATGTTAAAGTAACCGTTAGGCAGGAGGCCGTTAAGTGAAAAACTTGGGCATGTTGAAGGCTAGTTTTGTTTTTCTCAGAAGTTGGAACAGGGTTTTCTAAGAAAAATGAGTTTTTGGACCCAAAAGTCAGCATAGGATACACTAGGCACTACTTTAGAAATGACTACCCTTATGAGTCTTTTCACCTAAAAAATTGTGTAAATGGGCAAAATACAAGGATGTTGGATTGATTGGGCAAAATACCTTGAGTTTTTGGGCAAACGGGCACAACCCCAAGATTTAATTTGAAATTACTATGTAAAGGGCCCAAAAGTATCCAACCAAAATCCAATGAAATCCTCCAAGCCCTTATCCATAACGCCTAGCCCAATCTACGGTCGACCCCGGGCGAGTTCTACGAGGTCAAATCAAAACGTCATATAGCGGGAGGGAGTTGTAAGGGAGGTTGGAACTACTTTTCGCTTTTCTGACTTCGAGTGACGAATCCCACACGTCGCTCTTCTTCTCCGTCACTCTCAAGTCTCAACACATCTATATTCTATAACTTAGTACGAAATTTCCACCAATAGGACCGACCTATCAACCTCATCGATCCCCTTGTTCAACCTTTGAGAGATCGAAATCGGCGACGATGGCGCCGAGGCTCGGTTCCGGCGATGTGTCCGGCTTCAAGTTCCTTCTATTTCTCGTTGCGATTTACGGCCTCATCGCCGTCCTGGTGCACTCGATTCTCCACATGCGCTTCATTACGCCGCTTGGGATCGACGCGCCGCTCGATCGATTCTCCGAGGCTCGAGCCGTCGAGCACGTTCGAGTCCTGGCCAAAGATATCGATAGCCGCCAGGTGAGCTCCGTCGTCGAAATTTAACGACTATGTGAAGGTGTTTTTGTGTTTGGATATGAATTTTTGGTGAAACTTGATGTTCTTCGTTCTTAGTCGGTTCAATCTCATTTTGATGCCATTTGATAAAATGTGGAAAAGTTGAACAGTAAAAAACTCAAAATTTATATTCTCTGACAGTATACGCAAGTGTCTTGAGAAATTGAACGGAGCTGAGCATACTGGCCAGTTCATTTCTTTGATTAATGGCATTTTTGTTGCTATTAGAGATTACTTTTTATTTATTTTAATTTTTAAATCCGGGTTGAGTCATTTATAAGCAAGTTCATATGTTTGTTGAGTAGGAAGGGAGTCCTGGATTGAGAGAAGCTGCTCGATATATTACAGCGCAGTTGGAGATGGTAAAGGAGCGAGCTGGACCTAACTTTAGGTATTTACGTATATTTTGTTGCATTCTGCTTGGCTCGTAAGAGTTTATTGTTTATCTGAGTTTGGTAACTGACTATGATGCCTATATTTTCTATATGCAGAGTTGAGATAGAAGAGACTGTTGTGAATGGCACATTTAATATGCTGTTTTTAGGCTATAGCATATCTCTGGGGTACAGAAACCACACAAATATTGTGATGAGGTTAGTACACATCCAATTGCTTAATTAACTCCACTTTCATTGTTGAGCTTTATTTTCTTGTATTTGGATAAACTAGTGGGTCTCATGGTTAGCATAGTTACGACTATCTAGTGAGATAATGTAGCATTCGTGCTTAACTTAATGGCAGAATATCATCAGTAGATTCACAAGACTCTGATCGATCAGTATTGTTGAATGGCCATTTTGATAGTCCACTTGGTTCTCCGGGTGCTGGTGATTGTGGGTCATGTGTAGGTGGGTACAACAACAACAACAACAAAATCATCATCTGATTGAAACTACCATATTTACCATTCATATTTATTTATTAATTTATTTAACTATTCCTTGGTAGCATCAATGCTGGAAATAGCAAGACTTATTGTGGACTCTGGATGGGTTCCCCCTCAGCCTGTTATTTTTCTTTTTAATGGTGCAGAAGAGCTCTTTTTGCTGGTACGTGGTTTTAATAAGGTTTAGTTGGGGGGCCAAATTTCAAAATTATGCTACTTTGAAATATTTTTTTGAGCATGTTAATTGTTATGGTATGGCTCTTTGATGTGTTTGTGCTCATCTGATGTGATATCTTATATGCTATTTTAGGGGTCTCATGGCTTCATGAAGACACATAAATGGCGTGAAACTATTGGGGCTTTTATAAATGTGGAAGCGTCGGGGACAGGCGGTCCTGGTAGGATGTCAACCATTTGTTAATTATTTTGTGTCATATGTTTTAGCGTGCTGAACTTGTTGCTTCTACTGAAACTATTAATTGGTGATCCATTTCCTTGTGCTTGACTATTTTGAGAGCAATATCACCTAGACAACACAAACTGCTTGCTTGGATGGCACTATTGTTATATCAGTTGGCTTGGAAAGATGGGATGCAACTGTGTTTTAAAATGTTTTTTCCTGTATTGACAAAACTATTGCCTTTTGCTCATCTGTTTTTATTTATTATGGATTACATTTTAGCAGAAGTAGGTGTAGGGTTCACATATTTAAAACTATCAATCCTTATTTATAGAACACGTGGATTTTTCATTTGCATTTTTTATTGCTTTGTGAAACTTTAACTTTTTATGTTGCAGCCTTTTTTATTGATATCTGTAGCTTTGATTTTGCAGATTTAGTTTGCCAATCAGGACCTAGTTCCTGGCCTTCTCAGGTCTATGCTCAATCAGCAGTATATCCCATGGCACATAGCGCAGCCCAGGTTAATGTTTTGCTATTTCATGGAGTATCGGATATTAATTCTCATTTTGATGACTGCAGCTTATTGACCTCCATGTATTTTAGTGTTTTTTATAGAAATTTTACATTTCCCCTTGGAACGGGTACATCATTGAATTTTTTAAACCATATATCATTTTAATAATTGGTAGAGTAAGAGTGATGTTTTCATTCTTAATCCTAAACCATAATAATGTTATGATCTTCTGGTACCTTTTGTATCTTTAGATGATGACACTAAAGCAGATACTATATGCTTGTCCGTCTTCCTTTCATTAGCTGGCTAACTTCTGTATGTTTACGTGTGCAGGATGTTTTTCCTGTTGTTCCAGGAGATACAGATTTTCGAATATTTTCCGAGGACTATGGTGACATTCCTGGCTTGGATATTATCTTTCTCCTTGGTGGTTATTTTTATCATACATCCTTCGATACAGTGGAGAGACTATTGTATGCATTACATCTGCTATTTTGGTACAGTTTTACTTACTTTAAAGTTTCAAATCGCTTCGTTCCTAAGCACTTCCTCTGATACATTCCAATGCCTCCAGACCTGGAAGTATACAAGCTCGTGGAGAAAATCTGTTTAGCGTACTTAAAGCGTTCACCAATTCTTCTACGCTACAAAATACTCTCGAAAGACATTCTAATGTATCAACTGCCAAGCAGCATGAGGATGGACGTGCTGTTTTCTTTGATTATTTAACATGGTTCATGGTATGTTACAAGCTCATAATTTTTGATATTTTCATGACACATTGTTTGTCTAACAATTCTCTCTCTCTCTTTCTCCATGATGACTATTAGATATACTATTCTCGGAAGGTAGCTATGGTACTTCATCCCTATTCCTATTGGCATCTTCCTGGCCATGCCATTTTTCTCACAAAAGCAGAATCCTGGGCTCCTACCTTGGTTTGCTACTTTCAGCAATTTTGTAAAAGGTAAATCTACTGCTTGGTAAATACATGCAGCAACCTATTGCTAATTTCGTAGTCCTATAATAGTATTTGGCCCAGTAAGTTCTGGTTCTCTTCTCATAGGTCTAATTCCTGATTGTTGTCCAATTTGTTAATTTTGCAGGAATGCTTTTCCATGCTGCTGGGGTTTTTCTAGCAATTGTAATTCCGGTTATCTTTTCCATTGTGAGATTGTTGTTTGCTAGTCGTGCAATGAACTGGTGGGTTTATATCTTCTAGAATTGCTCTTGCAAAATTAAATCTCATTCAATCAATTTGTTATGAACTATTGTGCTGTTATTTCTAACTTAGCATTCTACTTATCCATAAGGAATTCCCAATGGGTTTAGCGATCTCTAGCTCATATTTAAGTAGTATTCACAATTTAATTATGTTCATTTATCAGAAATTCTATTTCAGCAATTCTTATCATGCTTGATTGAAGTTCTAGATCACCTTAAATTCATGAATGAAGTTAATAATGTAAATTCATTGACAACTAAACAGCAATTGTACCCCATCAATTCTTCCTCATATCAGGCTATCACATAAAAAATTGATTCTAGCTGAGCTTTATACGTTGTGAGTTCGACTCACGGAAGAATAATTGTTGTATTTGTCAGTTGTTGATGTGATCAGAAAAAGAAGATGGAGCTTTATATGTTGACAACTCTGACTGACATTTTGGTTGAAATGCAGGTTTGCTCATCCATATTTGGCTTATTTGATGTTCATACCTTGCTCTCTTGTTGGTCTGTTAATTCCAAGATTTGTTTGGAGTAGCTTTCCCCTCACTCAAGAGGCATCAGTTGTCAAGTCTTTAAAAGAGGTACTGTCATGCACCAGATATTTACTCAGCTTATCTTCTTCATATTTTCTTTTCCCAAATCTATTTAGCTGATTAGTTTTCATGTATCCGTTTTTTTTTTTTTTTAGTAGCATTCAGTGGTTGAAGTTTCAGGTTTCTTTCAAATCATACATATCCTGTTGTGTTAACTATCTTACTTGCACATTGTAAAGATTTTGCAATTCGGACCTAGTGATCTTTTGCATGTGCTTTATATTTGTCTTAAAAATCTGATCTTGGTGCATTATGATTCCATTCTAATCTAGATATTAAGAATATTTGCAGATATATCATTAATCCCATTATCTAAGATAAGTTATAACAAGCTTGAGTCTTGCAGGCATTATCGGATGAAGCAAGGTTCTGGGGAGCTTTTGGATTTTACGCTACAATAACTGTGGTATGTAGCGTGAATGCATGATTAGTTTCTTTTGTTGGATTGTTTTTTTTTTTTTTTACAATTTACTTAGCACTCAAGGGGATGAGTTGTGAAACTACTTTAGTGAAAGCAGGCTTACCTGTATGCTGGGTTGAGCGGAGGCTTCTTGACTTTTTCACTGTCCGTTTCTATGCTTCTTGGATGGATTTCATATTGCTTAGCAGTCAAATTATTTGGTCGCCAATCACTCAGGTACTGGTTTCAACAGTTCTGCTTATAAATTTAAAATGATAGATGATGTGCATGTGTATGCTTCCTTTTGTACAGTTTTCAGTGATATTTTAGCCACGACAGTTTTCAAGTAGGAAGTACAATTCTTTAACCAAATTTTTTTTGTTCTCTCAGGTCAACGTTAGTTTATATGTTACCTATACTTCCATGCCTTGCGTACTCTGTGTATTTTGGTGCATTTCTTGTCCAGTTTTTGGTTGAAAAGATGGGTATGATGGGTGCTTTGCCACCTCCATATGGTTAGTACTTTGGAATCTTACTGCCTCTTACTATCTGTTACCTTCATTTGAACTTACTATATTGTTGAACTCAGAGTTTGTGCTCGAACAATATGATCTCTAATTTTCTAATAATTATGCAACTTCATAATAAGAAATGCATCATGCTTGTTATTAGAAAATTAGAGTTCAACTTCAAAACCATATATACAATTGTTCGAGCACATCCATTAGAAGTTGCACTATTATTAGAAAATTAGAGATCAAAATGGATGTGCTCGAACAATTGTATATGTGGTTTTGAAGTTTTTTGGCTCAAAATGGTTTATGGCATCCAGTCAGTATTTCCTAAAGTACTATGAATTTTCTGTATCCAAAATTTCTCAAAAAGCATGGTTCATATAATTTCTTGCAGGTTATTTCGTTCCTGACATTGTGGTGGCTGCAGTAATTGGAGTTGTGACCAGTTGGTCTGTAGGCCCTCTGATACCTATTTGCGGTCACTGGTTAGCGAGGTCATCCATTTTGCAAGTCTTGTTGCATCTTAGTGTGCTAGGCTTGGCTCTGTCATCTCAGTTCTTTCCATATAGCACGGGTGCACCTAAGAGAGTTGTTTTCCAGCATACTTTTCTTACTGCAGGTATTCAAGCTAGCACAAGTTATCATGTGAAATGAAGATCACTCTCTCTCTCTCTCTCTCTCTCTCTCTCTCTCTCTCAGTTGTGTGTGTGTGTTTGTTTTTTTTAATTATATTTTTATTGTTGTCAACTGATTGCAAATGAATTCAACTAATATGAGTCTCAGCCTCTCAGCTCATTTCTATCTGGATTTCAGTATCATGTTTTTCTCTCTGTTTCTTTTGACTTTTTCTCTTGTTTATCCTATGCTCCTACTTCAACACTTTTTCTTCTGTGGATGACAGATGCAAATCATGTTGTGGAGTCCAGCTATGATTTTTCTGTTGTGGATTCCAATTCATTACTTTTTCTTTTCAAACATGCACCCGAGGTGGCAAAGGAATTGCACATTAGTTCAGAGTTGTCTTTTGAAACTGCAAAGTCATCTCACCGAGAGACTTGGATGGTATGCAATTTTGTAGATGATGTTATTTTCAATATATGATTAGAGGTGTTTTTCTGTAACTGATGCTCGTGTTTGTTTCTGGAGTGTTTCTTTTAGATTTGATGTCCTGTAGGCTTTTCAATTTCATTTATTTTCTTCAGGTTTTGGATTCCTTTATCCTCCCTTTGTACATATTGGTAGGCCACTGAGCTCAGGTGGATACCCTTTCTACATATGCTCTTGTTTTAGCAAACCTTTTCTACAACTTTTCCAAAGTAGATTCAAGAACTCTACTCTTTACCACCTGAGCTGTGCCGGCTTTGTAGTACTCGCACTTCTTAGTTTGAGTGGTAGATTTCATTGTGGATTCACCATGGATATATTTGTGCAAGTCAGTTACCAAGTAAATAGTTCAGGGGAACAATGGGTGAAAAAATCTGATGGCCTCTGTATATGCAGGGACTTTTTCCTGTTTCTTTTTTGTTTTCAAGAAGCTTGAAGTTCCCCGCAAGAAGTGATGGTATTTTAAAGCAATACGAGCAGTTCCCTCATCTGTCCACTTATAAGCCACATACAGTATTTGGCGAGGAATCTCGTAGAATATACTTGGAACTGTCTTTAGGGTGAGTAGAAAAAATTCGTGACCTGGACAGGTTTTTATATGGTTTTCAAGATTTAAAGCTTTTTGTCCTACCTTGCTTTCAGTTCCTTAAAGGAGGTTTGGGTTGCAGTCCTCAATATTACAGGCCCTTTATCTAGTTGGTCATTTGCAGACAATACACTTTCAGGTTTTTTCTTCCCCCCATTATTTCTGATCTTATAGAGATCGATACACTTGAATATATTTTTGGTTTTACTTATCACTGAAATTGGTACAGCTACTGAAACATCTGATGGAGGTCCACCATCATACATATGCCGACTTAGTGGAGCAAGTCCTGAGAATTGGACCTTCTGGTTAGAGGTAAAGAAGGTTCTTCACCTGGTTTTAGTTTTATTTGGTTTCGGTGGCTTAATCATTCTTGTGATAATTTCAGGCTAACAGTTCTGAAGATCTAAGGGTAGAAGTTGCTGTTGTAGATCAATATATGGTTGATGAAGCAAAGAAGCTGAAAGGGCTTTTTCCGGAGTGGGTGGATGTAGTTGCTTATTCGGGCTTTTTGTCGAGTTATATTTTCTAGTTTCGAACCACAGGTCATTTTGCATGTCAGATAGAAACTGTCAAGAACAAAGCTATATGAAACCCCCATTGAGTTAGGAATGAATTCAAATAAATGCAGTATATCTCACAGGGCATCTTTCCCTCACGAACTACTAATTGCTTTCTCTTAATAGAAGCCTAACTTCTACCAAACTGACTTATCGTAGATTAGGGTCAATAGATCATCCTCCTGTTCATGCAATAATATGACTTCAAAACTTTACTTTCCAAGTTGGACGCCAGTTCAACATCAACTAGACTATGATCAGCCAAACGAAGTTCTGAGATAAATCGATCAGCTGATCCATTGACTCGAAAAAGCCTGATCGCGCAAATATTATTCTGTCCCATCTCTTTGCAGTGAAATTTAACTTGCTTATAGAGAAGCTTAGTGAGTTCTCGTTCTCAGGTCATCCCCTATAGCTTTCTTCCTCACACAATAGCTCACCCAGTGATTCCGCCATGTAAGTCTCATAGGCCACCCGCATCATAGGAGGGAACCACATGTGACCGAAAGGGTTGCGCGCCTATAGTCAGCCGAGGCAGAAAAACCATGATTTTTATGGGGTACATTTTCCTCAAGTCCCAAGCTTCAATGGAGCCGTGGCCGGCCAATAAATGGCATCGTGGAATATGATATCAGAGTAACTCCCGTCATATCCACGTTCTATGTCACTCCATCTGTTGATTCCTTGTTTACAGATTGCTAACGTTCCATGTGGTTTTTGGCTTTGCACACCGGCGTATTCCCACAACAACGTGAGACTCAGAAGAGTAGACAGCTTTGAAAATATTAACATAATCAAAGAGATGAGGAAGAGTAAAAATCGATGGGAGTCGAGAACTCATGCTGTGGAAAACAGATTAACAAGATGTAATGAGGTTGCTTTCTTCTCCAGTTCTCCCACATCACGAGCCAGCCATGCATGTGATGAACCCACACAATAAGCATCACGAAAGCCTTTAAACAAGTTGTGTATTGTACTATTGTGTCAACCTTTTTATCTTCAAGGCTAATGAACCGCCCGCTATTGTCATCATGCTAGAATCACAAGGGAGCAAGAGCCGTGGCCTCGACGAGGGTGTTTGATATGGGGTAGAGATAAAAGATTTTGCTGATTCCAAGAACAAACATCACTAAAGCGAATAATGTTGAATAAAAGAAACTTTTTCAATATCAACTCTAAAAGTTCAGGACGCAATTAAGACCACTCTGTTGTTGATGATGACGTACTCGTACTCTCGCTGGTGGAACAAGCAATTGTTGTCCGGACTACTCACAAAACAACTGCCGAGTTTTAGAGGGGGAGGGGAGTGTGATGACAGGAGTTCGAGTTGACAAGCTTAGGGCTTGTCCGATAACGTTTTTAAAAATGATTTTTCAAAAATCGATTTTGAAAATAAAAACGAGAAAACAAGATTGGATTTTTGAGATCCGAAAATGTGTCCGGTAGCTTATTCTGAAAACAATTTTCAAAAACGAGAGAAGATGGCGACTAGAGATGAGAGAGAGACCTAAGAAGAAGATAGCGACGTGAGAATATGGAAGAAGAGAGCACATTCTTTTTTTCTTTGTTTTGGAAAATATATCTCCGTGTTTTCTAAAATATGAGAATGAAAAGGTGAAAACGTCTATTTGTCGTTTTCCTGTTTTACGAGTAAAATAAAAAAATATTTTCAAAAAATATTTTCTGCATTTTTGAAAACAGACCAACGAACGCATTTTCAAGCCATTTTCATTTTATAAAATGAAAAAGATGACTTGAAAACGTTACCGAACGCCACCTTATAGTGCCTAATTTCTAGTAAACTGGTTTGCTTGCTTAATTGATCTCAGTACGTACGTAGCTGGTGCTCCCTTTCTTTCATTCGGACTTCCTTCATTGATGTTGGGCCTCCGAGCTACCTTGTTTGGGTGGAACTAATAGCCTCGCCTCGGGCTTCCTTCACCTGATGCTGGACCTCCAAGCTCCTTGTTGGGTGAAACTGATAGTCCCGTCTCGGACTTCCTTCACCTGATGCTGGGCCTCCAAGTTTCCTTGTTGGGTGAAACTGATAGTCTCGTCTCGGGCTTCCTTCACCTGATGCTAGGCTTCCAAGGTACTTTGTTGGGTGAAACTAATAGCCTCGCCTCGGGCTTTGTTCACCTGATGCTGGGCCTCCAAGCTCCTTGTTGGGTGAAACTGATAGCCTCGCCTCAGACTTCCTTCACCTGGTGTTGGGCGTCCACACTCCTTGGTTGGGTGAAACTGATAGCCTCGCCTCGGGCTTCTTTCACCTAGTGTTGGGCGTCCACTCTGTGACTTGGGTGTATATCAACCTCCTCTTAAGCATCCAGTCTGGCTTGGGAGTACAATATCCTCCACCTGATGCTGGGCATCCACTACCTTGAGTTGGCAGACCTTTATGGAAAGAACCTGCAAATGTGAAGAGATGGAAGGTAATCGGAGGACCAGCCTAAGGCCGGCCAAACACACTCTGATGCCTAAGTTAGATAAGTGTGTTTGAACATTTATGGAGATTGGAGAAGAAAGAATAATGCTTAAGCATTTTGACATGAGAATGAAGTTGACATGTCAGTAGAGAAGAGATATAAGAGACTATGCATTTTGGCATAGCTTTGGGAGAGAAGAGAGAGTTGAAGTCCCCCCTTCTGCTTGTGAAGGATTGATATTTATAGGAGAATGAGTAGTTGAGGTGGAAAGGAAGGGTATGGGCTCTTCCCTAAAATTGGGGTGTCAACCCTTACTTTCTGCTTACTGACACTCCAAGGATGGGCTGATAGAGTTGGTACATGATAGGTGTCACCACTATGTGGTCTCTTCCCCTCACATCACTCTTGGGCCATGCTGATGGACCATGCTTGTCATCAGAGCATGACACCTAGCCTAGTAGGTAATAGTTGGTCCTTGATCTCAGTGACATTTGTCACCTCGATGTGGTCTGGTTTGGTTGGTGAAGGGTTAAGAGACAGGTGTCGCATATCCAAGCTTTCCTTTTCCTTGAATTACTCCTAAGCCATGCCTAAGAGCCATGCTTCATGTCAGAACTCGACACTTGGCATAGTTGGTGAGATATGCCTTTAGTTGGTGCTACATATCTCTTGATAATGACTACATGTTATGAGCCTGGAGGTCGATGCTTTAGCCTTCGAGCTCGTGGTCATGATCCTTAGAGGTCAAGGGTTTTAAGCTTGGAGGTCGAACTCTTGTTCTTGGGGGTTGAGGCTCTTGATTCCTTTGGATTATGTTTCCCTGATAGTGAGGTCATGATATGCCTTTGTCTTGCCATCCAAGATGGTGAATCAATCATATGGCGACCGTCCAAGACTTAAGAGGTGGATATCTAAGGTTGAAGATTTGGAGTACCAAAGTGAGGCATCTCACTAGCCATGGTTTTTCCATCTTAGGATTATCTTTTCTTTCTCGACGATAGGTTTAAGTGCGTTGAAAGGTCAGAGTCCTATGTGGACTCTTTTACATTTCAACGTGTCCTACATGGAATGGGTTGAAAAGTCAAAAGTATTTGTCGAACCAAATTATGACATCAACAAGGCTAAAGAACCAGAAGTAGTAAGCATCCTTATCACTAGTCTGTACTCGTTGATGATCAGGAGGGAAAGGGACCATGAGCCATGGAGCTTCAGGCGCAGGTGTATAATTTGGTGAAGAGGTACAAGATTCTGCAACGCTTTTCCAACAAGAACAGACGGATTTGAATTGAACTTTGTTGATAAAAGCAAGCTTCTTCGAGATCAGCTCTAACAGTTCTAATAGGAGATCGCACCAGTTTGGCGTTGTGGTTGGCATCCTCCTCCTATTTTGGTTCGTCGTCGATATCGAAAAAGAGCTGCAACCGAGGAAACCCTAATACTTTTTTGAGTATTTTTCTTTTGATCTCTTCATCTCTTGGGAATTTCATGTATTTGTAACGAGAGAATCTTTCTCTTAAGAAAAAATATTTAAAAAATGAGAGAATTTTAAGTAGGGCAGACGTGCCACGTGACTGGTACTCTTAGCCAATCATGACACATATAGGAGATAGTGGGGGATGTTTTGGGTATTTCATTTAATAAAACCGGAATAGTTTCAGAATATAATTAAGAAACACATAAACATGATTGGCTGAGCGTACCAATTACGTGGCACGTCTATCTAAAAATTTCTCATTTATTACATGTCATTTAATTACTAATCTAGTCCTTACATACTTCTAACTGACGTGTGAATTGATATTTTTAATTTAAATAAATCAGGATTAATTTAAAGTAGAAGAAAATGTCACTAGTAGAACCCATATGCTCATTCTACCGTTATGGATGAAGATTTTGGGTACTTTTTTCTCCTACGAAGGTTTCACTTGTTGACTTTGGTTTGAAGCACTCTCAAATAGGGTGTGTGTGTTTGATGAAGTGATAAGACAATTGAAAGGTCATGTGTTCGATATCCATCAAGAGTGGAGAGGTAGGGTTGAAAACAAAATAACACTCTTAAATTGAGACCGTCAATTCCTCTTACATGAGGAGGATATGCTAGTGTTTTCTTCTAGTTAAGAACTTAAGATGTCTTCTTGTTATCATTTGATATTGGGTGTTGCTAGTCGTATTAGCATTGTTGCTTAAACAGTCAGGAGGATGACTTAAGTGTTAAAGGAACCTTAGTTGAAAAATCCAAATATTGTTGGGCAACACCCTAGTGCTTGTAATAAAATCATCACTCATTGTGTGTATAAGGTAAATCAAAGTGAAGCCTATAATGAGAATTTTTAAATAAATAGTTGGATGATCTATATGTTATTTCAATTAAAATTTGAACCACTAATTTAATCGTCAATTTAATATCATCATGAAATCTACATTTTATAGTTATCATTGTGATAAGAGCAACTCCAACAGCTTCTCCATATTTTGATTTTTCTCTACTTTAGGGAAAAATTAGCCTATTTTGCTCCAATAGATTCCCTATAATTATCTCTATTTTAGAGAAAGTGAGGAAAGAGAAAACCAAATTCCCTATATTTACAGCAAACTCTAAAATTTAAGGAAGAATATGGAGATTTTAGAGATTGCTGTAAAATAAAGAATCTGTTGGAGTTGGAGAAGAAAAAGATGCTAAAGCTTTGACTTTTGCTTCCTTATTATACAGAAATTATAGGGAAGCTGTTGGAGTTGCTCTAACCAAACATTTTAGCGGACCGTTATTCATCAGTAATTTCGGGTGTGACACACCCACCAGCAAGTCACTAGACTTCAAACGAGCCTCTTATTATTTCTAAAAAAAAAAAAAAAAAAAAAAAAAGGGAGCCAATTTGCACTGCAACAATAATGGAGCCCAAAGTAATCGGGTCACTAAAATCCCAGCCCATTCCGAAGATTGGGTCCATTCATTCCCTAGGGTTTAGTTTTTCTTGTTGCTTATAAAAGCCGAAGCCTTATATTAACTCGCCTCTTCTGCGAAACAAACCCTATCGCACAACCCTTCACTGAAGCAGAAGCAGCACCAGCCGCCATGGTACCTCTTCTTCTTCTCCTCGACTCTCCTCCCTTCTCTCACATCCTTCAAACCCTAATTTCGTTTGCTTAAACTCTGCGCCTTCACTTGTACTAATCATGGTCTCTTATTTCAGGTGAAGTACTCCAAAGAGCCCGATAATCCCACCAAGTGTAAGATCTCTTTGGTTTTCTTACACGAATCTCTTGGATTTTATCTGAAACTGTTTTTGGATCTAATAGTGGGTTTGATCTCTGCTCATTTTTACAGCTTGCAAAGCAAGGGGCTCTGACCTCAGAGTTCATTTCAAGGTATGTGTTTGTGTTTATATGTTGTGGTTGAATCAGTTTTGTTTGTGCTTTAGCTGAGGTGTGTATTGATGTATAGATGCGTGAGGGAATTGGATTAGGTTTGGTTCGGTTTGTGAAACCTGATGATAAAAGCAGGGTCCTATTGCCTCTGTGAATGGGTCTCTCGTAAACGTCAGGGAAATTATGAGCAAAGTTATTGGGTGAACCTCTGTTTTGTGTCTTTGTGGCTTTCTATGGCTGAAGGTTCAGTAAACCATGCAACATTTGAAAGGAATGCTTGCTTTTTGTTTAAAATAGAAATTATCAATGGATTATCGTTTCTAGATGGCACAAGTATACATGTGTTTTCAAACCTGATGAGAAAAAGACTTGAGTTTTCTTGCGTTTTGTCGATTCCGGTATGAGCATTTCTGTTAGTGGGTGAGGCTCTAAATAATTGGTGGTTAAAATTTTCTGATACATTCCATAGGTGCTATAATATGACATTTAATGTTCGGATAAAAGTACATAAATAAGCCTTTGGCATTAGAACTTTTCTAGTGATGTTACTAGGTATTAGAATGATAGGATGGTTGTTTTCCTCTGCTAGTTGAGCTGTGTTATTTCTAGTGTAGTGAATTGAAGATTTACTTTGCTTTGCATCTGCCTATTGTCTCTGACAGAACACAAGGGAGACTGCGTTCTCAATCAGGAAGATGTCCTTGATTAAGGCAAAGCGATATCTGGAGGATGTTTTGGTTCACAAGCAAGCCATTCCATTCAGACGTTTCTGCCGTGGTGTTGGGCGTACAGCTCAGGCCAAGAACAGGCATTCCAATGGCCAGGGACGCTGGCCTGTGAAATCTGCCAAGTTCATTTTGGATTTGCTTAAGAATGCTGAGAGCAATGCTGAAGTAAGTTTTCGGGTGTTCACTTTCCACTGCTGGCTGTAGCCGCTACAAAAACTTACTATATTGGTTACCTCTTTCAGGTGAAGGGTTTGGATGTTGACTCTCTTGTTGTATCTCACATCCAAGTCAACCAAGCACAGAAGCAAAGACGCCGAACATACCGTGCTCATGGAAGAATCAACCGTATGTTCCTGACTTTAGCCTATTTTGATTTATGCCCTTGAGTTTATTTTGAACATATGTTCCTGAATTCAGCTTCTTCTTTTTTAATCTTCTGCAGCATACATGTCATCTCCATGCCACATTGAGCTCACCTTGTCTGAAAAGGAAGAACCAGTGAAGAAAGAGGTACTTATGTAATTCGTATATAGTTTTATGATGAAAATTTTGACAGTGATGGATTTAATCAACTTATTTTGCTCTCTCCTAACCGTTTTCTTTTCCTATGTTTGTGTCATTGCAGCCAGACTCCCAATTGGCAACCAGCAAATCCAGGAAGTCTCAAGCTGTTCGCAGTGGTGGTTCTGCTTGAGTGGCAATTAAACCTGCCAATTGAAGAGTTCCTGACTATCTTGTTTTTTCGTACTATGAGAAATTTTTGTTGCTTAATATTATATAGTTTGAGATGTTATGCAGACAGTTTTTGGACCACCTTGTACTGTTAATTCCAGATTATCTTTAGTTTGGATCTGTGATGGTTTGCTTGAGGATTACCTTGAAATCCAATGCTAGAAACCTATGTGATAGAATGGGCAGATGGGCATATTTTGGCAAATATTCTTGTTAATTGGATGTCTTGTCACTATCAACTTTGTTGTTTAGAGCCTAAATCCATACTTTTGTTAGCGTCCTAGCTTGTTTGGCCTCTGATACTATTGCTCGTCTAGGAAACATTATACCCTAGTCGTTCGAGTTGTGTTTTCGTGGCTGTTTGTGAAGACACTACTCGATATAGGCTAGATGGAGGAGGATATTAGTCATATTACCTTTCTTTTGAATTGGCTCAAGGTTGATCATTTTGCTACTCCCAAGTAGCATGTCTTGATGGCTTCCAATACCCTCTCTTTAGAATGTCGTTATAACCTTACAATGCCCCCAGATGAACAGATGATGGTGATAAAAATGACTATTACGTGGAGCCTAGATTCCAAACTCAAATGTGCATAAATGCCTTCAATGATTTTATTACCAACAGATGCTGAGATGTAGTGGAGTGATTCACAATGTCTATATTCAGGTGCTCAATATTTGGCTTACCGGTGTAAAATCACTTGTTCTACTGAGGTACTCGGTCAATTTACGATAGATGGTCAGAAGTCAGAACATAAGCATGCTACAGATTAACAGTGGATTAATGAATTTAATTTTCACCCGTGGAGGGCCAATGAATACTCACTAATCGATCTATTGATCTACGGAGGGGTCAATACTTTCAAAAGAACGTTAAAAGGGCATTTCGAAGCCCCAACAAAATTTCATTTTGAAGACCGTAGTCTTGCTGTTCTGTTAGAAGACCTGCTGCCCAGGTTAGTTGGACACGACCTCCTTTTCCTTTTCTGAAACTGAATGTGGATGGTGCATTAAATTTTGAGCTTGGTTTGCGGGGATTGGGAGCGGTGCTCCGTAATGAGAATGGTGATCTAATGCTAGCAGTTTCAAAGGGGATGAAGGGTGGTTTCTCTGTCAAAGCTACGGAGTTATATGCAGTAGTGTTGGGTTTTCATACTATTATCCAGGCAGGTTTTCAATCGACAGCTATCATTTTGGAAATGGATGCTTTGGGAGTAATCAATGCTCTTAATGCTACTGATGTTGATTTGTCGATTGAAGGTGCTTTGGTTGAAGAAGTGAAAAACCTTTTCCATTTCTTCTCTTCAGTAATTTGTACATATAGCCCTAGGAAATGTAATCAGGCAACGCATAGTTTAGCTAAAAAAGCGCTTTTGTTTCCTGCATTTCAAGTTTGGGTTGAGGAAGGACCACAATGGCTCTCCGATGTACTTATTTCTGATGTAACTATCTAGATTGCTTTTTAATGCAATTCACTTTCTCAAAAAAAAAAAAAAAAAAAATTATTTACCAAAGACTCTTTTTGCCAAAAATACTTAAGTACGTGGCACAATCCTATTTGCAGCGAAAATATTACCTCGTCACCCAAAACCACCACAGATGTCCACGTAAGCAGACGCTCTACTTGCCGTTGGATGTAAAATCGACGGTCACTATTTCATTCCTCGCGTTTAATTTTCAATTTTCAGTCCTCCTCCCGACAGACACTCTTTTCTCCATCTTCAGAAATCCAGACATTCTCAGTTCGTCGCTCCCGTGCTTTCCCAGGTAACTCCCTCTCTCTCTGAATTCCATTCAATTAGAGCAACCCAAATCAAATATTTTCGAATTTCATGGACTCCAATTTTTTTTTTTCTTTCTCACAATCCCAATTCCTTTCGATTCCGGATCACGCTTTACGATCTAGGTTTTGGGGGGTTCGACCACTTTTGCAACATTGACCTGTGTGTTTCTGGGCAAAAAATTTCAGATGGATTGGCAAGGGCAAAAGCTAGCGGAGCAGCTGATGCAGATACTGCTGCTGGTATTTGCTGTGGTTGGGTTTCTGACTGGTTACCTTATGGGGTCGTTCCAGATGATGATGCTCGTGTATGCAGGTGGTGTGGTTCTGACCACATTAGTCACTGTCCCCAATTGGCCCTGGTTCAATCGCCAGCCCCTGAAATGGTTGGACCCAATCGAAGCCGAAAAGCACCCCAAGCCTCAGAAGCAGCAGCAGCCGGTGAGTTCCAAGAAGAAAGGCTCCAAAGCAAAGTAGGTCAATTTCAGTCATGAACTAGCATTGAATAGGTTTCAGTATGTCATACCTGTTCTAAAGTTTGCGTTTGGATTATCGATTTCAATGTACTCGGGTTTTATATTTCAACCTTTATGCAATGACCAGAAGATTTTCACTTCATAGCAATTTTATGTGATCTTTCGTTCTGTTTTTGGGCTATAAGCCTCTTTCCAATCGAAAAAGTGGAAGAATATGTTCATTCAATGGATTGTTTTTGCATTAAACCATGAAACCCGTCATATATGCACGAATCACCAGTACCTCTGATTATCATTACCGACTGGTTACATTTTCGGCTCTTGGTTATATTGGTGGTACCTGTTTTGGAGATGGCCATTTTCTGGTCGAATGGTTACAGTCACGTACAGTAATTGAGAAAATTCCGTTTTGTGTGCAGTACACATGCAACACAATCAACTAAATCAAGGTTTAAGGATGATCAAATCTAAACTCTAAAGATCTCGGTGATTGAGTTCAATCCCAACTTAGAAACTTTTGCTTACATATTGATCATTTTCACTCTGTTATCTGTACGGCTGAGATCCATCTAACCTCGTGTCAAGATGCAGTTCGAACTTGCTATTTACAATGTTTCCTACCAGTCCTTACTCCTCATTGTCTTATCGGTTCACCTCATCTAGTAAGTCGTCGTCGTCGTCATCAAGCTCATCTAATTCATCTAGTACTGATTGGTTCATACTCTTGCGAGATACTCTCCTATGCTTCTTACGCTCCAACCTTGGTTCAGCTTGTCCATCCTTGATCCTGCAAATAAACGTGGAACTTTTGAGTTTCAGCAAGAAAACTAAAACAGAATGTGTGAGATGGGAAATCTACAGGCTCCGGACAAACTTAACTACATATTTTGGGTCTGAGTTGAAATATGGAATATCTGAGATATGAAAACTTTATCCTAGAGATACAACTGGACTACATTTTGGGTCACTAATGTTTGATCAGGCAAAAATGGAATGCATTAGGAATGCAACCTTATGCTAAAGATGCAACTTAACTATGTTTTGGGTCATCATCAGAAGTGGAAAATGAATAGGAAACACTATATGTAGGGTAGAGAACTGTGTCTCCAATAGCAAAATTAAGTTAATAAAAGCTACCAAGCTAAGCTGCCAGATAATCATTAAAATAACTGCATACTGGTATGCAATAACATTTAGACAAAGCTTTTCAAATTATTGAAAGAGAGGATTGAAAGTGAGGGCTGCTATCATACTATCACTATGTTTACCGTAACAACCATAACAACCATAGTAGTGCTATTTCCACATTCAAATATAATATTATTGAACAGCAGAAATTGAACTATTTAGCTCCGTAGACATGGACACTGAACAAATAACCAGCTTCTTATAATCCAAACATACCTTACATCACCCTCTTTTTTGGTTCCAAATGTCCTTAACTGAAATTCCTCTCTGATTCTGATCTCATCAAGAAGTTGGAAATAGTACGGGTATCTTTCCCAGTCAGTCCCTACAACGCAACCTTTTTCACCCAAATGCAAGCAGTCACTGAATGAGCATTTCGCAGCTTCACTGTCATTGAGTATCTTCTGTATCTGAAGAGAAATAAAGACACTATCATTAGAACAGATAAACTTAACATGTGCGAAGACTGGGATCAAAATTAGCTTATACACAAGAATGAACTACATTGTATGATGCAAAGTACACATACCTCGGGGAAAGCTTGTGCCAGAGATTGCTTTGTTACTTTCATTAAACTAGGCTGGCTGAACCCAGGAGTATCAGCAAGATACCCTCCTCCAGACAATGGAAGCAAGGAAACGTGGCGAGTGGTATGCTTCCCTTTACCACTTCTTACTGAAACCTCTCCAACACGCTGATCCTCCAACCACTTGCTGCCTGAAATCTGAAATAAGCACGTGGAAATAAGAATCAGAATGAGTATCAAACTTGCACAAACAAATGATACACATTAAAGAAAAAGGAAAGCAGAAAGAGATAAAAACCCACTGGATCAAGCCGATTATCCACTTCTGCAGCATCAAAAGCATGATGGTCGCTGTTCCTCAGAGCATTGATCAGACTAGACTTTCCAACTCCACTTGGACCCACAATTACACTTGTTTGATCTCTCAAAATAAAAGCAAGAGAGTCGAGTCCAAATTTAGATTCAACGCTGCAAAATAGTGGCTTGTAGCCCCACTTATGTAGCCTAGACTTCCATATAGCCTTTGTCTGCATACTTCAACAAAGGCTCGCATGCTTAGGAATCAATCGATTATCAAAAGAGAACAGATGCAGTAAAACTATGATACAATTCAATAACCAGTGCAAAACCTTGCATTAAGTTTCACTCTAGCACTACTTATAGGTGCACTTGCACTACCTCACCATAACAAATTGCAAGAAGCCATTAACAATATCAAGAAACAGCTCAGTGATTCCCAAATTGGCACAACTAAAGTTCCATTCTATTGAAGTAATATACACAAAGAAACTATTAAACAGCTTAACCAAATGTGTGGAGCATATGTATGAAAATTCGAATCATGCTTCAGAAACTTAACCATTAAACACAGTGAACGAGTAATTTCAAGCTAAGAAGCCAAGCCGAACATCACCTAAAGAAAATCAAATAAGAATCGGATTCGAACCTCTTCGTCAACCAGCTCAGACTTGTTGAGAGCCAGAGTGAGTGGAATTGCAGTGGACTCGGCCTCAACCAGAAACCTAGTGAGCGCGAAGGGGTCAAGCTTGGGCTGCTCCAGAGAGAAAAGCACGAGCAGATGGTCCACATTGGCCACCGGCGGGTCAAGAATCTCGGAGCTCCTCCGGTACACATTCTCGATCATTCCCCGGCGGTCCACCCAGTCAATGGACCCCACCAGCACCTTGTCCCCAACCAACACTCTCCTCTTTATCTTCTTCAACAACGCCCTCACCACACACAGCAGCTCCACCTGAAATCCAGAAGACGACGACGTCGTTTCGTCCGCGCTTTCTCGAGGCTTCCAGGAGGTTCGACGATGACGCGCATGAAGTTGGCCTGAGCGGCGGCGACGGTGCCGACGGTCTGGGATTCCGAGAGAGGAGGCTTGTCCTGAGGAGAGAGGACCGGGGCGAGGGAGGAGTAGTCCTTGAAGGTCTGTTTAGCTCGGAGGAGCTTCTTGTCCGGCGGCTGCGATTTTCTGGTGACGTTAGGGTGCTTTGCTGCTGCGATAGGGACGCATCGGACGGTTGAGAATCGGCGGCAGAGGACGTTGAAGGTGGGGAGAGTGACGGTGACGGAGCGGTGGCGGAGAATTGAGATGGAGGCAATCGGCATGGAGGTGACGGCGTTTCGTCACGGAGCTGTGACTGGGAGTAAACGGTTCTGGGTTTTGAGAAGAGAGAGAGTGTGTGACTCCATTTGAGAGTTTGATGAGTCAAGACTCAAGAGGATTGTACAGGTGGTCGCAGACTACGAAATGGAATGCAAGGGAAGAGACGGTGACGTGTCGTTAGGCTTAAGGCGATGGGTCAATGAGAGTTTATTGATTCGGCCCAACTATGCCTGGCCCAAAGTGGAGAATCCATCATTGAATGTGGTCTACTCTCGAAAAGAGAGGACTTTGGTCTGTTAAGTATGGCCTACCATTAAGGAACTGACCTAAAGGCTTGGGTCCTAACTTTAAGAATTCGTTTGAAACTGTTTCTGAAAGGCCTAAAGCCAAGCGTTGTTTATATTTAACAAAAACGCTTTTAAACGAAAAAGACAAGTGCTTCTCAAAACTACCATCAAATGCTTCTAAAACTACCGAAGACACATTCTATATTTTTTCCAATTTTTTAAATACTTTATAGCTAGTTTTCTTTATTAACTAACTAAAAAGTGCTTTTGGCCTACTCATAAGTAATCCTAAACAAACCCTACATGAATATGGTGTCTCAGATAGTTCAACAACTTCTTAAATTTATATTTGTGCGCAAAAATATTGGGATTCAAATTTGGTCACCACTATACGTTAGGTGGTGATACTGCCACTCAATAAAAAGTTACCATGTGTGATAATTTATAACCATGGTTGACCATGATTAACTTAATTACCATGAAAGAGAAAAAGAGGTTTAATAAATATAAAACTCTTAATTTACCCAAAAGAAAGAGCGGTGGCAAACAGAAGAAGCTTTAGAGAGCATGGAGCCAATGCCTTCTTTGTAGCCTTCTTTGTAGCTATAGCATGGCAAAGATTCTAAAAATGAGTTTCTTCTTGGCACACCTAATTGGGAGTAGCTGTGAGTAGGAAAATCCCCTAAGCAGAGTTCATTACAGCATTTGTTGGATAAAGTTGTGGAGTGCTGAATGGTTAAAATGTTGTGCCTGTTATGTGATATGTTTAGACACAATTAAAGAACACATTGCAGTACATTTGAGTAATGCTAGTGAAAGCAATAGTGAGTATGCAAAGACCTTATAAACTAAAAATCCAAACTTTGGTAATCAGAAAGAAATGCTCCTAAACTTGTGGGTATAGGTTCCAACTGAGGCTTCCTTCAGCATTTGTTATGTCCAGCAAGACGCCTTCTGCAGCTTCTTTCTCTTTCATCAAACTCTTCTGATGAATGGAACTTTGGTAATGTAATGACAAGATGTTAATAGACTTGAGCAAGGAAAGAAACGAGGGTGATGTAGAAAGAAAAACATCAACTGACCTATGTCCAATTAATTAGGGATATTTTAAAGAATCGCTATTGCAAAAAAGCAATCTTACTCGTTCGCCTATAATTAGGTGCTCGAGTCCTAATTATGAAAGGAATCAGATGGATTCTAGGAAATGGCAAGTCAATAAACTTTTGGACCTTTAACTGGGTCTTTGATCATCCACTACACAAATATGTTGCTGAGGAAAAGAAGCACCTCATCAATCGGAATGAAACAGTGGAGGACTACATGAGCAATAAAGTTTGGAATAGAGGTAAGCTTTCTCAACTGTTGGATCAACATATTGTGAAACAGATAATAAGAATTTCTATCCCTACCTCTGAACAAGAGGATGAATTTGTTTGGCGGCCTTCCTCATACGGGCTCTTCACCATTAAATCAGCTATGTGGCTTCAGCTCAATAACAAGGAAAAGTATAGTCAAATAACTCTTTTAACAAAGATGTGGAAGCTTAATGTTCCACCTAAAATAAAAATGTTTGCCTGGCTTCTCCTTAGAGAAAGATTAAAAACAAGGGACAGACTTTCCAGATTTGGGGTAATACAAGATAACTTTTGTACTTTGTGCAATACTGACAATGAAACTGCAGATCACCTATTTGGTTATTGTAGCTTTGCTACGGAAGTTTGGAGACTTGCAGGTTTACCTCCCTCTCTAAACTGGAATGATGGGTATTTGCAAGTTTTTCATGAACTTTTATTATCTGGCACCTTTGATAGTAAACTCTTTGAAAAATTAATTACAATTTGCTGGCAAATGTGGAAAGCAAGGAATGACACTATCTTTAGAAATGTCCGAGCAAATCCACGATCTGTGATGGTAGCCTCTCCTACTGTTCTTAATAGCATAACTAATCCTAATAGGCAAGCAGGGAGAGTCTTGACTCAAAACCAACCTACCACTATTAAGTGGATCTCTCCGCCTGCTTCTTGTGTCAAGCTAAACTTTGATGGATCTGTGACTAGAACCTCTGCAGCAAGGGGTTTTGTAATCCGGACAACCAGGGTAACCCCCTCGTCGCTGCTGCTAAAAATGCTGGATCCACTACCATACCTGTAGCTGAAGCCATTGCACTAAGAAATTGACTCCTTTCTGTGCGAGATCGAGGCTACACAACAATTGAAGTCGAAGGAGATTCCAAACTAGTCATAGAAGCAGTCAATAAACACATTCAACCCCTTGGAGGCTGTTAAAAATTATCCAAGATATTCATGCTATTATTGCTTGCTTTAGATCGGTGACCTTCAAACACATTTTCAAGGAAGCAAATTTTGTAACAGATGTCATTGCCAATTTAAGGCACAATGGTGTAGTTGATTCCACTTGGTCCAATAGGGTCCCCCCAGAGGCCTCAAGAGCCTTACAATTTGACATTGTAAATTGCGGATGCCCCAGAGGCTTCCAACTTTAATCATAGTCTTTGAGTATAAATTTAAAAAAAAAAAAGATTAAATTCAGTTTGCTCCCATGAACTTTGGCCCTAAAATCAGATTGATCCCTCTTTCTGGAAATCAATTTCGATGGTCCATATACTCTCAAATGACATCACCCGAGTCCAAAATTTAAATTTGGCTCGAAACATGACATCAGCGGCTGAGTTGGAGCCGACAGGGGGGCCCACTTTTTAGATTTAAAACCCTATAAGGAGGACAAAATAGACATTTCTAATTTTTCTAATTTTTTTTTTATCTCTTTTCTTAATTTTTTCTTCTTCTATCTCTCCCCTTCTCTATATCGACGATCACACTTCCACCTCCACCTCCCTTCGATCTGAAGCTCTACACCACGCCATCTCGTTTCTCGTACTCCTCCTCGATCAGAATCGGCGGCGTAGGCATAAGCTTCTGTAACTTCTCTCTATCTCCCCAAATCCGATTCAAGCCCTAATCTCTCACTTTCGTCCAATTTAGAGCTGGAGGCCGAAGGGGCAGGAAAGGCCACGTCCGCCGGCGCACCCGCGCCAAACCTTTCGTCTCATCCTCCTTGACGTGCCCATGGTATGGGCTTGTCTAATCGTTGATCGAGGAGAGAGAATGGAAGCCTGAAGCTTAGGGTTTTTGCGGTGAAGTTTCGATGGGTTTTCCAGTGACTTCGGTGATCATCAACAACGCATGAGATACAAAAATCGATCTCTTCTTCACGTTCTACACGATCGTATACATGGTTTTCGATTGCTTAAGGTTATGAACGAATTGGTTTTTGGTTGCTTTCGGTGCTGACGGACCTCACTATGCACAATGGTTTTCTGAGATTTTTCTGGCAGCTGTTCAGGAGGTTCTGGGCTTGTATCTGGCATTTTGGAGCGTGATAAATGCCTGGTTGGGCTTGTGAATTCAAGTTATACTATGAATCTTGAACTATGAATTAAATGGCTGATTGTAATTATTGATTTAGTTGCGGTCAATCTTTCCAATGTCGACGGCGAGGTGGCGAAGCTTCTTGGATAGGCGGAGGGCGGGGAGTGTGGTGGAGGATCTCGGAGGTGGCGCGGTCAACTTGCTGGTGGTCAGCGTGCCGATAGAGAAAAAAAAATAGAAATTAGATTGAATTGGAAATGTCTATTTTGCCCTCCTTATAGGGTTTAAAATCTGAAAAGTGGGCCCTCATGTCGGCTCCAATTCATCCGCTGACGTCATGTTTCGAGCCAAATTTAAATTTTGGACTTAGGTGATGTCATTTGAGAATATAGGGACCATCGTAATCGATTTTCAGAAAGAGGAACCAATCTGATTTTAGACCCAAAGTTCAAGGGAGTAAAACTGAATTTAATATAAAAAAAAAATCGTTATTGCTGCTGATTAGTTTTCATGCATATGTAATTATGTACACACTTTAAAATGAAGAAATTGCTTAACTTTTTTGTCATTTTCACTCCTACCTGCTACATTGCTGACAGAATCACTTTTCCTGTCCTTGAATCGTGACCTTTAGTAAGTGGTATTTACTCAAGCAAGGTTGCTGAATTTTTTTGCCAGATATCTTAAGTACATGTAGACTATAACTATCATAGCTAGTGACTCTAGAGTTATTGGTTTTTATAGGGACCATCGTAATCGATTTTCAGAAAGAATGACCAATATGATTTTAGGCCCAAAGTTCAGGGGAGTAAACTGAATTTAATCCAAAAAAAAATAAAAAAATTGATATTGCTGCTGATTAGATTTCAGGCATATGTATTTATGTACACACTTTAAAATGAAGAAATTGCTGAACTTTTATGTCATTTTCACTCCTAACTGCTGCATTGCTGACAGAATCACTTTTCCTATCCTTGAATCGTGACCTTTAGTAAGTGGTATTTACTCAAGCAAGGTTGCCGAATTTTTTTGCCAAATATCTTAAGTACATGTAGACTATAACTATCATAGCTAGTGATTCTAGTGTTATTCGTTTTTATTAGAGAAAAAAAATCAATAAAATGAGGTCTAAGATTTAAAAAAAAAAAATTGTAATTTTGTGGTGTCTATTTTGTCTATGCTTAGCAGGAATTCTTCTATGAGCCTTCATTTGATTCTAGAGTACCACAATTACATGTTCGTTGTTTGGAATTAAGTAGAATATTACCTACATACTACTCTGTGCGCAAAACAGTGTTAAACGGAGTAATCTCTTCTGTGCTTGCCTGATTTTTCATATTATACTAGCTAACGAATCCGCGTGATACTGTAGGAATGAGTTTTTATATGTAGTAAACATAAACCAAAGATGTTTTTTGGTAAAAAAAAAAAATTTTGTTTTACATATTACATTTTATAGAGTTGTGAAAAGAGCCTTATTCATGAAAACCCAGACCATCATATTTCATTCATCCAAACGCAATCTCCACTTTCATTTTGATACACAGTTTAGTGGGCTTCGGTTTGGGGTTTGGTCTGGGCACAGATATCCATCTTTTCTAGTGGTTTTAGTGGGTTTCGATTCGGTCTAAGCACTTTGTGCTTTTTATATATAGGGCTAAATACTGTTTAGTACCCTATGGTTTGTGCCCAACATCAATTCAGTCCCTCGACTTTCAATTTCATCAAAAACACCCTTGCATTACTATATCTCGTTTAATAGGTCATTCTGTTATCATTCCGTCAACAGCAACCGTTAACTCGCTGACATGGCATTCCACGTCAGCGACTGTGGGCCCATCTCTAAGGCAAAATTCCCAAATTGTCCATGGCTCCATTCTGACCCATAAATCCTATTATAGTCCTCACTGTTCCTCTCTCTCTCTCTCTACATCACGATTTCATTGAAAACTAGAAAAGGTCATGGATAACTTGGCCTCCGACGACGGCGATGGAAGGGAGAGCTTCCCAAAGGGACATGCCCTCACTGCCGTGATCGCCGAGGGAGGTGCAGGCGCGCTGGGTTTGGTTGACGAGGCCGATCAAGCTTTCCAATCTGGCCATGGTCGGATCAAATCGGAGTGATGGAGATCTGAGAGATTCACTCTCCGACCACCATCAAAGTCGCACCGACGCCGTTAGCTTCCTTGAGGCTGCGTGAAGAGGAGCCCCGTCCTCCCTTCTCCGAACTAGCAGCAACGACGGTAGGATGAAGCCAAAAAACTTCTTGGATTTTCTGGCATATTTTCCGACTCCAGCCACGGCTGGACGCTAGACTGGTGGTGGTAGCTTCATCTTGGCTAAGTGAAGAAGCTTATGGTAACTTCTTGTCCATCTGTCAACTTGGGACAAAGAATCGAAGAGGAGAAGATGCTTGAGTTTTCCGGTGAATTTCTGGAGGTGAAACCAATTTGATCGAGCCCTCCTGCTGCTCCTTGAGGGCGGGGGTCTTCAGGCTCGAGTGTGATTGGGAATCAGAGAGAGAGATCCAAAGACTTGATCATTTTGGTATCCAAAGACTTGATCTCTTTGATTTAATTCTCGATTCCGGATTTGTGTTTCTTGTTTCTACTTGGTGGGTGTTTTGAATTGGAATACCCTTTTGGATTTTGCTGGGTTTTTTTGTTTGTTTAAGCTTCTCTAATTCATGGTGTTAGTTTGGTGTTAATTGTGTTCTTTCATCTTACTCTATTGGAGCTTAATATTATTGGAATATGGTGAACTGGGTTTGATGGGAATTTGGTGAGGATCATGTCCCCGTCGAACCAGGCTAACCAGGTTTGATGGAAAGATTCCAGAGTGTGGAGCGAGGAGAGGCCAGCGGAGGAGACGGAGGAGTAGGGTAAGTTGCGGTAGTGTCCGGCGAGGTAGTTACGGTGAGGAGGGTGAGAAGGTAGACGGCGGAGAAAGAGGGGTGAGAATGGAGGCATGGACAATTTGGGAATTTTGCCTTAGAGATGGGCCCACAGTCGCTGACATGGCATGGCGAGTTAACGGTTGCTGTTGTTGGAATGATAACGGAATGACCTATTAAACGAGATCTAGTAATGCATGGGTGTTTTTGATGAAATTGAAAGTCGAGGGATTTAATTGATGTTGGGCACAAACCACAGGGTACTAAACAATATTTAGCCCTTATATATATATTTTATGTTTTATTGTTCTAATTTATTGGTGTCTATTTTGTCTATGCTTAGCAGGAACTCATCTATGAGCCTTCGTAGAAGTATTTGATTCTGACATACCACAATTACATGTTCGTCATTAGAATTAAGTAGAATATATTACCTACATACTGCTCTGTGCTCAATATAGTGTTAAACGGAGTGATCTCTTTTGTACTATTGTATACCCAAAGTATGGTCATATATGAAAGTATACGAATCGATCATTTAAAAATAAATTAATTTTTTTTTTTAAAGAACTTTATCACTATATCAGTTTCGTTACTAGTTGTGTAGCTATCAGTATCAACAAATCTAGATACTATAATAAGCGAGGAATATTGGAATTTCAGGATTCAAGAATAACAATTCTTTTTGAATTTGGATAATTAGGAGCGTGATTGGTAATTGTGTAAAGTCTTCGCTTATAAGTACTAGCTCTTGTTATCAAATCAAATCATTAATATACACATGAGACCACAAGTCACTTGGAATGCTTCGTTTGGTTCATAAAAAAGAATAATTCCTTTGTCTTTCCCATGGAAATGAAAATGAAATTTTCTAAGAACTTTTCATTTTGATGTTTGATAACATTAGGAAAGTGGTTAAAAAATTTGCAATTACTGGAATAAAATAAAGTGTTGTGAGTAATAAATGTAGGAAAGAAGAGAGAATGATTCCTTTGGTGATTGGAATAAACTATTTTCCCTTACTTCAGGAGAGTATTTTCCGTTACTTTTGTACCTCAAACGCAAGAAAAAAGAATAAATTTCCTTTAATTTCTTGATATTTATTTTCTGCGAACCAAATGTGGCGTAGAAGTATTTTAATTCCCAATATATGGATAAACACGTGAGTCGACTAAAACTCAATGACTCCCATTCCTTTAGCAATTAACAAAGTTGCATTTACTTTGAATTAGTAGAATGCTATCAACTTGTAATTAAACAAGAGTAAAATGGTTGGCAAGTGCATTTGTTGATCAAAATAAATAAATATTCACCGTTCTAAGGGCCATTTACTCAGAATAGACAAATTAAAACAATGTCCATATATAGGTCAATGATATTATTTTATTTTGGTTATGGTAACCTAATTTGATTTTACACGTTATGAAAGACTGAACAAGTTCTTATCCTTTCTAGGCTTAGTACAGCACAAACTTACGTTTCATGATAAACATGAACATCTATGGTCATCAAACTCATCACCAAGAAGCCATTATCGGATTATTTCAAATCATCTCTGACTAACACTAAGCTTGTTAAGGTCTTAGGGATATGTCTTGCCTGCCCTGTATAGAATAATAAGTCTTGTATACATCTCTTAATGCTATGAAAGGCCAGATTAACAAAGTTTGGCCTTAACCGTACCCTTGGAATGCCATTGATACTTTTCTCTGTCAACAAGCTATGACAGCCAAGAGTAATTATGTTGTGTTCCGAAATATCATAGAGCTTAAGTTAAAAAAGAAGATCCAAGCACTGTAATGAAAGAAAGAAAACAAAAAAAATAAACATAATATAACATACTTTGAAGTAGTATAAAAGATATGAAAAATGTAATACTATGAGATTTCAGTGGAAATGAAAAAGTCCATTTTTTTTGAAAAGGAAAAGTTCATTGAATTAGCGATAAAAATCGCTTAAAGGGGCATCCCAATGGGGAGCATACAGAGACCAAACCTTGCTTGATCCTAGAGCTAAGATAGCACAAATCATAAGGTGTACTACACCAACAATTTGTGCATTTACAATAAAACCCTGCTCTGAAACACTTGTAGAAAAACTAGCAAAAATTGAAGGTAAAACCCCAGCCTCCTCAAGATAATTACCAACAATAGGACCATTGTCATGACCTTGAGATTTGTAGATCAAACCATCAGAATCTGCAATCCGGGCATGCAAGAAGTTGGCAAACCAATCATATCTAAACTCGTCCCAGCCTAAAACACACTGCTCGCCAAGGCACGCAATTGTGGTACTCACAGTGTGATTATACTGAGACTCTTTATAGAGTGTAGAAATAAATAATCTACCTGAAATTAGAATCAGCACACCCAAAGAAGAGATAATTGAACAATCGAACAGAATGTCAACGAAAATATCCCCAGGATCCCAAATCCAGCCCCCTGGATAAGTTAAGCCCAATAGAGGGGTCCTGATTTGGGCCCGAAGGCAGCCCAAGGAGGTGGTCTGATTTGATCTGGACACCCGACCCCTATTACGCACCCAAACACGGCGTCTCCACGCTAGCACCGGCCATGACCGTTGCCACTTCAGAAGGATTCTGCCATTGCCGTCGCGGCTGCCAATCTTCGCCCACTCAAGCAACATCAACGATCTGAACACCCAAGCCCAGAACATCCAGATCCCACGTCTGACCGCCTCCTGTTCTGGAGACATCTGTAATTCTAGCAAAGACGCTAGCAATAGCGAAACTCCAGATCCCCCGCCCGACAGCACCACTGATACCAATATTAACAAGGTAATCCCAGTACTACCAGTGAAAGTCACCGCAAGATTACTTCGACCTGGATCCCACAAGCCCCTTGGAGCAATCACCAACATGATCTGCATCCACATTTCGGCAAGTATCACCGAAATCAGGTGGAAGCAAAGTGAAATTGTCAAGGAGAGGTACAGGATTGCTTTCGCCGCAAAACGACGATCACCTCCAGAGATAAGGAAGCCATGAGGCCTCCACCTATGCGCCACCAACAAAGGCAAGCAAATACGCGTGCGGTGATGGAGGGTAGAGGAGCGGCGGCCATGGCCGTGCTCGTAAGACTCGACGCTCTGCATAGCGCCTCTAGGGTTTTTTGGGAATATTTATTATATGTGCAATGTCTTCCATTGGTAGACAGGAGTGACGAAAAAAGTCTTATTGAACAATACTAATTATTAATCGAGTCAAATTGTTGTGTAATTTTGTTTCTCTTTTTGGTAAATTAGGATGTTAAAAATAAGTACAAAATGCTCGATAAAATATCTTAATATTCAATATCTCTATCCACTGACATTGCAACAATCTTATTTATCCGTCCATTGTTGATAGCGAGGGCAGCAAATCCCCACCAGTCACCCACCATGACAAGACACAATTTTAACTTCTTCCCAAGACTGGATTCCAGCTCGAGCGAGGATTAGAAGCTTGATGTATGATGAGAAAAGTAACTAGTTAAACAAATTTGGCCACAAAAAGCTTAGCTTCAAGGAAGTTTCAATCCTGATTAGGTTAATATGGTCACCAAATTAGAAAATATCATGTATAGATTCTCCACTAATGACAAGCCGACAAAGTATCCGCCAGCCCTTTCCGACGAACAGCTGTGACAATAAACACCAGCCGTAGAGCCACACCACCCTAAACAAGCTACTGCGTATTATAACAAATGGGCGGCAGGAATGAATGCTAATGGCTAATGCTATCAATCTGGAATCATATTCGTTGTAGGTAGAGATGGACTTTCTGGTGATACTGATACATGCACGCTTTCTTTCTTTCGTTCTTTCTCAATCCATTATTGTTTATGTTCCCTCCCTTATATCAACTGTCTTGGAGTAAACATATGCATAATCGTTTGACTTTTTGTTATGAATTCTATTGTATAAATACTCACTTATATTATGCGTAAATATTGTATTTCTCAAACTTCACTTGTGATTCTGATTTTGTAATATTGTATATGTTTTCTAGCTTTTACTGTTTTAAAATTTTCAACTGTTACATTTATAATTTTACCAAATTTAATATTTGAAGATCTTGAATAATTTACAAATTCTGAAATAAGGGAAATTCTTGATTGTTCTTTTCTCTATTATAAGTACGTTGCTTTGGCTTTGCGATACGTTGGTTTGTGTTTTGTTGTATCTCGGACCAAGTTGATTAATCAACCCTTTGATTCATTGGCCCTTAACCAACAACTAATTCTGATGCGCAATGCGTGATTGGATGAATCAATTATAATCTAAACAATGTTTCATGTTTTCATCAAAATATAAAAATAAAATGAGAACCTTTCCCAAAATGATATAAGAATCCTAATGTTCCAAATAAAAAATAAAAAAATGAAGTGTATGTGACGCTAGAGCCAAAAGGCTGCCCAGCCCATAACGGAACCCCCCAAAATCCATCCGTCCGTCGGCTTCACCTCCCCTTCAACCGTGGGTCCCACCGCCATCCGACGATTCATGCGCCGTCGTCTTCAACCTCCAATCCCCCGCCAATCGCAACTGACAGCTACCTCATCCCGCCAGAACACAAATGCTGCAAATCCCAAACTGAAATTACGACAATGCCACCAGGAAAAATGCACACCAACTCTCACGATAATGGGAATCTATCTACAAGGAGTCAAATCATAGCCATGAGATTCGGACATACCCGGAATACTGGGATTCTGTGGTTTTAACCAAACAGGTGGCGGAGGATTTTCAACTGTTCGGAAATCTGTGGCTTCCAATAGCGGTAAAGATCGGGTCATGGATAATGTTCTGAATCTGAATTGACTGTTGGATAAACTCATAAAAGAAATCACTCCACCATTTTTTGTGGTACTTGATCGTTGATACTTGAGATCCTCAAACAGTGCAAATCAATTGTCCATTTCAACTCAAGCATCATCTAGATTTTTTTCTCTCGCGAGAATGATGTTTCGGTTTTATCCACATTTTAATTTTAGATACTCTAACGTGTAATAAAAGTATAGTGAATAAAAAACAATAGTGTGTGTGTGTTTAGTTATATGGTAAGACAATGAGTTTCTAAGTTTTTATTTAAAATGTTATATATTCGAACCTCATGTCATATTAATCGACTCCACAACTTAGACAATCTGTAAATTAAAGCTGGAAGAAGGCGACAATAATTTGACAGGTTGATGTCTAAGGTCTTCATAAGATCATTCTACCAAGTACCAACTATTAAGAAAACTGACCATTTTAAAGTCAGTAAGAATCAAATTTGAGTGACCGCAATTATTCTGTTATGATCGCTTTTGAGATTATTATTAATTTGCTCGTTCGTGTTAGATCACTGATGAAAAATCAAACCCCTCCTTTTGACTTGTTGATCGTGAAACACGAAATATACACTTTCCCAACAGATGGAGCCATGGAGGTTAGAACTTAGATAGTTCTAAGTGTCCACTTCGGACAGAGAAATATAAAGAAAAAAGGAAAAAAGAAAACCAAAAGGATATATATAAATATACGAAAAATAATCAAAACTGTGAGTTATCTCCTTTGTTTCGGGAACATAACCAAGGTCGTCGATCTCTGTCTCTGTCTCTCTCTCTCTCTCTCCCGTTTTGCGCCATACCAAATCTCATCCTGACGTGTTCTTCCTCTCCCTTCTCTTTCGGCTTGTTCATCCACCTATAAGAACCCCATCCCTCCACCAAAATCCCACACCACCGCTGTGGTTGATCTCCTTATCACAGGTTCTCTATTCTCTTCGTATTCTACTTTCCCTTTTTGACATTCAGATTGACCCCCCATTTGGTGTATGCATTTGTTTCTTTTATGAGTCTTGCCAGTTTTACTGATACCAAGTTAGCAAGCTTGTATGAAAGCTGGCAGGTTCAGATTTGATTCGTATTTGCTGGTGAAAATATATGACCGGTTCTCGGCGAGCTGGAATTCTTGCATATGTGCATGTATTTTCAGTCTGTCTTATTTGTCGGTGTGGGATGTTGGTATGTGTGAAGTTCTGAAACTTTTCGCAGCAAAAAAAAGAAAAAAAGAAATCAAAGGGATTTTTTTTTGGTTAAGATCAAGTGTAGTTTATGTTCTTATCGATTCGATCCAGTAATAGTGAGTTTATTTATTAGATCTGGTTCAGCACGATTTTTGCTGTATCTGGATAAGGATTCTAGCCCAGGTCTAATGATAATGATTGAGATTTGGAAACTGGAAACCGGTGGGTGATCTGTTCATGGTGACTTGTATCAACTGTTTTATGTAGGTGAAAATTGGTCATTTCATGACCTATCCTTTAAGAAGTTTAGGCTTATAAATGGGGTGTCCACGAGGAGTACGTACGTAGGATGATAGTCAAATGGAATGAGAGTGCATTTTGTGTGTTCTATTGGTTCTTGCTGCTGCTATCTTGGCGGTGATTGCCTTCCTTTTTATTTGCTACAATTCTGCTACGATAAATCTCTGAAGCTAATTTTTGTTGTTTATGCTTCGTTCAGGTGATTATATATCATGGAAGTTACAGGGGGCTAAAACCTGCCAAGTATATGGCATTGACTGGTATGGTTTATGGCCTATCTAGTTCTACTAACAACTGATAATATGTTAATTCATTGCTTTTTTTTATTACCATTCTTGTAATTAAGTTGCACTAATTTTGCACTGTGATATGCAGACACTCGGGTCATGTGTGGAGGAACAAACAACTCAGAAAGCAACTACTCTTGGAGCAGAATTTTTGTTATGGAATTAGGACCTGACTGGACAAAACATAGAAAATTGCCAGCATATACTGCTCATGTGATGCGTTCTGCAACATTTTTTATGCCTTGGTCTTGTAAAATTATAGGTGACGGATATCACGAACTCCATTAATCAAATGTCTGCTATTTCCGAGTATGCAAATTTGTGGGCGAAACCTAACTGATCATAGATGAGAGTGATCTGCATTTCTTTTTATGTGCTCATAGCTTCTCAATCTAGAAAATGCCTGATTTTGTGAGTGGAAACAAGAGATTCAAAGAACCAAATATGTGTTTAACCACTTGCTCAAGCAAGACACACCAATCCATTCAAAAAGCTATCGTAATTTGAGTTCTGAAGCCACAGATGATTTTGACACCCCCATTCTACCTGGACTGCCAGATGACATATCGAAATGTTGCCTTGCCCTTGTTCCTCGTTCAGATTTCCATTCTATGAGTTTTGTGTGTAAGAAATGGAGGCATTTTATTCAAAGCAAGGAATTTACAACTATCCGACAATTAGCTGGGTTGCTTCAGGAGTGGCTCTATGTGTTAACCACGGATTCTGAAGGAAAGGAAAGCCATTGGGAGGTTTTGGATTGCCTTGGACATATGCACCGCATTCTTCCTCCAATGCCTGGTCCAACAAGATCTGGGTTTGGGGTGGTAGTTCTCAGCGGAAAGCTTGTTATTGTAGGTGGTTTTTCTGTGATCAATGGGACTGCTGTGGCCTCATCAGAAGTCTACCAGTATGATTCTTGTATCAACAGGTTTGTTTCTGTGCTCGTTTCTCTGCAAGATTTGGAATTATGTTTGATCTTTAACATTTTTCTATCTCAACTAGTGAGAAAAACTATTACATTGATAGATTGAGTTATAGAGGTTAGCAAGTTTGGAAGTTAATATTGAATCGTCTGCTCATTGGGAATTTTGTATTTTATATTCTCATTATTCATTCTCTGGAAAAGGCCGTGCCTGATTAATTTAGATCCTTTCTTTATGATTTGTTCAAATAAAATGGCAGACTAGGGATCATCTGATCCACTGCACAACTTCAAGTTTAAATCACTTATATTTGAGTGTTTACTGGTTTAAGTTGTATTGAATTACTTTAAGCTCAAGTTTAGAGTAAAAGCATCTGGATGTGATATCTGGCATGCAGTGATTGTCTTTTTACTTTTCCATAGTTGGTCTTTGTATGGAAAAACATTAGCACCTTTTTTTGATCTCTGTTAAAGGTTAGAAGCACTATGTTTGTTTAATTGGTCCTCATTAACTGCTGCTGTTCATATATTTTTATTAGAGTACCCAGAGTTTTACCTGTCCAATAATGAATGGTACATGACTATAAGTTGAACATTGCATGTTTACGTTGTTCTCTGTACAAGCTTAGCCTTATAGTAATCGCCTGTTTATTTAGTTACTTTGTCGTTTGTGTGACATTATAGTTTGCAATTGTAGGTGGAGCAAATTAGCAGAGATGAATGTGGCTCGATATGACTTTGCTTGTGCAGAACTATCTGGCCTGGTTTACGCAGTTGGAGGCTATAGTACAGATGGCAACATCCTATCTAGTGCTGAGGTGTACAATCCTGAGACTGATACTTGGACCTTGATAGAGAGTATTCGCCGGCCAAGATATGGTTGTTTTGCATGTGGATTTGAGGGAAAGCTGTATGTTATGGGTGGAAGGTCAAGCTTCACTATTGGCAATTCAAAGTTTGTTGATGTCTACGATCCCAAGACCCACACTTGGTGTCAGATGAAGAATGGTTGTGTTATGGTCACTACTCAGGCTGTGCTGGAAAAGAAGCTCTTCTGTATGGAGTGGAAGAACCAGCGGAAACTTTCAATTTTCAATCCTGAGGACAATTCCTGGAAGATGGTGCAAATTCCACTGACAGGAAGCACTAGTATTGAATTTCGATTTGGGATACTGGGTGAGAAACTTCTACTGTTCTCACTAGAGCAGGAACCTGGTTACCGTACTCTGACGTATGATCCAAATGCAGCTCCAGGATCAGAGTGGCAGACTTCAGAGGTAGAGCTGTCTGGTCCGTGCTTGTGCACTGTTAGAATCACGGTGTGAAAGGTTTGCCTGAGAGTTAGAGGACCTAAATAATACTCTAGAAAACATTCGGTGAACTTCTTGAATCGAGGACTCTGGTGATTTAGTTTTTGCGTTGCATGGATTTGGATTCTGATAATAACTGAACTTTTTGCATTGCCTGGATTTCGTTTTACGTACTTTTATCATCTACTTTTGGTTTGGGGCTTCTCTGTTTATCGATTAACTTGTTCTACTGTCTGGGATTATTCCGAATTAGTGAACTGTAAGACCTTTGGGCTTTCTTGCTTGTAACTTTTTTCAGTTATATGGAGAAACTGGTTGAGAAAGGTATTTGATGTTTGATTATGTGCCTTATCTTATTGAAAGGACTGGTCATAATATGTAATATGTAAGAAGTTCTGTTCTTAAACATATTAGCAATCATAAATTGTCCCAAATATTCGGATTATATGACACGTTAAATCGAGGTGGATTTGTGTTTGCACTGTTTAATATCTGACACGACTTGAACCCGACTTAGTACCACTTACTGACTGTTTAAATTACTAAAACTCACTCCCGATTGAGAAAACGATTACAATATTATTTGAAATCTATGAATTTCAAAAGATTATATCATATTGGATCACGTTATTAGGAACACATTTAGAAGCATGTTTTAGGTTTTCTAATCGTTGGGTTGGATTTGATTAGAAAGTAAATCTAATGGGTAAAAATTGAAAATTCAAAATATCACACACTCGAAAATGATGGTAAATTTTTTATTTTATTTTTTTTCGAAAACATTTGAATTACTGTCTATAAACCCCAACAGTCCCCTCAAAATCAAAAAGGTAATAGAGAGCAGGCAAAACGTCCAACACTGCTAGAGAGCTGCGTAACTCTGCACACTCCTCTTAACAGTCCTCCAATGCCGCTCTCTCTGGTTCAGAATTAGGGTTAGGGTTTCTACACTCTACCTCCACTTCCACACTCTCTCAACCCTCACCACCATCAGTCACAATGTTCGGAGCTCAATCGTCGTCTCCCTTCGGAGCTCAGACGTCCTCTTCTCCCTTCGGAGCCTTCGGCACTCCGTCTTCAACCTTCGGCACTCCGGCTTCGACCTCCGCCTTCGGGACTCCATCCTCGAATCCAGCCTTCGGCACTCCCTCGACGACCCCGTCCTTCTTCACTCCTAGTTCCACCCCCGCCTTCGGAACTCCCACCACGTCGTCGTTTTCCACCGGCGGCTTCGGGGCCTCCTTGTTCTCCAGCGCCTTCTCTACTCAGACTCAGCAGCAACAGCAAACGCCGTCGTTTCAGCAACAAGCTCCCTCCACCGGTGGATTTGGGACTCAGAATCCGTTCGGTACGCCGCCGCCGCAGCAGCAGACGCCGTCGTTTCAGAGTCCCTTTCCTACTCAATTGACCACTCAGATGGCTCCCGTGGCTCCTCTCCCTTACTCTCTCGCCGATCGTGACATTCAGGTGAGGGTCTGCTCTTTTCTGTTTTTGGTTGTAAATTGCAAATCCCCAACCCTAGCTCTATCAATTTGGTTTAATCTGAGCCTATTTGATTTTTTTTTTCTGCAATAGGCAATTGTTGACGCTTATAAGGATGAGCCTGGTAACCCTAAATATGCTTTTAAGGTTTGTTTTTCTATTTTCTGTTATAATTTTCCAATGCATTAGTTTCCCCGACCTACATTTCTGGTTGTTTGTCGCAAATCATGCTTGTTTTAACCCAGCTTCTTATTGTCCTGTTACTTGTGAGAATCTATATGTGAGAAATGAATTGACTGTCTTGATTTTTGCAGCATCTGTTGTTTAGTGTAACTGATCCGCAGTTTAGGGTGAAGCCTGCTGGTGTATCGGATGTGAGTTTATTGTTTCTTCTCCCTTTTATTTTTCTGTTTACGAGTGCTGTTATCTGGTTTTGTTTTGTTTTCTTTTGTTCCGGCTAAGTTTGGAGAATAGTTTTTATTGCCAGATAATGTGGGCAGAGGCTATGGGGAAGCTTGAAGGTCTATCAAGTACTGACAGAGAACGGCTGTGGCCTGAGCTTGTTCAGGGTTTTAAGGATCTTTCACAACGCCTGAAGGTAATCATTGTTAGTTTGAAGCACAGAGATAAGTCTAATACTTCTGTGTGTGTTTTTATTGTTGATGCTGAACCTGTGATAAAATAATACTAAAGAGTCCATGTTAGTTATATTTAGTTTAGTTGAAAATACAATGATACTTGGTATCTATCAATTTCAACTTTGATGAAGATGCTGTAGTGGAGGGGTTTTGACTAGCTATGTGCCCACTGAAACTTGGGATAGATACTATAAAATAGTAAGCCACATTGCTTTTATAAAAAGATTGCGGTTGAATTACCATATCTTTTGTTGAGGCTGCTGATGCATCTATTGAGCTAAAATGGTTTCGAGTAGATAGTTAGGTGTATAACTGAATACAATTATGAGGAGTTAAGAACCATGTGATGATAATTGTTAAAGATGGGTGAAAACTGAAAAGAAAAATGCAATGTTTTTGTTTTGCATGGTGAGAGTGGCGTGCACGCATATATAATCTTATTTCTGGCTTCAGTCTCTTCAGAGTTTAGGGATAGTTCTTTTTTGCTGTTTCATAAATTGGAGAGCTGCAGTTGTCTACTTTCTTACAGTTTCTGGTTTGGTTTTTGTTGTCTGTGTTTCTTGTTGTTGCTTGTTTGCTAGGCTGTAGCTTTCTGTGTTTACTAAAGGATTGCTTATCCATTGTTCGATACATTCTTTGTTTCTGTAATATGTATTATATAGAACTTACTGATTACAAAGTATTGAGTTTAAATTGACTGATTGAAATCCACTTAGACGATGAAAGTATAACTATAAAGCAAATGTTACTCCTTAACGATTTTTCCCTATTTGGTTTTCTGAAATTTGGGAATATCTTAGTTGGATATAACAGTTTTGCCTATTTTTTCTGTTTCTCCTCGTCACCGTTTACTGAAGTTTGTGTTGTCAAATTGAGTTGATGCAGCTCCAAGATGAAGTCATACTTTCAGATGCTGAGAGACTGCAAATGACCCAAAGCAACGTGAAGATGGTACCGTTAAATAGCTTCAATTTTCATGTACTATTATGCATCTAAGTTTGAAGAAGGCTTTATTATGTTATATTGTTTGCAGCTTCAAAGACATTTTCAAGCTGACACTATTCCTCGGATTGAAAGAATGAGACAGAAAGAGCAAGGTCTTGAAAGGCGCCTGTTGAGGGTGGGTAACACTAGTTTGGTTATTAATTTATTTGGATAGAGGTTTAGGAGACTGTAAAAATTAGTAAGATGGATTTCATAAGTAGCTTGAATTATTCTAGTTCCTTCAGCTATAGGCAGTTGTGAAATGAGGTTCACATTCATGGTGCTATGTTTTGCCTCTGTGGTTTTTATTTACTTAGATTGAAAATACCTTGTGACAGCACTTGACCAACATCTGGTTGCCATCAGGCGTACGGGCTGGATGAGCGATGTTTGTCTATTTGGGTTGTTTAGATTATTCTTGTGTGGATTGGTTATCCATTCATTAATTTGGTAAGTGTCTTGATATCTTGTTTCCTTCTGGTATCCAAAAGGTAATGAGAATACTGGAGGCGCTAGAGGGCAAAGGTTTCCGATTGCCTTTAATGAAAGGGGAAGCTGAGTTGGCTGAGAAGTTAGCTTCAATAACTAGACAGGTATTTTTATGACCCTTCAACCTTTTCCTATACATTCTACGTTGTTCAGTTGAAGGCACTAACAAGTAAATGGCACTCCAGTTGAAAGGACCTGGAGCTGAGCTTTCTAGCAGGGTACAAAACCTGCGAACTATATCCCGAGTCCAGGCAAATTCTTTTGGTGCTGGTGGTTTTGTTTCTCTTCCAGGATCAACCAAAATACATGAACAGAGTCTTGCTGATATGCAAGAGGTGAGAGTTAAATTTTTGGAGAACATCATTTTGACTTCATTCTTTGATTTGAAATGCCTTCTGAATTATTATGTTGAATCTTGAAATTTATATAAAAAAAATATACAATATTGTTGAATTCTGTTAAGAGTTTCCTATTTTCTGGGATTAAATACTGGGTGGATTGCTATTAGAGTATTAGTTATTGCTTTGTCCTTCAAAATAGTTGACAGCTTATGATGCATAAGTTGGTTAAATGAATGGTCTTTTGTTTTTGGGGGCAGGTCTTACAACAACAGACTGAGGCTATTGCAAGACTTGGCAATGTTTTGAAGCGTGATATTAGGGATATGGAGATTATAATGGCTGAGGAGCCAGACACTACAGATAATATGAGTTAGAACGGCAAAACGACAAGAGTTAGGATTTTAATTGTAATATTTGATTGTTATTATTATTAATTGAGTTTGATTTTGTACTTGGTGCGGCCCTTTATTTTTCAGACTTTTGAATGAAATTGTGGAAATCATTTTATCTGATCAGAGGGAATTAGAAGTAATTTTTCTGATGACTTTTGCACTGAATGTGCAAACTTTTCTGATACTTGCACAGCTAGATTGTTATTTGTCAATCTTCTTTTTATCATATGTATGGCTGTATGCAATAGATAAATTAGTTTAGATCCTCTGGTGGAGCATTTTCCATGTCATAGTACCTCATTCCAAACCAAAATAGGTTCTTGGTTAAATTTAAAAGGAATTTTCCAACAAAAACTTTGCTTGCTTATTTGAGTCATATCTTAATGGCTGGTTAATAATTTAGAAAAGCGCCAGTGGGGTCTTACAAAACTTACATGCCTCTTCAACGTAGTCATTAAACACAGTTTGCCGCCTCAAAATGCACACATAGTTAAATTTAGAAAAGTAGGGCTGATATTAAATGGTCGTAACCTAAAATCGACTAAGCAACCCAATGTCCACTCCTACCTTCTAATACTCTTGCATTGCCAATTAGAAGATCAAATGCTTGCCTCTGATTTGCGACTACATATAATGCACACGGCATTTTAAGTGATCTGATCCCACCACACGTGCACCTTGGGATATTTTACAAGTACAGTATCTGCTGTAAATGCATTAAACACATCTATACTTTGGGGAAATTTCAGAAACCAAAATTTGAAATCGATTTTCATGTTCCTCCCTGTATTAATTGATCTGTCCTATATTGTGTGCTCCAGCTATGGGTAAGCTTCTGCCATGATTAACAAGACAAGAGATGTCCAACCAGTAAATACGCGTGCACCTTTACCCTTGCCATTTCTCTGATCAAACTGTTCCCAGAAGAACCCAGTTTTGTGGTAATTCCGAACGACATTTCTGCAGCACAAAGTGGTAAACCAATTTAGACCGAATGTAATAGATAAGCGCAAGCAAATAAATAGGCATTAAATGAGTTATTTCAAATACCTAATCAAATTGCCTCTCAAGTCATCATAGATGGTTCTTGCCTTTTCTCTATATGGCCCATCCTCTGAAACAGAAACAGTAATTAAATGAAGATATGAAGCTTGGTTGGGCAATTCTTTCTGTTTTCTTTTTTATAATGACAATTTCTTGATATTATTAGTTTTTTTACATTGCTAGAGGGGTCAGGGTATATACCTGTGGAGTAATGATAGAGTGATGAAAGAATCATGTAATTCATGTTCATCCATATTGGACCCCTCCAATAAGGAGCGTCATGCTCTGTGTTATGTTTCATATACATGGAGCTATTGCATAAAAGAAGAAATATTTAGTGCTTAGAATTAAATGGTCCTCAGAAGTCACAGAAAATTATCTCCATCAAGAAAACCAGCACAATCGATTTAGATGTATACAGATACATGATCACCTTGTTTTTGCAAGAGAACGCAGTCCAAAATCTGTCCACAAGATACTCCGGTTTGATATAAGATCTAGCTGTTTCTCCAGAATCCACGAATCCTGTGCAGTTAAACATAGAGATTTATAATCAAACAGGAGAGAGAGGGGTCAAATTGGTAACATAACAAGAACAAATCTTTGCATTCAGATGACATATAACTTACAGCTGGAATAATCCTTCCCATGAAGGGGAAAAGACTAACATAGCCAATGTGAGGAACCAGTCTCAGCCTGGGAGTTTCCAATACTTCCCGTAAAAGCTCTCGAGTTGGATAGTTGTGTCCCACCATCATTTCCTTCCAGCTTAAACGAACCTAGAATGATGGAACAAATGCCCAAAATTAACAAGACATAATAAATGCAGAAAGGAGAAGAGGCCATCCACCAGGAAAATTTTTATGTCATGGACATTCGTAGAAGCAAACCATCAATAATACGGCATAAAATTTGTAAAAACCTATAATTACATGACAGCACAATAGCACATACAATGCTGTTATAAAAAAGCATTAGCCCCAGAACCAATCATCATTCAGTTTTGTGAAATCTTCAGACCACCTTTTATCCAACATATCAAGTTATCAATGACAATCATAAGGAAACCATTTACCATTTTCAATCAATGCCACAGAAAAATCAGAACAAAAAAGAAGACGAAAAAGAACTAAAATGATTATATATGACATGCAAGCAACATACCTTTTCTGTGTGATTCCCGAAATCAAAGTAAGCTCCATACGCATCGTCATAATGCATCTGTTCAAGCATCAAGAACATAGGAGGTATGCATATCATTATACTACAACACTCAATTAAACTTGGTAAAAAGTCGTCTTCAATCACCCCGCACCACAATAAAACATTAAAATAAGATAGCGAGAAAGTACATATTCAAGTAAATATATGTTAATGTACACAGCACAAACTTAAAAAATGAATGTGATATTGACAAACTAAAACTAACCTGATTCAGAATTTCAAAATCCGAGAGCATCTTAACTGTAGTATCATACTCCTGCATCAGTTTTTTAAAGGTCAAGTGACTGGTAAACTTGAGAGGTGTTTCCTTATATATTTCTTTTTCTTATTTATACCTTTCCAAATTTGTTATCCTCCTCAAAAAGCTTCGAAATGGAATGCAAGCAATCTGCTGCAAGAAGCATCCAGCATCTAAGATCTACATGACGTTCATCCTCACTTGGGTGAGAAGCACGAGGATAATCATCAAACCCAGAAGACAGTGTCTGGAGAAACATAATATCATGTCAGTTTATGTGTATTTAAACAGAGAAATTTTCCTAATCTGATCCAAATTAGAGCAAGATTGCCCAAGATAATTACATTCTTACAAAGAAAAAAAGAAAACAAAATTTGTTTAATGTCAAGCCTTTAATAGAATAAGAAATCATGTGATACAGAACCTGCGGATTTAGTTGCCGCGTTGTTGTATGGTCTCTTCCATGCCAGTAGTAGGCGCCAATTTCTTTTCCTGTTTTCACACAATCTCCCTCCATATCAGTCAAAAGGTCAACTGTCAAATCATGGCTCCTGTTCCAATATAGAAAAATGAATGGTAGAGACTACAGGAAGGAAAAACCTTACATACCTGACTGGGTAGTGTTGAACCACTGAAACCATGCTTCTAGGCGAACAAAAGCCTGTTTTAGGAATGAAGAGATCTCATTGCTTTCAGGAGCAGTAAACTGATTTTTCTTTAAACCATGAAGTAGTTCTGGAGAGACCAAATTTCAATCGCATTACAAATCATATATTAATCACGACAATAATTTTTCAAGCAGACAGCATACCACTGCGGGAGTATCAAAAGACACTATGAAGTCATTATATAACGATGTATCACAGCATATTATCTTCATGAACAATCTAAACTTGGAATTTTAGGGGGATAAACACGCAAAAGTACTTAAATGTAATGTACAGAGAGATTAACAAAAGGAATTTAAATATCATTACCACGTAATACTAAAAATAGAGTTGGTGGATTTCCATTTGATGGAAGCTGAGCAACAAATTCCTTGGGGACTTTACTGCAGGTGCATAAGAAAACAGTTTCCAAATTACTTGCACTGATGGAATCTAAGTTCTGACCTTATACAAATATTTGAACAAGCATATCACCTGAGAGCTTCGGCACCTAAAATTTGCTCACGTGGAATCCATCCATCAATGTTCATAAGATCTAACCAGTGTCCTAAGATGTCCAAGGAAATGCGTGTATCCCAACGCCTGCTCAACATGAAAAATTAATATATGAAAGACTTGGCATTTGCCAAAAATAGACAGACAGTACAGTATATTTGGGTTGATCTTTTGGTCATCTAATGTTTCGAACAAAAAGAATGAGACGGATAGTACATATGTATTTTGGCTGATTTTGGGTCATCTAATACAAGTTTATTTTCGAGGAAAAAAAAAACACTGTTCAGTAAATATGCAATAAAACCTCATGTTTACTATTTTACGACTTGCAAATGATCTGTAATCCAGGCATGTAGAGTAACATGTAGGTTGAAAAACTTTAAACAACTAACCAGATCAAGAGCTGATGAAAGCCTTCATCCCACAAAAATCCCCTTGGAAAGAAAGGTCGACTTGGAACAGCTGTGTAAAGCTCAGCAGGCCAATATGAAATAGAATTATCCTGACTTGCTAGCTGCACGAGGAAATGTCCGACTGTATGATTTGTCAATGTATAGTTGTATACATGGATGAAGACTGAAATTAAGTACAAGGAAGTGTGTTTCTAGATCCAAAGATCAGCCAGAAGTTTCACACAAGATTCGTCAGAGTCAGTTTATGATTCTATTACGGAACCAGCCAGAAAACACGTATCATGATTCAACCTTATCTTTCTAATATCTTATTAGTCTTAAGAACACCCTTGTTTGTGATTCTTGTATTAACTCAGCAGTCAAATCAGTAATCACTAGCATCCTCATGTAACTGGTTAACAGAACTTTGTTTCCATAGAATAAGAACAACAAGAGGATAAAGTGGAAATAAGAAAATGATTTTTTTTTCCTTCTCTTTTTTGGCAAAAATAAAGGAGAAGTGCAAGGCATTGAAGGGGAACTAGTAGTCCACAAAAGTTGTCAATGACTTACATTCACATCCCTTGGGAGGGCAATTTTTGACTGGCCAAAGAAATAGCCGATGCCACCCAACAAGTTTCCAATAGCAGCCTTACCAGCAATAATAGATTCAGGATCAACCTGCAAGAATAATACCATGAGTTCAGAAGTCTGTTGTAGAATAACAAATAAGCACATCAAGTGAAACTTTTTCAAAGTTACATGAATTCTCATGATGCACATTTATTTATCTAAGTTTAGCAGAATGTTATAAAGCTGCTTGCAATATAGAACATCAGCCGCCACTATCAATTTGTCATGCTGAATTTTAGACATAGGCTTCTCAAAACTAAATATCAATCCCGAAATCAATGGAAGAGTCACAAAGCTAAAGGATGTGATAATGCACCAATGAAATAATGACTTCTTTTCTTGTGACCAAAAATAGAACAAAGCTTAGACATGTCCCAGATATCACAGAAAGAGATTCAACAAATGGAGTTACTCATCAAATTAAATCACTTGCCTGAATGAGCTTAACCTTTTCACTATGCTATGCAAAATAACAACAGTATCATTGAACAATACTATATGTATTTTCACATAATTTTGTGTGAATATATATGATTCTTTCAAGAGAAATATTTCTGTGACTACATAAAGATTTGACTTTCAACTAGCCGTTCCAGGTCATTCTGCATGCAATAATTTGTAATAAAATGCATTATTCTGCAAATACATATCCAAACACCTTGTCAGCTAGGTTAAAGGTCTTCTCAAACTTCGAGTCAAATTCTCTTTGCTTCTCTTTCAGTTGGCTGGTTAGTGAAGTACCTTGATATCATAGAGTACAAACAAAAAGTTAAGCAGAGAAATAACTTTTCAATTGGGACTCACTTCAGAGGTTAAAGAAAAGCAGAAAGTAGAAGTGTAATCTTGACAAAACCCAAGGTTGAAGGCAAAATTAGCTGTAAGACTCTGGCAGAATAACCTTGGTTTCAACCATTACTTCACAACTATGAAACATTGATTCCTGATTCAGTACTAGTGACCCCTTAAGGGAATCTTTCTACAAAGCTGGAACTTTGGAAGTGGCTTCAGTTTTCCTAAGCTTATCATAGTGTACCCGTAGATACCTGTGTGTTTCTATCTTTATTTCTTATCAAGATTATGAGGGACTAGAGGAAGAGGTACCTGTAAGGCTGGTGACACGTTTCTCTACTCTTGAACTTTCCAAACCAGTTCCAGATACGAATGTGATATCCACCTTGAAAGGAATCTTAGCGGAAATCTGCATAAGGATGGGAAAGCAGAGGAGAGAGTAGATAAGAAAGCAAAACGGGGAGACAAAACAGTGATCAGCGATTAGTCAAACTAGTATGATGTTTTCCCAAATACCATGTACACTTTACTGCCATGACTACCTACCTGAAAAACCAGAATACTTGGATAATCTTCAGATGAGTCAGGTAGCTGCAGTCGATTAAATTTCCTTACCTAGAAACCACATCCAAGTAGTCAGGAAAAGAATCAGAAGAAACAATCAACAGCTGAAATTTTGTTCTTGGCTGTCTAATGAAAAAACACGGTACAAAAATTTGACTTACTTGTAGTCCAAGATTTTCCTGGACAAGATCAGATAAGTTGTGAATATGAGGCGTCTTAAAACCAGAATAATGAACTTCCAAATCATCCTGGAGATGAACACAGAATATGAAGGCTTTCAGCAACATACAACAACCGAAAAATAACCAAGAACACTGATCGGGTGGAACTGACACTGAATCAGTAATAGAGATATGAGATCAATTTTTTCATTTATGGTGGGCTGTATGAGAGCAAATGGTTTTGTCCAGAAATGTAATGCATACTCAGGTTATTCATTACTGTTAGCTAGTTTCTAAAATGAATACCACAAAGAACATTGACCCGATGGCAGCATTTGTTCATTCTTATGAGAAAAAAGTGGACCAAGAAAACTTGGTGGTTCATGGTAATATATTTCCTAGTGTCCTCCCTGGCATGATTCATTCAAAAAGTTGTTTATTATTTAGATCATGGCCTTACTTCTGATTTTAGATGCAGCTGCCAACTTCCAACGTCCATACGAGAACCAGATGCAAGGAGGGAATTCTCATAAGTTCCCAATGTGTCTTCTCCTACAGTTAGAGCATTTCCCTCTTCATCAGCCAAATAGAAAAAGAGATGTGCACTTCTCGAAAGTTCATCATTGCCGTTAGATCTGTGAGTGAAGCGGCACGATGAAAAGAGTCAATATAAGATTGATAGGCTAAAGAAGACAGCCTAATTCTGCCAAGTTCCATGCTGAAACACACATGCATAAAGTATGAATAAGTAAATTTCATCTAAAAAGCTGTCAATGTCTCTTAACAAAGAAAATTTAAGAGAAGATCCAGGGGTTTGCTACTCATTATACATTTAAGTATAGTACACAATCTATCATTTCAATGGAATATCCCCATCAGACTTTGTCCATACCACATGTATTTGATAAAGCAAATTTTATAGAACAAAGTAATTTCATAAGTGTTAATTAAGTCAGGCTATTTACTTGTGGTTTTGTACATCAAGTCGAACTGCCCAGTCTCCCCCGTAACCACTGTCTTCCCCCTTCGATTTCAAGAAACTAGTGGCCAACTTCATTTCCTGGTCAACAATGACTTGATGTCCATAAGTGCGGCCATCATGATCTGTCCAACCATATTGGGCCAGACCATCAGAATCTTGGCAAAAATGCCGCAGGGAATATCTCCCGTCCTGTATACCTAGCCACATTAATCCAGCAATCAAAGACCGAGGAGTCCTGCCAGATAAAACATATATAGTTACCAGCACATCATTTGCAATAGATGAATAAATAATGGACTCTGCGAAATACTGGAATAACATCAAATGAAACACTTATTAATCATGTGAGCAATTGCATAATTTTAGTGATGAAGAGACAAAAAATTTACTCCCAAACAGAAAAGTATGATCAATATCCCTGAAAATACACAATGCATCACAACAAAAGCAACAGACAAGCATGCACTATATGTTAACAATTCAAGAAAATAAACACAAACCTAGCTCGGATTCCGAGATAAGCATGAGGCCGATACGTTCCCCAATACAAGCTCTCCTTATGCTCACCTTGAAACTGCAACAACAGGCAGCAAAATCAATCCCTAAATTACACACAGTAACAGTAAAAACAAAATCAAAATCACAGCGAGTTAAAATTGGAAACCTGAGGGAGGTTCATGAGCTTCGGAGCAGGGAATGGCGTGACGACCCTAGGTATCTGAGGGCGTGCGACATGGTTTATGAGGTTATAGATGAAAAACAAAATGACGAAGAAGGCCACGACGCTGAGCCCTAGCACGATTTTGAGATCGACGTTGAAGATTCTGATCGAGCTGTCGTTTCGGCGGCGGAGATTGGGCCTACTACGACGGCGGAGAGAAACGCCGTCGTCTTCGTCGTCGTTGGCGTGCTTGGATGGTTTGACTCGGCTCCGACTACTAGTGCTTCGTTTTCCGGTTCCAGACATTAGGACTGAGAGAGTGAAGAGGACTGAGAGACGAGTGTAAAAGAATCGGAGGGGGCTTTATTCTTTCTTCTCAGAGAAGACGAAAGGCGGGGCGGGTCTTGACTCTTAGATTGTGCCCGGCCCAATATGCAGTTTGGACTCTCACTACTTTTGAAAATTTCGCTCCAATTCGCGGTAACCGGTTATGCCACGATGCCACGTGTCCTTTTTATAACATTTTCAAATTTTTTTTCTTTTGCCAATTTTCAGTTAAAAAGAAAAAAGAAAAAAAAAGGGAGCCAATCTGTATTCTAATTCCTTATTTTTTCAACCAACAATGGATGACTGAAGAAAATTTGAGTTTATCTTGGCTCACACAATATTAGAGAGAAATGTCTTACCACTACACCAAACACTGACCAAAAACTACATTTTAGTTAAACTAGCTCAAAACTAGTTTAGCCATTTTAAAATAAAAGGTTTTTTATTTTGGAAGTTGGAACTAGTACCCTGGAGTTGCTATAAGCTAGTTTTGTTGTGAGTTTAGTTTGTAATGCTACTTTCATGAAGGCTTGAAGAGGTCAAGGTTTTCCTTTTGGCCATGAAACCTCTCTGTTTCTTTTCCACAAGTTTTGAATCCCAAATCGAGTGGTTTATAGACCAAAAGTGGGATAGTAATACAAACAAAGGTGGTGCACACATCAAACTTAGATTGCCGCATTTCAATCTTGTTTCTTACAAAAATTATAACGAATGTTCTTCTTCTTCTAAATAAGTTCCACCCATCTCACGAATAAACGCTTATAGAGTGTAGTCTGACTTCACAGCCAACTTAGGAGACAAACACAAAATATTTCCAATCACAAAATAGTAAATGTGAACTACAGTTGATCAACACTTGTGCCTGTGCATTCACATCTATGAAGGACTCAGCATCTCTTCCTCTGACCGAAGCTTATGATCTGCACCAACTTTGGAAGGAAGCATTGCGCAAACTGTGTAGCTTTTCTTGTCCTGGAACCCGAAACTAAATTTGCCACCGAATAATGATAGGGGCTTACATTTGCTGAACTTCGTGGTAGGTCAGATAGGGAAGATTCAGCTTCTGACCCATAATGCATCTGTTGATGGCCACCGGCCTCATCAGCGGTAAAGCTTTCATGAAACAATTCAATCAGTTGCTTAACCGGTTGAACCTTGGATTTGTTTTTGTGGTTTATCAAGTTGGGGGTTTCCACTTCTATAATTTCACTGTTTTTGTGGATTGGAGTACTATCATTTCTAGATGGGGTAAGATCTGCATGAAATGAAAAAAATAGGTTATAGGTTCTTGTGTTTTGATGACAGTAAAATATGATTGATAGAGACAAATTTAAGTTTGATATTACCGTTGTTAACACTGAAGAAATCTTCAACATCAGATTCTACCCAGGGGTCAGAACAAAAATGTACATCCTCTTCATCACCTACAGTGTAACAAGCATGCTTAACTCACAGTCACTAGCATTAGTATACTGTATGTAAATCAATCATTGAATCACCATACTTAGTTCTGGAAAACCAGTCACACGAGGCCTCGGTGTACAGTCTGCGCTTTCTTGAATAGGCTTTTGAATCAGGACGCATTCCGTCCTTGAATAGCTTGAGCATCGGAGTTTTGAGGCCGAGTCTTTGGACTTGTGAACCGGAACACAATTTCCCATCTCTTCAAAAAGAATGGTACACACTTTTATTTTCCACAGAGCTTCATCTTGTGTTTTCTGAATTGCTATAGTTGTATGAAAGATGTGAACTGGAGTTGGTGCTTTAAGGAAGTAAAGGCTTTCTGCTCAACTAGAATCTGGTGAAGTTTTATTAGTCTTGAAAGCAAAGCATTGGCATTTTAAGAGATCGGTCCCACTATGTATAAACATTGGGATTTCCGTTAGGATCTGAGCAACTGCCTTTTACTTTTACCAGTAGACATCGCAAGCTGGTAGAGATTTGCCAACAGTAGCTGGCACAGGATATTTAGAACAGAACTATATGTAAATGTGAGCAAGTTTAATTTGGTTAGTTCAGTGTTAGCTGCTGATATTATTATCGATTTCTTCGGTTCTGGTTCATATAGAGAATCAAAACGCATCACGTCTAATACCTGATAGTTACCCTAATGTTTGTATACGCTGATAGAAATCAAAACAGAGATTACCATGCACATTGTGGTTTCTTCACCAATGCATAATTGATAAAAGTTACTTTCAACTAATTAAGGCCTCAAGTTTAGACGTAGAAGGCATGCATACTTGGACAACCCATCCTAACATAAGGATATAATGCAAACACAATTCATCTCAACATATATCATCTATACGGCAATTAGAGTCATGCCTTCACAAAAACAGCTATTGTTATTCATTCAATAAGACTGTCACTCAAATAATCACAAACTAAAGTCGATACACCTAAAAATATCCTCTATTTACAGTACTTGAAGAACAGTTTTCCGGTTACAACAATCCACTTGACAAAATCAGATGTTTGCTGCTGCAAATTTCTTCATAATAGAATTGGATGGAGCTACAAATCACAGACAACGCCATTAAAAGAGAATTGACACGCCCATTATGAAGCAACCCAGGGCCACCCAGGGGCTTAAGCGCTCACCTGTTGCAGTAACCACATGAGTGTCAGCACCTCGGGTATTAATAAACGGTAGAGAGGCAATGATCAAGAGATTGCATATAAACACATTTCATCACCAGAAAACAAAGTTCATGGTTAGCAATAATGGCCTAGCTTCACATAGTAGTAGAATGGTTCAAAGTTCAAACACGGTGAACAAAACTACAAACATTTTTAACAGTGGTAAATGAAACTTGTCTGATTCTTACGACTTACCTATTCTGGCCGCCTTCCAAAACAAACCACGGAACCTGCATTAGCAATGCAGCCATCAAATCAACAGCAAGTCAAGTTAAGTTTTCCGGAGATTTGAGGGAGAATGAATTAGCTACTTGATACCTTTCTGGGTTAGTTTAGCTACATATATCATGCAAGTGCACCAGAGAATGATAAATCTATGAAATAAATTCATGCAAAATCTAGTCTCCATTAGCATCCTAATACAGTGTCTAAATTGATGGAAGGCTGATTACGCATGAAGTTTGAGATATACAATCATAATGTTTCAGAAGTATATACCAAATTAGATTAATCTTGAGATCATTGCAAATAAACATCAAATGCATCCTTAAGTCACCATGAAGCAACACATACCCATCTTTCTTTACAAGAAGCGGCGGATATGCAATTTTCACATATGTGCAGGTACAGATTACCAACAGCACCACTGCTAGAAAGCCATGAAAATTGAAGAGTGCCGACTGAAAACCCAACATTGCCCATGTCAGAAATCAACACCACTCCAATAAAATCTATAAGACCTCAGCAAAGTTCAAGGCTTACCATGTTGGTATTCTGCTCAAAGTTAGTTGCTTTTACTAATTCCTTCAGTTGCTTCAAATCTACAACCAAAAACAACTTTATCAATAAATTTACATATAAAAAAGTAAAGCTTCAGATACTGAACTGGGGAAGCATGACTACCCAGATTGAAGTCTTACTTCTATCAATCTCCCGAGGATTTCATCCACTACTCTGTAAAATTTTGGTGCTTTCAACTAGTTTCAACTTTAAGATCACATCCTTATGAACCCTACTAGCTATATGTAACTTCAATGAGCAAACCCAACAAGAACTAACAATGAGAGGGAAGAAAATAAAGAATAAGAGGGGAAGATCTTACCAAAACCCAAAATGAAGAACTGAGATTGCCTGAGACAGACGGAGATACCTTTCTTCTTCTTCTTTACACTGTACTCGTCCTGATTTGCTCACTCAACATATTATGATACGACACGTGTAGTTTGCTTCACTTTTCAAACGACATGTCGTGTACATTTATAAGTTTTCTAAATTATCTATTATCTAAAGCGCGTCAACTGTTCACAGGAGCGTCATTGTTCATTCGCGTCGCACTGTTCATTCGAGTCCGAAGTAAATTACTATTTTGCCCTTATTTGTTTAACAAAATTACAATTAAACCGTGTTTCCAGATTCTATCTGGTCTTTGTCTTCTTTATCAAGTTCTAGATTGATCTGAACTCTACCTCAATTTTCAGTTCTGCCATTTTCCCTTTCTGGAAGCATCTCTCTGCACCGACATATCTACACCAACATCAACTCTTGCAGACTATAAATTGAAATCAGTAGAGGCGAAACAGCCCTGAAACGTGAGACAAACATCTGAGAGGGTTTTCAGGTAGCAATCCATTTTTTCTGGTCTTTGCCCTTATTGTTTAAAAAAAAAAAAAAAAAAAAATTACGGGCTGCCATCAGTCTATAATCTTCTATGCGTTTCTTCAATAACCTGTTTGCTCAATTACGGGCTGCTTAACGAGAAGTTCGATTGCTGGTATCTCCGTCTAGAAGGCACCGGAGTCTGAGACCTCGATGATCGATTGGACCGGTCTCAAGTATCGTTCGAAAGCCTTCTTCACTATTCATTTTGGGAAACTTCCAAACTTTCGATTTTGTGAAATTGAGCTCACTTGATCAGATCGGAGGATCCGATTGAGCAATCAGAGATATATGAGATATTAAGCTACAGGTAAGCTTCTTATTTGATCAAATGGTTTGGGTACGATTGATTGGGTTTTCAATTTCGGTGCATGCAACTTTGGGTGGTAGAAAATTGAAATGGAGAGGAAATAGCTTTGGTTGGATAGATAGTTTAAAATTAGGTGAGAGTTTGAGAGAGACGGAGATTGATTGGGTTAGGGATAGGGATAGGGTCTGGATTCGAATTTTGTAATTGGATTCAATCTCTAAGAGTTTTTGCTGGACTTCCACAGAGTGAGAGACAGATAGGGAGGGGACTTTTCTCTGCCAATCAGAAGAAGAGGATTTGCTGAGGGAAAGTCTAGAGAGGAGGAAGGGATGTCTTGGTCGATTTCAGTCTGTTCCTAATTTGGGAATTTCTGTTTCACATTCAAAGTTTAAATCTTTAAAGGTATCAGCTAACTTCATTATATAAATTTTTCGGTCAATTTTGGGTATTTGGTTCAAATTTATCAATAAAGCATCAAAATTTTGACCACAGTTGATTTTGATCAAGATTGAGATTTTATTGATTTCGATATGTCATTGAAAGGGCTTTCATATTTTTGATCAGGAGCGTATTGAAAGACGTTTGACATAACTCAAAAGCCAAAAAGAGAAACTTGAATCAATGTCTGTGTTCAAGGTGTGCGAAGCGGTGGGAATAGAGAATTTCACACTAAATCTCCTCCAAAAGATAGTCTGTGATTGTCAGCGTTCTGCTCTGGTCATCCTTGGCCGAGCCCAGGTCTATTCCTTCCACTTCTGTGTACCTGACTGTCGATGTGAGTGATCGTGTTTTAGCTGAGAAGGTCAGTAATGTTCATATCAGTTCATCATTAATCTCGAATTTGCATAATGGTTTTTAATTCGTATGTATTGGTGTGAACTTAAGTGAATAATAATTATTGGTAGTTGATTCATAGAGCATATTGGTAGTGGAGATATTGCTTACTGTTTGAAATTCGATTTTATATGCTCAACCAGATTATATGTTTTGTATGTTATCTGAGAAATCTCTGCTTCTGTTTTGGTGTCAGGTTTCATATCTCTTTAGAAAGCCTGAGGTTTCAGATATAGTAATTTTCAAGGCATCTCCAATGTTGCAGGTAATGTTTATAACATTTTATATATTAATAGTGAATTGCTGTTTGTTGTTTTAAAAAACTTTGTGATATGTGGTGTTGACACTTTCTCCTTGGGTATTCTGTGCTCGGGCGATGTATTTATAAAAAGAATTGTGGCCAAGGCTGCAGATTATGTTCAGGTAAGATCTTGATATTCTTGGCTATTGCGTGCATTAACTGGATTCATGTGAAAGAATTAGAATTTATATTTCATTTTCTAATGTTCATGTCATTCTGTGCAATAGGTACATGATGAGAAATTGTTGGTGACTGGTGAAATTCAAAATGAAAATTACATATTGGAGCCTTTTACCTATGAAATGGAACCAATTGTAAGATCCTGTTCTTGCTTCTTTTTTAATTCAGTTGATTGCATGTAATAACAGGTTCAATTACTTACAAGATTTGTGTTACCTGTTTTGCTTGATTCTGCAGCTCATTCCAGAAGGCTATATCTTTGTGATGGGGGACAACTGCAACAACAATTTTGACTCTCATGACTGGTAATTTCAACTCTCAGTATTATTTTCGATTATCCCCACTAAACATTTTTGCTTCTGGTTTAGAGGTATATCCTTTGTTTACTCCCAGTCTCTGTGCATTGAATTGATCTGTTTACTGTGTTTTGTTTGGTAGTGTGATATGAGTAACTTATATGTTTGTTTTTAGGCTGTTCACTACAGTGCACAAAACAAGTCTGTTTCAGAATTTAAAAGCACATTACTAATACAACTCAGAGGTAATTATGATTAAATTTAGTTACTACCTTTGTTTACCCTACCAAGTCTGCGATAAATTCTTTTTCTAACAATAATCTCTTCATCAAGCAGGTCAATCTCCACATCACATTGATTGACAACTTCCACATTGCAAAGTATTAATTGTGTTAGCTACAAAACTACATTCCTTTGCTTAAGCAATTCTGTAAGTTCCATACATGCAGTTGCATATCTTACGTTAATAGAGTATACTGAATTCTTTTTTGAGATATCTACATAGTGATCTGAGGTTTGGTGTGTCTATTTAAACCAGTATGGTAGTTAATGATTAAGGTAAAAATCAGATTATTATTGAAGTACAATTGAGGAGAATGAAAAAATTATTTGCAACAGCAATAAATGCATTTGACTTTCAATTTCTCATTGATAGCATCATTTCATAGTGATCAACAAAATTAACATGTGAGTCTTCTTTTTTAGCAGTATTTTATTGTACCAAGAAAAAAATTCTACCAAACATTTGCCGAAACTTTCAACTTATTTAATTGACCTGCAAGAGTTTTATTTATTTTCATAATTTAGCACAGTTTCTGACTTCTATTTAGTATCTACACAGTTTGCTACTATTGCAATTTCCCATTTGCTCAAACTACTCCTTTAATCAACATTTAAATGACATAATTTTCACGTGACTTCATCATAATCATATTAGTTTGTCAAAAATCACCATCCCATTGTTCAATGAATCAATTTGATTGTCAATTTTTATTTTCCAAATGTTTTTTGAGCTGCAGCACTGCTGGAATTATCTTCTTTGATTTTGTCTATGCTTCCTTTTCTTTCATTTCTTTGGTTTTTCTGCTCATCTTGGTCACCAAAGTTTACAAGAAAAGAAAAGATTGTACCAATCTTAATTCCTTACAGTTTTGGCATATCATTTCTTTTATTTTCACTTTAGTTCTTTAGCTCAAATGATGTAGCAGCCTACTCAAATTTAGTCAAAGTCCAATCTCTCAGTCAAAGTCCAATCTCTTGCTGTTCAACCTGATCATGACATTTTCCTTGCTGATAGTCTTTCATTGTGTATGATGTGTTTGATAATACCTCTGTGTTATCACAGGCAAAACAAGCACTATGGAGAAACTGGAAGTTAATACAAAAACCAGAATTGAAGGACGTATTGAAGGACGGTTGAGATATCTCAAAAGCCAGAAAGAGAAACTCAAATCTTGCATTATATATGACTGATCTTCAGTGCTTTGTAAACTCGAAACAATTTTAGTGACATGAAACTTTGTCTTTTATTGTAAATTGTTTGCAACAACAACCCCCGCAGCAAAGCGCGGGTACCATTACTAGTTCTAATGATTTTGCGAACAATGTCGTGCTCCTTGGCAAATAAGTGAACAACGTTGTTACTTGTTACTGTGTGATATATGGCATCATGCCACAGATGACCATCGCCGGAGGATTTAACAAGGCTAAGAATCTAAGATCAAGGAACTTACGGTATGCTAATATTTTTCAAACATATCTCCTTTTATAACAACATCACCTATTATTAAACTCAAATACCTTGAGCATGAATAAAATCTCACAAATGACTACACAAAACAATCTCAAATCCTAAAGCTTTAAGCTTCTTATGCACAGATTAATTTAAAAATCCATTTTTTAATGGGAAAGGAGTCCCCAAAGTCTCAAGCTTCCACAACTCTATAGGCAGCCGATGCAAATAAATTGTCATTGTGGAATACAATATCAAGATAGCATCCAAGTTCATCACCAAGTCAGTCCACGCGTTATCTCCATGCTTATAAAATGTAAATCTTATTTGTGCTTATAACATAGACTAGAGCACGCTTATGCTAATTTAGGGCAACATGAAAACCTGAAAACAACAACTGGCGATAAGATGAAAACCTGAAAACAACAACTGAAATGTTTGCCCGAAATTAACAAAAGTAGGGTCTAGTCGCTTTCTTTCATTTTCCAATTTCGGTGTAGTTTGGTTAAATTTTAGGTTCAACAAAATGGTAAAAGAGTATGTCATAAAGTTAATACATGGTCTCATCCCATTTTGCAATTTAGCGATGGCTAAGCAACCAATGACCCAAGATCTCTTTCAATACAATCGCTTTTTATACTTCAATTTATGCCATACATGCATTACCCAAAGGAAAAGTGGTCATTGTGGGAAGGATCATAAAGAGTTGGCAGCAACTTCCGGAGCAAATCACCGTTATAGTCCACGTTGCACTTGTAGGAGTCAAGAGTGGACATTGATGGGAGTTCCTGTCTAGCTCCAGAAATCGGATAAAAAAGATGTGCTATTACTTTCTTGTTCCAATGTCACTGCATCATAATTGCGGAATATGAGACAATTATCATGGATTAGAAACAATTCAATATTGCAAAACTAACACATACTCGTTTGGCACCCTGAACTTCAAGTAAGAAATAAAACGAGTCTATCATCAATGTTCATCGCAAGTTTCTATCATGAACAATGCTCAAACTGCAATTGAAATCGAATGTCTTGAGCCATGGCACTTCTCTAAATCAAATGAGAGAACAAATATCTTTCTTTATTAATCGATTTAGTTAAAATAAGATGTATGCTAATTTGGGTTTCAACATTGCTTTCCTGGAATACATCTATCATGGCCGGATTTACCCTCGTTCAAACTGGTTATTAAAAATTGATCTTCTTGTTTGGATTTTTTTTTTTCTCTCTTTGCGGGTGTTCTCTTTTTTTTTTCTTTTTTTTTTTTTTTTTTGTCTCTTTGTGACGTGCTTTGAAAAACCAGCCCCTCCAATCATGTCGATCCTCTTAAAGATGACTGTGGTATCTGCCTGACTAAGTTCAGAACCTTCGAAGTACTCACTCGTACTCCATACACCCATTACTTTCACAATGATTGCTTCAAGAACTCATACGTAGAGTACCGCCGCAATTTGTCTTGAATCCCTTCACAGAAAAGCACATCAACTTCAATAACGCCAACAAATATGGCTTTACTACAATGAAGCACTTTCGTACCCCATCTTTAGCTTTTACAAAAATGACTGGTTTCAAGTCGGTGTGTAGGTTGGTGGTAGTATAGTCACCAATTGATTCATATGGTTACTCTATATGTATATAGATATTACCTACAAACTATTTCCCCCAGTACAATTAAAACTGTAGCGACCATATACCTTATTTTACCGATTTCATTAAAATCTTGGCTTCAAAAATATGGTTTTCTTCCAGAACTGGTAAAATAGATGAAAAGAAGTTATTAGAGCAACAAAATAAGCAATTTCATTCAGCATTGTTCCATCAGTTCTGCAAAACATCTGCTGAGGGATATCAGATAAGCAATTTCGCGAGATCAATATCTTGGTCGCATGAAAGTCTGCGTCAAAAAACATGAACAGGAATAAGGGTAAAAAGAAGGATAATGACAGCAAAACAAGTGATAAAACTAAAATCTAGAAGCTAAAGCCCCCATCTGAGTGAAGATTGCTTATAGCTGCTGCTAGATGGGGAGGAGACCTCGAACGCTGAAGGTGAAGAGGACAAATGATCTAGGGTTTACAAGAGAGGCAGTAGAGATGAGAAAACTGGTAGGGTAACAATGGAGGTGGAAATACCCTTGATTGATAGGGTTTTGACAACGTACAGAGGTTTATAATGACAAAACAGATAAGTAGTTGGGTTACTGGGTAGCTATCATGCGTGGTTCATGACTTTGTGAACACAAGTTTGAAGCTACACTGGGGAGTATGGACAATTGAACATACACTTGAATGGTCAGTTGCACTACAGATGAAGCCTATAAGCATCTGACCTGAACTCAGACTCGGCTATAACCATCTGACCTGAACACGGACTCGTTAGGCACCCTGACCATGTATACAAAATGAAATGAGTATACACCATCATATCATCATCCTTCATCTACCAAAGTTCATCAGAGGCTTCAGTTACATCTAAGGTATTATTAATGCTATCAAGCCGCAGCTCGTCTCCAAGTCAAATATCTCTCTTCATTAATCAATCTTCTGTTAAAAATGTGAATATGGTAATTTTTGGGTCGACAACAACATTGCTATCCTGCAGAAAACTAGGACTGAATCGTATGTACAGTAATATTTACATTTACAAGCCGAGTTTCTTTGGCCTCAAATATGTAGAAGAGCGCTTGTTCAAACCAGGCATTGAAATTTGCTGCTGCTGCTTGGATCGTTTTTCTCTCTCCTTCTGCTTGTTTTCTATCTCTGCCTCTGCTTGAGCCTTTCTCAGATTCTCCATCTCTTGCTCCATAGCTGTCTTCTCTTCCTTTTGTCTCTTCTTATGCTCCAACAGCGATGTATCTGAATCCTTCACAGAGAAGAACATGGGCCCCAACTCCGCCAACCACTGTGGCTCCACTGCAGTGGCACACTGCATGTACTCCTTCGTAGTCAAAATCAGTTCATGATAAACAACATAGTCTGGAGTGCATCCCATACCATAGAGAGCACTGCTCGGATGTAGATGGCATGGCATCCCAGTTCTGGAATTAACATACTCCCCCACACCCTTCAATCTAGCAGAATTGTGGAAGTATGCAGAGCAGATAGCTTTTCTAACAACATCAGTGTCAGGCCAACAAGTCGTCAGTGGGATTTTCAGTGTCTTCAAGATCTCTAGCAGCTGGGATCTCACCTCTCTAGCCTTTCGTAACCCTTTAACATGCAAGTAATGGTCCCCACACCAGTCCCCTCGATACTGATGTTGTTTCCACTGCTGGTAAACGTTATACAACGTCAAGTGATCGGATTCAGGAATAGAGAATTTCTCTCGTGCAGCATCACTCTCCTCTGCCCGATCTTTGGGCCTAAAGAATACTGATGGCACTGAGAGCATGGACACAATTGTCAAAACCTCGTCCAAGCATCCCAGCTCAGCACCCATCAAAAGCATTTTAGCAAGTGGAGGGTCCAATGGAAACTCCACCATTTTCCAGCCAAGGTCTGTCAAGCCGCCCACGTTGTTAAGAGCACCCAAGACCCACAACTGATACATAGAATTGAGAATATTATCTTGGGGAGGTGGGTCCATGAAATCAAAATCCAGAAGGTTTTCAACCTTAAGTGACTTGAGCAACAAGACCACATTACCAAGGTTAGTCCTCTGGATTTCCGGCACAGGACTTGGGAGCATTTCATTCAGGTATGCATTCTCCGTGTACAGCCGATAACATGTTCCTGGACCAGTTCTACCCGCACGCCCAGCACGCTGGTCAGCAGCAGCACGACTAACAGGGAAAACTTGAAGAGCATCCATACCCATTCTAGGGTTGTATACTTTCATTTTGCCATAACCTGTGTCAATGACGTAAAAGATTCCATCGACAGTCAGAGACGTCTCCGCAATATTGGTTGCTACAATACATTTGCGAGCCCCATCTTCAGCTCTTTGGAAAATCTTCGCTTGCAGGTCAGCAGGCAGCTGTGAATATATAGGAAGTATCAACAGTTTTGGCACCGCTTTATTAGAGGAGGAGATAAGTTGTTCCATCCGCTCTGCAAGGGAATAACAGGCAGCCTCAATCTCATCTTGGCCAGTCATGAAGATGAGGATGTCACCTGGAGGGCTGGTGATATGAATGGTCATGGCCTGCTTTACTGCACCTTCCACATAATCTTCGCATGGTGTTTTACTGTACAGTATATTAACAGGAAATGTTCTCCCAGGAATGTGAAAAATTGGTACACTGCAACAAAGTAAATTGTCATGTTCAGCAAGCAGATGCAGAAGATCATAACATAAGTGTAAAAGACTTGAAGATTTCTACCAAAAACACTTGAAGACTACCTTCCAAAGAAATTTGAAAACTTTTGAGCATTTAGAGTTGCAGAGGTCACAATGAGCTTGAAATCACGACGTTGGGCAACCACTTTTTTTAAAATTCCAAACAGCACGTCTGTGTTTAGAGACCTTTCATGGGCTTCATCCATCACAACTATACTGCAAAAGCAACAACAATCACAATAAATAAATTTTCTTTAAATGTAAATTACCAGTTAAATGCAGAGACTGTTATATAACTGCTCATACCGATACTTGTCAAGATCAGAATCCCTTAGAGTTTCGCGCAAAAGAACTCCATCAGTCATGTACTACAAAATTGGATAAGCAGATTTAAGATACAGTCATAACAGGGCAAAATTCAAGAAAAAGATCAGTATCAAAGCAGGACTAAAAGGGTTATAGAGAAGGGAAGATTGCAGGATTTCAAACATATAGATTTGACAAGCGAACATGGCAATCACCTTTATTATGGTATTTGGCCCAGTAACATCCTCAAAACGAATAGCATAGCCGACTTTATCACCAAGTTCGGTCTCCATTTCCTCACTAACTCTTTTTGCAACACTCATGGCTGCCACACGCCTTGGTTGAGTGCAACCTACTATACCATTTACCGTGTATCCATCTTCATGCAGATACTGTCAACAAAATCCACACGACCAAAACCAGATAAGTTGCCCCTCGCAAATTTCAAAATGATTTGATGAAGAGATATAAATAATAGCAAAAAGTACCTGTGTCAGTTGAGTTGTCTTTCCAGAACCGGTTTCTCCAACAACAACGATAACTTGATTTTCTCGAATCACCTACAATCGATATTAAATGGGGTCACAAAACTAAAATATTTAGAAATATAAATGGATATAGACAAGAGTGAACAACTAAACTCCATATTTAAGAAAAAAAGGCACTGATGCATTAGTTGAGTTGTCTTTAGCTGATCTTTTAGATGTTATGCACATATGTGGTAAATATTATACCTGCAACAAATCATCCCTCACAGAATATATGGGCAAATACTGCCGTTGCTGTGAGAGAGTTTTTGACTTTGCAAAATCACTGACAGCTTCCCCATTCTTCATATGTTGGGCAAACTTAGCGTCTTCTTTGAAATCAATCTCCCCATCCTCACCTACTTTAGCAGTATCTGCATCAACCTGGCATCAAAAGCAAAAGCGTTAGTCCCAAAACTGCAGTGTAAAAGCAAAATTCAGCTTTCTTTCTTAAGTTTATACCTGCTCCTCAGTTTTCTCAACACCAAGGATATCCCCAAGTTTGGAACCAGCGAGCTCCCAAAAACGTTGGCGTGATTTGTTAGAACTTTGCTTCTCATGGATTTCCCTAACCAAAGTAGACCCTTTGCGTGATATTATGGCCATATCAGATGTGGGATCCTTTATTGGCATTATAGGCTCTGCTTGCTTGGTATAAACAACTCGGCCATCCAGGAAAGGAGGTTTTGTATCTGTGAAAATAGAAAGTAGATTTTAGAATAGTGAGATCTCAGTCTTCTATTGCAGAAACACCACATCATATGTATTTCATTATTTAATTGATAGTACTAGCTATAAAATTTCCTCACCATGTACAAGAAGAATAACTTTGCGTTCGTCTTCATCATCAAATTCAGTCTGCACCTCAGTACCTCTAACAGCACCCGATCTCAAAAGTTGTCGATCCTCCCACTGCGCATTATCAGCAGTCATCTGAGACATCTTTTTGCTCTGAGCAAGGCTCATCTTAGTTCCATCTCTTCGAACCTGTACAGAAGATCAAAACTTTAGTAAAGGTGACAAATATATGAGCACAGTCAGGAAATATGTAATTATATAAGGCACTAAACAAGATCTCCTACACTGAACTAGATTACAGGAACATAGAACCTTGCAAACTTATTTATGTACACTGCATGCACTATAAAGAATCATATTTAGCATGTTGCCAAATAAAGGTTGTGAGTATGACCACCTAAATGACTGCAGCATTTAGTCTATCTGTCAACCAGTTAAATGTGAATTGACAATTAGCATGTTATGCTTACTAGCTTTATCCACATTAGGAAGCAGTCACAATAAGAAGTAAAAAGAAGAAACCTCCAGTTATTTAGTCAAATTTTTTATTACAAATTAAAACAATATAATAAATATTTATCAACCAAAACTTAGTTCAGATAACGAAAAGAAAAAACATTGAAACATACCAGCCTTTTTGCCAACTCTGCTTCCTTCTTTTGAAAAGAAGCATCATCTCCGAAAAACAATGATGAGCTATCACTCGTATCATACATTGTATTTCCTTCTTCTCTATCATACCTATACAACAAAACTATTAGTCAAATAAAGTTCACAAATAAACTTCACTACCAAATAATATGATGAGTTCCAGAAGGAAATCTTGTTCAAACATATATATAAATGAGCAGTGATTAAATTAAAATAAAGAATTCATTGGCATAGCTGCTACTTAAGGCCAGACATCCTAGTGCAGATTTCCAGTTCAAAGAAAACTACATTAAGCAGTTTTACTACTTGACAAAAGAGTCCTGAAATTTTATGAGTCATCTATATATTATTATATTTCATTACCATGCCCGATCAGAATTGTATTCCATCTCTGCACGCATGCTTTCACTAATTTCATAATTGTGTTCTCCAGCCGAATCATTATTAAATGCTTCTCCACCCTGCAGACAAAATTATCAATCATCATTTACATAACCAGAATAGGAAAGATCTGTAATATCAAACCATCCAAGATCTCCAACCAGAACATGCATACATACCTGGAATGATTGTGAATTTTCCGAAGAAAATGTGAGCTGATGGGACCTTGCACCAGGTTTCAAACTTGAAGATCTGGATGAGTATCCAGACGCACGTATTGGAACTGGAGATGGAGATATGTGATCCCATGGAGAAGCAGCAGAACCTGTTGAATGTCCAAGTAAGTTATACCATACCTAATGATTTTACCACAAAGGGAGATCATAGCCATTTAAATTTGATCTTCACAGGTAAGCTCCATGTCTAAATAGCATACCAGAATGAGGTGTATTCCCACCCAGCCAAGGAGATACTAGTCGTGCATCAGGTGAGGCCCCGAGTAGCATAGGGGATCGTGATGGTTGATGACGCCTACTGGTATTAGAGTAACCATCACGTCGTGGTGTCTCCTCCCATTCCCATCTCCCATCATCCCAGTCAGAGCGGCCTGCAACATTGGCAAAGTATGGTGTTAGGGGCAGTAATATCTACATAAATTTTTAACATGACTTAAGAGATTCATATCAATTAGGAACAATTTAAATTATTTATATATATGCCAACTTGTTCTGTTACATTTCTGATAACAATTTCTGTTCATGCTCAAAAAGTTTTTCCTTGAATGAAACCTACTGAAAATTTTTTCACTTCTTCACTTCGAACGATAGAAGGTGAATATTATATTCAATAAAGAAAAGAAATGAAAAATTACAACATACCAGGTGTCCTCTTTGAACCTTCGTATCTACCCCGCTTTCTTTCATATTCTCCTCCATATTCTTGTTCATATCGACCACGTTCTTCTCTTCGACCATAATAATCCTTACTATCACTGCCATATCTTTTTCTCTCCCTCCAACTATCGCCCCTACTACTATCTTGATAATCTCTTCTCTCACTATCATTGTCGTCCCTGTCAGACCTACCCTTGTGATCTCTTCTGTCACTACCACGATCATCCCTATTATATGAACTCTGAGACCTAACACTGTGGGAACTTCCACTAGGAGTGGCCAAAACCTTTCAATTAGAGGCATGGTAGTGCACGTCAGAATCTTTTGAAATAAAACATGAAAAGAGTAAAATTGCAATTCTACAAATACTAACGTAAACATGAAAACCAAGCAAACTGAAGAACCAGGAAATAGATAAAATAAGAGTATATAATCAGATGAACCAATCAAAAGCCTTGAGTTCTAATTGAAAATCCATGACTTTTTCCGCTACTATAGATCTGGTAAAGCAAAGTGGCTGAAATAAGCCACTCAAGACATGAGCACACGTTGATAATATATAAAATGAATAATATCCCCCAATTCATTTCAACTATGCAGTTCAAAGTCCAAGATCTTCGATTCTAGGTTCAAAAATGGTATTACCTGGACTAAAGGGTCTGGTAGTCAGATTCTAAATGTTCTATAGGCAAGCCTCAGAACATAAGGAAGAAGGATAATTTCAACTATTATTTTAAGATCACTCTCGTGAGATTCTTTGTTTTACCAACTCATAGCAATTCATTTCACTAGAGTGCTAATACTGACCATGCATGGTCCATGCCAAATGGAGCTATAACATATCTGCTTCTAACTCACACAGAATACAAACTGAGAGTGTTTGTAGACCCTAAGACCATACTCAAAATAAGCAATTACTCTTAACAAATATGCATCAGAATTACTTGCAAACTGTTTCCAAATAGAAAAAGACAAAAAATAGAGAAACATAAAAAAAATTATATAGACGATTAAAGTCTACTTACATCTGTCCGAAAACGTTCACCAGAATAACGAGACTTGTACCTATCATCAACTTGTCCATCTTCCGTTACCGTACTTTCTGCAAAATGAAAATTATAAAGTGGCTTTAAGTAAAAAAAAGCATTCAGTCAAGAAAAGCAAAAGGACAAAGTATGATAATATAATAAACATTAAAAAAGGTTACTAATATATATCAAGAAGATTTCTTGAGAGCTCTTGACAAAACTACTAATACTCAAATAAAGTATGGTCTTTATAATTACAAAAACCCAAGTCTCTGATGATATTATGTGTTTTCTGATATCACAATACTAACAGAAAATAAATAGTTATACAATTGGGAAAAGACAAGCATTACGCATGTCTAGACAACGTAAACAAAAGAATACCTGTCCGAGGTGTATCACTTGCAGATATTCCACGATATCGTCTCTTGGAATGACTGCGTACACCAGTGGATATATCACTCCCTGTTTCATCTATTACACCAGACTCAGAGTTTTCCTCCTCCTCTAAAGATGCGACAACCGATGCAACTCTTTCTCTTGGGGTTTTGAATCCACCCTCAACCTTAGACTCTTCCCGTTTTGCAATGGCAAGGACATCTAAACCTGTTAGATCATATATCAACATCAGAAGAAAGGACACAACGTAAGACCACTCCCACATACATTTGGAGAGAGACTTGGCACTGTTTCCACAATTAACAAAAATTAAAGAAACACATGAACAATGGTGCAAACTGAAGAATTGATTGGGTACAACTCTTAAAATGAGCAAAGTAAAAGTTAACCAACAGAAAAATAACTGAATATGTTTAGTACCCAATACTATGAAAATCGGAAACAGTACACTAACTATTAAGGCAAAGCTGAAACACTCAAAACAAGGCTAAAGGCTATGAAAACTCGGAAACAGTACACTAACTATTAAGGCATGTGCAAATGCAGTTTCAGAAACGGCAACTTGGCAATAACATTGTAGCAAAATGTAATGGCTAGGAAGAGGAAGGCCTATGACCCTCCACCAAATAACTATTACCGCCCTTATTGCTTACTTTTCAGGTGGCTTTTCAAGTGGATTCGCTCAAATTTCTCTAAATTGACAAGTATCAACACTAGAACAATCGAAAAATGGTAATGAAAATCTTACCTAAGAGAGATTTCCTCTCGGGAGGTCTATACACAACTCGATCTTTCCCAGGAACAAATAATCCCCCACCACTGCTATTCTCGGGTTCCAATGTCGTCGTCGTCTTGTCCAGCTTGATAGCTTCACTGTTTCCTCTATTCTGTACGTAACAATAAACAACATCAACATAATCAAGCAACACCATAAGAGAGCAAGAAAATGCCAGCAATCGATACAAAGCACTAACCTCCATCGCAATTAGTGATATAAAACCCTAACACCGAAACGATTAACAATGAGGCCGCCTGAAAACACAGTGAGAGTGAAATCAGAAACAGATTACAAGAGCATAATGCTGTAAGCTACTGGAACAAGATTTCAAAAATTAGGAGAGATTGGGCGAAATCTGAATCTAAATTAGGTCAAATCCACCCCTCGAAACTGGACCTGAAGTTTCTTGTTCGAATTTTGACAACTAAATCGAAAGCGATTCTGGATTGATAAAGGATTGGGCGGAGAGAAAAGAGAGAGGGACGTACCTGTGTGGTAGAAGAGTGGGGTTCTCGGAGCTTTGTTGACTTCAAAACCAGAAAAAAAAAACAGGCGGTGATTTTAGGAGCCAACTTAACCGACTTTGGTTGGAGGCTCAAGAGTCCTCAATAGTTGAAATATGAAAGAATAGAAGGGCTGGCGGTCTGATTTCTATTTGGGAGGAGGAACAAGGGTGGGTCAAACTGGACCCGATCCGAGGACGGGTTGAACCGTTTCAGCCCGAAACCTTTTATCTTCAAAATCATGACTCATGGGCCCCCCCCCAACAAAATGGGCTGTCGAACCCTCAGCTTGGGCCGAGCTGATCTGATGTCCCGAACGAAAGAGGTCGTCCCCATTGACTTCTCGATGGACATGACATGAGGCACATATGTGTCCAATAGCCGAGGCCGCCTCAACCTATAACGTAGATGTAACCCCGTATTGGACCAGCCAATGTACCCAACAAACTCCGCTAGCATACGGCAGATTCGTATTCATGACCGAGTGCACAGTCTACGTTACGCTTCGCAGTAGCACTAGGAGGATGCTGACATTTTGCTTCAGCCTACGTCATTGTTATATCATGCTACGCGAAAAATTCATCTTATTAATTACAGTGTACAAATGAAAAAATGTAGCATTATATATGTTTATATGGCATGAGCCGCATGACACATGATGGAGCACATAATGGAGGAAGAGTAACATTATTAGAAAGTGTACAGCAGGGATTGACAAAAATTTCAATTACAAAATCTAGCCAACTCTTAAATACTATCAATTTTATCACAATGGGAATCAAATTACAAAATTATGCTTTTCAAATTTGCTCTACTTCGAAAGTAGAAAACATATGAATAATTGAATATATGTGGTTCGTCAGGGACGATTTGGATCTTTAAAATAAATCTAGACGGCGGCAGTGAAAAGATTGATCTAAATGCCGCCACAACCTAGCAAAATTCACCATGAGAAGCATTGATTGAACCAGGAAATTCAGGTGAGTCTTCTTTGGGTTCATGACTAGAAAATGTTGTCATCTCATGATCCAACCCTTTCGAGATTCTCGGAGACAGTTTTCATCCTCGGCCTAACCTCAGGATCAGGCTCAGTACAAGCAAGTGCTACATGAAAAGCTGCTAGCACTTCCTTTTTGGCATGAACTTCTTGAAGCAACACAGGGTCTACCATATCCGAAAGAGGGTTTTCATCCTCAAATCCTTTCCTCACCCACCTCACTAAGTCCGGTATCTCTAGGGAAGTTGAGGTACTAGTTGGAGATAGCTCTGGAGACTTTCCTGTGAGCAACTCCAGCAGGACAACTCCGAATGAATAAACATCCCATTTTTGAGTTGGTTTATTACCCGGGAGTCTAGCCTCCGGAGCTCTGTAGTTGTTGGCTCGCTCCGTTTGGCTAGACTTCATGTAAGGGAGAGCGCTACCCATCAAGCCACCCGAGGAGGGGTTGTTGCCAGTTATGGTGATCAGTCTGTTGAGTCCGAAATCCGAAATGTAGGGTTGAGATTCGTTGTCGAGTAGAATGTTGGAAGGTTTGATGTCTCCATGGACAAATTTTCGGGGGCTGCATTCGTGGAGATAGGCCAAGCCTCGCGCTGCTCCCTTTAAGATCTTCAGCCTCGTTGACCATGAGAGGCTTATTGGCTGACCATTTCTCCCTGCAAATATAATTCCAACATCATGATCAGCTCAATTTTGTACGTAGTTTATTCTTGCGTAACTAATAAACAAACTCTTTGTTGTTGCCAAAAGTAGAAAGATTGCAATACAATTCTAGGTAGTTGTAGTGGCTTGCCACCATGGGAAACGTAAAAGAAACTCATGAAAGGACGATGATCATTTCACGGGAAAGAAAGAAAGATAGAGGAAAATCCGCCTTTTAAGTTTTCCCTTCAGAAAAGTGTGTAAGAAAATGATGAAATGATCCAGAAAAAATCAACCTCTTTCTTCTATGAAAGTTTCAGTTTTTCATCATAGTGGAACAGAGAAGAAAAGCAGCCATCAGATCATCGCATCCAACTAGCAAGGACAGAATGGAGTAATGGTTCGCACCAAAGATGAGACCATGTCATCGATGATTAACCTCACCTACCGTGTTGTGATTGAGCTCCACAAATGGGCAATTAATAAGCCCCACAGCAGAGTCACTACATGCCTCCCTTGCAACAATTATGTTGCATGGAATGTGCCGTGTGGACTGTGGACCATTGACCATTAGTTGGATCTTAGCAAGACAAGGTGAAAATTGTACAATCAAATTTAGCCAATACTAAAAATATGGTACAACCTCTTACCCGATAACAGAAAAACCATTGGAGAGACAAATAGCTTCTACAATTTTCACTCTCAAAGTCCTTTTCAGACTCACAAAACACATTGTATATTGTTGTTCAAAAAGTCTTATATTCACTTTCAAAACAATGAAAAATAGCATTTTACCGTAAGCTAGTATACAACAGAAGTACACCAATCACTTCAGTCAGTACCAAATACCACTATCGGTCCCAAAAAAAAAAAAAAAAAATTAGTTTTTGCTACTCTCAAAATAAAATCAATACTTAAAATTTTGAGGTGTAAAGTGAAAAATCTTATAACCAGAGGTCTACAAATATAATTTCTTTGAAATGATGAAGCTGCAAACTTTAATCATAAAGGCAGATACTATTCTCAAGAATCGTCAATGCCTTACTCTTTTTTATACAGCAATTGAATGCAATAAAAGTAGGTACTAATAATGTACTATCGTGGATTGAATTTTCAAAAATATCTAACAATTAGAAGATGAAAATATAAAAAAAAAATTTATGTAAAGAAATTGGCAGCGGCTGGGGTCCACCACCATTAGTTGGGCAATTGTGCAGGAAAATTTTTCTCTCGAATTGGTTTGGAAAGTGAGAGTGTGAGACTCATGGCTAGTCATTTCACTGTTCACAATTGTGACATTTTGAGAAATAAGTGAGAGTGTGAGACTCATGGCTAGTCATTTCACTATTTTCAATTGTGACATTTTAAGAAATGGTAGGGACTGCCCTACCATTTGATTATAGGGCAGCCCACTCAAAATTAAGAAAAAACTTTACAATTAACTTTTTTTAATAAATCAATATACTAAAAACACTTCCTACAATAACCTGATTGAACTACCTTACTGCCACGTGGTCCTTATGTAAGAATCTCTCACGACATTCTTCTTATTTTCTACATTGTCTCTCACACCGGTAATAATTGTCTCTCACACCGGTAATAATTACTTCTCATTTACGACCCCAAATCTAATCCATTACTAACCGGGGCCCGCATGCATTCACTCGCCCTCCCGCAAACGCTATACACCAAAAACGACAACACAGAACAACAAACGACAAAACTACGTACAAAACGGCAAGAAGTTTCGGGAATCAGGAAAAAAAAAAAAACTCACCGCGAATCGCAGAGGCCAAGTTCCCATGCGAAATAAAATCACTGATCAAGAGCTTCTCGTCGGGGGCCCAATAGTACGCCCTCAGCCTCACCACGTTGGGATGCTTCACTCTACCGATCGCCTGAACCTCCGCCGCGAACTCCCTGTACCTCTGATCGCCGCCCTCCCCCAACCTCCTCACCGCCACCGGAATCCCATTCCCCAGCACCACCTTGTACACAATCCCCAACCCACTCTTCCCCAGAACATAAGCCGACGCTCTCAGCAGCTCGTCGAGTTCAAATGTGAACCCCTTATCGATTGCCACAAGCTCTCCTTCGCCTCTTCCTCTCTCGGGCGGGTCGAGTTCGGAGTCCGAGTTCCCGAACCCGCCGTTGATGCAAGAACAACAGAGTCGGCTTTTCTCGGTGTTGGCGCCGAATTTTGTCTTTCCGGTACACGAACAGCCGTTGGCATTGTCCTTCCTTTTCCAGTAAACGTAAACTACGACCAAACCGATGAATGCGACTGCGGCGGCGTCTGCTACGGAGATGAGGATAATCAGACCCGGACTCAACCCCTCTTCTGTTGTTATCGGATCCGGGCGAGGAATTCGGGTTACCCGGGGAACTCGGGGCCTGGTCTTTGCAAGATTTCTGGAGCGGAAACCCGCATAAGAGAGGGTTGTTGAGAAACGCGGTCGGGCCCTGGTTCGAAAACGACCCCGTTTGGGGAATTTCGCCGCTGAAATTATTGTTGCGGAGATCGAAGCTCACCGTCACCGGTAAGTCTCCCAGCGATTTCGGAATCTCGCCGGATAAGTGATTGAACGAGAGGTTGAGCGTGCCGGAGAGAGACTTCAGGTCGCCGAAATCTTCCGGCACCGATCCGGTGAAACCGTTGTCGGAGAGGTCCAATTGGAGGAGGTTTTCCATACCGGACCAAATTCCGGCCGGGATTTCGCCAGTGAAATGGTTTCCGGCGAGTATCAGTCTCTGCAATTGCTTACAGTTGTTGAGGCCCTTGTCTAACGAACCGGAGAGGGAGTTGTTGGAGAGGTCGAGGTTCTGGAGGCGCGGGAGGTTACAGATCGACGGCGGGAGCTGACCGGAGAGGTTGTTACCGTAGAGGAAGAGGCTGTGGAGTGACGTGGCATTGAAGAGCTGAGTCGGTATGGCGCCGTAGAAGTTGTTGCTGTGGAGGTTGAGCCGCCGCAGATAGACTAAGTTTCCGAGCTCGGAGGGGATGTAGCCCCGGAGATTCTTGCCGGAGAGCGCGATCCCGACGACGCGGGGGTCGGGGAATCCGGTGATGTTCATGCAGGAAATGCCGGTCCATCGGCAGGGCGAGGCGTCGGAGTCCGCCCAGTCGGAGAAGGCGGAGCCGGCGGTGGACTGGTCGACGGCGGATTTGAGGGAGAGGAGGGAGAGTCCGTCGGGAGTCAAAGACTCAGCGAAGTCGCCAAAACAGAAGAAGAAGAAGAAGAAGAAGAAGAAGAGTGAGTAAATAGTGGAATCCTTCATTGTTGAAATGGGAGACACTAGAGAGTGAATTGAATGGAAATGTGGGGGGGGGGGGTGTTAATTAGGGTTAATTGGTGTCCATGGCTAAGAGTGGTTGGGTTTTTGGTGGAGAGGACTGGTATTTATGAGAAAGGGACTCTGAGGAAATGAGAGGGGAGGTTTTTGATTGGTGGGCCCATCTCCCGCCAAAAAACAGAGGAGGAGGGGAGTAGAAGAAAAGCAATGAGGGGGGGGGGGGCTTTTTAGGATGTGGCTTTGGCTTAAGTTACATGGATGGTGATGTTTGTCCAAGGATTAGAGATAGGTCCTGTTGTGAGATTTGATTTCTTGAGTCATGACATTCCCTTATTTTCTGGACTCTAGCTTGGAGCCAACTCTGACAAGTTAACAACTGGTCACTTCTTTGAGGAAATCTTGGCATTTGTCATCTTCAATTACCAACGGCACAATTTCACAACTGATCATTTGGTGAGACAGTGATAGAGTTTGTCTCGCCATTTGTTATTTTCAATCACCGACGGTATAGTTTCATAACTGGTATTTAATAAGGGGGTTATAGAGTTTATCTCGACATTTGTGATTTTCAATCACCGACAGTGTAATTTCATTATTTGAACCGTTTATCTTTTAAGTTATTCTGCTGATATGATTTTTGAAGAAATGAAAATCAACTCAATCGAGAACTATTAGTGAATTAATCAATAATTTTGTGAACATATAGATAATTACCATGCGGATTCTTTTCTAACAAGTACAGATGGCTAGATTTTCGTAGGATGTTCAAATGATGGATTAAGAAAACAAACATGTTGTATTATAGTATGTTAACGGTACAAATTAAGAAAATCTGATTATGTAGACGAAATCGGAAAACTTATTACTTTGAGTACTTTCTACAAATTGCTAGTTTCTCTGGCAGTTTGAGTTAATGCTATTTTTAAGCTGGTTATTTCTAGTAAGCGGCAAGAAGGAAGATAGATACTGTCTTTACGCTTAAATGATGTGTTTAACTAGTACCTAGATTGAACCTTCTGCTGGCTTTGTTTTTCATTTTTCTGGTGAATGTCTTCGTGATCTGATGCAATAGTTTATAGTAAGTCTGTTTAGATGAAAGGGGACCAATTGTTGATTCCTACTATAATAGGATTTTTTTGGAACTTAAGTAACTATATATCAGAATAGAAGATTACATGCATAGTCACAGTCGATCTCTCTAGCTGGTTAGGTTGTATTGGTCATACCAAACAGCAACAGGCAGTGTCTACAGATGAAGCAAACAATTAGGTTTTATATTCTTGCTGGTTTGGAGTTTGGACTCAAAGGGATCGTCTTCAACTCAGTCTCTGATCTAAGCTGACCAGAATAAAAAATAAAAAAAAGAAGTCCCTCATTAGTTCCTCCCCCCCCCCCCCCCCCCCCAAAAAAAAAGTTTTTAAAGTGTCACTAAAAATTGTACTTAGTAGGAGTTGTTGAAGCATTTTGCGGTGCTAGAAATCGCCTTTAAGTACATATAGGAAACTGAGAAGCAGTTGAATTTTATGTGTTTATACCAAAAGTTTCGTTTCTACTATCGAAATCGCTACGGAGCAGAAAGGCTTCAAGGACTCTCGGAGAGGCCCTTAGGGTTTAGTGACTTTTGTCAATGTCTTGAACTATTAGTTATCAAGCAAAGGTTTAAGAATTGACAGCAACCAACCAGAGACAGACATATCAAATAATAGAGGAAGCTAAATCACAGTTGCACTAGTGCTCTGAATCATGTTGATATAGAGATTAAGGACTATAATACCATTTCTGCTTGTTTGGTGTGAAGAAGGGTCAAGTCTTAAAGAGAAGATGGTATTGATTGGTTTGTTCAGGAATATGAAAATTTCCAGCAGGAACCAGTTATTTCCCAAGGCCTTTTTTTCCATGCAAATCATGTAAATCTAATTATTTAATTGTTCAGTGGAAGTTCGTATAATGATTATAACTCATTCTCAAATCTCAATCATGAAAACATGCTTAGAAGCTAACAAAGCACAAAAAGATGGAACATGTTTTCTCCAGCTTGTAAATACCGTTTGATTTTCCATCTTGTTATTCTGGTAGATATCATTCTCATTTCGGTGGAATACGTACTAGAAATGATTGACATAAGTAAAATAATTATAGTTAATCCATTAATTAGTTTTCTAAAAATGGGAGACTCTCAATTAGTCCCTCAGAAGCCTTTGGGTGTTTGTATTCTTAATGAAAAAGTCATTTGGATTGAAGTTTAACTAGGAACATAATTGCTAGGGTGTAGTGACAAGTCATTTGTTATATAGGATAAACAAATAATAACCCAATGCTTTGTACTTAAGGGATCTAAAGGATTGTGCATGAATTGTAAACCAACCCTAATTAGGCTTGGTTGTTCAACATTGCTCATTAGAACTGAGGAACGAGTAGGACCCATATACCACACAAATTGTTCTTGTTTATGCTCTCTCACTGGAGCACGTACGTTTGGCCGAAGTTTTTATTTTGATCGAAAAGAAAACGCCTCCATTGACCACAGTCCACAGAGCAAGAAAAGCATCCAAAAAAGACGCATCCAAGCTACACGAGACCAAACCAAAAGGCCCAAGACAACTAGAACAAGCAAACTGGCTTCAAGGACCTATGCTTATGATTTGGAATACCCAAATTGGCTTCAAGGACCTACTATGATCCTTTATATTTTCCATGTGGTGATAAACCACATCTGTCTATTATGGTCTAATCCTTGTATATTTCCCCAATTCATGAAGCTACGTAATAGTCTTCAAGGGTCTACCAAAGCAATGATCTTCACTCACCATCCTGATGCTTAAAGCCTTAAACCAATGAAGCATGAAGCTTACATAAAGGCCATCACATATGAGGTTCCAAGCTTATATGAATTATGATTTTAGTGACTTTAATTATAGGACAATTCCTGTTCCTGGTTTGGTTGCTGTCAATTAATTATCTCTTTCCTTGTCTTTGGATACAACCCATAAGGGTTTGCCTGTCCTTTGTGCACAGATCCTTGTGATGGTTCAAGCTTGTGTCCATGGCCTTAAGTTGTTCCAATTCGTCCTCCATGTCCTTGACCAAGTTCAGAAAGTCTCGCAAATTTTTAAGGTGTTGTATTTCTTGAGCCCAGTTGTTGCAACTGGCTAGTAGTTTTCTTAGAAGAACTCTGTTAGACTCATCCAAACTTCAAAAAAAAAATTGGTTCCAGATACAGTTAGACTTGGTGGTATAATCATATCCTTGATCAATCGTTGATCGTGTACTCTAAGCAAAACAAATTATACATTGAACTTATCATTGCTGCAATACAAATATTACAATTGTGACCCTGTATTGAGTAGAAGTAGTACTCTAACTGGCTGCGTAATTCCTAAGCATAGTTGCACATCCCAAACGCACAAGAACCACCTCTCTTGCAATGGTTGTCGCAGCTCCCGCAGTGTTTCATGTCGGACATTGTGTGCACAACATGACCGTTGCAGCATATCTCTGCGTGCTTGCATTTCACCCCACATTTCCCGCAGTTGAGTCTGTCCGTCTTCACGTCCACACACTTGTTGTGGCAGCAATGTGATTTTGGGCTGTTTGCGGCGGCTCTACAAACCTTGGGGTTTTTGTCGCATGATGATGTCGTCACTTCCCTAGAACCAAGGAAGACGCTGCTTGTTCCCCTCAAAGAGGTTTTCCCTTGGCGTTTGGCATCAAAGGTTTCGTGATCATTTGCTGCCTTGGTTTCCTTGTTGGAAAATAGTTCTTCTTCGACTAGTGTTGCAGAGAGAGTAACGGCAAAAGCCATCAACATCGCAACCACTAATAAGAAAACCTTGAGGGATTTCATATTAAATAATGTCTTTGGTCTTGGTAGTATATGTATAAAGAGGGACTAAAATGTGGGAGGAAGAAGATTAATGAATTATGAATGCTTTGGATGAAGAAGCATGTAAGGTTGGACAATTATATATAGGCAATGGAATGAGCACGATAAGTCAAGTTGATCGAGGAATATTGCATGAGTTTGCAATGGATGCTCACTTACATATGATTTTTTTTTTTTTTTAATAAATTGATTCAAAGGGCCAAAGCAAAACGTTAATTCAGTGAACAAATTTAGGCTTCCGAGAATTAATATATATGTTATCTGTAAATTAGGTGAATAGGAACAAGAAACATGCATGTAAACTACGAGCTTATACTACATATAGAAAATAGAGAAGCTTCTTATCTATTCTCATCTGTCTAATATCCAAACTCACATAATACAATTTGACTCTGCAATTTGGATCGATGTATATAAACATTAATATTAATAATGGATCAGCTCAAGCCCGCCTTCACTTTTCAAGCTTCCAAGAAATTAACTAATAATTAGTCTAAGTAGTCCAATTATAACGAACAATTCTTAGGTTCACCCCCAGGGTGAATGAGCATATTCACCCCCGTTATCGATTAACATATTTTTGCTTAATAAATTTATAATCCAACGGTCTATATCTTAAATTATCTTTTAAAGATCATCTCAGTAAAAAATCAATCGAATCGGAAATCATTTAATTATCTAATTGAATCAAACAAATGGATGGTTCTAACAAAACTTACTTTCTAACAAAACTTACTACTACTATGATGAACCGTACATGTATTTCATAGAAATTAATAACTAAAAGGTCTTCAATTTGATTGATTTTTTACAGAGGTAATCTTTATATTACGTTATACAACATGAATGATTGGATTAGAAAATTATAAAATTATTATACGTTAATCGCAAGAGAGGGTGAATGCTCATTCACCCTAGGGGTGAACCTAAGAATTGTTCAATTATAACAACGTGTCATCTCTGCTCTCTTACTAAAATATTTTTCTATTTTTTACAAATGGTCTTGGCTAGCTAATTTGTGGAAAATTTGTCATGTTAAGCTTGACTATGAATATTGTTTCATTGGATTATAGTATTTGTTAGAAGAATTCTTTTCTGTTATACTTATTCTATTAACTTTGTTCCAGTACCCCCATATGGCCATATATATATATATATAGCACACTTATTGTATATTCGATTAGAATCAATAACTAGCCAAAGAATGTTGTTAGGTTAATTTAAGTACATGTACTTGATTTCGACCGATTAACTTTTAGCACAGCAAAAGTATTCTGCGAATTTTCTTAGAAAAAAAAGTTCTGCATATGTTGTTTTAGCAAATATAATCAAATCATTCTTTCTTCTTTCCAGTTTTCCCATTGCAGGATTAATTGCTGACTGCAATACTTCATATATACTTGTCTTCTTGTTCATTATACGTGGATGACTCCTTGTGTAAACTGAAAAAAAAAAAAAAAAAATTGCTCAACTACTCCATATGTATTCTAGAAGATCGATCAGTACAAAATGGAATGAGACTATATATATACGAGGGATTGTTTGATGCACAGAAGGAGCAGCCTACAAGTAACATGAACGAAGAAGAATTTGTATATTGTTCTTTATACAACAAATAAAAGACAAAGCCAATGGGTGCTGACTAGCTCCCCTTATTCCTTGCACACATTACACATAAGTACACAAATTCATAGCCTTAATTTAAACTTATTCCACAGTTCAAGTACTTTATACTGAATTTGAATTAGACGAATAAATAATGAATTTAATAAGTGTGTATATATATATATATATATATAGCTGCAGTGCTGCACAAGCGAAAGTAGTGTTATCCTTATCATGCATGGGGTACGTAGAAGTTGGTCTGCTCATTTCTATGCATAGCTGCACATTCCGTACACACACGAACTGCCTTTGTTGCACTTGTTGTTGCAGCTCCCACGGTTTTTCTTGTCAGTCATTGGATTCAGACACTTGCCTTTGCAGCATATCTCCGAGTACTTGCATTTCTTCCCACACTTGCCGCAATTGACTCTGTCCGTCTTCAAATCCACACACTTCTTCTTGCAGCAATCTCGCCCCGCACTGCCTGCAGCCTTACAAACCTTAGGGTTTTTGTCACAGGTAGTCGCAACAGCCCGAGTGGCAAGGAAGCGGCTTGCTCCCCTAAGGGAAGTTTTTGGTTGGCTTAAGGTCGCAGGGAGATCATCGGATGGTTCATTTGGAGTATCATTTTCCTCATCGGAGAACCATTCCTGTTGTTCTTCTTCCGGGGTTGATGCGGAAAGAGTAATGGCAGCTAAAGCCATTAGCATGGCTAGCAGAAAGAAGACTTGGATGGAGCCTTTCATGTTTTGTTTTCGTGTCTAGGAATAAATGAGATATTTCGAAAGGGATCGAGGGGATTGAAGTAATAGGATAATGGTGAGATTATATGAATGTGTTTTTGATGAGGAAGAATGCAAGTTTGAAGAGGTATATATAGAAACAAAAAGGGCTAGTAGAGAAGGGGATTGCATGCATAAACTGTGCGTGTGAATAGTCGGGAACTTAATGGGATGGTCTAATTCGAAGGGCTGCAATTCATGTAAGTAAACAGAAGTTAGGCTGTCCGAGAAAGATTATATTAAATTAGGTGAATTTGCAGAAGAAACAGCTAGAGATTACTATCTATGTTGGGCAGGTTAGGCCAGCTCATCCTTGGGGTTCTCATTCATATGTATATGTAGTTGATTGCGTAAGCAGATGCTCTCTGAGTCTCTTCTTGTTTTAAGAGACTCCAAGAAACCAAATGCATGCTCCATATTCCAAACCAGGTAAAAAGCCGTTATAGAAGCACTACAACCAGTACTGCTTGCTTTGCATAGGATGATCCATTGTACTCAGAAAACAAGAGGACCATAACCAACCTATTCATTTTGATGAATTGCTTGCTTCATTGACCATTGCTATTTATCTCAATTCTTACACAGAAATAAGGTTTGACCGCAGAATAAAAAAGAAGTTTGATAATGGGATGACCGCAGAATAAAAAAGAAATTTGATAATTTGATAATGGGATGACCGCAGAATAAAAAAGAAATTTGATAATGAGATGAACATAAGAGAGACTTCACATCAACACCAAAATTGCGAAAAGGCTCTAAACCACAATTCTCAAACAACAAACCACATCAGAGCATAAACAGAAATAAGGTTTGACGGCATAATAAAAAAGATATTTGATAATGGGATGAACATAAGAGAGACTTCACATCAACACCAAATCATCCACAAGTGAACATAGCAGTTCCAAGCAAGAGTACAGAAAGGGAATGTAATATTCATGTCAAGAAAACAGGATGTAATATAACAAGACATGATCAATCTAATAACATCAGCATCATGCTAATTCAGTTGAATAATAAGAAAAGTAGCATCCCACTGCCTATGCCTTGCTTTCTTCAAATCCCTCTTTGCCTGCCTTTTCCATTAGCTAGTCCTCTCTCTTAGGCTGCACCTACCTCCACCATTTCTTGTTCCACGGTCTCCGGGGTTACAGGATAGTATGTGTAGTGAAGTTCCCCGACATCATCTCCAGATAGCTTTTTCCACCCATTTGGACCGACATGGTAAACTGATTAAGAAACACACAAATTACAAACAATGAACAGTTAGATCATGAATGTGCACAGGTGATAGATATATATACACACTGTATCGAGAAAGAGAGGAGGGGGGGAACAAAGGGATTACCACTGGCAACTCCACCACTAGCTCCATCACGGAATGTTGCATGATATATGGCTCTCCTAGCTAACTCAGCAGCTTCTTCAACTGACATATCATAGCGGTACCTGGCATATGCAACCACGGTAAGTAGACATATCATGTACACAAATAACTCTACAACACTAGGAAAAGAAAGAGTTAACCCTTTGGCACTTATTGAGAAAGTAAAACACAATGCCATTAATCAAGTTCTTGCAGGAAACAGTTATGGCAGAATTGTTACAAAGCAAAAGAGAAATCATGCTTTTGCTGCAAACACAGCATCAAGGTGGAGTACATGAATCAATTCATAATCCAGTCAAAGATCCATAGGGCCTCACCTAGAAGCTGAGGAAAGAATAGTGACAAGTGCAATAAGGAAAGCAATCACACAAGAAATAAAGCTTTTCATTCTTATCAAATCCACCCCCCCCCCCCCCCCCCCCAAAAAAAAAAAAAAAACCCTAAAAAAAAAAAAAAAAACCCTATTATAGAATTGGTTTTTCTTCATTTTCCTTCTTTTTTTATTTCCACAATCTTGTAAGACCTTCTCTTACTCAATCATATGTACTTGTTGTTCTTATTTTTAATTATGACAAAAGACTGCTTGTTACACATTTTGTATGGATGATCATTCAAGAATACAAAAGTTGCATTCTTGAAGAAAATTGCAGTTTTCAGAGACAACTTAGAAAATCATTGCACAAAATGGCCAAACTGAAACATGAATAAGTAAAAAAAAAAAAAAAGGGGGGGTGAAAAAGCACATACCCATTATCCAGGACACCATAAGCATATGGTGAACCAGATCCAACTGAAAACCGCATCCCTTTCAACCTTCCTCCCTCACTGTCCACATAATAAAGTCCAGGACCCTGCACCAAGGAAGCATACATAGTAATTAGGTAAATGCCTGATAATATTAATCAAGATGAATGCTTGCAAAACGTTGTTTGACAAGATTCTAATCCATTACCGTTTCATCCCACCCAGCTATCATGGTCCCAACAGACAGACCCATTCCACGGTAAGAGTACAGAATGTTGGCCAAGAGCTTGGATGCACCTGTAACTGAAATTCTGCGCTTGTTTGCCAATTCGTGAAGTCTGCACTGAGTTATATCAACCAATTGTTTATCAGTAATCCATACAAGAGAAAAAGAATACACATTACACACCCTGTATTCAATACCTACTAATGCCTCTCAGAGAAAGAATGATGCATAGACTTGGCAAAAGATGACTTGTGAACAATATGTCTAAATCCTATGTGTACAACTGTCAATAAAATTCACGATATTGAGAAAGTGTATCGTCTCTCAATTTGAAGAAAGTGCATTGTATGTATCAACCACTGCATGGTCACTATCTGATTTGCATGCTCCATTGAAGAAAGTGATTGTACGTATCAACAAAGCATGTCTTTTTTACAGCTTACTGACAAAGTAGAGGGGTCCTTACAATTGTACAGGTTATCACTAAGCCAAGCAACAGGCAACAACTATAATACCATTAGTAGGTTAGTCATATTCTCATGGTAAGTTTTAACCATCCTCTCTTCCATTGTCCGTGTATTAGCAACATGGAAAGAATAGCACCAAAATAGTATACCATCACCAATTCAACATTAATCGTATCTGCCAAGTTTCACTAATTTGAAACAATGAACACAAACTATGTATAATACCTTAATCCCCAAATTCCTATGCCAAAACTGACAGTCAGCAGCTCCACCAGCCATAGTTCCAAGCATGTAAGGATTGATTTCGATAATCTTCTTCACAGACTGAGACGCTATAAACATTAAACAAACAGCATCATGAGCATAAATTCCAACATTCACATTCCGCATCGCAAAAAGAAACAAAAAAAGCTAGAGCATTACATATATATCCTCCCATGCTAGCTCGAGAATCAGCCGCCACCATAACACCATCCTTGAAAATAAATGCAAGGGTTGTAGTCCCCTTGGCCGGCTTCACCATCTGGATAGCCTCTTTCTGAAACCCATCAAACTGAAAAACAGTAACAAAAAAACCCTCACAATCAGCCACCGAATACCTAAACCGAGCCCTAAAAATCAAAGCTTAAACCAAGCACACGGAAACTCACGTCATCAGTAACAGGGACCTCGAACGACGGCGCAGCTGAAAACCCACCGCTGCTGTCGCCGAGCAACGGCGCAGTGGTTTGAAGACTGCTGAAGTCGAACTTCATTGTCGTAAAGCCTCTGAAAATCAATGTAAAAATTGCGCGGAAATTAAACCCTAGAAATCAAAATCCTTGTTCGATCTGTTACTATTTCGTAAATCCGTTCATGAATTTCAGAACAAATTGAAGTGAAGATGAGGAGGTTGTGAGGAGTACCTTGGCGATTGTCAGCTCCGGAAAACGAAGACGATGAGGAACGGAGAGTCTCTTCAAGATCGAGAAGAGAAATTTGGGAGTGGTGTTTTAATTTTAATTTTTTGTTGGTCCGACTGGTTATGTAGTCTGGGTTTTTGTTAACTTGTTCAGGAGGAAAAGGGAAACAGCAAGAGTAGTGTAATGGGCTTTGATTTTGGGTCAGTCTGTATGGGCCGTGTGGTTTCAAATCTGTAACTGTGGCCGATTGATTTTGTAAAATAAAATTAAAACAAGACATTGTTGCTTGTTCAGGAGGTAAAAGGAATGGAGAGTTTGTAATGTAAGGACTTTTAAATGAATGGTTGATGATATAAATGTTGAAATTCTAAAATATCAACTAAAGTTTAAAACTTACCCAACTATTCATCCAAAAGTCTCAACTTGATCCTTATTATAAGGTTCTCATAAGAAATCCACCTGAAAAAGGAAATAGCAAGAGTAATATATTAGGTTATCATTGCAGATACCGGTCACAATTCTAATGCCAGTGTTTGGAGGAATTTTCTGCCCCTTTCGGCTTGTAATGCTTTGCATTTTGATAATCTTGCTATTGGTTGTATAAGAGGATTTTTCTTGTAATTATACAGTTGGACCTCCAAATTTGATATTTATACCTCCATTTTTTTTTTATTAATAGATTTTGTCAAGTCATATGAAAAGACAACCAAGGACTAAGAGAGAGAGAAAAAAAAACCTCTTTTTTTTTTTTTTTTTTTTTTTTGAGAAGCTGGAATTCATTGAAAAATGATCAAAGATTACATGAGGACGGAACGGCCATCCTGAATTCTAAAACTAGGCCCATATATCAGCCTGGTTACACTCCAGCAGTGGCAACTGATCAGAACATGTACATGTGTTACGCTGCCTAATAGCATAACTTGCAAGTTCATGGGCAACTCTATCACATTCCCTTGGGATATAGCGACAAAAGATTGTACTAAAACGCCGCATCAGTAGTTTGATCACTTCCACCAGGTGCCCGTCAATTGCAAGGTTCTCCCCATCTGTTTGAATTGCTTGTATTATTGCCTGAGCATCCGATTCAAGTTCCAAAGCACTATACCCTTGCTCCAACGCCAATTGTAACCCACATGAGATTGCCAAAATCTCTGCATGTCTAGGAGTAGTGACACCAAAGAGAGGAATGGTTCTTGCCACCGCGATTTCCCCACTGTTGTTTCTAATAACAACCCCAGCACCACCCACTCTGTTATTGGGTACAAATGCACCATCAGTATTCACCTTAACAAAGCCTTGTGAAGGAGGTTTCCAGCACTTTTGTCTCTCTTTTACTCCCCTACCGTTGGATACCATCACTGCTCTATACTCATCATGACTACTCTTTGCCATTTTGTACGAATAGAGCGCATCAAATCTTTTATTCTCAAAGACCCATTTATTTCTATCATGCCAAATTCTCCACATAATAAAAGCAAACAGATCAAGCTCCTCTTGTACAAGTACCCAGCTGGCATGGTCAAAGAATTCAATGACAGAGTTTTCCTTTCAAGTAGAAATTATGCTACTGAAAGGAGATAAAGCCCACATCATTTTTGCATGCTTACAATTAAAGAGAGCACGAATACTTGTCTCACCTTGGCATCCACAACGTGGACAAGATGCATCCACCATAATGTGACGTCTATTTAGGTTAGCTTTGCATGGGAGAATATCCTTCATAGCCCGCCACATGAAAATTTTAACTCTCTCTGGAATCTTTAGTTTCCACAGCCTTTGCCACATCTTTTCCATCACCTTCATATCAGATCCTTTGCCAATTGTTTTCTCTCTCAATTCCAGATCTATAGCCAAATTATAGCCACTAGAAACTGTGTACTCCCCCTTTGCTATGAAATGTCATATCCACCTATCCAATTGTTGCCTTCCCTGAAGTGGAATGGAAAGGATTGCCTCCGCATCCCCGGACACAAAGTGTTCTCAGATAAAGGCTTCATTCCATCCTCCTACCCCCGACATCAAAAAGCTTACCAGGGTATCCAATGCCACACTTGTCAGAGTGTACGGTTTGAAATTTATGGGTCTCGGTATCCATGGGTGACTATAAATCCCCGTAGTTTCTCCATTTCCAATCCACTGACGGATACCCCTCCATAATAATTCCCTACCCCACATAAGTGACCTCCATGTGTAAGAAGTATCCTTGCCTTTGTTCGCTAGCAACAAACTTGAAGTAGGGAAATATTTTGCTTTCATCACTCTGGACACTAAGCTTCGTTCATCATGGACCAATCTCCATACTTGTTTAGCTAGTAAGGCTTGGTTAAACAAACTAATGTTTCTAAGTCCCAAACCTCCCTTCTTCTTCAAGGCACAAACTGATTTCCAGTTCAACCAATGCAATCCCCTTGAACTTTTCGATCCACTCCACTAGAAATTGCTCATTAAAGAATCCATCTCTTGATAAAGTGTCACAGAAACTTTAAATACACTCATTGTATATGAGGGAATAGCTTGTGCCACAGATTTTAGTAGAACCAATTTTCCTGCCTTAGACATCAAATTTTCTTTCCACCCTGTAACTCTCTTACGCAACCTGTCCTTAACTTTCTTGAAAGCAGACTTCTTATTCCTCCCAACGATTGTTGGTAGTCCCAAATAACTTTCATGGAATGGCACAATAGGAATTTGCAGAAGACCACTATACTCAGACTGTTCTACTTCCCCTACTTGAGAATTGAAAGCCACCGCTAATTTCTCAAAACTGACCATTTAACCAGATGCTATTTCATACAGAGCCATAATTTCCTTCAATTTGTTGCAAGCGTGTGTAGAGGCTTCCAAAAATAATAGGCTATCGTCTGCAAAGAAAAGGTGAATTATAGATGCATGGTGCAGTCTGCGCAACTCTGATCCCCCTTATCTCACCATAAAGTTCTGCTTGCCGAAGGAGGTGAGTAAAACCCTCTATACACAAAAGGAATATATAAGGAGAGATTGGATCTCCTTGTCGTATCCCTCTTGTTGGAGTAATAAGTCTCGTAGCCTGCCTTGACAAATAACAGAAAAAGAAACCGTTGAAATGCAGTCAATGATTTGAGCAATGAAACGCTCGTGAAAACCAAGTCGCTCCATAATCTTTTGGATAAAGCTCCATTCCACTCTATCATAAGCCTTTGCCATATCCAGTTTAATTGCCATGCTTCGTTGACCCTCCTTCCGTTGCCACCTCATAGCAAATGTAGTCTCAAAAGCAACAAGCACATTATCAGTTATGTGCCGTTTGGGAACAAACGCACTTTGATCTTCATATATCACAGTAGGCAGAACCTGTTTCAACCGATTTGCAATAGTCTTTGCAATCAATTTATAAATGACATTACACAATGCAATTGGTCTGTATTGTGTGACCTTCCTCGGCTTTTCAACCTTTGGAATAAGGGCTAGATGTGTATGATTCAAAGACTTTACTGAATTTCTCCCATTGAGAACATCTGGGCAGCTTATGATAACATCATCTCCAATAACATCCCAATATTGCTGATAAAAAATCGTTGGTAATCCATCGATACCTGGTGCTTTTGTTGGGGGCATTTTCTTGAGAGCACTTTCCACCTCCCCTCTCGTATAAGGAGCTATTAATTTGGCATTTGCCTCCGCTGTAACTTTAGGTTGCAAACGGTCTAGCACTGCCTCCAATCCTTGTCCTCCAATACTTGTGAAAATCTCAATAAAATAGTTTTCTAAAACTCTCGCTATGTTTCTTTGGTCCGAGCACCATCTCCCTTCTTCGTCTAGAATCCCACTAATCTTATTTTTCCTCCCCCTCCCTTTGGCACGTTCATGAAAGAATTTTGTGTTTTTGTCTCCTTCTCTGAGCCAATCCACTCTTGATCTTTGCCTCCACATGAGTTCTTCTTGTTCTAGTAGCTTATCCAATTTCCTCGAAACTTCACATCTTCTAGCTTCTTGGCTATCAGTTAGTTGAATTGAATTCAAAGAATGAAGCTCCAGCTTTAGCTAAAAAAGCCTCTTCTTACCTCCCTAAATATAACATTCAACTAAATTATTTTTTTATTTCTTCTAGAATTTCCTTATATTACCATATAGTTTTATAATCTACCTAAAATAATAATTTCTATATATGGCCCATCATTTAATACAAAAATAAATTCAAAACAATATAATTTGGAATTTCCTTAATCTAAATTAATTGAATATTATGATATAATTATTACTTGATCTTCCAACCCAAAATCCTTGAAATCCTTCTTTTAGCAAATTCAAAAACGATTCGAGTAACATATCAAGATCGAGAGCCTTTGATTAATTTTGGTGGAGGAGAGACCTACTCATAAGAGAACAATATCATGTGATTTTGATTCATTCTTCTTCTCGTGGTTGAAGATAGAGATAAAAAGTAGAGTAACAGATTGTTGTCTTGATCTTCCAACCCAAAATCCTTATTTTAGCAAATTCAAAAACGATTCTAGCAACATATCAAGATCGAGAACCTCTGATTAATTTTGGTGGAGGAGAGACCTACTCATAAGAGAGCAATATCATGTGATTTTGATTCATTCTTCTTCTCGTGGTTGAAGATAGAGATAAAAAGTAGAGTAACAGATTGTTGTATCTCATGTTCAAGAGTGTTTTAGTAAAAGTAAGGAGGTCTACTTAGCTTTTCAAGTATTCTAAAAAGTAAATTAGAGATATACTAAGTATGAGAGGCCCAAATAACAAATTTAGAGATCGAACTAGAACCACCTAATTTTATATCATCAATTCATCATCAAAGAGAAAAATTTTATATCATCAAAGAGAAAAAAAAAGAGAGAGAGAAAGAGTAATGTATTGGGCTTTGATTTTGGGTCAGTATGTGACCATGCCAAGTACAGATTTCAAAAATAAAAATAGAACAAAACAATAATATTGCTGGCTATGGGGTTCGAACCCATGCGCACTTATGTGCAGCAGATCTTAAGTCTGCCCCCTTAACCTCTCGGGCAAACCAGCTCTTGTTGTTGAATAGGACATGGATTAATATATTAAGTATTCCTTTTGTGCATATCATTATGATGCCGTTGGTGGCACGCTGGCTTCAGAACCTCATTAATCGTTGAAGTAGTTTTCATGCAGAGAACGTGGACGTTGCAAACACTTTGAGGATCACATGCAATTTATGACCCACCAATACATAGGATAAGCCTATTTAATCTACTTCATAAGTCCATGTAACATAATTAAGTTTGTTTGATGAAATAGTACACTTACCTACAATTAGGGGAAGCCAAATTGGTTTCATCCCCTTTCAAATGGACTTTTATGCTATAATATGACTTGTTATAATGTGCTTAGATTTTACTCACAGCCGTCTGATATAGATTTAAGGACAAGATGATGTAACATCAAGAAGCATCAAAAAGTCACTTCAAGTTCATTCCTTGCAGTTTTTTTTCTAGCAAATTATAGTTCTAACAGAGAAGCCAAATCCCTTTCAAATAGTGTAGTAGAATCGATGAATCGCTGATCGAACTTAAAGACAAACTTATAAGATATTTAAACTTATCTGAAATAAGAATTTAAATTTTATATCGAGAATCAAATAATGTAAAGGAAATGAACTATGTCCGAGACATAGTGATGCACGGAAGAAGATCACTTTCTAATTCGAAATGCATTGCATGCACGCATCATTCCAACAACTTTAAAATTTAAAAACTTTACTTTTCTATTTCAACGTGAACAAAACTTCTTGTCAATACTGGCTAGCCAGCCTTAGTTTGATCAAAAAGCTATACAGCAATCCCACATTGGAGTACTATTGCACCGAAATTGAAGATAACTCAATTATGGCAACAAATAATGCATGGATGTTCATGTAGACACCAGCTAGGTAGCTAGCATGGTTTCGAAATAAAGCGAACGTGGTCAACCCCAAAATCAATCATATAAATGGGGCATGATCATTAGGACCATCCCTAATGATGATGATGTCTTATTAAGCTAGAAAAGACGTGTATGGTTTGTGATGATGAGTAAGTTGTACATCCATTCTCTCAAGCTAGCTCTTCCTAGGTTTTAATAAATACCTTTTCTCATCCTCTAACCCTACACACATGTTTAAAATTCGAATAGCATTTGCCCACCTATATATGTAATGGTATGCGTACTAACCAGCCATTCGTGTATTCTAACATCAAGAAGATGGCCTTGTGCTTAATAATCTGTCGTCGTTTAACTTTGACTGATTTAACATTCGATATCATGATTTGTAACACGTTTTGCTTACCATAGAAACAAGAAATGAACCTTTGCCTTTTACCTCTTAGTCTTAGGGTAAACAAAGTAATAATATTATGATAATCAAAGCCATATCCGACTTTGACTTGCAAAGGGATGTGGCTTGGAGGGTTGGTCGTCGTCGTAACAGTTTTGAGCCCACATTCAGAAGATCTTCCATGCATATGCGGTGATATGCCCATAACCTAGGGCAGTATTATTTTCAGTATTTTCCTCATTTTATCTGCATTTAAGTATTCGAGTCCAAAAATACGCAGCATAGTACTAGTATTGACTATATATAATTACATATTATATATATGTTCTTGTTACTATTGGACGATTTCTAGTAAATGTACCTTATCGTACCTCAGTACATGTAAAGGTCAGCTACATATTTTGAATTTCAACATAATACGTCATCAATGAACTTTAGCTAGGCATCTGATAGAAAAGAGAGAGTCAAATAATTCAGTAGAGTATGTACATCTTATCTTATCTGATATAATTAAGCCAATTATTAAAAGAATGGTTATATTTTTGAATTACCGTATATACCCTCATATAATATAGATATTAATAAACAAGTTATTTATATATGAGAATAAGATAGTCAATAGATTATATAACATTATATAAATTGCAATACCTCCCATGTAAAAATGAGAAGATTCCCTAAAATCAGGAGATAATTGCTATAAATTTTTTTAATTTAAAAAAATAAAAATAAAATTCGCACTATATAATGGATGTGAGAGGTGTCAAAAAATAAAAATAACACATACAGTGATACAACATAATAGAGGTTTACAATAATATTGTGTATTCAACAATTTGGAGCAGTGAAACTTCGGAGACTTAAATAGTTCGATTAATTGGGGCCACAATACATTGACCAATCTAACATTATATGAATTGGTCATCATTTTATGTAATTTTAGGACTTTAAAACACAGTATATTAAACTTTTGTTTTTCATTCTACAAATATTTAGAACAAAATTTGAGAAAGTTGCGTTTTATAATTTTATGGTGATTGATCATCATCCTTCATCCCCTCCTTAATCTTTCAATGTGTTAGTTTTCAAATGAAAACATCGAAGTATGTTGCAAATACTAAAAGAAAAACATTATAATAATAGAGACTCATATATGATGTATGTTGTTTGATCTACACCAAAAAAATTGTGAATAATAATAGAGATCCACGGGACTGACGGGAGACACGAACATGTGCTCTCATTTTAACCCCAACATGCTCCAAACCGACCATTTCATATAGCTCGATCTAAGCATAAATTGATAACCTTGGATTATATTCACTAGGAAAACGAAAATGTTGGATTTTAGCAGAAAATTCAGACTATATAATAAGAGGATCGACCATGCATGCGACCAGTCGGACCAGAGCCAGCAGCGAAGAATTAATGTCAAAGCTACATGGTTGGCCTGCGGACTAAATATATTGACGTGTATGTACGTTCCTGTGTACGTATTGTCTACAAGCATACAACCTGTGGCAACTCAAGACTCTTACTATTGTTTTATCTTTCCATAATTATTTTGTGAGAATATGTATCCAAGAAGATTTATCTTTTGACCGAGTAATATATCCAGCGTTTTTACCAATCTTATCTTTTATCAGGACTTGTTTACGGTGCATTAATTACTAAATGAGTCAACATAGTAATTCTCTTGGAGCTTTTCAATTTTCATATTGATATATCAAATCGATTAATTTAGATATAGTAGTATACGGGAGCCGGATAGGAGGTGAGCCAGAAGAAGTGACCTCCTCAGGCCCTAGTCATTTTGCATCGGAAAATAGATCCAATTTAAAATTGACTCCTATAATAATATTGTCTTGTGTAAATATGTATTATGAAATGTAGTATGTTCATCAGTAAACACAAGCATTTTCTTTTCATTAGTGGTTGAGAATTTGAATCCCATATAGCACCATTTGTAGTATGTAATTATCTTATTTTTATATCTAGGCCTTAAATCTCAAGTCTAGGCGAGCTCCACAAAAATTGGAAAAAACAGAGGCGGCTCCTTTGCTTATCCGACTGCACCCTGCCGTCGACAACGGCTACCAGCCTCATCGGCGAGGGAAGGGTGTGGCCGGATGGCTGTGTTTTCTCTTGGAGGCGGGAGGTGATCAAGATTGGGGGCTGCGACAGGAGACGTTTTCTTTTTCTCAGATGAAGACAACGGCGGATCGGTGTTTTGTTGCAGAAAACTTGAGGAATCGAGGAGCGGTCATCTCGGTAAGATTGGAAGGCGTATTGACATTGGGTCGGTGTTGGGACAGTGTTGGGTTGGAGAGTTTTGTCATATGGGTTTATAGTGGAAGGAGATTTCAGAGATGGAGTTTCTCTCCAGGTTGGTTTTGTCCTTGGCTTAGATGTCAGATAATTGGGGTCGAGTTTACCAACCTCAATCCCAACTTTGTTGTGGCTGATTCTGTGAAGCTTGAGTTGATTTTGTGGAGAAGGAAAGTTGATTGTGGCAGTTTATTTCTTTGTTTTTTTAGACTTTTATTCTTTAGTTCGTGGTTAGGATTAATAAGTCCCTCCTCCCTTGAGCGAGGGTTTGGGTATTTTAGTGGAGTGTCAATGCCATTGTTATGGTGTCATGGTCGTTCTGCTGTGTCATGGTCTGGTCTTTTGTCAGTACTTTCTGGTTATCAACGTGATGGTGAATCACCTTTACAAGTGGTATTGCTGTTTTGGGACGCGGTGTCCGAACGGGTGAAAACAGTTCATTTTAATGTTGGTGGCTGGGTTGTATCGGTATAGGTTTGGTTGTTACTCATTGTACCTCGCGAGTATGGGCGTAAATTTTGGTTAGGGGTTGAGCCTTTTTGGCTAATGGAAGTCACTCATATTGACGATCCCGTAACTATGGATCCAATGCTTTGTAATCTGTTTGGTTATTAATCGAATTTTTATCTTCTCAAAAAAAAAAATCTCAAGTTTAGGCATGTGGTAAACCGACTGCATGTATTTTGCTATGTTATAGCTTGATATAATCTTGAGTTAGTCTACAACTTAAATAGCATATATATTATTGTAGAGGTAGTATCTGTTAATTTCTAATTAAAATTTTATTTTTTAAGCTTGCAATAGAAGGAACAATAAACTCTCATTTTGAAAAAGTGATCGAGCATTGAGTTTTGGATTGATTGCTCATATTATTGCACAAATGAATCTAGAGTTGTTCTTAGTTCTCTGTTTAGATCATAAGATTGACGCCTGCTATTGGTGTACGTGTTACAACCAATCTTTTTCCTCCTTTGAAAACCTATGTACGTGTACTATTTAGAATCAAAACCCTGGTAGAAAGCGCCTAGAAAAAAAGAAAAAACCTGACGGTGTGAGTTTCTCTCCCGGCCGAACACGGTCGGCGTTCCCAAACGTTGTGTTCTAGCCCGGGAGAGGATTGATGATTCAGAGTTGTTGTGGGCCTTCAGGGCATCGGTGCGGTCTAGGGAGGGTGGGTTTTTCTCCTGTTTCTGGAGGTACGGATCTTTCTCGATATGTTTTTCTCGGATCAGGGGCGGAGGCAGTGGTGCAGCAGCGAACGTCTTCGGCTTTCCGATGGTGGTTTCTGGCGTCATCGATCTTGCGTGGGTTGTGGCTGTGGCGATTCAGATCGGAGCGAGGCAGTGGAGATCTCGAATGAGATCTGCCTTCTCTTTGGTTTGGGTTCGTTTTGTGGTTATCTTCCTGGTGTTGGGGCTGGCTATGGAGTGTCAAGGCGGTGCTGCGATGGAAGGATTCAGCGCAGTGGCTTGTTGCTGCGTGGCGGTGTTTTGGTGGTGTTGGGGATCACCAGCGGCAACGTGGTGGTGATGGAGCTCGCTGACGGCGGCATTGGTTTGCTTGCTGTTGCTGGAGGAGGTGGTGTTTTGGGTCGGGCTTTTGTTCTTGGATCTCTCTGGTGGTCTTTTGCTTTCAGTTTGCTTAGTTTTTTCTTGTTTGGTTTTAGTTGTACTGTTGAAAATAAGTCCCTCCTCTTATGAGCGAGGGTTTGAGTGTTTCTAGGTAGGGTCGTTGTCTTTGTCTGGTGTCTTGGTTGTTTTGGTGTTTCTGGTCTTTTGTCAGTGCTTTCTGGTTATCAACGTGATGGTGAATAACTCTTGCACGTGGTCTGGTTGTTTTGGGACGCGGTGTCCGAACGAGTGGAAACAGTTCATCTTAATGCTGGTGGCGGGGCTGTATCGTTATACATAGGTCTAGTTATAGGTTAAATTGGGTGGGGGTTGAGCTTTTTTAACTCATGTTCGTCCTTCTCGTTGACGGTCTGAAACATGTAACATGTTTGATTATTAATAGATGGTTTATTTTCTAAAAAAAAAAAAATGTACGTGTACTGTTTTATTATTATTTTTCTTTCAAAATTTGGTCAAATGCATAAATATTTTTTCTCTTGAACACACAGAAAAAACAAAGACTGTCACATAACTATAGGTCCTTCCAGAAGAAAAAGAAGGAAGACAAATCCTAATTAGAGGTCAACAAAAACTACACCTTAATTCCTATCCCCTCTTAGTTTCCTTTTATGATTAGATTAAGACAACACAAAGTCTGGTGTGATGACATTTCTTATCACAAAATCAATATATTTGACTTCTAAGATTGTGATATTTTGAGAGGATATTAATCATGTTATGCTACTTGTTTTTAATAGACGTGTAATCCTCTAATGTTTTCTTCTAATTACTCATGATCTTATGAGGGATCCATGAACACCACGTACAAATGATCCGAATCTTAATGCATATTATTAAACAATTGAAGTTCGATCTGGTACCAACAATATGAAAATATCTATGATAAATTTACTTTTATGAGACACACTAGATTTACTTAAGAAGTTGAGTTCTTTCCACTTACCGTGAATTGATTAGATATAAATGGCTGTATTCTTCGTGCTATTAGAACAAACTTATCACACGTTATGTTGCCTATGGTTGGCTATGCAGTCTAATAAATTTATCATGGTCTGGCAAGAAAAAAAAATTTGTTCACGCATTGAAAACTTTTTGCTTTACTTGTAACTTGTTTTGAATAAATTTGAACTTAATAAGCTTATCTCATGAGTCATGAACTCATACTAGAATTACTGGTTTTAACAGGTTTATTCGTCACACACACTATCTATATATTCATGTGAATCAAGTGATCATACCTTTTTAACCCTTCTTACCGCGATTGGGTGGAAAACAACAGTTAAATTCCCGCGAATGACGGATCTAACGCGGGAGATGGCAAGATTTGGGAAGAGACAGTTAAAATGTGTGGGGAAAAACAGCACCACGTGGAACGATTCGGAGCCTACATTGTTTATAATCACACCCGTTTGACGTTTCCTGTTCCCGTACTCCTGCGCGGAGACATCCGCTGCCATTCCTGCCAATGAAATCACTTCAGCCTCAATTTACGTAACTGCCCCCAAGCTGCGGTTGGATTTTTGACATTGCCATTGCATTCATATTCCTAGTGCATGCATATTAGTGGTTCAGTTGGAGTTTGAAAATATAGAGGTGCTTAGCCTAGTGTGGACTGTGGAGTATGAGTTTGAATGTTTGATTCAATTATGGGACCATCAATAATTCACAACTTTTGGAAGCAACTAAAGTATCTATCAATTTTATACTAAATGTGGTTACTCCTACACGCCCTTTTCAAGAGAAAAAGAAATCACACAAAATGTCAATGTTGCTGTAGTTGTCATAGGCTCATTGCATGAACAATGGTGCACTAGCGTGTTACCTGTTTTGGCGTTCCTTTTTTTTTTGTTCATAAATGAACTCCTTGTTTGTTGATTTGTAAAGTACTTGAGCAATTAAAAGTTACATAAACATACTGATGTTAAAATTCAATAATGGAAGCATTCAGCAATAAACTAAAACATCCAAAAATTCCAAGCAAAATTAGAAATGAACTAAAAAATAGTTGAATTTTAACGATCACACTATAACTTACTCGTAGACCAACTATCGTTTAATCTAGAACTAAAATAATTGAAATAAAGTATAGATAAGAATTTATACTAATTTTGGTGTGTATCAATTTCTCTTAATGATATAGTGATCAATTAGAATTGCTTTCCTATTGATAGATTTTCAGGTCGCTATGTCTAAAAGTAAATATTTAAATTTAGAGAATGAAATCCACATTTGCTAATTTGTAATACACTCTTCCTGATTCTTTTTTTGGTTGAAACACTTATACAAAGATAAATTTAAGTTACTAAAGACAAAATTTGAGTTACTAAAAAAAAGAACATAGAGCATGAATTGTAAATAAGGATCGTGAATTTCATTTCTCTTAAATTTTATATAATCATATTAGAAGATACTAAACATGCTTCTCGTTCTTATCTCATTTATCCATCATCTTCCAAACTCAACTATTTTTGGTAATTTAACGTTATTGATAACAGAGTGCGTGATAACCAAAAACTAGCTTTTACACAATACTATTTGCCGATATTTCAATAGATGCTTGATTTTTTCTACGGTGTTTTCGTAGAGTATTTGAATTGTTACCGAAATCAAAATTTCAAAACCTCATTCTCAACTAATTTGAATGATTTGATTGAATAAATTTGTACGGTTTCAAGATTTTTTAGTGTCTATATGTCCAATCAATTCTTAATACATTACAAGATACACATAGGAGTACTAATTATTAATTACAAAGTAATACTCTAGTAGCTTTAATCAAGGTGCTGAAAGGATAAGGTAATAAATTACGCAGAGAGCATACATAATCCAGTTCCCCTATTTGGAATGTAAAGAAACAGCAACAGGGTTAAAAGTTTAAAAAACCAATCATACCCGCCATTAGTGCTAAGTACACAACAACAGCAAAAACAAAACCGATGGTGCCAATCGTGATGGCAGTGGCAATTTCGTCATTCCACTGCATTTATGACAGATCTGCTAGACCGACAATCGAGGAGGTCGGCAACTGTCGGCCGGTGAACCGGGGAGACAAATGCGGCGATAAAACAATAAACAATTCCCTTTTTTTTTTATAATCCAAAAAAAAAAAAAAAAAAAAAACCCTGTCAGTCTTAAAAATAAACAATAACCCCTCAATTTTGCTTCTCAAACTATTTCTATTTTATTCCATTTCCCAAAATCCTCAAAATTCGCTCCTATATTTTCGAATCCGTAAGCCGGACTCTAATGAAATGGGAAAGTACAGATCATCGCAGAAACCCTAGCTCTCATTTTCATTGTCGGAAATTCTCGTTTATGAAACCTCCCTAGCTCCCATTACCAACCCTAGCCACCACTTCTCCCCAATTTGGTTTGGTTTTTCTGTTTTAAAGCCCTAAAAATCGAGCTCCGTGTTTAGAGGGGTTCCGTTGCGCATCTGAATCTTGTTTTGTAAGCAATTGGCGCGTTGCGGTTGGAAACTTGGTTGGAGAATTGGGGTTTCTATAATTGCGGGCGGGCGGGGCGGGGGGTTGTAATCGTTTCAATTGACTCGTCGAGGTGGATTGTGATTTTGGAGGGGTTTGGTTTTCCGACAATGTCATTTTCCGGTGGCTTTTGATTATGAGGTAGGAATGGGAAATGGAGTTTTTGATTAATCGGTGAAATGTCCTAATCGAGATTCTTGAAATGTCGAAATCAAATTTTTTTTTTTTTTTTTTTTTTTTTTTTTCAGTGGGGTTGATATTGTATGGTTTGGATCAAAGTGTGCATTTTTGTTCTTGATGATTACATTATTATACCAATTATTGACTCTGTGGAGGCTTCTCTATTGCCTGTTTTGAAATTTTACTTGGAATCATTGAAAGCCTGCGAAAATGGAAACATGATGTTGGAAACGTGTTTTCCTATTTGCTTCTGTTTGAGAGCACCAGTTTCCGAGAAACCCAGTTTTCGTAGTTGGTTGAGATGAATCAAAACTTGATGCTGTTGCGATTTTGGTTTATGTATGTGTTAATGCTCAAGATATTGAAATGTGAAGTTTGCATTTGCCTTTGCTAATATTGTATTACGCTCGTGTCAGGCAATGCAGATGTAAATTTGTGTCATAGTGTTCCAAGTCAGCTTGAATCATGGATATTACGGAGGTGGAAGAAAACTTGTTCGCTGCAAGTGATGCCAAGGTATGAAGGAGATACGGGTGGGGAGTGCATTTGAATTACTGCTATTTACTTTCCTAAATATTTGAATTGAAATAACTGTGACGCTACCTTTTAATTTTTTTCCCAGACGTTTGTATTACCAACTTCTGATATCGTGTTTCATGAAATTATATCCCAACCGATTGTAGGTAAGGGTGGTTGATAGTTGTTGACTCTGTTTTGTTTCATTCTGTAGTTGCATGGAGAAATGTGCAAGACGCTCTCTGCAATTTATTGCAAAGTAATGTCAATATTTCCTTCCTTGGAAGCGGCTCGGCCTAGGAGCAAATCTGGCATCCAAGCTTTATGTTCATTGCATGTAGGGCTTGAAAAGGCGAAGAATGTGCTTCAACACTGCTCAGAATGTAGTAAACTTTACTTGGTAGGTTTTCCCCAATATTGGATCCGTAGTTATGATCGTAACTGTTACTGTTCTCTCACTCTAAGCAGTAACAGCTAAGTGTATATACTTTAGTGTGTATAGTGGCTAATTATCTTTTGTCTTTCAGGCTATAACTGGGGATTCTGTGCTCTCAAAATTTGAGAAGGCAAGAAATGCTCTCATGGATAGTCTCAGGCGTGTTGAAGATATTGTTCCACAATCTATTGGTTGTCAGGTAATTGTTCTTCAAAGTTCCATATCATCGTTTCCTGGGGGCTGGTAATTGCAGCTGAATGTTTCTGATATCCTAGTACTAGATTAGTTATGATGGTTAGTCAGTATTCTAATTGGTACAAAGAGATGGAAACTTGTCATGCCAACCATTAGTAACCTTGAGGTCTAACGAGTTGAGCTGTTCAACAATTTTGTATCTGGTAAATTTAGTGCTACATTAAAAAAGGCATCTTTCTTCTTAATTTATCCATAGGTTATTCATTTTTACTTGTTAATAATGTTAGTTTACTTGAAATTGTTTGAAATTAACTGGGTGATGCTATAATTCCAAGGTGGGATGTTTAGTGGTTTTCTCATACTCTTGCCTTTTGGCATGTCACTTGGGGTTGTTTTTAACACTATTATTCTCAAACTTGTTCCAGATTCAAGAGGTTCTTAGTGAACTTGAGTGTACTGTCTTCTCACTTGATCCCTCAGAGAAGCAAGTTGGTGATGACATAATTGCTCTGCTCCAGCAAGGGAGAAAATTTGACAACTGCAGTGACATTAACGAGCTAGAATCTTTTCATCAGGCTGCTATCAAGCTTGGTATTACGTCTTCTACGGCTGCTCTTAGAGAGAGAAGAGCTCTAAAAAAACTCATCCAAAGAGCCCGTGCTGAGGAAGATAAGCGGAAGGAGTCAATCGTGGCTTATCTATTGCATCTTATGAGAAAGTACTCCAAGTTGTTTAGAAGTGATTTCTCAGATGATAATGATTCACAGGGTTCTGCACCTTGTTCTCCCACTGTTCAAGGTTCTAATGAGGATACTGGGTCTGGGGGTAATGGTCAAGCATTTGACCGACAACTGTCAAAAGTTAGTTCTTTTAATTTCAAGACCTCTTTTAGTTACAAGTCGAACACTAGAAAATCAGGTCAGATGGCTCTTCCACCTGAAGAATTGAGGTGTCCAATATCATTGCAGCTTATGTATGACCCCGTCATCATTGCTTCTGGTCAAACCTATGAAAGGATTTGCATTGAAAAATGGTTCAGTGATGGGCATAGTACTTGCCCAAAGACTCAACAAAAGCTGAGTCATCTTTCTCTTACTCCCAATTTCTGTGTCAAGGGTCTCATTTCTAGTTGGTGCGAACAGAATGGAATTTCCATTCCTGATGCCCCCCCAGAGTCACTTGACCTTAACTATTGGAGGCTGGCATTTTCTGAATCTGAGTCCACTAATTCAAAATCTATGGGTAGTGTTGGCTCTTGCAAGTTGAAGGGTGCCAAAGTGGTTCCTATAGAGGAGAGTGGTACAATAGAGGAGGCTGTTGGAAATGAAACAGAAGAGTTGTCTCCGGCATCAGAAGAGTCCGAGCTTGATGCTTTTGAGAGTTATCAGGATCTTTTAACTGTCTTGAATGAAGGGGAGGATTTCAGGATAAAGTGCAAGGTGGTGGAGCAAATAAGGCTCTTGCTGAAGGATGATGAGGAGGCCAGGATGTACATGGGGGCTAATGGGTTTGTTGAAGCACTTCTACACTTTCTTAACTCAGCTGTGCGTGAAGCAAATGTTTTGGCTCAAGAAAGTGGAGCTATGGCTCTATTCAATCTTGCTGTGAATAATAACAGGTATTGTTTTCTAATGTTTTCAGATTTTAAAAGAATCAAAATGTCACCACTTGCTTTGGATGGTAATATTTTTAGTTCAAATTAAGCATCATTACATAGCTGGGTTACTAAATGCTTGAAAAATTAGAGGCAACATTATTAGAAAGAAAGCTGCATGCAGCATGGGGTATAATTTTCTGCATATGATATGCAATTGAATCATGGGGGAAGAGAATTTGCATTGTCCTTCAACTTTGATGGGACTTGGTTTACTTCTTTCATATAATTTTCTTGGCTGTAAATGGTTTTACATTCCCAGAGAAGTCTGAATGCTTCTCTTATTTTATTTGGGGGAGCAAATGAGTTGAAGGATATCTGACAATCAGTTTGGTGGGCTGTGTATACTAGCTTTTCAGCAGGATTGATATCGGTGTTAATATGTGCTTCTTAGAATGCCTTGCTGAATGAAGACAAACTCTAGATTAATTGTTGTTAATGAGTGCTTGGACTGTTGATTGAGATAAAGGAAGGGTATGGGGTGAATAGTGATTATCTCTGTTGCCCTCTTTTGAGTTGTTCATGAACATTTATGCAATGGTCCCTTTTGGTTCTCTGTTTAGATTTTGAATGTCCTATGCTGTGCAATTTTATAGTAACATGTAATATTCGTTCGGTTTAATATCACACTTCTCCAATCGTAGGAAATTTTTTAATAACTATAAAATGTTGATATTTTTTTTCAGAAATAAGGAGACAATGCTTGCGTCAGGGGTAATTTCATTGCTGGAGGAAATGATCTCCTATCCCAGTTCTCATGGACCTGCGACAGCCCTTTATCTGAATCTCTCCTGCCTTGAAGAAGCCAAGCCTCTAATTGGCACAAGCCCTGCCGTCCCTTTCTTAACCCAACTCCTTCAAGCTAATGCTGAAACCCAATGCAAGCTTGATGCCCTCCATGCCCTATACAACCTTTCTAGCATTCCCTCAAACATTCCAAATCTTCTTTCAGCCAGTATCATCAGTGGTTTGCAATCCCTTCTTGCAGACTCTGGTGAACATTCATGGACAGAAAAATGTATAGCTGTTTTGATAAATTTGGCTTCAAGTAATTCTGCGAAAGATGAAATGATTTCAAATACGAAGCTTATCAGTGCACTAGCAGCACTTCTGGAGGCTGAGCAACCCATTGAGCAGGAGCAAGCTGTCTCATGTCTCTTTATGTTGTGTAATGGGAATGAGAAATGCAGTCAGATGGTCCTGCAGGAAGGGGTAATTCCTGCATTGGTGTCGATGTCCGTTAATGGAACATCAAGAGGAAAAGAGAAAGCTCAGAAGCTGTTGATGCTGTTTCGTGAGCAGAGACAAAGAGACCAATCACCTCTGGAGGAGAAGGTGCAACTCTGTGAACAAAATGACAACAATCCCACACCCGCTCCAGAATCAAAGCCGCTATGCAAATCCATCTCAAGAAGAAAGATGGGCAAAGCTTTTAGCTTCTTATGGAAGAGCAAAAGCTATTCTGTTTACCAGTGTTGAGTCCCACGGTGCTGTAAATGTCTCTGTTGTATCATCTTTTTCTTCTTCTTTCGTCCTCTTCTTATTCCTAGTCATTATTTTTCTTTTTCTTTTTCTTTTTCAAAGAGCAGAATGTACAGGCCCCCTGTAATCTATGGATTTTGGTTTTGCACTTCTCTTTTGGCTAGGAATACATGTATTAAGAAGTATCATAATCCAAGTGGTTAGTTATTATAGAGTTAACCGGGTACCGTTTTCACACAGAGCTCTTCCTACTCTTTTCGGGCCATATCATGAAAAATGCAAATTAATGTAGAAATAATTGCTATGTTGTAATGTATATAATTGCTTTTAGGGACTGACTATACACAACAAATGAAAAGTTGTAACTTGTAACTGCAAATTGATATTAGCAGAATTGAAATACACATTATTCAACTGATGCAAATGGATTTTATGAAGCAAACGGCCTAGTATTCCTTTAGTTCATTATTTTCTATTGTTTTTTTCAACATTGGCTTCAGCACTGCAGTTCATCTCTTTCTTCTTCTTCAGGAATGCAATGAGTCCTCCCAGCGCTATATCGGTGTCTTCACTTTTCATGAGTTCTTCTGCAATCTCTGCTGGAGTTGTAACAACCTCCTTTATGAATTTTTCAATTTCATTGAAGAGATGATGAGTTTTTACTTTAAAGTAGTTATGAGCAAGGGTTTTGAATCCACATGGTGTGCAGTAGGACATGTGAACATGCATATCCATCCGGCCTGGTCTCAACAATGCAGGACTTGTCCTTGTAGTTGGTGGTAAACACGATTATCCTCTCATCTCCACAGCTCGACCATAAACCATCAATGAAATTAAGCAATCCGGATAGTGTCAACTGCCAAAAAGAAAATCATTCATACATTTGCGTATTTACACTTTTATTTATACATGTTCTGTTTCTAGGTATTATGCTATCAAGTTACCTGGCTGTCACTGGCGTTGGTTCCTCTAACTTGTCTGTCCTTCAATTCAATGCTGCAGTCAATATCCTCAATCACTATGATTGATCGATTTGTGGTGGAGACTAACAGTCTCCTAAGCTCAGAGTTGCTGTGTAAATATGTAAGCTCCAAATCATAGATATCAAACTTGAGGTAATTAGCCATGGCTGCAATCAAGCTCGACTTTCCAGTGCCAGGAGGACCATACAACAAGTACCCTCGTTTCCATGCCTTGCCTACTCTGCCATAAAATTCCTTTCGCCTCACAAACCTGTCCAAGTCGGCAATCAACTCGTTCTACAGCATTGGATCCATTGCCAATGTGTCAAAAGTTGATGGATGTTCAAAGATGACTGAACCCCAGGGACCGATCGAACATTCTCCACTAAAGTTTCCAAGTGCATGCAGCTTCACCACCTTATTTTCCTCTTTAATTGCTTTTGATCTTTGCACTACATATGGCAGGTAAGTTTCTAATACCTTTTCTCTGTATTGCTTGTGGAAACTGAGCTGAATTGACTTATGCTCTACTACCTCTGTTGATGAGCAATAGCTTTCATGGTCCAAATTCGCCTGTTTCGTTTCAAAACAACAGAATTCCCACCTCAACTGCATTCCTTCGAACTCGTTAGTTAGCTTCTCGCCTTTGTTTATGGTAGCAGAGAAGTTGTTTTGGCGTGGGGACTTGGAAACCTTAAGTTGATCAATTGAGGCAGTGATCCTTGTGCTTACGTAGAGTTCTGAAGCCTGGTAAACTTCATTGATAGAGAGGCCATTGATTCAACAAGCACTAGTCGTTTTTGAGTCATACCTACAGCCTCTTACTTACAAGTAGGAGACTTGTGACACTAATGGTAGGAGGTTTTTTTGGCCAATTATTGGCGAATTTCCTAGTTTAAATAGGGCAGGAAAAGAGCCAACCGCCATTCAAGCAGTAAGAGACGAAATTGCACCTTTTTAAATAGCTGGACGATCGAGGATAGCAGAGGATTTGCAGCCTCTCACTATATTTTGATAACCAAAGAGGGGCCTCCCAAAAAGGGATAACGAAAACGACATTGAGGGAGGAAAATCTATAACACATGTGAAAAGATGGTCAATAATTCATAAACTAGATCAACTCACCCTATAAGTTAAGCAAGGGGAGTTGGAGTTGGAGTTGTGATTGAAGCTAATTTGTTTAGTGAGAGATGGATTACTTGTCTAGTATACTGTTGTGTCTCTGCTTTATCTCCTGTTTCTTAATCCAAGCCCTCCATAGAAGAACCAGAGTTAGACTTCCACCAGGACCAAAGCCATTTCCATTGATTGGAAATCTGTTTGAGCTTGGAGACAAACCTCATCTCTCTTTGACCAAGCTTTCACAACACTATGGCCCCATAATGTTTTTGAAACTAGGCTGGATAACCACTATTGTAGTTTCTTCATCAACCATGGCCAAAGAAATCCTCCAGACCAATGACCAACTCTTTTGCAACCGAACAATCCCAGATGCATTGCGAGACATAGGAGACTACAGCTTGCCTTGGATACCAGTATCAACAAGGTGGAGAAATCTTCGAAAAATATGCACCTCCCACCTCTTCAACACCAAAGTACTTGATGCCAACCAAGAAAACCGGCGAGTGAAAGTGCACGAGCTCATAGCTAGTGTCAATGACAGCATGGTAAAGGGTTTGTCAGTAGATATTGGAAAGGCTGCTTTCAAAACTGCACTCAATTTGCTGTCGAGAACTATTTTCTCTGTGGATTTGGCTGATGACTCGAGTAGTAGTAGTGAGATGACTAGAGAGTTCAAGAAGATTGTTAATGGTATGTTGGAAGAGGCTGGGAAGCCGAATTTGGGGGACTATTTTCCTGTGCTTAAGAATATTGATCCCCAAGGCATAAGGCGACGCTTTACGAATTACTACAAAAAGATGTTAGGCTTGATTGAATCAGTGATCAGTCAACGGTTGGAATGTAGAAAAGGGGATGATTATGTGACAAGTAATGATATGTTGGATACTCTTATAAACCTCAGTGAAGAGAAAAATGAGGAGGATTTGAAGAACTCCGAAGTAGTTGAAAATTTGTTTGTGGTTAGTTTCTACTCTCTATCTACTACTTTCTGTTCTTCTTGGATACTTATTTCAATAATGTAGGCTTAATTACAAATTATTTGTCTATTAAATGATAAGATATTCAACTAAATAATGATTCAAAGTGCAATGCAGTGCAGTGTTACTTTCTAAACAATTAGTCAATGTGGAATGTGTAGGCTCTATTTGCTGCGGGGACAGATACAACTTCAGCCACATTGGAATGGGCAATGGCGGAGCTACTACACAACCCAGAGAGCCTTTCTAAAGCTCAAGAAGAGCTAGATCAAATGGTTGGAAAAGGAAAACCAATCGAGGAATCCGACATTGCTAGACTCCCTTACTTACAAGCAATAATCATGGAAACCTTCCGGTTGCACCCAGTGGCTCCATTGCTACTGCCACGAAAAGCTGAAACAGATGTAGAAATAGGGGGCTACATTGTCCCGAAGGGTGCACAAGTTCTAGTTAATGTTTGGGCCATAGGCCGAGACGCCGGCATTTGGGACAGTCCAAACTCTTTTATGCCGGAGAGGTTCTTAGGATTACCCAACCAAATTGATGTTATGGGAAAAAACTTTGGGCTTATTCCATTTGGTGGTGGAAGGAGAATCTGTCCAGGTTTGCCATTGGCAATGAGAATGTTGCACTTGATGTTGGGTTCGCTCATCAACTGCTTCGATTGGAAGCTTGAAGATGGGGTTGTACCTGAGACTATGAACATGGAAGACAAGTTTGGCCTCACTATACAAATGGCTCAGCCTCTCAAAGCTGTTCCCTACTCATAATTGGTTTCTACTCGGAATTTTAATGGAATGATGTAAAATAACAGTAGGATGAATGAAGTAATTTCTTTATATATTTCCATGAAAGTTTAGTGAATTTTCTTTTCTACAAGGAAAAATAAAATTTCTGATTAATATATTGACTTCCAATAGTTTGCCATGAATTAACTTACAGTTTATGGCTTAAACTATTTGGTCTGTGCCTTGTTGCCGTTAGTATACTCTTCTTCATTTGTATTAAACACTTGAACCCACACAAGAAGCTCTGTTCAAGTGATCATTACTTTTACAGCATTCCATCAACATCTATGAAAATCACAGGTCATAGACTTCAAGTATGGCTAATTTTCCCTACTCGAAATGTTTTTATCAGCATTTCGAGTATGGCTAATTTGTTCCTATCTTATCTCTAGTTTGGCCTCAGTTTGAACGGACTAATGCCCACTGTTAGGTTGCTTGTGGTACAAGGCCCACCAGTCTGAACTTACAGCTAGACTTACATGGCCACCAGTCTGAAGCCTGCTAAACTTCATTATTGATAGAGGGGCTATTGCTTTCAACTGATAAGAGTCATTGGCGAATAAGGAAGGTTACCAGAATAGACCTGCAAGTGTGACGATGATTGTCTTGAAATTTTTAAGGAATGAACTGGCTCACCTAAAACTCTTCAATTATTGTAGCCAAATTTCTAGTTTGAACAATAAAACACATCATTTGGTTTACATTAAATTTGATTAAGCTGTTTCATTGAACAAGAAAGCAGAGAATGGTGTATCCTACTACACCTGATTTACTAGTTGAAACTAAGCTAGCTGTCCCTCTAACTTAATTGCATAATCAATGGGTTTATTTTGAGCCTAAGAAGCCTTTGGGTTCCCCTTGACAAAGTCAAAAAAAAAAAAAAAGGTTTAACAAACGAGATACTGTAGTATCTTTCAAATTTAGATCACATTTGAAAAAAGATGTCATTAATTCATGCCAATGGCCAACAGATCTCAACTCATCTCATAAATTAAGGGCCAAGAAGAGCTGTAATTTTCAAGTTAAATTTGTTTTGTGAGAGATGAATTTCTTGAGTTGTATAGTACTCCTGTTTTTGTGTTTTGTCTCCTGGTTCTTAGTCCAAACCCTCCATAGAAGAACCAAAGCTAGGCTTCCATGAGGACCAAAGCCATTTCCAATGATTGGTAATCTTTTCGAGCTTGGAGACGAACCTCATCTCTCTTTGACCAAGCTTTCACAACAATATGGCCCCATAATGTCTTTGAAACTAGGCCAACTAACCACTATTATAGTTTCTTCATCAACCATGGACAAAGAAATCCTTTGAATCCATCAATTGTTTTGCAACGAACAATCCTAGATTCACTGCAAGCAGTGACAGACAGCTTGCCCTGGATGTCAGTATCACCAAGGTGGAGAAAGCTTCGCAAAATATGCAGCTCCCAATTGTTTGCCACCAAAGTTCTTGATGCCAACCAAGCGAATCGGTGAGTGAAAGTGCAAGTTGAGAGCATGGTACATGGTGTGGCAGTGGATATTGAAGAGGCTGCTTTTAAAACTATCGCCAATTTGCTATCAAGGACTATTTTCTCTTTCGAGTTGGCTGCTACTGAAAGTAGTAGTAGTGAGATGGCCAGAGGGTACAATGAGATTGGTTGGGGCTTAATGGACGAGGTTGGGAAACCGAATTTGGGGGACTATTTTCCTATGCTTCCGGAAGCTTGACCTGCAAGGCATAAGGCGGCGCTTTACGAATTACTATAATAGGATGTTAGGCTTCACACAATCTCTGATGGATCAAAGGTGTTGGGAATATATACATCCCACATAGGAAAAATAGGACCTTGCATATGAGTTTATAAGGGTTAGGCCACTCCATCCATTGCCAATTGGTTTTGAGTATGAACCATAGATTACTTTATCATGGTATCAGAGCGGGTTACCCCACGTGTGCATGTCTTACGACTACACGAGCTCCATGTCACCCAAAGTTGTCCACGTGTATGGCTTGAAAATTTGCCACACGTGCGGAGGCGTGTTGAGAATATATACATCCCACATGGGAAAAATGGGACCCCTATATGGGTTTATAAGGGTTTGTGCCACTTCATTCACTGCCAATTGACTGTAGAATTTGCTGCGGACACAAATACAACTTCAGCCACATTGGAAGGAGCAATGGCTGAGTAGGCAGAGATCCTGGCATTTGAGACAACCCAAACTCTTTTATGCCGGAGATGATAACCATGGCAATCATAGTGTAAATCTGTAAAACTAGTCTGAAAGTTGAAGATGAAGCTTTAGGACTTTGAGAGAGAATTTTATGTCAGAGATGATAACCATGGCAATCATAGTGTAAATTTGTAAAACTAGTCTGAAGGTTAAAGATGAAGCTTTAGGACTTTGAGAGAGAATTTTGGCAGCATAACACTGTATTTTCATTAACATAATCTCTAAAAGAAAATATACAATATGCATGTATTTATACTACTCTATTTAAGAAACAATCACAGCAAAGAAACTTCAGGATTAACAAACTGACTTCTCTAACAAACTACCAGCCTGGCATGCTAATGCGCTACAGTTGTCAAGAAGTTTCTGGATCCACGCTGGATATATAATGCTGACAAGGATGCTGAATCATGAGCATAACTCAACACCTCCCCTCAAGCTCAGCAAGGGTGAACAAGCTGTGATTGGTACTGTGTTGTTTGAAAACAGGTGTATGCAAACCTTTAGTGAGAATATCTGCTGTTTGATCAGTAGTAGGCACATATTGTAGAAGAAGATCTTGTCTTTGTACTCTTTATGAGGTTCTTAGGATTGGAGAACCAAATTAATGTTACGGGAAGAAACTTTCAAGCTAGGTTAAGATTGTGTGGAAAGGAAAGGTGGCTTAATCCTAAAAGGTGGGTGTGCTAGGAGACTACTAGTTTGTTTGCTCTTTTAGTTAGGGGGGACTTTGTAGTAGTTTATATAAAACAGTTCTTTCTGTTGACCCCATAGAGGTGGATCGTTTTTGTACTGCTTGCTGAATTACATAATGGGATGACCCCTCTTTTACTCAAAAAAAAGATTGTGTGGAAAGAAAATATCAAGACTCAAGAGTGGTTAAATTTATAGAAAATTATATGTAATTTGTTGTTATTAAATGTTATTAAATTTATGGCTTCCAATAGTTGGTCATGAACTTTGAAATTATGGCTTGCTTAAACTAGCTATTTGGTCTATGCCTTGCTGCCATTTGTGTACTCTTCTTCCTTTCTTCATTAAAATTTGAGAATTTCTCAAATAAGTAGTCAAGTACAAAGAAACCTTATTGGAATTTTTCTAAACTTAAGCTCAACTTTGGCTCAAATGATTTCTTAAAGTTCGAGCTTGGTTCTATTAAGGGATAAGTTCAAGCTTAAATTAGGCTCATTTGACTTATTTGACTCTAAATTCAATTGAGATTATGAATACTAAGAAAAGTTTGAAGAATGTAATAATTCAATACGAAAAATACAAATAACATAACAATACAATTTTGATACCTAATAAGATGCCTGACCTTTCGTCTTAAAATAACATGTAAAATAACGAATACATGTAAACTTACCAATTCCAAATTAGGAATAGGGAATTTCCTTATCTATATTGTTGGTGTGAGTCACTCTCCATAACTGTAGGAATTGTAGTATAAGGGCACGTTTACTTACTTGGAATGAAAGGGAATGATTATGAGGTAAAAACATTCCTGCGTTTACTAACACATAAAGGAATGAGAATGATTCCAGGTAAAAGAATTCCTGCGTTTACTAACACATGAAGGAATCAGAATGGATGTAGGTCTCCTCCTCCTTATCAGGAATCGATTCCTGAATACTCAGGAATTCGATTACGAAGGAGGGAGATGGGTTTAAGAATCATTCCTCCGGAATCAATACCGATTCCTTTCTTCTACCATTCCACTTGTCTCCGATTCATGATTATTTTCCATTCCAAGTAAGTAAACGTGCCATAAATGTATAATTAGGATTGTATAGTTAAGGAGAATATTATGTAGTTAAGGAGAGAATATCATGATGTAATTAGTTTCCTATTAGGATTGTGTATACTTTATATATATACTCCATCTTTGGAGAAGATCAATAAATAAGAAAATTCCCAATCTCTTTGTTTTGTTTGACTTATATTTCCTATCGCAACATGGTATCCAAATTATTTCCTAGTGAAGAGGAAATTCATATTCATAATGCAGCGAGGGCTAGCTACTCGGGGTCTACAAAAGGCAGAGGTTCGGATCACTAAGTATTTCATTGATCGATTTCTCCGAAATTTTAATTCATTCATACAAATTAAGAACGAAGAGAAGGCAATGGGTGCAAAGAAGAGGGCAATGGGTGCAAAGAAGAAAGGTGCATCGAGGGGTTCCGAGGACTCTGAGGAATTGGGACAGGTTCCCCTGCAGGCCATCCTCTTAGCCGATAGTTTTACTACCAAATTCTACCCCGTCACCCTTGAACGCCCCAAAGTGCTTTTGCCATTAGTAAATGTCCCCATGATCAGCTACACCTTAGCTTGGCTCAAGTCTGCTGGAGTCAAGGAGGTCTTTGTTTTCTGCTGCGCTCACTCCAAGCAAGTGATCAATTATCTAGAGACTTCTGGGTGGTTTTGTCAACCTGGCTGCTTCGCAGTCACCGCAATTGAGTCACATGCTTCTGCTAGTGCTGGAGATGCTCTGCGTTTGATATACGAGCGCGATGTGATCCATGGAGATTTTGTCCTCATAAGTGGGGATACTGTGAGCGACATGTCGCTTACTCAAGTGCTTCAAGAACATAAAGAGAGAAGAAAGAAAGATAATAATGCTGTAATGACAATTGTTATCAAACCTTCTCAAATCATGACCCACCAATCTCGATTACTTGGCACTGGTGAGCTGTTTATGGCAATAGATCCTAGCACGAAGCAGCTTTTGTGTTACGAGGAAAAGGCAGACCATGCAAAGGAATCTATATTTTGTCTTGATACGTCGTTGCTTGTTGGTAAATCTTCGATTTCTCTGCATAATGATAGAGAGGATTGCTATATCGACATCTGCTCTCCTGAAGTCCTCAGCCTTCTTGCAGACAATTTTGATTACGAAGATCTTCGTCATGATTTATTGAATGGATTGCTTGACGATGACGTTATGGGATACAAGATATTCACACATGAAATTGACTCTAGTTATGCTGCTAAGATTGACAACTTCCGAAGCTACGATGCAGTTAGTAAGGACATCATTCAGAGAGGGAGTTACCCCTCGATGCCAGATGTTAAGTTTACAGAAATCGGACATGGCACCAAGATTGCGGACAATACTGAAATTTTAAGTTCTGTTATTGGGGAAGGGTGTTCTATTGGGTCAAATATTTCCATAGAAGGTTCTTATATATTGGACAATGTCACCATCGAAGATGGCTGCAAGCTAAAGCATGCTGTGGTTTGTGATGGAGTGGTCATGAAGTCCGGGGCAATTTTGGAACCTGGAGTAGTTTTGTCTTTCCAGGTTGTTTTAGGAGAACAATGCACTGTTCCTTCATACTCAAAGATATCGTTACTTCAACAACCAACCGAACTTGCAGACGATTATAGCAATGGAATTGCAGAAATTTCGCGGCATATTAATAGTAATGTAAATAAACCAAATGAGGTTGGTACTGGTGGGGCTGGTTATGTTTGGTCAATTTGTGATGACGAGTGGAGAAATTCAGTTGCTCCCATTCCTGCAGACAAACTTGCTGAGGTGATACGTACCACGGATGGAAGCAGTCTCACTCCTTCAGGAGAGGTAAAACTTGAATCTAGTGATTCTGAAGACAGCGATGAAGATACTTCTGACTTTGAGAATGAGGTTGAAGCAACCTTCCTAAGAGCCGTGGATGAAAATATAAAACTAGAGCATGTAGTCTTGGAAGTGAACTCGCTGAGATTGTCATCCAACAAGGAAACTGCAATTTGTGCTGGAGCTATCTTTTACTCGATGATGAAATTGGCATTGGAAGCTCCACATGACTCGGCAAGCGAATTGGTTAGAGCTGCTTCTAGGGTAATTTCAGAATGGAAACACCTGCTCAAGAACTACCTATCAGACATAGATGAGGAGATAGAAGTAATAATGAAGTTTGAAGAAATGTGTTTGGAGTCTGCCAAGGAATTCTCCTCTGTGTTCGATAAGATACTGTATCAACTGTATGACCAAGAAGTTATCCAAGAAGAAGCTATTCTGAGGTGGGTTGAAGAAAAGACAGATGCGGATGAATCAGACAGAATTTTCGTCAGGCAGGCGGAAACGTTTGTCCAATGGTTGAGAGAGGCAGAAGAGGATGATGAAGAATAAGAAGAAGGGAGATTTATATAGCGCTCTAATTCGGTGGCGGGATGTTTTATTGATTGATAGATATATTTTTGAACTTTAAACAATTTTTGCTCTGACAATTTGGATTTATTATGTCCATGAGCTTGAAAATGGGATTTACAAAAGTTTCTTGCTCTTATATGTGTACGTGTATGATCAATTGTCTCCCAAACCGACAGATTTAGATTCAGAGTCGTTTATTTCAAATCTACATAAACAAAGAGGGCATTATCATAACTTCTGCATATGCACATTCTTTTAATCAATAAAGTTCAAGAAGAATATATGTATAAATAAGATGCGTATTGCAAAGTTTAATCTTTAAATGATTTTTTAGTTCCTTTAGAAATCTCTTTTAATTTTCTTTATTGTTTTACTTTCATTTCGCAACTTTGCCAATATGTTTTCGTCAGAAATTTAGACTTCTATGTCTCTTTTTTTCTCGTTCTTTTATTCTCTATTTTCTCATTATCTCATATAAACTTTTCAGGATATTGTTCCGTAGACAAAATGCATTTGACTACCCACAGTTGTATGGCCGACAGCATGCACATAAAAACACACGAGTCAAAAAGAATACTCTCCTACGGGCCACAAAGTGAGAGGCTTCAATTTATCTTTCACCAAAGAAGAAAGAGCTTTAATGTTTATCAAAACAGAGAGGAGAGAGGAGAGCTTTGGTTCAAATTGCTCACGTATAGATATAGTGCGAACACCGTCCAAGGTTTCGAAAACAGAGTTTTTCTTTTTTTATTTACAAGAGTTTCGGAAACAGAGTTGTTGATGACATTTACATTTAACAAAGATGTGTCCAGTTAAAGCACAGTATTTGATGAACACGTTAATATCCTTCCTACCTAACGATCTGTTCTGATTCTGTCAGCAAGCGAGAGCTGTCAATTGCTGCAATGTAAGCCTTGCATAGTTTTTATCTGCAAGTGATGGGCCTCCCACCAATTAAAGGACTAACTTGTCCAGTGAGGCCATTCTCAGTGAGGCCATTCTAGATGGTGTACCGTTTCATTCATAATACTTTGCGTTTAATTAGTTACTGATGTAGGATGTAGATGGTGACAACTGTCCCTTTAAGCATGACTGGCTTGTGACCTCTTGGACTATATAAGTCATGTATTGCCTGCTGTTTACAAGAAATGAGAATTTGCCTTCTTCGTTTTCTTCTTTCTCTAGTCTTCTGCAATTTCTATTTTTTTTTAAAACCCGAACTCCTATTAGTAAGCCTTTCAGAGCCTTCCCTAATCCCTAGCTACCCTCTATGTTTTCATTCAATTCAGCTTTAAACATATCCGACAACTACAACAGGCAGTTAAGAGCCCAGCCCCATCCACATATATGCAAGCTCAAATTTGTGTAGAATAGAGCAAGCTAGAATAGATCTTAGTCATCTTACTAGTCCTACCCAGGACACATCTGAAAAGATTGGTTCATGTACTTTAAAGCAAGTTGAAATCTTCAAGATAGTGAGAGATGGATTTTTTCTTGAGTTGCATTCTCTTGTCTCTTTGCTTTGCTGCCTCCTGGTTCTTAATCCAAGCCCTCCAGGGAAGAATCCGAGTTAGGCTTCCACCAGGGCCAAAGCCATTTCCATTGGTTGGAAATCTGTTTGAGCTTGGAGACAAACCTCATCTCTCTTTGACCAAGCTCTCACAACGCTATGGCCCCATAATCAGTTTGCAACTCGGGCAAGTAACGACTGTTGCAGCTTCTTCATCAGCCATGGCCAAAGAAATCCTCCGAAACCATGACCAATTCCTTTGCAACCGAACAGTCCCGGATGCACTACGAGCCTTTAAAGACTACAGCTTGCCTTGGCTTCCAGTATCACCGAGGTGGAGGAACATTCGCAAAATATGCAACTCCCAATTGTTTGCCACTAAAGTTCTTGATGCCAACTGAGCGGGTTGATAAGCTCATAAATGTATATGATTTTGTATTGATTTCTTCATGTTTTCTTAGCTAGTTTTCCATCTATTTGAGTCATTTACTTTATTTTTATATTTTGTAGGTGTTATGGAGCAAAGTAGAAGAAAGGAAGCTAAATCAGTAAATCTGCCTGTGCAGATCAGTCAACTTCGACATAAAGCTGAAAGCAGCTCATCATGAACCAGACAGTGAACTTTATATGCTTGGAAAGCTTCGGATGTCTAGTTTCCAGAACTTTTAACGGTTCATTCATATCATTTTTTTACAAGAAGTTATGGCTGATTTAGTACAGCAAGGTCGGGCAGTCCGAGAATCTGACACTTTGACGGAAATCCATGATTTGAGGCCCGAATTCCTTTTAGAAGCCCACCGACGAGTATTAACTGAATATCTCTGTTTATTAGAGATATATGACATATTTTTATGGGTGAAAATTATTAGGAATCTTAGAGGAGAAGTTACTTGAATCCTAAAAGGAAAAGAAGTGAAAGTCTCTGAAGGAATAAAGAAGGGAGACGTTCAGTGGAGTAGGAGGAGGGCCGCACAAGAGAAAAAAAAGAACGACATCTTCTGCCATCAACTAGCCGCCATCTCTTCCTCTTCCTTTCTTCTAGTTTTTGTTTTCTTCATGACTATGTCTAGCTAAATACTTTTGTAGCTAGGGGCGATTTCAAAGCCCCAAACATGTTCAATTCATATTGATGACAATTCAGTTTTTGGTTTTCTATATTATCAATTGAGTGTTTGTTTCACCGTGTCTACAAGATGAATCTTTGCTTGTTTGTTTAGGTGCGCAGCTAAATGAATAGGTTAGGGTTCTAATGCTAGGAGTAGCACTAGATTCGTATGTGTCGTGTGTTGATTCCAATTGAGTAGCAAAATGTTTTCTTGAATTACATGTGACTCAAACCCTAGGTTTAGCAAGACTACCAATGTACTTGCGACCCTAGATTTATCCAAACCCTTTTCTTGCTTAATGATTTTGATATGTTAAACTTAGCAAGCTTGTGTCTAGGTTGCATAATCGGAAATAGATTAAGTGGTGAGCTTGTATTCACTTAACGAGGAACTAAGAAAGGGTAATGGGTTAATTCGAGCTTGTGAGTTAACTTCGGGTAAATTCAATTGAGAATTAGGATTCCATAACTGAGCTTTAATATGATTGAGTGTGTTTGGTGGTGGAGAATGAGTTCTTAGCTTTGTTTCTATCAATAGTTTAAGTTATAAAATCTGTTTTCTGCTTTGTTATCTTACTGTGTTTAGTTTTACGTGAATTATTTCATATATCAAACCAACTCCGATTGTTCTAAAATTTTGTATACGTATTTTAAATGTGTTTTTAGTGTCCTGTAAAATTTATAGAAAATTACATCTAGTCTAGGTTACTTAAATAATTTATTTTCGTTAAATGTTCAGTAGCATGGTTTAGAGTAGTTTGTGACATTTGTTTAGCAGTTTAGGAACAATCTTCAGCGGGTAATGACCCTTGCTTGATCACTATATTACCAACGATGATATTTAAGTGCAAGGTTTAAGTTGTACATCTTTTAGACGTATCACGGGTCGGCGAGTCAAAGTGCAAGAGCTCATAGCTAGTGTCAAGGACAGTATGGTAAAGGGTGCGGCCGTAGATATTGGAGAGGCTGCTTTCAAATGCACTCTCAATTTGCTATCAAGGACTTGTTTAGTTGAAAATAAGAATTCAATGGGTTTTGAATGACTTCGATATTATTCATCTCCAAAATAGGAGGTATATAAAGAGATACAAGAGTAATCCTAATAGGAAAACATCTCCTACAATTATACAGAAAACGTAATCTACATCTACAAGGAAAGAAAATATGTACAGAATATTCTACACTCCTCTCAAGTTGGTGTATAGATGTCAATCATGCCCAACTTGTCAATTGAGTTGTCAAACACTTTCCTTGACACTCCTTTCGTAAGAACATCTGCTAATTGATCTTCTGTATACACAAAAGGGAAACAGATGATCTTCCCACTACTACAATAAGTTAATCAGACGACAGATATTTGGAGTTGTGTGATGACCAGCCTCACTGTGGTCTAAACGAGTGTTGTGTGATTGAAAAATCACTATACTTTGCTCAACAGAATACCTGTTTCCGTTGTGTGAATTATGCGCAGGCATGTGCCTAGCCTGGCATGCGCAGGGATGTGTTGACACATTCAGACAACAGAAGAAGGAATTCGCCGTTGTCTGAGATTCATAACACACAACAGGTATAACTCATTCTTTGTTGTCTGAGGTAAGTAACACACAACCGAAGTGAAATGATCACCCTTGTCTATTGATTACTCAGACAACAGAGATGATTTTATTTCCGTTGTGTGTTATGAATCTCACACAACCGAATTTTGTTTTCTTTTATTGTTGGTTGTTAGTTCACACAACAAATTCTTTTTATCAACCATTGTGTGAGCAACATTAAGGTTGTTATCTGAGCTTGGTTCTCACAACATTGTTTTTGTTCATTACGTATTCCATACCTGGAATATCTTTTCATAAATAATGTTCCATATTACCACATAAAACCACACTAATCCATATCATATAAGTTTTTCAAACTTCCAAACATTCAAGTTATTAGATAATGTACCAAACAAGAAAGCCTTCCTAGCTACTTCCTACACATGAATCAAAAGCATTATTCCTAGCTGCTAGCCAGACCCATGAATCAAACTTGGTAGCTCATATGCTGAAAGGAGGTAATCCATAGCACTTGCTTCTCGAGCTTTAGATCATTACCGCAGAGTGAGCATCCTTGTTATGGCTCTAATGTCTTCCTTCCCAATCCTCACTGTCATAATTGAAGACTGTTGAAAACCAGAAAAACGTTAACAAAGACATAAGCAACATAAATGACCAAGAAAAAGGACCAGAAAATTAAATGAAATGTTACATGACAATATATGCAGCAATAACTGATGCAGAATGAAAGAGAATGAATGAGTTAAGTGGTGATACATAATCATTTTGGCTGCTGTTAATTATGCCATTTGAATAGCTCATTAGTATTTAAGATGCTGTCATTTAAGTGCAGAGACGATCAGACAAAGAAAGAACAATAGTGTAGTTAAGAAAAGATAAATGAATCTATCAATGCAGTACGTTTTTACTCTATCAATTAACGATGGCAAAGAGCAATGCCTACAAGACAAACCAACTCTATAACACCCGAAATAAGTCCTAGACAAATGTATATAGGGCTAGAGCAATACATACTGAACAAATCAAACCAGGCTAGGCATGAACTCATATCACAAATTCAAGGCAGTAAAACATAAACTGAGTCATGCATTGATTAATAATTCCAGTGCACTAGCAACCAAATAACTGCAGGCCAAGGGTACCCTCACAGATGACAATGACCTCACAGATCATCAAACATTAAATTTCTCCTGGACAATTATAAAGTTCAGAAGTACATGTAAGCACTAGTATACTAGATAGCAGAACCAATGAGATGAAACAGGGGAAGCTACTGCCTACCAAAAATGAATCCCAAACTAAGTTTCTAGGAATATAGCGCACCTCATTCGTTTACCTGCTCTGACAGAAACTCAAGTGTAAGCTATATAAACACCTTTTCGAGATCTTTTGGATCAACACTAATCTGGAATGAGGAGAGAAGGGATAAGGCAAAGAAGTTAGCTGGGAATGCAGAGAAGGCCAACAAAACTGCAACCATAAAGAACATAACTCAAGTTCATACTCTAGAAGTCAACATTAAGAATTCATTCATTTTGGAAGATTTATAGAGTATATCTAGATGCTAACAATACACATGTAGATAAGTAAGCCATCTAAGCATTTTGAATCTTCCTTTCTGTTTTATTAACTTTAAGTGCTTAGATAGAATCAAAAATATAATAAGTTTGACAGAAACTTGCCATCGTGCTCGCAAGGTGCGTATTTTACAATTGGTTCAACCTTTTCCCAATAAACCTCACTCCATATGGATTATCTCTATTTTATTTTATTCTTTAGTTCCTAAAAATGGAAAGATATAGATAATGTCTCAGAAATTTTACATCAAGAAAGCAATGAAACAGCAGATAGTATAATAAAATTTCAAACAGAAAGCTTAACAGTAAATCAAAAGAACAGAAAGCAAATTGGACAACAAAAGTGTGTGCGCGCGCATGAGTATGCATATAGCATAAAGAAATAAGCCACCTCAAGATAACCAAAACTGGTTTCCATTACCTAAATAAGCACAGGAGGAAGATAGTATACAACAAGTTCTGGTAGTACAACTAAATTTTGATGGTTACTAAATAAAAAAGATTCTATCTCCGACCTAGTGAAAACTGAAAATGCATATATAAAACTGCAACTAACTCTCAGTAGAGTTCCATAAAAATGAAGGCTTGTTCTAATTACAACAATTTCGAAGAGTAACAAAAGAAATTACTAACTTCCGGAAAAAAATGAACTTTTTCACGAGGTGCATAAGGCTCATAGATAAATCCTGGACTTGTCATGGAAACTCTAAGTGCTCCCTGCATATATCATAAGGTAAGCACATGTGACATGATTGCTTCTCTGGAATACGAGACAGAATAGACAACGAGAAGTTCAATGGTCATGAATAATGCACAAGATGACGGTCACACCTCTAACCCTTTATAGTGAAGTTCACTAGTTCTTTCAGCAAAGTGATAATGAAAAATATATTAACAAGACGAACTAAATCGAAGGATTTACGGTATGAATTGAGAAGCTATTTTGTGACATTCTTGGAAGATAATTCAATGACACGAACAAAAGCATTGCAAGGATACGGACAAAATTCAATGGAAAGATAATTCAATTAGAGATATACCTTTAACAATATAAGCTTCTTCACGCTTAGTCGATCATCCACTAATCCAAAGCCATCAGGTGGCCATACCTAATAATAACATGAAAGAAGAAAATTTTAGGTCTTCCTAAAAGCATAAAAAGAGGCCATTAACATTACTTACTGTGCAAAGTATATACAAAAGTAGCATAGTGGATTACTTATTCAGTAATTACTTTTAAAAAAGAATACATGACAGAGCAAAACAATGAGTCAATTAGGAATCCATACCCAAATAAACGAATAAATATCCATGCCCATTGAATTAAACTTCATTACGGAAAAATTTTCCACACATATAGGAAGACAACAGAAATTAGGTTGCAGACAATATGAAAATGCAAATGAGACTTCAATTAACAATAAGCAAGAGTACTTTTCTAAAATGATGTCAGGGAAGTTTTACTACATCCATTAATGGCATGCAGTGCACATCAAACACCATGCAATCAAAAGATTAAAGAGGTATCCATGAAATTCACAGAATATGGCCAAATTTCTGATGCTAATTAAGTTCTAGAAAAAGAGAACTTACCTGAAAAGAAAGCAATTTGTTCCAGCACAAAGCAATGCAAACCAAAAGTAATGCTTGAGTCTGTCAGAAATAAAAGGACAAACAAAATGTACTGAAAATTCTTCACCAAGGGCAGAAAACCAATTTTGTTAGTTTTTTTACGGGACATGATCCATTAGTGGTAGCATGTATTTGCCCACTCTGATTTCCATTCCACTAGGGTTCTTGAAACACATAGGTTTTGTACATTACAGCCAAAATATGTTAGCTTTCAGCTATGCATTATGCCTAAGAAACAAATCAACCAAACTTGTGAGCTCACACGAAGTCTTCATACCAAGTGTACTGAAAATTTTCTATTTGAAACATTGACTACAACATTATTTTTGTGCTTTCAACAAAACTGAAGATTACATGTACCAGTCCCCACAAAGAAGTATTAACACACTTCTTCTCAATTAAAAATTCCCATCTTTGTTCCCTACAATGCCCTACCCTAAAACAATAAAGAAGAAACAATGATGACATCCAGCGAAGACAAGGAGATGCTAAGACAATCATAAATCATGTAAAAACAAGGAAATAGTGATAATACATTCATAAATATGCCAAAGAAATGGAATCGTACCTGAATCACAACCAAAATCTAGACCGGCAGATTGTGATTTTCCAATTCACTAACTTCACTGCTTCTTGAACTGTGCTCCGATTCGTACACGAAGCTGACTAAAATTTCAGAAATTAGAAAGAAATTGAAAGATCATAGATTATAGGAGGAAGAAATTAGCAGATGAGCCAAAAAAACGACTGGCAAAAACCTTTTATTTGTTGCTTCTCTTCCAATCGGAGAAATAAGGTAACCTAAACAATCAAACCCACAACAATCTGAATTAGATTCTCACCGTTTCCAACTAAAGGAAGCTCAGCCTATCCAACCCAAAATGAAGAAATTAACTTCACAGCAGAATCAGAATCCATTAGCCGGAATGTGAGAAAGACTTACGGAAGCGAGCCGCGAGAGAGAGAGAGAGATGAAGAGGGAGGAGGAAGGGAAGCGGAGAAAAATCAAAACCCGGAGGAAGTTGTTGATCGAGGACTGTCACAGCGAGGGAGAAGAGGGTGAAGGTGAGGAAGGGGAAGGAAGAGGCTCATATGAAATCGAAGCCATTCACCGGAAAAGGGTTCGAAAGGTAGTATTGCCTAAGATCGAGATGGGTTTCTAGGTTTAAGGTCGAGAGAGAGCAGAGATGGGTTTCTAGGTTTAAGGTCGAGAGAGAGCAGATATGGGTTTCTAGGTTTAAGGTTGAGAGAGAGAAGAGATGGGTTCGAGTGTCGAGAGGAGGGCTGTGTTTTTTTCTTTCTTTCTTTTGGACACGATGTGCAATTAAACCTAGCTAAAAATTCTCCCAGTTATTCACACAATAGAAATCTCACCAACTGTTGTCTGAGTGCAGCACTAAAAATTAAAAAGTGAAATCATGGAGGGAAACATGGCGCCTTCAACATTTTGGCTCAAAATGTTGCTGCCCAGTTCCATCTTCACACAACAGAAAATCTTAAATCTGTTGTACAATTACAACAGCTTGCACTAGGCCTATCTAGGGGAAGACATTCAAGTAAGCTTCCTCAACTTTGATGCTTAGTTTTTCAATCACACAACGGAAATAGTAAAACCCATTGTCCTAGTAGCCCAAATTTCAGTGTTTCAAGAGCCAACCAAGACTCTAAAGTGGAGGGAAATCTGTCGCTAAATTTTTTAAGACTTAGACGACAGACATTACTTCATTTCTGTTGTGCAATGTAGTTTTGATAAAAAAGTTTTCACTTTGTTGGCATTCACACAACAGAATATAACAAGTACCGTTGTGCAATAAAGCTTACTTAAACACACAACATATGATTTCTGTTCAGTTGTGTGATTAGTGTTGTGTGATTAACTTTTTGTAGTAGTGCGATCCTATCCAGGTTTTCCTTAATGAAATGTCGATCTACTTCCACATGCTTAGTCCGGTCATGCTGAACAGGATTATGAGCGATTTCAATAGCAGACTTGCTATCACAATGAAAATCCATATGCTTCTTGAGCTTAAAACCCAAATCTTTCAACACATTACAAATCCACAACATCTCACAAGCTCCATGTGCCATACCTCGAAACTTAGCTTTAGCACTTGACCTAGCAACAACCTTCTGTTTCTTGCTGCGCAAGTCACTAGGTTTCCTCCAACAAATGTAAAATACCTAGATGTGGATCGTCTGTCTGTCTTATCACCAGCCCAGTCTGCATCCGTGTACCCCACAATTTCCAACTCACCCTTTTTTTCGAACAAGAAACCTCTTCCAGGTGCCATCTTAAGGTATCTCAAAATATGATATACTACATCCATATGCTCTTCACTGGGACAATGCATAAACTGACTAACTACACTCACAGCATAAGCAATATCAGGCCTAGTATGAGAGAGATAAATAAGCCTTCCTACTAGACGTTGGTATCTTCCTTTATCAGTTGGAACTTGATCCGGATAGATGGTAAGGTTATGGTTCATCTCGATCGGTGTCTCAATAGGATTACAGTCAAGCATTCCAGTTTCAGTTAACAAGTCAAGCACATACTTATGTTGGGACAACAAAATCCCCATCTTAGACCTCGCAACCTCAATTCCCAGAAAGTACTTTAATTTCCCAAGATCCTTCATCTCAAACTCCTTAGAAAGATACTTCTGTAGGGCCTCCATCTCTTTTAAGTCATCCCCTGTGACAATCATATCATCAACATATACAATCAGAGCGGTAATCTTATCCTGACTATGCTTGATGAACAAAGTATGATCCAAGTTGCTTTGTTTATATCCAAACGCCCTCATGGATTTGGAGAATCTTCCAAACCAAGCTCTTGGAGACTGCTTCAACCCATAAAGAGGCTTCTTCAACTAACAAACCTTGCCAGTATCATAGGGCAAATTTTTAACTCGTGGTGGCATGTCCATATACACTTCTTCCTCCAAGTTACCGTTGAGGAACACATTCTTCACATCAAACTGATGTAGAGGCCAATCTTTAGTTTCTGTAAGTGAAATCAAGATTTGGACAGTATTGATCTTTGCTACAGGGGCAAATGTCTCTTCATAATCAATTCCATAGCGCTGAGTGTAACCTTTGGCAACTAATCTGGCTTTGTACCTATCAATACTCCCATCAGCTTTAAGTTTTACTGTAAACACCCATCGGCATCCAACAGTCTTCTTTCCAGCAGGCATAGTCACGATATCCCAGGTTGAGTTTTTCTGCAAAGCCTCTAGTTATTCATTAGTTGCTTGAGTCCACTTCGGATCTGCTAAAGCATCCTGCACACTACTAGGAATAGATACAGTGGATAATTGATCAACAACAAGTGCACGTGACCCGGACAACCTATGGTTAGACATGTAATTAGCTATACGATACTTAGCTTTGGTTTTGATGTCTGGTTCATATTGTTTTTTAGGAGTACCCTTGGTAGCCCTCTGTGATCTCCTAGACTCAATATTACCTACCCCAGATGACTCGTTTGAAATTAAAGGTACATGAGAAGGAATATTTGCAGCGGATTCTTCAGTTGACGATGTAGAGAGGGGGAAGAACTCTGATAGATGAGGACTCTGAATATTCTGTTCAGTGGGTGCATTATAGCCAGGCTGATGAATGAACACGTCGTTAGTTTGTGATGTTCCATATTTCCCAGAATGCATTAATGCATCATTATCACCTTCAAGTTGCGTGTCGGTTTTCTGGTGCACATGGTCCCTGTTTGACAAGTCAAGCCCACTTTGGGGCTGCACAGTAACAGGTTGGCGTGTTGGACCTGCCCTTTCTGACAAATCATGAAATTGACTTGCAGCATTAGGAGTATTTTGCATGTTTCATGGTTGGCTGGAGCCCATTGATCGGCTGGAGCCAAGCCATCGGCTTGGAGACTCAAAAACTGCCCATCCGAGGGGCCCACTGGTCCACCAACTTGTCTACATCCCATCAGACCACCATCCTCACCTGCGGACCCTATGGTCCTGTCAACACCTCCATCTGAGTGTTCCACCCCCACGGGTCCACCGATTGGTTCAGTGCCCAATTCTTTTTCGTTTGCCGTCTCAATGTCTATGTCGTTGTCCACTGATATTGGAGAGTTCCCAACTCCAAATTTTAACTCCAAAGCCTCTAAATCTTAGAATTCTTCAAATGCAAATAAATCTTGAGGATTTCCTTCACAGTTGCTCTCCCCTCGAAGGGAAGACTCTAAAACTCCCCTTGAATAATATGGCTCAGATTCGTGAAACGCAACATCGATCAAGAGAAACATACATAGTGCTAGTAAGAGGATCATAGCAATGATAACCCTTTTGGAATTCGGCATAACCAACAACTATACACTTACAGGTACGGGGATCAAGCTTGCTACGTTGAGGCTTGAGAATATGAACATAGGCTATGCATCCAAACACGCGAGGTTCAAGATTTGGTAGCGACGGAAGTGACAGAAGTTCTATGGCTCTTAGCCAATTCACATACATCACAACGAAAATCTAAATCACTGACAACCGAAAACAAATGAGGTTGTAGTTTCTTGAGATAACTAAAAGATAGATGACCCAAACGACGATACCATAGCCATACTGTTTCCTTAGCGCTCTCTACTCTATTGACCTGATTCACTTGTCCTAACAACTGTTGTTCGCTACTCTCTGTTAGATCCAAGTAGTAGAGTTTCCCCCTTCTAACACCATAACCAAGAATCCGCTGAGTCAGAATGTCCAGAAACACACAGAAGGGGGATAAAAAGTCACAATACATGCTAGTGCTAGAATATTTGGCCAACAGATATGAGATTATATGCCAATGAAGGAACAACTAACACAGAATCAAGGGTTAATGTATTAGAGAGAATAACATAACCTTCTCCGGTAACCGGAGTTGGAGTACCATCAGCAGTAGAAACAATATTTTGAGAGGAGGGTTTCATCTTTTCTGACAGACTAGGATCATTAGTCATATGGTCAGATGCACTTGTATCAATTATCCAAGAACTATTCATAGATATCTTACTCTTCATACCTGACTGTGCTACATTAGCGGAGGCATTAGATGGCTGTGTTTCCTCTGTAGTAGCCACGACAGCTTTTCCAACATTCTTCCTCGGTTTCTTGGTGAAATCCCACCAAACAGGGTAGCCAATCACTTCATAACACCGTTGCTTGCTATGACCCAAATCTCCACACACTGGACACTTTGTATTTGCATATGGATTTATTTTACTCGAAAGGCGTCGTTGTGGAGGAATTGAGAAGCGTGGGGGAGGACCCTGTTTGCGTTGAACAACCATTTAGAGGCGTGTCCCATTGCCTACCTCTCAGAATGCACCTTCCAAACATATGCATAACTTTGCTCTAAGTCGAATTTCTGGTCTTTGCGTAGAATCTCACCACAGAGTTGATCATATTCTAAATCGAGTCCACTAAGAAACATGTGAACTCGCATTCGTACCATGATAGTGGTCTCTTGAACAACTGCAGCCACTGTGTTATTTTGAGAGGCCATAAGCTGATCAATTTCCTGAAACATTCCCACCAATTCATTGTAGTAGGTAGGAAGAGTCCGACCATTCTGTTTTGCTCCAAAGCACTTATTGTTTAATTCAAAAATCCTAGTTTCATCAGAATCGTCATAAAAGGTCTTCTCAACAGCTTTCCACACATCTTTGGTAGTTGGGTGTCGGATATACCGATTCATGAGTGATGGCTCCATGGAATCAATTAACCAACACTTCACTTTTTCGTTCTCTGTGGTCCAAACTTCAAATTCAGCAGAATCTACATTTGGTGCAGCTCTAGCTCCAGTGAGATAGCCAACCTTTCCTCGTGCTCTGATCCTTATCTTCATAAGAGGAGCCCATATGGTGTAGTTGGATTCGTTCAAGGCAACGCCAGTTGGAAATGCTGAGTTATCTTGAGCTGTGGTATGATAATGGTTAATAATTGGAGGCAAGTTGTGGAGTGCAAGGGTGGCATCGTCGTCCTCCATTTAGCATAAATAAGGGTCTGTACAAAATAAAAAAAGGAGGACTGTATGGACTGTAGCAGCGCAGCAAGGCTTGAACAATTATGGAGCGACTTAGCTTGGCTTGTGGCTTGTCGGCTAGGCCTAGACAATTATGAAGGATGTGGTGGTATATAGTCCCCATGTGATGATGCAGCTTCCAAGTTTGTCTGGGTCAATTTCGAATGGACTTGTGATGGTGAAAAAATCAATTTGATCAGGTGGTTCGTAAAAATTCTTCGAGATGCAGGTTTCGGGTTTCTGAGGAATACAGTACAGGAATTAAGCCTGCTCTGATACCAAGTAGAAAATAAGAAATCAATGGGTTTTGAATGCTTCGATATTATTCATCTCCAAAATAGGAGGTATATAAAGAGATACAAGAGTAGTCCTAATAGGAAAACATCTCCTACAATTATACAGAAAACGTAATCTACATCTACAAGGAAAGAAAATATTTACAGAATATTCTACATGTTTCTCTATGGATCTAGCTGAAACTGGCTCGGGCAGTAGTGATACGGCTAGAGAGTTCAAGGAGATTGTTTGGGGTATAATGGAAGAGGCTGGAAAGCCGAATTTGGGGGACTACTTTCCTGTGCTTAGGAAGCTTGACCCCCAAGGCATAAGGCGACGCTTCGCCAATTACTTCATGAGGATGTTAGGCTTCATTGGATCTATTGTCAATGAAAGGTTGGAATCCAGAAAAGCGCATGATTATGTCACAAGTAATGATATGTTGGATACCCTTATAAACATTAGTCAAGAGAAAAATGTGGAGGATATGAACAACTCCCAAGTTGTTGACCATTTGTTTCTGGTTAGTTTCTACTCTGTTCTCTATTGTTCTTGATTACTTAACAATACTATGCATGCTTACTAAATTTTTTGTTCAGTACATGATGATTTTTACAATTACGTTAGACAGAAAGTGATCTAGAAAATATTATTATGTATAGGTCTAAATAATTAGTGAATTATTGTGTGTATATAGGTTCTATTTGCTGCGGGCACATTGGAATGGGCAATGGCTAAGCTACTACACAACCCAAATAGCCTTTCTAAAGCTCAAGAAGAGCTGGATCAAATGATTGGAAAAGGAAAACCAATAGAGGAATCCGACATTGCTAGACTCCCTTACTTACAAGCAATAATCAAGGAAACCTTCTGGTTGCACCCAGCGGTTCCATTGCTACTGCCACAGAAAGCTGAAATAGATGTAGAAATTGGGGGTTATATTGTCCCTAAAGGTGCGCAAGTTCTTGTCAATTTTTGGGCCATAGGCAGAGACCCGGGCATTTGGGACAATCCAGATTCTTTTATACCGGAGAGGTTCTTAGACAACCAAATTGATGTTATGGGAAAAAACTTTGAGCTTATTCCATTTGGCGGTGGGAGGAGAATCTATTCAGGTTTGCCATTGGCAATGAGAATGTTGCACTTGATGTTGGGTTCACTCATCAACTGCTTTGATTGGAAGCTAGAAAATGGAGTTGTACCTGAGACCATGAACATGGAAGACAAGTTTGGCCTCACTTTACAAATGGCTCAGCCTCTCATAGCTCAGCCTCTCATGCGGGAACTTTGATGTATGTTAGGGGCAGGAACTGCTAATTCCATTGGAGGAGAATACCTCCATCCAAATGAAAAAGGAGATAGATATATTAGCTAATATGTTTTGGGCTGCAGCTATTCGTCAATCTTTATTTACCTTGGGCACCTATATAAACTATATTTATTTTGGTTGCTGATGCTTAGAGGTTGTTGTAATTGTTTCAGCTGCTTATATCTACACTATTTCCAGTGGGCCAAAAATGATAACTCCGTAATATTTGCATTAAAACTCTACAAGAAATGCTTAATTTATTATTTATTTATTTCATTTGAACGATCTTAAACTAGTCCGTAAGGGAGAAAGGGAAGTACCTATAAAGGGTATGATTTTTTTTTGAAGCGCTCGCTCGCGAGAAAATATATTCATAAGCTAAAATAGGCTGTTACATACCATTCCGCTGCTATCAGACAGACAAGAAGATAGTGGTAGTACCTACAGTAGTACATAGAAATAGACCTATTCATTGTACAATTAAATACGTAGAACATAATGGGAGCCCCCTTTGGTACTACGCCGGAGGCGCTAGAAGGATCCGACCCTCCCAACCTAACTATTACCCAGTAATCTAGTCGCCTAAAGACCACAATGGTGTAAAACTAGAGACACTGAGAATTAACTCGACAAGACCAAAACCAATAACTAAAGCTAGATGCACACAAGTGCCTAGACAGTCCCTGAAAATACGGAATTATTGAAACAAAACTGACTCAAACAAAATAAATAGGGTCTAGGTCAAATAACCTAACCATAAATCACAGCCCAACAACCCAAGAAGGAAACCCTAGCTTAGGCCCAACAATGAAAACTTGACCCAAGCCACCGTCCATCTGCAGCCTCCAATGGTCGACCGCTGCCACCTGATACCAGATCTCGCCGTCGCAATCGACACTAGCCCACGCCACTGCCACTGATTCCAGCCTCGCCGCCGCACCGCAAGACCCGACCTCGCTGCCTTAACCCACGTCGAAGCCCGACCGTAACCAAGTCGAAACCAGTCGAAAGTAGCCCGATTTAGCATGTTGCCGCCACCTTTCAACTCCTCCACCACGCTGCCCGTCATGGAGATCCAAGAGGTGCCTCAGTGACACTCGATCCGTGTTGCACTGCCGCCCACTGAGTCTAAGATTTCTTCCGGTGCTCGTCGCCAAAACCATCCAGCGCTGGACTAGAGCCGTAACCCCTCTCCAAGAAACTGCCGGGCCACTAGTTGTCAAATTCCCATCAGCAGTCGCATCGAGCAGGCGAGGTGAGCCAAAGCCGCCCAAGCATGCCGCCAGACAAGAAGAAAGTTGCAACCCTAGACCAAGAGCGAGTTCGGGTTTTGTGGAGCACTAGGATATGATACTTCTACTTGAAGAGGATTTAATTAGGAGTCCACAACAGTTCTACTCCCTGCAAGAAAAAAAGTAGAAAATATAAATACTTATGATATCTCAAAAGAGAAATTTATGAAAATATTACTTGGTAGAATTGTGATGCCCATGACCATTTAGTAAGTGAGATAAGTCTTTCTCTATTAGTAAGTGGAGAGTTTTGAATTCAACTCAAGAAGTAGACTTCTTGTGTAACTTAAAAACACAAAAGTAAAAATGCTATTCTTATATATACAATACAATATCATTAGAATCAATGGATGCGAGCTTTCGCAATACTTTCTCCAAGTCATCAGCGGAATAAATGGTTGGCACAAGAATTGAAATATCTGCGATATTTTCGATATATCTCTTTTTGAAGGGACCGACATATTATAGGGCGAAAATATCTTACCTTCCACCGTTTCTGCAAAATTTCTCCGTTATCGTCAAATATTTCCGATATATTAGATATTTGAGATATATCCCTGATAAAATGAAGATATCAGTAAAATATGATGAAAAAACAAAAAATAGCCAAAAAAAACACACTCAGTTATTCACAGAGAACAAACATTATAGAATACGGAGGTTATATGACTTATATCAGGGTGTAAAATTTTAACAACGATTTCTTGTTAGGATATAGCCTAATAAAGAGGCAAATTAACCTGTTTGGGAAAAATACCTCGAAGTGAAACCTTTGAAGGCAAATTTGGGTAAAGCGAAATTCCCTTAAGGCGAATCTAGGTGAGGAGAAATCCTCTCAAGGCGATTCTGGGTGAGAAGTAATTCTCTAAATACAAATTTGTGTGAGGAGACATCTCCTCAAGGCGAATCTGGGTGAGGAGAAATACCCTCAAGGTGATTCTGGGTGAGAAGTAATTCTTTAAATGCAAATTTGTGTGAGGAGAGATCTCCTCAAGACGAATATAGGTGAGGAAAAATCTGAATCTTGGTGAAGAATATTCCCTTCGAGGGAAATCTGAGTGAGGAGTAGAGTCCAAGTGAGAAGAAATTCTCTGAAGATGAATTTGGGCGAGGAGAATTCATGATGAAACAATTTCAGCAAAAGAAAACAAACTTGATGGATACATGTTTCAAAAAATAACTCATTCACTTTATCTTTCTCAATTATATGAGATTTGCCACAACTATATTAAAGTTTCAGACAAGTAGAACAAACTATTGGGTTATAATCCGCACAAGAGTGTAAAAATTCGGTAGTTCTAAAGAGACCTATAACTACCATGTTTATTACTAGAGTTAATTTTATTAAAGTCCAAAATCTAGACCCTATATTGATTGTAGTCCGGATGAATTTTTTTGTTAATCGCGGTCCTATGACTCAGCTGCCATATTGAATTTATTTCTTTTTCTATCTTGCTGACTCAACACCTAAATTTTTCAATTTATTTCCTTTTCTATCTTGCTGACTTAACTGTAATCCTAAATTATTGCAATTTATTTTAATGTAATATCAGAAAATTTAATATGTTGACATTAATTTATATTCTTAGTTTCTTTTTTGAATCGAATGAGGTCAGTCAAATTTATAATTCAGCAAGCAGTACCAGAAACGACACACCCCTGAGGGGCCGACAGAAAGAGCCGTCCTGTAGGACATACAAAGGATCTATTCTAAGAAAAACAGAACCTCGCACTCCCGGGTACACCCACCTTTTGAGGACAATTAAGAACCTTTATTCTAACAAAACCTAGATACTCAGAAGCAGAGAGAATAAAAGTACCAACCGAGCATCTAGATCTTGTGACCCAAACTAAAGTTTAAACATTACTAGTTGAAGATGTAACACCTACATCCCCTACAGCTCCACCAATGTTCTGCAGCTATTCCATTTGATCGGTCTCAGTAGTCTCCTTCTCCACAGAAGTTGGAACTTCACGCTCACTATCCCGAAGTCTCCACTTTTTAGTTTTTCTCCCCTGAAGATCTTTCTCAAGGACCTTAGCACACTTAGGCCTATTCTTACTTCCCTTAGGCCTTCCTAATTTCTTCTTTCGTGGCGAAACAATAAGTCATCCATTCTTGTGCTGCAAGACAAGCTGCATACCATCATCAACTTGAAGCACCGGATCCGAAACATCCACAGCCTTGCGCTTAGCTCCCAATCTCGAATTTGGACCAAGAGATGAATCCATGACCATTGTCTCATCATAACCTACCAATCTCGAAGGTTGAACAACAGCCAGAGGGAGTCCACTTCCCATAGTCACTGAGCCAATAGGTTTAGTATTCGGGGATGTCCAAGTCTCTAAAATCGCAGACAGATTGAACCCTGCAAACAAAGTCGCAGGCTGCATGGATTCTCCCATTCCTGAGGTTTGGATAAGTGGAATATCCATCTCCGCTGACCCCGGTCCTTCAACAATACCTGTTAGAGCTGAACCGACCACCTTCACCTGGGTAGTTTGCTGTTCTCTTCCATCAGCACTAGGACTATGCTGCTTTGATGGACGTCCCGCCATCGCTTCAGCTTGCAATTGTGCAAGTATCCCTCTTTTTCCTTCGTCAGCAGAGCATCACACCCTTCTTCACCCTGCTCAAAAAGTCCATAGCTACGACAGAACCCTCTTATCTTCCTATAGATAAAAGACAGCTCCGGAGTCACAATTGGGGAAAACTCAAAAAGCTTCCATACCGTGACTCGCCGTCGGACATCAAAGACCACCCTAATCCTCTGATCTTCTTCCTTCCGATGCAAGGCCATTTGATTAAACCGGATTACTCTCCCCAGAGTCGAACCCGCAAGATTCAAAGCCGCTTTATTTCGGAGTCCCACCAGAAGTCCCTTGACATCGATCCAAGTTTCCACAAGATTCAATGGAACATCAGCCACCGAACCAATTCCATCATAGCTGCCAAGCACCAACATGGTGTTTTTGTAGAACCAAGGTCCGCCATGCAGGATCTTATTACGTTCAGCCTCCCTATCAAATTGAAAGACATATCGATCTCCCATGTCTTGAATTGTCAGTCTAGATTTGATACTCCAAATCATGGAGATGGTACCCTTAAAACCTGGAAATTTGTTCTTGGGACCAAGAAGTCGGCCCACTAGATACCACCGGTCTGCCTGCAGTGCTGCCAATCCCGCCGATCCCAAAGAAACTCGTGCGGAATCCGCCAGAGGAAGGCTAGCCGAGATGTGCACTTCCCTGTGAGCCATAGCGCCGGGAAAAGTGATTAAATTTTGCTAAAAGAAAACGACGAGGAAACCCTAGCATATTCTTAGTTTCTTGATTGAATTCAAAAGAAAAAAAAAAATATATATATATATATATATATAGGAATTTTCTCAGGTGCGGACGTCCGTACCGAATTTTCGGTACGGATTTCCTGTTTTCGACCACTTTCCGGCCACATTTTTATATCTTAACCGTTCAGTTTTTAGATCCTAGTGTATAGATCACCTCTACAAAATTTCAGCCAATTTGGTGATCGTTAAGGCATCCAAAACTACATTTTACACGAACGGACCGAATCTGTCAAACCGGAACCGTTCGTATTTATAATGGTAAATTGCAGTTTTGGATACCTTCACGATCACCAAATTGGCTGAAATTTTGCAGAGATGATCTATACACTAGGACCTAAAAACTGAACGGTTAAGATGTAAAAATGTGGTCGGAAAGTGGTCGAAAACAGGAAATCCTTACAGTCCGCTCGTACAGACGTCCGCACCTGAGACGGACTGTATATATATATATATATATATATATATATATAATAAGACACTATTCTTCCTTGATCTTGTCTAATACATATTGTCTCATTCTCCTCATTCTTCTTCTTCTTTCTCTCATCTCCTATCAATATTGTCTCGTCTTTCTTATCACCGTTACTTTTCTTATCACCACCATTGAGGTCAATATTATTATTTTATGTGTCTGTGTGTATTCTGAAATTGTTGACCTCATCACTCTCTTACATGAACCATTTCTCTCTTATCAGTGGATTGATGATTTGTTATCATGTAAATATAATTTTTGTTTATGTATCTACATATGAGGTATATATAGTGTGTGGTTAAACTTTTACCTTTATTTTAGACATATATGGTGAAAAACTTACCTCTTTATCAGGTCAAAATAATTATATCTCTATATGAGGTTAAACATTCTAATTTGCATATCATTTTTTATGTTGATTTCGTTTTCTATAATTATATGTACCTTGTAGTTAGGTTGATTTAATGTTCATCACTTTCTACCTTTTGGTTAGGTTTAAACTAGAATACCTTTTTTTCTCTTTGCGAGGTGAAAATATATGCCTCTGCATGAGGTAAAACACTCATGCTTGCATACTTTTTGGTTAAATTAATTTCAAATTCTTTAATTATACCTCGCGGTTGACTTGATGTTTTAAGTTTTATATTGTTTAGTTATGACCATTTTGTATTTATTCATAATCTTTGGAATGATTATGTATAATTAATAATTTAAATTTTAATATTTGAAAAATCAAAAATAATAATAATGAAAATTTTGCAAAATCAGGTAATTTAAATTTGTTTCCTTTCTTGACCTGAATGGGCAAATTGGACAGAACAAATAGTTAGTGGACTGCAATTAACAAAGAAAAAGTGATCGAACTGCATCTACTATTGAACTACGAAATTGGACCTTGACCGGACTTTTCAACCAGCTAGAGTCTCTTTTTGGATGTAGATGAAGTTGACATTTATATGTATTTATATGTAATTTCAATAAATTGACTCTTCCACAAAAGATATATTTTTCTTGATATCCCCTATATATCCCCATTATTTTCGATATCTTCCTTTTTCAAAGTTCCGATAAATATGTAGATACAGATATTTTAGTCCTTGGGTTGGCAATTCATGCCTCGCTTCAGCACACCAATATATTGTAACCTAATCACTGAAATTTGGTAACAGATAACCTTTGTCAGAAATCAGAATTAGCAACGTACTCAATCCTAAAATATACAATTTAATATATATTGGGGTGAAGTTGACACTTTTTTCTTTACAAACCACATTCTGCTCTATGCACATGTCTATTAACTATGTAAAATTACTTATAGAATGGAAATGAGGTGTGGTTTGTAAAAAAGGGGATGCCAATTTCAATCGCATATGTATAAGCCGCAATTATAGTATTTACCTCCGTATATTCATATTAGACTTCATCAAGTGATTTCTGTTGTTCTCATTGACAAGTGACTCTTCGTAATATTCAACCCTTGCTTCCTGATTCACACACAATTTACTTGTGTTTCTAGCCCTAATTATCTTGAAATTAGCGAATACTCAAGCATTATTTCGTAGTATTACTTTGTTTTATTCATTTGTAGGAAATTATGGTCAAGAGAGGAAAAAGACGAAAGAAGTGAGCAAAAAGTCAACTCTGACTAAATGACGAAAAGTCAACCAAGTCAACTTGGCCCGATAGCAAGAAGTCCGAGGCCTAAGACCAAAGAAGCACACAAATGAATACCCAAGCCCATTTGTATTACATCTTTGTATTCAAATTTCAAATTCAAAATTGATGTAATGACAATAATAATTAGTGGACAACACACCTCACACACATCACACATGTAGATGGAGATATTTATTTATGTTCACACTAGGCACATACTAACTTACACTTTTACCCTCCGTTTTTTTTTTTTTTTTTTTGAAAATGGGCTGGTGCGGCTACCCTCAAGCCTTGATTAATGAAATTGCAGAATATATGGGGGGGGGGGACCAAGAGTCTCTACAAAGTCTATGTATTCTAACAAGCACCAATTAGCAAAGAGTGCACCAATAGCTACTCTATTTGCTTTGACATAGCGGTGACATACCGGAAAGATAACTTTATAACGAAGAAGCATCATTACAAATAACACAGCTTTCCCACTTTGTTGCCGCACGGAAATAAATCCGCGACACTCAATTTCATCCTGCCACTAGGAGGTTGCGTCCACTTGATCAAGCAAATAGCTCGCCGCCTCGCTAGGCCAGACAAGGCACACAGAGTGTGCATACAGGGACCAAGCCCACGTCGCCCACTTTTCCAAAATATTTTCTAATCTTCTAATTCTCTACATTTTTATTAGGTTGTTTTAGTCTTTTCATTTTACCCATTTTCTACTTGTTTTTGAGCACTTAGATCTAGGGTACAAGTCCAATCTTGACCCTTGAACCCAAGGGGGTATTTAAGCACCTTTGCACACACATTTCACAAGCTTAAGACCCATTTTTCTACACCCTAGGTCTTTTGGCCGAATTTGAGGACTTCTCTCCCTTCTCACCTCTTCTTCTCTTCTTCATCCCCCATTCTTCACATGTAAGCTTGCACAAGGAGGAGACACACACATTTCCGATATCTAGGCCACCATCTCTACACCATGGCTTCATAAGGGTAGCAAGAGAAGCCATGAAGTTATGGCAATAGCTAGTGACAAGCTTTGCCTTGACTTTCATGGATTTCTCCTCTCTTTCCCTCTTCTTTCCCTCTCTTATTTCTTGCTTATGGTGTTGTTTGATGTGTTTTGATATATACTTGTGTGTGACCTCTCATGGTTTTAGGGTTTTGAAACCCAAGTTTAGTTTTGTATGGTTTTGTTGAGGAATTAATAAAATTGATGTTTATTCATATGATTTGTGTACTCTTGCATTAATTTCTTCACTCTAGATGTATGGTTTAAGTTTTCCCTTCCTTAATCTATGTTTGGTGTGTTGGAATTGGAATATTAAATTGGGGAATTTATATTTCAATTTAGATTATGGCATGAGTATGGTGGAATTTGCCCATTGCATATCCCTATTTCCATTTGGATTTCTTAGATTGTGGTTCTCAAATCACCCAATTTTGAGTATTATTACCCTTGATTGTCGGAATAGTATTTGGAATTGTTGGGTAGGGTAATTGTTATCACAAGTACTCTTTTCGACCTTATTATTTGTGGTGATGGTTGCTAGAGTGTGTTACAATCGATTGTCGAAACCTAAAGCATTTAGTTTTGAGCACTTATGGCCCTAACATGGCATAAGGTTTGAGACTAGTATAGGGTAGCCAAAAACTAAGTATTCTTTCATCTTCTTGTTTTTGCTTAGGGTTTGACTACTATTTTATGACAATCAATTTAGCTTTCTTTTCAACCTCTTAATGCTAAATGGAAATCCGACAAAATATTTGAAGCATCATTTGAATTAATCATCATCATTCCATATGATTTTAGATTTGTGTGGGGAACCTTGAATTCCATGGTGACCCTTGATGCGATGCATCCCATCCTTCTATCTATTTTTTTTATGTCGTAGTTAGTTAGTTTATTTATCATTTATGAAAATAAAAAAAAAACATTGTGACTTTCCCACTACCATTCATTTGTAAATCCATGTGGGCATGAGCATTACAAGCACTTTTGTGTGTTTCACGGTCCTATCTAGGCCTTGCTTGGTGCAAGGCCGTCTATGTGACTTTGTGTGATGCAAAATCATGCTTGAATGAGGCTTGGTGCCTTGTTTAGTGTTTTTTTTTTCTATTTTTATTCGTTTGTGCAAGTGATTTTCGGTGACGTAGAACTATAGGATTCTTAGCTTAGCTCGTAATCCGCGAGGTACGATAAACCGTGACGTAAATACTTCCCATCTTTGATGACGGTGTTGATTGTTACGTGATAGGCGAATGAAAAAAGCTCAAATTGCTTCCATAGAACGTTTATTTAAGTCTTCTACTGCAAGGTCCTGACAGTAACTTTCTACCACCTACAATTAAGCATCCATATATCGTAAGACACAATTCAAAAGCAAGTACTCCGATAGATCACCTGTTGAACTTACTTATGTATGAACTATCCGGTGTAATTAGTAGGAGATGGATTTAATGAATCATCTGGTAATTCGATAACGATCCAAATCCAATAATTTGTTATCATAATAAATCATATTTGAATTTCAACTAATCCGGTCCGTTAGTAACCCATCCACATTTATATTTTACATAATTAAATTATATTTTATATAAAATATGATTGATTAATTTAATACTAGCATTTCTCCACACATGCTCTGCATGTGCAAGTTATTATTTTTTTTCAAAAAATAAAAAAGAAAAGAGTGTTTTAGAGAAACGGGAATTGAGAGAAAATCGCTGTGTATTTGCATTGATAAGAGGGGCCTCTTTATATAGAGGATTACAATGCATAGAATCTGAATCATATAAGGAAATGTAATCATACATTGAATAGGAATCTCTAGGTTCTTCTAATTAAACCATATTACCACTAGGTTAAGTAACCTAGAGTTTGGGCCAGACACATATTCTGGATTTACTTGAACACTCCCTCTTGTGTCTCCCAAACGTGGTGCTCCTCTCGTTGCCTCATTAAAAACCTTGCCGAGTAACAAAAACCCTGTGGGACAAAAATAACCTCGGTCGAAGGGGAAAAAGAGCACAACGCACCATTCACGTTTCGAGACCATATATGCAGACATCTCCCCCTGATGTCTGCATCTCCCCCTGATGACTATGGTCACGGGAGTTCGGATAACTTCCGCAAACGATGCTACCAACATGTTTTTCGAAAGTGGAATTTAGACAATGACTTAGTGAGCAAGCCTGCCACACTGTCCACAGATTGAACCTAGTTTACTTTGATCTTGAAGAGAGTTTGTTGTTGCAAATTATCCTTGGTGTTGTCGCTTTTTATGTAGCCTTACTTCATTTGTTCAAAACAAGCATCATTATCCTATACGCTCGTAGGCTCATCGGTAGACTTCAAACCACAATTGTTCGAACATGCGTAACTATGGATCCAATCCATATACATTCACGAACCATTTCGTGAAGAGTAATAATCTCTGCATTGTTCAAAGATATAGCGACTAGGGTCTATTCTGTAGACTCCAAGATATCGTGGTCTTACCCATGGTGAGCACTTAACCAATTTGGGAATGACCTTTATGTGGGTCAGAGAAATACCCAATAGGCCAATATCAGCAAAACCTTCCAAAGCACATGTCATTTTGGGATGGGGATAGAGGACGAGGGCCAATGTTGGCGGTGCTCATAGTGTGTGATGGGTTCGAATCCATCATTTCTCTGTAGGGATAGAACAAGCCCATATCGATTGTACATCTCAATTACTGAAAGATATCTTTTACACCAATCCAATGACGTCGCATTGGCGCACAGCTATACCTAGCTAACAAGTTCACAACATATGAGATGTCTGGTGTTGTGCATTGGGGTAAGTACAATAATGTGCCTATTATACTTAAGTAAGGCACTTTTGCCTCTAGCACATCTTCGTCATCATCCTTCGAATGAAGAGGATCATTTTCAGGATCAAGACTACGGACGATCATGGGGGTGCTTGAAGGCTTGACCTTGTCAAAATGCCTAAGCATCTATCAACATGATTCTCAAGTTCCAAACTGAGACATAGTCGTGCACTCCCAAAATTGTTCATCTCAAAATCGGATTTCAAGTGTTTAGCAGTTTTAAGGGCTTCTACTGAAGATCATGTCCAACATGAACCGTGATGGAATCCGAAACTTGTTATAGAAACGTGCAGGCATATCCCTTCCCAATCAAGTAGTCACTTTAGTGAGCATTTCAACCTTATTGTAAATGCGCTCCGTGGTCTAGAGCCACTTGACTTGGGTAAATGAAATTCACCATGAATCTTTATGTATATTCCATATCTAGATCCCCATAGAGATGCGTAGTGACTACATTTGTAAGCTGCATGTTCAGTTATTCTGAAACTACCAAACTGACAGGGTAGTGGAGTGCAATGACATCCATTACGAGAGAATATGTCTCATCGTAGTCGTTTCCAGGGTGTTTTCTGAGAAGCCTTGCACCATAAGGCGAGATTACCATTTCTTTTTCTCATCACGCTTTCTAACGAAGACCCATTAGTCAATAGGTTTTATGTTAGGAGGTGTTGGCATCACTAAAACCTTCAACTTCGCTAGAGAATCCAACTTAACCTGGATAACATATTTTCATTTAGGCCAAATTTCTCTATGTTGGCATTCATTCATCAACGGAGCATGGTTTGATATCATCAGACTCAACAAACTCATGTGCAACGAAATGCACGATTACATCATGAATTATGATGGAGTTTCTATCCCACGTCTCATGTATACTATTGTAATTTTCATAGAGCTCTATATTCTTAGGAATAGGTTTTGACGTTGAGACGTCCCCCAACAATAACCATAATCCAGAAGATTCTCATGAGATGGATTTTGAGTCTTGATGATCATAGGATTGGAATGTGCCAAAGTATCATTCGAACCCACGGGCCTCCCACGCATCCTAGCTAGGGCCATGGCCTATAACGCCAGAGTGCCACTCTCTTTGACTTTGGCTCCATGCCTACCTCCGTGTAGGGTGGCGCTACGTCCTTTCATAGGGACGTCCTTCCTTGCAGGCATATTTGCAGCAGATATGTGATATCGTCACTTTAACAGGGATCGAGATGAGACATAGTGGGGACAGACCACGACAATTCCTATCGTTCCTGCTGAACATTCATGTTCTTATCTCCCTTAATGACTGGAAGATTGTCTCATCAAAGTGACAACCTGCAAATCTAGCAGTAAGGAGATCGCCTTGCAAGGGCATTAAGTGGCGGACGATTGTTGGAATCTCAAATTCCTGCTGAACATTCATGTTCTTATCTCCCTTAATGACGGGAAGATTGTCTCATCAAAGTGACAACCTGCAAATCTAGCGGTAAGGAGATCGCCTTGCAAGGGCATTAAGTGGCGGACGATTGTTGGAATCTCAAATCCAACGTAGTTGCCCATTCGTCTGTAAGGACTCATAGAGCGTTGTGGTGGCGCAATTGACACATAAATGGCTCACTCAAATGTGCGTAAGTACGATACTTGTACCCAGTCACTAGCTGTAACGCAGAGGTAGATTGAGTGGCGTAGGATCGTAGACGAATTAGCATAACTGCATGCGATATTGCACCACCCCAAGAGAATATAAGGAGATTGATGCGCATTACTAATGTCCAAACTACCATCGTAGTTGTTTCCAAGAGACCAATTGGGTGTGTTCATGGGAAAATGATGTCCAACATCAGTCCCATTGCAATAACCATCGAAAGTCTTCGATGTAAACTCTCTAGCATCGTCAAGTCCAATTGACGGAATAGGATGATCCGGGGAGTGAGCCCTTTGTCATATGATATTTTCTAGGGGTGTAGCATAAGCAGCATTTATAGATAGACAATGGCACAACACGTGACCAGCGTGTTTGTGTGTTAACCAACATCATGAGATATTTAAACGTCCGCAAGTTGGTTGAATTAGTCCACCGAACCCCCATAGATTATATGTAAGAACAGAATGAGTATTTTCATATCCTTTGCATAGGACGGTCTCAGTCCTAACTTCCCTAAGGAACAGGCTTTGTAAATTGAGCGATAGGCCTTAGAAGCAACCAATGAGGATTGTGGTTGGGCCTGAGCATCTGAAACTCTATTTTAAGCAAAATTGGTGATTGCAGCATCACCTGGGGGCCATCACCATGATGGACGCCATCTATGGCGTCATGGATAGGGATTGTTAAAGTCCTAGGCTGGTGGTGGACGGTGGCTATGCCAGAGGCAGCGGCGGCGGTCACACTTAGTCCAGGAATCAACTTTTGATTCATGCTTCGTTTCGCTTAAAATAATAAATGTCCGTGTGAAGTCTTTAGTAGACGAATCATCATGACTAGGATAACCTATCCTGTCGTGACAAAGCCATTATGTGTCTAAATCCAAGAGATCTTCTCTCTTAACTTTATTGGATTTAATAGCTCGAATAGTGACATAGAGTCCACTAAAGAGACACATAAACTTCTCTAAGATGCGCCTTTGTTCGCAATCATTAGAGGTATTGCAAAGGAACTCATCTCCGTTCTCTACATGCGTTTACGCATGGAATCCGTTGGCTATTCATATGTGCTATTTTCCCTAGGAGCGTGGAGAGTTTTTGTGACAGTAATCAAGGTGCCATTTGGCAAGGGGAACTTAGGCTATTCCATGTCCTTGAATTAACACTTATGGCCTAGCCATCGTAGTCACAAAGTAATGTGCTCAGAATCAAAATGGAGTCATCAGGAAAAGAGCTCAAAATTTTATTCATAAGATAACGGAGTACATCACTGTCTCTTAACCATTAGGATAATCTAATCCAAATGCTAGCTAATGCAAAACAAAGGTAGTCGTTTGACTTCTTTCAGTAACTCCAAAATAAATATGACCAGGTGAGTAGAGAGATATCAGTGGAGCAAAGCTCACTTAAGTACCACTTATCTCAAAACCATCCTAGACATCATACTCATTTTGGATGAGCCTATGTGAAGAAAAACTAAACCAATGACATTTACTACAAAGTATATGGCAATTGCCTATTACATCTCTTGGAAAAATAAAGACTAAAACAGAATTGATGATCTATTGATCCCAGCCAGATTTGTAGTCTTCAACCCTTCACTCTAGATCATCTTCTTGATCTTCTTGTTCTATATAGTGAGCTTCTCTTGCTTCACAATATGCTTTGTAGGCGGTGACAATTTCTTCACGAGCTCTACAAATGTGTGCCCAATGACCAGATACTCCACATCAAGAACATACATTTCTTTGCTCAGACTCCATTGATTGAGGCGCTTTGAAAGCGTCATTTAGATGGCTCCTAGTGTTGGTGGCGCCACCAACATGGCCAGAGGCTTTGCCTCCCTCTCTCTTTCCACATTGACCTCTTCGGTTCCGTGTTCACCTATTTTGGCGGTTACCTTCCCAAGTAGAGCGATTATATGGACCATTAGAGTTTCGCTCTTGGAGCCCTTTCTTAGGGGCGCGAATATAATTGGATTCCGGAATATGCTCTGTTTCCACGGATCTCGAATTATAGTTCTTCACAAGAATGTTGTCATGCTTTTCAGCGACATTTATAGCTCCAATAAGCTCATGAAACCTTGTGATTCGTCCAACAGTAACATCAATTCGATAGTTCTTAGCAACTATCAATGCAGAGACGGGGAAGGTAGAGAGAGTCTTCTCAATCAACATCGCATCTGTGATCTCTTTACCATATAATTCCATTAACGATTTAATGCGAAGTGCTTCCGAGTTGTAGTCAAGAACTGACTTGAAATTACAGAAGCGGAGGCTATGCCATCTCACTTCTAGGTCAGGAAGCAGGGAGTCACGGACGTTGCCAAATTTTTCTTCAAATGAGACCCACAGCCTTCTGGGGTATTCTTCATTCATACACTCGTACTGGAGCGAATCATCTATATGACGAGTCATTAGGATGATGACTTTCGCCTTATTTGCCTCTAAGGCTGCTCTATTTGCTTCCAAAGCTTGAGCTTGCTCAACAGTTAGCACGTTCTGGCTAGGCTCGAGAATCATACCCAAGATTCCATCGGCCTTGAGATGCTGGCGGATATCACGAACCCACCTGTGATATCCAGAGCTAGTTGTTCCCAATGGAGCAAAGTCCAATTTGTTCAGGTTACTCTTCCTGAAAAAGAACAAGAAAAAAGGTTAGTTTCGGAGCAGAAAAAGCTACCACGAAAACATATAAAATTTCTGAGCGTAGTCGCTTCCAAGAAATTAAGGATTTCTAAGCGTAATCTCTTCTAAGAAAATCCGATTCCAAGAGGGGTTTTGGATTAGATCGAAACAACGATGTATGTGGTCGATCGTTTTCTTCTCAACAAACTCTAAGTTTGGAGGACTCTACAAGTCAAAACTTGGAGTGAGCACGAACCCCTACAGTTCGGCTTTTGGTCTCCCCTATGAAGAAGAAAGGGGGGTAGAAGAAGGGAGGTTGCAAGTCCCCGAGAAAAAGAAGAAAAACTCAAAAACAGAAACTTTTAGTAAAACATACCTCTTAGGATTGCAATGCGTATTTGATCCTTGTTGTAGGATTGCAGATGAGCTTTAGTCCTAGGCGAACAGACTTGTAGGATTGCAGAAAAACTTCAGTCCTAGTGTAGGCGAACCGATTTATAGGATTGCAGTGTGGTTCAGGATCCTTGTTATATGATTGTAGACTGCTATCAATCCTAGTTGTTGAAACTGGCAGACGAGAGGCGCGCGGGGCTGCTGCTAGCAGGCTGCACGTTGGGCAAGCGCTGTGGGCGTACGTGGCAGGTGCAGTGTACTGCTTGTGGCGTATGCTGCGCGCTAGCTTGTGACGTTGGGTTGCAGAGATATGTTATCGATCCTAAGCTAGGATTGCAACAGGTTTGCAATCCTAGTCTGGGCAGATGGTGAAGTAGGTGCTCAGTGGATGTGGTGCTTCAAGGGCAAGCGACTGAACTTGTGCGTAGGCTAGTAGTGGTAGAGGCTTGCAGCAGCACCCACGGGCGCGCAGGAGAGGTGCACGACGAATGGTAGCCAACTGGAAAAAGGATTTTTCGGTATTTGGCTTCTTGAAACTAGGGTTAGGGCTCGTGCTGATAACATGTTTTAGAGAAACGTGAATTGAGAGAAAATCGTTGTGTATTCTCTTTGATAATAGGGGCCTCTTTATATAGAGGATTACAATGCATAGAATCTGAATCATACAAGGAAAGGTAATCATACATTGAATAGGAATCTCTAGATTCTTCTAATTAAACCCTATTACCATTAGGTTAAGTAACCTAGAGTTTGGGCCAGACACATATTCTGGATTTACTTGAACAAAGAGTTGGTTGTTGTAGAGAAAAGAAAATGGGAGAGAGAAATATGGGTTGTGGGTATTTTTTTAATTTTTTTTTAATAAAAATATATTTTGTAAATGTCTTAATTATCCTTACGATTTAATTAATTCTCAAAGTTTATTAATCTTCTAGGGTCAATCTGTCAAAATTTTAGATTTTGGCTAACAAAGTCTCTTCACTTAATAATAGTATAGATTTATATTTTTAAGAATTATAATTGTACACCGTATAAATAATTGGTTTGGGGATTAAACGTTAAACTGACCAGATATGGCTTTTCTTTTTCTTATTCTGACTCTCATACGAGATGTTTGGTTGTTGGCGTTCAATATATTGGCTGAGCTACGGCAGTGAACATACAGCTAAGAAGGTGAGAATATACTCCCTTCTGGTTGGCTCGAGGTTAATAGTGGCGAAGGACTTCCTCGACGTGTTTCCTTGATTCTAGGCTTATGTCTAATTCTCACTGCTGGGCGGGCATTGGTGTTTCCAAAGTCGATTTGGCGCGTTCTCCTCTTGGTAACGGGTTGGAGGTGAGAGGATCCGGGGATCTAGAATGGTCAAGATCGGGTCGGATCTTGTGTTTTGGATTTGGTGTGGTTTGTTGGCATCAAAGAATGGTTCTTCGATCACTTCCGAATGAAGTAAGTAATTGGTCTTTCCTCTGATGACGTTGATGAATTTCCTGGTGAAATCGGAGTGGGTGTTGGTGATGAATGTTGGTCAGGAAAATCACCCTACACCTACCTTCTGCTCCTAGTACTGCTTAAATTTTTTAGGTCACAAAAAAACTAATTGCTCTGTTGACTTATTTATTTTACTTCGAAGCTCAATATTTTTTTTATTTAATAAAGGAGCGAAACTTCAAAAGGTGGGCGTTCTAGAGCGTGCTAGGTGCTTATTTTGTTTAGAATATTTTTTTGTGTGGACTTTATAAAACGACTCTCTCTGACGACCCCTAGAGGTGTGTTATTTTTGTACTAGTTGCTGAAATTTAATATTAGGATGACCTTTTTCGATTAAAAAAAAAAGTTTGGACTATTGGAGATTTTAATTAATCTTACTAATGTAATGTTGTTGTAGAGTTGTTATTTGTCACGCCCCGAATTTTGAATAAATAAATTCAAAACCGAAACGCGAAAACATAACAATCACAAAAAAACACATAGAGAAATTTTCATTTAAAACTAAACCATAAAGCATCCGAGCTCACAGACAGCAATACGGACTCGCTATTTAGAGTCACATATTATAAAGAGTTTACAAATCAAACTGAGTTACAATTCAATAAGTAAAAACTCTCACCAACTCTCTACACAGCGGAAGACTAAAACCAATACATTTCTACGTTGAAGCTACAGAAAGTACGCCTCAGCTTCGACGACGATTAATCGATATTCTTACCTGCACAATAAACCCTACACCATGGAATAGTGCACCGGGTTGAAACGACAAACCCGGTAAGCTTTTTAAGCTCGTATGAGTAAACTCACATAAAATGACTCACATCACGCATGCTTATAATTTCTCAACTCGTGAGATAATTAAAGCAACAACATTTAACTCCATAAACACAACCAAACATCCAATCACACTAGATAAAAATTAGTAATCCCTGTATAGAAATTTAGTTCAGGAGATCACCAAATTCACACAATTCAAATCATAGTTACTCCTGCATATAACTTAGTTCAGGAGATTATATTTAAAACAAACAATTCAAAATGCAGTAATCCATGCATATAACTTAGTTCAGGAGATTACAATAAAACAAACAATTCAAAATTCAGTAATCCCTGCATATAACTTAATTCAGAAGATTACATTAAAACAAATAATAAAAATCATAGTAATCCCTGCATAAAATTTAGTTCAGGAGATTATCAAGAAAACAAACAATTCAATAATAGAAATAAATAGAAACATTTACTAAAAACATCCATTAATAAAGCCAATCACCACACAGGTTATCACACAGGTCAACAACTCACACAAGAGTCGATGATCACCCATCAACACTAAAGTTGATGATCACCCAACAACTTCAAATAAATCATTTCACAACAACCCACATCATTTACACAAAATCATTACGCAGATCACCACACAGGTCATCACATAATATTGTTTCCTCATCTCCAACAGTCTCAAACAATAATGAAATCATTTTCCAAATATTGTTTCTCAACTCAAAGCCAACAAAACCATCTTTTATTTCCAAAAGCATATATTTTCCTCAACATCACATTGTAAGCTACACACTCAATTCTACCAAGATATATATATACAAAACTACAAGTCGATCGAACGGCCATATCCTCACATACCGAAAACCGATCGAATCGAAAATGCTAAAACCCTAACATACTCAAACGATCTCCTAAAATTACAAACCAGATATCGAAATGCTCGTATCGACGAGTAGGCCGAAATTAGGAACAGAAATTGTCCCTGGGGTGACCAGAAGCCGCCGGAAAACACCACCACAGTGGCGGCGCCGCCACCCACCCAAAGTCAAAATTTGAAAAAACTTTCAACACAAAAGATCTTCATCTCAACTCTAATTACAACTTTCAAAACTAGCACAAAGTCTAAATCGCAGTCATATGGCCGGAATTTACCTCGCAATCTCTAAAACTCAATGAACCCTAGAATCCCAATCTTCAAAATTCGACCTCCACACTTTGAATTGTTGCAAGCCATCTTGGGAGAAAGCATCTACATCCTCTAGGCTCCAAAAGCCCTCAAGAAACACCTGCTATGGTGGCAGGAATCGGAAGTTCCGATCAAACTTTCCGGCCTTGCTGCGCCGTGCATGGACCCACCCACGCCGTGAAACTTCCCAGACTTGGAGATGGACTGAGGAGAAGAGAATGGAAGAAAAGGTTTGTCGATTGATGGCTGGATGAGCGGGAAATCGCTGGACTAAAATCAATCCCTGATTTCTGCTCGGGAGAGAAGAGAGAGAAAAAGTTTCCGAAAATGGAAACTCTGATATTTTCGGTTTTTTTCCTATTTAACCAAAATTGAAACTTTTTCCGATGGCCATAACTTCTTCATACGAACTCCGATTTTCACATTCCACGTGTCCACGAACTCGTATAGACACGCTCTTCGACTTTGTGAAGGAAGTTTTCGGAGAAACCCAACGTCTAAAAAGTCAACCTTTGCGCCCCCCCCTAAAACCATACTTTCCGAATAAAAATTCGTCCGAAACACTTCTGCTCCATCCATGCACGAACCACATAATCGTACCAACAACCACTAAATTAATTCCCGAAGCATTTAGGTATTAATAACGAATTTTCGGGGTATTACATTATTATTGTCCTTTCCATCATATAATGTAATCTTTTCTTCTTTTTTTAGCCAAACACTTTTGCATATATCATGTAATGAAAAGTTGGGTTTTTGTTGATTTTGTTTCTTTAGTACTTAAAAAAAGAGAAGTTTTAAATACAAACTCTTAATTACTTAATACACACTAGTCTCCTTACTCAATACACCTACCATTTAATTTCTCATTTTAATATTTTACTAAATACACAACCCAAATTATCTAAAATATCCTTAAACGAAAAAACCATGAAATACACTATTATTTAACTACATTAAAGCTACTATTTAATTTGATTAGTATATATAATTGACCATATTAATTACTTGTGTTAGTTATTGGGAAATCCGATTCATTATTGTTGCCTTCAAATAGATGCTTAGAAATAGATTTTGTATTATTTGAGTTCTCATCCACCAAACACCCTATTGATCAAGTATAAAATTTTGAGTTGAACATGCATTCAACCAAAATTGTATCAGTAGTTTCTCCACAATGCTGGAACAACAAAGTTGTCATTGGATGGTCAAACAAATTAACAATTACAAAGTTTTATACCTGTAATGTTTTATGATAGATAAGAAATTGACTAATCACAGCTTAGAAGGAAAAAAAAATGGACAAAAAAAGTGGGAATAAAGCAATATGTTTTAAAAACATTTAATGCCATTGATTTCAAAATTCTAAATTATAGGGTCTCTCACCCCATTTATTACAATTTATTTAAAGAAAATTTAAATTAGATGGTTTCTAACTTTATTCTTGTTTTAAATGAGGATGTCATGTATTGAAATTTATTGTGTTTATAATTATAGAATAATATAAGGAATATATGATTATTATTATTTTTCTTCTAATAGATATATGTCTATTTTGGTCATTTAACCTACCTATAAAATCTGATTTCAAATATAAAATATATTGATGTGTATTAAGTAGTTTGGGGTGTGTATTTAAAATTTCTCTTAAAAAAAAATATTATATGAAGATAGATATGAATCAGATTATTTGACCAGATATCCGATAATCTAATAACTCGGATATGAATTTGTCATTTAGAAATTTGGCAAATTATCATATTAGATATAATTTTATGAGTTATCAAATGGACTTGAATTTAAGTCAATTCGGTCCATAAGTGATCCATTGACCGATCTACCTAACAACCTACTTTTACTTTTAAGGAAAAATGTTTATTTACCTTAATTTGAGCTACACTAATCTCACTTACCCAAACATTTCATAAGATTACCCACTTACCCAACAAATTATATATTTTTTGCTCTAATACATCTTTTGAAGTCCGGGGACCGTTGAAGTCTCCGATGTATTGCGCCCTCTTGGTCATTTTCCAGCCAAACTAGTTATACTTTGCTCAACTTTCAAGGAAGTAAGACTTAAAAGCCTCTTCTGCGGCGGAGAAGAGCCACTAATCACCGCCGCGGTGCCGCCCCAAAATCTAAACAAAGCGGTCACTTCCAGTCTTGGTGGCTTAACTATTTTACTAATGAAAATAACCAGCCCGGTGCAAACCCTAAGGCCGCCACTAATAAAATATGGGCAGATGCTCTCAAGTCATTGAGGAAACCCGCCATGGCGAGTTGGCGACCGTGCTTTTGGGTTTGTTGTTGTTGATGTACAAACCACACTGGCCGCCTCGATCGGGCGGGTCCGTACTGAAGTGAATAAAGTTTGTGTTGAATGGCTTGAGAAGTCAAGCTAAGTATGATTGTATTTATAGTCATTTACATGATTAAAGTCCTAGATGATTACAATATCAAAACAGAATTCAACTCTATCATAACAGAAGATATTCTAGAATTCAAAATACAAGATAAGAAGAGTGAGATACTTGAATCTAAACAGATGATAAGAAACAACTTCAGTTTGAATTTGAATCATTTGAATGATATGGTTTATCATCCCCCCGCAAGCTGACTGAGCGGGCAACCACAGGAAGCTTGGAAGCCAATAGCTTGAAACGAACTGGAGATAGTCCTTTCGTAAAGATGTCAGCAAGCTGATCTTGAGTGCATATGTAATCAACATCGAGTTCGTTTCTGATGACCTTTTCTCTGACATAGTGGTAGTCTACCTCAAGATGTCTTGTACGTGCATGAAAAAGTGGATTAGAAGCTAGAGAAATGGAGCTAATGTTGTCACACCAGATTTTGGGACATGTAAGAGACAGCTGCAAGTCTTTGAAAAGAGAGCGAAGCCAAGAAATCTCAACTGCCGTGTAAGCCAATTGGCGATACTCAGCCTCAGTGCTTGAGCGAGATACAGTACGTTGAGTTTTAGAACTCCAAGAGATGATGTTTTTGCCAAGATACACACAATATCCTCCGGTAGAATGGCGATCATCTGGATCTCCAGCATAATCTGCATCAGAAAAAGCAGTAATGGAGAGAGAACTAGGTTGATAGAATAGGCCATGAGTGGGAGTGTGTTTCAAGTAACGAAGAATTCGTTTAACTGCAACCCAATGGAGTGTAGTTGGTCGATGCATATACTTGCAGACTTGATTCACAGCAAATGCGATGTCAGGTCTTGTCAAAGTAAGATATTGAAGAGCTCCAACAGTGCTTCGATACTGAGTTGGATCTGAAAGTAAGGTACCCTCATGAATACTGAGGCGCTTTCCACTTGTTGCAGGAGAAGAGAGAGGCCTGGCATCCAACATGTTTGTGCGTTTCAAAAGATCAGTGACATACTTTGTTTGAGTAAGAGAGAGGCCATGTGACTCCCTTTGAACTTCAATGCCAAGAAAGTAATGTAATGGACCAAGATCCTTCATTGAAAACTGTAGGTTTAGTTGATGAATGAGAGTATCAATATGGGCTGAGCTGTTTCCAGTAATCAATATGTCATCAACATAGATAAGTAAGAAGACAGTAATGTTTCCATCCCTGTATATAAATAGAGAGTAGTCTGCCTTGGACTCTTCAAAGCCGAGTTCTATCAAATAATCAGAGAACCTCTGAAACCAGGCTCTTGGAGCTTGTTTTAGGCCATAGAGTGATCGAACCAGCTTGCACACATGAGAGGAAAGGTTAGGATCAACAAATCCTTGAGGTTGTCGCATGTACACGTCTTCATTGAGATATCCATTCAGAAATGCGTTTTGAACATCGAGTTGGCGTATAGGCCACTTGTGATGAACGGCAAGAGCAATGATAAGTCGAATGGTAGTATGCTTGATGACCGGGCTGAAGGTTTCAGAAAAATCTACACCTTCTTGCTGGTGAAACCCGTTTGCGACTAAGCGAGCCTTATAACGCTCAATACTGCCATCTGCCTTCTTTTTAATGCGGAACACCCACTTGCAAGGGAGAACATTCATAGTGGGATGAGCTGGAACAAGCGTCCATGTACCACTTTTCTGTAGTGCATTGAATTCAGAACACATTGCACTTCTCCATTGAGCATGCTGCACTGCTTTGCTAAAACAGGTTGGTTCAACTTCACTGATATTAATAGAAGCATTCAGAGCATATTTTGGGTTTGGCTTGAGAGTCCCGGTTTTGCTTCGCGTGACCATATTATGTGGGGAAGAGGAGTTAATCAACGATGGTGCTTGGTGAGGTGGTGGGATGATTGGATTATTGTGAGAAGAGTTGGTGATGATTGAACTGGTATTTGAAGTTGCATGGTGAGTGTTTGAAATATTGGACGTAGAGATAGGAATAGATAATTGTGGAGGATTATAAGGAATTATGGCTAGAGTGGGAGAGTTGGTATTTGGTGTATTTGAATTAAGAAGTGGGCTAGGAGGGCTACTGTCAGGTAGTAGAGAAGTGTTATTAATTGGACTTGCAGAAAATGTAGGGGAATTAACTAGATTATTGGGAGGTGGTGAGGATAAGGATGAAGTTTGGTTAGGCGGTGGAGAAGGTAACGAAGGAGATAAGGTAGATTTAATAGGAGAAGATAAAGTGGAGATAAGATAAGGAAAGGAGTTTGAACCTGTGTCTGGTGAGGTAGAGGATGCCTTCGGAGATGTGAGATTGACTTGTTGGAAAGGAAAAGAATCCTCGTCAAATACGACGTGTCTAGAGAGATAGACTCTACCTGTAGAGAGATCAAGGCAACGATAGCCATGGTGTTGGAGAGAATAACCAATGAAAACACATAGTTTAGATCTAAGTTGGAGTTTATTAGTATTGTAGAAACGAAGATTAGGAAAACAGCTGCATCCAAAAACACGAAAGAAATTGTAATTTGGAACACGATCAAAAAGTTTTTGATAAGGTGACACAAGATTAAGAACACGAGAAGGAAGTCTGTTTATGGTGTAGATAGCAGTGTTAAAGGCATCGACCCAATATGAGGAAGGCATATGTGAGTGAGCAAGTAAGGTTAGACCCATTTCGACAATATGTCGGTGTTTTCGTTCAGCCATGCCATTTTGTTCAGGATGTTTTGGACAAGAGAACTGAAGACCGATTCCATGAGTGTCAAGAAAGGATTTGAGAGCATTGTTTTTAAATTCCCCACCTTCATCAGTTTGCAATGTTTTGATGTTGGATGACAAAAGATTTTCAACATAGACTTTGAATTTGACAAATATCCCAAGTACTTCAGATTTTAAACGCATTGGAAATAACCATGTATATCGAGAGAAGTCATCGACAAAGATCAAATAATATTTGTAACCACTATTAGATAAATATGGAGAAGTCCATACATCAGAATGTAACAATTCCAATGGAAAATGGGAAATTGAATTTGATGAAGTAAAAGGTAATTTGTGACTCTTTCCAAGAGGACAAGAATTACAGAATTTGATCCTAGACGTGCCCGAGAGAGGCAGACATTTATTTGAAACCAAATTTGATAAAGTAGAACTAGCTGGATGTCCTAAGCGAAAATGCCAAACTGACGACGAAGCTTGAGTGCCATAGAGAGCAAACAACCCTGGATTATTAGCTGAGGTCTTGGAATTGAGACGAAATGGATAGAGACCGTTCTCACATTCACCCCGAAAAAGCGTCCTCTGGGTATGAAGATCCTTCACAACAAAATAAGAGGGATAAAATATGAAGTAACAGGAATTGTCATTAGCAAATTTATAAACAGAGAGAAGGTTATAAGAAGCAGTAGGACAAAGTAAGATATTGTTAAGATGAAAGGAAGCAGCGGGAGAGTGGAGACGAGAAGAGCCTATATGAGAAATAGGTAAGGGAGAATTTTTACCAGCACCATCAACATGATCAAGACCATGATACTCTGTCGGATTGGCAATGTTACTGATATCACCAGTTATGTGAGTATTAGCTCCTGTGTCAGTGATCCATGTAGAAGAGGAAGCACCATGATTGGCAGCCAAAGCAGTAAGTTTCTTGCTTGGAGTTCGACCTTCGTAGGACAGATTAAGGCGATTGAAACAGTCCAAAGCAGAGTGTCCAGGTCTAGTACAAATTTGACATATTATACGACCAGTTCCGAAATGTTGTGGGAAAGGATTACCCAGAGCAGGACCAAGGATGGAGCCAGGAGCACGAGGAGGAGCTCGAGAGGGAGGCATGCTACGACTAGTATAAGTGTTTGGAGGTGAGATGATAGGACGACCACGGGCACCACCACGACGACCGAAAGGAAAGCCACGGCCTGATCCACGTGGTCTGGTAGCATGAAGGGCTGTTGGTACACCATCAAGACCTGGTTGAGCTTGTTCATTGAACCTTCTTTCAGCAGACAAGAGAAGAGCTTCGAGATCATCATAAGTAATGGGGTTGTCTCTGGCTTGAGCGGAACTAATTGTCGTTTCATACTGAGCTCCAACATTGTGCATTACAATAGTGAGTAAGTCGCCTTCAGACATAGGGCTTCCAGCCAAAGCTAACTGATCAGCAATGGAGTTTATTTTGTCCAAGTAATCAGAGATGGACAAAGAACCACGAGTTGTGCGCATGAGCTCACCACGAAGCTGCAAGATGCGATTGTGAGATGGTGAAGCATAACGCTTCTCAAGAGATTGCCAGGTTGTTCTAGAGGACGTGGATCTGGCAACGGTGGATAAAACAGCAGGAGTGAGAGATGTGTTGATCCATCCCAAGATCATTTGATCTTGTTGCAACCAGGGTTCGTACTCGGGGTTGACTTCATCAGTGAGTTTACCATCTTGATCTTTGATGAAGCATGGAGGGCAAGGAGTTGAGCCGTCAACAATGCCCATGAGACCTCTGCTACGGAGGACAGGAACCAATTGGGCAAGCCAGAGGACGTAGTTGGAGCGATCAAGCTTGATAGTCATAAAGCTTGATACGGAAGGAGCGGTGGTGGACGATATGGGAGCAATGGTGGAGGAGGTGGTGGAGGATACGGTGGAGGAGGTGGTGGAGGAAGTGGTGGAGGAAGTGGAGGCCATTTGCATTTTTGGGAGAGAAAAAAAAAATTGGTCGTGAGACTAAATGGCTCTTGATACCATGAAGTGAATAAAGTTTGTGTTGAATGGCTTGAGAAGTCAAGCTAAGTATGATTGTATTTATAGTCATTTACATGATTAAAGTCCTAGATGATTACAATATCAAAACAGAATTCAACTCTATCATAACAGAAGATATTCTAGAATTCAAAATACAAGATAAGAAGAGTGAGATACTTGAATCTAAACAGATGATAAGAAACAACTTCAGTTTGAATTTGAATCATTTGAATGATATGGTTTATCACGTACAACCTGGTCGGTCACCCCAGACTTTATATTGCTATTCAGATTCGTGGAATCGGTTCATGGAGTCGCACCTGGTGAAAATGTCAAAGATTGTTTTTGGATTCTAGTTGGTTTATGCTATATCTTTTTGTAGCACAATCTATGGTAATTGTTGTGCTGCATTGGCTCGATTTTAAATTCTTGAGTTTTTGGTTGCCAATTTTTCATATTATTAGTTGGGTACTCGCCCATTGTCCATCAAGTGTTTTCCATCTTCAGACGCAGGTATGGTTGAACAATTGTTATACACACATATATGAAACATATACATGCGCTCTTGTATTGTATAGAAATAATCGAATACTGATGAAGTTGTTATAGAAGAAAGAGCTGCCTCCACATTACAAGGAAATTATGAATTTATGAAATATATAGGACACAGAGTTTTCTTCAACTGAAAAAAGGACAATTTTATAAGAAGGCAAGGAGAATACAAGATCTAAGACTTGGATTTTTCTAACTAAATATTGAGTGCAAAGACCAACTTTGCTTACTGGTTACGAACCCGACTTGGCTACCACTTGGTTTTCGACCAATTCATGAAAAGTGGACGGATCATTTGGATAGGTAAACCGACCTTATATGATACACTGGCCTTACTTTCTTTTTCCTAATGCATATATGTTGGTAATTGGGTGGTGATGAATTAATTTATAGACTGGCTTCATTTTCGGTTGGATTACTTTTTAATGGACTATATTGTTTATCATTTCTAATACCCTTCCATATGATCTGTAAGGTTAGTTTGCCAAACACGGGGCGAGCACTTCTTCAAACAGATCTTAATCGGATTGCTGAAACTTCCGACATTCTACCTATGAAGGTTTGAATAGTGTTTTGAAAGGTAAACCTTAATTATCGCTTCTGTTTGATCTCGATCATTTGGTTTTCATTTAGTTTTCTTTTCTTAAGACATTTCTTTTTGGGGTGCTATTTGGTTTGACTAGAGACATGATTCAAGTAATGCATGCCCTAACTAACCAACTTGATGGAGATTGGTAAACACCACTTGCGTCGCGGAACTACTAATTTCAAAGTGAGATCATACAAATATCTTATGAGATATAAATTCATTTTACATCCTTGAATTTTACATTTAAAATTATATGTGCACTGGGACTCCTAATTTGACCATCTTTGCCCATATACTTTTCAATTTTATCAATCATAGTTATCAATTGACTAAATCATTAATTTGTTTCATATATTGTTGATTTGACGAGTTCATGTGAGTCCATTTCAGTCTTGACAATGTAAGAGCATTTTTAGCAATGCTAGCCATTTTTGAGTCAAATTTTAGCTAAAGTAGCTAAAAAGTCATTTTACCTAGCCACTTTAGAATTACGTCTGCATCAATGCTCTCTATTTTAGCTAGTTTTGAATTTAGATTATTTTTTAAATGAATATTAAATAGTTTAAATGTATTTATAAATTACATAAAATAACTTAAAATAAATGTTTTAAATTATAGAGAGCCTCATCCCACTCTCTATATTTAGGAGCGAGATAGTTAAAAGTTATAATAGAGAGTCATTTAAGAGTCTGGTGCAGCTGCTAAAATAGATAAAAAGCTAAACATGTTCTCCAAAATAGCTCAGGAGCCACAATAGAGAGTCGGCTAAAGATGCTTTAATAGATGTGTTTCTTGGCTGACACAAGGACAAAAACTAATTTGAATGGGCTTCCTACGCAATAATTCATAAAGAAAATGATGGATTAGATCATAGTTGACTATGATTAATCAAATTGGAGAGCACAAGAGATTAGATTAAAATTTCGGGGCCACAAACAATTTTGAGTGTAAAGTTTAAGGAGATAAAATGAATTTAGCTCTTAAAGATTTGTTATCATGGAGACATTTGTAGTTTCTTGACGTAAGGGTTTCTGTTTAATATCCAAAGAATAAGTAGGAAGAAAAAACAAAACAACAGAGAATTGGGGAGATGCTTATCTCCTAAATTCCTAATTGATTTATTATTAATGGATCGGAAGAGGGTTACACAAAACGTCATAAAATACGTTTCATCGGTTATTGTTTAGGTATTCTGATATGATTTTGTACCACTATCTTTAGTTGCAGATACAGTAGTAGCCTTACTCCGGCATCCAATCATTTCATTTCGGATTTGGATCAAAACCCGCCTCATTGACAAGTCTAGTGTTAGGGTTGTATTCTTTTTTTTTTTTTTTTGGCACAAGTTAGGGTGGTTGCATTACATATAGGAGAAATTAGCAATTAAGTATATTTAAAATCTGAATGTTTTAAATTAAAAAAAAATAATAAATAATTTATTCTTGCTATTTATATTTAGGTGCAGAGCTCTTTAGAATCTTGGTAGAGTTAATAAAATAAATAGAAAACTAAACTTGCTCTCTAAAATAGTTAAAATAGAGTTTATGCTAAAAATTAATGCTCTAACAAAATAGATAATAATTATGTAGAAATCAATTATAACTTCTTGGGCTGAGCTCTAAGAGGGTGAGCTATCTGTAAGGTGAGGCCAAACTTCTCTTCCATGTTCATAGTTTGTGGCACAACTCCATCTTCAAGTTTCCAATCAAAGCAATTAATAAGTGAACCCAACATCAAGTATAACATTCTCATTGCCAAAGGCAATCCAGGACAAATCCTCCTCCCACCACCAAATGGAATAAGCTCAAAGTTTCTTCCCATAATATCAATTTCCTTGCCTGATCCTATAAATCTTTCCGGCTTAAACAAGTCTGGATTGTCCCAAGTGTCGGGGTCTCTGCCTATGGCCCAAGCATTGATTAGAACTCGTGTACCCTTTGGGACAATGTACCCTCCGATTTCTACATCTGATTCAACTTTTCGTGGAATAAGAAATGGTGCTACTGGATGCAATCGAAAAGTTTCTTTGATTATTGCTTGCAAGTAAGGAAGTCGAGCAATGTCAGATTCCTCAACTAGCTTTTCTTTTCCAATCATTTGCCCAAGCTCTACTTTAGCTTTAGACATGACTTCTGGGTTGCGCAGTAGCTCAGCCATTGCCCACTCTGTTGTGGCCGAAGTTGTTTCAGTACCAGCAGTAAATAGATCCTGTATGTAATGTATCAGTATCAAATGTAGGCAAATAATTCTTAATTAATAAATAAAGCATGCACCAACAATTGTACTACATTAACAAATTATTTACACAAATGTAATATACAATAAGATATCCGTATTAACGTATTATTTAGGAAAGGGTGCGACTATTGTCACCCTACCAACTACTTTGTTCACCCTACATTTGCTTCTTTTATTAAAAAACCAATACACTCTAATGCAAAATTACAATTATGGATAATATTTTATTAATAACTACATTGTATCTTACTTACATCCTAATATCATATCAAACATTTACGCCCATATCAAACTTAATTTCAATATCAATCTCATCATTCATGTTAAAGCCTAACACCTTAATTTAGCATCCATCATCAAAGTGTATTGTTTGTGATTCTTGAATCCTAGCTTGCAATTTGTTCTGTAATACTCAACCGAACATTATGACACTATTCAGTAGAAGTCTACCAAATATTTTTATATTATTCGGTGGGTATTGCCAAAAACTTCAAATGATTTTTTTGTTATAGATTCATTCGATAAATCTTTACCGGACCCTAAACGATCATTTGGTAAAGTATTACCGAACATCTCATTAAGTTTTAGCAAAGTCTTACCGAACACATGAAATGGCATTTTTTTTTGTGAGTTGTAAGGAAATTTTACACTTGAGGCTAATTTGGGAAGAATAAGTAGGTAAACTAAGCAAATTATAATTCTAATATATATATATAAAAGTAGGGTGAAAAAAGTATGTAGGATGATCAAAGAGTCTAATAGGGTGGCAATAGCCGCACCCTTTAGGAAAATATAACGTCCAATAACTAGCACGTACTCCTGAAGCAATTAACTAATTAGATCATGAAGTGCGTATGATAAAATTACTAACCAGAATGAGATGTTCAATTTGTGCCTCGTCCATATCTTCATTTCTCTCTTTACTGATGTTTATAAGGATATCCAACATATCATTACTTGTGACATACTGGTACCCTTTTCTTGATTCCAACCTTTCATCGATCATGCCATTGAAGTAGACTACTGTTTCCCGGAAATATTTAGTCACGCGTCGCCTTATGCCTTGGGGGTCAAGCTTCCCAAGCAAAGGGAAAAAGTCCACCATATTTGGTTTCCCTACATCTTCCATTGTACCTCGAACATTCTCCTTGAACTTCCTAGCCGTCTCGCTACTCGGGTCAGCTAAATCGACCGAAAAGATAGTCCGGGACAGCAGATTCAGAGTGGTTGCGAAGGCAGCCTTTCCGATCTCCACTGGCTTGCCCGCCCTCATGCTTTCATCAACATCATCTATGAGGTGTTGCACTTTCACACGCCGGTTGGCTTTGTTAGCGTCCAGAATTTTTGCGGAAAACAGATGGGAGTTGCATATTTTTCGAAGATTTCTCCATTTTGGTGATACGGGTAGAAATGGCAAGCTGTAGTAGCTGTGATTGCAGGCGTGGACACAATCTGGGACGGTTCGGTTGCAGAAGACTTGGTCATGAGTTCGGAGGATTTCTTTGGCCAGAGTTGACGAGGAAACTACAACTGTGGTCACCTGCCCAAGTTGCAAACTGATTATGGGGCCGTAGCGTTGAGATAGCTTAGTGAGGGAGACATGGGGTTTGTCTCCAAGCTCAAACAGATTCCCAATCAGTGGAAATGGCTTTGGTCCCGGTGGAAGAAGCTTTCCGGGTATGGCTTTCCTTTCTGCAAAAGAATGGAATGCTTGGATGGAGATCCAGGCAAAGGCAAGACATAAGATTATGGCGAATACGAAATCCATATCTTAGGTTGCGTTCGTTACAACTCTGAAACACACCCTTATATGAAAAACCTTTTCAATTTTGAAAGTTCTGGCATTTAAATTTGAGAGGGACTTTAGGTTGCGGGTGATACAGTTCACACGATTTTGGATCATTTCTGATGTCATGACTCATTATTCTGTCGGCATGTAGCGAGAACATGTGATGCCAAATTGATAAACGTGTTTTGTTGTGAGACACGTACAAGCCTTATTTATTGAGGAGGAGGTTCTCATAAGAATCAAGGCTTTTAAGAAAGTCAAGGCACAGTTAGTCAAACAGTCAATATTTCTTCATTACGAAGCTTTCACATTAGAATGCATTGCCATGTGTCACAAATCTGAAAAATAAACTTTTTTTAAATTTTTTTTTATATTTATGACTCTGGAAAATCGGTTAGTGTTTAAGGATATCTCTATTTGTGTTTAATCCAAACTCTAGGTTACTTGACCTAGTGGTAATAGAGTTTAATTAGAAGAATCTAGAGATTCTCTTTCCTTGTATGATTCTAACTCTATGCATTGTAATCCTCTATATAAAGAGGCCCCTATTATCAATGAGAATACGCAGTAAATTTCTCTCAGTTTCTGATTCCCTAAAACACGTTATCAGCACGAGCCCTAACCCTGAAACCCTAAATTCGTAACCTTCAAATATCAGAAACCACCGCCGCCTACCTTGAAGCTCTCAATCCCAAGAACCCAGAACCGGCGGCACCACCCCCAAAACAGGCCGGAATCAACCTGAACCGGCCACCGGAAGTGTTCAAACCGGCCTCCCAAGAAAAATCCAAAGATCTCCTGTGTGGTTCACCATCTTCCCGTCCACCCTTCACTGCCACTTTTTGTCAGTAGCTGCACCTCGTCCCCAGAATCCGGAACATGAAAAATCACCACTAGAACAGGCCAAAATTCAACCGAACCGGCCACCTGCGTCCACCTGACCTGAACCGGCAGAAAGAAAAAAAAGAAAAAAAGAAAAGGAGATCCTGTGCAGCCCAAGCCCACCTGCTGCAGCCCACTGTCAAGCCCACAGTCGAGCCCACATGCAGCAGTCCCCAGCGGAGCCCACGTGCATCAGCCAAGCCGCACTGCCACGTCAGCACCCCCGGTCAACCCTCCGGTCAACGGCCAGTCAAAGCCAGTCAACACTTTTCCGACGACTTTTCCGACCAACTTCTCCGGCGACTTTTCTGACCACTTTTTAAGGTAAATTTTTCTAAAATTTCCCGTTTTTTGAAGTTTTTTTTTTTAATTTCTTCTTCTTTTCTCGTGGACTTCCAACATCCCTTCTTCTACCCCCTTTCTTCTACATGGGGAGACCAAAAGCCGAACTGTGGGGGTTCGTGCTCACTCCAAGCTTGGAGCTTGTAGAGTCCTCCAAACTTAGAGTTTACTGAGAAGAAAACGATCGACCACATACACCGTTGTTTCGATCTAATCCAAAACCCTTCTTGGAATCGGATTTTCTTGGAAGCAACTACGCTAAGAAAATTCCTAATTTCTTGGAAGCGACTACGCTCAGAAATTTAATAGTTTTTCGTGGTAGCCTTTTTCGCTCCGAAACTAACCCTAATCTTGTGTTGTTTTTCAGGATGAGTTACCTGAACAAGTTGAACTTTGTTCCACTAGAGACAACTGGCGCAGGATACCATAGATGGGTCCGAGATGTGTGCGAACATCTTAAGGCTAATGGACTTCTGGAAGCCATCCAAGAGCCTAGTCAGAACGTGCTCTCCATTGAGCAAGCTACTGCTTTTGAAGCAAAACAAGCTAAAACCATAATTCTCATGACAAGGCACATGAATGACGCGCTCCAAAATGAATACCTCAATGAGGAAGACCCAAGAAAGCTATGGGTAGAACTTGAGCAGCGATTTGGCAACGTTCGTGACTCCCTGCTTCCTGATTTAGAAGTGCGATGGCATAGCCTCCGCTTTTGTGATTTCAAGTCTGTGCTTGATTATAACTCGGAAGCTCTTCGTATCAAGTCTCTGATGGAGTTTTGTGGCCAAGCCATAACTGATACGATGTTGATCGAGAAGACTCTCTCTACCTTCCCCGTCTCTGCACTGATGATTTCAAAGAATTATTGGATTGATGTAAATGCAGGACGTATCACAAGGTTTCATGAGCTCATTGGGGCCATAAACGTAGCTGAAAAGCACGACAATATTCTTGTGAAGAACTATAATGCTAGACCCGTGGGAACTAAGCCTATTCCAGAGTCTAACCATAGTCGCGCCCCCAATGGAGGACGCAAGGAGCGAAACCCTAAGAGTAGGGATAATTCTGGACATTCTGGTCCATATGTTCGCCCTAAAGAGGAAGGAAATCGCCGAGAGAGGCGTGCACGGAACCATGGAGGTCAACGTGTGAAGAGAGAGAGAGGTGGAGCCTCCGACCATGGTGGTAACACCACCAAGAGCATAGGTTGTCCAAATCGCGCCCCAATGGCGCCTCGATCAAGGGAGCCCGACCATAATGATGTTTGTTTTCGATGTGGATCAACTGAACATTGGGCCAAAGCATGTATAGCACCCCAGAATATTGCAAACGCATACAAGACGTATCGTGAAGCAAGGGAAGCAAATTACATGGAACAAGAGGATCAAGATGGCGATCTCGATCTAAGGGTGGAAGACTACAAGGATCAAGATGGTGATTTTGGTTTTACTTTTTACCGGGGAGCAATTTTTTGGTTTACGTTTTAGCTGTGGAGTTGAGTTTTGATGGCTTTGTAAGGCATAGAAGGAAAGAAAGAAAGAAAAAAAAAAAAGAAGTTTTTTCGAGGGGCAATAAAGGTATAGTAGGGGTCAATAAACGTCTATTAGGGGGATATAGACGTTTTGAATTTATGTAATATCCTCTTCTTTTTTTCTTTAATCAAAGTTTTATTTGTTTAAATTTAGAGAGATTAGTTCCCATACCAACGACTGAAAGTTCTATTGGGAGGCAATTTATTGGGGGACAATAGACGTCTATTGGAGGCAATAAGTGTTTTGAATTGATATAATTTTCTCTTTTTTTACCTTAAATCAAAGTTTTATTTGTTCAATTTTATGGGGATACATGACTGATAGTCGTCTATTGGGGGCAATAGACGTCTATTAGGAGGCAATAGACTATTGGGGCAATAGACGTCTATTGAGGGGCAATAGCAATAGACCTCTATTGCCCCTCTATTAGGGGGCAATAGATGTCTATTAGGTGCAAAAAAACTTTCCGGTTAGATTTTCAGCAAATTCCGATGAGCGGTAGTCGGTGACCGGACTCCGGCGGCAGGTGACTGGAATCCGACGAACATTGACAGGAATCCGGCGAAAGTTGACCGGACTCCGGCGAAGTCTCCCATGGTTTCTCTCTCTTCCATTTTCTCTCTCTCTCAAAGTAACAAAGGGGTAAGGGTAAAATGGTATTAAAAAAATTAAAAAACAAAAAAAAATCTTAATGGAGTATTAGGGAAAACCTCCTTAGAGTGTTTTGGGTAAGAGAGAATTAAAAAAACTTAATTGGGTAAGTGGGAAAAAAATATCTAAAAATGGGGTAAATAGACAAAAACCTTTTTTTTTTTTATAAATATTTTGGCCAAGTGCGACTCGTTATTCAAAAGGTAAGAAATGCATCTTACATTCTTCCAAAAAGAGGAGAAGAAAGAAAAAAGAACAGAAAAAAAGGAACTGCATGTTATAAGGCTTGCTCACCTAAGGGACTGTGAGGGACAAGTGAATCTGACGGCTGAAAATAAATGCACAGTTTTAAAGTGTTATAAATGCTTTTATATTTAATACATGTGATTGAGATGCATCTGTCCCTCACAGTCTCTTAAAACTGTCCCTAAGGTGATAAAACCTGTGCATGTTACTATCAGGTTGGGCAGCAGTTAGGTACTCAATTAAGGCAAGCTCTTAAATTCTAGCAACTCATTTGGCCGGAACCGATCAAGATCGAGTTTAATTAGATAGCACACTGATGTAGTTAACGTCTGCCGAACTGACTTGGTTAATTATGAACCAACAGTTTTGCCATTGTAGTGCAATATATATGTTTTAAACAACAGGATAACACATGTATAGGAGGCATCTAACGGCTCATTTCAATTTTTCTCCATTATACTTTTACTTTATTTTTTCAATTCTTCTCATTTCACAACCAAGTATTGCTCCTTTGTCTTCTTCAAACCCAAACCCAGGCTTTTTCAACCCTTGATCAGCTTCCTCTAAACTCATGGTCTTCTTCAAATCCAGGCCTTTTTTACTCTCCATCATCTTCCTTTAAAATCATGGTCATAGCAGAGCTTATTTTCAATTGTTCCCTTCTTGATTTTATCTCACTCTTGCCATTATTTTTGATGTAGGACGAGAATGGGCCCAATTTAGCTGGAAAATCATAAAAGCAAAGAAGCGGCGTAGAATCAAGAACAGTGGTTGGAAAATAGGTAACTCACGCGCAATGAGGTTATTAGCCACTGGAATATTCAAGAAGATTTGGTTTTGGATCTTTCGGGTTTCTCATGCAAAAAGTCAAGTATTAATTGTGAATCAGATTGAGATCAATTTTTGGCCAGAATGTCCGTTTGAGACGCATGATACCTTTCCAGAATGGAAACAACGAGATCTTCAAGACTCACTTTAGTGAGCCCCATCAGATTTAGGCCAAAATATACTGTTTTAATTATCCGATTATGCATTTAATATTTTTAGGCTAGCTAGTTTTACATTCTTTTTAGGATTAAATTATGTTTAGTTCCTATACTATGACCCTTTTTTTGTTTCAGTCCCTGGCATTCTCAATTAATCTAAAAAGTCTCTAACGTCACAATTTTCATCCAATTAGTACACCCCGTTAACATTCTGTCAATTCGTGCCGTTAACTTGATGATGTGGCACTCGAAGCCACACCACCTCAGCATTTTGCATGCCACGTAATATGTAAATTGTCCAATATACCCTCCATGCATTTTCCCCTATTCTTCACCAAAAAATGACTCCAAAGTGAGTGAATTTTTCACTCCAAAAACCCCATCCATTTCCCCCATTCAAACTCCCAGTATTGTGTTCTTCAAATGTGTTGCCGTAACCTTGATCCTACACCACATCATGAAACCCAAAATCTTGATGAGAACCACCCCCACTCTGCAACACTTGTTCAACCCAATTCAAACCTAAAACTCCTCGCTATCTTCCCATTCATAAATTTATAATTACGCACACCGAATAACTGATTTCCATAAGCTCCAGCCTCCTTTAGTCCGGAAACATAACCTCCGGATCAAAAACAATGTCCCATCCACAACAGAAGCTCCAAAGAGTAAAATCTCTCTGGATTGGAAATAAGCTTCTTCACCATAGCTGGTCAACAGGTAACAGATTTTTCAGAACAAAAACGATTTGCTGCAGATCTAGTGTTGCATACAATGAAATTAAATAAAAGAAAAGAATATCTATACCTGAGAATCTATATCGAAGCATGAAGAACAACAACTGAAATTCACCCAAAAAAAAATCAAAATCCAAACTACCCGCACAAACAAACAAAATTAACGGGATCCAGATCTAATCGCTCCATTTTCAGCCAAATTCACACAAAACATACGAAAATAAAGCAGAAACTCACTTTGTTTCCAACCGTTTTGACGCCGCGGCTCTGGATTTCCCACCTTTCATGGCTGAACCTATCAAAAAACATAAAGAATAGGTGAGAATCGTTTGGAATCGGGCCGGACTCAGTCCAAATCAGCTGAGTTGGCCAGGTTTGGGGTTTCCCGTCCCAATTCAACACAATCCTTCCTCCACTAGATTGAATCTCAGACCCGTCTCCATCCTAAACCCAGCTTCAAGCTGCAAATCGGGAAGCAAAACATCACCGTATTTGCAGACCTGATCTGACCTTTCCTTGCATTCATTTTCTTCGTCTCAACAATACGAAGCTGTCGGTGTCAAGAAGCCAGAGGTTGAGCTTGAAGGAGTTGAGATCGATGGAGACTTCCAGACACAAACCCGAACCCGACACGGCAGCGGCGCGCAATAACAAAAATGATGAGTAGGCCTGTGATCTTCAGTCGATTCCCAGCGGCGGTCTGGAGGCCATGACCGGATCTGGCTTTGGATTTTTGAATTTCGATGGGATTGTATTTGGGCTTTTGGATTATGGGGTTGGGACGGGGTTGGAGAGCAAGGAACTGGAATTTGAAATTTAGGGTTGGTTTTAGGATTAGGTTCTGGGTTCAGCTCAAATTGTAAGACCCCAGAAATTTGTTATTAATTCCTAAATGCTTCCTAGAATTAAGAAAGTGTTCGTTTGTACGAGTTCGTGATTCGAGGGTGGAGCGGAAGTGTTTCGGATGAATTTTTATTCGGAAAGTATGACTTTAGGGGGGGGGGGGGCAAAGGTTGAATTTTTATACGTTGGGTTTCACGAAAGTCGTAGAGCGTGTCGATACGAGTTCGTGAACATGTGGAACGCAAGAATCGAAGTTCATATGAGAAAGTTATGAGCGATTGAAATTTGGGGAAATTTCTATAAATATAAGAAAATTCCGGATTTTTTCATAAATCCCAAAAGTTCTGAAAATCCCATTTTCCTCCCCAAATACTCTGTTCTCTCTCCTCAGACCGATGGGTCGCGCTCGACCCGACCCTGCAGGAAACCAGCCTTCCCGGCTGCCGACGACAGAGGACCCGGCCTGAACTAACTCGTGTCAGCTTCCGTCGTCAACCCTTGGTGTTGGTTTCACAGGTGGAGCACCCCGGAAGGAGATCGGAGAGGTGAACAGTGACGGCGACCGACCCGATTGGATTTCCCAGTTTCCGGCGACTCCTTGGCCGATCTCTCTCGGTTTTGGGTTATCCTCCTCCTCCTGATCATCCTCATATCCTCCTTATACCACGATTTTGAGTGTAGAGTGATAAATCAAGGTTTGAAGATTTCGACGGCTCTGGTTGAATCTGGAAACGTGATCAGACGACCGAGATTGATCAAACTTCCAAGCTTGATCTAGGACAATCTAGACCGAATCTCACTTAGCTCCAGGTATGAAAGTGGCTCATCTCTTCATTTTGAACAAGTTTGTAGTTGGCGACTTTTGCATCGGAGGTGGTTGACTCGGTGTTGACCGCCGCCGTTGACCGCCTGCTGACCCATCGCTTGTGGCGGCGGGTCAGACCATATTTTTGGGTCCTGTTTTCAGTTTATGCATCTACGCATCCATACGATCGTTTTGATATATTATAAGGTTATTTTGGAGAAAGTTGATGCATGCTAGGGTTTCGGTTTTACGCATTATCTTCGGTTTGCAATCCGCGAAGATCTGACCGTTGGATCTTCGAATAATTTTGATAGGATGATCCCAAGGGAAATCCGTGAGAATCTGACTGTTGGATTGTTGTTTAAGTGTGTTGTGAATTAATTGCTAAGTTAGGATCGTATTTTGATTAGGTGACTGACGGTTTTGGTTGGGCGGATGGTTGTGATTGTGATTTTGGGCTGTACTGAAGACGCAGCTGGATTGAGGTGAGTAAATCTCACGTGGTTCATTTACGAACGGATTTATTTATTACTCGGAATTACATGTTTAATTGTTAAATCATTTTCGAAACAAATTATTTGTTTTAAAATATATGAACTTGATCGACAACGGTTCATGGGTAAGTTAAAACAATGTTTTGTTATAAATGATTTTCGAGAGGAATAATTTATAAAACTATAGTTGGTATTAGTGGTCATTCCTGCGTGAATGACTACGTATATATATATATTTACGTAGAATATATATATTTGACGGTTTGACATTGGTGAAGTTGTGTTTGAGAGTGTGATTAAATATATTGTAGTACCAAAGTGGTGACCAAAGTGGCGATAGTTTATACAGTGGTACCAAAGTGGTGACCAAAGTGGCGATAATTGATGTGTTGATTTTTATGAAGAGGATAGGAATTAATGTTGAGTGATTGAGGTTTGAGATTGTTGATGGGTGATCATTGACTTTAGTGTGGGTTGTTTGACTTCTTCATTGATTTTCCTTTTCCTTCTAATTGTTGAATTTTAAGTAATCTCCTGAACTAAGTTATATGCAGGGATTACTGCCTTTTGAATTGTTTGTTTTAATGTAATCTCCTGAACTAAGTTATATGCAGGGATTACTACCTTTTGAATTGTTTGTTTTAATGTAATCTCCTGAACTAAGTTATATGCAGGGATTACCGCTTTTTGAATTGTTTGTTTAATGTAAATTCCTGAACTAAACTCTATGCAGGGATTTATGATTTCTTTTGTTTGTTTTCATGTGATCTCCTGAACTAAGTTTCTATGCAGGGATTACTGATTTTGCTTAATTCTTATTGTGGGTTGTGATCTGTAGTGATTGGGGAATGAGTTGTGAGGTTATCGTTTTGACAAATACTTTATGTTGAGGGGAAGTGAGTGTGATTTGTCGTTGAGATGATATGATATGATATGAACTTGATGTTTGGTTGTGTTTTGTGGAATTAAATATTGTTGCTTTAATTATCTCACGAGTTGAGAAATTATAAGCATGAGTGACGTGAGTCACTTTAATTGAGTTTACTCATACGGGCTGAAAATCTTACCGGATTTGTTTTGTTCATTCCCGGTGCACTATTCTATGGTGTAGGGGTTTTTGTGCAGGTTTGGTTATCGAGTGATCATTATCAAAGCTGAGGTGTACGTTCGATGGTGTGGGCGTGGAAGGATGCTCTTTGTTTTAAGTCTCCCGCTGGGTAGTGAGTTGTGGTGGGTGTGTTTACTTATTGAATTGTCATTCAGTTTGATTTGTAAACTATCTGTAATGTAATATGTGACTCTAAAGAACGAGTCGGTATTGACATTGTGAGTTCAGTTTGTTTGTTACTTAGTTTAAATGAAAAAAATTCTATATGTGTTTTCTTGTGTTTGTTCTCTCGTTTCGGATTTTGAATTTTCTTTATTCAAAATTCGGGGCGTGACACAAACACCCGCAATAGAGGGCATGGACATTATGGACATTTCGCTATTGGAAAGGCTTATGTGGAGCTGAGTTGGCCAACATTTTGCTGCCACATAAGCTTACAAACGGAGCAATTGGACGGACCGTACCGATTAGATGAAAATTGTGACGTTAGAGACTTTTTAGATTAATTGAAAATGTCAGGGACTGAAACGATGACAGTGTCATAGTACAGGGACTAAACAAACTTTAATCATTCTTTTTATTTTTGGGTTCTTAGTTTCCTTTTTAAAAATGAGAGTTTTTTCTCTCGTGGACTCCAGATTTTCTGGCGATACCCGCATCATTTGGTATCAGAGCGGGCATTGCCCGCTTCTTAGCAAACGACGACCAAGCGAGAAGTTCACTACCACCAACCTCAACGACGCTGGTCAGTGACACAAAGCAATTTGGATCGAGGGCGAGGCAGAGCGAATAAGAGTAGATGGAAAAAGGCAAAAGGCTCCGTTTAATGAGAGAGAGAGAGAGAGAGAGATCGATCCTCATATGCATGCCCTCATGTGCTGATCTTGACCGTCCATTTTGAATGGACCAATTCACTTCTCCACCTCCCTCTGGTTCTCGATCTTTCTTTCTTCTCTCATCTTGTCTCTCCATTCACTTCTCCACCACAATTAGTCTCCAAATAAACATTAGCAGAAAGAAACAGAAAGATAGAGGAGGGAAAAGTACGTGAGACCCGAGGACCAGTCTAGGGTAAGAGCAAGAGAACTGAAACCCTAAACTGACCACACGTATCCATGTTTGAGTCTGAAAGAAAATTTATTATTTCTTAAATAAAATTCTAATTTAAGAATTAACCCACATTTTATTATGATTCCCCAGATTTACAGCGCTACTTTTCTCACATTCTTGAATTGAACCCTGCAAATGATGCTTCTCTTCTATAGATAGTAGCTTAGTTTGATTCAGATTTCAAATATGGCCTACATACATATAAGTAGACCTGACATGGAAAACACAAATTAACCTGACTGATTTGTACATGCATAAGAGGTTCACAAGCAAAATGATAGATACTCGGCTCAGCACTTATTGAGAATCAATCACATACTATATTCTTCTCCGACTTCTGGAATTTAGTTTGATCTTGTATACGAGGAAATAATTAACAATTCCAACCATTGAATTTCTCAATGTATAGTTATCACTTATCATACAGTTATCCAACCAAAATCATGCAAATTTCTATACCATAACATGGTATCCCACTCACTTATTCCAAAGGTCTAAAAATTTATACATTTGGACAGCCAAACCATAGTGCCATTTTTCACCTACATAATTTACATATTCTAAAACATATGATGATGTGTACATTTGTGTATGGAAACTTCCTAACAAAACCAGCAAAATATCTTTTCTTTTCAAGCATAATCTATACAACTTTTCAAGAACTTCGAGATGCATTGCGTCTTACATGACTGAAGTTGCTATTCTTGAAAAGCTTCATAGAAAACTGTAATTTTTTTTCTGGTTTTGTTAGTTAATAACCCCCGTGAAATGATAGCGACCGTGGCGCTTTTCCTTCGAAACTTCTTCTCCTGTTCATTAGCCATGCCGTGTCAAACAAGTCTAGGATATCACCCTGACCATTGCCTCCATTCTTAACATCAGCAGCAGCAGATTTCACTTCTTCCTTGTTGTAGTACTTCTCTTCTGTTTTACTGTGTATGCCGTTCGTTTTATACTTGTTTCCTTCTTTTTTACTTTCAGTCCCTTCTTTTTTACCCTTGGTTAGGGCTTCCTTGTAACTACCCTTCATAATAGCACCAAGAGGTGGAGTACTAGGATTACTCTTCATATTATTATTAGCATCATGATTTGAGGAATCTATAAGCTGCTCTGCAGCTCCATTAGCTTTAGCTGCAGCTTCTTCATTAGTATTGTGATGATGATTATTATTATCATTGCAGCTGGTATCAACTACAATCTCCTTCTCCCTCGCACCTTTTGACATTCTCCAGCAAGTCAGCGTACCACTAACAAAATTTAGCATCGTAATGGCACGAACCAATCCCCAATCTAAAACCGAACCTTGGTGGATAGAATGGATAGAAGAGGGGAGTTTATTCATTGCTTCATCTAATTTTTCGGGGAGGGTTTCTGCGACTTGGACAAAGTCATCAATCTTGTTAAACACGATGCTTGATGGAGGGTAAAATATCTCTATCATGTTTTCAACAGCTAGTATTCGACCATCAATAAATGATAGGACTGCCATTATGATCCACTGATATTGCATGAAGATAATAATGGGGCTGGCAAATCTTGCAAATTTTGCTGCCACCTTTGCCATTACGCCTAAAGGGCCATGTATACCTTGGACTTTGGTGCAGGCTTTGTCAGCTATCACTAAAATGGAAACCGCACAAGTGTGCAATGGGCGTTTCCTACTCATCATTTTGATTTGGGTTGTTGATTCCTGAGAAATTATAAAATTTGAAATCATGTTATATAAATAAAGCAAAAAATAATTGTCAATATTCATATAGAACACACACTTGTACTACGTAGTGCACAAATATTATCTTGCCAAATTCACATATTCACATAAAGTGATAAAACTCTCTGTCCATATGACATGATATATTGACAAAATGCTCAAGCAGAGTTGAAGATGGGATGAAAAGTTTGCACCTGGGACGCAAGCGAAGCCCGGGAATCCATAAATTTTAATCATGAAAACGGTATAATGATTTTCTTTTATATTTATTTGAGAGAGGAATTCCTAGCAGTGTCTAAATTTGAAGCACCTGATAATAGGAAGAAAAAATTGTTGGGTCGTGTTGATTTGAGCGGGAGAGCTTATTTTCCTATTTCGGGCGGCGTCAGTTGAAAATGGGTGGGTCGTATTGATTTGAGCGCTCTCGTGACTGACACGTGTTACTCGTCCAAAAGAAAACCGATCCTAGCCGTTGGTGGGTGAAACTTGAAACCTAAGAAAGCAAATTAGAGCATCGAATTCGATTCTATAATTTTGATGCTGGCTAATTTGGCATCGCACTTGAAGACCAAAAGTCGTGCACTTTGGAGGAATTGTTCTCACATCACTTGTGGGCTTATTCGACGGTTCGCAATCAGTTGCATATCAAAATCAAAATTACCAAGAAGCAAAGAAGGCATGGCATCAATTATTCGTTCTCATAAATTAGCATTTTTTTGTGACAACTTCTATTTTGAATTCAAGCAATGCCAAATCCGGAAACTATGTTTGGTAACAAAAATCATGTTGTGTAATGTTCACTTTTCTTCATATATTTGGTGATGTTATGTATGAGAGATTCGTTTCTTGCACAGAAGCACTCTACCTAATCTGGCTTTTGGCTCATCTTTTTCCCGCTTTATTCCTTGCCATTTTGTCTTTTTTATTGCTTCTATCAAGTTTTCCATCGATTTGTTGTTTCCCTTAAGGAGTCTTGTGCATTGGTTATTATGGATAATCACCAAGGTTTGATTTTGATGTTGTAAGACATACCGTTCATAATGCCTGATTAATTCAATTTTTTTATAAGCCTCTTCGAAAATGGTTGTTTTGATTCTCAACGTGTAACTCACAAATTGAGAAGTTTTGTGAATCGAAACACCAGTATGAGGTACCCGTTCTTGAATCGGTTGGAATGGAATGATGCATCAAAGCGTTCATAATAAAGACGCTTACTGTCTGCTCTTGATTCAACACACTTCAAATGTAGAGTACGAGTAGATATATACTGTTTCCAGAAGTTCTTCCCGGCATATTGTTGTTGTTATTGTGTCTTCTTTTTTCTTTGCATAATTTTCTTTGGATGCTATTTTTGGGCTGCACCTGAAACTTATTGGTTCATTTCTATGGTTTAGTAATCTCTCTCCCTATTCTTCTTTTAATTCCTAATCTCGGTTTCTGAAATGATGACTAAGCAAATGGTGTGTTAAAGACTTTTTTATTATGAAATCTGATCTTTGAGTAGTGTGTATTTTATTTTGATTCTAGATTTATATCTTCTAAGTAATTTGCTCAATTATCTTCATAATCAACATGAATATATTGATGGTATAGAATTTGTTTCTTGAACGGAATATATTTTTGTTGGAGCTGCAAGCATATATTGATCAATCGAATGACTTTATGGTTATTTTGTACAGGCATACGCGGAGATGGAAGGTGTTTGTTTCGTTCTGTGGTTCATGGAGCTTGTCTAAGAGCAGGGAAGCCATCTCCAAGTGACAGCCATCAGAAAGAACTTGCAGATGAGCTTAGAGAGAAGGTATAAGATGAACTCATTTTTATATCCCCATGTTTCAACTTCTAACTTCTTATAAATTGATATCGAGCTAGTTATCTACGGATTGCATCAAGTACATCAACAAGAATTTGACTTATACCCGCTACCAAGCATAGCTTGGTTCAATGATTGAATCCCGTGAACAAAAGATGGTTGAGCTACTTGCAAAAATTTGAAAAGAGAGAAAATTGCTAGCTTTTGGATTGAAATTTGTCTCCATTCTTTGTTACAACTTATCCTGTATGCTTGTGTTTCCAGACATAGAGCTTCTTAATTATTTTACACGCTCGTAATTTGTATCAGTTGTTTCCTTTCATTTGTCAAACACTCCCAACAGAATTGAAGCTGTTGTATGATTTGGACAGGTAGCAGATGAATTCATTAAGAGGAGGGCTGACACTGAATGGTAAAGATTCTTGAGATCTCTGGATTAGTGTTCATGATTTTGCCAGTTACTTGGTAGAAATGAACTAAGTGACTGCTTAATCTACGGACCTATGCCTTAATATATAGTACTACATGCAATAGAGATGTGATTGATTGTGCTTCTTGTACTTCTCCTAAATATATCATTCTCCAAGCGAATGATGAGCTTCTTCCTCAACTGATAATCAGAAATAAGCCAGCTTCGATACTAATTTTCCATCTTTTTTTTTTTTGGTATTTCGTTTCACTTATAGGTTTCTTGAAGATGATTTTGAGAGATACGTTGTACAGATGCGGCAACCCCACATTTGGGGAGGCGAGCCTGAGTTGCTTATGTCCTCGCATGTCCTGCAGTAAGTTCACCCTTAACAACTTCTTTTGCTTCTTGGGGAATTCAATTATGGCAACCGAGTCACCGAGTATCTATCTCAGCTGGATTGCTGTGGTTTCAGAGTCACCGGCTATTATCTCAAAATATCCATGTCGAAAATTGTCAAATAGCAAAAATTAAAAACAAATTAAGTTGCCCTGTCTATTGCAAGTCCTAAAACATTTTACAAAATCTTGTGAAGTTGCTATTTGTACAAGCTAAGAAAGTTTCTGATATACAAAGGCTCATATTATTTTAAAATGGTGATGCAATTTTCTACTTCTAGGATACCGATTACAGTTTATATGCGGGACAAGAATTCTAGGAGTCTCAGAATCATAGCTGAATATGGCAAAGAGTATGGTAAGGATAACCCTATCCGTGTACTTTATCATGGCTATGGACACTACGATGCATTGCGTGGTCCAAGTGCAACTACTGGTGCAGCGTCCAAGCCGTAAGATTTCTTGGTTCTTATGTGTATTTCATTGAAAACTGTTATTATGTGTATTTCTTGGTCCTTACTCTTTTGTGTTTTCACCTTCTGGTCTTACTTTTGAAAACATCCTGCTTTGGTTTTACATCAAACACAAACAAGTTGCACTTGCACTGACTATTCTGATGTGGTTATTGGCAGGTTGAAACAAAGAACAGAGATGCAGTATTAGGGCTGTAGTCATAGTGAGAATCTTGAACTGTATTGCTTTGCTTATAGATTTGATCATCTGTTATGAATAAAATCGTTCAAAGATTAGATCGATTCCAATTCATCCTTTTTTTTTTTTCTTTTTTTTTAATAAGCCAATTCATCCTTTACCGATGTTGACTCTGATGCTTCTCAAATTCAATTAGAGTTGAGCGAAAATTCTACGCTCCATATTACATAACATCATCTTATCCTAAGGCTCTAAGTTTTTAAGTAGATGATTAGGCTATAATTAGTAATTTATAATATTCAGTATAAAATTATAAATTAATTAAATTGTTTAATTATTTCCAAGGGGAAAAAAAGGGTTTAAAAGTATAAACTAATCACTTCTCCTAGGTAATCATGATATCATATCATCGGTTACGGTTACTATTATATTTACACTGCTCGAGTGACATATGTAGCAGCGAAGCCTTTCGGCATCTAGTCGCATCTTGGTTAACTTTCATTTTAGATGCGCTTATGCATCTTGTTATGTTTTATTGCTCTTTTTCGATGTTATTGCATCACTCTTATATACTCCTTAGTTTCATTTAATACAGATTGTCATATTCTATTAAAAAAAAAAACTACACAATTCACGCCCTGCGAAAGTTGGACCTCATCACTTTCACACCAAAAAAAAAAAAAGGTTTCTCAAAGACCATGATTTCTATTCAAAATTGTGGACTATAGCACGATTTTTGGTCAAAATTGCATGTTCTTATTTTCTTACCAAAATTTTTCTATATTCAAATAATGGTTTTTAAACACTTATTTAACTGACAAAAGTGAAAAATCACAATGCAAATTCTTTTCTCGAATTTTCAAAGTCAGAAAATAATAAAAAATTGTTCTAAGTTTATTCCACGGGTGCTCCCATGCATGTCAACTCCCTATGCATCAAACCATGTAAAACCCTATTTCTATTCCAATCATCATATTTCTTAATCTCACCATTGGTATTTGACCCGAAAAAATAGCTCACTATTGGTACAACATGATCTTTTAGAATGTGTTCCAATTGACAAGATACCAAAATTTCTAACAAATTTTTCTTTTTTGTGATTTTTAAAAAGTCGGAAAGTAAGAAAATTTATGGAAAAAATGAATTCGTTCAACATTTTAGTGTTCCGCATTTTCATATATATTTTAAAGGGTCCTTGACCCAAACCACCAAAATTGAGATAAATTATCCCACTTACCCTAACAAGAGATTTTTATTCTCACTTACACATTTTAAAATAAAATGACAATTTTACCCTTCATATAATTAAGAAATTGCATGCATGCCACTCTTCCCTCTCTCTTTGCTCTCCAGTCTCCACGACGCCGGCCTTCTCCCTCTCTCCTGCCAATCTCCACCTCCGCTCTCTCTCTCTCTCTCTCTCTCCCTCCCTCCCCGATCTTCACCTCCCTTGCGCATTGAATCATGGATCTGGCCGCAGATGAGGAGCCTAGGGTTGAAAAGACGTTTCAGAACGATGCCAACGGAGATGCGATAGGGACTTGAAGAGAGTGGTAGAGATTGTGGTGGCTTTTCCGATCATGGAGAAAATTCGAGGCGGAGAGAAGCCAACGGAGCCGGAGATTGGGATTATGGAGGAGGCTAGGGAGGCTAGGGCTAAGCTGGTGGAGCTGTGCGACGGATTTGCTTTTCTCCCGCCTCCTGGTTTCGGCATCAACAGCCGCTCTTCTGGAATTGCAGGTCGCCGCCGTGCACTGCCGTCATCATCTTCGTCCTCGCTGATGGTGCCCAAATCCGGTCGGACCAATTCGGCGCCGGGATGCGAAGTGGTAGCCGTACTGTCGAAAAGACGGAGTCGAATTCGATCATGACGATATATATAATTTTTTTTGGGTAAATTGGGGGCAGAACGCCTAGAAAGAAAGAAAAAAGAAAACAAAAAATTCTATTGGGGCAATATAGGTCTTTGTCTATTGAGGGGGGAATAGATTTTTTGAATTGATGTAATCTCCTCATTTTTTTCTTTAATCAAAGTTTTATTTGTCTAATTTTCGGAAAATTAGTTCTCATTCCGGCAATCGAAAGCTCTATTGGGGGGCAATAGAGGTTTATAGTCTTCTATTAGGGGGCAATAGACGTTTTGAATTGATGTAATATTTTTTTTTTTTTCTTGAATCAAAGTTTTATTTGTCTAAATCGAGGAAGATTAGTTCTTATTCTGGCGACTGAAAGTCCTATGGTGGGGCAATAGACGTCTATTGGGGGGCAATACATGGCTGATAGTCATTGGGGGGCAATAGACGTCTATTGGGGGCAATAGATCAAAAGTTCTATTGGGAAGCAATAGACCTCTATTGCCTCTTTATTGGCAAGGTTTTAAGTTTCTCCGAAACTGCCGAAATTTCCGTCGAAATTTCCGTAAATTTGAAGTACCGAAACGAAATTCATATGCTATATCATTTCCGTCAGGAGTTTTCCGAAATTTACCGAAATTTTCCGTACATTTAAATTTCCGAAATATCTACACACACAAAATATATTTAAATATTCAAACCGAAATTTTGTCCGAAATTTCTCTGAAATTTCTGCTAAATTCGTATTTCACAGTTTTCGACTTTTCACTGACAAAATATGAAATTTTGGTTTTTTTTTTTTTTTTCAATCCTCCTTCATAACACATAAACTCTCTTTCTATCATGTGTATCATCCACCATATAATTATTAATTAAGAAGGTATGTTGAAGGCTTTACTGTTCTTTTTAGTTTTTACTAGTATTTTCTTAGTGCGTGGCTTTTGACCACCATGACCATAATGATGTCTTTTAACTTTTTCGTAGGCTTGGAGTTCAGTTTTCTCACAACAAACTTTGAATTTTTCTAATTATTAGTGAAAAGGCGTGATGGCCAAGCCTCCCACTGGGTTTCCAGCCATAAAAAAAAAAAGTAAATCACATTCACATTATCAATATACAGAACATTTATAATTACATATAGAATTATAGATAGTGTTTAGCAACTTACTACAGTTTTAGTTAATTACTCGTCGTCTCGTCCATATTAAATATCACAATTCTATTATTTATGTATAATTTTAGAGAGTTTACATTGTAAATAGGTTTATTATAGGTTAGTTTAGTCTATGTAAAAGTTTCATTCAAAAATATCATTTTATACATGCAATTAATGTGATTTCTTTATTTTTAACCGAAATTTCCACCGAAATCGAAACTTTCTCCGAAATTTCTTTAAATTTGAAGTACCGAAATCGAAACCGAAACCGAAATTTGAAACCTTGTTTATTGGTGGGCAATAGATGTCTATTGGGGTAATAAACATTTCCGGTGAGGTTTTCTGAAAGATCAGATGGGAGGCGACCGGTGACCGAAATCCGGCGAAAGTTGGCTGGATTCTGGCGACCGGTGACCGGATTCCACCGGCCGGTGACGGGCTCCGGCAAAGTCTCCTATGGTTTCTCTCTCTTCCATTCTCTCTCTCTCTCTCTCTCTCTCTCTCTAAGTAACAAAAATGGGTGAGGGGTAAAATGGTATTAAAAAAAAATCTTAATGGGATATTAGGGAAGACTCCCTTAGAGTGTATTGGGTAAGAGGGAATTAAAAAAACGTAATGGGGTAAGTGGGAAAAAATCCCTAGAAATGGGGTAAATGGAGAAAAACCCTATTTTAAAAGTCATGCTAGCTCTTATACAAATACTAAGCTCATGACTTTAAGTTTTTTTCAAATGACACTTTAAATTCAGAATGTAATTTTATCACACGTCCAATCATGTCAATCCTTATTTTTGTTTAAATTCTTCATGTCATGAACTCATTTTTATTTTTTTATTTAGTTGAATAATTACTAATTCAAAAATGCTTGAGATCCCAAATAATTATACCAAATATCAATATCAAATGATGTGGCAGGTGCCATATCATCAAACTATTTTTAGCATGTATTCTTATGTTTATTTTTATTCTTTAAAATGGAAAGATCAATAATTAAAAGTTATTGTTGTTTAATTAGAAAAAAAAAATGTATATGATAAACAACAACAAAAGGAATGAAGAACCCTAAACCAACCCCTTAAATCATCGAGACTTTAACACGCAACTGTAGGAAAAGGCCATCAACCAAAACAGAGTAAATAGAATACAAAGTTGTGTATGGCTTAATTCATTAGTTCATTGGTAATTGAATAATGATCTATTATATACTGTTAGTAGTGGTGGGTTTCATCCTGCTGGAAATAGAGATATGTAGTGATGGAATAAATGAGAAATTGTGATTTTTAATTGATGGCCAAATCCATCTCCACTGGGTTTCAAATGAATTTAATATGAATTCTTATATTGTTAGAGAGAGAAAGAAATAGTTGTACTATTATATATACAGTCTCCCAAATTTTATGTAATTTCTTCGCGCTATTCTCTAGATTTCTTTGCAGTGAACCACGTTCTTCTTTTTTACTGACTAATTAGTTTTTTAGATAAAATATATGAAATTTACTGGAAATTATTAAATTAAATGTCATGACACGTAAGACGCCAACTCAGACGCCATGTCATTTAGTATTGCTTTTTGGTATAATTTTTTGGTATCTACAGCAATGCTCTTATTAATTACATATCATTTTGCCCCAACCAAATAAGAATTTGTCAAATATATAATATACGTAAAAACCATACCCATTGTGTTTATTTTTATTTTTGATTGAACAATCATTAATTGCATTTCACAATCTAAATATATATTTTGTTTAACAACTTACCTATTCATCCATTATTATTATTTGATTTAAACACAGCACACTAAAATTTGATGCATGAATGAACTTGGAGCACTACAGTCATTCTCTCAAGAGTTCCATGGATGTCTTAATTGTGCAGAGACCCTTGGATTTGGACCTCGTGGATCATCGTCCTCATGCCATTGTTCGTTGAGTTATTTTCATAAAGGAGAATTTTAGAAACAGTACATAAATTTTTTGTCACTGATAGTTAAACTTTCTAAACTTAGAGCATCTTTAGCAATGCTAGCTATTTTTTAGTTAAATTTTAGCTAAAGTAGCTAAAAAGTCATTTTGACTTGCCATTTTAGAAATACGTCTCCATCAGTGCTCTCTATTCTAACTAGTTTTGAATTTATATTATTTTTTAAATGAAGATTAAATAGTTTAAATATATTTATATGTTCTATAAAATAACTCAATAGGAATGTTTTAAATTATAGAGAGCCTCATCTCGTTCTCTATATTTAGGAGCGAGATAGTTAAAAGTTAGGGGCCGTGACCACTTACCCAATTTTAACCTAAAAAATGCCCACTTGCTCCACTAAGAGTTTTTTGACCCATTTACCCAATTTTAATCGCAAATGACATTTCAACCCTAAACAATTATTAAAGTACAAAATTCTCTCTCTCCTCCTACCGGACTCTATCTCAGACTCTCTCTCTCTCTCTCTCTCTCACACCTGCTCCTCCTCGTTGGAACGTCGGAGCCCAAATCCGATCCAGGGCGGTGAAGACTTCACTGCAGAAGTCGTCGCCCGGCAAGCCGATGACGGTGACGAAACCTTTCCGGCGGATTTTGGGACAACTCAGATCTGTTCTCGATCTGAAATCTTGGCCGGGTCTTCCGTGGGTAAACCCGACGGCGACGAAGACTCAAGGTGGTTGAGGTTGAGGTCGGACGGGTGCGGTGGAGGAAGAAGCCGCAGGAGACGACTCGTTGGCCCAAAGCTTGAAGACCTGCCTGTCCGATATCGAGTTCAAGATTTGCCGGTCCGATTCGTCCCCAGTCATTCGGTGCCCAGAGCAATTCTGGGTGCCCAGATCAATTTTTTTTTTTTTTTTTTTTGTACATTGTGAACCCGGGAATGAGGAAGGAATTGCAATGTAACTGTGGGGTTTGTTTGATGGTCTATTGGGGGGCAGTAGACACATTATTGGCCCCCAGTAACTTTGTTGATATGAGGGACAAGGATCACTATATTGTGGTGTTTTGATAAGTTACCTGTTGGTTTTCTGTGTATTAAAGTCAAATTATTTGTGAATACTACAAAAAGGTGCATTTTTGGTGGTCTATTGGGAGGCAGTAGAAACATTGGCCTTTGTATTGGGGGGGCAGTAATATGATTACTGGGGGGCAGTAATATGATTATAAATTGATCAATTGTTCCTGTAGTGTATTCATTTTGGTTTTGGGAGTTCATACAATTCACTGGATGGCAATAATATGATTACTGGGGGGCAGTAATATGATTACTGGGGGGCAATAATAGCCGGATTCCGGATTCCAGTCATCGGTCGCCGGATTTCGGTTATCGGTTCCCGGAATCCGGTCACCATTCGCCGGAGTCCGGTCACCGGTCGCCGGAGACCGCGCCGGCCACTGGTCACCGGAGCACAGCAAGGTGGAAGGTGACTTCTCTCTCTAAGTGAGAAAGAAGGAGAGGGCAAAAAAGTCTATAAAAAAAAAAGAAAAAAGAATTAATTGGGTAAAGGGGAAATAATCCCTTAGAGTGTTTTGGGTAAATGGGGTTAAAAAACAGTTGGTGGAGCAAGTGGGCAATTTTTAGCCTAAAATCGGGTAAATGATCATTTTCCCTAAAAGTTATAATAGAGAGTCACTTAGGAGTCTGGTGCAGCTGCTAAAATAGATAAAAAGCTAAACATGCTCTCTAAAATAGCTAAGGAGTCAAAATTGAGAGTCTGCTAAAGATGCTCTTAGGAGTCTGGTGCAGCAGCTAAAATATATAAAAAGCTAAACATGCTCTCCAAAATAGCTAAAGAGCAAAAATAGAGAGTATGCTAAAGATGCTCTTAGATAAATAACATATCGGTATTTGGACTAACAAACCTGACTCAATTATGATATATGCTATTAGGGTTGGGCACGGCCTGGTTATATGTTGATACCGAGCCCGGTACCGAAAATAATTTTTGGGACGGGCCTTGATTTTTTTGAAAATGGTACCGATGGTACCGAAACCGATCTGGATCGGATCGGACCCGGGCCCATTTCGGGATTAAACCTCATTTCAATCTGCAACCAATTTTCCAGATTTCAGAATGCAAAATCTGGATTTCTAGGCTTCTAGTTCTAGCTGTTCTAGCACCAAGACCTGCAAATTTGACCCATTCAATTCTGCATGGAACAAATCATCAATTAAACAATCTTTTCAATCACGAAGAAGAATGAAGAATGACAAAGAATCTACAGAGGCGGAGGAAGAGCTCGGCCGCACATAGAAGAGGGAAGACGGTGTGCTTGTTGACATCAGCTATGCCGGTGGACTGGAGGGAGTAAAGGGTGGGGAGGAGACGGTGCTTGTCGCAGGAGGCGAGCAACCTGGGCCGATGAGGAGGTTGAACTCGGGGGTGGAGAAGCCCATGGAGGTGCTTGTTGAGTGTAGTGATGTTGGCGATGTAGTGAGATGGTTGTCGCGTGCGGAGGCCGGAAGCTGTGGTTGTCGGTGATTCTTCTTGGTGTAGGATCAGATTTTTGTTGTGGTTCGATTGGTGGTGGCGGTGGAGTGTGGTGGTAGCTGGAAATGGTGATTCAGGTCTAGCCTCTGAGTGTGTTGAATTGGGGATTTAGGGATCTAGCCTCTGACTCTCTGAGTGTGTGTTGAATCATGTGTTTATGTGTTGGGCTGGTACCGGTTCCGAGCCCGTTTCTTCGAAAAAAATACGGGACGGGCCTAAATAGTATCGGTTCGGGATCGGGCTTTCGGTTTTGGATGCACAGCCTGTAGACCCCGTGAAATTTCGAACGTCACTTGTTGACGGGAAAATTTTTCGCGACCTTTGTCCGGCTAAATACTTTTGGAAATAGTTTGGACTTGGGCATTGGGCCCGAGAATAGCGTAAGGTTAGAGTCCAAAATTTACTCTGGACACCCAACCGACGGGTATGCTAGTGAACCTAGCCCAATAAGTTAGTCAACCTTTGACCCAAACCTCTTCCTTGATCCAACATGGTTGTAGCTCATAATGACATCTTTGCATAATTTTGAAATATACTTGTGCGTGCGTTTACGATTTTCTTATTTTACCTTTCTTAATAATTGGAGAAATTTCTGCTCGCCTTACCCGAAGCTTACTCGTCAAGCATCCTCACCGACTTTCAAAAGCACAATTTATTTACTCCTTATGTTTTTCAAACTCGAGCAAAACTCCGACAAAACTTGTCTTGCCATTTTTCTATCCAAAAATAAGTTTTGTGAGGCCCGATCCTTATTTGGCATTGTCAACACTTTAATTTGAGTTTTCTTGTATTTACTTATTTTACTTTTACTTTCCCCATCATTTTGGTTTTTACCACCTTATTCTTTTACCCCAAATTTATCTGCCCAAAACTGAGCCTTCTCCTTCACACGCAAAACTCAGCTTTTCCTCTTTCCTTGTTCACGTCAGAGTTGGACAGAGAGAAAGGGAGCCTCGTTCAGCTCTTCCCCTCCACGTTTCCATCATGCAAAAGGGCAACTCCTCCAAGAACATCTCCTTAGACCTTCAAAAGAGAGAACCCAGGCCATAAATCGTCACTCACCCTTCTCTCCTCACCTTTCCTCTCGTCCCTGGACACATCAGTCTGTTTACGAGCCCAAAAACACCTAGTTAGAGACCTCCGATCAAAAAACTTTCTTCACCAACGTTGTTCGTCTATGTCTCCTCTATTTAGTCTCAAAATTTCAGCTCCATCAGAGTCGATTTGAGTCCTGTACACCCCTCGAGGCGGGAGCTGTTCCGGAGCAAGCCTGTTCCGGATTTCTGCTTGAATCCCCAACACCTTGCTTGAGACTGATACCAACAGTTGGTAAGATTCTTACACTATCAAGTTCCTAATTCATTCCTCAATTTTTAGGCTCAATACGCTCAAAACAACCCATCTACATATTGAGCAGTCTCTGTTTCACTTTGCATATTCGAGATTGAGCGAACTTCTTGGCCTGCGGCTGGACTCGATCCAATCAGCTTCCTCAGCTCTCTTTCCTGTTGAAATCCTCAAGAGAAACTCACCTTTTTTATTAGTCTTTGGTGAGTATCATCTTTTCCATAAAACTCTATGTATTTTTGGTTGTTATTACGAATTCTTGAGAGCATGAACTTGTCACTGCTGTTGTTGGTATCTTGCTGCCTTAATTTGATTTCCATCCATTCTAATGTCTAGAGATTCTGCTAGGTCATGGCTACACCTTGAGTATTAGAATCCTATTTGGTTTAAAGGTTATTTGTTGTTTGTAGCTGTCCAAATATCATGTTTCAATGCATTTTGTCATCGAGCTACAACACCTGCCCATATAGTATTAGAAAGCAACCTGAGCTATAGATCATTAGGAGCATTAGACATGCCTCTTAAGTGTGTTAGATTTGTGCTAGAAAACATTCAAATCATGCTTGATCATAGAGTTTATTTGTGTTATTGTTGTCCAAACACCATGTCTTCAAAACATCATGTTAGTGAGCTACAAGACCTTCCCCTTATAGTATTGAAGGGTGACTGAGACTTTAAGCTTTTAGAAGCTTTAGATACTTTCAATAGGTGTCTTAGAGTCTACTTAACCAGCCATTTTGGGTACCAAAAGAGCTTTACACAAAAGAACCAGTTTCTGCAGATTTTCAGTTTTCAGTAAAATCTGACCCAGTTTCATTCATTTCAAAACTGGAGCTAAACCGTTGAGAATTTGGGGTCAGTTTCTTCTAGAGAAATATGACACATATATGAACATTCCAGAATTTGAATCACCCCAAAATTTTTCTAGAATTAGTTATGCAATTTTGAAATAGGGGGACAGAAGCTTGTATTTCTGGAAAGAATCTGCACATTGTTTTACTTCAGCCTTTATAACCTTTACTCTTTGTTTGGTTTCACTTGAAATTCAATAGCCATTTCAATCGTACTGAGTTGATTGACAAGCCATCCTTCTTTCAAAATTTCTCAAGAATTTACCTCAAGTATTTTGAACAATTCCGTGACCCTTGACAGCTCCTTAAAAACTCTGTTTTCGGTTTTCAGCAACCTGTGTTTTAAAAAGTGTTCTTACCCCCTCTTCCTAACAACAAACCCCTTATTGGAACCCAAGTGGTCTGGTTATTAGTTAGTAATTAGGTTATAGGAAATGTTTTCTTCGGAGAGTTATGTGAGTGAATAGCTAGCCTAGTTTATCGTGATTAATGTCACTTATTTGGTCTAGGCTTGATATCTTGGTAGGATCTTGTGAAGTGGTGGTTGCTACAAGGTTGCATTGAGGCCAAGTGCTGCAAGAGAAAGCTCGAGTTCCAGGTAGGGGATGCCTTTAACTCTATCTATGCTTTTCTTGCATATACAATGTTTTATATGAGGCCTCTTGCATGTTTTGGAAATTATCTGTTTTTACAACTTGAAATGGTTTGCGTGGATTGGTTTGATGTGTTGGCAATTGATGGGGATGTAAGGAGAGGTCAGTTCCTCCTTGAGCCACCGGTGGTGGGCAGTGTGCACCATGCCCTTGTTATCTCCCCTTTGTCTCTAGCCTTGTGATTAATGAATTCCGGAAAGTGATTGGCTAGATGGACGGTTGTGATGGAAGTGTGAAAGATGATCAATTGCCGTGGGATTGTAGTTACGTGGTGACGATCACGTGGAAGCGCAAACCGGTTTTATCTACTTCTTTTATCAAAACGATAACTCATGTTTTTAAACTTAGATATGGGGGCGGGCATGGGCAATGACTGGATGTAGGCCTAACCCCTACTTTAGTTTGTTTTGCAGGCTGTTGTTGTCGAAGCTTGGGCACGGAGGATAATCCTTGGAGGATACAATTTGTTTTACTCTATCTAAAGTTTATTTCTTTTTGGCTTGCTTGATTTCACTAAAGTTTTGTAACATTATGTATGGTTGATGATGTGTGTGATTGCTTACCACCAAAGTGGAACCCTAGGGTTAGAACCTCCATTTGAGTTTAGGTCCTAGTGGGCTAGACCTAGAAGACTCACATAAATTACCATTTAATGAACTTAATGCAAACTTGGGCTAAGAACTAAAAATTGACATAGGTTCTAAAACTCAACTCAACACCACCTTCCTTTCATCTTATTCGCCTAGTTCGTAATCTTGTGATTACGAGCCAAGCCCACTATACAAGCCCAAGAATTTCGGGCTTATAGATTTCTTGCTTTCCAACCTAAAGGCCTTGTCTCTTTGAGGAATTCTAGGCCCAAAACACTTACTCAAAGTGTCGCGGGTGTAGGGTTCCTTGGGGAGGCGGCGCTGTGGTAATCCGGTCTCCGGGTCGCCACACAGCCCTAAGGCCATGTTTGTTTCCCAGAATCTGGGCATTGGGAAAGGAAAGTGTTTCCTTTCCTGCGTTTGGGACAGCCAAATAAGGGAAATTCATTCCCAAAGGAAAGGAAAAAGTGGAGGAAATTGGTTCCTCCCCCCCCCTCAGGATTCACTTTCCCAATGGAAATGAAAATGATTCATTTCCTTTCCACCAACCAAACAGGGCCTATATGCTATCAATGACACCGTTAATGGTTAACCTCATGTCATTATTCATTTTTTAAAAGGTAGTTTGGTATTTTCATAGTCTCTCTCTCACAGAGCAATTCAACCATGACCCGGCTCGATTGAAAGAGGCAAAAACATCGACCTTAGCAGCAGCGTCACCGTCGGGGCTCCTTCTAGGTCTTCCAGATACTTCTTCTCATCCTCGTCCTCTGCAAGAACAACAATTTTGAGAGGATGGAGAGTGGGACAACATGCATGTGGCCAACACCAGCAATAAGAGACCGAAGCAATCAGTCGGTCCTCACCCACAACAACACCCACAACATTATTATTATCACTCTCTCTCACTCACTAGCTCTTTGATAACACCCACCTTTCTTTAGTGCCCGCCCTTCCAAGTTGGGGCTGATTGTGTTCAAGGTAGGGCTACTAGACCCAGAGGCGAAGCTTAGTTCGTGGAACGAATAGGATGATGATAGTCCTTGCAATTGGGTCGGTGTTAAATGCAAATTGGAGGGGATTGGGTTTTTTGGTTGTAGAAAATATTGAATTTTGAGGTGTAGATGAGGGAGATTGGCTGGGTTTATGGGTTGGAGGTGAAGAAGCTCTTAGCTCCTGTGGCTTCCATCACCATCTCTCTGATTTTGGGAAAATGGAAGAGAATAGTGTGGAGATCGAGAAGAGAAGAGAAGAGACAAGGTTACTCTTAGAAATATGCCAAGTGGCATGCTCACTAATTGGATCAAAATTGCTAGTTCAGGTACGGGGGAGTATTCAGAGCACCGCCGTACACTTGCACCAACACAAATAAATGGTTAGATTGCATTAAATACACTTTTTGTTTATTAAAAATAAAGTTGATAATAAATATCAAGGGTTGAGATTATTTTATAAGGATTGGGTCACTTGCACCGTCGGTGCATAGAATAATTTCCAGTTCAAGTACTTGTTAGTTCAGGTACTGATATTTTATTTATCCAAATTCAAAAATCTTAATCATCACTGGCGGAAAGTTCTGTTGAAAATATATATATCCCACATGGGAAAAATAAAACCTTGCCTATGAGTTTATAAGGGTTTGAAACACTCTATCCATTGTAAATTAGTTTTGGATGTGAACTCCAGATTACTTTATCATGATATCAGAGCGGGTTACCCACGTGTGTATGCCTGACGGCCACACTGGCTCCACGTCACCTAAAGTTGTCCACGTGTATGGCTTGAAAATTTGCCACACGTGCAGAGGCATGTTGAGAATATATATATCCCACATGGGAAAAATAAGACCTTGCCTGTGAGTTTATAAGAGTTTAGGTCACTCTATGAATTTCTAAAATTCTCCCTCATCATAATGTATGGCTTAGATCATTTGTGGAATCGACAATGCTATGACCTTCATTGTACAAATAGTAAAACTGGGGCATCAAAGCTTAGGTTGCGACAGCTACTTTCCTCTATTCACAAAATAATTAATAATATGCCTCGATGCACCCTGTTTATAAACCTGATAATCACAATGCTATGAAAAACTGGAATACACTCCCTAATACTCATCATATATGTACATCAAATACACACATGAAAGTGAAGATATCAGTCACTGTCCTTCCAAACCTGACGGAGGAGTTGATATCGGACAACTTTCCGACTACCCTTCCACTTCAGCATTGGGTTGGCTGTCAACGACTTGGGGGAAACCTGGGAATTTTCTACGATTGATGTCATCGGTGAATCCAACTCATCAAGCTCATCATCACTAGTATATGATTTCTTAAGCACTGATGACCCACTCCTTAGGTGAGCTGGGCTCCCCACCTCTCCTGTCATGCCTGATAGAGAAGCAGCAGCTGGAGGTGGTGAATAAAATGTGGGATTTGCAATAAATGGGAAACTTGTAACAGATTCTGTTTCAGCTTCCAGATTCTCCTGAAGTAAGAAACAGTCGGGATTAATGTACATCGAAAGCCATGAAACTAAAGGTTTACACCCTGGGCCTGAGTTCCTTTTCTCCAGGGAGTAGCCACATAGTCATATAACGACCAATGATTGTGGTTTCAGAAAGGAATGCAGTACAGGAAGTATTTAAGCCACATAATTATTTGCACAGAAAAAAGACAGCGTCTCTTCTTACCTCATTGTCAAGAGCCTCAAAAACTGCTTCGGGAATCGGGTCTGGGCAAAACTCATCTGTAACAAAATTGTAAAGGACCCTCTTGATCATTGATGCACCGAATGTAGGGCATACCTTCATACAATCAATGAGATGGTGATCAACACAGAAAGACATTACCAGATAAAGATAGAAGACTAGTTAAAATATTGATCGTCTTTTCATTCACAGTGTCTCTTTTCTTTTCCAGAGGACAATAAGGAGGGCACAACTGAAGTATCCGAGTAAAAGTATTAACCTCTTCTCTGGTGGATTTATCTGCAAGCATTTCAGATGGAAGCATCATGAGATCACTCAAAGCATTGAGAAGACGGAAAGCTTTAAAGGATGTTTCACTCTCCTGCCCCTTGTGATCACTGAGTTCATCCTCATCGTCAGGAACATCAGTATCATCCATACCAAATAGATCAGTCAGCCATCTGGACCAGCTTCCAATCTGGGGATGCGAAGACAAGTACAGTCTCTCTATCAATGGAATACAACGCTACTATTTCTTTGTGGATATACAACCTTGACACTTACTTTCATGATAATTATTGGAATAAGTTCAGCAAGTAATTTAGGACAATAATATCAAGATAAACTTACATAATAAGGTAACCTACACTTACCGCATTTTTTAGCTGTGCACCTGCCCCAAAACTTGATTTTCCAGCTGGAATAGGGAGAACCTTGGAATCACTTATAGGGTCGGACACGGGATCTGTGGGCATCTCTTCAGCATTTTCACGAAGAATAGCATTGAACATAGCCACATCCAACCTACTCACCAACTGCTCCATGACCTGAAAAAACAACATAGATTGTTATCACTTATTAGTGCATAAAATTTTGATGGCAGTTGCAAACAAGCAGTATGATTATGTTGGACACAGAAATAAAACAATGGTGTAGCTCTGGCTACGTATAACATTTTTGCAGAGAGAGCTCCACTTTATCAATATTATAATGGTAACATATCTGAGGTTGTCAAGTGAAAAGCTCAACAATGTATTGAGGAAGAAATTTTGATGCAAAAACATACCAAACGAGCTAGAAGAGGCAAGCAGCCACACTTATGGCCACCAGCTCGAACAGGACAGAGCCTTTCACAGGCATCTTTGAAAGCCTTCGTCCACAGCTCAATAGAAAAATTACCCTGCTCATGATCACTCAAACCTTTCTTTCTTCCATTAGCTTTCCTTGTGCTTGAGCCTTTCGCAGCTGCAGACTGCATATGTGGAGTTATATTCTGGAGAGGAGAAAACAAGGTACAAGATCGGACATAATTAGCACAGACCTCAGATTAGGCTAAATTCCTCAGCATAGAGCTCAGTAGTGAAAGAATGCAAAGACATGATGATGACGTTAAAGAATAAAACTGGAAGGAATATGGACTTACCTGCCACCATACAGACTCAACTATCCGGGAGAATATCCAAGCTTCAAACTTTTCCAAAGCAACCATAAATATATGTGGATCCTCCCAATTATCAAAACTTTCAAGAATGTTATCTTTCTCATCATTGCGAGTACGAATCCTATCCTTTGCTGATAAATACCTATCCGCTGCATACTGTTTGCCACCTTTAATTGTAGTGCATGGTCCATTTGAAACTTGAGCTTTCCCTAAGCCCTGGCTGACAATAGCTCTCAACACAATTGAGTTCGACAACCAGAAAGTCAACCTGTTCATAGGAGGAAAAGAACAGTCAATAAAATGCCAAACTAAAAGAGAAGTATCTTTCCATCATTAAGGATGTTTAGAAATCGACGTATCAAACGATATGGCTATTAAGGACAAGAGGGAAAAAAAATGATCTATAGCCCATAGAAGCAGAGTTATTGTTTGTGGTGCATCATGATCCTTTGTGTTTTTCACGAAACAAAAAGGGGTCCCATATCACTAGGGCTTCTAGTTACTGCAATTTACAAATTAGACCATTATTTGATTAATGATACGGACATGGCCAGTAAATAATAATGGTAAATTCGATACCTTGGAACATCATTTCCACAAGCTTTAGAAACCAAAATTAATCCAGTAATAGCAGTTCTTGCTGCATTTGCCTTCTTAGCTTGAGATCTCATTTTGCAAGCATGAAAATAGAATCTAGAAAGTCGGCGAGCAGGAGCATGGATCTTATTCGTGTTACTCCCATGCTCGGCGACAATGGAGTAAAGGCCAACCTCAACAGCAGCCGCTTCTCTCAACTCATCCTTAAGCATTTCAATTGTAGACTCCAGCTCAATTTTACTATCAGAACAGCTAGTTGCTGTTTCTTCTCTTTCACACTTTGCACTAATGATACCACCAACACGACCATCTTCAGGAATCTCAGCTTCCTTTGACTTTTTCATAAACTCATGTTTTCTTAACCGACTATTGGTCTCAGCTGAGATAGAAGGTTTCATGGACTTTACATGCTTTAATTCAGTACTTTTAACCTTGCTTTCCCGTGATCCAACATTATTGCTGACTGTAAAAGTTTCACTCTTTAAAGTGACTGGCTTTCTGGTAGCATCTTGTGAAAACCTAGAAGCTAATTTGCCATCAAAAGAATATTCATTCACCTTAACGAGATGATCATCATCTCGAGGGGATTCTAAATCTGCATAGCTTGCAGATATTGAGTTTGTAGCCTGCTGCAGAGATGTACTTGAGGTTGTACCTTCAGAAGCATGGTTGCTCACAATTTTGCCCATTGTAGATTCTTGTGCATTTTCTTGCATTCTGGCACCTCTGCTAGTAAGACTATTCTGAATTCTGTTGGTCTTAACATTATAATTACCAGACTCTTGATGGTCATCTTGATAGCCAGAGGATGAAGAAGATGATTGAACAGACTGAGTCACAGATTTTTTCAAGGTTGGCACTGATCTCTCCCTTGAAGGGTGAGGCAAAGAAATATAATCATAAGCAGGTTTCCGAGGGGAGGAAGAGCCTATTGACACAGTGGAGATGAACTTCCACTTTGATGTTTCAATGCATTAGCGACTGGATTCATAACAGTGTTTGCAGGTGCTGCTATTGAATGTACGGTTGGTTCCTCATAAATCCTTCTAGTGTTATCAATTGTTGATTCTGACGCATTCTGCAATTAATTAGAAATGGTTGTCAAACTCATCTAACAGCCAACATTGATGACAGTGCTCAAATAAAAAGGAGAAAACCATCAGATTAACACAGTTAAGGTCTTTCTAAATGATAAACAATAGCTTTCCACAATTAGAGTAAACTAACAGTGATTGCAACCATATTTTATCTGTAGACGACTGTAGTGTTTTCTTTGAAGATACATGTGCAAATGAAATGACAATGCTATTCTATGAGCACATGATTTGGGTTCTCAGAATTCATTTTTGAAGACCCTATGTTCAGCTAGTTGATTTATCATTTAAAAAAATTGCATTTGCAGTTGCATTAAAATCTAATACATAACCCAAATTCTACTTAATGCATTAGATGCAAGGGTTCCTTGAATTTGAGAAATCCTACATTAAAGTCATCATACTCTTTGCAACCAATCAGAGAGTAGGATGATTTCACATAACATCTTGAAAATTATAAGACAAGACAGCAAAGCAAAGAAACTAATCTAAAAGGGAAGGAAAAAAAAAATTCAACCTTGTCTCCACATACCTTATCAGCACTTGGTGATGAACTGACTGGTGCCTCAAAAGCAGAAGAGGTTACAGTACGTGATGAATGTGAAGACTGATCATCACCATCATCATCAGTAAAAGAGGCAATCTCGTCATCCAGAGACCCATGACTTCCATGGTTGTCCAGCGACACTTGTTTGGCCAAGTGGGAGCTATCATTACCACAAGGCTGAACATTAATATAAAGAACCGGCTGAGCTGAACTCTTAGAACTCTTCTTCAAGTTCAGTGGAACTCTCACATTCGTAGTTTCAACTATGGTCGCATAATCTGCAAGATTTATCACAGCCGATCCCAAAAGTTTAGCTGCCTTGTCCTTTCGAGGTGCAGACAGATGAAACTCTAAGTTGTTCTTCTGGTAAGTGTCACGCGCCGAGCTTTTTCTTGACTTCTCCTTGTACAAAACAACCGGAAGCCTGAACGACTCCCCAAATTCAATCTTCTCGTCTCCAACATTACGAAAGAATGATCCAGACGCTTGATCACCATTTCCCCATTGAAGAAACACAGACTCAACAGATTTCAAAGCCTGAGACGAGGGCCATGGTTTAATTTCCAGCACATGTATAACATATTCTACCTCAACCGCAGCACTCTTCCGGCTCTTTGCTCTTAACCCAAGCACCATTGTTATACGAACAACACAACACGAATAGCTCAATCAAAACGCTTCTACATTCATCATACCTTACTACAAACAAAGCATCAGATAGAAAAGTTAGAATCCAAAATCTTCGACATTAAGAACTCGATTCAATGCACACTAGACAATACGTCAAAATTGATAGTTTGAGTTTTGAGTATAAAAAAGGAACGTGGGGAGGTTTCAGCATCAAAAATTTACTAATAATTTCAGGCATCACCTGCCCCACTCATTTCAGCTCCTATCATATATAAACAAATGATGATGATGATGATGATAGTGACTACTACACATCAAAAATAAATGGTGACAAAGAATCTGACCTCTGCTCTAATTAAAATAACAAAACAAAACCAGAAATGGGCGAAACAGACAAAATCGGTGAGCAGAATAGCAACAGGGAATTAATAAAATAAGCAGAAAGATTTTGACTGCTTCGTGTTCCGGAATTGATACAGAGATATAAACAGAAATAGATTTAGATCGGAATCGGATAATCCAGTTTGGGAATCGGAAAATGAAGATTAGAAATTGGCAAGTGTGAGAGAAATGTGAGGAGACTTACGATTGAGTAATTGGAGAGGGAAATGTGGAAGGTGATCACGAGGAAGAAGAAGAAGAAGAAAGCGGGAGAGATTGTGAAGCTGATTCTGTGAGTGTCTCTGTGGGGGTCGGAAATTGAAAGGTTGCTTGTGAGAATAGAGAGAGAGAGAGGGAAAAGAAGAAAGAAGAGGAAGGTAGTTGGAACTTGGAAAAAACATGAAGAGGACGATACCGCGTGTTTCGCTGGGTTAATCCAAATTTATATGGGCCCATTCTTGGCCCATTAATGGTGTTTGGAATCTCTATATTGCTTTTTCAAATGAAGTTCAAGACTTCATGATTGCATGTTTTAAAATTTTCTTAATTCGGTGCCTTTCACTTGATTCGTTGCTTATAATACTATGATTGCATGTTTTAAAATATTCATAATATGATGATAGAGAGATGTTCTATTTATACCTCTAAAACTGTTATTTGAACCTCTTTGTTAATGATCTCCTTATTGAATATCATAGAAAAAATAAAAAAAAATTTCTTACCCTCTCTCTCTCTCTCTCTCTCTCTCTCTCTGCACCTTTGACATGTGAAATGATCATATGACATTTCGTTTATGAAATAAATGATTCGGTTTTCATGATAACTTTTTTTTTTTTTTGAATAAATAAAGGGCTGGTGCGGCTGCCCTCAAACCTTTACTAATGAAACTGTCGAATACAAGGGGGGGACAATGAGCCTAAACCCCTGATTACAACAAGCACCTAGAGAACATCCTGAAATAATATCATGACTCTCTACTAAACAATTGTATTCAATTACGCACCAACTAGCAAAGAGCGCTCTACAGGCAACTCTATTTGCTTTACAGCGGTGACACAACGGAAAGATAACTCGATCTGCAACTCGATTACAGCATAGCATAATGTCCATACTCACAGCTTTCCCATCATGTTGCCACTGGAAAATACATCCAGTGACACTAAGTTTCACCCTACCACTAGGAGGCAGCGACCATTTGACCAAGCAAGGAACTCGCCGCCTACCTAGAGCAGACAAGGCACTTTGAGTGCACCCACGGGTACACAACCCGACTAGCCCCGCACAACAAGTGTTGGGTCTTATTACTCGCGATAATCGCAAACAAACTAAGCAACAGAAGCAAATAACAACTATAAATAAAATAAAACTTGACGCAGAGCCCACTAAGTGAACCCAGCCCCAAACTGCAGCCCATAACAGGCCCATAGGCAGAGTCCCAGCCCAGGAATCCAAACCAGCAGATGGGTCGTTACCACCAACCCGGCCCAACTGTGTTGCTGCATCGCACCGCCCCCAATCCTTCCTCCCCTCCACTGGCGCTGGGCCACCGTTACCCCACCGTCTTCGTCCGGCCATCGGAGGGCCGCTCCAACCATTGCAAACCCCACCTGTCCCCAACCGGAGAATGGAAGGCCCGCATCTGGTGTCGAAACCACACCGGCAGACAGACCACAAAGCCACCGATCCCGACCAGCCAACCTTCGATCTACATCAGCCAGCCACCGAGCCCAGCTTGCCGGCCACCTACAACCACCAAACCCCACTCCGGCCCACTTCCACTCCGATCCCAATGGGATCTCGGCCCACCGCCACGACACAGCCACGCCAATCGACCGAGGAAGAAAGAGAAAACCACCATCTCCCGATCCCAGATCTCGAGCTTGAGCCACGCCCACGAAACAGATCACCCGTCCGGCCACATCCGTTGTGCGCCAGCTAGGCCAGAAGCCATCACTAGCGCAGTGGCGCAGCCGGACAGGAACAAAGGCTGACGACGGCGTCCTCTCTATTCCAGTGCGTGGGGCGCGTTCCCTCTGTCTCTCCTTTGTTACCTTTGTTTTTTTATCCTAGAAGCTATCTTCTCATGATAACTTTTTATATGCTCTAAATATCGATACTCAGTTTTTGTGCTCGTACACACGTGACTTTCGTGTGTTGTTTTGTTTAAAAGGAAAACACTTTGGGAGAAGTTTGGCCTGTTTTAACCTACAGAGGGGGGTGAATTGAGTTTAACCTGGAGGTGGGTTGAATTGATTTTAACCTGGTCGTCAATTAGTAGGATTTGATGGATCATAGAGGAGACTAGCTCACTCTCGTGATTGAAGGATAATGCTTCACCTTTTTCGTGTCCCATGCTTGATTATCTTGATAAGCTACTTCATCCTAATTTAGTTATATTATTTATCTCGTTTGTGTTTTTGCTTGTTAGTCTTGCTTCTAAATCATTTAGAAGTAACATCATGAAGAACATTTGATCTATTAGGGCCCATGCCATTGTTGCTATCTCCATGGTTTTTCTACCAACAGCAATGGGACATAGGTCCACTGGTTTTATGTTACACAACTGACGCAGTGCAAGAAGTTACCATCTTTTATGATATCCTAGCTAGTGTTAGTTTACTCTACCCTCCTCAAGGTTTGTTGTTCTTATTTCTCGACTTCATACATCATACGCATGCTAGCATATCTGTCAACTTGTATATTAAACTCGTAACTAATTTATGATTCAAGGCGTTTTCCCAAATTATCCTAGGGCCCGTTTGGAAACGGGATTTGGATTTGGATTTGAATTTCAAATCTAATGTATTTGAAATATGTGGAATTGAAATACTTGTATTTGAAATTTTATTGTTTGGATTAAAAAATGATATGTGAAGATTTAAAAGTGAAGATTTGGATTTTGCAATATTAGATCACAGCAGCCAAGTCGACCATCAAAGCAATCTGCACCAATCTGCAACTTAGAGGAGATGAAATCGGCGGCAGAAGCTCGTCCACTGTCGCCGGAGTCAAGGACTCATCGGCAATGTAGAAGAAGTTACAAGGCTGAGCCGAAACGTAGAGAGAGAGAGAGAGAGATCGGGATGGAGTCGGCGGCAAAGAGCTCGGCCACCGTCGCCGGAGTCAAAGACTCGTCGGCGATGTAGAAGAAGCACAGAGGCAGATAGAGAGAGAGAGGAGATCAAAGGATGTGCAGAAACCTTGGAGAGAGAGACGAGAGACGAAGAAATAGAGGCTGAGATCTGTTTTTTTTCTCCAATTGAAGACCTGAAAACTTTTGCTGTCTGGAATCTCTGGGCTGATTTTGGAGAAATCCAAATACCCACTAAATAAGATAGCCAAACGGGATGATTTGGATTTTAGAGACTCAAATCCAAATCCTCAACTACAATTCCCTATATCCAAACGGAACCCTACATAAAAGTGATGAGCATGACTTTTGATTTATGGTTATTTATCGGTGTATCCACAGGTCCAACAGTAGTCATTAATAAAACAAGGAATTTTTAGTAACAAAATTTCATGTGTTGGGAACACATGATCTAGAAACAAATATGGATTATCTTTCCATAAACACATGACATCAACAGTAAGTCATCGTTTCTCAGGGACGGTGAGATCAACAGTCGATACAGCTTAAACACAAACAATAGCAGCTGGACCAGCAGCTGCCACCAAGTCACCTATCCTCTAAAATCTGGGCACATAAGTACTTCACTTTATACCATAATTTCCACCAAAATACAAGCTTAACCTACACAAGCAGAAAAATCATTTTACGACACCAGCTGATGTATATTTTAGCCCATAGAAAAATACTAAAAGAGTGCAGAAGCTTAAAACTGAAATCGACAATTCACTAATTAACTATGACTACTTGTAAAAGGTCTAAAGCGTCATCATCTCAGGGTCGTCAAAGTCATAAACAGCATAGCATCGAGAATTCATTAGTTAGAACATTTGGTTTCCCTAGTTATATACCACTTGACTGTGGAAGCACAAGACCAAAAAAAAAAAAAAAGAAGAATACGCCTACGCTTATGCAACAACCGAAAATAATGACCATCTTAAGTCACTTTAGTCACTAATCTTATTGCTAAATATCAACATATAAGATAAGCCCACACCATCAACCTGGGTAAGCCTTGCAACATTCTAAGAAAATGTACTTTTTACTTGAGTCCAACAAAACCCATGTATAGATTCATCCAACCAGATCAGGCCACCTGATAGTTGGTGTTACAACAAAATAACAACAAACAAATTCAAAGTACCCAAGTTGAAGTTGCTTGTATTGTTTTTCTCCTTTGTTTCTTATTTTTGAAGTCAAATGAAGAAATGAATGCATACTAGAACTGAGGCAAGACTCAACCTGAGAAAGACATCTAGGCAGCTGCCTCCAGCAGCTCCTTCTCAGCACGCTCCCTGATCCTCCTCTCCATCTCTGGCCTGAAATGCCTTATCAGACCTTGCACAGGCCAAGCAGCAGCATCACCCAAAGCACAGATCGTGTGCCCCTCAATCTGCTTGGTCACCTCCTGAAGCATGTCAATCTCTTCCAACTTTGCATTCCCAACTTTCATTCTTTCCATGATCATCCAAAGCCATCCAGTCCCCTCTCTGCACGGTGTGCACTGCCCACAGCTCTCATGCTTGTAGAAGTAAGAAAGTCGTGCAATTGCATCCACAATGTCAGTTGATTTATCCATCACAATAACAGCAGCAGTCCCCAACCCAGATTGGACAGCCTTCAGTGCATCAAAATCCATCAATACATCATTACATATGTCCTTGGTAAGCAATGGAACAGATGAACCACCTGGAATTACTGCAAGTAAGTTATCCCATCCACCCCTCACGCCTCCACAGTGCCTCTCTAATAATTCTTTCAAGGGTATACTCATCTCCTCTTCAACAGTGCAAGGCTTGTTAACATGTCCTGAGATACAAAACAATTTCGTCCCTGCATTGTTCTTCCTCCCAAAACTGGAAAACCACTCTGGTCCACGCCTTAAAATGGTGGGAGAAACAGCCACCGTCTCCACATTTGTAACAGTAGTGGGACAGCCATATAATCCTGCATTAGCAGGGAAAGGAGGCTTCAATCTTGGCTTTCCCTGTTTGCCTTCAAGGCTCTCCAGAAGTGCAGTTTCTTCACCACAAATATAAGCACCAGCACCATAATGGATATGAACATCAAAGTCATAACCAGATCCACAAGCATTCTTGCCCAGTAGCCCAGCTGCATAAGCTTCTTTTCTGGCCTTTTCAAGGTTCAATCGTTCATTCACATATTCACCTCTTATATAGATATAAGCAGCACTGGCCCTCATCCCTACGCCAGCAATCAGGCAACCCTCTAAAAGCTTATGTGGATCATGGCGCATTATTTCCCTGTCCTTACAGGTTCCAGGTTCACTTTCATCTGCATTGACAACAAGATAGGAAGGGCGACCGTCGGATACCTTTGGCATAAAAGACCATTTGAGGCCAGATGGGAAACCAGCACCACCACGTCCGCGGAGGCCAGACTTCTTCATTTCATTAACAATCCAATCAGAACCTTTGATAACTAAATCTTTGGTTCTGTGCCAGTCACCTCGCTTCATGGCACCTTTGAGAAATGGGTCATGCAATCCATATAAGTTGGTAAAAATTCGGTCTTCATCTTTCAAGCCACCAAAATGGGTTTTCTCTGGAGGTGGGGGAGGTGGTGGAGGTTGAGGAGTAGTAGAACTTGATGCAGCCTGAGTGCTCAATAACCTATACCCTAGGCCCCACTTCTCACCATGATGTCGGGCTAAAACTGCCCTCTGCAGATTAAGAATACCCTTGATGGGTGCCTATGAATTACATTGTTACCAAAGAAGTCAGATCAGATGATTTATCCAAAGAGAATATATGTCTATAACATCTGACCTTCACAGTTAGCACAAAAACAAACTACAATTCACATGAAAGAGCATCCCAAAAACATGAATGAAAAAATCAAACATTAAAATGAATCATAGCAACAATGAACCCACAAAATTTACTTTTCTTGCAGACTATATATTCATATAGAAACTAATACGAGCACGCACACTAGAACATTGAAATATGGTGTATATCTTTAGTGGCAATTCCTAGATTTATACCAAACTACTTCAGTGCTCCTTTTTATCCTACCTGTGCTGTGTCTGTGATCTTGATAGTTTCACAGTCTTCCACACAAGACTGAAGTGGAAGACTGAACCTAGAACACTCTTGTTACCTGCAATGAAATCTTCTTTGCATATGCATTGGGATTCAAGTGTTCGGCGCGTAACCCAAAAAGCCCAAGGTGAATCCGTACCAATGTCAAAACAGCTTTTAGCCAAGCAAAAGCTCATAATCAATTCTAACCTAAAGTTTCACGATTTTTCATACACTGAGCCTAAAACTCACGCTCTTTGTTAGCTGGGGAGAAACTTTCTTCCCCCAGAACATTGGTATTTAAGTGCACCCAAGAAGCCTAAGGTTATTTTCCCAGAAAACCGAAAAACAAAAACAAAAGCTCGTAATCAAATTGGAACCTAAAGTCAAAACCTTTCTTGAACCCAGCCTCACCCAAAAACTGGGTATAGCTCAGTAGAGCTTCAACACATATTTCAGACCTAACAAACCCAATTTCAATTACATTTTCCTTCCATTTTCAGCTACTTTCCTCATATAATCGAGCACCCAAAACAGAAGCAGACCCAGAATAATAAAAAAGTCACACAGCAGATCTAAAAAAGACCCAACATTTGATATCAATTATCACGCAATCAATCATACCAAACAAACATGGATTGACAGAAGCAAGAAAATGAACCCAAATCAGATTGAAACCTAAAGCAGTAAATAAAAGGGTGGAAAGTAAATTTCAGTAATCAAATGTAAAAGGGAATAGAGATTTGGGTTGCGTACCATGGCATGAATCGCAGCAGACGAACCCTGATGCGTCTGATAATGAACAAGATTTGAGAGAAGTGGGAGAGTGTTGCGAAGCTTTGCCTATGTAAAATAGACCATCCCAAAAAATTATGGTGTGGTTCTGGGACACGTAGATTGGGCCTACTTGTTAACCAACGGAACACAAAGATTGGGCCTGCTTCTGCCTTCTCTTACAAGCTTGTAACCCATAAGGTCATTGGCCCAGGCCCTACAAAAGTGATGGGGTGGCTCGATTTACCGAAACCGGCCGAACCAAACCGGGCATGACCCGACTGAATTTTGTATAATTTAGATTTTCGATGTCGTCTGATTCTTTTCCATGAGTTTTTTTTTTTTTTTTTTTTTTTTTTTTTTTTTTGAGGTGAGAATTTGGTTGGAACTTGGAAACAATGGTAATGAAATATACCTTATTGGTAATTTTGTTAACTTTTCAATCTGGACTATTACCGACGAAAAATTCTATATACACCTTCATATCTATTTAACTATTTTCAAAGAGTTTTTCTATTGGAACCTCCAAATTTACTCACTTGACCTCATTGTTTTTTACACCTCCTATCAAATTTTCAAATACTAAATTTACTCACTAAACCTCACTCAAGTTCCTGAAATAACCTCACTCATATAATTTGCAAACAAACTATTAATAACATATTCATTCCTTAACCAGATTACATAAATCTCTTATCTAATAAAAAAGAAACTCAAACACAAGGGTATTGGGCCGTGACCACTTACCCGATTTTAGGCTAAAAATTGCCCACTTACTCCACTAAGAGTTTTTTAACCTCATTTACCCAATTCAATAGTATTTGACAGTATTGCCCTCATTTTAATTTCTAAATTACACTCATATCTATCTCTCTCTTTCATCCCTTCGATCTGGGTTTTCTCCCTCATCTCTCTCTCTCTCTCTTTTTTCTCTCTCTCTCCCCGCAACGTGCCCGTTGCTGCGCTCCACAGAGACCGGACGACGCCGTAGAGGTCAGAGACACACACACACACACACACACACACACTCTCTCTCTCTCTCTCTCTCTCTCTCTCTCTCTCTCTCTCTCTCTCTCTCTCTCTCTCTCTCTCTCTCTCTCTCCTCTCTCTCTCTCTCTCTCTCTCTCTCTCTCTCCTCTCTCCCTCCTCGCAACTCCACAGAGGGCGGAAGACGCCGCACCCTCCCTCCCTCCCTCCCTCCTCGCAACGTGCCCGTTGCAGCACTCCACAGAGGGCGGAAGACGCCGCATAGGCCGAAGACGACGCCTCAGAGGCCGCATATCGAGGACTCTGTTGAGATCGGACGGCGACGAGCACGGTCGATTTCAGTGACCGGGCTTCTGGTTGATTTCGGCGATCTGGGCTTTCAGGTCTGCGGCGACGATTGCAGAAGCAGCATCCACTCCTGAAGACGACAAAGTAGCTTTGGTCAGCCTACCTAGCCGGAGTCCAACACCGGGTAGGCGAGAAACTCGTCCGGTATTAATGTGGGTGCCCAGATCATTTTTCTGGGTGCCAAATTAATTTTTTTTATTTTTTTAAGTAACATAAGAGGCAGAGGGAAAAAAAAAAGAAAAAAAATGTTTTGAATGTCAATTGGAGGCCAATAGAGAGAAGTTCAATGTCTATTGGGGGCAATAGACGTCTAAAAATCACATTACTTGGGGGCAATAATATGTCTAGACCCCCAATAGACCAACATAGTACACTACATTTCCACTCTATAAACACAAATAAAAATCTATCGCTATCAAAACATAATTCCCACAAATAATAACATAGAGTCAATAGATTATTGGGGGAATAACATAGAGTCAATAGATTAGGGGGGGGGGGGGGCAGTAATATGTCTATTACCCCTAATAGACCAACATAGTACAGTACAATTCCACTCTGTAAACACAATTAAACGTATCAGCTATCAAAAACATAATTCCCACAAATAATAATATTGAGTCAATAGATTATTGGGGGGCAATAATCTGATTACTGGGGGGCAATAATATGGTCACCGGTCGCTGGATTCCGGTCACCGGAGTCGGCGCCCCGGCCACTGGTCACCGGAGTCGGCCCCCCAGCTATCAAAAACATAATTCCCACAAATAATAATATTGAGTCAATAGATTATTGGGGGGCAATAATCTGATTACTGGGGGGCAATAATCTGATTACTGGGGGGCAATAATATGGTCACCGGTCGCTGGATTCCGGTCACCGGAGTCGGCGCCCCGGCCACTGGTCACCGGAGGCCGGCAAGGTGGAGGATGACTTCTCCCTCTAAGTGAAAAAGAAGAAGAGGGCAAAAAAGTCCCAAAAAAAATAAAAAAGAATTATTTGGGTATTAGGGAAATAATCCCTTAGAGTGTTTTGGGTAAATGGGGTTAAAAAACAGTTGGTGGAGCAAGTGGGCAATTTTTAAGCTGAAATTGGTTAAATGATCATTTTCCCTAAAAATTAATTTCTAATAAAAAAGAAATTTTTTTTTTCTCTTGTAGATGTGCAACAAAAAAAAATGAAGAGTAATTTTTCTTAATGTTTAATTATTTTCTCTATTTTCAGTACCTTATGATTAATTATTTAATAGTTTTTTTAAGATTTTTTTTACTACTAGCTCTTTTTTTTTTTTGTAAATATAATGAATAGACTGGGATTTAGGTCATAAAATAATTTCTTTTGTTATCCCTCACCAATATGCATTCAATATATATGATGATAGGAATTTTTATGTCACATGATCTTAATTATAGTTTTAATTCTTATTAAATATATATAAATGATTTAATGAGTATGAAAAATGAAAATAAGGAAAATAATAAACAATGCAATATAATATTATTGAATTGGAAAATCTAGAGAAATTAAATATAATATTTTTTTGGGTATAATTATTATGCTTAATAGTCATTTTATATATGTAATTTAATAATTCATAATAAAGTGAGGTCAACTGAGCAGATTTGGAGGTCCCAATAAAAACACTCATTTTCAAAACTTTTTTTATGAATTTGCTATTTAATTCACTAATATCCTCCTAAATTCACCTCCGGTCGACATTCATCGCCATGAACGACCTGCGTCGCTACTTCCCCAACCTTTGTCACCCACCAACGTGTTGACGACACTTCCAGCAAAGAGATAATGCGATAACGATGTAGTAAATTACTATACATTTCTCGATGAGAAGTGATGGACTAGTTTTCATTGTTGTGATGATTTCCATAAAGTTGTTATGTTCCATCAAAAAAGAAAATGACATAATCATTTTCTGTCCACCGAATGCCTTGAGCTCAAATTTGTGATTGAATAAATCCTTCTTTGTCCGATGCAGGTAGAGGACTCCCAAGTTATCTTCGGCCGCTATTTTACGACTGAAAATAGAATTCAAAGCTTTATTTTTTCCCTGAATTGAAATACTATAATGTTTGTTATTGTTGTTCATATGATTGTTTCACGTTGTCCAGCAGCGTTTGACCGAAGTTGTTGTCACTTGCAACCTCTCCAGAGTCTCCCTCAAAACTGCAGAAACACAAAAAAGCACGAGTCAGACTTACCTTTTTCTCATTTTCTTGCGAGTTGAGTTATGTTTCAAGACATTCGGGTAATGTTTGTATTTTTGTCGATTAAGTTTAGGATTCGTTCCCCTTTCATTAATTATCACCATGATTTCTTGTTCCAGTTAGATTAGGCTACATTTTCTCAATCATCTAATGATATGCTTTGCTCTCTAAGAACATCTAACCTTATGTTTTCTTGAACATTGGTGACTCCATTATCATAGTGTTGAAACTTGCATCGTTGTTTATGGTGACTTTATCATGAAAGGTATTACTAATTACATATAATCCTTTATATTGGTTCTATCGTCAATGTAGAGCAAATGAAATGCAGGCCAAATCCGGCTTGTAATAAGTTGAACTAAATATGCATATAAGACAAGCAAAGTCCATGGACCCATTGTCTCCGTGACCCCTTGATTGTGTTCTTAATTATATTATCACTTGGTTTAATCGGTTAATATCAGAGCCAATTAAATCTGTGGCTTCTATTTGGGATTGGCCAAATGGACAGTTGCAAAATAAGTTTGATCACGTAATACAAACTTGGTTTGTTGAGAAGTTGGCTTGACGGCTGAGTCAATTTGATAATTTATGCTCAAGTTTTCCATATAGTTCAAGTGATTATTGATATTTGTTGCATATGTAAGATACATCAGATTCTAACCTGAATCTGATCTGATGACTTGATGAGTTCATCTTTGTAGAAGTAGTCTCTTAATTTCAGATGGAACCCTAAATTATAGTAAAGTAAAAGATACAAGATTGTGGATCTTAGAATTTACATTTTCACATGAATTTTGTGCTTTGTACACTTCTAGCTACATGCTGCGACTCGAAAGCATAAAAGTTCATGAATATAGGGCACAAGAGATGCTTAAGAAACATTATCATCCGTGTTTTTTGTCATCTTTAAATTTCAAATAAGGGTTAGAATTAGCTTAAAGCACATCCAATTACAAAACACTCCAACAAGGGATTAAGGGAAATTATTCTGAAAGCCTGTGAAAACCTTTTCTTTTCGCCCCAAGTTTTGTCACTTTGGAATTGTTCGAACAAAAGGTCCAAACGAAGCCTCTCCCCCCTACTAAAATATTCTGATATTCCTTTGTAGTTGGTGAATCAGGAAGAAATATAGTGAAAGAAAAAAAAATCTAACAAGGGTGCCCAATATAAGAATATTAATACAGACCATATAAACAGACTAATCTATATCCGATTCGATTGTTTCCTTTTCTTTTCGGCCTAAAAAAGTAGGATAGTTTCCTTAAGAGAAAATAAATAAATCCCAACCAAAATTATACAAAGTTACAAACAAAGGAAATAAGAAAATAGGCAGTAAAATTTGAAACACTAAATTATTCCAACCATTGCCAGACCAGGTCAAAGACAACCTCAAAATCTCAAATATATTTCAGCTCACCAAAACTAGACCACACTAGTCACGCATGTCTCTCTTCCCTCTGTCTCTGCCATCTTCTTCCTGACGCAAACAAACACAACTAAAACCAGACCTAGAGACCTACACACAGTCACAGAGCCACACACACTCTCTCTCTCTCTCAGAGCTTTCACAACCTTAACGATATCAAACTGAAAATAATGACGGTGTTCGCTGGAAAAGCGCACGTGTTTCCTATCAACTACGAAGCCGAGGTGTCGCAGCGGTTGGTCGACGCTGCTCACGACAATGATCCGAAATCGGTGTATGAGTGTCTGGATGATCCTTTCGTCGACGTGAACTACGTCGGAACAGTGTGCTTGAAGAGTAGGAAGACAGAGATTGTGTTGAAAGGTGAGTCGGCTCACGAGGTTGGCGTCGAGTACGAGGAGTTCAAGACTCAGGTCACCGCCTTCTTCCTTGCAGCTCATTCCGGCAATTTGACGCTCGTCAGAAAACTACTGGTAATATTATGTGATTCATATGATTTTTAATTTGCAATTAATCATTGCCGGAATTTTCATTTTCTGATGATCAAGGTGCGTTTTTGGTCGGGAAATTGTATCATATCCAGATTAACGGTTGTGATTACTATTGAGAATTTGATAATTTGAAATGGTAGGATACTGTAACTGACGTGAGGTTGAGGTAAACCAAACATTTATGAGCTGCGATATGCAAAATCATATATGTTCCCATACAACAATGATTTTTCCTGTTTCAAATTTGAATTCGTTAACTGATCTGTAATTGTAATTTCTAAGATTTTCATGCAACAGAATTATGTTCTCTCTTTTAAAAATTTCAGTTCAGTTTCATATCTGTAATATTTCAAATTCAAAATAAAAAATGTGGAGAGTACTCTTGATGTTCATAGCTAAAATTTGTTCATGTTTATGTGACAGAGTTATGGAGCCAATGTGAATCTGAAACTGTTTCGAGGCTACGCGACGACAGCAGCAGTGAGGGAAGGACACGCACAGATACTGGAGGTTGTTATCAATGCTGGAGCATCTCAGAAGGCCTGCGAGGAGGCCTTGTTGGAGGCAAGCTACTTGGGCCGGGCTAGGCTGGCTGAGATGCTCATGGCATCCGAGTTGATCCGTCCTCAAGCTGCTGTACATGCTCTAGTTTCTGCTAGCTGCAGAGGGTTTGTTGATGTTATAGACACACTCATCAAGGTACATAAAACTCTGCTTAGACAAGACCCTTAATTTTCAGTCTACTATGAATTAGTACACACACTTTGTTTTTCTTGTACATATAACTCTGAAATTGAGTGTGATGCACTTGATTGGTGGCAGTGTGGGGTAAATATCGATGCAATTGACCGGACATTGCTTCAATCTTCGAAGCCATCACTATACACCAACGCCGACTGCAATGCTCTTGTTGCTGCCATTGTCAGCAGGCAGATTTCGGTTGTGAGATTATTGTTGCAGGTATGCAATTTCAGCTCCTAAGAGCTTATTTATGCAGTAATACTATGATTCTGTCTAGTGTTATTTACCTTTCAAACAAATTACAGGCTGGAGCCAGAACAGATATCAAAGTGAGTCTTGGAGGCTGGTCCTGGGATGTAAGTACAGGAGAAGAGTTTCGGGTGGGTGCTGGACTAGCCGAGGCGTACAGCGTGACATGGTGTGCTGTGGAGTACTTTGAAGCGAGCGGTGCTATCTTGCGAATGCTCCTACAACATGTCTCCCCTAACATTGCTCATTTTGGGAGGACTCTCATTCACCATGCCATCTTGTGCAATAATGAAAGAGCAGTGGATGTGCTGTTGAGTTGTGGCGCAGATGTAGAGGTTCCGATTAAGACAACTACTTCAGAAACTGAGTATCCCATCCACATGGCTTCACGGTTTGGATTAAGTAAGATTCTCCAACAACTGATCGATGGTGGCTGCAATGTCAACTCTCGAACGGACTCTAGAGAAACTCCTCTCATGATTTGTGCTAGATATAAACACCAGGAGTGTTTCAGAATTCTTGCTTCTAACGGTGCTGATTTTGGCCTGGTCAATTCTTGTGGTCAAAGTGCAAGTGTAATTGCAGAGTCAGCTAAGTGGAGTCTCGGCTTTAAAAGAGTAGTTCTAGACTTGATTCGAGCTGGGAAGGTTGTTCAATCGAGTAATATGACAATCTTTTCTCCTCTATTGTATGTGACTCAAGCAAATGATGTTGAGGCTTTGAAACAGCTGATCAATTGTGGTTGTGAAATCAACTCTCAAACAGAATCTGGAGAAACTGCACTAATGATCTGTGCTAGACATAAACACCAGGAATGCTTCAAAGTTCTTGCTTCAAATGGTGCCGATTTTGGCCTTGTCAACTCTGGCGGTCAGAGTGCAAGCTCAATTGCAGAGTCAGCTAAGTGGACTCCTATCTTCAAACAAGCTATCCTAGATGTGATTCGGGATGGGAAGGTTGTTCGATCAAGCAACACATCAATATGTTCTCCTCTAATGCTTGTGACTCAAGAAAACAATGTTGAGGCTTTGAAACAACTGATTGAGAGGACAGACATCGATGTTGATGAGCAAGACGAAAATGGATACTCTGCTGCAATGATAGCTGCAGCAGATGGTAACTTGGAAGCTTTCAAATTGCTTATCTGTGCAGGAGCTGACATGAATCTGCAGAACAAACATGGTCAGACCCCATTGGACCTACTAGATACAAACCAAAACGGTGAAGAATTTGAAAAATTATTACTGAATCATGCAGTTCAAAAGGGCCCCAATAGTAGTTCCCTTGAGTTCTATGCTCTTCATCTTGCAGCGCAACACGGAGACTTGGATTTGGTTCATACATTGATAAGTCAGGGGTATGATGTTAATGCTTTCGATGCTGAGGGATACACTCCATTGATGTTAGCAGCAAGAGGTGGCCATGGTAAGCTGTGTGAGCTTTTGATTTCTTTTGGGGCTAGATGTGATACTGTGAATGCAAGACATGAGACGGCACTGTCTCTTGCAAGGGAAACTGGATCTAAAAATGATGCAGAGAAGGCTATATTGAATGAGTTTGCACTAAAACTGGTGCTGGGTGGGAGTCATGTCAAGAAGCACACAAAATGTGGTAAAGGAGCTCCCCATAGTAAATTGCTGAGAATGGTTGGGGCTGCTGGGCTTTTAAGGTGGGGGAAGTCAAGTAAGAGAATGTGGTAAAGGAGCTCCCCATAGTAAATTGCTGAGAATGGTTGGGGCTGCTGGGCTTTTAAGGTGGGGGAAGTCAAGTAAGAGAAATGTGATCTGCAAGAAGGCGGAGGTCGGGCCTAGTGATGCATTCAGATGGAACCGCAGGAGGAAGTTCGACTGTGATGAAGCCGGGATGTTCCATGTGGTGACTACAAAAAACAAGGAGCTGCATTTTGTGTGTAAAGGTGGGAAGGAAATGGCAGAGTTGTGGGTGAGAGGGATCAAGCTTGTGACAATGAAAGCTATCTTTGGCAAGAATGAATGAGTGAAGTTGTGCATGAGGGATTTGTTCAATTTTTAAGGATCGGTTGATCTCATTGTATTCCTTTCCTTGTGCATTGTGGAATTACTCTGAGTGAAAGAATAAGCCTCCCTTGTACTAGGTAGATAGAAGTCGATCTTTGTAGATTACTCTTCTCAAGCTTCTATATGATCAGTTAAAACACCAAAAATTTATGACTTTTTGGGTTTTTCTTCCATCAAGGGACATTAATGTTAGCAATCACAATTACAAAGAGTGTTTTTCCTTCTCTCTTTAGCTCAACTTTATGTCGACTGATGCCTAATAATGATCTATAAGCTAGCATGCAGTAGTACTAAAGCTGGCATACAAGTATGGTTGAAGGCACTCTTTTCTTCGAGCTGATGCCTACTTGCCTAGCATCTCTTTTCACTCTTTCTCTCTCTCGAGTTCAAATTTCCTCGCAGTGGCCTCAGTGGAAACAGGGATTGCAGGTAGGAGCTAGGAAGCATAACAAAAATTTCTAGGTCACAGCATTCTCTATCAAGTACAAGTTCAGAAACACTGGTTCGACCCCAATACTCGTTTAGCTTACTTAATTTCTACTCGACTTCTTCTCTTGGATTGATATGTACCATAGGAATACAACTTTAAAACAGGTTTGTGCAAGTAAGGAGATGCCTTGATGAAAGAAGCTAACGGATCGGAAGGCAGCAAATCATCTTATTCGAAGCTTAATTCCAAATGCTGCTTGGGATTAGCTAACATAGGAAATACAAGATCCGATTCCTGCTGTCAAGCTTGTTTGAACTCAGTTTAAGAACCTCTAGCTGCTGCGCATCCTTTAGCTCCAAGAGAGACAAAGTACTAACAAGAATTTCATCTACCACCTTGTAGCCACCCTTAACCTTGTCTTGCGCAACTTGAGAATTAAGTTGGACCTGGCCTTAGTGACCCCATCTATTATGTTCAAAATCTTCTTGTACAACACATATTACACAACTTGGTCATAAAAATAAATTTAAAAATATAATAAAAAAACACATATTACACAACTTAGTTTTGATTATTCAGTTTTTGCACTCCATACTCAGAATGTTTGATAGAGAGTTTTCAATTTCATTCTCAAAGAAATGAGAGATGTAGAATCCTAAAATCTTTTTTGTTGTTAAGGTAAATAACTGGTGATATAGGTGTATGAGTGCTTACTCTAAAAAATTAAGAAATTCCCACTTTTAATTAAATTCTTGGGACAATAATAAAAGAGGTCATTTTAAAGTGCCTTGTGATAATCCAGATACCACAAATGTCCCTATGATAATTAAGGTCACCTATTAACAACCTAACACTAGAGTTAAACTTAATTACAAAAAGTGCCACTGACAGCTCTCTCTATCTCTATCTCCCCCTCCCGTTACCCATGCCCATATGAACCCTGTTCTATTTGAAGTGTCGGCCCTTACAAAAATATATCTCTCTATGAGATCGGAGCCTGCCATGACCGATGAGGAACACCTCTTCGAGTCGCCGACGCCGGAGCCTCTAAGACCTCTCCTTAGCATTTCATAGTTTGATTGAATGGGACAGGAGGGATTCAATTCCCTCCAAACAGTGCATTTCTTTAGCTCCAAACTCTCTCTTTCTTAGATCTGAATTCCTCGATTCTTTTATACGGCTCATCTTCCTCGCCGATCATCTTCTCTATTATTGTTTTTCTTTTGTCTTAATTAAGTTTCCTGAAATCGTTTACCGTAACTCAACTTCAAATATCAAAGCAATAGTGAAGGAATTGGGTTGCTATCGTTCACTGTGAGCCATGAAAGTGCTCGAAGGTTAGCTTGTTTTAAATCCAATTGTTCGTCTTTAATAATTTTCTGCTTTTAGTTCCTGAACATTATCAGTTATATATCTGCCTGATCCTGCTGTTACCGAAATAGTAATTTCATGTTTTGGATATGTGCATAAAGTAGTGATTGTGTAAGAAGTGCTGATTGAATGATGAACAAACAGAATTCGGCTTCTTCGTCTTATCGCAGTCAATGATTAAGCTTATGTCTGAAAATTTTAAGCTATTAGAGAATAGTGAAATATGTATCTGCACTTTCTGTGTGATACTCGGTTCTCTATTTGTTTTAATGCGCAACGTTTGTCATAGAGAAGGTTTAATCTACTCAGTTCAGTCTCTAATTACAATCTCATCTTCATCATGATTTATAGGAGCGCCCAGATATCTGGAGAAATAATGTAGTGCCTGGTCAGTCAATGTTTGCTAGGGTAGCATTTGCAATTTCAAAGTTTGAGCTTGTCACTATGTGTTCCAGTGCTGCTCAAGTTAGTAATATTAGAGATGAGCGAGGCTCTGAGAGTCTTTAATATCTATTGGTCTTTTTTATCAGTGTTGGAAGAGATTAAGTTTGAATTCATTAAGCTCAGTGGCAAATGAGCGAAGTCAGCTACCATAAAATGTTAGGGTTATCGAGATGAGTCTGAATGATTTCGGTTTCGTGATACAATCCCGGCGGTGAGCTTCTTCTACTGATAACAAATTCATTAGTGGAATACAATGATTTTAATGTTGATCTTTAAACCTTTGATTTTTTTAATTTTTTTTTTAAGTTTCTTATAGGAAGAAGTGCATCATGTTCTAGTCCCCTAGAGCCAAAAGTTGCTAGCATTGATTGGAATTTTAATAGCTGAGGAGGTAAGCTATATAATTATGCAAAGCTAATGTCTATAGTAAATTGTACAGTTTTCTATAGATGCCACCATATGCTCAATCTTTCAAGCAACTGAACAGTAGAATCTTTTTGTGGGTAGTGCATCTTTTTTATGTTTTAAGGTGCATAATCACATTTAATGCTAATCTTGGTATTTGTAGGATCATTATGTTTCATACATTTTTTTTTTCTTCGTGGTTGTACAGTAATAAATTTTGATATATATAGTCTTTAATGAAAAGTCTTGGTATTTGTAGGATCATTATGTTTCATACTTTTTTTTTCTTCGTGGTCATACAATAACAAATTTTGAAGTATATAGTCTTTAATGAAAGAAAGAGAACAAAAAAAGAACATCAGAGAAGCCTTTTATGCAATTTAAAAATTGTTACTTATACTATAATAATTTGTTTCTTTTTAATGTCTGAATTGTTTAGCTGCTGATGTGTTGTTGTGGAGGAACAAAAACATAACAGCTAGTGTTTTAACTGGTGCAACTTTTGTTTGGGTGCTCTTTGAATGACTCAGTTATCATTTCTTGACTCTTGTGGGTTTTGCTTTAGTTCTTGGTATGCTTGCTCAATTTCTCTGGTCAAATTTGAGAACTATGTTGTAGAACTATGTGTCAAATTTGTTGTTACTAGCCAGGTTACTGGTCATGTCCAATGTCAATCACATGTCACTTGCTAAGTCATTGACCAAGTCACTATTATATTCATGTCATTGACCATGTCACTGGTCAAGTCATATTGCACTGAACAAGTCATTGGTCAAGTCATATTGCATGGCAAGTCATATTGCATGTCACTGGCATATTTTGAAATTTTTTAATCATTGTTATATCCAGGTCACTGGTCGGTTAACTGTTAACCTCAAGTAATTAGTCATGTCATAGTCATAAACATGTTACTGACCATGTAATTGATCATGTAACTGTCAAAGTTATTGATGATTTTCTCATTTTCACAAGAAGTAATCTTATAAGTATACAACACTTTAAAATGTCACTTTATTGTTATACTGTTCAAATTCATTGACTATAATTATTTCATGGCCAACAGATTGGATTGTGGAATTTTTGTGATGTACTACATGGAGAAATGTTCGAAAGAGGAGGGGATTCAGAAGACACTCAGCAAGAAGTATATTTTGCAATATATATAGAGCTCATATAATCAAGACATTTGCGAAACATAGGCAAATTTAGAGTTTTAGAAATTTGTTTAGGGCTTAGGATGCAAGTCACGGGCCAATTGTAAACTCCAGCTTACTAAATCAATTAGCTTTTTATATCTTTTTATGGTATCACTGTCATGTTTAGTTTTCCTTAATGAAACATTGCTTTTATAGATCTTTTACAACACATTCAAGTTTTAGGCATTTTCTGAATTCAGACAAGTCAATGTCACTGATCATGTCCAATGTTGATCACAAGTTAGTACACAAGTCACTGACCATGTCACTGTCAATCCATGTTGTATCTAGATTTCAAGTCAATAGCCAAGTCACTGACCAAGTTACTGTTAATCACATGTCACTTGCCAAGTCATTGTTATATTCATGTCACTAGTTAGGTCGCATTATAAGTTACACTGCATGTTACTGTAATACACGTCACTGGCCAAGTCACATTGCATCACTGACCATGTCACCGTTATACACTTGTCATTGACCAAGTCAAGTTACACTGCATGTTACTGTAATACACGTCACTGGCCAAGTCACATTGCATCACTGACCATGTCACCGTTATACACTTGTCATTGACCAAGTCACTAGCCAAATTATATTGCATGCCACTGGCCATTGAAGTCATTGGCTAGCCCATTAGTTTGTAAGGTTATTGGTCAGGTCACTGTTAACCTCAAGGCACTGGTTATGTCATTGGCAAGTTACTGGTCAGGTTACAGTTTTTAAGGTTATACACATGTCACTGACCAAGTCACTGTCAAGTCACTGACCAAGTCACTGTTATACACATGTCATTGGCTAGGCCAGGTCCTTAGTTTGTAAGGTTATTGGCCAGGTTACTGTTAACCTCAAGGTACTGATTATGTCATTGACCAAGTTACTGGTCAGGTTACAGTTTGTAAGGTTATACACATGTCACTGACCAAGTCACTGTCACGTCACTAACCAAGTCACTGTTATACACATGTCATTGGTTAGGCCAGGTCCTTAGTTTGTAAGGTTATTGGCTAGGTCAATGTTAACCTCAAGGCACTGGTTATGTCATTGGCCAAGTTACTGGTCAGGTTACAGTTTGTAAGGTTATACATATGTCACTGACCAAGTCACTGTCAAGTAATTGACCAAGTCACTGTTATACACATGTCATTGGCTAGGCCAGGTCCTTAGTTTGTAAGGTTATTGGCCAAGTCACTATTAACATCAAGGCACTGGTTATGTCATTGGCCAAGTTACTGGTCAGGTTATAGTTTGTAAGGTTATACACATGTCACTGACCAAGTCACTGTTATACACATGTCAAGTTACTAGCCAAGTTACTGGCCATGCCACAGTTATGAACATGTCATTGTCAATCCCTGGCCAAGTCACTATTAACCTCAAGTCACCGGCAAAGTCACTGTTAACCTCAAATCACTGGCCAAGTCACTGTTAACATTCAGTCACTGCCATGTCACAGTCATGAACATGTCACTGACTATATCATTGTTAATCACTAACCAAGTTTCGGTCAATCCTTGGTCAAGTCACTGTCAATCTCTGGCCATGTCACAGTCATGAACATGTCACTGACTATATCATTGTTAATCACTAACCAAGTTTCGGTCAATCCTTGGCCAAGTCACTGTCAATCTCTGGCCATGTCACTGGACAAATACTGCAAGGCATATGTTCTAATGACTGTATTGCATTCATTATATGTCAAACGAAAAAGTGTACAACTACCAACAAAATTTAGCTAATTTATCTCTTTATTCCAGCTATAAAAGTACACTTTAGATATAAAAGTATGAGTAATAAAACATCAACATTATTCCACAGCCTAAAGCATTTTGGAGCAAATACAAAATTTCAAAATTCCCCTCCAATCCAATCGAGATGAGACAATCCTCATTATTTCTTCAGCTCTTCCATGGTATTGCTGGACTGGTTTCTAATACACTTTTCAGATTTCAGTACATTCTTATAAAAACAGTGAGTTAACCTAGCACATCACGTACTCATTTCTTTGCCAGCAGCTTCTTTGGAATCTTCTCTACAGGGGTGGATTTAAGCATAAAAAGCCTGCCAGCACACTCTTGCTGAGAACCCCCACATTTTAACTGACAATGTTGCAATTCCAATTTCAACCTTTTTGGGCCAAGAACCTGCCACAATGAGTCAATGAGGATCCAAAATGAGTTAATAATGATACCAATATAAAAGCAATATAAGCACAGTAGAAGAAATGGTGGTGAAAGCTGTCATGACAAAAGCTATAAGACAGGTATATAAAAAGCAACTGGGATTTTATTTTGCTTTCAGTTAAGCAGATAATCTGATTCATGCTCAAGGTGGACTGAATTCAAAAATGTAGATACTACTCAATAGGGATTGGATCTTACCACTTTCTGTGAAAAAATAAAGTTACTTTCTTGAAGTCTAACTAGTATTAAAAGGGAGAATGTAAAGAACATCTAGGGTGTCAAATCTCACCATAAATTATATTCCAAGAAAATGTTGCATTGCATTATCATATGATGGATCCTCTATCCATTCAACCAGGCTTTCTCTACCTGAAGGTTATACAAAAGTTAATAGAAGAACTAAATATGAGTCTGATTATAGATTTTCAGTAATATGACAGGCAATAGCCATATGAAAAAGCTACAGAGTCAATAGCCATATGAAAAAGCTGTTTGTAACTGCAGGCTTTCAAGCAAGAGATGAAGCAGGTCCAAGCATCGAAGAAGTTTCAAAAGGTCAATGATTGTTTACTTATATCAATGTAGAGAATCCTTGCAGATATATTTCTCACTTCAACTCTAGCTACTGGCATTGATACCGGCTTGGAGTACATTGTCTGTGACTTTCTAAACTTAGTAGTATCAATGTCTAGTATTTATGTCAAAATCAAATAGTTGAAGAATTAGAATGGTGAAAAGGTTGGGGTGGCAAACTTTGAGAAGCATTAAGCAATTTCATCACTATACAATGCCAAATATGCAAACTAAAGATAAACGGTGGAATCGAGGCTGAAATATTACCGGCTTGAGGTAGATGATGTCGTGAAGGTTATCGAGCTTCAAATTCTGGCGATCTTAAAAGTCGTTCGCCATAGCCGCCATTGTTCGCTCACTGAAATTTGAACGTAGAGAGAGGAAGACGAATAGAGTAATGGAAGCTCCGAGACACGGAGACTAAAACCTAGGGGTGGGCGCGGTTCGGGGCGGTTCGGTGTTGGGCTAAAACCGCAACCGAACCGCTTCATTCGGTTGTGCTATATTTAAAACCGCAACCGCATTTTAAAAACCTACACCGCTTACTTCGGTTACACCGTTTTGCGGTGCGGTGCGGATCGGTTTCGGTTATGTTCGACTTTCTTTTCTTTTTGACATATTTTCGACCAAAGTCGACAAATTTAACCGTCCTAAAATGAGTAACCATTACTATAAAAATATCAACAAAATAAAGTATAAACCACTCATTATCTGTTCACTAAATCAGGTAATGAACATTACAAGTAACCTGTTCATGACATCAACATCTCAAGTTCTCAACTACACAAATAAGTAATAACATTAAGTTAATGTTAAACCTGCAGATCAACTATCAAATTATTCAAATATCAACAATCTGCTCCAGCTGTTCAACATTTATAACCAAAAAGCAATTCCAAAACTAAATCAAAGTTCCAACAGCTGCAGAAGGTGGTGGGGGAGGAAGCATAAGCGGTGCAGCAGCTTCACTTGTAGCAGTTGGTGTTTGTTCCGGTGCTTGACCCAGTTGGTGTCACATTGGGAGTTTGAGATGCTCCACTTCCCTGACAGTAAAATAAAAAACAGAATTAGCATGATAATTAGCATCAAACCACAACCATCAAAGTCTCAAACAATCATTAGCATCAGTAAAGAATCAGATACAAATAGAAACAGAAACAAGATACAAATATAAACAACAGAGCAGCTCAATAATGATTTCACACTTGTAAATCAAAACATTCCCAATCGAACCACAATTCTCAAACAGTAAGTAAGAAACTGATGAATCCAAAATCCAGCTACTAAGAACAACGCCCATTTCAGAGAATGCAGAGTAACTAAGATGCTTGTTCATTCTACAAAAACTATTAAACAAACAAATCCAAGAAACATGGCCAAATTTATGAACAACAAGGTACACCAGCTCATAAAGAAACCCAAGAAACAGAACCAGTCATGGAGTTTTAAGATCCATCAGATTAACAAATTAACCCAAGTAAGATGACTAAGATCCATCAGATTAACCCAAGTATGATCCATCAAATCGAAACAAGCTGAACAAATCGAAACAAGTTGAACAAATTAACCCAAGTAACAAATCGAAATTAACCCAAGTATGATCCATCAAATCGAAACAAGCTGAACAAATTAACCCAAGTAACAAATCGAAATCGAAATCGAAATCAAAACAAGCTGAACAGATTAACCCAAGTACCGATTCCATGCTCAGTTGGCGTCAGTCTTCGGTTGTTCGGTTGCGTCAGCTTCAGTCCTCAGCGTCAGTCTTCGTCGTGAGTCGAGAGAGATGAGGTCGGGAAGAGGCTAGCAAAGTCAGTCTTCGGCGTCGTCAGTCGTCAGCGTCGTCGGCGTCAGTCGTCAGCGTCGTCGGCGTAGTCAGCTTCAGTCGTCTTCGTCGTGATTCGAGAGAGATGAGGTCGGGAGGAGGCTAGCAAAGAGTGTGTGATTCGAGAGAGATGAGGTCGGGAGGAGGTTAGCAAAGAGTCTGTGATTCGAGAGAGATGAGGTCGGGAGGAGGCTAGCAAAGAGTCTTTGGGTGCAAAGTGAAAAACTGAAAATGAGAGGCTGATGGGAGTACTCGAATCTGCTAGGGTTTTCAATTTTGAGACAGTAATCCAGTGCAGCAGGAGTACCTGTACCTGGACCTAAACCAATTAGAACTCGACAGCACATTTAAAAATATAAACATAATACTAAAATAACTAAATAATAATAATTTAAATAAATAATATATATCCGGTCCGGTTCGGTTATTACCGGTCGGTTCTAATTACAAACCCGGTTCCGAACCGTTATAGACCGGTCCGGTCCGGTTTTTTTTTTTTTGCAGCACTGTTTCGTCCGGTTCGGTCCCCAAACTTGATTTCCGGCCCGGTTCAATTAAAAAATTCTCACTTTCAAATTTTTTTTTTTCCTTCATCCGTAGTACAAACACACCGTTAGATTCCATCAGAAACTATTTATAAAATATTTCTCTAAGTTAAACACGAGCATCAAAACGAAAAGCAGCTATATATAAACCGTTAAATTTTGTAAAACCCCGATTTCTGTTCTCTTCCCACTAAATTCTCAAAACCCCTAAACTCTGCAACTCTAAGCTCCGTTCCGTTTCAACAATGGCGGAGCTCCCAATCCTTCAGTTCGAAGAGAAAATCATCGAAACAGTAGAGCGGAACCCCGTCGTTGTCATCATCGGAGAGACCGGTTCCGGAAAGAGCACGCAGCTCTCTCAAATCCTCCACAGAAGAGGCTACACCGACTCCGGCGTCGTCGGCGTCACTCAGCCTCGCCGTGTCGCCGCCGTCTCCGTCGCCAGGTAACCTCAACAAACTCCCTACCTCTTCTGCCTCACTCGTTAATTCCTCGAATTCAAAATTTGGTAATTCTGAAATTGAAATTGCGCCACAGACGAGTTTCGCAGGAGCTCAATGTTCGGCTCGGCGAGGAAGTCGGATACGCCATCAGATTCGAAGATAGAACTTCCGAAAGGACTCGGATCAAGTACTTGACCGATGGAGTTCTTCTTCGTGAGAGCCTATCCAATCCGGAGCTCGATCAGTACTCTGTCATTATACTCGATGAGGCTCACGAGAGAAGTCTCAACACGTACATTGCTACCTCTCTCTGGATTTATTTGCTTTTGATTCGGTTTTTAGTGTTGTGCAATGTTTGTTTATGCATTTTGGGGTTTTAGGGACATATTGCTGGGACTGATGAAACGATTGGTGAAGAGGCGTGCTTCGAATTTGAAGGTTCTTATTACTTCGGCGACTCTTGATGGTGATAAAGTATCACAGTTCTTTTCGAATTGCCCGGTGCTGAATGTTCCGGGGAAGCTATACCCTGTGGAGATATTATACAGCAATGAGCGTCCTAAGAGCTATCTTGAGTCGTCTTTGAAAACAGCTCTCGGTATGATTTCGATTTTATGTTTTTTTTTTGTGTGATTGTGTATAACTTTTATGTATTCAATGTGGTGGCTTCTTTCTGTTGTTTTAGAGAACTACTGTTTCTTTGAATGTAATATGTTTAGAATAGTATTGGGAACATGTTAATGCAGTAAGTAGATGATCTTTTTGCATTATGATGACTGAGTAAATAATTTCGCAACCCTGGATTTCATGTGAGATAGTTAATGTCAAATTATCTTGTTTCCACTTCTTTGCTCTAATCTTATCCCGCGGTTCCTGTTTTCTCTCTCATCTAACTATTAGGAAGGTACTTTTATTCTTCTTTTCAAGATGCATTCTTGTGTCCCGGATGCACATACAGAATCTAGTTAGTATAATATCGACTAAGGGTTTTGGTCAATGTCACTCTATCTTCTTTGCCTAACTAGCTTTTTGGGACCAAAAAGAAGGAAGAAACCTAACCAGTTCTCTTGTTACAGATATACATATTAAGGAACCTGAAGGAGATGTCTTGATATTCATGACTGGGCAGGTGAGATGATCTCCTCTTACTTTGCTTTGCTTTATGGAATCGGTATCCTTTGACTACTATTTTGGATTTTAACTGTTGTAATATTGGTGTTCCATACAATGCTTCCATTGACCAAGTACTTGATATGTTTTGTAGGATGACATAGAGAAGTTGGTCTCTAAGTTAGAAGATAGAGTTAGAAGCCTGGAAGAAGGATCTGTCTTGGATGCCATAATCCTTCCTCTTCACGGTTCTCTGCAGCCTGAAATGCAGGCAAGCAAAGACTTGACTTGTGACTTTTGAGGGCTTTATGCTCATAATACTTTGTTCCTATCAAACAATACTTTGTAGTTCATACCTTTTCTTTTCTATGCAGGTACGTGTATTTAGTCCCCCACCTCCTAATTGTAGGAGATTTATTGTTGCCACAAACATTGCTGAAACTTCTTTGACTGTTGATGGTGTTGTGTAAGAAAACATATACTTATATAGAAACTATTTCCTTGGGATTACTTTCATATGTTTTGCTTTCATTACATTTTCCATTTTAAGGTGGGGTTGCTGTCTTTGTTTATTACATTTGTCTATATCCTTTTTGTTCCCTCCATATATTTTGCTTACAACCAGGAGCTTGGTTGGATGAAATTCATTTAGTAATTCCAAGGAAGTAATGCCAATGGTGGAAACATAATCAAAAGAAAACATTTTTGCTACATTTCTTGTTGTGTCTCCCTAGTTCCTATATACACAGTTTGATTTATTATGACAAATTACACTGATTTGTGCCATATGTTGAATGATGTTAAGCAGTTCTCTCATACTTATTAATTATCTGTGAATAATAGGTATGTTATTGATTCTGGTTATGTGAAGCAACGGCAGTACAACCCCTCAACTGGCATGTACTCCCTCGAAGTTGTTCAAATTAGCAAGTAAGAGAGTTAGTAGATTCATATTTTCTTCATAGCTTGTCTATTGTTTCTTTTCTGCATTTATATTTTGCTCAATTCTAATCACTCCTTGAGTTCCTATGATTGCAGGGTACAAGCTAATCAACGAGCAGGACGAGCTGGAAGGACACGTCCTGGGAAATGCTATCGGTTATATCCTTCCGTTGCTTACCATGAGGAGCTGCTGGATGCAACAATTCCTGAAATTCAACGTTCTTCACTTGCTGGAAGTGTTCTTTATTTGAAATCCTTGGACCTCCCTGATATTGACATTCTCACATTCGATTTTCTTGATTCTCCTTCCTGTAAGACAAACTTTTTTTTGGGTGCTTTTCTTCCCTGTTCAGGCATAGAATTAAAATTTCTTGCACATTTTTATTAAATCTAGTTGTTTGCTGCAGCTGAATCTTTACAAGATGCTCTGAAGCAGTTGTATCTCATTGATGCTATTGATGAAAATGGATTGATCACGAGAGTTGGGAAAACAATGGCTGGTATTCGATTCACATCCTATTTTGAAGATTTTTTATTTGATTTTCTTACATACTTTATGTATATTGAAGGATGAATGATTTTTATTAGTTCTATTAAGTTTAGAATCCTGCACAGCCTTACCATTTGAGGAACGAAAATCATTGTATAGTTCAAAATAATGCATGTCATTATGAAAATGCTATCTATCCATTCATGTTATATTTGCATCACATTAACACATTTTTCTTGGGCTATTTTTTCATATACAGTACACTAGTATTTGGAATTATTTTACTAAATGAGTATTGTCCGTGCACTAATTATAATCCTTTTGACAAGTTTACTGAGTATCTCCTTTGATTATATACAGAGCTTCCACTAGAACCTTCACTGTCAAGAACCTTAATGGAGGCAAATGAGTGTGGTTGCTTGTCCCAGGCTTTGACAGTTGCTGCTATGTTATCTGCAGAAACTACATTGCTTCCTGGTCGAAGGTTAGCTTGCTAAAATTACTAATAAAGTAGTGTTTCTGTGTATGATGTGAAAGTTTGTTAATTATCTCAACTAGCAGTTGGGTAGGATCTAGTTAAACCCATTTTGCTTTCAGACAATATGCATTGTGCTCTGGTGATAATGACATATCTGATATCTCACATTGGTGGAACTAAATATGCACACATACATTAGAATATGAATATTCTCAGTTGAGATAATTGTACTTTTTGCATACCATTTCAGCAAGAGTACTGAGAAGAAAAGGAAACATGATCATTTGGACCTTCTGATGGTTCTGGTTGGGGTGATCACATCCAGTTGCTACAGATCTATGAGTGCTGGCATCAAACTCACTATGACATTGATTGGTGTAAGGACCGTGGCTTGCAGGTACCTTTTTATAGTTGTATAAAAATCTGATGTACGGAGAAAATTCTATGAATTATATCCAGGGCAATTAAAATATGATTCTGATATATATGCACTATCTTTTTGGAACTCATTGTTGTAGGTAGAGGGATGACATTTGTCAGGGATGTAAGGAAACAGCTATGTCAAATAATGCAAAAAATAGCAAAGGGTTAGTAAGTTATTATGAGCTTACATATATGTACCAAGTTGCTTATATCAATTAAAAGTATTCTCAAGATTTAATTCTGTAATGCATTCTACCATGATTTCCCACAGCTTCATGCATTATAGTTTTGCGGTTGGCCCCTGAAAGAATGATATAGTTGGTTGGCTCATTCTTCTCACACTAGATAAATGGATAACTATGAAGTCAAACTAGAGTTATTTTTGACGTAGTAACACCAGCTATTTGTTCAGGACAATGAAGTATTTTTTGTTATTTCTACAATAACGACTTGAAATAAAAGAGGACAATATATCATAACTTTTTGTGCAGTTTAGAGGTTGTCTTCTTGCATTGTTCTCTGGTCCAAGTTGTTACTATTTCCTTCAACGGTTCCACTGGAATATGTCGTATTGATGTTGTATTCCTTGCACTGACAAAACGTTTTGTACCTGTAAACACAGGATCATTAGATGTACAGACAAGCAGAAGAGGGAAACAAACCCAACAGGATTATAATAACTTGAGGAAGGCTTTATGTGTGGGGTATGCAAATCAGCTTGCTGAGAGAATGGTATTTCACAATGGCTATCGAACTTTAGGTTTTAAGCCCCAAGTAGTACAGGTATGGATCATTTTGTTTGAACTCTTGGATTACTGAGTTTTACCTCATATCCTCCTTCTATTAGTTGATTTAGCGAGGAAAGGGATTATGGCTTTGGTGCTCTCTAACATTAGCCAAAGTTTTGAGTACCGAGTTTCTGGAAGTCTAGAACTGAGATTTATTGTTGATCTTTTACCGTTAGGTGCATCCATCCTCTGTGCTAAAACCAGATGATGAAGGGAAATTTCCAAATTATGTCGTGTACCAGGAACTTATTGCCACTTCTCGTCCATACTTGCGCACTGTATGTGCTGTAAATGTTGCATGGGTTACACCCATTTTGAACAAGGTTAATAAACTAAACATCAACAAGCTGAGGTAAGCCAGTTTCCATGAACACAATTATGTAGAAAATCTTTATGTTCCTAATTCAAGGTCTCATACTAAAAGTATCTGTGTTTTTCCGTATTGTAGCGGTGGGAGTGGTCATATTGAAGAGCATGCAGAGGGAAATATTTCTGTTTTGCCAAAGAAAGATGCTGTTACAGCAGTTCCTGATGATCAAGAAAGTAAAATACAAGCAGCCAGAGAACGATTTCTTGCTCGTAAAGGAAAGAAATGAGCTTAATCTGCAGTTGTATTTGATGAAACAGTCATCGCATTGGTACTGCTCTCTGTCAATGTGGAGTAAGATTTTAAAGGCTGCTTGAAAGAGAGAATAGTTGCTGCTCAGATATCAATTAAAATGCTCACTCCCCAAAACCAAGCTAATGAAACTGACACCCTAATTTCCTGATCAAAATCACGTTACCCCCGTCCATGATTAGAGAGTATCAATCAACTGTCTCTGTTAGAAATTGTTTTATTCAATGCTGATCGTTGGTAAATTCTGACTTACAAGAGTAGAATGATCATACAGAGAACAAAATTGTTTGCTTCTGCCATTCAATGTCACCGTCTTACACATTATTTCACTGTTGGGATGATTAGCGATTTGTTACATCATTACTGATTCGTGGGCAATAATGAATACCATTGCTATTGCTTCATCCATAACTTTTTTTATTAGATTGATTGATTGATGAGCTGTTGGTTATTGGTGTAACTATTATCGTGTAGGGTCATGTGTTCGATTTTCATCAGTATACATGTGGGTAAGATTGAAGGTGGGAACCGTGGGATTAGTGCGATGGGGATAGAAAAAAAAGGTTAAGAGATGAATCATGAGTTCCTATCATGTACAGAGTATTTTGTAATTGTATTGGCACACAAAATATAGAACTTCATGAAGGATTGAATTTATATACATCTTTGGAAAGTCAGTCAATGTAGGATTAGAAATTAGTCCTAGGTTCATATGGGAGTACGTATTACAACTTTACATGGTCGAATTAGTCACCAGCAGCTTCGTCTATAGCCAGCTGATCAAGTGCTTCAAGGATAGCCCTTTCGTGCTGTCGAAGGACCAAGTTTGCCCGTTCCAATTGCGCAGGGGAGAGGATATCTTGACTGTCAAGCAGCTTCTCAACCTCATGAATGATTTTATCCGTAGCACCGATCTGAATAAAACCAGATCTTTTAGCGACATTACCAAACTCTTGAGCGGCGGTAGCATTCGAATTTCGCCATTCCCTTAACGCCCCGATAGACTCGTCGGATTGCCTAATCTTCACGAGTAGCTCTCCATGTTCATCATCTGTAATGTTAAGTTCCTTCCGCAGCTTAGTCATCAGCGCCACCCGATCCCAAGAGATACTATCAGATTGAGCACTAAAGGCCTTCAAGACAGCATGGTAAGCCTCGGCTTCCATATGGTGGATCATCTCATAGTCGATTTTCCTTTCACCCCTTCGGACTCTACGAGCTTCTCTTGAAGGTGCAACACCAGAGCACTTGCGTTTGCGACCTCGCATCTCGTCTTGGATTTGACAAACCCTAAGGGCCAGAGACAATGAGAACAGTTGCTTCAGCCCCAAGTTATGACCCAACAACCAAAGGGAAAATAAACCCACGTATAAGACGGCAAAACTATATCCAAAATTTTTATATTTAACGTCGCTCTAGTCATTAGTCAACACAAAATGGGAGATTAATTAAGAGAATAAGGTAGCCCTGTCCAAGATGAGATTGATATAGAAGCACAGTAACTAAAATTAGAGCTAAACAAGGACCAATGTATTTTCAGAAAAAAGTTTTGCAACTAATTTTAAGGAACTCCGCTGTAAAAGCAAAAGATTTACTCCAAACCTCGCGAAGTAGTCGCTGCTTTGCCCACCTGGTACCCCCGTGACTCCGTAATTGTTTTTGTTTCGATGTGGGTAAAAAGTTAAATATATGGAGTTTCGCTTACCCGGCTTTTCTTTTGTTGCGATGTGGGACAAATCTTGCAGAACAATACAATAACATTGCCATGTATTATATTAAGAGTTTAAGACCAAGTCTTATAATCAAAAGCTTTTGGCCACTTGACAAAGTATTCTGAAATAGATCCAATCTCTTGGGTAAAGTGGGAATAATTAATATATATTCATCACAATCCGTCATTTTAATGACGATCCAAATTTCTGACTTTGGCAATTGCACTTCTCCCTTCACATCATGCCCAACCTGAAATGATCTAAAAAATATTTCAGATCTAAAACAAATTTCAGAGACAAAACAATGACATGGACTCCGACAACCAGTCATGATCACCTGGTCACCTACTGACCAAATATTATTTGGTCAGTCACCGTTTGATTGACATCGGGACGGTTGACAGCTAAGTGATGAAATCTGAGATGAGAGCTGTCAACCCGTCTGATCTCAATCGAACGGTGACTGACCAAATGATATTTGGTCAGTAGGTGACCATGTGAACGGGGCCGCTCCGACAACTCCACTCGGAACTTTGTGGAAATTCGATTAAAACAGTTGAGAGAGATTGGGGTAAAAAACCAGCAATGAGGATGTAACCAAAAGACACCAATGAGGAGCCGCCACAAGTCTTTTGCGAAAAGAGACGGCCATTGGTGACTTACAGTTTCACACTCTCTGGTATCATCGTACTATTTAAGTAGGAAGAAGGCACCAATGAGGAGTTGCCATAAGTCTTCTGCAAACAGAGACCGCCATCATCGGTGACTTGCAGTTGTTTCACACTCATAAAAGGGTCACATTCCCATCTCTTCTGTATCATCGGACTGATGAAGTAGGAAGCTTTGAGAACAAATTGGACGCTTTGACATCTGTGCCATCATTTCTGATCTTCATCATCATCATCTATATCTCTTTGATTTCCGCAGCTTTACCAGATAAGTGCTTGCACTTGTTTCTTCTTCAAAGGCGTTGACTTGGAAGCAGAAAATGAAGCTGGTTCCAAGAGAGCTTGACAAATTGGGCCTCCACAATGCTGGGTTTCTAGCCCAGAAGAGACTTGCTCGTGGGTTAAGGCTCAATCACCCTGAAGCTGTTGCACTCATAGCCACTCAGGTGTTGTGTGCTTCTGTATTTTTTCTTTTTTCTTCTTTTCAGTTAAAGTTTCAAACTTTAATCATATTTGAGATGTATTGGATATTGGTGATTGGTTTTGTATACAGAGGTTTTGGTCTGATATAGCTTTCTTGGTAGATATTGGAGTTTGTTAGAGATGGTGACAAATCTGTGGCAGAGTTGATGGATATTGGGAAACAGCTTCTAGGGAGGTAATGGTTTGAAAGAATGTAATCACTATCAAGTTTCTCTCTTTTAGTTATGTGGTCCTTAATAAGGATTGCCTAGTTTTGTTGAGCTGTTGGGATTTATGTGTGTATTTCTTTTCAAAACAGGAAGCAAGTTCTTCCGGGTGTTCAATATCTATTGGATATGGTGCAGGTACTTGTGGCTTTTGTTCACCCTTTAGGGAAACGAATTTGATTGTATCTTGTTAGTTTGAGAAGCCAGAAAAATATAATGTGATGCTGAAAAATTTGTCAGAAACATGCTATTTAAATCCATTTTAACAAGTAGATTTGTATGTAGGTCGAGGGGACGTTCCGTGATGGGACCAAGTTAATCACCATTCATGATCCAATTTCTTGTGATAATGGAGATCTGGAACTAGCTTTAAAGAACTCTTTTCTTCCTGGTAAGGGCTAATGTATGCTAGAATGTTTCAAGTTACTTTCTTATGGGACCTATTGGCTTTATTTAGTATCACATGGGCAGTGATGAAACGTACTTGTTCTGCAGTTCCCTCAATTGATAAGTTTCCAGAAATGGTGGACGGTAGAGTTCCTGGTGAAATAATCGTCAAAGGTGGTAATATTGTAATTAATGAAGGAAGGAAGGCAATAATTCTGAAAGTTGTCAATACTGGAGACAGGCCAGTTCAGGTGTTTCATCTTTAATTTCACATTTATCTTTTATTTTTGGTTGTTGTTTCTTTTCCTTTTTGGTCTCACAGTTGATTCTGCTACTTATATCTACTTTTGTTCAGTCAGCAATTGTTGTCTATATAGTGTATACTGAATAAAACTAAATTATGTTCCTGTTGAAACCTCATGATTCTAATGACAGACCGTTTACAGTTGGTCTGTTTCTTAAATTTTATAGTGGTAATCTCTATGATCTTTAATTTATATGAAAAGAAAACGGTAGAAGTCAGTCTTATGTTCAGTTTCAATTGGCTTCAGATAGCTCAAGTAATGTGTGCTGCATTTCAATGCTTAGGGGTAGCAAGGTTTCCCAGATTGGTCTCATTTACTTTGGCTTGGTAGAGTTATTATGTTCTGTGTATCAAGTAAGCAACTAAGATGATATGGCGCTTTTGGAAAATTGAACTAATCAACAACATGACATTAAGAATTATCCTGGAGGACTCAGTTCAAGAGATTACTGTGAGTTATGATTCACCTGCTTTTTTTCAGGTTGGCAGTCACTATCACTTTATTGAGGTCAATCCCCACTTGGTCTTTGATCGAATGAAATCATGTGGTATGCGCCTGAATATACCTGCTGGAACAGCCAAGAGATTTGAGGTCAATATTTTTTTTATAATATTTTTATTAATTTTTCGGTCTGGTGTATTTGAAATTACATTAGTTCATCTCAAGTATTTGCAAGTCATCCTTCACTTCTAAATCTATAATTCGGTTTCACTTTGTTGCTTACAAAGCAATATGCTGCTGGTCTCCTTCAGTGTTTTTAAGTCATTGTTGCTTCTACATAACTTATTTTCATAGAGCTGGTCCTTGGGCTCGTCTAGGACTTGTTAAGAATTTTACTTAAACCACTCTATGCATTCTAAGTACATTACTGGAGCTTGTTTTGTTTTTTTTTTTCAGCCGGGGGAATGTAAACATGTCGTACTTGTAAGCATTGGAGGTAATAGAGTAGTCAGAGGAGGAAATGACATTGTTGATGGTGCAGTACGAAGCCAAGTAGTCAGGGGAGCTTTGGAAGCCAGAGGAGGAAGTGACATTGTTGATGATGCAGTACGAAGCCAAGTAGTCAAGGGAGCTTTGGAAGCCAGACAATTTGGGAATGAAGAAGAACCAAATGCTAGGTCTAGACTTTCTACCTGGGAAATGCTTAGTTCCCTAATTTGCTTCTACTTTTTGTAATAGTAGGATTATTTGATTCAGTTGGCTTGTCCACTAAGATGTGTAAGTGAAAAATGGAGATGCCTCACCTCAGTACTAATTTTGCAGGGAAGGTGTTGCAGGAATAGATGCAGCTTTTACCACTGTAATTTCTCGCGAGTCATATGCAAACATGTATGGCCCTACTACTGGTGATAAAGTTCGGCTCGGTGATACCAACTTGTTTGCTGAAATTGAAAAAGATTATACTTTTTGTGGGATGAATCTGTATTTGGAGGTGGCAAAGTTATAAGAGATGGAATGGGCCAGTCATCAGGGAATGAACCAGGGAATGAACCAGCTGACTCATTGGACACAGTTATAACTAATGCTGTAATCATTGATTATAGTGGGATCTTCAAAGCAGATATTGGTATTAAAGATGGTCATATAGTTGCCCTTGGGAAATCAGGCAATCCAGATGTTATGGATTGTGAACCTAGCAATATGATCATTGGGGTAACTACCATCTAATATTACAGCTGATTTTGGAAGAATAATGCCCAAGAAAGTAAATGACATATGCTTGCACCTTCTTTGTAATTAGGTTAACACAGAGGTCATTGCAGCGGAAGGACAAATTGTGACTGCAGGAGCTATAGACTGTCATGTGCATTTCATATGCCCTCAGTTGGCATATGAAGCAATATCAAGTGGTGAGCAATTTTTCTGGAAAATGATTGAATATTTATGAACAACAAATTTTCTCAGTGGGTGCTGGCTTGAAAAAATATTGATGACAGAACTTCGGAGATGCTTAATTTGTCTGTAATGCTGATGGCCTTGAAGACATAAGAGTATGAAAGAAAGAAAGCAGTATTTGTATAATAAAAACAGAATCACTATTTTTTTTTTTTCTAAAGGTTTTCCTCTAGTCACTCAAGATTTTCTGCATTTGCATCATGTTATAAAATCTCAATGATTACTATATTTTCTGTTTTGGTAAAGTTCCATATCTGTCATCCTTTATTTCTGCTATATATTTACTCATGAACTTTGTGATATTTAAAGTTCACTTATTTGACCTCTGGATATTTCCAAAACTTTCAAAATATATGCAGGTATCACAACCCTAGTGGGAGGTGGAACAGGACCTGCTACGGGGACTCGTGCAACAACATGCACACCATCTCCATTGCAAATGAAGTTAATGCTGCAATCAACTGATGAAGTGCCTCTAAATTTTGGCTTTACAGGGAAGGTATGCTTATTTGTTTGAGTACTCGAAAAACTCTTCTTTTCTCCCCTACCCTGCATTCAAAGGATGAACCTATTAAAAATACGAAGTGATGGCTTGACCTGTTTCCTTTAATCTTTTGTCTATAAGTTAATGCCCTTTGTACACTTTAGGGGAACAGTGCCAAACCTGATGGGCTATGCAAGATAATCAAGGCTGGAGCAATGGGTCTGAAGCTGCATGAAGACTGGGGCACAACTCCTGCTGCAATAGACAATTGTTTGAGTGTTGGAGACCAATATGACGTCCAGGTACTTTATTCTTTATTGTTTTGAAAAGTTATATAGGCTGCTGCCTGTGGGAACTTCTCATGAGTTTAACATGTTCAAATCCAATTGTGATCTTGAAAGGTTAATATCCACACGGACACCTTGAATGAATCTGGATTTGTGGAACACACAATCGCAGCATTTAAAGACAGAACTATCCATACTTACCACAGGTGTACAATCTGTCCATTTTGATTAATTGCAATTTCTTTTTGGTTTTCTACAATTTCTTGAAAATTATAGTTTGTATAAAGAGGATGGCCTAGTGCTGTTGATCCAAACTTGGTTGTGGATCATATTGACTACAGCTTGACATCTTTATCCCTTTGACCATTTGATTGCTAACCATTTCCTACATACTTGAAATAATTTGCATTCTCACACTCTTATTGTATAAGCTGTATTTATTCATGACTCATCAATGGTAATTATGTTGCATAGTGTACATATTTACTCTGATTGTTAGCATCTTTGAAATAGAATGTGCAGTATGTTACTTTTCGAGTCCTTGTGCTTTTTTGCCCTTTTTTTTTTTTTTTGTGGTGCATTTGATTGTCAATGTTTATGCTTGATTCTTTTTGACAGTGAAGGTGCAGGTGGGGGTCATGCTCCAGATATTATCAAAGTATGTGGTGTGGAAAATGTCCTGCCCTCATCAACGAATCCCACACGGCCTTTCACCTCCAATACTATAGATGAGCATCTTGATATGCTGGTATGAGAAGATAAAATAAGTATACTGATTCAGTATGTTTACAAGCAAGCAACATTTCAAATTTTCAATGCATGCAGATGGTTTGCCATCACCTTGACAAGGACATTCCAGAAGATGTAGCTTTTGCTGAATCAAGGATAAGAGCTGAAACAATTGCCGCAGAAGATATATTGCATGATATGGGGGCAATTAGCATGGTAGCTTCTGATTCACAGGCTATGGGTCGCATTGGAGAGGTTTTTACTTCCTTTAGACCTTGTTTGAACTGTATTACATTTTCATCTGGACCATACGGAACTTTTTAAAATTGCATATGTCTGCTTACATGGTAATTTGAGCTATAGAAGATTAGCATCGTTACATTTTATCAATCCACGGAAGTTCATATCTTCACTTGAAAGAATATCTTGAATACTGTGTTTCCAGAGTCTTATTTCTAGTAACCTTTATCTATTAATCACACTAGCATAGACAGCTGTAAGGCTAGCTAAAAGTTGTGTGGAAAATTTCTTACCAGGTGATAACCAGAACTTGGCAAACTGCTGACAAGATGAAATCACAAAGAGGGTCAATAGAACCTAGTGGATCCAACAATGACAATTTCCGGATCAAGAGATACATTGCAAAGTACACCATAAATCCAGCAATAGCAAATGGATTTTCTAAATATGTTGGTTCAGTTCAGGTATGTTACCTTCAACAGAAAACCAAACTCATTCTTGTCATCCTCTTCTTACCCTTCATCCATTTTGAGCAGAACACACTTCAAAGATAAATAAAATTAATATATTGAACTTTAAGTTTTATGCTCTTGAATGAAAATAGTATACATGCTACTTGCATATGCCTTGGACTCTGAAATAGTGAGACTGCTATTTCCAATCTTTAACACAATGGAATTCTCATTCTCCTATGATGAGCTTCTGCAGGTGGGCAAGTTCGCTGATCTTGTTCTATGGAAGCCATCTTTCTTTGGGGCAAAACCAGAAATGGTGGTCAAAGGTGGTGCAATTGCATGGGCTAATATGGGTGATCCAAACGCAAGCATCCCGACACCTGAACCGGTAAAGTCTATACTTCTACAATATTTTCTTATGTAATATTCGAGCTGGGTGGACGCAATATTGAATGCTTTTGTTCTTGGCAGGTCATTTCAAGACCTATGTTTGGTGCATTTGGCAAGGCTAGTAGTGCTCATTCCATTGCCTTTGTCAGCAAGGCATGAAATCTCTTTCTTCTCTATCTCTCACTCTGCACACACGTGAGATTCATAAGCAATAACTTTTTGTGTTCCTGTGCAAACAGGAAGCTAAAAGAATTGGGGTTAAAGCCTTGTATGACCTGAACAAGAGAGTGGAAGCTGTGGAAAATGTTAGGAAGCTCCGCAAACGCGACATGGAGCTCAATGACGCCCTGCCAAATATTAAAGTTGACCCAGAGACATACACGGTGACAGCAGACGGCGAGGTTCTGACCTGCAGTGCAGCCACCACCGTTCCCCTATCCCGGAATTACTTCCTGTTTTAGGCTCATTATAACTTTTTCTTGGAACCTCTCCCACTTGTATCCCAAAATGCTGCTACTTATCTTTTGGCCAATGTAATAATGCAAGCCTAACAAACTGAAATAAAATACTGATCATTTGGCAATCTAAATCAGGATCTTCTGACTCCCATATGGCTATTGCATGTTCTAAGAATCTGGATGCATATATGTGGTTGCTGAAAGCAAATCTCATATCTCACTGGGTATTTCGTTCTAAATTGTTTTTCACATGTGAAATGCTGGCACAATCATAAAACGGTAATAAATATAATCCAAGCTCAGAGCCCCAGTCCATTAAAATTTAAAAGAAATGCTTATGAGCTTTGGTTGCCCGTGCAGTAAATCAGTAATAGTCAACTATATCTACCTATTAGCAATTTGGCACAACTGATCAAACCAATTTTAGGTTCATTTTTCGGATTTGCTTCTGAAGAAGAGTTTGTGCTTAGTTGTATGTTGCTGGAAGTTTTCCATAAAATTTCAAGTCCTCCCTCAAGAAGTGCTAAAAGATGAAGCCTTTTGTACGATATGCATGTATCAACTATTTCTGTTAAAAGCACTTTTAACTATTTAAAAGTACTTTTAGATAATATTAGAGCAAAATGAAAGTAGCAACTCTTTTTCATTTTCAGTCAAATATTCTCTTTCAGTCTCTATATTTGACACGACTCTATTGTTTATTTTGGTTAATACGTGATACACATGATATGTCAAGTGAGAAATGTATTATTCTAAATTTTTGTAGGAGAAATTTTATATACACATCACAATCTACTTAATATTCACTCCAATTTTTTTTTTTTTACTTTTTTCCCTAAACTTCCTACTTTACCCCTTTTAAATATATACAATTGTACCTCTCCATATATGTTCTTCTCCATAACACAATAATTTGGAGAAATCGTTGGAACATTTTTTTTTTCTCACCATTCAAAAAAGCTTCATGAAGAAAATTAATTTGAGAATGGATTAATGTTTCAATACTGCATATGTCTACAATAACAAAGCCTATAACTTTGCCATATAGTGATTTTTTATTTTCCAACCCCAATTAAAAGAATGAAATGATCTACTATATATATATATATATATAGCATAGAATTTTATTAGTTTGTTTTGAACATGCAAATAAATTGCAATGGATTAGACAGAAGACAAAATCCTTGTGAAATTGAGTACAGATTCATTAGAGAATAGAAGAAAAGCAAATAAACTGCAATTGCCATTGAACAACGTGGATATATGATATTGTTTAAAAATTCTCAAATCCTTCGGTTTGTGCTTTTCTCATTCTTCAACTCATATATCTCGATTTAGTTTTCTTTTTTAGTTGCTGCAAGGGTAATATAGGGATTTATTTTTTCCAAAAACAAAGATAAATATTTGGATATGTATTAAGTAGATTGAGGTGTGTATTTAAAACTACTCAGTTTGTAGTTATATTTTGCAAGAAATAAATAATGAGCTTCTATAGTGTTTAATAGTCATCTTGCCTAAAAAAATTGTTATTCTTAAACTAATAAAATAGACATGTGAAAGAGAAGATTTAGATAGTTCTTATTGTTATCTTGTAAACGTTTACCAGGCCTACCAACCATAGATTTGTGATGGTTTGATAAACCAAATGCATCTTATTTTTAATTCAATGTATCATTCACATGGCAAATGGAGAGAAGCTAAAGTATGCTACACCCTTTTCTGGTTGTCATGAACCATGATATTTTTACTTGTTCTTTAAGTCTTTTTCCTTTGTTGTTTAAGTCTATGATACCCTTATTCATTATTTACCCCACTCTTTCCATTGAGCGTTCAAACATGAACATGGTTCTTTCCCTATTTATTTTCGGTAGGATCCACACGTGTGATGTTTTTTTCCACATAAAAAATGATGTTATCATTAAAAAATTAGATCTCATCCCTAACTAGATTAGATCTACACTACTTGTGAATCCTGGATAACATAATGCAAAGATTATTATGAAATCAAAATGTAAGGTAAAGTGTGATGTAGTTTGCTGTTATATCCATTCTTATTTTTTGGCAAATAATATAGAGCCTCAAGATTTTCTTAGCCTGTTGATTGCCTATATTATTTGTCTAGAAATCAAGGAATATATTTTTTAGCTGGAGAAATTCTTTGATGTTTCGATACCACACTTATCCTTTGAGCCGAAAATATTTGTATTAAATGTTTCATCACGTAACGTATTTTTGTATAGCCCTCCAACGATTTTTAAAATTGTGTATTACATATATGTACTATGTATCAGGCGATTTTTTTTTTAATTTTTATTAGGGATGAGGTAGCAAGTCATTTCGGTTACTTTTAGAGAGCTAAAAACACATCTAGTCAGTCGTATTTAGACCAACGTCCACGAGAGTATCCCAACAAAGTCAGATTAATCTCCCGCCATCGGCTCACGAACTTGACGGGCCTCAAACTTAATTACTGGCTACAAATTAATGGGAGTTGAGACTCAAATGCTAAACATAAGAATTCCATGCTAAGCTGCTCGTCCAACCTGACTATTCGAATCGGTTATAATCAATGGTCGACTCTCAAATTTAATATTACAAGAACAATTCTTAGGTTCACCGTTCACCCATAGGGTGAATTAGCATATTCACCCCGTTGTCGATTAACATATTTTTACTTAATAAATTTATAATCCAACGGTCTATATCTTAAATTATCCTTTAAAGATCATCTCTGTAAAAAATCAATCGAATTGAAAATCGTTTAAGTATCTAATTGAATCAAACAAATGGATGGTTCTAACAACACTTACTACTACTATGATGAACCGTCCATGTATTTCATAGAAATGAATAACTAAATGGTCTTCAATTTGATTGATTTTTCACAGAGCTAATCTTTATATTACGTTATACAACATAAATGGTTAAATTAGAAAATTATAAAGTTATTATGTGTTAATTGTAAAAAAGGGTAAATTTGCTCATTCATCTTTAGAGTAAACCTAAGAATGATTCATATGACAAGCGCTCATATATAATAAGATTCCAAACGCATACATATGCACGATATTGCATGTCCTTTTTTTGGGTGCAATTATTGTCCTGGATAATTTGGGGATAATTTGGTGACGCATTTTACATATGCTCTTTTCTACTCGTGCATCGCTTGACAAAACTAGACAGTCTTCTTTTACTGTAAAATAAATACCTACCAGCCTGATGTCCTTGCTCTGAAACCCACCATCTTCCCACTCTCCCACACCCAGCTTATAACCAACGCGCCATTGACATGGTTCAGCACTCTTCTTTAGATAACTAGGAGATTGTCATCACGCGCCACATGTGGAGAGTCTCCATCAGTCAGCACTATTGAATAAGACCACTATTAAACCCAATGGTGGCACTGAAAAAGCTACACACTTCCCAGAAAGAAGAAGTCTCACTCGGAGTTCTTCACTTCTTATCGACATCGTAACTCTGCCGGAAAAACAAGAAAAGCCCTCGTTCCGGCGACGTTAGAGTTACTTACACAAGTGACCACTTGAGAGTTACAACGTTGTTGGTCTTGTCAGAGAGACAGACATGTATGCATTGAATCAGCCACTGGTTTCTTTCAAGTCAAACCTCGCCGGCGGCCGGCGGTCAACCGGGAAGTTCATCAAGCTCCGGAAGGCGCATGTCCCCAGTTTCGGGTCACGGCCCAATGGGCTTGGATCAGTCAGAGCCGTGATCAGCGGTGGTGACAAGGCGGCAGTGGAAGAAGCTTCAACTCCTCCATTGCAGAGCAAAGACATTAGTGGCACTTTGAAACCTTCTTCTTCTTCTCCGATCGAAGTCAGGGCGGCGGTGACGATCAGAAAGAAAATGAAGGAGAAGGTCTCGGAGAAGATTGAGGATCAGTGGGAGTTTTTTATTAATGGGATTGGTCAGGGGATTCTGATCCAGCTCATCAGTGAAGAAATTGACCCTGGTATATTTATTGGAATCAAAATTTCAGTGCCTTTTTTGGCCTCCACTTATTTTATCGATACACTTAAAATTTTTTGTGAAAAGATGTTTTCTTTTGCTTTTTTGGTTTTGATGGGTATATGCAAGATTTTCATGCTCATTTTTGTTCTTGATCCTGGTCATTACCACTAAAGATTCAAAAGTTTTGTGCTTTTTTGAGTTCTACTGTTTAATGGGTACAGAGAATTTTTGCTTTGGGTTTCTTTTGGTTTGGTGGTATGTAATATGTGTTCCCATTTTCGTTCTTGTAGTTACTAATTCAGGAAAGATAGTGGAATCTGCTGTGAGAGGTTGGTTGCCAAAGCCATTACCATCGGAGCATTCCCACATAATTGAATATGCTGCTGATTTCACTGTCCCAAGTGACTTTGGGTGTCCTGGAGCTGTTCGTGTTACTAATCTCCATGGCAAGGAGTTTTACTTGTTGGAGATTGTCATACATGGTTTCGATAAAGGCCCATTTTTCTTCCCTGCAAATACTTGGATCCATTCTCAGAAGGATAACTTCCAAAGTCGAATCATCTTCAAAAACCAAGTACGAATTTCCTCATATTTACTTACATTTATGATTGATTTTGTAGGAGCTATGCTTACATTGTTTTATTGTTGTAAACAGGCATACCTGCCATCACAAACACCAGCAGGGATTAAAGGTCTTCGACATGAAGACTTACTGAGTATTCAGGGCAATGGGAAGGGCAGGAGAAAACCACATGATAGGATTTATGATTATGATGTTTACAATGAGTTGGGGAATCCTGACAAGAGTGAAGAATTAGCTAGGCCGGTCATTGGTGGCGAGGAGAGGCCTTATCCTCGGCGCTGTAGAACTGGCCGGCCTCCATCCAAGTCAGGTACATAAGATGTTGTTTCTCTATATTAGTGCAGTTGGATTTTGTAGCATTGATATATAACTGTGCTACTTTGAATGGCATTCAAACAGATCCTCATACGGAGAGTAGAATCGAGAAGCCCCATCCAGTTTATGTGCCTCGTGATGAGACTTTTGAGGAGATTAAGCAAAATACTTTCTCTCGTGGAAGGTTGAAAGCTTTGCTCCACAATCTGTTACCGTCTCTTGCTGTTAAGTTGTCAAGTTCAGACATACCCTTCAAGTGCTTCTCTGATATAGATAAGCTATATAATGATGGTCTGCTCCCGAAAGATGACGATGAGCAGAAAGAATCAGTTCTGTTTTCAGGCAACATGATGAAACAGGTTCTTAATGCTGGAGGAGAGTGGTTGAAATACGAAATCCCTGCTATTATAAAAAGTAATTTACACTTTGTCTCCTTTTATTCCCTAGTTTTGTTAAACCATTTTATTTACTAGGGAAAAGTCTTCTGGTCTTTAATGTCATTCATTTCTCCTATTGTTCAATTTATGTGATCAGGGGATAGATTTGCTTGGTTGCGTGATAATGAGTTTGCACGGCAAGCGTTAGCTGGAGTCAATCCAGTGAACATTGAGATTTTGAAGGTAACATACAGACAGATCCTTTGTCAATCACTATATGTTAGTTAAATGCCATCGTGTGAGTCCTTAAGTTGGGTTATGTATATTTCCAGGAATTTCCAATTCTCAGCAAGTTAGATCCTGCTGTTTACGGCCCTCCAGAATCAGCTATCACGAAGGAATTGATAGAGCAAGAACTTGGTGGGATGAGTGTTGAAAAGGTATTAGTATCTGATTGCATTCTGGAAATTGAAAGCGGTTATTTCTTTCTTTCTATATTATCCTAACCCTTCGTCCCTTACCCTGACAATTCATGATACAGGCTATTGAGGATAAGAGACTGTTTATACTTGACTACCATGATATATTTTTGCCATTTATTGAGAAGATGAACTCTTTGCCCGGAAGAAAAGCCTATGCCTCGAGGACAGTGTTCTTCTATACCAAGACTGGTTTTTTGAGACCTCTAGCTATAGAGCTTTCACTTCCACCAACACCTTCATCTCCTCAAAAAAAACATGTATATACTCATGGGCATCATGCTACTACACACTGGATTTGGAAGCTAGCCAAAGCTCATGTTTGCTCAAACGACGCTGGCGTCCATCAGCTAGTCAATCACTGGTAAAAACAGATTAACATTGGATTTTGCAAAGGTTACAGTATGTCGCATGTAACTAATGTTGTGGTAATTTATTCTGCCTAGGTTGAGGACTCATGCTTGCATGGAGCCGTATATAATTGCCACTCATAGGCAGCTTAGCGCAATGCACCCCATCTACAAGCTACTTCATCCTCACATGCGCTACACCTTAGAAATTAATGCACTCGCAAGGCAGAGTTTAATAAATGGAGGGGGAGTAATCGAGGCTTCTTTTAGTCCGGGAAAATATGCCATGGAGGTAAGCTCGGCAGCTTACAAGAGTATGTGGAGGTTTGACTTGGAGGCATTACCGGCCGATCTTATTCGAAGGTAAGGCTTTCATAATTTGAAACATGTTAGAATTATAAACACAATGACATTGAGCAAATGAGCTGAGTCGTTTTACTTGTGTTAACATTCTTAGAGGCATGGCTGTGGAAGATCCTTCGGAACCTTGCGGCATAAAACTTGTAATTGAGGACTATCCATATGCTGCAGATGGTCTCCTTGTATGGTCTGCCATAAAAGAATGGGTAGAATCTTATGTGGAACGTTTCTACTCCAAGCCAAATTCTGTGACATCAGATGTTGAGCTCCAAGACTGGTGGAATGAGATCAAGAACAAGGGTCATGCTGACATGCGGAACGAGCCCTGGTGGCCTAAACTTAATACCAAAGAGGACTTATCTGGTATACTTGCAATAATAATTTGGACTGCTTCAGGTCAACATGCTGCCATCAACTTTGGCCAGTACCCTTTTGGCAGTTATGTCCCAAACCGTCCTACCCTTATGAGAAAACTTATTCCACAAGAAGATGACCCTGATTATGAGAAGTTTCTTCAAAACCCGCAGCAAACTTTCCTGTCTTCCTTGGCAACAAAACTTCAAGCCACGAAAGTAATGGCCGTTCAAGATACTCTATCAACTCACTCCCCAGATGAAGAGTACTTGGGTCAGGTGAATCCTCTACATACCCATTGGATCAATGATCATGAAATTTTGGAGTTGTTCAAAAGATTCTCTTCTAGACTAGACGAGATAGAGAAGATCATTAACAGGAAAAACAAAGATGGCCACTTTAAAAACAGAAGCGGAGCAGGAATTCCCCCATATGAATTGCTGATCCCTTCTTCAGGCCCAGGGGTAACTGGCCGTGGAATCCCCAACAGCATTTCTATTTGATGGCCTTAGCTATACTTCAGTAGGTTCTCTATTGTTGTTTTTAGTGTGATCTTTGGTGCTTATCATCTACTTTGTAAGAAGCCTCTGTGTGTAGCATCACAGAATGTTGAAATACATCACAATTTGTATTTCAGCAAGTAGTGAAACATTTGTCATCTATTGTACTCATGTAAGTAAAACTGCAGTAGTGCTCTTATGAGATTATGTTGAAATACCAGGACTCTGAAATAATATAGCAAGCAGATTTACATTCTAGATCCAAATGTAACACCCGAAGAAAGAACCTGGAATTCATAACTTGGATAATGCAAGTTTGACTAATTCCTTCCTCATTAATTTACCTTGTGCGCTCTTTGGTACTTCATTGATGAATGCTACTCGTCGTATTTTCTTATACGGTGCGACCTGTAATTCATATGACGAAGTTCATAAAGTTAAGACATCAAATAAATTACGCAGTATATATAGTTAAAGTTGCTAGCTTCATTCTTGCATGCTAGGCATGTCACCCGAATAGTCTGAATTACCTGTTTGGCAATAAAATCCTTCACCTGCGATTCATCGACGACACTTCCTAGGCGCCTGACCACAAAGGCCATTGGTACTTGACCTGCCTCCTCATCAGGATACCTATCCATTACTTTCATTAGTTCACCACATACAAACTGTCAAACTTGATGAACAAGCCAGCTGAAATCGGGATAATTTCAAATTCAAACAATAGAGAGAACCGAAAATCACATACGGAACCACAGCTGCATCAGCAATATCGGGATGGGATTGAAGCAGATGCTCCAACTCTGCCGGGGCAACCTAATGCAAACATGCAATAGTAAACACAAGGCATCTCACTACTTCTATATATATAAGCAAAGCAGAAAACTTGCTTATGTCACACAAACCTGGTAGCCTTTGTACTTGATCAGTTCCTTGATCCGATCAACGAAAAATAGGTAACCTTCTTTGTCGATATAGCAAAGGTCTCCAGTTTTAAACCATCCTTCAGTGTCCATAGTTATAGCATTTGCTTCTTCATCACCAATGTAACCTACACTAATCAAAATAACAAGCAACAACACCTCGAGTATGAATCAAACTACGAATATGAGGCACATTTTCAGTCCTCAAGAAAAAACAATCATTACCTTTCATTATAATTGGTCCCCTAAGCCAAAGCTCTCCAGTCATTAGAGGAGGCAAGGCACTGCCGGTCTCTGGGTCAACAATCTTGGCTTCAAAGTTTGACATCAGCTTTCCAGTAGCTCCTTCTACTCGGGTCTCATTTGGGCCTACCGTGCCAAACACTCGACCCGTTGTCTCTGTCAGCCCATATCCCTGCACAAATCATATTGTTAGTCTAATCCATTTCCTTCGACCAAAAAAAAAAAAGTCTAATCCATTTCCACAATTCAACAAAAGTCATTGAGTTTCGATTTAACAAGCAAAAATTTCACAAATGATCACACGCCACTTAACTATGACTCATTCGACACTTTGGTCACTCAACTATTACATTGTTAATCACTTAAGTCACTTTATTAATTTTTTTCATTAAAAAAATTATAAAAAATACTCTTTGGGTGACTTAAGTGATTGACAATGTAATAATTGAGTGATCAAACTGATATATTTGAAACTTCTGTGACCAAAGTATCGAATGAGTCATAGTTGAGTAACCATTTGTGGAATTCTCCTTTTAACGATGCCAACATTCTAGTGTAGTCATGCACTACTGACCTGTGCGACTTGCACGTTAGGAAGGCGTTTCTTCAGCTTATCGATGACACTCTTCGCAAGCGGAGCACCGCCGCAGGCGACGACCTGCAGCGAGCTCAGATCGTAGCCGTCGATCTCGCTCCCGAGCTTCACCACCGCCACCACCACCGGCGGGGCCCAAGATACGTGGCTGATCCTGAACTCCTCGACGGCCCTCAGCGTCGCTCTCAGATCAAACCTCCCCGAAATCGACGCCAGCGTCTCGCCGAACCCCAACACCCGCATGCAGACGCCGAAGCCGTACACGTGGAAGAACGGCACCGCGCAGAGCATGACAGCTGGCGGAGCCGTCGGATTCCGAACCGCGAACGCCGACGCCAGCACGGAAATCCAGTTACGGTGGGTCAACTCCACGCCTTTGACGGCCCCGGTGGTCCCCGACGAGTAGAGGACCGCGGCGGTGTGGGACTGGCTGAAGCGGACCCGTGGAAGCTCCGGCGCCGGAGCACACGTCATCATGGACTGGAATTCCGGGGAGTCGAGGAGTACAACGCCGTATTGGAGGGAGTTGGGGAGTTTGTGAGCGGTGGCGGAGGTGGCGAAGGCGATGACGGGTCTGCTGAGGTGGATTTGGCGGGAAATCTCGGGAGTGGTGCTGGCCGGGTTTGACGGAGAGACGGTTACGCCGAGGGAAAAGAGAGAGAAGTAGAGGATGGGGAGGTCGAGAGAATTGGGGGAGATGACGAAGGCGGTGTGGCCATTGGAGAGGTTGAGTTGCGATTCTAGCGCGGCTGCTAGGGTTTTGACGCGGCGCGTGAACTCGGGGTAGAGAATGTGGCGGCGCGTGGCGGGGTCGAGGAGAGCCGGGGTGGAGGGCGGAGGAGGGGAGGCTTGGAGGTGGGAGAAAATGTAGTGAGTGATCGAAAGCGGCGTCGTTTGGGAGGGTAGCGGGGCTTTCGGCCTGAGACTGTGGAATGTTTTGGTGTATGAGCAGAAGCCGCTGTTGGGATCAATGCTGGTAGTGTTGTGATCGGCCATTTCAGTTTCGGTTTTTTGCTGGAAATGTAATGTAGAATCGGAAATGAAGGTAGGTATATGGATTCAAATTGCTACCTTGTTTCAGTTTTTTAGTTGATCACGGCTTAGGATTTTGATTTTCTACGTAGGTGAGGTCCGTGTCAATATCAGTTTGTGTACGTTATTATAATCGGGCCACATTGTAAACGACAGAAGTAATTGCAGACTTGCAGTACTGGTAGGTTGCATGTGGAATATGAAATGTACACTCGCAAAAACAAATTTGTTCTCTTCTGTTCAAGGTTATATGTATCGAATCTGATTTGTCACAGCCGGCTCTAGGGTGGTGCCTCCATCTACCCAATGTCCACAGTTCGAATATTTTTACAGTGCAGATTCTATTAATTTTTTTTTTGGCAGTTCATATATTTGAATAAATGTCCAAATTAATCTTGCAATGAACTTTTTTGTTGGCTGCAATTAAATCTTCCCTTCTCTGTGTTTTTCCTAACTGCGTGCTCTTGTTTTTGTAAAACTCTATTTCCTACTCTTGTTCAGCAAAACTCTAATTATTCAATCTTTCATGGCCAGAATTACTGGTGTCTGCTTTGCATTTGTCTTGTTATGAGTGTTCATGCCCTTTCCTGACTATTAATGGTTGTCAGTTCAGTTTTTCGTAGGTCACCAGGGTCAAACAAGTGTTTAATTTCAAGCTTCATCCGACCGCAGGTATATGTTGCCTAGGAGTACTGGTTGAAAGTTATTCGGAATTTTAACATTGAATAATCACTACTAGAAAAAACGGCTATGAGGACTCTCAATAAGGACACACAATTTATTTAGTGTCCTTAAATGTTATTTAGGACACCCTTCATTTGAATGGAAGCGGGACCGTGAAATAAAGGATACCAACAAGGCAACAAGGACACCTACGGGCCTACGGTCGAATGACTTGTTTTGGCTCCCCAATTTTCACATTCCCTCCTTCTCCAATTTTCAGTTCCCTCCTCCAATTTTCAGTTTTCAGTTCCCTCCTCCAATTTTTAGTTCCCTCCCATAAAAAGTAAAAGAAGTTTTATTAGACGCAGTAGCTCTCAGATTTCTTCTTCCAAAAACTTCGAGAGTCTGGACCCTCGTTCCATTTGACCCCATTTCTCCTCCCCAACACCACTACGATGACGGCGACCGAGAGGGAGGAGGCCGTACGACGTAGCACCGCCATCACCGATTGCCGCAAGAAGTCACTCTAGCACAAGGAGATCGACTCCCGAGTCCGCGCAGGTCAGATTCGTCCCCAAACCCTCTTCTATCCAACTACAAATGTTCTCAATTTGTTCAATTTTTAGTCTTTTTGCTCTAGGGTTTTCGATTCCGATTTTCAATTAAGTCGATTTTGTGTCCTAGCTGTTAATTTTGGTTGATGTAGTTTCTGGGCAGTGGGTTTCTTGGCTGTCGCAGCAAAGTGGACAAAGAAAAACCAACAGCAAGCGCTCGAGTTGTTTTGGATATGACTATCTGATTATCATGAGGGCTCTTCCAAGAGAGGTAATTACGATTATATTATTAATGATGTGAATTGATATTGTGTATGTCACCCCTTTTCTGAAAATGTCATACTCATTTAAACTGTGTGTTAAGCTTGCGTTACTTTATGCTAATGCAATCTATAACATTTCAGGTTTGGTGGGTAGATGGTGATAGACTGTCCCTTGTTCCAGCCTCAGAACAAAGAAAGCTTTTCAGTGGGGATTGCTACATTCTGCAATATACATATCTTGGCAACGAAAGGGATGAGAATCTATTTTATTCATGGCTTGGTGGTGGGAGTGTAATGGTGAGTTGGTAACCATGACTGTTATGACTGGTATTGATAGGTTGTTGTAGCTTTGTGAGATTTATTCATAGTTCTAGTCATGACATCCTGGAGGGAAAAGAAGAAAATAAAAGACCATATAAATTACTACTTTACCTGGGAAAAGCTGTTTAAGTTCTGAGTTACTATGTATCTGAAGCAACTACCCAGCTTCTGGTAGCCTTTAGTGAACTTCAATCTTCTTCTTTAATTGTTATTTGTTTTGCATGCAGGAAGATAGAACAGATACTATCTCTCATATGAATGCCATAGTTTAGTCAAGCAAGGGGAATCCTGTTGTGGTAAGTTCTGCTAAGATAGCTTGTTTAATACATAGTTTCCATGTTCATATAGGTGATTGAATTCTTCATTTAACTGCTTCACTCATGCCAATTAGATTTCCCTGACTTATGTTTTCAGGCTCAAATTATGGAGAACAAGGAGCCATCTCAATTTTTTTCAATTTTACAGACATTAATTGTTTTTAAGGTTTACACCTCTATTTTTTTATTTTTCTTTTCCTAATCCAATGTTGGTTTTGTTTCAGATTAACCTAATGTTGATAGTGTCTCATCTTCTGAAATTTTTTTGCTTTTCTTGTAGGGAGGCAGGAGTCAACGATACAAGAAGCTTGTGGCAGAAAAGGGTATTGCAGATGAAACTTATGATGAAAGCAAGACAGCTCTTTTTCTTGTTCAAGGGACGAGTCCTAACAACATGCAGGCCATCTAAGTTGATACAGTAAGCCTTAAATCTCTCTTGAGTTATATCTTATAATGAAAATTTCTGTAATTCCATTTTGTTTTAGCTTTTTACTAATGTACAATAGCTTCTAGTCAATGAAAGTGTGTCTCTTGACTTCTGATCCTCCAGTGTCTGAATTACATATGCCTGTATGTTTTGAGTATAAAGTGGTACTGTTTCAGGTTTCAGGCTCTTTGAACTCTTCCTATTGTTACATCCTGCAAACTGGTACATCTGTTATCACTTGGATTGGAATCTCTCCTCGAGCAGAGATCATGATCTTCTTGACAGAATGCTGGAGCTAATAAATGCGACTATTTCTTGAACTTTTACTTTATACCGTAATCTCTTTCTATTAAAAATAGTAAATATGGCATTTGCAGAAAATCAGTCTAAAAACCAAAAATGAGAGGAATTAGTGTTGCATGAAATATCTCAGTACTGCTCTCTTTACTTAGACTTCACTCATAATCGTAATGAAGTTTTTATTTTCGCTTGGTGCCGATTAGCCAACATGGCAAGCCATATCAGTGAGGGAAGGGAGTGAATCTGATGTTTTCTAGAGTGCACTTGGTGAAAAGGCGGAGTATGCAAGAAGAAAAGAAATAAAAGGATACATAGATGATCCACATTTGTTTATGTTGAGAGGAACTGAAGGTAACAAAAATTTATAGTCTTCAAAATTTTTCTCTCAGAAGATAATGCAGCTTTTCCAAGTAATCATGTATGGCTTTTCATGGCTGTATAATTCTGTCTACTGATGGGTTTGCTTCTTTTGCATCTTGATTGGAATTTCCCATTCAGGTGGATTTCAAGGTACAGTTTTACATATATTTGTGTAAGCATGCAGCTCAGTTGTTTTGCAAAATGACTGGTATATTTGCTGAACCTTGTTGTCGATATTTCAAATTTAATGGTTTGGGCTATGCATTTGTTAATTAATATAATATATCAAATTCTATGGATGATTAGTCTTGTTTAGACTTGTTTGAACTTTACTTGATCTGAATAAATTTGAATATCTCAGGTGCAAGAGATATTCAATTTCACACAGGATGATTTAAATATTGAAGATGTTTGAACATTACTTCTAAGTCATTACTTGTTTGAACATTACTTCTAAGTCATGTTTCTTTCTTATTGGTTGTGTCTTTTTGGTATTTTTATTATTGATTGTTTTTGTGCTATGTTTTGAACTTGGTAGGCAATTCGAAAAATTGATTTCTACTGCAAGAACTGTCAATATAAACAACATCAGTGCTATGCTTGTGGGAAGCTAGGATCCTCGGACAAATCTTTAGGTGCTGAGGTATGAATCAGTATTGTACTGATCTATCCCCATTACTGCCTGTGGTTTTGTTTTTTGTTGTTGTCATTTTGAAGGGAAGGTGTTGCAATTTTATTTTGATTGCAATAAACATTCATAATGACATTTTATTTGCATTTTGTAGTGCGCAGTGCATCGCGTATCCATTATTTCTGGTTGGCATTCATATCTTATATGATTCTCATTTTATCCAGAGTTTTAAGTTTTACAACATATATTACTCTGCTTCAATTTGTTTGTTCCACCACACCACACACACACAACCCCCCCCCCCCCCCTCCTCTCTGAAAAATGTTATTTTAGAAAATGTGAAACATATAGAAGAATGACTGGGTTCTTGTCAGCCTTGTGCCTTGTGGCCTTCAGTTTCGGTTGAATTGAAAGGCAATTCTTTATTCTCGGTTACTCTGGAGTCTTGACTAAACTGCTAGTGGTTTGAGTTGTCATGTGAGTTTGTAATTGCCATTTTCATTGTTATTGCTCTGTTTCTTGTAAATTGTGCTTTATGTATAGACTCGTGGGCTGCTGTTTGTGTCTGAGTTTGTGCACAATGAAAGTTTCTTTCATCAGAAGTTAGCACTGAGGTATATATATGAACTGTAGGTCTTCCCCTGCACTTCTGCAAGGTGTGGTCAGTTTTATCATCCTCATTGTATTGCAAAATTAAGATATCATGAGACCGGAGTTTCTGCAGAAGAACTTGAGAAAAGAATTATGCTGGGGGAATCTTTTACATGTCCAATTCACAAGTGCTGGTTTTGTAAGCAAGGAGAGAATAAGAAGGATCCTGAATTGCAGTTTGCTGTGTGTAGGCGTTGTCCTACATCCTACCACCGTAAATGCTTGCCACGGTATACTGGTGTGTTAATTGTGATCTCATTTATTTCCTTCAAATTTTCTGTTATAAGATCAAGGACTTTCATCGTGTCTAGTCGGTTGATGCAAAAACCAAATTTATCAGGGACATTCGTTTTGCAAAAGGCAAGGAAGGTGATGAGGAAGACATGGATACAAGAGCTTGGGAAGGTCTATTACCTGACCGTGTGCTAATATATTGCATGTAAGTAATAGTCTGGATCGGCTGCTGTTGTACCTGGTTTAAGGAAGGGCATGAGAAAATGTCAAAGAGGATTCCCGATTCTGCTATAATATTCATGAATGATAAAAGAGGTATATTGCTACTGAAGTGTCAAGCTCTTCATATGAATTTGATCTTTGAGATGACTATATCTCTTTTAGGCTAAATTAAACAGGAAGTTGAAATAGGCAGTTGCTCTTCCTGGCTTGGATGTATGTACAAATAATAATAATTTGTTATGCTTTATAAACTTGTTTGCATATGGTGTATTTTGATTCAGTTATATTGCATTTGGTGGTGTATTTTGAGGGTTGTACAATTGGTGAATTGGAGAAAGCTTCCTTTTATTATTAATTAATTTTTTTTTTTTGGGTTTTTTGCAAGTTTTAAGGACACGTTTTGAACGTCCTTTATGACTCTTTTAAGTGTCCTGTTTTAGTTTTAAGGACACATATGAGTGTATTTTTTTGTGTCCTCTTATGGTTTTAAGGACTCCATTTTTAGAGCTTTTAGGACACAGTTTGTGTGTCCTAGTATAGAATAGAGGACACATATTAGAAGATATAAGGATGCAATTTAGGTGTCCTTGTATGGATTTAAGGACACTGCATCCAGAGCTTTAAGGACACACAAACTGTGTCCTCGTATGGAAAAGAGGACACGTTTTCAGTGTCCTTGTTTGAGACTTATAATGACTGCTGGATAGAGGACTCTTTTTTAAAGAGTCCTTGTATGTATTTAAGGACACAGTTTCAGTGTCCTTAAATGGTGTTTTTCTAGTAGTGAATTAAGCACATACGTATATTTGTCTTCGTTTCTAGCGTTGGGTGTTGGTACATGGTAGGGAAGCAAGTACTGTTTCCACATTTATATTGAAATTTGGGTGCAAACAATGTATTTATGAGTGGGGAATGCTAGATACACACTCACCTGCATCTCGATCTCACACCCCACTGCCACGTGTTATGTGGCAGCAGAAAACAAGTCCTTAATTAAATTAATAATTTTTTTTATTTGTCATTGTCATTTTTGCCCTTCTGCTCCATTCTCTTTCTTCTTCTGCGAAAACAATTGTGTTTCTTCTTCTCTCACATCAAACTCATTAAAACTTATTATGGAGACAATCACAAAATATTAGGTTCTTGCTTCTACATGCCCAAATCCTGGATATGAAAAATCTTCAATTTTCCATCTTCATGTCATAACTTTAGCAGATCCCACAAAATAAAAGCAAAGATTCATGTCCTATTTTGTCATGTATCCATAATCCATATCCTAATTCGACACTGGTCATCAGGTGTCATGGAGGCTGGGCTGGACTCGTCGAAGGCCGTTGGGCACAGTGTTGGTGTAGGTGTTGCCGGTGGAGCTCCGGTTGACCGACAAAAAAATTATATCCCATATATGTTCTCTCTCTCTCTCTCTCATCCGTTGTTTCTCTTTCCTTAATGAATTCGGTGAAATTAGAACGTGATTATGTTGTTTTTCCAAAAGAGGAGATGAAGAAGAAAGAGAATAAACGTCTGTAACCAGAAAGAGAAGAAGAGAGGAAATAGCATAAGGGCAAAACTGACAATAAAAAGAATGCATCAATAAACTACCTTAGACCATCTCCAATGGATGTGTCAAATCCACATAGAGACTTTTACTAGTAACAAAAGACATATGGTAGCACTCCAACTCATAGGTCTTATCCTATGTGTAAATGACATATGGAGTTGGGCTGTCAAATTTGACAGAACAAACTCAATTTGTCTTTTGTTTTTTAATCATTATTTCTCTCTCTTCCTTCTCTCTCTCTCTCTCTCTCTCTCTCTCTTCTTTCCCCACAGAGCTTCTTTCTCTTTCCTTTTCCAATTCTGCATCTTCTCATCTTCTCAGGCAATTGACCCACAATAACATCGGCCGGTGTCGACTTGGACGTAGTCCTTCGACCAGGTTTTGATTCCAAGCTTTGCGAAGTAGAAACCGGCCTCGGAAGGGTGGTCGTTGCAGCCCAATTCCAGATCCACAACAGATGAAGAAACAGAGAGGAGGCTCCGGTTATGGCACCTAGCGTCGTTAACTTTTAACCCCGAAGTTTGGGATTGGACCCAGAAGCAAGAAGGAGACTAAACCTTGAAGAAGAAGAGTGAATGGTTTTCCAATTATGAATGGGTAAGATTTGTTTGGGTGCTTTGGGATTGAAAAGTTATCTCCTACAATTGTTGGCTTGTTTCCCATCAAAGAAGAAAAAAGAAACACAAAGAAGAAGAAGAGCGAAGATCAGAAGAGATAAAGAAGAAAGAGAAAAAATAGTTTACTTGTTGTTATAAAAAAAATTCAAAAAATAATAAAATAATATTTAAACATAATCATTGGACTAAAAATTTGTCAAAAATGACCATGACACGTCATCTTTCAAAATCGAATTTGACACAAGCTTTTTGACCAACTCGTTGGAGATGCTCTTATATTTGCTGCCACATAACACGTGGCAGTGGAATATCTACTATTTCCCTTTATGAGTTGTCTATATAGGATTATAAGTTATTTTTTTAGTGTTTAAGGAAAACTGAATTGGGAGAGAATTAAGTCGTGCTTTCATTGATAATAGGGGGCCTCTTTATATAGAGGATTATAAGACATAGAATCAGAGTTGTACAATGAAAGATAATCGTACAATTAATCGGATATCTATGAATATCTCTGAGAATATCTCTAATTCAAAACTCTATTACAACTAGGTCAAGAAACCTAGAGTTTGGGTCAAACACATATTCTGGATTTACTTGAACACTCCCCCTTGTGTCACCCAAACATGGTGCTCCTCTCGTTGCCTCATTAAAAACCTTGCCGAGTAACAAAAATCTTGTCGGACAAAAATAACCTCGGTCGAAGGGGAAAAAGAGCACAACATGCGCTTCACGTTTCGAGACCATACATGTAGATATCTCCCCCTGATGTTTGCATCTCCCTCTGATGACTATAGTCATGGGAGTTCTGATAACTTCCTCAAACGATGCTACTAACATGTTTCTCTAAAGTGAAATTTAGTCATTGACTTAGTGAGCAAGTCTGCTACATTTTCCTGAGATCGAACCTTAAGGAGAGTTTGTTGTTGCTGATTATCTTTGGTGTTGTTGCTTTTGATGTAGTCTTGCTTTATTTGTTCAAAACAAGCAGCATTATCCTAAATGCTTGTAGGCTCATCTGTGGTAGACTTTAAACCACAATTGTTCGAACATGCGTAATTATGGATTCAATCCATATACATTCACGAACCACTTTGTGAAGAGCAATAATCTCTGCATTGTTTGAAGATATATCGACTAGGGTCTGTTCTTCCGTAAACCTCCAAGATATCGCGGTCTTACCTATACTGAACACTTAACTAGTTTGGGAATGACCTTTGTGTGGGTCAGAGAGATACCCAACATCAGCAAAACCTTCCAAAACACATGTTTTTGGATGGGGATAGAGGACACAAGCCAGTTTTGGCGGCGTTCCTGGTGTGTAATGAGTCTGAATCCATCGTCTCTCTGTAGGGATAGAACAAACTCATATCAATCGTACATCTCAAGTACAGAAATATATCTTTTACACCAATCCAATGGCGTCGCGTTGGCGCAAAGTTATATCTAGCTAACAAGTTCACTGCAAATGAGATGTCCGGTCTTGTGCTTTGAGCTAAGTACAATAATGCGCCTATTGTACTGAAGCATGGCACTTTTGCCTTTAGCACGTCTTCGTCATCATCCTTTGGATGAAGATGATCCTTTTTAGGATTAAGACTACGAACGATCATGGGGGTGCTTAAAGTTTTGACCTTGTCAAAATGCCTAAGCATCTATCAACACAATGCTCAAGTTTCAAACTGCGACATAATCGTGTTCTCCCAAAATCGTTCATCTCAAAATCGGATTTCAATTGTTCAGCAGTTTCCCTAAACTCTTTAAGGGCTTCCAATGAAGATCATGTTCAACATGAACCGCGATAGAATCCAAAACTTGTTATGGAAACGCGTGGGCATATCCCTCCCAATCAAGTAGTCACTTTAGTGAGCATTTCAACCTCTTTGTAAAACGCGCTCCGTGGTTTAGAGCCACTTGACTTGGGTAAATGAAGTTCACCATGAACTTTCATGTATATTTCATATCTAGATCCCTATAGAGATACGTAGTGACCACATTTGTAAGCTGCATGTTTAGTTATTCGAAAACTACTAAACTAACAGGGTAGTGGAGTGCAATGACATCCATTACGAGAAAATATGTCTCATCGTAGTCGATTATAGGGCGTTTTGTGAGAAGCTTGGCGCCGTAGGGCGAGATTACCATATCTTTTTCCCAACACGCTTTCTAACGAAGACCCATTAGTCAATATGTTTTATGTTAGGAGGTGTTGGCATCACTGGCTCAAAAACCTTCCTCTTTGTTAGAGAATCCAACTTAAGCTGAATCGCATCTTTCCATTTAGGCCAAATCTCTCTACGTTGACATTCATTCATCAACGAAGTTCGATATCATCAGACTCAACAACCTCATGCGCAACAAAATGAATGATTATATCATCAATTATGATGGAGTTTGTAAGCCTTGGAAATATTTGAGGTACTAGAGTGGAATTATTCGAGATTGAATTTATAATATCGGTAATGAGCAAGATGCTTGGGATTATTTTTCAAAATTTTTCACAAGGTTACATCTTCAATTTAAGGGTCTAATATTTAAGTACGCAATGTCACGAGTCCGTGGGTATTTTCCAGAAATGTTTCGGATACCCAAGCTATTTATCGTGATTTTTCGAAGTTCTAGGATATTAGAAAAAGATTTAAAGAAAAGGGAATTTCCACGGTGCAATCGTGGCCATCTATCCAGCCACCGCTTCATCCTAGCCATTGAGATAAAGTGGAACTCTGGGTATAAGTACCCTTTGATTTGATCAAGGCTTCAGATCACTCCAGAAGCAACCTGCAGCGTCGATCAGTGAAAAGGAGACCGCGACCCGACGCCTTGATCCTATCAGTAGTTCGGCACTCCACCTTCAAGTCGCCTCTGGTTGGCGCCCAGTTGTCATTCTCTTCCTCTCGTCATCGATGTCACGTCTCTGGAATCGATTTGATCGTTCGTATATCGAAGAGAGAGAATTAGTTTCGAGAAGCTCCGGCAGTTCTCCGGTGATTCCGGCCATCGATTGAGTTGCATGTGGTATGAATATCAATCCCCTTGTCATTCTCTACACATTAGTTTAGTTAGTTTTACAATTTGATCGATTTTTACTGATATGAAATTCTGGGTTGGTTTCGGGTTCAATGTTGTCACCGATGCTGGTGACTTTTCCGGCTCTTCTTGGTTTGTTTCTAGCTCGAGTGCTTCCGTAGACAAGGGTTGACCACGATCGGAACTAGAACTCATAACTTGCTGGGTTATGAGCATCGGAACCTCAATTCATCTTCAGTAGAGTTTCGAAAGGAATTTTCTTAAGTCTGTCAAGAGTTAGAATCCAAGCTGGAGGTTAACTTTGCAAACCAAACTTATTGAAGGTAAAATTGAAGTCCTGCTCTTTTGGTACTCTTGACAGATTGGGTGAACTGTGGTGCTGTGGTTGAAATCGAAGTCTCCTTGAATGGTTTGAGCATAGTTTCAATGTTATAAATTCTGGTGGTTGTGATAATGCTCACTGTGAATCGAAATGTTGTTAGTTTTAGTGCGTGCCAGTTATCTGTGTTGTAAGAACTTGTAGTTTGGTTTGGTCGTGATTGTTAGTTGGCAAGATGAAAGGGAGGAAAAGTTTAATATATTGGTTATACATTGAGTTGGGTGCCCTTAGTATTTTGGGCACACCTTAATCGAGAATGGAATAAGGTTAGGTATCCATAGTAGTTCGAACGAATTACTATGCTACGTATAGAATGAGAAAGGACATGTTAAAAGCATGGAAATTAATCAATACTTCAATTTGAAGTGATATGTTCAATAATTGGGATAATTATCGAATTTGTGGTGATTGGTCAATGTTGGTCAAACTATGGTCAATCCTAGTCAAACCAGGAAATGTTAGTCAAACGATTAGTTAGTCATCGAGATTTTAATTACTTGTTCGACGAATTAGTAATGATCATTATGTCGGATTTGTGACTCCAGTTACCTGAGGAATGGAAGGTTCGTGACTTTCGAACTGCATGAAAGATAAGCATCGGAATCCAAGTAGGGGACTCGGGACTCACTCGGTTAGTTGTTTTTCATATTTAATTTAATAGCGATGCATGTTAAGTCTATGTGGTTTGGTTATGTTAAAATGCAATGCGTACTAACCAAATCATGGGAGATGTTGATGGCTTGAGAGCGAAGGGTGGCACAGACTTTCTTGGGTTCGACCCCCTTAACCTCCGAAGGATTAGTTACACAGGTTGTTCGGTATCCTGATCTTAATGACGGGCCCTGTACGTGTGTGTAGCTAGGTAGTAGACACTCTCGCTACGCTTACCTGGATATAAACTAATTTGAGGTAAGGTCGTGTAGTAGATCTATAGGACTGGCCATCAGGTAATACTTGGATTTGGCGTCGTATTTACTTAATCATCATGCAATGGTTTTCAAATTGAAAAGTATCATAAAGTTTGTCGTTCTTTTAAATATTTGGTTCAAGTATGTTTTCATACTGGGTACCTAAAACTATTATTCTATGCATTGGCTTTCAAACCTAACAAGGGTGAAGCCCCTACTGAGCAGCGAGGACGAACGCTCACCCCTACAACAGTGTAGTTGCAGGTACTGTGCACTGGTAGCGGGATTGAACTGGACGGAGCCGGGTGTGTGGAAATGAGTTCGTTTAACCTTCGTAATAGAAATCAGGTTTCGGGTTTTATCGCAACTTTAACTTTTTGAAAATGTGTTTCCCGAAACTTGTTGAAAGTTAGTCTTATATCGAAACTTTGCTAAACTCTTATTTCTTGAGGTTTGTTATTTTCCGAGAAATTCTTCATATCAAGTTCTAGATGAACAAGTTTAAGTTAACAATTCAAAGTATTTCACTTCAAAAGTATTTACAAGTTTTCGCTGTGTTTTATAGAAATTTGTTAAACAAAATGCCTTGAGGGTTTCTAGGATGTGAATCGAGCATTCGGTTTATGTTTTAGAGACTCGCGGCATTGTGACGTACTCAAGCTGGTGAGGTGCAGTTTGGGGCGTTACAGAGTTTCTATCCCACGTCTCATGTACACTAGTGTAATTTTCATAGAGCTCTATATTCTCATGAATACGTTCTGACGTTGAGGCGTCCCCCAACGATAACCATAATCCTAAAGATACTCATGAGACATATTTTGAGTGTCAATGATCCAAAGACTGAGTTGTGCCAAAGCATCATTCGAACCCACATGCCTCCCACACATCCTAGTTGGGGCCATGGCCTATAATGCCAGAGTGCCACTCTCTTTCGCGTTGGCGTCATGTCTACCTCTGTGTAGGGTGGCGCTACGTCCTCTTGTAGGGACGTCCTTCCTTGCAAGCATATTTGCAGTAGATATGTGTGATCTTGTCACTTTAATAGGGATCGAGATAAGACATAGTGGGGACAGACAACGACAATTCCTGTCGTTCCTGCTGAACGTTCGTGTTCTTATCTCCCCCTAACAAAGGGAAGACTGTCTCATCAAAGTGACAATCCGCAAGACATGTGGTAAAGAGATCGCCTATCAAGGGCATTAAATGGCTGACGATCGTTAGAATCTCAAATCTAACGTAGTTGCCCATTCATTTGTAAGGACCCATCATAGAGCACTGTGGTGGCGCAATTGGCACAAAAATGGCACACTCATCAAATATGCTTAAAGACGATACTTGTACCCAGTCACTAGCTGTAACGCAGAGGTAGATTGAGTGGCGGTGGGTCGTAGACGAATTAGCATAGCTGCATGAGATATTGCATCACCCCAAGTGAATATAAGGAGATGGGTGAGCATTACCAATGTCGGAACTACCATCGTAGTCATTTCTGCAAGACCATTTGGGTGTGTTTATGGGAATATGATGGCCAACATCAGTCCCAATGCAATAACCATCGAAAGTCTTCGATGTAAACTCCTAGCAATGTCAAATCCAATTAACATAATAAGATGATCCGGGGAGTGTGCCCGTTGTCATATGATATGTGCTATGAGTGTAGCATAAGCAGCATTTACAGGTGGACAATAGCACAACACGTGACCAGTATGCTTGTGTGTCAACCAAGATCATGAGATATTCAAACATCCGCAAGTTGGTTGAATTAATCCACATAATCCATGTAAGAACAGAATGAGTATTGTCATATCCTTTGCATAGGACGGTCTCAGTCCTAATTTCTCTAAGGAACGAGCTTTGTAAAATGAGCAAGAGGCTTCAGAAGCAACCAATAAGGATTTTGGTTGGGCCTCAACATCTGAAACGCTATTTGAAGTAAAGTTGGTGATTGCAGCATCACCTAGGGTGCCATCACCATGATGGATGCAATCCATGGCGTCATGGATAAGGACTGTGCCAGCTCTAGGCTGGTGGTGGATGACGGCAGAGCCAGAGGCAGCGGCGGCGGTCACACTCAGTCCAAAAATAAACTTTTGATTCATGCTTCGTTTCGCTTGAGAGAATGGATGTCTGTGTGAAGTCTTTAGTAGACGGATCATCATATCTTGACCAGGATGACCTATCATGTCTTGACAAAGCCAATATGTGTTTAAATCCAAGAGATCTTCTCTTATGACTTTATTGGATTTAATAGCTCGAATAGTGGTGACATAAAATCCACTAGAGAGACATAAACTTCTCTAAGATTCGCCTTTGTTCACAATCATTAGAAGTATTGCAAAGGAACTCATTTCCGTTCTCTACATGCGATTTCACATGGAATCCGTTAGTTATTCATAGGGTACGATTTTTTCTAGGAGCATAGAGAGTTTCAGTGACAATAATCAAGGTGCCATTTGGCAAGGGGAACTTGGACTATTCCATGTCCTTGAATTAATACTGATGGCCCAGCCATCGTAGTCACAAAGTAATATGCTCAGAATCAAAATGGAGTCATAATGAAATGAACTCGAAATTTTATTCATAAACCAATGGAGTACATCATTGTCTCTTAACCATTAGGAGAATCTAATCCAAATGCTAGCTAATGCAAAACAAATGTAGTCGTTTGACTTCTTTCAATAACTCCAAAATTAATATGACCAGGTGAGTAGAGAGATGTCAGAGGAGCAAAGCTCGCTTAAGTACCACTTATCTCAAAACCTTCCTAGACATCATACTCATTTTGGATGAGCCTTTGTGAAGAAAAACTAAACTAATGGCATTTACTACAAAGTATATGGCAATTGCCTATTACATCTCTTCAAAAAATAAAGACTTAAACAGAATTGGCGATCTATTGATCCCAGTCAGATTTATAGTCTTCAACCCTTCACTCTAGATCATCTTCTTGATCTTCGTGTTCCACATAGTGAGTTTCTCTTACTTCACAATGCTTTGTAGACGGTGACAATTTCTTCACGAACTTTACAAATGTGTGCCCAATGACCGAATACTCCACATCGAGAACATACATCTCTTTGCTCAGACTCCATTGATTGAGGCGCTTTGAAAGCGTCATTTAGATGGCTCTTAGTGTTGGTGGCGCCACCAACATGGTCAGAGGCGTTGCCTCATTCTCTCTTTCCACGTTGACCTCTTCGGTTTTGGGTTCGCCTATTTTGACAGTTACCTTCCCAAGAAGAGCAATTATATGGACCAGAATGTGCAGAAGTATCCCTAAGATTAGTGTTTCGCTCTTGGCGCCCTCTCTTAGGGGTACGACTATAATTGGATTTTGAAATATGCTATGTTTCCAAGGATCTCGAATTATAGTTCTTCACAAGGATGTTGTTATGCTTTTCAGCGACATTCATAGCTCCAATGAGCTCATGAAACCTTGTGATCCATCCTGCAGTAACATCGATTCGATAGTTCTTAGTAACCATCAATGCAGAGAAGGGGAAGGTAGAGAGAGTCTTCTCAATCAACATTGCATCTGTGATATCTTTACCATAGAATTCCATTAAGGATTTATTGTGAAGTTCTTCCGAGTCGTAGTAAAAAACTGACTTGAAATCACAGAAGTGGAGGCTATGCCATCTCACCTCTAGGCCAGGAAATAGGGAGTCACGGACGTTGCCAAATCTTTCTTCGTGTGAGACCCACAACCTTCTGGGGTCTTCTTCATTCATACACTAGTACTAGAGCGAATCATCCATATGCTGAGTCATTAAGATGATGGCTTTCGCCTTATTTGCCTCTAAGGCTGCTCTATTTACTTCCAAAGCTTGAGCTTACTCAACAGTTAGCACGTCCTTGCTAGGTTCGAGAATCGTATCCAGGATTCCATTGGCCTTGAGATGTTGGCGGACATCACGAACTCACTTGTGATATCCAGAGCCAGTTGTTCCCAATGGAGCAAAGTCCATTTTGTTCAGGTTACTCATCCTGAAAGAGAACAAGAAAAAGGGTTAGTTTCGGAGCGGAAAAAGCTACCATGAAAATATATAAACTTCTGAGCGTAATCGTTCCCAAGAAATTTGGAATTTCTGACCGTAATCGCTTCCAAGAAATTTAATTTCAAGAAGTATTGGATTAGATCGAAATAATGACGTAAGTGGTCGATCATAAATTCTCTACAAACTCTAAGTTTGGAGATCTCAACAAGGTCCAAGGTTGGAGTGAGCACGAACTCCCACAGTTCGGCTTAATTAGGTCTCCTCGATGATGAAGAAATGGGGGTAGAAGAGGGGAGTTTGCAAGTCCCCTAGAAAAAGAATTAAAAATTAAAAAACGGGAACTTTTAGTAAAAATTACTTTGAAATGGGTCGCCGGAAATCTGGCCAGAAAAGTTGTAGGAAATTGGCTGGAAAAGTTGCCGGTGGCCGGAGTTGGTTAACCGATGGGCTGCCTCCCTTTTTGATGCTGGCCGCGCCTTCTGGGCCCTCTGCCTCCTTTTTTTTTTTCTTTCTTTCTTTTCCTTTTAGGTTGTGCTATTCTTTTTCTTCTAGGCTGCGTCGTTGGGCTCGTCGCTTGCTAGGTGGCTGTGCAGATGCAGGTTTGGCTGGTGGTTCAAGCTGCAGAAGTTCTGCCGGCCGATCCGGTCTATTTTTGGTTGGTTCCTGGGGTACTGGTCCCTGTTCCTGAAGCCTAGCGTCGGGGCAGCGGTGTTGACCAAGTTTGACGGTGAAAAGTGGTCTGGAAGCTTGTGAACCAAACAGGGATATTTTTCTCACATGGAGGGCCGGTTCGGTAATTTTTCGATCGCTTCTAGACTCCTGGGATTGGGGGTTTCAATATATGCGGCGGTGGTTGGTAAGGTTTGAAGGCTACGATTTTAGAGTTTCATGGTTAGGGCTTCATGCTGATAACGTGTTTAAGGAAAACTGAATTGGGAGATGACTGAGTCGTGCTTTCATTGATAATAAGGGTCACTTTATATAGATGATTACAAGACATAGAATCAGAGTTGTACAAGGAAATATAATCGTACAATTAATCGGATATCTATGAATATCTCTAATTCAAAACCCTATTACAACTAGGTCAAGAAACCTAAAGTTTGGGTCAGACACATATTCTGGATTTACTTAAACAAGATGCAAATAATTTTTTCTGTCTCCTTTCCTTCAATAAATTGAGAATAGGACTATTTTAGTAGAAAGGAAGGAAGTACATGGTGTATCTAACACTTGCATTTTAGGGTTGGTTTAAATCAGATTTTGTTGAATTATAGGACTTTTCATCTCCAACAATGTTTTTTAGGGGGAGTTGGTTCTAAAATTATAGGACTTGGGTTCATCCTAAGTCTCATATTTGAGACTTTTCCAAGACCAAGACTCGGATACTATTCATGGGGCCCAGCAAATGAGTTATTATTTGCTTTTACTCAAATTGGCCCTATTTAATCTGACGGCTCAGATTTGAGGAAAAAAATTGATCAATGGCTCTTATTAAATCAAGGGTTATTATTTCTATTTTGTTCCAAATTTTTTTAAAAAATTACTAGAAAATTGAGGAAAAAAAATATACCCGTTGGAACAGCAAAATGTGGGAAATTCTATAAATACCAACCCATTCTTTTCTATTTCCTCACACCAAATATCCTTCATCTCTTTCACAATTTTTCATTCATTCACCCATCTCCTTCACACCAAATATCCTCCATTCATTTAATAAAAAATTAATTAAATGAAAAGATAATTTTTAAATATTATGATAAATTAAAATTAAATTTTTTACCTTATTTAACTATATTAACATACTTTTAATATAATATTCATCAACATTATACTCATATTATATTTTAACCAAGAATAGTGAAAATAGCACTCCCCTATAACAGCTCATTGTTGGAGATGAGAATAAAGTCATATATGAATAGTGCAATAAGAGGGTGATAAAATGATAATAACACCCCCAAATAGAACCTATTGTTGGAGTTGCCCTAATAGAGGGGCAATTCTATTGCCCCCCAATAGACGACTATCAGCCATGTATTGCCCCCCAATAGACATCTATTGTCCCCCAATAGAACTTTCGGTTGCCAGAATATGAACTAATCTCCCTAAATTTAGACAAATAAAACTTTGTTTAAAGAAAAAAAACAAAGAGATTATATCAATTTAAAGATGTCTATTGCCCCCCAATATGCGCCTATTGCCCTCCAATATACTTTTAACACACTTCTATTGCTCCCATAGAACTTTTTTATTTTTATTTTTTCTTCCATTCTGAGCCTTCTGCAATTCTGCCCCTATTTTACCAAAAAATAAATAAATTACCAAAAATTGATTTTGGCACCCAGAGAAAAGCTCTAGGCACCCAATCATCTTTCTCCTCTGCCACAAGAATTGAATGGGGTTGAGAGATTCACGGCGTCGTCTTTGTCCAGGTTGGCGACCCCTGCTTCAACCACAATGGCTAGGAGAGGTCGGAAGACATGGACACACGTCGCACGGTGTACAAAATCGACTAGAACAACCCGAGATCCTACGTGGCAAGAGAAACCTCCGCTGCGCTCACCGCTGCCTCCATCATGTTCAGGTCACTGGACAGCCGATCACCCAACATCGGCGACAATTGATGGCGCCGGATCTGCGCCTTCACCGAGAATCACCTCCATCGACATCATCATCGTCCTCGCTGCTGGCCATCTAGTCCAGAGAATGGAGCTGAAGGCCGTGCACTGGTTCAGAGAGAGAGGAGAGAAGGGCATGTGGTTGTAATTCATTAATTAGACTAAAGGTAAAATTGTTATTTCAATTCAAGTTGAGTTTGTGGGAAGAAAAATCTGTTGTTGGGGTAAGTTGAATAACTTTAGCTTATTTTGTGGCTTTTGATCAAGGACCCTAAAAAATAAAATAAAAGAGCAACCATTAACAACTCATAAAATAGAAAGACCCAAAAACCAAAAGCAAATTTAAAAAAATCGATCCCCCGGCCTCGTCCTAAACTAGTGCTTGTAATCTGTCCAACGTAATCTCTATCACAGCTCCTGCATACATTGTGAGAGTCAATCTAAGTCATATCAATATGAAAATGCCACAGATATACATTACTAAGAGTCAAACTTACATTGTATAAAACCATTAGTTAGATTGAATGATTCATAAATAGCATAGATCCATAATTATTGAATGATTCATCGAGAAGATATATATAATCAAGAAAACAGTGAGGAGGAGCATGAAACCTTGAAATTCCTCATCATCTTGCAACAAGATTGGATAAGTCAAAATCTTTTTGCTTCCTACAGTGTGCTCCGTTGTCCTCTAGCACAACCCAAATTGAATGTTACTATTTCAACTATAGAGAGGAAATCATGTATCCTGCAAACTAGCTAGTCTTTTATTATACTCGTTGGCTTCATCCATCAATAGAACTTAAATTTGTATTAATGAATTAAGATGCATCCCATAAAAACTAAACTAAAAGATGAACTTGAGAATCTGATGTAAAAAATAATGATGGAAGACACACTAAGCCGGTCTTTTTTAGGCCCCTTTGCACACTAACTCCACAGGCTGAAAGAAAGCATCATAAATGAATTCTCAATCTGAACAAGAATAATAATACAAATACTCAATCAATCCTACACCACAGTAGAGTTGACATTCAAGTGAGCAAGCAAGTGAAAATATATTTCTTTCTACTGTAGACCATCACATATTTCTTTTCAAGTTGCCAGTTCAAGCCATCCAAAACTACTTGAAGACAACATAATGAATAACGACTACAAAACCAATAAATAGAAAAAATTCACGTACACAAAAATGAACACATAAGGAATGTAGAATGTGGAATGCATGGAGCCAAGTAGAGTTTACTATTAGCTCATGCTCCTAACTAGTCATTGAATGGAAAATCAAAGCATGAAAACATAGTATGAAGGAAAATTGGAAACGTAACTTAATTGCCAGTAGGATTTGATCGCTAAATGTTTTCAATATATTTCAAATGCTTCATAAGTCTGCTCTAGTTGGGAAATCAGAGAACATAAATCTCAAGTGGGACCTTGATCACCTGGTAAAATGCATCTGCCTCATCAGTGGGTACCATATGAATCAGAACACTCTTTGGCCCATAAAATGTTAAAGGTGATTCAGGGAGATCCTGAAATTAACAATTTGATTACTCGGAAGATAAAACAGTACTAGGCTACGAAGAGGATCAAGTAGTGAGTATGACTTACAGTTTTCCATCTGTCACTGCAATTGAAACACTGGCTTGTCTCCCAATTTGACCTATACAGAGCATTTGAACTAAGTTATAAGGCAAACCTAAGCATACCAGTAGCACCCACTCCAGATCACTCTTAATCTTTGAAAGTGCAGAAAGAACATGATCATATCTGGACTTTTGCCCCTGAAATGACATGGTGAAACAATTGAACTGAGATATGATTAAGATTATGTTACCGAATTAGTAAAGACAACGTGAAACATAAGCATATATACAACTCTTTTTGCATTTAATCATCTACAGAAGAAATTGAACTAGAGAGAAAGTTACTTACTTTGTTGCAGGAGCACAAACCTAAGGATTTTTCTCAAGTTACCGCATTTGCCCAAATCAGCCTCAGATCCACCGCTCCCAAACTCCCAGAGGAAGTTTAGCCACTGATCTATGAACAAACAAAACAAATGTAGGATTACCATCGACAATATCAGAATGATTAAATAATGTTTAATTGAAATTCGATACAACATACCTTAGGCTTAGATTGTTCCAGGCTTCCAGCAGCAGCATCTGCTATCCGATAGGTTTTGCAGATCGATAGCAGATCCAATAAAACCATAGAAGGAAAAGCATGACTCTAGATGAGGATCGACTGCACCAAACGATCACGGCTCGTCTCCAGCCTCCCGTGTATGCGTAATCCTCTTAGTGGAAAGAGAGGAAGAGAGGGACAAGTGCAGAACCATCGAAGAGACGAGAGAGAGAGAGAGAGAGAGAGAGAAGTGAGGGCGTGCGGCTGTGTGAGAGACTCTTTATATCGCGACTTTAAGGTTTGTTTTCGACCTACTAATGGCAAAACAACGTCATTTTAGTATGTTCAGTTCGGTTCGGTCCGAACTGGTTTTTGACACCCTAAAACTGAAAACTGAAACGAACTGGTTCGATTTTTTAGGCTTCGGTTCGGCTTTCGGCTTGGTTTTTTTTCGGTTTTCAGTTTCGCGAGCCCACCCCTAGTTCCAGATGATGGCTGAAGATGACCTTGGATAAGGGTTTTCGCTTTGACATGTAGCAAGTCATTTAAGTCTGATATTTGTTATGGTCTTTATAGTTTTATAGGTTCTTAGATCTGAGTGGTTGAAGTCCTAGAACAAGTTCGAGCGTCATAGAACCTAAACTCCCGGTGGGTAAAGTATCAGGGATTCTTAATCTCTGATATATATTCATTGACTCCCAAAGCTGGGTTTTGCAGTTTGGTATACCTTGTATCTGTATGACACTCTGGGACAATTCAGACTGCTCACACCAAGCACATGGGCATCACTAAGAAGTTGAAATAAGGGTAGTTGGCAGGTTCGTGTGAGAAATTAATTATGGAAGTCTTTGGAATGAAGGATAGTACCCAATTAAAGCATCAAGGTTGTGCGCCGTAGAAAGGGCAGAGGAAGCAGCACAATGTCCTTGTTTTTCCATCTACCTCTGAGGAATAGCTAGTGCAACAGAGTGAGAGAGTAATGTGAGTGTTTATTTAAGGTGCAGCAGATTGCTGTCTCTTTAAGAGCCACACGAGGCTTCTTTTGGTTCCAGTCACACATGACACATGAGATGAACCAAATTCTGTCATTTTTGCCTGAAGCTATTTTCGCCAGGTGTTCTGATTGAAGGCTTAAGCTACATCTATAGTAAACCTAATATTTTGATTACAGCTAGGATTAGAAAACATATTAACTTCAACAGTATTTGATCAACTTGTAAAAATTAGGATTATTTCATCTCCAGAAGGTATTATGTTGATACTTGATACGCGTGGTGGCCATGCACCCGAGACATTGCTGGAGATGCGGCTTCTCCGTCGATGGTGGCGGCCTCTCGATCTGGTCCATTAGCGAGTGTAGACCGAGCTATCGGTCGGTCAACTTTGGTCCATCTAGTGTTTTAGTGTTGGAATATCTAGTGGAGCTAGATCGTCGCAAACACGTTGAGCAGAGCCTTTATAGACTCTTGGGGAGAGAAGGAGAGAGTTAGGGATATGATGTCATATTTTGTAAGTTGTATTTTTGTTGATGGCATCAACAGACTAATTTAAAATACATCATGTTAGATCATATATATATCATTTAACATATGGTCTATACAATGCGACAATGCCCCAAAAGAATGTCGCCCTTATCTGACAACATGGGTACTTGGGTAGTTAGGAAGGAAATTCGGATAGAATTAAAAAAAAACAAATAATTCGTTTTCATTTTTCAATTTTTAAATAAAGTACTACGAGGAAAAAAAATACCTGGTCTCATCCGGAAGGAAGCAGAACTACTAGAAAAACCTATTCAACCCAGGTTTCCTCATCGATTGGATCTAGGATATCCATTTCCTACTCTCTTTTTTTTTGGAGAATTCCATTTCCGACTTGACAAATACTTATCATATATGATGTACATATAGGCGCTCCTATAGGCTATAGTTTCTAAATTATTCTTCCGAAACTGACCGAAAGCTTTTGCTTTTCTTCGTGGGTGTACTCTCCCTTCAACTTTTTCGCTAGTTTTGATCTGTTTCTACTTCTCCCTCTATCTACTGGGAACTGATTGTCCACAGCTGCAGATTTTGAGAATTGGGTTTGCTTCAGGTAAAGTTTCTAGCTTTCTTTTCTAACTCTTTTTTGCTCCTCAATGTCGCCTTCTACAAACGATTGGTTAATTATTCATTGAGAAATTTGAACTTTCAGTTTCATGAACTATAGTGAGTTTCTTGTTTGAAATGTATGTGTGCAGCGATTGGTTCTAAACATTTGTTTATGTTCAGGTTATCAACTGTAAAGCTTTATAATCTGTTCTTGTTCTACATGCTCTTTTTAAGGATTTCTGTTTGAGACTAAAATTTTTGTACAGGACAGAGAATTAAATTGAGATGTAATGGAAATTGAGGTATTTTAGGGAATGGATATGTGGGTTCACTGCTAATTTGAGATCTGGATGGGGTCCAAAGGATAAATAGTTTAGCAAAATAGCAGTTCATGTTGTTTTGATGAAGGATTTTCACTACAATCTTCATCTTCTTGATACTCTCATCAGAAGTTGAAAGTTTTACTTGAAGCAACTTATCTAATGTCCATAGTTACAGATAAAGAAACACACTTTCATGCATCCTCGATGCCCTTCCTCTGATAGTTTTTCTTCGTTTATGATTGATGCTTGGTGTTTGGGCTCCAGGTGCTATTTGTCTTGTTTTGCCTGATCAAGTCTAGTCCCCCAAGTCAAACTGAATAAAAAAAAAAAAATCAAACAATCCTGCCCTTATATCATTAGCATATGGGAAATTATAATAATAACATATATACATATGTGATGATGATATTTTTTGTGCATTGAGAGTTACATATCCAATATCCTATTATAGCTGATTTTAGTTTATATCAAAGTATTTAACTTTTGTTCAGACCTAAAAAGCAAACTCGCTAAATTTGTTTAATTCCAAATGTTCAGGTTTTTCAAGAGCGGTTATACACAGACAAGGATGGAATTGGCTAGTCCATCTTTTCGAAGGTTTCTGGGGGATATATGCATAGTCTGCAAAATTGGATTGATGTTGTTGCTCACCTATCTTTGTTAGAAGGATTCCTGAGGAGAAGAAAATCAAATGCGCTCTACTTCTCAGAAGAATTTTTGAATTTCTTTTTACACACTACCGCTTGTCAAGAACGACGTTATTTCACATTCTAAATTTTATTGAACGCAAGCTCACTATTTCCATTAGAAGGGTGCGAGAGTACACACAAAGATGTCATTCTGAATGCGAAGAAGATACCAGCAGGTGGTCCAATGAACTCCCAGAAGATATCATGCAAAATGTTCTACAACGGTTATGCCTATCAGATTTCTTTCGGTGCCGTGCAGTATGCTTTTCTTGGCAAGCCACTGTTGATATGGCAATTGCCAGCAAGTCTTGTCGTCCTACTCCCGAATTTCCATGGCTCATGCTCTGTTCTCATCCCTTCTCCATCAAAGATAATTGCTTTCTAAGTCTAACTGATGACAAGAAATTTATTTGCAAGTCAGCTCCTACCTATAATATGAAGAGGGGGGATTGTGTTGGGTCAATTGATGGGTGGTTGATCATGGCTGATAGTGTTTTATGGCGTCCTGAGAGATTTATGAAACCCTGGTCATTTTACTTGTATAATCATCATACCAGTACTTTTAGTATCAACTTCTTCTTTTTGAATCCATTATCAGGTGTTCGAGTGAACCTCCCATCATCAAAATCCACCCTTCCATGTCACTGCAGCAATGGACCTGGCTTCTGCATTTTAAAAGTAGCTGCCTCATCAGTACCAACTTGCCAGGACTGTTATGTCGTTAGCCTTTGCAGAAGTGGTCATTTGGCTTTCAGTAGGCCCAATGATAATTCATGGACTCTCATTGATCAGGGGGAAGCTAGAGGGTTTATTTTTTGTGATATAGAAATAATTTATGGGAAAATATATGCTGCAACTACGGAGGCATCCAAGTTTTTAATGGTATTTGATGTCCATTATGGCAATGGCCCTCCTGGCTACAGGGCTGAAAGGTTGGTCATGCTTGAGCCCAGTCCAGTTCCTAACATGTTTCTTAATATTTGGAGAACAGATGGAGTTGAATCCCATTCAAACTGCGAACTCATTTCCCTAGCAAAAAATTCTCTATCAGAGGAGTTGTTTATGATATTCTGCAGTACTACCTTTATTCTGGAGGAGGATCAATCTCCTTGGCATGTGATCTTTGGTAGTGATTTTATCCTTCCACCACAGATTCAAGCATTTCGAGTGTTCAAGATGGAGTGGAAGATTAATGGTCCTCAGTGGATAGAGGTTCTTGACCTCGGTGACCAGATATTATTTGTGTCTGTGGGTGGTAACAAAATGATCTCTACCAGCAATTTCCTTAATCATAATGGTCTCAATGATAAAGCATTTCAAAGAAACTGTATCTATTTTGCTTACCATAGTTCTTGTTTAACATTGCCATCGAAGGGGCGGAGTTTTGGGGTGTTTTCTTTGACAAATAGGAGCATCAAATGTGCCACCTTCCCCGAGGAACATTCATTTACCCAATTATATTCTCGACCTGTCTGGTTTACACCAAATCCTTGGTAGCTCAGTTAACTCAGTTTTTATAGTATCTTTATGGGATGTCCTTGGGGGCTGTTGATGTTTATTTTGACTTATTTTAAGACGGTAAGGTTAGTTGCCTTGTATCATCTGACTTTAGTTGGATATATTCAATCATACTTTGCTCACACTTCCATTCATACCCAGTATTCCTTAATGCTGATACATGATTTGTTTGGACTGGACCCAGTTTATTTAAGTTGGTGCATGGTTTTATTTATGGGAAAAAATCACAAACGGTGTACGAACTTTGAATGATTCTACATTTTGGTGTATGAACTTTCAAAACTATCAAATTGGTGTATGAACTTTGCATTCTGGCTATCACTTTGGTGTATGCCGTTAATTCCCCGTTAATTCCTCCGTTAAGTATGCATTTTGCAGGGGTATATTTGTCAGAAAGGAATTTCCCGCCAAATTTGTTGACCAATCCCATATGCCCACTGCCCACAGCTTAGCCTCTAAGCCCTTCAACTTTCCCTCCAAAAAGTATTGGCTTCTCCCTCCAAATTAACTGATAAAAGTATGGCTCACTTTGTACATCTACCGAGTCTTCAATGTGATGGCCCATATAGATTAGGTGGTTCAATTCAACACCATTCTCTTCTTCTCCAACATTCCTTCTAACCCCTCCTCCCACAATAAACACTTCAATTACCCTCTTGCTTGGTATAAATGAAACCATATCTATAGCATCACTGTCACTAGTTATAGGTAAAAAACCAGTTCCATTTTCACTTCCTGGTATCTGGAACCAATAACTGATTGGTGCCTCCCTATATCCCAAGTCAAAGGCCCAGACGTTGAACTCTGTCCAAGCCATTGTGTCTGGATCAATACCATCGACATATGCAACTTCACCTCCCCTATACTGCCTGCGCAAACCTATGCTATAAAACCTTCCTCCATGATTTATCTTCACCGTAAAAGCTTGACCTGCAATGGGAATAAAGAGACAAGTCATGAGTTTTATTGGAAAGTTGAGAATGTCTATGTTCGGTTTCTGGTCGACCTAAACAAGTTTGGATAAAGGAAACTATTGAAATCAAATGAAACAAACAGAAACATAGTGACAATTGAAGAATTTCCTGATGTAGATCCTCAACTTCAAAAAATCATAACTTACTCTAGAAACTCTTTTTCATGAGATTTCAATTGAAATGATCTTGAGATGTCTACTGAAGCTTTTCATGAAGACACCAACTTCAAATACCCAGCCAAAATATACAGTTTTTAGTAAAAAGAAAACTGGGTCAAAAACAACAGATTGCAGACCTCTGTTTTTAGCCTCAAAATTAACAACTAAATCTTAAATGAAATTGTACGAAACTGTATAGATATTAATCCTGAAGTATAAACTTTCAACACATAAAAATGTTTCTAAAATGGAGGTCTAGATCAAAGGATATGGTTGCTCAAAGTTAACTAACTGATTATAATGCAGAACCTTACCATTATAAGATAGCAAAATGGGGTTTTTGGCTATAGTACAGACATAAAGACTCTGTTTTCTTTCTTTCTTAAACTTCCCTTGTTGATTTCTGTTATTGATGATAAAGCTTTGAATGCAATCACAAATGAATAGCTAAACCACAAGACATGATACAACACACCCAAAAGACCAAAGAATGAAAACATTAACACCAAAGCATAAAATCAGAGAGCTCTCTCTTGACCAGGAGATCGAGCCAGTGTGTGAAACAACCCTTCACACCCAGAACAAAAGAATCGGTAAACCCCTAATCATAATCATCATATATATATATATATATATATATATATATAGAGAGAGAGAGAGAGAGAGAGAGAGAAGCTGCTGCCATTTCTAGAGAGAAATATTCTGGGCTTATCTATTTCTTAGTAATGGGAGATGCAAAATCACTTACCATCCGTACAAGGTGCTTCTCATCAAACCTGAAATACTTCCAATAATTCGCCATCATCACTCGAGCTACTTGTAAAATTCGCAGATTGAGGTATGGTTTGACTAAAACCCTAGTTTTCTCAGAATCTCATAGAACCAACTGCAGAGAGAGTTGGGTCAAACCCCGATCGTTTCCCTGTTTGGCGTATGGTTTGAGAAGAACAGTACCAATTTTTTTCCCTCTTTTATCGAAAGGGTTTTTGACATCTTCGATTCCAATAAGACGAAAATACCCTTGGAAAATGGCACATGACACATCACGTGATCCTACTTGACTGAGGGATTAACGGCATACACCAAAGTGATAGCCAGAATGCAAAGTTCATACACCAATTTGATAGTTTTGAAAGTTCATACACCAAAGTGTAGAATCATTCAAAGTTTGTACACTGTTTGTGATTTTTTCCCTTTATTTATTTATATTTATTTTACTTTATTTTATTGTGCTTCAACGAATTCTTCTTTTTCTTTCTCACTTTATGATGGACTGAATTGTAGTCTGAAAAAGTGGACAAAACTCTAATGGGAGTTTATGAAGCTGGTAGGTTATAAAGCACAAGCATGTTTTTCGCACCTCTTTTGTTCTCCATGAAAAGAGTTGGGAAATCTCAGCAGTGCCTGCCGTTCAAACAATATCAATCACTTTGCAGGTATTTCCCTAGAAAAAGTAAGGAAGTAAAACTTCATTATACGTGTGCTATAGCCTATAACCCTCTTGGAGCGTAAGAAGTTAATGTTTTGCTCTCTTGGATCTAACTCTTGGGCTTTTCTCTACGTCTCTTGGATCTACAGTTCTACACTCAAAGTCCCGTTTCTTGGGTTCCGTGGTAAGTTATGTTCTCTTATTCTTGAATTTGTCTTATGCTTGGTCTCATTATAAATATACAAAAGTAAAATGGGATTGTCACTGTTTAATGAAATTATTTTTGCCCTTATTTTTTGTCATCTTTGACGCTTTTGTCCCCCAGTTTTTTTTTTTTTTTTAAGAGAAAAACACAAAATACTAGCTCAATGAAATTATTACAAATAGAAATAATAATTTTAAAATTAATTTGTTCTTGAATCCACAGTTTTAGCTTAGTAGGATCATACAGACTTTTTATCCGTCTTTATATATGGCTTAAGTTTGTCAAATGTGAAATAACATGAGCCTAGAACATAAGCCTTGATTTAAGTTGATTTTAAAATAGAAATAGAAAAAGTCAGCAAACATGGTATTTTATAGATGGGTGTCTTGAGATTCTTAAATTTAAATTTAGAACTTTATATCACATATCACTAAATTGTTATAAAGATTTTTAAAAGCTTCACTGCTAAGTTTCATATGCTGCTCCTTATATTATATCATTTGTATCCAAAAACAAATGAAGGGTCTTCAACACCATATGAACCAATAAGTGATACATCAAAGGATGATTAGTTTCAACTTGAAATGTATGATATTTTGGTGAGATTTAACCACTTTCTTAATTTGTATGTAAAGAATATATTTTGTTAGACTATTCCTTTGTTTTGAAAAATGTAAATACAGAAGTTTGGTTAAAATATCAGCTCTTACTCAACACTTCTATTTAAAGCTAGGTTAAAATACCAGCTTTCATAATATGCAAAACGATAATATATTTAGTTAACATTGTTTATATTGTCATTTCTACCCTACTGCATATAAAATTTAGGACAAAAAATTCAAATCCGCAGCATCGCGCGGGTGAGCTGCCTAGTAATAGCTTGGAATGTGAATCTTGTGAATCCGCTTTCTAGTCTCTATTGGTTTGCTAAAATTAGTGACAAATTTGCACGGGGAATTTTATAAATCCTGTAGCTGTATAATGAATCTTTTTCCAGAATGTTGTTGACTGTTTGAGACTTGTTTCTGGCTACTAAATGTTATGGACTTCAGATGAAATAGCAAATCTTTAGGCAAATGTTTGGTTTGGGGCTTGTGGTTTGATTTTTCTGCAGATCAATGCATGATATTATTCTTAATACTCTGTTGGATTTAAGTTTGAGGTTGCATCGTTGAGTTTCAGGGTCTTTTTTATTATTATCCTAAATTATGCATGTGACCCAGTATGGTTTCCATCTTTTGAATTATCACCACTAGTTATACAGTTAAATCGATTTGAGCAATAGGTACTTATTTCTGTGACCTGTTTTTGTTGGAATTACTCTTTATTGTGGTTCTGAAGTATTTCAACTGAATTGTGTTTTGTGGTCGTGTACTATGACCAGGTCACTTGGGTCATGTGCTCAGTAAGACCTGTGGTGACGCAGTCGGATTGATAACTAGGTTTACCAGCAATAAACCTAAGCAAAAGATTCTGGAGTCCACCAGAGATAAAAGAGAAAATCTCTATTTTATTGATTAAAAGATGAAAGATGCGTTCTGCAGCCTTAAGGCGGCTTATTTATAAGAAAATAAACCCTAGAGCGACTAACAATGAAACCCTAAAGCCCATGGGTAAAAACAAAACAAATCCAAAGTAAACTAGAAAACCTAAAATAAAAATAATGTAAAACTAGTCTAAAAAAGATTAAATCACGATCGGATTTTAAGATGATACATTTTGGCCTAAATCTGATAGGGCTCACTAAAGTGAGTCTTGAAGATCTCGTCGTTCCCATTCCGGAAAGGTATCATGCGTCTCAAACAGACATTCTGGCCAAAAGTTAGACAAATCTGATTCAAAATCAAAACCTGACTTTTCACACGAGAAACCTGAAAAGTCCAAAACCAAATTTTCTTGGATATTGCAGCGGCTAGTAACCTCATTATGCGTGAATTACCTATTTTCCAATCACTCTTCTTAATTCCACGCTGCTTCTTTATTTTTCTAATTTTCTGGCTAAACCAGGTCCATTCTCGTCCTACATCATGTGGGAATTTAAACGTCTGTTAATCCTAGCTTTTGATTTCCAACAGGTGCAAACGATAACTTATTTACTAACCAATGTTTGTCAAATTTTGGTTTTAGTTCATCTCTCTTTTCCTGTACTCTATCAGAAATGGTAATATGATAACTTTTAGGTCATTTTGTTTTTCTCGATTACATTTTCCAGTACCTTTCTTTGACATTATAAATTAAATTCTGTTCTTCTTTACCCCGTTGGTCCTTGTTCTTTTCAATTTTTCATCCCAAATGATTCTCATATTTTATTTTATTTCTTAGACTTCATTAATCATTCTTTAACGTTGCCCCACTATGTGAAGATCAACAGAACTTATTTAGTTACAATAGCATCTCGACATCATGATCATCCATCAGTGACGCTTCCCTTGCATTCAACAGATGAAAAAAAAATCACACTTTAAAAAGAAGTAGTTGTGATCGCTGACTGTTCAAAATTAAGAAATGGAGTAGTGGAAAGAATATCAACTGGTTCTGTATCACTAAGAATTGATACAATGCTTGGAAACTTTGAACATGGAAGGAATTTTATGGTAATAGGTTTTGAATCTTTGAAGCACTTTGTTGATGCTACTTTGGAAAAAGTGATGTCTTCCCATATGTTGCGCCTGATGATGGATTGATGGAAAAAAATTGCTTAGAATTCCAAGTTCAACAAGCGATAATTCCGACCTGAGTTTTTAGCCAGATCGGAAGTTCGGGTTCAAGTTTCCACAGGGATCCAAGGTTTACCGCAAGTCAGTTGATTGATTGATTGATTTAGTGTTGAAACAATTTCCTGTATGGTTTACATCCATGAACACGAATATTATTTTTCTTCTTATATCCATTTTAAAGAATATAGAATTGGGTTTCAGAACTTTGGACATGGGATCTCGAACATGGAAGCCTGAATAAGGAATTTGAAACCTTATGAATAGGTTTTCTTTTGAATTTCAGTCTCAAGTTTGATTCCACAGTATAGGCTCGAACTTGGAACCCAGACAAAATAATTGTTTTAAACTCGAATTATAAAGAGAAGCTGTCTCTTAACTTGCAATTTTTTCTCCGTTTGCCACTCCGATATCTGAAGGATAGCAACCCTGGAATTGGAATCTTTAAAATCAAGCTGGATGCACAGATGCATCATATTTTACATTGTGGACTCAGTGTTGCAGTGACAATTGTAGTTATTGAAAATGACCATGCAATTCAAATCATTAATTGAAAAGACTCGGATATTTATAAAATTCTCTTGATCCTGTGGTCACCTCTTTGCTCGTCAAGTGTACGATCCCGCATTCAGGTTTCTCTAGCTTCGTCAAGCCGAAAACCCTGAGATTTGACATCTGTGACTCTTATCTCTGGATCGAAGCTTCAAGGTTCTCGGATTGTTTTGTTTTTCAAAAATCCTTAAAAATTTAGTTGTATTCAATTAAGATTTTAAAAAGTCCTTTCAAATTGAGAAAAATATACAAATAGTACCCGAATTAGGTCTACTTTTAATTTCAGTACCCAACTATGCAAAACTATCACTTTGGTACCTCAAGTTTGAAGCCCGGCTCAAAAATCGTACACGCTGTTATTAAAGGCGTCAAGTCTTGCGCTAGGTGGCATATTTTGAAGGATATTTTGGTCATCACTCTGTCTTAATATATATATATATATATTAAGGAAAATTTTCAGTTTTCTACCCTGTAGTTTGCACTTAACATAATGTTAGTACATTCCCTTTCAATTTCATCAACAACACCCTGTGCTCTCAATTTCGATCAACCGTACGTGTCCAAAATTTGCTAAATAATCCAAATGAGACGTTAAGTGATGATGTGGCAGCGACAAACTGATCACACGGGCCCACTTGATCAAAATTTAGAGCACAGGGGTGTTATTAATGAAATTGAAAGAGGAGAGACTAACATGATGTTGAGTGCAAACCACATGGTAGTAAATTGAAAATTTTCCTATTTTTAATACATACCAACTTGATTCTCTCTCTCTCTCTCTCTCTCTCTCTCTCTCTCTCTCTCTGTGCAACAGGTGAGGTATCCTCCATAGTTGCACCTTGTTTTTGTGATCATACGGAAGGAAGGAGGGAGAGGAAGATTGAATATTGAATTGGTGAATAGGTGTCCTTGTCTTATGCAAGTTGTCACGGTGGTCGATTCTACGAGCTCCTGAAGAAGTACGGCAAGGTGGCGTTGAGCGTCCATTACTCTGTCTCTGCCATCTCAATCGCGAGACTCTACGTTGCCATCAAGAACAACGTCGATGTGGAGTCGCTGATCGACAAGCTTCCCAATCTAAACCCTCTTAAAGCTTATCATGAAGACAAACCCACATCTAAAAACGGGTCATCCACAGTTGTGGTTGAGGAGAGGAAGAAGAATTGGATGGTGGAGCCTGCAGCCACCAGCGGCAGTGCTCTGGCCTCCGGCATTGGCTATTCTCTGCAACAATGCTTTGCTTCAAATTCGTCTTTTGAAGAGATTAGAGACGAGGGTACGTATTAGTAATTTCCAGGCTCAGAGAGCTTAAAACCCAGATAAAGGAGACAAGGAGAAGAAAAAGGGATTTGCAAAAGGTAAGGTCTAGATAACGAAATGACCCAAATACCTATCCAAATTTAGCATGTAGATTGTTAGTATTCTTGGGTCGAGCTTCAAACTTGGGGTACTAAAGTTATAATTTTGCATAGTCGGGTACTAAAGTTAAGAGTGGGTCTTAGTTCGGATACTATTTGTATATTTTTCTTTTTCAAATTTGGTGAGTGTAGGAGTTTAGGGTACTTGGTGTAAATACGAAACCCTATAAGAAATCCACTCTCTAGACATGAGATTTGCGAAGTATTTTTTTTTTCCTCTCTCATTTTGAAGATAAAAAGACCTCAAACAGTAGTAGAAGACGAACTGACGTGCAAGCACAGGAAAAATGGGATAGAGTCCGTCTAGTGTCTACAGAATTGGTCATTGCGTATTAGTTGAGCCTTATGTTTATCTTAGAGTTTAGATTTGAAAACGAATAACATTAGTTTTGTGCACTCTAGAAATTCGGTTGGTTTTGGGATCTCTCGTATGATTGTTAGAGGGATAAATCTCTGGCAGATTGAAGAGAATAGAAAGATTCTTGCTCATTTTCTTTTACCATGTAGAATATCATTGTGAAGCAAAGTATGAGTGAATGTTAGGATTTAGTAAGGGTGGCTGATCAGTGACAAATGGATGAATAATTGAATATACCAATACTTGTAACCACCCATTTTCCATCCATTTAGCAACTGAATTTGGCCTATAGTGACCACATTTAGACCTAAAAACACAGAAAAATAAAGAAAATAAGATTTTTGCAGTAAAAGATTTTATCTGTGTGTTTATCTTTAAAATAAAATCATGTATTTGAATAACACACCAAAATAAAGCAAAAGACATAAAATTCAAGAGCAGTCATGAGCTTTAAAATTAGGCAGATACATGATTAGTTTTCCATAAAACCCCATAACTGAATTAATATCAAGTAACACCTTTGTGGCATAAAACTCAACATTCTAAAGTTCTAAATCACCATACTGCATTTTACAAAAATCAGTCATTCCTTGAATCAGTCAAGATCTTTGGACAAGAAAAGCTTCAAGGTATCTAAATAGATAGTTGTGATTACATATGATGCTGTTCTGCATTCAAAATTACACAGTGAACAACTTCTTTGGAAGACAAAATATAAGTGCAATTTTAAATGCAGTAACACAAGTTTCAGTTTTGTTAATACTCAAATTTTGTAAAACGACAGTGAAGATTTGCTTTGTGCAAAATAATCAATATAATTTTCCAAGAATCACAAAACTAGAATTAATAACCATATGCTCAGTTTCTGTATGAACTTATTAATTTATGCTATGATAATAACAATACTGCAGATTTTAATGTTGGGAGATATATTTCTAGTTGTTAACTAAAAACCATAGCATACTTAAAACAAACAATACTCAATCAAAATCATCAAATCATACCATCACAGTAACCATACAATTTCCAAAACAAAACTTCATATCACACGATTACAGTAAGGCATTCAACCATATATGCAGAAATCCTTCAATATGCATGATCAAGCTTTCCAAATATGATTATGACAACCCTTTCCATATGCTAAACAGTAATCCATATGACAACCCTTTCCATATGCAGAAATTGAAATACAAGTTCTGGGATTCCCAATGAACATACCTTGGCCTCTGCTACAGCGCTGCAACAATTATTTTATAGCGGAAGCAAAAGAAAATAAGCAGCAATTTCAACCCTTCCACATGATCCAATCAATTCTAAAGGGGGTCTTGAATCCCATAACTGAGAATTCATCTCAGTGAGCCCTAACTCAATCCGATCCTTAAAGCAAAAGTGACCGTTATGTTCTAACGGTAACATTCTTTAAATAATATGTAAATTCTGGACTCGGGTTTGGGCCTGTTTAATGAGTTGGATTAGTACTAAAAACGGGGTTAAAACCACTTAAGGCCTGCTTTAGTCTAAATAGAAAATATATTTTATTTTCCAGAAAATAACTTTTCATAGTATGGTTTTTTGAATAAAAACAAAAACGCATGATATGTGTTTTATGAAATTCCTAAGCTCTGATACCAATTGTTAATTCTACATGATGCAATAACCAACACATCAAAACAAGATCATATCATACAAACATATATGCAATATCAATTAAACCAGCTACACATCATCCACACAGAAACTGCATAATAGCTTTCCTAGTAGAACTAGGACTCCACCTGCATCATTGACGTTCTGGATCCCTGCAGAAACAACTTGACCAAGGTTAGACATCTTGAACAACTGGAAACAAGAATGAATATCAGCAGCAGAACTCGAGAAGAAAGTCTTCTGTATGTCAACACCAAAAGCTTCAGAATGGGGCTGAACAATATGCAATACTCGGTGATGAATACAGGGACTTTGCTCCCTATTTATATTGGCCAATAAACCCGAGCTGGACTCATCCCATAAGGAGTCCAATACTTGCTTCATGTTTATCTTGATAGGAGACTTAGAATTTATCACAAACTCTTGATGTAATACAAGTTGATTACTAATGAGTTTCCTACTTCCATTGAAAGATATACACCTCAATAGATAACCAGAAATAGAGTTATATTCATGTACTTCTTGTTATCTACATAGGATTAAATCAACTGGTCTAATCTTAATGTGATTCAGATAATGTTAAGTCCACATATTCTAACAAAAACTTCATTATAGTGTGCTATAGCCTATAACCCTCTTGGAGCGTAAGAAGTTAATGTTTTGCTCTCTTGGATCTAACTCTTGGGCTTTTCTCTACGTCTCTTGGATCTACAGTTCTACACTCAAGTCCCGTTTCTTGGGTTCGGTGGTAAGTTATGTTCTCCTATTCTTGAATTTGTCTTATGCTTGGTCTCATTATAAATATACAAAAGTAAAATGGGATTGTCACTGTTTAATGAAATTATTTTTGCCCTTATTTTTTGTCATCTTTGACGCTTTTGTCCCCCAGTTTTTTTTTTTTTTTTAAGAGAAAAACACAAAATATTAGCTCAATGAAATTATTACAAATAGAAATAATAATTTTAAAATTAATTTGTTCTTGAATCCACAGTTTTAGCTTAGTAGGATCATACAGACTTTTTATCCGTCTTTATATATGGCTTAGGTTTGTCAAATGTGAAATAACATGAGCCTAGAACATAAGCCTTGATTTAAGTTGATTTTAAAATAGAAATAGAAAAAGTCAGCAAACATGGTATTTTATAGATGGGTTCTTGAGATTCTTAAATTTAAATTTAGAACTTTATATCACATATCACTAAATTGTTATAAAGATTTTTAAAAGCTTCACTGCTAAGTTTCATATGCTGCTCCTTATATTATATCATTTGTATCCAAAAACAAATGAAGGGTCTTCAACACCATATGAACCAATAAGTGATACATCAAAGGATGATTAGTTCCAACTTGAAATGTATGATATTTTGGTGAGATTTAACCACTTTCTTAATTTGTATGTAAAGAATATATTTTGTTAGACTATTCCTTTGTTTTGAAAAATGTAAATACAGAAGTTTGGTTAAAATATCAGCTCTTACTCAACACTTCTATTTAAAGCTAGGTTAAAATACCAGCTTTCATAATATGCAAAACGATAATATATTTAGTTAACATTGTTTATATTGTCATTTCTACCCTACTGCATATAAAATTTAGGACAAAAAATCAAATCCGCAGCATCGCGCGGGTGAGCTGCCTAGTAATAGCTTGGAATGTGAATCTTGTGAATCCCTTTCTAGTCTCTATTGGTTTGCTAAAATTAGTGACAAATTTGCACGGGGAATTTTATAAACCTGTAGCTGTATAATGAATCTTTTTCCAGAATGTTGTTGACTGTTTGAGACTTGTTTCTGGCTACTAAATGTTATGGACTTCAAATGAAATAGCAAATCTTTAGGCAAATGTTTGGTTTGGGGCTTGTGGTTTGATTTTTCTGCAGATCAATGCATGATATTATTCTTAATACTCTGTGGATTTAAGTTTGAGGTTGCATCGTTGAGTTTCAGGGTCTTTTTTATTATTATCCTAAATTATGCATGTGACCCAGTATGGTTTCCATCTTTTGAATTATCACCACTAGTTATACAGTTAAATCGATTTGAGCAATAGGTACTTATTTCTGTGACCTGTTTTGTTGGAATTACTCTTTATTGTGGTTCTGAAGTATTTCAACTGAATTGTGTTTTGTGGTCGTGTACTATGACCAGGTCACTTGGGTCATGTGCTCAGTAAGACCTGTGGTGACGCATTTAAACTAGTACCTAAGCAAAAGTTCAGTCCACCAGAGATAAAAGAAAAACTCTATTTTATTGATTAAAAGATGAAAGATGCGTTCTGCAGCCTTAAGGCGGCTTATTTAAAAACCCTAGAGCGACTAACAATGAAACCCTAAAGCCCATGGGTAAAAACAAAACAAATCCAAAGTAAACTAGAAAACCTAAAATAAAATAATGTAAAACTAGTCTAAAAAATATTAAATCACGAATCGTTATTAGATGATACATAATCTGATTGGATCTTGTCCATTCCGGAAAGGTTCATGCGTCTCAAACAGACTTCTGGCCAAAAGTTAGACAAATCTGATTCAAAATCAAACTGACTTTTCACACGAGAAACCTGAAAAGTCCAAAACCAAATTTTCTTGATATAGCGGCTAGTAACCTCATTATGCGTGAATTACCTATTTTCCAATCACTCTCTATCGCTGCTTCTTATTTTTCTAATTTTCTGGCTAAACCAGGTCCATTCTCGTCCTACATCATGTGGGAATTTAAACGTCTGTTAATCCTAGCTTTTGATTTCCAAAGGTAACGATAACTTATTTACTAACCAATGTTTGTCAAATTTTGGTTTTAGTTCATCTCTCTTTTCCTGTACTCTATCAGAAATGGTAATATACTTTTAGGTCATTTTGTTTTCTCGATTACATTTTCCAGTACCTTTCTTTGACATTATAAATTAAATTCTGTTCTTCTTTACCCCGTTGGTCCTTGTTCTTTTCAATTTTTCATCCCAAATGATTCTCATATTTTATTTTATTTCTTAGACTTCATTAATCATTCTTTAACGTTGCCCCACTATGTGAAGATCACAGAACTTATTTAGTTACAATAGCATCTCGACATCATGATCATCCATCAGTGACGCTTCCCTTGCATTCAACAGATGAAAAAAAAATCACACTTTAAAAAGAAGTAGTTGTGATCGCTGACTGTTCAAAATTAAGAAATGGAGTAGTGGAAAGAATATCAACTGGTTCTGTATCACTAAGAATTGATACAATGCTTGGAAACTTTGAACATGGAAGGAATTTTATGGTAATAGGTTTTGAATCTTTGAAGCACTTTGTTGATGCTACTTTGGAAAAAGTGATGTCTTCCCATATGTTGCGCCTGATGATGGATTGATGGAAAAAAATTGCTTAGAATTCCAAGTTCAACAAGCGATAATTCCGACCTGAGTTTTTAGCCAGATCGGAAGTTCGGGTTCAAGTTTCCACAGGGATCCAAGGTTTACCGCAAGTTTGCTTGAAGCTTGAGGATCATTATCTTCACTAGGATATCAGTTTCTTGCAGGTACACTACAAAATCACTATTTTCTTCCCCATATACTACTGGTCTTCTTTCTCTGGGATCTCCTAGGCTGAGTTGGAATTTGTTCTTCTGTAGGGTTATTTTCTAAATGGATATTCATAGGTTCATCTGCATGAGGTTTCTAAGGCTATTGGTTCTTCTAAACTTGATTTTGGCTTGAGTTTCTGTATCTGCATTATCTGCATTTATTTGACTGAATTAAAGGCAAGTCTGTAAATTTTCGTTTTCAGTAATTTCTTCTAACTCTAAAGACAAGTCTTCAAAATTAGTATTACTGTAAACCTATCCAAAATTTTGCTTGATGAGTTTCAAAAGTTCTGGTAAAATTTTGAGCTGCATAGAACCTATAGCCTTTAGATTTCTCACAGTAGCCAATAAAATGGCAACTGACTGTTTTGGATTCAAGCTTCTGTGTTTGTGCATTTGGCAACTTTGCCTCAGCCTTGCATCCCCACATGGCAGTGATGAAGCTAGGTTGCCTTCCACACCACAACTCAAATGGTGTCTTGTCTACTGATTTACTAGGTGATCTATTGCAAATATAATTTGCAGTCTTAAGAGCTTCACCCCATAAAAATATAGGTAGACCTGTAGTGCCATCATACTTCTCACCATGTTTAATAATGTCCTATTTTTCCTTCTGCTACTCCATTTTGTGTAGGATTATAGGGAGTTGTGTACTGAGCCTTAATGCCATTTTCCTGTAAATATAGTGCAAAAGGACCCTTTTGCTGGCCTGCTTCAGTGTGTTTTCCATAGAACTCCCCTCCCCTATCAGATCTCACTAACTTAATTTTCCTCTCTAGCTGCAATTCAACTTCAGTTTTATAAATTTTGAATGCATCTAGAGCTTGTGATTTTTCTGATAGTAAATAGATATAGCAGTACCTGGAAAAATCGTCTATGAATGTGATGAAGTAAAATTTCCACAGATAGTTTTGTGTTTAAATGGACCACATATGTCTGTATGTATTAGTTCTAATAGGTTTTGACTTCTTAAGGCCTTTTTCTTTCTGAAGTTTGTCAATTTCCCTTTAAAACACTCAATGCAGTCATTCAAATCTGTATAATCCAATGCAGGTAAGATTTTATTTTTCTCGAGTGTTTTTAGTCTTTCTTTGGATATATGGCCTAATCTTCTATGCCATATATTTGCAGACTTATTATTGAACAATGTTCTTTTTTGTACCTGTGACAGTGTTATTCAATAGTGTTTGATTATTTTCAATTAACATAATCTCCTGTTGAGCAACAGAACAATTTAATTTCAAATAATCATGCATAAACACACCACAGCCAAGATAATTTGAACCTGAAACAACTTTATTCCACTGAAATCAATAATGAGTTTGCAACCAATTTTAACTAGAAGACCTACTGAAATCAAATTCCTTTTCAAAGAAGGAATATAATAAACACTATCTAGAAAAAGAAAATTTCCTAAGCCTAAATCAATCTTCAGGGTCCCAATGGCCTTAACTGCTACTCTCGAACCATTCCCCACACAGACTTGGACCTCACTTTCTTTGGTGTCCTCCTGTTTGTTAAACCCTGCAAGGAATTTGTAATGTGTATAGGTGAGCCTGAGTCTAACCAGTAAGAGTGAGATGCTATATTAACAAAATTAACTTCTAGAGAAAAGACAGAATTAGGAAAAGACTCACCCTTCTTATCATCCAAGCCTTGAAACCACTGCAGTCTCTCTTCATGTGCCCTATTTTCTTGCAAAAATAGCACTTAAACTTAAAAGGTTTCTCAGCTTTATGTTCTGCAGGTTTGCCAGGGACTTTAGTGATGGTAGTCTTCTTGAGTTTAAGTTGGTTCCTTTTCTTCCATTTTGGCTTCTCAACTAGGTTTACTGCAGTAGTTGGTTTGCCTTCTTTTCTGATTCTCTCTTCCTCCACAACACATATAGAAATTAATTTGTTCAGGTCCCAGTTAGACTCTTGGGCATGGTAGGAGGTTCTCAGGTTACTGTAGGTGCTAGGCAGTGACTGAAGTGCCACATGCACAACCTGAGAGTCTTTAACTCCCATGTCTAAATCCCTCAGCCTCGAGTTGAGGTCAATAAGCTCCATAATGTGCTCCCTTACACTTCCTTTTCCTGAAAACTCCAGCTCATTAAATCTTTTGGATAGCCTAGCAGCCTCAGCTTTGTCACTCTCCTGATATTTGTCTCCTATGGCTTCTAGGAAATCCATGGCAAGCTCTGGCTCAATGATCGAGCCCCTAACTGTGTCAGACATAGAGGTTCTTATCACATTTTTGGCTTTCCTATTGGCGCTATACCACTCCTTATAGTATTTTCTATCTTCTTCTGTGCTCTCAGTGTCTAGCTCTAATGGCTGTTCCTCAATCAAGCAAAGATCCATATTTTGATGCATAGACAGATAAAATTCAACTTGGTTCTCCACTTCTTATAATTCCATCCATTTAGCAACTGAATTTGGCCTATAGTGACCACATTAGACCTAAAAACACAGAAAAATAAAGAAAAAAGATTTTGCAGTAAAAGATTTTATCTGTGTGTTATCTTTAAAATAAAATCATGTATTTGAATAACACACCAAAATAAAGCAAAAGACATAAAATTCAAGAGCAGTCATGAGCTTTAAAATTAGGCAGATACATGATTAGTTTTCCATAAAACCCCATAACTGAATTAACAAGTAACACCTTTGTGGCATAAAACTCAACATTCTAAAGTTCTAAATCACCATACTGCATTTTACAAAAATCAGTCATTCCTTGAATCAGTCAAGATCTTTGGACAAGAAAAGCTTCAAGGTATCTAAATAGATAGTTGTGATTACATATGATGCTGTTCTGCATTCAAAATTACACAGTGAACAACTTCTTTGGAAGACAAAATATAAGTGCAATTTTAAATGCAGTAACACAAGTTTCAGTTTTGTTAATACTCAAATTTTGTAAAACGACAGTGAAGATTTGCTTTGTGCAAAATAATCAATATAATTTTCCAAGAATCACAAAACTAGAATTAATAACCATATGCTCAGTTTCTGTATGAACTTATTAATTTATGCTATGATAATAACAATACTGCAGATTTTATGTTGGGAGATATATTCTAGTTGTTAACTAAAAACCATAGCATACTTAAAACAAACAATACTCAATCAAAATCATCAAATCATACCATCACAGTAACCATACAATTTCCAAAAACAAAACTTCATATCACACGATTACAGTAAGGCATTCAACCATATATGCAGAAATCCTTCAATATGCATGATCAAGCATTCCAATATGATTATGACAACCCTTTCCATATGCTAAACAGTAATCCATATGACAACCCTTTCCATATGCAGAATCGAAAAACAAGTTCTGAGATTCTCAATGAACATACCTTGCCCTCTGCTACAGTGTTGCAACAATTATTTTAGCGGAAGCAAAAGAAAATAAGCAGCAATTTCAACTCTTCCATATGATCCAATCAATTCTAAAAAGGGGTCTTGAATCCCATAATTGAGAATTCATCTCAGTGAGCCCTAACTCAATCCGATCCCTAAAGCACAAGTGACCGTTATGTTCTAACGGTAACATTCTTTAAATAATATGTAAATTCTGGACTCGGGTTTGGGCCTGTTTAATGAGTTGGATTAGTACTAAAAACGGGGTTAAAACCACTTAAGGCCTGCTTTAGTCTAAATAGAAAATATATTTTATTTTCCAGAAAATACTTTTCATAGTATGGTTTTTTGAATAAAAACAAAAAACGCATGATATGTGTTTTATGAAATTCCTAAGCTCTGATACCAATTGTTAATTCTACATGATGCAATAACCAACACATCAAAACAAGATCATATCATACAATACATATATGCAATATCAATTAAACCAGCTACACATCATCCACACAGAAACTGCATAATAGCTTTCCTAGTAGAACTAGGACTCCACCTGCATCATTGACGTTCTGGATCCCTGCAGAAACAACTTGACCAAGGTTAGACATCTTGAACAACTGGAAACAAGAATGAATATCAGCAGCAGAACTCGAGAAGAAAGTCTTCTGTATGTCAACACCAAAAGCTTCAGAATGGGGCTGAACAATATGCAATACTCGGTGATGAATACAGGGACTTTGCTCCCTATTTATATTGGCCAATAAACCCGAGCTGGACTCATCCCATAAGGAGTCCAATACTTGCTTCATGTTTATCTTGATAGGAGACTTAGAATTTATCACAAACTCTTGATGTAATACAAGTTGATTACTAATGAGTTTCCTACTTCCATTGAAAGATATACACCTCAATAGATAACCAGAAATAGAGTTATATTCATGTACTTCTTGTTATCTACATAGGATTAAATCAACTGGTCTAATCTTAATGTGATTCAGATAATGTTAAGTCCACATATTCTAACAAAACTTCATTATATGTGTGCTATAGCCTATAACCCTCTTGGAGCGTAAGAAGTTAATGTTTTGCTCTCTTGGATCTAACTCTTGGGCTTTTCTCTACGTCTCTTGGATCTACAGTTCTACACTCGAAGTCCCGTTTCTTGGGTTCGGTGGTAAGTTATGTTCTCCTATTCTTGAATTTGTCTTATGCTTGGTCTCATTATAAATATACAAAAGTAAAATGGGATTGTCACTGTTTAATGAACAGTACGTACAGTGATTTTCCAGATTTGCCCTTATTTTTTGTCATCTTTGACGCTTTTGTCCCCCAGTTTTTTTTTTTTTTTTTTTTTAAGAGAAAAACACAAAATATTAGCTCAATGAAATTATTACAAATAGAAATAATAATTTTAAAATTAATTTGTTCTTGAATCCACAGTTTTAGCTTAGTAGGATCATACAGACTTTTTATCCGTCTTTATATATGGCTTAGGTTTGTCAAATGTGAAATAACATGAGCCTAGAACATAAGCCTTGATTTAAGTTGATTTTAAAATAGAAATAGAAAAAGTCAGCAAACATGGTATTTTATAGATGGGTATCTTGAGATTCTTAAATTTAAATTTAGAACTTTATATCACATATCACTAAATTGTTATAAAGATTTTTAAAAGCTTCACTGCTAAGTTTCATATGCTGCTCCTTATATTATATCATTTGTATCCAAAAACAAATGAAGGGTCTTCAACACCATATATATGAACCAATAAGTGATACATCAAAGGATGATTAGTTCCAACTTGAAATGTATGATATTTTGGTGAGATTTAACCACTTTCTTAATTTGTATGTAAAGAATATATTTTGTTAGACTATTCCTTTGTTTTGAAAAATGTAAATACAGAAGTTTGGTTAAAATATCAGCTCTTACTCAACACTTCTATTTAAAGCTAGGTTAAAATACCAGCTTTCATAATATGCAAAACGATAATATATTTAGTTAACATTGTTTATATTGTCATTTCTACCCTACTGCATATAAAATTTAGGACAAAAAATACAAATCCGCAGCATCGCGCGGGTGAGCTGCCTAGTAATAGCTTGGAATGTGAATCTTGTGAATCCACTTTCTAGTCTCTATTGGTTTGCTAAAATTAGTGACAAATTTGCACGGGAATTTTATAAAGCCTGTAGCTGTATAATGAATCTTTTTCCAGAATGTTGTTGACTGTTTGAGACTTGTTTCTGGCTACTAAATGTTATGGACTTCAAATGAAATAGCAAATCTTTAGGCAAATGTTTGGTTTGGGGCTTGTGGTTTGATTTTTCTGCAGATCAATGCATGATATTATTCTTAATACTCTGCTGGATTTAAGTTTGAGGTTGCATCGTTGAGTTTCAGGGTCTTTTTTATTATTATCCTAAATTATGCATGTGACCCAGTATGGTTTCCATCTTTTGAATTATCACCACTAGTTATACAGTTAAATCGATTTGAGCAATAGGTACTTATTTCTGTGACCTGTTTCTGTTGGAATTACTCTTTATTGTGGTTCTGAAGTATTTCAACTGAATTGTGTTTTGTGGTCGTGTACTATGACCAGGTCACTTGGGTCATGTGCTCAGTAAGACCTGTGGGAATTTAAACATCTGTTAATCCTAGCTTTTGATTTCCAACAGGTACAAACGATAACTTATTTACTAACCAATGTTTGTCAAATTTTGGTTTTAGTTCATCTCTCTTTTCCTGTACTCTATCAGAAATGGTAATATGATAACTTTTAGGTCATTTTGTTTTTCTCGATTACATTTTCCAGTACCTTTCTTTGACATTATAAATTAAATTCTGTTCTTCTTTACCCCGTTGGTCCTTGTTCTTTTCAATTTTTCATCCCAAATGATTCTCATATTTTATTTTATTTCTTAGACTTCATTAATCATTCTTTAACGTTGCCCCACTATGTGAAGATCAGCAGAACTTATTTAGTTACAATAGCATCTCGACATCATGATCATCCATCAGTGACGCTTCCCTTGCATTCAACAGATGAAAAAAAAATCACACTTTAAAAAGAAGTAGTTGTGATCGCTGACTGTTCAAAATTAAGAAATGGAGTAGTGGAAAGAATATCAACTGGTTCTGTATCACTAAGAATTGATACAATGCTTGGAAACTTTGAACATGGAAGGAATTTTATGGTAATAGGTTTTGAATCTTTGAAGCACTTTGTTGATGCTACTTTGGAAAAAGTGATGTCTTCCCATATGTTGCGCCTGATGATGGATTGATGGAAAAAAATTGCTTAGAATTCCAAGTTCAACAAGCGATAATTCCGACCTGAGTTTTTAGCCAGATCGGAAGTTCGGGTTCAAGTTTCCACAGGGATCCAAGGTTTACCGCAAGTCAGTTGATTGATTGATTGATTTAGTGTTGAAACAATTTCCTGTATGGTTTACATCCATGAACACGAATATTATTTTTCTTCTTATATCCATTTTAAAGAATATAGAATTGGGTTTCAGAACTTTGGACATGGGATCTCGAACATGGAAGCCTGAATAAGGAATTTGAAACCTTATGAATAGGTTTTCTTTTGAATTTCAGTCTCAAGTTTGATTCCACAGTATAGGCTCGAACTTGGAACCCAGACAAAATAATTGTTTTAAACTCGAATTATAAAGAGAAGCTGTCTCTTAACTTGCAATTTTTTCTCCGTTTGCCACTCCAATATCTGAAGGATAGCAACCCTGGAACTGGAATCTTTAAAATCAAGCTGGATGCACAGATGCATCATATTTTACATTGTGGACTCAGTGTTGCAGTGACAATTGTAGTTATTGAAAATGACCATGCAATTCAAATCATTAATTGAAAAGACTCGGATATTTATAAAATTCTCTTGATCCTGTGGTCACCTCTTTGCTCGTCAAGTGTACGATCCCGCATTCAGGTTTCTCTAGCTTCGTCAAGCCGAAAACCCTGAGATTTGACATCTGTGACTCTTATCTCTGGATCGAAGCTTCAAGGTTCTCGGATTGTTTTGTTTTTCAAAAATCCTTAAAAATTTAGTTGTATTCAATTAAGATTTTAAAAAGTCCTTTCAAATTGAGAAAAATATACAAATAGTACCCGAATTAGGTCTACTTTTAATTTCAGTACCCAACTATGCAAAACTATCACTTTGGTACCTCAAGTTTGAAGCCCGGCTCAAAAATCGTACACGCTGTTATTAAAGGCGTCAAGTCTTGCGCTAGGTGGCATATTTTGAAGGATATTTTGGTCATCACTCTGTCTTATATATATATATATAATATATATATATATTAAGGAAAATTTTCAGTTTTCTACCTTGTAGTTTGCACTTAACATAATGTTAGTACATTCCCTTTCAATTTCATCAACAACACCCTGTGCTCTCAATTTCGATCAACCGTACGTGTCCAAAATTTGCTAAATAATCCAAATGAGACGTTAAGTGATGATGTGGCAGCGACAAACTGATCACACGGGCCCACTTGATCAAAATTTAGAGCACAGGGGTGTTATTAATGAAATTGAAAGAGGAGAGACTAACATGATGTTGAGTGCAAACCACATGGTAGTAAATTGAAAATTTTCCTATTTTTAATACATACCAACTTGATTCTCTCTCTCTCTCTCTCTCTCTCTCTCTCTCTCTCTCTCTGTGCAACAGGTGAGGTATCCTCCATAGTTGCACCTTGTTTTTGTGATCATACGGAAGGAAGGAGGGAGAGGAAGATTGAATATTGAATTGGTGAATAGGTGTCCTTGTCTTATGCAAGTTGTCACGGTGGTCGATTCTACGAGCTCCTGAAGAAGTACGGCAAGGTGGCGTTGAGCGTCCATTACTCTGTCTCTGCCATCTCAATCGCGAGACTCTACGTTGCCATCAAGAACAACGTCGATGTGGAGTCGCTGATCGACAAGCTTCCCAATCTAAACCCTCTTAAAGCTTATCATGAAGACAAACCCACATCTAAAAACGGGTCATCCACAGTTGTGGTTGAGGAGAGGAAGAAGAATTGGATGGTGGAGCCTGCAGCCACCAGCGGCAGTGCTCTGGCCTCCGGCATTGGCTATTCTCTGCAACAATGCTTTGCTTCAAATTCGTCTTTTGAAGAGATTAGAGACGAGGGTACGTATTAGTAATTTCCAGGCTCAGAGAGCTTAAAACCCAGATAAAGGAGACAAGGAGAAGAAAAAGGGATTTGCAAAAGGTAAGGTCTAGATAACGAAATGACCCAAATACCTATCCAAATTTAGCATGTAGATTGTTAGTATTCTTGGGTCGAGCTTCAAACTTGGGGTACTAAAGTTATAATTTTGCATAGTCGGGTACTAAAGTTAAGAGTGGGTCTTAGTTCGGATACTATTTGTATATTTTTCTTTTTCAAATTTGGTGAGTGTAGGAGTTTAGGGTACTTGGTGTAAATACGAAACCCTATAAGAAATCCACTCTCTAGACATGAGATTTGCGAAGTATTTTTTTTTTCCTCTCTCATTTTGAAGATAAAAAGACCTCAAACAGTAGTAGAAGACGAACTGACGTGCAAGCATAGGAAAAATGGGATAGAGTCCGTCTAGTGTCTACAGAATTGGTCATTGCGTATTAGTTGAGCCTTATGTTTATCTTAGAGTTTAGATTTGAAAACGAATAACATTAGTTTTGTGCACTCTAGAAATTCGGTTGGTTTTGGGATCTCTCGTATGATTGTTAGAGGGATAAATCTCTGGCAGATTGAAGAGAATAGAAAGATTCTTGCTCATTTTCTTTTACCATGTAGAATATCATTGTGAAGCAAAGTATGAGTGAATGTTAGGATTTAGTAAGGGTGGCTGATCAGTGACAAATGGATGAATAATTGAATATACCAATACTTGTAACCACCCATTCCAATTTTCAGAAGATTTGCAACATGGCCTCATACAGGTTCAGCTTGTATAGTTTAGTAGTCAAAATTGTGTATAGGTTATGCATGTGTGTTATATCGTGCTCCACATATACCTCTGAGATCACAGGTTATTATAGCTTAGTTGTTGTAAACACGAAAATCTGAAAGCAAACAAGATGCAGACACATGTACAAAAATAATATATTTTATTAATTCAAGTGCGGGTTACAATCTTTGGTAATCCTCTAATTCGATCTCCGACGATGAATTTCACTCAAGGGCTTGACGCTTGATCTTGAGTTGGAAGATGGTCACGAGAGTCAACACGTGACGAGTGCCTTGGCTTGAGGTTGGTGATGAACCGGCTATTTGGCAGCTTGAGGGTTCTTCACACGAGCTTGGGAGACTTCAGGAATTTTGAGAGTATTTCCTTCTCTTTTCTGGCTGAAGTCCTTCTCTTGATTTGAGAGGGGTATTTATAGTGTCGGCGTCTCTCTCAATTTGGAATGCCTTGATGACACGTAATTAATTGTATTTTCCTTAATTACGTAATCAAATTAATCAGCGTTAATTAACTGATTTAATCATGATCATTAAGGAATTAGCCAATCAATTTAATGGCTGATTTTAATCACATTTTCCTTAATAACATAATCAAATCAATCAGCGTTAATTAGCTGATTTAATCACAACTATTTAAAGAATCAGCAAATTAATTTGATGACTGATTGTCGTCTTGATTATAAATTGATATCTAATCAGCAGACGAGATTTAATACTTGATTTGACTTGGAATCAATTTATTTAATTTGATTTATCCGCTTTAATATCAATTGATTTAGCCGGAGCAAATTCATTTATTGCCGTCGGGCCTTTCATGTGTCGCCAAGTGTCATTCTCTGAGTCTGTGTGATTTTGCTGACTTACAAGCCACGTGGACATTTTGTGGGACCCACATGCCGACTAAATTTGTTCAGTCATAATTTTGAGTGTTGACCGAATTATTTAATGAATTTATTTTCATTAAATTTTTGGTGTCTACAAATGCCCTCACTTCAGGATGCGCCGTAAACATGTTGTCACGTGTAGGAGGTGCGACTTGAAGTTTTGAATTTTGACTTCTTTTTTTTTTTTTTTTTTTTTAGTCGCTTTGACTTTAACTGCTTTTTCATTTTGGCTTGTTGCAATGTATTGCTTTAACGGAGGTAGCTTGTAGAACTCTAAAGTTGTAGAGATTCCCTTGGAATCTTGATTTAATTTCTTAGAGATTCTCCCGAAATGTTTTTGTAGAGATTCCCTCTCAATCAGGATTTAATTTTGTAAATATGGCAAGGACTTTAAATGGGCATGTGACAAAGCCCATAATATAAGAATATTTACAGAATAAATCCTTGATTTTTTCCGAATAAAACATTTATTCACAAAATTTCTGCACTCAAAATATTATTGCCATCTATAGCAGAAAATTTAGGATTTTTGCCATATTTTCCTTGTCTCAACTAGAAAATTAATGAAGTGAGAAATCCTAGCCCGTTAATTTAAAGGGACGGCCTCCTTTGTATTCTGAACACAAACGACTTGGCTGCTAGCTCTCAACTTTCTTGCTTTTATTGCCTTTCGTCCTTGTGTGGCAGTCTTGCAGAAGATCATCAAGCAATTAAAGGTGGTTTGTCTTCATTCATTCCTTCGATCCCTTCAGAAATAATCAATACAGTCTGCTTTTTTTTTTTTTCTTTCTCTGACAGGTACCTGCTGCTACAGTTTTGCTTTTTTTTCTTCTGGAACCTTGAGATGACGCGAGCAAGCAATCTGTTGATAGCTGGTAGAGACAAAATAAGTTTGTGATTTGTTGTCTTCCTATTTGCCTTTATTTTACTATTATTTCTATTATATGTTTATTCAATCATCCACGTTCCACCATGCCCTGACATTAAGAACATATTCATATACATCCAAGCATGACGATTGTGCCTTGATAAATTGCATGTGCTATCCGTTCCACCTTCTGACATAATTTCATGATCCATTCACCCTTTATATATAGAAAAATTCTAATATGGACCGAGGTGTAGGTAGACCATAGGCAAAATGAATGGCAAAATGGAGCATTTGGTGGCAAAATATCTGATTTTTTTGCCTAGGTGCAGGTGGACCTTGGTCCATGAAAGTCTCTTTGTTATATATATATATACACACAACCCTCTGACTCATCCTTTATATATATATATATAAATATATATTATATATATATACATGCACGTGCAGAATTTTCAATCACAAATTTCATTCATGCTCACATGCCCCCTTCACCTTCTTGTCTCATGTAGGGCTGGGTTCGGTTCGGTACCGAAGCTTACGGGCCGATACCATGTACCGTACCAACTTATACTGGTATGCAAAAAACTATACCACTACCGGCCACAAAATCCGGTATACCGAGAAGTCGGTATACCGATTTAATCGGTCGGTTCGGTACGGTTGGGTTTGTAACCGAGTTTGACATTGACCCACAAACCAGTCACCAATACATCACCGATCCCTTCTTCTTCTGTTTTCTCCTGAGAACTTTTCGACCCACATGGTTATGGGTCTCTCCAGTCTCCATACCACACACAGTGATGGAAGAGTGATTGTGGTGAAGGAAGAAGCAGCCTCTGCTAAAATCAAACAAAAATTTTAGACTTTATTCAACACCAACTACACCCAAAACCAGATTTTTCTTCCCAGTAAATAAAATCAACAAAAGAAAGAAAAGAAACTTACTTGAAGTAAAAGAGAGATCCAAGGCCTAGTTTGATTCAGATTCTGGGAAGAGAGCAGGGAGAAGCACTTTACAGTTTGCTATTTTTCAAGAAGAAGAAGAGAGACAGAAGAGACGAGGAAAGAAAGAAGAAGAAGTAAGAAGAAAGAAGAAAGAAGATAGAGAAGAGAGAAGAATAAAAAAGAAGAAAGAGAAGAGAGACAGAAGAGACCCGAAAGAAAGAAGAGAGAAGAAGAAGAAAGAAGAAAGAGATGAGAGAAGAATAAAAAAGAAGAAAGAGATGAGAGAAGAATAAAAAAATAAAAAGAAGGAGACAAGAAGAGACAGAAAGAGATGGCAAAAGAAAGAGAAAGAAGAGAGAAGAAAGAGAAGAGTGAAGGGTGAAGATGCGTCAGAAAGAAGAGAAGAATAAAATATTAAAAAAATATGAGTATTATACATAAGTTCGGTACGGTACGGTATACCATGTATATATGAAAATTAAAACCACTACCGTACCGTGTATGTGGAGTCGGTACGGTTGTACCGTACCAAGACTTCGGTTACCGAGTTTTCGGCTACCAATTCACTTGGTTCGGCTCGGATGCGGTTGGTACGGTTTGGTTCGGGAGAATTTGCCAGCCCTAGTCTCATGACGTCGCTTTCTTCCTTTTTTTTTTTTTTTTTGCTTGCTTCTCTTTGAGAAATCACTTTCCTTTCTCTTGTCAAATCTGACGAATGATATATATATATATATATATATATATATATGCAAATCATGCTCTGGCAATATATATAAAAGCATGCACGTACAGATCCAAAGTGAAAGCATGATTCTTTTTTTATTTTTTATTTTTTTATTTTTACACTTAATCACATATGGATATATATGCATCTGCAGCACTGCAGCCCCTGGAATTCTTTCTTTTCACGTCGTACTTGCAAAGACATGATTAATTGCTCATTCATGTTTACAGAATGAATTTTTTTCCATATCGCACAGTACATGTGTATTCTAACAATTGCTTTACTTTTTTTTTGTTCAGAATTGATGTAACAATTGGAGAACCCTCATTCCTGCTTTCCTGCTTCTGGTGTATTTACTTCTCCTGGGACCGTGATCTGACGCAGGTTGTTGGTAGCAGCAAGGTAAGCTGCTCTGTCTTCCTCTGTTTATTGATTACTATTTCCTTCATGCATACTGTGAATTTTTTTTTTCATGACTCTACGCTCTGACATATGAACATATATGATTATGACTTTAGCCATGACTCCATCCCTACACGTGCAGCCCATAGCATGATCCTCTTTTTTCTTACTTCTTTCTTTCTTTCCTTCTGTTCTCGCACCTTACATGCATTATGAATTGAAACATATTTTTCTCTTTCTTTTTCATGACTTAGGTGTTAATTGAAGAACGCGAACGTTCTAAACGCTTGGATTCCTCCACCTTTGCTCGTGGTAGGGTCCACCAAAAGCGGTTAGGCTTCGCGTATTTGGTGATTCACGAAGAGAAGAACGCGGACGACCTAAACGCTTGGATTCCTCCTCCTTTGTGTGTGGTAGGGTCCACCAAAAGCGGTTAGGCTTCGCGTATTTGGCGGCTCACGGAGAGAAGAACGCGGACGTCCTAAACGCTTGGATTCCTCCACATTTGTGCGTGGTAGGGTCCACCAAAAGCAGTTAGGCTTCGCGTACATCGTCAGACACTTGCGATCGCGATTTCCGTCCTTTCGTGGCCATGGCCTTCTTCAAGTGCTTCAAGAAAGGGACAATCACCATTCTCGAGGATCCGGAGGACGCTCAAAGTGATGGAACTACTCTGCAAGTGCACCCATCGTTGACTGGGCCTCAAGCAATCGATGTCCCTCCTTATGACCCTTCTGCTCACATCCTTCAGTGGACTCATGTGGTACCTCGCCAGCTAGCTATGTTCCGACAACCGAGATCTGGAAGAGACCAACAAAACTCTCATGTACTGTTGCTGAAGTCTTCGCATCATGATCAGAACACTCCTCAGACCCCATTCAAGCTTCTCAACGATCGTGTACGCAACGGTTCAGTGAAGTGGAGCAATGCATTTCACGCAAATGGAGGCTTCTCTTACACAAAGTTCTACTGGGAATGGGTAGAAGATATCTTAAGCAGGAATGGCAAGCTTACCCGGGAGACTGGCCTCTATCGAGCTATATTCGCCTCACTGTTCAGCTATGACCGTGTTTCACCTGTCATACGGGCCTTTTGCGAGTACTGGTGTCCCGCGACAAATACCCTCCACACTTCTAGCGGGGAAATGTCTATCTCCCTCTGGGATTTGGACCAACTTGGAGGTTTACCCATTGCCGGACGATTCTATGATGAGGTTGTCCCAGCTGCTGAAGAGCTTTCTGCAACGAGCAAAGGGAGTCAACAGAGCTGCCGTTATTTGTTTCTCGCCTACCATAAGCTCTGCAAAGAAAGCCAAGGGCAGAAGGTGAAAATAACTTCCTGGATACGATATTGGTATAGAGGAGCTTTGCGCTATAAGAGGCCTCTAAACAAAAGCACCAAGAACAAAAGAGATCCGCCCCCGAATGTGTTTAATCCATCTGGCAGGATCCATGAGATCCGACAACGTACTTCTGCAGACCTCGCAGTCTTTGAGGACTTAGGCGTAGAAGGTGAAGATATAGAGCCCACCTACTTGGCTGCTTTTCTTGCTTGTTGGTTGTGCCTGTTTGTTTTACCTGGAGACAACACCGGCTTGATTCGTCCAGGAGTATTCAAAGTCGCCAGCAAAATGTCACAGAGTGTACAGTTTTGCCTAGCGGTACCAGTGCTGGCAAGCATCTATCATTGAACGAGATTTCTGTTTCTAGCAATCCAGGTAATTGCTCAGCTGCTCTTCCTTTTCATTATATTTATGCATGCCTAGCAGAGTACTTCGGCACCCACTTTCAGTCTCCACTCCCCAACGACCTAAGGCCCAGTATGGTTCGCTTCTCCGGAGAACTTTCTGCTAGGCATTTTGGAGACTCACAGGCTCTTTCTTTGTTCGACACATGTGATAATGTGAAGATGGGTGTATTTGCCAGGGTATTTTCAGAGAGCAGAGTGATTATCAACCGCAGTAACATCTCCCATTTAGACTTGATATATCTTATCAGCCTTCGATCCAGGTACCTTTCTTCAGGCAGGATAATCGACGAGTCGTTCAGCCATACAGTCCACATCGGTTTAGTCGACAGTTCGGTTATGTCCAAGACATTCCTGCCAGCCTTAAGAATGACATTCGCACCGGCGTACTGGCTCTGATTTATTTGCATTGGGATTCTTGCACTAGAATGGACACTAACTGTGAGGTAACGTTGCCGATCCAGAGTGCTATCACGGAGTATATGGTTACCCGAAACTATGTTGATTGGTGGTCTAAAGTGTATCATTCTACACCAGTGATGACAACGAGAGTAGCGCCTACTAGTAGAACCGTGCACAAGCCTCTAAAAGCAAAAGAAGACAAGGACGTCAACCGTGCTGCGCCTCGTCGCCAGAATGTGATTGCTTGTGAAGTCGAATGTAGCACCAACGTTCCTGCACTTCCTGATAGGGCTTCGCTCCCAGATAAGGACCGTCAGGCTCATCCAGTCGACATTCTAGAAGATGATGGAGACTCTTTAGATTCTCACGTCGCTTTCATCCGTCCACTTAAGCTGAAAAGACCTGTCATCAAAGAAAGAAGGCGTAGTGGAAGCAGCGGTAGCAATGATAGTGAAGTGCACTTTAAGCGTCGAAAAACTGACACCAGCCTTGGCCCTACTTATTGTGATCCCAATGCTGAATTTACTCTGAATACCGACTTTCTTGGTGGCATCTCAACTTCTTCGCAACCGATGCTGCAGTGAAATGAGGTAACTTTTTTAGACTTGCGTCAGAGAGATTTTTTTTCCTTTTTGTGGTTTTCTTGAAACTTGAATTGTTCTTTTCCCATCTTTTTAGGCTGCAGAGATCGATGGTCGTTCACTTTGGGGAAACGATGACGCCTCTTTAGACCCTATACGTGTTCCTTCTGCAGCGGAACTTGAGGCTTACACTTTACCCACGGAAGGAAAATCCAATGCAACGAATGACTCACAACAAATTGACCCTACAGGTACAATTCTTAACTCTTGTGTATTTTCATTGCACTTTAAGCCCATTCTTTTTAACTAATGATATATGTACAGGTCCACTTACCATGGTGCATCCTCCTAAGCCTCTGAACACCATAGCCTTTTCTGAGGCCTCTCTTGGTGGAACTGCTATTATAGATGCCAGCCAAAGACTTCGTGATATTCGTCAACAAGCTGCTACTGCAGTTTGTGAACAAATTGAAGATATGATAATGAAGCAGTCCTCCAAGACCATTCTTTCCAACAAGGGGGAACTTGACAAGCTGATAGCTGAGCTTAGCCATTATAGGATTGATCCTTCATCCATAAGGGGAAAAGTTGAAGGATTGTTGAATAGTGCTGACCAATACAACTTGGCACGACTTTCTTGTTCACGCAAGGCTACCCCAGGCACACGTATTCAACGTCTGGCTGACACAAAGTCAGAAATTGCGAAGGTCACTTCAATCCGTCAAGCCGACTCTGATCATCGTCAATCTGCACTCAAGTCTTTGGAGAAATTAAAGGAGGAGCAACGAAAATTGGAGCAAACAGTGACTTTACTAGACGAGAGACTTCTACTACAGGAGAAGAAGCTTGTCGACCTAAAAAAAAAGAGGAGACTCAAATCCAAGAGACCCCCGAGGAGACCACTGCAGAGCTTGAGACGACAAAATCATTGCAAGATACTTTTGAGAACCACCGCAATAGCTTCAAGGGTTTGACTTGGGTGTGAAGAGTTGTTCTCCATTTGTAACTTCTGATGATTTTTTTTAATTTATTTTCCTTTATCATTTGTAATAAGTCAAACTTTGACAGTCATAACTTATTATAAAAAATAAGTACTTTTCTACTTATTTACTTCTTGAATAGTAAACAAACCCTTTATTTTTATTTGATTTGACTGAACTTGAGATTGTTATTCCCAAGCTGCCTACGTATCCTTTTGATGAAGGAATCAAGTCATCACGTAGTTCAAGGGTTTATGGATGATGTAATTTTTTTTTTTTTTTTTTTTTTTGGTGCCATGTGCAGTTTAGGCTCGTGCTGGCTAGGAGCATCTTCTTATGTATTTCAAGCATAGTACCTCTTCAAGAACTTTCCATTTATGGGGCCAATCCTCAGGCCATCTTCAGCCACAATTTTGTAGGCTCCATTGGTGTAGACTTCGCGGACTACATAAGGTCCATCCCACTTTGACTAAAACTTTGGACCAGTCTTGTGTGTCATAATGATAGGTCTGCGCACGGCAAGCACTAGATCACCAACTTGAAAGGATCTGGGTCGAACCCCTTTGTTGAAAGCTCGTGACATTCGAGCTTGATAGCATTCCAAGTGCTGTTGCGCGTCAAGTCTCTTTTCATCTAAGGCTTCCAACTCCTGAAGGCGTAACTTGACGTTCTCTTCATCAGTCAGTCCTTCTTGCAAAGCAATCCTCAGAGATGGAATCTGTTTCTCCAAGGGTAAGACAGCTTCAACACCATATACAAGGGAGTAAGGTGTAGCTTTCGTGGGAGTTCGATATGTCGTTCTTGTTGATACCCAAAAAAGCACAAAGCATGCCGTACACACATTTCAACCCCGACAAGGAAATACACATGCAAAACGTATTTAGAAATACAAAAAATTACATATCTTCTTGAACCGTCATGCCACGTATGTGGACCCAAGCCACAAATACGTTCTTGGGGCTTGCAGAAGTGGGTATGGTGTGGAAGGTTACGGAAACACATAACGCTCGACTATTGATTTAGAGTCGTCGGTGGTCTCGGTCTTGGGCCCGAGATCCAAACCCGATAACTTAAATCAATAGCGAATTGGTGAATATGAGATTTGGGCCGACATTTTTCCTTTAAAACTCAAAACCCAAAGAAGGCCCAAAACCCAAAGGAAAAAAGATAGCCCAAGCCTTCCTTATCTTTCTTCTAGCTTCGTTTCCTTTCCCTGCAGCTACTAAATACACTGCTCAACCCAAATATCCAGGAGAAATAAAGTTCCCTCCTGTCAGTTGGCAAGGAGGAAACTTTCTGACTAGTAGAGAGATATCCTCTTCCTCCTTAAACAATGAGCCCACAGTTCCCAAATTTCCTCGTCCACCTCGTTCCAGGATTTGTGTCACTGCAGCTGCCTCCACTGCAATCGTTGTCTATTGTTGCAGCAACTTTCTCTTTCTCCCAGAACCTCATCTCTCAAGTAAGCTTCTCTTTCCCTGGATTTAAGGCATGAATTATGTGTCGATTGAAGAAGAAATGCTTTACCCATAAACTATGTGTTCCCAATAGTCTATATAAAGGGAGATTTGGGGGAGAGAACGAGAACCCAAGGGAAGAGGAGCAATACCCAGAATAATTAGAAACACTTATAGAAAATCAAGCTTTCAAGCCTTTAAGCACAAACCCAACTCTTAGCCATTTTCTCCCAAAACCTCCTTCAAACCCATCTTCCAGAAACCCAAATCCAGAAAACCCCCAAATTCTCTCACCGCAGTGTGTTTCTAGCTCCCACACCATGCTTCACGCTGTCAAGCCCTATTCATTATCTGAATCACGCACAAAGTCCTCCCAATAATCGGATTATTGGGTTGATTTTGGCCTAGTCAATGTTTAATTCAAAAAGGACCCTCACATTTTGGCGACTCTGCTGGGGACTAGGTTGTGATTCAGAAAATTGGTTCATCGTGCAGTCTTTCAATTTAAGCATGCTCGTGTCATTCAAAACTGTTTTTGGATTCAAATAGCAGGGGGCTACCTCTTTTAACATGATTCATAACTGTTGTGTATGTTTTGTTGATGATTCCTCAAGTCCAAGCCCACCATCTTAAGTTCTTTCTTTCTTCATCATAGTCCTAACTTTCTAAAACCTCAGAGGCAATATCATTCTTGGTGCCAAAACCAAATAAAGCCTTATCTCAAGATGTGAATAATTCTTGGTGCAAGTCTTTTCCAAGTTGTAGCCTTCCCTGCCAAAGCACGAGTCTTCACAGCAGTAAGCAAAATTTTCACTGCCATAGTCAAAAGTGTTTCATACCAGAAATCTTTTCTGCAAGCTTTTCTCATATCTGAAACTTTTAGTGCATAGCTAAAATTTTTACTCCCTTAGTCAAATCCTCAACTACAGTAAAAACTAGTACCTAAATCTAGATGAAACCTCTGCTATTATGATATATACTTGGTGAATCTTAAACCTTGTATTGTTACTGCAGTAGCATTGCACTGATATAGATTGTCCTTAAAAAAAAAATGAAGCATACAGACAAGCTTAACACTCAAGTGATGTCCAATTAACAAGAGAATCATCTTGTTAGTTATACTCAATGCATACAAGCAAATATTGTTTCTCTTGCATAAATGTTTGTACGTGCTCGATGAATATTGGAAGACAAGCATTTGTATTGCTGTGATAAACACCCTGCAGCTATACTTCATAACAGTAACTCAAGCCATGCAAACAAGCTTGGTTTTGGGTTGCATATTCTTGTGGTCTACATTAAGAACATTGTACAATGTTGAAAATATTTAAGTATACTGAGAACCATACCTCAAATCATGCAAACACTTGGAGGCTGACAAATGCAATTTCAACTTCTTTTTTTTTTTCCTAATTCAACAATGTGATCACCTTGTAGAAACCTTAGTTGATAGCATTCACAGCCATAACTAAATTCTTTATTACTATTACCAAAATCTAGCCAAAGTTTTCCACTATGATAAGCCAAATATACAATGATTACAATATTTAGTTTTCTAGCCAAACAAGTCTCATGTAAAGCCAAGAACAATAGTGAAAACCTTTCTCAAGCCAAAACAATCACCCCTAGAGCTAAAGTCTTCACTACAGTAGTCGATCATTCTCTGTAGCAGTTTCATGATGCAACCATGCATATTGAATGAAATTGAAAAAAGGACTTTGCTAATGCATATAGTGAATATTGTACAATGCTACCTATATTCAATCTTTAACAAGTTACTTCATGCCTATAGATTTGGGGGCTGAGGTTGAAAGTTCAACTCTTAGTCACCACAACGTATTTTCATGCCAGGATTAACATTTCATCCATTAATGGTTACTACAGTCAAGCCTTCTTCAGAAGAAGCATCCACAGCTATACACAAATCCTTTATTGTTTACCAAAATCATGCCATAGCCTCTATAGTAATCGAAAATCCTTATTACAAGCCTCCTCAAACAAAAGCAAATTATGCTAAAGTCAAAACTTCCACTGCAACAACCAAAATCTTCTTTTGTACCTAAATAAGCCTGATGTCAAAACTCAGACCAAAACAGAGTCACAGCCCTCACTTCAATAACCAAAACCTCACTTGCAGTTATCAAATTATCTAAGCTCAAAGTAAAATAACTAGAATCGAATCAAGTTCACTACTCCAAGCCTTTCTTAAACCAACTTTACTGCATAGTTCAAGTTTTCATTGCAACAACCAAATATAGATATTCAATTTTCATAGCCAGAAATTTCTCCAGTCAAATCAAAAATTTTATTTTTAAGCCTCTCTCAAGCCAATGAATCTACTGCTAAAACCAAAATTATCTCTGATTCTTAGCCAAAGGAGTTCATATAAAACCAAAAACAGATGTTGCCAGAACGTCTATTACTATAACCAAACCACATATGCAGCAAAGACTTTTATTGCAAGCCTCCTTCAAATTAAGCATTTATTGATAGAGGCAAAGTTACAACTGGTTCCTTAGCCAAGTAAAAAACAGTTACAACCCTCACTGCAAGCATTTCTCAAACTGAAGCTCTTGTATTCAGAACAAAAGTTTCCACCGCAGTAACCAAAACTTCATCTGTAACAGACAGCAAGCCAAAGTCAAACCACCATGCCATTATACTTTGCGAGCAAAATTAGTCTTCCGCTAAATCAACGTTATGCCAAGCACATCTCTCATCAGGCTCATTATCTAAATGCTATAATTGAAGTTGTTTTTATTGACTTAATTTCAGGCAACTCCTGTTGCAACTTGCAATCAAAAACTTATTACTACCTTAGTTCAAGCATAACATCTCTTCAAACTAAACATTGAAAATTATTGTTTAAGCTCCCTACCATTCATTAAACACCACAGCAACAAGCTTCAGTGACACCTTTACTAGCCATGAGCAAAGACTCATTTGCAGCCATAACTAAAACTCTTTCCTCCCCAAACAAAAATATTTGTTCTACCATATCAAAAAGGTCAAGCAAAAGCATTTGTTCCAAAATTTGTCCAGTAAAAAAGTCATTATTACACATTTTTTTCCAGTCAAAAGCCTTTGTTCCATTCTTACTACCTCAGGCAAATCTTCTACTAACATATCACCATCCAGTCCAACTTTTTGTCATATCTTAATATTCATTCTCATGACCTATGCAATGATGAAACACTTGCTGCAGTGACTTAGCACTGCAGTTTTTGATCTTTCATTGATGTAGACAAGCTTGGGTTAATGTTCTTAATAATTAGGAAAAAAAACTAGCTCCTCTTGTTGCTATTTTATACTCCATGCTTTAGTCCATAAATGAAGTTTTTTCACTTGATGATTCTCCAAGATAAAGTTGTACTGTGATCAGAAAGCACTACAGTAGTTGGTCATTCATTTCAACTATTTGGCATGCAGCAAGCTTGAGAAACTGATTTATGCAGATGAAATTTTGGAAAAAATGATAAATATTCCATGCTTGATTATCTGTTTTCCTATGCTAGTGTCTATGCCAAAACGGTGTGATTGTCTTGGAATGCTAAGATGGGAAATCAATAACAAGCTTAGTTTATGTCTAAGTTTTGAAGACTTAGTTCAAGCTTGAGTTATGTCATTGCAGTAACTTCATGATTAGCTACATGCTAATTTGCAGATCTCATGTAACTCATATTATGGCTCATTACCTTGTTTCATCCCAAGCAAACATGCTTATAAAAAAGATGCAATACACTTATACATCATGCAAATCATTCCAGTATGAACAAAGATAAGAGTCATATTTCTCCCTTCTCTGTAGCTAGTATGAGAATCATTCCTAGTGTCATCATAATAACCTTTCATAGAAGTATTGAACAAGACAGCAATCTTAGTCAATTCCTACAATATATATCTTCAGTCAATTCCAACACTAGTCTTAATTCACCACTGCAGCAGTTATAATTTTCTTCACAAGTACACCAGTGCAGTGTTTTCAATCAAAATAAGAGCCAACATGCTATAACTCATTTTTCTAAACTTCAAGTGTCAGACATAAGTCTTGTGTCCTTTGAGCCTTAATTAGCCTCACCATGCCTTTTTATCATATCCATTAGTACTATGAACATCCTTATCATCTCAAGCTCTCGTAATAGACAATTTTTCAAATTACAATATCAAACATCTTAGCAAGCACCAATTCTTTTCTCATGCGCATTTGTTATATATACAAGATGCTGCTACACTTTCATTGCTGTAAATCTATATATTACTGTGCAGAAAGAAAAAAAACACTGCTAATATGTCACTGCAGGGAGGACCACAGTTTCAAAAATCTTGTTTTTGTTCAACATGCATTGCAAGGGTAAAGTTGTTGCTATTAACTAATTTCCTGCCATAATCGATGGTGCTGTAATGCCATACATTGTTGATGCCATGCTATGAATCACTTTCTCATGCTCAAACACAAAATGTTGCTACATAGCCATTGCTACAAGGCCATGTATTTATGTAGAAAAAAGACTATCAGTTGTATGTGATAACACTATGAGGTTGATTCTGAATTCTAGTCTTAGTTACTACGATGTTCACAATTATTGAAGTTTATATATATTGCAAGGTTCGAAAGTTGTCTTGAACACTTTCAAGCTGCAACTGACACTGCTATAAAACCATACCTTACTGAGAGAATGCTATAGGTCACCGCTAATATCATGCTACACTATGAGCTGCTCTAATATACCTACATCAAATTGTTATTGCAATATCGAGCTTATGTAAGCATCAGGTCAATAGATCAAGCCACATGCTTTTTCCTAACTCCTACATACGCTTATGACGGAAATGTCATGAAATTCATATACCAGACTCATGTCTATATGTGACAATCTAATTCATACTCCAAGCTTATGACCATGCCAAGCTCAAAACCATGCCAAGCGGATTCATTACCAAGAGGATTACTCCAGGCATATGAATCAAAAAACTCAAAAGCAATCTTGCCAAGCTCCTCTTTCTAAGGTCATGCATCCATTCTAAAAGCCATGATAGAGCCATGCCAAGCCCATCTCCAAAGCAAATACTTTTCAATGCACACGTGCTCTTTCATGCACGGTCATTCAAATACAAAAGGCAACCACAAGCCGAAGCAATCAAAACACATCCCTAATACATGCCTATGCAAAATTGCTACAAGTTAAATCTACTTAAAGTCAAGCAATAATAATTGTTGCAATATGCATATTAATCATTAAGCCAAAATCGAGCAAACTAAGGCAAATGCGAGAAACCTTTATACACCATATGCAACCATTCTATATCCATTAATCCGAGCAAAGATCAATTTCAGCAAAGAATTTCTTTTCAAGAATTTTTACTTGCTTTCCTCGCACATTCATGCTCAACCTCACATTTTCTTCATTCTCAACTGCTTAAGCCACAAGTACAATTTTCTTTTTAATTTATACCATGTTATCTTCAACCATGCTCATTCTCGAATTTCAATGCTACACTCTTTCCACATACATAGAGTAACTTTGATTTATTCAAAAATCACGTACATTTGTTTTTCTATGCACTAATATATCCCCCTGCTTTCAAATATTTATGTTTATCGACAACTCTTCATACTTTTGATACTAAAGGCAAATGTTCCATTACTATTCTATTTCCACACTTATCTATTCATTATATTTTTACTCTTTACAAGTTCATATTTCTAGCTTCTACTCAAATTCTTCTATACATCTTTTCATGGGGCCTACATTTATTCAATTCGTTTCACTCACTTCTATCTCTAGTCACTTCATTACTATACAAATTTTATAATCCATCATTTTAAGCATCTCTTATAAACACTAATCTTTATATTGCTTTATAAATCATCAAGTCTGTACACAAGCATTATCTTTCACACTAAATACTTTTAAAAAAAAAATATTTGATCTCATGCTTTCAATTCTTTCTTTTAATTATGTGGCTCATTTCATTGTCATTGCATAATCCACAAAATTAAGGGGGCTAATGTTGATACTCAATCAAGCAGTAAGCAATACTCAATCAAGCCAAAACCATCTGAGCAAGCAATCAATAGTCAATTAAGCCAATTCCAATCAAAAGGCATTATCCATCATCACACTAAAAAACAATCAGTATCTCATAATAACATGCTATGACACTTGGGGGCTAACTAATGGTGGTCTTGTTCAGGCTCACTGTGAAATTTTAATTTAGTCCCCAATACATTCATGTGATCATCATATATTATAGTTCAAGCACATATATTTCAAAATTTCCTTCTCTCACGTATCAACAATCCAATATCTCTCCCAAGCCTTTGTGTCAACCATAATCATAGATACGCCATAGTCATTGTTTTCCACCATGACTAAGTGATTCTAATATCGAAATGACATTTTATTCCAAGTCTTTATCCAAGCCAAAGAGCCGATGCTAGTCTTAATACTATGATTTGTAGGATTATTCTTTTTCCTCGCAGCTCCCAGTCATGTCTCACACTACAATAGAAAACTCTTTGCCATGGTCAAAACTTCCACTGCGGTACTCATCTTATCTCCTAGAGCGCAACCCATGAAGACGAATGTCCCCCAATCTATTAGCCTTGGTATTGAATTAGAGAAGTATATATTCCTCATAGCATTTCCCAATCTTAAACCACTGATTTGGTGATAAAAGAGGGAATTTAACCTTACCTCCTCATTTACCCCGTAACAACATGAGAAAAGAACATATCCTTATTGAAAAAGTCAGGCCAAGTGTATTTACCTGTTAGCCTCATTTCTTTGAATAAATAAGGTAGTCCATAAACAAAGGCCCATACTCTCTCTCTTGATTGTTCAAAATATTTAAGAGAACTCTTATCATTCATTTTTCTTTTCATGCATATCACTAATTCATATGCTAAGTCGTATATGCAACAAGCTAATCCATATTCCAAGCCCACGCCAAGCTAAACACAATCCCAAGCTGATTCATGACTAAAAGAGGCATGTCGAGCCTTACACAAGCTCATGCCAAGCAATGCCAAGCCCCTCTTTGTCAAGGTCATGCATATATCTGAAACCATATGGGAGTCATGCCAAGCTTAATCATGTACATTTCAAATTCCACGCATTCTCCCTTGGTCCATCGAATGATTAAGGCAACTTCAAGCCGAAACCATCAATGCACGTGCCTAACACATGCCTAACATGGTTGCCACAAGCTCAAGCGAATTTAAGTCTAACGTAAGCAAACTCTCATTCTACACATGCCGAACACATAATCAAGCATGTAAAAGCCAAGCAAAGAAAATATATATCTTTTTATACACCATGCAAAGCAAACCATCAAACATATTTATAAGCCAAATGCAAATGCTTATTCTATCTATTAAATACTTTTATGCTCTCTATTTTCATTTTGCACATCCTACTTTACTCTAAAACCACGTATCATATTTCACACACATACTTACCTATTTTGTTTAAACTTTCTTTTCATTTGTCAATTATTTTGCAAATACTCTTATTGTTATGCTCTTTGTCATCAACTTTGAAGTCAAAAAACATTTCTACTCTTCTTTAGCTTATTATCCTCACTCGCCAAATTACTCATTCATCTAATACTCATGTTTCTCATTTTCGAAAGAACAATTATTTTCTAAATCTCGTGATTATCCTCACTTGCTCATTGCTTACTTATTTTCCAACAACTATACTTGACCATTCACACATTTTTCATTATGTTTAAAGATTTGATCATTTTCTTGTGTTCACAATTACTCTACTAGAATTTATCATATTGTTCTTACTCTTCGTCCAACCGCACACATGCTTTACTTTCACACTCACCCTCATTTTACTCTAATTCATTATCAATTTTACTTTTACTTAACTCATTCTAATTATCTTATGCTTACTTAGTTTCTCCATTGTCCGCGTAAACACATGCACTTTTCCTTAAAGCAAATCATGATAATACTTCGAATTCTCATGCAACTAACTCTTTCAAATTTCATCCTTCTATACTACTCTTGGTTTTCATGCTTACCTTGGGTTACTTTCTTATTGATTATGCAGCCTATTTCATAGCCATTGCATAGCCTGCATAATCAAGGGGGCTAATGTTGATACCCAAAAAAGCACAAAGCATGCCGTACACACATTTCAACCCCGACAAGGAAATACACATGCAAAACGTATTTAGAAATACAAAAAATTACATATCTTCTTGAACCGTCATGCCACATATGTGGACCCAAGCCACAAATACGTTCTTGGGGCTTGCAGAAGTGGGTATGGTGTGGAAGGTTACGGAAACACATAACGCTCGACTATTGATTTAGAGTCGTCGGTGGTCTCGGTCTTGGGCCCGAGATCCAAACCCGATAACTTAAATCAATAGCGAATTGGTGAATATGAGATTTGGGCCGACATTTTTCCTTTAAAACTCAAAACCCAAAGAAGGCCCAAAACCCAAAGGAAAAAAGATAGCCCAAGCCTTCCTTATCTTTCTTCTAGCTTCGTTTCCTTTCCCTGCAGCTACTAAATACACTGCTCAACCCAAATATCCAGGAGAAATAAAGTTCCCTCCTGTCAGTTGGCAAGGAGGAAACTTTCTGACTAGTAGAGAGATATCCTCTTCCTCCTTAAACAATGAGCCCACAGTTCCCAAATTTCCTCGTCCACCTCGTTCCAGGATTTGTGTCACTGCAGCTGCCTCCACTGCAATCGTTGTCTACTGTTGCAGCAACTTTCTCTTTCTCCCAGAACCTCATCTCTCAAGTAAGCTTCTCTTTCCCTGGATTTAAGGCATGAATTATGTGTAGATTGAAGAAGAAATGCTTTACCCATAAACTATGTGTTCCCAATAGTCTATATAAAGGGAGATTTGGGGGAGAGAACGGGAACCCAAGGGAAGAGGAGCAATACCCAGAATAATTAGAAACACTTATAGAAAATCAAGCTTTCAAGCCTTTAAGCACAAACCCAACTCTTAGCCATTTTCTCCCAAAACCTCCTTCAAACCCATCTTCCAGAAACCCAAATCCAGAAAACCCCCAAATTCTCTCACCGCAGTGTGTTTCTAGCTCCCACACCATGCTTCACGCTGTCAAGCCCTATTCATTATCTGAATCACGCACAAAGTCCTCCCAATAATCGGATTATTGGGTTGATTTTGGCCTAGTCAATGTTTAATTCAAAAAGGACCCTCACAGTTCTATAGGCCCAGAGCGCCTCTCCCATTCTCTCATGCCAATCCCTTTTTGTTTTGCTGACAACTTTCTTCAAAATGTTGCACAATGTCTTGTTGAATGCTTCAGCCAACCCATTTGCCTGGGCGTTGTACATAGAAGAAAAGTGTAACTTGAAGTGATATTTCTCACAGAGTTTCTCCATGGCACTATTGGAAAAGTACTTGGCATTGTCTGTGATGATGCAGCGAGGAACACCATATCGTTGAATGATATTCCCTTTGATGAAGTCTACAACATTTTCTTTCTTTATTTCTTTAAGCGGTACCGCCTCTGCCCACTTTGAAAAGGAATCCGTAGCCGCTAGAATGTATGAGTGACTGGCAGAGGATTTCGGAGTTATGGGCCCAACAGCATCAAGTCCCCACACATCGAAGGGGTAGGAAGCAATCGTTGGATGCAGTGGCTCTGGTGGTTGATGGATGAAGTTTGCATGAAACTGGCAAGCTTGACACCTTTGTGCATACTCCATGCAATCTTTAACCATAGTGGGCCAATAGTAACCCATCCTCTTCACTTGAAAATGGAGCTTAGGACCTGACTGGTGAGCTCCACATACTCCTGAATGAGCTTCCTCCATAGCTTTAACAGCTTCTTCTTTCCCCAGACATCTAAGAAGCAATCCATCGAATGATCGTCGATAAAGAGTCTCCTTATAGTAGAAGAAGCGTGATACTCTTCGTCTTATGTCCAAGCGTTGCTTTGGGTCATCAGACAACTTATTTCGCTCAAGGTAATCAATCAACGGGTACCTCCAGTCATCCGCATCAATCACGTAAACAGAGACAACATTGGAGTATTCATGCCAAAACTCAGAGATTGTAGGTACGACCCACCGTTGGCAGATTGGAAGGTGTATGATTTCATCCTCTGATAATGCCAAAGTTGCTGCTAAGTTGGCCAAAGCGTCTGCCACTTGATTTTCTTTCCTTGGCACGTTAGTGTGACAACATCAAAACCCTTTAAGAGTTGTGTGGCGAGCCGAAAATAAGGAACTAAATCCTCTTTCTTCACTTCATAGACAGTTAATAATTGATCAACTACTAACTTCGAGTCTCCATACACCTCTAAATTTGAGATTTTCATTTCAGCTGCGGTTTGTAGTCCCATAATTAGCGCTTGGTATTCAGCAACATTATTGGAACATAGTTCACCAAGAGTAAAGGCGTAAGGCAATATCTGCTTGTACGGAGAAATGAAGACCACACCAGCTCCTGCCCCATCTGCTCGTGAAGACCCATCGAAGAACATTTGCCAAGCAGGGAAGACCTCTGTATTAAAGACTTCTTCATCTGGCAACTCATCAGAAATCTCCCAATCCGCAGGAATAGGATGATTCGCTAGGAAGTCAGCCAATGCTTGTCCTTTAACCGCTTTGGCCGGTATGTAGATGATCTCATACTGATTGAGGAGTAGTGCCCATTTTTCCATTCGCCCTGTCAAGACAGGTTGTGACATAACAAACTTGACTGGGTCCGCTTGTATGTAATGTCTTAACTTTTGGATGGCGAAGACGAGTGCGAGACAGATTTTCTCTATCGGTGGATAGTTCAGTTCCGGTCCTGTGAGAGTTCGACTCAAGTAATACAACGCTCTCTCCTTCTTTGCTTCATTTTCTTGGGCCAGGAGTGCTCCAAGTGATCGCTCTTGAGCAGCAATGTAGAGAATAAGCGGCTTCCCAGGAATGGGTGCACCTAACACTGAAGGGTTCGCCAAGTACTTCTTTATGCTTTCAAAGGCGTTATGGCAAGCGTCATCCCATACGAAAGGCACATCCTTCTTCAGAAGTCGACTAAACGGCTGACAACGGCCTGCGAGGTTTGATATAAACCGTCTAATAAAGGCAAGCCGTCCTTGGAGACTTTTTAACTCGCGCAGATTTCTTGGCTCAGGCCTGTCTTGAATGGCCTTAATCTTTGACTGGTCCACTTCAATGCCACGATGTTTCACAATGAATCCAAGAAACTTGCCTGAACTAACTCCAAAAGCACATTTGAGGGGGTTCATCTTGAGCTGGTACTTGCGTAATCTATCAAACACCCTTCTTAGGTCTTGGAAGTGATCCGTCCTCCTTTTTGACTTGACCACTAAATCGTCGACATAACATTCCACATACTTGTGAAGCATGTCTCCGAAGATTTTCTGCATAGCACGTTGATATGTTGCACCAGCATTTTTCAACCCGAATGGCATGACTTTGTAGCAATAAATGCCTTTGGGAGTACGGAACGCAGTAAGCTCTTCATCTTCTAAGGCCATCCTAATTTGATTGTACCCAGATGACCCATCCATGAAGGAAAAAGCTTCATGCCCTGTTGTTGCATCCACCATGAGTTCAATGATAGGCAAAGGGAAGTCATCTTTCGGACATGCGTCATTTAAGTCGCGGAAATCCACGCATACACGGAGTTGTCCGTTCTTCTTCTTGACAGGAACAATGTTTGCAATCCACTTAGGATATTGAACCTCTCTAATGAAACCTGCATCAATCAACTTATCAACCTCAGCTTCAATTTAAGGCAGGAGTTCTGTCCGAAAGCGTCGTTGTGTTTGCTTGATCGGTCGAGCCTCAGGTTTAACTGCGAGTCGATGAACCGCTACTTTTGGGTCAAGGCCAGGCATTTCTTTGTACGTCCATGCAAAGACGTCTTTATACTCAAGCAGAAGATCATAGTATTCCTTTTCTTCTTCTGGACTTAGCGAAGCGCTCACGAAGATAGGTCTTGGATCTTCATCAGTTCCCAAATTGAGCTCTTTAAGCTCGTCGACAGTAGCCTGCCCCCCGTCTTCGAGTTCTGGAGGAGCTTCATCTACTTCATCCTCGGAATGATCATGGTCATCTTCTTCAAAAGCCTCTGCTTCTGCTACCGTGATATGATAAGTAGACTGAACAATCTCATCTTCATCATTGCCATCAACATTACTAGTTCCGACTTGGCCAGTAAGTACGATGGTGTGCTCCTTCACTTTGAGTTGTTCGCTTGAGCTCACCTCTAACATAGAGCGTCGCTTCATGCGTGACGGAATGAGACTTCGGATCTCTTTGTTGTTTCCTTGGTCGTCAATCTCCTTTCTCTTTCGCCTTTGCTGCTCTTTGGGTGCTTGTATCCTCTCAAGTGCTGACTTTCGAGGGACTGACTCAGATTTCTTATTTCCTTCATCGGAAGATGACAACCTATTGAACACAGAAGCTCGAGTGGTCATTTGGGTGATGCGGTTGAAAACTGAAACTTGGCTTGTTGACGTATCAACACGATCAAATACAGAAACTCGAGGCGTCAACTCATCAACTTGTTCAGGCACCGCTGCTTGAGAATTAGGACGAATACGATCAAGTGCAGAAACGCGAGAGGTGGATTTAGATTCCCGAGTCTCTTCTTCTATTACTTCGACACTAATGTGTTGAGTGCTTGCCTTTGCAACTTTTCTTCTTCCTGATATTTTGATCGGTTTGCTTGGTACAAAACCAAGACCTGCTTTAGCAGAGTCAGTTGTGCATCCTTGCTCTCTCAACCTCCTTTGAGATTCATTAAGCTCATGCACCTTCTTACCAGGGATGACTTGATCACCTTCCTTGCTTGACGATCCGAAGTCATATCCAGCCTTTGCTAGCAGCTTGTAAGCGTTAGGGTCAAATCCTTCCTTCGTCCTTTTCTCAGGAAGGGTACCATGTTCTGCCTTGCCTTGAATCGGTTTGACAAATCCCTTTAGCGGCTGCTTGGTGGGTGTTGCGTTGTTCAACTTCGTCAACGGTATGGTTGATGTTTCTTTTAGCAATTCTACGTCCTTCTCATCTAGCTTCCGTGGACGTTCTTGCTCATTTGCCTCTACAAAAGGAGATTCCCCTTCTTTTCGCCTAGACCATGGCACGTAACGGAGAACTGGAGTAGAAGAGCTGATTTTTTTCTTTGAAGCTGTCACTTTAGTTTCGGACGAAACCTTATGTGGTTCCTCAGTGGAATTTCTTGCCATGTTGGATTCTACTTCCTTATTACGCACCTCTGCAGTCTTCCCTGTAGAGGGTACTCCAACTGGGAGAACTTCCTTTACTGTTTCATCATCCATGTAGAACTTAGAATCCGCAAAGTAAGATTCAGCTTCAGTGAATGGCTTAGTATCACCTGCTACCGTTTTTACTCCGCCATCGTAAAACTTGAAGCATTGATGAAGAGTGGAGGGGACGACACCATTTTCGTGAACCCACGGTCCTCCTAACAACAAATTGTAGGAGGTCTTCGCTTCGATCACATGGAACAAAGTGTTCGACTTCATTTCTCCAATTTTCATGTGTACTCTGATCATGCCTATGGCTCTTTGCCCCCCTTGGTTGAAGCCTTGAATCATGAGACGGCTTCGAGACAACTCTTCTACATTGATGCCAAGCTGCTTCATGGTCGACCTAGGCATAATGTTTACAGCAGACCCTCCGTCTACAAGCATGCGGTTTATCTTTTGATCTCGTACATACCCTGACACGAAGAGAGGTCTATTATGCGGCTTAGAGCCTAACTGAAGGTCTTCATCCGTAAAGTGAATGGCATCACAATCTGCAACACACGTGACGTATTCCTTCGGTTTCACCTTGTTAATGTCTGTGGAGTTCTTGCCCATGTCAATCAATACCTGTACGAAAGCACCTCTTGTCGATTTTGGTAGTTGTAGTAGATCAGGGATGCTAAAGTGAAGTGGTAGGTCTTCTAACTGCTTCAACACCTCATTCTCCTTTGACGTTTGGTTAGTATTGACTGTGCTTGACTCAGCCTTGGCAGAATCCTTCGAACCAGAATCGTAGCTTGTGGTCATGTGGGCAGTTCTCACCTTTTCTTGTTTGTTGTCTTTCTTGGGAAAGGCTCTTGTTGACGAAGCCACACCATGGGGTCTTCGAACAAAAGGATTGCCCCTTTCCTTGACAAATCTTGTCTTACCTTTCTCGAGACATTGACGATTTCCTTGTGATTGCTTGTATTTTGCTTGAATGATAGGTACACATGACAATGAGCTCTTGCGTGCCTTCTTCCGAGTGACAAGTATCCATCCCTCGTCATCAACAACTAAGTCAACTTTAGGAGTAGCAACAGGAGCGAGGCTCGCTTGCTGGATTGGCTTGACTTTCTCTAACTTTGACTTCATGCATGGCTTCCTCGAGAGCTGATATGGTGCTTTCATTGGAAGAGAAGGCAATGGGGCAGGCTCGAATGACCCAAACACGATGGTAGTGCAGTTTACCTCAGCAACATCATCGACGTCCAGCTCAATCCTTCCTTGCCTAGCGAGATTCATTATGACATCTTTCAGAACGAAGCATTTCTCCACTGGGTGACTGACGATCCGGTGGTACTTGCAATATTTCGGGTCCTTGACACGATGAATTTCCTCTGGCCGCTTGCATTCTGGGAGCTCTATCACCTTCTTCTCAAGTAAATCTTCCAACATGCCTGCCACGTCGGAATCTGGGAAAGGATATGTCTTTTGTTGCCATTCCTTCAACGAACGCTTTGTTCTGTCATAGGTGTGAATTGGCTCTGCTTTCATTACCTCCTTATCTCGTGTAGAGATTTTGACTGGTGCAATGTTGACGGCCATCGATTCTTTTGTAGGTTTCTTCGGTGCTTTGTCAAACTTGCTTCCGAAGACTTTGTCTTTTCTTTGATCAACAATTGACTCCTTCTTCCCTTTATGGCTAGCTATACTTAACTCCATGTCGTGCGCTCGCGTAGCCAGCTCTTCAAACGTACGGGGCTTGATTCCCTGTAAAATATATAACAAATCAAAGTGCATACCTTGGATGCACATTTCCACCGCAGATACTTCTGACAGTCGATCTTTGCAATCAAGACTCAACGAACGCCACCTGTTGATGTAATCAATTGCGCGTTCATCCTTCCATTGCTTGGCGCTAGTAAGTTCCATCATGCTCACTGTACGTCTAGTGCTATAGAAACGATTCAGGAACTCACGCTCCATCTGATCCCAACTGTCGATTGATTCAGGTTCCAGATCAGTGTACCATTCGAAGGCGTTGCCTTTTAATGAACGTACAAACTGCTTAACAAGATGATCTCCCTCCGTTCCTGCATTGTTGCAAGTCTCGACGAAATGAGCAATATGTTGTTTTGGATTGCCCTTCCCCTCGAATTGCTGAAACTTGGGCGGCTGGTACCCATAGGGCATCCTCAGGCTATCCACCCTTTTTGTGTATGGCTTGGAATATGTGAGGGAATCACGAGAGGTACCTCCATACTGAGCTCTAATGGAGTTGTTGATCATGTCTTGCAGCTGCTGGATGGACAAAGAACCAAGTTGGCCATCACTGTCCTTGTCATTTGCCTTTGACGTTTCTTCTTGTTTGTCTTTGTCATCCTTGTACGGAATCCTAGCAGAATCCTCATCATTTTGTTTCTCAAGCCTACTCCAAAGTTGAGCAATCTGCATATCCTTTTCTTCGACTGTATTGGTGAGCTTTTGAACCGCCTCCATCAGATTAGCTACTTGCTCCTCGAGCGTGGTTGCCCCAGTCATCATGACTTGCATTGCTAAGGGGTGAGACGCACCTTCTGACTGCATCTCAGAAGTGTTCTTTTCTTCAGCATTAGGACTTCCATGGTATGATCCAGTGCTTGAGTGATCATCCGAGGCAGGTGAGAATGATCGTTCCCTTGGTTTTGTGTTTGGAGCTTGTCTCTCTTCACTTCGAGGGACATGCTTCACTGCCCCTAGACTTTCTAGGGTGATGATTGGTTGGCGAGGCTTAGATGGCAAAGCCACAAATGTTGTAGGCTGAATCTTCACCATGCTTCGAGTGACGTGATCAGATGAGTTGCTGCTCGATTTCGAGGTCGTTGTCTTGGATTTGTTCTTCGGGATGACTTGAATGTTCTTGGAAGCCATTGCTCGAATGGATTTGTTTGGAATCGTCTTACGGAGAAGGAGATGAGAGGCAAAGATGTCCCACTGGGCGTGCCAATTTGTAAACACGAAAATCTGAAAGCAAACAAGATGCAGACACGTGTACAAAAATAATATATTTTATTAATTCAAGTGCGGGTTACAATCTTTGGTAATCCTCTGATTCGATCTCCGACGATGAATTTCACTCAAGGGCTTGACGCTTGATCTTGAGTTGGAAGATGGTCACGAGAGTCAACACGTGACGAGTGCCTTGGCTTGAGGTTGGTGATGAACCGGCTATTTGGCAGCTTGAGGGTTCTTCACACGAGCTTGGGAGACTTCAGGAATTTTGAGAGTATTTCCTTCTCTTTTCTGGCTGAAGTCCTTTGATTACACGCATTTTTATACGTGTAATTATATCTAAAATACTAGAATTAAGCTAATCCTCAAGTTAATTATTATATAGTTAATCAATTTTTATTTATTTTGTAGGAAATAAATGGAGTTACAGAAATCGTGAGAAAATGGTACGAAATTGGAGGAAATTGAGGTTTTCGATAAGGAGACGAAATTGACGATGTCGGTCAACCATAGTCAATGCCAGTAAAGGAGGAGAATCCGAATATGTGGGAGTGCCGTAGAATATAAGAATTGAAGTTAGAAAAAGTAATGCAGTTTAATCAATTAAGATAATTAATCATGGGATTAATTACTTAATTAATTAAGCAAGAGCACTAGCACAACTTAATTAAACAATAATCATTGTTTAATTAACCATAGGAATTATGACATAACGTGTGTGCAGGCCTTGTCTCTTCTTCTTTGCTACTGATCACACACAAAAGCTCTACACGTGGCTCACTCCTATTCTTTGGGCTTTTATATTCTCAAATCCAAGGACTGAAAAATCGAAAAAATCGGCGAAATTTCGCCGAAAATTTCGTTTTTTTGAAGGCTCGATATATCCGTAGCATTCCATGACAATTTCGGCCGAAATTTTCGATATTTCCCGATATTTCCGATATTTCCCCGAAATTTTCGATATTTCCCGATATTTCCCCGAAATTTTCGATATTTCCTGATATTTCCTGATATTTCCCCATATATTTCATCTCCACCAACAATTCTCACATGCAAAGTCAATCTCCGTGGGCCCAGCACCAGTTGGCATAAAATTCAATCCAAAAGACCAACAACAACACCAAGAATCAAACCTTAGTCATCCCACTACCTTTTGAGAGGGTTTGCTAACTCTGCTACACATACATTTATGTATTAATCACAACATTCTAATATATATTCATTTGCCTAACAATCTGAAAACTTAGATACACGTCCAATCAATAACTAACTTGAAACACTTAATTCCTATATTGAATTTTTTTTTACTAAATGTTCAAAAAATTTATAACAACATTTCAAATTATGACTTCTATAAATAGTTCAAAATAGTGTTCATACCTTGCACCAAATAATCTTCATACCTTGTACCTTATAGGTCTCCTACGTAATTCTAAGTTACTCATGTAATTCAAGGTGTAATGTATGATATGTACAAAAAAATGTATATAAGGTGTGATGGCCTAGTCTCCCATTGAGTTTCCAGCCATAAAAAAAATATATATATATATATATATATTTATTTCAAATAATTTAAGAGTTATCGGCGATTCAGCATTTGCCGTTTCATCTTAAATTATTACAAATTAGTATATAACAAGGTTTATTCAAGGTTTTCTTTCTATATATAGTAGACAATTGATAAAATAAACATATCTAAAAGTTTCACTTAAAATTTCCATGTTTTTCTTAAAATTTCCATCATTTTTCTTGATTATTTACCGAAATCGATATATCCTCGATATTTCCGTCGAAATTTCCATTTTCAGGACAATCGATATTTCCTCGAAACTCGATATTTTGGTCCTTGCTCAAATCCCATTGATTCCTTTCTGTCCTACAAACCATTTTTCCTCTCCTCCTCTCACGTGCTGCCAGCTGCCTTCTCTTATCCCCTTCCAATCCTCTCTCTTCGGAACACATCAGCCACACATATATATTCATCACCATTCACCCTTTCGAGGGACGCACGGAAGAGAACCCTAGCTCTGCCGCACACACCACAGATCCCATTCCTCCTCTCTCTAACACTCCACCAAACCACCATTTTTCCTCCTTCTCATATTTTCACCTCCTCATCAAGATTCATTTTCTTCCTCACCAAGATCCATTTTCCTCCTCACCAAGATTCACCTCACCAAAATTCCATCAAATCCTCATCAATTTCTCAAGAGAATTCAAGGAGCATTAATATTTGAGATTGGGTAAAAGTGAAAAATCATAAATCAAGGCTTGTCATAATTGCTCCATAGCAATTTGTGACTTGTTCTTGTTATTTCTCACTCTTCTTCACCTTTATCTATTTAATTGACGTATTTTGTTGTTGATTTGTGGATGGGTTGTGAGTAGTCTATTTAGGAAGCTAGGGTTTGAGCCCTAGCATGAATTTAATGTAATAAATATGTTTTGATTTAATGGTTTTCAATTTCGTATTTGGCATATGTTCTAATCTATATTATTTGGCTTAGATGCATGCTTAGGAGCTTGATTAACTCTTGAATGTGTAGATGAGCATGTCTAGAACAAATTAGGGGACCTAATCACTTCTAAAATTTATGGCTAGGACACTTGTTTAGAACATGGTTAGTTACAATACCAATTTCGATTGCCGTATTGGCTAGCTTGAGAACCTTGATTCTAGGACTCTTCGCCTTTTGGTGCAACTAAAGGCCCTAACAAGGCTCTAGATTGTCCCAATTGAGTTTCTACGACCCTTGATCTGGAGTAGGAATACCTTTTAAGGAATCTAATGACCCATGAGCCTTGAAAAGCCTTGGGTACGGTTCTTGATGCCACTATGAATTGCATGACCATTGTCGAAATATATTTGTGCATTAAATTTGGCTAGGACGATACCCTAGTGACCTAATTTCCATTTCTTGATTAGTTTCTATTATCTCAAGTTTTATTAGCTACTTTAATTTTAAATTGTCAATTTTATTTTTCGCAATTAAAAAAAAAAAATCAATTTTTACAAACCACTTTCATTGTCCATACCACTCGGTTGTGAGCTTCCGCATTTATTTGTGGTTCTCTTGACCAATTTTAGGCTTGGTTGTTCCGAGCCGGGCATGTAAATAGCTTGGTGCTATTTTTAGGTTTTGTTTGTTAAATTGTTGGTGACTTAGTAATCGGCATAACCAAGGATTGGAGTTAGCTTTTCAATCCCCGTGGTACGATAATTTCGGGTTCAAATATTTTCCCTTTCTTTGATGACCGTGCCCTTATTGCGCGTAAGTTGCATTTTAGCACAACAAATCAAATGGCGCCGTTGCGCGTGGTTCTCTTGATTTGAGAGGGGGTATTTATAGTGTCGGCGTCTCTCTCAATTTGGAATGCCTTGATGACACGTAATTAATTGTATTTTCCTTAATTACGTAATCAAATTAATCAGCGTTAATTAACTGATTTAATCATGATCATTAAGGAATTAGCCAATCAATTTAATGGCTGATTTTAATCACATTTTCCTTAATAACATAATCAAATCAATCAGCGTTAATTAGCTGATTTAATCACGACTATTTAAAGAATCAGCAAATTAATTTGATGACTGATTGTCGTCTTGATTATAAATTGATATCTAATCAGCAGACAAGATTTAATACTTGATTTGACTTGGAATCAATTTATTTAATTTGATTTATCTGCTTTAATATCAATTGATTTAGCCGGAGCAAATTCATTTATTGCCGTCGGGCCTTTCATGTGTCGCCAAGTGTCATTCTCTGAGTCTGTGTGATTTTGCTGACTCACAAGCCACGTGGACATTTTGTGGGACCCACATGCCGACTAAATTTGTTCAGTCATAATTTTGAGTGTTGACCGAATTATTTAATGAATTTATTTTCATTAAATTTTTGGTGTCTACAGTTGTCTTTCAATTCTTGTCTTTCAATGCTTCATGGTGAAACATTTGATGTGTTATTAAGTTCTGCTTATTTAGATTGGTTGGTCTTCTAGCAACTTTGTGGAATTCTTTATTAGGGATAATTTCAGTTTACCTACCTGAACTTTCACTCATTCTTCATATTAGTCCCTGAACTTATAATTTCATCAAGACTACTCCTGAACTCCCAATTTTCATCAACCGTGTCCAATTTTCAAAGCTCCGTCCAATTTGAAGGTTAAATCTGTCATTCGGGGCCCATTGTAAGGGCTAAAATGGTCATTTCAAGACGACAAAAAAAATTAGAACAAATTTTTTTTTCTTCTTCTTCCTTCAAACTTCAATCCCACTCGACGTCTTCTCTCTCATCTCTGACCTGATGTAACCTTTCCATTTCACCTCTCTCGACTCCCTCATCGAAAAACTCCAACTCCAAACCCAAAATGGCGAGGCGGCCCACATCAAGTCGAAGCCCAGACCGAGTCTCCACTGACCCAGATACCTGTGATGGAGACCAGGCCATTTCTCCATCCTCTGGCCACGAATCGGCGGCGGACTGGTGGAGTTAGCTTTGTATTGACGTCGCCGTCCTCCCTGTGTTCTCTTTTTCTTCATACAAGTTCAGGTGAGAGAGAATCGAAGCCTAAAATATTTCTGGGTTCGAAGATGGGTTTTCTGATTCCAGTCAAATCGTGGCGGCTTACCGGTGTCAGAAGCTTCCTCTCGTCCTTGACGACTTATCCATGGCGTTCGTTGTCCAGATAACAAGTTTTGAGGGAGAGTCGAAGAAGATAACTTTTCTGAGTTTCCCGGCAACTTGCTATGTTTTCCGGTGATGCTAGGCTTGGAACCCCGTATCAAACTTCATCCACTTGTCGAGCTCTACAAGATGGTATAATCAATTTACAGTTTTGTTTAAGATTCAAGGAATTGCAATTTTGGGATATTCTGTTCTTTCGGGTTTCACTGTTCATGGTGATTATCCGACGTTGCTTGGTTAATTTTCGATGACTTACGGATCACAGAACATGATTTTGGCTCTTAGATACTAGATTTGCATAAAGTTTTTTTTTTTTTTTTTTTTTTTTTTTTTTTTTTTTTTTTTCTGTGTGTTCGAGCACTATGCTTTGGTGAAATGTGGTGATTTTGAAGTTCTGTTGCCAATTTTTGAGCAATTATCTCTACTGTTGTTTAAATGGAGAATTTGTGGTGACAATAAGAATTGGTTGGAATTCCAGAATTTGGCCATCAAGAATTTGTGTTATGAAACTATGGTTGTTTGGATTGAGTCTACATGAGGCAGCGGACCATGAGGGAGTGGACTGCAAATTGAAGGTTGTGCAATTTTATATGCAGATGAGGATGTGCGGTTTGGACATGGTTGATGAAACAAAGAAAATTGAAGAATTTTTTTTTTCCCGTTTTCTTCTCATTTAGGTTTGACAAGGGGTAGTATAGAAATTTAGCAATTCCATCTCCTGCCATGTCATCACTTAACGTCTAAATTGGACGGAGTTTTGAAAATTGGACACGGCTGATGAAAATTAGGAGTTCAGAGGTAATATTGATGAAATTAGAAGTTTAGGGACTAACATGAAGAATGAGTGAAAGTTTAGGTAGGTAAACTGAAATTAATCCTCTTTATTAATAGGTTGCACCACTTGAGTTTTTAAAGCCATGAGATTGCATTGGCCGGGGGAAACAAGCTCATGTGGCTTTTCTTAGTGAATGGAGCTATATTATGTTTATGCCACATTAGTGAATGGAGATATGTTTGGTACTCCGTGTTAGTGTGTTATTCCGCTGGGATACTCGAGTTGATTAGGGCTTTACTGGTCTCGTATGCTGAACTACTCTTCCGCCAAGACCTGCAAACAGAAAGAGCGTCCGTTAAGAGGAAGTCAGGAGTACGTTATCTGGACTTTGCTCCTCGAACACTCAAGTAAGACGGGAGCAAAGCGGAATCCATCTTTGAAATAGTTGGGAGTAAGGAATGATCAATACCTCGAACATGGACGCAAGACTCCTTTTATACAGGCGTTGGAGGTCACTGGGTCCATACCAGCTGTTTGGCTTATCGGCTAAGAAGATCGCACCCATCCAAGTATGCAGAAGGGTCTGCTCCGATCCTCTCCCTGGGTTATTGCTGTCGTCATACGGAACCATCTATCATTACCGCACGAGCATGAATTCGTACATTCAGAAAGTGGGCCCACCAACACTGTTTGTTTGTTTCCACTTTGACGCCAAGACCTGAATAGCTTGGCAAAGACATGCACTTGACATATATCCTGGAATCTTAGCTCATCAACCTATCGATTATATGATTAGGAATAACTCTCGTGATGGTGCACTTCATATAACAGCTACAGACCAAATATAGCCCAACACGTGTCAGTTTATGTCATCTCCAACTAATGTCCATTTTGCATCTGTGAAAAAGGATCTTGATGTATCTACAAGGTACACTGACTTGGGGTTGTTTTACAAACTTGGGAGAAGTCTTCCTTAGATTAATGCTTATTGTGATGTTGACCGACCGGGCTGCGGAGATAAATCGAAAAAGATCAACAACTGGCTTTATTGTTTACCCTGGTCACTGTCTTGTATCCTGGGATTCCTGGCAATCCAAGAAGCAAGCTTCTGTATCTAGAAACTGTTGATGTTGCCTTCACTTGATGGGCTTGGCCCAAGTGATATGCTTTAGTCTGATCACGTGAGCTGCATGTGCTAGGTTAGTAGCCCAACTGTAGACATATATATATACACGACCGAAAAGTGACCATAAACTTAGCGGTCGAGATGTGGATATGCGACCGAAAAGTGACCCTAAACCCTAACCTCGCTTTGAAATTTCAGAGCGAGGTAAGAGTTTTGGGTCACTTTTTGGTCGTATATCCACATCTCGACCGTTCAGTTTTTAGGTAATTTCAAAGCGAGGTTAGGGTTTAGAGTCACTTTTCGGTCGCATATCCACATCTCGACCGTTCAATTTTTAGGTACTAATGTATAGATCATCTCTGCCAAATTTCAGTCAAATTGATGGTCGTTAAGGCATTGATAACTGCCTTAAACTAATACGGTCCAAGTTAGACAGATTTAGTTCGTCTATTGGTTTGAACGAGTTAGATACCTTATAGATCATCAATTTGGTTGAAATTTTGCAGAGATGATCTATACATTAGTACCTAAAAACTGAACGGTCGAGATGTGGATATACGATCGAAAAGTGACCATAAACTCTAACCTCGCTAGGATCTGTATATATATATATATATATATATATATATATTGATTGGAGCATAATGATGCAATAATTGTAACGTCCCGAACCTAAATTCACCTGTTTACTAGTCATTTGGACGGTAAACGACAATTACTTTCACTTTTTACTCTGTTTCGATACTTTTAGTGGCCCTAAAAGTTGACTTTTTGTTGGGGTCAAAATTTGAGAAAATGTTCTTCATGGAAGTTGTAGAAGACGTTAAACCGAGCGCGTGCATATGTGGTACGTAAAAATCGGAGCTCGTATGCGAAAGTTATAAGCGAAATAGTAAATTTACTGTTCATTGGTAGAAAGTATAAATTTGAATTTTTACTGTTGGGGCCGGTAATTTTTCTTTTCTCTCTCTCTCTCTCCTCCTCCCCGCGTCTCTCTCCCTCTTCTCTGCAACTCCGGCCACCTCTTGATTCCGGCCACCTGGGAACGAACAAGTGCCACTTCTGGACTCCTCTACTCCTACCCAACCTCCCCACGGCGATAACTCACGGCGGTTTGGACGGAAAACGAAGAATCAAGCCCGGAAACTTTACTGTAGCAGTTTGAGTCAACGCCGATTTCTCTCGATTCCGGCCATCTCCGGCCACCAAACCGGCGTCGTAGGTTCGGTTTTTGCCAAGGATCATTTTCCCCCTAGCCTTGAGCCACGATTTGCAGTGTAGAGGAAGAATCGACGATTGGAAGATTACGGTCACTATTCACAGTTTGAGTTCAAGCTTCTCCTTAATTGTTGAGGTACTTCCGCTCATTTTCTAACTTAGTCACAGTTGAAAGAATTAATGGGTGTGTTGAGAAGGTGCTACTGCCAAATTTTGGTGGCCATCGGAGATGGTGGCGGTGGCGGTGGCGCCGCCACTGTGGTCGGCGGTACCGGCGGCTAGGGTAGCTTTTTAATTTCAATTTCTGGCTAGTTAAATTCTATAATTATCATAGAGCTTGTATGTGAAGTTTGGTGAATTTTGGAGGAGTTTGGAATTGTTTGTGAATTTTCGAAGTTTGGAGTTTTGTGGTGGAATTATGGGAAATCCGGCCGTCGGATTTCCCTCGTTTTCATTATGGAATATGTAAATTGAGGAATTGGAATTGTGGAAGAGATTTGGGTTGAATTTGAGAAGTATTGGAGATAGGGATTTTCGGATTTCGTTTAAGTTCGTAATTATTTTATCGGATTACCGTTTATGGAAATATAATTGTGTACAGGGCAATGTCGCGAGCTACGGCTAGATGAAGGAACTCGTTTGCGTGGTTGCCCAATAGTACTGTGAGTGGACTTTTGTTTTCAAACAAGTGATGCATGCGTTTATTTATTAAAGCATGTTCTATTTTATTAACATATTATTTTCCGAGCATATAAAGTTGATTGCGATTTATCTCATGGATTTTCTTTTAAATAATGATTCTCATGAATAATTATGATTTATATTGGTTGTGAGTTTCGATTATTAAGTTGTTATGCTCGGATTCGAATTTATAATGGATGTTGATTTTCGACGAATGGTTTTAGATATGATTTCGAGATTTATACTATTTATATTATATTTATATTCGTCGATTTGAGACTTTATTTACAAATTGAGTTTTGTTGGAGTAAACCTCCATGTTTATTTATCGATATTCGATTTTGGCATTGGGAATGCCTCATTGACAACCTATTTATTTCTTTAGCGTGTGGGACACGCTGTTAATTTATACGATTTTACGAGAATTTCCGGGTACGGTTGGGAATCGTACCCGTGTTTTCTTTATTCGTGGGATATGGGGAAGCCTTAAGGATTTATGGGATTTTATTAGTTTTTACCCACCATACCTGGGTCGTTATATATATTATATTGCTAGCTAGCCTATTAGTACTCCTCCCTACTTACTATGTGTTTGTGGGCGAGTAAGAGCAGAGCATGGGATGCTCCAGAGTGTGGGACACTCCGACCCGAGCCTGAGAGGCTCCCTTCTTTCGTATGGTGAAACTTCTTCCCCATATTTTATCTTTATTTGACTAGCGGGGCTAGTCAGATTTTCACTGTAGCCAGCGGGGCTGGTCTTATTTTCTTGAGAAATGAGATTTCGGTTTTACGATATAGTTTTCGAATGTGGTGACTAGCGAGGCTAGTCAATTTATCGTTTTAGATTCTTGGATTTAAAGCTAAATGTATTTTTCTAATTGCTGCATGCATCGGTTATTAAAGAGAATAAATGTGAGAAAGTATGAAATCCTTTTTCCTTTAAATTGTTTATTTTGTCCACTCACGCTAACGTTTTTCGTCTACTTTCCCCTGGGCCTTTCGGTTTCTAATGCCCAGTTTGCAGGCGAATTAGTGGAGGTCGGGCGTACATGACATTTGAGGCATAGTTGTCACTACTTCCGCAGTGTAGGATCGCTTGATCCTTTACTCTTCTTTTATATCCCTGTGTATAGTAGTATTGCTCTGATTAACCTTTGGAATTAGTATTTTTGAGTTTCGTGTTTTGTGAAAGTGGAGTTGTTGGTAATTGGGAGCAGGGTGGCTCCAGGAGTATAAGGTTGGTTTGCTTGAAGTGTTTTGTGTGTTTTACAGGTTTTTGGGTAGTCCATTTTAGAGGTGACTCTGCCGAATTTTTGGTAGAGTTATCCCTAAGGTGGGCCCCACAGGGCCACCTCGGATTTCAGGGTGTAATTCGGGGCGGGTCCTATCAATAATAATGTTGTTAATTCTCATATTTACTTTGTTAGTTTATCTTATTTTCTGGTTAATTTAGTTGTTTTTATGTTTATTAGGTTTTCCAAAGCAAGGAAAGAAATAAGAGCAAAAGGAAGGAGATATGTGCAAATAATGGAGAATTGTGGACTCTTGATGAATCAAGGAAGCTTAAGGCAACCTGAAGAAAAAGATATTCAGCAATTAATTCTCTTGGCTGCTCCTATTGGATAGAGTGATGTCAATTAATCCTAAATCAATCAGAACATAACTAAGGGGATTACCGTTGAAGCCAAGGAGTGAGAGTCCCAAAAGAAAAAACGGAAAGAGTTACAAACTGAATAAAAATCTCTCCTTGGACATTGAAGAACCAGATCATCTCACATACGAAGAAGCATAGACGCACCAAAGCTGGAGGAGAACCAAGACTGCAAAATCACACCAGAAACGATCGATCGTTGGAATTTCCGAGATTGATCGGCGATCCATATTTTCTAATTTTTGTTGTCTTCTTTGTCCATGAACTCCTTTGTGTTTTTGATTCCCATTATGTGTAACTAAATTTCCAGTAGTTAGGGGGCAGTTGAAGCCCTAGACATTATCCATAACATGCTTTGACAATCAATTTGTTTTCCAATTAATAAAGTTGAGGTTTTGTTTACCAATTTCTCATTGATGAATTCTATGTTTGTATGATTTGGAGGCCTACTTAGTATATGCATGCTAGGGTTCTAATACTTTGATTGTTTGATGCCTGGATCAATAGTTGGATTCCTCAAGTTGTCTAGAGAAGTAATTGGTAGTTTTCACTAGCAAGTAAACAAAACCCTAGGTTTAGCAAGGCTCTAAGTCAATTGCGATGCCTAGTGATTGCTCAAACTGTTTTCAAACTTAATGATCTCTGCATGTTAAATCTAATAAACGTACCTTTAGGTTGCATTGCTTGGGAGTAGTCTAAGTGTAGAGCACTTCCTGCCTAGCGTACAAAGTAAGAAAGACTAATAGGTTGTGTTCAAACTTACCGAGCCAATCTGAGCGTCTTCAACTAAGTTAATTGGAAGTAAATTGGACAAAGTGTATTGTTGTGATTGTTAGAGGTGGATACTTCCTTCCTAGCTAGTTTCATCATCTTGATATCAACCAATCTCAAATCTGTTTCAATTTCATTTTTCTTTCTGTTCTCTGTGTTTCTGTATTTTATTTCTACAGTAAACGAACTCCAAAAATTCCCAAATTTTGTGTGCTGGACGCATTGTGTGTCTAGTACAACTCTGTAAATTTTCATATTTTTCTGGGTTATTTTGATTAGGATTTTAGTTTTTTTTTCGACTTCTGTTCAGTAGGAACTGCAGTCACGTTTTGTGACTTTTGTTTAAGCTTTTAGTTTAACTTAATCCTCTATGGGGGACCCTTATTTCCGTATATTACAATTGACATATTTTCAGGAGAATAAGGAAATCAATAGCTTATAAATTTAGCTATTATATATATATATATATGTGTGTGTGTGTGTGTGTGTGTGTGTGTGTGTGTGTCTCACACACACACACACACAGTGGCGGAGCCAGACTTTGATATAAGGTGGGGCATTCACGAAATATCAAAACTTAATTAAAAATAATAATAATAACTAAAGTGATATACATCTTGTAAATTGTTTAGGGGCCATGACCACTTACCCGATTAGCTTAAAAAAATTGCCCTCTTACTCCACTAAGAGTTTTTTAACCCCATTTACCCAATCTAACAACTATTGACAGTTTTGGCCTTATTTTAATTATTAAATTACAATCATCTCTCTCTCTCTCTCTCTCTCTCTCTCACACACACACACACACACACATCTGCTTCCTTAATCACCCAAGCCACCGTCTCCTCACCCAGACCACCGCCGTCAAGCCCTAGGCCTCATAGCTTCCATCAACACCGGCTACCAATGGGAATTTCTCAGCCATCACCGCCGCACTTGTAATGCCCCGTACCTTAAAGTCTTTACTAGTTACTTTTTACCGTGGTTGACCGAAAAGTGACTTTTCTTTAGTCCGGTAAATTAGGAAATTTCTTGGAGATTGTCGTAGAATACAAAAAAATCGAGTTTATGGATACGAAGTTTGTTTCGATTGGAGTTTTTACGGGGAAGTTATGATTTAAGTGTTTAAGGTATTTTTTTTTCCTTTAAAATTATTGGTTTTGTTTAAAGAAAAGGGAAATAGGATTATAAAAAAAGGAGAGAGAGAGAGAGAGATCGGGAGAACCCGATATCGACCCCCCCCCCCCCCCCCCCCGGTTTTTGCTTTCTCTTCTTTCCGTCTCTGCGCACCCGGAACCAAATTCTGGCCGATTCCCCACCTCCGGACGTCGTTGGGCTCGTCTCCGGCCACCACAGCCTCCTCTCCTCATCCTCTGTCATATCAGGTAAGTGCCTTTTACTGGGTAGCCTGGATTTGTTTGATTTTGGGGGAGGGGTGCCGTCGGGTTTGATAACCCCGGTTGGGTTTCCGATTTCCGGCTGTCTCCGGCCGGAAATCCTTGTGCTTTTGGGTCGCTGGGAAGGATGGAACACTTTATCAACCTCCTTGTAGCTTGTTTTGGCCGGAGGAGGTGGTAGGGTTGATGAACAGTGGCGGTCGGGTTTTATTTTCCGATTTGGGTTGAATTTTCGACCCTTTCTGCCTAGTTTCAGCTATTGTTGTAGGGTTGAAGATTATTGAGTTGTTTTTAAGCTAGCTGACTGTTTGTGAGGGTTGTTTTGTTGGAAATTGTTGACTGTTGCAGGTTTAGAATTGGTTGGGTGTGTTGTGGAGTGGATTTTGGAATAGATAGGTTGTTTGGTATCGGTTTTAATCTTTGAGTTTTGTGTTAAACTTGAAATTGTTGGATATTGAGTTTTGTTGAATTTTAATTGTTGAACATGGTTGTTGGATTTGTCATGTTTGTAGTGTTGGGTGAAATCTCTTGTTAAAGGACTATTGTGAATTAATTGTTAGGTAGTAGAGAGAATTTGAGAAGGTGGAGTTGGAATCGTGAATTAGAAAAAGGGAAAAATTAAGAATGATTGTGGAAATTTTGGAAAGGATTTATATTATCGATTGGTGGTAATTTGTGATGAAGGAAGTGAGATTAAATTGATTTAGTTATCGAATGGTCCTTGTGAAGATTTAGATTAAGTGAAGTCTTTGAACCATTGAGAAATCGAATTAAAAATCGGTTGAGTAGTATGAGTTAGAGGGCGTTGAGATTGTAGGGAATTGCAGAATTTACTTCCGAATTGAAGTGTGGGGGGTTTTATAACAATTTGTGATTAACGGATGCCTATTCCGAGGGAAATGAGTTGTTTTTGAGAGTATTTCATTATTTGGGTAATTATATTATATTCTATTGTGACAGGACGTACTGAGCCCTCGAGTGAGGAGGACACAGGCAGGCAACAGGGTTAGCTGCGGGACTCACTAGTGAGTGGACCTTTATTTTTATTTAAATAATTCATGCAGCATGGTATTAAGTTTTGAAATGTGATTTTATGGAAAGAAAAGGATTAAAAATGAAACAGTTGATAAGGAGGCCAGTTTTGGCGCATGGGTACCTTACCTAGTTGGCAGTCCCTTCTAGGTAATAGTCTGGTCAGCAGTCCCGTCCAGACTACAGCTCGGTTGGCAGTCCCATCCGACGCGTCATCTGGTTGGTAGTCCCTTCCAGATGACTTGAAGTAGTTAGTCGGCAGTCCCGTCTACTACTTGTGACTAGTTGGCAGTCCCAACTAATCACCGCCTCCTACTCCGGTTGGCAGTCCCTTCCGATGCGTTATCGGGTGGCAGACCCTCCCTGATGGCATGAGATGCCTAGGAAGCAGTCATTCCTAGTCATCAAATGAGTTTTCTTGGAAAAAGGATTGAGTTGGAATTTTATGGAGTCTCGCTGCATGATGACTTTGTTAAACAGAGAAATGGGGAAGCATACCATAAATTGTTTTGATTCTCGTTTCAGTTTTGTCCACTCACTCTAATGGATTTTATATGTTTTCCCTTGGGCCCTTCGTTTTCAAATGCCCAGATTTCAGATTAGCCGAGATTGCGTCCAGACTCAAGGACTTTGGAAATCAGCGCTTCCATTTTTGTCCGTAGGTTATTACTTAACCTACCTTGTATGATATCGGCTTAGTTTTAGTATTGCTCTGATAACCCTTTTCTTATAGAATTGGTGGATGTTGTTGTTGTTGTTGTTCGGATTGTTGTTGCTTTGGAGGTTATGTTGGGATTTGAACTTTCCAGATGTAATATATATGCTCGGATTGTAATTTTGATATCATAGGTTGAGTAGAAGTAAATGTTGTATTCATATCCAGGTTTGTGAAATTTTTGGGTAGCCCATTTTTAGGGGAGGTTCTGCCGAATTTTCGGGTCCTATCAGTTGGTATCAGAGCACTAGGTTATTGATAGGAGCATAAAATGCTATAAATTTATAGTTCAAACCTCTATACTTTTGCTTAGTTTATTCCTTAAAAAGATCAATTTAACTTTGTTATTTTCTTAGGTACTTTGAGAAGCAGTTAAGGAGAAAAGAGAGCTACAATGGGGAAATCAAGACACTTCACATGAAGTAGTGATGCAAAGGATGGATTATGATGATTCAGTTGGTCCTAGAACTCAAGAGAAGATGGAGAAAGTTGCCGTGCAAAACAGTTGAAAAGAAGCAGAAAACAGAGTACAAGAGTCTGCCTTATTTTCTTCTGTTTTGGGAAGCCGTTTTGAAGAACCTTCGAGTGGAATTATGAAGAAAGGCCTGGCAAGATTTGAAGATCACATGTTCTACTATAACTGAAGCCAAATAGTTGGTCCAGAATGATAAAAAGGAAGCCGGAGGCTGTGCTCAAAGTTGGTTCCTCCAGAAGACTGTTTCCATCAGCTTTTCAGGAAGCTTTTTCAAGGACTTTTATACTGGACTTAACGGATGATAATCATGAATTTATCCACCCAGAATTTAAGAATATATGTTGTAGAGCAGTATATAATCAAGAATCATCCAGAAAGGTGGTGTAATGAAGAAGTTAGGATGCTGCAAATATGATCAGAGGATAAGGAAAATCTGGAATTTCTGACAAGTCTTCATGCGAAGCATTTTCAAGACAGTTGTTGGGCCACGTTTCAAGAAGCTTTCTAGAATTTTTTTTGCACGGTTTTGAAGGGTGACATCAGAAGTATAATGTGGCAGAATATCACCTTCAAATCTGCTGGGAAATCAGTCCTAGTTGAGAAAGGAAAGTGAATTAAAGGCTATATTTTCTGAAGATATCCTTGGCAGATTTTGGGACGAATTTTATTGGATTTTTGCTGCATTATACTTATCAAGAGACTATTAGAAAGACTTAAGGAAGGTTCAGAAGATTGTGTGGCAGCCAAGCAAGTGGAGTTGGAGAAGAATAAGGAGAACTCACCCGGTTTTGAAGAGAAAAGTTAGGGGTTTGTAAACAATAAAAAGAGGAGGCTTCTTGGCGTCAAAAAGAGACCATACCATACAGATTTCACGCCTCAAAAGAACCCTAGCTCTCTGATTTTCGAAGCTCCATACAAGCATAAGGAAAAGAAGCCACCAAAGTCGCCATCTGCCACCACCGTGACCATCCATCTTCAAGCAACATCCACCGTGCCTCTTCACTCTCTTTTTCTGCGACTTTGCCCTTTTATTTTCAATATGTTACTGTATGTTTACCTTAGAACAATGAGTAGCTAAATACTTTTGTGTTAGGGGCTAGTTTGAAGCCCTAAACTATGGTTCGAGTTTCATAATAAATTTCTATGTTTTAGTTACTTTGTCGATGAGATTGTTCTTTGGTTCTGGATTAGATGAGTCTTTTATATGTATGTTTTATGTGGTTGCAAACATATAGGATATGCATGTAATTGGTGCTAGGTTAAATAGCAATTCACCTAATAGTTTTGTGATTTTAACCGAAGTAGTAAAACCTCTCGCCTAGGTGTGTACCAAAGATGAGGAATGCAACTAGACACGCTTGTTGTACTAGTTTGTACACTTAGATTGACATCCTTCCATATGTGCTTAATGCTTTAGAACTTGCTAAATGTAGGAGCCGCTTGTGATCTCTATGTTGCATGTTTTCAAAAGGTTCTAATAACGGCGCTTGTTCTTGTTAGAACATTATAGGGAAGTAATATAAGGTACTTAGCTTGGTTCTAGCTTTGTAACTTGGTCAATCTCTCTCTCATGACTTAGTAATAAACATAGGAAGAAAAATTGGAACTTGGATTGTGTTTAGTGGTGGATAACGAACTCCTAACTTCTCATCATCATATTCACAAACTTTACTTTAGATTCATCTTTTGTTCTTACTTTATTTTCAGCATAATTAATCAATAATTTCCCCCCAATTGTGTTTTTAAATTTGTTTTATTATAGTTTCTAGTTTTCTTTGTTTTCTAGGTTACATAAATTGAAGGTGAACCCTTGATCCTTGGCGTAGAACGATCCCTTACTTTCACTACTACAACTTGACAACAAAAAGGGTTTTAAATTGAGTGCTATTTTTAGCAGAGCAGTTATTAGATTCTGTGGCCGATATCTTCTTATAATTGTCTTACATGTTTGATAGTATTCAGTACCTCCCGAGTGATGGCCCGACTGCAGCGGTTCCCCATCGTATACTCTTCGGTGCTGACGTACCAATCAAGTATGTTAGATAGTTGTTGTTGGTATAAATATCTTGGTGTAACTTAGTTATGGGAATTTCAGGTGGAATGAGACCCTGACGCAGATCTCGTGCTGGCAGGAACCACTCACCCGCTGGTGAGGGTGATGATGAGCGGTTCCTCGTGGGTTATTACGGACCGTGGAGCGGTTGTTTGAGCGTTTTGCAGCGGCACTCCCCAATCCTAGGACTGATTATACTGTGGAGTGTGCCAGACGCCATGGGGCGTATACTTTCTCTAGTGCCCCTACGGAGTCCGTAGCAAGAGACTGGATTACCCGCATGGAGAGAGTATTTGAGTCCTTGGGTTGTCCAGCTGCTAGGAGGGTTCCTTTGGCTATTGACCTCCTAGACGAGGATGCATGGCTTTGGTGGCAGGGTACCAGGAATATGGGTTATGACCCAACTACCATGACTTGGGAAGAGTTCAAAACGGAGTTCTCAAATCGGTACTATAACCAGGCATCCCAGCACCGTCTCCGATTTGAGTTCATGCAGTTGAAGCAGACTGAAGAGATGACTGTGTTACAGTATGAGGAGCGTTTCATTGCTTTGTCTCCGTTTGCCCCTGAGTTGGTGGCGACAGAAAAGTTGAAGGTTGATCAGTTTATCAATGGCCTTCTACCTATATATCGAGATTGGTTGGCGCCTCACGATTATCCGACTTATAAATTAGCTATGGAGGCTGCTATGAGGTGTGAGGCTAGATATCTGGACGGTTCCCGACCTTTGGAGATTGGCGGTCCCAGTCAGGGGCCATCTAAGAGAATTGCCTCCAGTTCGGGTTCTGCCTCGTCATCAGGCAGTAGACCGAGCAGTTCAGATTCTAGCTCTCGTCAGCACTTCAGGGGAGGCTTCAGGAGGCTTGGGCAGACAGGTAGGAGACAGTTCAGGGGTGGCACTGCTAGTTCCAGTGGAGGCTTTGGTAGACAGGCGATTCCGAGGGACTATCCCCAGTGTGCTACTTGTGGTAGGCACCATGTGGGCCCGTGTCAGTCAGGTGTGGGGACTTGTTACCAGTGTGGCCAGTGGGGTCACTACAGGAGAGAATGCCCTCAGTTGACCCAGGGAGTCTTCACTACTACTAGTCAGAGTATAGGTCAGACCTCTGTGGGTGTTACTAGTTCAGGCTCTCATGGCAGTTTGTCAGGCAGGAGCAGCACTCAGCCGGGTCGTGGACAGAGAGGGCGTCCAGTGACCCAGGCCCGTCTTCATGCTATGACCCAGCAGGAGGGTCGCACTGCACCGAACGTCATTATGGGTATGTTAATTGTTTTTGACCAACCAGCTTTCATTTTGATTGATCCTGGAGCCTCTCACTCCTTTATGTCTAAGAGGTTTTCTTTCTTTGCTAATGTGCCCCCATCTCTCCTACTCGGAGAGTGGCATGTTGTTCTACTATCGGGGGAAAGACATAGAATTGAGTGGGTACATCGTTTTTGTAGAGTGTTTGTAGAAGGAGTTTGCTTAGAGGCGGACTTGATTCCATTTGAGTTAGTGGAGTTTGATGTAATCCTAGGGATGGATTTCCTTCGGATGCATCATGCCTTAGTGGATTGCTTTTGTAGTACTGTATTATTTCGGAGTCCGGGTAAGCCAGTTGTCACCTTTTATGGTGAACGGGAGGTTCTCCCATCTTACATGATCTCAGCTTTAACTGCTAAGAAGATGTTGAGTGAGGGTTGCCAAGCTTATTTGGCATATGTGGTGAATTCAAATACCGAAGTTATGGATCTTAGCCAAATTCCTATTGTTGGTGACTATCCAGATGTATTTCCAGAAGAATTGCCTGGATTGCCCCCGGTGCGAGAGATAGACTTTACCATTGATTTACTTCCAGGTACAACACCCATCTCTCAAGCACCTTATAGAATGGCACCGGCGGAACTAAAGGAGTTGTATGTACAGTTGCAGGAGTTAACGGATAAGGGATTTATACGACCTAGTATATCTCCCTGGGGTTCATCTGTATTATTTGTGAAGAAGAAAGATGGTACTTTGAGGCTTTGTATTGACTACCGGAAACTAAACAGGGTGACTATAAGGAATAAATATCATTTGCCCCGCATTGATGATTTGTTTGACCAGTTGAGGGGTGCTAAAGTTTTCTCAAAGATTGATTTGAGGTCTGGTTATCATCAGTTACAGATTAAGGAGGAGGATGTAGCCAAAACTGCTTTTCGATCACGTTATGGTCATTATGAGTTCCTTGTTATGCCTTTTGGGTTGACTAATGCACCCGCAGCTTTCATGGATCTCATGAACAGGGTGTTTCGCCCGTATCTTGACCGCTTTGTGATTGTGTTCATTGATGACATATTGGTTTATTCTAAGAGTGAAGAGTTGCATACGGAGCACTTGAATATTGTGTTGGAGACTCTGCGGCTACACCAATTGTATGCTAAATTCAGTAAATGTGAGTTTTGGCTTGACCAACTGACATTCTTGGGTCACTTCATTACAGCTGCTGGTGTTAGTGTTGATCCCCAAAAAGTGGAAGCAGTGTTGAATTGGGAAAGACCTACCAATGTAACGGAAATTCGTAGTTTCTTGGGTCTTGCTGGTTACTATCGACGTTTTGTGCAAAATTTTTCTAGAATTGCCGCTCCTCTTACTAAGTTGACGAGAAAGGGTGTCAGATTTGTTTGGTCTGAAAATTGTGAGCGGAGTTTCCAAGAACTTAAGAGTCGGCTGACTAGTGCTCCAATTTTATCCTTGCCTGATGATAGTGGGGAGTATGTAATTTACAGTGATGCCTCTAGACAAGGCTTAGGCTGTGTTCTAATGCAACATGGTAATGTGATTGCTTATGCTTCTAGACAGTTGAAGCCACATGAGTTGAATTATCCCACACATGATTTAGAGTTGGCAGCTATTGTACTTGCTCTTAAGCTGTGGAAGCATTATCTGTATGGAGCCAGATGTCAGATTTTCACTGACCATAAGAGACTCAAGTATGTGTTTACACAACCGAATTTAAATTTAAGACAACGAAGATGGATGGAATTGATTGAAGATTACGATTGTACCATTGAGTATCACCCCGGTAAAGCGAATGTGGTGGCGGATGCACTTAGTAGGAATCCATCCGTGACCTTGTCATATTTAAGGGCCACTCGAGTACCCCTATTGTCAGAGTTGAGGTTTACGGGGGTTGAATTATCGGTTGATGAGGTTGGTACTCTGGTAGCTAGTTTTCATGTGAGACCAGCATTTATTGATAAAATACGGGAAGCCCAGCCTCTTGATCCAAGAATTGAAGGGATTAAAGAAGGTGTTCGTGGTGGTTGGCAACTTGAGTTTTCTATTCGAAGAGATGGGACATTGATGTTTGGGAAGAGACGTTGTGTTCCTAACGTCGAAGCACTTAAACGAGAAATACTTGAAGAAGCGCATAACTCCGCGTATGCCCTGCATCCTGGTGGTACAAAAATGTATCGGACTCTCAAAGAGTACTATTGGTGGCCAAACATGAAAAGAGAAATTGCAGCTTTTGTGAGTAAATGCCTAGTGTGCCAGCAAGTGAAAGCGGAAAGGCAAAAACCGTCGGGGTTGTTGCAACCTTTGTCAATTCCGGAATGGAAATGGGAACATCTCACCATGGATTTTATTTACAAATTACCTCGTACGCAGAATGGTAATGATGGTATTTGGGTGATTGTAGATCGACTCACCAAATCAGCTCATTTTCTAGCAGTTAAGGAAACCTTTAGTTTGGATAAATTGGCAAAGTTGTATGTGGATGAAATTGTAAAGCTTCATGGTGTTCCCGAGTCCATTGTTTCTGATCATGATGCTCGATTCACATCAAAGTTTTGGAGGAAGGTTCACAAATTTATGGGAACAGAATTACAATTTAGCACTGCTTTCCATCCTCAAACTGATGGACAATCTGAGCGGACTATACAGACTTTGGAAGATATGTTGAGGGCTTGTTCTCTACAATTTAAAGGAAGTTGGGATAAGCATTTGGCTTTGATGGAGTTTGCTTATAACAACATTTACCATTCGAGTATCGGTATGGCTCCCTACGAAGTTTTGTATGGGAAACAGTGTAGGACCCCCTTGTGTTGGGATGAAGTGGGAGAAAGACAACTTATTGGTCCTGAAATTATTGAAATCACAACAGACAAAGTTAAAGTGATCAGAGAGAGACTTAAGACGGCCTAAAGCAGACAGATGAGCTACGCAGATAAACATAGGAAGCATCTTGAATTTCAAGTTGGTGATTGGGTATTTCTGAAGTTATCTCCGTGGAAGGGTGTGGTAAGGTTTGGTAAACGAGGGAAACTAAGTCCAAGGTATATTGGTCCCTATGAGATTGTGGAACGAATTGGTTTGGTCGCTTACCGCTTGGCTTTACCTCCACAACTATCTCAAGTACATGATGTTTTCCACGTCTCCATGCTTCGCAAGTACATCACTGATCTTTCACATGTGTTACCAGCTCAACCCATTACACTTACAGAAGATTTAACCTATGAAGAAGAACCAGTACAGATCCTTGATCGTCGTGAGCAACTACTTGTGACTAGTTGGCAATCCCAACTAATCACCGCCTCCTACTCCGGTTGGCAGTCCCTTCCGATGCGTTATCGGGTGGCAGACCCTCCCTGATGGCATGAGATGCCGAGGAAGCAGTCCTTCCTAGTCATCAAATGAGTTTTCTTGGAAAAAGGATTGAGTTGGAATTTTATGGAGTCTCGCTGCATGATGACTTTGTTAAAAAGAGAAATGGGGAAGCATACCATAAATTGTTTTGATTCTCGTTTCAGTTTTGTCCACTCACTCTAATGGATTTTATATGTTTTCCCCTGGGCCCTTCGTTTTCAATTGCCCAGATTTCAGATTAGCCGAGATTGCGTCCAGACTCAAGGACTTTGGAAATCAGCTCTTCCGTTTTTGTCCGTAGGTTATTACTTAACCTACCTTGTATGATATCGGCTTAGTTTTAGTATTGGTCTGATAACCCTTTTCTTATAGAATTGGTGGATGTTGTTGTTGTTGTTGTTCGGATTGTTGTTGCTTTGGAGGTTATGTTGGGATTTGAATTTTCCGGATGTAATATATATGCTCGGATTGTAATTTTGATATCGTAGGTTGAGTAGAAGTAAATGTTGTATTCATATCCAGGTTTGTGAAATTTTTGGGTAGCCCATTTTTAGGGAGGTTTTGCCGAATTTTCGGTAGGATTTCACTTAACGTGGGCCCCGCAGGCTGGTATCCAGGTAATAGGGGTGATTCCTGGGTCGGGTCCTGTCAGCACTCCATCGTCAAGCCTATGCCTCCATCGTTGCCGTCATCATGCTCGTCTGCTGCAACAAGCTCGGCGACTTTTCGATCTCGTAATTGGATTCAATTACTCGTTGGGGTCATAGACGGAGAGGAAAGAGGGTCCGGAGATGGCGCCGAGGAGGTAGGATTCGGATCGGGCCTAGACTGAGTAGAGGGCCTGGACGGCGAGGCCGGAGTTGTTGGTGGTGTCGGCGTCGAACCAGAGGAAGGGAACTTGTGGCGGAGGTCGAGGAGGAGGGCGATGCAGCCCTGGCAGTCACCGGCAACGACGAGGAGGTGGTTGTTGGAAGGATTGGTTGAGAAAAAGTCCCAGCCAAGGGGGGGGGTTGCTGAAGCTTGCTCCGATTTGGTGCCCAGAGCAAATTTTTTAGGTGACCTTTTTTTTTTTTTTTTTTTTAAGAATGAGATAGTCTTCTTCTGTTTCTATCTCTCTGAAGTGTTCCAGGATGGAGGTGTCGGTCTGTTTTCACCGCCTCCGTGAAAACCTGAAACAAAACAAATAAAAAAATTACTGTGGGGCAATAAAATGTTTATCCAATAATAAGAATATTGGGGAGCAATAATGAAATTATTTATTTGGATAAACCTCCGAAAGCTTTCAAAATTCAAAACATCTTCATTTTTCAATAATTATTGATCCCCAATAAACTTGTTATTGAGGAGCAATAATATGTTTATTGGGAGGCAATAATATGATTACTGGGTATTATTGGGGGGGGGGGGGTAATAAAATCAGACGCCGGAATTCGGTCATTGGTCCCGGTAGCCAGATTCGGGATTCCTGTCGCCGAAGTCCCATCACCGGAGTCTGCGGCCTGCCACTGGTCACCGGAGTCCGGCAAGGTCTCCTATCACTTCTCTCTCTAAGTGACAAAGAAGGAGAGGGCAAAATTGTCCCAAAAAAGAATAAAAAAATACTTAATTGGTGTTGAAGGAAAACCTAATTTGTGTTTAGCCCAAACTCTAGGTTACTTGACCTAGTGGTAATAGGATTTAATTAGAAGGATCTAGAATCCTAATCAATGTAGAATTACTTTCCTTGTATGATTGAGATTCTATGCATTGTAATCCTCTATATAAAGAGGCCCCTATTATCAATGAGAATACACAGCAAATTCCTCTCAAATTCAGTTTCTCTAAAACACGTTATCAGCACGAGCCCTAACCCTGAAATCCTAAATTCGTAGCCTTCAAATCCCAGAAACCACCGCCGCCCACCTTAAAGATATCAACTCCAGGAGTCCAGAACCGGCGGCCCCGTCCCCAGAACCGGCCGGAAAATATCCGAACCGGCCACCGGAAATATCTTTACCCTCCCTGCCCGGTTCGAAGCCTTCCTCCCGGCCAACTGCTACCAAACTTCACCGGAACCTGCAACCAGACCCCAGATCACCGGAGCCGAAAAATCTCCACCGGAACCGGCCTAGAACTGTCCGAACCGGCCACCGGAAAGGACCACTACCGAACCAGCAAAAAAAAAAAAAAAAAAAAGGGGAAGGCAGCAGTTTAGCCCAGCCCAGCTCCGGCCCAAAACCTCACAGCCTAAGTACTCGGCCCAGCAGCCTGAAGCCCATTTGCAAACCCAAGCCGCATAGCCGCCAAGCACAAGTCGCCACGCCTTCTGCCACGTCAGCTCAGACCTGCCACGTCAGCACGCGGATCTGCCACGTCAGCAATCGGTCAACCCTCCGGTCAACGACCGGTCAACGCCGGTCAACACTTTCCGGCGACTTTTCCGGCAGCTTTCCGGCCAACTTCAGGCGACTTTTTCCGGCCACTTTTCGGCGATTTTCCGGTCATTTTTCCGGCCAACTTCCAGCGAATTTTCCGGTCAGCTACAGTAACTCCGGCAGCTACAGTATTTTCCGGCAGCTACAGTAACTTTCCGTCGACGCTTTTTCCGACCATCTTTTAAGGTAATTTTTCTAAAAGTTCCCGTTTTTGTGAAGTTTTTTCAAATTTCTTCTTCTTTTCTCGGGGACTTCCAACATCCCTTCTTCTACCCCCCTTTCTTCTTCATAGGGGAGACCAATAGCCGAACTGTGGGGGTTCGTGCTCACTCCAAGCTTAGAGCTTGTAGAGTCCTCCAAACTTAGAGTTTGTTGAGAAGAAAACGATCGACCATATACATCGTCGTTTCTATCTAATCCAAAACCCCTCTTGGAATTCGATTTTCTTGGAAGCGACTACGCTCAGAAAATTCCTAATTTCTTGGAAGCGACTACGCTCAGAAATTTAATAGTTTTTCGTGGTAGCCTTTTTCGCTCCGAAACTAACCCTAATCTTGTGTTGTTTTTCAGGATGAGTTACCTGAACAAGTTGAGCTTTGTCCCACTCGAGACAACTGGCGCAGGATACCATAGATGGGTCCGAGATGTGCGCCAACATCTTAAGGCTGATGGAATTCTGGAAACCATCCAAGAGCCTGGTCAGAACGTGCTCTCAATCGAGCAAGCTACTGCTTTTGAAGCAAAACAAGCTAAGGCCATAATTCTCATGACAAGGCACATGAATGACGCGCTCCAAAATGAATACCTCAATGAGGAAGACCCAAGAAAGCTATGGGTAGAACTAGAGCAGCGATTTGGCAACGTTCGTGACTCCCTGCTTCCTGATTTAGAAGTGCGATGGCATAGCCTCCGCTTTTGTGATTTCAAGTCTGTGCTTGATTATAACTCGGAAGCTCTTCGTATCAAGTCTCTGATGGAATATTGTGGCCAAGCCATAACTGATACGATGTTGATCGAGAAGACTCTCTCTACCTTCCCCGTCTCTGCATTGATGATTTCAAAGAATTATCGGATTGATGTAAATGCAGGACGTATCACAAGGTTTCATGAGCTCATTGGCGCCATGAACGTAGCTGAAAAGCACGATAATATCCTTGTGAAGAACTATAATGCTAGACCCGTGGGAACTAAGCCTATTCCGGAGTCTAACTATAGTCGCGCCCCCAATGGAGGACGCAAGGAGCGAAACCCTAAGGATAGGGACTTTTCTGGACGTTCTGGTCCATATATTCGCCCTAAAGAGGAAGGAAATCGCCAAGAGAGGCGTGCACGGAACCGTAGAGGTCAACGTGTGAAGAGAGAGAGAGGCGGAGCCTCCGACCATGGTGGTAACGCCACCAACAGGATAGGTCGTTCAAATCGCGCCCCAATGGCGCCTCGATCAAGGGAGCCTGACCATGATGATGTTTGTTTTCGATGTGGATCAACTGAACATTGGGCTAAAACATGTACCGCACCCCAGAATGTTGCAAACGCATACAAGACGTATCGTGAAGCAAGGGAAGCAAATTACATGGCACAAGAAGATCAAGATGGTGATCTAGATCTAAGGGTGGAAGACTACAAGGATCAAGACCCAGAAATTGGCGATTTTGATTAAGTCTTTTTATTTTCAAGAGATGTAGGCGATTGCCATATTCCTTTTATTGGATTAGATTTTCTTTGATCATAGAAACAATGATGTATTTCGTTGGCTTATGAATAAAATTTCGAGTTCTTTTCATTATGACTCAATTTTGATTCTGAGCATATGACTTTGTGACTACGATGGCTAGACCATCCGTATTAATTTAAGGACATGGAATAGCCCAAGTTCCACTTGCCAAATGGCACCTTGATTACAGTTGTCACAGAAGCTCTCTACGCTCTTAGGGCAAATAGTACCCTATGAATAGCCAACGAATTCCATGCGAAAATGCATGTAGAGAACGGAAATGAGTTCCTTTGCATTACCTCTAATGATTGCGAACAAAGACGCATCTTAGAGAAGTTTATGTGTCTCTCTAGTGGACTCTATGTCACTATTCGAGCTATTAAATCCAATAAACTTATGAGAGAGATCTCTTGGATTTAGACACATATTGGCTTTGTCACGACAGGATAGATCATCCTAGTCATGATATGATGATCCGTCTACAAAAGACTTCACATGGACATCATTTTTTTGAGCAAAATGAAGCAAGATGCCGCCATAAAAGGCGCCAACCATGGGCATAACGCCATGGTTGTTCCTCCTTGTGGCCATGACGCCATACATGCTAATTTCCATGGCTCCCACGCCATGATGGGAGATGTTTTGCTTCTAATAGCGCTACAGACGCTTAAGCCTAACCAAACTCCTCATTGGTTGCTTCTAAGGCCTCTCGCTCGTTTTACAAAGCCCATTCCTTATGGAAATTAGGACTGAGACCGTCCTATGCAAAGGATATGACAATACTCATTCTATTCTTACAAAGAATCCGTAGGGATTTTGTGGATTGATTCAACCAACTTGCGGACGCTTAAATATTTCATGATGTTGGTTGACACGCAAACACGCCGGTCACGTGTTGTGCCATTGTCCACCTATCAATGCTACTTATGCTACACTCCTAGCACATATCATGTGACAACGGGCTCACTCCCCGAATCATCCTATTCAGTCAATTGGATTTGACTATGCTAGAGAGTTTACATCGAAGACTTTCGATGGATATTGCAATGGGTTTGATGTTGGACATCACATTCCCATGTACACACCCAATTGGTCTCACGGAAACGACTACGATGGTAGTCCGAACATTGGTAATGCGCACCAATCTTCTTACATCCGCTTGGGGTGATGCAATATCGCATGCAGCTATGCTAATTCGTCTACGACCTATCGCCACTCAATGTACCTCTGCGTTACAGCTAGTGACTGGGTACACGTCTTTTGTACTTACGCACATTTGAGTGAGCCATTTATGTGCCAATTGCGCAGCCACATCGCACTATGATGGGTCTTTACAGAAGAATGGGCAACTACGTTAGATTTGAGATTCCAATAATCGTCCGCCACTTAATGCCTTTGATAGGCTATCTCCTTACCGCTAGATTTGCGGATGTCACTTTGATGAGACAGTCTTCTCGTCGTTAGGGGGAGATAAGAATACGAATGTTCAATAGGAACGACATGAATTGTCGTAGTCTGTCCCACTATGTCTCATCTCGATCCCTGTTAAAGTGACGAGATCACACAAATATGCTACAAACATGCCTGCAAGGAAGGACGTCCCTACGAGAGGACGTAAGCGCCACCCTACAGGAGGTAGGCATGGCGCCAATGCCAAAGAGAGTGGCACTCTGGCGTTACAGGCCATGGCCCCAGCTAGGATGCGTGGGAGGCCCGTGGGTTCGAAGGATACTTTGGCACATTCAATCCTTTAATCATCATGACTCAAAATCCGTCTCATGAGTATCTTCCGGGTTATGGTTATCGTTGGGGGACGCCTCAACGTCAAACCTTATTCCTGAGAATATAGAGCTCTATGAAACTTACACTAGTGTACATGAGACGTGGGATAGAAACTCCATCATAATTGATGATGTAGTTGCGTATTTCGTTGCACATGAGTTTGTTGAGTTAGATGATATCGAACCACGCTCCGTTGATGAATGAATGCCAACGTAGAGAGTTTTTGGCCTAAATGGAAAGATGCGATCCAGGTTAAGATGGATTCTCTAACGAAGAGGAAGGTTTTCGAGCTAGAGATGCCAACACCTCCTAACATAAAACCTGTTGACTAATGGGTCTTCGTTAGAAAGCGTAGTGAGAAAAAGAGATGGTAATCTCGCCTTATGGCGCAAGGCTTCTCACAAAACGCCCTGGAATCGACTACGATGAGACATATTCTCTCGTAATGGATGTCATTGCACTCCACTACCCTGTCAGTTTGGTAGTTTCCGAATAACTGAACATGCAGCTTACAAATGTGGTCACTACGTATCTCTATAGGGATCTAGATACGGAATATACATGAAGATTCATGTGAACTTCATTTACCCAAGTCAAGTGGCTCTAGACCATGGAGCGCGTTTACAAAGAGGTTGAAACGCTCACTAAAGTGACTACTTGATTGGGAAGGGATATGCCCACGCGTTTCTATAACAAGTTTCGGATTCTATCGCGGTTCATGTTGGACATGATCTTCATTAGAAGCCCTTAAAGAGTTAAGGGAAACCGCTGAACACTTGAAATCCGAGTTTGAGATGAAGGATTTTGGGAGAACACGATTATGTCTCGGTTTGGAACTTGAGCATCGTGTCGATAGATGCTTAGGCATTTTGACAAGGTCAAGCCTCCAAGCACCCCCATGATCGTCTGTAGTCTTGATCCTGAAAAGGATCCTCTTCGTTCGAAGGATGATGACGAAGATGTGCTAGAGGCAAAAGTGCCTTACTTAGTACAATAGGCGCATTATTGTACTTATCTCAATGCACAAGACCGGACATCTCATATGTTGTGAACTTGTTAGCTAGATATAGCTCTGCGCCAACGCGACGCCATTGGATTGGTGTAACAGATATCTTTTGATACTTGAGATGTATGAATGATATGGGCTTGTTCTATCCCTACGAAGAGATGATGGATTCGGACCCATCACACACCAGAAACGCCGCCAACGCTGGCCTGCGTTCTCTATCCCCATCCCAAAATGACATGTGTTTTGGAAGGTTTTGCTGATGTTGGGTATCTGTCTGACCCACACAATGGTCATTCCCAATCCGGTTAAGTGTTCACCATGGGAAAAGACCGTGACATCTTGGAGGTCTACATATTAGACCCTAGTCGCTATATCTTCGAACAATGCAGAGATCATTGCTCTTCACGAAGTGGTTCGTGAATGTATATGGATTGGATCCATAATTACGCATGTTCGAGTAACTGTGGTTTGAAGTTTACCACAGATGAGCCTACGAGCATTTAGGATAATGCTACTTGTTTTGAACAAATGAGGCAAGGCTACATCAAAAGCGACAACACCAAGCATAATCAGCAACAACAGACACTCCTCGAGATCAAAGTGAACTAGGTTCGATCTGAGGACAGTGAGGCAGACTTGTTTACTAAGTCATTGCCCAATACCACGTTCGAGAAACATGTGGCAAGAATTGACTTGCGGAAATTATCTGAACTCCCATGATCGTAGTCATCAGGGGGAGGTGCAGACATCAGGGGGAGATGTCTACATGTTCGTCTCGAATCGTGAAGGGTGTGTTGTGCTCTTTTTCCCCTTCGACCGAGGTTATTTTTGTCCCACTGGGTTTTTGTTACTCGGCAAGGTTTTTAATGAGGCAACGAGAGAAGCACCGCGTTTGGGCAACACAAGGGGGAGTGTTGAAGGAAAACCTAATTTGTGTTTAGCCCAAACTCTAGGTTACTTGACCTAGTGGTAATAGGATTTAATTAGAAGGATCTAGAATCCTAATCAATGTAGAATTACTTTCCTTGTATGATTGAGATTCTATGCATTGTAATCCTCTATATAAAGAGGCCCCTATTATCAATGAGAATACACAGCAAATTCCTCTCAAATTCAGTTTCTCTAAAACAATTGGGTAATAGTGAAATAATCTCTTAGAGTGTTTGGGTAAGTGGGCAATCTCTTAGAGTGTTTGGGTAAGTGGGGCAATTTTTAAAATTGGGTAAATGATCATTTCCCCTAATATATGATTAACTACATATGTAATATATAGTTACATACATAAACCCAAATTTTCAGACCAAAAAAGAAAAAAAGAAAAAAAAAAAAGAGAAAAAAGGTAGACCCCTAAAGCTTACAACAAGGAGCATCAAACCTATACCCATGCTATTATTGATTCAATCAAACAACCACTACACCATAGTAGATTTGTTACACTATGTTGAAGCAAAATATATATTTGTACGTAAACTCTAGTGGGTCACAGGACCCACTAGGCCCCTATGTGGCTCTGCCATATATACACACACACACACACAGAAGTTCTTGGTTGCAGACATCCGTACCTAAGGATTAGGTACGGATTTCCACTTTTCCCCCCTACCGGAACCGTTCGTATTTATTGTTGTAAATTGTAGTTTTGAATGCCTTAACGATCACCAATTTAGCTGAAATTTTGCAGAGATGATCTATACATTAGGACTAAAAACTGAACGGTTAAGATTTAAATGTGTGATTGGAAAGGGGGGAAAAATGGAAATCCGTACCAAATCCTTAGGTACGAACGTCCGCACCTGAGAAACTTTATATATATATACACACACACACACACAGCAGGGTTCCAAAGAGGACGTCCTTGATATAGTTAAGTTGCGGATGGGTCAAGCACAGCCGTCCATTGCTTTAATGAAAAGCAACGGCCCAGATCGATCTCTTCCCAAAAACAATCGCGGGTCGAAGTAGAAAGCCTCAAACCCACTGTAGACTCTCCACTTCGATGCAACCAAAGTCTCTGGTTCTCCATTCTGATAAGTCTCTTCTCACCCAAAACCATTAACAGCGCCGAAGAGATTCCACCTACGACGCCCGATATCAGTTCCCGTCAAACCTCGTCATCTCCATTGTCTTTCTCACTGCTGGCGTTTGGGTTCGACGATGATGCGGTCAACGGAGCTCATCACTGGTGAAGACCCCGATGAAGGTCCTGAAGTTGCCGTTAAAGGTAAAGCTTTGAGTTTTCTGAGTTTGAAGAATTGGGATTTTTCAGATTTCAGATTTTGAGGGTTATGGATTTTGTGGTGTGTGTGATTTTTCAGGTTTTGGATTTGCAAGATGATTTCAGGATATAGCTGTTTATATTCTTTCTATTTGATTTTGAAAATTTGTGTTGATTTAGATCTACTAATTAATTGCTAGAACTATCCTTCTTGTAGCTGGTGGAACATTTTTTCCAGTCTTTGGTGAATACTTCTGGTATGACACTTCAAATCCGACAGGTACAGGTACGTTACAGAGCTTTTGAAATCTTAAAACATTCAAAAATAAGAATGTTTAGACTAAAATTTGATGAATGAATTGCCATCTCTGTTTCTACATGGATCAATTATGTCAACTTCTAAACATTCTTTTTCTGTAATATGAAAATGGGCATGTTATGAACCTTTCAGTACTTTTTTTCTTTCTACTCATCAACTAGCAGGCATTAAATCGCTCCTCCAGTTTTAAGTGTTTGACAGAATTTTCTAAATTTTGGTTGGCCCCAGCTTGCTGGAAGGAACTCTCACCATATTATTGAGGCAACCTTCAAAGCATTTGCAAGGGCTCTTCGACAAGCACTAGAATATGACCCACGTCGCCTTGGGAGCTAGCATTCCAAGGTTTGATAAGAACCTTGAGTGGATAAATTTCTCCAGGATTCTTTCTTGCTCTTTGGTAAATCAGTGATAATATTTACTCGGCATTTGGAACTCATATAAGCTTCCTATTTTGTGCATCTGGAAAGGTGTCCTGTCACGTTCTTGATGCTTCCTGTTCCCACATATAATTAAGGAGATTTAGATGGATTATTCTGAAAAGTTTCCAAATTAGCTTCGGTCAAAGCTCCGCCATGTTATGACAAGTCAAGTTTGGACGAGATCTGCTGGAGTCTTGGTGATTCTAGAGATGTCAAGTTAAAAATATAGATTTGAGAGTTGCTAGTGGCTAATCGGGCTAAATACTAATGCAGTGTTGTATATGTAACATTATAATTGAGCAAGTTATTGGTGATTTGATGTCACATATGGTTTTTGTTCCCTCTTGTATGAAAAAGTTTCCTTTAGCTATATTTGCACTCTTTCTGGTATAAATATTTTAGAGTTAAATACTGTTTACTCCCTATACTTATAGGGTTTCATCGTTTCAGTCTCTGACCTTCGAATTTCACCTAAAAACTCCTCAAACTCTCAATTTCCTCCCAATCAGTCCCTGCCGTCAAACTCCGTCCAAATAGTCCGTTAAATTGCTGACGTAGCATTTTTTACACACCGAAATGTCTATTATACCCTTAACTTATATTTTTTAAAATTTATTTATTTTCTTTTTTCTCTCTCACGTCCCCCCCCACCTCTTTCTACCTCTTCTTCCAGCTCTCTCTCTCTCCAAGATCCAAGATCCAAGATCCAAAATAGACAAATAGTCTACGCCAACTAACCAAAACGACCAACCTCCCACCTCCCTCATCTTCTTCCTCACCATCGACTCATCATCATCACATGAACTAATCTCTCTCACCACCTTAACCCGAAGAGAGAGAGATGCAGACCCGGTTCTCAGCCCTGACCCGAACCCTAAACTCCATGACCCGATCCTTCTCCTCCTCCACGCCGTCAACCACCTCCTCCTCCCAATTGCAGCCTCCGTGCTCAACTCACCGCCGATCTCCCACTCATGGAATTCGTCGAAGGCGAAGGTCCGTACTCCGTGAAGGTCGACATGAAGAAAAAGCCGCTGCCGAAGCCAAAATGGATGGAGTCGATCCCGACCGGTGAGAAGTACATGCAGATTAAGAAGAAGCTCAGGGAATTGAAGCTCCACACAGTCTGCGAGGAGGCCAAGTGTCCCAATCTCAGCGAGTGCTAGTCCGGCGGAGGTTTACGGCGGCGAAACCGCCACTGCCACCACCACTATCATGATTCTTGGCAACAAGTGTACGCGCGGTTGCAGGTGAGGTGTTCGACGAAATGTGTGAGAGAGGAGGCTTTCGTGTTTTGTGGTTGAAATGTTGATTGGAAATGTGTGCAGGTTTTGTAATGTGAAGACTGCTAGGACTCCGCCGCTGCTGGACCCCAATGAGCCGGCGAATGTGGAGGAGGCGATTGCGTCGTGGGGGTTGGATTATGTGGTGAATACTTGGTAGCGGCGGCCATGACGCCTGGATCAGGTATTTGAAGGTATGGACCAACCCTCTGAGAGAGAGAGAGAGAGAGAGAGAGAGAGCAGATCTAGTAGTACAGAAGAGAGGAGAGGAGAGAGGAGGCCTATTCTTTGGAAGATCACTGATCCGACGAACAACGAAGAGGTCAAAAGGAAAAAACAAAAAAAAGGTGAGAGAGAAAAAATAAAATAAATAAATTTTAAAAAATATAAGGTAAGGGTATAATAGACATTTCAGCATGTAAAAAAATGCCACGTCAGCAATTTAACTGATTATTTGGACGGAGCTTGACGGCAGGGACTGATTGGGAGGAAATTGAGAGTTTGAGGAGTTTTTAGGTGAAATTCGAATGTCAGGGACTAAAACGACAAAACCCTATAACTATAGGGAGTAACTAGTAATTAATCCAATATTTTATACAGCTGCTCGTAAGGATGTCAGATTGGCTACAATTAAGGATGTCAGATTGGCTACAATTAGAAGCAAATGTGGTCATATAAAAACGAATTTCACTGATTTAATGGTGGACAATAATGAGTTCAAATTTGTTCTTAAACTTAAAAGAATGAATGTATGCATCCAAAACTAAAGTTTAATTTCTCATTTTGATTGATATCTCATAAAAACTTTTCAGTTGTATCTAAATCCCTCAATATTTCTGACTTCACTTCTTCAGGCAATGGGGCAGATGGTCCTGCCTTCGAGTAAAAGCCAGCCAATGATCTTATTGCTTTCTCTAACTCGACATAAGATTCCTCTTGAGACACCGTTGGCTGTCCCCTCCAATTGCTCAAATACTCTCAAATTAATTGCTTTGCTGCATCTGCAGTACGTCTAAACTTTGCTTTATCCTTGGGATCTTCCTGTACTGATTCCCACAGTGTCTTCGCAACTTCTTTTGCAGTCTTCAAATATGCCTTTGGCAACACTCTTCCAGACTTCGTTTTCGTATTGGTTTCGAGCAGCGACTAGATAGCACCTAAAACTCCATCCTTCTCCTCTTCACCATTTGACTTGTCATCTGCCAAAACAGGCAATGGCACTAACCCATAGTCAGTGGCTAGAACCGCAAGGATAGAAGCACCCGCATATACTACAAGTCGGTGAGTAGATGAAGCTCCTTGAGAAGGTAATCCACACCTAGAGTGCATTTGATCTGCTACAGGAGAGAAGCATGTCAAGTTAATACTGTAGCTGGATTTGGGGTAATAATTTGATCTTTACGAAGACTATCATAGCTTCTACACAACTTTCCCATGAAATTTTTTGATCTAGCATAAATGACACTACACATTCTGTTTCTGTATTACTGTACAAATGAAAATTTATACCCATTAGTACTTTGGTGCTTACACTCTTTATTAGGTCTCATTCTATTCTTCCCTGTCCTGGAAATGACAAGAGGGAAGAGCTCTGGAGCAAGATAAACAGACGTAGCCATTCTTGTTCAATTAATCTAAACCCACTTGAGTAGCTTCCCACCCATTTGCACAATATTTCACCTTCATCACACAAACAGAAGCATACTAATAAGTTTAGAATCCGATACTCTATACAACTTGTAAATTAAAACCGACTAAACAAGCATTACCCATAAGGAAGTACACTAAACAAGCAACACCCACTATTTTACTTGGAGATTATTTTTGAATTGCTCACCATTTAAACGATATATTGAAACAAATAAAACGTTGGAAAACTAGTGGCGTAACTTCGACTCTTTTGAGTAGCACAAGTCTATTTCTCAACAAATCAAACATAATCACAGTAGCTATTTCTCAACAAACTCAAAACCAATCACAATTGCTATTTCTCAACAAACCAAACACAAGCACAATAGCTATTTCTCAACAAACGCAAAACCAATCACAGTAGCTATTTCTCAACAAATCAAACACACCACAAAATCCATATCCCTTAAACTGACCAAATCATATGCAAAATCTAAAAAATACCAAATACAGAAAAGAGACTAAGGAGATGACGAGGTTCGGCGGGGACTGATATCAGGCGTCACCGGTGGAATCACTCCGGCGCTGTTAATGGTTTTGGGTGAGAAGAGACTCATCAGAGTGGAGAACCAGAGACTTTGGTTGCATCGAAGTGGAGAGTCTACAGTGGGTTTGAGGCTTTCTACTTCGACCCGCGATTGTTTTTGGGAAGAGATCGATCTGAGTCGTTGCTTTTCATTTAAAGCAATGAACGGCTGTGCTTGACCCATCCGCAACTTAACTATATCAAGGACGTCATCTTTGGAACCTTGCTGTGTGTGTGTGTTGAACATAGCAGCCGTAAGGGATATATAGAAGTGGAGAGAAACATTGAAAGCTATTCATCCTTGAATACTCATAGAGCTTTCCTCTTCTTGTGACTTAGCTACTCCATAGTTGAAGCTTCTTAAGCTTAGTTGTTGGTGTTGCTATGTATTGTATATGAGAAGTAAGTATTCTTCTTCTTCTTCTCTATTTGAATCAAGAAGAGAGTCAATACGTTTGGGTGTATTGGGGATTTTGGTAGTGAGAGTCATAAGCTCTAGTTGTATGTTTCCTCAAATTGATCATAGTGGAATATCTTGCTGGCTCCGAAAGTGGATGTAGCTCAATCACACCGATTGAGTGAACCACTATAAATCTTGGTGTTATTTGTGGTTTGTTTATTGGTTGTTTTCTTTTAACTTTGCTTGTTACTCTTGAATTCATATCAATACATTGTTTGTTACGCTTCCGCACAGCATAGCAGAAACTCCACTAAAGTTGAATATAGGACTCTTGCAAACACTGCTGCTGAAATCTCTTGGATGACACATTTTTTGTGACTTTTTAAACTTGCAGCTTCTCCTCTGCTTAAATTTGATAATTTGACTGCATTGGCTCTTTGTTCTAATCCGGAATCAAGCATCTTGATAATGATTTCCATTTTATAAGAAAACGTGTGCAGAAACAAGACTCGCGTCGTCATTATGTTCCCACAACTTAGCTGATTGCATATGTGTCTGCTACTAATTAAGGAGGGTCTTCAGAGTCCTACATTTTACCGAGGGTCTTCACAGTCCTACATTCAAAGAGCATCGTTCGGGGAGGTGTTGAGGAGTCAACTCCTTGACTCTTGGTCAAGTTGTTGACTCTAACAGAATGATGATGATGTGGCATTAGGAGTGTAACTAGCTAAATCCATGATATAATAATAGTTTGTTAGAAGATTGTTAAGAGCTTCAGATTTTGCAGTATGTGTTTTCCATGGCTCTCTAAAGTTCTCTCTAGCGTTTCTTCTTCGTCTTCCTCTGCATCTTGATTTTTCTGTGTTCAACCAACCATGTCATCAACTACTACTCCGAACTCGGCTGCTGTCACGGCGGCTTCTCCCGCCGGCGCCTCTTCACTTGCTTCCTCCCCCGCCGGCGCAACTCCTCCCTCCGCTGCCACCTCACATTTGGCTCCTCTCGCCGGTGCCGGCGCTCCTCCCGCCGCTGCCACCTCACATTTGGCTCCTCTCGCCGGTGCCGTTTCATCTAACCCAAACCCTACTCTCACCGGACTGAACCTCCCTCGACGGAACTGCGTTTCCTACCTCCGCTCAATTGGCATCAGCGTGGCGCTTGGCATGTACCAATTTTTGAGTGAGTATCCCCTGGCGTCTGCCATTGTTGTAGCCTTGTTCCTCCATCACTTCCTCGGTTCGCCTTCATCATTCCAAGTGCTTCTGCTTGCTTTCTCGATTTTCTTGGTGACATTGATGAGGGCCCTTCTATATCTAACCCTGCATCTTATCTTCCACCATGGGCTCTGATTGTGACGGCTATTCTATAAAGGTTGATTCTTGATTCTCTAAATCTTTATATGTTGTATAAGGAATTAATCTATAAATTCTTTCGTTGGATTTACGTAGAATCATTGATTGATATATTAAAGGAGTAACTGTTTCCTACTGAATACTAGGCTTAAAGATTTGTTTACATGTTGCAGGGCCTCACATTTTGCTATCTGATTGTGGATGATTCGGAATTGGAGCATGCTTTGATGTAATTGTTGATGGCTTTATTTTTGAGTAAGATCTATTAGTTTACGATATAATGCTGCAATTTTTTGTCTCTTACAAAGAGCATGTGTAAAGCTTCATTGAATGTTTTTTTGAGAGAAAGGAATAGAATGTTTAATCTCCTCCCTTTTATGCTTTACTGGTGTGCATTCATTGTGTGTGTACATTTAGGATTTATATTTTAGGAATTGTGAAGTTGAGAACAAAAGAAAGGAATGCTAGAACAAAATATGTGTGTTTATACATTTACAGTCATTTGGGACTGTAAAATCTTAAGCCCCAAGTTTGACCTGGTGGATGTTTTGTGTTTGTTTTGCATTGGTCAAGGGTTGTTTCAAAGCTGTCAAACATTGGTGCAAGTTCAAAGTGCAAAAAGTTACATTTACACGAATTTCTGATGAACCAGAAGCTACTTTGTCCAAAAATATCTTTTCATTTTCTTCCTGAACTCTAAATCCTTTGAAAAGTTTGATTTAGAGTTGTATGTTTCCCATGTCTTGTGTTCTTTCTGTTGTTAGATTTTCCCAAGCTTCCTAAGCACACAAAAGAAAAGTATTGAACTTTTTTAACTAGAGTTAAAATAAGGAAGAAAAAAAAAATTCTAAAAAGAAGAAGTGAGGGCTTCTATAGTTACAGTAACTTATGTTTCTTGGATATGTAAGATTGTTAATGCAGCCACATAGAATCTAAAAGAAAATAGAGAAAGAAAATACAGCTTCGGCTCTCCCAAAAGTTGCTTCTGTTTATGTATGTATTATAATTTTACTATAGAGGGTACTCTGTGTCTAACCAAGTTGTGGTTCATTCATGCCATGTGCAATTCTTGTCTCCACAGCCATTTGGAAACCTTCTGAAATGGTGTGGATTCTGTCCGAATACCCACAAGAAAGGGTGCTCGATGTCGGTGAGATCCCATGCCATTTAGCTAGGTCTAGATCTGAATTGTTCATGGAATAGATTCTGGATGTTTAAGTAAATGGCTGGAGTTGTGTGATTGTTTGTCAAGTCATGAAATGCAGCTCTAATCCTCTTTGGATAAGCTTCTAGAGGTGGCCAAATCTGTTTTCACAGGGCCAATAGGGAACAATGCAAACTCCGTATTCCTACTGGATCTGTGTTAACGTCAATTGCTCGAGGCAATCCATGGTGTTCTAAATAATGGCTGAAGATGACCTTGGATAAGGATTTTCGCTTTGAACTGTTGTATGTCCTCTTAAGATAAGATTAGGAAACCATGGTGTTCTATAAAAATTAGGATTATTTCATCTCCAGAGGGTCTTATGTTGATACTTGATACAGTACATCCTTTAAGATAAGATTAGGAAACCTTTTGGGATTTGGCTTTGGGAAGGAAATTCTGCAGGAGAGAGCCAAATGTTGATTATTAATGCAAGAAAATTGGCTTTGGTTGGTCTTAGTTTGGAGAGACCTAGCTGATAAGTATCATCTTTGCTTCATTAAGTAACTGAATTTTCTTTGGCTACGTTTTGATAGGTAACAGCCAGATTTATACAAGTTTTAGGATGAGCAAGATAAATACTTTTATCAGTAAAGAAATGTTGAAAATTTTAAAATCCATTAGCATAGAACTGACTTGGGGACCGCAAAGAAAAGTTTGCTTACACCCAGATGCTAGAAGCCTCATCTATCAATATGTGCAGATAGGACATAGCTAATTGTGAAGACACTGCTGTTGTTGCCGCTTAGAATGCCATAATGAATTCAACAGGTTCACTCTTTCTTTTGTAGTTAGATCCACCCTTGCTCATAGAAACTTGTATTTTCTCTTTCATATCCTTGGCCCTCGCCCTTATTTCTTCCCCATCACTATTTACCATGAGTTTCCTAACAGCTCTCTCTATCTCTCCTCTCTCAAACTCATCCTCCAATTCTAAACCTAGTCTCCATACTTTGCTAACATAACTCGCATGCACCTTCTGATCACTAAAACATGGTTTGCAAATCATCGGAACCCCTTCAGATATGCTTTCAAGAGTTGAATTCCAGCCACAATGGGTCCAAAACGCGCCCACAGCACCATGAGCCAAAACTTCCCTTTGGGGTGCCCATTTCACTATGAAACCTCTTTCTCCAATAGCTTCTCTAAACTCTTGAGGCAATAGCTCAATCCAATCTGAGCCGGTAATGGAGCCAGGTCTGATCACCCACAAAAAAGGTTGCTTGCTGTTGGCTAATCCCCAAGCCATTTCTGCCAGTTCTTTCTCACCAATGGATGCTATACTCCCCAAACTGACATAGATAACTGACTTGTGAGATTGCTTGTCAAGCCACTCAATGCAACTTGTGTCCTCTTCAAGTAAACTACTAGAGGCCGCTGTTGTGATTTTGTGAAGGGGGCCTATGCAGAAGATCGGTACTTGGCAATGTTTTTGGATCCGTGCTAGTGATGATTGGTCGAGGCAGTCTATGGTATTACAAATGATGGCCGAAGATCTCCCAACATCATATGACTTAACTACTAGTTTTAAGAAGTTTTCTAACGTGTCCCAGGGTGAGATGGGCAGATCCTTGAATCTGAGGGGATGAAGTTGGGGCACCGGCTCCGATGACATAGACTCTGTGACAAGGAAAGTAAAAAAAAAAATATATATATATATATAAACTCTGCCACTAAGCTTAAGCATCTTCTGCGTATATTTTCTAGCAATTATGAAACTAATACTTGGAACCCATGTATGACACATACCTGGGAAGGGAATGTGGCCCTTTGAATGAAATTCTACGACAGTAGATCGAGCATGAAAGTTGGCTGCTCTGGTAGTACGGAGGATGATGCTTGGAATATTATAATTAGCAGCAGCTTCAGAGAAGTACATGAATTCATCGTAGATGCAGGTGATCTTCTCCGGTCTACTCCTTTCATGTCAATGTTGACATACTTATTAATGCATGGCTCTTCCAACATTCAATATTTTGCTGTACCACCTTTAGCTGTACATAATTACATATAGCTAGCCTTCCGTTATATATTGAATGGAAATGTGTTGTACTGTTCTTCATGTAGTAGGCAAAACTACCACATGAATTACTCTCCTCCAAATTAGGAGTGACCGACACATCAAAATATGTCAAAGATGTTAGAACTACACTAGTCTAATGCTGTAAATCTATCTCAGTAAGAGCACATGTAAACAATGTTATATACGTAAACTTTATTTAGGATTGCAATAGTAAACGCATAGTATATTAGGATTGCAGAAACATATCTATCCTAATATATGGATGAAATATTTAGGAGTGATATACTGGTCGCATCCTAATATAGGACTGAAACTTCATATCCCTCTGATTTCTGCAATGTATATAAACTGTACAATATGTGAAGGAGTCTTACACGATGCACTTGAACCATTCATCTTAGTCTTCTCCTGATTCCACCTCCAGTATTCTCTTAGTATGATGTGACTAATTTATGAGAACAGATTGTGTATCAGAAGGGACCAAAACGTTATATATAGCAATGTAATAACAGTTTCTTCCATCAAGAAACTGCCATCACCCTTTAACTGCTATTTCAAATATATAACTTCTTGCAACTGTCCTAATTTGATTTCAAATCAATCCAAACAGATTAGGATAAGTACTTAAACTTATTTTAAATACAAACTCTAACAAATACGTTTACTTAAGAGTATATGCTGTACATACAAGGTTTCTATGTAATGTCTTGTTCATCAGGTTTTCTAACAAAAGATTGCAAGATAGATGCTTTCTCTGTCTCTTTCCTTCTCTCTGTGAAGGTTATATTTGTAGAAAATGGCAGACGCTTGCAAATGTCAATTTCCATAATCAGTCTTGCCCACCACAAATTGGCTATAGGGACTTAAAGTAAGCATTGCAAAAGCCTGCCCCAATTGAAGCCCATACTTCAGTAGTTTGTAGGTATGAAATAAATCATACTTTCAGTACTAGTTTGTAAACTTCTTCACGACAATTTTTGCCCTAGCCACCTGGATTTCTATTTCTGATATAGTATTTACATTTTCGGCTTTGTTATTTCTTGGAAGGCAGTAGGGCTTCTGAGGTGCCTTTGTGACTAATTAAGGATGCCTACACATTTAGGCAATGGTGTTTCTCGAATTATAGAGCTCGGGTTTATGGGTCAGTTCAGTTTCTTTTTCTTAATTCACTGGATTGATAACGACGATTCCGGTCATATTCTCCTTCCACCAACCGAACGGCATAAGCTCAAAATTGCCTGCCTTTAGCCTCCATATAATTGTCCAATATCGATCAACTTCTCTGCCTATGGACATTTTGTGCCAAAACATCATTTAGGGATTCAAATCTGGATTGAAGTTTTTCCAAGGAAAGTAATTAAGAAGGATTTTGCCTAAACGCATTGTTGGAGTTTTATTAGGAAGAGATTATATATATGTTCGGAATGTCTTAAATGTAGTTTGAGCCTTGTTGAAAGAAAATGCACATTTTCACAGTAGCTTGGGATTGGATACCTTTTGGGTTAAATAGCATTACTTCTTTAATAAAACAGAATATATGCTCCAGCATGCATTTGTTTTGAATGTCTTAGATGAGGTTTGAGCCTAATTGTTGCAAGAAAATGACGTTTTTGCATTAGCAATTGGGATTTGACCTCTTTATAGAACAAACTCCTTCAATAAAAAAAGAATTCACCTGCTCCTCCGTGATGAAGTTTTTAAACAATCAATTAAGCATTAAAACCATAACACAAGTTTTTGAAAAATCAAAACTTTTATGCTTATTTAATTCTTTTAAAATTTGTGTTACAATTTCAAAATCTATAACTTTAATTCTTCATTTTGATTTTTGAGATTTGTAATATATTGTTTGAAGATTTCAATATAATAAACACAATCAAAATGAACAAGAATCACTGCTTCTACTATAATCTATTGGACATTTTGCGTAAAAGATGACATTTTATTCATACCTGTGCTTGATGATTAAGATTTTTTGTTGTCAGCAAGATACTTATTAGCCCTGCCAATCTATAATGTTTTACGAGTAATCTCTTTCCCCCATATACTCCTCCACCTTACAGGCTTGCACACACCATCACCATCGGCATCATGCCACCTCCAACTCGTCGAACCACGCCACACTCCCTTCACAATCATCACTCATCATGCCCAATAATAAACCAAATTTGATTGGAATAATCATGCTTAGCTTCACATGGACTCGGTTCAGCGATTGTCGTTCGTGTTGCCCCCAGATTGGCTGCGCTCAGTGCGGCATATAAGGTACAAACAGGTTTATATTTTGGCGGGAGTCCCAAAGAGTTAGGAAACTGGACAGACGGATTTGATTGTTGTTTTACCAGTTAAACAAATCACAATGAGATCACAGATCCGACACTTCTAGTGACTCGATTTTGTCTCTTTCTTTCTCCTTCTAATAACATCTAACATGGTACTGAGACCGGGATATGCTTCCGTGACCTTTATTTACCTGAAACAGGTGAAATAAGTTAAAAAATTCAAGTACACTGGTCGGCTTAACATCTATTTTATTTTTATTTTTGAAATAGAGTCAGTATGACTGTTCTTAAGTTTGATCATTAATGAAACTGCAGAATATATGGGGGGAGGACATGAAACTTAAACCCCAAATTACAATAAGCATAGAAAGAATATCCCGAGATAATAACGAAATTCTTAATAAAAACTATGTATTCCAACAAGCACCAATTAGCGAAGAGACCACATTAAGTTACTCTATTTACTTTACAAAGGTGGTGACATAACAAAAAGTAAAAGCTTACTCGAAGCCATAATATATTAATAAGATCAGTTTTCCCACTATGTTGCCACCAGAGATCACATCCGGTGACACTAGGAGGTTGTGACCATTTAGCAAAGTAAGAAACTCGCCGCTTTCTTAGAGCAAACTAGGCACATGCACAAGGTGTGCATTCCAGGACAGAGTCCATGTCACACTACCACAATAAGATAAGGACTTATTTTGGCATAAAGCCAGGTCGGCTTCACATCCATAAATATAAAGAAAATCACAATGCAAGTGGGTTTTTCACTTGAAAAGTACTGATTATGTGAGTGATAAGCTATTAAATTCTTATAGTTTTATAAAAATAAAAAAAAAGTAAAAGTATCATGGAGTATTAATCAGGTGCCGTAAATCTTGGTCTATTGAAAAAGAGTGACCTCACAAGCCACTGGTCGAAGTCTAACGGGGCTTTCAACACCAAATACAGACAAAAACAAAACAATAAGTACCAACAAGATTCAAAAGGAATCAAATTAAACAACCCTGGGATGATTGAATTTGAATAGTTGGTGTCCTGTAGACTACCTGGTAGAACATGGCAGAAGAAGGCTTCACCTTTTAGAGCATGAGTCATAGATTCTCAAGTTAAATTGTCCAGTAGAGCATAATGATTCCTTTTCAAAGTCCCACTCCCAATAATCCTACGGTGGGTGATCAACTCTGTGTCTATTACCACGCTAATCGAACGGCTGAAATTCCTCATCAAATGAAATTAATACTAGTGCCATGGTCATGCTGGCACACACCTTGCAGTTTGTTTGTATATTAAAATAATAATATTGGGCAATGTGATTTGGGAATTGCTTGCTGGAAAAACAGGGACTTGAAATTTTACTGTTTTTGGCAAGGTAGGAACTTGAAATTCAAGCCTGGATTTTTTTTGACGAGATTCTTAAACCTCACCCCAATCATTCAGCCTTTTCCTACTTAAACCCCCCAAATCTCAACTGGGTTGACACCATTGTTGCACCAAACCCATCAAAATCACATCTTTACTAAGCTTTAAAGAAAACCCATATTCATGGCTGACCCTCACATTAGAACAGAGGAACGCCCACCTCTCCCACCACTTCCCACCACCCCTCTTCTCGATTCCAGCCAAACCCACCACCCAGAAGATCAAGAGCTCGAAATCAAAGATACCCAGTTGGATCAAACCCTTCAAAGCGTAGAAGACTTTCTCACTCTGCTGGGTTTCAGCCAATCTTCTCTATTCAGCTTTGTTCTATCTTGGTTTGGTTTTGTAGTCATCGGAGTCTTGCTTCCGGTGCTTGTTCTTGTGATTTTCAACTGTTCTGATTGCGATAAGTACCAGATTGAGGGGTTTGAGCTTGTTATTGTAGGCTCTCAGGCGTGTTTGGCTGCTGTGTCTTTGCTTTGCTTATCTCACAATCTTCGCAAGTATGGCATTCGGAGATTCTTGTTTGTTGATCGATATACTGGCCATATGGTTCGGTTTCGAAACGATTACATCAAGCAGATAAAGGTTAAGCATTGAATTGTTTCATGTATTGGTTTTTGCTGCTTATTGGAATTGGTCAACTACAGTCTACTGGTGATTGTGTTATGAAAAAATTTGTGTGCTTTGGATCCCATATCGTAGATTTTGAAGATTATATCTTTGATTATGTATATCAACTCCATATGTGAAATGCGGTATATGGCAGTAACAATGTCTGGAATGTGAGCCTATAGTCTTTTCGTCTATTTCCAATTCCATATGTGTAATAACGTGCTTACCAAAATGCAGCATATTTCCTCTTTTACTTCAGAACCAGCTGTGGGCCTAATCCGAATAAATCTTCAAGTTTTCTGATTCTGGATTTTGCATGTGATTATTAATGCTCATAAGTCGTAAGCATAGCACATTCATTTTTCTGCTAGCCTTTCTAAAAGTGACTTCCTTACTAAGTGGAGCCTGCAAATATCGAGAAGGCTTTTTTAGTCAATATCATTGTCAGTTAACTGAATCATCTGTTTATTTGGACTTGTATAGATTTTAGTGCTGTGCTAATATTTTCACTTGGATCTTATCGTCACAGGGTTCTTTTCGGTTGCTAATTTGGTGGTCGCTGCCATGTTTTCTGTTGAAGACTGTACGTGAAGTCGTCCGCATGCTCTATGTCCATCATGATTCATGGTGGCTGTCATTTTCTATTTTATTAGCTTTTGTTCTATCATGGACATATGCGAGTACAATGACCCTCACTGCCAGCATTTTGTTTCATTTGGTCTGCAATTTGCAAGTAATCCACTTTGAGGATTATGGGAGGCTCTTGGAAAGGGAATCTGATGTTTTGGTATTTATGGAGGAGCACATTCGGCTACGGTATCACCTCTCTAAAATAAGCCACAGGTTCCGGATCTTCCTACTTCTGCAGTTCTTGGTTGTCACAGCAAGCCAGTTTGTGACTCTATTTGAGGTCACTGGATACAGTGGAAAGATCACGGTCATTAATGGTGGCGATTTTGCAGTAAGTTCAGATATTTTGGTACTTCACATGCTTGTTGTGTATCTCTTTGCAGTAGATTCAGAACCACTATGGCTTCCAGACACCAGACTACTCTCCAATTATCATTGCTCATTTGTTAAAATTTTAGGCATTAATTTCCTTGCTTTTGTTTTCCCCAAATTTCCAGGTCTCCACAATTGTTCAGGTAGTTGGGATTATTATTTCCTTGCATGCAGCGACCAGAATTTCTCATAGAGCCCAGGCCCTAGCATCACTTGCCAGTAGATGGCATGCATTAGTAACATGTAGTTCTAATGATTCATCTCAGCAAAGAAATTCAAACGGTATGGGGAACTCTGAGGCTGCAAACTCGATTAACTCACTGCATCTCTCTTACTCTGAGAGTGATTTAGAGTCATGTGATTATCATGTTTCAATGCCTACAAATACACAGCTGGCTTCATATATGTCCTCATATCACAGGAGACAAGCTTTTGGTATGTTTATCTTACGTTGCTTCTGAATTGCATCTGATTTCCTTTCTCCAATAACATTGTTTAGATCATATATTAGTCATGGTGTTCATTTTGAAAAAATAGAGTTCTGTTTTTCTTTGATGCCATGATCTACATGATACAATCTTATGATGAGAGATAATTCGACTAATAAATGCAATATGAACACAAACCATTTTCACAATAAAACTTGGTAGGTTGGTGCTTAAGCATTACGCACTATGATAGATTCAGAGATTGATAGCTTGATGACTTTCTGTTCGAATCTTCTGATGAGATGTAATATATTACTATATTGACTGTCCTGTCTGAAAACAATATGGAAAAATCTTTGACAAGCGTCATAATTCTTTTTAGGTTTTGTAGGCTAATCCATGCCTGCTTGTTATCTGGCTTCATTAAAATGAGGCACCTGAGTTGTCTTGTATATATTTTTGTTGCATACCTTTTATGGCTTTGTCCATACTCCTGTGCTCACGTTAATGAATTTTGCTTCATTCCTGTTGGTTGTCATTTGTCTAAATGCTGTGTTTCTTGAAATTCCAGTAATGTATTTGCAAACTAATGCTGGAGGGATCACAATATTTGGATGGACAGTTGATAGAGCCCTTCTCAATACAATCTTCTTCATCGAACTATCCTTGATTACCTTTGTGCTTGGCAAAACAATAGTTTTCTCATCGACTTGACAGGTGCCCACTCTTACCCAACCACGTTAAAGTTGGGTAATCGGCCGAACCAGCAAGAAATTATGGGTTTACAGGCCACAAGAAATTAAGGTTTGCCTTTTCATCTCTTCGATCGATTGTCTCGCCATGACATCTATACGAAGCTCTTTGCATTACGATCTGGTTCTCAGATGCTTCCATCTTCTTGTTTGATATACAATCCAAAGGCCACAGAGAAATAGGAAGAGACTCGTTTGTTGTAAAGTTTAAAATGAGATACCCAGAGTCGGGCTTCTTTTGTTTATATCAGTAGCTGTAGCCATTACATGTGCACCTATGTATGATGAGAAAGAAGTTGAATAAATTTTACAACCATGTTTGTATCTGGTAAATTAGTTGCGATTGCACCAGAAATTCAGCATTTTTAAAGGCTTTATCCTAGAACTTAAAGATTGACCGAGAAAAATAAATATGAACTTAAAATTGACTGAGAAAAATAAATTTGAAAAGAGACTCCCTCTATGACAGCCCTGTTCATCTGGTCAGCTACTGATCAAGGATTATTTCCTTAATCCGGCAACAAGCTGCTGTTTCTCAGCTGTTCTTCTGAAAATACTGTCCATCTATATTAGCATCAATATATCATCCTCAACCAGTCAACCTTAGACTAATTGATACTCATCCTAACCCTCAAAGCACATGGTCGCTTACTGAATCTACAATTGAACAATTATCGCTTAAATTTTTCGAAATCAAATCTTTGTAGGTGTCTTTAACAGGACACCAGTTTCTAACCCCATGACTACAGCTTTCACAGTGTTGATGAAGTCTTTTGGGACACAGAAGAATGACTTCAATATTGGGTTGTACATGTATTTACTCTAGGTTGATAACGACTTGATGCATGTTGAGTAAAAATTATACACAGTGAACACGAAAATATCACCAAACTGTTCAAGGAAAACCTAATTTGTGTTTAGCCCAAACTCTAGATTACTTGACCTAGTGGTAATATGATTTAATTAGAAGGATCTAGAATCCTAATCAATGTAGAATTACTTTCCTTGTATGATTGAGATTCTATGCATTGTAATCCTCTATATAATGATGACCCTATTATCAATGAGAATATACAGCGATTATCTCTCAATTTCTGATTCCCTAAAACACGTTATCAGCACGAGCCCTAACCCTAGCCCTAAAAACCAAAACTCTTCTCACCAAAACAGCCGCAAGCTCCTACCCCTTGCTAGCCATTCCGTAAGCTCCCCCTGCAGCCCTTGCGCACCCATGTGCCACCTGCTGCCCATGCAGCATTGCGGCACTCCTGCTGCCCCTGCAGCATAGCAGCTCGCTCGTTCTTGTGCAGATCAGCCTGCTTGCATACCCCGAAACGTCTTGTTCGGGACCTCTGATCAAAATACTTTCTTCATCAAAGTTATTCATCTATATCTCCTCTATCTGACCTCAAAATTTCAGCCCTATTGGAGTCTTTTTGAGACATGTACAGTATTCAAGGTGGGAGTTGTTCAGCATGCTCGTTCATGTGCATATCAGTCAGTTTGCAAACCCCGAAACTTCTATTTCGGATTTTCAGATCAAAATTATTCCTTCATCAAGGTTGTTCACCTCGGTCTCTTCTTTCTGATTTCCAAATTTCAGCCCTATTGGAGACGTTTTGAGACCTGTACAGTATTCAAGGTGGGAGCTGTTCAGCATGCTCGTTCCTGTGCATATCAGTCAGTTTGCAAGCCCTGAAACTTCTATTCCGGATTTTCAGATAAAAATTCTTCCTTCATCAAAGTTGTTCGCCTCGGTCTCTTCTTTATGACTTCCAAATTTAAGCCCTATTGGAGACATTTTGTGACCTGTACACCAATTGGAGTGGGAGTTGTTTAGAAGCGAATCTGCTCCGAATTTCAACAAGTTTGATTCGCCTAGAACTGAAGCTTGTTTGCAATCCTACAATGAGGATCGAATGCGATCCGCAATCCTAAGAGGTATGGTTTACTAAAAGTTCCCGTTTTTGAGTTTTTATTTCAATTTCTCTTCTTTTTCTCGGGGACTTGCAACCTCTCTTCTTCTACCCCCCCTTTCTTCATTATAGGGGAGACCAAATTAAGCCGAACTGTGGGGGTTCATGCTCACTCCAAGCTTAGAGCTTGTTGAGATCTCCAAACTTAGAGTTTGTAGAGAATTTATGATCGACCACTTACATCATTGTTTCGATCTAATCCAATATCTCTTGGAATCGAATTTCTTGGAAGCGACTACGCTCGGAAATTCTTAATTTCTTGGAAGCTATTACACTTAGAAATTTCATATGTTTTCGTGGTAGCCTACTTCGCTCCGAAACTAACCCTAATTTCTTGTTCTCTTTCAGGATGAGTAGCCTGAACAAATTGGACTTTGCTCCATTGGGAATAACTGGCTCTGAATATCACAGGTGGGTTCGTGATATCCGCCAGCATCTCAAGGCCGATGGAATCTTGGATATGATTCTCGAGTCTAGCCAGGACGTGATAACTGTTGAGCAAGCTCAAGCTTTAGAAGCAAATAGAGCAACCTTAGAGGCAAATAAGGCTAAAGCCATCATCCTAATGACTCGTCATATGGATGATTCGCTCCAGTACGAGTATATGAATGAAGAAGACCCCAGAAGGCTATGGGTCTCACTCGAAGAAAGATTTGGCAACGTCCGTGACTCCTTGCTTCCTGACCTAGAAGTGAGATGACATAGCCTCCGCTTCTGTGATTTCAAAACAGTTCTTGACTATAACTCGGAAGCACTTCGCATTAAATCCTTAATGGAATTCTGTGGTAAAAAGATCACAGATGCGATGTTGATTGAGAAGACTCTCTCTACCTTCCCCGTCTATGCATTGATGGTTGCTAAGAACTATCGAATCGATGTAAATGCAAGACGGATCACAAGGTTTCATGAGCTCATTGGAGCTATGAATGTCGCTGAAAAGCATGATAATATCCTTGTGAAGAACTATAATTCAAGATCCGTGGAAACAGAACATATTCCGGAATCCAATTATAGTCACACCTCTAAGATAGGGCACCAAGAGTGAAACCCTAATCTTAGGTATCCTTCTGGACATTCTGATCCATATAATCGCTCTACTTGGGAAGGTAACCGCCAAAATAGGCGAACACGGAACCGAAGAGGTAAACGTGGAAAAAGATAGGGAGGCAACGTCTCTAGCCTTGTTGGTGGCACCACCAACACTAAGAGCCATCTAAATGACGCTTTCAAAGTGCCTCAATCAATGGAGTTCGAGCAAAGAGATGTATGTTCTCAATGTGGAGTGTCTGATCATTGGGCACACATTTGTAGAGCTCGTGAAGAACTTGTCACCGCCTACAAAGCATATTGTGAAGCAAGAGAAGCTCACTATGTGGAACAAGAAGATCAAGAAGATGATCTAGAGTGAAGGGTTGAAGACTACAAATCTGGCTGGGATCAATAGATCGCGAATTCTGTTTAAGTCTTTATTTTCGAAGAGATGTAGGCGATTGCCATATTACTTTTTATTGGATTAGATTTTCTTTGATCAAAGAAACAATGATGTACTCCGTTGGCTTATGAATAAAATTTCGAGTTCTTTTCATTATGACTCAATTTTGATTCTGAGCATATTACTTTGTGACTACGATGGCTGGGTCATCAATATTAATTCAAGGACATGGAATAGCCCAAGTTCCACTTTCCAAATGGCACCTTGATTACTGCTGTCACAGAAACTCTCTACGCTCTTAGGGTAAATCGTACCCTATGAATAGCCAACGAATTCCATGCGAACATGCATATAGAGAATGGAAATGAGTTCCTTTGCATTACCTCTAATGATTACAAACACATACGCATCTTAGATAAGTTTATGTGTCTCTCTAGTGGATTCTATGTCACTATTCGAGCTATTAATCCAATAAAGTTATGAGAGAAGATCTCTTGGATTTAGACACATATTGGCTTTGTCACGACATGATAGATCATCCTAGTCATGATATGATGATCCGTCTACAAAAGACTTCACATGGACATCATTTCTTTTGAGCGAAATGAAGCATGAATCAAAAGTTGATTCCTAGACTAAGTGTGACCGACGTTGTTGCCTAGGGCACCGCCTCCGTCCACCATCAGCCTAGGGCTGGCGTAGTCCATATCCATCACGCCATGGATAGCTTCCATCATGGTGATGGCGCCCCAGGTGATGTTGCAATCACCAACTTGCTTCACATAGCATTTCGAACGCTCAGGCCTAACCAAAATACTTAATGGTTGCTTCTAAGGCCTCTCGCTCGTTTTACAAAGCCCGTTCCTTAGGGAAACTAGGACTGAGACCGTCCTATGCAAAGGATATGACAATACTCATTCTGTTCTTACAAAGAATCCGTAGGGATTTTGTGGATTAATTCAACCAACTTGCGGATGCTTAAATATTTTATGATGTTGGTTGACACGCAAACACGCCTGTCACGTGTTGTGCCATTGTCCACCTATAAATGCTGCTTACGCTACACTCGTAGCACATATCATATGACAACGGGCTCACTCCCCAGATCATCTTATTCAGTCAATTGGATTTGACTATGCTAGAGAGTTTACATCGAAAGACTTTCGATGGATATTGCAATGGGCTTGATGTTGGACATCACATTTCCATGTACACACCCAATTGGTCTAGCGGAAACGACTACGATGGTAGTCCGAACATTGGTAATGAGCACCAATCTTCTTACATCTGCTTGAGGTGATGCAATATCGCATGTAGCTATGCTAATTCGTCTACAACCTACCGCCACTGAATGTACCTATGCGTTACAGCTAGTGACTGGGTACACGTCTTTTGTACTTACACACATTTGAGTGAGCCATTTATGTGCCAATTGCGCCACCACAGCACTCTATGATGGTTCTTTACAGACGAATAGGCAACTACGTTGGATTTGAGACTCCAACAATCGTCCGCCACTTAATGCCCTTACAAGGCGATCTCATTACCGCTAGATTTACGGGTTGTCACTTTGATGAGACAGTCTTCCCGTCATTAGGGGGAGATAAGAACACAGATATTCAACAGGAACGACAAGATTTGTCATGGTCTGTTCCCACTATGTCTCATCTTGATCCCTATTAAAGTGACGAGATCACACAAATATGCTGCAAACATGCTTGCAAGGAAGGACGTCCCTACGAGAGGACGTAGAGCCACCCTACACGGAGGTAGGTATGGCGCCAATGCCAAAGAGAGTGGCACTCTGGCGTTACAGGCCATGGCCCCAGCTAGGATGTGTGGGAGGCCGTGGGTTCGAAGGATACTTTGGCACATTCCAATCCTTTGATCATCAAGACTCAAAATCAGTCTCATGAGTATCTTCCGGGTTATGGTTACCGTTGGGGGACGCCTCAACATCAAAACCTATTCCTGAGAATATAGAGCTCTATGAAACTTACACTAGTGTACATGAGACGTGGGATAGAAACTCCATCATAATTGATGATGTAGTTGCGCATTTCGTTGCACATAAGTTTGTTGAGTCAGATGATATCGAACCACGCTCCGTTGATGAATAAATACCAACGTAGAGAGTTTTTGGCCTAAATGGAAAGATGCGATCCAGGTTAAGATGGATTCTCTAACGAAGAGGAAGATTTTCGAGCTAGAGATGCCAACACCTCCTAACATAGAACCTGTTGACTAATGGGTCTTCGTTAGAAAGCGTAGTGAGAAAAAGAGACGGTAATCTCGCCTTATGGCGCAAGGCTTCTCACAAAACGCCCTGGAGTCGACTACGATGAGACATGTTCTCTCGTAATGGATGTCATTGCACTCCACTACCTGTCAGTTTGGTAGTTTCCGAATAACTGAACATGCAGCTTACAAATGTGGTCACTATGTATCTCTATAGGGATCTAGATACGGAATATACATAGAGGTTCATGGTGAACTTCATTTACCCAAGTCAAGTGGCTCTAGACCATGGAGCGCGTTTACAAAGAGGTTGAAAAGCTCACTAAAGTGACTACTTGATTGGGAAGGGATATGCCCACGCGTTTCTATAACAAGTTTCGGATTCTATCACGGTTCATGTTGGACATGGTCTTCATAGAAGTCCTTAAAGAGTTAAGGGAAACCGCTGAACACTTGAAATCCGAGTTTGAGATGAAGGATTTTGGGAGAACACGATTATGTCTCGGTTTGGAACTTGAGCATCGTGTCGATAGATGCTTAGGCATTTTGACAAGGTCAAGCCTTCAAGCACCCCATGATTGTCCGTAGTCTTGATCCTGAAAAGGATCCTCTTCGTCGAAAGGATGATGAAGAAGATGTGCTAGAGGTAGAAGTGTCTTACTTAGTACAATGGGCGCATTATTGTACTTATCCCAATGCACAAGACCGGACATCTCATATGTGGTGAACTTGTTAGCTAGATATAGCTCTGCGCCAACGCGACGCCATTGGATTAGTGTAAAAGATATCTTTCGATACTTGAGATGTATGAGTGATATGGGCTTGTTCTATCCCTATGAAGAGATGATGGATTCAGACCCATCACACACCAGGTACGCCGCCAACCCTGGCTTGCATCCACTATCCTCATCCCAAAACGACATGTGTTTTGAAAGGTTTTGCTGATGTTGGGTATCTCTCTGACCCACACAAAGGTCATTCCCAATTCGGTTAAGTGTTCACCATGGGAAAATACCGTGACATCTTGGAGGTCTACAGAATAGACCCTAGTCGCTATATCTTCGAATAATGCAGAGATCATTGCTCTTCATGAAGTGGTTCGTGAATGAATATGGATTGGATTCATAATTACGCATGTTCGAATAATTGTGGTTTGAAGTCTACCACAGATGAGCCTACGAGCATTTAGGATAATGCTGCTTGTTTTGAACAAATGAGGCAAGGCTACATCAAAAGCGATAACACCAAGCACAATCAGCAACAACAGACTCTCCTCGAGATCAAAGTGAACTAGATTCAATCTGAGGATAGTGAGGCAGACTTGTTTACTAAGTCATTGCCCAAATCCACGTTCGAGAAACATGTGGCAAGAATTGGCTTGCGGAAATTATCTGAACTCCCATGATCGTAGTCATCAGGGAGAGACACAGACATCAGGGGGAGATGTCTACATGTTCACCTCGAAACGTGAAGGGTGTGTTGTGCTCTTTTTCCCTTTCAACCGAGGTTATTTTTGTCCCACTGGGTTTTTGTTACTCGGCAAGGTTTTTAACGAGGCAACGAGAGAAGCACCGCGTTTGGGCAACACAAGGAAGAGTGTTCAAGGAAAACCTAATTTGTGTTTAGCCCAAACTCTAGGTTACTTGACCTAGTGGTAATAGGATTTAATGAGAATGATCCCGAATCCTAATCAATGTAGAATTACTTTCCTTGTATGATTGAGATTCTATGCATTGTAATTCTCTATATAAAGAGGCTTCTATTATCAATGAGAATACACAGAGATAATCTCTCAATTTCTGATTCCCTAAAACACAAACATAATTTTACTCATATTCATTAAAAGAATAAAGTTTTAATTAGTTTGGGTTCGACCCATTCAAGACAGAATGTGTTTCTTAATTACAATCCCTTGTTACATGAAAACACCATTTGATTTCAGTTATGAAGAAACCAATTGATGGGATGTGTGTGTTTATTTGTTTTTGCGGCTACATTTGGAGAGGGATCAAGCCACTCGTAGTTCAAGAATTTCAATCGGTGTACGACTCATCATAGGGTATTGCTTTTTGGAATGAGAGTAATGTTTGAACGAATTTAGTGTGAGTGAACTAGGGATTCGATTTACTTTGGATTTGTGTTTGAAGTTATTTTAGGAATGATTTGACTTTTCTAGTGTCAGATGAATTTGACTGGTGAGGTTAAGGATTTGAATTGGATGAATATGATTGGTGGAGTCAGGAATTTGGATTAGATGTATTTGATTTGTGGAGTCAGAGATTTTGTTTGGACTTGTGGTTGCATCTAGTGGGTCGCTAGATTACCTACATACTCCGAAGGCCTGGAGGAGGGATCAAACTGTTGTAGTTCACGGGAATTGGTATTTCTCAGTTTCATACCAAATTTTCCTTTCGACGGATGTGTGTGTGTGTGTGTGTATTTTGAATCCATTGAATGTATTTCTTTTATAGACACCCAGTTTAGTCTTGTCTGCTGATTCATCTAAGACCTGATGTACCAAGTTTTGCAGTAGGGCCTGAAATTAGGAATAAACTTTGCACTGACTTTCCCTTGTTGTCGGGCAATACAACGGACAATAATTGAAGTAATATAATTCAAGTGGGCCATTGCCTTGGACACCCGACTTGGGCTTCGAATCAGCCCAACTAAATTTCCTCTTTATGTATCGATCCAGTCTTATCTGGTGAACGACATCTGCACTCTGAATAGATGGGGTGCATACTCCCTTGATTCTTCAACTCTCCTTTTTTAGCATCTTTGATTCAGAGATCGGGTTTTCTAGTCTTGCACGTACTTGTCAGTGCTCTCTATCGAAACCACATACTCATTGATCCTTTGGCTCGAAGAGACTAGTGAGAACCCCCCTTCATTTTGGAGTTCTCTTCCGCCAATTAAATCGACCTCTATTTTGTCTTCTCCCATTATTATATGTAATGCCAAAAGCTCCTCCTAAAGTGACACTGCCGTGGTCCTCCTACCAAAATTTTAGGAGAATGAAACAAGCAGAAAAGAAGAAGACGTTTTTGTCTGAATGTAAATTTACGATTCACCGTCGCAAAGTCTTTATAAATGTAGGCTTCTGGAAAATCTTCTGGGGGATGTGAAGAGCTAGCTAGGTACGTCCTTACAACTTGAGCTAAGCTACTACATGCTGCTGAAAAGAAATAATGAAGGACCACTCCATTTTGAGAAAAGGTGCTTGGACTATCGAAGAAGATTATCTTCTGAGGCAGTACATTGAAAAGCTCGGAGAAGGAAGATGGAACCTGATTGCACGATCTGCAGGCTAGGTAAAACTAGCTATACAGTACCGGCTGACCGGCTAGAGATGTCCGCACCGGAACTCGCTTATATATCTATACACGCAGATACACATTTACTTGCTAAGTGATCGGCGTCTTCAACCCCAAGAATACATAATTAATAGCACTTCTGTAGTACGTTATAAGTTTGATTGACTTTTATATATATGCAGGCTTAAAGAGATGCAGGAAGAGCTGTAGGACGAGGTGGTTGAATTACCTGAAACCGGATATAAAGAGAGGAGAGTTTGATCAGGACGAAATTGATCTCATGTTTAGGCTTCACAAGCTTTTAGGGAACAGGCAAGCAGGAAAATTTAACGTTCTTATGATCCTCGGCTTTTATCTTAAATTCTAGATTATAAGAAAACCATCCTCTTTTTTTCTTCTTCGATCTTTTCCCCTTAGAAATTAATATGCCCATTCATTTTATTTTCCTATTTCAATTGCATTTTGTTTATATATGTAAGGTGGTCATTGATTGCCGGAAGACTTCCGGGGAGGACAGCAAATGATGTGAAGAACTTTGGGAGCACGAGGCTACAGAGAAAGATAGCTGGAGATGTGGAAATCACTAGACATAAATGCCAAGAAACGGTGAAGGCCATCATAGTAAGACCTAAAGCCAGAAGATTATCAGACAGTTTGCGTTGTTTGAGAATTCAGTCGGACAAGAACATTAATTAGCAGGTGTTTCCAACATCAGCACCACCAATATTACAGCAAGAAATTGATTGTTTGAGAGTCTTTTTAGAGGAGGATAGTAGTAAAACCACAGCATGTTCTAGTTTGACTGGTGAAGGATATAGCTGCTGGGAATTACCAACATTACCAGCTACAGGGAATGAACTTGATTGGTGGAGAACCTTCTTATATGATGAGGAAATTGGTATTAAAACTAGTCCCAGTCTTGGGTTAGAGCAAGGCTCTTTTACGTACAAAATGTTTAGGTAACATGTATATGCCAGTTTTTATGAAGAATGTTGAGTGATTAGTCACAGTAACTTATCTTCAATGGCTGGGTCTATAGCTATTATTTACTTTCGAAATTAGGTCTCCATAGTCATATTCAGTATTTAGTATTCATAACAGTCAAAGTACTTGATATAACCATTCATAGTTGAATAAGCAAGAACTCGCTTGATTATTGTTTGCTATCTGGTGAGGATAACTCTCTTTGAACTTATGAAGTGAAGTAGGTGAACATTTAAGATGTATATTAGATTCCTTATAGCAATTATGTCAATGTCACTATCATGCAGTGATACAGTAATTTCATAAAAAAAAACTTCTTTTTTTTTTTGTCAAAAAGTTCATTCATTAATAGAAACAAATAGTACTACAAATATAGATGTGCATAAGAAAGCAAAAGTTTTAGGCCCAAAAGCCTAATAGACAAAAGCTTAATTAACCTATATCTAACACAAATAAAAAACCTAGGCCCAAAAGCCCAACAACAACCAAAACAAACCCTAGATCTAGAACCATGTAGAACTGCAAAGAGAGGAGCCGCCATGGCTGCTGACCGCCAAACTGCATAGAGGATAACGTCGATCAAGGCTTCACTTCCTAATGCCAGACGTTTATACATCATCATTCGCCATACCCGAATAGCCTTCACAAGAAGGAAAAATGTACCAAAGGACATAAAAACGGCAGTCGTGGTGGTGGAGACCACCAAGCAACACAATGCCATTGGTCCGGCGACGTCCACAATCATCGGTGGAGTGCCGGTTCGGCAGCTATTCTTGAGTGTAGAGTAAGGTGTGTAGACCCAGATCGAGAACCGCTATAATGGTAGGATTGTGAAAGAAGAAAACGATGGGATAGAAGATGAAAAATAAAGTTGTAAGAGGATGGGAGAAAGGATAGTAGATCTAGGCGTTTGGATAGGAATTGGGATGGAAGAAACAAAACAATAAAGAAACTGAGGCATGAAGCCTTAGATCTGAGACAAGCTCAAGGAAAACACACCACAAAGGGTGGAGACACACCACAGAGGGTGGAGGAGACGTTGTCGAATCTCAAAACTGCAAATGCTATCGACTTCGAGAGTCCATAAAAAACTTGTTATGCAATAAAAATTTATTTACACACACACACACATATATATATATATATATATATTTTTTCTCTTTTGGAAGATTAGTCAGTTCATTGATAATTCAACAAGAATACACATAACGACCTATCTCAATGAGATTGTCTGAAACAATCATTACCTAAGTAAATCCACATTTGCCAGCCATCAAACCAAACTAGAAAAGCTCTCACAACTCCCATGAAAACTGCAAATAGACATGAGAGATGAGTGCAAATCTGCAACACCACCCTCAAAAAAAAGAAAGGGGCCCTGACCACTTACTCAATTTCAGCTTAAAAATTGCCTAATTACTCCACTAAAATTTTTTTAACCTTATTTACCCAATCTAACATCTATTGACAGTTTTTCCCCTATTAATTAAATTGAAACTCATCGATCTCCTCTCTCTCTCTCTCTCTCTCTCTCTCTCTCTCTCTCTCTCTCTCTCTCTCTCTCTCTCTCTCTCTCTCTCTCTCTCTCTCTCTCTCTCTCTCTCTCTCTAATCTGCCTCCTTACCCAAACCACCGTCGTCAATCTGGCAACAGTTTCCTTAGCGGTTTCTCGGCCATCACCGCCGGCTACTTCATCGTAGGAGACGACGACTTGCTCAGATTCAAGTTCTCCCTCAAACCCTCTCACTTCAGACACCTCTCGATCAAATCGACTCTCATCGCTTTCGGCGAAGACAGCAATACCAAACCCGTCGACGTCATTGGTCACAGCCATGCAGTTTTTTTCGTCTTCACCGCCGCCTAGTTCAAGTAGTTGATCGCCGAAGGTCCTCCCAGGTTGCCTCACCGATCCGACATTGTGAAACAAAGTTCTGATTTTGATTACAAAGTTTCAACTTCAATAAGGCGGTGAGGGAAAACGACGCCGTAATGAGTGCAGAGGAGGAGACAGGTTGTTTGTGTGAGGGGGAGGAGGCAAGCGACGGTGGGGGAGGAGCAGTCCGTTAATACCACCGATCCGGCTTCAAAACCCAAAGCAACAGGTTACTAACTTGTGGGTGCCCAGAGCCGGTCTCACACTCCAGTGGGTACCCAAAGCATTTTCTAGGTGGCCCAATTTTTTTTTTCTTAGAAACTGTGAGCTCCAAGAATGGGGAAGGAAAAAAAAAAGTGAACATGTAGAATTGAACATATAAATAATAAATTGATCAATTATGCATGTAGTGTATTCATTTTGGTTTTGAGAGTTTATGCAATTCAATGGAGGGCAATAATATGATTATTGGAGGGTAATAATATGATTATTGGAGGATAATAATATGATTATTGGAGGCAATAATATGAGTATTGAGGGGCAATAATATGATTATTGGGTATTATTAGAGGGCAATAAAATCAGACGCCGGAATCTCGTCACCAATCTGGTAGCCGGATTCGGGATTCCGGTGACCGGTTGCCCGATTCTGGTCACCGGTTGCCGAAGTTCGGCAAGGTCTCTGATGACTTCTCTCTCTAAGTGACAAAGAAGGAGAGAGCAAAATTGTCCCAAAAATAAATTAAAAGGAATATAAATAAAATAAAATAAAAACTTAATTGGGTATTAGGAAAAAAATATATATTAAATATTGAGTAAGTGGGCAATCTCTTAGAGTGTTTTGGTAAGTTGGGTTAATCAATCCTAAAATTGAGTAAATAATCATTTTCTGAAAAAGAAAATGATAGCAAATTTCTCATTCATTTTGACCAAATGAAAATTAAAATAAATCATTTTAGGCCTAGCCCAAATATAACGTAAGACTAAATCCAAAAGTTGTGATCCCAAGTGCAACCAACATATGGAAACCTTGTTAGCCTCTACCATAACCATGGCGAACCATCCACAGCTTCAAAACCGCTCCGCAAGTCATGAACAACCAATAAGTCGCTACCAGCACCAGAGCCATCTCCGATCTACCGCCACAGTCATTTGTCCTTACCACCACACCGCTAGAAGTAGTGGAGGAGTAAATAAATAGACGGAAGCCTATAATTATTAAAAGGCTTTCGTCTAGTGACTCTAGTCTCTAACGGAGAGTCCCATCACCACTGTCTTGAACAAAGAGATGTCGTTATATCGGATCGCCGCCGCCTCCCATGTTGTGACCAGAGAGAGAAAATCTCAAACTTTTTATGCAACAAAAGTGCACTTCTATAGGAAATGGTATTTGACCACTTAAGAGTTGTTTGCTTTGTTAATTTTGGCTCCTTCTTCTTCTTCTTTTTTCTTTTTTTTTTTCCGAGCTTGCACAAAGTACACAAATTTTCTTGTTGACCGTGTTTACATTTACATTTATTGAAGAATAAAAAAGCGATGAGTCGAGAGGTATGGAAATTGGGTCACTAATCCAGTAATCCCCAAACTACAAATTGAGTTTGCAGAGACGATTCTTGCTGCAATCACACAACCAAATTCGATTTTAGCTATTGGCGAGTAAAACGAATCAGGATCTATTCAATTTGAGAATATCCCCTTTTAGCTGAGTAAAGGAATTGGCAATGCAATTGCACCCACCAAAGTTTTTGCATAAATTTACATTCACCAAGAGTAGAATGAAAAGGCTCAGAATTCTAATTAACACCAAGATTTGTGTACCGCAATGCACTTGAAGGCTCAAAGGCATCCGAACTTGCACAATTGAGCGTTTTCCACCAATGTCTGGATGAACATTTTTTAACCTGATCAGTTTCAATATCAGGTACAGTTTCACAAATAAGACATGCTAATAACAAGCTTGCATCGTAGGACTGCAAAGACTAGCACTAAAAACCGACCACCAAAATAACAACTTACAATACAAACACGAGCGTTCGTATATCTCTCTTGACCTAGACTTACGAGGTAGTGACTGGGATGCAAAAACTTCAAATTGTTCCATTATGCGTAAGTGCGTAACAATAACCAGATACCAAAATATAACCAGATACCAAAATGGAAGAATGCCGCACGTGCATTCAACAAAAGAAACTATAATTCTAAGTTAATACAAACATTACAGAGCACATCAGTAATTGCATTGAATATCCATGGGATCTTAACATTTTATATTCACTTTCTAACATCCATGGGATCCAACATTTTATGTTCACTTTCTGACAGCAAAACGAGTGACACTGCTTTTGGAAGTTGCATGAATAAAAATAATAGAACATGTACAAAGAAAAGCCACGAGCAGGACCAAGACGGGGTGAAATTGGAAGCAAGATTATAAGAAAAATGAAATAAATTTTTTATTTTTAAATGCCTTAAGAGTAATGAATGAGAAACATATATTCCAGGATTTATGAGCTACAACATCACAAATTACTTGAACCAAAACAGTAGTAATAAGGTAAACATAAGTTATAGCTTTGAAAAATAGACAATCAAAAGAACCAAACAGGGGGAGGGAACAAAGTCCATTGTGTCAGGCTGTCAGCTGCCTCCACTATTATACTCAATTGACTAAAACTGGCAGCAAGGACTGAACAGCTTAAACACTTGTTCTTCCTATCTTAAAACAAACAGACAAATGCCAACGGACATGTTAAGCCAAACAAGACCACACTAGTGTAACATCAATTATCATGAAAACAAAAAAACAAAAAAAGGCTCAGAAATGTTGAAATAAAAGAAACCACAATATTATACCCTACAATTATCTTTCCCGTCTCTGTAACTTCCTAATAAGGTTCGTACAATAGTTCTAAAAGTGTCATTAAAATTGCCACCATATCGTAACATCAAATAGACACAACTCAAAAAACCATAGTATATAATGTTATAAACCACAATGAACCGTCATCTCTATACTTGACCACATTAACAATCAAAATCCCAACTTTTCCACTGATCAGTTTTCAATTAACATAAATCCTTATTAGTAAAACTGCACTGTCAAAAAACGAAGTTTAAGTTCCAACTGAACCAAGTTCAGAAACACACACTACGGAGTCATTCAAAATACCCTTGCCCTCCATGCCTCAAGAGGAGTTTGCTAGTTCAATATCAAAGGGCACTGAACTTGACAGAAATGCCCCTTTAGACATATTCCATATATTTGACATCTGTAATATAAGGATTACTCTATGTGGTTTTAATTATGCCATGAAAGTGAACTAATCAACCCAATTCTGACAATTTTCAAGGCAAATTCATAACTCTCCAAATTACCTATCCCCAAGTGACATAGAAGCAATACTCAATGTAGATGCTACTTCAGAGAGTCCAGCCCTCCAGATCCTCAGTTATAAGTGAATGGAAGAAGACGAATATACGGAAGTTACCACTATGTGCCTCGCTAGTATCACTTTGCATTCAAACACCTAGGCCTTCAGTTTTAACTAGAATAATTTTCATTCCATTTATACAAACAAAATAGTAGCGCAATAAAAAAGGCCACAATTTTGCACCTGACATTTTGTCAATGTTAAGAATGCGAAGTGTCCAGGAACAGAGACCGGAATCTTTTTGCCTTTTAGCGTATTTCTTAAAATTCTTCTGGAAAAAAATAACAAAAACCAAATACACTCAGGAATCATTCACTTCAAAAAACCAAAAGATCCCGAGAAGATGAGACCAAAATCTAAACAAACCAAGATTTGCATAGTACCTCTAGTGAGCCTGTGGAACAACTAATTGAAGTTCTATAAGTTCCTGCAAGTGCAGGAAACCTCCTCAACCTGCTTGCTTTGATACTGCAGTGACATACGGTAGATACATGTCATACAAAAAAATTCAAAAGACAACAAAAACATGGATTCTTCAAACACCGCAAAATGGGCAGTCAATCATCTAATTTCGTCAGTATAAAAAGTGTAAACACAAATAATCCCTTAATAAAGCTGACATGGCCACTGAAGCAATGAAGATTAGATTGCCATAGGTACAGAAGTAACCAAAAATAGAGAAAATTTTGGTTTCCTTGAGTTAATAAGACAATTCACTATTCAAAGTTTGCAAAAAGATGAATTACCCCCTCTTTAAGTAATCAAAGACAAACTTGATGGCTAACACCCCAGATGATAGAGAATGGCAAAGGTTACAGACTTACAGCTCTCTATGTTTATCAAAAAGCTATGATATTATCAAGTATACAGCCATGTGCATCAACATTCCCGCCAGTTCTCTACTATTTATTCCTCAAAGAAAGTTCCAATCCAAACCTTTCTCAAAAAAAAATTAATCAGACCTAATTAAATACTGAATAATGTAGTAATAAGATTGAACATTAAAGCAGCAGGGTATATCTGATAACTTTATATGTGCTCTTTGAACCACTACAAGCACATTCACATGAGCATAAACTGAAATTAAATTGATCCTTAGCAGCAAGCAGCAGGATGGCTTACTTCAAAGTAATTTTTAACAACATAAACCAATATAGGCTAGCGAATCGAAGAGAAAAAAAATACATCAAGCAAACCACATCCGATTATTGGTTTCTTTTCCATCTTCCCCTTTTGCTATTGAGTGGAAATTTGACATCCAAGTACTGCTACTGAGCGGATAAAAATTTGCACTATACTGTACTAAATCTTTTATACATATGAATGAACTATTTCATGTGCAAGGTGCGATAAAGGTATAATTAAGCTTACAACACATTCTATCAGTGTAACTACACAATGTAAGAATAAAAATATGCCATCACACATTAAACTATCTCCATCCCCCAAACATTCCACAGATATCAAATCAACACATTACCTTCAAAATTACATGCTTAACTGTCAATATTCTTCGTCAAGGAAAAGCAAAGCACTCCCTTCCACTTCACACCAACCATCTCTTGCAAACACAATGTGAACATTAAATAGGTCTAGTATAACAGATAGTGCTATTCGAAACCAATAGAGAACTGTTTACAATGTACCAATGAAAGTATGTTACATACACAAGTTTTGAAACCGATTCTCTTAAAAGACAACACAATCATGCCACAACTAGGAAAGAAAGCAGTGTCATATATGCATTTCTAAAAGATGATCAAAGATGAAGAACAAATTATTAACCTGCAACAAATCTGGTTGACAGGAGGCAAAAAAAAAAATACACATCTCCCAGCCAAATCATGAGTAAGTGCCTGCTAAAAAAGAGCAGAAATGACCGTCCTGACGTAGAATGTTGCAACTTCCGTTCAATGCACGTCTCTCACCTCAGCCATGCCCATTAAATGCATTAATGTATCAAGGCCACTGATCTGATTTATCCTAGCCAAACACACCCCCGGTTCCTATACCCCCTTGCAACTCCTTTCTCCGTTGCTCTTCCAAGGGATCTGGACTCTTCAAAATTCTCCGTGAGCGCCTATTAAAACAGAAATAAGTTTATAGTAGGAAAATGGAATCATAAGCTATACAACTGGTCGATCCAATTTAAGCACTGTAGGTATTGAGATACCTGTCTTGAGCATGTTGGGCAGGAAACGTGGGCATGAAATCTTTCGTCTTGGGAAGAGGGACTTCGCGAAACCACTCATGATTCAGAGCAGCATCAGCAGAAATTCTCTGAATAAAATATTGTGGACCATAGTAAGTAACTATACCAACACTCCCAGCATTCCAATAGACAAGACTAAATATAAACTTACCTTCTCAGGGTCATAAGTTAGAAGCTTATTCAACAAATCAAATCCAGCTTCAGTGAGAACTGGAGATCCAGTAAACGAAGTAGCTGGGAACTTCTTGCGCAAAAGGTTATACCTGAAACAAACAGGTCAGTAGTTAACATAAGTCAAAACCTTGATAACTGAAAGCATCACCAATGGAGGCCAGATAGCCAGGTCAGAATCACCCAAAGCTGGAAGCCTGGGAAAACAGCGGCAAGAATAAGAACACCATGTTATCAAAACAAAGATTGAATTAGTTTGCAAAAATTTGGTACTTACTGATGCTTAACAAAGTTGACCTTTACTCCAGGAAGTTTGGAAAACCCAGGCCAAATAGTCTCATTTGGTGTGCCAAGTATCTTAAAAATCTGTAGTTATCAGTAACAAAATTAAATAACTTCACAAGTACGTGAAAGAGTATAACCAACATTGAGCAGATCAAGTGATAACTCACTTTGTCAAGTTGTTCAAATTCCGTTTTCCCATTAAAAAGCGGCTCCTTTGATAACAGCTCAGCCATGATACAACCTAGTGACCACATATCGATTGCCGTTGAATATTCTCTTGCTCCCAACAGAAGTTCCGGCGCCCTGCATTGAGAAAATATTAATGAACCAATCTTTTGCCAAAATATATACGTTCTTTCATATATCTATAACAGACACAGGAAAGTGCAGATGGCAAAGCTTATTTATCGAATGAAACATAGATTACGAAGGTGAGAGACAGATGAACAATTAGAGTTTGACTAGTCTATATCAAATTAAAGATGACATGATCAGCATACATTGAGATGGAAACATAGATAACAACCTTCAAATTTCAGATGAGACTACCATAACTAACAAACTATTCCACAGATGCTTGCTAAATGCTTACATTCGATTATGCATCATTCACAGACAACAAGTTGCAGATGAGCATATAAGAATCCAAAAATTCCTTTTCTAGCCCAAAAAAAAAAATTCAAACTTAATGGAAATTCAAGTAACTTGATAAGAATACATTCCATTATGCATCATTCACAGACAACAAGTTGCAGATGAGCATATAAGAATCCAAAAATTCCTTTTCTAGCCCAAAAAAAAAATTCAAACTTAATGGAAATTCAAGTAACTTGATAAGAAAAAAGGAATCAACTAATAGCAAAAGGAAATCCACTTAACTACAGGTGAAACTGAAAAATCAATTTTGAAACTAATAACTCGTTTAAAGCAGACCAGAAGAGCAATGAAGAGCAATTGCGGCTTACCTGTACCAAAGAGTAACCACCAAATGAGTATACGGTTTCAAAGGACTTCCATATTGACGAGCCAACCCAAAGTCACAGATCTTCAACTCACCCCGATTATTCAAAAGCAGGTTAGATGTCTTCAAATCCCGATGAAGCACCCAATTATCATGAAGATATTTGACACCTTCCAACAGCTGGAGCATAAGGCATTTGACTTCACTCGGACTAAATGGCTGCTTCATTGTCTCCATGAGTGCCTTAAGATCATGCTCCATGTATTCCATCACCATAAAAATGCTATCAAGGTTACTACCCACCACGACTTCCTTAACATCGACAATTGATGGATGATGAAAAGAAAGGAGAATGTTTATTTCCCTCAGAGAAGTTAATGGAAAACCTTCTCTTTCCTTCTCCATCTTTACCTTCTTCAATGCCACAATTTCACCAGTTTTCTTATCTTGGGCCCGATATACAACACCATAAGTGCCCTCATCTATCTTGTTTAGTCTCTCGAACTCATCAACACTTCTACAACCCTGAAGCATGTTTACACTTCTTTGTGGAGGAGCTGCAGGCTCTGGTGTCTCAGGAGAATCATGCTCATCCGCTGAACTAGTATCATAACGACTAACACTATCATTATTACCATTATCCTTGTCAACATCCATGTAGTCATCCCTCTCTGAGTCATTATCAGGATAGTCATCCCCACTCGACCTTCCAAGGGCATCTCGTTCATCAGACTCGGATGATCTCGCCCTACCTCGTTCAGACCCATCTTTCTTAAGCTCGCCTAGCTCCGGAGTCAGTGAGCTGTTGCGTACTCTGTTTTCCACTGATCCTAAACGAGGCATTTTCCTCCTCCTTTTAGGAATTTCCTCGTTTTCTGAAATTCCACCTTCATCACCAGGAGAATTATTTCCTGCTGCCCATCTTGAAGATGATATATTTCGGGTTGGAACATAATCTTCTTCTTCTTCTAGCTGCTCTGCTTCACGAACATTCCCTAAATGCTGATCTGGTGAAGACAACTCTACCGGAGACTCATATACACCATTGCTAACAGTCTCAGGTGCCACAGGAGACTTAACCGGGGAGGAAGGTTGTAAATTGTCAGTTTCATCAATTTTAGCTGAAGATATTTGTACCCTGCTATCTGAAGTAACATTAGGAGACTGACGAGACACCCTAGCCAGTGGGGGTGGAGGAGGAGGAGCTGTTGGCACTGTTGTAATCCTAGTCTTGGATGAATTACTCCCTTCTTTATCATCTCTATCCCACACAATAGGCGAAAACTTCCTTTTCCTCTCCTTGGGAGTCTGACTTCCATTCTCCACCACCTTCATAACCTCTACATCTCTGCCCTGCGACCCGGATTCAATAGCATCATCAGACCCGCTCTCACTTGACAATTCACCAGGTTCCCTATCCAATGCCTTGGCAGAAAACCCACAAGGCTTAGGCCCGCGACCGGCTGCTAGCCCACCACCGCCACTGCTGCCGGAATCACTCCTACTCGAAGAGGAACGGTATCCACCATTAGCCACTGCCCTCTCCTTGGACCTAGCCCTGATTCTATCTCTCAAATCCCGAACGCGGCCCTTGTGAACATCACGATTCCCATTCCTCATCCGCTCCAAGTCCTCCTTAGCAGAAGCTAAATCCCTCCGCGGCAATTCGAAACTGGACTCTCGCTCCCTGAACTCGTTTTCGCGATAACCCCCATGTCTTCCAGCCGCCATATATATGTGTATATACCCAAGAGCCAGAAAACACAGCGGAATGAATAGGGGAACCCTTTAGCCCAATCCAATTAAAACCGCAAAAAAACCCTAACCCTAAACCCCCAAATCAAGTCGGGCTCTCCAATTCCCCCCAATTCAAAAAGTCACCAACTTTGATTTGAGGAAATTGAAACGGGGTCAGATCCTAAAAAATCAATACGCGAATAATAATAAAGCAGAGTAAAGACTAACAATTAGTTGTTCGACGAAGCCTCGATCATGTGTGAATCAGAAACCCTAGAAATTGAAGCAGCGAGAGAAAAGAAAAGCTGGAAATTAATCTAGAGTTGAAAGAGATTGATGGGTAGACTGTAGGGAAACCATAACGGCGAGACAAGATTGTGCGGCTTTCAGATCAGATTGGGCCTTTTTCGGTTCGACCGAATTTTCCCCTCCTGTTTTTCCTTTATATATATCTTTTTAGAGTTTTTTTTTTTTTCTTGCCAATCTAATGAAAATTTAAAATCTAATAATATTTAATTGTGTGTATTGTTTTTTCTTGTTTCCTTGCTTGCAATCTAATGAAAATTTAAAATCTAATAATATTTAATTGTGTGTATTGTTTTAGGGAATCAGAAATTGAGAGAACTTCGCTGTGTATTCTCATTGATAATAGGGGAAGTAATCGTACATTGAATAGCAATCTAGATCCTTCTAATTTAACCCTATTACCACTTGGTCAAGTAACCTAGAGTTTGGGCCAAACACAAATTAGGGTTTACTTAAACATTCCCCTTTGTGTTGCCCAAACGCGGTGCTTCTCTCGTTGCCTAGTTAAAAACCTTACTTACTCGCTCAGTAAGACAAAAATAACCTCGGTCGAATGGAAAAAAGAGCACAACGCACCATTCACGTACGATTCGAGACGAACATGTAGACATCTCTCCCTGATGTCTGCGCCTCCCCCTGATGACTACGATCATGGGAATTCAGATAATTTCGGCAAGCCAATTCTTGCCACATGTTTCTTGAACGTGGATTTAGGCAATGACTTAGTAAACAAGTCTGCCACATTGTCCTCAGATCGAACCTGGTTCACTTTGATCTTGAGGAGCTTCTGTTGTTGCTGATTGTAGAAGAATTTAGGCGATATGTGTTTGGTGTTGTCGCCTTTGATGTAGTCTTGCTTCATTTGTTCAATGCAAGCAGCATTATCCTCATAAATGCTTGTTGGCTCATCTATGGTAGACTTCAGACCACAATTGCTTCGAACATGCGTAACTATGGACCTAAGTCATATACATTCACGAACTACTTCGTGAAGAGTAATAATCTCTGCATGATTCGAAGAGGTAGCGACTAAAGTCTGCTTTGTAGACCTCCAAGATATCGCAGTCTTTCCCATGGTGAAAACATAACCAGTTTGGGAGCGACCTTTGTGTGGGTCAGAGAGGTACCCAGCATCAGCAAAACCTTCTAAAACACTTATATCGTTTTGGGATGGGGAGAGGGAACGCAGTCCACCATATGTGGCATCCTTGACACTAGATGGGTCCGAATCCATCTTCTCTCTGTAGGGATAGAACAAGCTCATATCAATCATACCACTTAGGTATCGAAATAAATCTTTAACACCAGTTCAATGGCATCATGTTGGCGCAGAGCTATATCTAGCTAGCAAGTTCACAGCGAATAAGATATCCGGTCTTGTGCATTGTGCTAAGTACAATAATGCGCCTACTGCACTTAGGTAGGGCACTTCTGCCGCTAGCACTTCTTCATCATCATCTTTTGGATGGAATGGATCCTTCTTTGGATCAAGACTACGGACGACCATTGAGGTGCTTGAAGGCTTAATTTTGTCAGTGTTGAAACGCCTAAGCATCTTTTGGTATAAGCTGATTGATGAATCAGGATACCATCTCTACGGTGCTCAAGTTCTAAACCGAGACAAAATCGTGTTTTCCCAAGATCTTTCATCTCAAACTCGGATTTCAAGTGTTCAGCGGTTTCCCTTAACTCTTTAAGGGTGCCAATTATGTTCATGTCATCGACATAAACCGTTACTATTGCAAATCCGGAACTTGTCCTTTTTATGAACACACATGGGCATAGTTCATTGTTGACATTTCCTTTTCCAATCAAGTAGTCACTTAGACGGTTATACCACATCCGTCCGGATTGTTTCAATCCATATAGTGAGCGTTTCAATCCACTCGCAAACTCGCTCCGTGGTTTAGAGTCGCTTGATTTGGGTAGCTGAATTCCATATGGAACTTTCATGTATATTTCCGTATCTAGATCCCCATATAGATACGCTGTAACCACATCCATAAGCTGCATGTTCATTTTTTCAGAAATTACCAAACTGACAAGGTAGCGGAACGTTATGACGTCCATTACGGGATAATAGGTCTCCTCGTAATCGATTCCAGGGCGTTGTGAGAAGCCTTGCCCCATAAGGCAAGCTTTGTACCTTACAATCTGGTTTTTCTCATTACGCTTTCTAACGAATACCCATTTGTGACCAACTGGTTTGGTGTTAGGCGGTATTGGTACAACATTGCCAAATACCTTTCTTTTCGCTAGAGAATCAAGTTCTGCCTGGATCGCATCTTTCCATTTTGGCTAGTCATCTCTACGTTGGCATGCATCAACAGAGCGTGGTTCGATGTCATCGGTCTCAATAATCTCACGTGCCACTGAATACTCGAATACATCATCAATGATGATGGAGTTTCTTTCCCACGTCTCATGTACACTAGTATAATTGACAAAGATCTCTACATTCTCAGGGATAGGTTCTGGCATTGAGGCGTCCCCCAATGATGTCTCTTGGACATAACCATAATCTGGAACATTCTCATGGGACGGATTTTGAGTATCGATGATCAAAGGATTTGTTTGTGCCTCATTCTCTCTCTTTCTAGGGCGAGTATCATTCAAACCAATCGGTCTACCGTGCTTCCTGCGGGACCAGCGGCCATAGACGCAACATCATTGTTATTCTGGGCAATGGCGCCATCTCCTGGTGTCACATGAGTGCCGTTATGTCCATTATTTGGGACATCAATCCTTACAGGCACGTTTGCAGTAGGTATGTGTGATCTCGTCACTTTGGCAACATCAGAAAACGCATCAGGCAGAGTGTCTGCTACGTTCTAGAGCTCAATTATTCTTCGCACTTCAAGTTCGGACTGTGCGGTACGGGGATCGAGATGAGACATAATGGGGACAGACCACTACAATTCATGTCGTTCCTGTTGAACATATGTGTTCTTATCTCCCCCTAACGATGAGAAGACTGTCTCATCAAAGTGACAATATGCAAATCTAGCGGTAAAGAGATCGTCTGTCAAGGGTTCAAGATAGCGAACGATGGTTGGAGATTCATATCCAACGTAAATGTCCATTCGTCGTTGTAGACCCATCTTAGTACGCTATGGCGGCGTAATAGGCACATAAATGACACACCCAAAAATGCGTAAATGCGAGATATCTGGCTCGTACCCAGTCACTAGCTGTAACGCAGAGTAAGATTGGGTTGCAGTGGGTCGTAGACGAATTAGCGTCGCTGCATGAAATATTGCATATCCCCAAGCAGAAACAAGGAGATTAGTGCGCATAATCTATGTCCGCGCTATCATCTGTAGTCGTTTGGTAGCGGCTTCTGCGAGACCATTTTGGGTATGAACATGGGGAACTGCATGCTCTACATCAATCCCCAGTGACATGCAATAGTCATCAAACTTTTTCGATGTAAACTCCTCAACATTATCAAGTCGAATTGACTTAGTAGGATGATCAGGGTAGTGAGCCCGTAGACGGATAATCTGGGCGAGGAGTTTAGCATAAGCAGCATTTCGAGTAGACAACAGCGCGACATGTGACCAGCGTGTCGACACATCAACCAATACCATAAAGTATTTAAAAGGTCTGCATGATGGTTGAATTGGTCCACAGATATACCATTGGATTCTTTGTAAGAACGGAATGAGTATTTTGGGATCCTTTGCGTAGGACGGCCTCAATCCTAATTTCCCAAATGAACAGGCTTTGCAAAATGAGTGAGGGGTCTTAAAAGCAACCAATGAGGATTTTGGTTGGGCCTGGGCGTCTGTAGCGCTATTAGAAGCAAAATGTGTGACTACATCTCCTATCATGGCATTAGAGCCATGGAAATTAGTATGTGTGGCGTCATGGCCACTAGAAGGGGCAACCATGGCGTCATGCTCATGGGTGGTGCCATTGATGGCGTCATCACATGGGACTTGGGTGGCCCATTGGAGCCCCAAGACGGCTGCATAGCCAGATGCTGCAATTGTTGCGGTCTTGCTAAGTCCAGGAATCAATTTTCGATTCTTGCTTCTTCTCACTCTGAAGAATTGATGTCCGTGTGAAGTCTTTAATATATGGAGCATCATATCACGACCAGGGTGTCCTAGTCGGTAATGTCAAAGCCAACATGTGTCTGAATCCAAGAGATCTTCTCTTATGACATTATTAGATTCAAATGGTCGAATTGTAGTAACATAAAGTCCACTAGATTGACACATAAGCTTCTTTAAGATGCGCTTTCGTCCGCAATCATTAGAGGTAATGCAAAGGAACTCTTTTCCGTTCTCATTATGCGTTTCCGCACGGAATCCGTTGGCTCTTATATCTTTAAAATTCAATAAGGTTCGATTTTCCTTAGGAGCGTAAAGAGTTTCAGTGACTTTAATCAAGGTGCCATTTGGCAATAGGAATTGGGTCATTCCATGTCCTTGAACTAAACCTGATGGACTAGCCATCGTAGTCACAGAAGAATATGTAGGCAACATCTCTAAGATTAATTACCTATGTCTTAGAATGGTGTGCGTAGTCGCACTATTCGTAAGACATTGTAGTTCATCCATTCCTAAAAGAAAAGCTCATACTTAAAAAGGAGTCATAAAGAAAAGCACTGAACTTTTATTAATAAGCCAAATAGAATTACATCATCATTTCTTTAACAAAAAAGAATCTAATCCAATAAACTAGCTAATGCAAAACAATGGTAGTCATCTAACTCCTTTTGGTAATTTCAATGCAAATGTGACCAGGTGAGTAGAGAGATGTCGATGGAGCAAAGCTCACTTAAGTACCACTTATCTCAAAACCTTCCTAGACATCACATTTACATTGAGTACGCCTCTTTGAAAAAAGACTAATACCATTGGTATCTACTATAATAATATGGCAATTGCCTACATCTCTTGGAAAATAAAAAGACTTAATCAAAATCGCCAATTTTTGGGTCTTGATCCTTGTAGTCTTCCACCCTTAGATCGAGATCGCCATCTTGATCTTCTTGTTCCATGTAGTTTGTCTCCCTTGCGTCACGATACGTCTTGTATGCGTTTGCAACTTGATGGGATGCTTTACATGCTTTTGCCCAATGTCCAGTTGATCCACATATGAGACAAGCATCATTATGGTCAGGTTCCCTTGATCGAGGCGCTTTGGGAGCATTTTGAGGACGGTTATTGCCTTTGGTGGCGTTACCACCATAACCGGAGGCTTGGCCTCTCTCTCTCTTCACACGTTTACCTCCACGGTTCTGTGCAAGCCTATCTTGGAGGTTTCCTTCCTTTTTAGGGCAAGAATATGGACCAGAACGTCGAGAATTATCCCTATTCTTAGGGTTTCACTCCTTGCGGCCTCCCTTGGAGGCGCTACTATAATTAGACTCCGGAATTGACTTGGTTCCCACGGGTCTAGAGTTATAGTTCTTCACAAGTATGTTGTCGTGCTTTTCAGCTACGTTCAGGGTACCAATTAGTTCATGATATCTTGTGATGCATCTAGCATTGACATCAATCCGATAGTTTTTGGCTATCATCAATGCAGAGATGAGGAAGGTGGAGAGAGTCTTCTCGATCAACATAGTATCAGTGATTTTCTTTCCACATAATTCCATCATAGACTTGATACGAAGTGCTTCTGAATTGTAGTAAACTACAGACTTGAAATCACAGAAGCGGAGGCTATGCCATTTCACTTCTAAGTCTGGAAGCAGGGAATCACAGATGTTGCCAAAAAGCTGCTCGAGTTCTACCCATAGTTTTCTTGGGTCTTCCTCATTGAGGTACTCATTTTTGGAGCGCGTCATTCATGTGCCTTGTCATGAGAATGATGGGTTTTGCTTCATTAGCCTCTCTCATAGCTCTATTTGCTTCAAAAGCAGTAGCTTGTTGAGGAGTAAGCACGTCCTGACTTGGCTCTTAGATCGTACTCAGGATCCCACCAGCCTTAAGATGCTGGCGCACATCACTGACCCACTTGTGGTATCCTGCGCCTGCTGTCTCTAGTGGAGCGAAGCTCAACTTGTTCAGGTTACTCATCTTGAAAAACAACAAGAAAATAGGGTTAGTTTCGAAGCGAAAAAGGCTACCACGAAAAACTATAAAATTTCTGAGCGTAGTCGCTTCCAAGAAATTAAGGATTTTCTGAGCGTAGTCGCTTCCAAGAAAATCTAATTCCAAGAGGGTTTTGGATTAGATCGAACCAATGATGTATGTGGTCGATAGTTTGTCTTCTCAACAAACTCTAAGTTTGGAGGACTGTACAAGCTCTAAGCTTGAAGTGAGCACGAACCCCCACAGTTCGGCTATTGGTCTCCCCTATGAAGAAGAAAGGGGGGTAGAAGAAGGGATGTTGGAAGCCCCGAGAAAAGAAGAAGAAATTGAAAAACTGCAAAAACGGGAACTTTTAGAAAAGTTAACCTTGAAAGATGCCGAAATTCTTGACTGGAAAAGATGACGGATATGGCCGGAAAAAGGTTGTCGGAGGTCGCCTAAAAAGTGGCAGGAAACTGGTGGCAGGAGCTAGGCAGGGTTGCTGCTTGGGCTGTGCAAGAGGTGTGCAGTGGCTGTGCAGGGCTGGCAGGCAGATGCTCGGCAGGTGCTAGGCAGCTATCGGCAGATGCAGGCACAGGGGTGCTCAGGTCTTGGCAGGTGCTCGGCAAGGGCTATGTGAAGCTTTCGGCAGATGTCGAAAGGGGCAGGCACAGGGGTGCGCAGGGCTCGGCAGGTGTCTCGGCAGATCTCGGCAGGAGGCTTGCAGGGGCTGTCGGCAAGTCTCGGCAGATGCAGGCACAGGGCTCGGCAGATCTCGACAGGTGCTCGGCAGGGCTCGTAGAGGCAGCCACAAAGCAGGGGCCGGTCCGATTTTTCCGACGGCCAGTTCAGGGGTTTTCCGGCCTGTTCCGGTGGTTTCGCTGCAGGTTCTGGGCTCCTTGGGACTAGGGCTTCTATATGTGGGGCGGTGGATGTTGGAATTTGAGGGCTACGAAATTAGGGTTTTAGGGTTAGGGCTTCGTGATGATAACGTGTTTTAGGAAATCAGAAATTGAAAGAAATTTGATGTGTGTTCTCATTGATAATAGGGGCCTCTTTATATAGAGGATTACAATGCATAGAATCTCAATCATACAAGGAAAGTAATCGTACATTGAATAGGAATCTAGATTTTTCTAATTTAACTCTATTACCACTAGGTCAAGTAACCTAGAGATTGAGCCAAACACAAATTAGAGTTTACTTGAACATGTCTAATAATATTTAATTGTGTGTATATTATTATGGGAGAATTCCACAAATGGTCACTCAAATATGACTCATTCGACACTTTGGTCACTAAAATTTCAAATATATCACTTTGGTCACTCAACTATTACACTGTCAATCACTTAAGTCACCCACAGAGTATTTTTTATAATTTTTTTTAATGAAAAAAATTATCAAAGTGACTTAAGTGATTGACAGTGTAATATTTGAGTGACCAAAGTGATATATTTGAAACTTCAGTGACCAAAGTATCGAATGAGTCATAGTTGAGTGACAATTTATGAAATTTTCCATATTATTATAAAGTTATAGATCGATTAGCTCAAGATATTGCCTGGAAGAACAATTCTTAGATTCACCCCTAGGGGTGAATGAGCATATTCACCTATGTTGTCGATTAACATAGTTTTACTTAATAAATTTATAATTCAACTGTTTATATCTTAAATTATCCTGTAAAGATTATCTCTGTAAAAAATCAATCGAATCGGAAATCGTTTAATTATCTAATTGAATCAAACAAATGGATGGTTCCAACAACACTTACTACTACTATGATGAACCGTCCATGTATTTCATAGAAATTAATAACTAAAAGGTCTTCAATTTGATTGATTTTTTACAAAGCTAATTTTTATATTACGTTATATAACATGAATGGTTGGATTGGAAAATTATAAAGTTATTATGCGTTAATCGCAAGAGATGGTGAATTTACTCATTCACCCTATGGGTGAACCTAAAAATTGTTCCTGAAAGAATGTGAATAAATTATGAGAGATTTAGTATAATTTTTCTCATTTGATGGTTTGTGAGGACGTAAATAGTAACACTTGTGAAACATGACTACTTGTGTTCACTTTCTAAACATATTTCATGTTTTATACCAAGCACACTTTTGCCCTTAACCAACATACTTTTAACTTTTTAAGACTAAATTGTGACGTTTGAACTTTAAAGTTTAAACCTCACTCAAATAACAAAATGTCAGAGTTCATATAACAGAATTGAAATATCCTCACAGTTAGAGTTCATCTGTCCACCCAATTCCAATTCCACTGACTACACTCATCCATGGAGGTGCGATTGCTCCAAATAACAAAGTCGATACCACGATAATGGTGTTAAGGAGGACTCCTCGTTTCATAGAATAAAGAGAGGCATTGACAAATACAAATTATTTGAAGACTTTGATCCATAGTAGGAAGTGAAGCTCTTTAAGAAACAAACGAAGAGGTATTGGTGAAACAGTTAACAAATATGATAAACTCCACAGTGGATACACATATTCACTTGCATATTAATAATTGGCAGGAAAAGAAGGAGAGGGAAAAAAAAAACTAGGAGATGTTACATGTACTACAGAATTACAGATAGCTACCAAGCCTACCAGCAAAGAGAAGGCAACTTGCAAGAGAAAGAAGAGGGCAAATGACCAGTCCTCCTAATGTAATCTGCCTTTTCCGACGTCTTCAAAGCTTTTTCATTGAGTTTGGCCTCTGCATTAGCCCTCTTTTCTTCGGCTATTCTTCTCGTTGCAGCAAGTTTATTTGTTAACTTTTCTTGTGCCCGAGATTTCATTCTTTCAGCCTTCACCTAGAAGCATAACAAAAAAAGATCGAGTCAGAAAGCTGCAATGGATTCCACATGTATATTACATATTCATCTCAGAACCAGTAAACCAGACCGGATTGCTTTTTGGTAATTTGGGTAGAGGCCTTAGTTTGCAGTATACAGTTAGCTTTACTGTACCATTCTTATGGACTCCTACTTTCAAGGTAATGAAAAAAAGGGTTCGTTCGGGATCTTTACTTTGATTCCATGAAGTTGTGCATGATGATGCACTCAGAAGAAAAAATTTCACGAGATACTAGTTCTTTTTTTGTTACACGCGATGAAAAACAATTTAAATAGTGCACAAATCTGATTCGTGAAATCAAGGACAGACTGACAGTGACTTAGATAGTTAGATCTGTGTTATTCTTCTTTCATGAAAAGAAATCTGAGCTTATGCTGCTTTATGCACTATGAAGAAGCTTTAACAGCTTGATTAGCTGCTGCTACCAGGTACCAACATACATGTGCAGCAAAACAAAGTAACCAAAGAGGTCTCACAATATCAGTCCACGATCCAAGCAAGCAAAGTAGATGGAAATTTTCCGCACAAAAAAAAAAAAAAGCAAAAGAAAATCTGAAGTGTAGCTTCTATCCTTCATCAATATATAACCAAAGAAAACAGAATCTGAAGAATGAGTACCTCCATTTTTCTCATTTCCATCTCAGCTTTCCTCTTCTCATGGTTTTCCCAGGCTTGTATCTTTACCTCTTCACGCTTGTACCTACATACACAGTACAAAGTACTTATTAACCATCGAGCTATTAACTGATCCCTGCCCTCAATTAATCCCAACATTTGAGTAAAAATGACTCCATGAGTACTCCACACATAATTAATTGCAAGCAGAGAAAGAAATGAGTATATCAGTAACTCACCTTGCCATGTATTTAGCGCGTTCTGCCTCATCCCAAGCCATTGCTCTAGTTTCTAGAGGATTTGGCTTCCTAGCTTGATCTGAACTCTGATTCTCAGGCATACTATTCTTGCACACATTTGATTCCTCCACATACCTTTTATTGCTTCCGCCACTCCCTCTCCCACAAGGAATGCCCTCATGAGTACTTCTACCATTATCACCAGACCCTTGATACCCCTGCTGGCTAGCTTGCATCCCATGCTGACATGCCCTCACCGGAGTCGAGGATCCCGAAGATATCGGGCTCCTTGCAGCCGGAGTTGTGGCCCGGATAGGCGTGCCGGTTCTCGAAGGCTCTTGGCTTGCAATTGGGGTCATCTCAGTTCCCATGTCCCTCAAACATATGGATCTCATGGCAGCAGCTGAAGTTGGGTTCTCCATAGGCTTGTTGCTCCTCCAAACCGAGTCATCACAGTCCACTTTCTTCGTCTCCACATCGTAATGATTTGCCACTGCAGTTCCAGAACAGCCATTTGCTTCTTTTCCGTGTCTATCGTCTTCTCCATCCTCGTCTCCGCTCGAGTAGTCCTGCTCCTTCTGCGGCACAGGAGCTATGAGCCTCAAGTCATCTGCATTTGAGTTTCTGGGTTTGGTCTTGGACTGCGTTTTGTCTACTCCTCTTGACAACCCCACTAGCCATTTCTGTGCATCATCCCATTTTGATGGTGTTGGTAACTTTCCCAAAGCTGTTCTATGATGATGGGAAGAAGTAGTGTTGCCACTAGTGCGGTTAGCTCCTCCTCCATTCTGTTTACTGTGAAACTCAAAACTTATAGCATTGCCTCCAGAAATCTCCTTATCCTCTATGGATCTCATAGTTGCTCAAACAAACCTCACACACCCTCCTTAATTTTTTGCTGACCAATATGGTCCAAAATCCTATCTTCAAATCTCTAAGCAGATCTGGGTGACAAAACAAGTCCCATTAATTCCCCAACAAAAAAAAGCTCCTGTATACAATAGCTTGACAACTGCCCATGCTAAAAATAGACATTGTTTCTTCAGCACATGAGACTATGAGAGACACCTAATAATTTTCCCTTACCCACTAAACAGAGACCCCAAAATACATGGACAAAATTGTTACATGTAAAAGAAATTAACTACACCCATCAAATACCAAAGAAGTTATAATATCTGAGGGACCCAGATGGGGTTTATCCACAATGCTAATTAATACCCCAGGTCTCCTACTTAACTAATCTCCAAAGCTCAAAGCTCTAATCTTCAAGAAAGTAAAAATTAAACCTTTGAGCACCCAAAATATGAAAGCATCCAAAACCCAAGTCAAAAAAGCTTTTAAATGCAGATGACCCAGCTGGAGTAGAATAGAGAAATGAGACTGATGAAGAGCAGCAGAGAGATGAGTCAAAATGACAGATGGTTTTTGCAGTGGAAACCTTGTTCACAGAGAATAATATACCCCTCTCTCTCTCTCTCTCTCTCTCTCTCACACACACACACACGGAATTTAGAGACTTGCAGAACTAGAAAATGAGTTTCAGATCCACTCCAGACCATTATAATACTTGAAAAGCAACATATATGGCTGAACCATGAAGCACCAACACATGGCAGTAACAGTGAAAATTTTAAAAAAAATCCCACTTTTTTAATTGTGCGTTGGAAATTGTGAAGCTTTATTACTGAGCAAATAGCAGTGCCAGAATACCAGGTGAGAGTATGAGTTGAGTTCAGCTTCACCGTCACTAGCCACAGAATCTAGGGAAGAGTTTCTTCCCATTGTGCTCACTACTCAATAGGGTTTTGAGCCAACGGTAAATAGGTCATCCGGTGTACTGGGTTTCGACACGTGCACGGCTGTGATGAGGTAGAAGTGTCAGTGTGGTTCAGATGCAGGTGTCGGATTCGATAATGGAGCTGGAGTTAAAATAAATAAGAGATAGATGGGTCTCTGAGGCCATTCACGTGGTGAAGAGGAACAGCTTCTGGTGATTGTATGGACGTCACTGATGGTTAGATTGGGTCCTGCTGCCACTGAATGCCAGGACAGTGACTCAGTGAGTGATAGTAGCAATAGGTCTTCTTCCATCCTAGTGAGGATTAGGGGAGGGATCACATGGAGTTGTGCTGAGAATGGACCGGAGTGTAAAGCCATGTTGGGATTATTAAATTTTGGAACCCCACTAGACTATCTTAATCTGGGTCTTGGTTTGGGGCCTAGGTAATTTGGGGGGGGGGGGGGGGGGCCTGGGGGAACTAGCTAAAGGATCTGGGGTTTGGACAGCAAAAACCAATTAATGGGTGATTTTGAAGGGTGAGGCCTAGCATGTGAGGCCAAGGAGGGTTGTTAGCATATCAATGTATGGGGGTGAAGATATGAATACAGGGAGCATTTGTGTGAAGCCTAGAGTATAAGTACAAACCTAATTGTGTTTTGATATATGTATGGTCAATATCCCAAGAAAGTGAAGTGCTGTTGTGTGCACTTGTGCATCACATTTGATGAAGTCTAGCAAGCAAATTTGTGAGCGTGTAGGAGGAGTGTGACATAGTGTTTGAAGTGTTAACGAGTTTGAAGAAATAGTATAAGTAATTTTTAATGAATTGTATTATCCATAACCTCTCACTGCATATAACAAATGACGCTCTAATAATGGTGTGATCAAAATTTGATTAGAAAAAATTGCTTGTGCTAATCCGTCAAACAGTTGAACTCACTTTCGAATATACATGCATGTTAAATCTCATCTAACATAGCAATTTTTAAATACTTTGGAAGTTTTTGGTGCTTGATATTTTGAATAATTGCTTTCAATTTTGAGGGGGTTGAGTTATCACTGATGCAATCAATAATGAGCTTGGAATCACAACCTCCCGACTTGAGTTTTTGTAAAACTTTGCTCCAATGTTTTAGTGTGAATAAGACAATTAGACTTTTAGCTTGGGAGACGATTGCCTGTATCTTTTGAGTAGCCAAAACATGTTGGTTTGAATGGTAAACACATAAAAATTGTGTTACGGTTTCGTCCATACTGTTTGAATTATTGAATGACTGTTTTGTTTACTTTTCTAAGCTTACTTTAAGAATGATATATATCAATTGAGCAGTTATGCCACATGACACTACCCAAAAATCACAACTCCTCAATCTTAAATTCAGTACCCAAACTCGAATGTCACCCGAATTATGTATCGAGTATGAGACCCCCTATGGACTGGACTAATGAGAGTGGCCCATCTAAAGCCCGTGAACTGTTCATTTAACAGTAAAATAACGGTTTTGCTCTTAATCTTTCTTTAGATTTACGACCCTGCACTCATTCTAGGCTTCCAGCTAATCGCAAGTTCGCAACGACCCTGCACTGAGCGACATCAATTCTAGCGACATCTTTCTTTAGATTTACGACCCTAATCGCAACTACCACTACTCTTGTCTCTTCTTTCTTTGTCCTTGTTCCGTGGCCATGGTCTAATTAACTTCGTGTCAGTTTCTGGGTTTTATGGGGTCTTCACGGTTGCTCAAGAGGTTTAGCTGCCTCTACAAACCCAATGCCAGAATCCAACCATACCCATCTGCCTACGTCCCCACAAGAGCCCTATCATACTCCAAGCTTTTCAGCAATGGCGACAATTCTGTGCTTCCGGTTCTGATAGTCGGTGCAGGACCTGTGGGTCTCGTTCTTTCTATACTCCTAACAAAGCTAGGTATGTTCTTGTTCTAACCCAACTCTTTAAGCTCTCGATCTTTGCTTATATTGCTTCTACTTTTATTTTTCAGCTTCAAAGATACAAACTTTGTAATGGTGTATTGTTTTTGTTTTGTTTTCTTTGTCAGAAAATTTAGTGTGATCAAATTATCAATGAGGATAGTGAGTTGGGTAGTTGTAGTAGTCTTTCTAATTGGAATTCATGCTTGTCATTACTGGAGGTGTTTTTGATTGTGTGATGTTTGAGCTGAGGTTTGTCTTTAATTCTGAATTTTCTAGTAGAAAGTTTTCGACTTTTTTTATTGTTTCGGCAAGAAATTGCCTTTCATAAAATAGACTAGCTCTTGTTTACTTGATTCTAGGTTGAACTCTAATGGTATTTAATATCCTATTTTGATTGTAACTGTTTGTTGTTCATGTGGTGGAGTTGGGATGAATTCTTGAGATATATTATGGATCATTTTCTTTGTAGGGGTCAAATGCGCGGTTTTGGAGAAAAGTACAAGTTTCTCCAGACATCCACAGGCACACTTCATTAACAATCGGTCGATGGAGGTTGATTTTTCTTTTTCATTTGGAAGATATGATTTAATGAGTATTTTGAAGAAATTTCAGGCTTCATTTATAATTTGTATATTATTTTAGGTATTTCGCAAATTGGATGGCCTGGCAGAGGAGATCCAGAGGTCTCAACCACCAGTTGATTTGTGGAGAAAGTTTATATATTGCACTTCGCTCTCTGGTTCCATTCTTGGCTCAGTAGATCATATGCAACCTCAAGGTGCAAAGGAACTCTTTACTTTTCCATGTTTTCTACATAGAACTCAGCTTTTAAGTCTTGTCCATTAGAGTCAGATTAGACTCCGGGCCATTATAATCAATATTACAAATATAATCATGGCAATTCCTAAGTGTTCAAGTTTTCTACATTCTTATAATTAGAGCACATAGTGTGTGAATATACCGAAGAATTTGGCTGATCAACATTCTGGTTTCACTTTATCACCAGATTTTGAGCAAGTTGTCAGCCCGGTCTCTGTTGCACACTTCTCTCAGTACAAACTGAATGCATTACTACTTAAGCAGCTTGAAAATCTCAGCTTCAAGTATTGTACCCCTGAAGGGTTGAAAGGCCTTGACCATGAACCCCTTGAGGCAAGGCAAGTATTGATGGGCCATGAGTGTGTTTCCATCAATGCCAGTGATGATATTATTTCCGTGACTGCATCTTTTCTCAAGGATGGGAAACATGTGGAGAGGAATATCAGATGCAATATGATTGTAGGTACAGATGGTGCTGGAAGTACTGTACGTAAGCTGGCTGGTATAGATATGAGAGGTGAAAAGGACTTGCAGAAGCTTGTGAGTGTCCATTTCTTGAGCAGAGACCTTGGAAATTACTTGCTCAGTGAGAGACCAGGCATGCTGTTTTTTATCTTCAATACTGAAGCTATAGGGGTCCTTGTTGCACATGATCTCAAGCAAGGGGAATTTGTATTGCAGGTATAGCAGCTTTAAAGATGTTATGGAGATCTTTCTGGTGATAAATGTGAAGTTATGTTGATTTTTCTCGTGATCTTGCAGATACCATTTTATCCACCCCAGCAAAACCTTGAAGATTTCAGTGCCAAGGTATTTTGTATTAGTTGTGGTTAAATGGAAATTGCCATGCTTGCTTTACTGTTCTTGCTAAGTTTAAGGCATTCTTAATGTTTAACGCCTTAATAAGAATATATGCTTCATTGGGAGTGATTACTCACTTCAAAGGGTTTAACTTGTTATAGACATGTGAGAGGATGATCTTCAAATTGGTAGGTCGAGAGCTTGGAGACATAAATGTGATTGACATAAAACCGTGGGTGATGCATGCTGAAGTTGCCGAGAAGTTTCTAAGTAGTCGAAACCGTGTGATTCTTGCTGGTGATGCTGCTCATCGATTCCCTCCTGCTGGTGGATTTGGTTAGTAGTTGTCTTTTTTGTGATGCAGAAATGTAGGAAACTCTCCTGGTGTTTGTGATGCAGATAGCTTTTTGTCTTTCTTGTGATTTATACAGGTATGAATACCGGAATTCAGGATTCTCATAACCTTGCCTGGAAGATAGCTTCTGTAGTAAAGGGTATTGCACCACCTTCAATACTTAATACTTATGAAACAGAACGTAGGCCGGTACTGGCTTTATCTTCTTCACATTTACTCATAATTCTATTACGAAATTATTACGGATCTTGCGATTGATATCACATGTTGGTGTCAGATTGCCATTTTCAATACAACTCTTAGTATTCAGAACTTCAAAGCAGCCATGGCTGTTCCTGGTGCACTTGGTCTTGATCCAACTATTGCAAACTCGGGTAAATTAATCTATTATAACCTTTTGGATGTGTTTTCCTATTTGTTAGAGACAATTCTCACATTAAAATGATGCAGCAGAATGCAGCTATTACATTACTTTTTATTTGTTTGCAGTACATCGAGTAATAAATAAGGGGGTTGGGTCCATTTTACCATCTGGACTACAGAGCGCCATTTTGGATGGAATTTTCACCTTAGGTCGTGCACAGTTATCAGAAACTCTTTTGAATGAAAACAACCCACTTGGAGCTTTAAGGCTTGCTAATCTGAGATGCATATTTGAAGAAGGAAAGAGTCTCCAGCTCCAGTTCCCGGCAGAAGATATTGGTTTCAGGTATCACACATCATTCAATTCCTAGGCCAGGCTCCCTTGAGCTTTGTAGCTTGACTTGAGATTAATATGAAGTATCGTTTGTTCTGGAACTAGTTTTTAGATTTATGAACGCACTGATTCTGGAACTAAATGAAATCTCACTTTCACTTACCAATTGGATGAATTAAATCATGAACTCATCAAGCACATTTTTGTATCTGTCTAACACTCTAACTCAAGGCCGTCAAATTTAGGTACCTAGAAGGCGCACTTGTTCCTGACCATGATGGTGCACTGGGTGGCCCAGATGGACCTACTGGTCGCCGGAGGGACTATGTTCCTACTGCAGATCCAGGTTCAAGGCTTCCTCACATGAATGTGAGGATATTGTCAAATTCATCGAGTGAGGTATGTTGCAATTTTTAAATCTAAACATGCACAAGATAAATGTCTGGCGATTTGGGGATGTTCTAGCTGGTATTGCCCACTATTTTTCTTTTGTTGTATTGATCTATGTGGGTTCTTGTGGCTCCATAAACCACGAAGCATTGTTTTAATTATTCTGCAAGTAATTACTTGAAGCAGCTTTCTTTTATGGAAGACTTTCAAACTGCTTAGTGGCATACTTTTGCAGGCAACTATTTCTACACTGGATCTTATATCTGGAGACAAAATTGAGTTTCTCCTTATCATAGCACCGATAGAGCCATCCTACCATCTTGCTCATGCTGCATTGAAGGTGGCTGAGGAATTCAAAGTTTCTGCAAGGGTGTGTGTGTTGTGGCCTGCTGGTAGTGCTAAAGGAGTTGAGGTAGGTAGTAAGGCATCATTGAAACCGTGGGAGAATTACATAGATGTTATGGAAGTTAAAAAGTCATCAGATGCTTCGTCATGGTGGGACATCTGTCAAATGACTGATAAAGGAGCCATCCTAGTTCGGCCTGATGAGCATGTTGCTTGGCGTCTGAAGTCTGGAGTTGTTGGGGACCCTATGAGGGAAATGAGAAGGGCTTTTTCTGCTGCCCTAGGCTTGAAGTCACATATTAAAGACCAAGAAGCTGATCATTGACAGTTTGCAGCATTCATTACTTATCCTTTCCTCTTTTTTTTATTTTATATTTATTATTATTATCATTGTTGAAATGATGTTTCTTTGTTGTAAGGAGCTGTTAGAAAGTGGTATCACTGATCAAGGCTCGTTATACATTAACAAGATATTACCTGTTCAGAACTTGAGATAACGCAATGGCTCCCTCCTAAAGAAGAGTTTGGAAAGCCAAAATCAAATACAAATCTAAATAGTGAATGCGTTGAAATTATGAGTGTTTGATCTTAAAAGGTACGATCTAACCATGAATGAAACAACCTATTAGTATTAGCTAATATCATATATTGAACAAGGGGGAAAGATGCTGGCATGAAAAGAGACCTATCTAACATAATTTTGCTTTATTTCCACTCGTGCTTTGAGAAATTTGAGTCAAATCTCTAATTTTTGCATGATGTTTACGGTCTTAACATGAACAAGTCTCCTAAAATTGTTTTTGAAGTACTTCAAACCCCCAAATGCTTGCTTGTGCATGGCTTGTATTGCCGTAACTGTTCCTCCCCAAATCAAGATCCCTATAATTCTAATAGGCAGCTCTAGGAGACTTTGAAACATATGGGGCCATGTATGCATACAGCCTTCTCATAAATCCAACATACTTCTTGGTGTCCTTGCCATCACCCCAAGTAACCATATACTGGATTTCATATTTGTTTCCTTTTCGATGTGGGAAAGCAGTTTCAGAATCGGAAATCTCACTCATTTTCCTCCATATGGTGTCAATATCATAAAGGATGTGTTTGCTTCAAGCAGTATGTGCCATAAGCCTTCCAAGCCAGCTTCTGAGATGGGTTCAGTCACAAAGTCTGATTTTGCTTTGAAGATGTAGCTGAATTGCCGGCGCTTCAGCAAAATCTCCAAGGATTCGTGGATCGAGTAGCCAGCAGAGTCCAAAACAGACTGAATCCAACTCATCTCACCGCAATGGCTGCTCTCTAAACTCAACTCTGGGAAGTTTTCCTGTATTACCTGGACAGCTTTGTTGACCCGCCCGAGAAACAAGGAACCGAATTCAAGTGTTGTCACTACTTCCTACAACTGAATGTAGGAAAAGGTCTTCAGGAAGCTTGTCTGCTATGTTTTTCCATTTCAAAAGAAATTTGGTTGCACCTTGTTCTTTTGTCTTTGTAACGTCGCAAACTGTTACAGTTGGGGGAACAGGAACCAGTCTAAGTTTCCATGCTAGAATGACTCCAAAGCTTGATCCTCCTCCTCTGATAGCCCAAAAGAGCTCTTCTCCCATGGACTTTCTGTCTAGAATTCTGCCATTAACATCTACAATTCTAGCATCAATGACATTGTCAGATGCTAGACCATATTTTCTGAATATGGTACCAACTCCACCTCCACTGATGTGTCCCCCAGCACCAACGGTGGGACAAGTCCCTGCTGGAAAGGCATAGACTTTACTCTTCTGTGCAATGTTGTAATACAACTCTCCAAGAGTAGCGCCTGATTTGACCCAAGCACTCTCATTCGTTATATCAACGTCGATGGAACGGAGATTGAAAAGGTCAATGATGATGAAAGGAGCTCTAGACACATAAGATAGGCCCTCGTAATCATGACCCCCGCTTCGGATTCTTATTTGTATGCCACTTTTCTTGGAGCAAATTACAGCTGCTTGAACCTGAGATTCATCAAAGGGAGTAATGATGGCCTCTGGTTTAGGTGTGGAATTGTTCAGGAATCTGAGGGTTCTGTATGGAAAAGTCTAGGACTGAGGGATAAGCAGAACTGGTTCTGGGGAGAATGATTTCATTACTGGAGTTAGAGTTCAGTAGGTGGGAGGAAAAGCATTGAACAAAGCTTTCAGAATTTGATGTTGAAGTTGTTGACCAAACTGAGTTGAGAAGGATGAAAAGTAGGGAAAACAGTTTTACAGGAAAGGTCTCCATATTCATTTCCTCTGGATAAATATGTGAACCGCTCTGAGCTCACGTATATATAGTGCTATGAACTCAAAGAACTTTCATCCATTTGAAGTCCGCTGAAGACGAGTCAATGACGTCCAATGCCTCTGTTTTTTTTCATCTAATCCATGGTGCTTTCATCCAAATGAGAATTAATTAATTTTTTTTCTTCTAGATCTTGTATGATTGCTTTCAGAGTTATTTTAATGACTAGTATATGGTAATGGACAATGACATACAAGACTCATGAAAGTTGAGAAGACTAAAAGTCAAATATTCAAGCTGATTATGTGTACCTTAATTTTATGCTATTGTTGTCTGTAAATAAACAAGAAAACCATCTACAACACAGCTCCTTCTGTATTGGCATATGGTTAAGCTTAATTATTGGTCAAGGCAGCCATGGCCAAATTATATCATCTGGCTCTTCTGCACATTGGTGGAGCAAAATGCTGTGAAGACTGAAGAACAGTAAACAAATGAAATCTTATTCTTCTTTTGGCCTATTTATTGTTTTCTTCTTCAGCCAATCCAATCAATTTAATTTGGACAGTCTATTTTCCCCTAGATGGGAACACAGGGATGCTTTGTTCATTTCTAAAGAAGTTACAAGGATCAACCAAGATCTTAACATGAACAAGTCTCCTGAAATTGCTCTTGAAATACTTCAAACCCCAAATGCTTGCTTTCGCATAGCTTGTATTGCCATCATTGTTGTTCCTCCATAAGTCAAGATCCCTGTAGTTCAAAGGAAAATTATTTACACACTGTTTGAATTGGAATGGTATATCCGAGTGTAAAAACTTTGAAGAAAACTTTCACAAGTTGAATTTGATGTTGTGCACCTAATTGAGTTGAGAAGGATGAAAAATAGTGGAAGAAGCTTTACTTTTTTTTCATCTAATCCATGGTGCTTTCATCCAAATGAGAATTAATTAATTTTTTTTCTTCTAGATCTTGTATGATTGCTTTCAGAGTTATTTTAATGACTAGTATATGGTAATGGACAATGACATACAAGACTCATGAAAGTTGAGAAGACTAAAAGTCAAATATTCAAGCTGATTATGTGTACCTTAATTTTATGCTATTGTTGTCTGTAAATAAACAAGAAAACCATCTACAACACAGCTCCTTCTGTATTGGCATATGGTTAAGCTTAATTATTGGTCAAGGCAGCCATGGCCAAATTATATCATCTGGCTCTTCTGCACATTGGTGGAGCAAAATGCTGTGAAGACTGAAGAACAGTAAACAAATGAAATCTTATTCTTCTTTTGGCCTATTTATTGTTTTCTTCTTTCAGCCAATCCAATCAATTTAATTTGGACAGTCTATTTTCCCCTAGATGGGAACACAGGGATGCTTTGTTCATTTCTAAAGAAGTTACAAGGATCAACCAAGATCTTAACATGAACAAGTCTCCTGAAATTGCTCTTGAAATACTTCAAACCCCAAATGCTTGCTTTCGCATAGCTTGTATTGCCATCATTGTTGTTCCTCCATAAGTCAAGATCCCTGTAGTTCAAAGGAAAATTATTTACACACTGTTTGAATTGGAATGGTATATCCGAGTGTAAAAACTTTGAAGAAAACTTTCACAAGTTGAATTTGATGTTGTGCACCTAATTGAGTTGAGAAGGATGAAAAATAGTGGAAGAAGCTTTACGCCTAGGGTTTTCATGGTGGTTTCCTCTGCATATGAAGTTAAGAGCCTAAATATATCTGCTTAACGGTCCTATTTACTATGAATTAGAAGAGGATTGCAGCCATAGGATGCCACTTGACAACAATGAAGAACAATCACAAACTCAAAGGAAAGAAGATTCTTGCATGAAAATAGCGCCGGGGATGACATCGTATTGGAGACATCAGTAAATTACTCATTTCTGCAACAATGGGTGTGAATGTTCAATTTATTTGTTTTAGTATCTTGTCCTAGGTTAAGCAGGAAATCAACTCTGCCGCCCTGAAGGTAGCTTGAGGCTCAAGTTGATAGTGCTGACTATTGATTTTTACCCCCAAACAAACTATAATCTATGTCAACTACACAAGAATATTCTTTCATTATAATTCCAACCACCACACCAGAAGCTGAACATGTTATTTGTATCTATCATCCGAACAGGCATGATAGACAAATATATAGGATCCTAGTAATGAATAAGAAACACTTTGATGGAAAAAGATCAAGATCATTATGTGAGATCAACACAGATAGAATCAAAATTTTGATTAACTAATTATATTCAATAGTAGAAAATTGATGTTAATTAGGACTAACCAAGTAACTACCAGGTTGCAAGACTAATGATTAATTAACTAATACACAGCTAGGCACCAGTTAGACCTGAACTAGAAGCTAATTTCCCTAATTCCTGTGCTGAGGTTCCTTGTGAGTCTTACAGTGGATAAGCAGCTGATTTGGCACCACCTTATAAGAATGATGCTCCAATAAGCAAGTATAGCAGTAAAGCCAGCAGCTTCCCCATTGAGATGTTTGAACTTGATCCACTAGTCGCAGCTGAGTTGAAACCTGCAATCAGCAACCAAAGTCAGAACCTTTTGGGATACTAGATGCAGAAGAAAACTAAAAAGTTTTAGTCTTTGACAATCCAGAATTCCAGATCAAGCATGTCACTATTGTAGAATTATCTTCAACACCAACAGAAAAGTCACAAGTCCACTACGTCGAGCCTTTCCCCCATTGCCAACATGATGGTTGAAATTGACTTACACCCACCTCAGACATGAAGTGGGGTTTAAGCCTCAATCTCAGGCACAAGTAGGCCATGAAAAAACTACCAAAATTATCAAGACTTTTTGTGATTTGAAAAGGACCTCGATAGAATGCTTGTTCAAACCTCAACCTAAGGCAGAGAGCAGAGACCTTTCAGCTCTTCAGATTATATGAGTGTAATTGTTTAGATCATCGACAGCTTATTGCGAAACTATCATCAAATAGGTTGAGTGCATTGAGAAATGGATGCAGAAAGTGTACTGATAGATTGCTTGATGCTCATGAAAATCTGAGGGAAACTTTCATCTACTTAGCCTCCAAGTACCTTATGACAACCCACAAAAGGGAAGTCCAAAAGTTCTTTTATGTTTTCTAGTTGTATTAGATTTATACTATGTGCCCTATATAAGACACCTCTCAGATTGTAATTTTCATTCAAGTTATCAATAAAAATCCAAATATTAGATAAGTTTCTCTATGTTTCTTACGGCTGTGTCAGTAATTGCCAGTGGATTCTAGCTCATCTCATATGGCTTTCGACGCTTGACGGATCCTCTTACTATCATGTTCACGCTTTCCGCATCAGAATGAATAAGAATATAAGATACATACTAATTTCTTATACATCTCTCATAATCTTCAAACTCAAAAAGAATATTGAACTATTGAAAAACAACATCAAAGGCAAATTATTTGATGTATCAAATGATTTTTTTTTCTTTTTATTTCACTGCTATAATCAACCAATAGTAACCAATAAATTATCTGATGTATATGATCCAAGCTGTTTCAATTCTTCTATTCCTTACTTGAAAGAGGTGGGATACTCTGCTCATTCCTGAAGAAATTTCCTGGATCAACAGCAGTCTTCACCTTCACCAACCTATCGAAATTGTCGTTGAAGTACATCAATCCATACACCTTCCCTTGTTCAAAGCTATTCTTCCCAAAATTGTTGACACCAATGTCAAGGTCCCTATAGTTCAAGAAAGCACTCCTTGGATTCTTGGACACAAATGGGGTCATAAAACTGTAAAGCTCCCTACTTTGGTTCAAATACTCATTAGTTGCTTCCTCTCCTGCAACGTCCCAATTCACCGAGTACTGAATCTTAAACAAATTCCCGGCCCGATGAGGAAAAGGCGCATCGGAGGCCGAAATTTGAGCCATTTTCCCACCATATGGATTGAACACCAAACCAGTCTTGCCTTCAATCATCTTCTTCCACAATGACTCCAACCCTTCTCTCGAAATCGGGGTCTGCACGTAATCTGACTTCCTCTTCCCGAAACTCGCCTGGTCGAGATTTCGATCAAGCAAAACCTCTGGTTTGGTCACATTGGGAGTTGAACCATCGTTCCACCAAAGCACAGACTCAATCCAACTCATTTCCAAACAGTCCTCCTTCTTCAAACCCAATTCAGGAAACTCCTTACCCAAAATAGAAACCAACTGATTAGCATTGCCTAAATACTGGGCCAGAATCGAAATCCTAACAGTCTTCTCACCCTTTTTGGTCGGAGAAGTCACCGGCTGCAACAACATCCTCATCCACAAATCATCCACCGTGGTCGGCGCCACCTCCTGCCACCTCAAAACGACGTCGGTTGCATTACCTTCTGTGTAACTCATCACCCGGAAAACCGTAAACGTTTCCGGCACAGGAACCAACTTCAATTTATAGGATATGATCACTCCAAAGCTTCCTCCACCGCCGCCTCTGATAGCCCAAAACAGATCCTCCCCCATTGCTTTTCTATCCAGAAGCTTCCCGTTCACATCAACAATCAATGCGTCCAATACATTATCGACGGCGAGGCCGTACTTCCTCAACAAGTTTCCATAACCGCCGCCGCTGATGTGTCCACCAACACCGACAGTGGGGCAAATCCCAGCGGCAAACCCGAGCGTTTTACTCTTCTCGGAGATTCGATAGTACAACTCTCCGAGAGTCGCGCCGGCCTGGGCCCACGCGGTGGCGTCCTCGGCGTTGACGTCGATTGACCGGAGGTTGAACAGGTCGAGGATTACGAAAGTCGGTTCGGACGAGACGTATGAGATGCCCTCGTAGTCGTGTCCGCCGCTTCGGATTTTGAGTTGGAGTTTGAGTTGAACGGCGCAGAGGACGGAGGCCTGGACGTGGGACTCGGTCGTCGGCGTGAGGATGAGGACTGGTTTGGGAGTCGTGGAGGTGTTGAAGCGAGCGTTGCGGATGTAGGCTCTGAGAGTTGAAGTGAAAGAAGGGTTGTTTTGGGGGATGACTATCTTGGTGGCTGAGGAGTTTGGGTGGGTGTTGAGGCATTGAACGAAGTCGTCATAGACAGAAGCGGAGGTTGCAGAGACGTGAAGAAGGAGAAAGAGCAGAAGAACAGAGGAGAGACATGTAGTATGATTAGATTGTATCATCTGGGTTTGGAACATTTGTGGGGTCTGGTGTTTTGGAACATTTGTCAGGTTTCTGTCGCTCTTAAATAGGGTTGAGTATCTTAGTACCGGCCGGATGTTTAGAAAGTTAAACGGAAAAATTACCGCGGTTATGGCATGTTTAGCCGGTGGATAAAATGTATATACATCATTAGTTTTGTGACTGATTAGTTAATTTGCAAAGTATACGCGAATCAAAATTTATTGAGTGTGTTTGGATGAGGGAAAAAATGATGAATATTAATTAAAAGTGAGAATTTCATAATTCTTAAAAGTCAATTCCATCGTTTGGCATTATCAAATTAGAAATTTTAAATTTCTCTGTGGAAAAAAACGAAGGAATTCGTTATTTAAATTCCTCACTTCAATTTCTACCAAAATAGATGTCATTTACGAATTCCTTTGCAGTATTCAATTTTTATTTCCAAAACAAGACTTTTTTCTATTTTATCTTTTTATTTGTTTTAAACTTTCTTAATTTATTACACATTTCAAATCCTAAATAGATGCAATCAAACAATGGAATTGCAATTAATGAAATTTTATATTGATGGAGTTAAAGGAGAAATTTTTAGGTGCTACAGTCAAACCAGCTAAGATTGCCAGCTGGTTTGACGCCCCAATCATATTTTGACACGTGGATTCACAAATATTTAATTAACTTATAATATTTGTAAAAAGACAATTTCAGGCTTGCTCTGTTCATCATCTTCTTCTAGCTTCCAGATCTTATATGCTTTTCAACACCAGGTCTCAATTAATATCTAGATCCTCATAATCATGTTGAAACAATTATACTTTTGGCAGTGGATGTCGCGACCAACGGCACCCTATTCTGTTCTTTTCGGGATTCATACAAATATGTCCTATGAGATCGACAATAAATAATATAACTCCAAGAAGTTGGTTCAATTTCAAAGGTAACAATGGGGATATACCGTATACGAGTGTTCATAATTTGATAAACAATAAATATTAATCCAATGAATAAGATTGCAAATTCATGCATATGTAGATCGAGAGTTTCACCAAATCTAGTTTGATTATAGTTGTTTAAAGCCTTAACTGCGAAGGTGTACATACATCCAATTCCAAATGGTCAAAGGACCATATGTCAATTGCTTCCACTAAATTTGCAAAACAAACCTCAATTAATGGATAACGAAGATTAGGAGATGCACAGTGCTCAGTAGCAGAAGACCCAGATCGATGATGACGAAGACCCAAAAGGATCATTTCACAAAATAACATTGAGAAGCTGACTTATGCCAAAATCCACGTGTCGATATGTTATTGGGGCGTCAAACCAGCTGGCAATCCAAGCTGGTTTGACTGTAGCACCTAAAAATTTCTCGAGTTAAAGATTCCATCATTTATAAATTCCTACGGATTGTATAATTTTTTCATCCAAACGCACCTGAATGAAAAATTCTCATTATCGGAATTATTTTCAAGAATTCACAAAAAATTCGCTTATAATTCTAAATAAATGGGAGTTAGAGAATCAACAATTAATATAAAAATGAGTTCTACATGGTATAACATATCTTAAAACGTATAAACAAATGAACGTAGTGCAAACACTGATAATTTACTATAAAGAGTAATGCCTTAGTAATATGCCTAGGGATGGCAATGGGGCGGGTTAGGGATGGGGATCACAATACCATCCCCATCCCCAGAGTCATTTTCTACCCCCATCCTCGCCCCAATCCCCAATAAAAATATATTGGGAATTCCCCATCCCCATCCCCATTGGGGACTAAACCTCCAAACCCGCCCCAAATCCCCAATAAGAATTTAATAAATAAAATAATTTTTTCTCATATTGCCTTCTATAAAATCAAAATCTACAACAAATAAATTTAAAATATGATTAAATTTATAAATCATAATTCAGTGATCAATTTCATAAAATAATTCATGTAATTTCTTAAAGATATCTGTGTCCGTATGCCTGCAGTTATAACATAGTATCACTAATATATACATGAAATTTATAATAATGGCAAATGGCACGCAAGTTCAATACATTCAAGTAAAGGCATCACCTTGTTCAAAAATCTAAAATAAGTATTACGACTGAGGATGCCTGCGTGGCTGGATTAATTAGTTTGTTTTTACACACAGTTGTCCGTATATATGTTACCTGCTTCTGTATATTAAATTACTAATCACACTTGTTCTTAATTAATGTGAATTAATTACCGCTGGTGCAGTTTAAGATTTTGAACAGTTTTGAGTTTTGACTCATCCCGTTAATAGTGGGCGCTAGTTCAGTGCACTACAAGACGGGTTTTTTCACTTCACCTGGTAGGATTTACTACTTTACTTCATCCAGTTAATAGTATCATTATTCGGTCTCAAATTCACAAACGAATAACAACATATGTTTATGTGTCCGTCAAAGCCACCTTGCATTAGTTTCTTGCTGCCTACAACTTTGAAGCAGTCAGTGGCGGAACCAGGATCTGAAATTAGGGGGGGTCGAGACATAAAACATTAACTTTAATATATTAAAAAAAACTCATTTTCCATATTAATCAACACACTCTGTTGACTTTATTAACAAAAAAAAACACCTTTGTTAACTTTCTCTATAATAAGATAATTGAAGAAACTAGACATCAATTACAATAAATTGCAAAATCTTCTAAGAAGCATTTCCATATTTCCTCATTATAAATTTGGATAGTTATTACACAGTAAATACTAATAATTTTGAATTATTCTCATTCTAATTTTGTAAGTTGTGTTGCTGATTGCCTGATTGGTGTGTTTGGGGGGGGGGGGGGGGGGGGGGGGGGGGCGTCCAGTGATTTAATTAAAGCCAAGTTCTATTTAATTGTAGCTTAATTGTATGACGTTTAGGTGATCTGGCGAAGATTTGGACAAATGTGGTGGGGGCGGGGGGGGTCTGAAGTCTGAACCCCCTCAGGCCCTGTAACAGTTCCGCCGCTGGAAGCAGTGTCCTTGTCTAAGAATCAAGTCAGTAATTAATTAATCCTCACTTGTCATTATTTTCTAGAGTGAGAGTTGATCACTATAAATGTTAAAGTAATTAATCCTCTCACTAGCGGTGGACCTTAATAAGGTGTGCGTTCTCGTTGACCCAAATTATGGGTCACTTCTATCTAACCCATAATTTTCATAAAAACTCATCTGACTCCTCTATGTATCCGAATATTAAAAAGGGCGTGGAGACTTGCTTGGTTTTTATTAATTATTCGCCATGCATAATTATGATTACAAGTACTTACTTGGGGAAGAAAGCACACCACACACAACTCTTACAGGAAGGAAAAAACACTAAAGTTTTTTGGCTCTTTTACTCCTTGAGACGGTGTTTCTCTCTCAATTTTTTTGATGCATTACAAACTGAACCTCACTATGCCAATAACCTCGTCAGACGACAGAGCTCAGACGACAGACAAGTTGATTTCTGTCGTCTGATATATTTTAACGACAGACAATGAAAAAACTGTTGTCTGAATATAACAACATACCATGGTAAGTTAGTTTTGAGAATTAGGTTTGTCTTGACACAACATTTATCTGTCGTCTAATCAAAGGAGATAAATTTGATTTCAGCTTATGTCGTACATGTTTATTCTATTTTTTGTTCAGACGACATTTATCTGTGGTCTCATCAAAGGAGATAAATTGACCTTAAATTTCGTCTTGGCTTTTTTTTTTTTTGGCACAACGTGAAGCAATATATGCAGAATTTTAAAGTTATTTCTCTGTCCCCGACAAATTTATCAAACTCGATCTAAACCTTTCCCAGCTTCTTCTTACACAACACTACCTTCTCTCACCCAAATTGAACCCAAGTTCGTGCCGCCAAATCGAAGTTCTCACCCAAATCAAAAATCCAACTGAATCAAAACCTAACCCTCTGATTCATACCCCTCTTCGAGAAAGAAAGAAAACCTTAATCTGCATATGATCCAGACTTTGTTTCAAAACCTAACCCTCCAATTCATACCCCTCTTCGCGAAATCATCCAAACCTCATTGCTCATTTCATGGGTGTCAATCAGTAGTTCTTTATCTATGCTGGTAAGCCCTTAGATTCTGGGTTTTGGTTTTGGGGATTTAGGGCTTTAATACGAAATTTCCTTTGAATCTTGATTTTTTTTTTCTGGGTTATATTCGAATTGGGAATGGAAGGTTATCAAAGCAGATATAAGTGTTAGGGTTTTTTATTGAAGTCGAATTTGGTGTTAAACGTCTGTTTAGAAATTAGGATTGCTTGTGTTATATCAGTAAATATGCATAGAATCAACTTTGAATTGCAGTATTAGATTTGCACTTGTTCTTCCTCTTTTGCAAGCTTTTCTTTATTACTATTAATTAGACCTTCATAGACCACTTTCATGAACATAGGTCTTTGCACTTGTTCTTCCTTACTTTGAGATTTCGTGTAATGGGTTTGTATTTGTATTGTTTTGCTGGTATATTTTTGTGTGGCTTTCAGATTTCGTTTTAGTTTGATGCTACCTAAACAAGGTACCCTATTGCGTTAAGCACTCTGAAACACTGCAGCGATTTTTGGATGAGATTTTTTTTTTTTTGGTTTGATTACAGTTTAAAGGTGGGATTTTGATTTATGTAGCAAGAGGAGAAAAAACGATTTTGAAATAATAGCTAAGAATGGTGTTAATGGGTTTTAGTCCTCTGTTCATCATTTGCATTATAAGGATGGCCTCAGTTAGTGTTACTCTTGTCTTTTGGAGCTCAAGTAGGTGATATTGTGTTTGGGCTAATAGAGTTATGGATCTGGGAAGATGTTATTTTGTGTATGCCTTTGCTGCTTTAGACCCTATATCATTAAACTATGGACCTTCTGGTCTGCTTTACCCTTAATTTCATTTCATGTTTTATGACTGTCAAACTTGTTAAGCTATCTTGACTAAAACTGGCAGAACACTAGATACCCCTCCTTACTAGGATGCTTTTATAGAGATGCACCCTCATGCTCAAGCTTAACATTATTGACTGTGTATTTTTCTCTTCTAGTTTCTATAGGACCCCTAAATATAATGTTTAAAGTTTCTCTTTGTATAATTGAAAGAAGTAGATACCAATGCTGCAACCTAGAATTAGTAATATTATTTCTTTTATCTTATGATGCTACCTATCAATTTCATAACGTCGATGTTGGATTATTCTACCTGAGAAAGTGTTGGCTTCTCTTTTTGAATTGTTATGGATTTTCCTTCTATGAAACTTAATGAACTATAGCTTTGTACTGTGTATATGTTTGCTTAATGTCACTTGTCTTTGTTATGTGTTCACTTTCGGTTTCGCTAATGATATTTATTCTCTTTTGTATTACCTCTTTTTCGGCAGTGCATGAGAATTTGCCTTCTCAAAGCCAGTTAGCGGATTAGGAATTCGTTGTTACTCAGCATTCAGCTGTACCAAAGGGGATTTTGGTGAGCTTGTCTTTCTTTGTTTTTGTAGAAATTATGAGACTATTTTGGAAAAGAATTTAAACTATTTTCTGTGAATAGCTGATTATGTTTAGAAATTGTGATTGCTTGTGTTATCAGTCATTATTGCTTGTGTTATCAGTCATTCAGCTGTACCACTCCATTTTTGCTGCTTGCAGAAACTAATCCCCTATAGTCAAAGCCTCAAAGGCTAATCAAGTGCTTCACATTCCCTGGAAACATCAAAACAGATCCCACAATTGCATGTCCCTGGTATAACTTTTCTCTCATTGATTCTCATTATAGTGTCTTTGCTTGGTTTTCACTTAATTTCAAACTGATAAAAGTCTCTCCATCCTTACAACCTGTGGTTGAGAAATTTGATCATGTAAGCGATTATGGCAATAACAGGCAATAAGAATATACAAGCCAAGCTGATGGGTATGTCTTGCTTTTTTTTCTTTCATTCATTTGTATGCATGAATTGGCCTAATACTGATTGGCAATCTATTCTTGTTTAATATATACATGATATGTTTGTTTAGGGAAAGCAATCGAGTTCTGTGAGGATCCATGATCAAATTATGTTCTCAAGTTACCTCTTTGACTACCATTTAGGAATTCAGAATTTTGTCTATGCCCAAAAGTTAGTTTCCTGTGGAAAAGCACTTCCCTTGTATTGTTACATTTTGTGCTTTAAAAATTTAGTATTGAACATCAGCAAGAGGAATAGATGTTGGTTGATTCACTATATTATGGATTTCGCAGGTGCTTCTTAGGACATTGGAGCTAGGAAAACAAGTTTGGTATTGAGATTTGTCACAGGAAAATTTTTGGAGTACCATGTTACTTTTAACATCAGACTATCAGAGTCTTTGTTATTGTATAATGTTTCATTATTCGTGCATGTTCTTTCGCATCAGCATTATAGTATAATTCATTGCTTCTAACATGTGTAAGCTGCAGGAATCACCAATTGGAGCAGATCTCTTCACTCAACTTCTGTCATTGAATGAAGCTACCATAAAATTTGACTTGTATTAAAAGTTTTTTGACTTGCATTTCATTTGTTTAGTCCAATGGTAACTGAAATAATGTTGGTTGATGTTGTCACAGAAAAATGGTCCTCACTTAGGAAGCAGAGATCTATCAGGGCAGAAATGGTCAGGAAGCAGAGATGATCCTTAGTCTGCAGAAGGCAAGTAGAAAACAAGTTGTGATGTCTTTGACCAAGGCAGTAGATACACTGCTGATTACTCATGGGACAAGTACACCCTTCATGAAGGACCTTTTGAGGAGGTTGGAGCAACCGTGCTGAAATTTTATCAATGGAGTATATTAGTTTATACTGCTGTTAACAGACTGTATTTTATGATTTGAGTATGACTTTTTCATCATTGGGATATATGATAGTACTTTGGAAGTTATATATGTCTTTTTTGATAATATTAAACATTAGAAAGTTACCAACAACTGTTGTTTGAAACAAGTACACACAACAGAAAGACCAAAGACACTACAAGCATCTACACATTCAAAGGACATTTAACTGTCTTTTTATAACAAGAGATACAATAGATAACTAACAGCGGATGTTGTTTCAATAAAGTTCACACAACAAATTTAGCAAAGGAACATTGAAATTCTACACATTCAGACGACATTTTATTGTCGTCTCAGATTAAAACAAACAACAGATTATTTGTAAAGTCTGTTGCTAGAGTTTGACAACAACAACATTTGACTGTCGTTCTATTTGATATCTAACCACATATACTTACAATTTGTGCATATTTAGGCACATTCAGACGACAGATTTTTTTTAGGTGTCTGTCGTCTGAGTGAACTTCTGACGTCGGGCTTTACCCGTCGTCTGAACGTCAATCAGATATCAGCTTAATAGACGACAGATTTTCTTCATATCAGACGACAGTCAATGTCTGTCGTCTGATGGGTTTGTTGGCATAGTGCCTAAAGCTCCATATATAGGGAGAATAACTCAAACTTAAATTTAAAAGACACACAATCAATAGGAAAAAAAAAACTCTGTAATTCATATACTTTTGTGAGTGCTCTTGATAATTGAGGTCGGACGATTAAAGTAGATTCATTCTTGATAAGGTGTTATCAATTTTTTCTTTTTAGAAAGCTGAAGATGCATTCTAAGCAAGTCACATGTTTTAATCCGTTTCTGAATTGTGGCCAAGCATGATAGAGCTGTCATTTTCCATCTTGACTCTGACTTCGTTATCATCTATAATTGAGTTTTATCTTCATATGTTAATTGACATATGGGTTGGAGATGTTTTTAGATATTTTCTAAAAATTGTCATAAAAATATATTGTAAAAATATATGTTATATAAATGTACAAAAATCATATTAGAAGCATTAAAGAACGTCTTATTTATTAGATCATGCCTAATTCACAATTGTAACTACAACACAGTCACTAGCCATTGATGCTATAATGCTCATTAGTGACACTTACTGACACTGCATATCTAGGTAGTGACACCAAACTCGTCTATGCAACTGTGTTGGATTTGAAAGAAGTGAGAGGTCTGTGAGTATAGGTTTGCAAAACAAATTGAGTAGTTATTTCCCATTTACTCAAGTATAGGTTTGTGAAACCATTTACTTTTCACCTAGCAAATAATTTTTTTTTATTGGGCCCATCAAACAAATTGGTAGCAATGTTTTACCAAATAAGTGGGTAGGCCACGTCATATCCTAGCCTAAAAATTAATTTTTTTTAATATAAGTTAAGTATATACTATCCTTTGAGTTTCAATTTTTTTTTTCAAATTCTAAATTCTAAATTCTACACCTAAAAAATATTGTCAAGGAGAATTAACGTTGTAAGATAAAGTTAGGCTGCTTAACCTCAATACCAAACTTCTCAAGAACAATGCCTTTAGTATGGGAAGATCCGGCAAATGACTTATTAGCTCACTTTTGCGTTCTAATGTGGTTCTTCAGCAACTATAAGAGTAAGTCTACAACCTACGTTTTTCAACATTTTGACCCAAAAAGCAAAAAATAAGAGAAAATTCATTTTTTTTGTTATTCCTACTTTTATTAGCAATGCCCGATTCATTTTTACCAAGACAAAGATCAAATCTGAAACTGTCAAATAATGATTTGCCTTGTCATCATTAATAGTTTGGTCGGAGATAAAGTATTTGTCAAAACTATACATAAAAAGATTTATTTGGCAGAAATCTAATCTACTAGAGATGCTCTCAGAATTTTTCAAAACCAAATTAAGAATCCATGAAGTCTGTATGCGTAACCAAATATTGCAAGGAAGTTATATTGTAATATCCTTAATGGATACCATTTTGATTCTAGATTTTCATCAATACTTCAAACAGTTTTATCACATAGAAAGCCATTAACTAAAAATCGGTCCCCAAAAATAAACTTGCAAACTTATTGATAAACTTTTTTAGAGTTTTGAAATTATAAGAAATTTCTCCTAAAATACTAAAATCCTAGTGCACCTTAGCGACCTACTCACTTCTTCAATTGACCTTCTCGCTCGTTTGACTACGCCGCCATGCCAAGTAGGCCTCTAGCTTCGCCGGTATGTGCCGTGTGGTCGGACGGGACTAGTTTTTTCTAGGATGCATCTGGATGATGATCATGACCTGGATCTAGTTTGGTGATTAGATCGATTTCGATTTGGTTACAGGTTGGTGAGAGGATCGAAAGCTTTTGGCGACTGCAGGAACCTTGAGGGGTGCAATCTGATGGGATCTCGATTTGGCAAAGGATATGCTCAAATGCAGATGGGGTGGCTGTGTGGATTGGTTATGGCAACGGGATGAGTTTGGTTCGGCTGGGTTAATGTGCGCTGGTGGGGTGGTCATCCGATGTGCAACGGAGACGACTACTTCGATGGCTACCAGTGGCAGTTTCGACGACATTTTTGGCTCATGGTGCTAGTGCTTTGCTCGTCACCAGGGTTCTGGGCTGATCTTGGTGGTTGGGTCTGGGTGCTTGGGCTTGTCCTTGGGCCAGGTCTAGTGGTCATGTTGGTCGGACCCCTTGTTTTAGTTTTATTGCCTAGCCTTTTCTAGTGGACGTAGAGGCTTCTGCCTATTCTAGCTTTTTCTCTAGTTTAGCCTATCACATGAATTTTAGTCTTTGTCGGCTTAATTATTAGTTTCTCTAATTATACACCAATTGATGTCTCTAGGCGACTAAATTATTATTTTAGGGGAGTTAAGTTGTAAGGGTTTGGGTCCTTTGATTTTTAGGCTCAAATAAGTGAGCTCATTTTGTTTACGATGAAAGTTACTTGTCATACTGTTTGGCAGCGTGTCTTCTGACCATAAATAAATTAATGAAATTATCATTTCTTCAAAAAACTAAAAATCGGTCCCAATGCAGGAGCCAGAAACAAAGGTATATTCTTATTTTAGGAATATATGACTGAAGATGGGCGCCCACTAGCAAGTTCATTAGACGTGCAAGAAGGATAAAAGCATATTCTAGTTTACGCCTTGGATACAAAGCAAAATATGGCACCTTCATCGGATTTGACTTTTTCTGCATGCTACAAATTGTTAAAACAAGACTATTTCATCACGAAAAGCTATCAAGTCGATCAAATTTTATCAGCAATCTAGCGTTTATACAAAATGCAAGGGCATGCTAATTGGATTATGGACAGGAAGACCTATATTCAATTTTGAGAAAGAATAAAACGCATATGACGAGGGATCTGCAAATGTGCAATCCAAACATTTAAAAGGAGATGTGACACTAAGAGATCCTGTTACATTGTATCACTATCTATGTGGATGTCAACCCATTTGGGCATCACGTATGACTAGCAGCCAAGATTATAAAATGGCCAATGGTCGCTGTGACAATTCCAAGAATTCCACCAGCAATAACCTGTCAAACGGGAACAACAATCATCATAAAAAAGGTTTCTTCTAGGTTTATCATTGTAGGTTTTAGTAGTCATGGATACACCAATCAAGATCCATTAATCAATTACAGAGGCAAATTAATGCAATATGGGAGACCTGAGGGGGTGTGTGGCCAAGAAGTTCACGCAGTGGTCTGCTCTCAGCCAGAGGATGCTCAGAAGGAAGTTCATACACAATTTGATTCAGAACCTGGAAAATATCCAATGTGAATACGTATAATGAAATCAACCAAACTTTAAAATAGGATCCTAATGAGGCTGAATCATTTTAAGAATGTTTATAAACCAGATAGCAGCCAAACAACAAAGCTTCTATGAAGTCAATTCTTGGATAAAGTGTGTATTGACTGAGGAACACAATGGAATGAAGAAAAGTGTAGCAATGAATTATAAGAAAAACCCAGAGAAGCAAAAACATCAAACCTCTGCTTGGCGTCCAGCCTGTAATCTTACACCAGTTGCATCATACATCACCTGCCACCAGATTTTCTACGTTAGAGATCCCCATGATGTATGAACTATGTAAATTCAAAAGCATAGACATATTCTACATTAGAGATCCCAAGATGTATGAATTATGTAGATTCATGAGCATAAACATTTTCTACAGTAGAGATCCCCTTATCAGTTTGTCTTGAAATGTTTAAGACTGTGAATATGTAGATCGACATGCGCGTACACACATCTCAGCTGTCAGCATCATATGATTGTTGTCCAATTAAGATGTTATATAGGCACCAAATGATGTCTTCAAAGATAACAATGGAAGGTCAAATGCTTTTTGCAAAACGATACAAAATGAAGCGAGGGATCTTACAACGCATGCTAAGATCAGTGCAATTGCAAAGAGTGATCCACCAACGCCCTCTTGAAACCCAATGGCTGCAGCAATAGCAGTAACAGTCGCAGAATGAGATGATGGCATTCCGCCGGATCCAATAAGTTGCTTAATATCCCATCTTCTTTCCTTGTACCTGCAAATCTATCAAATTTTAAGACTCTTAGGCTACACAAATGATTGACAATCACAAGTTGTCAAGAGCATCTCTGCTCTGTTTTCACGAAACGGAAAAACAACAAATCCCCCCATCAAGCTTTGCTCTATAGGGGTTCAGTTTCATATATAATTTCGAAGGAATCAAACGGCCATTCAAGTATTAGAATGTGGCATATCTTTAAACTCCTGGTAAGTATCTTATGAATCTATGACATTGCTAGCCAATGGAGTTAACAATTTACCAAATGAAATGCATGCATGGCTTGATTGGTAATTGCTTAATGCTTAATTATTGCTGTGTTGATTCAAGTATTTCACTTTTCACATCAAGAACGAAGATCTGGGCAATCATTACTCGACAAAAGCAATCAATGGTACAGTTCAATTCAGTATCTTTTTCTCTCCACAATCAAGAAAAACAAGATTGTAAAGCTAACAATCTAACATGGCATTACAAATTGAAAACTAGGAACTGGGTCAGATCCAAAATTGAAGAACTGGGTTCAAAAGACAGAGAGAGATAAGTACCAGGTGGTGAAGAGCTTGATGAGCTGGGCTGTTGCGAAAGCGATTAGAGAAGAGAGAAGAGGGTAGTTGGCGAAGATTGAGGTCGATGAAGCTGCCGCCACCTCACCCATCTCCTTATTTCTCCTTGGTTCAATCCAAAGTTTCTGACTTTCTGAGGTAAAATTCCAATCCAATCGAAACCCAGTATCTGAAATCTCAAATGGACGTGAGAATTGAGAAGGTTTTAGCCTTTTGGGTGTCGTTTTATGAAAAGGAGGGAAGCAAAGGTGGGTTCTTTGTTGGTAGGCTTGTTTTTTTGAGCTGTTGTGAATAAACAGAGCTATGGGCGAGTCAGGTCTTTGTTTTCTTGGTCGACATATTTGGTTGCTTCCTTCTATCTTTCTTATAACTAACGGTCTTTGCCTCTTTCTCTAGTTTATTTCATAAACTGAATAAGTGAATAGTGATATGAATATGCCTCCCATTGCTCCCAACTGTTACTAGAATATGCCCATTATGGCATTCATAGCTCTTCTGTTTCTATTGTATGTTTTCTTTATTCTTTTTATAATTTTAATAAGATGGAACACCTTGAGTGAGTGTTAGAGTTGTGCAAGCTTAGTTTTGGTTTGCCACTCCGGGGATATGCTTATGTTTGAAAATTAATCATTATAATTTTAAAGAATGATTATATATTCTTACTTCTTAGTTTCATTGGCTCGAAAACATTACTAATTGGAAAAACTTATTTTTTCTTGCTTTGTAATGAATGGTGTAAGAGCAAGTCCACCCGTGGGTCACCAGGTCTTATTGGAAACTGTGTCTGTGACCTAGAGAGTGGAAATAAACACTAAAAAGCAGTGAGTAGTAGGTGATCTGGTGACCTAACGGGTGAACTTGCTCTAATCATACCCCATCAGTTTCAACAACCATTTTTCTTGTGCTGGAGTAGTCACTTTTTGGTTCAGAAAGTGTTCAATAGTCATGTGGTCTGTATAAATCTTGAAGTGGTGGCCTAGAAGATATGGCCTCCAATGTTGGACCGCAACAACCACAACTAACATTTCTTTATCATCAACTGACAGAGCTAAGTGTCTTTGAGCCAAGGCTTTACTCATGAATGCAATGGGGTGTCCTTGAGGTAGCATGGCATCAATGCCCAAATCAGAAGCATCATACTCAATAACAGACTCTTTTGAGAAGTCAGGTATAGCCAACACAGGTGTAGAGATGAGACTCGTCTTTAGTTCCTCAAAAGTAGATAAAGCTTTGTCATTCCATTAGAAAATAGAAAGCATCTTTCTTCAACATGTCTGTCAAAGGTTTGGTTATGATCCCAAAACCTTTGACATATTTTCTGTAGTAGCCAGCTAGTCGTAAAAACCCTCTCAATTCCTAAGAGTTCTAGGTTTAGGCCATTGCTTGAAGGTCCATCTATAGTTACAGAGCAAGGTTGTTATTACTTAGAGAAGGCTTACTTAAAAACGAGCGTGGTGTAAACTTTAATAAGTGGTATTTACTTAAGCAGGGTTTCTTGCTGGATATCTTATTATATATACATGCAGACTCTAACTCTAATAATTATTGATTCTAATATTATCAATTTCTATTAAAAAAAATCAATAAAGTATAATATTTAGACCTCAAACAAAATTATAGAGACAAATAATTCCCACAACAGTGCGTCGGATCAATAGAAGTGAAAGGGTTATCAAAAGAACAGTCCAAATTACTCAAAAACAAGGAATCAGGTAGGATTATCTGTAAAATTGGCACAATAGAAACTGATTTGACATTTCATGATAATACGTCCAATTTACTTTTCTTTAATCACAATTGAGAGTTAGAGCAACTTCCAACTTTGCTTGGCGCCTCTTCTTGCCACCTTGCGTGTACAGAACTCTTGCATAATGGCTTTAGGACTTTTTGATAACTAGATTCATTATTACAACACCAAGCTGCTCGTGTATTCTGCTTGGACCATATAGAACTTCAAATACGGTGTAAACTCTTTTCTGGGTAATCAACGCCTCTGTGGCTCTGTCCATGTAGATTTTGGCTTTGGCTTTCCTGTTACAAAAAGTAATACCAGAAGCATCAAGTAGGTGCTGATGTATTCACAAAAGTTGCCGACCTTGGCAAGGCCTTGGCTGATACTCGAAACATAGGAGAAAGATGGAAGCAGCTTAATGCTTACCTACCATAACTTGTATAGCACCAGAGTTGAGAATTCATCACTGTTGAGTCTCTTCCATGCTGGTTGAAGATGTTGATCTTTTCCAGACTGGAAGAAGGGAAAGAAAAAACATATTTCTTCAATCGCAGTGAGCAATTAGTCGGAGAGAATCTAAAGAATGTATCAGATTGAAAATTCCAACTCTTATATTACCTTCAGTAGCCCTCCTCTGGATCACTAAACAAAAAGGATGCCTAGCTCTAAAACGGCTAGACTGCATCCTTCCTCACAAAATTGATCAATTCCACCTTTGCTGCTTCCATTACCGCCTGGAAGTCTATATGCGTATATCTTCCCCTGCAATGCAGATTAAACATATCACCTCAAATTTGTTCCTGATGAAGGACATACTTCACACCATGTAAAAGTGCATCCACAAGCAAGTGGTTCAAATACTTCAAATCGAGTGGCAAATCAGAAAATTAAAGTACAAATTTTGGAATCCATTTTATTGTACATACCAGAAGTGAGTTTTAGACCAAAATGCAGAAGCATATGCTGGACTTGGAATGCCATGCATGATCCTTGCAACAGCTCTGGGGGTGAATTTGGCCTGTGAATTGCTCTGTAGAAAGACCTGTACAGCCAAGAAGAGCCATTATCTTAGATTACCAATGCCAAGCATGAGCTGCCTCTATTATTATTCAACTATAAGTGAACTTGTAGGTTCTTACTTTTATATCTGCTTGCAAAAATGGGCTGCACATGTAAATGGTAATGCCATCAGTACTTAGCATGACCAATAAAGCATATGGATAGAGCAGGGTGACTAAAATGGTTTAAGTTTCAAGAACAAAGTTATCTGGTATAATGATATCATTATTGAAGAATTGTACCAACCTGCTTTTACCCATCTTATTAGGGACATCAACATTATCTTCACTGAAATACTCCAAAATCTTCCTTTGCAAACATAGTGTTTGCTGGGCATCAGAACAACCTTCCATCTTCTCACAGTTATTAACAGCAGAGACTGCCGCATTAAACATTGCATCCAACTTCCGCACCTAAATTATAAGCAGACAAAAAATCAATGGCATGCATTTGCATGCATGAATGCACAGTGCGCACATAAACAAAAATAAAAGAACTGCACCATCCACTGGATTCTAACACCTGAGAAGGCCTGGTATGTTTTTCACAAAATGCTTTTGTGGGTAGGGGCACTTCAGCAATACTTTCAACCCGTTTCCTATGGGATGCACTATTACAAAATGAAAATGACAAACGCTGACAGATCTTCAAGTACAGAGTGATTTATAGTTTTATCACTTTATACCATTATATTTATACTTCCTCACTGTTGATAGTGTTGTGCTTACTGAAATCGACAAACAGCTTTAACCTAAACTGGGTAACATATTATCAATTACCTTACAACTTTCAACCTCTGATAGCCATTTTGTAAGCTGTGCTGATAGAGAACAAAGATCTGCAGGGACCTCCATAATTGTATAACAGTAGGCTTGGTCCTTCACTTCATATGTTACTTCTCCTTTCAACTAAAATAACATCACAAAGAAAAGGAGAAATAGCAAAATGAATATTATGGAATGAATAATGAAGGGTCAGGGGAGAGGGAAAAGATGAAAAGTAAAACTTTCAACCTATAGTAGATAACACAACACGGTATCCCCCATTCTATAAATTTAAAAGCATCCACAAACTTCAAACAAGTCCAATGAACCATTCCAATAAATAGTTTGATACAGTATTTAGGGTGGGATATGGTTGGAACAACTCCTATCAATCAACGAGGGAATACAGAAATTTTAAAAATAAAAGGGACATGATCCAACCTAACCTTTCCTTTCCCTTTTCCAACTCAAATAGTAGTTTTCTTTCAATTATAATTTGCTCAAAAGTATACAAACCTTTAAATTCTGTAAATGGTTTGTTAGGATGGTAGTTGTAACTCCAATGCTATTTGCTATAGTTGGTATGTCAAACACACATTGTCCGTGCTTAGTCTCAGACCTGAAAAAGCTCGTTAAATGTAATTTGGTTCAGCACATGTTTCTTGTAAACACAAGATATTAAAGAACCACTAATTAAACTTACTTCTTCAGAATTGCTGCAATGAGAACATCCTTTTCAGCAAGCAAAACTGGGGAAGTCTGCATTCAGACATCAAGAGGTCAACTTTGCAATTTTAGAAGTTACAACACAAAGTTAAGTGACCAAAGCATGCAATAAAAAATGTGTTTTATCCTACTATTGATCAGGTGCAAGACTGTATAGTCTCGTCACTAGTTACTATTTTTAGTCAAACGAACAAGAGATTCATATAATCTATGATCTCGTTTATGTTTACAGCTATTCTATGGAAGAATCTCCACATGCTACTACTATAATCTCCTGACAATATTCACTGTGCAAGCAATAGAAGTCTTGGGGAAACAGAAACCTCAAATTTTATTAGCAGCCTACCTTATGAAAATTCAAAATGCATGTTACATTTATCTCTGGAAGTAAATGCAAATACTGCACTTCACCCAACTCCAACTGCGTTAGAATTGTGAGCATCACCTGCCAAAACAAATACAGCAACTGAGCATCTCAGTGCATGAACTCTTAAACTCCTAGTAAGGGACATCTAGTTTAAGTTGACGTCCAAATTCAGAATTTTGAACAGAAATAGCAGCATGGAAGGACCTCTTCTTTCATATCAAACTTGCGGGATGCAGTTTCTTTAACCAAAGAATAAATTTTTCCCTTCAAGTTCTCATCACTGGTGAATACTTGGCAGAGGAATTTGTTGACCACATATTCATCCACTCCATCACTGAAAAGACAATATGGAGAAGTTGTGAGCCACTTCTAAGCCAATGAAACTTGGATAGAATGAAGTTAATAAAAGATGTAACTCATATTTAACTACCAATACATAAGACTTCGAAGTTTGTAATATGTGTTGTCATCAAAATAAAGATGGCAATAGGATAACCTTCCATCCCGTCCAGCTCGTCCGATTTCCTACATGATTTCATCGTTCGTTTTGTTAAAAAAATCAGAGAAAAAGAACAACTTTTTGAACAGGCATTTTCTCCCAAAAACAAAAAAAAGGAACTCTACCTGAACATATTCCTCCAAGCTTTCTGGTAAGGTGTAATGAATCACCTGAGAAAATATGCAATCTATGACTTGTAGAAATCTATAAGCATTGGCACAATAAAGCCAGCAAGCATAGGGCAATGCAAATATGTCATCATGAATTAAACAGGTGCACACGTGTGCTTGTGGGTGCAACAGTGCATGCAAGACGAATTAACAGGGCAAGCTGAATAGATCATAACTCTTCTTTCTCAGCTAGAAGTACCAGTTATTTTTGCTGAAGTTTCTAAAAAGCTAGGAGCAAAGGGCACACTTAACATCAGGCTCCTATCTGTGCTCTCCAAAAATTCATTAAATACTATTGATTCACTAACATAATGGAGTTTTCACTACACACACTAAATGCTGTGTTTCTTAAGTTATAGTGTGAAATCAATGCAATGAACAACACTAATGTGGGAAAGACAAAGCAGAGAAAATGGTAAAGTGTATCAATGACCTATTTTGGAGGAGAAGAAGAATAAGGAAGCTGGAGAGCCACAGGAATATGATGTAGAGGAACTAAAAGAAAAGTATTTAGTAGACGAAAAAAAAAAGCAGTATGAGTATAGTTTTCTTACAGAGCCAATATCCCTCTTGTCAAGGCCCATGCCAAAGGCCACAGTTGCAACAACCTTCAACCAAAATATACAAGTCAATAACCAAGAAACTGAAAGTTGAGTTTGCTACTTGCGGAGAAAGAAATGGTGAGAATCTTCATAGTATAAACTTAAAGACAATTCAGGATCTAGGCTTGATAGTGCTCTCACCACTCTAATTTTGTTAGTAAAAAATAACTCCTGCACACGCGTACGATCTTTTGAAGGGATACCACTGTGGTAACTCTGAATAGCATTTTACAATAGTGTTGTCAGATGTTAACATTCAACATCAAGAGTAGTTGAATACACATTGTGTATCCTGCAATTTAGAAAATGGAAAAGCAACCTTTGCATTGATATTGTTGTCACATAAGTATCTGCTTATCATTTCTGTTTCAAACTGCAAAATCAGAATGCAAGGATTAGTTTCCACTCAATGTCAAAGATGTGGACAACATTCATCCAAAATAACAAGTATTAAGAAAGCATGTTATTCACTGCAAGAGGTAATAAATAATCCTTAGATGCAATTATTTGACAGTATTTTTTCTGCTCCCAATATAACGAGGAGTTAGGACATATATGCCTGATGAAAAGTTTATCCTAGAAACCATCTGCTTGAAAACTTCAATACCGGAATTACAAAACGTCTGTACAAAACAAGAAAGAAGATATCTAATGACTGTGTACCTGAAATTTGCAGTAGATAATGATGCTCTGAACATCCTTAAAGGAAGTAGACTTGATCAACTTCAGCAGATCTTTCATTCTATTTTAGTCACAGCAGATTTAGTTAGTTCTATACAAAAGCTGAGATAGAAAGGAGGAAAAAGTTGTATTGACACTTGCCTATTTCCACTTGATGACACTGATAGTTGCAAATTATCCCTTAAGTTGGCTTTTTGAATGAGATTGTTTGGAGGAATCTCTAAAGCTGACATGACAGAACTCAAAGTTGTGGCTGTGGCAGTAGCTGTCATTGCAAGAATGCAGTTCACATTGAGCTTGGCACGAAGCATAGAAGCTCTGAGCCTCATATATGATGGCCGGAAATTGTGTGACCTAAAAAACTCTGAAAATATAAGTATTTGAGGTAAATTACATGCAATGAGAAATTAAGTTCAGGTAGAAAAGAGGGACGATAAACAAACTGCAAAACTCATTCATTCACACATCCAAAGGCCAAGAAGACAACCGTTAGTGCAATCCTCACACTAATCACTCACCATTCAGATACACAATGAGCTTCATCCACCACAACAAGAGATATAGGAGTGGCAGAAAATATAGACAGGAATTCTCCATTCAAGAATCTCTCTGGGGAGACGAAAAGCACCTACAAAATAATCAACAAGCCTTAGCTCTCTTTAAACACTAGATACGGTAACAACTTGAACACTATACCAGCGCATTCAACTATGTTGATATACTCACTTTTATGCCCCCTTCTTGAACCAGCCTAATCGTCCCGGAAACTTCTTCCAGTGTCTTAAAACAACAAAAACAATCACATTAGACCTTAATCCGAGACTACATTCAAGCAATGAGATAAGGCAAGCATGATCTACCTGACTACTACAAAGAAGACCACCGCGAATCATATGAGGAAGCTGCTTGAGCTGGTCAATCATCAATGCAATCAATGGACTAACAACCAAAGTCACGCCAGGTAAAATCACAGCAGGCAACTGATAACACAAAGACTTGCCGGCACCCGTCGGCAGAACAACCATGGTCGAATCTCCGGCCAGCACCATCTTGATTGCCTCCAGCTGCCCATCTCGGAACGAATCATAGCCATAAGTCAGCCTCAACAGCTTCACCAAGTTCTCATCGGATTGCTCACTCCGAGCCGCCGCAACCGCCTCTTCAAACGGTTCCAGGTCGAATTTCTTGGCCCTTTTACTGTCCTCCTGGCTCCGAATCTGTTGCTCTGCAATTGCATCTGTAACCAAGCCATCTTCATCTCCTTCATTTCCATCTTGCGCTGTCAATTTTCTTTTACCTTTCCGGTAAAATTTCCGACGACTTGAAGAACTGAAACTTCCTCTTCTGCCCTTGTTCAGAAACTTGCGCTTCCTTCCGTTCAGGTTGAGCTTCACAAAGTTCCCTTCGGCTCCGCCTTTGAGCTTCACCGGCGGCAAAGGAGCATTACCTCGAATCAGATTGACGTTTTTCTTCACAATTTTGGATGAAACCCCAGACCTATTAGCAACTTCAACTTTGGCAACTTCAACTTTGGGCTCCGGCTGCGGCGGTACCCAATCGGCGGCAGAATAGTTAGATCCAGAGATACCAGCCTCCGGCTGAGGCTTTGGATTCGGAGGTGAGAAAGTAGACGGCGGGTCGTATGTGTCCGGATCGAAATCGATGCTGACACGTCGGTTTTTGGAGAACGACGGCGCCGATTTGGAGAAGTAGCCGGGAGTGACGAAGGAATCGACGGTCGGGATCGCGAGGGTTTGACCGGGCGGGCGGCGGAGTATCTGGAAAGGTAAATCGGAGGAGAGAAGAGGAGACGGATCGGGTCTGGCGGGGGCCGGGGGTTCGGAGAAGAGCTTTTTGGCTTTTGAGTTGGATTGAGAGGACCTAGGTCTGGAGATAAGGGTGGGCTTTGGCCGCGGAGGAGTGGCCGAGATGTGAGAGCCATCTGAGTCTGAATCGGACTCCATTGTCGTCAATTGGTTCAAGAAAAATTGACTGCAATTTCAGGTCGAGTACTTATCCACCTATGATTTTCCCGCCAAAAAATTATTTTATCATTAAATTGATTTTCCCGCCACTGCTAATTTTATTTCGATAATGAAATTCACACTCTAATTTTTTTACAATGGGATATTACTTGGCTATTCAAGCCAATAATAAGCGGACATGTGTTTATTTAACAAAGATAATACTTTCTCCACAGTTTATTGCGGTTTACATTCTTGTCAAACATTTTTAGCTGGTTATTAGACACGTGTTCTCTTGTTATTGGCTATGGTTAGCGAAGTATTATCCTTACGATCTATTTTTTTTTTCTTTTACTTTTTTAAATAAAATTCTTATAAAAAGAAAAAATGTAAGTTACTAAAAACTTTTAACAACTAAAAAAGAAAATATCACAAGCGTGGTGATCTGTTTAGAATTAGAGTTTAGACAGCTACTAATAACACTCTTCAGAGAATGAAGGTTATCCACACCATTGTTCTTAAAAACTACGCTTTGACGCTAACATAGCATAATCATACATTAGATCAGAAAATCGGATAAAAAAAAACATTATTATAGAGAGTACGCAATACTGTAAACTGTGTGGATGTCGTAACTAAAGCAACGATATTTATGAGCACAGATTAGGGTCTAATTTGATATTGAATCGGTGTACATATCTATGGGCTCAATTATAATCCGAAAAATTGAAACCCTGGAGGGAAGATTTATTTATGCTTGGATAAGCTATGAATAAGATGAAGGTAAATTATTTGCAAAACAATCATAATGAATATGAATGAATGGGTTCGCATTCACACTTATCTAATGGAGGAACTGAACCAGAGCAGGGAATCAATCACTGATTCACTCACTAACAAGAATGTGGGAACTGGAGGCTGGAGCAAAACACAAATTAAACCTCCAACAATGCCTCTATCTCTCACTATTATCAGCCTAATGACAAGCGAAAACTTTACAATTACGTCATCAAAACAGCGTGGCATTCTTACAGATATATAGGAACCAACCAACACAAACAATTGGCAACTGCCCAAACAGCCCTTCAAACATTTAAATCACTAAAATACAAGTACTCGGCGGCATCATCTCCTCCATGTAGGAACCGCTGAACGAAGTGGCCAAAGTGTAAGGCGGGGGGCACTGTAAGCAGGACTGGAACGAAATAAATACTTTCACATTATCGTGCAGTTGCACTTGGATTCCAGCTTTGGGGGCTTCATGCCGTCTGCCTTGTTAGGAGGAAGCCCTACAGGGCGTTGTTGCAAAGACTCATCAACATTCTCATTCTCATTCTCGTCATTCTCAGTCTTACTTGCAGGGGCTCCTGCATCTGTTCCCATCCGCTTTTGCCTACTCTTCTGAGACTTTACAGAGCGTCTACTGACGGTTCTGCCACGTGGTTCCTTTCTCTCGGGATTGGATTTCCCCAATATTGTAACTGTAGGCTGTGAACCTTCTAATGGTACTGACTGCTCCTTTTCTATTGCTATTGTTGCAGCCTGGTAGGCCAGATCATGGACAATGGAGCTGCATAAGAGTATCGTATCAGTTGCCTCTTCTAGTGTAAGGCTTCTTCCCTTGCTTCGGCCTTGAGACTCTACCATTACTGTTGATTCCTCTTCTGAAAAACATACAGAACTTGTCAGCTAATCACTCTAATTCCGTATAAAAACTAAGCTTAAAGCACAAAAGACACGCGAGCATGAGAGAAACAAAATGCATGTATGGGTGGTCACCATGGTTCTTTCAACAACTGGAAATGATTTGGAACGCCAAAATATTCACAGAATTTTACTGCATATTTCAAAACATCAACCCTGCAACACGCTCACAAGTCACAAGACATGTTTTTAATCTTGAATTTTTAAATTGCATTCACAGCATCCCCAAAGTCAGACAAACTATAACATATGGGAATGGAAACGAGAAGGTGATCCTGTATACTATAAATAGTCAGGTAACAAATGACCACTAAATGCTCCCCATTTCATAAAGCACACAAGGAATATAGAACATTTATGACATGGTTTCAGTAGTCAGTGCTCAACAAATAAAGCTTTGAATAATATGTCATACTTATTCAATTTTATTGGAACGGAGCAATTAGTCAAACATTGAAACATCGGAGAAGTGGAGGTATATAATAAAATTGTTATGAACACTCCTACAGAGTCAATCCACTCATTCCACTTTCTTAGCGAGTGCATGGATTGCAGTGTAGAATTACTTTTCCGGAGTCTTACTAACATCCCTATAATACAAGGTGAGTATGAGAAATAAAAATCAAAGTATAACAGACAATGTCCTCAGGTTGCACTAGAACACAATTTTCCTGGGGCACCCTAATGGCAGCATAGGTTCAAGCTCCAGTTATCTCCTATAGTCCTATCAAAACTTTAACCAGGGGAAAAAAAAAAGTATCGCTCAAATTATATGCAATACATACCTAGGATGCAATGTGCATTATTGGTGGTGTTGATCTCTGGAATAGAAGATGTCAGACTACTGTCAGAAAGATTTGGAATTGAAGGCTCGTGAACCCACTCCATGGTACTCTTTGATTCAAGTGAAGCATCATCGCTACTGGAACCAGAGGTGCTGTGATGACCCTTTTCAATTCCTATTTCAGATACTGTAATCAAGGAGCTGTGATTAGTGATCTCTTCAACATCCACTCCATTAACCCTACTGTTTTGGATGATATCTTCCTCGTTCAATGAAGACTCAGGATCTATAGCTGATACTTCTATATTTGTGGCACTCCTCGAGTTGTTTTGCAAGTCTTCACTGTATTCATTTGAAGCACAATTTTCACAATTGGGAAACATTGCTACTGTATTGTTCTCTAACAAACTGTTCGCTGCATGGCTCGACAGTTCTGAAGTAGAAGCATCAACTCTTGTACTTCTAACAGTGATTTCCTCATCCTCTTCTACAGCAGTTGTTCTGGTAGAAGTTGTGGTACCATCTGCTTCCGTACAGTCTGAAGTTGGCAAGTGTTCTTCAGATGTTGTGTGCATCCCTTCCGAAACATCATATTCCCCATTATTAACAGTACCCTCGTCATCAATTGTGTCTGAAGAAAGACCCAACGCTTCATGAGAATAGTTTGGAGTCCATAGGAAGATGACCTAACTCTTTGGTGCTTCATTCTTGTATCATGTCTAAGAATCTCCATGTCTGATAACCCAATGCTTTGAGGCTTCATGTTTGTATCCTGTCTGTGAGTTTCCATTTCTGATTTCTTGCCACTCAACTGCCGCTGGACACGAGCCTCTGTTTGTCTAGCTGGACTAAAATCAACTGAAGATGAAGCAGAGAAAGTACCATGCCCAATGGAGCTTCTCATACTGTTTGAACTATCTCTAGCATATGACAGATCCTCATAAGGTATGGCAGCGGCTGTGAAAGTCCTACCCTGAAAAGCAGCCCCCTTGATACTGCTAGTCCTCTTCAGCAGTATGGAAATGCCTGTACCTTCTGAAATGTCATCCCTCATCTTTGAATAGTTGTTAGAATGATATAATTTCTGATTCCCAGAGTCACTATTTGGTGGACCACCACCAACAGATAATGAACGCGCCTCTTGCTGCTTGGAAAGCCCATCCTCACCTCCCTTGACAAATGGCATTGCAAGAGAATTTTCTTCTAAGCCATTATGGATTCGCTCATTGTAGGTAATTTGGCCTTGATCAGCCTTCTCTTCACCATGGGAATTCTTTGATTTCTCCAGATGAGTCACCTGTGGAGATCCAGGTACAACTATCACTGGTTCCATTGCATCTAAAGGCTTTTCTTCTTCCAAATTTTTTACAGACAAAGGTGAGGAGTTTTCAGGAACAACATCTCTCTCCAGAATCAGGACACTCAGAAGTTTATCTTTCCTACTGCATTCTGGACAAAGTCTAATTTTCCTTTCCACCTCATTAGAAACATAGTACTTGCACCCACATTTCAAACAAAGTTCCATGTCTTCTAAACTATCGATTTCAGAAAAATCACCCTTAACATGAGGATTTCAGAAGTTTGACTGACTTCCATCATGATATTGGGATGGCCAGAATCTTCAGAATCAGCAGCTACACACTCAACTGTAGAACTTCTAGTGAATTCAATGTCATCAACGTGGTGTGATCCATCATGGATATCATGCCCAGTGTCTTCATTTACTACATCCATCTTATCAAAGGCAAATACTTCGTCATGACCATCAGAGTATGGCACCTTCTCAGACTCAATAGCCATATCATCCTGGTTGTGATCACTCCCTTCAGTATCAGGTGCAACACTTGTACCTATATCAGAACTTGCATTGCTGCTAGTTGTGACTGAGGAGTTCCTGGAAATCAGAGGACGATGCACAGAACTTGATTTTCCAGCATAGAAGGTGCTACTCGGAACACTGGACAAGAGTGGCCTAAACATGTTTTGAGGGGTTTTCCGATGATCCTGCACAACATTAGAGACATGACACCTATGAGATATGTATTGATTTACTATGAACAGAGACATCATAAAAGAAGTACCAGGAGGGACTCTAACCATACCGGCAACCAATATCACAAACATGACTCCTATGAGATATGTATTAGTATACTAATAAAAAAGCAGTTAATACATTAACGGATGCTTCTGCTCCATATTTCCTTACAAAGAGACTAACCATACTGGCAACAAAAAATTGCCAGGAGAGGGAGAAATTAGATTCAGTATGCTTCCTGTGTTCAGCAACCTTTTATAATTTCACTTAAACCAACATAATAAATGTTACTTGAAGTAGGAAAGCAGTGCACACCACAGTCACTAAGAACTGAAAGAAGAATAGAACACATTTGCAGAAACCTGATTTCCGAAATGACTAAGCAACCACAGATAGTAAGAACATAGCACATTAACCACATATTCACTGGTTATTTGTATTAAATCAATTGCATCATATCACTGTTACATGAATTAGATCAGAAATTACCATTTGTCGAATGGCAGAATCAAAAGATCTTTTTGGAGCAGAAGATGAGGACACCAGTTTGGCCGATTTCTTTGAGAACGCCACAGCTCTGTTGTTTGAGAAAGCTGAAACTCTTTTCGGAGTTGATCGGTCTAAACTGCCCACAGGAAGAGATTGCAGAGAGTCCAGATCATCGTCACCAGAAGAGGCAATAGAACCTTTGCTCTGAGAACTAAACGGGTCTCTATCATGACTATGAGATGAACTGACACTTCTTGAAGCAGTTGGAGACATTGATTGCCTTCTGTATCCAGATGCGGGTGAGGAACCCCTCCCACTTCTAGATGCTGGAGAGGAACCCCTCACATATGTTGCCGGTCGATCAGCAAGAGAAGTGCGAAGGTTGGGAGGTGCATCACTGGAGAAGCCCGGAATATTTGTTTGCCATGCTTTTATTTTCGGTGATGCAGAGTTCCCTCTACTTGTCGTTACAGGAGAAGTCCCCCTTCTCCCTGGTGGAGCCACAATACTACTGGACCCGGTGCTCATCCTCCTGGGGGTAGGGGTAGAAGACCTTGGAGCAGGGGATGGGGATTTACTAGGGGGAGTAGATGGTCTCCGTGATGGAGTACCAGGACGTGATGAAGTAGCAGAACGTGATGGAGTAGCAAGATGTGAAGGAGAAGCAGGACGTAGACTTGGGGTAGGACTGGAGTTGCGTGCTGATGATGGCCTTCCTCTTGACTGTAATGTACTATTCCCGGAACGAGGAGATGGGCTTAGGCGACTGGGACTAGCACTACCCCTGCTGCTTCGGTAACTCTTCTCCATCTGCAAAGAATTCAGACATCATGTAAATCATAGGAAAACTAAAGTCGGCATAATCTTTTGGAAATCTTTCAGAGTCTATTAAGGAACATAATTGAGTCCCATAAAAACAAATTGACAGCCTACCGTGGATGATCTTGATATAGAAATAGGTTGACTTCGAGGTCTCCCCCTCTGTACCGTAGTAACTGGTGGTGGCTCATCATCCAAGGATCGAAAAAGAGGAGTGTCGGGAGGCGTTAATAACCTTTAAATTCATAACACCAGATCATTTCATCAGTACAAAGAGGGAAACAGGAGTGGACTCCTGATACTGGCTGAAAAGCATCATGAGAAGAACAAAACTGCAATGTATTCCTCATAAAACAATAACCACATTGATTTTGCTCTGTGATTAAATAGACAATTCCAGGTAGCAAAATTTTGGCTCTTTGTCAGAAAGGAAAAGGCCAAGTGTGGCGAGGTGTTAATAACCTTTGAAATCAATAACACCAGATAATTCATCAGTTACAAAGACAGAAAGGACTACAGATACTGACTGAAAAGCATCATGAAAAGAACAAAAATGCAATACATTTGTCCATAAAACAATAACCTATAGTCTTAGCTCTGTGATTAAATAGACAATTTCAGGTAGCATAATTTAGGCTCTGTGACAGAAAGGAATAAGCGGAGTGTGGGGAAGCGTAGATAACCTTTGGAATCAATAACACCAGATCATTTCATCAGTTACAAAGAGAGAAAGGACTATTGATACTTACTGAAAAGCATCATGAAAATAACAAAAATGCAATGTGTTTCTCCATAGCAGAATAACCATATAGTTTTTGCTCAGTGATTAAGTAGCCAGTTTCAGGTAGAAAATTTCGGCTTTTTGATTAAAAAGATTGAATTATCAGCCAGGTAAGATGCCAGAATAGTGAAATGGATAAATTCACTAAATTTCAAAGTTAACAGAAATGCATGGATACAAATTGATCCTAGAAGCAGTTAAATCATGTCTTTAGTAATTGAGAACACATCAGCATATTATAAAACTGGTCAGCTAGCAATGATGAACTAAAGAATCAGATAACGGAAAATAAACTCACCACTCGTAGTCATTTTTCTCTTCTTCGGCATTAAGCAAGTCACTACTCTCCCCCCGAGTAGGAATGGCAATTCCCAGCTTGAAATCCGAAAATTGCCTCAATTTCGTAGCTGTAAAACCAAAAAACATAAATGAAGCCCTGTCAGCGCTGGTACCAGTAAACAAAACAAAACAAAAAAAATCCCCAACTATACACTTCCAGCCAAAACCATAAAATCAACGTCAATCTTACAAAATGTGTCTTCAAGATCATCCGACTGAAGCAAGAAACCCTCTTTCTCTCGGGTCTGCATTTCGTTGAACAAAGCAAGATCTTCATCTTTCCCTCCCACAATCATTCCACTCTCGAAACTCCTACCTCGTCTATGCTGATTCCCTCTCGGCTCTCGGCCTGGAGAGGACCTCAATGCCGGAGAAGGAGGCATCCCTCACCACTAAAAGCTTTTCAAACTCAAAACCGCCGCCCCAATCTCTCCAATTTGAAGCAGCAACCCATCATCATATACAAAAATTAAAAAATTAAAAAAACTTAACCGCCTAATAATTGCTCCGACGGCTTCACCCAAGAAACCAAACCCCTCTGATTCGTCGGCGCCAAATTGCACTCAATTCCAGTTACAAATGGGAATCATACAGAGCACGACCAAGTCAACTGAAAGCCGAAATCTTTGAATACAAAAATTGCACAAATTGTTATAGAAACTGTACCATTCGAAATGCAGAGGCTCAAATTACACTCCAAACCTAACGAAATTAAGATCTTCACCGCCTAAACCAACCTCTAAAACCCTAGATTTCGCCAATTGCAGACACCAAAACAGAACCAGCCCCCGGCCCCAAAAAACCTAACGCACACTGCAATTCAGCTCCCAATGACCACTCTACACCTCCACTGAACTCAAAACCACAACCCCGAAATTCACCATTCCCAAAATTACTTACTGCACTGGAATTACCATCACCAGAAACTACGGCTTCACCAAAACTCACTGTGACTACGATCCCGAAACCTCGAAGCTTCAACTCCAATCGAAACGCGACGAATGCCGCACCAGACGCTCGGATCTAGAGCATTCACTACTCCCGTCTCTGCTCCCCGGATCGTGAAGAAACTAAAACGGCGTCGGATCGGCGGCGGAAGACGGCGAATTTCCGGGCATTTACTCTCCTCCGTGACAAATTTGACGCCCTGAAATCGAGAAGGTTAGCAAATTGTTGTCTTCGTCTAGATTTGCTTCTTTGTTCCGCAGAAGCAAAGCGAAGCTTTCATTTTCAGAGCCGTGAATATTTGCTTTCCTTTTTTCTCTTCTCTACCTGTCATTTGCGCTTTTTCTTCTTCTTAATTTTTACGACGCTGCCACTGATGCCGTTTTATAGTAATCAAATAGTACTAGTCTACTTAGTCCCATCCCCTCATCTCTCTCTTGCTCTTGTCTTGTGTTCATAATTTTATATTCTCTTATGACCAAAAACTAATAATTTTATATTTTCTTTGTGTTTTTTTTTTCTCCCCTCGCCCTACTCTTGACCATAATCGGGTCGTTAAAACGAAGAGAACCCACGTATTTTATGGAGCAGTAAAAATCTCGAAAATCAATTATGTATATCTGTTTTGATTAGAAAATCTCGAAAATCAACTATGTATATCTTTTTTGTTAGCTCCGTTAACTATGGCTACGTTTCGCAGACAAAGAAAATGTCATCCACAATGGATAGAGTTTGGCAAGCAGGATGATGAGCTGTAATTAACAAGTTCATGTATATATAACTGGTGTACAATTTTTACTCGTATTATATGTTTGTAAAAATGTGTCAACCTCTGCTTTTTAACCTTAGATATCTTTTTCTTTTTTTTTTCAAACAAATCTGTTTGCTTTTATGTTGATATGTTTCTTTAAACCTAGAATCATTGTGGGTGAGTTTTAATGTAAAGATTGGTGGGAATATTTGGTGATTCGGTGGTTTTTATAGGTGGATTTGGAGCAGTGTACTTCTTCCATTATTGAAACTATGCATTAAATAGCCATAAACGTCTTGTTTTCCGGTCAATAGTTTTTTTTTCCGGTCAATAATTGGACCATTGAATTTCTTCTGATCAGAAACAACCCATTAATATTGTTACCAAATCTATTGACAACTGGTATTTTGAAACATTCTACTATTTATGATGAAATTCATACATTAACAACACCAAATAATTTTACAACAATTATATTTTATACGTATACAATAAATGGATTTCAATCCTCCCTCTACTCATATTATTTCCACACCCACCTTTTTTATATATTCTTTCGCTTTCGTTTAATACTAACAGTAGTTACAATCTCATTTTTTATTCTTGTGTTGGGGGGCTAAGACAAGTGTTGTCATTTTTTCGTAGATTCTCATATGTTACACTACTGATCAATGTGTATTAATCATGCTCTCGTTAAAAGAGTTTTTTTTTCTTCAAAGTGCGTTTTCAAGTGTAATCGGCAAAATCGGGCTGGACAAAACAAAAAGATCTTCATAACTTGATGAGCAAACTAACGAGTTAACACCTACCATTATGCTTTTGATCATCTTCATGAAATCCAAACTCTTGAGGATTTAGATGAAGTTTACTAGAATCGTTATGATGCACGGTTCAATCATTAATGACTAAAGTTGTCAACATTCACTTTATACTCTATAATCTCAATCTTCTTGGTAAGGAATGTTTTGCAACATCTTCTTAATTTGATTTGTGGTTGTCTCAAAATTTAGCCTTATCAGGTTACCTTAGAAGTCGTGTGACTTCAACTAAAAGTTATGCTTAATCTTATTGATGTGGATTTTGTCTTACTATAGTTTTACTCATTCAAGATTGTCAATAGAGTGTTGCTATTGAGACCTCCAAATCTACTCGCTTGACCTCACTCTATTATGAATTATTAAATGACATATATAACTTACTATAAAATGAATATTAAGGACAATGATTATCCCAAAAAATATTACATTGATTTTCTATAGACTTTCCAATTCAATAATATTAGATTGCATTTATTATTTTCCTTATCTATTTTCATTTTCCAATTTCACTACATACTCATTAAAGCATTCATATATATTTAATAAGAATTAAAACTATGATTACGTGACATAAAAATGTATGATATACATATTGAACACATATTGGTGAGGGAAAACAAAACAAATCATATTATGACCTAAATTTAAGTCTATCCATTATATTTGCAAAAAAAAAAAAAGAGCTAGCAATTAAAAAAATAAATAAATATTTAAATAATTGATCATGAGGTACATAAAATAAACATTAAGAAAAAATGATTAATCTTCATTTTTTTGCAGAGCTAAAAAAAATATTAAAATTTTTTTTTTTAAAAAAACCACAAAATAGTTCATGTTATTTTCTTGTTAATTAGAAATTAATTTTTAAAACTCAATACTTTGTGTTTAATTTTTTTTATTGAAAAAAATATTTATGTTGTCTGATTGTGGAATTGATATGTAATTAAGATTTATAGAGTAATTAATTATTGAATTAACTAAGTTTTTTTTTTTAAAGATAATAGTTTGTTTGCAAATTATATAAATGAGGTTATTTGAGGAAATTCAGTGAGGTTTAGTGAGTAAATTTAGTATTTGAAAATTTGATAGGAGGTGTAAAAAGCATAGGAGGTCAAGTGTCAATAGAAAAACTCTTGTCAATAATCGTGTAACCAAAAAAAAAAAATATTGTCAATAATCACACTAGATAAAACCTTGTTTTTATTTTGGATAACACATTGTTTGGTGATTAGCATCATGATTTTGACAATACAAAAGTACATTGCAAACTTTTCAAGAGTATGACTACACTATAAGACTACACAAAGATAATTCAATTGAAAGGTATTAAATATTAGAAATATTTAAAGATGTGGGACATCAATTAAAGAAAAGCCTAAACATAACAACTTATTATGCTATCATCATAACTTGGTGCACCAGTGGCAAGGATCCAGAAATTATGTCATTTTAAAAGGTTGGTGATGTAGAAAACTTTGAAGCCTTCGGAGTAATGATTATAACTAGTCCCTTAATAGAAGCAACAGTTCCACTAGTTGCTAAAAAGCGTCAAGAAAAATCAAAACAGAAATGCAGACTTCGTTTTCAGTCGACACTAAAAGTATTAAAGAAGCAATGAGAAACTTAGGAAAATTAGAAAACAATTGCATGCATATTGTTTTATATTAATGTCATTATATATACAGGGGATTTTTGTCAATGAATGTCGCACCGATAAGAGCTTGAACTAGCATTATACTTTAATCGTGAATGACTTGATTGATGCAAAGTTGCAAACTCCATTGATTAAATAAGGCAGAATCGTGAATAGAGATGGAGACATACGATTTGGTAGTATCCAGCTGTAATCTGGTGTTAAAAATATGTAGTATATGTGTAGGTACAAGGTTTGTACTTAATATGTTGGTATTTCCATACAAAACATTGAAGAAGCCTATAAACTGGTCTCAGAGAATCTCTAACGATAATTGCATCTCATGAGTCAGCATATGCACCGAGTCCGTCCTAGCTCTTAGAAAGTTTGCTTTAGGAAAGTATCTTCTGGTTCTTAATCTTTACCATGCAAATATATTTTGTATCTGTTGAAATCGCACCATTAAAGTCCTAATTGATTAAAGATTTGTTTAGTTTAATTGGATATCTTTTATTAAAAGTTTCATATTAAGAGTCCAATTAGGGTAAAGTATTATTTTCTCCTTGTTGTAGAGAAACTGAATTTGAGAGGAATTTTCTGTGTATTCTCATTGATAATAGGGGCCTCTTTATATAGAGGATTACAATGCATAGAATCTCAATCATACAAGGAAAGTAATTCTACATTGATTAGGATTCTAGATCCTTCTAATTAAATCCTATTACCATTAGGTCAAGTAACCTAGAGTTTGGTCTAAACACAAATTAGGTTTTCCTTCAACACTCCCCCTTGTGTTGCCCAAACGCGGTGCTTCTCTCGTTGCCTCGTTAAAAACCTTGCCGAGTAACAAAAACCCAGTGGGACAAAAATAACCTCGGTCGAAGGGGAAAAAGAGCACAACACACCCTTCACGATTCGAGACGAACATGTAGACATCTCCCCCTGATGTCTGCACCTCCCCCTGATGACTACGATCATGGGAGTTCAGATAATTTCCGCAAGCCAATTCTTGCCACATGTTTCTCGAACGTGGTATTGGGCAATGACTTAGTAAACAAGTCTGCCTCACTATCCTCAGATCGAACCTAGTTCACTTTGATCTCGAGGAGTGTCTGTTGTTGCTGATTATGCTTGGTGTTGTCGCTTTTGATGTAGCCTTGCCTCATTTGTTCAAAACAAGTAGCATTATCCTAAATGCTCGTAGGCTCATCTGTGGTAGACTTCAAACCACAATTGTTCGAACATTCGTAATTATGGATCCAATCCATATACATTCACGAACCACTTCGTGAAGAGCAATGATCTCTGCATTGTTCGAAGATATAGCGACTACGGTCTGTTCTGTAGACCTCCAAGATATCACGGTCTTTTCCCATGGTGAACACTTAACCAGTTTGGGAGCGACCTTTGTGGGGTCAGAGAGATACCCAACATCAGCAAAACCTTCCAAAACACATGTCGTTTTGGATGGGGATAGAAACGCAGGCCAGCGTTGGCGGCGTTTCTGGTGTGTGATGGGTCCGAATCCATCATTCTTCGTAGGGATAGAACAAGCCCATATCAATCGTACATCTCAAATATCGAAAGATATCTTTTACACCAATCCAATGGCGTCGCGTTGGCGCAGAGCTATATCTAGCTAACAAGTTACAACATATGAGATGTCCGGTCTTGTGCATTGAGATAAGTACAATAATGCGCCTATTGTACTAAGTAAGACACTTTTGCCTCTAGCACATCTTCGTCATCATCCTTTGACGAAGAGGATCCTTTTCAGGATCAAGACTACGGACGATCATGGGGGTGCTTGAAGGCTTGACCTTGTCAAAATGCCTAAGCATCTATCGACACGATGCTCAAGTTCCAAACGAGACATAATCGTGTTCTCCCAAAATCCTTCATCTCAAACTCGGATTTCAAGTGTTCAGCGGTTTCCCTTAACTCTTTAAGGGCTTCTAATGAAGATCATGTCCAACATGAACCGCGATAGAATCGAAACTTGTCATAGAAACGCGTGGGCATATCCCTTCCCAATCAAGTAGTCACTTTAGTGAGCGTTTCAACCTTTTGTAAACGCGCTCCATGGTCTAGAGCCACTTGACTTGGGTAAATGAAGTTCACCATGAACCTTCATGTATATTCCGTATCTAGATCCCTATAGAGATACGTAGTGACCACATTTGTAAGCTGCATGTTCAGTTATTCGGAAACTACCAAACTGACAGGGTAGTGGAGTGCAATGACATCCATTACGAGAGAATATGTCTCATCGTAGTCGATTCCAGGGCGTTTTGTGAGAACCTTGCGCCATAAGGCGAGATTACCATCTCTTTTTCTCACTACGCTTTCTAACGAAGACCCATTAGTCAACAGGTTTTATGTTAGGAGGTGTTGGCATCTCTAGCTCGAAAACCTTCCTCTTCGTTAGAGAATCCATCTTAACCTGGATCGCATCTTTCTATTTAGGCCAAAAGCTCTCTACGTTGGCATTCATTCATTCAACGGAGCGTGGTTCGATATCATCGGACTCAGCAAACTCATGCGCAACGAAATGCGTAACTACATCATCAATTATGATGGAGTTTCTATCCCACGTCTCATGTACACTAGTGTAAGTTTCATAGAGCTCTATATTCTCAGGAATAGGGTTTAACGTTGAGGCGTCCCCCAACGATAACCATAACCCGGAAGATACTCATGAGACGGATTTTGAGTCATGATGATTAAAGGATTGGAATGTGCCAAAGTATCATTCGAACCCACGGGCCTCCCACGCATCCTAGCTGGGGCCATGGCCTGTAACGCCAGAGTGCCACTCTCTTTGGCATTGGCGCCATGCCTACCTCCGTGTAGGGTGGCGCTACGTCCTCTCGTAGGGACGTCTTCCTTGCAGGCATGTTTGCAGCATATTGTGTGATCTCGTCACTTAACAGGGATCGAGATGAGACATAGTGGGGACAGACCACGACAATTCCTGTCGTTCCTGTTGAACATCCTTGTTCTTATCTCCCCCTAACGACGGGAAGACTGTCTCATCAAAGTGACATCCGCAAATCTAGCGGTAAGGAGATCGCCTAGCAAGGGCATTTAAGTGGCGGACGATTGTTGGAAGCTCAAATCCAACGTAGTTGCCCATTCGTCTGTAAGGACCCATCATAGAGCGCTGTGGCTGCGCAATTGGCACATAAATGGCTCACTTAAATGTGCGTAAGTACAAAATACGTGTACCCAGTCACTAGCTGTAACGCAGAGGTACATTGAGTGGCGATAGGTCGTAGACGAATTAGCATAGCTGCATGCGATATTGCATCACCCCAAGCGGATGTAAGAAGATTGGTGCGCATTACCAATGTTCGGACTACCATCGTAGTCGTTTCCGCGAGACCAATTGGGTGTGTACATGGGAATGTGATGTCCAACATCAAACCCATTGCAATATCCATCGAAAGTCTTTCGATGTAAACTCTCTAGCATAGTCAAATCCAATTGACTGAATAGGATGATTCGGGGAGTGAGCCCGTTGTCACATGATATGTGCTAGGAGTGTAGCATAAGTAGCATTTATAGGTGGACAATGGCGCAACACGTGACCGGCGTGTTTGCGTGTCAACCAACATCATGAAATATTTAAGCGTCCGCAAGTTGGTTGAATCAATCCACAAAATCCCTACGGATTCTTTGTAAGAACAGAATGAGTATTGTCATATCCTTTGCATAGGACGGTCTCAGTCCTAATTTCCATAAGGAATGGGCTTTGTAAAACGAGCGAGAGGCCTTTGAAGCAACCAATGAGGATTTTGGTTAGGCCTAAGCGTCTGTAGCGCTATTGTGAAGCAAGTTGGTGATTGCAGCATCACCTAGGGCGCCATCACCATGATGGACGCCATCCATGGAGTCATGGATAGGGACTACGCCAGCCCTAGGCTGGTGGTGGACGGAGGCGGTGCCCTAGGCAGCAGCGTCGGTCACAGTTAGTCTAAGAATCAACTTTTGATTCATGCTTCATTTCGCTCGAGAGAAAAGATGTCTGTGTGAAGTCTTTTGTAGACGGATCATCATATCATGACTAGGATGATCTATCCTGTCGTGACAAAGCCAATATGTGTCTAAATCCAAGAGATCTTCTCTCATAAGTTTATTGGATTTAATAGCTCGAATAGTGACATAAAGTCCACTAGAGAGACACATAAACGTCTCTAAGATGCGTCTTTGTTCGCAATCATTAGAGGTAATGCAAAGGAACTCATTTCCGTTCTCTACATGCATTTTCGCATGGAATTCGTTGGCTATTCATAGGGTACTATTTGCCCTAAGAGCGTACAGAGTTTCTGTGACAACTGTAATCAAGGTGCCATTTGGCAAATGGAACTTGGGCTATTCCATGTCCTTGAATTAATACTGATGGTCTAGCCATCGTAGTCACAAAGTCATATGCTCAGAATCAAAATTGAGTCATAATGAAAAGAACTCGAAATTGTATTCATAAGCCAACGAAATACATCATTGTTTCTATGATCAAAGAAAATCTAATCCAATAAAAAGGAATATGGCAATCGCCTACATCTCTTGAAAATAAAGACTTAAACAGAATTGGCGATCTATTGATCCCAGCCAGATTTGTAGTCTTCAACCCTTCACTCTAGATCATCTTCTTGATCTTCTTGTTCCACATAGTGAGCTTCTCTTGCTTCACAATATGCTTTGTAGGCGGTGACCAGTTCTTCATGAGCTCTACAAATGTGTGCCCAATACTCAGACACTCCACATCGAGAACATACATCTCTTTGCTCGAACTCCATTAATTGAGGCGCTTTGAAAGCGTCATTTAGATGGCTCTTAGTGTTGGTGGCGCCACCAACATGGCCAGAGGCATTGCCTCCCTCTCTCTTTCCACGTTTACCCCTTCGGTTCCGTGTTCGCCTATTTTGACGGTTACCTTCCCAAGTAGAGCAATTATATGGATCAGAATGTCCAGAAGTATACCTAAGATTAGGGTTTTGCTCTTGGTGCCCTCTCTTAGAGGTGCGACTATAATTGGATTCCGGAATATGCTCTGTTTCCACTGATCTCGAATTATAGTTCTTCACAAGGATATTGTCATGCTTTTCAGCGACATTTATAGCTCCAATGAGCTCATGAAACCTTGTGATCCGTCTTGCATTACATCGATTCGATAGTTCTTAGCAACCATCAATGCAGAGACAGGGAAGGTAGAGAGAGTCTTCTCAATCAACATCGCATCTGTGATCTCTTTACCACAGAATTCCATTAAGGATTTAATGCGAAGTGCTTCCGAGTTATAGTCAAGAACTCACTTGAAATCACAAAGCGGAGGCTATGCCATCTCACTTCTAGGTCAGGAAGCAAGGAGTCACGGACGTTGCCAAATCTTTCTTCGAGTGAGACCCACAGCCTTCTGGGGTCTTCTTCATTCATATACTCGTACTGGAGCGAATCATCCATATGACGAGTCATTAGGATGATGGCTTTCGCCTTATTTGCCTCTAAGGCTGCTCTATTTGCTTCCAAAGCTTGAGCTTGCTCAACAGTTAGCACGTCCTGGCTAGGCTCGAGAATCATATCCAGGATTCTATCAGCCTTGAGATGCTGGCGGATATCACGAACCCACCTGTGATATCCAGAGCCAGTTGTTCCCAATGGAGCAAAGTCCAATTTGTTCAGGTTACTCATCCTGAAAGAGAACAAGAAATTAGGGTTAGTTTCGGAGCGAAATAGGCTACCACGAAAACATATGAAGTTTCTGAGCGTAATCGCTTCCAAGAAATTAGGAATTTCCGAGCGTAATCGCTTCCAAGAAATTAGATTCCAAGAGATATTGGATTAGATCGAAACAATGATGTGTTTGTGGTCGATCATAACTTCTCAACAAACTCTAAGTTTGGAGGACTCTACAAGCTCCAAGCTTGGAGTGAGCGCGAACCCCCACAGTTCGGCTTTTGGTCTCCCCTATGTAGAGAAAAGGGGGGTAGAAGAAGGGATTTTGGAAGTCCCCGAGAAAAGAAGAAGAAATTAAAGGAAAAACTTCAAAAACGGGAACTTTTAGAAAAGTTTACCTTAAAAGATGGCCGGGGAAAAATGTCACCGAAAAGTACTGTAGTAAGCACTGTAGCAGCGGTACTGTAGTTGACTGAAAGTTGTCCCGAAAAGTCGCCGGAAGTCGGCCGAAAAGTTGTCCAGAAAGTCGCCGGAAGTACTGTAGCAGCGGTACTGTAGCAGCCGGAAGTACTGTAGCACGTTACTGTAGCTGCGGAGGTTTCTGGGATTTGAAGGCTACGATTATAGGGTTTCAGGGTTAGGGCTCGTGCTGATAACGTGTTGTAGAGAAACTGAATTTGAGAGGAATTTTCTGTGTATTCTCATTGATAATAGGGGCCTCTTTATATAGAGGATTACAATGCATAGAATCTCAATCATACAAGGAAAGTAATTCTACATTGATTAGGATTCTAGATCCTTCTAATTAAATCCTATTACCACTAGGTCAAGTAACCTAGAGTTTGGGCTAAACACAAATTAGGTTTTCCTTCAATACTCCTCAATATATTCAGAAAAAGTACACAAGAATTATTGTGCATCTTGCTTGCTTAGATAGAGTCTCATAGGAGTTCATGAAACACTTGTTCCGTGTCTAAGTGTCTCATTGTTCATTCAATCATATGCATTTATTCTCTCAAGATTAGTAGAGAAGATGTGGATACAAGAAGAGTGAAATTTGAAGATCGTTCAAGTGAAGAAGGCGGTCAAGGTTCAAGATAAACACCTCATTAGTTAGTCTAATGATTGTAGCTGAGTATACTATTAATTGTGTTTGTAAAGAAACGTATCCTTCATCATTAGTGAATTGATTTGATTTTGGGTTCTCAAGAGTAAGAGCCCTGCAGTGTTTTTAATCTCAAATTTGAGGTTTTCACTGCGTAACCAAGGTTGTGTGTTCAGTGTGATTTATGGTTTCTGCCCAGTAAGGATTGCAACATATCTATCAATCCCCGATACCCAGAAACACGTTTCGTTCTAGTATTTTCAATATGTCGATTAGAATTGTTGTAGAATCATTATCATAGTATATGAATCTTCGTTCATAATAATTCAGAGTGTTGCAACATACTATGGCTTAATGAACCCTCATTGGAGCCTTTAAATCTCATGGGGCAACCTCCCCCGTTACCAATGCCAAAGCCAAATTCTCCTTTGGGGGTAAAGGTAAAGCCTAAAGACGCAGTCATGGCGTTAGTGTAATTTTTTTTTTTTTAGTGAAAAATTGTCTAATATGACTTAATTACTCAAATGAGAAACTATTTTACTCTAACGAGGATCTTATTTATCTTAATGAAATTTTTTTTTTAGTTATCTACTTTACTCTAATAAGAACCTTATTTACATTAATAAGTAATTTATTCTAGTTAGCACATGAGTCTTCAAAGTAATAAATTTTACATGAAATATGACATTTGTTAACGTACTAGAATTTTACCTATTTTTTATATTTTGTTTTCAAGGCTTTTGACCTATAAAGGACGAAGGTGTTGAAGTGAGTTTAAAGGTCAAAGGCCCCAAATCATTTAATTTGGCTATGAAAGACTGCTCAGGAAAGAGTCCCATATGTATGGTGGGTTCCAAAATTAACGACTCTATTACATAATGAGAAAAAGATTAGTACAATCAGTGTGGTCCTAATGTTGTACAAACTAGAGTTACAACAAGATTGCTAGGGTGTCTTGTATGATGCTACTTGTACCTTCACGTCAAGAACAAAACATTCAAAACTTGTACCCCATCGTCACGTCGGGTAAAAATGTGTTTGTATTAGACAAATTTTGTTTGTAAACCCTTCTATACTTGGAATACGCATTTTGATTTTTTTCTTTTCGAAACTCTATGTATTTTGCTTTGACTTAAAACAGCGACACCTCCTCAACCAATTCCACCTCCACCTTTTGTTGCTCCACTATCACACCTCTTCTGTCGCCATCCAAAGAGATAAATTGATGACAAACCACCTAACCCGTAAAATTGTTAGTGGTTGTTAACTTGTTATCAAGTAGCAGTAGCTTTTGCTCTAAATTGATGTTTGGAACTACAAATAGACATATTATGCGACCCTCTTTCTCTTCCTCTATCCCCATCTCTCCTCCAAATCATAAACCTTAGCTGTCACATTAGACATGGTTAAGACTTGTACTTTGCTGATTATGCTTGCTTCACTTGTTACCGAATCTTTATTATCTTTATTGCTATTTTCTTGTTTAAAATGAAACATAATCCTTGAGAGCAAGTTGACCCGTTGGGTCACTAGGTCACCCACTATTCACTGTTTTTCAGTGTTAATTTCACTATCTGAGTTACGAGCACAGCGTATTTCGTGTCTTGAGTCACCTTGTACAGTGTTGTGGGTCATTATGGTGACGTGCACAGTGTATTTCGTGCCCTGAGTGTATTTCGTGACCCAGATAATGAAAATATACACTAAAAAGTAATGAATAGTAAGTGACCCGGCGCCCAACAGGCTAACTTCTTTTTACGAAAAAATATAAAAAATAAATTAAAGAGTCCACCTCAAATTCACACAATCACACTTTACTTTTCAAGCACACACGTGAAGTTCATGTACCTGGTTAATCGTTGACAATTCACCGTCCACTATTCACTATTCCCTATTCCCTATTCCCCACCAGTGATGTTAACAGTTTAACGGCCGCATTACCGCCATACATACGGTGCGTTTTAGCGAAAGGGCCCAGCACGTCCGGAACGACGTCGTTGCACCCACCCATTTCACAAACCCCGAACCCAGTAGCGACTAGAGAGTAACAACAACAGTCCCAAACTCATGTTGGCCGCTCTACGCTCCCGATCGTCGTCCTCACTGCTTCTTCAGCGATGGAGGCTAGGGTTTCCATCTCTGCACCAGGCCTTCTCCGCCGCCGCAGCCAAGGAAGGCCTGCTCGATCTCCAGGAGGTCGAGACGGTTCTCAGCGACGTCAAGGCCGACGACGTCAAGGTCATACCGGCGAACAAGCACTGCGAGTGGGCCGATTTCATGGTCCTCGCCACCGGAAGGTCCACCTGGCACGTCAAGAACATCGCCCAAGCCCTAATTTACAAGGCAGGTAGTTCGGCTTCCGACTTACTAATTTTACCTGTTTCCGATTGAATAGTAGAGTAGAAATTGAAGCTTTAGTAGAAAAATTTTGAGTTCTGTAATTTCCTATATGAATGCTGCTTGGTGTTTAACGAGGCTCAGCATCTTGTTATGGAGTGATGAACTCGATCACTATCTGATTGTGATTCCATTTGTTTATACGAGCAGTCTAAGCAAAAGCAGAAAGGAGCTCAGCGCTTGGTGCTTCCCACTGTTGAAGGGCAAGAGGGAGGAAAGTGGATTGTCATCGACTCTGGTTTGTGCTCTGCTCTTTGGTCTATCATCATCGTTGTTGGTGCTCTAAGAGCAATGTTGGTTTTAAATTATGCACAACTTTGTTTGGTACAACCACATCAGAATAGTTGGAGAACTAAGAAGTTCATATATTCACATGGCAGCAATCTTTTCTGGCCATCGATGTTGTGACTTTGAGATGGCATTAATAGGATACAGTAGTGCATTCTAACTAGATGTCAGAATAATGAATTCTATTTCTGTATTTTCTATTGTAAATTTCTGAAACTACTTTGAAATCTTTCGTATAGTAGAGTGTTCACAATGTGTGCACAGTGATTAAGTCCCCCGCTGATGTGGGATGATATATTTTCTTTTTGTGGTTTTGTAATAGTCATCTTCACTTTTTTAGGGAAAGTGATAGTTCATGCTCTTGATGAGAATGCTAGAGCTTACTACAATTTGGAGACTCTTTGGATAACAAAGCCATCTGAGAAAGAACCAATTCAGGTATGGTTGAAGTTTACAAATTTTTTTTTTGCAATATGTGCATCATATACTCATACTTTATACCATCCCAATCTATGTCATTACTGGAAACCTCATTCATCATGTTTTGGGAGATCAGATCACCCAAGTAGTTTGCATTGGATATAGTGTTCCCTCAAAAAAGTTATGTTATGAAGTAGCTATGCATGTTACTGTCATCAATTTGTTATTTGATGGTAAGTCCTCAGAAAGCATGCACATATTCAGTTCCACATGCCAATGGCATGCAGTAATAAGCACACTCGATGTTCCTAATATCACTCAGTCCTGTTTTGTCTCAGGGCATATAAACACAAACAAGCACAGCAACTTGAATTTATGACAGAGCAAGTTTGGATTGGTAAAATTGTTTGATATCTGTGTAATAGGTCTGAGACTGATTTTCATGTTCCTTTGGGTTATGAAGTTTTCAGAAGTCCTGGGTATTCTAATTACTTGTCCTTAACTATCAGATGGCATAAATAGATTTATAGCTTACAAATTTAAAAGAGAAATAGTTCTATTGGGTTCCCCTGGCATTGGAAAGCTGGAGGTGAAGTTCTGATATTGCTGGTCAAACTTTGTTGTGTTCTTCATCAGGTTTTGCAATCTGGGGAGTTTAGAGGGGATAGACTTGCTAGTGTATTAAAGTGATTTGATCCAATTTGTTTATTTAACCTCATTTTGTAAAGGCTGATTGGTTTTGAATTTTAAAGACATTTAGACGAGACATTATATGCATGGTCCATTTTTTCACTTCTTTCCTCCCTTCCCTTCCCCTCCACTTTCCCCCTTATATTTGTTTTCTGTGATTTTAATGTAGACACAAAGTTGTTGTAAAGCTCTTAACTTTCTTCTTTTTCATTTGTATTAGGATTTGGAAAAGGCTTTTGTGAAGGTTCGTCCTAAGAACAACTCCAAGAGGAAACCAGCACAGAAATGTGTTTAATCAGGGAAATGGGTTACTTTCGACCTTTGTTATGTGATGGTGAAGCCTCATGCTTGTTCTGAATGTATACTGAGGATTGTCGTCTTGTTGAGATTTTCACGTTACAGCCAGTCATCTTTAGGTTGTATTAATGACAATTTTTGATACCTATAATCTCTTTATTTGCTGAAAATTGAGAGGGTGGTTGTACTAATGACAATTAACATGAAATTATGATGTCATTCCGATTCCTTTTTTGGTTAGTAAAAGCAGGAATATTGTTATCTCGTAATCATTCCCTCTCATTCTAAGTAAGTAAATGTGTCATAAATTCAATAAGGCATTCGGCAACTTGTCATTAACTTGCAGAATAAGTAATGGGATTAAACTTGATTTCCATATTGACTATTCATTGGTGTATCTAAACGATGACTCCTAAACGATTAAGGTAGGAGATCCAAAATAACTTAGTTGTCTACTCCTGCCTAAATAATAATAATATTATATATATATGTTTCTATACAAATTAGGAAGGCTAAATCCTAGTTGAACTATGTATAAACATGTCCCTGCACTCACACTATCATCAGATACTCATCCCATTGAAGATACATTCGTGAGAAGTGCAAAAGATCAGTGTTTGAGATCAGTTGCCTCTTCAGGTTTGTTGATCGTCCGTAAAGATATATTGAAGATTTTAACACGTACCAGAGTACTAAGCTTTGCTAGTTCCTTTACAAGAATCCAAAGCACTGTTTCAGTGGTTTCAAAGACCCACGAGGTGTAAAGCATCGAGCTTTGGTACTTCTTCATCACTGAGCCACTTGCCTCTTTCAACAGGTTTGCTTCTTTAAAACCCAGCTTGCCACAATCTGTTTTTGTTCTGAATCTACTTCTCTGATCCCAAAGATTTTGTTTTTACTGCTATGTTCTAATGGTTGGGTTTTCTTCCAATCTTTATGTGTTTATCTGAACCAGTTCTGCCTACTTACCAAAAGTGCGTGTTATATGCAGGTGTCATTTTTTTTTGGTACAATGGTATATGTAGGTGTCATTGCTTGAGTTCAGTTCTAAACATCTAGATTGGTTCAGAACTAATCTGACTGGGACAAGCTTTGGAATTTAGACTCAACTTTCATGGAGATCTCTCTGGAAATTGTCAATGTTGTGTTTTTCATAGTGTTATTGACTTGGGTTTTCCTAGATACACTGAGAAGAAGAAGAAGAGATGGTACTGAAAATGAGACATATTCGACAGGCAGAGCAAGCAGAGGATGTAAAGGGTTTGCTTTGATAACCCTTATTGCAAATGCCTTAATCTCAGTCTTCTATGTTGTTTTTGGAATTTATGACTATTGCGGTGGTGGAAACGTAAGTTTGAAATCAATCTTTTCTGGGATGACTTGGGGTTTGGCAACAATAGTGACAATCTACTCCAAGAACAGAGGTTTTATTGAGCACAAAAGGTGGCCTTGGGTCCTTATTTTTTGGTGGATCTTTTCCTTCATTTTTTGCTCACTTTCTGTGTGCCTTCACTTGATCAGCCACTACTTCAAATCCACAAAGTTCCCAGATTTTGTTCTAAAGGCAAACATAGTTGAATTCGCTTCCATTCCCCTGTCGATGTTGCTTTGTTGCAATGTTTTGAGTTATGTCCAGAAAGACAGTGATCTCAATGAACCATTACTCGAGGAGGAGTATGAAATTCAAACTGATAGTTACACTACTGCTGGAATATGGAGCAAAATAACATTCCAGTGGATGAATCCAATTTTTAAAATGGGACTTCACATCCAAAAACTGGAAGTGTCTCATATACCATCTATTCCTCCTTCAGCAAGAGCCGAAAGTGCTTCTTCTTTGCTCCAAGAATCACTCGAACACCACTCTTCATTATTAAAAGCCATACTGAGGGCTGTATGGAAATCACTAGCCATAAATGCAGTTTTTGCAGGTAACACAACTCATTTAGCTTTCATTCGATCTTTGGTATAACGTATAAGTACTCCTTGTAGTTTTCCTTTTTCATTTAATTAGTACTCTTAAGTTTAATGTTTAATTATCTCTAAACGGTAGTATTATCCTGAATGAATGTATATGATGACTTTTTGAGACTTCGAATAATATTGCATTTTATTTTTGGCATGAAATCCCCCTTTACAATCATGTTTAATGGCTTAGTAATTGAAAGAGCTTGTCTTCTAGCTAGTAGTTTTATGCTGGTTAATTATGTAGATTGCATTTGGACTATATATATGATTAGTATAACTACAAAAGTTAATTAATGTTTCACTTTATTTTTTAGGTGTCAATGTTGTTGCATCCTATACTGGTCCCTTCATAATAAGAAACTTTATGAAGTACATAGTTGGAAAGGATGACAGCTCAAACATGTATGGAGAGAAGCTTGCCTTCGTATTCTTTTTTGCAATGACTTTGGACTCAATTACTCAAAGGCAAATGTCTTTTGGTGCTCGGCAAATTGGTCTACAAGTCAGAGCAGCTTTGACCGCCTTAATCTACAAGAAGTGCATCTCGATTAAGTACTCTGGTCCAAGCAATGGTGAAATCATAAACTTAATCAACATGGACGTAGAAGTGGTTGGAGAATTCTTCTCTTCTATTCATGGAGCTTGGGTGCTTCCCCTTCAAGTGTTGCTGGCATTGGTTATCTTATACAGAAATCTCGGTGCTGCCCCTTCTCTGGCTGCCTTTTTGGCCACAGTAGCAGTAGTGGTATGCAACACACCATTGGCTCGAAGGCAACAAATTCTCCAATCAAAAATCATGGAAGCAAAGGATTCAAGAATCAAGAGAACTTCAGAGACTCTAAAGAGCATGAGAGTCATAAAATTCAATTCATGGGATTCTAGTTTCTTAGAGAAGCTACTTCAACTTAGAGAAACTGAGAAAAGTTGGTTAAGGAGATTTTTGTACACTAAGGCGGCAGTGGTATTTCTCTTTTGGACTTCACCAACCATAGTTTCAGTGGTTACTTTTGGTGTTTGCATCATGATGAAAACACCATTAGAACCATATACAGTCCTGTCAGCTTTAGCCACTTTCAAAATCCTTACCGAGCCAATTTACAACCTTCCAGAGTTTATCTCAACAATTATCCAAACAAAGGTTTCGGTTAAGCGAATTCAAGAATTTATCAGATTAGATAAACAAGTGGAGCTGATTCCTTGTGATTATTCTTGCACTGCATCATCTACTTCAGCAATCAGGGTTGAAATGGAGTCTGGAGAGTTTTCTTGGAAGGCAAGCAATGAACATGTAGAGAGACCTACAATCACGGTTAGAGAAAAAATAACTATGAGAAAGGGATGCAAGGTGGGAGTTTGCGGTTCTGTTGGCTCGGGCAAGTCTAGCCTACTATGCAGTATACTTGGTGAGATTCCAAAAATTTCTGGGCAAGCAACCAAGTGTTATGGAACAAAATCTTACGTCCCACAAAGTCCTTGGATCCAAACTGGAACCATAAGGGACAACATTTTGTTTGGTAAGGAGGTGAACGAGGGTTTCTATAAGAACATTGTGGAATGTTGTGCCATGGACCAGGATTTCAAGATGTGGCCTAACGGAGATTTGACAGTCGTGGGGGAAAGGGGATTAAATCTAAGTGGAGGCCAAAAACAAAGGATTCAACTCGCAAGAGCTGTCTACAATGATGCTGATATATATGTCTTGGACGACCCTTTCAGTGCTGTAGATGCACATACTGGAACACATTTGTTCACGGTAAGCAAAATAATAGTTTACTCAGGATTCAGGAATATGATTTAACTGCATTATATGCATAAATGTGCTTAAAGCACAGAATGCATCCCTACGTACTTACTTGTTTGCTTTGCTTGACCCCTGCATAATTATAAATGAACTAGTTTATCAGAGTTTGGAATTAATGTGTTTGCAGAAATGTATCTTGCAAGAATTGTCTGAAAAAACAGTAATCTATGCTACTCACCAACTAGAGATTTTGGAAGCAGCAGACTATGTTTTGGTAAGTTGATTATTGGACTTCTTAGCTAGTTTAATTTATTGTAAGTCTAGCTCTCAATCTCTTAGCTCTCGTACATTACCAATTAATTTTGATGATATTCAGGTAGTTAAAGATGGTCAAATTGCTCAAGCCGGCACTTACGAGAAGTTGATTAAAGATCCTAATGGCGAACTTGTCAGACAAATGACTGCACATAGAAAATCTCTACACCAAGTTCACAGCAGTCGACCTGATTCTTTAAGCAACACCACAACTACTGGCCTCGTGGATAATGGAATTACTGAAAGAGTATTGGATATTGAAGAAACGGAAAAAGCTTCAACCAATGACCAGATTACTGTCAAAGATATCCGAGGGGAAGAAGAAGAAACACACAATGGTCGGGTAAAATGGAGTGTATATTCTACATTTGTGACTTGTGCTTTTGGAGGTCTACTGCTTCCGGTGATCCTTCTCTGTCACGTCCTCTTCCAAGTGCTCCAGATGGCAAGCAACTACTGGATTGCTTGGGCAGCAGGGAAGGAAAACACTGTCACCAGAGGAAACATGTTGTGGATTTTCGCTCTTTTATCTGGTGGAAGCTCTGTCTTCATCTTGGGAAGGGCGGTCTTCCTTTCAGTTATTACTATTGAAACTTCCCAGAATCTCTTTGTTGGGATGATTACTTCAGTTTTCCGAGCGCCTATGGCATTTTTTGACTCTACACCTTCTAGTCGAATCCTCACTAGGGTTAGTATACATATTATCTCTGCGGCTTGCAAGTTCTTTATTAATGAGGTTCTGGCATGAAACCTAATTATTTTCTTAGCATGTATTGCTTATTGCTCACGTTACAAGAAATTGTTTCAGTCTTCCACAGATCAAGGCACAGTCGACACAGATATTACATTCAGGTTAGCGGGGCTGGTATTTGCACTCATTCAATTACTATGCACCATCATCCTTATGTGTCTCGTGGCCTGGCAAGTTGTCATACTTTTCCTGGTCGTCATTGCAATTTCCTTTTGGTACATGGTAATAAGCCAAAAAACTTCACTTATTTTATGTTTTATTTTTCATTTCTTAGCATGATCTTGATAATATATGAAACTTGGTACATGCATGTTATAGTTAATTTTTGTTTCCAATTTCTCCAGAAGTACTATATTACCACTGCTAGAGAACTGGCCAGAATGGTTGCAACTCAAAAGGCTCCAATACTGCATCATTTTTCAGAATCAATTGTGGGAGCTACAACGATTCGTTGTTTCAATCAACAAAATCGCTTCTTGACAAAAGCATTGAATGAAATTGATGACTTTTCTCGAGTAGCCTTTCATAACAATGCAACAATGGAATGGCTATCCGTGAGAATAAATTTTCTCTTCAATGTTGCCTTCCTTGTAGTGCTTATTGTCTTGGTAAACCTGCCTAAGTCTGTCATTGACCCTTGTAAGCCACTCGGATCCCTATTGTGAATTTCTTTTAATTGGAAGTCTCTCTAGCTAGAGCACTTAAAATTCAGATTCTGACAAACTATTTGTACGTAATGGTTGCCTTGACATCAGGTTTAGCAGGAGTGGCTGCATCATATGGTCTAAACCTTAGTGTCCTGCAGGGTTGGGTGATTTGGAATCTGTGCAATGTTGAAAACAAAATGATATCTGTTGAGAGAATTCTTCAATTCACTGGATTACAAAGTGAGGCACCACTTGTGATCGAAGCTTCTAGGCCAAACTCTGAATGGCCAGATGAAGGACAAATTGAATTTCAAAACGTGCAAGTTCAATATCAGCCTGAGGGTCCAATGGTACTGAAAGGGATCACTTGCACATTCTCTAAAAGGATGAAAATTGGAGTGGTGGGAAGAACAGGATGTGGAAAGTCCACTATGATCCAAGCCTTGTTTAGAGTTGTTGAGCTCTCAGGAGGGAAAATTCTCATTGATGAACAAGACATTTCTAAAATAGGCCTGCAGGATTTAAGGTCAAGTTTAGGCATCATCCCACAGGACCCAACTTTATTTCAAGGAAGCTTGAGGAATAATCTGGATCCTCTGCAGCAACATTCTGATCCAGAAATACTGGAGGTCAACATCATAATCCTATATTTACTACTAAAAAATATGATATGCTGGTCAATTAATCTTTCTCATATGACTTTGATATGTATATGTTTACACAATTTAGGTTGTGAAGAAATGTCGACTTGGGAACTTAGTGAGGCAAGACCAAATGCTCCTGGATGCACCTGGTATCTACCTAATCATAGCAATTCCATTGTCATTGTATATAGTATAGTTGATTTAGAACTAAAATCTGGATTGCGAATTCCAATGCAGTTTCTGAAGATGGAGAAAACTGGAGCGTCGGACAGAGGCAGCTTGTCTGTCTAGCCAGAGTGCTACTAAACAAGAGGAAAATTCTAGTGCTAGATGAGGCTACTGCATCTGTAGATACAGCAACAGATAATGCAATTCAAGAGACAATAAGGAAAGAGACAAGCGAATGCACAGTTATCACCGTGGCTCACCGGATTCCTACTGTTATGGACAGTGACATGGTTCTAGTTCTTGATGGAGGTAAGAATTTATCGCTTAAAATAAACAAAACTTTTGCTTCAAGAAAAGAATTTTCTCCTTTTGATTGGTCTAAACCTTTTGACATATAGTATACATACTGCAGTAGGAATATATGTCATCTAGAACGTGATAGCCGTTTGACGTCGTTCACATTTCGGTTCATACAGGTAGGATTGTGGAGTATGAATCTCCTGCTCGGCTGATTAAGGAAAACTCGTCTGCATTTTCGAAGTTAGTTGCGGAATTCTTGAGGAGATCTTCCATAAGAAAGAACAACTGCTCATCTTGAGGATTCAAAGAGCTTGACATTGTTGCGTGGGCTGTTTCAATTAGGATTAATGGTTGATTGATTGATTGACTTGTAACTGTAGATTGATTGATTTGTAATTAGGAATGTTGACCATTTACAGAATTTGACCCTAAAAATTGCTTACTTACTCCGCTAAGAAGTTTTTAATCCCATTTACCCAATTTAAACATCAAGGAAAAAATATAGTTTCAGTCACTCAACTTTTGCTTGATTGACACTTTGATTACTCATGTTTATAAAATCTCACTTTAGTCACTCAACTTTAACTCCGATTATCACTTTAGTCCGCCGGTAAATTTTTCCGATAAAAAAAGTCACATGACACCTCACATGCCATTTTTTAAGGGTTATTTTCGTCCTATAATTTCAAAAAACTTCAACCTATATATATATATATATTTTAAAAAAAAAAAATTAAAGAGGATTAAAGGATTTCACTCCTACCCCCATGGTGACTCGAACCCATGACTTCATCATTAGGTAGTGGGTGCTCTAACCACTAAGCTAACACCACTTCAACCTATATTCAAACCAAAGGTCTCTCGTCTCTTCAACATCTTAAAAAAGATCTCACCCTTTTGAAAAGACAAAGACAAAAGCTACTGGCTTTAGAATCTTAGAAAGGGAGAGGTTAACCCGCGAATCTCTAAACGTGGTATGAGTTAGTAGTGGTGAACTTTTGGAGCTATTTCAGAATCGATGGAGAGGCAGAACCAAATAATGGTAAGCATGGTCCCTTGTACGTAGGCATTGTGCAGACCACTGAAGGTTGTCCTTTTAGGATTTGGGCATGGATGAAGGACAATTCACCTACATTTTCAATCAAAAGCATGAATATGGAGCACAAATGTAGTTTGATAGCTAAAAAGGTGTATCACTGCAATGCCCCATTCCTTGCAAAAGCGTATTTGGATGGCTTCATCCATGACAAAAAATGGAGCAGAGAAGGGATTCAATCAACTGTTATGAGGGATTATGGAATGGAAACAGGATACCAGATGTGTTATAGGGCAAAGAGGAGGGCTACTAAAATGGCTGAAGGCACCGTTGAAGACAAATACAATTTGCTTGAGTCATATGCTGCAATTTTGAAGAAAAATAACCCTGATACATCAATTTGGATAGATGGGATTTAGAAGGTGATATAAGGAGGTTCAAAAGAATGTATATATGCTTTGGTGCATTGAAAAAAGGGTGGAAAGAGGGTTGTAGGCCTATTATTGGTCTTGATGGGTGTCACCTAAAGAGCGTGCATAAGGGACAGTTACTTACGGCAGTTGGAATTGATGCCAATAATGGAGTGTATCCAGTGGCTTATGTAGTTGTTGAAAAAGAGAGAATGGATTCCTGGACTTGGTTCCTAAAGTTCTTGAAGGAAGATCTTAGTCTTCATAATGATTATTCATATGCCTTCATTTTAGACAAACAAAAAGGGTTAGAACTTGCAATAAAGGAGTTGTTCCAAACTCAGAGCATAAACACTATGTAAGACACATGTATAGTAACTTTAAGGGTGATGGAAACATTGGAATTGAGTTGAAGAACTCAATGTGGGCTGCAGCAAGGTCTACGACTAAAAACCATTTCCATAAGAACATGGATTCTATAGATGAAAAGTCACTCTCAGCTTGGAATTGATTGATTGGGAAGATTGATTGATTGGGAAGCCTGCTGAACATTGGAGCAGATCACATTTCAAGACGCATGTTAAGTGTGACATTTTGTGTAACAACCACAGTTATACCTGTAAATGGACCAGATTTTGATCCGGACCCGCTCCAGATCCGTGACTATTGGACGGGTTTGGATCGAAAGTTTTGATCCGTTGATCCGTTAATGATCCGAATCCATTAACCCGTTTATTTAACGGATCAAATACGGATGACGGATCTAGGTAGATCCGATCTGTTAATAATCCGGCCCCTTTTTGTAATAATAAAATATTATTTTTTTATTAATGTATTATTTAAAAAATATATATATATAATATAAAATATGAAGAATTTCTAATACAAATTTTTTGTAGAAATCTAAGGGTCAGTCTATCACCTAAGATTTCAAGAAGCATTAAGAATTTTGATAATGTAATTATACTTTTGGTGATACTTTTCATGTTGTTTTAATATTTTATTAATATCTTATGAGGTAACATGATATAAATTTAATATTACTATTTAAAATTTTAAAATATTTGAAATTATAACGGGTTGGATTAGTCGATCGGGTATCCATTAACCCGGCGGATATGGATTTGGATCAAGCTATCAACGATCCACCGGGTTAATGGAGCAAGTTTGGATCGAATTTTTTTTTAAGTAAACGGATTTGGATTTAGGTCGATCCGATCCAAATCCGGTCCATTTATAGGTTTAACCACAGTGAGTCTCGGAATAGATCAATTCTGGAGGCTAGAAAGCTGCCGATACTTGGATTTTTTGAGGAGCTCAGAATCAACATATCAAAGAGGCTATCTAATAGGAGATGTGCTGGGATGAGGTGGAAAAGTAGGGCCCCAGAATTGAAAAGCTCCTGAAAAAGAGTGCAGATAGAAGCCATGAGTACACACCACTAGAGTTTGGTTACTTAAGATTTCAAATACAAGGCAAAGGGGTTGCGTGTGCATCAGGAGTGAACTCTTTACATGATGTTAACTTGGCTCAAATGACATGTACATGCAAACGGTGGGATTTAAATGGGTTGCCATGTCCTCATGCAATTGCAGCCATTTTTTCAAAAAATTATGAACCTTGACAGTTTGTGGATGCATGAGGCATACTCACAGGAGAAGTACATGTTGGCCTATGAACCACAAATAAACCCTATAGGTATAGGGTTTATGAATGGGATATGATGTGATTGAAAGACCAATTGCACCTCCAAAGTATACAAGAGGACCTGGGAGGCCAAAAATGTCAAGAAACAAAGAACCAAGTAAGTTTCATGTTATATTAATTTCTCTTTTTCTAATCTGCAAGTTGTTTATATTGATATATGTTTTATGTTGTTTGATGAGCTTCCACCTTCTGCTGGAACAACCAAATTTCCAAAGAGCTACTATCAAACATCACATGTTCCATGTGTAAAAAGAAAGGTCATAATATGAGAACCTGTGCAAGACGCAATGCCAGTAATGTTCAAGCAACTCCAAATGATGCTGGTTCTGTCAATGAGGTATTCCTGTTAACTAAGAATTCTGATTGCTAGAAAGATTAAGAACAAAGCTTCATTGCAGCTATCTTCCTCCCTTCTATTTCTAGACAACCCAATTTCTAAATATTGTTATATACCCCAGGTACCATCTATGAATGCAAATAATGTTGAGACAACTCCAAGTGCTAGTTTTGTCAATGAGGTAGTAAAATATCGCTTCAAGTAACATTAGGAGTGCTTGCAAATTGCTGAAATTGATAAAATGTTGCAGGTGCCAAGTGCGAGTGAAAACAATATTGAGACAACTACAATTATTGGTAATGTCAATCAGGTAATGAAATTTAACATAAATTGAAGATACAAGAGTTCAGGTAGTGAGATTGAATTGCATGTCAGTTGGTGACTTTGGTAAAATGGTGTAGGTGCTATTTGAGAATCCAAACAATGTGACCATTGAATTAGGTGGGATACCACAAAATGATGGCTCTGCAATTGAGGTAATTAATGGATGAATACATCATGTGAATGAATACATCAGTTTAGTCAACCTGCATTTGAAATATCTTTGAAAGAAAAGATGATAAATTTTTATATTGTGCAGGATAGAGTTGAAGGCCAAACTTATGCATCTTCTCTGCCAAATTCATCTACACAAGCTTTCTCTCAAACATTACCCAAGCCTCACTCAAGCTCACAATCTAAGGTCTCATCCCCAACAAATTTCTCATCTGTTTACATTGATGGTAAAACAGGATTCCCAATGAGGTGGAAGTCAGCTGCAAAGAATAACAAACCATTTAAAACACCAAGAGGGAATTGTGCAAAAGTGGGGATCCAAAAGGAACCAAAAGCAGGAACCAACAAGACAATTTGGAAGCCCTGATTCTGACTTATGAACAACATGCTTCTATTTGAATGAGATTCTACGTTTAAATCTATATGTTATTTTGTGACTTGATTAAGTAGTTAAGAGATTTAATGTGTATGCTTGCTGTATTTGGAACATAAGTTTAGGAGGCAAGCAATATTTCGGGATTCATGTATTTTGTGGTTTTGAATTCATTTTGAGATCCATTGTGCTATAATTGGACAGAACTACCATGCATATACATTCTGGAAATGTCATTTCGTTGGACACTTGCACTACCTCTCCCATCATTACTACACAATTGCAATTGTATGAATGTAGGAATGGATTCTAATTTTTCTTGTTTTCAATGATCATGGATCTTGCTTTTAACAATGAAGGAGATGAGGCTATTTTTAATGATCATGGATCTTGCTCTTACAAAAGTGGTACTTTTCTTTCTGCTTTGTGATTCAAATAAAAGACAATAAACATTTTAGGATATAATTGAACTGAGACCTTCCCATTTCCCTTAAATCTGAAACTTATAATTCACGTATTGATCTCCTTGCTTGCTTTTGATCTCATGATGCAATTGGAGAATAGCAAAACAGAGTAATGTTTCCTTTTATCAGGGAACTTGGCAATTGTAAGAATCTGTTCCATCTAAGGGAAAAAATACAGATTGTAACAACAGATTCTTAGTCTTAGCATCTAAGGGACTAAAACAGTTTTTTCAACTGTTGAGTTTTAGTCACTCATCTGTAGATGTTCTGGTAATGATATGGGATTGTTAACCAACAGCCCAAACATGAAAACAAATATGAGAAGGTCCTAACAATAGAGAAAACGTTGGATGTGTTTAAAGAATTTAATAAGAGAGTGACAATGGCAGGTTGAATTAAGGAAAAGGGGAAGGGAGGAAAATTAGAGGGAAGACATAGATTTTGGAGGCAATTGTGAAGATTTTGGAGGGAATTGTGAGGAAAAAGGCGGGTAAATGGTGAGGGACGAAAATAACCCTTAAAAAATGGCATGTGTGGCGTCATATGACTTTTTTAATTCACCTGCGGACTAAAGTGATAGTCGGAGTTAAAGTTGAGTGACTAAAGTGAAATTTTATAAACATGAGTGACCAAAGTGTAGATCAAGCGAAAGTTGAGTGATTAAAAACAGTTTTGCTCTCATTTTAATTAACAAACTACACTCCTCTCAGACTCTCTCCCTCGACTCCTCTCACACTCTCTCTGTCTCTCTGTCTCTGTCTGTCTGTCTGTCTGTCTGTCTGTCTGTCTCTGTCTGTCTGTCTGTCTCTGTCTGTCTGTCTCTCTCTCTCTCTGTCTCTCTCCAGCCGGACGGTGTCTGTCTGTCTGTCTGTCTGTCTCTGTCTCTCTGTCTCTCTCTGTCTCTCTCTCTGTGTCTCTCTCTCTCTCTCTCTCTCTCTCTCTCTCTCTCTCTCTCTCTCTCTCTCTCTCTCTCTCTCTCTCTCTCTCTCTCTCTCTCTCTCTCTCTCTCTCTCCAGCCGGACGGCTAGATGCTGAGCCACAAGACCGTCGGCCGCGCCAGTACGTCCCACGCGCCATCTTCTTCCACCTCGAGCCCACCGTCATCAACGAGGTCTGCATCTGAACCTACCACCAGCTCTTCCACCCCGAGTAGCTCATCTCCAGCAAGGAGGATGCCGCTAACAACTTCGCCCGTGGTCACCACACCATTGGCAAAGAGATTGTTGATCTCTGCCTGGATCAGATCCTGAAGCTCGCTGATAACTGCATCGGGCTCCAGGGATTCCTTGTCTTCAATGCCGTCGTTGGCGGTACTGGGTCAGGTCTCGGTTCGCTTTTGCTGGAGAGGCTTTTTGTGGAGTATGGACTATGGGAAAAAGTCCAAACTCGGATTCACTGTGTATCATTCTCCTCTGGTTTCTACGTCTGTTGTGGAGCCCTATAACAGTGTGCTCTCCACTCATTATCTGCTTGAGCACACCGATGTGTCTGTGTTGCTCGATAATGAGTTATCATAGGTTTTAACATGAATTCAATTACAAATGATTAATTGAAGATGTATTTATAGTCAAATTTTTTTGTGCTTAATTAATACTCTTGTGTTTTTGAACTGCATGCTTTGAATACCTGCATGCTTTGAATTTGCGTAATTAATACCTGCATGCTTTGAATCTCCTTATTAGGGGGCAATAAAATTGGACACCAGATCCTATCACCTTTCCCTTAGCCGGATTTCGGTCACCGGTTGCCGGATTCCGGTCACCAGTTGTCAGATTCCCGTCACCAGTCACCGGAGTCCGGTGAGGTCTCCGATGAATTCTGTCTCTAAGTGACAAAGAAGGAGAGAGCAAAATTGTCTCAAAAATAAATAAAAAGCAATAAAAAAAAACTTAATTGGGCAATGTCATAAGATGTTTGGGTAAATAGAGTTATGTACTATGGCTCAAATTTGGGTAAATGAACATTTTCCCTTGTAATTGTAGGTGACTAATTGTAATCGTAGGAGTAATTACTAATTAGTGTAGGTGCTAAATGTTTACTTATTGTGTATCTTTTTTTCTTGATAATTACTTTTTGTGTACTTGATGTAATCATGTTTAAACCTTATTGTGAGAGCATAGAAATATAAAATTATTCCCCTGTGCTTTTTTATAAACATTTCATAATTGATCTGTGGTCAGTTAGCTTTCGTTTCACAAGCTAGGTTTTGCTCTTGAATTTTCCAAATGTGAAGTTGTTGTTCCTCCAACTATGTCATTTATGGTCTAGAGCAACTCGATCACTCCCATGTTTTTGCAGATCATTGCCTCCTATAGGTTTGTACTAGTAATGGTACCCACGCCTTGTCACTGGATTTGTTGTTGCTTAGAATTGTTGTCACTAATATTTTATAATAATAATAAGAGACAAACTTTCCTACCTCTAAAGGATATACTGATGCTACGCTCGGGTTTGCCCTTTTCTGTTTTATCAAATTTTGTATGTAAAACAGACACAATCATAAGCTAAAAAACATAAGGGCAAAATACTGTTTAGTCCCTGAAGTATGACCTCGTCCTCATTTCAGTCCCTGCCTTTCTAATTTAATCCCAAAAGTCCCTGAACTCAAAATTTTCAGTCCAACTGATCCATTCCCTCCATTTCGTCCGGTTGCTTGCTGACATGTCAGTTTTCGACTTGCCAGCTCAGCACCACGTAAGATGCCAATTTTATAAAGTGACGAAAATGCCCCCGCTTCAGTTTCTTCCAAAATTTCCTCCAAAATGTTAGTCTCCTGAAGAACTCGAGGAGAGAGAAAGTAGATCTAGATTTCTCTCTCTCCTTCACCAGTGAATATCTCGGCACCACCGTGCCTCACCTCCACCACCATGGTGTCCACCAGTCTCTGGCGACTCAAACCCAGCTCCCACATAGTCCGGAGCTGCAGGAAAATGACTCACGCACCGACGAAGAAATACCTAGAATTGCTTTGGACACCCAAATCTTTCTGGGTGTCTGTCTTCTCTCTCTTCTTGCGCATCCGGCGAACCCAAATAGCCACCAAACGACTCCTCTCTTCTCCAAGTTGTCACCACCACCTCCCATTACCGTGAATTTCTTCAACCTGCAACTTTCATAGTATGTATACAAGCATGGCAACCCATTCCAGAAGCTAACTATACAAGGCAAATCCCAGAACTTTCAAATAGAATCTAGCTTACCTCGTGATCAAATGAGATCAAGATCAGAACCCAATTTGCAGGTTTACATTCGACGAAGAACACGACAAACCCAAATTCCTCAACTCAGCCAATTTCCAGAAATTTCCAGACTTTAACTCCGACTCAAGGTCACGAAGAACACGGCAAATCCGAAACCAACCCAAAATCGCAACTTCTCCAAAACTTGATCGAACTCGAAAATCACTTACACCGGCCAGCTTGTAAAGTACGGAGAGCATATCGTCTTTCATATATCAAGCAAGCCAACCGCCACCAGAATGCCGGAAAATGTCCCGAAATGGCCAAAGCAACCCAGAAACGAAATCATCAAAACATGATCAAATTCAAAATCTAATTACAACGGGCTTGTAGAGCATGACGGAAGATGAATTCTTATGGCCCCAACGACGTCAGGGAGGCCGGAGCAGCCGAGAAGGAGATCCACCCGCCGGCGAGAAATCGAAGATGGGTTGGTGTCTGAGCTTTTAGGGCGCTAAGAATGGGGTCACATCTAGCGTATTGTACTTGACGCTCAAGACGACGTTGTGGAGAGCAACGCCGGCGATGATGTTGGTGGAAATCAGGAGGAGGAAGAGAAGAAAAAGCTCCGGCATGAGTTGTGAGAGTGAGCGTGACTGTTTTCATGGCAGAAGACATGTCGCTGAATTGAAGTTGAAGAAGAGCTTGGTAGTAGTGGTGGATTGTTTTTTGGATGGTGAGCTTGGTAGTGGTAGTGGAAGAGCTCGGTGGTGGTGGAGAGCTCGGTTGTGGTGGAGAGCTCGGTTGTGGTCGATTTTGGGAGTAAAGAGAAAGAACGAGAGGAGGGGCATTTTCGTCACTTTACAAAATTGGCATCTTACGTGGCGCTGAGCTGGCAAGTCGAAAACTGACATGTCAGCAGGCAACCGGATAAATGAAGGGAATGGATCAGTTGGAAAAATTTTGAGTTCAGGGACTTTAGGGATTAAATTAGAAAGGCAGGGACTGAAACGAGGACGAGGTCATACTTCAGGGACTAAACAGTATTTTGCCCAAAACATAAATTGAAAATGTTATAACTTTACATATTACAAAAGTTGTTTAAACCAGACGTATATGTACAAATTGCAAAAATTGAAGTTAAGCTCTGGAACTAGAAGGAGGAGAATTATGATTGACCGTCACTTGATGTGCTTTTGGCAATGATTTTAAGATTTGAAGTTCCCATTGAAGCTCCAACAAACTGTCAAATATAGAGAGTTAAAGTTTGAACTGAGAAATTTTTAACATATGGTAAAACTACAGTATTTCACCCTAGTTTGGAAAACTACATTTTGAGAACTACCCTAGTTTGCATTACCCTTGTCGGAGAAGACCGTCGTGGCCCAGACAGATGTTCAAGTATTCGTCATAAGAGCAAATGAATTGAGAATTGTGGTGGAGAAATTCTTGTGGCTCTTCATCCAGGAGGAGCGTGTGTACGGTCCGGCGAGGTTTAATTCAGAGAAATGGAAACCTTGGGCAGCAAAGACTGTACAAGCAGCATTTCGCAGGCACATTGCGAAAAAAAAAGGGCTTTAGCCGTCGATTTGAACCCATGCCAGATAGACAGGAGAGAAGGTTATAGCGCCTTCAGACTCACCTACATGTTTCATCGATCACCTTGGGTGTTTTCTTTCCATGGTGTTGCTTGTGTCCTTGATACCGATGGATCCATGCATTTCATCCATGCATGGTGGCTGATCATGGTACGTGACAACATTGCCGGCCTGGTTTCTTATTTGGTTTCACTGTTTGTAACATTTTGGATCTACATCCACTCACTATTTTCTTCTTCTTCTTCTTCTTATATGTGTCTATATATCGACTATATGTACGTATTATGTGATTGATCAAGCAACGCACCTAATTAAGATTTTTTGTTCTTCTATTTTCATTAATTGTTCCGTTGTAGATAAGTTATGATAGATCTCTATGATACCTATATGTCAAGTGTTTTTATATAGAAATTGGTTTTCAATATCTTAAAATGTGATAATGTTACACAATGACCCTAATTTTTCATTCTCGAGTAAAATGCATCAACAATCAAGCTAGGGAAAAAAGAAAATATGGAGTAAAGGAAAATATATGTGATGTTGAAGTATCAATTACTAATATCTTAAAAGTTTTCATGAATCATTTCCAAGCATATGCAAATATATGTGCAATGTTAATGTCTCTTGATCTTTCCTGCATCTGTTCGATATTGAATAATGCCAGATGAACTGTACGTAAGGTGCATTCTCATAATCTCATGTGTCAGAACGAACCCAGAAGGTCGTGGGAGGGAAAGGCATGCAAAAATCAATCGGTACATGACCCTAATGAAGATAATTATGAAGCTTTGGTCATCAAGTAACTGAAGAAATCAAGGGCTGTTGCTAAAACGCTAGTTATATGACAAGCAAAATCAATTGCCAAACTCATTTAAGATTATTTCTTATAAGTGATGTTATAGTGTAGCAACGAGCCCTACGATCCTAACTCACCATGGCATATATAGATTGATGGGAATTGGCAGGCCATCCTTCAACAACTAAGTTCGTATACAAAATGCTTATTCCATCCATATATCAGTTTGGAAAGCAAAATAAATTATTTTTCTATTTTGACATTCCTACCACAGTCCTCCCTTGAGGACCTTATTTCGGTCCCTGTGCACGCCAAAGTTGAAAACAAAGAGATCTGATTTGCGCTCTTGCACCTTAAGACCACCATCCAGCACCCAGACACGCCTAAAATGGCGTTGCAGGTCCAAGGCATTGACCTTCTTTGTTGTCAGAGGTTGGGCTAGCAAGAAAGCTTGCGTCCCATTGTGAACTGTTCCTCCATCTAGATGAGAAGTGTCATCCACATCAGACAGTGGCGGACGCAGAAATATTTTGCTATGGGGGCGGAAAAAAATAAACTACCACAAAATAAAATTCTGACAAATACAAAAAATTTCAGTGAGTATATGTATAGCAAGATCGTGGCAACAGTTTCCAATAACCTAGAACCAACTAATCCGATCGCATGAGGAAATATAAAGTCTAAACTTCCTCTAAATTTGGAATTGATTTTATCTTTTTCTAGATTTTTTCAAGGAGCATTTTGTGGTAGTATCATTGAAAGAGTAGGAAGATGATGAACAATTAACGAAGGGAAAAAATGGGTCCAACCCTGGTGGTAAGAATTAGCAACTAAAGCTTTTTTTTTCCCCAAAATAATACATCAAATTGAACCTCGTCTGCAGGATTCATGTCTCATGAAACAACTTTTCCTCAGTGTAACTAAGCAAAGGGAAATAGTGAAAAGAACAGCATTTTTTTTTTTTTGGTTGTTTGCTTAAATTTAGAAACAGTAGCCTCCAAAATATATATATATATATATATAGGGGAAAAAAATATAAACAGTACCCAACTTAAGGGCCCACTCCAAATTTATATACCCAAGGTTTCGAAACTATCACTTGTGGTACCTGAGTTCGGACCCCGACCCAACTTTAGTACCTGAAGCCGTTATCTCAGTAACGGTTTGACAGGTGACATATATTGAAGGACAATTTCGTCCTTTCATATTTAATTCATTATTTTATATATATTCCTATATATATATATATATATATATATTTTTTTTTTTTTTACCTCTGCTCTCTCTCTCTCTCTCTCTTCGAAAGCAAAATAAATTATTTTTCTATTTGACATTCCTACCACAGTCCTCCCTTGAGGACCTTATTTCGGTCCTGTGCACGCCAAAGTTGAAAACAAAGAGATCTGATTTGCGCTCTTGCACCTTAAGACCACCATCCAGCACCCAGACACGCCTAAAATGGCCGTTGCAGGTCCAAGGCATTGACCTTCTTTGTTGTCAGAGGTTGGGCTAGCAAGAAAGCTTGCGTCCCATTGTGAACGTTCCTCCATTCTAGATGAGAAGTGTCATCCACATTAGGACAGTGGCGGACGCAGAAATATTTGCTATGGGGGCGGAAAAAAAAACTCACAAAATAAAATTCTGACAAATACAAAAAATTTCAGTGAGTATATGTATAGCAAGATCGTGGCAACAGTTTCCAATAACCTAGAACCAACTAATCCGATCGCATGAGGAAATATAAAGTCTAAACTTCCTCTTAATTTTGGAATTGATTTTATCTTTTTCTAGATTTTTTCAAGGAGCATTTTGTAGTATCATTGAAAGAGTAGGAAGAGGATGAACAATTAACGAAGGGAAAAAATGGGTCCAACCCTGGTGGTAAGAATTAGCAACTAAAGCTTTTTTTTTCCCCTCAAAATAATACATCAAATGTGAACCCCGTCTGCAGGATTCATGTCTCATGAAACAACTTTTCCTCAGTGTAACTAGCAAAGGGAAATAGTGAAAAGAACAGCATTTTTTTTTTTTGGTTGTTTGCTTAAATTTAGAAACAGTAGCCTCCAAAATATATATATATATATATCTGGATAGGATCTGTATATATATATAGTACAAGAAAAGTAGGATCTTCGTGACTCCAGCTGAAGCCACAACGTGCATGTGAGCTGCAATTATTGTTCAATAAGTACAGTTTGAGATTGTGGCTTCTTTCTTGGGGAAACTCAATCAGAGCAATGCTCCAATGTTGGAGAGAGGGTGAAAATGGGGGCCTGTGGCTCTAAAATTCTATTGAAGACTTGAAGTGACATGACGGTATGTTTTCCCACCATCCTCTGCTTGGTCTGAGTCTGCTCTCAATAAAATATGAAGCCAGTTCCCAGCAAAATGAAAAGCCACTGGGGGCAGGTGAGTTTGCTCTCAATAAAATATGAAGCCAGTTCCCAAAAAATGAAAAGCCACTGGGGGCAGGTGCCCCCACTCGTCCCTATGTGCTTCCCAACTGGACATCCGATCCCTCAGCGTGAGAAAAGCAGCGAAGGTGGCCGTAACGTCGTCAATAGAAGCCATCTGCGGTGATAAAAGCCAAAACGGCGTTAGGGTTTGGTGTGGGAGCAGCATGACTGCGGCTAGATTTTGTTTTGTTTTGTTTTTTATTTTTATTTTATTGGTTTGAGGAAAACCTAAATTATGGGGATGTCTTCTGAATCAAATGTTCTATAAATCACAGATCAGCATTAACAAGTTTTGGTACCTGTGAAGATAGGAACATGTCACAATTTGGTATGTTACTATAGTATACTGCTTTTTTGCTTGAATTACAATGTAGAAGGAGAAACAGATTTAAATATACTATTATCAGTACTTGCTTGAATTATTGTAGTGTTTTTTCTTTTTCTGTCACCAAAATGAGAACAATGGGAGTTATGCTTTCAGTAAATAAGCCATTAGGTAGACCAATTACCATTGCAGATAGTTAGTTCACTTTCCAATGGGAATGTACATAACGTACTTGGTGATTTTTTTTTTTCCTTCATGCTATGTGCATATATATCACATTAGAGAGTTTTTCTTTATCTGTTTCTATCGTGGGGTTTAATTTATTACTACATACTTCTAATGTTTGGCAAACAATGAAACTTTATTGGTTTTGTAGATTGAAGCAATAGAAACAGTGTGATACTGAGATGATGAATTTACCGAATTGCCTAAAGGGTGAATCATGAAATTCTATTTTTGATTTTTCAGGAAATATCATAAGAGCTTCCATTGAAGACATTGAGTCTCTCTCTCTCCCTCTCCCTCTCCCTCTCTGTAGTTTTTTTCCGTAAAATCATTATTATCTTTGTTTTCATTTGGTTTTTAGATATCATATTCGTATAGAGAACAATGAGTCCCTCTCTCTCTGTGTAGTTTTTTTCCGTGAAATCATTATTATTTTGTTTTCATTTGGTTTTTAGATTTCAATTTTTATAGAGGACAATGGATGCACACACTATCATCAGAAATCAGAAACTCATTTCATAGAGAGATACAGTCGTGAGAAGGGCAAAAGATCAGTGTTTGAGATCAGTTGCCTATTCATGTTTGTTGATCTTCCTTAAAGATATATCGAAGATTCCAACACGTACCAGAGTATACTAAGCTTTGCTAGTTCCTTTGCAAGAATGCAAAGCACTGTTTCAGTGATTTCAGAGACCCACTAGGTGTAAAGCAGCGAGCTTTGATACTTCTTCATCACTAAGCCGCGTGCCTACTTCAACAGGTTTGCTTTTTTAAATCCCAGCTTGCCACTATCTGTTTTTGTTCTGAATCTACTTCGCTGATCCGAAAGATTGTGTTGTTACTGCTGTGTTCTAATGGTTGGGTTTTCTTCCAATCTTTATGAGTTTATCTGAACCGGTTCTGCCATTGTACTCACCAAAAGTGTGTGTTCTATATGCAGGCGTCATTGCTTGAGTTCAGTTCTAGACTTCTAGATTGGTTCAGAACTAATCTGACTGAGAAAAGCTTTGGAAATTGCATGGAGATCTCTCTGGAAATTGTCAATGTTGGGTTTTTCGTAGTGTTATACGTGGGTTTTCCTAGATACACTGAGAAGAAGAAGAGCTCCATCTTCCACATTTTGACATCCTGGTCCAAAGCACAAGCCTCCAAAAGATTCTCATAATAACCCTCAATCATCTCCTTGCCAAACAACACATTCTCCCTTACAGTTGCAGTTTGAATCCAAGAACTTTGAGGGAACATAAGCTTTTGTCCCATAAACCTTTGCTCCTACCCCAGAAATTTTGGGAATCTCCCCAAGTATACCACTCAGTAAGCTTGACTTGCCCAAACCAACAGAACCGCAAATTGCTACCTTGTATCCTTTCATTATCTCTATCTTCTCCACAATCTCCTGTCTCAATTACTATCATGATGTTGGATTCTTTTGAAGTATGACCGGAAATTAGCTTCAATTGATCTTCTTTTGAAGTATTCGTCGATTTGAACCCTGCAGATAGACAGGAGAGAAGGTATAGCGGCTTCAGACTCACCTGCATGTTTCATCACCTTGGGTGTTTTCTTTCCATGGTGTTGCTTGTGTCTTTGACACCGATGGATCCATTTCATCCAATCACGGTGGCCGATCATGGTACGTGACAACGTTGCCGGCCTGGTTTCTTATTTGGTTTCACTGTTTGTAACATTTTGGATCTACATATCCACTATTTTTTTCTTCTTCTTCTTCTTCTTTATGTGTCTATATCGAGTTTATGTACGTATTATGTGATTGATCAAGCAACGCACCTAATTAAGATTTTTTGTTCTTCTATTTTGATTAATTGTTCTGTTGCATATGATAGATCTCCATGATACCTATATCTCAAGTGTTTTTATATAGAAGTTGGTTTTCAATATCTAAAAATGTGATAATGTTACACAATGACCCTAATTTTTCATTCTCGAGTAAAATGCATCAACAATCAAGCTAGGGAAAAAAGAAAAGATGGAGTAAAGGAAAATATATGTGATGTTGAAGTACGTATCAATTACTAATATCTTAAAAGTTTTCATGAATCATTTCCAAGCATATGCAAATATATATGCAATGTTAATGTCTCTTGATCTTTCCTGCATCTGTTCGATATTGAATGCCAGATGAACTGTACGTAAGGTGCATTCTCATAATCTCATGTCAGAACGAACCCAGAAGGTCGTGGGAGGGAAAGGCATGCAAAAATCAATCGGTACATGACCCTAATATTGAAGATAATTAATTATGAAGCTTTGGTCATCAAGTAACCGAAGAAATCAAGGGCTCCTGCTAAAACGCTAGTTATATATATAATTGGCAAACTCATTTAAGATTATTTCTTATAAAGTGATGTTATAGTGTAGCATTCATGAAAATAGAGTTCTCGAACGAGCCTTACATATATCGATCTTAAATGCGGCACATACCTATACGCCCTAACGATCCTAACTCACCATGGCATATATAGATTGATGGGAATTGGCAGGCCATCCTTCAACAACTAAGTTCGTATACAAAATGCTTGGTTTGGTTCTTAATTCACTACTAGTAATTTGGGTAACTTACACAGATTTTATTCACACAGATTTTTAAAAGTCACGGATATCTGTGTGAATTGGTATTACATACAGAAAACCGTGTGAAATGTTTATAAATTGGACCACCCGAGTTTATGAAAAAACAATAGCTACATAAATCCGTGTGAACTAACATTATTCACAGATTTCTGTGTGAACGCTAAAAGACTTTATCATTCACTCACATTGTTATCCATGTGAACAACAATTTACACCGATTTCAGTATACATCAAATATTAGTTTACTTAGAAATCATTATTTTTTAATGTTAAATGAATTATAGAGAGACAGTCTTCTGTAGCGCTGAAACTATCTCATACAGATATCTGTGTGAAGCCCACTTTACACAGATATCTATGTAAAATATAGAAACGGATATCCGTGTGAACAAAGAACATACATACTGAATTCCGTGTAAACACTTGAAATTGATTTCATAATAATCCTTGAGGTACCCATACACGGAAATCATTGAGAGTTTTAAATTAATCTCACATGGATATCAGTGAGAGTTTTGCAAAAAGAATCCCAAGAAAAATCCTTCATCCAGCCACTGCTCTCCAATCTTTCAGTCTTGACTTTCAATATATTTCTCTAAGAACTGCATCTTGAATTATTTTGTTGCTCACAAATTCTGAGGTTAAAGAAGGCACAAAGCTGGGTTTTGTTAATTAGAATTTGATTTCTAAGAAATGTGTGGTTTTGATGAGTCTATTGTCGAAATTAATTTTGGTCGGAGTCTATGTCGCTTAGAATTACAACGTCCCCAACATCGATAAGCTTGCTAAGACCTTCCTCCTAATCGGCAACCTTAAAGATTTATTGGAAGCCCAAGAAAAGGGAGAGAGACGAGATCGAGATCTAGATCGGCACTATGCGTCGTCGTCGATTTAGTTTCTACAGCTTCTTTGAAAGAAAAATTGTAATTGCAGATGTATTTGTATTTTTTTTTATGAGAAGCATATGTATTTGTATTTGTTAATTAAGATTCAGAATTATTATTTTTGAATGCCATCACCCTTTCATACAGAAATCTGTGTGAGTTGAGCAACTATTTCACACTGAATGAGATATTAAAATATCAATTTTATATCACACATATCAAACTTAATTTAATCATGCATGTGGATAGGCAAGTGGGACTCATGAAAAATTTCACACGGACTCTCAAAACAGTATGAGAAGAGCATTAGCGCCCCTCCGAAGGCAACCAAAAAAAATTTCGTGCTTGCACTGTAGGTACAGCCTTTTTACCTACTGACATCCCTGTGAAATAGCATTATTTCACACAGATTTAAATCTGTAGTTAATTGGTGTTTTGCTAGAAGTGATTACTTAAATATGATAGAGAGAAGAAGGAAAAAAAAAAAAAAAAAGCAGAAGAAGAGGGTTCATGTATAGTGGGTTCATAGTTGTACAATGAAGCAGATTCTATGTCGTTTAGTAAACATCCTTATGACAAAGCATAATCAGATGTACAAATGAAGCAACCAAATCCACTCCAAGTCTCCAACTGTTTACAAATGGCTATGAATGCCTCACTCCAACTCTTACATAATACACAGTTACACACATAAGCTTCACGTAAGTAATCCTTCTTTATTTAAAAAATGGAAACTCTATTTAAATTAAAAAGAAAATGCAGCAAATATAATTAAAAATAACAAGAATGTTGTAACTGTTTAAGGAAAACTGAATTGGGAGAGAATTGAGTTGTGCTTTCATTGATAATAGGGGTCTCTTTATATAGAAAATTACAAGACATAGAATCAGAGTTGTACAAGGAAAGATAATCGTACAATTAATTGGATATCTATGAATATCTCCAAGAATATCTCTAATTCAAAACCCTATTACAACTAGGTCAAGTAACCTATAGTTTGGGCCAGACACATATTTTGGATTTACTTAAACACTCCCCCTTGTTTCTCCCAAATGTGGTGCTCTTCTCGTTGCCTCATTAAAAACCTTGCCAAGTAACAAAAACCCAGTGGGATAAAAATAACATCGGTCGAAGGGGAAAAAAAGCACAACACATCTTTCACGTTTCGAGACTATACATGTAGACATCTCCCCTGATGTCTGCATCTCCCCTGATGACTACAATCATGGGAGTTCGGATAACTTCCGCAAACGATACTACCAACATATGTTTCTCGAAAGTGGAATTTAGACAATGACTTAATGAGAAAGCCTACCACACTGTCCTCAGATTGAACCTAGTTCACTTTGATCTTGAGGAGAGTCTGTTGTTGCTGATTATGCTTGGTGTTTTCGCTTTTGGTGTAGCATTTGCTTCATTTGTTCAAAGTAAGCAGTATTATCCTAAATGCTCGTAAACTCATCTGTGGTAGACTTCAAACCACAATTGTTTCGAACATGCGTAATTATGGATCCAATCCATATACATTTACGAACCACATCATGAAGAGCAATAATCTCTGCATTGTTCGAAGATATACCGACTATGGTCTGTTCTATAGACCTCTAACATATCATGGTCTTTTATCCATGGTGAACACTTAACCAGTTTGGGAATGACCTTTGTGTGGGTCAGAGAGATACCCAACATCGGCAAAACCTTCCAAAACACATGTTGTTTTGGGATGGGGATAGTGGACGCAGGCCAGTGTTTGCTGCGTTCCTGGTGTGTGATGGGTCCGAATCCATTGTCTCTCTGTAGGGATAGAATAAGCCCATATCAATTGTACATTTCAAATACTGAAGGAGATCTTTTACACCAATCCAATGGCGTCGCTTTGGTGCAGAGCTATTCCTAGCTAACAAGTTCACTGCAAATGAGATGTCCAGTCTTGTGCATTGAGCTAAGTACAATAATGAGCCTATTGTACTTAAGTAAAGCACTTCTGCCTCTAGCACATCTTCATCATCATCCTTTGGACAAAGAAAATCTTTTTCAGGATCAAGACTACGGACGATTTTGGGGGTGCTTGAAGGCTTGACCTTGTCAAAATGCCTAAGCATCTATCGACACGATGCTCAAGTTCCAAACCGAGACATAATCGTGTTCTCCCAAAATTCTTCATCTCAAACTCGGATTTCAAGTGTTCAGCGGTTTCCCTTAACTCTTTAAGGGCTTCCAATGAAGATCATGTCCAATATGAACCGCGATAGAATCCGAAACCTGTTATGAAAACGCGTGGGCATATCCCTTCCCAATCAAGCAGTCACTTTAGTGAGCGTTTCAACCTCTTTGTAAAACGCGCTCTGTGGTCAGAGCCACTTGACTTGAGTAAATGAAGTTCACCATGAACCTTCATGTATATTCTGTATCTAGATCCCCATAGAGATACGTAGTGACCACATTTGTAAGCTGCATGTTCAGTTATTTCGAAACTAATAAACTGACAGGGTAGTGGAGTGCAATGACAACTATTACGAAAGAATACGTCTCATCGTAGTCCATTTCAGAGCGTTTTGTGAGAAGCCTTGCGCCATAAGGCCATAATGCCATATCTTTTTCTCATCAAGCTTTCTAACGAAGACCCATTAGTCAATATATTTTATGTTAGGAGGTGTTGGCATTACTTGCTCAAAAAACCTTCATCTTTGTTAGAGAATCCATCTTAATTAACCTGGATCGCATCTTTCTATTTAGGCCAAATTTCTTTACGTTAGCATTCATTCATCAACGGAGCGTGGTTCGATATCATCGGACTCAACAAACTCATGCGCAACGAAATGCTCGATTACATCATCAATCATGATGGAGTTTCTATCCCACATCTCATATGTACACTAGTGTAATTTTCATAGAGCTCTATATTCTCAAGAATAGGTTCTGACGTTGAGGCGTCCCCCAACGATAACCATAATATGGAAGATTTTCATGAGATGAATTTTGAGTCTTGATGATCAAAGGATTGGAATGTGCCAAAGTATCATTCGAACCCACGAGCCTCCCACTCATCCTAGCTAGGGCCATGGCCTATAACGCCAGAATGTCACTCTCTTTGACGTTGGCGCCATGCCTACCTCAGTGTAGGGTGGCGTTACGTCTTCTCGTAGGGACGTCCATCATTGCAGGCATGTTTGCAGCATATTTGTGTGATCTCGTCACTTTAACGTGGATCGGGATGAGACATAGTGGGGACATACCACGACGATTCTTGTCGTGGTTGGTAGGGTTTGTAAGCTACTATTTTAGAGTTTCAGGGTTAGAGCTTCGTGCTGATAACTTGTTTAAGGAAAATTGAATTGGGAGAGAATTGAGTCGTGCTTTCATTGATAATAGGGGACACTCTTTATATAGAGAATTAGACTCGTTTGAGCTCAAAATGTAGAAGAAAGTATGCTTCCTCCTTAAGTAGCAACCAATGTGAAGAATGAAATTTTAAGACTTGAGCATTGCCTGCCATGCCAGTATCAAAGAGTGTTGGTAAGGAATTAGTTCAATTCATGTCACCATAATCAATCAAAGTGTTGTTGGAGACATAAGGAAACTTTCGATGCGTCTATCTATTGTCACGCGTTTTCTGGTTTAAGAATGTTTTTTGGTTTTTCGAGATTAGCTACGTGTACATACATGTACATTTGCAAGCATAATTAGCTATAATGGACCACGCTCGTTGTACCGCCAAAGGTACTAATTCCAATTAAAGGAATGACATGCAGACACACCGCCAGGCGGGCTACAACCTCAGCGTCGGACCATCCCCAGATCGCCGTCGACGCGTCGCCACGCGCCACGCCAAGATAGCGTCAGAAGCTTCTGAAACTGGGAACTGAAGCATATCAGTCCCACATCGAAAACAAAGACAAGATTAGTCTCTTCCTCACCTATAAAAGGTTCCCTCCTCTCTCCTCATTAATTACGCATTCAATACTTACCTACTGTTACTTTGTCAACATAAATACATTGACTAACTTAGGCATCGGAGAGTTGAAGACCGCCCAGCGCGGTCTCCCTCTGACGCCCGTTGTATTTTACTTGACAGGTAACGGGAACCGCAACACTAATACAAGTATCGATCCGCCCACCGGATCAGCGTTAACTAAGGTCCGGCTACCGCTAGACTTTTAGACATTAACACTACGCAAAGTTGTATATGAGATCAATTGATGTGTTCAAAGAGGCTATGAAGTATTTATACAAATGTGTAACACATACAAGTGCAATGATTTAGGCACACTTCAAGGTGTAAAAAGCGTGAATTTTTTTTGAGATCGTGTCTTTTTCGCTAGTGAAGCTCAAAGACGTTTTTCAAGATATGTAAGGTAAGCTTAAAAGGTATCCTGAAAGCTTATGACGCTGAATTTTATTCTGTTATTATTTATTTTTCTTAAATAAGAGCTCAAATAACGTCATTATGGCCCATTTGTTTAATTCCAATGGTTGTTGTGCTACGTCCTCTTTGAAGCCCGCCGGAATCAAATTCGGAGCCGCCGGCGATGCCAGGGCTTGCCATTTGAAGCAGTGGTCGCCGGTTTCGAGTACGGTTGGATCGGGCCGGAGCATTGGCCTTCAGTACAGATCCAAGAGCTCCTTCACTTCCTGCGGTGAGTAAATTTGAATTTCACTATCGAAACGTTTCGTTCAGTTCTGTTCTGTTTTGTTCGTACATCTGCAGTTACTAAACGTTTCGATATGTGATGATGAATTTGCATCTGGATGTTGAGATTTGAAATGTAGAGTGGTAAGCAGTTCAGAAACTTGTAACAATGAAATTGAGAAGTGATCGACCTTCGAAAAAATCGAAATGCGTAAATTGATGCATTTCGCTACTGAAACGTTTCGTTCTCTATGCGTTCGCATTTGAATGTGGATTAAGCGGGTATTGGATTTGAATTAATCAGCGAAACGTTTCAATGAGAAATGAATGGTGCATTTTTTGGCTTTGAATGTTGAGATTTGGAATGTAGAGTAGAAAGCAGTTCGTTAATCCTTGTGTTATGTAGTAATTATTGAAAAGTGATCCACCTTAAAAAAAAAATTGAAATGTGTAATTTGATTTTGTCATGCATTTGCATTTGAATGTGGATTGAGCGGGTATTAGGTTTGAGAATTGATCTTCAAAATGTTTTGATGTGTAATGATGCATGTGCCTTTGAATGTTTGATAGGGGATTTGGAATGTAGGCTAGAATGCTGTTCGTTGCGCTTTGTAATAAATAAATAAATTTGAAAGTGATCCACCTTTAAAAAACTTGAAATCTGTAAATTGATGCTGACGATGGGAATTACAGGTGGTGTGAGGGCTCAGGTGGCCACGCTTGAACAATCAAGTACAGGAGCAGTCCAAAATGTGGAGGCTCCTGTTGTGGTGGTGACTGGAGCTTCTAGAGGCATTGGCAAAGCCATTGCTCTGGCTTTGGGCAAAGCTGGTTGCAAGGTTAGTCCTAGACTAGTCAGTACTCAGTGAGTAGTATAAAATGTTCATTTCTGATTAGTTTTTGATTTATGATGGATGGAATTGATGATTGTACATGCAGGTTCTTGTTAATTATGCTAGGTCATCAAAGGAGGCCGAAGAGGTTGCCAAAGAGGTAATGTAGAATCATCCATTCAAATCATATTAGTATGTCTTACTGAAGTGAACATTGTTATCCTGAATTCGCGTGTGTGGCATGCTTGTTGGTTTATGTAGAAGTGATAACCCATTTGGTTGTGTTTTTTGTAGATTGAGGCAGTTGGTGGACAAGCTCTTACTTTTGGAGGAGATGTTTCAAAAGAAGCAGATGTTGAAGCGATGCTCAAAACTGTGAGTAAATGTCCATTCTCATAATTAATTGGGTTGAATGACGTCATTATGCTAATTGCGGTATGCTCACGGTTTGAAATCTGCAGGCAGTTGATGCTTGGGGAACTGTTGATATACTGATCAACAATGCAGGTTATTACAGGCTTCAACTCCAACTCCTTTTGTATAGTTCTCCAAAATAAATTTTCGACCTCTAATTTTTCTACCATGGTTTCAGGAATTACTAGAGATGGTCTGTTGATGAGAATGAAGTTAAAGCAATGGCAGGATGTCATTGACCTAAATCTTACTGGTGTATATTTATGTACCCAGGTGTGTGTTTTTGAATTTTAATTTCATCACAATGTGATTTGATTTCCACATTAAACTGAAATATTTCTTTTCTTTTTTTCCCTCAGGCAGCAGCCAAAATTATGATGAAGAAGAAGAAGGTAAATATTATACCTATTATTGCTAGCTGGTTTCCGAAGTTTCAGTCATTGAGAAAATTGACTTTGGCAATTTTTTTTTTCACACTTCACATACAAAGAAAAATTTAACTTATCTCAGTTGTATGGTGATTTATGCAGGGAAGGATCATCAATATAGCATCGGTTGTTGGTTTAGTTGGCAATGTTGGACAAGCCAACTATAGTGCTGCAAAAGCAGGAGTAATTGGCCTGACAAAGACTGTTGCTAAGGAGTATTCGAGCAGAAACATCAATGTGAGTGTTTCAAAATCTTACATCTGTTCTATGATCAAACACATCCCAAGATATTACAAGGCTAGTTGATGGAGTAGTCATACACAATTAATTATTTTCAGGTTAATGCTGTTGCCCCCGGCTTTATTGCATCGGATATGACTGCTGAGCTAGGGGCTGACCTTGAGAAGAAAATTTTACAGACCATCCCCTTAGGTGAGGCTGGAGGAAGTTCTGTTTATATTTTGTTAGTAGCTTTCAAGGATATTTGATAATTACTTGTTAGAATTATTTTGTAAATGAAATATGTGGTTGTTGTGGTTGTGACTACAGGAAGATATGGTCAACCTGAAGAGATTGCTGGACTGGTGGAATTCTTGGCCCTTAGTCCTGCAGCCAGCTACATGACTGGACAGGTATCAATTATTTTTTTGTTCCTTTCGTTATTTTAATACAAGTTTCTTGGAATTAAATGGTGAGTTGTTGAGCTATATATAGTTGAGTTGAGGACAAAGTTATAATTATCCAAAATGTGAACAGTCATGGTTCATGAAATGGGAACAGGAAAGGTATTGATCTTACCCTGGACATGGAACAATGGGCTTAATCTGGACTTCTGGACTGAAGTCTGTCGAGCCTTCATAAATTATTTTACTTTATTTCAATTATGATGAAAAACCCAACTGTTATTATAGTTTTAGCGGTCATCTTTCCCTCCATAAACTATAGTACAATAGAGTAAGGATGTGTCTGGATTATCAAAACTAGCATATTTTTGGATCATCCAGACTTTGCTATAATGAGTGAAGCGGTGTTGGTGTCATAACTTTATCCTTCCTGGTCTTTCCTTGTGTGTCATTTCACGACTTATCTTCTCCAATTCTTTGTCATTGACCATAAATTGCTCGTCTTGCAGGTACTCACCATTGATGGAGGGATGGTAATGTAGGTCCGCTATCCTGCCCACCTCAAAGAGTGAATTAGAGCTTGGACTAAGGAACGTAATCACAGGATTCAACTGGGTTTGGACGGATCATGTAGAAGCTCGTATTACAAGTTCTTGCAGGTAGTTCAATAATAAATAATCCAGCAAGTTTTGAGATAGAATTTGAGTTTAGCTTGTCAATGAAAAGATGTCTACGATGACCTCTTCTAGAACGTGTTTGCTAAAATGGAAATGTAGTTTCAGTCAAACTCAGACCGCTAATGACAGCATTATATTGAATTTAGAGGACATAAAGTACACGCTCGATGTTCCATTGGAACTACTCACATGGATGGATGAATGGTTCAAATTATGTAACTTTCTTCTTTTTTATCTTTTTCTTTTTCGTTTTCTTATCCATTATCGAATATTGATCATATAGAATATGTTCCCGTAGATAAAAGGAGTTCATGGTTTTTCCCTAAAGGCTCTTGTGCTTTTAGATCACGCATGGTTAGGAAAGAAAAAAAACCTGAAAAGTTATCCTTAATTTTCTTTTCCTTGCCTTTGAAAAAATAAAAAATAAAATATCTTTTCCTTGTCTTATCAGCAATTTAAGCCAGGTTGGAGCTCTCAATCGTGTTCTTATTTTCTTCTGGTCTATAATTCGTGTCGAAGGTTCTCTCTCTAAAAAAACTCTCAACAAATTTCAATGATTGTTAGCCTAAATATAGAAGCAAGGAATAATCCTTCTTTGTAAGCATAAAATCATTACGTGTGGAATACCAAAATAGATATTCCGAATATCCCACCCATTTATTCCACATGTCTCATGATACATGTCCAAATTTAAATTTGCTTGAAGCAGTGAATTAGAAACACCCATATCTTATTCATTTTTTTCACTCCTATATCCAAACTCGAATCGGTTTAATACAATTACAGTTGGGATTAGAATTAGGATTAGGAGTCCCATTTTGTTCATACATGGATCTACCCTGGAGTCTCTATTCATCACAAAAACTTAGAACAAAGTTAGGCTGACGAATAGGCTTATAGCATTATTGGTCAATAATAATATCTTGTGGTGCTGGTCCCCTTGATTTCATTATACTTTTCGTCTACCTCCTCCAACTTTAAAGCTTTCACATTCCCAGTTTTAAAAGCAGGTAACCTATCCATCTCTTCACAATTCCTCTACCTCTACCTCTCTATCTGGTTTAACTGCGACTACTTCTCCCTTCTCTGAAATCTGAATTTGGAACCTTCATCTTCTCTCTGACTCTTCCTCTAATCTGGTTTTAGCTTTCATGGAGACCCCAGTTCTTTTCACCCCAACACTCCCCACATTCTTCACCATGTTCTTTCTCATCTATCTCTTCGCTAGATTCGTGCTTTTTCGAAGCTGGGGTCCCAAACATAGGCCAGAAGCTTCCAGCTGTGTAATATCTCTAGCTCATAGCACTCCTGCAGTTTTCATGGCGATCCATGCACTAATTCATAGCCAGACAACTTCCATTTTCGCCTCCCACAACACGGCTTTCGAAAACACTGTGCTTGAATACAGCATAGCTTACTTCTTGGTTGACCTTCTTCACTACTTGCTCTTCTTCCCTTCTGAAGTCCTCTTCATTCTTCACCACCTGGCCACACTGTACGTGTTTTTGACTTGCCGCTATGTGGTTCATCACGGGGCTTATGCCATCATCGTGCTTCTTTTTCTTGCTGAGATCACCAGCGGTTGCCAGAACGTGTGGACACTTGCGAGTTTTCAAAGGGATGATTCGGCTTCTGCTGCAAAACTGTATTACTACTTGTCTCCTCGGTTTTATGCTTTTTACACTGTTTTTAGAGGGGTTCTGGGGCCTCTGTTTATGTTTAAGATGGGGTTGTTCTATGCGAGTGGGGTGGCCGGAGAAGAAGTTCCGACATGGGCGTGGGTTTCTTGGATGGTTGTGATTGTAATAGCTATCTGTGTTAGCATATTGTGGGTTTTGAGTCATTGGAAAGATTGGTACAGAGACAAAGTTCAGAAGAAAGAGAGGTAGAGTTGCCTCTGGTGCTTTTCCCTTTTGTTCATAGTAAAAGGATAAGATCATGTATTGTTTGTAATGTAGAATTAGATTAGGGTCTTTATGGAGAAGGTTCCTGATTGACCATTCAGGGTCTCACATTAACTATATATATACATGAATTTGATCATAGTGAATCTGGTTGAGGATACAAGTCATTACATCAAGTATAGGAATCTGTTGTTGTGAATGTATTAGATTTTAACCAAATAACAGAATAAAGTTTGACACCTAGAATCTGCATCCGTTTATATACAGTTTACACAAATTCAATGTTTAAGCATACAGCATAGACAAGCTTGATTTTTAAGCACAGATTCAATGTCTAAGCACAAAAGTTCATCCTCCTTTTCCATCTGCCGATCTTTCCAGATTGACACAGATGCTGATACGCATTTGACTGGCAGCTGAACCAATCAAAGTTTCTGTTAAAACTTTGCTTGGTGACATTCAGCATCTCCTTTTTTAACATCTCAGAGTTGCAAAAGTTGAAACCTACTCTCCATTGGTACGACACTCGCCATTCTATGTGATCTGTGAAAACTTGCTGTCATATTGATATTGGGATAGACATTTACCTTTACAAAAATACGTATCAGGGTACCTAGATTGATTATGCATGTCTGGGACTAATTAGATGTGTGGAGCTTTTGGGGGAAGTGAAGATTCCAATGGAATTATGGTGGTGGATATTTTATCTGTTCCCGGAAAATTGCAAAAGAGATTTAGATCTTGTCTCTGGATAATCTACTAGGGGTGGACTTCATGAACCCCACAATGCAGAGCAAAGGGAGGCTCGAACTTGGACAATAACACATTTGATCTATTCTTCCTAGCCGCACAGGTAAATGTAGATTGTTTAGTTTTTGCAGAATGCATATGTGACCTCAAACATGAGAGGAGCAAAACCCATTTAAGCTCTCAAATTTAAACTTTGCTTCAAGTTTTCGAGAGCTAGGTTGGATTTTGTTTCCAGTCTGCACGCCCAACATCACATGTGCAGTCTCCAAAAACTAATTGGACAAACACATTTACAGCTCTAAGAAGAAAAGACTAATAATTATCCTAAATCAAAACCTCCCATATTGCTTTCCTGCATTCATGAACCCATGATATCAGCCACTAAACCAATGCCACCTGCAACAACTACTAGTGGTGTCAGGGAAGATATAAAGTTTGGGTTGGTTAGGTTTTTGAGTTCTTTTATGGTGGTTAAAGGCGGGCACGATTGGCATGGGACATCACACCTCTTATTTCAGCCTATTCACAACCCTTGCATGCACTACCAAACCCTAATCCCGTCCTTTGCATTGCTTCTCTACCTTCCAAACAGATGCACCAGCTAGGGTTCTCCCTGTCTCTAATTAATTAAGTTTACAAAAGAACAACCCTGCAAAACTCAAAAAATCCAAAACCTTTCAACAGAACCAGTCCTACTAGCTAGCTAGACTAACCCCTTAAAAGTTCAACATATATCACAGCCCCCAAAAAGAGGCCATTGTGCCTACTAAAAACACAAGAGCACATGCAGCTGCAGCTTGTACTAGTCCAAATACTAGGATGGCTTGGACTGCTCCCTGCTTGCGTTTGGAAGTATTGAGGTCTAGGGTTGTGATTTTAATAGCTATCAGTGTTACTATATTGTGAATTTTGGATGATTGAAAAGATACAGAGACAGAGTGCTGAAGAAAGAGGTAGAGTTTGTGGTGCTTTTCCCATTTGTTAATCCTTTCTGTTTATGTGGTATAAGGTTTATATTTCTAGATAAGATAATTTATTTCTTGAATCACCTCTGATGTATCATTGAATAGGCTGGTGTTCATGGGGAAGGTTTCAAATTGATCATTCAGGGTCTCACATTGACTATATACATGAGCTTATACTATTCTTGGACTCACAACAGTGAATCTGGTTGATCTCAGTCATTACAACAAGTATTGAAATCTATTTTTGATGGAATACAATAAACCTCAAACAAAACACAGAATTTGAAATTAGAATCTGAATCTGTTCAGATAAATCAAGTTACACAAATTCAATATCTGAATGCCATAATAATTAAGCTCCCTCTTTCTCCCTTTACCAGTCTTCCCAAATTGACACAGATGCATTTAAAGGGCACCTGGAACCAAAGCAAAATTTCTGTTACATTTGCTTGTTGACATTCAGCGTCTTAATGATTTTAATATCTCATGGTGACAAGATCTAAAACTGATTTCATTGGGGTGGCAACAGTCATCTTAATTGCTTTGACATTGAAAATTTGAAATTGGTATGAACATGTACCTTCATGAAATACTCCATTTCTGACAGTAGGATTAGAATTCATGTCTGGGACCAATTAGTGCTTCTGGAGCAAGTGCACAATCCAATGGAGTTCTGTTGGTGGAAATAGAGGATAAAAACTGTTTCCAGAAAATTGCAAAAGACATTTAGAGCTTTAGATTGTAAAGTACTTCTCCACCATACAGACTTATATATACTAACAACAGATCATTAAGTTGCCAAATTCATCGGATCATATATATTGATCTTCATCGTACGTTTTTCTGTTAAAGTGGATGATGATGAAGAACCATGACAATACGTTCATAGCATCACGTCATACAGGACTCCTCTATGGATGATGATCCATATCAATGACTGAAGGCCTTTGGACCATCAAGAAAACTTCGACCAAAAGTGTTCAACATGAATCCAGCAACAGTTGTTTACTTACTGAAGCAACATAAATACTGGAATGAAATTTTTTGGGAAAATGTCTAGTTATTAATAGTGAGAATTTTAGTTTCCAAATATAGATTAGTTAGTACATCTTTTTGTAGTGAAAATAAATGAATAACTAGACATATAGACCAGAAATCAAAATTAGCAGTTGTTCTTGCTCCTGGAGGATCACACACTACAATTTAGCCGCAAAAAACCACAGTAGAAACGGCAGTGATGACAAACTGTGCATTCCCAGTTGTTTTTTTTTGTTTTTTTTTTTTTAAATCAAGTAAGAGATTAGGCGATATTAATCTTTTGGATTCAAACACTGTAGGGCACAAAGCCCACCATTGATCCCGAACCACTCCCTGGGAATCCACTGCCCTTCCCCCTACTTGTTATTTTATTAATAAACAAAAGAAAAAGTACAGGCTGAGAAAAAAGGGGGGACATAAACCTAACCCCAAATACAAAAGGAAAGGAAAACAGAGCTTCATGCCTAACAAAAGCTCAAAACTACAAGTAGTTGGGGGTGTCCAAAACAGCCATAATACCATCTTCCATGACAAACAATAAAATCAGTTGTACCAAACTGTGCATTCTCAATTGCTTGCTGCATCAATAAAATCAGTTGTATCAAACTGTGCATCCAATCTTCTGAGCTCTAATTAAAATCATGACAATTACAGCAATGGTGATGTTCAAGACAATGACTTGCTAAGGATGGAATAGATTAATATATACTAGAACTTTGAATATACGTGGATTACAGTGTTACTTTCTTGTGTCGGTACCTAATAAGAGAACAAGCTTCAGTTGAACCGCTGAAACTTCGTTGGCACCCACAAAAAACAATCAATTAAAAAGAATATCGCCAACGAAAAATTTGTTGGTAAAAGTTTCCATAAAAAGATGAAATAAGTTTTCGTTGGCAGAAGTGTTCCATGGTTCAAAACTTCAAATTGCTGGTAAATTAGGGGCTTTGACTTGTTCAACTAATGGAAAGCACTCCTGATAGATGCAATAAGCTCTTTTCATATGGTCTCTGAACTTGGGATTCAGTTAGCTGTTTTGTTTGTTCACTTGTATTCTGTTCATGCCTTTTAAGCCTTAGCTTGGTTCCTTGAGTAGCAATCATGCTTACGTAATTGCTGGTAAGTTATCAGCCTGACTTGTTCAATTAATCGAAGGCACTCATTCATTTTGTAATCAGGTGTTACCAATAATCACAAACTCCTTTGTTATTTCGTTTTGCAGAAGCATTATTAACAATTGACTATCTCAATTAGATAAGCTAGCCCGCAGTACATACCAAAGTAGTTGATGTGTGCGGTTGAAATGGTACTGAAGAATGCAGTGTGCACTGTTTTTTCATTGTCTTGGATATTCTTTACTATATCTCTTTTTGTACAGCATTGGAAATGTAAAATATCCTCATTATCAATGATGATCCAAGTGCAGCAATGAGTATTGGAATCTATAAATGATACAATAAAGTTCAACCAAAAAAACACAATAAACTATAACTTACCTGCACTGTTCTGATTTACACAAGCTAGCTAAACAAATCCAAGGTTTATATGCCTATAATGGAAGCATTGGATGTATCAGGACTACCATAGTAGTTAAGCTCTACAAAAGTACCCCCTCCTTCTCCCTTTGCAAGTCTTCCCGGATTGACACAGATGCATTTAACCGGCTGTTCTCCTTCACTTCTTTCACCGAGGGACAGCACCTGAAACCAAAGCAAAATTTCTATTAACTTTTCTTGAGGACATTCGGCAACTCCTAGGTTTAAACATCACATTGTCATAAAATCTAAAACCAATTTTCATTGGTGTAGCAATATCACCATTCTGTATGATCTGTTAGATTTGCTTTGACATTGAAATTGGTATGAACATTTACCTTTACAAAATACTTCATGTCAGAGGGTAGGATGAGAATGTCTGGGATCAATGAGATGTTTAGAGCTTCTGGAGCAAGTGAAAAATCCAATGGAACACTTTCTGCTGGTGGATATAAAGGATAAAAGCTGTTCCAAAAAATTACAAAATAGGTTTAGTTTCAGATGGAAACCACTTCTCACCATATGGACTTATACTAACATGAACTGAACAATGCTTTTATAAGATATTAGAAACATGCCTGCGTTGGCTGAGTATATGGTTTGCAAGTCTACTCATGCGATCACTGGGTGTTCCATCCTTTGGAATACGTGAGGTCTCCTCTCCACTAAGGTGTTTAAGAATATCGACAGAGCAGCAACCTATCTTGACCTGAAACCAGAAGTTGAGTACGAAATTACTTCTACATCCCACCATCTATGCTTTGGATAAGTAAGGCCAACAGACATATAAAAACTGGTGCTATTGTGGCTACAGCTCCCAATTTGGAAGAAATGCAACTAAAGCAAAGATAGAAACATTTGCAATGCAAATGCATAATACAAACTTTGTCAACTACAGATCATTATTTTGCCAATTAATCTCGTATACAGTCATCTCATTAGCAACATGGAGCATCATCTTTATCATTTTGCTCTCATGTACAGGTTCTTAACCTGTGAGAATGAACTATTTCAATGTTGGTTTTTGTTGTACGGCCTCAAGATGTCTTAATTTTCTAACTGCTGAAGGTTCTGTAATATCATACCAATGAATTGAAAGTATGTAAGCAACATACAGTTTGAATGACAGGTTCAAAGTTGAGAAAGGAAGACCTGCACTACAAAATCAAATAAAGGACAGTCTTACTCTAAGTTCATCCTTGAGATCGTGTCTTATAATGACCAAGTGTATCTTGCGATTTAAATCCGAAGTTTTAATCTTCATATGATTTTTGAACTAGAACTTTTGGGTTTAACATTAACAGTATTTTGGAATAAGTTAACAGTGTTATTCTCATAATTTCACAGCAAGTGCCATGTGTGTTACCTGATTTGCCTCGAACATTCCTGGATTTGTGATACTTGTGATCTGAGTAAGAATATGTGAAACCACTTAGTAAGTGCAAATCCAGAAAATGAAATTTACTTAGGAATTGCCTAGTGGTTTGAAAGATAAATCGCTCAAAATTTACAAAACCAATGTACCTGACGTTTGAGATCTGGAGGACGAATATCAAAGGGAGGCTGCAAGACCAAACAAAGATTATATAATATATTAATATTATATTTCTTGTAGCATCTTGATGAATTGTAAGCACGTATGTATTATATGTATTTGATTGAAAAGCAACATTACCTGAGGGAAAACAAAGTCATGGTTAGCATCACGTACAGATGGTACAAGAACGACACGCGCATGGGAGCCCATGTATTCTGCATAATCTTGCAACTGCTCAAAGATAAAAGAAAAAAAGGCATGAAGAAAAACAGATGTTTGACAGTCTTCAAGATAACAATTACACAACTTCGAAAGCACATACCCTTCTTATAATTTCAAATTGGAATATGTCATCAAAGGTCCTGTCAACAGTGCCTTTCTTAATTTCTGGATGTTCAGAATCAATAAATGGTCCTAGCTGAGAAAAAACATCATATGTCAACATGAAAGATCAACATAGTAAAATTCTTGAGAAAAATTCTGTTGCAGAAAAGTAGATACTTGCCAATATAAGCAATTGAGGAAGCTTTCTGTTTGCATATGCTAGCAGCTCTTTTAGAGGTTCAAACAGTAAATTGTCAATCGTGGTAAAAGGACCTGATGCAATGATCTGTTTTAAATACGGAAGGTATGGGTTACCAACATAGATCAAGAAATTTGCAAGGAATCGCAGAAGTTATATGTTTCACAATAGTCAGTAAATATTTAAAGTACTAGGACAACATCACCTACATAACACCTAACATTTGAGCAAGCAGAAAGTAATATTTTTTTTGTTTGTTTCCAGAAATGTAAGATATATGCTGCCCATTGCTTGGATAGGGTTAGCAAACCAAACCCTTCTACCTCTTCACTTAATGACAAATGCTCTCCAATTAGAAACAATACATTCTATTATCTTCTAGTCTTTCTTGTTCCTCTAAAAGCCTACAACTTACAAATTGTTGATTTTTGAAGCAGTGCATCACCAGCTTCCTTAAAGAACTTCTAATTGTCTAGATTTTATGGTACCATCACTAGGGAAACTCTACCCTTAGCTTCTCAAAAATTTATATCTAAACATTATCTTTCAAGTGAGTTCAGAGTGTGCTGTGGAAAATGAATTCTGGTTTAGTGAAAACAGTAAACAATTCAATATGACTGATAGATGAATAAGCTTTAGCATAAGAAAACAGGTGTGTCTCATAGATTGACACAGGCTACAGGTTTACATACCACTGATAGCTCTGGTTGTGGACTGGCCAGATCGATTGACAAACTCTCCGGATCCAAAGCTGGCTTTTTTGCAGGATGCAGGTTTTCATCAGCAGCAACAGATAAAGGGATTGAATCAATCAGTTTAGAAGCAATGAAGCAATGTCCACTAGGATTGTGCCCCACAATACCTACTACCTGCAGGAATACAATCGTTCCATGTTAGATTTTAAACATGATGTTCATTTCAACATCTGAAATCAGAGCCATGGTTTTTGCATCTGATGTTCTAATACCTGGCCTGGAAAGATTGAATACTGGCTCACATGGTGTAACTCTATTCGAACACGTTGGCCTCCAGAATGTTCAGCACTACAAAAATCAAAGAAGTGAATAGAAAAATATCATTCAAAATCCTGTTGCACATGAAGAATTATAGGAAAGTCCACAAATTTCTACCTGCTTTGTAGCAAGGTGGACTTCTCGTTCAAATGGCCTTCTCCATCACAACAGATCATCCCAACCGTAAATATGCTTTTCTGAAACAAGATATTTTTTCAGATGGTTAGACTTATGCTCTATGTAACATACTCTTAAAAGCAAACAAGTGACAACATGAAGATTGAATTTCAAGTTGAAATCATAACCAGCTTTGGATTGATTTTCTTCCCACCCTTTTTTAAGTTGAGAGAGAGAGAGAGAGAGAGAGAGAGAGAGAGAGAGGGATTACTAAACCTCAGAAGAAATTGTAGGGTCCACTGGTTCCTCATACTGCCCGGATGAAACCAGTGCAGTTGCATGCTTTAAAATTCGGGTTTCGAGTGCATTAAACTGAGCCAACAAAAGCTTAAGTTAGTGAAGTACTTAAGTGAAGGTGAAATCAATATGCTAAAATAAGTTTCACTTACCCTATCTGCAATCCTATCATACATGAACCTACAGCCTATTTCAGGACCTGAACCATGGACTGCTAAAGAACACCTCTTCCCAGGCTTAACCCTCCTGATAATGTCATCTTCGTCTTGATCCTCATTATCATCTTCCTTCTTGGCACTCTCTGTATTTGGCATATTATCAATACTAAATTTCACAACAAACTTGTCAGTTCGTCTACCAAAGGGGGTTATAAGCTTTGTTGGTTTTCCAGAAGAAGGAATGTTCCCATTTGTTTGTGGAGTTGAGTAGAGTGAATCTGAATAGTGGTTCTGGGATTTGGATATTGGAGTGTGAAGAACCGTTTCCTCTATATCTACATCTTCACCATTCAAAATCCTGCACAGGGTTTCCCATGTCTTATCAGATACTGAATTACCGATACAAATCATAATAATTCAATGTCCACAAACATAGAGATATTGCTAGACCACTAGTATATTTGCTAGTTGTTCATAGTTGTGTAAATTGCTTAAGTCAATGACTGTCAAATCCAAAGGACCTATATCAACTGCTCTCCAAGTTACAAGTAAACACACACAAATTCACAACTCACATATACATAAATACAGAAAAATCATATATACTGTACTTACATGTCCACATCATTACTGGAGTAGATATGCAGACCGGGTTCCTCCTTATTATTCAGAGCTTCTTTCTGCTCATTCTGCAAATGCTGTAAAAACCCTTCCATTTCGACATCTCGAACCACCGGTTCGTTTAACTGCCTGCAGTATATCATGCATATATAAACCCAATCCCTTGCTCTTATGACAAGTCCAAAATTATGATCTTCCCATAAACCAAAAAAAAAACACACAGATTCGGAAGAGGAATTGACCTGTTGAGGTAGTAAATTTCCCAGCTTGAAACGAGATCCGAAGGCGTGAGCTTGTAATTGATGCAGAAAGTGAGACCTAATCCAAGATTATCAGTGAGTGAGTGTGGTTTTTGGTGGAATTAGGGATTCTGGGCAGAAGCAGAAGCAAAAAAAAAAAAGATCTTACATTTTTTGAGAATTTCGTCTTCTTCGTCGAGAGTGAAGTCGCTCTTGACGAATTCCGCTTTGATTTGGTCTTCCATTTTTTGGAATTAGGGATCTGAATCTCTCTCTCTAGGGTTTATAAGCCGCCAATTTGGGAGTTGCAGAGATTTGGCGGGAAGTTTTAGGGGGGATAACTACTTTGCAATTCCCATAATGCCCTTTTCACGGGGAGTATTCACAAAGTGACATGTCGTAAATTTCGGAGTGACGTGTTTTTTTTTTTCTATTGGTGAAATTTAGTAACATGCTCATTGCATCAAATGGGATCCACCAAGCTATATTTTGATGGCTCCATTATTCGTAACAACAATGCTGCTGATGGCTCCATTATTTGACTTCCTTAGTGGCGAGGTCAAATATCAAGTGCATCACTGGTCAGTACTCCATCACATGGAGACTCAAGTCAATCATTGGTGACATAAAGAAGATTGCAACATGCATTGAAGACATCAAGTTCAGCCACATTTATAGAGAAGCCAAATTTGCCGTTGATTCCTTGGCAAAAATGGGTCATAACCTTGGTACAAGCTGTGTTTGGAGCCATGCATGATTTTCCCCATTGCCATAGCTGCTGCTGCTGCTGCTTTTATTTGATAGGCTTAATTATGGATGCCCTAGAGGCTCCTCTATTTAGTAGTTTATTTGTAGTTCTTTTCTTATTAAAAAAAGAGTATCAAGTTCACTTCTACACATTGGTCATGGTTACTATATTTGTTTTTCTTTCCTTTCCTTTCGATTTCTTGAACCAAGGTATTTGCAATTTCAGTCGGAACACATCACTGTATGAAATATTGATAGTCTTAGTGACGTTCGAGTTAACGAGATAACGAATATGTGTCCATTATGTTTCGTTACATTAGAAGAAAAAAAAAGGCAATTCATTTTCAGCTCCTCCCATTAGTTGAGTCAACCCTATATTTTGCTTCCTCGTATTCTATTAGAATTAGAAGAGGAGCAAAATTGATGTCCCGTTTATTTACATTTCACACTCCACTTGGCTAGCTTCTTTTAATTTGACTCATATATAGTATGTAAAAAACTCTGCTCTCTCGATATGAACTCTGAATTTGATCAGTTTCTGATTGTGAAGTCGCGCCTCGCTTGTCCATAGCTGAAAATCTAAAAGCTACTTTGGTGGGAAATATGTTCGTATAGAATTTGTGGTGAAATCTTGATGCCAATGTCAACATCCTTCTTAGTTTAACCATGAAGTTGGAATCGACATGATTTCGAATCCTACAGTTACAAATAAACGAGCCTAGCTACATGGGAAATGATGGTTTCTGATTCAATTAAAAAGATAAATTCATCAGGAACATAAGATGGCGATGTTTTTAGTGTCCATTTACAAAACTAGAGCACTAAATTTCTTATTCTCATCTTCAAATACTATATGATGAAAGCAATGTCTTCTGCCATAATTATTTCCCTAATCACAATAGGAGATTGCCTTGTCAAGCCTTGAAGGTTCCAAAAGATATCAAACTTGAAAACTCAGCCAAACCATGAACAAACAGATATTGACAAGGTTGTTTATATATGATGGTTCTAATCATCAATTTTTGTAGCTTCAATATCGTAGGTGTCAACATTGCTTGTTGCAGGCTGTAGTAGATTAAGAGAAGAACTTGTAGGTTTTCGCTTGGAGGATGATGTTCCTTAGTGCACCGATGGGAGCTAGAATCATCAGAGCAACGCCAAGAATGATACAAAACTGAAATGAATTAAAAAAATAAGTGAGTTGACGTATGAAGCATAAAGAACAAGGAAAACAACTTATCCAGAGGCATGATCAACACAACTCACCCAGTTTGCACACCAAGATAGACTGAATGGTTTCGGTTTGTAGATGGCAAGCCACATGATGCAGGGAAGCTTCACAGAACAAAATTAAGGAAACAATTAAGCTATTTCTATCTTTTAAATGCATACACAAAGAACACAAAGATCAATCAGAGCAAAGATTCTTTAGTTGCTTACGAAATATGTTGTTGGGGCGAAAGCAAATCCCCCAAAGAATCCGAGAAGGCCACCGAAGAAAGGGATTGCAATGCCAATGAACATAGTAATTGCTGCCAACATAACACTAAAAAATTAGCATTCAAATAAACCTGGACATAATACATCGAAAAAAAAAAAACAGAGCTAGAGAAGTCGACGTACCAACATATGTAGTTCGAGTAACAAAGCGGAGGACAAAACTGGGTTTGAAGTTCATTTTCAAGACCAAAAAGGTTTCAAGCATGTCAAACACCCCCATTGCAAATACCTGATAGCTTCCAATGACATGAACCACGACAAACAGGTTAGCAGCTGCAATTAACCAAGCTGGTTTCTCCAGTGAGATGAGGAGGTTGTCTTCAACCCTGTTTCCGAAGATATAAAACCCAACAATTGCAACAGGGAAGTAGCATAGAGCCACGACTATGTATGCCACAACCACTCCTTTCCACATGGGACCCTTGGAAGGCTTATCCGGCGTTGAAGGAATGGTTGCTTGGATTTCCAGAACCACATTGTGACCAGCATAGGCAAATGCTACATCACCCAACCCACCAAAGAAGTTAAACATAATTCCAGGGGTACTTTTGGCTCTGTAGCTGTAGTCCACATCTGGTATGACCCCCTTGTGTAATGAAGCTGTCCATGCAATGGTTGAGTAACTACAAACAAGAGTCCAAGAACACAGGGTCAAAATCAACGATACCAGATCACATGTCTGCATTACTTCATAAGAATTTACGGTTATCATTCATTCATTCATTCTCATCATAGTAATTAGTTCAATAATAAAGCTTCCATATATGCAATTGATATTTGATTTGATTACCTTAAGGACATGATTGCTGCGGCAAGTGAGATACCAGACATCGAGTTGAAGTTGGGGAGATGGGAGAGCACAAAGTGAGAAGAAGCGAAAATCATAATCCAGTATGTGGTCCTGATATCTTGGCAGCTAGGACAAAGCACATCATGGACTTTCTTCAATGATTTTCCTCCTGTCACCATATAGACTATGCAAACACCAACCTCAACAACTACCTGTTGGGGCACCACAATCCAAAGCCCTAGCTTCGGCCCAAAGGCATGTTGACCCAGCTCGTGATACCTATCGAACCGCTTGCCAGGCACCATTTCATGCATCTCAACCATTTGCCATAGTGTGTATAGGGTGATGATCCATGACATAATAAGGATAACGATACCAGGACCCCTTTAATGTTTCCAAAAACGAAGGAGTCATTTGATTATGTTAAACGATAAAAACAGATATATCAGTTTTATAATTGCAGTGATGGGAGAGCTTCTAATAAGAACTGCTAAAATGAGAACTTCATGACGACTTTCTAATCAAAGGGTTGGGAGACCCACTTTTCGATCTCATTAGAAGCAATCCCTATTAGTGATTGGGTATTGTAATTAAATTGTATATTACATATGACCAAGTATAATAATCAGGAATCTGAGTTTTGTTTTGAATTGACAGAAATTTTATACGGAAACCATAATATATCCAAGTTGTGAACATATAGTCTATATGGTAATGAAACCCAGAGAATAAATCAGGATTGAAAATTCTTTTTTGAAATTGAAAGATAGAAATCCTATACGGAAACTCATAACCTATCATGTTGGAAGCATAGTCTATATGGTAATGGAACAAATATGATGAATGAAAATTCTGTTTTGAATTAGCAGACAAAAATTTCATCGAAAAAACCATTATTCATCAAGGTTTGAACAGTCTATATGGTAATGAACCCGAGTAGAATCAATTTTGAATTGGCAGATAGAAATCCTATACAGAAACCAATAATCTATCAAGTTGTGAACAGTCTATATGGTAATGAAAACAAAAACAATCCCAAAACCTATCCATTTGACTACACAGACACCCCTAAAATTCAGCAAACAATGAATATAAAGCAATGAAACAAATACGATATATACCAGCCAAGCTCTGCAAGGGCAAAAGGAAGACTAAGGACACCAGCCCCAACCATAGCAGTGACATTGTGGAAAGCCGAGTACCACCATTTGGCATTCCTAGCCGAAGTGATGGGAAGCCAATCGTCGATCTTTTTCTGTCTTGCAAGCTCAACATCTGTGTCAGTAGCCTCGACCATTTTGATCTCAAAATCAGACTGCAACAAAATTCAGGAATGGGGAATTAAAGTGGTTGTATGCATGCAGAGAACACAGAGGCGTGTTATATAACTTTCATGGGAAGGAAATAAGGCCAAAAATAGCAAAATGTTTTGTACACGAGTAAAGGAATTTTGGCCGTTTTTAGAAGTTGAGCTGTACTTGGTTTTCTCTGAACCAACCAGAGGCCTCTTGGGTAATTTTGCAGGCATGGCAACAAGTCTGACCGAGTAGGAAAGTATTGAAAGGAAAAGATTCATGCTTGTTAAAACCGAAAATGGCGGGATTCTTTCACGACCAAGGTCCTTTTTTTTCCTTTCACCAAACGTCAAGTCCGAGTTGTACTATTCAAAGGGAATTCAAGTTTTTCCGCTATTTTCTCAAACCAGAGCTTCCCATATCCACTCAATTAATACTCAATACCTTATTGCCAGCATCCCCCTGAACCTATCATATCCGATAAGCACATGTTGCTACACAAATCCCAGGGCGTGAGCTTAATTTTGATGCATAAAGTGAGACCTAATCGAAGATTGCGACATTATTATTTTCAAGGGGTGTATTCATTTAAGAGTTTACAAGATTTTTTTTGTATTTTGAAAGTTTATGGGTATTCAATTTAGATTTTAAATAATCCTTTAAAATCTTGATTTATTCAATTAAGATTTAGAATTATCCATTCAAATCTGTAAATATTCAAAAGTATACGGATTTTTAGAGTGTGTTTGGATGAGGGAAAAAATGATGCAATTTAATTGAAAGTAAGGATTTCATAATTCCTACAAGCTAATTCTCTCGTTTGACATTATCATATTGGAAATTTTAAATTTCTCTGTGAAAAAAAAAAAACGAAGGAATTCATTATTTAAATTATCCACTTCAATTTCCACCAAAATAGGCGTCATTTACGAATTCCTTTACAATATTCAAGTTTCATTTCTAAAACAAGGCTTTTTTCTATTTTATTTTTTTATTTGTTTTAAACTTTCTTGATTTATTACACATTTCAAATCCCAAATAGATACAATCAAACAATAGAAATTGCAATTAATGGAATTTTAGATTGATTGAGTTAAGGATTCCATCATTTATAAATCCCTACGCATTTCATAATTTTCTCATCCAAACGCATCATTAAGGGTTTCATTAAATGCTGAATTTTGGAGGATTTTATAGTGCTTTTTACACATATCAAAACTCAAAAACAATCCAACCACTTCCCAAGAGATTTTGATGGATTCTTTCTCACTCAAAAAATGAAGAAGATCTTCACCCAAAAAAAAAAAAAAGCAGCTTTCAATAGGTGACACTTATCTATTTTGTCTTAGACCTATCCTCCTACTATCCTCCTTTGCCTCTGCCTCTGCTTTCATCTAATAATTTTTTTAAATTTTTTTTATCACTATAGCTCTGGAAGCCTTAATCCTTCTAGCTAATTTAGCTCATTTTCAATGGTATTGTTAAAGATGATACACACACATGTTTCTTTGAATATGAAATAAATTATGTCATTAGTTTACTATTTTATTTTTTGTGTAACATTTTGGCTGATTAGTTTTCTCTTATTATTTATATATCATTATATACAACATAAAGAATGGTAGATTGCCACACACACACACACTTTTTTGTCATTGATATAGCATTATAGTTGGATTCATACATCCATGATCCATTGCTTTTAAAGTAGAAGAAAAATTGACCTACCAAAAACATCATAAGGACTTGTAAAATCTAAACAAATACCAGTAAATCAATTCATTAGAATCAATTAGAGTCCATGTAGAATTTAAACAATCCGTGGATTAAGTAAATTCATGGATTATAAAAACTCAAACAAAATCTTTTAAAATCTGAATTGAATACACCCCCCTTAGTGTGTAATGGAATTAGGGATTTCAATGAAGAAAAGCATAAGCAAAAAATCTTCACCAAAAAAAAAATAAATAAATAAATAATAATAATAATAAAACAATAAAAAAAGCATAAGCAAATGATCTTGTTTAAGGAAAACTGAAATTTGAAGAGAATTGAATCGTACTTTCATTGATAATAGGGGCCTCTTTTTATATAGAGGATTACAAGACATAGAATCAGAGTTGTACAAGGAATGATAATCGTACAATTAATCGGATATTTATGAATTTCTCCGAGAATATCTTTAATTCAAAACCCTATTACAATTAAGTCAAGTAACCTAGAATTTGGGTCAGACACATATTCTGGATTTATTTGAACACTCCCCCTTGTGTCGCCCAAACGTGGTACTCATCTCGTTGCCTCATTAAAAACCTTGCCAAGTAACAAAAACCCAGTGGGACAAAAATAACCTCGGTCGAAAGGGAAAAAGAGCACAACACACCTTTCACGTTTCGAGACCATACATGTAGACATCTCCCCATAATGTCTGCATCTCCCCCTAATGACTACGATCATGGGAGTTTAGATAACTTCAGCAAACGATGCTACCAACATGTTTCTCAAAAGTGGAATTTAGGCAATGACTCAGTGAGCAAGTTGCCACACTGTCCTCAGACCGAACCTAGTTCACTTTGATCTTGAGGAGAGTCTGCTGTTGCTGATTATGCTTGGTGTTGTCTCTTTTGATGTAACCTTACTTCATTCGTTCAAAACAAGCAGCATTATCCTAAATGCTCGTAGGCTCATCTGTGGTAGACTTCAAACTACACTTGTTCGAACATGCATAATTATGGATCTAATCCATATACATTCATAAATCGCTTCATGAAGAGCAATAATCTCTGCATGGTTCGAAGAAGTAGCGACTAGGGTCTGTCTTGTAGACCTCCAAGATATCACAGTCTTTACCCACTGTGAACACTTAACCATTTTGGAAATGACCTTTGTGTGAGTCAAAAAGATACCTAGTATCATCAAAACCTTCTAAAACACATATTGTTTTGGGATGGGGGTAGAGGACGTAGGCCAGTGTTGGCGGCTTTCCTGGTGTGTGATGGGTTCGAATCCATCGTCTCTTTGTAAGGATAGAACAAGTCCATATCAATCGTACATCTCAAGTACCGAAAGATATCTTTTACACCAATCCAATGGCGTCGCGTTGGCGCAAAACTATATCTAGCTAACAAGTTCACTGCAAATGAGATGTCCGGTCTTGCGCATTGAGCTAAGTACAATAATGCGCCTATTGTACTTAAGCATGACACTTTTTCCTTTAGCACGTATTCGTCATCATCCTTTGGATGAAGAGGATCCTTTTCAGGATCAAGACTACGGACGATCATAGGGGTACTTGAAGGCTTGACCTTGTCAAAATGCCTAAGCATCAATATCAACACGATGCTCAAGTTCCAAACCGAGACATAATCGTGTTCTCCCAAAATCCTTCATCTGAAAATTGGATTTCAAGTGTTCAGTGGTTTCCGTTAACTCTTTAAGGGCTGCCAATGAAGATCATGTCCAACATGAACCGCGATAGAATCTAAAACTTGTTATGAAAACGCGCGGGCATATCCCTTCCCAATTAAGTAGTCACTTTAGTAAGCGTTTCAACCTTATTGTAAATGCACTCCGTGGTCTAGAGCCACTTGACGTAGGTAAATGAAGTTCGCCATGAACCTTTATGTATATTCCGTATTTAGATCCCCATGATACGTAGTGATCATATTTGTAAGATGCATGTTTAGTTATTCGGAAACTACCAAACTAACAGGGTAGTGGAGTGCAATAACATCAATTATGAGAGAATATGTCTCATTGTAGTCGATTCCAGGGCGTTTTGTGAGAAGCTTTGTGCCATAAGGCGAGATTACTATCTCTTTTTCTCATCACACTTTCTAACGAAGACCTATTAGTCAACAGGTTTTATGTTAGGAGGTGTTGGCATCACTGGCTCAAAAACCTTCCTCTTCGATAGAGAATCCAACTTAACCTGGATTGCATCTTTCCATTTAGGCCAAATTTTACGTGGTTCGATTTCATCGGACTCAACAAACTCATGCGCAATGAAATGCGCAACTACATCATCAATTATGATGGGGTTTCTATACCACGTCTCATGTACACTAGTGTAATTTTCAAATAGCTCTATATTCTCAAGAATAGGTTCTGACGTTGAAGCGTCCCCCAACGATAACCATAATCTGAAAGATTCTCATGAGACGAATTTTGAGTGTAGATGATCCAAGGATTGGGTTGTGCTAAAGTATCTTCGAACCCACGGGCCTCGACGCATCCTAGCTGGGGCCATGGCCTATAAAGCCAGAATGCCACTCTCTTTGGCTTTGGCGCCATGCCAACCTCCATGTAGGGTGGCGCCACGTCCTCTCCTAGGGACGTCATTCCTTGCAGGCATATTTGCAGCAGATGTGTGATCTCGTCACTTTAACAGGGATCGAGATGAGACATAGTGGGACAGACCCTGACAATTTCTGTTGTTCCTATTGAACATCCATGTTCTTATCTCCCCCTAACGACGGGAAGACTGTCTCATCAAAGTGACAATTGGTAAGAAATGCTGTAAAAAGATCGCCTAGCAAGGGCATTAAGTGGCGGACGATTGTTGGAATCTCAAATCCAACGTAATTGCTCATTCATCTGTAAGGACCCATCATAGTGCGCTGTGGTGGTGCAATTAGCACACTCAAATTTGCGTAAGTATAAGATGGTGCCCAGTCACTATCTGTAATGCAAAGGTAGATTGATGGCGGTGGGTCGTAGACTAATTAGAAATGCGATATTGCATCACCCCAAGCAAATATAAGGAGATTGGTGTGCATTACCAATTTCTGAGCTACCATCGTAGTCTTTTTCGCGAGACCATTTGGGTGTGTTCATGGGAATATGATGTCCAACATCAGTCCCATTGCAATAACCATCAAAAGTCTTCAATGTAAACTCTCTAGCATCATCAAATCCAATTGACTGAATAGGATGATCCGGGGAGTGAGCCTGTTGATATGTGCTAGGTGTGTAGCATAAGCAGCATTACAAGTGGACAATGGCACAACACATGACCAGCGGGTTTGCTTGTCAGCCAACATCATGGGATATTTAAACGTCTACAAGTTGGTTGAACTAGTCCACAGAATCCCCATGGATTCTATGTAAGAACATAATGAGTATTTTCATATCATTTGCATATGACGATCTCAGTCCTAATTTTCCTAAGGAACAGGTTTTGTAAAAATGAGCAAGAGGTTTTAGAAGTAACCAATGAGGATTTTGGTTGGGTCTGAGCGACTGAAACGCTATTTGAAGCAAAGTCGGTGATTGCAGCATCACCTAAGGCGTCATTACCATGATGAATGCCATCCATGGGGTTATGGATAGGGACTGTGCTAGCCCTAGGCTGGTGGGGACGGCGACGGTGCCCTAGGCAACCGCGGTAGTCATACTTTGTCCAGGAATCAATTTTGATTCGTGCTTTGTTTTGCTTGAAAAAATAGATATCCATGTGAAGTCTTTAATAGAATCCATGTGAAGTCTTTAATAGAAGGATTATCATATCATTACCAGGATGACCTATCATGTCGTGACAAAGCCAATATGTGTCTAAATCCAACAGATCTTCTCTCATAACTTTATTGGATTTAATAGCTCGAATAGTGACATAGAGTCCACTAGAGAGACGCATAAACTTCTCTAAGATGCAATCATTAGATGTATTGCAAAGGATCTAATTTTCGTTCTCTACATACGATTTCGTATAGAATCTGTTGGCTATTCATAGGTGCGATTTTCCCGAGGGGCGTAGAGAGTTTCTGTGACAGTAATCAATTAAGGTGCCATTTGGCAAGGGGAACTTGGGCTATTTCATGTCCTTGAATTAATACTGATGGCCTAGCTATCGTAGTCACAAATTAATATGCTCAGAATCAAAATGGAGTCATAAAAAACTCGAAATTTTATTCATAAGCCAAAGGAGTATATCATTGTCTCTTAACCATTAGGAGAATTTAATCCAAATGCTAGCTAATGCAAAACAAAGGTAGTCGTTTGACTTCTTTTGGTAACTCCAAAATAAATATGACAAGGTGAGTATAGAGATGTCGGTGGAGCAAAGCTCGCTTAAGTACCACTTATCTCAAAACCTTCTAGATATCATACTCATTTTGGATGAGCCTATGTGAAGAAAAACTAAACCAATGGCATTTACTACAAAGTATATGGCAATTGCCTATTACATCTCTTGGAAAAATAAAGACTTAACAAAATTGGCGATCTATTGATTCCAGCTAGATTTGAAGTCTTCAACCCTTCACTCTAGATCATCTTCTTGATCTTCTTGTTCGACATAGTGAGCTTCTCTTGATTCACAATATGCTTTGTAGAGGGTGACAATATTTCCACGAGCTCTACAAATGTGTGCCCAATGACCGGAAACTCCACATTGGGAACATACATCTCTTTGCTCAACTCCATTGATTGAGGCGCTTTGAAAGTGTCATAAGGATGGGTCTTTGTGTTTGTGGCACCACCAATATGGCTAGAGGCGTTACCACCCTCTCTCTTTCCACGTTGATCTCTTCGGTTTCGTGTTCGCCTATTTTGACAGTTACCTTCCTTAATAGAGTGATTATATGGACCAGAGCATCCAAAAGTATCCCTAAGATTAGGGTTTCACTCTTGGTGCCCTCTCTTAGGGGCGCGACTATAATTGGACTCTGGAATATGCTATGTTTCCACGGATCTCAAATTATAGTTCTTCACAAGGATGTTGTCATGTTTTTAGCAAAATTCATAGCTCCAATGAGCTCATGAAACCTTGTGATCCGTCCTACAGTAACATCGATTCGATAGTTCTTTGCAACCATCAAAGTAGAGACAGGGATGGTAGAGAGAGTCCTCTCAATCAACATCGCATCTGTGATATCTTTTCCACAGAATTCCATCAAGGATTTAATGCGAAGTGCTTCTGAGTTGTAGTTCAAGAACTGTCTTGAAATCACAGAAGTGGAGGCTATGCCATCTCACTTCTAGGTCAGGAAGCAGGGAGTCACAGACGTTGCCAAATCTTTCATCGAGTGAGACCCACAACCTTCTGGGTCTTCTTCATTCATATAATCGTACTGGAGCGAATCATCCATGTGACGAGTCATTAGGATGATGGCTTTCACCTTATTTGACTCTAAGGCTGCTCTATTTGCTTCCAAAGCCTGAGCTTGCTCAACAATAGCACGTTCTGGTTAGGCTCAAGAATCGTATCTAGGATTCCATCGACCTTAAGATGCTGGCGAACATCACTAACCCACTTGTGGTATCCAGAGCCAGTTGTTCCCAATAGAGCGAAGTCCAGTCTATTCAGGTTACTCATCCTGAAAGAGAACAAAAAATTAGGGTTAGTTTCGGAGCCAAAAAGGCTACCACGAAAATAATAGAATTTCTGAGTGTGGTTGCTTCCAAAAAATTAGGGATTTCTGAGCGTAGTCACTTCCAAGAAATCTGATTCCAAGAGAAATTGGATTAGATCGAAACAATGATGTGTTTGTGGTCGATCATAACTTCTCAACAAACTCTAAGTTTATAGGACTCTACATGCTCCAAGCTTGGAGTGAGCATGAACCCCCACAGTTTGGCTTTTGGTCTCCCCTATGAAAGATAGAGGGGGGTAGAAGAATGGAGGTTGCAAGTCCCTGAGGAAAAGAAGAGAAAAGAAAAAAAAAACTCTAAAAACGAGAACTTTAAAACATACCTCTAATTAAGGTTTCTGGTGTGGCAGAGGTGTGGCTAAAGGTGTGGCAGTGTGTGGCGTGCTGTGGCAGGACTGTGGCAAGTTGTGGCTCACTATGGTAAGGTGTGGCACGCTATGGCAGGGATGTGGCGCGCTGTGGCAGGGCTGTAGCTCGTTGTGGCAGCAATGTGGCAAGGTGTTCTAGGGTTTTAGGATTATTTTTTTTTTGGGATTTCAGGATTAGGGTTTTGTGCTGATGACGTGTTTAAGGAAAACTGAAATTGGGAGATAATTAAGTCGTGCTTTCATTGATAATAGGGGCCTCTTTTTATATAGAGGATTACAAGACATAGAATCAGAGTTGTACAAGAAAAGATAATTGTACAATTAATTGGATATCTATGAATATCTCCGAGAATATCTCTAATTCAAAACCCTATTACAACTAGGTCAAGTAATCTAGAATTTGGGCCAGACACATATTCTGGATTTACTTGAATAGATTTTATATTTTTTTTGTTGAGAATTTTGTCTTCTTCATCGATCGTTGCTCTTGATGAATTCCACTTTGATTTTATCTTCCATTGAGGGATCTGACTTTAACTCTCTCTCTCTCTCTCTCTCTCTCTCTCTCTCTCTCTCTCTCTCTCTCTCTCTCTCTCTAAGCCGCCATGCCAATTGGGGAGTTGCAGAGAGTTGGCGGGAAATGTGTGAAGCTTCTAACAGTACATCCGACGAGGGTGTTAAGAAAATGACATGTCGAAAACTTCGTAGTAAGGTATTTGCACTTTCAATTGAAAGTTGAAACACATCACTGTATCAATATAAATTTACTTAGTGAAGTTCAAGACAATAAGTTAACAAATATATATCTTATATTTTAGCTTATTATGTTTTGATTATAATAGAGAAAGAACAGACTACTCACTCGTCAATTCATTCTCTGGTCTTCTCTCATTATTTGAGTCAACTCTATATTTTGCTTCCTCTGTATTCTATTTCGACTGCTCTCGATCTCATACTCTTATCTTCATCTTGATTCTTTGTATTCCTGTTTTCTATTCTTTGAGCAATCGAGAAACACTTGACACCCCGTCTAATGTTAGTTGTGCAAAGCAAATTAGACATTTATGAGACATCAAGGGTTATATCTTGGAGTTGTAGACAACCATCATAACTTGCATCTATCTAGCTAGAGAGGCATCTATGGCTTTAGTCTTTAGAACAACAAATGTAGTGCCTCTGTTGTACTTACTGACCAGACTCTTCAATTATCTTTTTCTTCATATTGTTCTTGTTAATATTATGTGCTTAATTTATTTAGTCTTCTAATTTGATTTATTGAATATGCATTTGATACCATTTACCCAACAGTTTGTGACTTGGTTTGTTATAGTTAGCAGTTGGTACTCTTTTCTCAGTCTAGAGTGTTGTCACATTGGGGTTTATCTGAATATTGTTTTAACGAGGCCATCTTTAGTTTAAGTTTGAAGAGAAGTGAAGACAGTTCTCTATTTCTTCCGATTTCTGGTTATAAATATGTATTTTGTGAAAATTACTGGCAATGCAACTAATTGATAGTGAATGCACTTTCATCTCCTGCCTTTCATACTAGTGCTAGAGACACCAAAATATTATACAAATTTCAATCCCAAATGATGTGGCATTGCCACCTCATTCATAGTTATTTCAAACATGTAATTATGTCAATTAATTTTCATTTATATAGTTTCCATTATATATGTAATTATTTAATATTATATTAAATGAGAAAAATAATGTTTCCCTGCAATCCCAAAAATTGATCTTCAAATACTAGGGATATTCTCATATACCACCTGTCATCATCATCCTCATGCTGCACCAAAATTTGGAACCCAAGAGACGAAAAATCATATAGGATTTGAATAAATAATAGGTCTTGCGTATGAAAATCCAAAATAAAGAAGATGATATGAATATAGCAACCACAAGGCATAAATTGGCTTTATAAATCATAATCACAAGGGATTATGATGAAAAACTGTGAGTTAGCTCTTAATAAAATATTAAGAAAGATACAAATCAATACAAAAGTTAATTTAGCCCACTTGTTTTGAATCCACTGGATTGGTTCAAGAAATTAAAAGAGAGAACAACAAATTTACTTCTTCTTCTTCTTGTTTTTTTTTTTAACAATAGAAACAAAGAATTTACTGGTTGTGGATAGCATGGCTGTGATATATGGAGGATGAGTTTTGCATTTTTTAGGGTTTATCAAGACATCAGTTTGCGCGCTTGTTGGATTGGTTAACTTCACCACATTTTTCCTCTTCCGTTTTTTAATATCTTAGAGATAAATAATAAACTGTTATAAACTAGAGAATTAGAGAGAGATAGAATAGAGAGAAACAGAGTATGAGGAGGTAGAAGTGTCTGTTTCATTCTCATTAGACCCCTTTATATAGGAGTAATGTTTACATCATAAGGACATAACTAATGAGTATTTACAGTGGACAGCCACATATATATAATATTTATAACACTCCCCCTTGGATGTTCACCACTAAATGATATGGTGTTGGACGCGCTTAATGTTGCCTCGTCAAAAACCTTGCCAGGTAACAAAAAACCCAGTGGGACAAAAACAACCCTGGTCGAAGGACAAAAAGAGTACAACGCGCATATGTCCTAGGTAGCATAATTTTGAATGCTCCCCCTGATGAGAATCTCCCCCTGATTTTTGCAAGCTTCAATCATGTATGCAATAAAATACATGCACCATGTATATTGGATATGGTGTGTCGATCACATAGGTGAGACCATGTGTGCTTTGCATAAAGGGGACTCATCATGAATTGCAATTCCTTTATACAATATTCCGAGTATTGAAATTTATGTATGGCATACTTAGCCATAAATATCAATTAGTGTAATTGATAATTTCATATAGGCTCAATATGAGCTTTAGACAAATTCATAACTTCGCGAAAGTTAGAATATGTTGCAAAATTGTGAGCATGATTCGAATTCGATTTCTTAGTCTTGTCATAGTACTCATTGAGGCAATAAGTCACTTTGACCGTAATTGAATGAGTATGTATGAGCTTTAGACTTTTGATTCCATGAGTGAGCTTTAAGCTCATTCCTTCATGGACTTGCCTTTGACAATATGAATCGGTCAAGGATTTGATTAAGCAATATGCTTATAATGACACATAGGATTTGGGGATTTGCTTTTAGCAATTTTCCTTTAAGATTTTCATAATAATCATGACAACCTGCTATAAGCCTCTCGTCAATATAATAGCTATATGTAACACTGTACTTATAGAAAAGTTGTCGCTTGGAGAAGAATGCCCATGTCTCTATAAAGAGAATTGTGTCATAGAGATTTCAATTCACTTTAGTACACCCTTTGTAATTTTTTAGGGTAGATAAAGTCCAAGTATATCATCACGTTTACAATATTTAAATTCATTAGAATTGCCTCGTTCCAATTTGGCCAATAGTATGATTTGTCGACACAATGAAACGTGGTAGTATATAGCCCTTGATGATATTTAGTTGCAACTACAGATGAGATATCATCAATGATCATCAATTAGAGATCTATCACACATTCAAAATATATGCATGCATTAGCTATAATATGCTTATTCATATCCGGTACCCATGCCTCTTTTAGGGCATTTGTTGTCTCTCAAGGACAAATTAATTAAAGAATGTGGATCTTTGTATAACCTCATAACGAGTGTTATAGGGCTTGTATAATCTTCCCTTATAGGGAGATTAAAACATTGGACTTTGTGGATATATCCCACATGATGCACGCCGTTACAATAGTGTTTCCTCCCCCTAACGGCGGGAAGACCATCTAGTTTGACCATTCGCAAAATATGCGTGCAAAAAATTTGGATTGGAAATCCATTGGTGGGTGGCGAGCCCAAACCAATTTTTAGGTCAAAAACTTGTTTTTAATAAGTGTCACTTTCTCAATTTCTCATAATTGATTGAGACTTTTTCTTAAGATAATAATAAGACATGGTGGATAAATATCACACACCAATTCATATCGTTTTTCATAATATTTCTCCCCCTAATGACGGGAGAATTGTCTTATTAAAGTGACAACTCGCAGATATGCGATAAATTATAATATCCTCGTTAGGAAAGTTTGCAATTATTGTCGTATTAAACAACAATGTAGAGTATGTATGTAGATGAGTCTACATGACATTGTAATGACACATTAGTCACGCCAAAATAAATTTATTTGGCTTAATGAAATTTTTAATTCATGATATAGTATACAGTAGTATACTCATAGTTGATTAATGCAACATAAAGTCGGTGGAAATTTCATCACCAATATATGCAGTGGTAATTCCATATATGTAACATAATATGAGCTCAGTTGGAGTTGGCCATCAATCAAAATCTGCAGCTCTTGGGATGATTGTTACCTTAGCTTTTGGAAGCATCATCTGTGAAAAATTATCAACAATTGCAATGGATCATGTCCATAGTTGCTTATATGCATGCAAGACAACTATGTTTGTCATTATATTTATCATGAACATTCATGATTCAAAATGAATTTATTAATGAACATGTGGTTCATATTATTGTTTGACACTGAAAAATGTCAAAATGATATACTCAAATTTCGAGTTTGAGACAGTAGTCCATATGGGCATAAGCGTATACTCAAATAATAATAGATTTAGGGACCATAGCCCTCATACTCAAAACATTTGGTTTGAGTCTTCACAATTAGAAGCATGTTCTAAAAGTGGAGTGAACAGAGGTTCACATGTACTCATAAAGAGAAGGGACAAAGGTCCTGACATAATTGGAGATCAAGAAACAAGATGTTTCGATCTATTTGATTGTATAACAATCAGTGGAGGAATTTTAAGTCCTCATGTAATTGAAACAAGAAACATGAGTGACAATTTTATATCAAATTATCAGATAAGATAATAAGAGGAAATTAAATTGAAGTTGTCAAACTCATGAAAATACATACCTCGATTCTGTTGAAAATATAATTGACATTTTTGATATCGAACTCGGGTGGGGGTTCCAGCACGAGGCCGCCCATGCCAACTGAGCCAAACCTCGTTGGTTCGCAATCTGTAAGTACCTGCGGAAATCCATACCTGGGGGCTGTGTGCCGGGAAGTGCCACACGTAAGGCCTTCAGGGTTGAGGTTGTAGGCGTGCCCTGGCGATGGTGGTGTAGCGTAACCAAGCTCTCACCTAAACTTTTTTGGAACAAAAAAAAAAAAAAAATATGTGAGTACCATATGCCAAAATAGAGGCAGATTCATTTAGAGTCAGTAATTGAAATATGCATTAATATAACATTATAACAAAATAATCATAAATTTGTTGTAGTCTAGTTGGTTAGGATATTTGGTTCGCATCCAAAAAGACCTGAGTTCAATTCCCAACGATGGAAAATAATTTTGTTATTTTTCACAAACGACATAATCATATGATCGAGGTAGATATAATCATAAGTAATAAATGTTCATTATGATCGCATAAAATAAATAACTATGGTGAGTATCGAATAATGGTAATAGAATGATAATAAAATGAGTTACAATTAAAAATATTATCATGAAAATTGTAACTCTTGCAACAAATTCTCATGAGAAATTCAGTTATGAAAGAATTGTAATAAATGTAATTTAAACATAATAAATATGATTAAACAAATAAAGATAATGAAACATAATTATGTTTAATCGGTGCCAAAACATAGGCTTAAAATGACTAAACAAAATAAATAGAGACAAAAAAAAAGCCTAAACATAGGCTTAAAATTTATCGGTGTCAAGAAAACCCGCCGCTGATCATGTAATCAATATGTTTTCCATTGTCCACAAAAAAATCAGGACTTTGAGCTTGTTATCTTCACTGACAGATTCTCCACATAATTTTAGTTGGGAGGTAATCATATGTTTAGCGGAATTGAAAATCATGACAGATTTAAAGTTCTGAAGGCACAAAATGCGTCCATTCATATCGTGCTCTAGATAGAACAATAGTTTTCTGGTGAGCAAATCGATCAGCCAATGCTTGCCAAATCTCAAGTGGATCTTTCACCGTAAGGTAATCATCTTTTAGGATCTTATCAAGATGATAAAGCAAGAAAATCATAGGTTTGGCGGGATCTTGCACAGATGACTTATTGTCAACTTTAATGGCATTTCCAATGTTTTTAGCCATAAGGTGAATTTCAGCATCAAATAGTTCTTGCCAGAAATTTAAAGAGGATCATAGTCCAATTTTGTTAGATGCGTCATCTTTCTACAAAGAGAAAAGATGAGATATATCAAGATCCATAATTATTAGAACAATATGTTCTATGAAAAATTCATATACGAAACAAAGGTTTCGAAGAGTTCATAAATATGAACAATGGATCCCATAGGGAACACACGAGAAAAACATTCGTGTGATGTCTATAGAACCATAGGTTCTAAGACTACTCGGTCAGAGGACTCGAGTTTTGAGCAATGGAACATGTAGTTCTCATTGTCGTATATGAAATATAAATTTTCAACAATTATATTGTATAAAAGATATATACAAATATATATAAATGATCGCATAAAGAAAATTGATATTCATATAGGAGAGAAAGAAGAAAAAATCATAGATCATTAGCCTTGGTCATAAGCAACTATGTTGCACCATAAGGCTTGCGGATCATCATGGAGTTCAAAGAAGAAGAAGAAGAAAAATAAGAGCAAATTCGTGCTGATAACGTGTTATAAACTAGAGAATTAGAGAGAGATAGAATAGAGAGAAACAGAGTATGAAGAGGTAGAAGTGTCTGTTTCATTCTCATTAGACCCCTTTATATAGGAGTAATGTTTACATCATAAGGACATAACTAATGAGTATTTACAGTGGACAGCCACATATATATAATATTTATAACATAAACTAATTTAAATACATATTCTAAATATATATTAAAAAAATGACAGCTAGCTTAAATATTTTGAGGTTCATTAGGGCTGATGTGGTCAATGCCATGTCATTTGGGATGGTTTTTTTTTGTATAGAATTTTGGGATTCAAATTTGCTCACCACCAATATTTTGGTGGTAACACCACCACTCAATACAAAACTGCCACGTGTTATAAAACATAATTATAGTTTTCATGATGTTTTATTAAAAAATTATATTTTAAGTATTCAATTAATTCTATATGACGTGGCAAGTTTTAATAGGGTGGTGATATCGCCACAAAATAAAAGTGGTGAGCAAATTTGAATCCAGAATTTTGAGATCCAAAGCATTTTCCAAATTTAAATTGTCATATATAATTTGTGGTGAAATCTTGGTGCCAATGTCATCATCCTTATTAGTGGTCTAACCATGAAATTGGAATCGACATGATTTGGAATCCTTACAGTTGTAATTAAAAAGAAGGGGAAAAAAATAAAACAAGCCATATGAAAAATGATGGTTTCTGATTCAATTAGAAATATAAATTCAGCAACATATAATGAAGATGTTTTACAATTAATGAAATCCAACGCTTAATGAACCAACCTATAACCTCTGGAATCCATGTACAAACAGCACTAAATTTCTTATTCTCATCCTAATATAACATATAATAGTAGTACGATCGATGACTCGAGCCATGATTACTCTTCAAAACATGATAGGAGATTGCCCCGTCAAGCCATGAAGGTTCCAAAAGAAATCAACAGAGAGATATTGACAAGGTTGTTTGAACATCAATTTTTTTAGCTCAATATCGCAGGTGTCAGTATTGCTTGTTGCAGGCTTTAGTAGTTTAAGAGAAGAACTCGTAGGTTTTCGCTTTGATGATGATGTGCCTTAGTGCACCAATGGGAGCTAGAATCATCAGAGTGACGCCACAAATGATACAAAACTGAAATGAATGAGAAAAATAAGTGAGTAGTCGTATGAAGCATAAAGAACAAGGAAAACAACTTGCCGAGGCATGATCAACAGAACTTACCCAGTTTGCACACCAAGATAGACTGAATGGTTTCGGTTTGTAGAGGGCAAGCCACATGATGCAGGGAAGCTTCACAGAGCAAGATTAAGGAGAGATTTAGCTATTTCGATCTTTTAAATGCATACACAAAGAACTCAAAGATCAATCAGAGCAAAGAATTCTTTAGTTTGCTTACGTAATAGGTTGTTGGGGCGAAAGCAAATCCCCCAAAGAATCCGAGAAGGCCACCGAAGAAAGGGATTGCTATGGCAACGATCATGGTAAATGCTGCCAATGTAAGAGTAAATAATTAGCATTCAAATAAAAGTTGGATCAGAATACATCGAAAAAAAAACGGAGAGGTGTAGCGTAAGTGGACGTACCAACATATGTAGTTCGAGTAAAAAAGCGGAGAACGAAACTGGGTGAGAAGTTCATTTTTTTAACCAAAAAGGTTTCAATCATGTCAAACACCGCCATTGCATATATCTGATAGCTTCCAATCACATGAACTACGACAAACATGTTAGCAGTTGCAATTAGCCAAGCTGGTTTCTCCAGCGAGATGAGTATGTTATCATCAACCTTATTTCCGAAGACATAAAACCCAACAATTGCAACAGGGAAGTAGCATATAGCCACAACTATGTAAGCCACAACCACTCCTTTCCACATAGGACCTTTGGAAGGCTTTTCCGGCGTTGAAGGAATGGTTGCTTGGATCTCCAGGACCACATTGTGACCAGCATAGGCAAATGCTACCTCACCCAACCCACCAAAGAAGTTAAGCACAGTTCCAGGAGTAGTTGAGGCTCTGTAGCTGTAGTCCACATCTGGTACGACCCCCTTGTGTATTGAAGCTGCCCATGCAATAGTTGAGTAACTACAAACAAGAGTCCAAGAACACAGGGTAGAAATCAATGATACCAGATTGCATGTCTGCATTACTTGGTAAGAATTTATGTTTATCATTCATTAATTCTCATCATAGTAATTAGTTCAATAATAAAGCTTCCACATAAGCAATTGATATTGATTTGATTACCTCAAAGACATGATTGCTGCGGCGAGTGAGATACCAGTCATGGAGTTGAAGTTGGGGAGATGGGAAAGCACAAAGTGACAAGAAGCAAAAATCATAATCCAGAACGTGGTCCTGATATCTTTGCAGCTAGGACAAAGCACATCATGGACTTTCTTCAATGATTTTCCTCCTGTCACCATATAGACTATGCAAACACCAACCTCAACAACTACCTGTTGGGGCACCACAACCCAGAGCCCTAGCTTCGGCCCAAAGGCATGTTGACCCAGCTCGTGATACCTATCGAACCGCTTGCCAGGCACCATTTCATGCATCTCAACCATTTGCCATAGTGTATATAGGGTGATGACCCATGACAAAATAAGGATAACCACACCAGGACCCCTGTAATGTTTCCAAAAACGAAGGAGTCATTTGATTATGTTAAACGATTGAACAGATATATCATTTTCGTAATAGTAGTGATTGAGTATTGTAAATTGCATATTATGAACCCGGATTTCATATGATCAATTATAATAATCAGGAATCTGAGTTCTGTTTTGAATTGACAGATTTATCCAAGTCGTAAACATATAGTCTATACGGTAGCAGTGAAACCAAGGGAATAACTCAGGAATGAAAATTCTGTTTTGAATTGGAATATAGAAATCCTATACAGTAACTCATGTATCATGTTGGGAGCATAGTCTATATGGTAATGGAACCAATATGATAAATGATGAATAAAAATTCTGCTCTGAATTAGCAGATAAAAATTTCATACAAAATACCATTATTTATCAAGGTTTGAACGGTCTATATGGTAATTAATGAACCCTAGTAGAATCAATTTTTAACTGGCAGATAAAAATCCTATAAAGACTATGTTCACAGACACCCCTAAACTCGAGCAAACAATCAACATAAAGCAATGAACGATATATACCAGCCAAGCTCTGCAAGGGCAAAAGGAAGACTAAGGACACCAGCCCCAACCATAGCAGTGACATTGTGGAAAGCCGAGTACCACCATTTGGCATTCCTAACAGAAGTGATGGGAAGCCAATCGTTGATCTGCTTCTGTCTCGCAAGCTCAGCATCTGACAGAGTAGCCTCAGCCATTTTGATCTCAAAATCAGACCAAAACAAAATTCAAGAATGGGGAAGTGGTTGTAGGCAAAGAGCACAGAGGTGTGTTATATAACTTTCATGGGAAGGAAGAAGGCCAAAAATAGCAATAGTTTGGCACATGTTTTGCATTAAGGTTCAGTTTTTTTCTTGCCCTAGTAAAGGAATTGTGCCCGTTTTTAGAGGTGAGCTGTACTAGAGTCTCAAATACCACAAAGCCCCTTCTCTGTTACTCCCATAACTCGATTTTCTCTTAACCAACTAGAGGCTTCTGGGGTAATTTTCCAGGCGTGAAAAAACAAAAACAAAATAAAAAATAAAAACAAGTCTGACCGAGTGGGAAAGTTTTGGAAGGAAGGAAAAGATTCATGCTTGGTAAATCCGAACATGGCGGGATTCTTTCACAACCAAGGTCCTTTCTTTCACCAAACGTCAACACCTAGTTGTACGATTCAAAGGGGATTCATTATTCATTATCCATTTATCCTCACGAAGTCTTTCCGCCATTTTCTCAAACCAGATCAAAGCTTCCCATGTCCACTCAATACTTCAATACCTTATTACCAGCATTACCCCTGTACCTATCGTATCCGATAAGCACTTGTTGCTTCACAGATCCATTGACAGTTAGGACATAAATTGGGACTATGTGAGCGTTTAAGCCATAAGATTGTAATGGATACAAGTCATGTCACAAATTAATTCACAGAATCTCGGATGCCATATCATGACCCATATGTATTGCTTGTTGCCCCTTTGTCAAATTTTTCCCTATTGAGGTTGGTGGTAAGGATTAGGACTTGAAATAAGCAATCAAGTAAAGAAGGTATGGGTGCATTATGGCTAGCATGTCAAGTACCAAATCATGTCTGAGCAGAAAAGGAAATGAAATTAGTGAATGCGTAAATTTGGCCACAAACTGATATGGTAAAAATTGCAAGCATTTGAATCCAGTCGTGATGATTAAATTCATTCCATTATGTTAAAGTCTAAGTTTTGAAGTATAGAATGGGCAGCTCAGATTATGTTAGTATGAATCTATCGGCGATCTTATCGTTATTAAGGATGAACCTACATATTCCACCATTAATTATGTTGAATCTGTAACAAATCACTAGGATGAATCTGTAATTGCCTCGCAATTAATTGAGATATAATGAATTATTCAATTCCAAGAACCTGAATGTTGATTCAGATCATGATACAACGCATATTTTCCGCAACATATTTGGTTCAGAAGTTCCTAGTTCATAGAATCTCAAGTATATATCAACAAAACTAAAGATGTAGCCCGCGGATCAAGTGGGCCGATGGAGGCCCGCCGGCCCTGAGGGCTAAAAGCCCGGCCCGGCTCGTTAAAAAGCCTGCAAAAGCCCACCTCTGTGGGTAGTGGGCCGCCCCGCAAAAAGCCACAAAAACCCGGCCCGGCCCGTAAAAGCCCGTAAAATATTTTATATATATATATATATTTGTGTGTGTGTGTGTGTGTTTATATATATATATATGTAGATATGTGTGTGTGTTTATATATATATATATATATATATATATTATATATACAATATAGATATATATTTGTGTGTGTGTTTATATATATATATATGTGTGTGTGTGTTTATATATATGTGTTATATATATATATATATATATATAGAACCATTCTCAGGTGCGGACGTTCGTACCTAAGGATTAGGTACGGATTTCCATGTTTTTCCCTCTTTCCGATCACACATTTAGATCTTAACCGTTCAGTTTTTAGGTCCTAATGTATAGATCATCTCTGCAAAATTTCAGCCAAATTGGTGATCATTAAGGCATTCAAACCTGCAATTTACAACAATAAATACGAACGGTTCCGAATCTGTCGAACCGGAACCGTTCGTATTCATTGTTGTAAATTGCAGTTTTGAATGCCTTAACGATCACCAATTTGGCTGAAATTTTGTAGAGATGATCTATACATTAGGACCTAAAAACTGAACGGTTAAGATCTAAATGTGTGATCGAAAAGGGGGGAAAAAATGGAAATCCGTACCTAATCCTTAGGTACGGACGTCCGCAACCAAGAACGCATGTATATGTATATATATATATATATATATATGTAACACACACATGTATATATAGATATAGATATAGATATATATAGGGTTGTTATCACAAATGATACCTGAACTATACCTCAATCTTATCGATGGTACCTGAACTTCAATTTTGATCACAACCAGTACCCGAACTTTTCGATTTCATTTTAAATGGTACCTAGAGCCACCTCCGGTCAATATTCCGACTAAAAACGGCTTGTGAGGCGATCATAGTGATGATTTTTTATAGTTTCAAGGGTTGCGATCATATATAGTGATGATTTTTTGGTAATAGACTTGCCTTGAACTTGATTTTTTTTATTTTTATTTTTTAGATTTGGCTTTTTTGGCCAGAATAGTGACCGAAGGTGGCCTTAGGTACCATTTAAAATAAAGTCGAAAAGTTCGGGTACTGGTTGTGATCAAAATTGAAGTTCAGGTACCATCGATAAAATAAAGGATAAGTTCATGTACCATTTGTGATAATAACCCATATATATGTGTGTGTGTGTGTGTGTGTGTGTATATATATATATATATGACTATATGTGTGTGCGTGTGTGTGTGGAAATTCTTATACTTCTATATAAAATATGTGCTAATGTACATATATATATTCTACATATCGGTTGACCAATCCGATCGGATTCAAAAATATGGTGAAATTGGCTAAATTTTTTACCACACTCATAATTTATTATAATAAACTCATCCAACGGTCGGTTTTTCCATTTTCTTTGAATTGATAGGGGTTGCTCTTTGGCGTGTATGATATATAAATATAGGTTTATAAGAGTAACTACGTTTGACCTAGTTGATCGAATTCGAAACAAGAACCAAATTGGCTAGATTTTCTACAACCACCATAAAACATTACAATCTCTCCATCGAGCGGTTGGTTTCTCCGAATTCATTTTCCACTTCATGGTTGCTTTAGAATGAACCTAAACAATTTAAATGCAATGTATAAGTCATACAACTTTAGGAATAAAATTGGTATAGACCAATGTGTTTGTAATAAAAATTAATTTTGTTTATCTTATGTCCACTCACATCCATCGATGAAATATATACAAACGTGATGTGAAAAAATAAGCACGTTTCGCGGTTGTCATGGCATCGGTCAACCAATAAAACATATAAGTGTCTACGGTTGACCAATCCGATCGGATTCGAAAATATGGTGAAATTGGCTAAATTTTTTACCACACTCATAATTTATTGTAATAAACTCATCCAACGGTCAGTTTTTCAATTTTCTTTGAATTGATAGGGGTTGCTCTTTGGAGTGTATGATATATAAATATAGGTTTATAAGAGTAACTACGTTTGACCTAATTGATCGAATTCGAAACGAGAACCAAATTGGCTGGATTTTCTACAACCACCATAAAACATTACAATCTCTCCATCGAGCGGTTGGTTTCTTCGAATTCATTTTCCACTTCATGGTTGCTTTAGAATGAACCTAAACAATTTAAATGTAATGTATAAGTCATACAATTTTAGGAATAAAATTGGTATAGACCAATGTGTTTGTAATTGAAATTAATTTTTTTTATCTTATGTCCACGCACATCCATGGATGGAATATATACAAACTTGATGTGAAAAAATAAGCACGTTTTGTGGTTGCCACGCCATCGGTCAACCAATAAAACATATAAGTGACTACGGTTGACCAATCCGATCGGATTCGAAAATATGGTGAAATTCGCTAAATTTTTTACCAGACTCATAATTTATTGTAATAAACTCATCCAACGGTCGGTTTCTCATTTTCTTTGAATTGCTATATGTAGCTCTTTGGAGTGTATGATGTATAAATATAGATTTATAAAAAATTAGTGTCTTTAAAAATTTATTTATCAATAAATTAGTATCTATATATAAATATAGATTTTTTTGGGTACAATATAGTTATATAGATATTTTATCTTTGGTTGTATTTGATCATTATCCATTGAATTTCCAAAGCTTGATTAAAAAAAAAAAACTTGTGTCTTTAAATATTTATTTATAAATAAAGCTCGCAAGACCCGGCCCGAAAAAGCCCGCAAGGCCCGCTTTATATGGACGGGCTTGGATCCTTTGATTTTTAATAAAGCCCGGCCCGGCCCGGCCCGGCCCGCAATTATTTAAAAATATAGCAAGGCCCGGTCCGGCCCGTTGACGACCCCTATATCATATCCAGAAGTCAAAATGTGCAACGAAGGGGGATAGCCGACTCTGTCATAGTACAGATAGATAATATACAATGGCCAAATGCATGTACACATCACAAAGAGGATTAGATCTAATAGACATGATGAACAACTATATATATACTTCGATAACACACAACTTGTATTGATCGTGTTGATAACGATACAATAGCCGTGGACAAGCTCGATCACAGCAACTATGCATATACTAGACCGGTATTACAGAACATATTGGGAGAAACAACAAAGAAACAATAGATATAAAGAAAAGAACTATTTGAGAGAACTCACCAAAGTTCTTCTCTATCTATAGGTCTAACCAAGAACGCTGACTCGTGTGTACAGTCCGATCAAGCAACTAAAGAACTGGAATGTTTGTAGCTCCGAGTTGGCCATGTAGAGCTAATTGATTCTTCAGCCTCCACGCCTTGTGCGCCAACACACAAATATTGGTTTATTAACTTCCTATTGAAGGAACTTTGTCTGGAATTCCCTACTGATACTTTCCCATTTGAGCGAGATGATCCTACATTGTCAACACCCTTCTCCTTCTCCACGAAGGAAGTTGAAGACATGGATGATCGTGACAGAGGACTTGCATGTGATTGAGCTGGAAAAGCAAACTGAGGCACTGCTTGAATCACACCATGTGTTAGACCAGCAGTATATCTCATTTTAGTGTAGGGGCTTGGAAGATAAGTCCTGGCAGAAAGTATCCTTTTGCTGTTGGGAAGGGATGAAGATTTCAAATACATCTGCCGAAGTGGGATTGGACTGTCTTCCAAATCTGTAGATGGACTATACGAGTCCAAGGAATCAGCATCTCCCAAGTCTCTGCTAGATTCCTTTTTCACTTTCCTCCTCGGCCATTGAAGAAGAAACTTAAGGCTCCTTGCAGCATAATTTACAGAACCAGTCTTCTTATTGCTCACTGAGTTGGGTGAATCAACCTGACTTATTTCACCCGAGCACCTACTGAATTGTAGACATGACTGATCACCACTGGCATCGGAAGCATTATCATTGCCCGTGTATAAGAATATCTCTGCATCAGGGATTCGGAAAGAGGTTCCAGGACTGCTCCCAATACCATGCATTCTCAAATGAGAAACAAGGGCATTTCTCGCTTTATGATCTTGACACTTGGAGATTCCTCCAGCTGAAATCAACTGCTTGATCAAAAGTTCAGAAGATGGTGACTTTGGCCTTTGCTTAAGAATATCCAATGGGGTCATGCCATCACCATCACGAATGTTCAGATCGATTGACGGAACAGTCATGAGGAGTTCCACCACACTAGACTGTATGTTCTCACTAACAGCTATGTGAAGAGCTGTTCTTCCATTGTTGTTCCTATCATTAACGATGTCCTGCATGTTCACAATATCACCACATACTAATTGCTTGATGAGCTCAATCTGTTTGTCCACTCTCCGGAAACCAGGAGCTCGGAAACCAGCCACTGCCATGTGTAGAAATGTATCTCCATAGTAGTTCGATAAAGAGACTAATGAGGGAGATGCACCAATTAGCACTTCCACCACAGCTAAGTGACCCCTGTAAGCGGCAACATGTAAAGCTGTATTCCCTTGACTATCTACAAATGTGCTGATATCAAAGGATGCTATTAGATATTTAACCACCTGCATAAAAGAAAGCCAATTAAAAAAAATAACACTGTAAGTAACAATCTAACGCTCAAAGAAGACTTCGAAAACTGCAGTCATCAGTAACAATGTGAAATCTGGGTTCTGCATGTGCATCATGAATAATATATCCTACGTTCAAACAAGCAGAAAACAATAACATTAAAAACGAAATTCAGAGGAGTCTTTTTTAGACAAGTTACAAGGTGCCTGTGACTCTGTGAGGCCACATTTGCTGCATGAACATCTTGAAGCCAACAATTTATGCATGTATATTAGAGCCAATCTAACACCCAAGCATTTAGCCGTTTAACTTAAACTTCAATTCAGCGTTCACTCTCTTGGTTTAAGCCTCAAATAGAAAAGAGTTACCAAATTACTCCAACAATTTAATCTCAAAACAAAGCCTCCTCATATAATTAAGTTCAAGTAATAAACAAAGAATTCATCACCAAGAATACTTCCATCTTCTATAAACATTTCTTTATTAACAATCCAGTAGTATTGACCAAGAGTATCAGATCTAAACTACCTTCCATTACCTAAAATTGTAAGAATCACATAAGCAAGTAATCAAATTGAAGCAATCTAACAAGACCCTCACCTCAATCTGCCCTCTACCAGAGGCAGTATGCAAGACAGTAGAGCCCTGAGCATCCCTATAAACCAAAACATCACCACAATCCCCAACCACCAACTCCTTCAAAACCTCCAGATTCCCACCTCTCGCAGCCGCATGAACCGCCCGGTTCATCATCTCCCACTTAAAATCCGACCTACTATCCACTATCCTCTCCTCCAGCTCCCCATTCTCCTCACCAAACCTCGGCGACACGGAAAAATCTAGCAGCAGCCTGAAAACCTCAGCATTCTTACTCCTAGCAGCAGCATAGAAGATATCAGTCACCCCATACTCTCCTTCCCCAAACACCAAAAGAGGGTCTCTTGCTAACAACTCCTTAACAAAGGCCACGTCACCGGCTGAGGCGGCGGTGTAGAGGAGCCAGCCGCCGTAGCCGGCCCGGATCAGAGAGTTGTGGCCACTCTGTGTCTGGCACTCATTGAGAAGCCTCTTGGCAACTTGAGAGCGGCATTTCGCCACGCCATTGAAGTGAGCCTCGTCGTCCCACACGGTTTCGAGGCGGCGGATGCGGCGGAGCGATGTCAGCTTGATGAGGAGGTTGGTGTCGAGGTGAAGAAGCTCGCTGACAAGGTCGTAAAGGCCATTGGCTGCTGCCCAATCAATAGGTGACGCGTACCACCACTGGTCTCCGGTGCTTTCCCACCGGAGAGGGAAGTATGACGGCGGCATTGTAACCCCGGAAAATTGAACTATGATCGATTATCAGTTCATCCAGCACATAGAAGACAATGATTGATCAAGTGAGTCTGACAAAAGGCCTAAAAGGGAAAGGAAAGGAACTTGCTTTTCTTGAATGGAAAAAAAAGTTTGAGAAAGCTAAAGCTTAAAGCTTTTTGGAATCAAGGTATAAGAACCAGGGTAGTGAAGAAACAGCAAAGAAAGGTTTTTACATGAAACCCATTAGAGTTTAATCTGAGAAGTTAGGATTTGAGTACTTGAAGCTTAAGCAAGAAGAGCTATTGCTGCACAGAGAAACAGAGGTTTAGAGGAGATCAGAATGAGTGAACGTAGAGGGGAAAGTGAGCAAGATATTTAGAGGGATAAACAAAAGGAAGATGACCACTTGATTAATTGTGCTGATTTTTGGAGGGTGATTTTATATGGTGAGAGAGTTAAGAGACAAAAGCATATAGAATGACATATAGATTCCTTGATGAGCCCGTGAAACTGTGAAAGCTCAGTATAGAAAGACTGAGGAGGTTATAGTCATGTATGTAGATGACTGGTGACGGACCAAACTAGGTAGGTTATGGTTTTTAATGTTTAATGGTTTTTCTGTTAGTTTAGTAGATCGGATATGAAAGAGGAACAAGGTGAAAGGGACCGGCAGTGACGGTTGAGTTGGTTACTACCGTACGTTGATTTTTAAGGGATTGATTCATGAAAGAAGTCAAAGAACCATTTCATGATTTTTCGTTTAATCACAAATTCACAACAATAATGTTTCCTCTTGGTCACTAACTGATCAAGAAAATTATAGTGACAAAGTCTAACTGTGGAAATAATTATATATTTTTTTAATAGGGTTTAGAACCCAGCCTTTTTTTTTTTGTCTAAGTTTGGAATCCAGCCTAATTGGGAAAATAATTATATTTTAAGTTTAGTTGTTTTATTTTCCACCATTATATGTTTTCTTGGTCAGTACTGACTAGGTAAACACCACTGTCATCACAAATGATTAAATAAAAATTAATTAATAAAGTATATCAGATTATCACTTTTTAATTTAAACTTGTTTTTTCTTTAATAATAACTCGATCAGTAACCTTTGATTATTTATCATCAGATTTAGATTTAGGAAGATAAGATCAGACTCGATGACCCGATATCTAAATAGAAGTAGGCCACCATTAACTGATTGCTTTGGGCATTTTCTACTTGTAACGATTCCTTATCAATATTGTTGTCTTTGATAACAAAAGTGTTCTTCAAAACAAAAACAAAAACAAAAAAAAAAAAAATTGAAAGGTGTTCTTCAGAAGAAAAAAGTTATAATACCTAATCATGCTAGACATTATAACTCAACCTACCATTTTGGTGTGCATCAAATTTTTAGTAACAATATATAAGGATAATAATGCTGATCTTTTTACTTTCTATCAATGAATTTTGCACTAGTTGCAAGGAAGGTGGCCAAGGTTATATCAAGAATGATCCATTAAAGAAATTAGTAGGTTGATTCACATGCTTCTAGGGATGGGAGTAGTCAATTTGTACCATTTTGTTATTGCTTTGGCAAGTGATTATTTATTCTTGTAGGGCATATACGACTATAGAAGGATAATGCCTCACCGACCGTTGTGTCCGTTAATGTTTGACCTAATTATGTGGATAAATGTGGAAGGAAATCTAATGCCTCTTTTATTATATCTAAATCAGATCCAAAGGCATGGGCAAAACTTGATTAGTTGATGATCTATGAATGCATGTACCTCCCGTTCTACGTATCTTTGTGAAATCCCGATGATGACCAGCATGAAAAGTATTGCCACACTGCAGCTAACTGTTTCCAACTCTAAAATTTCAATACTCCGAGTTATTACTAATGGCTCTAGCTCTAGTGCAGCATAGAGAGGTTGCTCAACGATTCGATACAATTCATGACTGAGTTTTGAGTTCTTTAAGGATATTTATATTCTTTCATGGCCATTGAAGAACTTAAAAAGCAACAAGTTAAAAGAATTTCATCAGTATTTCTCTTTAGCTGTTAGTCCCACCAAACCACCGATCAACAGTCATAGTAGTCTGGAAACTGGACCCAAAGAGTGGGTGTTAAAAGGTTAACCAGCTAGTTACACATCTCAAATCAATTCTCTATTATTAACAAAAACTTTTAATTGAAATCAACTAAATATGCGAACACGACATTTGAGTCTAAAGGAAGACTTCTACAAAGAGAAGCAAAGGCTGCTATGTCAATGACCATTAGATGGTGCTACTCTGCATTAAGTAATGAGCTTTTGCCATTTTCAGATTGAAGTCTTGCTATAAACCGAATTAGTTGCGAAGATGTCTTTGATAGTGTAGTTTATGTTAAGATGCCTTCACGACACACTTTTGATCAAGTCTGTTTTCATGATGTACCCCTAAAGTTTGCAATGGGGTGTTTATCACCTTGCTCGAATTGCTTTGGTGTGATCAAAGTTCGCATTTGAAGGCAAAGACGGGTGTCCTCGGCTGTCGCAGTTACCATTAGATGATGCAAGTAATCTGTAACACATTTGATGCAATGTGTGGTACTCTTTTCTATTCATGTAAAATTCATCATGAATTGATAAAGCATGTCATATAACCCTCACTTTGCAGGGTTGTACCAATATATCCGGCAGAGATAAATTGACTTAATATACTGGTAGACTAATGTGGAACTACTCTAGTTCTGTATCAAACTAAATTACCTTTGTATCAAACCAAGTTTATTGATATATAGTAGGCCTGACAATTCAGCCCATGACCCGTTAACCGCTCATTAACCGCCCGCTAAAAACCCATTTATTTCCGCCCGATAACTTAACGTGTTAATGTGCTGCCAACCCCTTAACAACCCGTTAGTTAACGGGCGGAAACGGGCTGCCCGACGGAACCCATCGAGCCGGGTTAGAAGAGAAAAAAAAAAAAAAATCTTGTTTCAAAACGGCAAAACGGCAGAAGTTCCCCACTTTGCAAGCCTTGTACAAGATGAATTAATCACTGCCAAGAAAATTGAAGATGAATGCACATTCCCAAGGATTCTTGAAAGGAGCAAAGAGGAATGGATTAGCGTTGGCATATTGCATATACAATCTCGGTGGAAATAGGTGACAAAACACTCGTCAAGGCTTGGGCTATCCATCTGTCGCTCACAAATGGACAATAAAAAAAAGCTTGTAAGGGCGGGCGGCCTTATGTCATGTCGCAAATGGATGGCCTAATTTGTTGGTTGTTGCCTAGCAAGGACTGTAGTGGAGCCTCGTCACTGTGTAAGGCGACTTCCAGCTTATCGCCGTTTCTTGGTTTCGATAACTCCCTTTCTTTTGTTTGTCTGATGGTTTGCCGACGCTCAGGTGACGTGGAAATTCGATCAATTGAACGACGACAAACATAAGCATCCATCGACAGTAAGGTCGAAAGAAGAAGCCCGAGGGCCAGAGAGTCCTCGTTCGATACGACATTATAAGGTTGAAAGAAGAAGTGCGCGAATGAGGATACTGGTTGGCGTATGCAAACATCAATGGCTTACTTGGGATCATGATGAAAGAATTCACTTTCAACCACAGACATGGCAATGGCAAGCCTTGGGATTTAGACAGGGCATATGTTGGTTATGTTTGCAGATAGAAATCAGAAGAATAACAACCCCATCAAAGTTTGATTTATATCAAAAATTAGCAAAGCTAAAGTACAATTTCATGTTTCTTTGTTTAGAACAAGCAAAGAGGGGAGAAATCCGCAACTAAAAGTTCAACACCCAAAATAGACAACCCCGAGAGATAAACCCCCAGAGGAGGACACAAAGATACTCTTCTCTTATTCAGAACCCAGAGACCTAAAAATTCTAGACCGAAACATGTAAAAGCAAAGCCTTCCATCTTCAGATCTGAGCTTAAGCCTTGGCGATGTGCACAATCAAGTCAATCACACGGGAACTGTAACCCCACTCGTTGTCGTACCATGAAACAAGCTTGACAAAGTTATCGTTCAATGCAATTCCAGCCTTGGCATCAAAGATGCTTGACCTGAAAGAGAACATGACATTGAATGAGATAAACCAATAAATTCACCACAAGATGATCACTAATCCAAACAGCATAGATGGTTTATTCTGTACGTAGTACTCCAGCCATTAAATGACTAATATTCATTTACCTATTGTCACCAATGAAGTCGGTTGACACAACATCCTCATCGGTGTAACCCAAGATGCCCTTCAACTTTCCCTCAGACTCCTCCCTGTTCGGACGGAATTAAAGATAAAAGATTAGAACCAAGACATGCATTGTAATGTGATGGCACCCCACCTTGATTGCAACTAATTAACAACAAAGTTCAACAAGCCTTACTTGATAGCAGCCTTGATCTGGTCATAGGTTGCCTTCTTCTCAAGTCTGACAGTGAGGTCAACAACTGAAACATCAACAGTGGGTACACGGAAGGCCATTCCGGTCAACTTGCCATTGAGAGCAGGCAGAACCTTTCCGACAGCCTAAAGACATTCCAAAATCAAGGATTAATAAAGCTGTTACAGATGAAGTATCACTGACATGTAACTTAAAAGTGTATCAACAAACTGAAGCAGTGGCACAAAGAATATTGAAAATACCTTGGCAGCTCCAGTGCTGCTGGGAATGATGTTGAATGAGGCAGCACGTCCACCTCTCCAGTCCTTTGCTGATGGTCCATCAACAGTCTTCTGGGTGGCTGAATTGCAAATACACAGACGACTTTAGTTGGTTTCAAATCTAGTATCTTAACATTCATATATCTCACATGGTTACAAGTGAAAACTTACCAGTGATGGAGTGCACGGTAGTCATAAGACCCTCAACAATTCCAAACCTGTCGTTGATAACCTAAAGACAACAAAATTAAATAAGCAACAACAATTGGCTGAGTTCTCAAACACAAATAGAATAAAGAAAGACGCGAACCTTGGCAAGGGGAGCAAGACAGTTGGTGGTGCAGCTAGCATTGGAAACAATGCAAAGGTCGGACTTGTATTCATGCTCATTGACTCCCACAACAAACATGGGGGCATCCTTACTTGGGGCAGAGATGACAACCTTCTTGGCACCACCCTGATCACACAAACAGCACATATTAATTATCCATAACAAAATGTAGATGCAGAATTACCCAAATCAATATCAAGAAGTGAGATGCATATAATAAACCACAGCTATCCCTACCAGAGGTAATACTTAAAATCAAGTATAAACAGAGAACCATGCAAATGATTAACAAACATATACAATTCAGGTCTTAAATGCACTCTCTCATTGACAGTACTAGTCCTAGTAAAGATACTTCATACTCACTCTAAAACGACCATAAAGTTGTCACAACCACAAAAATATCAATTCCTAAAGATCCACTACTAGAAACACAGTCAAAATCATATATACACCAAAGCAGAGAAGCTAATCAAACAAGGTACTGCAATCAACTCAAAAATTAAAAGAAAAAAAATTGTAAGGAGAGCTGACCTTCAAGTGAGCGGCGGCTTTGTCCTTGTCAGTAAACACTCCAGTAGACTCCACAACAATATCGGCACCAACCGAACCCCATGGGATCTCCTCTGGGTTTCTGCAACAAACAAATCACATAATTGATTTAGCACTTGGATCTACAATCACAGCAACTACAAAACCAACTCAAACCAATTAATAACTCAGAGATCCATCATTACCTGAGCCCGAAGACGGCAACTGGCTTCTCACCGAAGAGGAGGGTCTTCTCATCCTTGACCTTAAGCTCATGGTGCTTCCATGCTCCGTGGACGGTGTCATACTTAAACATGTAGGTCTAAAAACAACAAAAACCACACCGATCATCAAAATATTCCAAAAATCCCAAACTCATAACTCCGGAAACATTCAAAGATTAACACTCACCATGTAGTCGGTGGTGATGAATGGATCGTTAACAGCGACGAGCTCAACATCGTCCCTCTGTAGGGCGACCCTAGCCACCAAACGTCCGATTCTTCCGAATCCTGCACCATTTCATTTTCATCAGATCAAAAACCAAAATCCGAAAACCAAAAACCAAGCCAAATCTCAGATCTAGATCAACCGAAAGCAACAATTCAAAGAAAGAAGGATCTGGATTCTCACCGTTGATTCCGATCTTGATCTTGGCTGCTCGATAATAACAATAACAAAAATAAGAGCATAATCAGTACCAAAAAAAAAACATACAAGATCTGTAACGAAAAAATTGAAAACAATAAGAGAGCTTAGATAATTACCCATAGTGATTGATTTGGAGAGAGTAGAGTAGAAAGAGTTTAGGTTTTTGATTTTTGATTTTGAGGAAGAAGATGAGGGTTTTGTGAGAAGAGAGTGATGATGAGAGGGTTTATATAGGAGAGAGGGGTAAAAGGGTAAAGTAGCCCACAGTGAGACTGAGGTGGGTGGGGTAATCACGTGCGGCGGTTTTTCTTGGGCAAAAAGAAAGTCGAATCTGCGCCGCTGATTTGGCGTGCGGGTTTGTGATGGCCGCTGATTTAGGACCAGGCCTACGCGGGTGGTTATTTCTGGAAGGAATATTCGGAGAGAGATCCGGTTGGGTAAAGAGGAGGACGTGGCGAAATTGAGAAGGAAAGGAAAGAAGTGAGAGTTGGCTTGAGTTATGAGGTCACGTGAGATTGAGCACGCTGGATTATCGGTCTAATTCAACTTCCTGCTCACGAACTTCTCGAGAGTTCTATAGATTTTGCAACCACTTTTACTTTTTCGCACAAGGAAAAAAATCTGAGCATTTTGACCTTTTTTTTTTGGTGGTAGAGTGAGGGTGAAGTAGATTTCTTTTACCGTATCTGAAATCTGGTAATGAGTATTGTCTATATGAAAATGTTCACCTGGTCACTTATTGACCAAGAAAATAATGTTCAACCATCCTTGGATGTAAATCAAAGGGCAGAGAGAATTATTATTAAGTTGAGGTGTTTTGTTTTCCACATTTTGATGTAAATCTAAGGGTTGTTGAGCATAAATTCTTTGGTCAACAACTGACCAGGTGAACACCACTGATTGTCTATATTGTTTTTTGGCAATAACTATGGTATCAAAAAAGCCAGCCGTACTAATCATTTTTCAAAAAAATATGTTCTTCTATGTAAAATCTATTATTTATATTAATTTGTTAATTATGTTAAGATAGGTAGTTGATAAATGGACTTATTGAATGTTAATAATCATAGTGTTTTCTTTTTCTCTATCGGGTAGTTTAAAAGGTTTTTAATGGACTCTATAGTGTGTCTAATAAAAAAATTAACTCAGATTGATCTTGTCAATAAAAGGGTCGATTTTTAAACTAAAACAGCATATTTTAATTACAATATATTTTCTGTGAAAATACTAATTTTTGAGAAGCGTGTGTTACACTCTGCACATGAGATGAATGGTTGTAGCCCATAGGTTGGGGAATGATCTACTCTTCCAATGTTCTTCTTCTATTCAATGTTTATATTTCTTGTAATTTCTTTGAAGGGTTAATATTTTTGAGTAATAATTAAAATATTCGGTTCCGACCCCAAACAAAAAAGAAAAGTTGCTCGAAAATTTTCTTCTGTTCTTATTTTGTCTTTAGATAGTTGGAATTGAAGATGAAACGAGTAATGAAAAGATGTTAGAACCAAACCAATAGAAGAAAGTTATGGTATTGAGAGATTCTAACATCAAAATATCTATCAAAGCAAGTTGCCGCACTTGAGCTTGAAATGCACTATGCACCTATCACGAAAAGACAATTCAATTTCTTATGCCCCACGAAAGAATATGAAAGATTGTTAATGTCATGCTCTTGCTATGGATGATGATGATATGTCAACATGTTTAACCCACAAACTATGAACCTTTTAGCTATAATACACATAATTATTTTTGTTCGTTAATCTTGACCTTTAAATTTCTCAAATGATCGACATCATAGACCAGTCTAAGAAGAATGTTAAAGAAAACATGGTTCATATATATGCTATAATATTTTGGTTTCTTGTTAGTTTTCAATGAGGGAAGGTGAAAGTCGCTTCTGACTCTAATATAACAATGAATTCAAAAACTGCTGTTGAAGACATGAAAATGTTCACAACTTCTGTGTATTTAGTTTTATCTTTCGAAGGTGTATAGCCAACAAATTTGTTGAAATGTTCAAAAAAAAAAATCCAAGCTAAGACAATACGAAAGAATTAAAAACAAAGTGTTGTACAAATTGTTTTTGAAAAGCTAAGCCAAGAGTCACAATCAGTAAGAAAAGCAAACTATTTGGGGTGTTGGTTTTTATTTATTTATTATTTCAATTGGTCAAAGAATGTATATAGATCAACAATGTTCTGGCATGCCGTGCCCGATCTAGTTGCCTCTTATGTACTGAGTCTTGTTTTTCAAAGGTGTATGTGCCGAAAACTTTTGTTAATATGTTGGAAAAGACTCAAAGAGTATCAACAGAAGCAAAGATGATACATAATAAGCTAATGCAAAGTGTTTTTTTTTTTTTTTTGAAAAGTATATTTTTATTCATCCAAACTGACAATTACATATCTCGAGATTGACCCGTTGTAGCCTCAGTATCTCCCAACAACACGGGAATACATCCTCTACTCAAATCCCTCCTATCTACTTCGGTTAAAGGCCTCTTACTAGAAGTGATAGACGTACATGAGCCAAGAAGGCACATCCATTAACCATAATTCCCGCCCACTCCCTTGAGTTACAAACTTTGCAATTACATCAGCAGCTTGATTATTATTCCGCGACGTATGCATGATCCTAGATATATGAAGTTCATCCAGAACTGTCTGTATCTCTTCCACTATAATTCTTTCAGCCACAAAACACTTCTCTCTCTGATTAATGCGAAGTGTTCATTAATTGTCTCATAATGCAAGAAAATGAGCGTGCGACCTATCCCTAATAGGTGTATAAGACTATAAGGGCAGTGTGCATGCCTCTTAGGCTTTAATTTAAACATAGAAAAAAACTAATAAATAGGCGTGCAGGAAACATGAAGTCACCACCAAGAAGCATGGTTCGATGAGCGAATGGTAGGTAGAAAGTCAACTAAATATATATGCATGTTCATCATATAAAAAAGAAAAGAACGAATACACGCAGGAATGCAGGTATCCATGACATTATGAGAGACTGATGCTTCATCTAATTGTCAACTCTCACTCACTAAATGTAAATGATGCTCCAAATTAAGGACCAAATTAAACTCAAACTGTATATTAAATCCAGCGTGCAAGATGATATATCCACATTGGACGCGTGCAGGCAATGATCCTATCTGGCTAGTTCAGGAGTTCGATCTGTCGAAATTAAATAAATTTCAGATCTGATATTCGAGTTATCATATACAAGAAAACATTATCACCTGCAGATGGATGAACATTATCAGCTGCATGCGAAGGAATCTGGACTTCTGGAGACATATACGAAGTCAAACACATGAGGCCAGATAAGCAACAAGAGAAAAATAAAAGCGAGAAAAAGAAGTAATGATTGGTGTGCACTGTTAGTTGGTTGGACTGGTTTGATTGTTTGTTCCTATTTTGCTCACATTATTGATTTGGGTTTGTTCGGAAATGCCAAAGAAGCAACTTACAAGACCAAATTTATTTTGCCCTGTGTTTGGTTTCTCCGACTTTCCAAATCTTGGATTCAGTCAAGGTTTATAGCTCTAGACTCGAAATTAACGACAAGAATGAGACATGAGTAATGCTAGCACAAAATGTTGTCCAAGAAAAATTTATACAAGAAGCCGGTGTTGGGAGTGTAAAATATATAAATATGTTAATATAAAGTGTTTGATAAAATTACATAGTCTCCCTCTACCATCTCTGGGTAGATAGAGAGAGGAGAGAGCGCCGTTTTCGTCTTTGCACCTGTCTGGCTGCGCCTCGGCGCTGGCATGGGCCGCTGGCCTTGCCGGTGCACGCTACGTACGGCCAGACGGGTTGTGTCACTGGTTGGCAGATCTGATGTCCAGAGATCGGGGTGGGAATGGGTTTTCTTTTGTCGTGCTCTTGGGAAGGTTGTGGCTGCATTTGTCTTTGGTCTGCGATCTGGATGGTGGCAGGGTTGGTTTCGATGGCAGATGGGGTTGGATCGAAGGGTGGTTGGGATGGATCGATGGTGTGTGGGTTGGCCGACGGTGCTGCTTGGGTTTTCGTCTCAGATCCCGACGCACAGCAGTCGGTATGCAGTGGGGATGGTGACGGAGGCTGTCGTCCGCTGGTGGTTGGTTGGGGACGGTGACCTGATGGTGGCCCGACGCAGGTGGTGGGGCGGCAGATCTGGAGGCGGGACAGGAGTACTGGTGCAGACGCTGACTTGGGCCGGGAGTAAGCGAACCAACCGGGACCTGATCTTCTGGGCTTAGATATGGCGTGTGGGTCCGTTCTGGGCTGGAGGGTGGGTTTGGGCTCAATTCTTGCGCCTAGACCATGCTGTTTTTTTATTTCTTGTTATTATTTATTTACGTTTTTTATTTCTGCTGTGCTTTTTGCGAGTAATAAGTCCCTACATTAGTTGTGTAGGGTTAGTCGGGTTTTGTGCCTGTGTGTGCACTCAAAGTGTCTTGTCTGCCCTAGATAGGCGGCGAGTTCCTTGCTTTGTCAAATGGTCGCTACCTCCTAGTGGCAGGGTGAAACTTGGTGTCACTGGATGTATTTTCCAGTGGCAACATGGTGGGAAAGCTGTGAGAATGGATATTATGCTATGCTGTCTTCGAGTTGTAGACCGAGTTATCTTTCCGTTGTGTCACCGCTGGGAAGCAAATAGAACCGTCTTGAGCGCGTTCTTTGCTAGTTGGTGCGTATTTGAATACAATTGTTTAGTAGAGACTCATGATAATATTTCAAGATGTACTCTAGGTGCCTATTGTAATAAGGGGTTTAGGTTCATTGTCCCCCCCTTGTATTCGACGGTTTCATTAATCAATACTTGAGGGCAGCCGCACCAGCCCTTTATTCACAAAAAAAAAAAAAAAAATGTTTGATAAATTATTTAAGAAAAGTTAAAACAATGTCAGTAATTGTTTTAACTCACGTGAGTTATAATATTTGCATTTCTCCAATAATTATGGCCCCGTTTGGTTGCCAGGAATATTAAAATAGGAAAATGATTTATTTTCCTTTTCAGACCGATTGGATTGGAATAGATTTTGGTATTTCCATGTGAGTGTTTAGAACATTACTGAAAATTAAATTATGAAATTTATTTTCCATTCCTATTGTAGTGTTTGGTAAGTCATAAGAATGAAATATAAAATTATAAGTTTCAATAACACTCTTTTACTAATTAAAGTACAAATATGACATTAACTTATAAGGAATGTTTGCGAGAGAACATAAATTTTTGGGTCCTTGATTAAAAGCACCAAAATTGGCCAAACTTGTCCCACTTACCCCAACAACATAATTTTATTCTCACTAACCCAATTTAAACTGAAATGACAATTTTCCCTCAATTAAATTAATATATTACATCATGCCAACACACCGATCTCTCTCTCTCTCTCTCTCTCTCTCTCTCTCTCTCTCTCTGTGAGCCATGGCTGCTCTGGAATTAGAGAACGAAGCCCACCGCTGCCAGACCTTCACTGCGCCCAGACCTCGTCGGACCTTCACAGCATCCAGACCCTGCCGGACCGTCACTGCCCCGACCCCGATTGGATGAAAACACGATTCTAGATTTGCTGCTTTCGGAGCTCATGGACGAGAACCATGGCGATCAGATCTTCCAGCTGAAACTCAAGCTCTCCTCCACAAAGCTCTGGACTGCACCTTCCAGTTGATTCTTCGCCCCGGAGACGAGGACGTAGCTCTTGGAAGATCGGAGACGAGGACTCGAAACTCGTGATTTGGTCCAATTTCTAACATGGGTGCCCATAGCTATTTTTTTTTTTTTTGGGTAAAACGAGTGCATAATTTTTTTTTTCAATGGGGCAGAAGGCCCAGAAAGAAATAAATAAAAAGTTTTATTAGGGAGCAGTACTGCAGTAGACATCTATTGCTCCCCAATAGACGTATATTGGGAGACAATAAATGTTTTGAATTAATGCAATCTCCTCGTTTTTTTCTTTAATCAAAGTTTTATTTGTCTAATTTTACGGAGATTAGTTCCCATTCTGGTGATCGAAAGTTCTATTTGGGTGCAATAGACTTCTATTGGGGGGCAATAGACGTTTGTTACCCTCTATTGGGGGTAATAGACAATTAGGGGTAATAGACGTCTATTGCCCTCTAATAGACGTCTATTACCCCTTTATTGGGGGACAATAGACGTCTATTGGAAGCAATAGAGGTTTTAAGAAAAATCCGGTAGGCGGTGCCCGGTGAAGGGAATCAGGTAAAAGTTGGCCGGAATCTGGTGACAGTTTTAAGAGACTGTGAGAGATAAATGCATCTTAACCACATGTATTAAATATGAAAGCAGAAATTATAATAATTTAAAACTGTGCATTTATTTTTACCCGTCAGATTCACTTGTCCCTCACAGCCCCTTAAAAACTGTCCCTTAAAAACTGTCACTTAAGTGAGCAGGCCTTTGGAGAATACTTCCTTAGAGTGTTTTAGGTAAAAGGGAATTAAAAATACTTAATGGGGTAAGTGGGAAAAAAATTCTTTAAAATGGGTAAATGGACAAAAACCCTAAATTTTTTAGAGGGATAATTTGTGTAATTTTGCCTTTGATGATAGGAATGGAATTAGAATACCACCCTTACTACGTAATTCAATTCAGGCTTTATGAGGGAGTCAATTTCCAGTCAAATCTCATTTTTTATTTTCTTTCCAATCTCTAATTACAAACAAACAACACCTCTACATGGAAAATGAAATTAATTCTCATTCCATACCATGATTTCCTGCCATCCAAACGGGACCTATGTGTTTTTGAATTGACATCTGTTTGAAACACACATATTTTTTTTTTTCATTTTTTTTTGTTATGTCTAACTGACATCACACCTCACATATGCCAAGCCCAAGTTAATGTCAGCTGCAATCATCAGTGAGGCTCGCAACCTAAACTAAGGATTAAGGGAATATATATATATATATATATATATATAGTGTTGTCCTGCATTATAAAATTGAGACCTTATAAAAGGGATTATAAGAGTTTATGCCTCTCCACATAGATTGGATGTCCAAATTTCTTCATTATATTGGGTTGGTCACACGTATTCTAAGTCACCAAATATAAGTTTATGTATTTAACTCAAAATTTAATTGTACGTGAGTGTATGTGTGAGAGTGTCAAGTGTTATACTACGTAGTAGAAAAATTGAGACATTGCAAATGAGCTCATAAAAATTTGAGTTTTGTTGTAGGAGAATTGTAATTGTCTGTTTATTATTGATAATAGGAGCCTTTATATAGGGAGTTACAACGTACATAAAAGGTAATAGAATCCGAATACATTGAATACCTAGAACCTTCTCCTATTACAACTCTAAACCATAGTTTGTAGAGGCACACATAATATCGACATCCTTCAACACTCCCCCTAGTGCCGCTCAAACTTGGTGATGACGCTTTGATTGTTGCCTCGTTAAAAACCTTGCCAGATAACAAAAAGCCTGTGGGACAAAAATAACCCTGGTCGAAGGACAAAAAGAGCACAACACGTCCTTCACTCTTCGAGATCGAACATGTAGACATCATGTCTCCCCCTGATGTCAATATCTCTCCCTGATTGCTACAATCATGGGAGTTCGGATAACTTTCTCAATTCGATGCTCTTCACATGTTTCTCGAAGGTGGATTTTGGTAACGACTTAGTAAATAAGTCCGCTACATTATCCTCTGATCGGATTTGGTTCACTTCAATATTTAGAAGTGCTTGTTGTCATTTTGATGGAGGGGAAGAGGAGCACAGAAGGTGGCATTTTTCCTTGTGGGGTCCGATCCCACACTTCAGTCATCTCTTTTCTCTCTGTAAGGATAGAACAAACCCATATCAATCGTACCTCTCAAATATCGAAAGATTGTCTTTACACCAATCTAATGGCGTTGCGTTGGCGCGGGGCTATGTCTAGCCAACAAGTTCATAATAATTGAGGTGTCCGGTCTTATATTGTGCTAAGTACAATAATGCGCCTATTGTACATAAGTAAGCACTTCTGCTATTAACACGTCTTCGTCATCATCCCTGGGACGAAACGGATCCCTTTTAGGGCTAAGACTACGGACGACCATGGTGCATGTTTGACTTTATCAAAAATGTCTATTGACACGGTATACAAGTTCTGAATCTAGACAGAACCGTGTTCTCCTAAGGTCCTTCCTCTCAAACTATGATTTCAGGTGTTCAGCGGTTTCCCTTAACTCTCAAGGGTTCCAATTGTGTTTATTAACATAAACCGCGACAATTGTAAATCCGGAACTTGTCATGGAAACGCGTGGGCATAGTTCATCATATCCCTTCCCAATCAAGTAGTCATTTTAGTGAGCATTTCAACCTCGTTGCAAATACACTCCGTGGTCTAGAGCCACTTGACTTGGGTAAATGAAGTCCACAAGAACCTTCATTATATTCCGTATCTAGATCCCTATAAAGATACGTAGTGACCATAAGCTGCATGTTCAGTTATTTGGAAACTACCAAACTGACATGGTAGTGGAGTGCAATGACATCCATTACGAGAGAATATGTCTTCTCGTAGTCGATTCCAGGGCGTTGTGAGAAACCTTGCGCCATAAGGTGAGATTGCCATATCTTTTTCTCATCACGCTATCTAACAAAGACCTATTAATGTCAATATGTTTTATGTTAGGAGGTGTTGACATCTCAGGCCCGAACTCATTCCTCTTCGTTAGTGAATCCAATTCAACCTGAATCGCATCTTTCCATTTAGGCCAATTTTCTCTATGTTGGCATTCTTCAACGGAGTAAGGTTCGATGTCATTGGTCTCAATAATTCCACGTCCTCATGTACACTAGTGTAGTTCGTAGAGATCTCTATATTTTCAGGAATTGGTTCTAGCATTGAGGCGTCCCCCAACGATGTCTCTTGGACATAACCACAATCCAAAATATTCTCATGAGACGGATTTTAAGTATCAATGATCAATGGATCAAGTTGTGCCAAACTCGCTCTCTTCTTAAGGCGAGAATCCATCAAACCTATGGGTTTCCTACTCTCTCTAGAGGAACCCATGGCTTATGACGCCATTATGCCACCTTTGTGGCGTCACCATACCACCATCCATGGTAGTGGTGTAGTACCCATCTTCTCTGGGTGGCAGCATGTTCTCTTATGGAGACATCAATCCTTGCAGGCATGTTTGCAGCAGGTATATGTGATCTCGTCACTTTTAGGGGATCAAGATGAGACATAGTGGGGACAGACCACGACAATTCCTGTCGTTCCTGTTGAACATTGACGTTCTAATCTCCCCCTAACGACGGGAAGACTGTCTCATCAAAGTGACAATTCGCAAAACCAGCGAAATAGAGATCGCCTGTCAAGGGTTCTACATAGAGGACTTATAGTTGGAGACTCATGTCCAACAAATATATATATATATATATATATATGCATTCGTTGCAATGACTCATGTTGATGCGCTGTGGCGGCGCAATTGGCACATGAACCGCACACTCAAATATGCATAAATACGAGATATCAGACTCGAACCCAGTCACTAGCTGTAACGCAAATAAAAGTTGAGTGGCTGCTATGAGTCGTAGACGAATTAGCATGGCTGCATGCGATATTGCATAACCCAAGCGGAAATATTGGTGCGCATTACCAATGTCCGGGCTACCATCGTAGTCGTTTAATGGTGGCTTTTCCGCGAGACCAATTGAGTTTGTACATAGGAATATGATACTTGATATCAATACCCAATGATATGCAATAGTCATCGAAAATTTTCGATGTAAACTCTCTAGCCATATGATTTGACTGAACGGGATGATCCGGGTAGTGAGCCCATAGCCATATGATTTGGGTTAGGAGTTCATCTTAAGCAGCATTACGAGTGGACGATAGTGTGACACGTGACCAGTGTGTCCACATATCAACCAGCAGCATAAAACATCTAAGCAGTCCGCAAGTTGGTTGAGTCGATCCACATAATCCTTTTAAGTTCTCTGAGAACACATGTGTCCTTTGCATAGGATGGTCTCGATCCGTAAAGAGGAGGCTTTGGGAAACGAGTGATGGGCCTTAGAAGCAACCAATGAGGATTTAGGTTGAGCCACGAAATCACAATTAACTTGAGAAGTGGAGAGAGGTGGCACATTGCCACTCTTGGCGTCAATGTCAAGCTCTTGCCGTTAGGGGTGACGGCATGACCCTTCTCCTTGAATCAACTTTTGATTCACACTTCTTTTCACTCGAAAGAATGGATGTCAGTGTGAAGTCTTTAATAAACGGATCATCATATCATGACCTGGATGTCCCAATTAGTCATGCCAAAGCCTATATGTGTCGATGTCCCAAAAATCATCTCTTATGACGTTATTGGACTCAATTACTCGAATAGTGGTTACATATAACTCACTAGAGCGACACATGAGCTTCTCTAATACTCGTAGTCATTAGAGATAATACAAAGGAACTTATGTCCATTCTCGCTATGTGTTTCCACATGAAAACCGTTGACTCTAATATCTTGAAAGCTCAAAAGGGGGACCTCCGGCCCTAGGAGCATAGAGAGCTTCAGTGACATAAATCAATGTGCCATTTGGCAATGAGCTGGTCCTTGACCATGAATCAATCGTGATGGCCCTACCATCGTAGTCACATAAGATTGAGTAGGCATCATCCCAAGGAATAATTGCCTATGTCAAGGTATGATGTGCGTAGCAGCACTATCCGCGAGGCATTCTATCTCTCTGGGAAACATACCTAAGTGAATAAAGCTCGAAATTAAAAGAATCGACACTTTATAAATAATAGCCAACGATTACATCAAAGTTTCTTGATCAAATCTAATCCAAATAAAATGAAATGTAGACAAATTATAGTCACTCAATCCCTTTGGTAATTCCAATCAAATATGACCAGGGAAGTAGAAAGAGATGTCGGTGGAGCGAGGCTCTCTTAAGTACCACTAATCTCAATTACTTTCCTAGACATCATATTTAATTGAGTACGCCTAGTGAGAAAGAGTTAAAACCAAATGTCATTTATTCATTAAGGCACAATTGCCATTACATAATTCTTGGAAAATGAAAGACTATTTAATCAAAATCTGCGGCATCAACATTGTTGTTTTCCTCGCCAGATTTGAAGTCCGTAATTATGAGATTGACGTCATTGTCATCTCCATCATCTCCTTCGGCTCCGAGATGAGCCTCATGCTCTCTCATATCTTTTATACACCTTGTATTATGCAGTTTTTGTTTTTCCACTTGCATTTTAGTGCTTAAACCAATGCTCTGAAGATCCACATTTATAGCATTACCTCACCCATTAATTGAGATGCACCTTGTGCATTTGGACATCCTCCAAGGATCCCACATTGGCCAATGTTGCCATGCGTCTACGTATCTCGCGGTTTTCCTTCCTTTGTAGAGCGGTTGTATGGAACCATACGTCCATTTTGTTGTCCCCTAACTTTTAGGGTTCCGCTCCTTGCTCCCTTCTTTCGGTGCACTATTATAATTCTCCTCGTGAACGCTCTTAGTTCCAACGGGCCTTTGAATTATGGTTTTTCACGAGTATGTTGTCAACTTACTCAGTGACTGACATAAGTTGATGAAACCTCGTAATCCATCTAGCATTGCACACAAGCCTAGTGCTGAGACAGGGAAGGTTGAGAGGATTTCTCAATTAATTCATATTCTGTGAGCTCTACTCCACAGAATCTCATTAGTAGTGAGGTGATTCTTGACGTTATTTACCCATCGGTGATAACAAATGTCTTTTTGAATCCGGTTTAGTGAAGTCGGGTTTTTGTATGGTTGAATTCGACATTCAAAGATGAAGGAGAATAGATTAGTTTCGGAGTAAAAACTTCCACGACAACTAATATAAGGTTTCTGAGCCTTAATGCTACCAAGAAACCGATTTCCAAGAATATTTGGATTTATACCGAAACATTGATGTTTTAATATGGTCACAATTTGATGCTTACGGACGCTCTTAGTCCGAATATTATGAACACTCTTAGTTCATTGATTACGAACGCTCTTAGTTCGTTTAGCGTGAATCCCCACAATTCCGCTTATCAATTAATCGAACCTATGTTCGTTTATTTCAAAACCTGCAGCAAATAATGGAATTTAAAAGACAAATAATGCAGGAACTTTAATCGTAAAAACTTACTTGGCAATTTGAAGGTTTGCTTCACAATTCTTTATACACGCGCGTGTTGATGCAGGCGTGTTGCTAAATTTGGATTGCCAGAATCTGGTCTGAAATTGGCAGTTGGTGGGCTGCCCTTCTCCTTCCCCTTTTTTTTTTCTTTTCGCGGCCCAGGCCTGCTACCCATTTTTTCTTTTCTTTTTTCTTTTCTTCTTCTCTTTTCTCTGCCCAGGCCTGCTACCTTTTTTTTTTCCTTTTTTTTTTTTTTTTTCTTCTGGCCCCACTCCTTCTTCCTCCTTCTTCTACGCGTCATCTTCATCTTCCTTCTGTTTTTTGGTTTCTTTTTCTTTCGCTGCTGGGGCTGCAAGGCTGCTCGGCTGATGGGCTGCGCTGCTACAAGGCTGTGAGGCTGCTATGCAAGGGAAGCAACGAAGGCTGGCTGCTGCGGGGAGCTGCTGTGTGGATGCGCGGGCTGCAAGGCATGCTGCAGGTGCGTGGGCAGTTCGCGGCTTGGGCTGCTGGGGGCCGAACGCAGGGAGCAGCGCAGGCAGCAGGCGGGGAGGTTGAGGCGTGCGGCAGGAGGTTGCTACAGGAGATATGGCAGTGGGCTGCATGCGGTAGGAGGCTGGGGCGTGCGCGGCTGCAGGTACAATCAAGCGGCCTGGGCAGTGAGGGCTGGTGTGCAGGCGAGGGCTGTGCAGGGAGGCTGCGGCAGATTTTGGTGTTTAGGGTTTTAGGGTTTTTTTTTTTTTTTTTTCGGCTAGGGTTAGAACTCGTGCTAATAACGTGTTGTAGGAGAATTGTAATTGTCTGTTTATTATTGATAATAGGAGCCCTTATATAGGGAGTTACAACGTACATAAAAGGTAATAGAATCCGAATACATTGAATACCTAGAACCTTCTCCTATTACAACTCTAAACCCTAGTTTGTAGAGACACACATAATGTCGACATCCTTCAACAGGTTTCGAATTCACTTATTGTCAATTTAATGCTCATATTACTTCATCAAAGATTGAAGTAATATGAAATCTGACCAGGGTGGGGATATGTGAAAATTAACTAGTTTGATCAGTATATGTAGGGGTCCATATGTGTAATGACAATCAGAGAGATGTTTTAGGTACTTTTTGATAATCTGCTATGATTCGTGTTTTGGTGGCTTAGTTGTCTCGATCCTGTGTTCTTTGGCAGTGCCTTTTTCCGGTGACATCTGCTATATCAGTTGACACATGCTTTATGTTTCTGGTTGGGCTGGGCTTTGTTTGTCGGTCTGTTTCTTTTGTTTTCGTGCTTGTTTATGCTTGCCCATGTTTGGGCCTTTGTTGTAATCTTTGTTCCAAAAACCAAGGTAAAAAAAAAAAAAATCAGTCAAGCGTCGGTGTTTGGAGCGTTGGGCTAGCCTGAGGCTTCTCCATCCCGAGTTTCCTCTAATTAGGCCGAACAATTCGGCCGGCCAACCTAATTTTCTAGTGTTTAGTAAAGATTAAACTATTGAAAAGTATGGGCCGCCTCACGTCTCAATACCACTATTTTGATTTCTTCTCAATAGTCAATACCATTGATCACATTGTCTTCCAATCGGTCAAAATACTCTAGAACATTGACATCTATTCATCGACATCCTTGACGTTCTCTTTCTTTTTGAATTGAAAATCTAATTGGCAACCAATTCTCAACCTAAAACGCTACTCTCTTCCTTCTTACGTATGAATGACATTGCAACTCTTGTCAGCACCATTCACTAATTCGGAACTTAATTTGAAAATGATATTTTGACTTAAATTAGCGAGTCCTTAATAACCAACGAATGACAAATGTTTTTCTTGGAAGTCGATGAGTCGATCCTCATGGAATATGAGATTCTATACCATCTTTTTGATGCTACACAGAGATTTCATTACCTTAGTCGGAAAATTCGAACCAAAAGAATTAAAACCGTGCATGTACCACTAACTCATGAAGACTAATTATAGCCCAGAAAGTAGTTAGGCGTGAAAAGCTGACCCGTGGTCTATTTCTTTCCATACACGCCTTCGATTTCCTCGGTTGGAGTCTGAGATTTCGTCGGAGTCTAAATACGCGTAATATTAACTCACAATAAATAGAGACGTCTCATTGAGAAAATACCTTCCTTTCCTTGTTCTGTTCTATCTCGCATTCCTTTTCGTTTCTTTGTTCTTGCGGGAGAAGAAGAAGAAGGGATTCTGAATCTGATCTCTATCTTCTTCTCTCAGCGGCTTCAACATGTCTAGCAGATGGATCAGGCCCGAGGTACCCTTTACGTACCTCTCTCTCTTTCAATCATTTGTTTGGTTGATGGCATAGAATTCTTTGGCTTTGCTATGTATCTTATTCTGTTAACTTGGCATGGAAAAATTTAAAATGGTTAAATCAGGTAGTGGTTGATTGAGTTGTAATTTATAAGAACTAGGGCCTTTGATTTGAATTGTTCTTATATCAGGTAAGTTGAAAACTTGGGGTTCGTTTGAATGATGAATATGCTACATACTACTAGACGACTAAAACTGCTAGATTTTTGAATACCATGCGAGATTTAGGTTTCGTTTCGATGTGCTGGTTAGATATAGCTAGGTTAATTAGTACAGAGAAAAGAGGAGGTAATGGATGATTTGAAATCAGTAAATGTAATGTTATCTTAAATCCTTCCGTAGATTTGAAATCTCTCTACTCCAAGGGGGGCCTTTTTCTTATATGAAATAATGTTCTGTAAATATTGATTGTGCTTTTAGTGATTTGATTTGTTCTTCATGTTGGATATATGTAGGTGTACCCACTCTTTGCAGCAACTGGTGTAGCTGTTAGTATCTGTGCAATGCAACTCGTTAGAAACATCACGAGCAACCCTGAAGTGAGGTACATATATCTGTTATTTATATGTTATACATTCTGCACAAGGAAAAGTGGCGCTACCATACTGAAAAAGCGTACCAAATCCTATTGCAAGTCAACGTGTAAATCTTATTTACGTAGCTTCTTAGTGTAGCAGAGTAATATATCACAATTTGGCTAGAGTGATTCAAAATCTTGGGATCTAGTGACATTTATAAGATGACAATCCTTGGTTAGATTACTACAATTCTTACATTTCAGGATTTGGAATTTAGAATAAAGAAGACAAATGAATCTGCTTCATCATCCAGTGCGTATAGTTATATCAAATACATCTTATCTAATGTTTCTCAATTTTCCCAACGAATTCAGCCTCATTCTCAAATACAAATCTCTCTTTCTGAAATTGCCTTAATCAAATGGAGCATTAGACAGTAGAATAACTATAAAATATCTGATGTCAATTTAACTAATCCTCAGTGTCTCATATCTTGTTGCAGGGTTTTAAAGGAGAACAGAGCTGCTGGAATTCTAGACAACTTTGAAGAGGGTGAGAAATACAAAGAACATGGACTTAGGAAGTTTGTTCGCAAGAGAAACCCCGAGATCATGCCATCCATCAACAAATTTTTCTCAGACCCAAACTAAAACAAACCATGAGATTCGTCCACAGATTTTCGCAGATTGAACAATTGAAATTAGATATCGGCTGTGAATCTGTTTTGCAATGTAGGACCAATATTTGTTCTGATGAAAGGGTTATGAGGCAATTGTAATGCACTAAAAGTTGCCAAATTGTTGGGGGTGTGATTTACCTCATTGATAAATAAAGTTCAGTTCCATATTTTCTAATATATGGCTGCTCATGATAAGTGCCTGCTACGTTTTTTTAGGGGCTCCGGCATAATCAACACCTACTAATGCTAAATTTCTAGGAATAGCTTTGTCGTAAAGATCACCTTTGTTTTCTGGGAACTTATTTTAAGGGTATAACATTGTGCCAAAAAATTTGGACCATTTCTCGATTTATGCGTGTCATCCTTGCGCAGGGGCCATGCTAATCTTCTCTGTATTGTTCCAATTTTATCAGATGTCTCCAAAGGGACGAGATTACATGGGATTCCAAAGTATTTAAGGATTGGTGATTTAGTTTAATTTCCAATGTGGGATTGTTGCTCTTAAGTAGGCCATTCATTAATTCAATCTCTTAAACAACAGAAGGTGAAATAAGCATAAAGTCATAACTACATTCTAAGTTCAAATTTTGTCATCTAACTAAGTAATATTGTTTTGGATCTTCTCAATCAATGTCAGTTGACTATACATTCGACACTGACAATTTCATCTCAAGAACTGAATTGTTCTTCCTCTTGCTTCTGTATGTCACTGACCAAATTACTGTTACCATAGTTGATATCATAAATAATATTTTTATATCTGGATTTTCATTTTGGTTTGCCTAAATTCAAACCATAGTTGATATCATAAATAAACAATAATATGATCAGTCGGAATGTTTTTTCATATATTGGCTACCATGGCTTCTAGTTCATAATGAGAGAGGCATATAACTTGTTTAGCCTCAGGTCAAGCCAATGTAAATCCTGATAAAGTTCTTGGTGTTGTAAAGTAATAGATCAAAATGGCTAGAGTTATTCAAACTCTAGGGATTTGGTTAATATTATAAGATAACATTACTTTGGTTAGACTACTACATGCAATTTATACATGTCAATATTTGAAAATTAGAAGGAAAAAAGAACAAAAGAAATGGATTTAAAATTTCAAATATTTCTTTGCATCATCCAATGCATCTATATAGTTATATCAAATACATGCTATCTAATTCTGTAGTACTATTGATAGTAATACTGTCACTAGTTTTCCATAAGTTCATAGTAAAACTGCTACGAGCTTATGAAGATTGATTTCTGATGGCTTTGATTTGTTCTGAATTCATGTAGATTAATTGTAAGCTTGATTTCATATTGAAGCAACATGTTATGTATGAAGCATTCTGCACTGGTGCAATGTTGATGTATCAATAACAGTGAGCTATATACTGTAGTTCTAAGACCTCATGAGCTGAGGTCGATTGCCTTTGATGAGGCAGTCTTTGGTCTGGGAAAATCTAGCCAATGCCGATCAGTATTACTAGCAGTTTATGAGGCAGTCTTTGGTTTGGGAAAATCAAGCCAATAATCCGGTATTGAAGCATGATCGATGCAATTTGTTCCAGAATTCTTACAATAATATTCCTGAAAGAGGAGAGATAGAATCTCAATATTATATCAACTGCGGTTAAGGTTTTATGACTTGTTTATACTGAGATATTTCTATATGCTTCTTCCTCGACATGAAATTCATCGTCACAGCAACAAATTGCCAAAAAAATTGGACCATTTCTCCATATTGCCAAAAAATTTAAACCATTTCTCGATTTATACGTGTCATCCTTGCGCAGGATGAGGGCTATGCTAATCTTCTCTGTATCGTTCCAATTTTATCAGATGTCCCAGAAAGGACAGACTCATGTGCAAGTCAATTCTATCTAAACTGCTTATGTTTTCTGATTCTGGCGATGTGGGACTTCCTTCCCTTTGGCTTCTTTAGTCAGAGTTGGGCCTAAAAGGACATTTCAATATATTGAAAAATTAAAGGTACAGTAAGCTAGTAGTCATTATAGATTTATAGATTGAGCTTTCTCATCTGGCCTTGCATCTCAACTCTTCTATATTCCCTCTTAACAGTGAAATTAACTGGGGTGTTTTTCCTTACTTCATATGATGAACGATTATAAATAGAAGTAATAGGATCGAGCAAATGAAATCTAAATGAAAGTAATAGGATCTTCCAAGAAATAGAAGTAATAGGATCGAGCAAATGAAATCTAAATGAAAGTAATAGGATCTTCCAAGAACCATTCGGAATCCAATTGTCTTGATGAGTTGACCATTAATTCTGAGTTTGGCGTAGAACTTACCTTCAAGCATAACTTGGTGACTTACTCGACCGGCATTCTTGCAATCATCAACGAACTCTCTCAACTGATATGCACCTTGCATCCACACTCCATAGATTCCAAATCACCCTAGCTTGCTAGTACCTCCAGAGAATTGTCTCATAATTTCATTCTGGTAACAAAAGCTCCTATGGAAATGAAAAATTTTTCTCAAAAAGATTTTATTTTTAATTTTTCATAGGAGTTTTGCTACCAGAATAATCTTATGGCCGCCAAAATGGTGCATGCATATGTGTAATAAAGATCGAACTAAAGAAGGAGGAAGAGGAAGAGGAGGTTGCAACTATATATAATCTATGAGAAACAAAGAGAGAGGAAATTAACAAGAATTGGAGCTCACAAGTAATAGAAGCTAGCTTGGAAGCACTAATTTATAGATAGCTAAGATATATCGAAGAGAGTTAAGTTTCACAGATCGAGTAGTTAGAGACTTGAGAGTAGTGACGCTGACAACCCAACCACTTTTAAATTTTATCTACACTGGTGCAAAGAATTCTTCATTTTCATGACATAAGCTGCTCATCAAGGCGATTGGAATGGGTGAAAAATGCACAATGTATTGCCACCCCCAGAGGCCCGCCAGACCATGTGAATATGATGTAGGTAGAGGAGTACCTAGCTAGGATCAAGTGGACTATGGTGATGTATTTTGGGATTTATATGTGTATTTCTTGGTGCTTTTTGTTTCGAATAGATATTCCAAAATAAGTAGCAGCTCATGAAGTAATAACGGTGATTAAGAAAATTGAATTAGCTTGGATTGTGAACTAGATGTTTACTAACAGGTCGCCTTGGAGGTTAACTCAATCCACTCCAGTTCTTTTCATAATCTCCTAGTTTGGTGCCTTGGTAGCTAGCTATGGATGATCGAGATGAAATTATTTCCCCCCTATATATAGTTGAATATACTCGTGAACACGTATAAGAATTCAAACTATGTAGTATTTGTTGAAGGAATATCGATTTAGTGTGCCTTATCAAACTAGGAGTAGCAATAGGAGAGAAGGTTCTAGATTTCCCAATCCTACACGGATTGGTATTCCTTGTAACATTAGAACTAGCACTTTGTAATCCCTATATATAGGGCTCCTATTCTCAATAATAATACACATCTCTCTCTACAATTCTCTCTCGAATCTATTTTACTTAAACACGTTATCAGCACGACTCTAGCCACAAAAACCGAAACCAACTATTCTGCCTACCTGCGTGCCTACTGCCCCAGCAGCCCCTAGCCCGAGCTAGCCAAGCCTTCGCTGCAGCCTGCTCATTGACCGCCCAGCGCTATGCGCCCCTGCGCTCCGTGCTGCCCGCCTGCGCGCCCGTGCGTCTGCAGCCCCGCGTCGCTGCCCTGCTGCTCCTGCAGCTCTGCCGCACATCTACTGCCCCGCGCGTACCCCTGAGCCCACTGCTGCCCCGCGCACACCTGCGCACACTGCTTCCCCGCGCACACCTGCGCACGCTGCTGCCCCGCCTACGCACCCGTGCACCTGCAGCCCTACACCACTGCTGCTGCCCCTGCAGTTTGCCTCCGCTACTCCTGCACCACTACTACCACCGCAGCCCCTGCTGCCCCGCATTCGCTGCACGCCTCTACTCGGATTACTTCGCTCCATCACGCCTGCATCGACACGCGCGTGATCCAAAACTAACAAGTAAGTATTTAAGAGTAAGTTTTGAAGTTCCTATAATTCAAATATTTCTTCTTCTTTTCTCGGGGACTTGAAAACCTCCCTTCTTCTACATCCCACCTTTCTTATAACGTGGGTTCGATTCTTGAAAAGCGGAATCGTGGGGATTCACGCAATTAACGAACTAAGAGCGTTCGTAAGACTTCGGACTAAGAGCGTCCGTAAGCATCGATTTAACGAACTAAGAGCGTTCGTATGCTACGGACTAAGAGCATTCATGAGCATCTATTTTGACCATACAAACATCATTATTTCGGTCTAATCCAATTATTCTTGGAAATCGATTTCTTGGTAGCATAGCTCGGAAATCTTATTTATATTAGTTTTCGTGGAAGCATTGACTCCGAAACTAACTTGTTCTTGTTTCATCTTTTAGGATGTCAAACATGAACAAACTCGATTTTGTTCCATTGGATTATGCAGGCAAAAGGTACTTAATTTGGGTCACTGATGTCGAGATCCACCTTATTGCCCGTGATTTATTGCATACTATCCAAGAGCTTTGTCCTATAGAAACAGCTCCAGACCCTCAAACTGAGAAAGATAATTCCAAGGCACTTGCCTTCATGAAACGTTACATGGATAGTGACCTACAGTTTGAGTTCATAAATGAGGAAAGCGCCATAAAGCTTTGGCATGTGCTTCGCGAACGATATGGCAATGTTCGTGACTCCATACTTCCGAATACAGAAGCAGAATGGAAAGATCTTCGCTTCTCTGAATTTGACACTGTCATGCAATTTTATTCGGAAGCTCTCAGCATCAGAGCAATGATGCGTCTCTGTGGAAAGATGATCACAGAAGACCAATTGATTGAGAAACCCCTCAATACCTTCCCCGTCTATGCTATGAGGTCCTCTGACTTATTCCGGACTCATGTAAATGCAAGACGGATCACAAGTTTCCAACAGCTTATTGAAGCTATGGCCACTGCTGAAAGACATGGCAATGAACTTGTGCAAAGAAGATTTGACAGGCTTCAAGATAGCTATCAAGAGCATCGTCCTATGGCTAGAGAAAGTCGCCATCGACGTCATGATCCATACGATCGAAATGCTCAAGAAGGTAATCGCTCAAGGCGACAATCCCACGACCGTAGGAGGCGTGATTTTGAGGGAAATAGGGTTGGAAACCATGGAGCCAACGTTGGCCATGGATATCACTTTCCAACGCCACCAGTCCTAGGGACTATGCACATTGCGCCAATGCGCCTCAATCAAGGGAGAATCCTCTTTATGGTGTCTATTTCTGATATGGAACGTCTGATCAATGGACCTGAATTTGCAATGTACCTACGGAGGTAGTCGCATCATGGTGATCAAGACTTCGAGTTCACAAAGACTTTAAATCTGGCGATGAAGACAAAATGCCGCAGATTTTTATATTTCCAAGAATTATGTAATGGCAATTATGCCTTAAATCAATAAAATGACTTATTGTATTAACTCTTTCCCTCTAGGCGTACTCAAGAGTAATTGTGATGTCTAGGCAAGGTTTGATATGAGAGAACGGTTTTAAAAGTGAGCAACGCTCCACCAAAATCTCGCCTTACCTTACCTGGTCACAACCAAATTGAAATTACCGAACGGATTGAGTGACTACGATTTGTCTACAGTTTGATTTTTATATTGGATTAGATTTTGGTCAAGAAACTTTGATGTAATCATTGGCTATTATTAATAAAGTATCGATTTATTTTATCGCATGTCATGGACATATTTTTCGAACTTTATTCCTTACAAGATGTAAGTACCAATGGTTTTCATGTGAGAATGGACAAGAGTTCCTTTGCATCACCTCTAATGACTACGGACATAAACGAGTATTAGAGAAACTTATGTGTCGCTCTAGTGGGTTGTATGCAACCACTATTCGAGTCATTGAATCCAACCATGTCATGAGAGATGATTTATGGGATTCCGACACATATAGGCTTTGGCACGACCGTTTGGGACACCCAGGTCGTGACATGATGATCCGTATATTAAAGACTTCACACGGACATCCCTTTTTCAGAACGAAAAGAAGTAAAACTCGGTTTTTGGACACCGAAGGAGCCCCTGCGCCTCACGGCGCCGTTCACCCCCAAATCCGGCCATCCTTGGCCGGCGCCGCCTTCCCCCTGCGGCCTCAGGGTGGCATTGACGCCACCAAGGCTCTTTGTCTCCAACTTTTACTTCTAAAGTCACTTGTGACTTTGTGGCTCAACCAAAATCCTCATTGGTTGTTTCTAAAGCCCATCATTCGTTCTGCAAAGCCTGCTCTTTAGCAAAGTTAGGATCGAGACCATCCTATGCAAAGGACACCAAAGAAAATATACCATTCTTGCAAAGAATCCAAGGTGATATTTGTGGACCTATTCAACCATCATGCGGACCATTTCGATATTTTATGGTATTGGTTGATGCATCGACACGCTGGTCACATGTCATGCTATTGTCCACAAGGAACGCTGCATTTGCTAAACTCCTAGCACAAATAATTAAGTTAAGGGCTCACCACCCGTATCATCCTATTAAGTCTATAAGATTAGACAATGCTGGAGAGTTTACATCAAAGACTTTTGATGATTATTGCATGTCCATTGGGATTGATGTTGAACATCTGTTCCTCATGTTCACACCCAAAATGGTCTCGCAGAAGCCGCCATTAAACGACTACAAATGGTCGCTAGGGCATTGGTAATGCGCACCAATCTCCCTATTTCTGCTTGGGGCTATGCAATATTGCATGCAGCTGTGCTTATTCGTCTGAGGCCCACTGCCACTCAACCCTTTTCTGCGTCCCAGATGGTGACTGGGTATGAGCCTAATGTCTCACACTTACGCATATTTGGGTGTGCAGTTTATGTGCCAATTGCGCCACCACAGCGCACCAAAATGGGTCCTCAAAGACGATTAGGCATTTATGTTGGATATGATTCTCCAACGATTATCCGCTACATAGAACCCTTGACAGGCGATCTCTTTACCGCAAGATTTGCGGATTGTCACTTCGATGAGACAGTCTTCCCATCGTTAGGGGGAGATAAGAACATCAATGTTCAACAGGAACGACCGGAATTGTCGTGGTCTGTCCCCACTCTGTCTCATCTTGATCCCCGAACCGCACAGTCCGAAATTGAAGTGCGGAGAATTCTCGATCTTCAGAACGTAGCAGAATCGATGCCTGATGCGTTTTCTGATATCGCTAAAGTGACGAGATCACACATACCTGCTGCAAACGTGCCTGCAAGGATTGATGTCCCTAAAAGTAGAGGACATGACGCCAACTCAAGAATGCATGAGCATGGCGCCAACGTCCCATCTCTCAATGATGGTGACGTTATGGCTAGGCCCACGGCTCCTGCCAGGAAGCGCGGGAGGCCCATAGGTTCGATGGATTCTCGCCCAAGAAAGAAAGCGAGTTTGGCACAAAATAATCCATTAATCATCGATATAAATAATCCATCTCATGAGAATATTCCGGATTATGGTTATGTCCAAGAGACATCATTGGGGGACGCTCCAATGTCAGAACCAACTCCAGAGAATAGAGAGATCTCCATAAATTACACTAGTGTACATGAGATGATGGATAGAAATTCTATGGCGATTGATGATGCATTTGCATATCATATTGCGAAAGGGATTATAGAATATGATGATATCGAACCTCGCTCTGTTGAAGAATGTCAACGAAGAGCAGATTGGCCTAAATGGAAAGATGCGATCCAGGTTGAATTGGATTCACTAACAAAGAGACAGGTATTTGGGCCTGTAACGCAGACACCCAAGTGTAAAGCCTGTTGGCCATAAATGGGTCTTTGTTAGAAAGCGTAATGAGAAAAATGAGGTGGTAAGATATAAAGCCCGCCTTGTGGCGCAAGGTTTCTCACAACGCCCTGGAATCGACTACGAGGAGACATATTCTCCCGTAATGGACGTTATAACGTTCCGCTACCTTGTCAGTTTGGTAGTTTCCGAAAAACTTGACATGCAGCTTATGGATGTGGTTACAGCATATCTCTATGGGGATCTAGATTCAGAGATATATATGAAGGTTCCAGATGGACTTCAATTACCCAAATCAAGTGGCTCTAAACCACGGAGCGCGTTTTCAATAAGATTAAAACGCTCACTATATGGATTAAAACAATCTGGACGGATGTGGTATAACCGTCTAAGTGACTACTTGATTGGGAAGGGATATATTAACAATGAAATATGCCCATGCGTGTTCATTAAAAGAACAAGTTCCGGATTTGCAATCGTAGCAGTTTATGTCGATGACATGAACCTAATTGGAACTCTAGATGAGTTAAAGGAAACTGCTAATACTTGAAATCCGAATTTGAGATGAAAGATCTTGGGAAAACACGGTTTTGTCTCGGTTTAGAACTCGAGCACCGTAGTGATGGGATTTTGATCCATCAGTCTGCATATACTCAGAAAATCCTAAGGCGCTTTAATGAAGATAAAGCAAAGCCTGTGAGTACTCCCATGATCGGTCGTAGTCTTGAGCCCGGAAAAGATCCGTTTCGTCCAAAGGATGAGGACGAAGAATCATTAGAGGCCGAAGTGCCCTATTTAAGTGCAATAGGCGCATTATTGTACTTAGCTCAATGCACAAGACCGGATATCTCATTCGCAGTGAACTTGTTAGCTCGACATAGCTCTGCGCCAACACGCCGCCATTGGATTGGTGTAAAGACAATCTTTCGATACCCAGGAGGTACGATTGATATGGGCCTATTTTATCCCTACAGAGAGAAAAGGAATGACGGAAGAATGGGATCGGACCCCATTAGGCATGAAGCCGCCGTCCACCACAACATAGTGGCGGCCATGTTGCCGCCAATGCCGCCACCACCATCAAGGGTGGCCGGCCTCACCCTATCCCCTCCATCAAAACGACAATGATGTCTTGATGGGTTTTGCTGATGCAGGGTACCTCTCTGACCCTCACAAAGGTCGCTCCCAAACAGGTTATGTCTTTACCATGGGAAGCACTGCGATATCTTGGAGGTCTACGAAACAGACCCTTGTTGCTACTTCCTCAAATCATGCAGAGATTATTGCTCTACATGAAGCTGTACGTGAATGTGTATGGCTAAGGTCTGTAATTCGACACATTCAAGGAAGTTGTGGTTTGAAGTCTACCACAGATGAACCTACATGCATTTATGAGGATAATGCAGCTTGTATTGAACAAATGAAGTTAGGTTTCATCAAGGGCGACAACACCAAGCATATATCGCCTAAGTTCTTTTATAATCAGCAACAACAATCACTTCTAAAGATTGAAGTGAATCAAATCCGATCAGAGGATAATGTAGCGGACTTATTCACTAAGTCGTTACCTAAATCCACCTTCGAGAAACATGTGAAGAGCATCGGATTGAGAAAGTTATCCGAACTCCCACGATTGTAGCAATCAGGGGGAGATATCGACATCAGGGGGAGTTATGATGTCTACATGTTCGATCTCGAAGAGTGAAGGACGTGTTGTGCTCTTTTTGTCCTTCGACCAGGGTTATTTTTATCCCACAGGGTTTTTTTACCTGGCAAGGTTTTTAACGAGGCAACGGATGAAGCGTCACCACCAAGTTTGAAGCGGCACAAGGGGGAGTGTTGAAGGAATATCGATTTAGTGTGCCTTATCAAACTAGGAGTAGCAATAGGAGAGAAGGTTCTAGATTTCCCAATCCTACACGGATTGGTATTCCTTGTAACATTAGAACTAGCACTTTGTAATCCCTATATATAGGGCTCCTATTCTCAATAATAATACACATCTCTCTCTACAATTCTCTCTCGAATCTATTTTACTTAAACAGTATTACAATTAAAGCGTAAATATGTTAGACCATTAGACCAGGTTCAATCAATCGCTAGGCAGCTCGGCAAACGTGTAACATAGACATTGTCAGTTAATCTAGTTGAGAGTTTATGAAGAATGCACATGTGGTCACAAAAAATATTAGGGGAACAAAACCCAGTTATATTAATATGAGCTCTCAAATGTACTGTACAGTGATTTTCACTGGTCACTGTGTTGATACTTGATACTACTTCATTCTACCACGTGATCGGTTTCTTTTTCATGCGAACTTAATGTAGAGATCAGAATATCTCCTTGATGATTCATCAAAGCCCAAGTTCGGCAATCAAATAATTCAAATCCCTATTAAGCATCAGCTAGTGACGTTCTCTGCTATAGCTAGGCAATTCTTCTTCATCGATTATTGTCCAACTGATCTCTTGCTCTCTGCATTCGATCGATCGGAGAAGATTTGTATCCTGCTTGAACGAAGGAATCAACTGTCATATAGAGCAGAATAAGATGATAAACGATGAAGAAGAAGGCATTGCTATCACGACATGCTGTATGCCACGATCCTTTAAAAACAATCACACAAATGAAACGAATCACTAAATTAATTTCTAAACTTTTTCCTAAAGAAGAGACAAAAGGAGAACTTAAGAACAAAGGTACTGGAAATTAGCTGGTAAGTCAGTCAGTATCAGCATCTGGCTTAGCAATGACATGGCAAGTCAGTGGCACCTTCCCCACAGTAATGGCCCAAATGTTACTTTTTCCATAGGAGCTCTTGTTACCCTGATGATAATCTTGTGGGGGGCGCTTTTTGCTTGCGTTTTCTTCTATTTGCAGCAACTGAGAACCTCCTGAAATGATAAGATACGTACGTCTTATGAGTAAAGCAAACACAAATACAAAACAAAAACCAAGAGTAATATTGTGATGCATACTTACACTTTGTATAATTTTAAGCTTGTCAATTTCTTCAAAGATCCACCTTTTGTAGTCTGAATAAATCTCCATGAAAAAACCAAGAGGGATTATGAGGAAAAAAAGAAAAAAGGCCACCCAGAAACCAAAACTTACAATAATCGAGTTTATCAACTACAGGTGCTGGCTAGCTAGGATCAAGTAAAAAAAATGGTGCATGCATTTATAATAAAGATTGAACTAAAGAATGAGGAGGAGGAGGAGGTAATTGCGACTATAGATAATCTTTGAGAGACAGAGAGAGGATCGGAAACAAGAATTGGAGCTCACAAGTAATAGAAGCTAGCTTGGAGGCACTAATTTATAGAAAGCTAGCTTGAGAGTAGTGACGCAGACAACCCAACTTCTTTGAACTTTTATCTAGAATGGTGCAATTCTTCATTTTCATGACATGAGCTGCTCACCAGGGCGATTGGAATGGTTGAAAAATGCACAATGCGTTAACTACCACCACCAAACCATGTGATCAATATGATGTAGGTGGAGGGGTACCTCGGATCAAGTCGACTGTACGTGGTGATGTATTCTGAGATTCATATATGTATTTCCCTAGAGACTTACCAGAGATCAAGTAAGATAGTTGATGGACTATCACAAACCACGCAACAAAAAGACCAAATGAAGCAATTTCATCATAATCATGCATGGGTCGGTTGGTAAAATCCTATGAGGCAGTCACATGAATGGCTGGAGTCGGGTAAATATATAATTCTCTACGGCCTGCATGACTGGTCCATACCAATCATGTACTCGGTTTTCCTGTATTAAAGAGGTTATCACTCACCATCTATAATACCTCAGCAAATATTATTGTTGCCCCAGAAATCTTTGGAAAATCTTTTTCCCAAATATGAGAAAACTCCTTTTCTTTTGTTTTGTTGCAGGCTTCTTGATTTGCAAACTTATATTTTGGCCAGAGAAAAGTGGTCGGCTGTCATCTCTATTTACAGCTCATTCGTTACTAGTAGGTCTTCTTTATTAATATAATTGAAGATTCTTTCTGACAAAAAATAAGTTCGAAGATTGTCCAATATCACTTAGAGCAAGTCCACCGGTATGACTTTGCCCGGGCAAAGTGAGAGAATGATGATGTGGTGACCGGGCATGGAGAGAAACAAGCTTCCACCGGCAAACTCTTGACCAGCCAAACTTTGGCTTTGCATGACTGAGGTCAAAAAAAGGGGCAAGCCCATGACTAAACTCTTGCCCGAAGTCATCCGGCTGCCAGCTCGGCCAACCACAGAACGTGGCTGACCTCACAGGGGCTGCGGAGAGAGAAGAGAAACAGACGCCACGGAATTGCTTCGATCTCGGCCTGGGGGCGGCTTCTGGGCCGGCTGACGCCACGGAGTGGCCGGATGAGGTGAGGCGACCTCGGGTTGCTTCGATCTCGGCCTGGGGGAAGAGTCCGGGCCGGCTGACTCCACGGAGTGGCCGGACTAGAGTAGGCGACCTCGGGGGAGCCGGGTCCGAGGACGGAGGACGCCGGAGGAGGGAGAAACTGGCGGGTCGGGTCAGACGATCAAAGTAAACAGTAAAAGTGTGAACAGTACAAAACCAGAGAAAAAACAGAAAAGTGAACATTAAAAGTGTGAACAGTAAAAATGGACAGTAAAAAAGTGAACAGTGTTGCCCCGGGCAAGAAAAAAACGGGTGCAAACCTATGTCCAGTGAATAGTAACTTGACTGGTCGAATTTTTGACTTCTCGACTTTGCCTTTTCTTGACTACGGGTGCACTTGCTCTTAGGATCATTGAAAGAAGTCAGTTGTGATGCTGAGATACATATAGCTGACTCATAACTTACTCAACAATTCTTAGGACCACACATGCATGGTCACAACTAGCAAGTCGTCTAATATTGCAGCCTTGGCAGTTAAGACTACGAGAATTGAGAAGGCAAATGTTTGTCAATTATGAAGTGAGAAAGGCCGGCTCTTAAAATTTGTTTTGTTTTGTTTTGTTTTTTTGTTTTTTGTTTTGTTTACTGAAGTATAAGCGCTTGAAGATGAAAATACAACATACACGTGTTCCAAACTTGTAAAAAAACCCAAGTTAGAAATCCCGGATGTCAATTCTTGCAGAAGACATCATACTAGCTATTATACAATGTCCATTGGATAAGAAGGTTGTTAAATTTGTTTAGTCATAATAGCGACACTTAATTTGGCTTTGATACCCTACGAAAACAACTGACTGCAAACAGGGGTCGGGAAAGATGAACTGAAAGGATGGCATTTATCGGCTACAGGTGTCGGGAATTGGCTGGGGAAGAAGAACCGGGATGTTCTGTTGTATGTTGAGAAGAGGTGAACAAATTAATTTATAACTGGTGATTGCATCATGCAATTTCTATTCTGACTCTCTACCAGCTAGGACCATGTAAGAGTAAGAGAGTTAACTTTCAAAAACCATGCAACAGAAACACCAAATGAAGCAAATTTATTTAGTTTTCCCACATGGTCTTTCCCTTTATCAAAAAGAAACTTTCATCATCATTACTTCGGTGACTGCAAGAGTTGGTGAAATCCTGATGACTCAGCTATCTGACCCATTCCATATATTTGCCACTTTAGTTACTTCAAAGTTGATCAAATTGTTATCTTTTTTTTAGCTCGATCATTTTAAACAATTTAATACTGGAAAATTGAGGGAAGCCACGATATTCAAGCACCTAATTCCCAACCTGAACTGAACCACATGTGGAACAGTGGAAGGAGTAACATGGACAAGAAAAACCTTGACCAAAAAAAAAAAAAAAAAGGTAGGGGATCGGATCATGAGAGACAGAGAGTGTTACTGGTTATACCTAGCTTAACGGTGAGACGAGTTGAGGAATTTTATCTCAGAACAGGGAAGACCAAGCACATGCATTGCGGCATTCCACATGCACGTACATTTGGCTACTATATCTTTCCTCGCTATTCTATAAATTTTAGATCTTAAAGATTTTTCCAGATGTGGGTTTAATGGTAATTAATTGCCAGGATGTAATTTAGAATCACATGTAGACAATCTATTCTCATATTTTGTTATGGTAATTAAGTTTGTTCAAAATAAGGTCAGTATGCTTCTCCTACATAGTTTTGGATTTACGGTTATTGCTTTAGAGTTTCTTGTACGATAAATAATTAATATGTTGTCATGCATGCATGTCGACTCCAAAGATTTGCACAAATATTCTCCCTTGTAAATACATATATATATATATTTTTTTTTTCTTCCCTTTTTTCTTTTCTTCTAGAGGAAATGGAAGACAAAACTCTCACCCATCAAAGGTACTGAAAGCCGAGATCACTTCAATCCGAAGAGTTTGCCAATCCTTTGATCCTTATAAAGTACTTCACTACTACAATTTGTTGATCACTAAAGGAGATGTTTCTATATAGCCAAGAAGAAAGATGAATGGTTCCGTTCTTGATTGGTTGATTGGAGGTACTAATTTGAGTGGAGAGAGCGTAAGAATTTATAGCCTACCTTCATGGATAGTCACATTAAGGATTTCAGTAGATTCTATGTTGGATTTGTGAGTTGCTCTTTTTTTGGTCGAAGATATATGAGTTGCTCTGGTTGTAAAATTTGTGGTGGTTCTGTTTGTTTATAGATTTGTATTAAATGAGTATTGTTTTCGCAGTGGGATGACTCGCTAGGTATGGCACCTGAACGAACAAATAGTGAGGGGAGGCTTCACCTACGTAGGCCAAAAAGGAATGCTGTTTCTCCACTGAAGAAGTATGAAGATAAAAGATTTTCGAAGAGGAGAAAAGTTAAGAGATTTAGCTTACATGAAGAAGCCACGTTAAGGACTGGTGTGCAGAAGTATGTACTTGTTTTATAATTTCTGCATCTATTTTTCAAGCTTCTTGTTGTGAAAGGGACCTTCCTATTTTTAAAGTTTTATTAAATTGGGGTTAGATGGTCATTCCGTTATTGTGTAGGTCTTAGCAGATTATTGGTAATGGTTTTGTATTTCTTTTCAATCCTAACAAGCTCGTTAGTCGTAATGTTTGGTTGCTTCATAATTCTCATCTCTGAAAAGATTATCAGAATTTTATGTCCTTAGTACTTACTGGCAATCATGCATGCTTCTATTGGCTGAGTAAGTAGCAATTAATCGTGATTACTTTTAAGCAATTTCTAAGTTCTCATCAATTAATGTATCCTTTTCTAATGCAGGTATGGCAAAGGCAATTGGAAGTTTATCTTAAATACATACAGAGATGTGAGATGTATTTGAAGAGAGAAATGATGAGGTACCTACTTTTTGCAGTATTTGGAATGGCTGTTAGCCGCGAACATTAACTTACATGTAAAATGGTTTTTTGTTCATCTATAATGTTCAGCTTCAAGCATCTGTATCGTTTTTAAGACCGTTGAGGATCTTGTGTTTCAGGTTGATCTAAAGGACAAGTGGAGAAATATGTGGAAGTAGAGGCACCTGTGAATAGTCTGCCACTCGGTTGATTTTTTGTATATATTGATACCTTGTGCCTATGAATTGTAATAAAGCCAACCATTGTGGTTAAGATTCAAATTTGAATCTTCATTTTGCTACTTTTTCGATGGTGGAAGAGCCTAGTAGTCGACTCTTGTTTACCTTGGGATGAAGATGCATTGTAAATGTAATGGGCTGTGATACTGTGAAATTCTTGCCGATTGTTGTAAGAGATAATGTTCCATAATGTGTCAGTAGCTTTCTATTTTCTTAATTTCGTTTATTTATTTTTTTTCTTCAGCAGCACTGTCAATGGAAGTTGATATTAATCCAGAGCTCCCAAGGAAAATCATACACTACCTAATACTTCCCAGCCTACCGGCCAAGTCTCTTATGCGCTTCAAGTGCGTATGCAAGTTGTTGGCATTCTCTCATCCCACCAGAACTTGCATTGCGGCAACAGCCACACGGGTCACCTCTTAACCGAAGCTTGGTACAGACCCAAACAGCTGAAAATGTTCTTCTCACAAATGGAACGAGGAATTACTACTCATCCCAACACCCGACAGCATCATCATGCAAATTAAGAATGATGTAAATTAAATGTTGGACGAGTTTGGGAATGCACAAAAAGTTTGTGGGATGGGATTTAGGGTAAGGCTAACTGGAAACGGCAATGCCACGGGTAACGGATAATGGCGAACAGGTAATGATCAACGGGTAACGGTGAATGGGTAACAATCAACGGATAATGGCAAACAGGTAATGGGTAACAAGTTATGGCTAACAGGTAATGGGCTTTGGTCTAAACAAGAAGGGAAACTAATTGGGGTTTAGGATAATGGCCAACGGAAATGGGATAACGACCAACGGTCAATGGATAACGGTGAACGGGTAACAGGTTTTGGTCTAAAAAAGAAGGGTTTGGACGAATTGAAGTTGAGACTAAAACAAGTTTCGACCAGGGCTAAGGCTTAGGTTCTGATACAACGGCAAAGCTGATCGATCTATGATTATTAGGCTGTCTTATTCTCTTAATTTGACCTTCATGGTTATATTGCTTGTTATACGTTGTTAAGGTTCATCTGAAAGATTACTGTACCAAAACAGTGGTGGGTTACAAAAGTTCTCCAAGATTTAAGTTCAACAAGCTCTATCTGGGCTAGTTATCCAGGTATATTTACTTGATCAATGTCAATAGAAAGAGTCAAGACATTCTTATTCTTAAAATGATCGAAAAACTCGTAATGAAAACATGGGATTACAAAGATCCTTTGAAAACAAGCACCAACTTCAATTATGTTCTAAAGATCACATGTTGTAGTCTATATTAGCACTGGGATTCAGAGAAGCAAATGCAAGAAGCTCTGCATCACGCGCAAACACATCCATGTGTTGCTTTTCCAAATTCACATGTGCTTCAATCCCTTCTCCATTCCTAGTATCAATCAGAAAGATACTATTTTTCATCACACAGCTAGCAATAGTGACCCAAATTGGCTTGCCCCAACCAAAGTCTGCTTCGTAAACTGGGAATCTGCACCAACTGCTACATCTATACACAACCAGGTTCTGTTTTTGAAACAGTTTCCTTGAATCTTTCATGCACTCCATAAATATCAAAGGCCATTCTTTTCCAAATTTCTCGGCATATGTAACACAGAAATGAGCCATCCTCTCCTTCATTTGAGACACCAGGTCATGCAACTCTATCACACTCTCATCCTCCGCTGTGGGCACTGCATAGAACCAAACCATGCTACCTACTGAGCTTTTCGGCAATGGAGGAACCATTCTACCACGCAAATTCACCGTCTGGATCAAAAGGGTACTAGGATTCAACAAGGACCCAGAATTCGATTTCAATGCAGATATGGCACATCTATGAATAAAAGCAGTCACAACTTCAACTTTTGAGGGGTTTTGCACTTTGTCACACACCATGGCTTTGAGGGCAGCAACTTTCGGGGCAGCAAACACAAATCTCTTGGAAACGTAATCCCCTTTCTCAATCACAGATTGCGGTAGCAGTGGAATCTCACCTTGGGGGAATACAGTTGCTGCAATAAACTCGGGAGACACATATTGATCAGCTTTGTGATCACAGGTTATGGCTGCCCAGTCGTTGATGAAGTTGATCATGGTGCAAGTGTCAGCTACTTTGTGTGACATACAGATGCCAATTGCCATTCCACCACAGTCGAAGAAGCTTACTTGAACAGCCAAGATGACAGTTAAATTGGAGTCATCGTTCCACTGTAAATTGTCTGTGAATAACAGGTCCAGCACCTCATCTTTCGGGTGCTCCAGAATTTCAGAGAGCTTGACTTTGATTCTTGCTTCTACAAATATGACTCCTTCATCATTACAATCAATAGAGACTCGATCTCTGATCCTACCGGAAAATGGGTAGTATTTGGCTAGTGTTTCTGATAGAGATTTCTTGAGCTGATTGGATTTATCACCAAAATTAGGATTATGATCAGAATCAGATTCTTCCTTGGGGTAGAAGTAAACAACTGGTGTATAGGTACGAGGATTTATCTGTTCAAGGAAAGAAAGGTGGTATGTTCCGTGATGTGGTAGGGTTGGAGTGGAAGGTTTGATGGTTTCTCTGGATATTATTTTAACTTCCATGCTTGTCAAGACTGCTATTGTTTGATGCTAAAGATCCCAAGTTGCATACCTTACAATGATACATGTATGTATAGGATGAAAACTAATGAGGTCATATCCCTAATAATTCACTTCTGAATGTTGTGGCTCCACATTGATTATCAATGTAAATTATGACTCAAACAATATAAGTTGAAAGGGAAATCACAACTGAAGATAAGGAAAATTTTATCAAGTTGAAGATATTATACTAATTAGAGAAGTATATACCTATGCATTTTATTGGCCAAATGATACAAATATTAAGTAGTGACCAACATTGACAGAAGAGTTCTCTCTTCAGTATTTAATGTCAATGTCTAAGGGCACTAGTGCTTATGGAAGCCATGATCAATGTAGAGAGGGTCATATCGTAAAGGCCAAAGAGACAAAGGTACCATTCTATTTATAAGATTATTTAATAAGTCATGGTTACCAGAATAAACACCTACAATAAAGCGAAGTTAGTGCAACAGCTTCAATTGCCCTTGATCCCTACAATATTAGGACAAAAAAGGCAGTTGTGGCCATGGCTGTTCAGTTGAACTTGTTTGACTGTGGTGGTATGGGTACTGGTATCTTCATTTCACACCAGATTGCAGATGGTGCAACGCTCTTCTTTCCTCAATGCTTCGGCTACAACATCACGCAACATTACCCCTTGCCTAAGCTCAGCCTCTATATTTCCACCTAGGGGCATAGAATTCATCATGCCATCCAATGTGATTAGAAGAGAGAAGATTTTGACAGAGGTTTGTGTTTTATGCATCCAGTTTAGCCAGGCTTAAAGCCAAAGCATCCAAGGGCTTGTGAGTGGACGATGCTGCTCCTACTTGTGTGAAGCTCTAACAGGCTAACAGCCCTCATATGGAATCCGGTATGAATGCGAAAATGGGTACACCAGTTGAGTGTAAGCCCTAAATGGTGATTTCCCTTGGGGATAATTTAAGAGAGAATGGTTTCACGTTTGTGGTTCAAATAAGAAAAGTTAAGGAACACCAACTTTGATTATGCCAAGAAACTACAGAGTGAATATGGGTATTCACAAGCTTGCAAGCCTCTTGAGGAAGTAAGTGCATTGGTTTCTGGCGAGGTTGATTTTTTAAGGTACAGCAGTAGGATAAGTTTTTGATTTTATAACACTGATTTTGGATGTGGAAAACCCATGTGGTCATGCATTCCTAACGTGCCCATCAAAATGCTGTGATATTTATGAGTAACAGATATGGTGATTGAATACAGGCACGGAAGACCTTGGATGGAGAAGACATGGCTAAACATGAACGCAATCATGAGCTTCCGGAGTTTGCTTCTCTGCCACTGTAACTCCTAAGCTTGAGCAACTAGGTTTGTGGTTCTTTTCCAATTCTATGGTTCAAGTAGTTCATGCTTATTGTTTACATAAATGAGAGTTTATCTAGAGTCCTTGGCATATGTGCCCTGTCTCACTACTGCTTTCATCATACCTATAATAAAGTTGAATATAATTTCTTCATTCATTCATTTCTAACTATGACATGAAAGTAAGTAAAAGGCCAGCAAATTCATGATGAAGTACTAGGTCAGGAAACAGAAAATAAGAGGGAAACATGCTAGTCATAGTAGACGAATAATAACATATATTCAACTGAAAGCCATTTGCGCATAAATCAATATGTATATAAAAAGATCACACACAAAAATGATAGTTTCTGACCAAAAGATGGTATTATAATACATAGAGGCGTATTGAAATTTGAAATGAGACTAAACAGTTTCAACAAGTACCTTGAACTAATTAAACAAAAACTCCAAGTGAATAGAATTACCTATATTTAGTAGCTTCTTCATGTTAACCTTTACAACCATCAACTATACCACTATGTTCACCAGCCTGAATATGTAATGCAGCTTCTAACTCCTGTTCTGTGGTATCTTGCATACGGGTATCTGTGCAACTCCAAAATCACAAACTTCAATGCTGTCTACAGTGTCTCCTGAACATGAGGGTGCAAGCCCAAAAATAGAGGGATGAACAGATGGATTATGGACCCATCAATTAGTGTTTGACCTCTCAAATCATGCAACCACATGATACTCCCTCCTGAACAATCAAATACAGCAGCGAGAAAGAGGTATCAGACCGCCATGCTACAAGAATATATGGCTCTCTATCATTGACTTGAAAATGTTTGGACTGGGTTCAGGCAGGAAGCTACTTCCCACTGACAGCTTTGGAAGCAGCAATCTCTTCTAAGCGCTTCCAGGTGGTTTCTTGTTTTGTTTTAATCTCCTCCAGTTTTGCTTCATCTTCCTGAAATTTGAGTAAACACTCCTCCAATAGCTCAGGATCAGCATCAGAGAAGATTTTGCGGATGTTCAGCGACAAACTGTGTACTGCTTGGTTCCAGTGGTTGCGGCCATTCTTCTCCAAAGCTGGAAAGATAATGGGCAGTATGACTCTACGGTTTTGTTTGATTAAGTTCTCAATATGTTCATTGTTCCACAAAAACAAGGCCCTCTCTGCCACCTGTAGAAGCAAAAGCATCATTCAGCTCAAGGTTTTGGTTCAGGAAGGATCAGATGGGCATGGCATTTGAACTCATCAGAACAAAACTAGAATCTCAATCCTTACTTATTATCTTCTCAATCAGGAGTTTATATAAAAGAGAGGAATTTAACTAAAAATTGAAAGGCAATTAAGAAATTGAGGCCAAGTCCAAGATTTTTTCTTCTTATGCTTAAATAATATTCTTAAATATTTCTTGAGCCATGACAAAATATAGAGTCAACAATTGATCCCGTTAAATAATTAACCTCCAAATTACATTATTTATTATTCAGAACTGCTCGGTAGGGCATACCAGTATTTGAATCCTATTATGCCATTACCATCAGTCAAATTGTTCATAACGATAGTAAGATAGCTGGAAAAAAAAAAATTGGAATCCAGCACATAGCAGTCGATCACCAGTTGGAATTGTTCAACAGAAAACATGTTTGACCAAAAAAAAAATTTAGATAACTAGATATGCAGCTGCAGATATGACTCAGATACATTTTATGTATATCTAATCTTATATCCCAGGTTTTAGGTTAATCTCTTACATCAGTCCAAAACAAGCAATTATCTGTGAATTTCCAGTAATAATGTTGAAAGCGGAAATGCAACACTGCAAGGATTTACAAACATATATCTCGAGTTACTAACATAGGGTCTACCAACTTAACACAACAACAAATTAGAAGTAAAGGGGCACAAGGGTAAAAAGATATAGGTTCCCTCACACAAAAGCATGTTTCCAGAAAGTGACAGAATTTGTTTATGAAAAGAAGTAAAGAGCTTACTAGGTACAAACATGCCTAATATTTTAGAGCATAAGAAAAAAAATAGTAAACTAATTGAAGACACAAACCACTACCTGAAAGTGTGAACTGCTCAAGCAACGGGCTATTTGGCGGAAGAGGGGTACCATACATCTTTGAAATTCTGCAGGCTGGGTAGCTTCTAAAATTTCCTCCAACTCACTTAAGAACATGACTTCCTTTGAACTACTAGTGATCGGCCAATACTTTAACAAGCCTCTTATAACTGTATCTGTAAGTTTGCAATCTTTCTCTACGAACTGAGTAATACAGTATGACAACTGCTGATGGTACATTGATAAGCATTTAGGTTTGTGAAGGGGGATCAGAGCCCGAATAAGAAAGAGTTTGTGCTCTTCTTTAAGTGGAAGAGCAAATCCATTGATTATGCTGCCCAAAACCTCTAGCATCTCAGCAATCCCATTATGCTTTTCTGTTTCAAAAATGAAACGGAAGAAGATGTTGTTTATTCCTTTCCTTATGAATGGGCGATGCACCATAAACTTCCCATAGATTCGATGCAGAATTGTTTTTAGATACTCTCTCTCCCTAGGATCTTCAGAATCAAAGAGGTCCAACAACTTGAGAATAAACGACTGATCAATGTACCTCTTAGCCAACTTCGCATCTGTCTCAGGAGATGCAACAAACCTGAGAAAAAATTCGTACACAATTTGTAAGTGTGGCCATGTAGGGTCCATCAAAGGCTCATCATCCTCCATATCAAAAGATTCCAAAACCTTGTTCTCACGGGGTTGTGGAGAGAGTGACCTGAACAGATTCACACTCACCATCTTTATAGCCTCTTGAATGATAGTTTCATTAAATTTTCCACTGGCAGAACTAACATGATCCACCAGCTCAAGCAATGTCTGCCGTTTGACATCTTTTTCCTTCAGATGCTTTGCTGGGTCAGTGAAGTCAAACACAGTGCAACACAAATTCAGCTTCTTGATAAACAAGATCTGCTTCTCAGAGCCAGGCACATCCCTAAATGCCGGCAAGGCTTCATAAGAAGCAGACACAGAACTACCATTCAGCTTTGAATTTACAACTGGGGGAAGCTTGCTTGCACCGCGATTTGCAAAACGCGAAGCACCATCGAGGTCCGAAACAGGTATGCTGTTTGCGTTTATTGGCCTATCACTTGCTAAGTCACTCTTTCTTGAACTGATTGAAGCATTTAAAGAAGATGCAGATGCACCCCCTAATTCACGATTGTCAGCTGACTTCGAGGGCTTCCTTGGAAGCCTACCAAGTATCTGCTTGATCATGACTTGATTAACAAAATGACCACAAACACAAATCCTATCAAACGCAGCAGGCTCCTTCAAACCAAAACCCAATCCACACCTCAAATCAAAGAGTCAGACCCCAATACAAGCAACCCATTACCAATGAACAACATAATCCATCTTATTCGAAATTGAAAACCCAGATAGAGACACCCATTTCCATAAACTTAATCACAGAAGCAATAATCAAAGCAACCAAAAGTCTTGTTTTTGATGTATCATTCTCTCTCTCTCTCACACTCACTGAGTCAAACCCAGAAGCAGAAACACCTTATAATTCAAAAACCAATAACAAGGTCCCAAATAACAACATGTAAACACACCAGAAGCTCTTATCTTTAATCTTCTTCCAGCTGAGCAAACGTTGAAGAGCTTTGCCAAATCAGCAGCTACCCAAGTTGGCTCAGTGGCTGACACGATCTGGGTGCGATCTGAAACACAAAGATTGCATCCCACATCAACGAAATGATCAAATGAAAAAGAGTAATTCACAAAAGAAAAAGTAAAGAGCTTTGCAAGCTAAAAGCAAAAGAACACAGAAACAAACATAGAATATAGAATACCCAAAATGAAGGCTTGACACTTACAGAAGCAGAGTCCAAGAGAAGCAAGAAAGCAAGGTTCTTTTTCTGTGTTTCAATTTCTTTGGGATAGAGAGATATGGAGGAACAAGACAAGCTGACCACAACAGCCCTGTGAAGGACAAGACTTTTGACAATGTCACAGATCCTTATTATATGTTAATGTTTAAAACCTTTAAGTGAGTCTCAGTCTCAGAGAAGGTAAAGAAGAGAAAATGAAAAAAGCTCGGGAAAAGAGAGAAAAGGTGAAGGCTTTCACTTTCCAATCCCAATACACATAACTAAGCTCACAGTTTGGATTAAAGGAAATTATTTTGTTAAACAAGTTTTAAGTGCGATGTGAGTCCCTTGTAGGAAGAACAATGCCAGCAACATCAAAATCGCCAACTCATCAAACCACAACCTTATTTTGCGACGCTAATGATTGTTTTAAGAGTGTCCCAAACATTGCCGCAACAACAATCCTTCGTCATTGCATACTTCACTTTATTTCGATTCTCTTGAATATTCTTTTCGTCACATTAGAAGTGAGTAAATTCTGTTTTAGTCTCTTTTCAAGAAAAAAAAGAAGCGAGTAAATTATGTTTTAGTCTAATCTTAACTTAATTCTAAAAACTCATTGTTCTGAATAGTTTGACAATTAGATAAATTCTTAAAGATAAAATAATTTCTACACTAATAAAGAAGATAACGCTACTTCACAAGAATGATAAGTGAAAACTTTTATAGATGTTAAACATTCTATCTTTGCAAATTGACATTGTGGAGTCCCGAAGCAATTGAAGTTACTCAAACAATATAACTATTGACAGTCAGTTCTTAGTAGGAATTAGTAGTTCGTACATAAATGGGCACATGTTGATATATTCAATTTTTTTAGTAGTTCGTTTTTACCGGACGGGTTCCCATTAAGCCATCAATAAGGTTAGTAATAATTTAAAAAAAAAAAAAACATCATGTTTCAGCCTGGTCTTTTTGTGGTTTTGTTATTATGGTGACATCCTTCTTCAACCGGTGATGTAGCTAAGTTTGACATAACTCATACCTCACTCAGCCAGTTCAACTTCACTACCCACCACATTACAAACGACAAACAGCAAGACCTCCACTAATGTCTAGACCTAAACATGACGGTTCAAAATCCCAACGAAGACAATTCGATCCAACATGATTATATTCAAGTCCGGCTTATTACAAGAAGCAGAGGCTTGTTTAGGTGAATTTGACCTCCTTTAACCAAGGTAAAAAAAAAAAGAACACAACTCATCTCACAGTGCCACTGAAAGGAAACCAGCCGATGATTTTTGCCGATGAAAACGACGACTGAGTTGGAGCTGGAGCTTTCAGTATTGATGCCCAGCTCTCTCTTGAAGACTTATACTACAATGACATATTCCAAGTTTTCCTATTGAGTTGGGGAGAAGTGAAATCCAATATCACATGTTACTTGGAGGTTCCTTTTACCGGTACCAAGTGCTACTATGATGCTATTACTGATGATCAGTTATCTTTTCTTCGACTTCACCATTTGGCAACAGCTTTGATTCTTCCTCTAATGCGTGGTGGAGTATCTCTCACGGTTTATGGAATGGCAACCACACCATTTGTCTCCGACTCTACAAACTCAATAGCTAAGCTAAACCACTCAATCTTTGATCCCACTTATCATTGGTTGCCAAAGGTGCGTCTCCCTTTTAAACACGAGAGGCTAACTGTTCGTCTGTGAAAGTGTACCTTTTCTTCTTCTTCTTTTTAGATTTTTGTCCTCCATAGTTCATCGGCAAAAATGTATCTTTTTTATACACTCTTGCCGACAAGGCTGTCTTTTCTTAGTCTAATTGACAGTTTGACGATCAGGTAAATGCAAAGATTCTCAAAGATAAAACTGCTTTCGGCACTCATAAAACTACAGAAGAAGATAAATGCCTACTCTTCAGAAAATCAGAAATAATGGCCGCAGAAGAAGTGTCCTAATCTTCAGAATTTAATTTATTTCGTTAAAAAGAGGAGAATGCCTAATAAGTCTTCAAGTCCTTAATGTAGTGATTGAATAATCATGCTTTGCATTCCAGAATTGTAGACTCCTGTATATAATTTTACGACAAAGAACAGCTACAAAAGAACTTAGAAATGAAACAAATCAATGAGGTAGACAGAAGTTTCTTGAAGACTGGTTATCTGCCAGAACCTACCTTTCCTAAAACTACATCATATATATAGCAATTAACAAAGCATGAGTATTCCACCTGAACCAATCCCGTTTCAACCCAAAAAATATTGATGTCATTGAATTGTCAACAGTCTCTCCAGCTAACGTGAAGCAGTGCGCAGAGGTGCTCTGCCACGAACAAGCACAGGTTCGTTGCTCAAAGCCTTCTTTGCAGCAACTTCTTCCAAACGTTTCCATGTGGCCTCACGTCGTGCTTTTACCTCATCCTCCTTCGACTCATCTTCTTTGAACTCCTCTAAGCATTCGTTGAACAGCTCGGGATCAAGATCATAGAAAATTTTGCGGACATTTAAGGTCAAGCTATGAACAGCTTGATTCCAATGGTTTCTAGCATTTTTCTCCAATGCAGAGAACATAATGGGCAGTAAAACCTTACGATTCTGTTTGATCAAGTTCTCAATGTGATCGTTGTTCCACAGAAACAGAGCCCTCTCTGCCACCTGACACAACAAGTACTGGTTGCATTAGATTCATGAAGCGAAAGCTGCTCAGGAAGCTATTTACAAAGAAACATCACTATGGAACTAATCAATTAGCATAGGATCTACTTATTTCTGCAGTTTCAAACCTTTACCATAGAAATCCTTATATAAATAGGCTTAGGGTTTATACATAGTAATATCAAATTCTATATATATTGGCTGGTGTGAAACTTTCAGAGACTCGGTCAAAATTCACTCCAATTCATTCACTGCTAAGAAAATTCACATGCATAACCATTTAAGTTCAAAGGAGTATAGCCTGCAAGAACCAAACCAAAAAAAGATACAGAGAACGCTGCTCATGGAACATGTTCACAATTTATTTCATACATCTGTTAATAAGACCAGAACGCAATATGAATCAAAATGGTACTTTTAAAGTTCTCTATGTCAAACCAAACTAACATCCAACAAGCACCCAAGTTCTCCAAGAAATTTTCTAAGTCCTCACAACAGCCAACACTAATTTTCATAGAGAAAGCTAAAACCGTGAGGCACTGAACAAAACTATTCAAGTACTGCAGGACAACTACTTTGACCACATGAGATATCACAAAGATTAAGCTTTAAACTCAGTTTTTCTAGTTTTCTTCCCAACCTCAAACAGGATAATCTGCACCTCCCACACATTAGAAAGGCCACAAACTACCTTGACAAACTGCAATATCAGTCCGGGAGCTGGCTGCACTTACTCAGTATCTTATATTGTCTCATTTCAATTTCTTTAACCATTGCAATGTGGCAGAACACAATTATCTCCAAATTATGGAAGTTTGTGAACGAACAACTTTCAAAAGACCTCAATATACTTAAATCTTCCAGTAAAGATATCCTAAAGTGATAACAGAGGGAAGACTAACAAAGTGAACAAAAAAGTCCAACTAGCTTAAGGGGATTCTCCTCCTCCCTCCTTTTTGTCAGTGACACATGAGTTAAGGCTTAGTACATGGAAATCCCCAAGTACGAATGAATATGAGAAACAGCTTTAATTGAGGATGTGATGCAGGAAGAAAATGCTCCTGATTATGTGTTATGGTCAACATGGACTACAATAAAATGATGCAGAGAACTCTTATGACTGCAGAACTAGAGTAAGTTTCGAGAGGAATAGGTGCACTAAAACATGCATATATACAAATTAAATAAAATAAGAACATAAAAAGTATAGAAAGACCTGCTACCTGAAAGTGAGAACTGTTCAAACAATGAGCAATCTGGCGGAATAAGGGAACCATGCAGCGCTGGAATTCAGATGGCTGAGTTGCTTCTAAAACCTCCTCCAGCTCGCTAAGAAACAATACTTCCTTTGAACTGTTGGTGACCGGCCAGTACTTCAATAAACCCCTTATGACAGTATCAGCAAGCTTGCAATCTTTTTCTACAAATTGCGTAATGCAATAGGATAGCTGTTGATGGTACATTGCTAGATATTTTGGCTTATGCAAGGGAATTAGAGCCCGAACAAGGAACAACTTATGTTCTTCTTTCAGTGGCAGAGCAAATCCATTTATAATACTGCCCAAAATTTCTAGGAGTTCAGACACCCCATTATGTTTCTCAGCCTCAAAGATAAAACTATAAAAGATGTTGTTGATAGCCTTCCTGATGAATGGGCGATGCACCATAAATTTTCCATAAGTTCTGTGCAGAATTGTTTTCAAATACTCCCTCTCTCTAGGATCTTCGGAGTCAAAAAGATCAAGCAACTTAAGAATGAATGAGTGATCAACATATCTTTTAGCTAATTTTGCATCCGTCTCAGGTGATGCGACAAATCTTAACAAGAACTCGTAAACTATTTGCAAGTGAGGCCAAGCAGGATCCATTGAAGGCTCCTCCTCTTCCAAGTCAAAGCCATCTACTACCTTGTTCTCCCGTGGCTGCGGAGAGAATGACCTAAACAAATTTGCAGACACCATTTTAATACCCTCTTGCATTACAGTTTCTGAAAATTTACCATTTGCTGAAGTCACATAATCCACTACTTCCAACAGTGTTTGGCGCTTGATCTCTTTTTCTTTCAGGTGCTTAGTTGGGTCCGTGAAGTCAAATATAATACAGCACAGGTTTAGCTTTTGGACCAATAAGCTCTGCTTCTCAGAATTGGGAACATCTCTAAATCCAGGCAATGCTTCATAAGAAGAAGACGCCACAAAGCCATTCAACTTCAAATTCACACCCTTTGCATTCTTGTTGCCATTACTTTTCCCAACATCTGAAACAAAACTACCGGCTGGTACAGATGAGATCACATTACCAGACTTGCTAGTCCCTAGCTCACCACTTTTCGAATAGTTGGGAGCATTCGAATACAATGTATGGGCTCCATCTCGACTTTCAGAATGCTTAGAAGACTTGCGGGAAACCTTACTTAATATCTGTCTTAACATAATTTATACACCAAACAAAATGCCGCCCTCCAAAAAGCACAACACAAGTATCAAAGACTCCCAAAGTAGTGGCGAAAACACTCAGGTATGATGATTAACAAAAAGAACCCCAGAACCTTTTATGTCTGCCTTTCTGAAAACAAAGCAACAAGGGGGCCACAAACCCCCATTCTCATCTGAAAACTGAACCCAGACTCTCGCTAGCCTAACACCACAAATCACACCCAGCCCGAATCTCAATTTCCCAGAAGATAAACCCTCCTTCAGCAATCAGCACTATGCCCTTTTCACAGAAACAACAAGACTCCCACAAATCTCTAACCGTCTCACCACCAAGACTCGAACTTTCCACTCTAAACTTACAAACCCAGATGACCAAAAACCCACTCCAACTCCAAAAATCAGCAAGAGCTTCCCAAATTGAATTCAAGAACCCCCATTTTATCTCCTAATGAAAACAGATTAAGCAACAAATTAGACAACCGCAGCTCCCCAAAACAACAATGCTCTAGAAAATTCAAATTCAAATTCAAATTCAGCAGAACAAAAGAAGATGAAAGAAGACAGCAAGATGATGATGATGAAGAGAGAGGAAAACCCAGATGGGAAATAAGGAAGAGAAAGGCTTACAGAGATGAAAAGACTCGTTCTTTGTTGGTTGTAGTTTGTTGACTGAGAAAGTTTGCTTCTTTTTGAATATATTTGATTGATTCTTTTCCCTGTTTTGCTGTGAACAAAAGCTTTGAGGTCAAACTGAGAGTGCGTGGGTGCCTTTCCCTACTCTTTTTCTCTGATTCTGGGCTCCGTCCTCTGGAAGAGTCGAGTCAAAACTAAAACACCCACACAAAACCCGATCACGTCGTTTTTATTCTTTTTCTTTCTTTTTTTTTTTTCCTTTTTCAGTCGGAAAAAAAAAAAAAACATAGACAGCTTGCTTTGCTTGTGGGCTCTTCCGGAGCTCGGCCCACAGGGTAAACCCCAAGGATAAAATAAATTTTACCATCCAATGATGCTCCGAAGTAACTCGAGTTTTCATCTGTAGGCACATTTACCTACATAGAATGGAGATAAGATGAATTGAAATATATTTATTAAGGTATCGGTCTCCTACCCCTACCCCTCGTCATGTGATCGAATCTCTGAACAAAATGAAAGAATATATTTTCTTTACATATATTGAAATTCTTTCCCTGATTCTCAAACCCAGCTATGTACCGTGTTCGTCAAGAGCCATCCGATACATCACTGAATTTTCTATCTATATAAGCATAAAAGAAAATATATTTGACAACCAAAAAAAAACACAATATTATTATGTCATTTTTGATCTCTCGTTCTCTTTTTCTTTAGGCCAATTCCTTCCCTTGTGTTCAAGGGGCAAAGAATATGTGCAAGGGGAAAAGTACCGTGTTTCAAGAAAGTGTTGATAAAATTAATTGACCAGCAAATTATTGTCATGTAATTGTCCATTCTGTTGGTCAGTATTCATCCTACTGGGAACTTAATTCTTTGGTTTCAGGAAAGGGTTTCTTTCGTAGGAATATTCAATCTTCAACTCAAAAAGGTGTCAACCGTCAAATCATGAGGAGAAGGAATTGGTCAGAAATTGCAAGTTTTTGACAAAGTTCTGTATGCAACTGAAAACACAACGCCGGTCAATCTAAACCAGCACGTTTGGGTGGTTAAGGGAATCAAAGATGAAAAACATAAAACAAAATACAATAATAACAATACATTCGAGACTAATGCAGTGAAGCATTGAAGATGTCAAAGATTGAAAACTTGGTGCAGTCGTCTTTGATCAATAGATGACTACATTAGACAAAAGAGAGAATGATAATTACAACTCTGGGGCGACGAAAACTACAAAGCTCTTAAGCAGCCTGCACCGCATGTCTGGACCTAACCTTAGTTCAAAATTCATTTTGCTTATATAAAGATTAGTTACAAATACTACCAACTTAAGAGATGATTATCATTTTCTAGCATGAAAATGGGACCATAAAATAAACATGAGAAATCAAACATCATCACTTGTAACAAGACCATGAAGATACTGAGAGGGCATTGTCTTGCATTCTGAGAGAATGGAGGTGGTAACTCCAGTAAAATATGTATACATCACAATCTGTATGGGGATCTACTGTCGATAAAAGCTTGAGTTGATGGTTCTCTCCCAAGAAAGCCTGTTAACACTTCAATCGGTTCTTTTGATCCTCCTGGGGCCAATACCTACAATGACAACAAGTCATATAATAATAAAAATAAATGAAAGATTCAGCAAAGAAAACTAAATCAGCACCAGACACACATGGACACCTATAAAAGAGGAAAGGATATGGGTTACCTTGTTCCTGAACTGCATGCCAGCATACTGGTTCAAATAACTATCATGAAACTTTGAGGCAAATATATCCGCAGTAAAGACCTACCAGTAGAAATCAGGGCATCAGTACTCATTGTCATAAACCAAAGAAGATTAGAATGAAATTTCCAAAGTTGATCATTGGCAATGATTATATACAAAAGTTGTTATTGTAATTTGTAAAGGATATGTTGCTTGACTATTTCCGAGAATGAAGAATTGACAAACCTCGCTCCAAATACGGCTGTAACAAGAAGATTCATAACCAATGGCACTACATGGAAACCGTGAAGCTGGATTGACACCCTCCAGTGCTGGCAAACCTAACATGATCTGAGAAAACAAATAGTTAATATCAATAGCCCAAAACACAAATTTACAAAGGAATAACTGCACATAGCCACGTACCCTTGGATGAAGATGCTTGAATAACTCAACTATGTCAACATTTTCAGCAGAATGTATGATTTGGTCGAAAAGACCTGACAATACAGACACTTTTACGTTCTTGACAAGATAAGGAGAAATATCTGCATGAATATTCTTAAATGAACTAAATGTACTAGCCAATACCATACCTTTACAAAAAGAAGGGCAGAAATTTGAGGAAGTAAAGCTTTTCCAAGCATAAATTGTAGCCAACATGTAGTTTTCTATGTGAATTTCTTTTCCAAACGAAAGCCAAAAAAATTAAAAACCAATTATTTTGAGGGCCAAGAGGACTTACAATAAAGAATTTCTTGCTTCATTTTGAGGGCTGAAAAGGAATATCGCCATCTTTTAATGGATCTGCACATTTCATCTTTGATAGGCTTTGTCATATCCTACAAGTAATAGATACCAGCATTTTTTTTCCATAATATGGAAAAAAATAAAAGCAAACATTGTTACTGAAAAATGAGAGGTTCCATATGGGGAAAGGGAAAGACTTTCCAAGGATCTGCTAGTTAAACAAAACAAACAAATAAAGAAAATATGTGGCACCTGATGGAAGCCGGATATCAACTTCAAACTGAAGCTTTCATAACACCTGCAAATTTGGTGGTAATATAAAGAGTTAAGAAGTGTGAAAGTAAAGAGTAGAGTGTAGACCAAGTCTATACAGAGGGGAACGATATGATCCCTTACTTACCAATTCTCTAGCACCTGAGCAGGAACCTCCACAAAGTCTGGATCAAAACCCAGACCAGAAAACTTGGAGAATGATGCACGATTGCAAATATGTTGGACCTATGAGATACATATTGACAGAAGGAACTTTTATTTGTGGACAACATATCACAGTACACAATATATCAGACTAGAAACTATACTAAGTTTCAAAATGTAGAATCCACACATCAAAATCCAACATCTAGATTAATCTGTTCTACCAGAACTGACTTAGAAGAATAAACTCTGTTTCTGTGATTTACTAGCTGTACTCAAAATTTTCATTTCAGCACATTTCTACTTGTGGAGCAGTACAAAAGGCCTCAACTTAAACTCTGCACCTTACTAAGACACAACTGGTTACGGAGGAACTCCCCTATCACTCATGTAGCTCTTAGGATTCAGATGTCAACCATCTTTCATATGTCATCCACCTCACAGTGTGTGCAAGCGCATTGCCTAGTTAAAATATTTTTAGAGGCAGGCAAAGCATTATTTCCTGTTAGTTGGTAAAGATAGGACTCCCAAATGATGAAGGTGACTGACTACCATTCAACCGTGCAGCATTTTGAATTGCAATGATTCACACTTATCATACAAGAGTTCTTATACGAAACTATATAAAGGAAGCATGTGATGATGACATACAACATACCACATGGCCAAACTCATGAAAAAGGTTCACAACTTCAGAAAATCGCAGTAATGCAGGATGACCACTAACATCCTTTTGGACTTGAGATATCAATAACGCAACTGGGATCTAGTTACAGAAAACAAATGATAAGTTAAAAACACAAGATACAAGACGAATGATAAGTTAACGAAACAATTAGATATCTGAACGCTAACATCCTTTTGGACTTGAAATATCAATAATGCAACTGGGATCTAGTTACAGAAAACAAATGATAAGTTAAAAACACAAGATAAAAGACAAATGATAAGTTAACGAAATAATTAGATATCTGAACTACAACTTAGAGTATACTCCAAAACTGTGTCTAGGCACATTTCTTTTTGGGTGAATATGACAGGCAATTAGATATCTGAACTACAACTCAGTGCCACTTTTACTTTGGCAATAAAAAAAGAAGAAAATTCATATTATGACCAAGAAAATGACAAAACAATCCAGATCAATCATCCTGAAAATAATTTCCCAAGATCATCTGCTTCAATGCAAAGAAAAAAATTCAATGAATGCAGAAGCAAGTCATTTCCTGGAAAAAATAGTAATTGACGTATGTTGTGGTAGCATTGGTGGTGGAGGTCACTTGCCATCACCAAAATCAATTATATACTTTCACTACAGGTACAAAATTAGTTTCCATCTCAATCAATCTACACTACAAGGATACCATGTTTGATCACAAATTAGGACACAACCTGACGTGATCCATTGGATGATAAAGCACCATTTTGAAGAGCCACCACACATGTATGACTATATTTTTCTTGCCTGTTCAAAGACAACATAAACCCATTTATTCATAACTCAAGTTATAACATAAAAGAATAGGAAAACCTTTAACATAAGTTCTCCTTAACCTTGTGTACATATCGAGGTAGAAATGACCCAACAGTTCACCAGAACTCAGGTCAAAAACTGAATATGCCGAAACATCAGAATGCCAAACCTCAGCATCTGTAATTTCCTCAAACCTTAAACCTGCACGAAATAAAATAGCAGTTGAACTATCACTACTATCAATGATGATATGGATAAGTTTACGGATATAATAAAACAGATTTTATTTTTAGTATTTAAGGAAGTCTAAACAGTAAAACAAATAATTACCAAACAGGTCTTGGACTATCTTGAAGACCCCAGATAGAACCAAGTTTACCGGAAAGTATTGCTTGAGAGCTCCAAAGTCAAAATTAAACTGCTGTTCTTCAGCCTTCTTCACATAGTATAGTAGATCCTCAACTCCAAATGGATAGTCTCCTTCCTCTTTTTTCTATTCCGCATAAGAGAGAAAAGAATCAGCCATGAAATATGCCAAACCAGGAGGAAATACAAAAATCATTCTGACCTTCAAATCTTTCAACATAGAAAGCTCCATCGTAGCTGAGTCAGCCAAACTATTGGAGATGTCCTCTAAGAACTCAAAAACCTGGATATCACCGTAGCATAAATGAGCTAAAGAAACAAGTGTGGGTAAGTGATCACAAATGTGAAGGTCCTTACAACAGATGCTCAATCATACTTTTGATCACCATCTAAGATTACTAGGCTACTTAAAGCAACTTTATAAAGCCATTAAGAAGGATAAAACTTTAAAGCAGGGCCATATCATAAAGGTCACAAAGCAGAGCAGCCAATAATTCAAGCAGAATTTACTCAAACTTCCTTAATTAGGCATTGTCAGTCAACTAAGGCCTGAGGTCCCTTCAGTATCTGAAAAAGGCTAAAAGGCATGCACCAACAACCGAATGATCCCAATGATCTATGCACTTTTCAGAAGGGAATACAAGTAAACCCCCTTGATGATGAATCACGCAAGACGGATGACATCAGCGGCTCCAAATTCGGGGAGGGACCGACCAAACAGGGGATTTTTAGAATATACATCTCTCTAGACTTCTGCTTAGTGGAAAAGAAGTCAACAGAATCAAGGTTCACGGGAAAGAGGCCACTTACACAGTTTAGTTCTTATCCTTTACATAGTGTAGTGCTTCAAAAATAATGCACGTCAATCATGAAGAATGGGCTAAGATATCCCCAGTTGACTAACCCATCCTCAACAAAATTTAGAAAGAAGAACAAAACAAATGCATCATGAATAATTTTCTTTTGACTTCATGTCACTTCACCAAGTTACCACTGCACATATTATCTTAACAATAAGGCAAGATCAGACAAACCTTTGCGGGCGTCTTTGCCATTCTAAGATCAACAGCATGGTCAGCATAATTTGAATAGCCAAGTAACCGAGCAAACTTATGGCGCAGATGGACCTGAACCATAAAAACATTGGAATAAAATGATGTGCATTCAGAAGTGTCAGGAGAGTCGGGAGACACAGAAAATCAATGGCAAATAGAAAACAAGCTTTTGGATCCACATTTAATAATAATCTCTAGAAGATCTTCGAGTCAAAACCACTTAACTATGGGAACCGAAGATATGCATAAAGAACCAGTTACTAAGAATTGCTACAACAACAAACGTTTAGTACTTTAGACTCATGTTCATTGAACTCATAACAACTACAGTATCCAATTAACAATGTGTAACCTTCAACTGATATTGTAACTTCACAACTTTAAACTTCCAAAATTTGACATGCTAATGAATTCCAAGAAGTTTTCTCCCTATTAACAGCAATAGACTGATTCCGAAAGGAGCCAATAACATATCTAATAGCTTCTTTGTAATCTAAAAGTAATGGCACATATATAAAAACTACAAATATTTCGGAAATTGTGAATTTCTTTGGGCAAAGAGGGTATCAGTTGATAAAACAGAGCGACCTTCTAAAGAGCCTTCAAAATATAGGAAGTAAACTAAGGGCTCACTGAGTGATATAATATAACACACACTCACACACATTGTTTCCTTGTATACAGATCAAATGGATTTAAAGATTGATCATTAAACTGGAATTACGATAATGGGGAAAAATCACAATAATTACCAAATCTTCTAAGATACAAAGATTGACGTCTCCGCACCTCTTTCCATATTCCACTGCTACCATCTTCCTTGTTGTTCCAACCTTCACAGGAGCTTAAAATTAATTTTGTAGAGTAAACTAACAGATGTTCTGAAACTATCAAGTAACATTAAAAGGATTATCAATGATTCAATGTCTCTTGCTACCGGCATTCACGGAACATATCCAAATATAATCATCTTGAACCTTAACATCATGACTTTTAGTGGAAATGGCTGGAGATTGCCTATGCCTAATGATATTTGATGGTTGCTTATATATTCCTATCTTTTTTACTTCAACTTGACCATATCCACAAGTGAAAATTTGGGATCATCAATTAATCTTTGTCAAATACAAACAGAAGAGACTTATTGTCAGTACTGAGAAACATAAAACAAATTTGCACAGCATACCTCACAAAGTTCTAGTACCGCGGCCACATGATGACTTTTCAGGGTCACCTTCAATTTACCATTTTCAGCTTTGTCTAAGCTCTGCACATGTACAATATTAGTTCAGAAATTGAACTAATTTATTCCAGAAAGCTTAGTTACTCATTTAATGACCATGTATATCAATTAATGATGAGCTTAGTTACCTATTTTTCTTGCACATGATTTAACTGAGTTCATACTTCAAAAAATTACATATAAAATAAAAGATTATACACATACATAATGAATTGTACTGGAAATGGCTGGCAAGGAAATGAAAAGAGTTTAACCCTTCAAGCTTGCCTATGACTAATGGTATTCCATGTTGCCTTATATCTTCCTATCTTTTCTAATTCAATATGAGCATATCCACAAGTAAAGGAAATTTGTGATCATTAACTTATCATTGTCGGATACAATCCAGGGTAGAAACTTAATTTGATACTGAGAACATTGAAGAATTGAAGGTATCATCCTAAATAATTTACTGGTTGCAAACAAGCACCAAAAAATATATTAATCTGAAATTAAGTTTGGGGAAACTTCATCCACAATGCAGCCCAAGTGAACTTGCATATGCGGCGTTCAATATGGTTGATTTAAAAATGATGGGAAAAATATCCTATACCTTGAGAAACTCCTGTGGTACCCCAGCCAACTCAGTCTCAGCGAAGACAAGGAAAGAACAATCCTCTTGTAGATTTTGGATATAGCGCAAGCTTAGCTCATCAATTTGGACTCTCACACGCTGCATCTCCTCTCTCTTAGTTAAAGTAAGATTCAACCCATTACGTTCAAAGTCTCTCATCTGTCACTGATTGGGAAAGAATCAACATCCAGCATTTACTCTTCTACACACCGAAAACACAAAACGTTCTCACTCCTTACCAAGGCTTGAGTATAGTGCTTTGCTTCAGCATTCACCCACTCTCCTCTCGTAGCAAAAGCTTTGACAACACGGTACACATCCTCACGCATGCTGTTTAATGTCATCGCACACAGAAAAGTCAAAGCTGAAAATAACACTATGCACGGTTCAAGTCACTCCACATAAAAGACAGTCACCGACAAAAACAACAATACCTGCAAGTCTGAACATGTGCATCAATTCTCCGCTCGGCCTCAGCGCTTGCTTTTCGAACATCATTACTAGTAGACACCATCTTTGGAAACACGCAAGACTGAACGAGCGGAAATTGCTGCGCTTCCAATTCAGCTAGAGGTGAAATAACATTCATATACGTAACCTGCAAAAATGCACCATGTACGAAACAAAAGCAGCTCGAATTAACCACTACAATAGTGAAACTCCACTTCCTCCATGAAAAATTAGAGACTCTTTAACATAAACTAATGCTTCAAAAGCGAAAGTCGTCGAAAAAATCAAATGCATGAGCTATTCAGCTGGATTCTTATACTAAAATGAGTGAATTGCTTCAAAACCTTATCTAGGGGAACTGAAGCCACAGCGTCATGGACCTCTTTTGACTTGGAAATGACTCGGTCGGCCAATTTCAAAATCTCTGACGCTGATAGAGCGACTCGAACCTTCGAGCCCTGAAGATCTGCAACTTCCGCAGTTCAATTTGAGCAAATAGGATTGTTTTGATGCGAAGAAAGCTAAGAGAAACGAAAAGAGTAGAGTAGTGAAGAGAGACCTTTCTTCTTTCTGTTGTTCCTGTGAGAGTTGAAGGCGGTGATTCCGAGGTTGACGGCGAGAGCGAGGAGAGCGGCGGCTCCGGTGACGGCTATTAGGCGGTGCTGGCGTTGGTTCCGCTTCGGCATTTTGACGTCGTCGCCGCCTTGACTTTCCGTCATCGTCTTGGTTGCTTCGGTCTCTTACCAAACGGCAATTGGGAGGGAGGGAAATTTTGTGAGGGGCGAAAAGGGAGGCGAGTTTTTATGAGCCGGACGATAAATTGCATTTATTGAAATTAATTTTAATTTAATTTGAAATTTAATTTTTTTGAAAAATGGGGGAAAGGCCTATCCTTATCATTTGTCGCTGTCACGGGCATTGGTTGCTTAAATTCAGGGGTTGTTGAGCCGGATATGGACCCTGGCCCGTTTCGTATGACCCGACTTGGCTCTGATTTGAATATTGCAAAAGAAAAAACACATTTTTGGTCCGCCACTGTCTGATGTGGATGACACTTCTCATCTACATGGAGGAACAGTTCACAATGGGATGCAAGCTTTCTTGCTAGCCCGACCTCTGACAACAAAGAAGGTTAATGCCTTGGACCTGCAACGCCATTTTAGGAATGTCTGGGTGCTGGATGGTGGTTTTAAGGTGCAAGAGAGCAGATCGGATCTCTTTGTTTTCAACTTTGACGTGCGCAGAGACCGAAATAAGGTCCTCAAGGGAGGACCGTGGTAGGAATGTCAAAATAGAAAAATAATTTATTTTGCTTTCCAAACTGATATGGATGGAATAAGTTTTGATATTTCCATGTGAGTGTTTGGAACATTACTGAAAATTAAATTATGGAATTTATTTTTCATTCCTATTCTAGTGTTTGATAAGTCATAAGAATGAAATATAAAATTATAAGTTTCAATAACACCATTTTATGAAACTGCATCGAATTTTAAGATATAAGCACACCTGGGAGATATTCAAGTCTCAATATTTTCAAAAGCATCAAATTTATCATGTCATCTTAGGCGTAATATTGTTTTGGAGCCTACATGCATGTAAATACTCTTTCTGCTTGTTTATTACTATCAATTAATAAAAATGCATGCATTTGACTTTGACATTTGCATCTCAAGTACTAAGTTTTTCCTCTTCTTGTTTTAGTATGTCACCGATCGGATTAATGTGGTTAATTGATATCATAATCATGTATCTTTTTATATCTGGATATTTTCATTTTGGTTTGCCTAAATTCAAGCCATGGTTAACAGTAATATGACGGGTCCGTGAACCAAATGAACAACTACAGACTGAGTCTTCAAACATTCATGGGATACTTGGTCCAGTGAACACTTTTAAACACTTTTCGAGTCCACAAATATACTAAACAACATCTATGTTGAATTCATATCTAGAAGTTTAGCTTTGTTCCAATATCTCTTGCATATTATTTCCTAGTCATAACAATGACAACAACATCAACTCGATCAATGACATGATGGTAAACAAACAAAGTGTTCTTTTCTTCTTCTTTTTTCTCCTCCCTTTTTGCCTTTCTAAATGTAATCAAACAATCATTATGATAGTTGAATAAATAAATTTAAAAAAGGGCTAAATACTAGTTACTATCCTTTGGTTTAGGTCCAAAATCTATTCAGTCCCTGAACTTCCAATTTCATCAAAAACACCCATGTACTTTCAATTTTAATCTAATAGGTCTAATTCGTTAATTTTCTGATGTAGGTTCCAGTTATAGTTTTTTTTTTTAGTCATTAAAATAAAATTTCATTAAGAAGAATAAACTTACAATAAATGGCCTAGTAAACAGAGATCCGTTGTGACTGGTTGATGTACTTATTAGGCTGACCTGAAGAAGTACATGACCCAATCACAATCAATCTTGATTTAGTAGGCATTCTAAAATAAAAGATACAAAACCTAATAAAAAGGCCGAAAATATAAAAAAGTACACAAAAGTCGGAGCCCAAACAAACAGTAGGAGGCCCAACAGAAATCCACAATCAAAAGAAAACCCTAATTCTAAACTTCTCATCGTCTTTAGCCACCACAAATCCAGCACCACCAACGTCCACCATGGCCGTCGTAGCTGAATTCATACATGGAACTCCAAAATTGCAGCTTGAAAAGAGACCTCTACACCAAAGCCCGATCAAAATAACCCTGAAAATGGAAAATACGAAGAAAATAGAGGATCTAAACACAGATTTATCATCATCCCCACAGTAGAAATCTGCACCATAACATGAAATTTGCAGCCACAACTCAGAGAACAAATCTAGGCAAACGAAGCCCAAAACACGTGGAGCCAATAGACCCCGAGAATAGAACATAGAAGGAGGTAGTGCATGCACTCGAGCCAAAGCTCTACCTATCTTCCGAGTGAGACGCGAGAAATCGTGTTTGAGAGGAGTCACTGCAAGAACCAAGCCATGGTACAGATTTGAAAAGGAAAAGAATAAATCTAGGCAACAAGATCTGGAGATGAGAGATGGTGGGTATAAGAAGGTGATGGGTAGTGAGGAATGGGTTCCAGTTATAGTTGAGTTTTTTGTTTAAAAACTTTTTATTTGATAGATTTCTAATAATGGGACCCACTCCTAAACTGACTAAAAATGACTATGCATAGCACCTCAACACCACATCATAAAACATAGGCCCAAGTCAGTAAGTTAATGGACTCAATTAATTGAAAACTAACATATTGAAACTATAAGATCAAAATTGAAAGTGCAAGGGTGTTTTAGATGAAATTAGAAGTTCAAGGACTGAATTGATTTTAGACTCAAACTACAGGGTAGTAATCAGTATTTAGCCCTAAAAAAAATAAAGAAAGCAAGAAAACAAATGCAGATGGTACGATAACAATGCCACATCCATAATTTCCAATAACTTTATTATTTTTTTGAACAATTCTTAGGTTCACCCCTAGGGTGAATGAGCATATTCACCCCCATTGTCGATTAACGCATAATAACTTTATAATTTCTAATCCTACCATTCATATTGTATAACATAATACAAAGATTAGCTTTGTAAAAAATCAATCAAATTGAAGACCTTTCAGTTATTCATTTCTATGAAATACATGGACGGTTCATCATAATAGTAGTAAGTGTTGTTAGAACCATCCATTTGTTTGATTCAATTAGATAATTAAAGGATTTCTGATTAGATTGATTTTTTACATAGATGATCTTTAAAGGCTAACGGACCGTTGGATTATAAATTTATTAAATAAAAGTATGTTAATCAACAATATGGGTGAATATGCTTATTCATCCGAGGGGTGAACCTAAGAATTGTTATATTTTTTTTTTCATTTTCCTCCCAAGTGTGATCCATAGGTGCAATTAGCCTATGGCATAACTATGAAGAAATTATAATGATTTACATATCAGGGCATCGAACATAGTGCTATTGGCAGGTGTCCCCTCTTCTCCTAGCTCCTTGGATCTTATCCTCGATGGAAGCTCATCATGAGATTTCCTAAAAAATCAAAAATAAAATTTTACAACAGAATGAAATTTCTAAGAGTAAAAGGTTTCAATAAACATCACCATTTACGATAGATAAGAAGAGAAATCATTGATGTACCTTAAGGCCAAATCCATCTCCTCTCCGATGCACTTAGAATGGTTACTTCAAACATCCATTAATTTGAAAGGTTTGGCATTTTATTTCAAGTTAAGGTTCATAGATACTTCCAATTCATCTCCTGCATCATAACTAATAAAGCTATCTGTAAATCACAAAAAGGGGAAAGGACGATATTTGTTGATACAGTTAGCCATATTTCAGTAACAAATGAAACCAAATGTATTCATACTGCAAACTTGATCATCAAAAGGTAACACGCACCCATTGTCCTCTATAAAAATTGAAATCTAAAAATCAAATGAAAACAAAGATAATAATGACTTCACGGAAAAAACTATACAGAGAGAGAGAGAGACTCATTGTCCTATATAAAAATTGAAATCTAAAAACCAAATGAAAACAAAGATAATAATGATTTCATGGAAAACAACTACACACAGAGAGAGAGGGACCCATTATCCTCTATAAAAATTGAAATCTAAAAAATAAATGAAAACAAAGATAATAATGATTTCACGGAAAAAAACTACACACAAAGAGAGAGAGACTCATTGTCTTCTATAAAAATTGAAATCTAAAAACCAAATGAAAACAAAGAGAGGGACCCATTGTCCTCTATAAAAATTGAAATCTAAAAACCAAATGAAAGCAAAGATAATAATGATTTCACGGAAAGAACTAGACAGAGAGAGAAGGACCTATTGTCCTCTATAAAAATTGAAATCTAAAAACCAAATGAAAACAAAGATAATAATGATGTCACAGAAGTGGACCGATGGAGGCCCGTTGGCCCATTAAAAAGCCCACAAAATCCCGCCTTGGTGGGTAGAGGGCCGGCTGGTCAAAAAACCCGCAAAAATCCGACCAGAAAAGTCCGTAAACTATTATATATGTATGTTATATATATATATATATATATATATATTTATATTTATAAACACACACACACACACACACACATATATATATATATATAGATATATATACTTATATATATATCTATATATATAAACACATATTCTATATAAAAGTATGAGAACTTCCACACATATATAAACACACACACACACATATCTATATATATAAACACACGCACGTATTCTTTTATATATATATATATATATATATCTCTATAAGAATGTTTATATATATGTGTGTGTGTGTGTGTGTTTATAAATATATATTCTATATATATAAATATATGTGTGCGTGTGTGAAGTTCTCATACTTTTATATAGAATATGAGCATATATATTCTACATATCATGACGATGGTTGACCAATTCGATTGGATTCGAAAATATGGTGAAATTGGCTAAATTTTTTATCACACTCATTACTAGGTAATTCAATTAAGGCTTTATGAGAGAGTCAATTTCCAATCAAATCTCATTTTTTATTTCCTTTCCAATCTCTAATTACAACCAAACGACACCTCTACATGAAAAATGAAATTAATTCACATTCCATATCATGATTTCCTGCCATTCAAACGGGGCCAAAGGGAAATGATTGGCATAAGGAGGTTGGAATTGCTGCTTCCGTCAGTAACTAGATTAGAAACTACTGCTCCACCATGCATTCCCAAACCATTGTAGTGGTGAAGTCTAGGGACGGACTGATCTGAGCAGCCCAAATCATGGTCATTGATTCTGCTTTCATTGATTTTTAGTTTAAAAAAAAAAACAATATCAAAAACAAAATTATAGAAAATAGTGCAAAAGAGAGTCCAAATTAGTGAATTACCAAATGATAATAACCAATAGTACTAAATATGATAATAAGCGAGAGTGCAAAAGGAATGTCTCTTATCCAAGGATCATCCAAGATAAAGTTATTGGAAATTATGGATGTGGCATTGTTAGCGTACCATCTGCATTTGTTTTCTTGCTTTCTTTAATTTTTTTAATTTATTTATTCAACTATCGTATTGGTTGTTTGATTACATTTAGAAAAGCAAAACGGGAGGAGAAAAAAGAAGAAGAAAAGAACACTTTGTTTGTTTACCATCATGTCATTGATCGAGTTGATGTTGTTGTCATTGTTATGACTAGGAAATAATATGCGAGAGATATTGGAACAAAGCTAAACTTCTAGATATGAATTCAACATAGATGTTGTCTAGTATATTTGTGGACTCGAAAAGTGTTTAAAAGTGTTCACTGGACCAAAGTATCCCATGAATGTTTGAAGACTCAGTATGTAGTTGTTCATTTGTTTCACGGACCCGACATATTACAGTTAAGCATGGCTTGAATTTAGGCAAACCAAAATGAAAATATCCAGATATAAAAAGATATATGATTCTGATATCAATTAACCACATTAATTAATCCGATCAGTGACATACTAAAACAAGAGTCGGAACAACTCAGTACTTGAGATGCAAATGTCAAAGTCAAATGTATAAATTTTTATTAATTGATAGTAATAAACAAGTAGAAAGAGTATTTACATGCATGTAGGCTCCAAAACAATATTACGCCTAAGATGACATGATAAATTTGATGCTTTTGAAAATATTGAGACTTGAATATCTCTCAGGTGTGCTTATATCTTAAAATTCGATGCAGTTTCATGAACTATTAATTTTTACCAACTTTGTTTGGTTCATAATACTGCATGCAGGCACTGTTTAGAGTTACACTCTAACTCAGTTAGCAATTGGCTTAAATTAAAACCAATATAGGGTAGTTCACAAAGATGAAATAGGAAATCAAATTAAGCCGTTATTAGATTGAAGTAGGCCTTTTTCATGCCTAGCTAAGCTTGACAAAACCGTCAAGATCAAAGGTCAGTAAATCATGGCATGGGCCATAACCTACATTTATCAAAATATTCACCTCATGACATGCAGAAAATGGTTTTCTCTTTCACCACTTAATTAGCGAATAGGGATAAAGGACACTGTCATCATTCTCAATTCGCACCGACTCTATCCCTAGCTAATCACCATTTCCCTTTTCTCTTATGGTAATGGGGTCTGCATACCAATGGCGGAGGGAAGAAGGGGGCAGCCCCAGTTATGATTTTTGTATGGGATAAAGGTCAAAAGGACAAGTTCAGTGAGCAGATCTGTACAAAGGAAAGAACAATCAATGTATACATAATTCAACAGTGCTTCCATCTAGGAACATGACCACACACTGAAAAGAGAAACTTTACATATATATGGAGAAAGAGAAACTTGCCAAACTACATTATTTCTTTTGACACAAGCCATAAACGCTATTATTTTGCCAAAATGTAGTTCCAAAAAGAAGATGCAAAGATGCGCGTGTGGGGTAAATTCTAATGAAATGAGAGGGAGGATTCTCAGTAATGTCTGATGCTCATAGTCATATTGGTTGTAATGTTGAAATCAAGATCCCAGAGCTGGAAAACGCCGTTGACAAAATCATAGTATCCACCCTTCAGAGCCAGCTTATCGTTCACCACGGTCTCTCTAACAAACGGGTATATCAGTAAGTTCGCTAGTGACACATTCACAACATCCTCCAAGTTGGTGCACTGCACTTGTGATCTTGTTCGATAAGAGTACTGTGGAAACTACTGCACTAACCTATCCAATATTGGGCCTTTTTCTTTTTCTTTTCCTTTTAACTAGTTTTTGTTTCTTATTGTCTTTTCTTTTCTAGATATTTTTTAAGGGTGTTTCAGTCACATCATCAAAAGATAAATCTGAAAAAATTAAAAGTAAAATTTGAGTATTCTTGAATTTATTTTCTTGCAAATTAATAATTGAAGGTTTTCAGTTATAGTAGTGCTAGAGACACCAAAATATTATACTAAATTCTTATCCCAAATGATGTGGCATTTGCCACCTCATCCGTAGTAATTTTCAACATGTAATTATGTCAATTAATTTTTATTTTATAGTTTCCACCATGTATTAATTAACTAATATTATATTTTCTAAGAAAAAAATGAGAAAAATAATGTTTCCCTGCAATCCCAAAAATTGATCTTCAAACACCCGGGATATTCTCATATACCACCATCCTCATATTTTTGGTGCAAAATCTGGAACCCAAGAAACGAAAACTCGATCATCTCTAATTTCAATAAAAAAAAAAATGAAGGTGTTGCATATGAAAATCCAAAAATAAGAAGATGATTATGAATATAGTAACCACAAGGCATAAATTGATTTTGCAAATCATAATCACAAGGGATTGTGATGAAAAACTGTGAGTTAGCTCTTATTAAGAGATTAAGATTATCTCTACACTGTGATAATTTTATTTTTGTCAGTGCTACATTTTCATCATCCCAAAGAACATATCTTTGTTAGCAAATACAACTTGTTTAGCCAACTTCTATTTTTGTTAGTGCTAGAAGTTAATTTAGCCAACTTATTTTGAATCCATTGGATTGGTTCCAGAAATTAAAAGAGAGAACAAAGAATTTACCTTTTTTTTTTTTTTAAACAATAGAACATAGAATTTACTGGGTGGTGGATAGGTGGTTGCGATATATGGAGGATGAGTATTGGATTTTTTAGGGTTTATCAAGACATGAGTTTGTGCACTTTGTTGGATTGATTAACTCGTATTTTTCTTTTTCTGTTTTCTAATATCTTAGAGATGAATAAACTAATTTAAATATATATTCTAAATAAAAAAATAAAATATGACAACTTGAATTGTTGGAGGTTCATTAGGGCTGATGTGGTCAATGCCATGTCATTTGGGATGGTTTTTTTTGTATAGAATTTTGGGATCCAAAGCATTTACCCAGTTGACCTCCACAGCCAAACACAATAATCTCTCCCTCTAGTCTTCTAAATCCATTACAAATCATAAGCTTGAAAGCCCAAACCTTGTAAAAGACTTTTATTCTTTTTCAGAGAGACTCATAATTAGATCATTAGCCAAACCTAGACTAGACCTTCTTAACTTCATCGCACACTAGGACCAAGTCCTCAGGATTAAGAAAGAGCTATCAAGGCCATCAACGCCTTGGCTTCTCTGTGCAAAGATGAGGTCTGGGGATGTAGGGTGTCTTTTTGTGTCTTAAGAAATGTAGGTAAATTATGTATGGAAATAATAATTCTTTTAATATTTATTTATGTTTATAAAAATATTTGTATGATATGACGAAATAATCTTCAAAATGTATAATATTTACAAAATTTTATCGGTGGAGTTAACTGTAATACTAAAGTGATAGCTAGTCTCGAACTTGAGTGACTAAACTGATATTTTTAAAATGTCGAACGAAGCGAAGTTAAGTGACTGAAGTTGTTATTTTTCCTTTGCTAGCTAAGCTAAGAGCCTAAGAGAGGTTCCATGGTATATATCCTCCAATTATTTGCATCAACAATTCAGCATTATATGTAATATAGCTTCTGTAATTTAAGCAATTATCACGGGAGATTGAAGAAAAAGAATAGAAGATACTCAAGATCGGAGGAATAAAAAATTTGTTTTTTAGGTTTGAGATTGAAACAATGGAGTTCGTGACTAAGTGGCAGAATCCTCCATCTGAGAGGCTGAAGATCAATATTGATGGGGATTTCAAGGAGGAGAATGAATGCGGGGGAATTGGTGTAGTGGTCAAAGATGATATTGGTAGGAGTCTCGCAGCTATTGATAGACCTTTTGTACATGCACACTCGACTTTTAATATGAAAGCGGAGGCGTGTAGAGTTGGTCTTCTTCTTGGTATCCACCAAGATTGGGTTGAAATTGATATTGAAAGTGACTTTGCTCTTCTGATTACTGCACTTCAAAGTAAGGATAAAAATTTCTTGGAGATAAGTCGGGTTTTAGAGGATTTTAAAGAGTATATCATTGTTTTTTAATCAATTAGAATTCAACATATTTACCGTGAAACTAATGATGTTGTAGATAGGCTTGCTCACCTAGATAGCGATCTTTTGTCATTGACGATGTTTGGTTAGATGAAACTCCTGCTATTATCCAATATGTTCTCTAAAATAATCCTTCTAATATAGCTCGGGGTTCAGATTTTATATCCCTCCACGATGCAAATTTCTACTATTAATATAATAAATGAAACCGGGGTCCAAACCCTTTTCAGGAAAAAAAAAAGGGCTTAGAGAATTAATCGTGATGTATCTATATATTTATAAGACTAAAATGGACATTGTCATTAAGTTCAATACGACACCCGACAACTTGTCATTAACTTAAAGAATAAGTAATGGCCTAATGGGTAATCTTGTAACTTGATTTCCATATTCACTATTCATTGTGTATCTAAATGATTAAGGTGGGAAATCTGAAATAACTTTTAGTTGTCAACTTCTGCATAAATAATATACATTAGCTTTCTACATTCCTAGTTAAACTATATATAACCTGATCCCTGTACTCACACTATCATCAGAAATCAGAAACTCATTTCATAGAGAGATACAGTCGTGAGAAGGGCAAAAGATCAGTGTTTGAGATCAGTTGCCTATTCATGTTTGTTGATCTTCCTTAAAAGATATATCGAAGATTCCAACACGTACCAGAGTACTAAGCTTTGCTAGTTCCTTTGCAAGAATGCAAAGCACTGTTTCAGTGATTTCAGAGACCCACTAGGTGTAAAGCAGCGAGCTTTGAAACTTCTTCATCACTAAGCCACGTGCCTACTTCAACAGGTTTTCTTCTTTAAATCCCAGCTTGCCACCATCTGTTTTTGTTCTGAATCTACTTCTCTGATCCGAAAGATTGTGTTTTGACTGCTATGTTCTAATGGTTGGGTTTTCTTCCAATCTTTATGAGTTTATCTGAACCGGTTCTGCCATTGTACTTACCAAAAGTGTGTTATATATGCAGGCGTCATTGCTTGAGTTCAGTTCTAGACTCCTAGATTGGTTCAGAACTAATCTAACTGAGAAAAGCTTTGGAATTTAGACTCAACTTTCATGGAGATCTCTCTGGAAATTGTCAATGTTGGGTTTTTCGTAGTGTTATTGACGTGGGTTTTCCTAGATACACTGAGAAGAAGAAGAGATGGTGTACTGAAAATGAGACATATTTGAGAGACAGAGCAAGCAGAGGATGTAAAGGTTTTGCTTTGTTTTTCTCCCCCACTTAGGTTCATCCCCCCCGCCTACAGTCAAATCTCCATCTTCCCACATTTTGACATCCTGGTCCAAAGCACAAGCCTCCAAAACATTCTCATAATAACCCTCAATCATCTCCTTGTCAAACAACACATTCTCCATTACAGTTCCAGTTTGAATCCAAGAACTTTGTGGAACATAAGCTTTTGTCCCATCCTTTGCTCCTACCCCAGAAATTTTGGGAATCTCCCCAAGTATACCACTTAGTAAGCTTGACTTGCCCGAACCAACAGAACCGCAAATTGCTACCTTGTATCCTTTCATTATCTCTATCTTCTCCACAATTTTGATTGTAGGCTTCTTTAACTTCTGATCGCTTGTTTTCCATGCATATTCTCCAGTCTCAATTACAATCATGACGTTGGATTCTTTTGAAGTGTGACCAGGAATTAGCTTCAATTGATCTTCTTTGATACGATCAACTGATACCTCTGTTTGAGCAAGCAATCATGGAAATGAGAGGAGTTGGCTGAAGAGATACCTCTATACATGCTGAGGAGTTGGCTGATACCTTTCTTGCCATCTATATTTCTGATACTTCCTGAACCGAGTCTTAAGCCACTTAGGAAGTGAATGAAAGTCCATCCACAATTCAATCTCTTGCCCGTTCGATTTCATTTCCTTCACTCTTTCAGCTTGCGAATTCAAGTACGTCTGTTCCAGAAGCAACAAATTGATCATATTACAACAAATTAAGTTCGTGAAATAAACACACATATTTTGCTCAAATTAAATAAATGTTAACACATTGTGCAAGTTCTGAATGATAATTTCCTCATTCAATTACAACTCTAACCTGTATATTTCCAATAAATAATGCAAACAGTACCAAGCCAGAAATTGAAACGACAATTGAAAAGTAGATCTCCCACACATAGGTATTTGTTTTGAGACTTTGACCAAAGGAGCTGCAATGCATGCAAATATAATGAAGTTAAAAAAATATATATTCAAATGCTGAATAGATATCTTCTTCTTTTTTTTTTTTAAAAAAAGATATCTTCTATCTATTTGTAATTAGTAAAAAGATGGATTAACAGGTGCAAAAAGTAAATAACCTTATGTTTTGCAGTCCCCACCATAAGCAGAGAGAAATCTTTTGTAGAAAATTATCTGAATAGACGACACCCGATTCGAGAGCATGAAGGGATATTCCATAATCAAAGGCTGTGTTATTGGTCTTTGTAGAGCAAGAGTAATCATTGATCAGTTGGAGTGGGTTAAGTACCATGGTGTCATCGCAATACAAAGAACAAGCAACACCTTGAATTTTACATACTTCTACCCAACAAGTTGTTTTCCTTTCTATGGAAAATAAATACCAAAAAGCTCCAAGCACCTACAAGACAAATGTACGTGCAAATTTCACTTATTCGTTATAATTGAAGTCATTATTAGATAAAACCTCATTTTCTGATCTAATAGAGATTTATTATGTACACATGCATAATGTTAGCTCATGTCTGTGTTGTTCAGTTAATTTATATTTAAGATATACTCGTTAAGTGATTTGATCAATTGATTTGTGCAGTGATTGGGAAATTAAAATTGCAAGCAACTTCAAATAGATCAATCGATCTCATGCATGTAGAGAACATTTTTTTTTTTTTTTGAGAACTGGTTATATATGAAACTCACATGACTAGCAAGTAGAAAAAAAGGAGAGATTAGCCCATGTAGTCTCAGAGAGGATATTGACAGATGCCCTTGTAACATTTTTCAACAAGCAGCAGATTCGAATAACCCTTGGCCCGTATTGAAAGAGAAACACAGATTTGAGTGTCTGCGTTGCATCAAAAAGCCTTGACTCATTTAATTTTGGAATGACGGCAAAAGCCAGTACCTGAAAAGATGCAGATAGATGGATCGATCAGTAGTGGCTTTGTTTGAGCAATCATGGAAATGAGCTCTGGGAGGTTGTAGATGGGCTCTTGAAGAATTCTAAAAGTAGCCAAAGCAGACAAGACAGTTCCTGTGCTTAATGGTGCATTGAGTATAATGCATACACCAAAAGTGGCAACTGAACCAGAGTAGGTGAAGCCCAGAAGAGAAAAGCCACTACTGAGCATGTACATAGGGCAATGTTTTAAGACGTTGAGGCGTAGGCCGAGACATTTTCCGGTAAGTCTTAGTAAGGCGTTCACCTTGAGGCTTACGCCTTACGTATAAATGACTTATATTGACATAATTATTACTCTTATTTTCCGGTAAGTCTTAGTAAGGCGTTCACCTTGAGGCTTACGCCTTACGTATAAATGACTTATATTGACATAATTATTACTCTTATATGACCTATAAATGACCAAGAATTAAAATATAACAATTTGGGCAACATATCAGTTAAATATGCCAATGTTTTTGACAATTTGGGCAACATTTCAGTTAAATATACCAATGTTTGACAATTTAGGCAACATACCAACATATCAATATACATAAAAGTAGCCATCAATTGAAATCAGCACAACAATCAGCAGCCTATATATATAGATAAGTAGCTATCAACCGAAACCAGCACAACAATCACAAACCCATACCTTTTCAGAAGCATAACAATCTGGAAACAAGTCTATGCATTCAGTCAATGATACAATCATACAAAGCAAGTCTATGCATTCAGTCAATGATCTTGGCAAGGAGTCAATTGAAATCTGGGCAGCGAATTTGAAGAACACCAAACAACATATATGCATTCAGTCAATGATACAAAGCAATTCCGAATGAGTTGTAAATCACCTTAATACAACAGTTCAGTTCAGCCCGGGTCTTTTCAACTCCCTGATTCAAATACGCATCACGTTTGGTCTCATGATGATCACTAATCTTCAGATGAATGGGTTCTAAGATTTAGTATTTCCTGCAACAAATTGAGATGGCTCATGTTAACCACTCTAGGCTATCAATCTATCACTATCCTATCCTTAATTGTAACAATCAACAATCTTATATTCACAATGCAAAGCCGAAACATTCAGAGTGTGAAAATCAATTGGAATCATACCTTCAAATCGTCAAACATTCCTGCGAATCGAACTCCAAGTCTCCAACACTCGAACTCCAAGTGCGAAAGTAGTCTCCGTTAAAGCCAAATCATTCAGAAAACTCATGGGTTCGAAGAGATTTGTATGATCTTGCTGCCTTCTGCAAGTTCGGGTACTGAAATGGAGAGCCCAGCTCTTGTCTGCTGCAAGTCGCGACCTAGGAGGGGCTTTAAACCTCAAACAACCTAAAACAAAGTCGTTTAAAACACAGGAACTGTCTTGTCTGCTTTGGCTACTTTTAGAATTCTTCAAGAGCCCATCTACAACCTCTCAGAGCTCATTTCCATGATTGCTCAAACAAAGGTATCAGTTGATCGTATCAAAGAGTTCATCAAAGAAGATCAATTGAAGCTAATTCCTGGTCATACTTCAAAAGAATCCAACGTCATGATTGTAATTGAGACAGGAGATTGTGGAGAAGATAGAGATAATGAAAGGATACAAGGTAGCAATTTGCGGTTCTGTTGGTTTGGGCAAGTCAAGCTTACTAAGTGGTATACTTGGGGAGATTCCCAAAATTTCTGGGGTAGGAGCAAAGGTTTATGGGACAAAAGCTTATGTTCCACAAAGTTCTTGGATTCAAACTGCAACTGTAATGGAGAATGTGTTGTTTGGCAAGGAGATGATTGAGGGTTATTATGAGAATGTTTTGGAGGCTTGTGCTTTGGACCAGGATGTCAAAATGTGGGAAGATGGAGATTTGACTGTAGGCGGGGGGGATGAACCTAAGTGGGGGAGAAAAACAAAGCAAAACCCTTACATCCTCTGCTTGCTCTGTCTCTCAAATATGTCTCATTTTCAGTACACCATCTCTTCTTCTTCTCAGTGTATCTAGGAAAATCCACGTCAATAACACTACGAAAAACCCAACATTGACAATTTCCAGAGAGATCTCCATGAAAGTTGAGTCTAAATTCCAAAGCTTTTCTCAGTTATATTAGTTCTGAACCAATCTAGAAGTCTAGAACTGAACTCAAGCAATGACGCCTGCATATATAACACACACTTTTGGTAAGTACAATGGCAGAACCGGTTCAGATAAACTCAAAAAGATTGGAAGAAAACCCAACCATTAGAAGTTAGAACATAGCAGTCAAAACACAATCTTTCGGATCAGAGAAGTAGATTCAGAACAAAAACAGATAGTGGCAAGCTGGGATTTAAAGAAGAAAACCTGTTGAAGTAGGCACGTGGCTTAGTGATGAAGAAGTATCAAAGCTCGCTGCTTTACACCTAGTGGGTCTCTGAAATCACTGAAACAGTGCTTTGCATTCTTGCAAAGGAACTAGCAAAGCTTAGTACTCTGGTACGTGTTGGAATCTTCGATATATCTTTAAGGAAGATCAACAAACATGAATAGGCAACTGATCTCAAACACTGATCTTTTGCCCTTCTCACGACTGTATCTCTCTATGAAATGAGTTTCTGATTTCTGATGATAGTGTGATTGAAGGTAACACGCATCCATTGTCCTCTATAAAAATTGAAATCTAAAAACCAAATGAAAACAAAGATAATAATGATTTCACGGAAAAAACTACAGAGAGAGAGAGAGACAGACCCATTGTCCTCTATACGACTATGATATCTAAAAACCAAATGAAAACAAAGAAAATAATGATTTCACTGAAAAAACTACAGAGAGGGAGAGAGAGAGAGGGAGAGAGAGAGAGAGAGACTCAATATTGTCTTCAATGGAAGCTCTTATGATATTTCTTGAAAAATCAAGAATAGAATTTCATGATTCACCCTTTAGGCAATTGGGTAAATTCATCATCTCAGTATCACACCTAGGGCTGTCAATGGGTCGTGTCGGGTTGGGTTCGTGTCGGGTCAAAGTATTTATCGTGTCGCAAGATACAAACCCAAACCCAACCCATTTAATAATCGTGTCAAAAATTTAAACCCAAACCCAACCTATTTATTAAACGGGTTACCCGTTTCCAACCCGCTTAATCCATTTAGCAAATATGTCGTGTCATGTTAGACAAAATGACTCATTTAAGGGTTAACAATGCGACCCATTTAACTAAAAAAATGTATAAAATGATTAAATTCACTAGAAACTCCACAAGATGAAAAATTAAATAATTATATATATTCATAAATAATTAAATCAAGTAATTATAAAGCAAAATATTTCAAATTGTCTAATCCTATGATCAAATACTCCCAACGTCCAAAATTTCAAGAAGAAGTATAGCATAATCGGGTCATACGGGTTCACTTCGTGTTAGGGGGTTGACCCGTGACCGACCAATTTATTAAATGGGTCATGGCGGGTTGACCCACGGCCGACCCGCTTTTTAATCGTGCGGGTTCAACCCGCTTTATTTCGTGCGGGTTTCGAGTCGTGTTATCGGGTCGTGTCGGAATTGACAGCCCTAATCACACCGTTTCTATTGCTTCAATCTACAAAACCAATAAAGTTTCATTGTTTGCCAAACATTAGAAGTACGTAGTAACAGATTAAACCCCACGATAGAAACAGATAAAGAAAAACACTCCAATGTGATACATGAATATGCACATAGCATGAAGGAAAAAAAAATCATCAAGTTATGTACATTCCCATTGGTAAGTGAACTAACTATCTGCAATGGTAATTGGTCTACCTAATGCCTTATTTACTGAAAGCATAACTCCCATTGTTCTCATTCTGGTGACAGAAAAAGAAAAAACACTACAATAATTCAAGCAAGTACTGATAATAGTACATTTCAATCTGTGTCTCCTTCTACGTTGTAATTCAAGCAAAAAAGCAGTATACTATAGTAACATTCTGTAATGAAAGATACCTAATTGTGACATGTTCCTATCTTCACACTTCACAGGTACCAAAACTTGTTAATGCTGATATGTGATTTATAGAACATGTGATTCAGAAGGCATCCCCATAATTTAGGTTTTCCTCAAACCAATAAAAAAAAACCAAAACAAAACAAAACCTAGCCGCAGTCATGCTGCTCCCAAACCAAAACCCTAACGCCGTTTTTGGGTTTTATCACCGCAAATAGCTTCTATTACGGCCACCTTCGCTGCTTTTCTCACGCTGAGGGATCGGACGTCAGTGGGGACGCACATTGGGACGAGTGGGGCACCTGCCCCCAGTCGCTTTTCATTTTTTGGGAACTGGCTTCATATTTTATTGAGAGCAAACTCAGCTGCCCCTAGTGGCTTTTCATTTTTCTGGGAACTGGCTTCATATTTTATTGAGAGCAAACTCAGACCAAGCAAAGGATGCTTCCTCCGATGCAAACTTATAGTGGGAAAACAGACAATCATGTCACTTCAAGTCTTCAATAGAATTTTAGAACCACAGGCCCACATTATCACCCTCTCTCCAACATTGGATCATTCATTGAGTTTCCCCAAGAAAGAAGCCACAATCTCAAACTGTACTTATTGAACAATAATTGCAGCTCACATGCACGTTGTGGCTTCAGCTGGAGTCACGATATATATATATGGAAATTATTCTATGCACCGACAGTGCAAGTGACCCAACCCTTATAAAATAATCTCAACCCTTGATTGTTCTTCACCAAAATTTCCAACCAATTCTAGAGTTCATACATTTCATCCTATTATCTTCCACACTATACAAACACATTGTTCTTCAGTAAAATTCCAAATGAACATTTCAATTTACACACCTCATTCCTAATTCCCCAGCAATCAATCAAAATCACGACATCATACCATATAACTAAACACAACAAAAAGTTTATATCTTCGAAACCAAAAAGCTCATGATCCATACCTCTCTTTCCACTCTTCTCCTCCTCCTTGTCCTTCTTCTCCTCCACCACCTTGGCCTCCTCCTTGGCCTTGACCTCCGCCTCCTTCTTCTTCTTCTCCTCCTCCACCGCCCACCTCTTCTTCCTCTCCTTCTCCCTCACCGCCTTGAATATCGCCACCAGATCCCTCTCCGCCATCAGCCATCATATTCCTTAACTGGTCGATCCAATCACTAAACCGGGGGAAAAAAATCACCAGTAAATAATGAATTTATCAAAGGAAAACCATAATAATTGACATATAAACAATGATCAAAGATCCTAAATCAATCATATACGAAGATTTTTACTAATTTTGAAGAAATTTGTTGATAAAGTTCAAGCCCATACCTCTCAAGAAAGCTGATCCCTGATCTTATCCATGCAAGGAAGATCCGAGCTTGAGCACGAAGCACCAGACCTTTCACCCTTCTTCTCATCTTCTCCTGTTTTCTTTTCTACATTCACAACAACAATTTCAGGTCTATCTTCTCGTTTTCACTCTGCCCATCAAAATACTCAAATTTCAGTTCAAAAGAACAATGAAAGGAAGAATTGAGCATTTAAATTTCAAAACAGGGAAGAAATCAAAAAACCCAAAATGGTCTGTACCTTCTTCATTATCAAGGTCAAGAGCAGCCACTGGGATTGAAACCGGGCTCTTTCACTGAACTCTCCGCTTTCTGAACACCCACAAAATCCTGAATCAAACAAAAAAAAGAATATAATTTCAATGTTTCCAATTAGACCACTTCAACAATTAATACCTTCTTGATGAATTGGTGGGTGGAGCGTTGGACCTAAAAACAGATCGACTCTTCATCCCAACAGCCATGGCCGCCGTCGATTTGAATCACGGAACATGCAGCTGTTCCCACTTGGGCACCAATACTCTCTTTCTCTACCTCAAGCATCGATTTCAATTCCCTTCACTCTCTCTCTCTCTACCTCTGGAGCGAAGAAGAAAGACACCGACGTTTTGAGACGCTAGACAGGAGCACTTCCTTCGCCATCTCTCTCTCTCTCTCTCTTTCTCCACCCGTGTGGAGTGAAGAAGCAAAGACACGATAGCACGGAGCAGTACGCCAGGTGTGAAACAGCATGCAGGGGCAAAATAGACTTTTCACATAACGGCTCGGCTCGAGTAGTCACTGTTCACATAAGCCGATGAATTAGTATATAGTAAATTTAAGTAATTAAGAACCAAACCAAGCATCGGTATACAGTTCTTTTTGCGAAATCTATATGGTATACAGTCGGTCTTATCATCGGTATTTTTTTTTATAGTCTGGTTCCCATGTCATATGATGTTTTATGCGGTGAAATCTTACATCCAATTATGTTTTTGTTAGATTTATTATTGCATTGTTCTTGTTATTTTTTAGTTATAGTTGCTGCATTTTTTTTAAATTTAAATAGAGTTTGTCATTTCTAAAATAAAAAATAATACTTATAAGCTTGACATGTGTGTATTATGTAAGAGTTGGATTGAGGCATTCATAGCCATTGGAGACTTGGAGTGGATTTGGTTGCTCCAGTTGTACATCTGACTATGCTTTGTCATAAGGATGCATGTGTACTAAACGACATAAAATCTACCTCATATTTAAACAATTATCATTTATTTCATGCTGTATGTAGTTGGTGGATGAGTGAGGATTTCATTTCATTGTACAACTATGAACCCTCTTCTTCTTCCGCATTTTTTTTTTCTATTTCTATTTTTCTTCTTCTCTTTATCATATTTAAGTAAGAACCAAACCAAGCATTTTGTATACGAACTTAGTTGTTGTAGGATGGCCTGCCAATTCCCATCAATCTTTATATGCCATGGTGAGTTTGGATCGTTATGGCGTACTAGGTATGTGCCACATTTAAGATTGATATAGTGCTCGTTCAAGAACTCTATTTTCATGAATGATATACTTTAAGATTTTGCTTGTCATATAACTAGCGTTTTAGCAGCAGCCCTTGATTTCTTCGGTTACTTGATGAGCACAGCTTCATAATTATCTTCATTATGGTCATGTACCGATTGATTTTTGCATGCCTTTCCCTCCCATGACCTTCTGGGTACATTCTGACATGAGATTATGAGAATGCACCTAACAGTTCATCCATCATTGGTTCATCCATCATTGATCATTCAATCTCGAACAGATGCAGGAAAGATCAAGAGACATTAACATTGCATATATATATACTTGCAAATGAATCACGAAAACTTTTAAGATATTAGTGATTGATACTTCAACATCACATATTTTCCTTTACTCCATCTTTTCTATTTTCCCTTGATTGTTGATGCATTTTACTCAAGAATGAAAAATCAGGGTCATTATATATATAACATTACCACATTTTAAGAGATTGAAACCCAATTTCTATATAAAAAATATATAAAAATTGAGATATAGGTATCATAGGGATCTATCATAACTTATCTACAATGGAACGTACAATTAATAAAAATAGAAGAACAAAAATCTTAATTAGGTGCGTTGCTTGATCAATCACATAATACATACATATATATACTCGAATAGACGTACACGTATAAGAAAAGAAAAAAGAAAAAAGAAAAAAAAAACTTAGTGAGTATCCAAAATGTTATAAACAATGAAACCAAATAAGAATAAACCAGGCCAGCAACGTTGTCGTTGTCACGTCCACATTGGGGCACATTGGGTCCCGTGCCCCAGTAAACTTTCTGATATATATAATTAAGTTACCAAGTATCACAGGTGGCTGTGATGGTGCAGTGGTTTGCCATACTATAGCTACATTATAGGTCCTGGGTTCAAATCAGGCTAACTTCATAAATTTTTGTTTAGATTTTTTCCAATGTTTAATTCTAGCTAGCTTCGAGCATTAATTATTATTACTATTACTAGTATTTTCTATTACTATTTTTTTCATGTGTCTTGCTAGACATAATTTTAACAATATTCTTATCTTAAATTAATTTTACTACTAGATTATAATATTTCTATCAAATTTTTTTAATCGAAATTTTCATTAAAAATTCTTATATATAATTTGAGTTCTAAATTTTTTCTTCTTAATTTCTAAAAGTCCTTACTTAGATTGAAGTTCTAGCTTCGTCACTCGGTGTTACTTTTTAGTGATTTAGAAAATTCTCTTAAAATAAAAAAGCATAATTGCAACATGTATCGACTCTCAACTCAATCACAAATTTCTTATTATTTTTCAAGATTTTTTATATTTTGATATTATTATTTTATTTTTGTGCCCCAGTGCTCCGCCCTTGCGTACCATGATCAGCCACCATGCATGGATGAAATGGATCGATCGGACTCAATTAAAGACACAAGCAACACCATGGAAAGAAAACTACTAGCTAGTGTCGATTGGGGAGAGTACTAGCTTCCGAAGCAGAAACCACCTAAGGTGATGAAACATGCAGGCGAGTCTGGGGCCACCATAACCTTCTCTCCTGTCCATCTGCGTTCAAATCGACGGCTAAAACCCTTTCTTTCTTTCTTTTTCTCAATTATGTGCCTGCGAAATGCTGCTTGCACAGTCTTTGCAGCCCAAAGTTTCCATTTCTCCGGATTAAACCTCGCCAGACCATACACATGCTCCTCCTGGATGAAGAGCCACAAGAATTTCTCAACCACAATTCTCAATTCATTGGCTCTTATGATGAACACTTGAACATCTGTATGGGCCACGACGGTCTTCTCCGACAAGGGTAATGCAGGGCTTGATGACGATTTGATTGGAGAATTCGAAGTCCAGTATTCAAAAAGTTGTTCTCCGTAAAAGTGCCCTTTTTCAAGACTTGTAGTGTCCAAGCCATTAATTTTGGTGGAAGTCCTTACCCTGCCATGAGTGATAATGAACATTTCATCAAGTTGGTCATCCTCCCAGAAAATGATGCTATCCTTTATGTAGAATACTGGCTTCAGATGATCACAGATTGCTCTTAAATTTTAGTATACACACACTGTAATAAGTAAACAATTTTCAGTTTAATTAACTAATTTGTATCAATTCAAAAAAAAAAATCTCACTTTCTTGAGAGCATCGAGACAAAGATATAACTTAGTATCCCTCCCAACTTCCCAAGGTCCCTGGGAAGTTTCTGAAGGAATTTCCCCACATCAACCCCTCTGGTTTCTTGCCATCTATATTTCTGATATTTCCTAAACTGAGTCTTAAGACACTTAGGAAGTGAATGAAAGTCCATCCACAATTCAATCTCTTGCCCGTTCGATTTCATTTCCTTCACTCTTTCAGGTTTCGAATTCAAGTACGTTTGTTCCAGAAGCAACAAATTGATATGAAGAAATTGATTTTCATTTACTTGTGCAATTGCACTCTTTACAATATAGCAATATACATGGTTACATTTACAGAAAGCATTCAATTGTAATTACAACAATATTAAGCGGCTCAATCCTAGCCTTGTAACTGATGCTAAACACCAGCCATAACAGATCCTTGACAACAGCAATATCAAGCTGGAGATAAATCAATTAATGGAGGAGTTTTGGTTGTTGTAACTGAAGCTTGATTTGAGGAAGAGTTATGCAAAGAATCTGTGGTTCTAACATCCCCCCTCAAACTTGAGGGTCCTGGACTCACAAGTTTACTCGATAGCAAGGAATGACAATGCTTATGCAATGGCTTGGTGAGCAGATCAGCCAGTTGATCTACGGAAGGAATGAAACAGACCCTATGGCTCCCAATGGCAACCTTTTTCCCGAACATAGTGGTAATCAAGTTCTATGTGTTTTGTGCGAGCATGAAATGTGGGATTGGAAGCCATGTATGTTGTGCTCAAATTATCACAATGCAATAACACAAGAAACTGAATATTAGCACCAAGTTCATAGAGAAGATAGCCTAACCAAATTGTGTCAGCACATGCATGAGCAAGGGAGCGGTATTCACTTTCTGCGCTGGAGCGAGCTATGGTGGGCTGCTTCTTATAGCACCAAGAGATGAGATTTGAGCCAAGGTACACGAGATAGCCAAAAGTGGAACGCCTAGTGGTCGGACAACCAACCCAATCAGCATCAGAATAGGTTGAGAGATTAACAGGCTGAAGCTGAGAGGTAAAGAGTAATCCATGTCCAAGAGTGCCCTTAACATATCGGAGAATGCGTTTGGCAACAATAAGATGTGGTACACGCGGCTAACTCATGAACTGAGACACCATGTTTACTGCAAATGCAATGTCAAGACGAGTTATAGTAAGATACTGTAATGAACCAACCAATTCCCGAAAAGTTGTAGGATGTTCAAGAAGTGGTCCATCAGTAGCAGTAAGATTAGACTTGGCAGACAGTGGTGTACTGACAGGCTTGCTCAACAAAAGATCGTAGTAACACTAGATAAATGGATAACTATGAAGTCAAACTAGATAAATGGATAACTTTTACGATGTTTAGCCTGTAAAAACAAATTGTTTCTGTTTGGGTGGTTATGTAACGAAATAATTTGGGTACAAAAATGCAAACACAAATTTCATCATAACAAGCAGGTTTGAGGAAAAAAGTTTCCAACTTTTACGATGTTTAGCCTGTAAAAACAAATTGTTTCTGTTTGGGTGGTTATATAACGAAATAATTTGGGTACAAAAAGTGCAGACACAAATTTCATCCTAACAAACAAGTTTGAGGAAAAAAGTTTCCAACTTTTACGATATTTAGCCTGTAAAAACAAATTGTTTCTGTTTGGGTGGTTATGTAACGAAATAATTTAGGTACAAAAAGTGCAGACACAAATTTCATCCTAACAAACAGGTTTGAGGAAAAAAGTTTCAAACGGTGGTTATGCAACGAAATAATTTGGGTACAAAAAGTGCAGACACAAATTTCATAATAACAAGCAGGTTTGAGGAAAAAAGTTTCCAACTTTTACGATGTTTAGCCTGTAAAAACAAATTGTTTCTGTTTGGGTGGTTATGTAACGAAATAATTTGGGTACAAAAAGTGCAGAACCAAATTTCATCCTAACAAACAGGTTTGAGGAAAAAAGTTTTCAACGGTGGTTATGTAACGAAATAATTTGGGTACAAAAAGTGCAGACACAAATTTCATCATAACAAGCACGTTTGAGGAAAAAAGTTTCCAACTTTTAATATGTTTAGTCTGTAAAAACAAATTGTTTCTGTTTGGGTGGTTATGTAACGAAATAATTTGGGTACAAAAAGTGCAGACACAAATTTCATCATAACAAGCAGGTTTGAGGAAAAAAGTTTCCAACGGTGGTTATGTAACGAAATAATTTGGGTACAAGAAGTGCAGACACAAATTTCATCATAACAAGCAGGTTTGAGGAAAAAAGTTTCCAACTTTTACGATGTTTAGCCTGTAAAAACAAATTGTTTTTGTTTGGGTGGTTATGTAATGAAATAATTTGGGTATAAAAAGTACATACACAAATTTCATCATAACAAACAGGTTTGAGGAAAAAAGTTTCCAACGGTGGTTATGTAACGAAATAATTTGGGTACAAAAAGTGCAGACACAAATTTCATCATAACAAGCAGGTTTGAGGAAAAAAGTTTCCACCTTTTACGATGTTTAGCCTGTAAAAACAAATTGTTTTTGTTTGGGTGGATATGTAATGAAATAATTTTGGTACAAAAAGTGCAGACACAAATTTCATCCTAACAAACAGGTTTGAGGAAAAAAGTTTCCAACGGTGGTTATGTAACGAAATAATTTCGTTACAAAAAGTGCAGACACAAATTTCATCATAACAAGCAGGTTTGAGGAAAAAAGTTTCCAACTTTTACGATGTTTAGCCTGTAAAAACAAATTGTTTCTGTTTGGGTGGTTATGTAACGAAATAATTTGGGTACAAAAAGTGCAGACACAAATTTCATCCTAACAAACAGGTTTGAGGAAAAAAATTTCCAACGGTGGTTATGTAACGAAATAATTTCGTTACAAAAAGTGCAGACACAAATTTCATCATAACAAGCAGGTTTGAGGAAAAAAGTTTCCAACTTTTACGATGTTTAGCCTGTAAAAACAAATTGTTTCTGTTTGGGTGGTTATGTAACGAAATAATTTGGGTACAAAAAGTGCAGACTCAAATTTCATCCTAACAAACAGGTTTGAGGAAAAAAGTTTCCAACGGTGGTTATGTAACGATGATAATACGAGACCGAAAAAAAGTGAGTGCAGTCACAGCTCGTTCGCAGCTCCGTTGCCTCCTCCGCCCAGGAAGTACTCATCGAGCTTGAGCGCTGCCATTGCAGCAAAAACTCCGAGTGCGACAGAGGCGGTAAGTGGGCCCACATCGACTTTGACCGGTTTGTCCAGCTCGCCGGAGATGCTGACGCGTCCCACATCGACTTTGACTGGTTTGTTGTCTAGCCCGCCGGAGATGCTGATATCGACCGGAGCCACCTTGATCGGTGTGATGATGTTGTCGGAGCTGCGATGGAGAGTTCTCCCCACAAAACTCTAGCCTTTGTCGTACACAGTTTCACCTCCCTTGCCAAAGAATCCTGCGAACACTCCATTAAAGACAAACTTGACCGCAACCATCCATTTCTCCCACAAACACATTCTCTGCAAACACAAATTTCATCATAACAAGGTTTAAGGAAAAAAGTTTCCAACTTTTACTATATTAGCCTGTAAAGAACAACAAAAATTGCAGACACAAATTTCATCATAACAAGCAGGTTTGAGGAAAAAAGTTTCCAACTTTTACGATGTTTGGCCTGTAAAAACAAATTGTTTCTGTTTGGGTGGTTATGTAACGAAATAATTGGGGTACTAAAAGTGCAGACACAAATTTCATCATAACAAGCACGTTTGAGGAAAAAAGTTTCCAACTTTTACGATGTTTAGCCTGTAAAAACAAATTGTTTCTGTTTGGGTGGTTATGTAACGAAATAATTTGGGTACAAAAAGTGCATAACCAAATTTCATCCTAACAAACAGGTTTGAGGAAAAAAGTTTCAAACAGTGGTTATATAACAAAATAATTTGGGTACAAAAAGTGCAGACACAAATTTCATCATAACAAGCACGTTTGAGGAAAAAAGTTTCCAACTTTTACGATGTTTAGCCTGTAAAAACAAATTGTTTCTGTTTGGGTGGTTATGTAACGAAATAATTTGGGTACAAAAAGTGCAGACACAAATTTCATCATAACAAGCAGGTTTGAGGAAAAAAGTTTCCAACGGTGGTTATGTAACGAAATAATTTGGGTAAAAAAAGTGCAGACACAAATTTCACCATAACAAGCAGGTTTGAGTAAAAAAGTTTCCAACTTTTACGATGTTTAGCCTGTAAAAACAAATTGTTTCTGTTTGGGTGGTTATGTAACGAAATAATTTAGGTACAAAAAGTGCATACACAAATTTCATCCTAACAAACAGGTTTGAGGAAAAAAGTTTCCAATGGTGGTTATGTAACGAAATAATTTGGGTACAAAAAGTGTAGACACAAATTTCATCCTAACAAACAGGTTTGAGGAAAAAAGTTTTCAATGGTGGTTATGTAACGAAATAATTTGGGTACAAAAAGTGCAGACACAAATTTCATCATAACAAACAGGTTTGAGGAAAAAAGTTTCCAACGGTGGTTATGTAACGAAATAATTTGGGTAAAAAAAGTGCAGACACAAATTTCACCATAACAAGCAGGTTTGAGGAAAAAAGTTTCCAACTTTTACGATGTTTAGCCTGTAAAAACAAATTGTTTCTGTTTGGGTGGTTATGTATCGAAATAATTTGGGTACAAAAAGTACAGACACAAATTTCATCATAACAAGCAGGTTTGAGGAAAAAAGTTTCCAACTTTTACGATGTTTAGCCTGTAAAAACAAATTGTTTCTGTTTGGGTGGTTATGTAACGAAATAATTTGGGTACAAAAAGTGCAGACACAAATTTCATCATAACACGCAGGTTTGATGAAAAAAGTTTCCAACTTTTACGATGTTTAGCCTGTAAAAACAAATTGTTTCTGTTTGGATGGTTATGTATCGAAATATTTTGGGTACAAAAAGTGCAGACACAAATTTCATCCTAACAAGCAGGAAAAAAGTTTCCAACGGTGGTTATGTAACGAAATAATTTGGGTACAAAAAGTGCAGACACAAATTTCATCATAACAAGCAGGTTTGAGGAAAAAAGTTTCCAACTTTTACGATGTTTAGCCTGTAAAAACAAATTGTTTTTGTTTGGGTGGTTATGTGACGAAATAATTTGGGTAGTAAAAGTGCAAACACAAATTTCATAATAACAAGCAGGTTTGAGGAAAGACACAAATTTCATAATAACAAGCAGGTTTGAGGAAAAAAGTTTCCAACTTTTATGATGTTTAAGAAAATTGTGTGTGTGAGAGAGAGGTCGAGTTACCTTGATCGAGTGAGAGCAATTTTCTCGTCTTTTATAGACGGAGCGTGAGCTTCGCCTATGAGGACTGAGCAGAGCAGAATGGGGAAGAGAGAGACTTATGACACGTTTACGTACTTGGAATGGAAATAATCATGAATCGGAGACAATTGGAATGGGAAAAGAAAGGAATCGGTATTGATTCTGGAAGAGTTGCTTCCTAAACCCATCTCCCCCCTTCGGAATCAAATTCCTGAATATTCAGGAATCGATTCCTGAATATTCAGGAATCGATTCCTTATAAAGAGGTGGGACCTACACGCATTCCTATTCCTTTATGTGTTAGTAAACGCAGGAATACTTTTACCCAGAATCATTCCAATTCCTTTATGTGTTAGTAAACGCAGGAATAAATTTACTCCGTAATCATTCCCTCCCATTCCAAGTAAGTAAACATGCCCTTAAGGTGGAGGAGGGGAATAAGACAAATTTAAAAAGCAGTGGCCCGCCCTCACGTGAGGCGTGCGTGTTTAAGCGAACCAGGGGAGAGCCAAAGCCGATGGATTTATCTGAGGTGTTGGATTTTAAATCCATTCTAAAATCACTTGATCAAAACCCTGAGCTTCCATTTGGAATCATTCCGATTTGGTGCGGTCTGGATCGTCCGGTTTTCTTCATTGAGAATCGCCCAGGCATCAATCTCTTAACTTTGATACTTCGTAATTATTTGCTACAAGCATTTCTTGCTTTGCATGAATTGAATTGCGGACTTTGATTCGAAGCAGTATTCTAGTTGCTAGTGCTATTCTAATTGCATGTCATAGGTGTTATGAGAAGTGTTTACTGCAATGCTGGTTTAAACAATCAGTTTCTTCAATTGGATCTTAAAATGGCAGTAAATTTCAACGCGAAATCGATTTGTGAATTAGCTTTTGGGTGCTTTTGCTAGTTAATCAGAATTTTATTCTATGGGGATAGAATTACTATTTGTTCTTTTTCTAAAGCTAAGAGACATCTTTTGAGCATTGGTTTTACTGACTTTGTAGTTGAAGAAGCAACTGGTTTTTCAGGTGGTATCTGGATATTGTGGAATAAAAATAAAGTTCAGCTCCAAAAGATTGACTCTAATTCTCAATCTATCACTGTGAAAGTTTCTGGGAATGGCATAGGTGATTGGTTACTCATCGGTCTTTATGCTAGCCCCTGTCCTAGCACTAGACAAAGATTGTGGAACTATCTTACTGCGATGTCAAATTCTACTCAACTCCCCTGGATGATTGTAGGTGATTTTAATGAACTTGTTGCTTATGCTGATAAAAATGGCGGATCTTACGCAGGTAAATTTGGAGGTATAAGAGATTGGGTGCAAAGTGAGGCTATGATTGATCTTGGATATCAAGGTGCTAATTTTACCTGGTCAAGTGGAAGAATTAAAGAAAGATTGGATCGGGGTTTCTGTAACATTGATTGGAGGCTGCTATTTGCTGAAGCTAGAGTTATCCATCTTGCCAAAACGAAGTCTGACCATTGCCCATTATTGCTGAGACTTCAACCACATGTCCAGAATTGTAGAATTAATCCTCCTTTCCGTTTTCATTCCATGCGGATGCGACATGAGGAATACAAGGGATTTGTGACTACTGCTTGGAATAATACTGTTGGTAATCTGCTCGACAAAACTAATCTTCTTGCTTCTGAGTTAAATACATGGAATAAAGACGTCTTTGGGAATATTTTCAAAAAGAAGAGAAGGCTCCTTGCTAGAATTGCGGGCATTCAGAAGAAGCTATGTGTTCATGACAACCCTTTCCTGCTCAACCTTGAGAAAGAGCTTATTAAGCAGTATGAATTGGTCAGGGACCAGGGACCAAGAAGCTATGCTATGGGAGCAAAAGTCAAGAGAAAAGTGGATTCAAGATGGTGATAGAAACACAAAATATTTTCACATTACCACTATGGTCAGGAGAAGGAAAAATAAAATCGATGGCCTTTTTTATGATAGTGGTGGTTGGTGTGAAAATCCTGAAGACATGAAAAATATTGCAAAATGCTTTTTCCAGATGCTAGTTGCTTATGAAGAAAGTCCTTATATGAGATTCAATATTCCTAATCTTTTTCCTACAGGTGATACCAATTGCAGTGAGAATCTAGTGGCTCCTGTCAGTCTCCAAGAAATAAGATCTGCTTTATTCTCTATCAGAGGTCTGAAAGCCCCTGGCTTCGATGGCTTTCCTGCAGCTTTCTTTCAAAATCATTGGGATCTTTGCAAAGTGGAAATCATTAACTTAGTTACTAATGCCTTTCTTCAAGGTTAGATTCTAGAGGGTCTAAATCACACTTTGATCACTTTGGTTCCTAAAGTTCAAGGACCTAAATATATGCATCTCTTCAGGCCAATTAGCCTATGTTGTACGATGTACAAGATAATTACCAAGATCATTGTTGCTCGTATTCGTCCGTTCTTACAGCAGTGGATAAGTCCGAACCAAGTGAGTTTTGTTCCTGGAAGACACATATCAGACAATGTCATGATTACACAGGAGATTCTACATAAGTGTAAGAATACAAAGGGGAAAAGAGTCTTCTTTGTTTGGAAAATTGACTTATCCAAAGCCTATGACAAGTTGAGTTGGAGCTTTATCCATCAGGTACTTTATGAACTTCAGCTTCCTCCTATTCTTATTAAACTTATAATGCATTGTGTCACTTCAACTAGTTTTCAAGTAATCCTTAACGGTGATTTGTCTGAGAAATTTACTGCTGGCAGAGGAATTAGACAAGGGGATCCCTTATCCCCTTACATTTTTGTACTTTGCATGGAAAAGCTCTCCCATCTCATTCAATCGGCGATTGAAGTTGGCCAATGGAAACCAATCAAATCTTCTCAATCTGGTCCATTGGTGTCACACTTGTTTTTTGCTGATGACTTGATCCTGTTTGCTGAAGCTTCTACCAACCAAGCTAGAGTCCTGAAAAAATGCATGGATTTGTTTTGTAGTATCTCTGGTCAGTCTGTGAATTTTGAGAAATCCAAAATTTACTGCTCCCCTAATGTTAGGACTAACCTTGCCAGAGCTATAAGTGGTATTTGTGGCTCACCTCTCACGAAGGATCTTGGTAAGTATCTTGGTATGCCTCTTTTGCATTCTCGAGTTACTAAACACACTTACTCTGAAATGATTGACAAGGTTCATGGTAGGCTCTGTGGATGGAAAAGTAAAACTCTGAGCATGGCTGGTAGACTCACTCTAATTAATTCTGTGACTGCTTCTATACCTATTTACACTATGCAGACAGCTAAGATCCCCTTATCTACTTGTGATGCTTTAGATAAACTCAACAGGGATTTTCTTTGGGGTGATAGTGTTGATAAAAGGAAAATACATTTGGTAAATTGGGACAATGTTTGCAAACCTAAAAATCGGGGTGGCTTAGGCATTAAGAGGACAGCTGATATGAATAAAGCCATGTTGGCTAAGGTTAGTTGGAGAATTCTACAAAATGATGATGGTCTCTGGTGCAATTTGTACAAAGCTAAGTATTTGAAACATGTCAGTGTGATTAGCAATCTCTACAATCCTCCTGATAAGTGCTCTACTACTTGGCGTAGTATTTGCTCTGGCGCTACTCTATTAAGACAAGGAATTATATGGAGAATTGGTGATGGTGGCACAGCTCGATTTTGTCAAAGAATACAACTCTCAATTCAAAGACAAGGTTATAGCCATAATGCTGGACACCAAGGTACATTCACATTACATTTTTCTCTCGTTCTTTACCTGCTCATATCGTAATGAGCTTGTAGTTAGGAGCTCAGGGTCTTTAGTATATCATCCTTATTCTTCTACCTCTATTTTGGTTCTTATACAAATTTTGAGGTTATAGTTGTTATATGATTTTTTGTTCTTCATGTAGAGTCCTGAGGTTAGGAGTGGAGATGTACCACAACAAATTCTGCTTTCAGAGGGACAAGAGTTTAACTTTACAATTAGAAGAGGAGTTAGCACAAAAGATACCGTTGTAAACTATGATGACTTTGTGAATGATGTGGAGGTTGGAGACATAGTTCTGGTTGATGGTAAGTAGTATCTTGTGGGTGCTAAATTGGTAGATGAGTTAATTTGGTTTGCATGTCATCTAAGTTGATATGGTCTTGTTGTAAGCATGTAGCTGAAGTTTTAGAAATATGGAAAGTTAAATGTTGACTCTTTTGAGTAATTTTGTACAAGAGATTGAATGCCCTTGTTTTGTGCATGTGGTTTGGTGGATTCTAGAACTCTGTCATTGGGATGAGATCGATGAATGTATTGATTTATTTCTGTGATCAACTTTGATGGGAAAAGCCAGACTATAGAGTTAGACTAATTCTTTTAGTGTGCTGGTGTTTGTTAACCTAAAGTAGCTGGGACATTGTGAGTCTGACATCATAGCATGCCGTTATCTGACAAGAGAATAAATCTGTACTTACGTGTATATATGTCTTATACTTGATTTACTGAGTTCGTTATTTTACCAGAAAAGTACGTACCCAAAACCAACTCTGATTTTTTCTATATGTTAAGAACCATTTTGTCCAATTTTGATGAAGTGCTTTTTCCGATCCAGTCAACAGAACATCCCTCATCTTGTTAGCCAACTGAAATATTCAATTATGGCCTTCTCTATCGGTCTCTTCTACAGAAAAAGACTGGGAAGATATCAAGTTTGGAGTGGACAATGGAGTTGATTTCTATGCTGTCTCATTTGTAAAAAGTGCTGCGGTGGTTCATGAGTTGAAAGATTATCTCAAAGGTATTTCTATGAGTTCTATACACAACAGAGTTAATTCTTATATTCAATCTCTTATCCATTTTCAGTTAATTGCATGTCATAGGTGTTATGAGAAGTGTTTACTGCAATGCTGGTTTAAACAATCAGTTGCTTCAGTTGGATCTTAAAATGGCAGTAAATTTCAACGCGAAATCGATTTGTGAATTAGCTTTTGGGTGCTTTTGCCAGTTAATCAGAATTTTATTCTATGGGGATAAAATTACTGTTTGTTCTTTTTCAAAGTTTAAGCTATTTAGGATACTAGACTCTCTTGTATATCTGATCTCTTTTTGTTTCCCTAGAATATGCTGTTTGTTTCCTTCTTGCGTGTTGTTTTCTTGTATCACCGTTGTCTTTCATCTCAGTTAATGAATGAACGATAAAAGTCATGCTTCTGATGAAATCCTTGGGGGATTGATAGTCATGTAAGACTTCAATCTGGGTAGTCATGCTTCACCAGTTCAGAATCTGAAGCTTTACTTTTTTATGTGTTAAATTTATTGATAAAGTTGTTTTTGGGTGTAGATTTGAAGCAACTGAAGGAGAATTAGTAAAGCATCTAACTTTGAGCAGAATACAAACATGGTAAGCCTTGAACTTTGCTGAGGTCTTTTTGAAACATTATGATTGTATATCTCAGACTTTATGCTTGTCAAATTTAGTAATCAGCCTTCTATCAATTTAGACACTGTATTAGGATGGTAATGGATACTAGATTTTGCATGAATATTCTTTCATAGATTTATCATTCTCTGGTGCACTTGTATGATATGTGTGTAGCTAAACTAACCAATAAAGGTATCAAGTAGGTAACTCATTCTCCCTCAAATCTCCGGAAAACTTCATTTGACTTGCTGTTTATTTGATGGCTTCATTGCTAATGCAGGTTCCGCGGTTTATTTTGGAAGGCGGCCAGAATAGGTAAGCTGTAAGAATCAGACAAGTTTCATTTACCACGGTTAAAAATGTGCAGCTTTGTTCACCCTGTTTGAACTTTGAACCATTCTACTACTATGCGAAGCTTGGCCATTATTGCTAACCATGAACTTGTTTTCTGGTGATGAAATCTGTTTATATGCAATCTCTCATTGCCTCTGCTACCGTTTATTAATACTCGACGTGCTGACACTAATGTGGTTGCTGCAACAGGTGAGCGCTTAAGCCCCTGGGTGAGCCCTGGCGTGCTTCATAATGGGCGTGTCAATTCTCTTTTAATGGTGTTGTCTGTGATTTGTAGCTCCATCCAATTCTATTATGAAGAAATTTGCAGCAGCAAACATCTGATTTTGTCAAGTGGATTGTCGTAATGGGAAAACTGTTCTTCCAAGTACTGTAAATAGAGGAGATTTTTAGGTGAGAATTGACTTTAGTTTGTGATTATTTTAGTGACAATCTTACTGAATGAATGACAATAGCTGTTTTTGTGAAGGCAGTGTAGGCAGGACTCTAATTGCCATATAGATGATATATATATTGAGATGAGTTGTGTTTGCATTATATTAAGATCTGCATTGAAGTTTAGATGGGTCGTCAAAGTATGCATGGACCTTCAACATCTAAACTTGAAGCCTTAATTAATAAAATGTTACTTTTGTCAATTATGGAATAAATTGAAGTATTGTTGAAGACACCACAATGTGCGTGATAATATAATCTCTGATTTCTATCAGCGAATACAAGGAAAGATTAGGGTAACTTTCAGATATTAGAGGAGCGGCGTTTCGATTCTCTATATGAACCAGAATTGAAGAAATCGATAATAATATCGGCAGCTAACACAGAACTACCAAAATTAAACTTGCTCATATACATATAATTCTGTTCTAAATATCATGCGCCTACTACTGTTGGCGAATCTACCAAATTGCCATGTCTACTGGTAAAAGTGAATGGCAGTTGCTCAGATCCTAACGAAAATCCCAGTGTTTATCCACAGTGGGGACCGATCACTTGAAATGCCAATGCTTGGCTTTCAAGACGAATAAACCTCACCAGATTCTAGTTGAGCAGAAAGCCTTTACTTCCTTAAAGCACCAACTCCAGGACAGAATGCGTCCTGATTCAAAAGCCTATTCAAGAAAGCACAGACTGTACACCGAGGCCCCATGTTACGGGTTTTCCAGAACTAAGTATGGTGATTCACTGATCGATTTGCATACAGAATAGTCAATACTAATGCTAGTGAATGTGAGTTACGCATGCTTGTTACACTGTAGGTGATGAAGAGGATGTACATCTCTCTTCATTAATCAATCTTCAGTTGAAAATGTTAATATGGTCCTGCAGAAAACTAGGACTGAATCGTATGTACAGTAATATTTACATTTACAAGCTAAGTTTCTTTGGCCTCAAACCAGGCATTGAAATTTGCTACTGCTGCTTGGATCTTTTTTCTCTCTCCCTCTGCTTGTTTTCTATCTCTGCCTCTGCTTGAGCCTTTCTCAGATTCTCCATCTCTTGCTCCATTGCTGTCTTCTCTTCCTTCTGTCTCTTCGTATGCTCCAACAGCGATGTATCAGAATCCTTCACAGAGAAGAACATGGGCCCCAACTCCACCAACCACTGTGGCTCCACTGCAGTGGCACACTGCATGTACTCCTTCGTAGTCAAAATCAGTTCATGATAAACAACATAGTCTGGAGTGCATCCCATAACATAGAAAGCCCTGCTCGGATGTAGATGGCATGGCATCCCAGTTCTGGAATTAACATACTCCCCCACACCCTTCAATCTAGCAGAATTGTGGAAGTATGCAGAGCAGATAGCTTTTCTAACAACATCAGTGTCAGGCCAACAAGTCGTCAGTGGGATTTTCAGTGTCTTCAAGATCTCTAGCAGTTGGGATCTCACCTCTCTAGCCTTTCGTAACCCTTCAATATGCAAATAATGGTCCCTACACCAGTCCCCTCGATACTGATGTTGTTTCCACTGCTGGTACATGTTATACAATGTCAAGTGATCGGATTCAGGAATAGAGACTTTTGATCACCATCTAAGATTACTAGGCTACTTAACGGAACTTTCTAAAGCCTTTAAGAAGGATAAAACTTTAAAGCCAGACCATATCATAAAGGTCACGAAGCAGAACAGCCAATAATCCCAGCAGAATTTACTCAAACTTCCTTGATTAGCCACTGTCAGTAAACTAAGGCCTGAGGTCCCTTGAGAATCTGAAAAGCTAAATGACATGCACCAACAACCGAATGATCCCAATGATCTATGCACTTTCAGAAGGGAAATAAGTAAACCCCATTAATGATGAATCACTCATGATGGATTACACCTGCACCTCCCAATTCAGGGAGGGACCGACCAAATAGGGGATTTTTAGAATATACATCTCTCTAGACTTCTGCTTAGTGGAAAAGAAGTGAACAGATTTGAGGTTCGCCGGAAACAGGCCACTTACACAGTTTATTTCTTATCCTCTACATTCTTAGTGTAGTGCTTCAAAAATAATGCACGTCAATCCTGAAGAATGGGTTAAGATATCCCCAGTTGACCAACCCATCGTCAACAAAATTGAGAAAGAAGAACAAAACAAATGCATCGTGAATAATTTTCTTTCGTCTTCATCCCACTTCACCAAGTTACCACTGCACATATTATCTTAACAATAAGGCAAGATCAGACAAACCTTTGCGGGCATCTTTGCCATTCTAAGATCAACAGCATAGTTTGAATAGCCAAGTAACTAAGCAAACATATGGCGCAGATGGACCTGAACCACAAAAACATTGGAATAGAATGATGTACAACATACTTCAGTGCTACATCATAATAATCAGAAGTGTGAGAAGAGTTGGGAAACACAGAAAATCAATGGCAAATAGAAAACAAGCTTTTGGATCCACATTCAATAATAACCTCTAGAAGATCTTCAAGTCAGAACCACTTAACTATGGGAACCGAAGATATGCATAAAGAACCAGTTACTAAGAATTGCTACAACAACAAACGTTTAGACTTTAGAATCATGTTCATTGAACTCGTAACAACTACAGTATCCAATTAACAATGTGTAACCTTTAACTGATATTGTAACTTCACAACTTTAAACTTCCAAAATTTGCCATGCTAATGAATTCCAAGAAGTTCTCTCCCTATTAACTGCTATAGACTGATTTTGAAAGAAGCCAATGACATATCTAACAGCTTCATTGTAATCTAAAAGTCATGGCACATATATAAAAACTACAAATATTTTGGAAGTTGTGAGTTTCTTTGGGCAAAGAGGGTATCAGTTGATAAAACAGAGCGACCTTCTAAAGAGTCTTCATAATATGGGAAGTAAACTAAGGGCTCACTGAGTGATATAACACACACACACACACAGTGACACACTGTATCATTGTACAGAGATAAAAATGAATTTAAAGATTGATCATCAAACTGAAATTATGATAATGGTAAAAATCACAATAATTACCAAATTTTCTAAGATAGAAAGATTGACTTCTCCGCACCTCTTTCCATTTTCTACTGCTACCATCTTCCTTGCTGTTCCAACCTTCACGGGGGCTTAAAATTAATTTTGTAGAGTAAACTAACAGATGTTCTGAAACTATCAAGTAACAATAAAAGGATTATCAATGATTCAATGTCTCTTCCTACTGGCATTCACGGAACGTATCCAAATATAATTGTCTTGAACCTTAACATGATGATTTTTAGTGGAAATGGCTGGTAACGAAATGAAAAAAGCTAAAACCCTTGGAGATTGCCTATGCCTAATGATATTTGATGGTTGCTTAGACATTCCTATCTTTTTTACTTCAACTTGACCATATCCACAAGTAAAATTTGGGATCATCAATTAAACATAGGTAGAGACTTATTGTTAATACTGAGAAACATAAAACCACTCCGCAGAGCATTCCTCGCAAAGTTCTAGTATTGCCGCCACATGATGACTTTTCAGGGTCACCTTCAATTTACCATTGTTAGCTTTGTCTAAGCTCTGCACAAGTACAAAATTAGTTCAGATATTGAACAAATTATTGTAGAAAGCTTAGCTACTCATTTAATGACAATGTATATCGATTAATGATGAGCTTAGTTACCTATTTTCCTTGCACATGATTTAACTGAGTTCATATTTTAAAAAGTTGCATATAAAAAATAAATAAAAAAGATTATACACATACATAATGAATTGTACTGGAAATGGCTGGCAAGGAAATGAAAAGAGTTTAAGCCTTCAAGCGTGGCTATGACTAATGGTATTCCATGTTGCCTTATTTTTTCCTATCTTTTCTAATTCAATATGAGCATATCCACAAGTAAAGGAAATTTGGGATCATTGACTTATCATTATACAGTCCGGGGTAGAAACTTAATTTGATACTGAGAACATTGAAGAATTCAAGGTATTATCCTAAACAATTTACTGGTTGCAAACAAGCACCAAAAACTATATTAATCTGAAATTAAGTTTGGGGAAACTTCATCCACAATACAGCCCAAGTGAACTTGCATATGCAGTGTTCAATATGGTTGATTTAAAAATGATGGGAAAAATATCCTATACCTTGAGAAACTCTTGTGGTATCCCAGCCAACTCAGTCTCAGTGAAGACAAGGAAAGAACAATCCTCTTGTAGATTTTGGATATAGCACAAGCTTAGCTCATCAATTTGGACTCTCACACGCTGCATCTACTCTCTCTTAGTTAAAGTAAGATTCAACCCATTACATTCAAAGTCTCTCATCTGTCACTGATTGGGAAAGAATCAACATCCAGCATTTACTCTTCTACACACCGAAAACACAAAAATGTTCTCACTCCTTACCAGGGCTTGAGTATAGTGCTTTGCTTCAGCATTCACCCACTCTCCTCTCGTAGCAAAAGCTTTGACAACACGGTACACATCCTCACGCATGCTGTTTAATGTCATTGATGTTGGAAAATATGGACTTCACATTATCTCATAGCATTAAGTAAATGAGAACTGATTTAGTTTAAGATAAATAACAGGAAATATAATGCTTTAACTCTATCTAGTTACCTATTGAGAATGTATATCTCTTAATAGGAGTTAGAAGTTCAAGTTAACTCTACCTGGTTAACATCAAGTTAATGTGATAAACTTAAGTCTCCTAATCGATAAGCTTAGGCAGATAACATGGACTCTTTTATGGAGAGAGGACTCTTTGGATTGATGCCTATATATTAGCAGGAGAAGTCCCTGCCTCTACTACGAGTAACAAACAGTTCATTTTCCATAAAGTGAGGTTAAACAGTAGTAGAAGGTAGAAGACTCTTCTTTGGTAAGGTTGCTGTGATAATCATCTGCAGAAATGGATGTCAACATGGTTTCCCTTGGTCAGACTATCTTGGATGGAATCAAGAGTGTGGATGCAGGTGGGTGTCCTAATAAATTAGGAATTCTCTTCTACTGATCTCTTGTTCATATGTTTATGCTTTTGGTATGTGTTTGTGTAATTGTGAATTGATCTTTATGTTGTGATGATTAAGTTGCTGCATCATGGTTTTATCAAATGGTATCAGAGCTTAGGATTTTCACAAATACATGAATCATACCCCATTTGTTTTATTGCAGAAAATAAAAAAAATAAAAAAATGGTTAGAAAAATAAAATGTTTTCTACGGGGCTTTAATACCTTAGCCTATTTAAATAACCTTTGCCCATTTATTTACACCAGCCCAAATCTGTTTTTTTTTTAGAATAAAATCCCAAACTTAAGAATACAACAACGGATATTTTAGCATCTGGGATTGATTTGGGGATTTGGGGGCTGAGAGAGCACGATGAGATTAAAGATCTCAGAAGGGATTCAAGACCCATTCAGGCGCTCAATTCATATGGGGTTAGTTTTTTGCTTTAATTTTGCTTCCGCTGAGTTTTCTATTGCTGTGCTGTAGCAGAGGCCAAGGTATGATTACTGGAAATCTCAAAACTTGCTTTTCAATTCTGCATATGGAAAGGGTTGTCATATGGATTACTGTTTAGCATATGGAAAGGGTTGTCATAATCATATTAAGAATGTTTGATCATACTCGTTGATGGAATATCTGCATATATGTTGAATGTTCTGTGGATGTATGAAATTGAAATGTGAGATTGGAATTCCATGATTATAAAGTCCTTACTGATTCAATTATTGATCTTGTGATTAAATATTGCTTGCTTAAGTTGCTGCGGATTTTGACAATGACTGAATGCATAGATTTCTCCCAAAATGTAAACCTGCAGAATTATAGTTGTTATTGTCTTCACAGCTAATATGAAAAATTAATAAAGTTCATAAGATAATCTGAACGTATGGTTATTAATTCTGGTTTTGTGATTGCTGAAAAATTGTAATGAACATGTTGCACAAAGCAAACTCTCACTATTATTTTTCAGAAATTTTCAGGTATTAACAAAACCAAACTTGTGTTTCTGTTTTTAAAGTTACACTTATATTTTGTCTTCCAAAGAAGTTGCTTACTGTGTAATCTTAAAAACGGAACAGCATCATAAGTAAACACATAGACCTATTTTGATACCTTGAAGCTTTTCTTGTCCAAAGACTCTGACTGTTTCATTGTATAACTGGTTTCTGATGAATATAGTATGATGATTGAGAACTTTAGAACATTAAGTTTTATGCTACAAAAGTGTTACTTAATGTTAATTCAGTCTATTGAATTCTATGTTTAATTTTGTGTTTTGCATTTTGAGCTAGTGACTGTTTTAATGCTTTTTGGTGTCTGGCTCATAAAAGGGCGTTATGCTTGAAACAGAAATTTATGAATAAAATTTTATACACAGGAAAAGGAATTTACAGTAACTTATACAGAATTTTTCTTTTGTTTTTAGGACTCTCTGTTGTGACCTTAGGTCAGATCCAATTGCTTAATGGGTGGAATTATAAGACCTGGAGAAATCAAGTAGAATTTTACCTTTCCATGCATCAAAATATGGATCTCTGTCTGATTGAAGAACAGCCACTTGAGTTAGACACAGATAGCACTGAAGAGGATAGGAAGTACTACAAGGAGTGGTACCAATGCAACAGGAAGGCCAAGAATGTAATTAGGAGCACGATGTCCAACACTGTTAGAGGGTCAATAGTAGAACCAGACCTAGCTATGGACTTTTTGGAAGCTATTGCTGACAAATACAGGGAAAGTCATAAGGCTGAAGCAGCTAGGCTCTCTAAGAGGTTCAATGAGCTGAAATTTTCTGGAAGTGGGAGTGTGAGAGAACATATTATGGAGCTGATAGAGATCAATGCTAGGTTGAGAGACATGGGGATGGGAGTTAATGATGAACAGGTTGTTCATGTAGCACTGTTTTCCTTGCCAAGTGACTATAGTAACCTCAGAACCTCCTATAATGCAACTGAGTCTAAATGGGACCTCAACAAACTTATTTCAATTTGTGTGGATGAAGAGGATAGAATTAAGAAGGAGAAAGAACTTACTAAAGCAGTGAACTTGGTTGAAAAACCTAAGTGGAAGAAACAGAACAAGCTTAAGCTGAAGAAGACAACCAATACTAAAGTTTCTGGGAAACCTGCAAACTCGAAGGCTGCAAAGCCATTCAAGTTTAAGTGTTACTTTTGCAAGAAGGTAGGACACATGAAGAAAGAGTGCAGTGGTTTCAAAGCTTGGATGATTAAGAAGGGTAAGTTAGTTCAAAATTCAGTTTTCTCTTTAGAAGTTAATTTTATAAATGTAGAACCACACTCTTATTGGATAGACTCAGGCTCACCTATACACATTACCACTTCATTGCAGGGTTTAACAAACAGGAGGATACCAAAGAGAAGTGAGGTCCAAGTTTGTGTAGGAAATGGGTCGAGGGTAGCTGTTAAAGCCATTGGAACTCTGAAGCTAGATTTAGGATTAGGCAAGTTTATTTTTCTGGACAATGTTTATTATATTCCTTCTTTAAAAAGGAATTTGCTTTCAGTAGCTCTTTTAGTTAGAATTGGTTGCAAACTCATTATCGATTTCAGTGGAATAAAATTATTTCAGGGTTCTGAATATCTTGGTTGTGGTGTTTTTATTCATGATTATTTACAATTAAATTGTTCTGTTGCAAAACAGGAGATATTGTTAATTGAAAATAATGAAAATGCCTTAAGGAACAACTCTACTGCAGGTGTTAAAAGAACCATCTTTAATGATAAATCTGCAAACTTGTGGCATAGAAGGTTAGGCCACATTTCTAAAGAAAGACTGAAAACACTTGTGAAAAATAAAACTTTACCTAATCTAGACTTCTCTGATCTGAATGATTGTATTGAATGTTATAAAGGCAAGTTGACAAATTTCAGAAAGAAACAAGCTACAAGAAGTCAAAAACTTTTAGAATTAATACATACGGATATTTGTGGACCTTTTAAACATAAGACTATCTGTGGAAATGTATACTTCATCACATTTATAGATGACTTTTCTAGGTACTGCTACATTTATCTTTTATCAGAAAAATCACAGTCACTTCAAGCTTTTAAGATATTTAAAACTGAAGTTGAACTACAGTTAGAAAATAAAATTAAAGTAGTGAGATCTGATAGGGGAGGGGAGTTTTATGGAAAGTATACTGAGGCAGGCCAACAAAAGGGACCTTTTGCTTTATACCTTCAAGAACATGGCATTAAGGCTCAGTATACTACCCCATACAGTCCCCAACAGAATGGAGTAGCAGAAAGGAAAAATAGAACTCTTTTAAATATGGTGAGGAGCATGATGTGCACCTCGGGTTTACCTATATTCTTATGGGGAGAAGCTTTAAGAACAGCAAATTACATTTGCAATAGGTCCCCTAGTAAATCAGTGGATAAGACACCTTTTGAGTTATGGTGTGGTAGGCAGCCAAGCTTGCATCACTGCCATGTGTGGGGATGCAAAGCTGAGGCAAAGTTACCTAATACATTAACACAGAAACTTGAGTCCAAAACTGTGAGTTGTAATTTTATAGGTTATTGTGAGAAATCCAAAGGTTATAAATTTTATGCAGTTCATCACTCACCTAGAATATTTGAGACAAGTCGAGCAAAATTTCTGGATGAAGGAGTGTGTAATACAAGCTTTGAAGATCTTTCTTTAGAGTTTGATGAAATTACAGAAAATGAAAATTTGGAAATCCTTTTACCTATACTTCAGAACCAAGAAACAACCACTATTGCCACAAATAATGAAGCCACAGATCAAAATTTGGCAGAACCTATGGATTTACAGCCTCAAGTTGAGGAACCAGCAGGTGAGTTGCTTGAAAACATGCCTTTAGAACAAGAACAACCAAACATACCAGAACCCCAACTTAGAAGGTCTGTGAGAGCTAAAAAACCCACTTTTGGAGGACAGGACAGTGAGTATATTGTTTACCTGCAAGAACTCGATGAAAATCTTGCAGAGGATAATGATCCATCGAATTTTAAACAAGCTGTTGAATGCAGTGAGTTTAAAGAATGGCAAAAGGCCATGGAAGCTGAGCTTGAATCCATGAGCCAAAATTCAGTATGGGAACTTGTAAAACCTGATCCAAATCACAAACCTATAGGAAGCAAATGGGTATTTAAGACCAAAAAAGATGCAAAAGGTAATATAGAAAGGTTTAAAGCTAGACTGGTAGCCAAAGGTTTCACACAAAAGGAGGGTGTTGACTATACAGAAACATTTTCACCAGTTTCAACTAAAGATTCATTTAGAGTTATAATGGCCTTAGTGGCTCATTACAACATGGAGCTCCATCAGATGGATGTGAAAACAGCCTTTTGAATGGAGACTTAGATGAAACAATTTACATGAAGCAACCTGAAGGTTTTGTGAAACCTGGAAAAGAAAATCTTGTATGCAAACTCAAGAAATCAATTTATGGGCTTAAGCAAGCTTCTAGACAGTGGTATAAGAAGTTTGATTCAGTAATTTCATCATTTGGTTTCGCCGAAAACATTGTAGATGAGTGTGTTTACATGAAAACAGTAGGAAATAATTTCATTTTTCTTATACTGTATGTAGATGATATTCTTTTAGCTAGCAGTAACATGAAATTACTCAAAGACACGAAGACTTTCTTATCTGATCACTTTGATATGAAAGACTTAGGTGAAGCATCTTATGTTTTGGGAATTGAAATTCAAAGAGACAGGGCGCAAGGTCTTTTAGGTCTATCTCAGAAAAATTATATTTCCAAAGTGTTGAAAAGGTTTGGAATGGAGACCTGTGCATGTGGTGAAGTTCCTATGTCCAAAGGAGATAAATTTACCAAGAACACAAGTTCTAAAAAAGGGGGGAAGAGTGTTTCTGATTGTGACAGTAAGCCTTATGCTAGATTAATTGGTAGCCTTATGTATGCACAGGTCTGTACAAGACCTGATTTGTCATTTGCAGTAGGTATCTTATCCAGGTTTCAGTCTAATCCTAGTCAAGAACATTGGATTGCTGGAAAAAAGATACTTAGATACCTTCAAAGAACTAGGAACCACATGTTGGTTTACAGGAAAGTGAAACATTTG